>OX388201.1:42781987-45624181 GCA_947578815.1 Epinotia ramella | reverse complement strand
AACCTAACCTAACCTAACCTAACCTAACCTAACCTAACCTAACCTAACCTAACCTTTTTTTTTTTTTTTTTTTTTTTTTTTTTTTTTTTTTTTTTTTTTTTTTTTTTTTTTTTTTTTTTTTTTTTTTTTTTTATCGCTGGGAAAATGCGTTTATCCCCCCTAGACTAAAGAGTCCAGGGGGGCGCATACCCCCCGGGCTTGGGGGAGGCCAAGGTGGGGGGTTATGTGGGGCTCTCTCCTCCCGCAACCCCCTCCGAGCTATTGGTCGGAGGGAGGGGAGGAGAACTACCCACTAAAAACCCAGCGGCGTTACCCTCGCTGCCGTTGTAGGGGGACGCCATGGGGTCGCAAGCATTCTACCACGACGTCCCCCCGGCTGCCCCGGCATTACACCGGGGGCACCCTCGCGCCGAAGGAGGGAGGGGTTGGCAACGCGACAACCCCTCCCCCAGACGTGTAAGGCCTCAGTTTGGTGGTGGGTCCCCAACCCACCGGCCTTATTGGGGGAGAAGGCGGTTGATGTATTGCAACCGCCTCCTCCCCACCCGTCTGCGCCGGAGCGGGTGCGCGTCGGCTCTCTCTTCGCGCACTCGCTCCGCTTCCTCTTTTTTCGTCAAAACCTCCTCCGCGAACTTTGCCGCTGCCTCCCACGATCTCTCGCTGCTCAGCATACAGCTTACAACGCTATGCAGCGAGAGATCGTCCGTCTCCAGCGCCGCAACCAGTGCACGGCGCTCCACGGCCCAGCTCGCGCACTCCGCCAGAGTGTGCTGGGCCGTATCGTCCTCTTCGTTGCAGTGATGGCAGGCTGGGGTCTGCTCTCTCCCAATTTTGTGCAGGTAATGACCAAAGCAGCCATGCCCGGTCATTACCTGCACCAACCTGTACGTAAGGCTGCCCGTCTTGCGGTCCAGCCAACCCTGCAAGGACGGAAGGAGTGCCCCTATGGTTCTCGTGCCATAGGGGGAGTCCTCCAGCAGTTCTTTCCAGCGGTCCCGCTCCCGCTGGACCGCCATCCGTCGCCTTTCGGTAACCTCTTGGGGAGCCAGGCGCACCTCGCTCGTTCTGATCTCCACCCGCTCCCTGTGGCGCTCCGCCAGGAGCTTCGCGTCCAGCTCCCACGGCAGTGTCCCGGCCAGAGCGCACGCAGCTGCGAACGACACCGTCCGGAAACTTCGGGCCATCCTCTGGGTGATAACCCTCTGTGGTCTTCGGAGGAGAGTCCTTGTCTTCTCTGCCAGGAGGTCTGCCCATATCGGCGCCCCATACATCGCCATGCTCCTGACGACGCCGGCGAAGAGGCGCCGACATGGGGCCTTAGGGCCTCCCACATTGGGGAGCAGGCGGCCCAGCGCGGCTGCTGCGCCGACGAGTCGGGGAGCTAATTGTTTAAAATGCTCCTCGAAGTTCCATCTGCGGTCCAGAATCAGGCCCAGGTATTTAATATGGGCCTTGACCTGGACCGCCTCACCACCCACGCGGATGGACTCGTCGGGGCACAGTCTCCATCCCCACCCTCCGAAGACCACCGCGTCCGTCTTATCTAGAGCTACCCGCAGCCCGAGAAGGGCGATCCTCCCCACCGTCAATTCCGTCGCCACGGCTGCTCTTCTTAGGGTCTCCCTATATTCTGTCCCCCTCACGGCCACCATTGTGTCGTCCGCATAACAGATGGTGACCATTTGGGGGAGTTGTGCCCCGCGGATCGCCCAGTCAAACCCGATATTCCACAACAGGGGTCCAAGCACCGACCCCTGGGGAACACCGCACTCCATCCTTCTTTCTTGGCGACCCGCCGCTCCCTCATATAGCACTACCCTTCCATGTAGGTAGCTCCCCACAACCGCTCTCAGATAGGGGGGCACCTGGTGGAAGCAGAGTGCCTCCCTAATCACTTCGTAAGGGAGGGAGCCGAAAGCGTTAGAAATGTCCAACGACACCGCGACGACTCCCTCCCTTCTCCCCTTTGCGACGTCGGCAAAGTCCCTGAGGGCGCCCACTGCGTCGATTGTTGACCGCCCCTCCCGGAACCCGAACTGCCTCTCGCTGATGTTCGGGCCTGTGTCCTCCAGATGGGCGAGGATGCGTCGAGCGATGATTCTTTCTAACATTTTCGCCACCTCATCCAGAAGGACAATGGGGCGGTACCCCGAAGGGGAATCAGCCGGTCGACCCTCCTTCCGCAGTAGGCACAGCCTTCCCTCCTTCCACCTTTGAGGGAAGACCCCCTCCTTGAGGCAGTCGTCGAGCAGACCCCTCAGGCGCAGGCCCAGATGCTTGAGGGCGATCGGGATAACCCTTCCGGGCACTCCATCCGGACCCGGGGCCTTTTTGCACGCTCTTAGGCGGACGACCGCCCCATGCATCTCGCCATCCGTCACCTCTGGGACCTCGCCGAGATCCTCCCTCTCCTCGATGGGCAAAGCCATTCTCGGCGGCTCGAACGCCGGCGCCTCTGGAAAGAGTCCCTCCACTACTCTCGCGAGGAGCTTCGGCTCCAAGGATTCCATAGGGGGGGCGTGCTTGGTCTTATTCCGCACTATTTTATAGGGCCGCCCCCACGGATCCCTGTCCAGCGTGCAAATGAACTCCTCGCGAGCCTCGTCTTTCCTTTTTGCAATTGCGGCCGTGAGGGCCTCCTTGGCAGCAATGAGTGCGGCCCTCAGCTCCTCCTCCTCCTCAGCCGTGTGTCGCCGGCGCCTGCAGTGCTGGTAACTGCGCCTGGCGGCGTTGGCGGTTAAGCGGAGGGTGGCAATTTCGTTCGACCACCAATAGACCTGCTGCCTGCCGCGCAGTCGCCTCGCCCTCCTCATCGCTGCGTCGCACACGCTTGTGAGCGACGCGCGGAATTGGACTGCCCGTTCCTCTACACCCAATGCAGGCGATGGAGCCGCACACCAGGCCTCGACGATGGCCGCCTCCTCCGCCATCTCCCGGTCGAGACTGGCCAGCGACCACCGCGGGAAACTACTGCCGGCGCATCGCCCGGCAGAAAAAGACGGCGGCGGGACCCCCACTGACGGGCCGACCCTCATCCGAATGTAAACGTGGTCGGAGAGGGTCTCTACGTCCTCCATGACCCGCCAGTCGCCAATTCTGCCAGCGACGACGGGAGTCGCCATCGTTATGTCAACGATGGACCCCCCCTGGCGCCGCACGCAGGTGTAAGTGTTTCCCCGGTTAACGATTGCCAGTCCCATGGCTACCGCCCAGTCCCTAAGCGCAGCGCCCCTCGCATCCTCAACCGGGGAACCCCAGGCCGCGCTCTTGGCGTTGAGGTCTCCCATTAATAGTACCGGCTTCGGTGCGACTCTCCTTATCACCCTCCCTAGGCTTTCCAGGTGCCTCTCAAAGGCTGTGAGTGGCTGGTTGGGGGAGAAGTAGGTACCCACAATCACCATACTCTCCCACTTGGCCGCTACATAGCCTGGCCCCCTGTCTACCAGCACTAGGGTAGGGAAGTTGCCGACAGCCGGAACTATGATGGCCACACTCCCGTCCGATGCTCCTGCCCAGTTGGGCTGAGGAGGGACGCACCACGGCTCCGCGACCACCGCTACGCTTACACTCCACTCCGCCATGACCTGCGTGAGAAGATCTTGAGCGCGGGCGGAGTGGTTAGCATTTGTTTGTAAGACTTCGTGTTGGCGTAGCGGCATTAAATGTCCATTTTTTGTCCCTCGTCAGCCTGGTCGGCATCTCTTACGATGGGCCCCTGGGTCCGGACGGGGTCCTGCCTTCCTCTTATTTGTGGGGGGTTGCACCCTTGACCCCCCATTCTGTGACTGGCTGGGCACTTGGCGTAGTGGCACACCGCGCAAACCTAACCTAACCTAACCTAACCTAACCTAACCTAACCTAACCTAACCTAACCTAACCTAACCTAACCTTTTTTTTTTTTTTTTTTTTTTTTTTTTTTTTTTTTTTTTTTTTTTTTTTTTTTACGTGGGGAAATGCCTTTACGCATCCCGCCATGTCCGGGTGGGACAGGGAGGGTATGACGGGCTCCCGGGAACCGCCCGGACTACCGTCTAAAACCCCACGGTTTCCATCTCGTCACGATATTGCCGGGTTACGGGCACGCCAAAGGCACTCTTCCGCGACCCGGCGGTGACTGGCCTGGTGGAGGGCCCCAAGCTCTTTAGCAGGAAGGGGGAAAGATGTTAGCCCTGCCTGCGCCGACACGGAATGACTGGCGCGCGTGGACGCGTGCACTGCCGACTCGGGCCAGTTGGTTATCCGGCCGACAGACTTCCCCAAGCCTGCCGGCCCTGGCCACTGTTAAGGCGGGATTTGGCGATCGTAGTTTCGTCGCCTCCGCCCTATTCGCCTTTGGCGGCCGGGGTCCTCGGAAGTTACCTCCCGCTGTCTCTCGGCCACCTCCTTAATTTCCATGACAGTCTCGCAAAAGGCGAGGACTGCCTTCCATGCCCTGTCGCTGCCGACCATGTTGTTAACCACGGTTGGCAGCGAGAGGTCATGACCTACTATGGAGCGCAGGGTTTGGCGTTCTCCGTCCCAGGCTGGGCACACCTCTAGCGTGTGCTGGGCCGTCTCCTCCAGGCAGTTGTCACAGTGGTGACATGCTGCGGTTGGCTCTCTCCTTATACGACACAGATACTTTCCAAAGCATCCGTGCCCAGAGAGGATCTGCGTCAGTCGGAATGTCGTTGCACCGTGGCGTCTGTCCAACCACTGTTGGAGAACTGGACGAACTGCCTGGATGGTTTTGAGGCCGGCACTTGGCCGCTCCAGCCTCTCCTCCCACATTTCCACCATTTCAAGGCGCTCAGCGTCTCTTCTCGCCTGTACCTCCCTAGGCGCCGGATACTCACCTCGGTCGTGTGCCTCCACGCGCCAGCGGTATACTGCCGCGAGGGCCCCAGCGTCCAGGTCCCATGGCAAGGTACAAGCCAGAACACACGCAGCGTCCGTACTTACGGTACGGTACCCTCTGATTACCCTCAGAGCCATCGCTCTCTGCGGTCGACGCAACTGTGCGATATTCTGGCTGCTGAGGGCAACAGCCCAGACTGGGGCACCGTAGAGCGCCATCGATCGCACCACACCCGTATACAGACGGCGGCATGAAGCCCTGGGCCCTCCCAGGTTTGGCAGTATACGCCCAAAGGCTGCCGCCGCGCGCAGCAATTTGGGTGCCAGGCGCTCAAAATGCGCTTTGAAGTTCCATTTGCTGTCAAGTACGACGCCAAGGTACAGGAGCGTCGGTTTGACAGCAATCGAAACCCCTCCCACCACAATCTCGGCACCGGCTGGGGGTGCTCTTCGGTGACCATAGAAACATATGGCCTCGGACTTTGTTAGAGCCACCTCCAAGCCTAGCCGTCGAATTTTACCGACGCAGTGGGCAACCGCCGCCGTCGCCAACACGGCTGCGTCGCGGTAGCTGGGTCCCTGGGCCGTCACGAGCGTGTCATCGGCATAACAGGTGATTTTAACACCACGCAGGTTTTCCCCCCGTAGAACCCAATCGTAACCTATGTTCCACAGGAGTGGCCCTAGGACCGACCCCTGTGGAACTCCACGGGACATTTCCCTCCTACCCCATTCCTGTTGCCCTGGCCAGACGACGAACCTCTCACTGAGGTAAGCCTCTATAACTCGGAACAGGTGGAGGGGTACTCGGTGGTACCGCAGCGCCTCCTTTATTGTGTCCCAGGGCAGGGTGTTAAAGGCGTTGGCAATGTCTAATGACACCGCTAAGACAACCCTACCCTGGGACACGGCCTCATTGGCCATTTCCTTGACCCGCTGAATTGCGTCCACCGTTGAGCGACCTCGGCGGAAGCCGAATTGGCAGTCGGATAAATCCGGTCCTTCGCAGTCCATGTGTTTGGTGAGGCGGGCCGCGATTATCCGCTCGAAAAGCTTACCCACCTCATCCAGCAGGACTATGGGTCTGTAGCCGGATGCAGATTCCGCCGGGCGCCCCTCTTTCCGGAGTAGGACCAGCTTGCCAACCTTCCACTCCTTAGGGAAGCAGCCCTGCTCCAAGCAAGCGGTCAGGAGTCGCAGCACTCTTGGCTCTAAGGTCTCCATGGCCAGGGCCCAAGCACGGCCCGGGATGCCGTCAGGTCCTGGGGCTGTATTTTTAGCACGGAGCCGGTTGACCGCCACACGCAACTCGGCGGGGCGGATTGGTGGGACAGTCTCCTCATCCCTTGGTCTCACCACTGGCAGCGCCATTGTAGGCTGCTGGTGAGGTCTCCTGTCCGGGAAAAGCGTCGCGACCACACGCGCCATAAACTCCGGCTGTAGTGTCTGCGTCAGTGGAGGCGCCCAGGGTCGCAGCTTGCTCCTGACGAGTTTGTATGGTCTTCCCCACGGGTCGGCGTTGAGGATCTCCAGAAATTCGGCACGACTTGCCTCTATTGCACGCCCTATGGCCACCGAGAGCCCCAGTTTGGAGGCCTTGTAGGCCTCGTACAGGCGTCGTTCCTCGTCTGCATCTGTTTGCCTGCTCCTTTTTTGACGCATGTGCCGGCGCCGAGCAGCTACGCAGTCCGCGCGCATCTGTGCAAGCTCAGCGGTCCACCAGTAGACGTGTCGTTTTGGCGGCAAGGACTTAGCCCGGGGCATGGCCGCGTCACAAATTTGCGACATGGCCTCCCGGAGCCGGGAAGCTTCGGTTCCTACCAACACCTCTCCCTCTGGTGCGGGCAACCAGGCCTGCACGATGGCCGCCTCCTGCAACAGTTCCCGGTCGAGCTTAGTGAGAACCCACCTTGGGCCGCAACCGACTGGGCCATTCCGGCTTGGGTTGTTCGGAGTCTGTGAGGGTGTGGCGACTTCGAACCGGATGTATCGGTGGTCCGACAATGTCTCCACCCCCACCATGACCTCCCAACCCTGGACACGGCGCACCAGGGAGGCACTCGCAAACGTGATATCCACGATGGAGCCACCCTGTTGCCGCACGCACGTGTCTGCTGTTCCCTGGTTGATGACCGCCAAGCCAGACGCAACTGCCCACTCCTCGAGGGTTGCTCCTCTCGCATTCGTCGCCGGGGAGCCCCAGGCCGTGGATTTAGCGTTAAAGTCACCAGCAACGATTACGGGGCGTGGGCGAAACTGACCGACTCGAGCCCCTATTTCATCCAAGAGCCGCTCAAAGTCAGCCAGACTAGCCTAACCTAACCTAACCTAACCTAACCTAACCTAACCTAACCTAACCTAACCTAACCTAACCTAACCTAACCTAACCTAACCTAACCTAACCTAACCTAACCTAACCTAACCTAACCTAACCTAACCTAACCTAACCTAACCTAACCTAACCTAACCTAACCTAACCTAACCTAACCTAACCTAACCTAACCTAACCTAACCTAACCTAACCTAACCTAACCTAACCTAACCTAACCTAACCTAACCTAACCTAACCTAACCTAACCTAACCTAACCTAACCTAACCTAACCTAACCTAACCTAACCTAACCTAACCTAACCTAACCTAACCTAACCTAACCTAACCTAACCTAACCTAACCTAACCTAACCTAACCTAACCTAACCTAACCTAACCTAACCTAACCTAACCTAACCTAACCTAACCTAACCTAACCTAACCTAACCTAACCTAACCTAACCTAACCTAACCTAACCTAACCTAACCTAACCTAACCTAACCTAACCTAACCTAACCTAACCTAACCTAACCTAACCTAACCTAACCTAACCTAACCTAACCTAACCTAACCTAACCTAACCTAACCTAACCTAACCTAACCTAACCTAACCTAACCTAACCTAACCTAACCTAACCTAACCTAACCTAACCTAACCTAACCTAACCTAACCTAACCTAACCTAACCTAACCTAACCTAACCTAACCTAACCTAACCTAACCTAACCTAACCTAACCTAACCTAACCTAACCTAACCTAACCTAACCTAACCTAACCTAACCTAACCTAACCTAACCTAACCTAACCTAACCTAACCTAACCTAACCTAACCTAACCTAACCTAACCTAACCTAAGCCTCTATAACTCGGAACAGGTGGAGGGGTACTCGGTGGTACCGCAGCGCCTCCTTTATTGTGTCCCAGGGCAGGGTGTTAAAGGCGTTGGCAATGTCTAATGACACCGCTAAGACGACCCTACCCTGGGACACGGCCTCATTGGCCATTTCCTTGACCCGCTGAATTGCGTCCACCGTTGAGCGACCTCGGCGGAAGCCGAATTGGCAGTCGGATAAATCCGGTCCTTCGCAGTCCATGTGTTTGGTGAGGCGGGCCGCGATTATCCGCTCAAAAAGCTTACCCACCTCATCCAGCAGGACTATGGGTCTGTAGCCGGATGCAGATTCCGCCGGGCGCCCCTCTTTCCGGAGTAGGACCAGCTTGCCAACCTTCCACTCCTTAGGGAAGCAACCCTGCTCCAAGCAAGCGGTCAGGAGTCGCAGCACTCTTGGCTCTAAGGTCTCCATGGCCAGGGCCCAGGCACGGCCCGGGATGCCGTCAGGTCCTGGGGCTGTGTTCTTAGCACGGAGCCGGTTGACCGCCACACGCAACTCGGCGGGGCGGATTGGTGAGACAGTCTCCTCATCCCTTGGTCTCACCACTGGAAGCGCCATTGTAGGCGGCTGGTGAGGTCTCCTGTCCGGGAAAAGCGTCGCGACCACACGAGCCATAAACTCCGGTTGTAGTGTCTGCGTCAGTGGAGGCGCCCAGGGTCGCAGCTTGCTCCTGACGAGTTTGTATGGTCTTCCCCACGGGTCGGCGTTGAGGGTCTCCAGAAATTCGGCACGACTTGCCTCTATTGCACGCCCTATCGCCACCGAGAGCCCCAGTTTGGAGGCCTTGTAGGCCTCGTACAGGCGTTGTTCCTCGTCTGCATCTGTTTGCCTGTTCCTTTTCTGACGCATGTGCCGGCGCCGAGCAGCTACGCAGTCCGCGCGCATCTGTGCAAGCTCAGCGGTCCACCAGTAGACGTGTCGTTTTGGCGGCAAGGACTTAGCCCGGGGCATGGCCGCGTCACAAATTTGCGACATGGCCTCCCGGAGCCGGGACGCTTCGGTCCCTACCAACACCTCTCCCTCTGGTGCGGGCAACCAGGCCTGCACGATGGCCGCCTCCTGCAACAGTTCCCGGTCGAGCTTAGTGAGAACCCACCTTGGGCCGCAACCGACTGGGCCATTCCGGCTTGGGTTGTTCGGAGTCTGTGAGGGTGTGGCGACTTCGAACCGGATGTATCGGTGGTCCGACAATGTCTCCACCCCCACCATGACCTCCCAACCCTGGACACGGCGCACCAGGGAGGCACTCGCAAACGTGATATCCACGATGGAGCCACCCTGTTGCCGCACGCACGTGTCTGCTGTTCCCTGGTTGATGACCGCCAAGCCAGACGCAACTGCCCACTCCTCGAGGGTTGCTCCTCTCGCATTCGTCGCCGGGGAGCCCCAGGCCGTGGATTTAGCGTTAAAGTCACCAGCAACGATTACGGGGCGTGGGCGAAACTGACCGACTCGAGCCCCTATTTCATCCAAGAGCCGCTCGAAGTCAGCCAGACAGCGGTTTGGAGAGAAATAAACCGCTACGAACCAGATTTCACCACAGAGCGCAGCCACATAGCCCCTCCCTTTTATCGCACCGGTCAGCGGCGGACCACCGGCCATCGCTCGCGCAACTAATGCAACAGACCCGTCCACATCGCCTATCCAGTCACCCCGGGAAGGGATTGAGTATGGCTCTGACACCACAGCAACGCTGATCATCCACTGTGCCAGGGACTGGAACATGAGGTCCTGGGCCCTGGCGCAGTGGTTGAGATTCGCCTGCAGTACGCGAAGGGCCATCTTAATCGGTGGCCATCTGATCCTCCTCACGCGCATCTGGCCTGCTGTCAGGTGCCCGGGGGCTGGTTCCAGCCTTATTTCTTGCCGCCTTCGGGCGGGGGGTTAAGCATGGTTTTGAACCCAACCCGTGGTCTGATTTCTTGCCCGCTTTTTCACACACAACACAGTGTGGCGACGCAGAGCACTCACTCGCTCTGTGACCAGGTTTGCCGCATCGGTAGCAGAGATTGCTTCTATCGACCTCGCTAGCGCACTGTGCCCTGACATGGCCCTTTTCCAGGCACTTATAGCACCGCATGGGGCGCTTATCGAGAAGCTTCACCGCGGCACGGACCCACCCCACTTGTAGCCTCCCACGGTCAGCTTCCACCACTTTTTTAGCCGCTGCAACTGGGCAGCGAAGCCAGATTGAACCTAGGCCGGATGCGTCCTGGCGAATTTCTCCTGCTTTTATGTGACTTTCTTCGCACCCACCGGCCTTAGCGACGGCAGCAACAACTTCGCCGGTTGACACCGAGTCATCCAGTTGCGTGAGGCGCAACTCTGTGGACATCACCGGCCTGGAGATCCGGACATCCTGCCCAAGCTTCTCGGCCAGCTCTTTGGCCAGCGAATCGGCCTTCTCGCCACTGGCTGTTCCTGGTACTTCTAGTACTCTGGCACCTGTGGCTGCCCGCTTGAATTTTACGGCGCTGATGCCAAGGCTCTCGAGGTTGATGCTCTCCTTAGCCCGGGCGAGCACCTGTCCGTATGTCACACCCTTTTCCTTGGCGTCAGGCTGCAATGTCAGGACTACTGCTGCCGAGCGAGGAGGGCGGAGTTTACGGATTCTGGGCTTGTTGTTTTTTGCTGCATTGGGATTCCCGTGACCCTTTGCCCCATTTCCAGCCGCCACGTTCCACGGGTTTTTCATAGTATTATGAGCCGGTGGAAGCTCATGCGACGTCTCAGGAACGTCTTTTCTGGAAGCGGAGGCCTCCACCGCCGCCAGAGTCGGCTTCTTCGCCTTCTTCTTACTCTTCTTCCCTTTTCCCCTCCCTTTATCCCCTTTTCCGGGCTCCTCCGTTAGGTTCGGGGGTCCTTGCTTCGGAGCCGGTTTAGGAGCGGACGCGGACGCGGACGAGGGCTCCTGGCTCTGAGAGGCCGCCTGCTCGGCTTGGCGCTTCCGGTCAGCGGCCAGCGATGGCCGTATTTGTTGGGCCGGCAGCAGCCTACCCTCGAGCTCTAAGGCTCCGAATCTAACGTCTAGCATTAGCCCCACCTGGGCCGTGATGGACCGCACCACGTCGTCCGTGCTGGTCGTCTCACTGGCGGGTAGGGTATTTTCCTTCGCTGGAGAAGGGTTTGGAGACTGCCTCCTGTACTGGTCCCGGACCTCCTCCCTCAGCTGCACCATCTCCGAGCGAAGCACAGACAGCTCCTCGCGCAGGCGATCATTTTGTGCCTGCAGTCGCCGCGTCTCTTCCGAGGAAGTGCGCTCAATGAGGACTTCGAACACTTCTCGGATCGACGCGACGGAGTCTTTGAGGGCCTTCACGGAAGTGCCTTTGAGGTTTTTGGCTTTGGTGGCTACCGAGGCCACGGACTCCAGGTTACCCTGAACTCTCTGGGTGAGCGAGGCTAAGGAGAGGTCCCCCACCGTAGAGTCGGTTGTCAGCCTAATACAGCCTCTCTGAGGGCAGGGCGATGGCATACGCTGAACGCCAGCACTGTCCTCTCTCTCAACCCCCAGATCGTCCCTGGCGGCCCTAAACGCCTCTCTGGCTTTCACCATGTCAGCGGTCGGACGGCCCTTCCCCCTCGTCGCTGGAGGTGAAGTGCCACTCGTCGCGGACTGGCTGGACTCGTCCTCATCCTCGTCCTGGAGGCGCCGCTTCTTTCTGGGCATCTGCCATAGCCTTCCGCGCCGTGGCTGGGCATCTGCACTGTGAGGGCCTGCCTCCGCCTCGTCAGGCCCGCCCACCACCGCCGGTCCCGGCGGTCCCGGCGGGTCCTCCGCGTCAAACCAGGGCACTAGGGAGTCACCGGACGACTCCTGCGCCCCCTCTGGGTCTCCAAACTTGAACGGAGTCAATATTGGGCGCACCCGCCCCCTGGCCCTGGCTCTCGCTTTCCTCTGCGGAGCATGAGCCTCGTCGGCGGAGGGTGGCCGCTGCCCCTCCACGTCAGCTGCGACAGGCGAGACGGTTCGCACTGTGCACCCAGTCTCGTCCACGACCTGCGCCGGATCCCCCCGTGGCACGCTTTCCTCGTCCAAACGGGTCAGAATCACCCGGGGGGTTTTCTCCAAACGGGCCTCTCGCCCGCCCTCCGGTACCAGCACCAGCGCGCTCCTCTCCTTTGGGGCTGCCCACCCTGAGCACGACGCCCCCTCTGCGGTGCGCTCCTTACTCCGCCCTCGCGGCAAGAAGCGGCCAGCGCCGTCGCGCGCTGGGCCGTCTGTGAATGATTTCGGCACGATTCGAAATGCGGCCGCATTTATGTCGATGTGCGGGCTGCCACCCTCCCCTTGCACTGGTGAGCGTGCGAGGGTGAGGCGGGGTCGGAAGGCCTCTTCTTTCTCCTCCGTGGGGCTGTAGGCGCTCGCCATAAGGGCGGTCTTCCCCGCCGTTTTCTCAGCACTGCCCCTCTTTTTGGTTTGGGCTGGGTCGGGTTCACCTCCATCAGCCCCACCGCCGCCCCTCAGCCTCAGGGCTCCTCCACAATCAGTGTCCGGTGTGATGTCGCCAAATTCGTGTTCACGGAGGCCGGCATCTGGCCGACCTACGAAGCAGTTTTTGCCCCCTCCGTATACGGTGGGGCAGCCACCCGCCGGAGCGGATGGACGGGATTGGTTACCCGCCCGGAGAAAATTTAAACTGCTTGTCATGATGTTAGTCCCACAATGCCTCCACATCGTCGTCTCTTTTTTCCCTGGGGTGAGCTCCCCCGCACGTTAGGGGCTGGACTCCCTCCAGCCACGCATCCCATCGGCACGATCCGCTCAACCTTGGGATTGGGGTGATTTATTATAGTGGTTTTCTTCCACGCGGCGCTACTCTCAATGACCAACGCCCCCGGTCCGCTCAGTGCGGGTTACGGGTTGCCCGACGGGGAGCAGAAACTCAGCCCGCCGCGCCGCGAGCCTTGGAAGGCCCGCCATCCCACGCCGCCCGTAGACGGCCGCTGGCCGTAGGCAAACAGCCCCAAAGACAGAAGTCTAAGACGGCCGCATCCCTTGCCACCTCAGATGAGCTGAGGCATGCTGGGAGCGGCCAACCGCAAAACACGGCACAAGGCCTACGCAGGAGAGAACTCGACTGCCCGTGACCACGACTGGTAGTTAGCAGAGGGAAGGTAGCAAGCGCGCAACTGAGCGGCTATCTCCCCCCTCCCAGGGTGCACCGCAAGGAGGTCTACCAGTCCCGCACCCCAACCTAACCTAACCTAACCTAACCTAACCTAACCAGCTGGACGGAATCGGAGTAGAGCTCGTCGACGAAATCAAACTGTTGGGACTAACCATCGACCGCAAACTCACCTTTAACACACATGTAGCGAAAACGTGCCAAAAGGCAACGGATATCTACAGACAGCTGTCACGTGCGGCAAGGGTGTCATGGGGTCTCAACAGCGAGATAGTGAAAACCATTTACATGGCGGTGATAGAACCAATCGTCCTGTATGCAGCAAGCGCCTGGCACACAGCTGCCAGCAAGGTGATGGTGCGGAACCAGCTCGACTCAATACAGCGTGGTTTCGCCCAGAAGATCTGCAGGGCATACAGGACGGTTTCTCTAACATCGGCGTTGATCCTGTCGGGGACGCTCCCCCTGGATCTGCGCATTCACGAAGCGGCGATGCTCTACGAAGAAAAGAGGGGCTTCAGCGACGATCACGTACCACCTGGAAGGGAACTTGAGAATAGGACTGACGCTCTAGCGAGACCACACCCGTCAAAGGCCTTCGTTATTGAACACGTCTGTTTGGAGCAATTCAATCAGGACGTGGTCGATAAGTACGGCCTAGAAGGTCCTCAAATTTACACCGATGGGAGTAAAATTGAGGGCAAAACGGGAGCGGCACTCACATGGTGGGAAGGTGGGGGAGAAATCCGCCACTCAACCTTCAAACTTGCACCCTACAACACGGTGTTTCAAACCGAAATGTACGCGCTCCTCAGGGCAGTACAGATTGCGATGAAACACAAGGTGCAAAGCGTCAACATTCTCAGTGACTCCAAATCGTCGCTAGAACTCCTCAAATCACCGGACACGACACACCCCCTGGTCCAAAAGATCAAAGACCAGGTAACCGAAGCGCGGAGAAACGGGACGGACCTTAAATTCTTTTGGCTGCGAGCTCACATAGGTACGCCAGGAAATGAGAGGGCAGATGAACTGGCAAAGCAAGCAGCTTTAAAGAAAAAGACCGCGCCCGCGTACGACAGGGTGCCGATATCATACGTCAAAAGGTCGATAAGAGAACAAACGGTCGAAAAGTGGCAGGCTCGCTACGACGCCTCCGAAACTGGAGCAGTAACCAAGAAGTTTTTTCCACGAGTGAGGGACGCGAACAGCGTGATAAAGAAACTGAAACTCTCAAACTTCTTGGTTCAAGCATTCACCGGACACGGAGGATTCGCAGCCTACCTACACCGCTTCAAAATCAAAGACGCACCCTCGTGCGTCTGCGACCCGGCCATTGACGAGGACATCTGGCACGTTGTGTGCGACTGCCCGCGCTTCGGCAGAGAAAGACTCGAGCTGGAGCAAAAGACCGGAGTCAAAGTCACTCCGGATAGCTCGAGTTGGAGAGAACTGCTGGGATCGGAAGAAAATCGCGAGAACACAATAAAGTTTGTAGAAAAAGTAGTCCGCGTAGCATGCCTAAGGAACAAATAGCCCGGCAGCCAGAACAAACACTGTTCAGGCGACCGGACTATTTGGAGAAGGAGTTACGTGACTTCAAAAGCCAACACAAACACCGCATCAACTTCCTCCCCCCTCCCCCCCCCGGAACTTAAAGAAAATATAAGAAAATACGAGATATAAACTTCACATCACTCCCCCACACTACTAACCCCTCCCCTCACCCCTATCTATTAGCTTCACATTTTTATATATATAAACCCCCCCTATTCTTCTGAATGAAAATGTAGACCAGTGCCTCCCCTACAAACACAACCCAGCACACTGAGATAATTAATGCACACGAACAATCAAAAGTAATTTCACCCCTCCCCCTAACCCCCCTCTCTCAACTAGTCCTTTTCTGAAATAAAGTCACTATAGGAAAAGGTACCCGCCATTATTTGTTTTATTTGTTTTATTGTAATTCTCTTCTCTGCATGTAACATTTATAAAATCTGTAAGTTAAAAATGTAAACATAGCTTAAAAATTTCTGATGCACGCATCTCCCGACCCGACGGGCGTCGGTCGGACGGAAGGAGCGCTTGGCGGCAAGCGGAGCGGCCCACCGGTCGGCAACCTGCCACACGCGGATCACCCCAGCGGAAGCCTAAACGGAGGAATGATTTTCTTCTCCGGCCTTTCAGCACTGGCTGGGGTAAGGATCTACTGGGGCCCGCAGTGGTGGAGAGCCGGTCGAGGGGTCGACCCAAATGCGTGCCGTAGCGCCTGTCCGCCCGACAGACCTCCGTCACTCCCCCCCCCCCCTTATTTTTAGCAGTATGTAACTACCGATGGAAGGGAAACGAAAAGAGGGCAGCGCGAGGAGACACGCGAAAAAAGTGTCCAAGGCAAAAAAGAGCAGGCCTTGCAGGGAAGCCCCCCCGTAAAGATGGTATCAACAGCCACACCAGCGGTCCAAAAAGAACTCCGACCCTCCCTTCCACCGGCGGGCAAAAGAAAGGCAGCCCATAGTGACAAGTAATGCATGCATCAGAAATCCCCACCCACCCTACGACTCATTAAATAAGATCCGGGCGACGGTCAAGCAAGGAGAAGCTGGAAACAGCATCCCCATGCTTGACCCGAGCACCCCGCAGAAACCAAACGGGAGAAAGCATGTTCTCTCCCGGCCTTGCAGCACTGGCTGAGGTAAGGATCGCGCGGGTAGTTTTAAGACCTCCTCCCAATTCCCCTTCTTCCCCCTCCGAAAATTTTCGAGTAAGCCGAGAGCGATGTAGAGAGTGATGACCGAGGTTTTTAGCCGGTAAGAGTCCGGCACTGTCTGGGTCCCCTTCCCAGTCGTCCATGAGGATTTTCCTCGGTCCGCACTCTATACATCTTTTCAAATTCTTCGTAAACAAAAGCAAGGACTCTCGTCTTTGGCCCTTCAGGTGACTCACAAATAAAAAAAAAAAAAAAAAACCTAACCTAACCTAACCTAACCTAACCTTTTTTTTTTTTTTTTTTTTTTTTTTTTGTCCGGGGGAAAATCCTCATGGATACCACCACTCCACGGGGAGGAGCGGTGATTATGTCAGACTCGTACTGACTAAAAACCCCCGGGTGTTCGACGCAACCACCAATTGGCCGAGATACGGGGACCATTACACTTCCGCGTCTCGGTCGGTGGTCGTCCGCAAGGCGGACACGACTCTGGGAGACTCACCTGTCCCCCTACTTGCATAAAGTGGTGTGGTGTGCCTCGAACACTTGGCACACCACCCAACCCGAGGACCTTGCTTCTTCAGACGGCGAACGTCCCCGTGTTCGTCGCCTGGAGGTCCTCCTTATGGTGGCAGTCGGCGGTCGAACGCCAGCCTCCTGCGACCAACTCTCCGGCGGCGCTGTTGGGGCGCCTCTGCGGCGTCCTCTCTGGCCCGTTCCGCCCTTTCCTTCTGTGCCACTACTTCCTCGCAGAAGGAAAGCATTGCATTCCACGACCTGTCGCTGTCGACCATAGATTTTACCACGGCCGGCAGCGACAGGTCGCCGCCAACTACCTGGGCCAGTTCGTCCCTCTGACTCGCCCAGGCCGGACACAGTTCCAGGGTGTGCTGAGCTGTGTCCTCGGCCTCACCGCAGCTATGGCACTCCATGGTGGGTTCTCTCCCGGCTATGCGACACAGGTACCGTCCGAAGCAACCGTGCCCCGTAAGTACCTGCGTCAGCCGGAAGGTGAGTGTCCCATGACTGCGCTCCAACCATTGCGACAGCACCGGTCGCACCGCCTCAATCGTCCTGAGACCGGCAGATGGTGTTGCCAGCCTCTCCTTCCACCGCTCGACCGCCTGGAGGTGAAGCTCCTCACGCTTCGCCTCCACCTCCCTCGGTGCAGGCCGATGGTCCCGGGATCGCGCCTCCTCACGCCAAAAGTACACTGCTGCGAGGGTTTTGGCTTCGAGATCCCAGGGCAATGAACCAGCTAGCACGCACGCCGCCTCGGTGGAGACCGTGCGGTATCCCCGGATTGCCCTGACGGCCATTACACGCTGAGATCTTCGCAGCAGCGCTGAGGTCCGGCTGCCTAGGGCGTCGGCCCACACGGGCGCCCCGTACAGGGCCATTGACCGCACCACGCCGAGGTACAGCCGCCGGCAAGAGGCCTTGGGCCCCCCCGTGTTGGGAAGTATACGCCCGAGAGCTGCGGCTGCACCTAGTAACTTTGGCCCGAGGCGCTCGAAGTGCGCCCGAAAAGTCCACCTGCTGTCGAGGACAACGCCGAGGTATCGCATCGTCGACCCGACGCTGATGGACTGTCCCCCCACCACAATGTGCGCGCCGGCTGGAGGCGCCCTCCGGGGCCCATGGAAGGAGATGGCCTCAGACTTGTTCAGGGCGACCTCCAAGCCAATTTGTCGGATTCGGCCCACCACGTGGGCTACCGCAGCCGTCACCAAAATGGCCGTTTCTCGGAAGTTTCCCCCCCGAGCGGTGACGAGGGTGTCGTCAGCGTAGCAAATCACGTCTACTCCCCGCAAGTTTGCTCCGCGCAGCACCCAATCATATCCGATGTTCCACAGGAGCGGGCCGAGAACCGACCCCTGCGGAACCCCGCACATCATCTGCCTCTGCCCCCACTCATGCCGACCGGGGAAGGTAACAAACCTCTCGGAGAGATAAGCCTCAACCACCCGGCGCAGGTATCTGGGCACCCCGTGATAGAGGAGTGACTCCTTGATAGTCGCCCAGGGCAGGGTGTTAAACGCATTGGCGATGTCAAGAGACACCGCCAACACCGTCTCGCCCCGGGCCACCGCCTCCTCTGCCAGGGTTTTAACCCGCAGGATCGCATCCACTGTGGAGCGACCGCTGCGAAAGCCGAATTGGTTATCGGCCAGGTCGGGGCCCACTTCTCTCATGTGCCTGACGAGCCGGGCAACCACTATGCGCTCAAATAGTTTGCCCACCTCGTCAAGCAAAACGATCGGCCGATATGCCGACGGTGAATCTGTCGGGCGCCCATCCTTCCTAAGGAGCACGAGCCGGCCCGTCTTCCACTCACGCGGAAAGCGAGCCTGTTCCGCACAGGCCGAAAACAGCTCGCGGAGCTTGGGCTCTAGAGCGCCCATGGCCAGCACCAGTGCTCGGCCCGGAATGCCGTCCGGTCCAGGGGCCGTGTTTTTCGCTCTCAGGCGTAGGACGGCGGCTCCCAACTCTCCTTCTGACACGGACGGCACCTCTCCTTCGTCTTCCTCAGCCGCCGATGGCGCCATTGCTGGCGGCCGGTGTACCCCGCGGTCTGGGAATAGAGTGGACACAACCTGGTCTAGGAGCTGTGGCTGAAGGTTTTCCGTGACCGGAGGGGCCCAAGGGCGAAGTTTGGATCTAACCGTCTTATATGGCCTCCCCCACGGATCGTGATTCAGGGTCTCCAGCAACCTTTCCCTGGACAGCTCAATGGCCTGACTAATGGCTACTGACAGCTCCTTCTTGGCTGCTATGTAGGACTCGTAAAGGCAGGTCTCGACCGACTCATTCCGCACCCTTCGCCGGCGGTGGTGCGTGTAACGGCGTCTCACAGCGATGCATTGCTCGCGCAGGCGCGAAAGCTCTGCCGACCACCAGTATACACGGCGTCTTGGAGGGAGACGCTTGGCCCGAGGCATTGCCGCGTCACATATTCGTGACATAGCGTCCCGGATCCATCCGGCTCCTGCCTCTACCTCCACAATTGGTTCTATCGAGTCGGCCTGCCATGCTTGAACGATAGCTGCCTCCTTTAATGCCTCCCTATCCATTTTATTCAGCACCCATCGCGGGCCGAGGGATGACAGACTCCGGCTTGGGCTGGCTAGGGTCATTGGAGATGCAGAGACGTCAAATCGAATGTATCTATGGTCCGACAGCGTCTCCACGCCCACCAAGACTCGCCAGCCCTGCACACGGCGCGCCAGGGCAGCATCTGCGAACGTAACATCCACAATAGAGCCGCCCTGTTGCCGCACGCACGTGTTGACCGTTCCTCTATTCTGTATTACCAGACCTGACGAGATCGCCCACTCTAGGAGCTCATTGCCACGCGCATCCGTCGCTGGAGATCCCCAAGCTAATGATTTTGCATTGAGATCTCCAGCAACTAAAACCGGATGTGGATGAGTTCTGGCGATCACTGCACCGACCTCCACCAAAAACTGTTCGAACTCCGCCAGGGTCCGGTTTGGCGAAAAATAAACGCCGATTATTGTAATGTCTCCCACGACCGCCGCCACGTACCCTGCGCCACGAGACACCCTTTCGAAGGGCGGGGCTCCGTTAGCGGTGTGGGAGACAAGCGCCACGACTCCATTGGCGTCTCCGATCCAATTGTCCCTCGGCGGGACCGAATATGGCTCCGCCACAACCGCAATTTGTATCGACCACTCCGCCATGCTCTGACACAAAAGGTCTTGAGCCCTGGCGCAGTGATTGATATTTGCCTGTAACAATCTGAGGGCCATTACTGGGCAGCTATCATTGGTACCGTCTCGTCGCAAGCCTCTATGGGGGCAGGGGAACAAGTAGGTGGCGAAGTGGCTCCAGGGCCATCACCAGCCTTCTTCTTATTCTTTTTGGCCTTCGGCGGGTTGCAGGATTTGCTACCCGTCCTATGGTTTGCTGCTTTGCCTGCCACTGCGCACAATACGCAGTGCGGTTCAGCTGTACATTGTCCAGCTTTGTGACCGGCCTGGCCGCAGCGATAGCATAAGTCGCTGTGATCAACATCTGCGTCACACCGCGCCTTAACATGTCCTAATTGGAGGCACCGGTAGCATCGCATTGGTCTAGCGGGCAAAAGCTTAACCTGCACTATAACCCACCCCACCTTGAGACGGCCGGACTCGCAAACCTTTTTAGCTGCTGCCACTGGGCATCGTACCAGCACTGAACCGAGGCCCCAGAGGTCTCGGCGGATTTCTCCACATTTGACAGACGGTGCTGGGCATTCTGCGGCCTCCACCACAGCAGCGATTACGTCATTGACGTCGACTGAGTCGTCTAAGCCCGCCAGCCGCACATCAGCAGTTTTAGTGGGCCTGTCAATCCGGGCGACGTCATCTCCTAGAACTTCCCTCAGAGCATTTGCGAGGGCATCAGCCTTGTCACCATTGGTCGCTCCTGGTATCTCCAGGATACGCGCGCCTGTGGCTGCCGTCTTAATCCGTATTCCCTCAATTCCTAACTCCGATAACTTTACTCGGCTTCTTGCTTCTGCCAAGACTTTCGCGTAAGTCACGCCCCGTTGCTCTGCCTCTGGTTTTAGGGTGAGCACAATGGCCGCTGACCTCGGAGGGCGGAGCTTACGGACCTCGGAGCGAGCTGGCAGAGTGCCTTTCACCGTGTTCATTATTTTTTCCCCTTTACCACCCACCGCGTTCCACGAGCGTTTTGACGGCTGAAGGACCGGAGGAAGCGGACTCAATGCTTCAGGGATGCCTACTCTGGACGCAGAGGCCTCAGCAGCGGCCAGCGTCATCCTTTTTTTCTTTTTCTTTTTCTTTTTCCTCCCCTTGATGGTATCGGGAGGATCATTTACCATAGGCCCCGTTGAGGCTGTCGCCACTATGACCCTGGGGCGTGACCTCTGAGCTGGTCCAGAAGATGACTCTGGCACAGTCTGTGTGTTCGCCTGTTTTTGTTGGCCCATGACCTCATGCTCCGTTGACTGCGGTGGTTCTGGCGTTGGAACTAAGGCAACTTGGTGTCTTCTATCTGCGGCCAGGAGAGGCCTCATAATAGACGGCGAGGGAAATCTCCCGTCCAGCTTGGCGTCCATCATAGTCCCTATGGTAACCATCATGGCGCGAGAGAACTCCTGCAGATCACTGTGGTTGACAAGTCGGTCAGAGGACGGCCCCTCGATCATTACCGGTTTGGAGACGGTTAGAGTGCCCTGATTTTGGAACCTCTCCATGTCACTTCTTAGTTCGGCCATCTCCTTGCGGAGACTCGCCATTTCAGCCTTAAGGCGATTGTTGTGCGCCTCTAACCGCCTAGTTTCCTCCGAGATATTGCGCCCCCTAAGTTCTTCCGCATAGGTCTTAAATGAGGCTGCCGCGTCTTTTAGATCGCGCACAGATGTGCCTTTTAGGTTGCCGGACGTCGTGGCAACCCTGTAGACGGTGTCTGCGTCGTCTAGCATCTGGGCTGCCAATTCCTGTGCCGACTTGTCGGCCGTATCGCTGAGCGAGAGTTTGGTTCGCGGTCTGCGATTCTTTCTGGCTACTGCCGCCGCCGCCGCCCGATCTGCGATATCGGCCTCCGCCTGTAACCGTGAGGCCTCCCTGCGTGTTGCGTTTAAAAACGCATTCCCCCTTATCACCGGGGGTGAGTTGCCACTTGCCGAAGACTGGCTGGACTCATCCCTCTCCTCGTCCTCCTCTTTCTGAAGGCGAGGCCTCTTTCGGGGCGCCTGCCAGAGCTTTCCGCTCAGTGACTGGGCACGCACACTGAGGGATTGGGAGCCTCTGTCCGCCTCGTCAGGCACGCCCGCCACCGCCGGCTCCGGCGGGTCCTCCGTGTCAAACCAGGGCACTAAGGAGTCAACGGGCGACTCCTGCGCCCCCTCTGGGTCTCCAAACTTAAACGGAGTCAAGCATGGGCGCACCCGCCCCCTGGCCCTGGCTCTGGTTTTCCTCTGCGGAGCATAAGCCTCGTCGGCGGAGGATGGCCGCTGCCCCTCCGCGTCAGCTCCGACAGGCGAGACGGTTCGCACTGTGCACCCAGTCTCGTCCGCATCCTGCGCCGGATCCCCCCGTGGCACGCTTCCCTCGTCCAAACGGGTCAGAATCACCCGGGGGATTTTCTCCAAACGGGCTTCTCGCCCGCCCTCCGGTACCAGCGCCCGCGCGCTCCTCTCTTTTGGGGCTTCCCACCCTGAGCGCGGCGCCCCCTCTACGGTGCGCTCCTTGCTCCGCCCTCGCGGCAAGAAGCGGCCAGCGCCGTCGCGCGCTGGGCCGTCTGTAAAGGATTTCGGCGCGATCTGAAATGCGGCCGCGTTTAGGTCGATGTGCGGGCTGCCACCCTCACCCTGCACTGGTGAGCGTACGAGGGTGAGGCGGGGGCGGAAGGCCTCTTCTTTCTCCTCCGTGGGGCTGTAGGCCCTCGCCATAAGGGCGGTCTTCCCCGCCGTTTTTTCAGAACTGGGTCCACCTCCATCAGTCCCAACTCCACCTCTCAGCCTTAAAACTCCTCTGCGATCAAAGTCCGGTGTAATACAGCCAAAGTCGTGTTCACGGAGGCCGGCATCTGGCCGGCCCACGAAGCAGTTTTTGCCCCCTCCGTATACGATGGGGCAGCCATCCACCGAAGCAGATGGACGGGATTGGTTACCCGCTCGGAGATAATCTAAACTGCTTGTCATGATGTTATCCCGCAATGCATCCACATCGTCGTCTCTTTTTTCTGGGGTGAGCTCCCCCGCACGCTAGGGACTGGACTCCCTCCAGCCACGCATCCCATCGGCACGATCCGCTCAACCTTGGGATTGGGGTGATTTATTATAGTGGTTTTCTTCCACGCGGCGCTACTCTCAATGAGCAACGCCCCCGGTCCGCTCAGTGCAGTTTACGGGTTGCCCGACTCGACCAGCAGCCACACGAAGGCGACCGCCAGCAGGGCCGCGCCACAAGCCTTGAAAGCCTGCCCTCCCACGCCGCCCACAGACGGCCGCTGCACCGCCACCGCTGCCGCTGCCCAGTGGTTGCCAAGCAGGCTACCGGGCGCAGACGGCCGCATCCCTTGCCACCTCAGATGAGCTGAGGCATGCTGGGAGCGGCCAACCACAGACGCCAGCGCCTCCGCCACTCGGCGCCCTCCCTCGTCGCTCCCGGGTCCTCACCCCTTGCCTCCCCGGTATGGGTAGCCCTATCCGGTACAGCCTCAGGGATCACTGGAACACGCAAGCCCCCTCCTTCCTGTGTCGGGTTATTAGTAGCACCAGTAAGCGATTCCCCCGTAGAAGAATCACTTACCGTTGCCTCCAGGGTGCACCAGCCAAGACCCTTCCCCTTCCCGCAGACCCGCGAGGGTCCACAGGAACTGGAAGAGCCCTGACACTCGTGGAGGTTACCCGACCTCGCACCCCAGCGCCAGGTGGGGGTGCTCGCCGGGGCCCATGGAAACAAATGGCCTCCGACTTATGGAGGGCGACCTCCAGACCCAGTCTCCTGATTTTGCCCACCACATGTGCCACTCCTGCTGTGGCGAGGATGGACGCATCTCTGAACGTGCTAGCCTTTACGGTAACGAGCGTATCGTCGGCGTAGCACGTCAGATCTACTCCGTGTAGGTTTCTCCCACGCAGAACCCAGTCGTAGCCGATGTTCCACAGGAGTGGACCGAGGACAGACCCCTGTGGAACACCGCACGACATATCTTTAGAGATCCACCCGTTCCGCGCTGGGTACTTTACCGCCCTGAGCGATAGGTAGTTGTTAATTATGTCGCACAGGTACTTAGGCACGCCATGGAATTTCATCGCCTCTTTGATGCATCCCCAAGGCAAGGTGTTGAACGCATTCGAGATGTCAAGTGAAATGGCCAAAACTACACCTCCACCTGAGACTGTCTGATCGACTAGGCTCCGGACACGACCAATCGCGTCGATGGTGGATCGGCATCGCCGAAAGCCGTATTGCCTGTCGCTCAGATTTGGCCCCACATTCTCGAGATGCTTGACGAGGCGGGCTGAGATGACGCGCTCAAAAAGCTTGCTCACCTCGTCAAGCAGGACGATTGGCCGGTAAGCCGATGGTGAGTCGGCCGGACGTCCTTCTTTTCGGATAAGGACCAGTTTCCCCGTCTTCCACACACGCGGGAACTGGCCCTGCTCCAAGCACGCGCTAAATAGCGCCCTTACGCGTGGTTCAAGAGGACCCAGCGCCACTATCCAAGCCCGACCTGGTATTCCGTCGGGACCCGGGGCGGTGTTCTTTAGTTTTAACCGGAGCAGCACCGCTCTCAGTTCACCTTCCGTGATCTCAGGCACCCGCGCAGAGTCCGCACCATTGCTGCTTGCGACAGCAGGGGTTGCCATCGGCGGCGGCACGTGCTCTTCCCTCTCTGGAAAGAGGGTGTCGACGACTCGTCTCAGGGTCTCTGGTTGGAGAGTCTGCGTCAGTGGGGGTGCCCAGGGCCGAAGTTTACACCTCACCATTTTGTACGGCCGTCCCCAAGGGTCTCTATTGAGACTCTCCAGCATTTCCTGTTCGGCGACGTCTTTCGCCCTGCCGATGGCGACCTGTAGAGAGACTACGATCTCTCTGTAGCCTGCGTAGAGCTGCGCCTCCTCTTCAGTGTCGCGAATCCGTCGTCTTCGGCAGTGGGTATACCGGCGCCGCGCTGCTATGCACGATTCCCGCAGCTGTGCGAGTTCAGCGGACCACCAGTACACTTTGCGCTGTGGGGGCTGCGGCCTGACTCTAGGCATAGCTGCGTCACAATTTTCGGTCATTGCCTCCCCGAGCCATTGTACCTCCGTTTCTATATTTATGGGGCCTTCGGGTACTGGCAACCATGCCTTTACCAGAGCCGCTTCTTCCAGCACTTCCCGGTCTAAGCGTTTTAGCGCCCATCGAGGGCCGTCTCCTCTTAGCGACCGGTTTTGGGACACTCTTGGATCTAAAAACGCCGAGACACTAAACCGAATATAGCGGTGGTCCGACAGGGTTTCGACACCCTCCAGTACTTCCCAGTCTAGGATCCTGCGGGCAACGGCAACATCTGCAAACGTCACATCGACAATGGAACCGCCATTTTGTCGCACGCATGTGTTAACCGACCCCCTGTTGATCACCGCCAAGCCGGCTGTAATGACCCAATCCTCTAATTCTTGGCCACGCACGTCCGTTGATGGAGACCCCCACGCCGCGGATTTGGCATTAAGATCCCCAGCAATAAGCACGGGGACCGGACGGCTACGACTAACTAGCGCTCCCACCTCCGTAAGGAAAGATTCGAATTCGGCCAAGCTCCTGTTAGGCGAAAAATAGACACCGATCACAAGGATGCCGCCAAGGAGCCCGGCAACGTATCCTCGGCCTTTTTCCACTCTGGAGAAAGTCGGCGAGCCAGCAGCCGCCTGCGTGACTATCGCCACCAAACCATCATGGTCCCCAACCCAATTGTCCCTTGGAGGGATGTAGTAGGGCTCCGAGACTACACCCACGTGAATCGACCATTCCGCCACACTCTGGAGCAAGAGGTCCTGAGCTCTGGCGCAATGGTTGAGGTTCGCCTGGAGAAACTTTAGAGCCATATTTAATCGGTGGCCATTCTCGTAGCCTCCTCGGCTGCAGGGGCCCGTGGCCCATCTCCAGCTTTCGTCCTCGATCTTTTGGTACGCGGGGCAGTGCAGCTCTTGCTCCCTGTCCTATGACCCGCGGTCTTGCCTGCCGCTGCACAGAGGCAGCAGTTCGGTTCGGCCGAGCACTCTTTTGCCTTGTGGCCAGGTTGGCTGCATCGGTAGCACAGATTAGATCTGTCAACTTCCGAGGTGCACTTTGCGTAGACGTGCCCCATCTCCAGGCAGCGGTAACACCTTTGTGGTCGGGCTTCGAGCACTTTCACCTGCGCCGACACCCAACCGACCAGCAGACGGCCCCTTTCGGCTACTTTTTTGGCGGCAGCGACTGGGCAACGGAGCCACACAGACCCTAGGCCCCTGGGGTCCGATTTGATGTCGCCAACCTTCACCTCCTGGACCGTGCATCCACCCATGCGGGCTACAGCATCGGCGACCTCGGTCGCGGTCACGGAATCGTCTAGGCCAGACAAACGCATTTCTGTGCATTTCGTGGGTCTAGAGACCCGAACCTCCTCCGAACTAAATAGTTCTCTGAGTTTTTCCGCTAATTTGTCGGCTTTCGAGGCGCTGGTGGCTCCTGGTAACTCCAGCATTCGAGCCCCTGTGGCTGCGACTTTGAATCTGACTGACTCAATGTCTAGCTCAGACAGATTCACTTTCTTCTTGGCTTCCTCTATAACACTCTTATAGGTGATGCCATTCTTCTCTGCCTCCGGCAAAATTGACAAAACTATGGCCGCCGAGCGGGGAGGCCGTAGTTTCTGGGCCGCCTGAGTAGCCGCCGGCAGGGATTTGGCTTGAGCCTGTGCTTCGCGCGCCGCGGCCTTCCTTCTCTGTTTGCGCCCCCCGACCACGGGAGTCCATTCCTTATTCATAGTCTTCGGCGCTGGTGGGAGTGGGCGAGGCTCCGTTGGCTCAGGGGCCGGCTGTAAGGCAGTTTTCTTCTTCTTGCCCTTCTTCCTCTTCTTCTTTGTAGCCTGGGCAGGGCCAGGTACAGCCTCCTTCTCGGCTGGCTTCGGTTGCTGGGCAGGAGTGATGTTCTCTCCTTTCGAGGCTTTACCATCACTGGCCAGTGGTGGCCCCAGAGTTTTCGCTGGGAGGAGCCTTTCCTCCTTCTCCAGTGCCTCAAAGCGTGCATTTACCAGGCTGCCAATTTGAACCATGATGCTTCGTTCGAAGTTCTCATCGCGGTGAGGCTGCGCTCTGACCTCCTTTTGGGAGGGTGCCGGAATTACCTTGGTCCTATCGAGGGTATTTTTTATTTGAGCCAGCTCTTGGCGTAGGCTGGCTACTTCCTCCTGGAGTTTTTTGTTGGCCGCTTGAAGCAGCTTTGTCTCCTCCGAAACGGTGCGTGCACAAAGGCTGTCAAACACTTCCGGAATGGCAGCTGCTACATTTTTGAGCGCCCGCACGTATGTTCCTTGTAAGTGGCCCGATTTCGTTGCCACTTTGGAGATGATGCCCATTTGGTCCATCACGGTCCTTCTCATCTCTTGGACGGTGTTGACCGTGGTTTCGCTTGCTGACGACGATTCGGACAAGCGGAAGCTCCGGGTTCGCTGCACCTGCGCTATGCTTTTGGCCATCTCTCTCTCTGCATCCAGGAGAAGTTCCTCCCTTTTGGCTTCGATAAGAGCCCGTTTGGCTGCCGCTAAGCCCACGTACTGGCCAGTTGTCAGCGGGCGGCCCCTTAACCTAACCTAACCTAACCTAACCTAACCTAACCTAACCTAACCTAACCTAACCTAACCTAACCTAACCTAACCTAACCTAACCTAACCTAACCTTTTTTTTTTTTTTTTTTTTTTTTTTTTTTTTTTTTTTTTTTTTTTTTTTTTTTTTGTTTACCCAGGGGAAATCCGTTATGGATCCCACCCGGTTCAGGAGAAACCGAGTGGGTATGTCCGACTCCCACGGACTAAAACCCCTGGGGTGTTCCTTCGCTCGCCATTGGACGGGATTCCGGGAACGCGGTTGCACACCGTTACCCCGTCAGCGCTGCCCTCGCGGGCCCACCTTCAGGGGCCGAGGCTATACTGCCCCGGGCCCACTCCGCTGAAGACTTTACGGAACACTAGCAAAGTCTTCCAGCTCGGGACCTCTTAATGCGAGTGATGGCCTCCCTATCCATCACCCGCAGGTCCTCGTCATGGCAGTATCATACGGCCAGCATAGGCCGCACGTCGCCTGCCAAGTCTTCGGCGACGTTGTGGGGGCGCGTTTGCGTCTTCTTCGCGCTCGCGCTCCGCCATCTCCTTTCGCGACATCACCGCGTCACTGAAATCGACCACTGCCGTCCAGGACTCCTCACTGCTGGCCATTTTGGCGACCAACGCCGGCAGCGACAGGTCACTCCCAACGGCCGCGGACAGGATAGCGCGGGGTTCCGCCCATGCAGGGCACTCCGAGCGCGTGTGTTCGGCCGTGTCCGCAGCCCTTCCTCCGCAATGGTGACATGCCGCTGTCGGCTCCTTGCCCACCACCACGCACAGGTACCTGCCAAAGCAGCCATGCCCAGTCAGGAGCTGCGTGAGATGGAAGGTTGGGGCGCCGTGCTTCCGTTCGACCCACTCCTTCAGAACGGGCCGAACCGCCGCCACTAGTTCCCGACTTGCGCCCGGGACTGCAAGTCTCTCCGACCACTTGCCGAGGAGAGCATCGCGTGCCTCCTCCCGCCACTGCTGGACTTCCCGTGGATGGGGCCAGTTTTCCTCCTCCCTTGCTGCCAGAACCCGCCAGTATACCTCGGAAAGAACCTCGGCATCGAGGTCCCACGGCGGGCATCCAGCAAGGAGGCAGGCTCCGGCGTGCGAGACTGTGCGGTATGCTCGAGCCACCCTTAGCGCGATGACCCTCTGCGGGCGTCGCAAAAAGGCGACGTTTCGGGGGCCTAGAGCATCCGCCCATATTGGCGCCCCATAAAGCGCCATAGAGCGCACTACTCCAATGTATAGGCGTCGGCACGCCCCTCCTGGCCCACCCAGGTTAGGCAGGATCCGCCCCAGAGCTCCGGCCGCAGCCACTAACCTCGGAGCCAAGCGCCGGAAATGCTCCTCGAACTTCCACCTGCCGTCGAGGACGAGTCCCAGATACTTCATCGTCGACCCGACGGCAATGGAAGTCCCTCCAACTGTGATGGCCAGATCCCGCGGCGGCGCGTTGCGAGGCCTATGAAAGGCCAGGGCCTCTGATTTATGGAGGGCCACCTCCAGACCAAGAGCCCGGATTCGGTGTACAACATGCGCCACTCCCGCAGTGGCAAGGTATGCCGCCTCCCGATGTGTGCTACCACGGGCTGAAACGAGGGTGTCATCAGCGTAGCAGGTTATGCTGACCCCCCGCAATGTGGCCCCGCGCAGCACCCAGTCGTAGCCGATGTTCCACAGGAGCGGCCCTAGGACCGAACCCTGTGGAACACCGCACGACATAGTTCTATACCCCCAACCGTCCTTCGTCGGGTATGCGATTTTCCTCTCCGCGAAGTAATCGGCAACCACCGCTTGCAGGTACGCAGGAACGCCGTGGTACCGTAGGGCCGCCTTTACAGTTTCCCAGGGCAGGGTGTTAAAGGCATTTGAAATGTCTAAGGACACAGCCATCACCACCCCGCCCTGAGACACTCCCTCTTCCGCGATGGCTCTTACGCGAGCAATTGCATCCAACGTCGAGCGGCCGGGACGAAAACCATATTGCCACTCGCTCAGACCCCGCTCCATGGTTTTGACGAGACGGTTCACTATCAAGCGCTCAAATAGCTTACACATCTCATCGAGAAGCACGATGGGACGGTAAGCCGAAGGCTGGTCAGGCGGGCGTCCCTCCTTTCGCAGCAACACGAGTTTGCCCGTTTTCCACCTCCGTGGGAACTTCCCTTGCGCCAGACACGCACTAAATAAAGCGCACACATCGCCACCCATTTCCTTCAGGGCCACGGTCAACGCAAGCCCCGGTATGCCGTCCAGCCCTGGGGCGGTCTTCTTGGCCTGGAGTCTCAAGAGAGCAGCGCCGAATTCTGCGTCGGTAACCGGAGGCACCTCCAACTCCGCCTCTGAGGGTTCATTGGCGGACATGGCCGGCGGCACAAACTGATCTCTCTCAGGGAAGAGAGTGCCCACAACCTGACCCAGGAGTTCCGGCTGGAGACTGCTGGTGAGTGGGGGAGCCCATGGCCGGAGTTTCTGCCTCACGGTGCGATACGGCCTGCCCCACGGATCTCGATCAAGCGTCCCCAGCCATTCTTCCCAGGCAGCCTCCTTGGCTTGTGCAATGGCCGTCTGGAGGGCCTTACAGGCGGACCTGTATGCCTCGTACAACAAATCCTCCTGAGCCAGATCACGAATCCGCCTTCTTCATCGCACGGAGGGCCCCCCTACATTGGGCAGCAGCCGACCCAAAGCTGACGCCGTCGCCACTATTCGACACTATTGCGCAGCAGGCACAGCCTGCCCTCCTTCCACTGTTGAGGGAAGACACCCTCCTTGAGGCAGTCACCGAACAGCCCCCTCAGGCGCAGGCCCAGATGTTTGAGGGCGATAGGAATGACCTTCCCCGGAATCCCATCCGGGCCCGGGGCCTTTTTGCCGGCTTTGAGGCGGGTGACTGCCCCAAGAATTTCAGCGTCCGACACCTCTGGGACTTCGCCAATCTCCTCCCTCTCCTCGCTGGGCAGCGCCATCCTCGGCGGCACAAAGGCCGGCGCTTCCGGGAAGAGCCCCTCCACTACTCTCGCGAGGAGTTCCGGTTCCAGGGAATCCATGGGGGGAGTGTGACTGGTCTTGTTACGCACTATTTTATAGGGCCGCCCCCACGGATCCCTGTCCAGAGTGCAAATAAACTCCTCGCGAGCCTCGTCCTTCCTCTTCCCGATCGCAGCCGTGAGGGCCTCTTTGGCGGCAGTGAGTCTAGCCCGTAGCGCCTCCTCTTCCTCAGCTGTGTGCCGCCGGCGCCGGCAGTGCTGGAACGCACGCCTTGCCGCATTGGCGGTCGCGCGGAGGGCGGCAATCTCCCCGCACCACCAGTACACCTGCTTTCTGCTGGGCAGCCGCTTCGCTCTCCTCATTGCGGCGTCGCACACTCTCGTAAGCGACGCGCGGAAGCGGGCTGCCCGTTCTTCGGTGCCTAGGTTTGGAGGGACTGCGCACCAGGCCTCGACGATGGCCGCCTCCTCCGCCATCTCCCGGTCGAGGCTGGCCAGCGACCACCGCGGGAAACTACTGCCGGCGCATCGCCCGGCAGAAAAAGGCGGCGGCGGGACCCCCACTGACGGGCCGACCCTCATCCGAATGTAAACGTGGTCGGAGAGGGTCTCTACGTCCTCCATGACCCGCCAGTCACCAATTCTGCCAGCGACGACGGGAGTCGCCATCGTTATGTCAACGATGGACCCCCCCTGGCGCCGCACGCAGGTGTAAGTGTTTCCCCGGTTAATGATTGCCAGTCCCATGGCTACTGCCCAGTCCCTAAGCGCAGCGCCCTTCGCATCCTCAACCGGGGAACCCCAGGCCGCGCTCTTGGCGTTGAGGTCTCCCATTAATAGTACCGGCTTCGGTGCGACTCTCCTTATCACCCTCCCTAGGCTTTCCAGGTGCCTCTCAAAAGCTGTGAGTGGCTGGTTGGGGGAGTAGTGAGGGCCCCTTTTGCTGCACGTAAGGCTCCCAGCAGCATTTCCTCCTCCTCGGCGGTATGTCGCCGGCGCCTGCATCGGGTATAGTCCCGCCTAGCAGAATTTGCGGTGGCTCGAAGGGCCGCTATCTCCTCCGACCACCAGTAGACGCTCTGTTTACGGGGCAGCCGCCTCGCCCTCTTCATTCCGGCATCGCACACGGTTTTGAGCGACGTGCGGAAGCGGACTGCCCGTTCCTCTACACCCAATGCAGGCGATGGAGCCGCACACCAGGCCTCGACGATGGCCGCCTCCTCCGCCATCTCCCGGTCGAGGCTGGCCAGCGACCACCGCGGGAAACTACTGCCGGCGCATCGCCCGGCAGAAAAAGGCGGCGGCGGGACCCCCACTGACGGGCCGACCCTCATCCGAATGTAAACGTGGTCGGAGAGGGTCTCTACGTCCTCCACGACCCGCCAGTCGCCAATTCTGCCAGCGACGACGGGAGTCGCCATCGTTATGTCAACGATGGACCCCCCTGGCGCCGCACGCAGGTGTAAGTGTTTCCCCGGTTAACGATTGCCAGTCCCATGGCTACTGCCCAGTCCCTAAGCGCAGCGCCCCTCGCATCCTCAACCGGGGAACCCCAGGCCGCGCTCTTGGCGTTGAGGTCTCCCATTAATAGTACCGGCTTCGGTGCGACTCTCCTTATCACCCTTCCTAGGCTTTCCAGGTGCCTCTCAAAGGCTGTGAGTGGCTGGTTGGGGGAGAAGTAGGTACCCACAATCACCATACTCTCCCACTTGGCCGCTACATAGCCTGGCCCCCTGTCTACCAGCACTAGGGTAGGGAAGTTGCCGACAGCCGGAACTATGATGGCCACACTCCCGTCCGATGCTCCTGCCCAGTTGGGCTGAGGAGGGACGCACCACGGCTCCGCGACCACCGCTACGCTTACACTCCACTCCGCCATGACCTGCGTGAGAAGATCTTGAGCGCGGGCGGAGTGGTTAGCATTTGTTTGTAAGACTTCGTGTTGGCGTAGCGGCATTAAATGTCCATTTTTTGTCCCTCATCAGCCTGGTCGGCATCTCTTACGTTGGGCCCCTGGGTCCGGACGGGGTCCTGCCTTCCTCTTATTTGTGGGGGGTTGCACCCTTGACCCCCCATTCTGTGACTGGCTGGGCACTTGGCGTAGTGGCACACCGCGCAGAAGGGAGTCTCCGTGCAGGATGCCGCCTTATGACCCGGCTTGCTGCACCGGAAGCAGAGTTGGCTCCTCTCTATCTCCGACCTGGTGTGCCCCGTTCCCATGCATCTGTAGCATCGAAACGGTGCCGGGTCTAGGGCCTGAACTTGCGCGCTGGACCACCCCACCTGCAGCCTCCCACCCTCGCAGATCATTTTTGCCACTGCTACTGGGCACCTCACAAGGGTCGAGCCGGATCCACTAAGAGCAGTGCGGATAGAGCCCACTTTCACTACGTCGACTCCGCAATTACCCCTAGCCGCAACTGCCGTCGCCACCTTGTCAGGGGTCGCAGACTCAATGAGCCCCGATACTCTCATACTGGCCATCTTCATGGGCCTGTAGACCCTGGCATCGTTCCCGACGAGGTTCTCTATCCTCTCCCGCAGAGAGTCGGCCGCCCTACCGTTGTCTGTATTGGGAACCTCGATGATTCGAGCCCCGTCAGCCGTCTTGCGAACCCTCACGTGTTCCAGACCCACTTCAGCCAGCGCAAAGGACGTTGTAACCCTTGTGAGGATCGAGGCATAGGTGGCCTCTGACTCTGGCTTTAGGTTCACAACTATGGCGGCCGTGGAAGGGACGGCCAGTCCACGGCTTGGCTGTTTCTTCGCTGGCTTCGGTGTGGGCTGAGATGTCGCTGCCACCGCCTTTTTGGCCTTATTTCTGGCCTTCCTTCCTATTACGTCCCTCCACGTTTCATCGTCCTGCAGCAGCTGCTCTGGAGCTGGAGAGGGTGGCGGCGGTAGCGCCACGCTTGTTTGCTCCAGTCCCTGAGGCGATGGAGCAGCACTAGCAGGATTCGTGGGCGCCAAAGTCTTGCCTCTTTTCTCCTTCTTCTTCTGCTGCTTGCGCTTGGAAGTACTTTCCGCAGGTTCTGTCATCTGGGCAGCTGCTTCGGCCGCTCTTCGATCCGGCGCCAGTGGAGGGCGCAGGATCGGCTCAGGAGGGAGGCGCTGCCTAATGTCCTCTAGACGAACGTTCACCATTTCCCCCATACTGACCATGATGTCCCTCCTAAGCTCTTCTCGTAACTTTTCCCTCATATCTGCGAGAGATGACCTGATAAGATCTGGGATCTCCTCTGCCGTCAGTCCCACTTCCGGTCGGGTTTGAGCTCCCGCTTTCCTTTCAGCGAAAGCCGTCCTGAGGGCTTTGGTTTCGACCTCCAGGTGGGCTAGCTGCTCTCGCATCCGTTTATTGTCGGCCCGGAGAGCGCGCAGCTCCTCTCCCTCATCTCGGCCCCGCAGGTCATCCGTCGCCTTTTCGATTTCCCAAAGGGCAGTTTTGATTTTTCCAACCACCCGTCCACTCAGGTTGCTGGACTTCTTCACCTCCGCCCGAACGGTGTGCGATGCAGCGAGTATAGTTTGCAGTGACCCTGTCTCAGTTGTTGGCCACTGCTCATTCTCCTGTGGGCGAGTACTTCGCCGGCCAGCGTTAGCTGCTGCATCTAGTTCGGGAACATAGTCTCCGTCAGCCTCGTCCCTTAAGCACCCTTTGGCCTTGGATAGGCCCTGGTAATGGCCAGTGGGGGCTTTATTCTGGAGCGCTGCCCTCTTTGGGCCTCTAATCTGCTCCTGCTCCATCTCCCCGGAGGCGCGGGCCCTCTTGCTCCTGTCCCTGGCTACCCCCAGTTCCACGTCCAACTCGGAGTCCGAAGTCTCGGATGACTGAGCCGTCCTGAACTCCGGCGTCAACCCCGCCTGACTCGATTTCCCGTGCAGTCTGGCGTCTTTCGCCGGCCCCGGCGAGTCTTCCGCATCCGACCGGGGCACTGGGGAGTCGACGGACGTCTCCCGTGCCCCCTCCGAGTTTCCGAGCTTGAATGGGGTCAGCGGAACCCGCCCCCTGAACCGGGCTCTGTGGTCCCGCTGCGAGGCCGGTATAGTCCGCCGGCGAGCAGCCTCTACGGTGGAGGACGGCTGCAGCCCTGCCCTTTCGACTCCGTCGGTCTCACCCTGCTCTTCCAGGCGAGTCAGAAGCACTCTCGGGATCAGCTCAAATTGGGCCTCTAGCCCTCCCTCGAGTGTCGGCGTCAGGTTTTCCTCCGACTGTTCCGCGCTCACGGCCGCCAATTGTAAGTTTGTATGCGGAATCTGGATCATTTCCGCGTCTATATTGATGTGCGGGCTATCGCTCTCCCATCGCAGTGGCGACCGCACTAGACTGCGACGGGGGCGGAAGGCCTCCGTGTCTGTGTCCCACGTCTCTATCTCATTTTTGTTGTCGTTGTTGTTCTATTTTTTATTCATTTTATTCCCACGAGTGTGGGGGAAAGACGTCCACCCAGGCAGTGCCCCCTGTACCTGGGTAACCCTATTTACTCTGGAGGTCGGGCGGTGTCCAGAGGTTTTAACGACTTCACTGTCGGGTTTTATAGGGTTTTCCTTCCCGCGGGCCGGCCAGTTAAGGCAAGCCCTCCGGTCCGCGCGCTAAAAGAGCTGGCACCTCCCGTACCCCATGCCGCCATAGATGGGGGTCGTTGGGAGGGCTGCGGGTTCCGGGATTCAAGGGGAGCTGGCGTGGGCTCCCCTGTTGGTGGTTGGTTAGACCACCCCATCTCCACGGTCTTACGGCCGCTGCCCATCTCCAGCGCCATCTGCTACTCAGACGGACGCGGAGAGAGCCGTTCCGGGCTCTCTAGGGGCCCCCGCGCCACTAGGCGCCCTCCCTCGTCGCTCCCGGGTCCTCACCCCTTGCCTCCCCGGTATGGGTAGCCCTGTCCGGTACAGCCTCAGGGATCACTGGACCACGCAAGCCCCCTCCCTCCTGTGTCGGGTTATTAGTAGCACCAGTAAGCGATTCCCCCGTAGAAGAATCACTTACCGTTGCCTCCAGGGTGCACCAGCCAAGACCCTTCCCCTTCCCGCAGACCCGCGAGGGTCCACAGGAACTGGAAGAGCCCTGACACTCGTGGAGGTTACCCGACCTCGCACCCTAACCTTTTTTTTTTTTTTTTTTTTTTTTTTAACGTGGGGAAATGCCTTTACGCATCCCGCCCGGCCGGGGCAGCCTGGACGGGTATGACGGGCTCCCGGGAACCGCCCGGACTACCGTCTAAAACCCCACGGTGTTCCAACTCCATCACCATATTGCCGAGTTACGGGCACGCCGAAGCACTCTTCCGCGACCCGGCGGTGATTGGCCTAGTGGAAGGCCACAAGCTCTGTGATAGGAGGGTGAGCTGTTCAACCCTTCCTGCGACGACTGCTGAGTGGCGCGCTAAACACGCGCAACGCCATCACGGGCCAGTTTGTTGCACGGCCGACAGGCTTCCCCAAGTCTGCCGGCCCTGGCCACTGTTAAGGGGGCAAGTGACGATTATAGGCTCGCCGCCTCCGCCCGGTTCGCCGTCGGCGACCGGGGTCATCGGAGGTTGCCTCCCTCTGTCTCTCGGCTGCCTCCTTCTTCTCCATTACGGTTTCGCAGAAGGCAGAGACCGCTTTCCATGACCTTTTGCTTTCCACCATTCTGCGGACTACGGTGGGCAGCGATAGGTCATGGCCTATTATGGCGCACAATATCCGGCGCTCTTCGTTCCAGGCTTGGCACACCTCCAGCGCGTGCTGGGCCGTCTCCTCCGGGCAGCTGTCGCAGTGGTGGCACACTGCGGTCGGCTCTCGCCCTATGCGACGCAGATACCTCCCGAAACACCCGTGTTCCGAGAGGATCTGCGTCAGCCGGAAGGTCATTGCGCCGTGGCGCCGATCCAACCACTGCTCGAACATCGGACGAACTGCCCGGATGGTCTTGAGGCCCGCACTAGGTTGTGCCAGCCTCTCCTTCCATTTTGCCACCATTTCGACGTGGGCCGCTTCCCTACGTCCTTCCACCTCCCTCGGTGCTGGTGATTCGCCACGACCGTGCGCCTCCTTGCGCCAGTGATAAACTGCCGCAAGGGCCCTCGCGTCCAGGTCCCAGGGAAGCGACCCAGCCAGCACGCATGCTGCCTCATTGGATATTGTGCGATATCCACGTATCATTCTCGTGGCCATCACCCGTTGTGGTCTTCGCAGCAGGGTAATCTCCTGTCTCTGCAAAGTGTCCGCCCATACGGGAGCTCCATAGAGGGCCATAGATCTCACTACCCCCATATACAGTAGCCGACACGACGCTTTGGGCCCCCCCGTGTTTGGGAGTATACGCCCTAGAGCGCCAGTGGCTCTCAGCAGCTTCGGGATCAGACCCTTAAAGTGGGCATGGAAGCTCCACCGGCTGTTCAGTGTTAGGCCCAGGTACCTTATAGTTGTCCCGATTTTCATCGTGGTTCCGCCCACCACAATGTGCGCATCCGGCGGTGGTGCATTCCGGGGTCCGTGGAAGCAAATAGCTTCCGATTTTTGGAGCGCTACTTTTAGCCCCAATAGCCGGATACGACCGACTACGTGCGCTACGCCTGCCGTAGCCAAAATACCGGCATGACGGTGCGTTTTCCCGCGCACTGTCACCAGCGTGTCATCTGCGTAGCACGTCAAGTTGACGCCTGGAAGATTTGCGCCACGCAGGACCCAATCGTAACCGATGTTCCACAGAAGTGGTCCCAAGACCGACCCCTGTGGAACACCGCATGACATTTGGTGCCTTCCCCATTCCTCCCGACCTGGGTAGATTACGTACCTCTCGGAGAGGTACGCGCCAACCATGTGCCTCAGGTAGGCGGGCACTTGATGGTACCGCAGCGCCTCCATCACGCATCCCCAAGGCAGGGTGTTAAAGGCGTTGGCGATGTCAAGGGACACCGCCAACACGACTTCATTCTCAGACACCGCCTTGTCCGCTAGCTCTTTTACGCTGAGGATGGCATCTACGGTTGAACGACCACTGCGGAAGCGGTACTGGCAGTCTGCTACGTCCGGGCCGACACGAATAAGATGCTTGATGAGGCGGGCAGCGATCATGCGCTCAAATAGCTTGCCCACCTCATCAAGCAGAACAATGGGGCGGTATGCAGCTGGTGAGTCCGCTGGGCGCCCTTCCTTCCTAAGGAGGACAAGTTTACCTACTTTCCACTGACGGGGGAAAACAGCTTGCTCAAAGCAGGCCGAGAAAATCCTGAGCAATCTGGTCTCCAACGCATTATTGGCCAAGACCCAGGCACGACCTGGGATTCCGTCGGGTCCAGGGGCTGTGTTTTTGGCTTTCAGCCTAAGAATCGCTGCTCCGAGTTCACCGCCAGACACGCTAGGAACGTCCTCCTCTTCGTCTCCGGGTGCCGTTGGCTGCGCCATTGCTGGCGGAGTAAAGCCCTCACTGGTCGGAAACAGGGCCGTGACCACATTCCGCAGCAGGTTTGGCTCAAGACTTCGCGTCAATGGAGGTACCCAGGGGCGGAGTTTGCTGCGGACCATTTTATATGGTCGGCCCCACAGGTCCCTATTGAGCGTCTCCAGCATCTCCCGCTGGGAACCCTCCTTCGCCTGGCTAATTGCCACTTGTAGGCCCTTCGTGCGCTGGATATAAATCGCGTAGAGTTCTGCCTCCTGTGCGGGATCTCTGCGTCGACGCCTCCGTTGGTGGCTGTACATGCGTCTTGCGGCGACGCATGATTTTCGGAGCTGGTCAAGCTCTGCTGACCACCAGTAGACCTGTCGTTTTGGAGGTAGAGGTTTGACTCGGGGCATTGCTGCGTCGCAGATGTTCGTCATCGCTCCACCGAGCGCTTGCGCCTCTTCTTCCACGTCCACTAGGCCCTCAGGGACTGGATTCCAGGCCTCGACGTTCGCGGCAAGATCGAACAGGTCTCTGTCAAGGCGTTTCAATGCCCAGCGTGGTCCTTCTCTATTCAGGGACCGGCTAATGGAGCCAGTCTGATTATCCGATATCGTGGAGACGCTGTACCGGATGTACCGGTGATCGGACAACGTCTCCACGCTCTCGAGTACTTCCCAGCCCTGGACACGGCGCGCCAGGGCGGCATTGGCGAACGTCACGTCCACAATGGAGCCGCCCTGTTGCCGCACGCATGTGTTTACCGACCCTGTGTTGATCACGGCAAGGCCCATTGCTATGGCCCACTCCTCCAGTTCGCGTCCACGAGCGTCCGTTGACGGGGATCCCCAAGCCACGGACTTGGCATTGAGATCCCCTGCAATGAGCACGGGGTTTGGGTAGCTTCTGTTAATAAGCGATCCTAGGTCCGTCAGGAATGACTCAAATTCCGCCAGAGTCCTGTTGGGCGAAAAGTATGTACCGACCACTACGATGCCGTCAAGGATTCCGGCTACAAAACCTCTTCCTTTCTCTACTCCCGTGAACGGTGGCGAGCCAGCCGCCGTTTGTGTGACTATCGCCACCAAGCCGTCGTGGTCCCCAGCCCAATTGTCCCGTTGGGGGATAAAGTAGGGTTCGGAAACAATAGCCACGTGTGTCAACCACTCCGCCATGCTCTGGAACAGAAGGTCCTGAGCCCTAGCGCAGTGGTTGAGGTTCGCCTGCAGGAATGGAAGTGCCATTATTATACCTCCGTTTCCATTGTCTCCTCGTCCTCAGCTGCCACATTGTCGGGCGGGTGGACGTCTTGCAGGGCAGCTCGGGGGCCGGTGCTCAACTTCCCTTTCTTTTTGATAGCAGCGCACGTTTTGCTTCCTCCGACGTGTCCTGCCGGTTTTTTGGCAGCTGCACATACTACGCAGTGCGGCGTGGCAGTGCAAGTGGCCGCCTTGTGGCCGGGCTGGCCGCATCGGTAGCATAAGTCGCTTCGGTCCTCCTCTGCTCGGCACTGTGCACGGACGTGTCCCACCTCAAGACACCGGAAGCAGCGCATAGGTTTTGAATCTAGCAGCTGCACCCGTGCTGAGACCCATCCTACGACTAAACGCCCGCTGTCAGACAGCTTTTTGGCTGCCGTCACTGGACAACGGACCCATGCAGTTCCGAGTCCCGAAAAGTCTTGACGAATTTCGCCGCACTTTACCACATCCCCTGGGCACCCACTAGTTTGTATAATAGCGGCCTTGACATCTTCGGGTGTAACTGAGTCGTCCAGTCCCGATATACGCATTTCTGCGCATTTCGTGGGTCTCGAAACTTGTACGTCACTGCTGCTTAGCGTTTCCCTCAGCTTGTTTGCTAGAGCGTCCGCTTTCTCGCCACCTGCTGCCCCGGGTACCTCGATAATGGTCGCTCCGGTGACCGCCCGCTTAAATCGGACACCGTCGATCTGCAGAGCTTTGAGATCAATTTTCGACCGAGCCTCCTTGATTATGTCCCCGTAGGTGGGGCGGCCCTCTCCCGGCTTCAGCGTCAGCACTACGGCCGCTGAGCGTGGTGCCCGCAGTTTTTGGGTCTGCTTGGGCTTGGGCTGTGGCGCTGCTCCCTGCGCGGCAGTCTTCTTTTTCTTCTTGCCTTTCCCGATGACGTCTGTCCACGTCTCATTCCTGGACGCCGGCGTAGGCGGCATGGGGGGGGGGCACATGAGGGGCTTCGGCTGGCAGAGCTGGTAGAGCCACATGGTCATCCTTCTTGGCCTTTTTGACGGGTTTTTTCTTCCCCTTCTTTCCCGTTGGAGGAGCAGGAGCAGGCGCTTCAGGCTCCGCCATCTTCCGCCCGCTAGTGCCAGCGACGTTGTTGTCTGCTGAGTTGGTGGCAGGCGGTGCGCCCTGTCCCTTTTTGTCCGCCGCGAGCAATGGGCGCACAGCCGACGGTGGGAGAAGCCGATCTTCTAACGCATCCAGCCGAGCGTTTACCATGGTCCCCACTTTGACCATTATGTCGCGTTCGGCGTCCTCCGGCATATAAGTTTGCGGTGTGGGAGCTGCTTTAGCTGTGCGCAGCTCACTCCGCAGCTCCCCGAGCTCTCTTTGGAGCTCAGTCATCTGAGCTTGCAGGCGTTTGTTTTGGGCCTCAAGCCTCTCGGTCTCTTCCGAGGATGTGCGCTTAATCAATACCATTGCAGCATCCATATAAGCCGCCACCGCATCCTTTAGCTTCCGCTGGTGGGTCCCCTTTAGGTTGCCTGATTTGGCAATCACTGCTTTGATCACGTCAGTGCTGTCCATCATTTGCGTGTGTAAGGCAGAGGCCAGCTGGTCCTCCGCTCGTGTACTCTGCGTTACTGTCCGGTCGGGTCTCAAGCGGATGACCATTTTGGCCACCTCCGCCTCTGCCTCTTCTGCAGCCTTGCGGCGGAATTCCTCCTTCGCCGCCTTGTAATCGGACTGCGCCTTGCCTATTCCGACATACTTCCCTGTCGTAGGCGTAGACCTGTCCTCTGTCGCAGTCTTAAAGTCGCCATCACTGGACGATTCAGACAGTTCTAGACGCCGCCTCTTTTGCCCGTCCTGGGACCATAAACGGCCTTCAGGAACGGACGACGCTGATCCCGACCTGGATCTGGTCCTGACGGTTACCGGGCTTGAGTCCGAGAGCCGCTCCGCCCCCGCCTGCCCCGGCGGGTCCTCCGCGTCTGACCGGGGCACTGGGGAGTCGACGGACGACTCCTGCGCCCCCTCTGGGTCTCCAAACTTGAACGGAGTCAAGCATGGGCGCACCCGCCCCCTGGCCCTGGCTCTGGTTCTCCTCTGCGGAGCATAAGCCTCGTCGGCGGAGGGTGGCCGCTGCCCCTCCACGTCAGCTCCGACAGGCGAGACGGTTCGCACTGTGCACCCAGTCTCGTCCACGACCTGCGCCGGATCCCCCCGTGGCACGCTTCCCTCGTCCAAACGGGTCAGAATCACCCGGGGGGTTTTCTCCAAACGGGCCTCTCGCCCGCTCTCCGGTACCAGCGCCAGCACGCTCCTCTCCTTTGGGGCTTCCCACCCTGAGCACGACGCCCCCGCTGCGGTGCGCTCCTTACTCTGCCCTCGCGGCAAGAAGCGGCCAGCGCCGTCGCGCGCTGGGCCGTCTGTGAATGATTTCGGCGCTATCCGAAATGCGGCCGCGTTTATATCGATGTGCGGGCTGCCACCCTCCCCTTGCACTGGTGAGCGTACGAGGGTGAGGCGGGGGCGGAAGGCCTCTTCTTTCTCCTCCGTGGGGCTGTAGGCGCTCGCCATAAGGGTGGTCTTCCCCGCCGTTTTCTCAGCACTGCCTCTCTTTTTGGTTTGGGCTGGGTCGGGTTCATCTCCATCAGCCCCACCGCCGCCCCTCAGCCTCAGGGCTCCTCCACAATCAGTGTCCGGTGTGATGTTGCCAAATTCGTGTTCACGGAGGCCGGCATCTGGCCGACCTACGAAGCAGTTTTTGCCCCCTCCGTATACGGTGGGGCAGCCACCCGCCGGAGCGGATGGACGGGATTGGTTACCCGCCCGGAGAAAATTTAAGCTGCTTGTCATGATCTTAGTCCCGCAATGCCTCCACATCGTCGTCTCTTTTTTCCCTGGGGTGAGCTCCCCCGCACGTTAGGGGCTGGACTCCCTCCAGCCACGCATCCCATCGGCACGATCCGCTCAACCTTGGGATTGGGGTGATTTATTATAGTGATTTTCTTCCACGCGGCGCTACTCTCAATGAGCAACGCCCCCGGTCCGCTCAATGCGGGTTACGGGTTGCCCGACGGGGAGCAGAAACTCAGCCCGCCGCGCCGCGAGCCTTGAAAAGCCCGCCATCCCACGCCGCCCGTAGACGGCCGCTGGCCGTAGGCAAACAGCCCCAAAGACACAAGTCTAAGACGGCCGCATCCCTTGCCATCTCAGAAGAGCTGAGGCATGCTGGGAGCGGCCAACCGCAAAACACGGCACAAAGGCCTACGCAGGAGAGAACTCGACTGCCCGTGACCACGACTGGTAGTTAGCAGAGGGAAGGTAGCAAGCGCGCAACTGAGCGGCTATCTCCCCCCTCCCAGGGTGCACCGCAAGGAGGTCTACCAGTCCCGCACCCCAACCTAACCTAACCTAACCTTTTTTTTTTTTTTTTTTTTATCACTGGGAAAATGCGTTTATCCCCCCTAGACTGAAGAGTCCAGGGGGGCGCATACCCCCCGGGCCCGGGGGAGGCCAAGGTGGGGGGTTATGTGGGGCTCTCTCCTTCCGCAACCCCCTCCGAGCTATTGGTCGGAGGGAGGGGAGGAGAACTACCCACTAAAAACCCAGCGGCGTTACCCTCGCTGCCGTTGTAGGGGGACGCCATGGGGTCGCAAGCATTCTACCACGACGTCCCCCCGGCTGCCCCGGCATTACACCGGGGGCACCCTCGCGCCAAAGGAGGGAGGGGTTGGTAACGCAACAACCCCTCCCCCAAACGTGTAAGGCCTCAGGTGGTGGGTCCCCAACCCACCGGCCTTATTGGGGGAGAAGGCGGTTGATGTATTGCAACCGCCTCCTCCCCACCCGTCTGCGCCGGAGCGGATGCGCGTCAGCTCTTTCTTCGCGCACTCGTTCCGCTTCCTCTTTACGCGACAACACCTCCTCCGCGAACTTTGCCGCTGCCTCCCACGATCTCTCGCTGCTCAGCATACAGCTCACGACACTGTGCAGCGAGAGATCGTCCGTCTCCAGCGCCGCAACCAGTGCACGGCGCTCCACGGCCCAGCTCGGGCATTCCGCCAGAGTGTGCTCGGCCGTGTCATCCTCCGCACCGCAGTGATGGCAGACTAAGGTCTGCTCTCTCCCAATTTTGTGCAGGTAGTGACCAAAGCAGCCATGCCCGGTCATTACCTGCACCAACCTGTACGTCAGGCTGCCCGTCTTGCGGTCCAGCCAACCCTCTAAGGACGGGAGGAGTGCCCCTATGGTTCGCGTGCCATAGGGGGACTCCTCCAACAGTTCTTTCCAGCGGTCCCGCTCCCGCTGGACCGCCATTCGTCGCCTTTCTGCAACCTCTTGGGGAGCCAGGCGCACCTCGCTCGTCCTGTCCTCTACCCGCTCCCTGTGGCGCTCCGCCAGGAGCTTCGCGTCCAGCTCCCACGGCAGTGTCCCGGCCAAAGCGCACGCAGCTGCGAATGACACCGTTCTGAAACATCGGGCCATCCTCTGGGTGATAACCCTCTGTGGTCTTCGGAGGAGAGTCCTCGTCCTCTGTGCCAGGCGGTTCGCCCATATCGGCGCCCCGTACAGTGCCATGCTACGCACCACGTTGGCAAAGAGGCGCCGACACGGCCTAACCTAACCTAACCTAACCTAACCTAACCTAACAAAAAAAAAAAAGTATGCAGCATGAAAGTGCGAGAGGCATAATCGATGGAACTGGAGTGAAACTGTTTGGCTTTAAATAGGCTCCGATTATGTTGGAGGGAGATCAGGAAAAAAAAAAAAAAAAAAAAAAAAAAAAAAAAACCTGCACTTATCCGTCGGCTGCTCCTGCGCCTCGCGTTGCAGTTCATGTGTAGGATGGAGTATGACGGGTAACATACCCGCAGATTTTTGCGTGAGAGTAGGACTGCACGTATGCACGGGGTTATTGACTTCGCTCTCGGTCAACGCACCCGCTTCGCTATTAAAAGTTAAGCCGTAAGGACCGCTATCGTACACATATGCACCTCTTCTCGTCTGTGCAGTGTTTTGTGCAATATTCAGTCCTTGCAAATCGTCCCTCAGTAATTGAAGATGTTCTCGCGTCACGTATGTTTCCTTAATGTCCCGTACCTGTGATTGCAGTACCACTAAGTCCTTTAGCAACCTGGTAACATCAACGTGATCGAAATGAACCGGCGGCAATTTGTGCAGGTCTTTTGCCACAAATATCGGTGTTTTTTTAGGATCCGTATTATCAAAAATTTCTATAATATCTTCCATGTCCCGTTGGGCTTTATCTTTCCTTCTTAATACAATTTTTCCACTTTTTGGCACCGCATCGAACAATAACTTTGGTGTCGCTGGATATATCCAATGCCTTCAATACCTTGCCCTGGGAGACAATTGAGGCGGCTCTTTGGTACCATAATGTACCGTCCTACCTGCAGAGAGTTGTAGCAGATTACTTTGCAGGTAGGATGGTGACCTACCCCACGAGGGAAGGATGGGGGCGGAGGATGATGTCTTGTGGTGTTCCGCAGGGGTCGGTTTTAGGGCCACTCCTGTGGAATATCGGCTATGACTGGGTGCTGCGCGGAGCCAATTTGCGGGGGGTTAGTGTCACCTGTTACGCAGACGACACGCTTGTGACGGCCCGTGGCAGTACTCATCAGGAGGCTGTGCAGCTTGCCAGGATTGGCGTTGCTCATGTTGTGGAGCGAATTGGTGCACTGGGGCTGGAAGTGGCTCTCCACAAGTCAGAGGCCCTAGTTTTCCATGGGCCTCGTAATGCGCCTTTTCCGGGAACAGTTCTGTCTGTTGGGGGGACTTCCATCGCCGTCGGGTCGACGATGAAGTATCTTGGACTCGTCCTTGACGGCAGGTGGAAGTTTGAAGAGCATTTTCGGCGTTTGGCTCCAAAGTTGGTGGCTGCAGCCGGGGCTCTTGGGCGGATTCTCCCAAATTTAGGAGGGCCAGGAGGTGCGTGCCGCTTATATGCTGGCGTGGTACGGTCAATGGCGCTCTATGGAGCGCCTATATGGGCGGGCACTCTGAGTGCTCGAAGTGTATCCCAGTTGCATCGTCCGCAGAGGGTTATAGCACTCAGAGTGGCAAGGGCGTACCGCACAGTGTCGGGCGTGGCTGCTTGCTTGCTGGCTGGTAGCCCGCCTTGGGACCTCGAAGCGGAGTTGCAGTCGGAGGTCTATTGGCGGTTACAGGCAGCAAGAAGGGCGGATAACTGGCCTGCGCCGAGGGAGGTGCGCCAGTGGCGGGAGGAGTCACGGCATGTCCTCTACCAAAAATGGTTAGAGCGACTGGAGACCCTGGGAGTCAGCCGGGACCTAGTGGATGCTGTTCGGCCTGTCCTGAAGGAATGGGTCGAACGCGAGTACGGCGCACCCACTTTCCACCTCGCACAGCTCTTGACAGGCCATGGATGTTTCGGCAAGTACCTGTGTGAGGTGGTGGGGAGGGAGCCCACGTCGGAGTGTCTCCATTGTAGCGGAGGAGTCGTGGACACGGCCAAGCACACTCGTGAGGAGTGCCCAGCATGGGTGGAACCGCGCGCTGCCCTGTGTGCGGCTATTGGTAGAGACCTCTCACTGCCGGCTCTGGTCAGTAATATGGTCCGCAGTGAGGAGGCATGGGCGGCAGTGGCCACCTTCAGCGTTGCGGTGCTGACACAAAAGGAGGCGGCGGAGCGGATGCGTGAGGACGATCCGAGTTCAGTTCCGCAGCGTCGTAGGACCATATGCTGCCGCCGTAACGGGGACCTGCGGGTGACGGGTCGGGAGCTCCGTCATCCGCATGGGAGAGGTGCTGAGCTGGTCAGCCCCCATGGTGTTCTGGGGTGCCAAAGGCGGAGTGGGTACCAACGTGCTCCTACCATTTATGGATGGGCCTGCAAAGGCAGCGCTGGCGGAGTTCCGGATGTGTGCGATAGCGTTCCCGGGGCTCTGTCTTAAAGCGAGTGTTGGAACACCCCAGGGGTTTTAGTCCGTGCGAGTCGGACATACCCACTCGGTTTCTCCCGAGCCGGGTGGGATCCATAACGGATTTCCCCTGGGTAAACAAAAAAAAAAAAAAGGTTAGGCCGGGAGCGGCGAATGGTTTCAGAATTTGTCAATTATAAGATGGATATTTATCCCAGTCTTAAACCGGAAGATTAAAACTTGTTAGACAAATACTATATAGGTACCGGTTCACGTCAAATTACGAGAAGGTATTCACCATGTTTACATTATATGGTAGCAGTGCAAGTCGGAGAAATTATACAAATAAATACAAATAAATTTATTATATAACTTTTTGTACAAATGTTACAACTATAGACTAAAATTACAATTAGATATGTATAAAAAGGAGCCTGAGCTAGGGATACCCTGTGGTTCAGGCAAAAAAGGTAAAGATATGTCTATTATAATATTCGTCTAAATATAAAAATACATTATTACTTGGTAACTAGTATACAAGTACAATTTTTATTTAAGTAAACCATGTAAATTAACTGACTAATAAAAACAGTAGGTAAAGATACAATTATGTAACATCAAGTTAATACAGTCAATAACTTCTCTGTATCATCATACGACATTTTTAATAGGGCATCTCGAAGCCTTTTCTTACAATTTGCGAAGCTTAGCGGATATAGCTCTAGTTTAGCATTCAGTCTGTTATAAATAAATGGGCCCAAGAAAACAAAAAATCTTGAGGAAAAGGCGTGTTTTTTCTTACCATATGGGGGGCAAACAATATCTTTACGTCTTTTGTTAGTATAATCTGTGCTGTAAGGAATTGCGGCGTGCTGTTTTAAAACTATACTCATTATGAATAACTGCCGTACCGTAAGAACTTCACATACTTTATAAAGGTGGTTTTTTTTTTTTTTTTTTTGAACCTGACTGGCTATAATAGGACGGACCCAATATAGCGGTCGAATTGCATGGTTGGAGGGTAGCCTGGGGAAAATCCAGGGGGAGCCTCCGGCACGACCACGCGGGAAAGTTTATGCACTGGAATACTCTACGAGTTTGCGCTCCAGTGAGATTGGTTGAACGGTATCAACCGAATCTGGGGTGTGAGTGGTGTCGAACTACTGGGAGTTTTATCGCTGGTTCGCTAAAACCTAGCCTAGCTGAGAAGAGTCCAGCAAGAAACTCAGCTAGGCCCGACCTGGGTCGGACTGACTCTACCCGGTATGCGGCGGTACCGGGACGAATAGGGACTGTATGTGTCTGTGTTGTCGCGATCTCGCGGTGGACGTCCCCGCCGGCGGGAACGCCGAAGTGTACGCGATGTGATGGACGCCGAAAGCGCAGCGTTCCACCTTTCGATGGACGCTGTGATTTCGTCGTCCGGGTCCGTGAGTGTGTGCCTAGGACGCCGGACCGTGCGGCCCCTAATCAGTGAGCGCCGAGTAACGACTGAGGGGGGAGGGATGGGAGCGTAATCAGCAGCCTTCCTAACTAACGGATTCCTATGGTGGGGAGCGTTGTCAAAATAACGTCTGGCAGCCTGCTTAAAGAAACCATACATGGTGCTAATCCCCATGTCGTGGTGCAGGCTGAGGTTCGATTGGTACCACGGGGCACCAGTCGCCCTACGGAGGAAGCGATTTTGAATGACCTGAAGCGGCTTGAGCGATGACGTAGGCACGTGAGCAAATACTACACTTGCATATGTCATGATTGGACGAATACAAGTCTTGTAGAGTGTCAGCTTATTTCTAAGTGACATTTTACTAAACTTGTTGATCATCGGCCCAAGCCTTCCTAGAACGAACAACGCGCGGTTGCGTACCCTACGGATGTGGCTACGGAAGGTCAGTTTCCTGTCGAGGGTCACTCCAAGATATTTGGCCTCATTGACCCAGGGGATGGGTCGGTCAAACATCTGGATCGGGGCCACCCGCCTTTCTGTGCTAATGCAGTCAGACGGGTGGAAGACTATTGCAGTGCTTTTTTCCGGGTTGACTTCGATACGCCAAAGATTAAACCAACGGCCTAGGTCGGTGGTTGCCTCTTGGAGGTATCGCCGGATCGTAGCGTACTTACAATGGGTCGTAAAGAGCGCGGTGTCGTCCGCAAACAACCCCAGATGCACCTTAGGGTGCCTGGGAATGTCGTTCGTGAACAACGAGTAGAGAGTGGGAGAGAGCACGGAGCCTTGCGGGACTCCGGCCCGGATGGGGTGTGGGTCCGAGAACGTTCCCTCCAGTCGGTATCGAAAGCTTCGATCACTGAGAAAATCTCGTATGGTGAGTACGAGTCTGTCCGGTATACCGAGCTGGTATAACTTGTATACCAGTCCGTTATGTCAGACCTTATCGAAGGCTTTCGCTACGTCGAGAAAGATCGCACCGGTCTTGAGCCCCTGGAATCGAGAGAAACCGTCCAACACATGCTCCGTGACGCGGTGCACCTGTTGGACGCATGAGTGTCCGGATCTAAAGCCGAACTGCTCATCGATGAGGAGGTTATTCTCAGCCGTAAATCTGAGAATTCTCGTGAGTAGGATCCGCTCATATAGCTTTCCAAGGGAGCTAAGTAAGCTGATCGGCCTATAAGAGGCAGGCGAGGTCCGGGGTTTACCGGGCTTCGCTATCCCTATGACCGTTGCACATTTCCACGCGGCTGGAAAGTGAGCATTGGTCAGCGCGGCATTGAAGATGCCAACCAAAAGGAGGAGAAGGGTTTCGGGGAGAAGTCTCAGGATGCGATTGGATAAACCATCCGCACCCGGAGCCTTTCTAATACGGAGACGCCTGACATGGTCACTGACTTCCTTAACCGACACCGGTAAAATGGGTGAAGTTACGGGGAGACGCGATCTCCTGTCCACCTCGGAATCGACCCTGCTAATATGGGCTTCGTCGGTGTGGAGGAGATTGGGCGAACATTGGGACTCTAGGCTACTCGCAAGGCATTCGGCTTTCTCACTGTCCTCGAACGCGGGGGTTGAGTGATCCGGTCGATCCAAGGGAGGGATGGTCCAACAGGCATCGGATTTGAGAGATCTCGCTAGTTTCCAGTAAGCCAGATGACTAGGCGTTATCTCCCCCATCAGATCCCTGAACGAGTTCTCCCGAAATTCGGCAATTCTCTGTTTAGACTCGTTAGACAAGTCTCTCAGGATTTGTCGATTTTCGGCAGAAGGGTGATTTGAGTAGGTGCGGATGGCGCGATTTTTCCTTGTCACTAACTCTCTCAGTTCCCTAGGTAGGGGTCGGTTTTGGATGTCCTCCGCCGACACCTCCCTTGAGGCCTCGCTTCGTACAGCGTTGAGGTAGTTGGTGAAAGAATCGATCGCTTGGTCTGTCTGTTCGGTTGTAGTTATATTGTCTGGGATGTCTCTAAGCAGGGGGGGATCCGTCTGTAAGAGACCTGACTGCACCTTATCCCAGTCCACGAGTGTCCTGGTTCGGGGAGTACTATTGGGGTGAGGACCTAGTCTCAAAAGGACTGGCCTATGGTCCGAGTCTAGTTCGTGTAACACTTCTATAGAACGCAGAGTTAACGCTACGTTCTTTAGTAGTGCTATGTCGAGTATGTCAGGTCGGTGATCTACGTTATGAGGGAAGTGAGTCGGTTCTAAGGGAGCGAGGAGATCGAAAGGGAGGCTATCGATCAAAAGGTGATGAAGCCGATTGCCGTTGGGATTGGTTGCTACGCAACCCCAGCTAATATGCTTACTATTTAGGTCCCCGGCCACGATGACCGAAGGGCCTAGGGAGGCTAAAGAGTTGAGGTCAGTCAAAAGTAAGTCTCGTTGAGGTGAAAGGTAGGTTGAAGCAATCGATATCGGGGGGTGACCCTCCATCGAGATGCGACAGACCGACACTTCCATATTAGTCAGGGGCGGGGGATTGAGTCTTATGCAATGTAAGTTACGTTTGTAGAAAATGAGCGTGCCCCCGAATGGCCTACCATCTTGCCTATCATCTCTGATCTGAACGTATCCAGGGACGCGAAAAGCTCTAATGCTGGGACGATAAAAGGTCTCTTGGACCAGGAGTAAATCTACTGAGTGATCGCGAAGGAAGTTCATCACCTCGTCCTTCATACCTCTCAGTCCATTGGCATTGTAAATGCCAATGGTAATCGAAGCAGGTTTAAGCTTCTGGGACGTACTATCCATACTAGTAGGCACCGTGAACCTGGCTGCCGCTTGGTGCGGCGATATAAAGGTGGTCAGTGGGGTATGGTAGGAAATAAGAGACTTTCAGAATCGCTCTTTGTGCTCTTTCTAGTTTGATAAGTGTTGTTTTCGCCAAACCACCCCATGAAGAAATGCAGTAAGTTAATACAGACTGGCATAACGCAAAGTAAACTTGTTTTATAAGCATTGCATCCGCAAAAGAGCGAAGTTTTTTGAATACATATATTAACTTACGCACTTTACTGCACAAAGCCTCTACATGATATTTAAAAGAGAGCGACTCATCAATTATAATTCCTAGGTACTTAATTTGATTAGTTATAGCTATAATTGGACAAGTGCATTGTATGTTGGTGTTATTATTGCAATTGTGTGCGTACAGTTTTTGATTAGCTAGCGGTAAATTTGCCTTGCGCATGGAAAATTTTATGTAGTTCGTTTTATCTGGGTTGAGGGTTAGTAGGTGAAGCTGAAGCCACTTATTTACAAGGTTAAAGCCTTTTTGTGCATAATGGTATACTTCGTCGGTCGATATTGCAGAAAAAAGTAGGACAGTGTCATCAGCGTAGGAAATGATTCGGCCGCTGTCAATTTTCAGATTGCAAAGGTCATTAATATAAATTGAAAAGAGAGTTGGGCCTAATATGCTTCCTTGTGGGACCCCAAAACAGGCATTTTTTAAGTCAGAACTGAAGACATTATCTATTTTTGTGCACTGCGTTCGACCGTCTAGGTGATCTGTGAACAATTTAAGCTGTGTGCCTCTAATACCTAAGGTTTCAAGCTTGTGCAATAGGGTGGGAATGGAAACGGTGTCAAAAGCTTTTGCGAGGTCCAAAAAAAGGCCTATTGTTTGGTTACCCTTATCCAGCTCCTGGACTAGGTAGCCAGTCATTTCATGGACAGCGTCGGCGGTTGATAGTTTAGGCCGAAAACCAAACTGATTTTTCGAAAAAATTTCGTGGCTGTCCAAGTACTTAACCAGTCTGTGATTGATAATTTTTTCTAAGATTTTGGATATCGATGGTAGTAGAGAAATAGGTCTATAGTTCGATATTTGGGTTTTACTTCCAGATTTGTAAATTGGTACTACAATGGCTTTTTTTAGGCACTTGGGGAAAATTCCCTCAGAGAGACACTTTTGAAAGAGATACGTAAGGGGAGGAACTAGGATATGCTTGAACTGCTTTAGTATTTTATTTGAAATACCATCCCAGCCAACTGCAGAGTCATCTTTTAATCCCATTATGATCCGCTCCACCTCTTGTTCATCAGTATTAAATAATACAAACGAATTTGAGGGATTGCTGTGATTTATAGGACTGGTAATACGGGGTACCGGCGAGTGTATTGGGAGTTTTTCGGCTAGATTTTTACCTATGTTTACAAAAAACTCGTTTGCGTTATTTGCGGATGTCAAAGGCGACAAGTGTGACTGTAACAGGCCTGTAGTCGATTCACGTTGTTTTGTTGTATAAGTGATTTGTTTTATGCTTTTCCAGAGTAGTTTACTGTTTGTCCCAGCCATTTCTATTTGATTTTTATCATATCCATGTTTAATTTGTTTAAGTAGGTTATTGCAAAAGTTGCGGTACCTTTTGTAAGTTACTTGCAGTAACTCGTTGCCTGGGCTTGATTTAGCCTTCATGTGCAATTTATCCCGGTGTCTCATACAGCGTATAAGTCCGGGCGTAATCCAAGGTTTAATGTTACGATATTTACTATTTACACGTTTGTTTAATGTATTATTTAATATTGCTTGTTGGACTTTTTGAATCAGGTACGACATGCTAGCGTCTGTGTCAGCAGAATTATAAACTAGGTCAAATTGAATGTTGGATAAATCACGTTGGAGTTTATTTAAATCTAGTTTAGAGATAATTCGTGTACAAGTTGTATTTTGTTGTTTTTGAAATAGGGTTAGTAAGGCAGCTTTATGATCGGTCACAGAGGAGTTAGTAACAAGGGCTAGTGCTCGCAGGTTCGACTTAAACATAATATGATCTAAACAAGAGCCGCTTTGATGAGTGGGAAGCGTGTGTGCTGGAAGTAAGCCATGATAAGAACATAGGTTAAGGTAGTTTTGAGCCGCGGGGTCGGTGTTCTCTGGCAAAATGTTGATATTTATGTCTCCTATCAAAATAAGGTTTTGAAAAGATGAGAGGTTTCTTAAAGTCTGGTCTAGAGATTCAATAAAAGGATTGATATTTCTAAAAGAAGGCGGTCTATACAAAGCCAATATGGTACAATTTGAACCAATCTTTATTAAAAGGCTATTGCAGTCGGCAATGTTTGGTTCTTCCGTGTTGATTATTAAATGACTTCTAGCATATATAACGATGCCGTCGTTTTGGTTAAAACTAGTCTGGGTGGTATAGAAATTATAACCCGGCATAATAGGCAGGTTACCTAGTTTACGTGACCAACACTCCGTCAGAATAATAACATCACAATCGAGGCCAAGTCTTTGTTGAAATACTGTAAAGTTATCGAAATTCTTATACTGGGTGTGGCCTGTAATGGGAGCAATAAATTTAAGGGCTGACTCTATGTATTATCCGCAGTGATTCTGTAAAGGTACCAGTGTTTCAAGATTCTTGAATTCGGAAATAATCTTATCTGAAGTTGTGATACCTAAGTAATGGATCTCGACATCTCGATATCGTAGCATGCCAGTCATTAACTATCTTGGTAGAACACTGGGCACTTTCGTAATTGCGATTATACTAACTTTGGTTTTCTAATTCTTTTTGTTTTTTTTTTTCAATTTTACAAGATTTTTTGGTGTTTTTGAAGTAAAACAAAATGGATATCATTCCAGTTAAGCAAAAGAACACACGTACGCTTTTACTTATTTTTTTTTTCTATTTTTTTTTCAATTTATTTCAAGTTAACCACTTGGAAATAATTACTGATTAACTTAATAAGCCACCGTTTAATTTTTTGCTCCTATTACAGGCCACACCCTGTATATACTACGTATGTTTTGAGTTAGTATAGTAAGCGGATTTCGGTAAGAGTAAATATATTGTTTGCAGTTTTCAACTTCGCAGGTTTTAGACTCAGATACAGAGAAGTTATCTAAGTCAGAAAGTAAATTACTTGTCATAATTTACAAACTAAAACTTAAGTACTAAAAATATAAGATAGGAGGCGGCGCTCTTAGACGCCTTCATAATCAATCGAATCTATATACCTTTTTTCGGCCAATTTTCTGGTGGGGCAGTCCGCATTGCCTGTCTCGTGTTCAGCCGGCTTTTTGTAGTGCATACGCGTGGCACATTTAGGTGACTCCGTCTTTTTAGGGCATTCCTTCATCGCGTGACCTAAAATGCCGCAATGACCGCAGGTATCCACTTCCCCCTTGCACGTCTTCGCGGCATGGCCGTACTGGTGACATCGGTAGCACCTCGTCACCAGGGTGAAATCTCTGACAGGACACGATGACCAGTTCAGGAAAACTCTCTCGTTTGTGGTCTTCCTTACAAGAGCGGGGACTTCGATAATATAGTTGCAGGTTTCTGCGCCTTTTTTACCGGATTTATGGCTAAGTCTTGTAGAGGTCAAGAATTTTTCGAGGGACATTGCTGGTATCTTGTCGGCTAGGTTTTGTTGGTAGATGCAGGTAAAAACTTCCGCTTCCTGCAGGTCCGCTGGCACTCCGATCACCACGATTCTGGGCTTACGTTTAACGGGCTCGTCAACTGTAAGTCCCGAGGCCGACAATTGCTTGGACTGTTTAAGCTTAAGAAGGTCTTGTTTGGAGTCCGTGCTGATAATTACGCCTCCGTTCTTGACTTTACGTACTCCACGCACTTGAAGTTTCCATTCATCAGGCCTTATAATCTTTTGTACTAGAGCTTTTGTTTCGTCGCTGGTTTTTTGTTTGTCGATAGGATAAATTGCAACCGAGTTCACATTAGTTGGCTGGACGTACCTGGATAATTGACTGGTCTTTAGCTTTTCGGAAAAAGTCGCAGGTATCGCATTAACTTTCGCGTTTTGGTCTATGGTTTGTTTTAACTCTTGGACACGCTGTGATAGGTCACTTTTTTCTTTCAGGGCTGTAAGAGTGTTGTAGTTCATGGCCGCTTTAGCTTTGAGAGCCTGGTATTCTACGGCCAATAGTGATGCGCAGTGAGCTACTTTGCGGCAAAGATTGTGGACTTTCAGTTTTTGATCCGAGTTCATTTTCCCTTCCGTAGCGATCCCGCATACCTCATTGAGATACTGCTCGATGGACTTCATCCATCCTTGAAGTTCCGATGTAGGTATCATCTTCGGGGGGTCCTCTTCTTGTTTGGTGGGCGCAGGTTCGGGCGGCGGGCAGGGCTGCGGCGGGGGCGACGGCGGCGGGCTGCGCTGCATCAGGCTGCTCCGGTTGAAAGGGCTACTCCCCGACATATTTAGCATTTAAATTGGTTAATTAACACTGTGTTAACATTACTATTCACCGAGTTATGCTGACGACTCTACTAAAACAATTGCGCTTGTTCGAACTGGGTCGCGAATACAGCAAATGAATATTATTTATTTTCTTTAAGAGACACGTCCGATCTCGCTGACGACTGACGACGAAAAAAAAATTATATTAGTAATATCATGTTGTGCACGTGTTAAGTAGGGAATAAAATTATGTACCTTAAGGCAGGACTCGTATATATCGCATGGCACTTTAATTTGGTTACAATAGTATGTGTTATTGGAGTGTGTAAGCTAATTGCTTCGCGTCCCAAACAATTGTTGAGGTAACGTATAGTTCAAAATAGATCGTTAATTTCGCAATATATCTTAACGGCACAGTGGACGGATGGTGTGTCCGGTGGGCTATGACCTATGAATCGCGAGCGTCCGGGGTCGGTCCCCGGTACCAGAGATTATTGAAAAGCCTTTTTCTCAATAATCTTTGACCTAACGTAGTAATTTACTTATGTAATTTACACCTGTGGCCGAGAGCTTAGCGTTGTGGACAACCATATCCAAAGAGCACATTGAGGACCCTGACCATACGAGAATTCGCCCGATAAGGGGTTTCTTAGTCAGTAGAGATGATGATCACGCTTAGGCCTCCGTCATGGATGTGTGAGCGAAGGTGAGGTTGGTGAGGCCTTTCAGTCTTGCAAACTGAAGGGTTTCGCTGGCCAAGCCGTCGTTTTGCCTTAATCGAGGCTTCTTATCGTGAAGCTGGCTATGTTGATTTTACAAGGCAATCCTACACTTTCGCTTTTAATATATAAAACAGCAATATTTAAGTAGGTCTCTTCTTAGGTGGGGTAATTACCATCGGGTTCTCAATAAAGGTATCACAGTGGATTGGTAGTTAATTATCATTCGTCAGCTCAACTGTGCATTGTCATGCATCTAAAACACCTTGACTATAAAGTGCCTTTGAGTTGATTGGGTGAAGTTGGTTGCTAAGACATTGTGTTACATCCATTGAGATATTTTGGGGATGAATTGTATTATAAATTGGTTAGGTAAATGTCAGCACTAATTTGTATTAAATTTGATAGAAATAACGATAGGGTAGGCGGAACCAACAGTTGAGGTGGGGATTACCAGTGAGTACGAGCGGTCGCAGGCGAGCGAGAGGCGAGCGCTACAGTTCGCGAACAACTCTAAGATTCATCGTTAGGGAGAATCGATATTACGCTAGACATTACGTTATTTATGTACCTGTAGGTAAAATATGTACTAATATTATATTTCAGTAGATTATTGTTGTATCATCATCAATATCTCGCCTTCTTCACAATTATTTTCATTATTAGATCATCGCGTCATCATCAATAGCGATCTCATCTTGGCCAACACAAGTTGACCACTGTTGTGTTGCGAGTCTATTTTAAAGGGCGTCGCCTACGACATAGCGTAACTTACCACTTCCCACAATTTAGTATAACAAGGAATTCATGCCTACATTAGCATCCATAGTTGTGTTGTGCATCGCTTAATGAAACTACGGATTCGTAGATTAATTCTAAGAAACTGGTATATTTGTCTTACTTAAGTTTAAAGGTTCTACTGAAATGAGTTTTAGTGTACAACTTCAATTAACGTGTAACTTTTCCTTTATAGAAAAACAAACTTCATACTTTCGAAAAGGGCCTGGGTCTGCTCACACAATGCGGGACCTCCTCCACTAGACGCTATCACACGCCAAGCCACTTCACCAGCGCGAATCACGTATAGCTTAGGTCTAAATAGGTCTTCGAGGTTAGGTTCCAGAGATAATAATTCCTAGGTTAGATTACGGCATTGTAGGTCTGGAGTCGGACGGTTTTTTTTCATTGACCGAATCTCTTTCCGTCCGGCAATATCCTAGGAGACGATTTGGTCTGTTAAAGTACTCAAGTTCGATTACTTTAACATAAATAACCAGAGATTCTGTAGCCGTAGGATAGATTTATCTAGACTAGAATAAACCTCAACTTTTCTAGTAGGATCGGCCGGAACTAACTCGGTTTTTCTATTCGCTTTGGTACGAGTTAGTATTTACGTATAGGATCAAAGTGGATATATATATTTTATTTATTTATTCAGAAACAGACAGTCCTACAAAAAACAAATTAGTAACTTAACTATGCTAATATGTGAGTAAAATCGTAATAGACCTATAGTTTCCTACATTTTGATAGGGTTACAGGCTAAAGGAATGAAAAAAAGAATTCAAAATATGTTTACAAAATATGATAAAAACTATCAATGAATCATAATATATATATATATATATATATATGTATAGTGAATTTGAGTTTACAACTTATACTACACTAAGTAACAATATTAATTAAAGTAAAGTATAAACTAATGTTTTAAATATACCATAAGAATTGCCATACAAATCTGCGTCCATACATTTCTCGTTATACAGTTTACATGCGCGCTTAATATATGAATGCTGTGCGTGTTTGGATCTGCTGCTTGCAATCCATACTTATATTATAAATGCGAAAGTGTGTCTGTCTGTCTGTCTGTCTGTCTGTTACCTCTTCACGCTTAAACCGCTGAACCGATTGCGATTAAATTTGGTATGGAGATAGTTTGAATCCCGGGGAAGGACATAGGATAGTTTTCATCCTGGAAATCACCCCCTAAGGGGATGAAATGGGGGGGTTGAAGTTTGTATGGAGCTGCGATATAAACGATTTCCACGCGGACGGAGTTGCGGGCAGAAGCTAGTACTAAATAAGGCCTTCTTGCGACAACTACGTTCTAATCTACGGGGAACATGAAAACCTATATTATGTAATAGTTCAGGGGCATCCACTAGATTATTCATAATTTTGAATAGAAAAAGTAAATCGTTACAAGAGCGTCTCTGAGAAAGGGGTTGGAGATGGTGTCTGTCAGAAGATGAGGCGTAACCTTCATAGTTACCTCCTGTTCGGAATTCCATTGTCTTAATAAACTTCTTCTGGAGTCTTTCAATCCTGATTTTGTGTACACTATAGCACGGGCTCCACACTGCGGAAGCAAACTCCAAGCTACTTCGGACATAGCTATTATAAAGTAGTCTGTAAGTAAGAGGTCTTTTAAAGGGTTTCGCAACACGAAGAATGAAACCAAGCTGCCTATACGACTTATTAAAGATTTGATCAACATGAGAGTTAAATGTCAGTTCAGCATCAATTATCACACCTAGATCGCGTATACTATGCTGGCGTGCCAGAGTACCACCACACAAGCTATAATTATATAATACGGGATCTTTCTTTCGCGTAAATGTTATTACTGCGCACTTATCGCTATTTAAAAATAAATTGTTTGTAGTACATAAATCGTCTTGCAATAGACTACAGTCTGCTTGTGTTTTAATAACTCTGAATATTTTTGTGTCGTCGGCGTATAGAAGAGCTTTCGATTCAGTCAGGCACTCCGTAATGTCATTAATGTATAGGATAAATAATAAAGGGCCCAAATGCGACCCTTGTGGGACCCCTGAGGATATCCATCACAATCGAGTCTTGATTTTACTGGATTAATTAATCAAAGGTATCAATAGCTTCAAAGCAAACAAACTAATTCGATATTTTTCTATGGTTAATAAATGATTTATTTTCTCACTTACTATCTGTTTAATTTTATTCAATAGCTTTTCCTTCAGGTAGGATTCCATTTTCAGAGGACTAGAGGCTTCTCAGGAGCTTCAGCTTACAGCTAGGGTTTAATTCAAGTTCAGAATAGGTTAGCATAAAAAGACAGCCATTTTAAAGGGTTGAATCCTCACAATGTCTCACTAGTATAGTTTGACTCCGAGGTTCGTAACAAATAGTTGTTAGGCATAGGCCTAGTCGGAAATCAAAATAATATTTGTATTCTGACAAGTTGCCGGTAAGCCTTCGTGAATAGCCACAATTATTCCACGTACAGGACCTTCTCAGACAGCGGCTACGCCGGTACTGAGACATTTTTATTATTATTATTTTTTTGAACCTGACTGTGGCTATAATAGGACGGACCCAATATAGCGGTGGAATTGCATGGTTAGAGGGTAGCCTGGGGAAAATCCAGGAGAAGCCTCCGGCACGACCACGCGGGAAAGTTTATACACTGGAATACTCTACGAGTTTGCGCTCCAGTGAGATTGGTTAAACGGTATCAACCGAATCTGAGGTGTGAGTGGTGTCGAACTACTGGGAGTTTTATCGCTGGTTCGCTAAAACCTAGCCTAGCTGAGAAGAGTCCAGCAAGAAACTCAGCTAGGCCCGACCTGGGTCGGACTGACTCTACCCGGTATGCGGCGGTACCGGGACGAATAGGGACTGTATGTGTCTGTGTTGTCGCGATCTCGCGGTGGACGTCCCCGCCGGCAGGAACGCCGAAGTGTACGCGATGTGATGGACGCCGAAAGCGCAGCGTTCCATCTTTCGATGGACGCTGTGATTTCGTCGTCCGGGTCCGTGAGTGTGAGAGAAGATCGCGCGCGGCGACAAATTTATACTAATTTTGAATAATTATTTAAAAATATGAATTTTGGAAAAAAAAAATTCTTTTTACTGTTTTGTGTTGGTACAAATATGAACTTTAATGTTATTTAAGATTCAATATACTAATAATTCAACAATAATGAGAAAAACCTTGTGTTCTCAGTACGATTTTGTTGAAAAATATGGTGTAATTGAGATCAACTTACATATACAACGTGTTAATAAAATAACGCAAAACCTGAAAACAGTTTGTTCAGAATCGAGCATAGAATGCGAAAAAAATAAAAAAATAAATTTTTGACAAGATTTATTTTTTACATTTGTATGGAGTGTTGGCCGACTGGGGCGACCTGCTCCATACAAATGTAAAAAATAAATCGCGTCAAAAAAATTTTTTTTTCTTTTTTTCGCATTCTACTCTCGATTCTGAACAAACTGTTTTCAGGTTTTGCGTTATTTTATTAACACGTTGTATATACGTGAAAAATAAGGAAAATTCGAGGCCGCTACACCCAATAGTCCCATATTACGATAGTGAAAAGAAAAAAAAACAATTAGGTTTTCATGTAACATCATTAAGTATTAGGCCGTCAAACTTATGGCTTCTGCGCTCTTTTCCGAAAACGACTGTCGGTAATCGGGTATATTCAGTTAACATATTCAGTTTTTCTTAAATAAGAGGCCGCTAGGCACAATATAAGAAGTTGCCCTATACAAATAAGTAATCAGAATCTTTCAGAATCAGAATTATATTCTTTCTCTGTATCATATCGTTTAATCAGAATCTATCACAACCTTTCTGTTTCTTAGATCTAGAACGTCAAATATCCGTAATTGTCGCTTATTCCTGACGAACTTTCGAACACCCTCTTAAACCAGCAATAGAAAAACAACTCTGTGAAAATTTGAACAGTCTAGCCATTGCTGATACGCAGACATGGCTGGATGGACAGCGGAAGCTTACGAACAGGGTTCCGTTTGATACCTGTCTAATACATCTATGTATATGCTAAATAGAATGTTTAAAAGTCATTCGTTTGTAAAATAATAATTAACCTTTACCTAAACATGTATGTAAACGGCATTGCATGCTTTATTTTTTAGTAAATTTTATTGAAAACTGTTAGTTTTGGCGGCCGGTATGTCTAATACATCTATGCAAACATACCTAGCCTATGAAGCTTGTTAAAATTTTAGTTGCAAATAAACCAGCATCGAAACAACATGTATTTTTCTGTATCTCCGCTCCCGCACACAAAATTGAGCTTTAATCGAAGGAACATAATATGGTCCTAAATCGAACCGGACTAATTACGGGAGCGATGCAGACGGCGGCCGGTGAATACAATGGGAAGCGCATTCCTTAGCAGATAAGCGGAGTTGTTTACATCGTTTAGTGCAGATTCTAAGCTACGTTAAGTAATTATGAGTTTATAACAAAGATTGAAGTGAATTGAATTGCATAGTTTAAAGTGTTTTAACCACAATAACTGTATATACCGTGACTATTGACTGTTATGAAGTGATACCTAATTGCGAATTAACCTTAAAGTGAATAATTGTGAGTGAAATATATTAAAATGCCACAACCAACTCCTGAACAAACTCAATTAATTACAAAGCTGGAAGATGTGGCCGGCATGATACAAAAGACGCAAACAAACATAAAAAAGTGTCCAAAGCAAAGGCTTACACAAGGTTATGTTACACAACGGATAAAAATACTTGAAGATTATTGGAGTATGTTTAAACAAGCACACAATAACCTCCTGCATTGCACGCCGCGCGAACAACGGGGTGATATGCAGTATTTTCTTAATGAAGATTACTACACAGTGGAGGACCTTTATTTATGTTTACAAGCCGACTTGACAGATTTATTGAACAAATGGGAGTCTGATAAAAGATCTTTAGAATTATCAAACATGTCTACTTCGTCAAACGACGGGCAGTTAGCGTTCGTGAATCTTCCTAAAATCCAATTGCCAACGTTTTCAGGCAGGTACGAAGATTGGACAACGTACCAAGATTTGTTCACAGCCCTCGTTCACAACACAAGACTAACAAACGTTCAAAAACTACATTATTTAAAAACGAGTGTCTCCGGTGAAGCTGAGATTTTATTGCGGCATATACAAATAACTGAAGACAATTACACACAGGCGTGGGAGTTGCTTAAAAACCGCTTCGGCAATAAGAAGATGATTGTTCATTCTGTCTTCAAGAAACTGTTTGGACAAAAGAAGATTAATACCCAGTCTGCAAGCCAAATCAAGAATTTACTCGATACTACTATGGAATGTATCAATAGTTTAAATAATTTGAAGATAAATACGGACTCTTGGGATCCTGTTATTATATTTCTGGTGGGACAGAAGTTGGACACAGAGTCAATTAAAGACTGGGAGCAATCTACACACAAAGACAGCTGTGATGACATGCCTAAGTGGGACGAGTTACAGAAGTTTCTCGTTGCTAAGTTTCGCACATTGGAGTTAGCTACGGCAGTTGCAGCGGCGCCTACACGAGAAAAGTCACAAACTCACAAAACATTCCACGTCACTGATAACGAGGAACAAGAACAAGATAGTTCATTTCAATCTGCACATGCTAGCATGGCTGCTTCACAACCTGCATGTACCTATTGTCAGGGTGACCATTACATATTTCACTGCAAAGAATTTACAAAACAGCCGGTGGAACATAGACAAAATTTCGCGAGAAAGAGTCGATTATGTTATAACTGTCTTGTTCCATATCACAGTGTTATGCAATGTAAACAAAAGACGTCATGCCGCATCTGCAGTAAAAGGCATCATTCTCTTTTACATCAGGTTAGAGAAACAAGTCCAGAGGAAAATATACAACCATATTCACAACCAGAACCTGAAACAAAGCTGACAACCGCGCACCTTTCTAAGCAACAACCTGGTCGGGAGGTATTACTAGCCACAGCACAAGTAGAAGTCAAGTCGTCTGATGGTGATACACACATACTTCGTGCTCTAATCGATCAGGGTTCAGAGGCTTCATTTATATCAGAGAGAGTAGTTCAACTACTGGGCTTGCCAAGAACCAGTATCAACGGTGTAGTCTCTAGTGTGGGAGAAAGTGCGCATATAAACATAAAACACTTAGTTGACCTCACAATCGCATCGAGATTTGAAAACAAGAAGAAGATTCGAGTAACAGCTTACGTTTTAAAAACGATATCCACACGTTTGCCCTCGAAACACGTCTCGATCGATTCACAAGAAGTCCAAACATTACCATTGGCTGATCCTACCTACTACACACCCGGCAAGGTAGATATCTTGCTCGGCGCCGATGTCTTCTGTCAGATTATTGAAGAAGGATTGGTAAAAATGGATGACGGGGTAGTTGCTCAGAGAACAAGTTTGGGTTGGATACTCTCAGGTCAGAAACAACAAGACAAACACAGCGACCAGCACAATGTAATCACATTACACATAACAAGGATGGTTGCTGAAGACAATGATATACTACGGAGGTTCTGGGAAATAGACACAGATTTGTACACAAAGAAGAGATTATTTACAAAAGAAGACGATCGGTGTGAAGAGATATATAAACAAACAACAAAAAGAGACGAAAGTGGAAGATACGTAGTACACCTGCCGTTAAAGCAAAGTATTGAAGAAACAGTAAATCTATGTGGAGATACGAAACAGCAAGCTATCAATCGGTTCAAGAGTATCGAAAGGAAATTTGGAAAAAACGACAAGTTGAGAACGGAGTATACAAAGGTCATACATGAGTACAAGGACATGGGCCACTTAAGAAGATCAGAAGACAAAGACAATGACAGATCAATATATCTACCCCATTTGGCTGTCGTTCGAGAGGACAAAGATACGAGTAAAGTACGAGTTGTCTACGATGCCTCTGCAAAAGGCTCACGCGGTCACTCTCTTAACGACACAATGATGGTTGGTCCCGTTGTGCAACCCGATCTTCGGAGCCTAATAACAGCTTGGAGAAAACATAGAATTTGTGTGGTAGGAGACATCGTGAAAATGTATAGGATGATCAAAATGGCGGAAGAGCACACAAGTCTCCAACGCATCGTCTGGCGAGATAGTCCTGAAGATAAATTTGAGAGCTATGATTTGACAACTGTGACATTTGGTACGGCTGCAGCTCCTTTCCTAGCAGTGCGTACATTAAATCAATTAGCCGAAGATGAAGCACAAGACTTTCCGAAAACTGCACCTGTAATCAAGAAATCATTTTACATGGATGACTTAATGGTGGGAAATGAAAGCATAGGAGAAACAAAGAAAATGTGTCAAGACATAAAAGAAATACTAAGAAGAGGAGGATTCCAAATGCAAAAATGGTCCAGTAATTCAGATGAAGTTTTAGATACTTTGAAGGAAGAAAACAATACAAGAGATAGTATGGAAATAAAACTAGACAAAATTATTAAGATCCTAGGTTTAACATGGAATAGACAAGATGATGCATTTGAAATCACAGTAAACTTACCTGAGATGAGAAATCCGATAACGAAGAGATCTATTCTTTCTGATGTTGCCCGCCTCTTCGACCCATTTGGCTGGCTAGCGCCTGTAATAATAATCGCTAAAGTTTTAATACAAAAATTGTGGCTAATCAATTTAGAATGGGACGATGAATTACCGTCAGACTTGACTGACGAGTGGATAAACTACAGAGAAGAATTGATACATTTGCAAAACATCAAAGTACCACGATGGTTGAAAACGACACAAAATGATGAAGATGTACAGTTACACGGTTTTGCAGATGCATCGACTCAAGCTTATGCAGCAGTAACGTACCTGAGAGTTGTTAGAGAGGGTGTTGTGTACATTTCTATGATCGCATCTCGAACTAAAGTTGCACCTTTGAAGCAGCTTTCAGTTCCAAAATTAGAGCTTTGCGCAGCGGCGATGTTAGCAGAACTGATCAATGATGTCGCAGAACTATTGAACATTCCTAAGAAGAGAATATTTGTTTGGACAGACTCAATGGTCGTACCGTCATGGCTACAGTCTCAACCTAGCCGATGGAAAACGTTTGTAGCGAATCGGACTGCGGAAATTACACGCTTGATAGATAATGACCGATGGAGACATGTGCAATCTGCTGAAAATCCTGCTGACCTAGCAACAAGAGGAATCAAAGCACGCGATCTTACTACCCAAATCATTTGGTGGAGTGGTCCAGAGTGGCTTAAAGATATAAGCTAGAATACGACAAAACAGAAATTGCACAAACTGAATTAGAATCTAAAAGTACACATCACGCAGTTCTCGAAGAAAGACCGATATGGGAGAGATTTTCAACAATGTCCAGAATGAAGAGAGTGCTAGCTTATTGTAGAAGAATGTTACCGAAAGAGAAAAGAGAAGAAACAGATTACCAATACATAACGCCTCAAGAAATGGAGAAAATAGAAGACGAATGTATAAAATGCTATCAACATTTAGTATATGGAAAAGATATAGAAGATTTGAAAAAAGATGGAAGAGTTAAGAAAAGGAGTTCTCTGATCACACTTGCTCCATTCTTAGATGAGAGAGGATTGTTAAGAGTGGGAGGACGACTTCAAAATGCTTCAATGTCTGATGGGGCAAAGCATCCAATTATTATTCCATCCAGCCAACACCTGACTAAATTAATTATTAATGAGGCTCACACTAAAACACTCCATGGTTGGAATCAATTAATGATGACTTATGTGAAAACCAAATATTGGGTTATCGGCTTAAAGTCATCGATCCGAAAGTGCATCCACAATTGCAAGATTTGTGTCATAGACAGAGCAAAGGTTAAGCACCAGTTCATGGGTCAGCTACCAACGGTGAGAGTTAACCAGAGCCGTCCGTTTATAAACAGCGGCGTTGACTTTGCTGGACCCGTGCTAATAAGAACATCTAAAGGCCGTGGACACCATGCAACGAAAGGATATATTTGTTTGTTTGTATGCATGGCCACTAAAGCTATTCATCTTGAAGCTGTCTCCGATCTAACTTCACAGGCTTTTATAGCTGCTTTCAGAAGATTTGTCGCCCGCAGAGGTAATTGCAAAGATATTTGGAGCGACAATGCTACTAACTTCATTGGTTCTGCCAAAGAGCTGAAAGGCATGTTTGCACATGGGAAAGATAATGTAGCAGCTGAAGTGGCAGAAATGCTGGCTACTGAGGGGACCACATGGCATTTTATACCCCCAAGAATGCCATCATACGGAGGCTTGTGGGAGGCTGGAGTTCAGTCCGCAAAACGACACTTAGCTAGAGTAAATAAAGACACCAAACTTACCTTTGAAGAGCTGGCAACTTTACTGGCACAGGTGGAGGCATGCCTCAATTCTCGACCGCTTTGCGAAATAAACAAGTCGACAGGAGTGCCTCTGACACCGGGACATTTTTTAGTGGGCGAACCGCTGGTCAGTGTTCCTGATCAAAATTATGAGGACAAAAAAGTCAGTATGCTCACTAGATGGCAGTTAGTCCAAAAGATGACACAAAGTTTCTGGCGTCAATGGCAAACAGACTATCTTCATACTATGCAACAAAGGTACAAATGGCAAGTCACGGTACCTGCACCCGATATTGGAGATTTGGTGATCATCAAGGATGAGATTACACCCCCCACTAAATGGTTACTTGGAAGAGTCATATATCTTCATCCTGGAGCAGATAACCTAGTGCGAGTGGTAACGGTACAGTGCAAGGGAGACCACGTACTTAAAAGACCTCTATCTAAACTGATACTTCTTCCTAAAAACTCTGATTGACTATATTTAAAAATGATGTGTGATAAAATTGTGCATGTGAAGTGATCAATTTAGCTAAAGTAAATAGAATGTTTAAAAGTCATTCGTTTGTAAAATAATAATTAACCTTTACCTAAACATGTATGTAAACGGCATTGCATGCTTTATTTTTTAGTAAATTTTATTGAAAACTGTTAGTTTTGGCGGCCGGTATGTCTAATACATCTATGCAAACATACCTAGCCTATGAAGCTTGTTAAAATTTTAGTTGCAAATAAACCAGCATCGAAACAACATGTATTTTTCTGTATCTCCGCTCCCGCACACAAAATTGAGCTTTAATCGAAGGAACAATACCCTTTGGGAACTCGACTCTAAAAAATATCTAGTTGAATTCCTTGACCCTAAATATATAATTACGTATAATTCAAAATGACCGCCATAAAATTAAAGGTGGCTGACGGAGGAGTTGGTTCCTATCAAAAACTAAAAGCTATGGACCTAACAAGTACCTGAAAAAAAAATGGTGCTTTTGTCCAGCGTGTCCCCATTGTCACCTGAAAGTGCCCTACTATAAAAATATACTTAATTAGTTTTTCTTTAATATTTAAACAAAGACGATGGTACAGCAAATAATATTCTGACGTCAGTAAAATGGGAGGTGGTAAAATTCTGGTGCGGTAATTCCGAATATTTTTATTTTTGCCTGGAAATTAAAAAAAATAAACTCATTCATCACATTTTTAAAGCATAGCTCTCCTAACAAAGTTAAAGGTGGTTTTTATTGGTACTTAATCAATACATTATTGAATTGCTTATAGAAATTGGGAGAAAATAGGTCACCAACACAAGCCTCCGATGGCGTCCGAAGGTGAAACTAAATTTTTCGTCTCCACGGTCCGTCCGGACCAAGGTCGCGCTGTCGGAGGGGCTTGTTGGCGACTGTCTGGCGGGCGCTTTAGAAATGAAATTTAGGCAAAAGGTGACATGGGTGAGTAGCCGTCGACTGGGGGGTCGTATCTTGCGGAGCCCTCCAAACACGCCATGTCGCGTCCATCCTTGACAACGTAGCCCTTCGCCACGTACTCGCCGTACAAGCCCTGCTTGAATAAGTCGTCCGTGTCCAGCAGATAGTTCACTACGGAGTACTCCCCCTGAGAACAATAGTAGGTTTTAGTGAGCCGTTCAAACCCGTTTTGTTTAGGTACTTTTTGGAGTGTGGCTCATAGTTTCCGAAAATATTTTTTTCTTCGTGGCAATTATTCCGTTCCCATAATTTCCCGGTGTCATTTTTCTCCATTCTCCTATTTTCTTGGTGGTAATTATTCCGTTCCGCTATTATATAAGGTTTATTATTGTTATTTTTTTATATTCCTGTGATCTGCAATCTTAGCACCTAATAATGTTTTGACTTCTGGCTTCTCGACAGTTTTGACGGAGACCCGCATGGCGGGGCTCCTATTTCTGGTCTGTTTGCCCTTCGGGCATCTGAAGATACCTAACGAACCTAACCTACCTAGTGATCGCAAAACACTAGGTAGGTTAGGTTTGTTAGGGAGTCCGTATTTACACATTTAGCACATTATTAGGTGCTAAATGTGGAAATACGGAAAACAAATACTTGGAAAAAATGTCTATAGAGGTTATATACATTGGTATTTATTTATTTTTTAAATTTTTTCCAAACAAAAAGTAGGTACAATGGTTTTTACATTTGTTTCGCCAAACATAACTGTTTATTGGCGAGTAGTACACTCATTTTCAGTTTATTTATTGTACCTAAACATCTGTTACAAAAGCATGCATTATACTAAATATTCATTTCAATATGAGCTAGTCAATAACAATATTATTATTGACTAGCTCATATTAACTATTCTGTTACTGTAATACTATTCCTACATCTTTGTTCTGGTTTACATTAAATTATATTAAATAGCATCTAATAGAAACTGTTTTAGCCTTTTTTTGAACATATTTTTATTAGTGCATTCATTTTCCGGAAGGATGGTATTAAATATTCTAGGTGTTATATAACTTATTGTCCTTTTACCATAGTAGTTATTAGCTTTGAGCTCAACGTAGGACCGATGTGTCTTATTTCTCAGACCGCGGGAGTACACTCGAACCGATTTATGTTCCGTATTTTTGAATTGCTCAGTTGCTATTACATACTTTATTTTATCATGCACTGGCAGAATTTTTAGGGTTTTGAATAATGGCAAATAATTGTTATTGCCACAGCTACTTTTAGTTTTGTTATCGGTGATACTTTTTAGCAGTCTGGTTTGTAGCTGTTGTAGTTAAAATGATTGAGAAAATATGTCAGTGGAGACACAAAATATTGTGAAAAAATGCAAAAGGAACATAAAGCATTGGGAAAAAATGACAACGGAAAATTATGGGAACGGCATAATTGCCACGAAAAAAAATGATTTTCGGAAAATATGAGCCACACTCCTTTTTGACTCGGTTTACGTTATATCGTCAACGTCGTTCAAGTGATAGCCTATACCACAATAACGGCGTTTCATAAATATCTATGCAGTACAGATGTAATTTTATCCAAATCCTAAACACGTCGAATGGCCTCCCTCCACGAATAGGCATGTCGATTCCAAGAGAAGTGGGAGTTTGGTATAGTGCTGCCTTCTTATTACAGAGTTAATAGGCCTGCAATCTTCTGTCTCGTGAGAAAAGAGTGCTCTACTTCTCTAACAACATCAGCTACACGTACCTCTGGGATGGGGAAGTCCGGCGGATCGATCTCCAAAGTCGCGAGCACCTTCGCCAAGTTCTCTGCGGCGAACTTCTTCGCTATGCAGGGCAGGCAGTCTTCCATTTTGCTCATGAAGTGCTTGCAGCCTCCGTCAACCTTCTTGCATACTTCTGCGCGTATCTAAAAATGTCCTAAAATATTTGATACGTAATAAATACGTTACGTTGACGGATGAAGAATTTTACAACACAGTATTGTAAAATCCTTATGGGCATTTCTACGCTGTGGCAATTAGATGCAGTGTAAAGGCGGCACGCACGTATAAACGGCCCTTAAGAGGGTGTTCGAAAATTCGTCAGGAATAAGCGACAATTACGGATTTTTGACGTTCTAGATCTAAGAAACAGGAAGGTTATGACAGATTCTGATTACTTATTTGTATAGGGCAACTTCTTATATTGTGCCTAGCGGCCTCTTATTTAAGAAAAACTGCATATGTTAACTGAATATACCCGATTACCGATAGTAGTTTTCGGAAAAGAGCGCAGAAGCCATAAGTTTGACGGCCTAATACTTAATGATGTTACATGAAAACCTAATTGTTTTTTTTTCTTTTCACTATCGTAATATGGGACTATTGGGTGTAGCGGCCTCGAATTTTCCTTATTTTTTACGTATATATATGTAAATTGGACGTAGTTACGCGAAAACGTTCCAACCCACAAGTCACTCGAAAATGAGTTACCATGACCAGGGTACTATTTTTGACATATTACATCATGTGCACACAAAGATGCTAGTATTTTTAGGTTAGTTTCATCAATAAAGTTTGACCCAAATGTTCCAACCCACCATTATGCCAAGGACGTGTACTCAAAATAAAGTAAAAACATTACATGCATACTGAAACATATTGTTAAAAACTCTTAATAGAATAACATATCGTTATAATGTTCCACTTGTCTTGGAACATTATACTAAATTCATAAAACGCACATTTAATTGTTTCTTAAATGATCCATGTGGGTTGGAACGTTTTTGCAAAATCTTTATACATTTTTAATTTCTGCAAAAATGTTCCATGTAATTTGAAACCTTTTAGATTAATCCATACTGTTTCTTTAAGCTGCGAAGACTGTTCTAAATAAATTGGAACGTTTTATTATAATATATTATTTTCTAATTTTTTGTTTTTGCTATTAAATATGTTCGAGAGAAAAAAAAAATTTTTACCAAAATAAATAACGATGTTATATTTGGACGTAGTTACGCGAAAACGTTCCAACTCACAGCGACCCCATTTTGAGATAAACGCAATTTTGTGTTTTAGCGGTACACTTTTTCCCTGTAATTATTTCAGGCAAATAATATAGGTTTTACTGTGGAATGCCAAACTGGTTATTGAATGATATGCATATTTTTTGTAAATACATAATACAAGGGTCATATAAATATGTTAAAACGAGTTTGAAACGTTCACGTTATCCACGTTAATCCCCTAGCCTGATCCCCCAGGGGAATTAGCGGCAATTATTTTATATTCAACTAGGAAAAAATGATAATGTTCGGTTATGGCGCTTCGCCAGACGCTGCCGCGTCACGCTCGCTTCGCTCGCTCGGCTCGCGCGCTGTAGGGTCGCAGTTCAACTAACAACCTAACCGTTTTTTTCCCCTGGGGGATCAGGCTAGGGGATTAACGTGGACAACAGCGAAACGTTTTTGCTAAATTTAATTTTGTATGAACCTTGTTAAATAGCAATTATGCATAAACGCTCCAAAACGAATTTAAGTGTTTTTATAAATATATCTAAAATAAATTAAATATGTAAAATAATAAATAACAATGAGGAACATTCAAAAACAACAAAAAAATAATTGAAAATGCATTACAAAAAAAATAGGACGTGATCTTTTGAGCTTAGAACCTATGCCAAAAATTAGCTGATATGGTTCCAAAAGTTATCAAAAACTTATATTAAACATTCAATTATCATCGTATTCTATGATCTCGAAGTCCGGAACTCCACCAAACCCATCAACATCATCAGTAGCTTCTTCAGAACTTAGAAGCGTTCTATAAAATTGAAGGCAATCCTCAGGTATGTAGTGGTACATGGATTGTAAGTCCACTAATTTCGCTGGAGCAATCGGTTTGCCATTAGGCCACAAAAAAAAAAATCAGATTCTTTTATGTATTGCAGTTCTCGCTTTATTCTTTTATCAATTTTCAACTCATTGAAATCGTCTTCCATCGTAGACCGCATAAAAATATAATTATAAATATATAATTAAGCTGTCTCGATTCTAAAGGCTTATGTTTAACGGACCACCAGATATAGTGAAATATAACGCAAAAAAACACTTTTTACTGCCAAAAATAATAAATGATCACCAAAATTTGAGCTTCATTTTAATGTGAAATAGTAACCCAAATTATAACATCTTACTATCCTATTAAAGAAAATGCTATCCTAATAAATCATTGCTAACCCAAAAATAGTAAATCATCACCAAAATTTTATCTCTATTAATGTCAAATAATAACCCAAATGATAACATCTTACTATCCTATTAAAGAAAATGCTATCCCAATAAATCATTCATCATCATCATTTCAGCCGAAAGACGTCCACTGCTGGACATAGGCCTGGTGCCAAAGTGACCGGTCCTGCGCCACCCGCATCCAGCGGACTCCCGCGAATTTTACCAGGTCATCAGTCCACATTGTCGAAATTACTGCAAACAGAATACGGAAACTTGAGGCATATCTCCGATAAGGAACTATTAATCTATATCTATAAAACCCTAGTTCAATCCATCGTTCTTTACTGTCTGCCTGTATGGGGAGGTACTCACAAAACTAAACTCTTGGTTCTCGAGCGTGCTCAAAGGTCCATTCTTAAAGTACTTTTAGGTAAAAACAAAAGATACAGCACTATTGATTTTTACAGAGATTCTAATGTTCTTACAGTAAGAAAATAGTTATTTACGATACAAGTGTCGAAAATAGGAAATTCGCAACGAGTGGTGATAGATTAAAACACGACCGAAGGGAGTGTTTTAAATCGACACGAGTTGCGAATTACCTATTCGCACGTGTATCGTACAACGTTTTACTGTACATATGGCTCTTTAAAGTTTCGAGATATGCACGAAAAGTGCTCTTTTCCGCACTAGTGCGGGAAAGTAGGACCATATGTACTGTAAAAACATTTTTCGAATACAGAACTGTAACCTTAATAACAACGGAAAACAAATTTTGGTCCGTCGAATCTAAGTATCTAAGTATAGTAATAAGATAGATAGATTTAGTAGTAAGCTGAAAACAAACTATGTTTAGTCTTATTTTTAACATGCAGTTACCTCCTAATACAAGTGTTTCACTAATACAAGTGTTTCACTTAAAAGGGGGAAACGAACACTAAATGTAAAAAAACCTTGTTGAAAATAAATAATTTTGATTTTTTTAATTGTGGGGGGCCTACCCACGCCGCGCCTTCCGGTACGTGGTCGCCACTCGAGAACCTTTCCGCTACAACAGCCATCGGTTCTACGTGCTATGTGCCTCGCCCACTGCCACTTTAAGTTTAGTGATTCGGAGGGCTCGTTTTCCTTGGTTCTGCTGCGGATAGCCTCATTTCTGATGCGATCACTGTAGAGAAACTCCCAACATGGCCCTCTCCCTTTGGGTGACTTTGAGCCTTCTCATGGGGCGACCACGTTTCAGTGTCATATGTCATCACTGGCAACACACACTGGTCAAAGACTCTCGTCTTGAATCTCAAAAACGAAACGAAACGAACGAAACGTTCTGCGGAATATTATCAATATAATAAATCATTGCTAACCCAAAAATAGTAAAATAATTTCCTAAATTCCATGAAGCACCGCTTTCGTTTCTGGGACTCAGTCTCCCGCGCTCCGCCTGGGCTCCCCGCACTCACTTCGCTTCGGCCTCGTGCACCCGTTCAACTCAGGACCTCCTTCACGAGCTTCTGTCTCCGCGGGCTTTTATATACACTCTAGGGGTAGGACAGACACCACGTAGAAGTGGGGTGCGCTGATTTGAGTTTTGGTAGCTATTTTTACCTTTCGATCGCTATAAACAAGGAATCATTTAAGTTACTAGAAGATGTTTACTAACCTGAAATTCATAGTTGACATTCGACAGCCGGCGGCGCGCGCTAAATTTTACCCGCGCAAACGCGCAAATGCGCAGGTACATCGTTGTAACTCATATTTGCGGTACTACAGTAAGCACATTTTATCTTCACTAAATTTGGCATCATTATACTTTATTTGGTAACATGCATACACTTTATGGCAATCACAGTGGGTTATTTAGGTAGAAATATTGTATTAATTTGCTCGGTAAGATTAGGTGATCATTTACTAAATTTGGTCTTCGAATACAATTACATGTGCAGTCGTTACTAAAACAGCTAGTACTATTGTAATGGTAGAATTATTATTTTAGGGGGTTCAGTATATTTTTTTGGTAAAAGAGCTTAGGGTATCAAAGCGTTTTTTGGTGGTCATTATATTTGATGCACTAAAAAAATCCCAGGTAATAATTTGCCTAACAATAATTTATCAAATCATTAGCTGGGAAATTATATCAGTGCGAAACGTTAAGTTGGGAAATAAAACTTCGCCCAAATAAAAATATGGGAAACATAGTTTGGGAGTTAAAAATTTGCTAAATATTATTTTTCGACGAAACATTAGGGACCATACATATAAATATTAAGAAACAAAAAAGTCAGATAAAACGGTTAAAGTATCAAAACTACTCTACGCCGACCTAGCCGCCTCGCTCGACCCCCACCACGACATCTGCGCTGGCGCGCTCGGAGACGGGTAATAATACCTACAATCGAACTTTTTCCGGGCCGATACGGAAGTATGTATGGAGAACAAGGAAATTTTGAAGTAAGGGAATTCTTCGGTCATACATAATTATACTATTTGGTAAGCCACTAATTACGCAAAATAAATAATAGGTAGCAGAAAAGTAGGTTAGGTTGAGTTAGAACTGCGACCCTTACAGAACCGGTCGAACAGCTACGACGAAGTCGCGGGCAACAGCTTGTTTGATTATCCATTTTTTACATGACATTCTTTTTAACCAATCAGAGACGAGCAGTGGTCGTCATTACGGTCAAGCCTCCAAGACCCTGGCTGTCTCAGCCAACCACAGTGTAGCGGGATTCACATGCAATGCGGCTCTCGTTACTGTCAAGCTTTTGAGATACTTACACTCGGTTTTTAATGATTTTATCCTAATCCTACTAATATTATACTCGTAAATGCGAAAGTTTGGATATTTAGATGTGTAGATGTTTCGATGTTTGTTACTTAATCACGCTTAAACGGCTCAAACGATTTGGATGAAATTTTGCACGAAGACAGTTTATAGCTTGGATAAAAATATAATATAGTTTTTATCTCGGGTCCACGCAGGCGAAGTCGCGGGCGAAAGCTATTATTATAGCGAATATTATAAATGCGAAAGTTTGGATGTTTAGATGTGTAGTAGATGTAGTGTAGGGATGTGTAGTAACAATACTCAATCACGCTTAAACGGCTCTACCGATTTAAATGAAATTTTGCAAGAAGATAGGTTATAGCCTGGATTAAAATAAAGGTTTTGATCCTGGGTCCACGCTGACGAAGTCGCGGGCGAAAGCTATTTAAGTTACGGACGGTACTAACTACGGGATCTTTATTGTTCCTTATACATTCTAGGTCCGTATCCTAGACATTTTGTTATGTTTTCAGCACTCGGTATGCAATTACGAATGTGTCGTCGACAGTGTCTTACCTGTTGTGTAAAAGGTAAAGGAATGTAACTAGCATTTAAAACCACCTCGGTCAAAATTTTACAAACCTTATTTCAGAGAACCACCCAAATATTTAGGCCTGTTCTTGCATGTTGAGGTCACATATCAAACACTGAAAAAACAAACAAACACCGAAGTCACGTAAAAAGGCTCGGCTCGGAGAATCGCCCTTATTAACTTAACTATCGTAAGGCGTTTTAAGACGTCCGTTGTTTTGACCGGATAACGGACCGTTTGTTTTTGCCGGACTTGCGGTGTTGTATGGCTTATAATGAATATGTGTACTTGCACCGAACACTTGTCCGGCGACCTAATTTGGCCGGATGCATCGCCGCCTACCCTCGGCGCAAGGGGAAATAAAAATATTTCTATAATGAAATATACGAGGTCTCTATGTTTCACAAATCTATATAGGTACAGTCAGCATCAAAAGTAAGCGCACGGCTCAGAACGAGGCTCCTTTGAGAAAAAAGCCTCGGTCCCGCGGTAACGAATTTGCCTCATGTCGCGGCGTGCCGCAGGTTGAGGCAGCGTCTCCACTTGCGCTACCTCAGGCTGAGGCAGCGTCTCCACTTGTGCTACCGCAGGGTGAGGCAGCGTCTCCACTTGCGCTACCACGGGCTGAGGTAGCGTCTCTACTTGCGCTACCACGGGTTGAGGCAGCGTCTCTACTTGCGCTAACACGGGTTGAGGCAGCGACTCTACTTGTGCTAGCATGGGCTGAGGCAGCGTCTCCACTTGTGCTAACATGGGCTCAGTTAGCGTCTCCACTTGCGCTAACACGGGCTGAGGCAGCGTCTTCACTTGTGCTACCGCAGGCTGAGGCAGCGTCTCCACTTGCGCTACCTCAGGCTGAGGCAGCGTCTCCACTGGCGCTACCTCAGGCTGAGGCAGCGTCTCCACTTGCGCTACTTCGCGCTGAGGCAGCGTCTCCACTTGCGCTACCAAGAGCTGAGGCAGCGTCTTCACTTGTGCTACCATGGGCTGAGTTGGCGTCTCCACATGCGCTAACACGGGCTGAGGCAGCGTCGCCACTTGTGCTGCCGCGGGCTGAGGCAGCATCTCCACTTTCACTACCTCAGGCTCAGGCAGCGTCTCCACTTGTGCTATCGCGGGCTGAGGCAGCGTCTCCACTTGCGCTACCTCAGGCTGAGGCAGCGTCTCCACTTGCGCTACTTCGCGCTGAGGCAGCGTCTCCACTTGCGCTACCTCCCTCTCCAACTGCTCAGTGCTCACCAAGAATTGTAGAAGAGAACAGCCGGACATACGAAATCATTATTGCTCAAGCTGAAACGGAGAAAGTCGTTCGCTTCACTCGATGTCGATGTAAAGAAAACCAGTTCCTCCAATTTACCTTATCCCGGTAACCTGCACTCACAGGTCGCGTTTACTTACACACAGGCGTAATTTCAGCGCCGCGCGCGCTTGTCATACGCTATGCATTTGGCCGCAAGCTCAGAAACCTTTTATTGGATCACCCAATGTATTCAACTAGGGAATTTATGGAAATTACATTGACCTACTTACTTTTATTTAATATTACTTTATTTCTGCTAATAGATTGATGTATTTTATAAGGATTGATTGACATTTGATATTATTATTTATATTTTACAATAAACTGTACTTTGACGATCCTGATTAGTTAATACGAAATAATTTTATTGGTGATCATTCTATTTATAATTTTGAATAAGTATTGTTATTGACTCGATCTCTGAACACTTAGACAGGGTATCCAAGTTGATGTGTTGTACTTCGACTTTAAAAAAGCGTTTGATCGCGTAGATAGCTCTTGAGTAAATTGATTTGTATCGGCTTCTCCCCCAAATTACTTAGGTTCTTTGGCAATAACCTACGCGACAGATGACAGTACGTGCAGCATGGATGCTTTGTCTCTGAATCATACCACACCCGTTCTGGAGTCAGCCAGGGTTCGATCCTGGGTCCGTTATTGTTTGTCGTCGACAGTGAATCCAATCCCAAAGAGTGCCGGATCAGTGCTCTATGCCGATGACCTGAAGCTGATGTATGGCGTGCAACAGCACCGGATGTGGACGTCTTTGGAAGTAGTTGGGGAATTGTGTAACGTGAATGCTTAGGGTACTGTGAGATGATGGATAGACGTAATTCTTCTGTCATATATTAATATGCAGTGTATATATCATTTGTAATTCACAGTGACTTAGTTTTTAACTGTAATGCTGTGTAATTATGTTAAATAAATAAATAAATAAATTTTGAGACGATTGTGATGTAAATTCTTATAATTTTGACTAAGCATACTTTGTACTGTAATTTATGTCATGAAATAAATTAATCTAATCTAATCTAATCTATGTATTTGCATAGATACATACGCCATAGGAGTCGTCGAGTGAGGCCCCCAAGGCCACCTCCGCGTCGTATGCGTCGTGCGTGCGGTTGACCCGGTGCTTGCGCAGGCGCACCCGCCACGGCATCTCCGCGTCCTCCGTGCACGGCTGCGAGTACAGCACCGACCACTTGCCCGAACCCTGTCAAACGGACTTTTGGCTCATTCCGATTTTTGTGCACAATGAACGTCTGAGTGTTTCGTTATTTTTCCATTAATTGTATTTCAGCGGACATCTGGCTCTGTTCGCTACCGAGTCCTGTATTTTGTTTCTGTTAAGCTGTTGAAGCACTTGAAGCTCCAAATAAATAAAATCGCTGGCCCTTATAGCGTCGTAGCTGAAATACAAGTTACTTAGTAACAGATTTTGCACTCTCCTGTATGCTTGACCACCGCGATGCGGTGCCTATATCTAGAAACATGTATCGAAAGAAAGAAAGAAAGAAAGAAAAATTTAGTCACAAACACACATCATCATCATTATCTATGATATACAGGGTGTTTGCTCCATCGTTTGCCAAATTAAAACGGCTGGTAGGTTGGGTCATTACCTATTTGCAAGTAACGTCTACTTATTTTTTAATTAACCCTCAAAAAAAAATCAAGATTCATGAATTTCGTCTTGGGTAACTTTGATTTGCAATTTAAAAAAAAACTAAAATTGATAATGTTCTTAAAACTCTTTAAAAAAGTTATCTAGTCTACCCTCTTTCTAATTATGTGCAATAATGCAAAAACCCTATAAGGAACTTTATTAATTTGCCAATTTTGTGTAAGGGACGGACTAGGCTTTTAATCGGCGTACAATATTTTTTGTAAACCACAGGTGACACGTGCTTAGAAATGCATCAGCTGTCTCTCACTTTCGTCAAATAAACGAAAAACATGCCAACCAGGCAATTCAATTCGATAAGTAGGTTTTTATGTAAATAACATACTGTAAGTAGTGTAGGTAATAGTCAAATTTTAATAATTTCAATTAATAAATTCGTCTTCATTTACAAGTCTTGCTCGAATTGACAGCCTTCATTAAGATTGCACGCGTAGCATCTGTTTCTGATTTCTACTGTGGTTGTTCGTAAACGAATTTCCTCTTTAATAACGACGAATGCCGCCTGTATGCGTTGGGATAACTTTTCTCTAGATTCGACTTCCGTTGCGTAGACAAGTTCTTTTGCCCGTCCCCAGATGTAAAAGACTAACGGAGTTAGGTCTGGGGAACGTGGAGGCCATGGAAAAGGGCCATCTCTCCCAATCCACGTATTTGGGAAAGTATTGGTCCAGGTGCTCCCTGACTGTTAGCCTCCAGTGCGCAGGACAACCGTCTTGTTGAAACACGATTCGCCTATATTCATCAAAATGCGGCACATCAGCTAGCAATTCAGGCAGTTCATTTCGCAAAAACTCAAGGTAGGTATCTCCGTTTAGCTTATCGGGTAGGTAGTGTGGCCCAATCACTTTATCACCAATGACTCCTGCCCAAACATTGAAGCTGTGTCTTCTCTGAAAACATCTCTGTCTTTTTACACGTGGCTTTTCATCTTGCGGTGCCGAGTGGTGCAGACTCATCTGTCCACAGAACACTTTTTATAAAGTCGCGATCGTCTAAGTCTGTATGCAGCAAAAAACGTCAGAACCGGACACGTTTCCCTAAGTCATTTTCTTCAAGACCTGTATGCAATGAATAAAATACGCATAAGAATAAATTTTCAAGATTCTTTTTAACTACCCGACTGCCGAAGGAGAGGTCATAATGTATGTGACCTTATTCTTTGGCACGCCCTGCAGCCTAAACCATTTGACTGATTTCGACATATGAGGTGTCGTTGGATTCCTCTTAATCGTGTGAGTGACAGCTATAAACATTAAAAAAAAGCAGTTGGGTTTTTTGAAAAATCTTTTAATTTCACTTGTTTTAACTACGTGAATCGGATTACGATCTAAACCTCTTTTTAGCGTGTACGGGTTAATTAAACAATAGCATTTTTTAATCAAAAATGAAATACCTTGTACTGGAGTGTAATGAAAAGCGTGTTTGTTATTTTGGCGTAGAACTTTCCACACCTTCCAGATAGAAATTTCGAGTAAAGCAGCTATTTTTCTTATGCTTCTATTCGGATCTTCCTCCAACAGTGCCAAAATTTGCTCATCGACTTCAACATTGTATCGCATCACAATTCCTCTTACTTCATTGATGTTCAAATTCCCAGTTTTGCGTAAGCGTCGGTAAGTGTTTTGAAACGTGTTGCGGGTTGGTAAGCGTCTAGTAGGGAATCGTTCCTGGTAGATTCTTTGCGCAGCTCGTGCCACACGTGTTTTCTGTATGCCATCAGAATGTCCGCATATTCTTCATTCGTGAATGTTGCCATTATCAAATTACCAAAACTCAACAATAACAAGATTAACAGAAACAGTAAAAAAAAAACAAAAAACTTTTTAAGATTAGAAGAGTGAAAATTCGCGGCATTGCGTTTTTTTTTTTTAATGAGTTGTTTCAATTACTAGCTATTGTGCCAACAGGCCAATCGTGATTCAGATAAAAAAAGTTTGTCCTGCAAACAGGAATCTGGATAATGTTTTCAGAAATTCATAAAGATTTATCCCACCGGATACAGACAACATTCATTGTGACATTCGTCGAACGTCGATTCGTCGTTCGATTCGTCGTCGTTATTAAAGAGGAAATTTGGTTACAAACCCAGATGTATCTCTCTCTCTGTCGCACTTGCAAATTAGAGCGACAGAGAGGTGAGAGAGGGAGATAGCGAATGAAGTTCGTTTTCATTTCGCGGTAGCCTTTCAGATGCTACGCGTGCGTTCGTATGATAGTCGTCAATCTGCAAGTCTTGCTTACCTACTTACTACTCGTATTTAGCGAAAGTATGTTTTTTATCGCTTGCCGGTCAAGAGCCTAGTGCGTTCCTTACACAAAATTGGTAAATTAATAAAGTTCATTGAAGGTTTTTTGGCATTATTGCACATCATTAGAAAGAGGAAAGACTAAGGAACTTTTTTAAAGAATTTTAAGAACATTATCAATTTTAGTTTTTTTTTAATTGCAAATCAAAGTTACCCAAGACGAAATTCTTGCATCTTAATTTTTTTTAGGGTTAATAAAAAAAAAATAGACGTAACTTGCAAATAGTTTTGACTTTGATAGAGCCGTACAACAATACACATTACAATAAAATAAAAAATATGCTCTACCACTTCCTTTTTAGGGTTCCGTAGCCAAATGGCAAAAAAAAGAACCCTTATAGATTCATCATGTCTGTCTGTCAGTCTGTATGTCTGTCTGTCTGTCCGTCCGTCCGTATGTCACAGGCATTTTACTCAAAAACTATAAGGTGTATTTGAATATCAGGATAGGTGTATTTTGTTAACCGCTACAGTTTTGTAACTAAATTACTAATAAAAATTTTTTTTAGGGGTGCAATCCATACATAAAACTGAAAGTCAACAATTTTTTTTTCATTGCAAGCCCACGTGTGGCACATCAATCGATCGATCGAATCGAATATATAAGGTATTCAGCATTTTTTTTGATTAAGTGAATAGAGTCGGAGATAATCTCCTCGAAAGTCACTAAAATTGTGTCCCCCCCCCCCCTAATTTTTGAACCGTGTATTTTAAAAATATGAAAAAAATCATGCACATAGGGCTTATTAAATTCTCTCAGCGAAAGTTGTTTTGAACAAGATCGGTTCAAAGGTTTTTGAGATATTTCTAAAAAGGACGTAAGTGCCATAAGATTTCAGTAACGATACGACCTTTTTAATAGGCACGGAACCCTCGTTGTGCGTGGTCCGACACGAACTTGGCCGCTTTTTTATCATTTATTATATCCTTTCTAATAAAAAAAGAATTATCAAAAAACAAACAGCGAGCAATGTAAAATGGATTAACATAGTCACCAGGGTCTGCCTGAAAACCAGCGTTACAGTGGCCTTTCTACTGTAACACTATGCTGAGGCAAGCCCCTTTTTAACATCACATAATGATAACTGTAGGATTAATTTTAAATTTATATGTTAAGTCTACTTTTAAGGTTCCCATGTAACTTGAATTGTCATGTGATGTTGAATAAAGTTTTTCTATTCTATTCTATTCTATTCTAAAATCGGACTACTCTGTAAAAAGTTATGCTCTGTAAAAAAAAATATATATACGCGTTGACTTGAGAACCTCCTCCGTTTTTTTCGTCGGTTAAAAATATAAAATGTTATCGAGGTTTGAATGTGTCAGTTTTGGCCGTACTCACCCCATTTTACGGTACTATAGTAGCTTATAAGCCTGAAATATTAATTATTCACGAATTAATTTTGCAAGATACTTTAATGAATACGCTAATAAACCTTCTTTATAACAGTAGGTACAAGTTTTTTAAATTCATACGTTGCCGTTGTCTATAGTTATGAATTTTTGTTTGAGCAAAACCGCAAGTGGGACATGCAAAAAAGCGGTAGATTTCGCTGTTTTACGATTTCAAAATTTTTTTTTTCAGAATCAATGAATATTTAAGGTATTGTTATAATAATATATATATTTTAAGTACTTTATAATACACGGAATACAAATATATATGTATCAATACTCCATGTTAAACTGACTTGAAATTATAGCCGTGGGACAGCAAAAAATGTCAACTTCAGCCTCGAATCATCGACATAATAAAAAGTTTTATGTTTGGCAAAAAGGCTCATATTAACATTATGTATACTTCAAAATCGAAATACACCGTAGTTACTACAAGTTACTACATACTTCGGTCGGTTTTTTCTATTCCCGAACATTTCAGTGTGCCCCTCGTATTCTGTAGGCTTCACTTTTTTTTTTTTTTTTAATCGTATGGCATATATTATTTTGGCCTTTAAAGTTTGTCAGTCTTTAGTACCACCCAGGGGACACGTGCAGGGTTGTAGTGTACTTTCGAGGAGATTATCTCCGACTCTATTCACTTAATCAAAAAAATTGCTGAGAAACCTTATATTTATTTTGAAAGGCCTAAAGTGCACCCCTAAAAAAGATTTTTTTTTGTAATTTAGTTACAAAACTATGTAGCGGTTAACAAAATACACCTATCCTGAAAATTTTATTCAAATACACCTTATAGTTTTCGAGTAAAATGCCTGTGACATACGGACGGACAGACAGACAGACAGACATGACGAATCTATAAGGGTTCCGTTTTTTGCCATTTGGCTACGGAACCCTAAAAAGGAAAGGATATAATGGATAATGTAAATTTATTTTATGAAATAAAGAAATCTAAATCTAAATCTATATACCTCGAAGTTGTTCCCCTATAAATAAATTAAAATTTCAACCCTAAGGGTAGGAAAACGGGAAATGATTGATTGTTCACTTACTGATTGTAATGTATGACCACGCATATATTTTTACAGAGTAGTCCGATATTATTATTATTTTTTTATTAGAAAGGGTATACCTCGAAGTTGGTCCCACATACATTTTAAATAAAATTTTCAATTCTAAGGGTTAGAAAACAGGGGATGATTGATTGTTCACTTACTGATTGAAATGTATGACCACGCATGCGTGTGTGTGTGTGTGTGGGTGTGTGTGTGTGTGTGTGTGCGCGCGTGTGTGTGTGCGTGTGTGTTGAGTTTTTTTTTAATTATTTTTGTTTTTTTTTCAGAAAAAAGGTATGGTACGGTTTACATTTATTTCAGTTTTGCCAAAAATTACATTTATCGGCGAATGGTACACTCACTTTCATTTGTGTAGGTACCAGCGGGTTGATTACGCAATGCTCAATACGCGCGTTGATCCGGTTTGACTGTCATTTTTAGGATGGAAAGTGATATAAAAATCCCACCTACTACGCACGTCAGAGAACGTTCCACATTCAACCCCTAGATTATCTTATCTAATGATCGACCACAACTGTATATTTATTTATTTATTGTTGTGTTGTCGTGTGAAAAACCTGACGATGAATGAGCTTTAGACCAGCATTTTTTGTAGGCCTACCCATGTCGGTATATAAAGCCTCTTTTTTAAAAGAATTTATATTATACAACAAGCAATATATGTAGTTAAATTAGGATTATATAGCAATTAATAGCTTCAGTAAGATAGGAAGCTATTTTAAAAGTAATCAAAATTATTGCATGTAACTAGTAATTCAGTTAGTAATGAACTAAAGTAAGCCAATAAAAATTGAAAAATAAAAACTTTTTAACAAAAAAATAAAACCGCCGAAAAAAAACTGAAAAGCAAAAAATAATAAACCTTTTTTATTTAGTTAAATAACTAAGTTCTTAAATTAATCTAAGTGTACCTAAGTAATTTTAAGTCGGCGCCAAACAATCAATGAACAAAGATTACTCCAAACAAGTACCTACACACACACACACAGTTACACCAAATCAAATTAACAATGCAACGTGAAATCTCCAGAGATAAACATTAACATTCCAAAAAATGCGCTCTTCGCACGTTCGGGTTGCTGTCTCGCTGACATTATAGATCAATAGTGGGACCGGATTTTTGCCCTAAAAGTTTTGATAATCTAAAGATGGAAAAGTGATGCTGTGCTGTGTGTGTGACATCGGACATATTTTTAAGTATATTTGCAATATATGATGAAAAGTTAGAACGAGCGTTAGGTATAAATTAGGTATTTATATATTTTTATTTATAATTTGTGAATATTGAATTAAAGTGCAAAGTTTTAGCTTCATCGTTTATAATATGTATGACGCTATATGTTATTAAGTTTGTAGAACTTTTTTTACGCAGCTTCTTTGTCAAACCAGAATTAGGTTATTACTTTGTCGATATTGATTTAAAGTTTAAAAATCCTCAACAATATCTCTAATTTCTTAAGTTAATAGACAAAGCTAAAAATGTAGAAGAATAGGATACATGCTATAAAAGTAATATGCGTTTTTTGTCCTGTAAGATCTAATATTGAATTAGAGTCTGTAAAAATAAGTCTAATAGGTACTATAAAATAATATATGCAACCATATTATGAAAAGTAAGAAAATTATGTGTATTGCTTGCATTAATAATAGTATAATTTATTTAAAATGGCACGAAATTCATAACCACGCCGCGCTGGCCCTTCAACGGCGGCGCGCGGGGGCCGATCGTAGCCGACCTAGCGAGCGATACCTCGCCCCACCCTCCCCGCATTACCGCGCAAGCGCTGCTGTTGTCTTTCAAATCATTCATTTGTTTGTTTACCGTGCACATATTAGATGCAATTTTTAATACATTTGCTCAAAAAGTTCTACTTTTACGTAGCTGTTTAGCGTGCGGAAAGTTGATTTTCACGAACTAGTGCTTTTCACTTTTCCCACTCAATAATCGTACAAATTGTACCATTAATTATTATGTCAATAAAAAATAAATAAGATAGAGCTGTACTAAATAAAATGCGTATTGAACTTCATCTTTTTTCAACTGTATTACAATGACGTTACAGAATTAATAATATAAAAGTTTCGAATTCCTTACTTGTTGTTTTTCTTATTTTTTCGCAACTGTATTAAAAACGTCGTTGTGTAGATTACTATACATTGATTCGAAGGCTATATCGGCGCACAAAAGAAGAATGGAGATGGAGGCACCAGTAGCACAGCCTAGTGACGATGAGGAATGCTTTGATTTTCAAAACTTTTGTTTTTTTTTGCAACGAAGCTGCCAACGAAGTGTTTAAACAGGGTCAACTCAAACGCCCTGTTCAAGTCAGAATCACTGTCAGCGAAATAAAGAAATGTACTACACAGATGTTGTTAAACGCAGCTATAGCTTCTCGCCGCAAGCAAACCAATGTTAGTTTGCCCCTGATTACGGATTGCTGTTACGAACACCAGGGTGATGTTGCAGGGTAATATCGCCGGTTAGCGACCACCTAATTTATGGTTCCGGTTTGCGACCACTCATTTCAATTGGTGTCAGGAATCTACCGCAAAAAACGACAATATATCCTTTCAGTTTTTTCAATAGATTGCATACATACATACATATACTCACGCCCGTATCCCATTGGGGTAGGCAGAGACTAAGGAACGCCAAATACTACGGTCCTTAAATACGTCTTCAATAGATTCCTGTTTAATAATTACTTTCAATAATACATGCGGGGCACGGTTTATTTAGAGTGCGTTGTAATGTCATTTTATTAGGTATATACCTAAAAATATTATAATTAATTGAAAAAAATAAAAATATGTTGTCTTTCACGTGGTCGCTAACTGAAGCTGGTCGCGTAACCGGGGCGGCGTATTGACCCAACGTTATTAAATTAAACATTCCAATTTACGTTAATACTTAAAATAGGCCGTTTCTGCTCTAATAGTACCTGATTAAAGAAAACTTAGAAAGTAGAGCATAATTTAAACCAAAACAGTGAGAAATAATATCTTTGATTACAAATATTATTTGTATGCAGAATGTAATGATAGTGAATGAAGCAAGAAAGGTTTGTCAAGATCGTAGCAAGTGGAAATCCGTGATCTCTGCCTATCCCTCCGGGAAATAAGCGTGATGTACATTTGTATGTATGTATGTATATTATTTGTAGTAAGGTAAATCTCCAATAACTGGGCACCCTTGAATAATCGGCCCCCTCATACTAAAAATTAACTCTATTCACGTATAATAGAATAGATGTAGATAGTATGAGGTGGCCAGTTATTGACGATTTACCCTACTTGTTAGGAATATTCGAGACTATTAAAGGTTTACTAAGCAGAAACGTCTGCTAACGAAGTTCTAAAGGACAACGCTCCCTAGGATGAAAAAAGTTGAAAATTTTGTTGAAAAAACTATTTTGCGTATTAATGTGTATTATTTCAAAAAAAGTGAGTACCTTTACATTTTGAGGAAAAGAAATGTGAATGGTGACCCAGATTTGAGCTGTATAGTAAAATGTATGGAGAAAAAAAAAAGTGGTCAGATTGAAATGAAAATAATGTATATCATAAGAATCGTTTCAAAAACAACTTGAAAAAAAATCTTAATGGTAAAAGGAAGAATCTAACCACTTATTTTTTTTTCTTTTACATTTTACTATGAAGCTCAATTCTGGTTCAGTTAACAGTTTTCACAAAATATATTTTATTGAAAAACTAATCCTTAGAAAGTTTTTGTACATTCATTATTTTTACATACTTAAATACACAAAATAGTTTTTTTTTATTCAAAATATTCAGTTCTTTTTTTTCATGTGTGCGGTGTTTTTTCGATCAGAATAAAAAAAAATCGCCAGTAGCCTTTTCAGGTTTGCGTAGGCAACAAGGAACCCTTATAGTTTCGCCATGTCCGTATGTCCGTCTGCGGCTTAGCTCAGTCACCCTTACTACTAGAAAGTTGTAAGATTAGAATTGAAGACTTTATTCTATTGCACTTCGAAGAATCGAGATTAGACTGTAAAAATAAGAGTTCAATTTTAATAATAATAAAAAAAAAAGTTCCGTCTTTTAATTATTTTAGTTATTTTGTGAAAAAAGCTGCACAGAATAATGAGAAGTCGCAGAAGTTCACTTAGAATTGTCATTAGGTGTAAACAAATATGAATGATTATTACTTATACAATACCTACTTGCAATTTTATTATAATGTTGTCGTAAATGGTTGTATTTTTTTGTAATTTTTTACTATTGTGTTAGCCATCCATACTGACTTTAATATAAAACAATAAGTACCTACTGGACTTAACGTCGAAAATTTATAATATTTCGACTGAAAATTTTATTCTTTGACACTTCGAATAATCGAGATTATACTGTATTAATAAAAGTTCGCTGTCAGTTACAGTTATATTTTAATGTTATATTATAATGTGAAAAAAGTTACAATTATTTTTTTTGACTGTTATTGTAATAAAAATATACGAGCTATTCACAACTATTTTTATTATTTCTGTTTATCCTGGTTCCTATTGTCATATCTTGTCCAGTCCTATTCGCCGTCATGTATTATACTTACCCCACCATATTATACGGTCATTACGCCGGTTACGTGACCAACTTCGGTTAACGACCACCTTAAGGACTAGGTTTTTTTTTTCAATTAAAGATATAATAACATTTAAACAGGCTGTAAAAATGCCTCGGTACGTACGCAATTTTTAAAGCAGATATTAGGCAGGAATCTACTTAAAAAACGAGAAAATATCCTCTCGGTTCACCATTTATTACTCCCGAGTGGTCGCAAACCGGCACACTAAATTAAGTGGTCGCTAACCGGTGAAATTACCCTACATCCTAAATATACAATTTCATCTAAGGTAAATTGAGTTTAACTATAGCTTACTGCTGACCACGTCGCAAAAAAATACATGTAGGTTATTTGTTAGTAGGTATTTATGAGCTGGCTTAAAGGAGTAACAAAACATGGAAGAGTGGTCATTTGTATAAGGGGCGATCCCTAAAATATTTTTAAATTAGAGTGGTCATTTGTATAAGGGGCGATCCCTAAAATATTTTTAAATTATGTGTATAACGCGATAACCAGTTCGACGAAACCGCGGGCAATCCCTAGTATAGTTGGTAATAAATAAGGATACATTTCTTCTTTGTATTTCCATTAACGTACGTATAACAAAATAACATGTGTTTTGCCATTGATATTTATTCTTTGTGGATTTTTTTATGGATCGTGGACGCAATCAAGGGCACTCCTCTACCGTTGCGTTGATCGCTGCCTGCTGCCACAGCGCACAGCGCGGCGCGCGCATACATGCCGCGCTTTTTAAATGTATTCATTTACGCACGGAGTACTTAGGTATCAATATTTAGTGTCGCCGTAAGTTTATTTTTCTTAACTTTTGTTTGGTAACTGATATCATTGTCATGATCGTTTACTATTAACTCTACAAACTTCAATTCAATATTGGCTATACTGTTTAACCGGAAATCAATATCTAGACAAGCCGATTGTCTACATTTCTAACTTTTTTCCAATATGTTAAGTGGATCGACAATATCGTAACTTTGCAATATCAGCTACTCTAATTCTTTATTTACAAAATTATTTGCATTTTTACGTTCACCAGGATGCAGAAGTCCCAGATTTCTAAAAACAGAATATCGTATATAAATTAAAGTATTATTGGATATGTTACAGTTTTTTGTAACTCTAATTCTATATTGACATAGTTATTGGCAAAAACTAAAATATTTCAATATAGCCGAAAGCTCTACCTAAAATTTTCTAACTTTTTACATAAGTATTATTTAACATGCCTCCAACGACATATCAAAAAAGAAAAAACTTTAATGTTGTAATAACCCATTTTTGTTCAACCGCTGGTCTAAAGGTCATTCTCCAGATTTTTGTCGGCGTCTGAACTCCAACAAACCATATTAAACGTATAAAAAAGTTTGATGGAGTTCGGTGACCCACAGGCCAAATTTGAGAATATTTGGATAAAATCGTCTTTACTTTTCGCAACAGCGCCATCTTACGACAGCGCAAGGAAAAGGAGTGTTATGTTTTCTGTTTGTCTGTTTTAGTCTGGGTAGAACTAAACTATCGAATGGATTAATATGCAACTTTCATTAAAACGTTCAATGGACCTTCGGCCACGCAATAGACTATCAAAATTATAAAGATAAGGGTGCAAAAGGGTTAAAAAATGGGGTTGAAGTTTGTATGAGAATCCCTTTAATCTATGAGCCAAAGACTTGAAAATCGGCAAGCATATACTTGACTAGAAATTAAAAAGAACCCTATTCAAACTTTCAGCAAAATATAGATAAAACGTGAAAAAACACGGGATGTAAAATTGTTTATATATATTTGTAAAATGTGCAGTATAGGGGTTTACGGGGCCGAGTGACCGATCTAGTTTCGTCTTATTTTCGAGAAAATTAGTTTTTTCCGTATTCTCTCGCAAAAGGCAGGCTTACTCTTCGAAGACGACCAATGGTTACCCTATGGTTGGTTTGTTGATGGCTGCGAGTTGGAAACCCAGCGATGAGGTTTTTTTTCTTTTCTTTCTATCAGTTTATTTCGTTTTTTTTTTGGTGGTGGTTATTGGTTTTTTGATTAATTTTGAATAGAAATAAATTTTTCGTAGTATTACAGGGAAAACAAAATTAAAGCATTAATAACAATATCTACGGTTGTGGATTTGAATGCATTCATGCAGTCTTAGCGTTTTTAATTTATGCCGAGTTTCTCCAACATGACCCCAACCTGGGCCAAACTTAATTTAAATATGAACTGATAAAAAGTTCTGTTTGCGAAGTTACGGAAATATTGTATGGCATTATACTTAGAAACATTTACAGTTTTACATTCCTTTTCCTTTCATAATTTTAGAATCAAATAAAACTCATTTAATACGGTTTGGTATGTTATTTTTATTAGTCTAAATAAAATCAAAAAATAATATAAGCGGCATCTATCGAACTGAAATTGGATTAAACTTAAGCTCGGTAGATGGCGCCAATCGACAACTAACATCAACGACCTCTATCAAACTGAAATTGTTTCAAAATCATGCTCGCTAGATAGTGCTATCATTATATACATCAAGCATTAATAATGTTTCTTTTTCATTGAATTTGCGACTCATAATCATGAATATATTATTGTTAATATCCGTTGTAACAAAGATCTGAAATTTCGTTAGTGTTAAGACTTTTAACACGTTCAAAGACACCCGGCGCGCTTCATCGCTGCGAAAGTCCGACTCCATCTCGGCCAGTTTTATCCCTTATTTAATAATAGCTTGCGCCCGCGACTTCGTTTGCGTGGACACGGGATAAAGCTATCTTATATTTTAACCCAGGCACATTATACACTATCTTCGTGTAAAATTTCATCTAAATCGGTTGAGCCGTTTAAGCGTCATTGAGTAACAAACATCCAAATATCTAAACATCTAAACATCCAAACTTTCGCATTTATAATATTAGTAGGATTATACTTGACTTTATACTAATTTTACCAATTCAATTTTCACTTTGTTGGTAAACTTCAGCACAATTCTATCACCGTAGCGAAAATCGCGAATAAACCTAATTCATAAACTATTTAATCGTATGGCATACATTATTTTTGACCTTTAAAGTTTATCACTCTTTAGTACCACCCAGGGGACACGTGCAGGGTTGTGGTAGGTAGCTCCTGCGGACGCGAGTAACAGTTGTCCCCCCTTTGTCAAGTGAGTGGGCAACTCGACTGATAGAAGTTCTTAAGCCACCCGAAGGCCACTAACTCGGCTTAACGACTACTGTCATAAACAGCAGGCCGGGATCAACTGCTTAACGTACCTTCCAAAGCACGGAAGCGCTCATTTATATTAAATATTAACCACCCACTCAAACATCAGGCGGTCATCCATCCAGAGACTGACCGCTGCCATCTTTGCTTAACCTGCGTTATCGTTTCCGACTCGCAGCCGCCGTTAGGCTTTGATGCTAAAGTTTGGACCTTAATCACGCAAAAACGGATTAAAATGAATTTTGGTATACATATATTGTTTATTCCGGGAATCATCGTCTAAGGGGGCGAAATAGGGGGCGCAATATAAAAGAGTTCCACGCGGACGAAGTCGCGGGCAGAAGCTAGTTAATTAATAATATGCTTGTTTGGCGCCGACTCAAAATTACTTAGGTACACTTAAATTAATTTAAGAACTTAGTTATGAAACGAAATAAAAAATGTTTATAATTTTTAGCTTTTCAGTTTTTTTTCGGCGGTTTAATTTTTTTGTTAAAAAGTTTTTATTACATAATGCAAACTGATTGGTGTATATAATAAGTGTTCCGGATGTTTGTATTTTAGATTTTAATTTGGGTAGTTCCATTTCATAACTTTGACGATAAACAGGAAATCCCACCTCACCCCGTAGTCCCTCGTAATTGGGGTGAGATGGGATTTCATACAAAGGTGATCTTGGAAGATTGTTGGATCGTTTTTTTTATTATGAGTTAATAATGTACTCCAATTTAAAATGGAGCTATAGTGTTCAAAACGCCCGGAAGGGAACGTTGTTGGGGCCTCGCGCTACGCGGGTACTAGGATAAAACCACTTACGAGCTATTTAAAATTAACAAGTTGGACTCACCAAATGTGCCGGCGGTTTCGCTAATAATGCCGTCAATTACCTTCAGTAGGTCAAGAGGTCGAGTCAAGTTGTGTCGTCGTCCGTCGGTTCCCGGGGAGGCCTGCAGGGCCGCCGCACGCCACTAGTAGAACCTCCTTCTGGCGGAGCCGTCTTCGACGCCAATAACACTCTCGCGCCTCGAGATCGGAACCTCCAAAATAGGTTTCCTAACCGATTCCACTTAAATTCCTACAATTATCTAACCGCCCCGTGGCGAACAAAGTTAGGTTATCTTACACCCAGGTGTGCTCAAGTCATTCTTCCCATTTGACAGTTAAAATGTCACCTAACTTTTTTAATCTTAACACCGTATGAATAGTTGTTAAGCGCCCTTCAGACGGGCCCGAACATAATAGTAATCTATAGCTCCATTTTAAATTGGAGTACATTATTTTTGTAGCAGTAGCCTTAAAATTCCAACTCACCCCCTTTCATCCCTTCTATCCCCATTTATAACCCAACTTTCCCCGCGAACCCCACTCCATTTTACGGTAATAGTTTCTTAATTTGCAACTAAAAATATATATTATTAATGGCTTTTGACGTTTCTCACCAGAACTTTTGTAGAGTAGTCACTAAGCAAATATCAACACCAGTCGCATTTCTTCTTCCTATCAAATATGAGCGAACGCAAAAGGAAACTAGCTTTTAAACACCATTTTTTTAGATAACGTAGTTCTTGTTAGATTCATTCGAATACTTTTTAGATAACGAAATGTCGTGGTATACCAATGTAGATTATTCTATAATATAAATAATTGATTTCCATGCTAGCGAGATATTGTCGTTGGGCTGGATTAGATTAAATAGCATAGAAGTAAAAATCATCAAAAAAACAAGCAGTTTTGAAAAAAAAAATTGACTCAGTGATAATTTTTTATTTATTTATTTTATTTATTTATTTAATAGCTTCAAATTGCAGGATATAATTTTACCCGTAGGGTGTCGCTAAATATTAATTACAAACTAAAGATTAATACATTAATTAACAAGTTACATTAATAGTCATTTTACATTCTACAATAATTAATTAATTAATTAATAATCATTATAATGATTATAAAATCAATTCATTCATATATTATAATTATAAAATTCATTCAGGTTATAAGGACATAATACATTAATTTAAAAATTACATTAATAATCGTTTTTCATTCTACCAATACCTACTAATAATCAATAATAATTATAAAATTCATTCATTCATACATTAAAATTATAAAATTCATTTAGGTTATAAGGACATAATTCAATCCGGTGTTTTTTCAATGCAGCTACAAATTTAGAGTATGGCAGGGACTTTATTTTGCTTGGCAGGGCATTATATACTTTTGCTGCAACAAACCCAGTGCATTTCCTAAACCCCGCCGTTCTGGCAACAGGCACTTGAACGTCCATTGAGAATATATTATTTATTCCGTGCAAGCTCTCGATCATTGCAGACTTTAAAACATAAACAGATTTTTAGTAAAATTTTAAAAAAAAGCATCATTATCACTATCGTTTCAAAAGTCCAATGCGAACTTCATAAAATAAGATTTTCAGGTAATTCAGTCCAAAGTTATCCATTACCGATCTTTTCGGTGTGCCCCCCGTAAATAAACGAATATATTTATTACTAGCTTCTGCCCGCGACTCCGTCCGCGTGGAAATCGTTTATATCGCAGCTCCATACAAACTTCAACCCCCCATTTTATCCCCTTAGGGGGTGATTTCCAGGATGAAAACTATCCTATGTCCTTCCCCGGGCTTCAAAATATCTCCATACCAAATTTCATCGCAATCGGTTCAGCGGTTTAAGCGTGAAGAGGTAATAGACAGACAGACAGACACACTTTCGCATTTATAATATTACTAGCTTCTGGCCGCGACTCCGTCCGCGTGGAAATCGTTTATATCGCAGCTCCATACAAACTTCAACCCCCCATTTCATCCCCTAAGGGGGTGATTTCCAGGATGAAAACTATCCTATGTCCTTTCCCGGGATTCAAACTATCTCCATAGCAAATTTCATCGCAATCGGTTCAGCGGTTTAAGCGTGAAGAGGTAACAGACAGACAGACAGACACACTTTCGCATTTATAATATTACTAGCTTCTGGCCGCGACTCCGTCCGCGTGGAAATCTTTTATATCGCAGCTCCATACAAACTTCAACCCCCCATTTCATCCCCTAAGGGGGTGATTTCCAGGATGAAAACTATCCTATGTCCTTCCCCGGGCTTCAAAATATCTCCATACCAAATTTCATCGCAATCGGTTCAGCGGTTTAAGCGTGAAGAGGTAACAGACAGACAGACAGACAGACAGACAGACAGACAGACAGACAGACAGACACACTTTCGCATTTATAATATTAGTATGGATACAGATGAGTGTAAATTCGTATATAGTTTCGACTTACCAGTTTATACCTGACAACCCAATAGTTAGGCCGGGAAATACATCGGTAGTATAAAATTAGTTCGTTAAACAATTTAATTAAATGTTTAAGATAAAAGTCTTTATTTTTTTATTATTCTTTCCATCGGCCAGCCAGACGGCTCTAAATTCGGTATACAACAACCTGTCATCCATTAAACAGATGTGTGACGTTCGTGCCTCTATTGGTATCTCCGATTAATTACCTAATTAAGAGATCTTGTTTCAAGCATCTACGTACCAACATGTTCTGCCCTACAACAAAGAATGTTAGAAAACCACAGAAAATGATTCCACTCGTAACGTCACGAACCATTTTGCTTACTCGTACCGGACAGACTGCAAGTCCGGCTGATGTATGCGTGGCTATTTATTTTAACTATGGCGTGACATAATAAATTATTTATAATATAAGTATGTATCGATTTTATGGGATTCTCCATGTAAGCATTATAAACACCGTTCGCTTAATATTGATTAAAATACGTGTCAAAGGTATTTTAGATTCAACATTGTTCGAAATGAATGAGAGGGGTCCATATTGGCTGCCATAAAATTCGTTGTCCTATTTTTTTTATACTAACGTATTGTAGTCATAATCATCTCTAGTCCTTATTTTTTTCGTCCTAACTTTTTGTTCCTAAATTTCTGTAACTATCTTGGGAAGTCATACTAATCAATTGTCCTAAAATGTTTCTTCATAATTTAGTGGCATATGTTTAACGGACCACCAGATATAGTAAAATAGACCGCCAAAAAAATACTTTTTACTGCCAAAAATAGTAAATGATCACCAAAATTTTATCTCCATTTTATTGTGATATAGTAACCCAAATTATAACATCTTACTATCCTATTAAAGAAAATGCTATCCTAATAAATCATTGCTAATCCAAAAATAGTTAAATGAACACCAAAATGTTATCTCCTATTAATGTGAAATAATAACCCAAATTATAACATCTTACTATCCTATTAAAGAAAATGCTTTCGTTTCTGGGACTCGGTCTCCCGCCGTCCGCCCGGGCTCCCGCCAGAAACTCGCTTCTGTCTCCGCGGGCTTTTATATACACTCTAGGGGTAGGACAGGAGTGCGCTGATTTGAGTTTTGGTAGCTATTTTTACCTTTCGATCGCTATAAAGAAGATTTAAGTTACTAGAAAATGTTTACTAACCTGAAATTCAATTTCCCTAAATTAATTAACCACTACCAAAAAAACAGAAGGGTCAGGGTATAGCAAAAGGGGCGCAACCATATGTAAGTGTTTTGAGGGGGGGGGGAGTACGGGGAGGGGGTTGAGGGTTGTAGGGGGGTTGGGTGAGGGGAGTTGCTAGAGGGGGGAATATTTTTTTTTTCTTGCTTGATGTTTTTAAGGTACTCGTAGCTGGGACTTGTAAAATTTTCGATGAATGTTGCGACTTCGCGTAGCTCCGAATAGCAAAGGAGGCGCAATCATATGTAAGTGTTTTGAGGGGGGGGAGGCGCAACCATAGGTAAGTATTTTAAGGGGGGGGAATATTCAATTCAATTCAATCATTTATTTATAAAATAATATTTTACATGTCAATTTCTTAATTATGAATATAGTTGTCACCTCTTATGCTACAGTATAATTATAGGTTAAATTTTTCATTGCATAATAATATTAAAAAACAAATATACATAAAGCCGGGTCCACATTTGTGACAATTCGCCGAACCGAACACTGTGATGTCGCCGCGGACTTGTTACGTATAGTGTGGACGGGTGGAAGTTTGCGCGGATCGGACGCTGGTGGTAGCTCCGTGACCGTGACAAAGCCCGATGTCTGTAACGATAGTGTGGACGGCATTTGTTACGCGTACAAATGTTACGATGGTCCTCTACAACCGATGGATGCCATTTTGAAACTTCAATCAACGCAGTCATGTCGTCTCCAGAAGAATTAGCCGAAATGTATTTAAATATTGCTCTTGCAAATGCATCATTTGTTTTACTTTGTGCTTTAAAAAAAAATAGGGCGGCGAAAAAAAGGAGATGGTGGCAAAGTGAACTTTTCAGAAATCGTAATATTTATGGTGGAAATCCGTTACTGAGAGATATTAGATTTCTATCTACCTTCAATATATTGTTGCAATGATTTCTCGGATACGTGCGAGGGGCGGGGGAGCGGGTGTTGTCTTGTCAAGACGGGCATTCGCCTGATCCATCAATCCCATGTAGGTACTAGCGTGATGACACGCGTGCTTGTACGCGTGACAAAAATCGCAGTGTGGACCTCTCCCGCACACCGAGACAGTACCGAACATCCTTTGAAAAAGACCGACTTTGGATGGATCGGCCCGTGCCGCGTGTCATTTTACCGTAACAAAACCAAAACATCGTCCACATTTATCATAACCACATTGTGGCAGTACGTACAATGTTTGGGTGTACGGATATTTTGTTCGGAGAATTGAACGGATAACTGATCGTAACATTTGTACGTGTAACAAATTCCGTCCACACTATCGGTACAAACTCCCGGCTCTGTCACGGCCACGGTGTTCGGTTCGGCGGTTTGTCACAAATGTGGACCCGGCTTTAGGGAATACTTATTTATGCTATTAAAATTACATTATAATTGTTGGGTAAGTGACCAGGTGAATCATCCAGGCGTATGAAAAAACTCGTCGACGGAGCGTCACGCGTCACGAATCAGTTTTGATTTAAGTCTATTTATGAATACTCGGTCACTGGATGCATTCTTTATTTCCGTGGGTATTGCATTGTATACTTTTGGGCCAATCGAGAGTAGGAACTTTTTTGACTTCGACAGCCTTATCGATGGTGGTCGCAAGCGATCACGGTGTCTAGTGTTGCGGTCGTGAGCGTCACCGAACGTTGGGAACTGTTCGAGGTTTCTTCTTACGTATTTAGCCACTTCTAGGACGTATAGACTAGATGAGATGAGAGGGTTGGTACTTTGTGCTCCTTGAACAGCTCCCTCGCCGGACTATCCCACGGCGCACCAGCCATTATGCGGATTGCTCGCTTTTGCAGTCTGAATGGCCTTTCTCGCTCCGCAGCGTCGGCCCAGAGGTCAACACCGTAGGCAAGTAGTGAGTGGACGTACCCGTAGTAAGCCTTCTTTACGTTGTTTATGTGTAGACTAGGGCGTAACCTTCTGAGCGCGAAGCATGCAGACGATAATCTGTCGCATAAGTTGTCGATATGTGCACCCCAGGTGAGACCCGCGTCGATGGTCAGGCCCAGGTACTTCACTTGATCGACTTGCGGGACAGGTGGCCCGTTACAAACTACTTGTAAGTCGTGTTCTTTCCTGCCGCGCAGGCCGAATTCCATTATGTTCGTTTTTTCAACGTTTAGTGACATACCGTTAGCCGAGAACCACGACGCCACGTGATTCATCACCTTGGCGAGCTTGACTTTGAGCTGGTCGTGGGTGTCCGCTGCGATGATGACGCATCCGTCGTCCGCGAACAAGACAAATTGCGCTAGGTCCGAAGCAGTTGTGAAGTCGTTCATTAGTATTAAGAATAGGTTGTTTCCTATGCTAGATCCTTGAGGCACAGATCGGTCGCCTAAAAAAAATATATTGTTTTATCGTAATTAATACGCTAAAATAAGCATGTTTTGTATGAAAAACTTTTTTCTGAAATAAAAAATTGCCGAGATATTTGACCTCAGTCAATTTATGTGTCATTATTGGTTCTGGCGCTTCGCCGGCTGCTACCGCGGCACGCTCGCTTCGCTCGCTTGGCTCGCGCGCCTAGGGTCGCGGTAAGCTAACACTCCTCCTCGCTTCGCTCGTCGTCAACCTACACCGACCTGCCTTAGAGGTCCAATATCTTGGTCATTTTTAATTTACGATCTTTTGCTCAGGTCGAGCAGGTCATGTGTACTTTGAAGAACATGTTAACGGTTTATTTTACTTTTATCTACATGTTTTTACTTTATTCTGATTTTTTCTACTTTTTAGGGTTTTGTAGCCAAATGGCAAAAACCGGAACCCTTATGGATTCGTCATGTCTGTCTGTCTGTCTGTCCGTCCGTATGTCACAGGCATTTTACTCGAAAACTATAAGGTGTATTTGAATAAAATTTTGAGGATAGGTGTATTTTGTTAACCGCTACATAGTTTTGTAACTAAATTGCTAAAAAACATTTTTTTTAAGGGTGCACTCCATACATAAAACTGAAAATCAATTTTTTTTTTCATTGCAAGCCCACGTGTGGTACATCAATCGATAAATAATAATTAAAGTAACTATTATTTTATTTATTTTATAAGTGAATAGAGTCGGAGATAATCTCCTCGAGTCACTAAAATGTGTCCCCCCCCCTCTAATTTTTGAACCGTATATTTTAAAAATATGAAAAAAATCATGCTCATAGGGCGTATTAAATTCTCAGCGAAAATAGTTTTGAACAAGATCAGTTCAAAGGTTTTTGAGATATTTCAAAAAAACTGCCATCCTTAAAGAAAAGGACGTAAGTGCCATAAGATTTCAGTAACGATACGACCTTTTTAATAGGCACGGAACCCTCGTTGTGCGTGGTCCGACTCGCACCTGGGCGCTTTTTTCTGCTTTTATCTACATGTTTCTACTTTTTGCTACTTTTTTCTACTTTTATCTACATAAATAATAATAAAAATAGGTAAAAAGCCTATTTATTCCATAACCATCATGAAAAGAAAAGTACAATTTGAAATGAAATGAAATGAAATGAAATGAAATGAAATGAAATTTCTTCTATGTATTAAAAAAGTTAAAATTTCTTCTTTGTATTTTCTTGTTATTATTATTATTCTCTTTATTAAATTTTCTTCTTAAGCTAGGTTTCAACAATAATTATATAAAAAGTAAAATATAAAACTATACATACAAGACATAAAATCATTATGAAAACCTAACCTAGGGTACCGCCGGCAGCGAGGCGGGGCCTAAGCTGCCGGGGGTCAGGGCGACAGAGACAGGAACCTCCTGACTATCCGCGCAGTATCCAGGAGTACCGCCTTCTGTATCTGACCCTTGATCCAGCCATCTAGCGAGAGTCTCTTGAGGTGGTGGTCGAGACTCTTCGCTATTAAACCGTTCGCCGAAACGACTATCGGGACGATGATCGTCGAATCAACATCCCACATGGCGGTTACCTCGTGAGCCTGGTCTAGGTACTTGCTGGCTTTGTCCTTCTCGACCTTCAAGAGGTTCTCGTCATGGGGGATTATTATTATTATTATTTTATAAATTGGTTAGGACCCCTCTCGGGTAAAGGCCTCCTCCAGCTCTTGCCATCTTGAGCGGTTTTGTGCTGTCTTTGGCCAGTCTGTAGCTATTTTACGGAGATCGTCGGACCACCTAGCGTTAGGTCTACCCAACCTTCTCTTTCCTCCTGGCCCCGCCCACAGAGTGGCTATCTTCGTCCATCTTTCTTCATGCATTCGGGCGACATGACCAGCCCATTTCCATTTTGATTTCAAGCTATATTCCAGCGCATCTATGCTTTTAGTTTTTGCCCTGACATCGCTGTGTCTTATCTTTTCTTTCAGTTTTATTTTCATAATATTGCGTTCTATAGCTCTTTGGCATCTTTTAATTTTTTGCTTGGCTATATTGGTGTATTTCCAGGTTTGGCTGCCGTACGTCATAGTTGGGAGTAAACACGAGTCTATGACTTTATTTTTTAATTTCAGTGGAAGGTGACTTTTTAGAACCTCTTTCATACTCCAAAACATGTTCCAAGTTTTCTTTATTCTTCGCTCAAGCTCTTCTATGTTGTTTGAAGGGTTAAATGATAGTTGTTTGCCTAAATAAACGAAGTCTTTTACATACTACACTTCTCTGTTTTCTAATACAATCGGAGTTTCGTTGTAGTTTGACATCAGCTTGGTTTTTTGTAAACTTATTTCTAGACCTATTTCATTACTAGCTTTACTTAGAGATGACATCATATACTGCAGATTATTTGCCGTGGTTGAAACAAGCACAATGTCATCTGCGAAACATAGATGGGTCAGATCTGTAGAAAACAATTTTACGCCTCTATTTTTCCATTCTAGGGCTTTCATCATTTGTTGAAGAACTGTTATAAATAGTGTCGGAGATATTTGGTCGCCCTGCCTTACGCCCCGCTCTATTTTTATTTCCGGGCCGATGTTTTCCAGCTTGACTCTACTTATGCAGTTTTCATATATATTTTGAATTATGGCTATGTACGTAGGGTGAACCTTTGCGGCCGTCAGTGATTTCCAAATTGCTTCATGTTCGATAGAGTCGAATGCTTTGTGGTAGTCGATGAAAGCAAGGTAAAGCGGTCTTCTAAATTCGGTATATTTTTCTATCAGTTGCTCTATAACTTGCAGGTGGTCGATAGTACTGAAGCCTTTTCTAAAGCCCGCTTGTTCTACTCCAAGAAAGATCTCCACTTGTGGCGATATTCTTGACTGTAGACCTGCTGAAAAAAGTTTATACAGGCTGGACATTAAACTTATTGGGCGGTAATTTGAAATATCAGACGGGTCTCCTTTTTTGTAAATTATTGTTATATCTGATTTAGTCCAATCACGCGGTACTCTTTTTTCATACAATATTTTGTTAAATAGTATAGTTAGGGGAGTAAGTATATATGGGCAGCTAGCTTTCAGCAGGTCGTTTGTTACCCCATCCGGTCCAGGGCTTTTTCTTGGTTTCAGTTTCTTTATAAGCTGTAGAATTTATATTTCATTAAAGTTTTCAATTTGTCCTTGTTGTTCTGTGTTATCAGGTATTATGTCGCTTTCAAGCATAGTAGGTGGTCTCTTTTTATATAAATCTTGATAGAATTCGGTTGCGATTTCCTGTATGTCTTGTCTATTTTCTTTAAATGTGGAGTTTGATTTTTATTTGATATCCATTGTTTTCCTTTGTTTAGTTCTTTATTTGCCCTTTTTGTGCTTCCTGTGGTAAACAGATGTTTTTCCAGTGTTGTTATTCTATGTTGATAGTATTCATTTAATTTTTTTTGTTTACCTTTTTGTATAGGTTTTTAAGTTCGGTTTTTTCGTCTCTAGGAAGGGGCTTTTTGTTCTGTAAATCATGTCGACATTTTATTAGATTCTTTGTGTCGTCGGATATTATGGACGGTTTTTCTTTATTTGTACTCTTTGTACAGTGAGGCACACTGGACATAATGCTATTATTTAACTTTTCATAATATTCTTGCACTGTCTCTTGTCTTGTGCATTATTTCTTCAAGTTTATTTTGTAGTTTGTTTTTATATTCAGTGCTTTCTTTGTCATTTTTAAATGCTTGTGGTAGAGGGCTTCGGAAGTTTGTTCTGATTTTTCGTTGCTTAGTAAGCAGTACTGTTGTGCGAAGGAGCCGATGGTCTGATGGGTATAAAGTTGTTAGAACCTCGAAATTACTTATTTATCTACATGTTTCTACTTTAATCTGATTTTTTCTACTTTTTCTACTTTTATTTATTTATTTATTTATTACAATATTTATTTACACAGCATTACAGTTCTAACTTAACCAATGCACTGGTAAACATAGGTACATAAAATAAACTATAAATTATATTGGAACACTGGATTGCCTGCTGTCCATCATCTCGCAAAACTTTAAACATGCACAACAAACAGGTGCCCATCGCCATGCAAAAAAGTCGCATTCAGGTACTGACATCAGAAGCGCATTGAGAAGCTTCATCGCCCGAACAAATGGCGAGTTTCTGTGCGACAATGTCCGGGCCACTGGCACTGCCAATAAAGGACGCGCACGAGGTCTTAGGGTTATTCGAGGGACGTCTGGTACAAACAGTCGCACCAGTTTTTCAGCCAAGTCCAGACTATCCACTTCTCCACGTAACCCTACAAGACAATGTAAGAATGTAATGTGATAAACCGTTTCTGATGATATTGAAGAATGGTTAACGTTTACCTTGGTGTGAATGATACTTGACGCGCTCGGAGAGACGTCCACACTTGGTTGTTTGCACCGGGCTAGTCAGACAGGTAGATAGTATCACAGAGGTGGGTGCGCTTTGGGCACATGGCTATTGATGTGTGCTGATATTAGAAGGGCGCCATGCATTTACAATTTATTCTCCTAAATGCAAAAGAGATTAAGCAGGGTACCTATTTTCACAATGGTCAGAAATATGAACAAAGAAAGATTGTTTGACAAGTAGATTTATTGGCATCAAAGCACGTATATATGTATATGAATACAACCAGCCACTAAACATCACCAAATCTTAACTAGGCTTAGAGCTAAGGGCGTGGCTTTCTCTTAAGGAGATTTAAATTTGAAACTTTCTGACCGAGGACGAAATCTAGGTATTTAAGTTTACTTAATTAAAGAATAGGCCTACTTGTAATGCTTGGTTTGTATGAGGCTGCGATACTAACACCAAAACGATGACTCCATTTGCAAACACATGGTTTTGCCTCAAAACGTGGTTCGTGAATTATGGAAAGAAATCACCTTGTAGAACGCGTAGTACACGCGTCACAGCGCCGCCGTAGTCCACTGCTTCCACCCAGGACCTCAGAAGAGATCCTGCTCGTGACGGCTTCCGCAGGTGGAGAACCGTCGACACATGTGGCCCGGGTACAGCTTCCGGCGCCCGACTCAAAATTGCCTATGCGTGAAGTGACCTCCGCGAAGCAGTCCCCACGGAGCGGCCAGCACGCAGTCGCTGTAAACCACATTGAAGTTTAGATTCAAAACAAAACGATCCTCAACTCTTTTCCACACACTCCGCAATAAACACTGAAACTGTTAAAGTACCTGGCAAGAGTAAAAGCTAAGCTTGTGATTCGTTCCACCGACCAGATTATCTCCTTGAAATCATTTAATGTTCTGTCTGAAACAAAGAATGTTATATCATTAAACCATGTGCGAACGTAACAAATATTTCCACCGTCCAATCGGCGAGATCCGCGTTATACTTACCAAAATGTCCATTGTGTCATCGCAGCATTAGGTCGCTAGATGCGTTGAGATTAAAACTGCATTATTAAAATTGATTCTAAGTTGAAAAATTGTGGCCTCTCGGCCGAAGCGATTTCCTTATCGACCTCCTCTTGAGCTCACATCTCCGTAAAAGGACCTTCTTCCGCGATTTGACAGCCGAAGAAAAAAAACAAAACTTTGACCACAGACAATCTAGCTCCGTCATTCCGTACCACAAAGATTGACTTGCATCAGCTGCACTGAATGTATGAAGAGTAAAGATTTATTAACAACTCGCTTCAATGTTTCTAAAAGATCTATTTCACGATTTCTAAATTATTTGTAAAGATATTAATAAAACAACAATATCGACCAGCCTGAACTGTTATCGATTTGTCTGCAACTTCGGTGCGCTCGTAGTTCCGCCGAACATCAGTAGGTGTCGCCGTCTCTTGAACGCCCGTGAGTCGCAGGTATGCTGTGATAGATGGCGCTATGAGTCTCAAAACCCATAAGAACCGCCTCGTAAAATAACACCGTTACATTACCGCTTCAGTCAGAGAAAAAAAATTTTTTTTTTTTTTTTTTAATTAAAAAAAAAAAACTAAGTCCAGACAATCCACCAAAGAGAGGGCAAGGAATAAAGCTCTATAAAAATGTTTTTCCGAGAAAGCACACTGCCTTCCCTTAACCTACCAACAACTTAACCTGCAGCATGACCCTATGTAAGGTCATCAACCCTTGACCTACATACGAGTTCAATCCCTTAGACTCAACAAAAATAAAAGATAAGAGGAGCGATGTGACAGATGTCACAACGTCTCTATGGAAGTTAAAATGTTCCAGCTAGCCTACAAAAGTTTTAACAGAGATTGGACAATATAACAATGCTGCCGACTGTACGTGAAGCTTCAAACGTTGACCCACGGTCCTGAAATATTTCTATCTCAAATAACACGAGAAAACAACACTAGCCTTTAACATAAAATTGCAGTAAGTACTGTCTATGATCAAAACCAGCGCTTGCATATGTTGATGAGACATACGCACATGATAGACACCTATTCACTAGTGCACTTAGTAGAAATCGCAACAGACTAAAAACAACACCCTTTTCCATACCGGAATCTGCAAGTAGTAGATTTTTAGAGTACAAGATAGATAGAGATAAGAAGACTTATTGCCTTTCAGAGTAGGACTGATTTTTTTTCAGTAGTAGAACAGTGTAAAAAAAAGAAAGGAGATAGAATTTCCCCACAGCTTAAGCTAATGTCGACAGTTCAAATACCTACACTAATGCGCATTTCTAACCTACAGCTTATATACTTGCCTAAGTGTTATGTACTATGTGTTATATTATATGCTATGTGGGCGTCCCCACTTCGAACGAACAAACTTAACAACGAACCTATAAACGTCATGTAGTAACGTTATCTATGTATTTATTTACCTACCTATGTCTCTCTACAGAAGCTTTTGTCCTACAACAATCGCGTGCACTACAGGCACTGGTCCTTTAACCACGGGTACCATCAGTGGGATCCTCTATTGAGTAATTAACCCAATACGCTAGTTGTTACCCCCAACAAGCGTTTAAAATCCTAATTCCCTACACAAGCGTTTATCCTACAAACTTATCTGTTTAAAATGTATACTAATCAATTACCTAACACAATTCGAAGGCCAACTCGAAGGTGTATCCTATTATGTAGGTCGACTGTATAATCCGGGAATCGTTATGCTTTTTAGATTAGCATGGCATGCAACTGCACGCAGTGCACGTTGTCCACGACCCTACCAGCAGCATGTGGTGGTGTGGCATAAAATGAATGGATCACGAGATGCGTTATCCATATGGAGTCTCAGGTATTGATATGGCTGGCTGCCTGTGAACCTACGTTTGGCCTGATGCCAGCATGGTATATGTTGACCTGCCTACAGATAAAAGATAATATGTCTTTTCAACAACATGGAACCCTGGTTCTATGCTAACACGGGTTGGCTAGCAGATGTTTCAGCGCCGTAGTCCACTTAGTCGCCTCTTACGACACCCTCGGGAGGAAATGGGTTGGTGCTATTCTTGCCCGGACACCATACGGGTTCATGCTAACATGAGCTGGCTAGCAGCTGTTTCAGCGCCGTAGTCCACTTAGTCGCCTCTTACGACACCCTCGGGAGGAAATGGGTTGGTGCTATTCTTGCCCGGACACCATACGGGTTCATGCTAACATGAGCTGGCTAGCGGCTGTTTCAGCGCCGTAGTCCACTTAGTCGCCTCTTACGACACCCTCGGGAGGAAATGGGTTGGTGCTATTCTTGCCCGGACACCATACGGGTTCAAAAGAAGTAGACCTAATTTTAGAACAAACCATGTGTGGTTTCACATTGACAAAGTGTCATATATGGTTCGTTTATTACCTAAAACCTACATGGATAATTTCCTTAACTCAAATTAAGACTAACATAATGCCAGGGTATTTTTATCACTTTAATAAAATAAATGTATAAATTCATGTTTGTAAACTTTGAATATCTCATCAGTGTAAGCCTATACTCTTGGTACGGCCATGGAGCAGTGTCCAAGGTTCACTATTTGAATTATCAAGTTTATTAATTTCTAGAAGTCTTTATTTTCTAACATGAATTTATATCATATGCAGGTTAAATCCAAGAAACGACAGTTGAATTCTATAGTGGTATATTTTTTTTTTTCAATGTGAGCAGCTGTTTAAGGATGCCAAGGATAATCATTCCTATATAATACATTGGTAAGTACCACTTTAAAATGAGTAGTTTATTCTCAAAATAGAATTCAAGGGATATATATACCAAAAAAATAGTAAAATTATATGAGTATTCTCACGGGTTAGTGGAGGCTTTAACTTGGCTGCGACTTTACAATGTCTTTGACATGCCAAATACCTATCGACTTTCGAGTACCATAATCGCAAAGTTCATATGTCACTGGCGATATCTTTTTGAGTATAGTGCATTTCTTGAATTTCGGAGCTAGTTTTCGAGCGAAGAATTTACTTGCGTCGGAGAGAGGAAATTCTCTTTTCCAAACCACTTGACCCACGTCATATTCTACGCGCCTCCTACCTCGATTATAGTACACTCGGCCACGCTGATAAGATTTTTGTAAATGGTCATTGACCTTTTCAAAAATAGGTTTCAGATGTGACAGCAAAGATGAGTATAAGTCCCTATTGGTAAATTGCAAATCACTGCCACTAGGAGGTCCTGAAGGGTACCACTCACCAGAAAGAATGGCCTCTCGTCCACTATTTAGAAAATAAGGGCTATAACCAGTGACCTCGTGAACAGCTGTGTTCACCGCAAACTCAATCGCACTGACCTGTTGGTCCCAGGTGCGATGGTCCGTACCTACATAAGATGCGATGGCTGTGCCTATTGTCTTTAATGTTCGTTCCGACGGGTTATTCTGAGGCGTAAATCTACAGTTATAAAAGAATTTAGGTATTTTGTATTTCTCCTTCAATGACTGCATGTGTCTAGACACATACTGTGGACCGTTGTCCATGATAATGCACTGAGGGACACCATACTTCAATATAACATTATTTTCTATTAAGCTTACGACCGTTTTCGCTAATGAGTTTCTCATAGGGAAAATACACGTATATTTAGTGAAACAATCACAAACTACCAGAATGAATTTGAAACCTTTATAACTTCGGGGAAGAGGTCCAAGAATATCGGTACAAACTACTTGCCAGGGTCGCTGAACCTTTTTAGGGTTTTCCATTAGTCCTGCAGGCGCTTCATTGGTGCTTTTATAAGCTAGACAAATCTGACAGTTTTTTATATACCTTTTAATGTCATTTAACATTTTAGGCCAAAAATAAGTCTGTGCTACACGTTTTAACGTTTTAAAGACACCTAAATGGGCAGCGTCCGGTCTATCGTGACATTGCTTAAGTATATCTTGTTTCAAATCACTAGGCACTACCAGTTTCCACTCTGAGTCTGTAGATAATGGATTTTTGTTTCTAATGCGTTTATACAAGTTATCATTTAAAATTTTAAAATCAGGAAATTTCTGAGGGGTCTTTTCAACGCGGTTATAAGTATTAGTGTACCAAATATCAGTTATGTTATTTATAGGACAGATAAGTTCGACTGTTTCAGGCGATATTGGAGCTCTAGAGAGAGCATCTGCCAATTTATTCTCAGTTCCCTTTTTGTACTGTATGTCGAAGTTAAACTGAGATAGTCTGAGAGCCCACCTAGCCAAACGTCCAGTTGGTGACTTCAAACTGACCAGCCACTGCAGACTGCTGTGGTCGGTGTAAACCTTCGTTTGGAAAGGAGAACCCTCTATGTAGCCTCTATACTTTTCCAGTGCGAAAATAAGCGCGTTCAGCTCCTTCTCACAGACAGAGTGATTCCGTTCAGTGCGAGTAAGTGTCCTACTAGCATAAGCAACGGCATGTTCATGACCATCGTCGTCTAACTGCGAAAGGGCGCAGCCTAAGCCTACGTCAGAAGCATCAGTCGAAATAATGAAAGGTCTATCGAACCTAGGAATGGATAAGATCGGTGCTGTCACTAAAAGCTCCTTGACTATTTTAAACGCCTTTTGAGCTTCAGACGTAAATTGGAAAGAAGTTCCTTTAGGGAGCTTTCTAGTAAGCCTATTCAAAGGAGCACAGATAGAAGAGTAGTCTTTTATAAACCGTCGGTACCAAGATACCATTCCGAGAAAGCGTCTGAGTTCTTTTTGTGAAGTAGGGATAGGAAAGTCTACTATGGCACGCACTTTTTAACTATCGGTACGTAAACCCCTGCGATCTACCACATATCCTAGGAATTTCAAAGAGGAGCGACAGAAAACAGATTTATCCAGATTAATAGTGAGTCCGGCTTGTCTCAACTTTGCACAGGCCTTTCTTAACAAAGAAATGTATTCTTCAAAGGTCTCAGAAATTAATATTATGTCATCGACATAGTAAAAAATATTATGGGCAAATTCCGGTCCGAAAACCTTATCCATAAGCCTCATCATTCGGGCACTTGAGTTTACCAAACCAAATGGGAGTCTACGAAAATGAAAGCTCCCGAGTCCTGGCAAAGAGAAACAAGTCTTCTCCCTCGACTCCTTCGATAACATAATTTGGAAAAAGGCCGACTTCAAATCTAAAGAACTCATATACTTGGCATTGTTGAGGGAATCTAATATTTCTTGGACCCTAGGCATCGGATAAGTATCTACTTTAGTTAAGCTATTAAGCTTTCGACTATCCAAGCACATTCTAAGCTCACCGTTCGCCTTCGGTACTAACAAAATTGGACTATTCCAGGCTGAATTGCTCTTTTCTATGATGCCCATTCGCAACATGTCATCAATTTCCTTTCGAACGTACTCCCGGTGGTGATATGGAATTGGATAATATTTTTGCTTCACCGGTGGATGGTTGCCTGTGTCTATAACATGTTCCTCCAACGGTGTACAGCCTAACCGGTCCTTAGTAGCCGCGATGCCTTTAAAATCGGATACAATTCCATCTAACTGAGCCTTCTGTTAGTCATTTAGATCCTCCAGATCATGCAAGTGTATATCAGAGTCCTTCAACAAGTTTATATCATGAGACGTCATGCAAGAACGTGTGGTTTTTAAAATGTCAGAGCAAAGGTTAAATTTAGCTAGAAAGTCTATGCCTAATATGAGAGGTGTGTTTACATCTTTACATACAAAGAATGTAACATAGTGCAAGTCATGTTTATAAGAGATAGGTATTTCTATTTTTCCTAAGACCGTTAAGCGTGCACCATTACCTACTGCTAAGTCTTTCGCACATGTCTGCAATGGAAAGTGTAGGCCTTCTCTTTGTAATAGCAAATATGCAGACTCGTTCATAATGGACACGGCGGCTCCAGTGTCCGCCAGTGCGTTACACTCTAAGCCTAAAATACCTACGGATAGGAATGGTCTGGTATCACCCGTATTTTCTTTAAATAGAGGGCGATAATTGCTCCTTTGTATCGAGTCAGATGCACATACTTGCGTTTGTGTAGATTGGTCAGAGACACGAGAAACTCTAGAATTATAACTATTATTATTTCCGTAGAATGTCTCTGACCTGCCGCCTAGTTTTTTGAGCACGGGCAGTTCCTAGTGAGGACCCCGGGCCTCTTACACCTAAAGCAAACCATGGTTGGGTAAGCGTCACAACGAGAGTGATGATGATTGCCCCCGCACTTTCCACAAGTAGCTACATTTCTATTCTGTCCCTGGCTAACGTAACGAGGTCTAGCATCAGAAGTCGAAGGAATGGGCTCCGAGATCCCACTACAGAAATTAGGTATCACTGGTTCTCGCCCGGTATTCAAAAATCCGCGGTTTTCGCATTTAAACTTAGACACTTCTAAACGCGCACAAATGTTTTTAAGTTCCCGCACGGTACGTACTTCAGTTAAAGCCAGACGCGAAATGAAATAAGGGTTCATGTTGGTCATTATGATATCCAATTGTTCTGCATCGGTAATAGGTACAGTCAACCGCAAAAACAAACTTTCCATAATGTTGACATACGACCTAATCGACTCATTCTTATCCTGCAGTCTAGCCCTAATCTGGTTCAACAGGCATCGTTCGTATTCTACCTGCTGGAATTCATCTTTAAGAGATTCGACAAGATCTTCGAATATCTTAAAATGTGCCTTATGCGTGCGAAACCACATCAAAGCCTCTCCGGAAAATAAGTGAACCGCGTTCCTTAATAATTCTGAGTCCGAAACCTCAGACGAGTACTTAAGCTCCTGCAAACGGAGAACAAAATCCTGCACTGGGCCCCTACCATCATACACAAGACCCCACTTGAGCACCTGAGAAGTGTGCCTTTGACATACTACAGACGAAGGAGATTCAACACTACTCGCTTCAGCGCCCCGAGAAGATGTGCCGGGTGTCCGATTACACTTCAAGTTTTCTATGGCATTAAATGCCTTAGCAACCAGCGCTATCTTCCTAAGCCGCTGCTCCGAGTTAGTCAAAAACAATTTTTCTAACCTCAAGATGACATGAGACAGCTTCGACAGGCACCTCCTTCGACACGACGATGACGCGTGATCAGCCAATAACACTGCATCCAGCTTCTCCTCGCAGACCTGAAATTCATCGTCGATGGACAAGCCTGAGATGAAAGTGTTCGCTTTTGTGTTGTCAGATAAGGTGCCTTTGGCAGACTTAAATTGCTGTTTAAGGTCATCTACCGTATTGTTAGGATTTACATCTAAGCCTCTCGCTTGCAATTCAAATAATAGTTCGTCTTTGGTCAGGTTATCAACTTCAATTTGTAACGCCATGTTTGAAAGAAATAAATTAGTGTTCAACACTTATTAAGAAAAATAAAACAGATAAGTAGAAACAGCTGACTACAATTATTTATACTTATCTTTTCTACTTAGGTTATATAACTAATGTAAGATAGGTCTGATGCCTATTTAGTAATATTAATCTTTTTTTTCACAAAGCAGGAAAAGTATTAAAGTCTTGTTTACGCAAAACGGAGCGGTTTAATTTCTGAACGCATGCAGCGACGTCACACAAGGCTGTCAAAAAATACCACATCATCGTTCGACTGAATTACCTACTTGTCACTATAACGGACACTTTGCGTTTCATACAAACTAATGTATTTTTGATTTAATTAAACTTGTTTATTGTTGAAAACAAGACTTTATAATTTTAATGTCCCATCCTGGACATTTGGCGACCGTGACAGGACACGAACCGAAAATCAACCCTATATTGGACAGCATAAAGGCGGAGGTCAAAGGGCATTCTCCACGGAAAACTACTCCCGTACGAAATTAAGGACCTATTCTCCGTCAACCAAGAAGAAGCACAGAGCTACGAGAAAGACCTACCTACTCCAAAGGCTTCGAGTTTGTCAAAAAGGAGTATATTCGACTCACCGCAACCAGCCGGTCAGCTCCGGGATACCAGCACCGCAGCATTGGTTTGCCTTCATAAAAAGTGAGCTCGTTCCATTTATTTCCCATCACACTATAAAGGTCTCGATCTGACCAGAGCCAGGGAACCTAGTTCTTCTCGCTTGCACTAGACAAAGGCTGTAAATTGCTTATACCTATACTGCTCAGTCGTTTTACAATTTTGATTTCTGCTGTCCTTCTAAACCACTATTGCGTGCACTAATTAAAAACAAATCATCCCTTACTAGCATTAAACACGCAAAGTTGTCACCACTGCTTCATTTTAGTGCACCTACGTACATTTCTAGCTACGCGATATATAAAACTTAAACAACAGCACTGCTGCACTCATAATTTTACTAGTTATTCGTAGATACGTTATATATTGAGAGCCTAGTTTCTCAAAATCACTACTTCGAACTGCCTTTTGCATCCCCGCACAACTTAGCAACACAACGCATCCTAGATATTCAGACATTTGCACCAATCTATTCCAGCACTATCACCGTTCTGCACAGCTGACTCCCTATCTCCGAGCGCTCGCGCAGCGTGCATCTCTCGCCACCGTCGGCCTGCCACTAAGGGCCAGTTTCGCCTACCACAGCCGGACTGCTGCATCAGCAAGGCGAGGAGCGTATCGTATGCCATTTGTTCATTTGGAGTAAACAACTTTTTTTGCAAGTTTCACTGTTGCTATTAGGCACTTAACTGTGTTACTATGGGCGAATTAAAAGAATTACTGGTCAAACGTAGTTCGATTAAAGGCCGTTTAACTAAGTTTAAGAATTATTTAATTACATTAGCTACGGATGAGAATATGACATCAATCGAAATCGGTAAATTAACTTGCAAACTAAGTATTTGTGAAGCGTTATTTAAGCACTTTGATGCGTTGCAAGACGATATCGAAATATTGAATGAGGCTACTTTAAACACGGAATTATCAGAACGAGACTTAATCGAGCAGGATTTCTATCATTGTATTGCCACGGCCCGGGACATTTTAGACAATTACAAGCGTAACCACCCCGATCGCGGCAGTGAGTACAATTCAACCACGACCAATCCTCATGATGACGCTCATGACGTCATGGGTTTCCGTCTCCCTGTTATCAAAATTCCCAATTTTGACGGGGCTTATTATCGTTGGCTGGAGTTCCGTGAAAGTTTTAACTCATTAGTGCATACCAATGACAAAATTAAAAACATTCACAAATTTTATTATTTAAACTCATATTTAGAGGGCGAGGCAGCTCGAGTCATTTGTAATTTAGAGGTCACGGACAAAAATTACCCCGAGGCGTGGAAGCTGTTACGCGAACGTTATGACAACAAACGCCAACTTGTCAACAATCATTTAAAATCGCTATTTAACTTAGAACCTATCACGCGCGAATCTGACAAATCGCTTAGGTATCTGGTGGATCACGTGTAAGAATTTGCGCGCCCTTAAAACACTGGGCCAACCCGTGGACCACTGGGACACTTTAATCATTTATATGGTCTCATCAAAATTAGACAGCACAACGAGTGTGAAATGGGAAGAACACAGAAATTCTCTCACGGAAATGCCTACCCTAGACAATTTTCATTCTTTCCTAAAGAGCCGTGCGGATGTACTCGAGACGGTTCAACGAAATAAATATGATAAGCCATTTAAGCGTCAGTCAGACGTACCTGTTTTACCGCAACGGTTCAAACCAAGTGTTAAGGCATTCGTGGCCCACACCAATGCATCTTCTAGCTCCAAACAACTTCGCTGCGTATTTTGCAATGGAGAACATCGCATCTTCGATTGTGCTTCGTTCAAAGCAAAAACACCAGAAGACAGGCTCACTCAGGCCACTAGTTTAAACTTGTGTCACAATTGTTTGCGAGTTGGGCATGAAGTGCGCCGTTGTAGGTTGCCGGGTACTTGTCGTTTATGTAGACAACGGCACAACACACTTTTACATAAGGAAATGGAGCCCTCTGAGGAAGTTGTTCAAACAAACCTGTCTACATTGACTGTGTCAACCCCATCGGAAACATTACTATCAACGGCTTTGGTTAACCTGGTAAATCCAATTTCAAAAAAGGTCGTTCCAGCGCGTTGCTTACTTGACAGTGGTAGTCAAGCTTCCTTTATCACTCAGGACATAAAACAAAAGTTAGGTCTACCTTCACAGCCTAACAACATCACCCAAAGCGTAGTAGGCATTGGCAATACTCGACTCGCCATGGAGGTCAACCGGTGTATCGTACACCTCCAATCCCAAAGAAGTTCGTTCAGCGCAATTTTAACATGCTTAGTTTTGCCTCAAATAACTGAACGACTTCCTAGAGCCAACATAGACATAAGTCATTTTAATTTGTCGTCTTTCCAACTTGCAGACCCCAGCTTTGACAAACCATCGCAAATCGACATGCTTATTGGTGCTGACTTATTTTGGGATATAATCGGATCCCAACAGCACTCTTTAGGTCAGGGAAATCCCATTCTACGAAGCTCCAAGTTAGGATGGTTAGTCGCAGGTCCCATGCAACGATTTAAATCCCAGCCTAATTCAGAGATTCATTGCAACTTTGCTCGCACTAGCGACCTTCACGATGAACTCGCTAAATTCTGGGAATCTCTTACGGAAGAGGAACGTTTGTGCGAGCAAAGCTTTCTCGTAAACACCGAACGGTCAGACGACGGGCGCTTCATCGTCAAACTCCCCCTAAAGGATGAGCCCGACTGTCTAGGCGATTCATACTATTCGGCCAAGCAAAGATTTTTTAATTTAGAGAGACGTTTCAAAAAACAGCCGGAAGTTAAGGAACATTATACCAAGTTCATCCATGAATACCAAGAACTTGGCCATCTTTCTCCTTCGACCATTCAAAGGCCCATTAACGCATTTTTCCTGCCCCATCACCCAGTAATAAAAGAGAAGAGCGAGTCGACTAAACTTCGCGTTGTCTTTGATGCTTCGGCGTGCTCTGCCTCTGGGCTATCTATAAACGATCTACAGATGGTGGGTCCTACGATCCAAGACTCACTCTTCAATATCCTAGTGCGATTTCGTCAATATCGTTTCGTACTCTCAGGAGACATCGAAAAGATGTACCGACAGGTGTTAGTGGACGAGTCGCAGCGTGATTTGCAACTCATACTGTGGCGTGACGATGAATCACAACCTATACAAACTCTAAGACTCAACACAGTCACTTATGGATTTTCTAGCGCGAGCTTTCTTAGCACTAGATGTCTCTGGCAGCTTGGTGAAGAATCTCAAGATCCTGCCATCAAAACTATCATTCAAAAGGATTTTTACGTGGATGATCTCTTGACTGGGCATGACAGTGAAGAGCAACTGCACTTTATTCAACAGTCTGTCTCTCAGAGTTTAGCCAGTGGGGGATTCCCTTTGCGAAAATATAGGTCCAATTTACCGTCCATATTGTCACGGGAAACAAACAACACCAATCTCATGCTCAGTGCTACCACTGACACGCTAGGACTTGATTGGGATCCATCTCTTGACGTTTTGCGCTTTAACATTGAACTGGGTCCAATCGAAAATCTAACCAAGCGAAGCATTCTCTCAGCAACGTTTAAAATTTTCGATCCACTTGGACTCGTTTCACCTTGCACCATCATACCTAAATTAATAATACAAAGTTTATGGTCTTCGGGGCTAAACTGGGATGATCCTGCTCCCCAAGAAGTAACATCAACCTGGCAAAAATTTGCGGACAACATTCGCTCTATTTCGGAGTTGTCTCTCCCCAGGCTTGTATTAATCCGAGACTACAAATCGGTAGAACTGCATGCCTTTTGCGACGCCTCCCAGAAGGCGTATGGCTCTGCTATTTACCTTCGATCAAAGGACGCAGAAGGCCGAATCCATGTAAGCCTGTTATGCGCTAAGGCTCGTGTTGCTCCGATTAAGCCTGTCACGATTCCGCGCCTCGAGTTATCCGGCGCGCTGCTTGCAGCGCAACTAAGCGCTATAGTAACAGATGCCCTCCGCTGCCAAATATCGCGACATGTTTATTGGACCGACTCAAGTGTTGTTTTAGCATGGCTAAATACTGCTTCGAACAAATTAAAAACGTTCGTAGCCAATAGGGTTAGTGAGATAGGTGAACTCACAGATGTATCTTCCTGGCGCCATGTACCTACCTCTGAAAACCCAGCCGACCTTTTATCCCGTGGTGTAGAACCTCACCGTATCAGCGACTGCAGGGCTTGGTGGCAAGGCCCTAATTTCTTACAAGGCCCTGAGTCGTCTTGGCCTACATTAAACTCTGGCTCCAAGCAAGCGCCACAGGAGTTGCCAGAACTGAAAGTTCTCTCCGCAACGGTTACAGAGCCTATAATTCAATTTCAAAAATTTTCAAAGCTCTGTCGTTTACAACGTGCTCTAGCTTTTGTTTACAGGTTCATCGATAACTGTAGACCACCCAACAACAGACGTACTGGTCCTCTGTTCATCGATGAGCTTAACAAATCATACCTAACTTTGGTCAAATTCTCCCAAAATGAGTCTTTTAGCAATGAGACACAATTATTAAAAAACAACAAGCCTCTCAACGCGAAATCAAACATAACTTCTCTTGACCCATTTCTTGATATCCAAGGTATTCTTCGAGTTGGAGGTCGTATGGGCGCTTCCTTGTATCCCTTCGACAAAAGACACCCTATTATCTTGCATGCCAGTCATCCCTTCACCAAGCTACTATTCCAGCAAGAGCATCAACGGCTGTTTCACGCTCCACCACAGCTATTGCTAGGTGCAATAAAGGATCGCATATGGCCTATTGGCGGCAGAGGTCTTGCGAGACGTACTTATCACCTCTGTTCCATTTGCAAGCGATTTAGGGGCAAAACGCTTCTCAATAAAATGGGCAATCTACCCGCTGAGAGAGTGACTCCAGACTACCCATTTTACACTTCTGGAACTGATTTTGCTGGACCATTTATGATCACAGATCGCAAGGGACGAGGTTGTAGGATAACCAAAGCATATCTTTGTATTTTTATTTGCTTTCGATATAAATGTATCCATCTTCAGGCAGTAAGCCAACTATCGAAGGATGCTTTCAACCTATGCCTACAAAGATTTATATCCCGGCGTGGCAAACCTAAACAGATTTTTTGCGACAATGGTAGAAATTTTGTTGCTGCCGCAAAAGAAATCACTGAATTTATAAACACTAATATGGAAAATATCGTCGACTTTGCCTCCAACAGAGGAATTGAATTTCGCTTCTCTCCAGCATACGCTCCTAACTTTGGTGGGCTGTGGGAGGCCGGCGTTAAGTCCGCTAAATTCCACATTAATCGAATTCTTGGCAATACTCATTTGACATTCGAAGAATTATCTTCCCTATTCTGTCAGATCGAGGCTATCCTTAACAGCCGTCCCCTTTGTCCTTTGAGCTCATCACCCCAAGATCTCGCTCCGCTTACACCGGGCCACTTTTTAATTGGCAGGCCTCTAACTGCGCTGCCATCGCCGTGTTTGTTGGACTGCAATACCAATCGCCTCGACAGATTTCAGCGGCTCGAGCACATCCGCCAACATTTTTGGAAGCGCTGGAGTTCCGAGTACGTGCCTGAACTGCAGCAACGGACGAAGTGGAAGCTCAAATGCAAGGACCTCAAACCGAACGATCTCGTCTTGCTGAAGGAGGATCACACGCCACCACTGAATTGGCGTCTCGGTAGAATTGAAAAACTCTTCCCAGGCCAAGATGGCATCCCACGAGTAGCCGACATCTCCACAGCTCGAGGCATTGTTCGTCGAGCCATCAATCGCATCTGCCTACTCCCATCACCAGATGCCGCAGAATCTTGAAAGCTTGAAGCTTTCAAGGGCGGGGAGTATGTTTACGCAAAACGGAGCGGTTTAATTTCTGAACGCATGCAGCGACGTCACACAAGGCTGTCAAAAAATACCACATCATCGTTCGACTGAATTACCTACTTGTCACTATAACGGACACTTTGCGTTTCATACAAACTAATGTATTTTTGATTTAATTAAACTTGTTTATTGTTGAAAACAAGACTTTATAATTTTAATGTCCCATCCTGGACAAGTCTAGTTTAGAAGAGTTCAAATGTCAAGTTTGACAGTTGTAAGAGTTACAAACTACACATATTGTGTCCAGTTGGAACACCAAGAAAAATATGCCTTCCACTATAGAGTAATGGAAAACAGATAGTTACACATCTGTTGACTTAAATGTTAAATATTTTGACACAATGAACAGTAGATATCAATATTTGATACAGATTCTATTATAGGAAGTAAAGAGTTTTGTTTTACTAACAAACTATCAGTCTCATACAAACCAGCTCAAGTTTTATCTAATACAGGTAATTACCTACTGTCAAGAAAGAAAATTCAGTACACACCAATACCCGTTCACTTGTAAAACCCAAAGCACCACGCTGGGCCGACAAAATTTAATGTGATAAACCGTTTCTGATGATATTGAAGAATGGTTAACGTTTACCTTGGTGTGAATGATACTTGACGCGCTCGGAGAGACGTCCACACTTGGTTGTTTGCACCGGGCTAGTCAGACAGGTAGATAGTATCACAGAGGTGGGTGCGCTTTGGGCACATGGCTATTGATGTGTGCTGATATTAGAAGGGCGCCATGCATTTACAATTTATTCTCCTAAATGCAAAAGAGATTAAGCAGGGTACCTATTTTCACAATGGTCAGAAATATGAACAAAGAAAGATTGTTTGACAAGTAGATTTATTGGCATCAAAGCACGTATATATGTATATGAATACAACCAGCCACTAAACATCACCAAATCTTAACTAGGCTTAGAGCTAAGGGCGTGGCTTTCTCTTAAGGAGATTTAAATTTGAAACTTTCTGACCGAGGACGAAATCTAGGTATTTAAGTTTACTTAATTAAAGAATAGGCCTACTTGTAATGCTTGGTTTGTATGAGGCTGCGATACTAACACCAAAACGATGACTCCATTTGCAAACACATGGTTTTGCCTCAAAACGTGGTTCGTGAATTATGGAAAGAAATCACCTTGTAGAACGCGTAGTACACGCGTCACAGCGCCGCCGTAGTCCACTGCTTCCACCCAGGACCTCAGAAGAGATCCTGCTCGTGACGGCTTCCGCAGGTGGAGAACCGTCGACACATGTGGCCCGGGTACAGCTTCCGGCGCCCGACTCAAAATTGCCTATGCGTGAAGTGACCTCCGCGAAGCAGTCCCCACGGAGCGGCCAGCACGCAGTCGCTGTAAACCACATTGAAGTTTAGATTCAAAACAAAACGATCCTCAACTCTTTTCCACACACTCCGCAATAAACACTGAAACTGTTAAAGTACCTGGCAAGAGTAAAAGCTAAGCTTGTGATTCGTTCCACCGACCAGATTATCTCCTTGAAATCATTTAATGTTCTGTCTGAAACAAAGAATGTTATATCATTAAACCATGTGCGAACGTAACAAATATTTCCACCGTCCAATCGGCGAGATCCGCGTTATACTTACCAAAATGTCCATTGTGTCATCGCAGCATTAGGTCGCTAGATGCGTTGAGATTAAAACTGCATTATTAAAATTGATTCTAAGTTGAAAAATTGTGGCCTCTCGGCCGAAGCGATTTCCTTATCGACCTCCTCTTGAGCTCACATCTCCGTAAAAGGACCTTCTTCCGCGATTTGACAGCCGAAGAAAAAAAAACAAAACTTTTACCACAGACAATCTAGCTCCGTCATTCCGTACCACAAAGATTGACTTGCATCAGCTGCACTGAATGTATGAAGAGTAAAGATTTATTAACAACTCGCTTCAATGTTTCTAAAAGATCTATTTCACGATTTCTAAATTATTTGTAAAGATATTAATAAAACAACAATATCGACCAGCCTGAACTGTTATCGATTTGTCTGCAACTTCGGTGCGCTCGTAGTTCCGCCGAACATCAGTAGGTGTCGCCGTCTCTTGAACGCCCGTGAGTCGCAGGTATGCTGTGATAGATGGCGCTATGAGTCTCAAAACCCATAAGAACCGCCTCGTAAAATAACACCGTTACAAGAAGATAGAAGTTGCGTCTCACTTCCAACGAATTGTATCCAAGGGTCCCAAGTAAGAAGTGAGAAGTTAGTTGGATACAAGTAGGGGTACTGCCCATAGATCTTTTTGTACAGCATTCTTAAGAAAGTTTTTTTGGACCTTCTCAAGAATCAAAGCGTATGTCGACTCATAAAGATTCCATACAATCGCCGAAGCCTCTAATTTGCTCCTAACCAGAGCGTTATATAGAGTCATGGAAATCCTTAGTTCTACGAATAACAAAACCTAATCTACGATAGCAAGCAGTAGCACGGTCTTTAATATGATCGTGGAAGGTTAAGCGCAAGTCAAATGTAAACCCTAGATCTTTTACTGTATGGACTCTATTAATTGACTCAGTTCCTAGAAGGTATTGGAAATGTAAGGGACCGCAAGCTCGGCTAAAAGTACAGACAGCACTTTGCGACATTAAAACAAAGCCTGTTGTCTATGCTCCACCGGTAAACCGAATCTATATCATCCTGCAACGATACAGACTCCGCAGCACATTCCACTCCGTACACAAGCTTCAGATCGTCGGCGTAAAGGAGACACTTCGCATTCTGGACAACGGATTCAAGATCATTTATCATTAGTCCGAACAGGAAAGGGCCCAAAATCGAGCCTTGGCTAACGCCAGACCGGGTATGGTAGGGTTCCGAAACGAAATGCCCATGCTGTACAAATTGTTGGCGATCGCGTAGATAACTAGCAAATAATTTTATTAACTTTGGAGAGAAACCAATTTTGCTGAGTTTATGTAGTAGGATATCGTTATCTACGCGATCAAAAGCTTTCTTAAAGTCGAGATAAAGTACATCGACCTGGATACCCTAATCGAGATTTTGAGAAATGATGTCTGCTAATATAAGAAGGTTTGTGTCGACAGAACGATTAGCTCTAAAACCATGCTGTGACTCGCACAGGAAAGGTTTCAACTGCTTAGATAAGGCCCGATGGAGTATGGACTCATACAATTTCGCAAGCGTTGACAAAATGGCAATTGGCCTGTAGTTTTCCACGTTGCTATTATCTCCTGACTTTGGTATCGGCTTAACTCTCATTGTCTTCCACTGTTGAGGATACACGCCAGACGAGAGATCTAAATTAAACATATATAGTATAGGTGTTTTTAAATAATCAATGCACCCTTTACAAATATATGCAGGTAAATTATCAGGCCCCACCGAACTGTTGGGTTTCAAGTTCTTAATTGCCGCTTCTACTTCCTGCAAGGTAACAACATTCAAGTGAATGAGGTGAGCCGAGGACTCTTGTATTGTGTCAATCGCAAAGTCCCCATTGAGGCGTGGAACATTAGGCAAAAAGACACTAGAAAAGAATTCAGCAAAAGCCTGAGCTGACGCAGATCCAACAAACTGTTTCCCCTGAAAGGTAACCTGTGACACAAACCCACCCCTAGCCTTAAGACTTTCAATGTGCTGCCAAAACGCTCGTGGATTACTTTTTAATTTTAACTACGTTTCTACTTTATTCTACTTTTATCTACAATATCTACATGTTTCTACATTTTTCTACTTTTAGCTACATGTTTCTACTTTTTTCTACTTTATTCTACTTTCTTCTACTTTTTTCTACTTTTTTCTACTTTTTTCTACTTTTTTCTACTTTTTTCTACTTTTTTCTACTTTTTTCTACTTTTTTCTAATGTTTTCTACTTTTTCCTACTTTTTTCTCTTTTTATCTACATTTCTCCTTTTATCTACTTTTATCTACGTTTTTTTTTTTTTACTTTTTCTACTTTTTCCAACTTTTTTCCAATTTTTTCCAACTTTTTTTCAACTTTTTTCTACATTTTTCTCCTTTTTCTACTTTTATCTACATGTTTCTATTTGTTTCTACTCGTTTCTACTGTTTTCTACTTTTATCTACGTTTCTATTTTTTTTTAGTTTTTTCTACCTTATCCACCCCCATCTTATTTTAATAAGTCCAAAAAGTTGTGTCCATTTAGGAGCCAATATCTCGGTAATTATCAAGTTTAGAAAAAAGTTGCCCATACAAAACATGATTATTTTAGCGTCCTCTATACGATAGCATCATAAATAAGTCCAGCACGCAAAGGTGCTATACCCCAACCAACAGAAGCGTTTATTCAATCAAATGCCTATCAGGTTAAAAAAGCACTTGTTTTGGCATCATTATACTTTATTTGGTAACATGCATACACTTTATGGCAATCATAGTGGGTTATTTAGATATAAATATTGTATTAATTTGCTCGCTAAGATTTGGTGATAATTTACTAAATTTGGTCATCGAATACAATTTATATTGCAGTGGTTACTTAAACAGCTAGTACTAGTAATGGTAGAATTATTATTTTTGGTGTTCAGTATATTTTTTTGGTAAAAGAGTTTTAGGGTATTTATGGTTTTAGGGTATCAAAGCATTTTTTGGTGGTCATTATACTTGATGCCTAAACTAATTGGTAAATGGCTAATTAATGATGTCCCGCATCTTTCAGAGTTCACTTTTTCATGCTGGTGTTGCTGTTTAATCTGGGGGCACGGGAGTGCCCCCGCCAAGACGAACCTACCTTTTCTCGAAGCGCTTCGTCGTATTTTTGAACCTTCTTAACTTGGGTTCGGATTATATCAGATAAACATAATTTTCGGGATATGATGTCAGTGGTTGACTTATCATAGTACATTACGTACCTAGGGCGGTGATTTCGTAAATGGCCCAGATCGCAGGTGTTTGTGTATGCCATAAATATGCGATCTGGGGCTTTAAAAAAAAAAAAAAATTAAAATTTGAACTGTTTATTTCAATAAAAAAGTAGGGGTTAAATTACAGTCTTAACTACTAATCTTAAATTTAAAAGATTTTTTGTGTTAAGGAGCCTGCCTTATAACTATATTATCTTAATTAGGTGACTACATATTTTTTTTTACAGTAGGGTATGGTAATGGTAAGTGACTTTATTGTTTGCGACTTAATTTTAACATATGTCTTTTGACTATCGAACGTGTTTTACTACACGTTTTACCCTCAATGTTTCGTTTACGAATTACCGCCCGTGGTGAGTACACAATTTTACGTCTTCATCTGGCCACAATCGCATTAGGGCCAGGTGTGACGTAAAAACTATAAAGTTTCAATTGCATAGCTCTTATACTTTAGATTTTATTGATAGGTATCTAAAATATCCCGATTTCGTCACTGACTCACTGATGAGTGATGATCATAAATGTTCACATTTCTGATAGAATTGTAATAGATAGTTTTTTTTTATACGACGGTGGCAAACAAGCTTACGGCCCGCCTGATGGTAAGCGGACACCGCAGCCTATAGACGCATGCAACTACAAAGGAGTAACATGGGCGTTGCCGACCCTGGATATGTTTAAGGATTTGCCGTGTTGACAGCTGAAGGAAAAAAATCCCTCGCTCTCAACACAACGCATCCTCGGGAGCTCTGGCGACCTCCTCGGGAGCTCTGGCGATCTTGCTTACCTTCAGGAACACAACACTACTACAGAGCAAGTAGAAGTGTTATTATGGCTGTGGTCTTTTGCAAGGCGGAGATACTTCCCCAGTTGGGCTGCTTCAAATTCGAGCGGGATGACATTTCGCTGTGCCCTACCTCACCTAAAATTTATAAAATATAATAATAGTACAGCTACTTATATTTCAAGGTCTGGGAACGTACATTGATTAATATGCCCTTGACTGTACCTGTTTATAGCACTACACATAGTCGTCTTCCATGTCGATGTTATCTATTTGTTTTGTATCTATTTATTCAGCCAGGTTCGATGTTGCATTGTGCTCCACACGCTACACGCACGGCAGTACAACTAACTATTATACCACACAAACATTCCATGTAATAATTTACTTTTCTCAAACATGTTCGGAAATGTACGCGTTAATAACACGAAATGAAGACATGAAGTTTCTTGTTTATGGCTCCCTACATTACTTCTTGGCCTTATGAAAACCCTAAGTAAAACGATTATTGTCCGCTACTCTAACTTTTTAAATTTGCTTACTAATATTAAACTGACAAAGGAAAAATTACATACTGCCAACCACTACTAGACTACTCTGTAAGCATACTTGCTACATAAAAAAAAAAACTATGGTACTATACTTATGTACACGGTTAAACATGGTGCTCGAACGGCTTGTTCAAATGGCATGTTTAAAAATTTTAAAAAAGGCGCAAACTACCTATTATTTAATTGATTACCTTGTATTTATTTTAATTTTAATATTTCCTCACATCGTTTGAGAAAAGTACTATACAATCCTCGGCCGGAATAGGGATTGCTGGACTCGTTGTATCCGGCCTCGTCTACAACTCGGCCGTCTACCCCAATCTCGTCCAGCAATCCCTTACTTCACGGCCTCTGCAGTAATCTACTATTAAAAACAAAGTTTTAACCGACTTCAAAAATTTGCATGATTTATTTAAGTCTAGATATATGGACCTGTATATGTTAGCCTAAGATCTGTAAGTACTATATCTATTGCAAATAAAGATTTATGATTTATGATTCAATTTAGTACTCCGCCAAGCCACGAGAACATTCCCACATTTATTTTCCAATTTACCACATGAACTGATTTCCGAGAGCAAATGCGTTGGTTATTAGAGAAAAACACCCAATTGTATCTGTATGTGGCCCGATAATATTTAAAGACATCCGTCGATTCCACAAGGATCACCTTTGGCACTTCATTAGTTGCTATTTCAACGGAATCTTACCAGAATCTGTGACGTACTTTTGTACTTTTACGTACATAATTAAGGAATTCCATAAGTCATCTGTGGTCTTCACAATCAGTTCCACTCCACCAAATATATGATTTCTGGGTGCTCAATTCCTCATGGCTCCCATCATCCAGCTGAATTTTTGAAAAAAATGGGACCCACCTGGATTTTTGACTGCAGTACATGTAACGTCCTCCCTACAGTCCCTACTATCAACTTTAAAAGCCTACTTCGGCCTACCTACATTACTTACTCTACTAGAAAATCTGAAGCTCTGGAAAACTTGAAGTTATAAAGGGGAACAAATATAATGACCACCAGAAAATACTTTGATACCCTCAAGCTTTCTTACCAAAAAAATGTACTGAACACCAAAAAAAGAATTCTACCATTACAATGGTACTACCTGTTTTAGTAGCGACTGCACAATTAAATTGTATTCAAAGATCAAATTTAGTAAATGATTACCAAATTTAGTAACTGAGCACCTAATCTTAGCGAACAAATTAATACAATATTTCTACCTAAATAACCCACTATGATTGCTATAAAATGTATTTAAAGACCAAATTTAGTAAATGATTACCAAATTTAGTAACTGAGCTCCTAATCTTAGCGAAGAAATTATTACAATATAGGTAGACCTAAATAAGTCACTATGATTGCCATAAAATGTATGCATATTACCAAATAAAGTAGTACTTGCCGCTCAACTCCGTCGCCCCGCCCGCGCCGCGAATTTAGGGAATATGAAGTGTTTAGGACCTAGGTTCCTCTTATGTATCTCGGGAATAGCCTAGGTGAATCTTCAATGAAGAATGTTATTATTTAATTACAAAACGGATTTATTCCTAATAAATTAGACGTATACAAAAATGAGTAGTGTTTCGTTCCGTTGTCCGTTAAAAATTGTCGTTGGTCTTGTCGGCGACCGTTATTCCCGCGCGTTGCCGATCTTCGAACTTCGGATGCAAACGGCCGTCGATGACGTCAGTTTGGGTGCGTTCTGAACATGCTCCCCGCGTTGAAGTACTTCAAGGAACCTATAATTCAGAGCGTGACGTGAGCATTTGTGCATGTGGTTGGTTACATGGAAGTAGGGAGGGGGCATATATTATTGAATGCCCGCTTGATAACTCCCTTCTTTGTTTTGATATCTGCTACTCGGGCTATTCCATCTTTGCCCGTATAAAGTTTTACAATGCGACCGAGTAGCCACATTAAGGGGGGTGCCCCTTTCTCTTTGACAATGACAAGGGCTCCTTCCACTAGCTTGTCATGTGATGAAAACCATTTGGTTTTTTGCTGTAGTTGAGATACATATTCTAATTTAAATCTGTTCCAAAAGTGAAGTCTGAGCTGCTCGACCCGTTGAAACCGCTGAAGCGTGTTGATCTTCTCCTCAGGTACAGGATTCTGCGAATTGGGAACAAACATAAGCGATCGTCCAATAAGGAAGTGGGCAGGGCTTAGGGCAGTCAAATCGGAGGGGTCGCTAGACAATGGAGTTAAAGGACGGGAATTGAGTACAGCTTCAATTTCCGATAAACATGTGCTCATTTCTTCAAAGGTTAAATGCGTTAGATTTAGAATGCGCCGTAGGTGGTGCTTTACCGATCGCACGCTTCTTTCCCATAGCGCACCAAAATGTGGTGAATATGGGGGCGAAAATACAAAGTTTATTTCCGACTGAGCAAGATCTGATGCAATGCTCGATTGTTGCAGTACTCTATGTAATTCATTGCTAGTACCCGTGTAGTATGTAGCATTATCGCAGTAGATATTCTTCGGCTTACCCCTGCGAGCAATAAAACGGTTTAAGCTAGCCATAAATGCATCTTTGGTGAGGTCTGAGACTAGCTCCAAGTGTACAGCTTTTACTGCAAAACAGACAAAAATACAAATCCAGGCTTTGATTAATTTGCAGCCCCTACCTTTGCGGTCAGCTATCAATATTGGGCCGGCATAGTCCGTGCCGGTGTTAAAAAATGTGTGGTCTAATTGAGCACGTGCAGCAGGCAAGTTGCCCATAATGGGTTGGATAGTTTGACCTTTGAACCTGCAACATGTGACGCAACTTTCCACTGTTTTACGCGCCAAATTCCTGCCTCCCAGAGGCCAATAAAGCTGCTTGACGCTATTGAGCAGTAATTGGGGACCTGCATGCAAAAATTGAAAATGAAAGTATTCAAATATTAATTTGGTGAGACGATGTTTGCCACATAACATGACTGGATGCTTGACGTCATCACTGTAATAAGTGTTGTCAAGTCTCCCGCCTACTCTTAACAAATTATCCGCGTCAATATAGGGCGTGAGAGGAAGAAGTCTATTTTTTGAAAGGAGTGACTTGCCAGACTTTAATATGGCGTATTCTTCTCCGAACATTTCTCTTTGACACAAAGATAAAATGGTTTTGCGAGCCGAAGTTAATTCGGAACTTTGTAGAAACCCAGCTATTTTAGTTTTATTTTTTGAGCAATTATTGATGAATCTCTTAATGTAAGCTACGACTCGAATCAATTTGGAGTATTTCGATACTCGATTAATGAGAAGAGAGAGTGGAGATTCGTAGGCATCCGTTGCCAGACATGGTACCGTTTCAGGCAAATCAGTGGGCAACGAAGGCTCTGACCAGGATACTGAGTCCTGCTTGAGAAAATCTGGGCCTGACCACCAAAGGTCAGAGGTGGCTAGAAGCTTGGCATTCATGCCACGAGATGCTAAATCAGCGGGATTTTCCTTTGAGGACACGTAGTGCCACATGTGACCAGCAGTAACATCCTGTACTTCGCTCACTCGATTGCGTACAAAAGGTTTAAGATTAGCGGGTGACGACGCTAGCCACCCTAATACAATCATTGAATCGCACCAAAATGTGCATTTGCTAAATTTGATCGTGAGTGAGCTAAGTATCTTGGTAAACAGTCTTGCACCCTGCAATGCACCAGAAAGTTCCAGACGAGGAACCGTGGTTGCTTTGATCGGTGCTACCTTATTTTTGGAAGCTAAAAGACGGACCGTGGGTGCCCCTGTGCTATCCCTTGATCGAATATAAGCGCAAGTTCCGTAGGCGGCTTCCGAAGCGTCGGTAAATATATGCAATTCGGCCTCTTGATTAATATCACCTAAAGCCCAGCGCGGTATACTAATCTCGTTAAGGAATGGCAAAGTGGTTTCGAATTTATACCATTGAGCTTTAAGGGTATTAGGTATTACTTCATCCCAAGAACATTTAGATTGCCACAATTGTTGAAGCAAAATTTTTGCTTCTAATATACAAGGTCCGACTAAACCTATCGGGTCAAATACTTGCGCGATTGACGAAAGTACGTGTCGTTTTGTAACGTTATTACTACTTTTCAAGTTAATATTGAAGAAAAGTGTATCCGTGTCACACTGCCAGTTCAGACCTAACGTCTTGGCTGAAGCGGAGGTGCTTAAATTTTGTATGTTCAAAATATTAGAACCATCGGGTAAGTTGTTTTGTGAACCATTTGAATTTGAGTGAACTTGCAAACTGTGTAAAATTTCAGCATTATTTGAGCGTAATTTCCTTAAGTTCAGCTGAGCAGATTTTAGTGTGTCTATTACTCCCTTTCCTAACTGTATGGCATCGTGAATGCTAGTGCTGCCGCTTAAGTAATCATCCACATAGAAATCGTGTACTATAGTTTGCTGCAGCACGGGATCCGATGACTCTAATCCTAACTGTTTTAGACATCGCGTAGCGAGATAGGCTGCGCTGGCAGTGCCAAATGTTAAGGTGTTGAGGGTGTAACATTCTAGACGGTCGGTTGGGTTGAACCGCCACAAAATTTGCTGAAGGCATCTTTGCTCAGGTGCAATTAGCATCTGGCGGTACATTTTTTCGATGTCACCTGAAATAACATACTTATGTTGTCTGAACCTTAATAGAATGGAAATTAGGTCATCTTGAATAGTGGGACCGATCCTCTGAATTCCATTTAACGATACGCCTGATTTTGTAGGCGCAGAGGCATCGAACACCACTCTTAAACGGGTAGTTAAACTTGAATTTCGCACTACTCCGTGATGCGCAAGCCAGCAGTCTTTATCGTTATCGCTTAGCTTACGCTCAGCTATGGACATGTGCCCTAAATCTAAGTATTCAGTCATGAACGCGCTGTAACCTTGCCTAAAATCAGGATCGCGCTTTAACCTCTTTTCTAATGACAAGAAACGACACTTAGCCATCTCATAGGAGTCACCTAGAACCTTTGGTGACTCTTTAAGTGGCATAGTAACAACGAAACGACCATCATTAGTACGCGTTGTGGTTTTTAAAAAATGTTCTTCACATTCCCGTTCCTCAGGGGTGAAGTTATGTATCGGTAAGACACTATCTAGCTCCCAGAAGCGGGTAAGCTGTTTATCGAGGTCAGTGTCAAGTAATTCTGAAGCATGACAGACCGTATGATGTTTTTGATTGCTAAGAACAGACCCGGAAATTATCCAGCCAAACTTTGAATCATACAGGATAGGTTGACGTTTCCCTAAATTGATCCGATTTGAGCCTATGACGTCCCAAAATGTTTCCGCACCGACTAAAATATCTATTACAGACGGAATGTTAAAAGTAGGATCACCTAACTGTATGTGCGACGGTATATTCAAGCTCTTTATATTCACGTAGGACGAGGGCAGTAATTTTGTAATCTCAGGAAGCACAAGACACCTAAGCTCCGTCCTGTAGCCTCCAGCCATCGAATGAATGGTTAGGTTGCAAGACTGTGTACTCTTAGAAAAGGAATTGTTAATACCTGTCACAGTGGAGCTTGTGGAAGAAAGTGGAAGCTGCAGCTTGCTGCGCAGCTTCTCAGAGACGAAGTTGGTCGTGCTGCCGTTGTCCAGTAGGATCCTGGCAACGTGCTGAACACCCTTGGCATCGCTGACTTTCACCATGGCTGTGGAAAGCAACACAGAAGATTGTAAAGTTGGAGCCCCTTTATCGGATGATACAGCGGCGACCTCTACTGTATCATTATTTGTTTCGGCATGAAGCAGTGTATTATGACGCTCACTACAATATTTGCAAGTGGTTAATCGACATTTTGACAACTGATGACCTGGCCTAAGACATAGCTGGCATACGTCCAATTCATTGACTTTCTTTTGACGAAGGTCAACTGATAATTTGCGAAATGAGTCGCATGAGAACAGAAAATGATTTTGTTTACACATAGGACAGCTGTATTTGGCTTTGCTTGATTTTACAGTTTCATTTGCGACAAGAAAATTTCGTTGCTTACTGGGTTGATGTGTATTTCTATGCTGACCCGATTTCGACTCCTCGAGAGTCTCCAACAAATCAGCCCTGTTAGAAATGAAAGTGGTAAATTGATCCAATGTCGGGGGGTTATCCAATGTATTCCTGTTCTCCTCCCACTCGCGACTAGTAACTGAATCCAATTTTGACGACATCATAAAGATTATAAGCGTATCCCACTGAGATGTCGGCTGTCCTAAGGTCGTAAGCGCCCTAAGGTTCTTATTTGTAATGTCCAACAAATGACGTAACGCTCTGTGCGATTCTTTATGAATTTGTTCGACACTAAATAATGCTTTTACATGGTTATTAACCAAAAGCCTTTTATTATCATATCTAGCCAACAATAGCTCCCAAGCAGCCTTATAGTTCTCGGCCTTAAAGTCCAAACTTTTAATTACTAATGCGGCGCTTCCTTGTAAGGAGGAACGCAAATAATGGAACTTGTTTATGTTGTCTATCGAGTCATTATTGTGAATTAGCGATAAAAATGTATCCCTAAACTCAAGAAAATACTGATAGTGACCACTAAAGTGAGGCAAATCAATCTTAGGTAGCCTTACCAGGTTATTTTTGTGGTGACAAGAACTGGAACCAGCCTCAGACATAACCTTAACATCCGCGTTGCCTCGTTTGCGTAGCAACTCCCGCGCGCGAGCCAAAATGGCGAAGTATTCATTTTCGAACTCCGTTCGCTCAGCATAACGCCCGGTAGGAGTGTCCGAAGCTATCTCAATCTGCTCCTGTAATTCATCAAACGTCGTATACATTTCCTCGATCTTGCTAAGACGGCTTTCGACTTCACTAGCCTGCAAGTCATTTATCCCCGGAATAGACAAATATGGCGTAAGGAACGTACTAAAGTTAGTTAATTTACATTTTAAAGTTCCCCGCTGCCTGACTAATTGCGCCTCCGACATAATTAGCACTTAATGGACAAGAGATAGGTATCACGCACGAGAAATATATCACACTTAAAGATTATTACCGTAAACACTGCGAAATAAGGTGCGAATTGTTAACGATCGATATTCACTGCACAATAAAGTAAGTAGGTACTAATTGGCGATAAGCAATGCAGCTCATGCGCTGCGCTCGGCGGCTCGGGAGTGACTAGATTTCCCGTTATCTTGACCTCTAAAAGTGAAATCGATCAGCTGATGTGGGAGCTGCGCTATATACGCGTTAACTAAACTATTTTAAATAAACACTTATGGAGCTGCACACAAAATGAACTTTGACCCCTTTGTGTTGAACAATGTTAATTATTGAAGTTAAAACTGTTAATATTCAAATTTCTTTTGACTAAATGAGCAATATCAGTTCGATATATTGAAGCTGTGTGGTAATTAACCACGGGAAAGGAAGAAGAATTACTTCTATTAAGTATAAATGGGATATTGGAACGAACTCACTTGTGTTGCACCCAACTCGACCTGTTGTACTTTCGATTTAGGACTGAAGTAGCAGGAGGATGTTGAACGCGGTGATATTGCCGACGAACGGATTTCGTGGTGCTCCTCAGTCAGACTGCTGCCTCCTCTTCGACGAGTGAAGGCTGCTGAAGGATGTCCTTGACGAAACTGTTGACGGCTAACTGTTGCTGCGGCTTGTCCGTTCGATGAAGTCGGCCCAGTCCTTTTCGTAGGATGCTGTGGTCGGCTCGCGGAGATCTTCTCCTCGGGAACAGGACAAAGCTGCGCTGCGGACGTATTTTCTGTAGGCGCTGGTGTTGAAGTTGAACTCGACGCTCTTCTTCGACGGGTGAAGGACCAATGTTTAGGACCTAGGTTCCTCTTATGTATCTCGGGAATAGCCTAGGTGAATCTTCAATGAAGAATGTTATTATTGAATTACAAAACGGATTTATTCCTAATAAATTAGACGTATACAAAAATGAGTAGTGTTTCGTTCCGTTGTCCGTTAAAAATTGTCGTTGGTCTTGTCGGCGACCGTTATTCCCGCGCGTTGCCGATCTTCGAACTTCGGATGCAAACGGCCGTCGATGACGTCAGTTTGGGTGCGTTCTGAACATGAAGAGGTATCAGGTTAGTAAACATTTTCTAGTAACTTAAATGATTCCTTGTTTATAGCGATCGAAAGGTAAAAATAGCTACCAAAACCCGAATCAGCGTACCCCACTTCCACGTAGTCTTGTCTGTCTTACCCCTAGAGTGTATATAAAAGCCCGCGGAGACAGAAGCAAGTTTCTGGCGGGAGCCCGGGCGGAGGGCGGGAGACTGAGTTAGTTTTGGGTTAGCAATGATTAGTTGGGACACATTTTCTTTAATAGGATAGTAAGATGTTATAATTTGGTTTTCATTTAACATAAAAATGGTGGTTAAATTTTGGCTCTCATTAACTATTTTTGGGTTAACAATGATTAGTTTGGCGACAGTTTCTTTAATAGGATGGTAAGATGTTATAATTTGGGTAATTATTTCACATTAAAATGGTGGTAACATTTTGGTGATCATTTACTATTTATGTGTTAGCAATGATTAATTAGGAGACATTTTCTTTAAATAGGATAGTAAGATGTTATTATTTAGGTTATCATTTCACATTAAAATGGTGAAAAAAATTAGGTGCTCAGTTACTATTTTTGGTCGTCAAAAGTATTTTTTTTGTGTTCATATTTTACTATATCTGGTGGTCCGTTAAACATATGCCGTTATAAAGTTCTGAAAATATCTTAAATCCCTGAAGCTTTAAACTGCTGAAATCTATATAATAGGGTTCTAACTGAAGGGAAAGAAAATAAATCAAACAAGGAATGAGAGAGAGAAAACAAATAAACAATACATTTATTCAGGAAAGTGATTTTACTCGAAACTTTTGACTATTTTATCTAAAAAAGCCGGTGAGGACTTTATTAGATATCCGCGTTGATTCCTAGGTCAATACCTAAACAAGGGAAAACAATGCGCACTCAACAAAAACCCTTGTTGCCAACCTTATTCTAGTACAATCTGATTAAACTGGCATTATAAATTATAATACTACTTATTAAAATAATTTTGCTATATTCTTAAATACGCAATTATAATATTAATTGGAAACTACGTAAGTAAACAATTCAAGATGTGATCATCTAATGTCAGGACTAAAATCTAGTTGTGAAATGTAGTAACCAGAATTCTCTGAGGTATGATAAATGTACGAACAACTGAGCCAGACCATGTCCAAACAAGCATTATTAATAAAACTAAATAATATACTAAAATAAAATGACCTTAACTAAATGTCTTAACGCCCTACAATGTCTCAATTATAAATGTTACTAGCTGAACACAATACTAAGAACTAAAACACAGAACCTAACCTATTTATAAAATACCGTCGTTGGCTGTGTGATCAAATATAATGGCTTTAATAAGCAGGTTAAGTGGTCAAAAATAGACAAGCGTAATGCGAACCGACGTAGATCATTATAGAATATTTTAAGGTGAATAAAGTATAAGTAGGTACCTAGAAGTTAAAAGTACAAAATGTTAAATAAGTTAGGTTAATGACGGATATAGTTATGTCTTATATATATATATATATATATATATATATATATATATATATATATATATATATATATATATATATATAAGGTGCTAACAAATTAAGTACCAATATTTTAAGAGGTGTTACATTACATCAAAACAATTGACTTTAAATAGAAATTAAGAAAACTTTTCATATGATATTTTTGTTTTAATTTCCGGTACAAAATAAATAAATTAAAATTTCGACCAAACATAATCAGCCTGTGCATTTAACTGACGAGATGTTTAAACACTATCTGTCAAGTGAACATCGTCGTTTGTGACATACGTCAATGATTGATTGTTGACTATCTCATTATAGACCAGCGGTTGAACAAAAATGGGTTATTACAACATTAAAGTTTTTTCTTTTTTGATATGTCGTTGGAGGCATGTTAAATAATACTTATGTAAAAAGTTAGAAAATTTTAGGTGGAGCTTTCGGCTATATTGAAATATTTTAGTTTTTGCCAATAACTATGTCAATATAGAATTAAAGTTACAAAAAACTGTAACATATCCAATAACACTTTAATTTATATACGATATTCTGTTTTTAGAAATCTGGGACTTCTGCATCCTGGTGAACGTAGAAATGCAAATAATTTTGTAAATAAAGAATTAGAGTAGCTGATATTGCAAAGTTATGATATTGTCGATCCACTTAACATATTGGAAAAAAGTTAGAAATGTAGACAATCGGCTTGTCTAGATATTGATTTCCGGTTAAACAGTATAGCCAATATTGAATTAAAGTTTGTAGAGTTAATAGTAAACGATCATGACAATGATATCAGTTACCAAACAAAAGTTAAGAAAAATAAACTTACGGCGACACTAAATATTGATACCTAAGTACTCCGCGCGTAAATGAATACATTTAAAAAGCGCGGCATGTATGCGCGCGCCGCGCTGTGCGCTGTGGCAGCAGGCAGCGATCAACGCAACGGTAGAGGAGTGCCCTTGATTGCGTCCACGATCCATAAAAAAATCCACAAAGAATAAATATCAATGGCAAAACACATGTTATTTTGTTATACGTACGTTAATGGAAATACAAAGAAGAAATGTATCCTTATTTATTACCAACTATACTAGGGATTGCCCGCGGTTTCGTCGAACTGGTTATCGCGTTATACACATAATTTAACAATATTTTAGGGATCGCCCCTTATACAAATGACCACTCTTCCATGTTTTGTTACTCCTTTAAGCCAGCTGCATAAATACCTACTAACAAATAACCTACATGTATTTTTTTGCGACGTGGTCAGCAGTAAGCTATAGTTAAACTCAATTTACCTTAGATGAAATTATATATTTAGGATGTAGGGTAATTTCACCGGTTAGCGACCACTTAATTTAGTGTGCCGGTTTGCGACCACTCGGGAGTAATAAATGGTGAACCGAGAGGATATTTTCTCGTTTTTTAAGTAGATTGCTGCCTAATATCTGCTTTAAAAATTGCGTACGTACCGAGGCATTTTTACAGCCTGTTTAAATGTTATTATATCTTTAATTGAAAAAAAAAACCTAGTCCTTAAGGTGGTCGTAAACCGAAGTTGGTCACGTAACCGGCGTAATGACCGTATAATATGGTGGGGTAAGTATAATACATGACGGCGAATAGGACTGGACAAGATATGACAATAGGAACCAGGATAAACAGAAATAATAAAAATAGTTGTGAATAGCTCGTATATTTTTATTACAATAACAGTCAAAAAAATTAATTGTAACTTTTTTCACATTATAATATAACTGACAGCGAACTTTTATTAATACAGTATAATCTCGATTATTCGAAGTGTCAAAGAATAAAATTTTCAGTCGAAATGTTATAAATTTTCGACGTTAAGTCCTTTATAAAGTAGGTACTTATTGTTTTATATTAAAGTCAGTATGGACGGCTAACACAATAGTAAAAAAATACAACCATTTACGACAACATTATAATAAAATTGCAAGTAGGTATTGTATAAGTATTAATCATTAGGGATCGGAAACTCGGGAGCTATTATACCTAAACTTCGGGCTCAGTACCTACGCCGCGTCGATGTTGACTAGTATGGAGGCGGACTCAATTTAATTTTACTAATAAATTTCCCGGGATTTCCCGAATTACCGAAAATTAGAATAACAGCCATTGATATGTATTAAAGTATTTAAATAGAATATTTTAGTTGTTCCTATAATAAAAATTTTATGTAATTCATGTGTTTTTCATTTAACTGACAGTACAGTATTAGTTAACATCAAACTAAAGTTGTATTGTTACTTTTAGTAAAAATAATGGTACAAAGGTATGTATCTTCGTTACATCAGTAAATCAAAACAAAATGTACATACCTATGCAAGAGTAAACAGGTAATCAACCTACCGCGGCACACGTGGTATATTTGTATTTCCGTCATTGTTTCATGTTTAGCAGGTAAAAAAGGACGGCAAGACCGCAATTGCTTGACATCGGCATCTTTCGCTGTAGGTTACGTTTGTAGATAAGAACTCAGGTAGTTTTTAAGGGTGGGGATACAGATAAGAATGTGGCTAAGTTATCTAGGGAAGTTTATGATTCATTCGTTGCTGTATTTTACATGCATTCGGGTGTCAAATGTGCTCTGTTTTCACGTATCTACAACGGTTACGGAACGGCTATTCAACAACGGCTTATGATTTGCTTTATGGATTGGATTCTGTTACTAGTGATATTACATCGAACAACGACTTGTGCTGTGAATTCCTGGACTTTGTTATTGCACGAGATTTATACTGGAATACCTTTTTATGTGAGGTAAGTTGTAGCCGTGTTATTTTATGTTAATACCATATTAGTATCAGTTTATGAGTTTTATGTCGGTAATTTCAAGTTCAATATTATTGTAATTTAGATTACGTGAAAACTCCTTAACCGTGCGGGCGAATATAACTACTATTGTATCGGTTAGTACTTTTCTGTACGATTTAATTCTCGTAAATAAATAAAAATAGATTACTCTTTTTTCAGCTTGCACTTATTGGCGATTGAAATGGCGGATTCTACGCAGAGTGAAGACATCGCTCAATCATGGATACGAGATTACCCAGAAATATTATACGACGCGGCAAGTGGAACAATAACATGTACAAAATGTGAAGTCAGTTTAAAGGCTAAGAAGAGCAATTTTACTCGGCATTTAAACTCAAAGACGCATCGAGGTGTTAAAGTTGAGTCACCGGCAGATTTTTACTATGACCTGACATATTTTTTAATCATGTGCAACATACCATGGATACAGGTCGAGAATCCTGTGTTTAGGACTTTTTTCGAAAAATATATTTGCAGGTGTCACGATAAAAACCGAACACTTCCAAGCGAGAGCACATTAAGAAAGAATTTGGATAAAGTGTTTGAATCCCAACTACGGCCCATTAAAAATGAAGTCAAAGACCAAAAGTTATGGATATCATTAGATGAAACTACGGACTTTTTGGGACGATATGTAATACATTTCTTAGTGAAGCCACTGAATGGACAGTTTTCGGGACCTATTTATATGTTAGCGTGCAAAACCCTGCAAAAAGTGAATGGTCGTTCTGTATACGAGTTTGTGATAGATTGCTTAAGAGATTTGTGGGCTGATCAATTTCATGATAAGTTGCATAATGTTTTGATGCTTAGCTCAGATAGTGTAGCATATATGTTACTTGCTGGAAAAATGTTGAAAAAAACTTTGCCAAACATGAAGTACTTTACTTGTATGGCACATGCCTTGCACAGACTGACCGAAACAATAAGATCAAATTATACTGATGTAGATATCTTAATAAATAATGTAAAAAAAGTATTTTTAAAAGCCCCCAATAGAGTAAACGTTTTAAAGGAGATGTTTCCTGATTTACCTTTGCCTCCACAGCCGGTAATAACAAGGTGGGGAACCTGGCTGAAAGCAGCATTTTACTATGCTGAGCATTTAGAAAAAATCTCAAGTGTTGTAAATACATTAAACAGCAACGAAGCCGAGTCTATCAGACAAGCTAAGAACGTATTTAAAAAACAGAATTTAAAAGTAGACTTGCAATATATTTACGATAATTTTGAAATAATACAAATTGCTATTACGAGGTTGGAAAAACGGGATTTGTCCATAATAGAAGCGTTTGAAATTTTTGACGAAGTAAGATTAGCCATAGAATGGACGATGAACAACAAATTCATTCATAAACTAAACCAGCTTATCAATAGAAATCCAGATTTTGATGTACTCAGAGAAATATGCGAAAAGATAAATCAGGAAAGTGACATTTATATTTATAAATACGCACCACTCACGTCGGTAGATGTAGAAAGATCCTTTTCCATGTTTAAATGGATACTTACGGAATCTAGAAATAGACTTACTATGGCTAATCTTGAAAAAATAATTATAATTTACTATAATTCGAAACAAACTTCACATGTGACAAATGCATTGAATGTTACAGATTCCTTAAATCTTGAACCCACCCCTGGCCCTAGTAATTAGGTCGCACTTAAAGTGTTTTTCGTTTCTTTACAACCCTCTGATACTATCGGGATCAAGCAAATTAAAGTCGTAGCTATTATTTCGTGACCTTAACTTAATGTAAAATTTTGCCAAATGTTAGTGCTTAAGAGTGTTAAAAATAGGGCTGGTACCGCGACCATCGTAAATTGTAAATTATTTATTACTTAGCATCTGTCACACTTGTATTCGAATGAATACAGATATTCGAAATGTACGATGTTCGCGGTACTGACCCAGTTCTATTTCAGTACTTGTTAATATCATGAAATGAAAGTTGATTTTTATTGAAGATTTTAAGTGAATACATGTTATTTAAAAAAATGATTTTATTTTTCCACCACCCACATAACATAACCGATGTATGAAATTTAGCAACAAAGTTCGAGGTATAAATTTTCGTAGTATCCATACTAATATTATAAATGCGAAAGTGTGTCTGTCTGTCTGTCTGTCTGTCTGTCTGTCTGTCTGTCAGTCTGTTTGTTACCTCTTCACGCTTAAACCGCTGAACCGATTTGGATGAAATTTGGTATGGAGATAGTTTGAGTCCCGGGGAAGGACATAGGATAGTTTTTATCCCGGAAATAATCCCCCAGGGGGGTGAAAGTTTGTATGGAACTACGATATAAACGAGTTCCACGCGGACGGAGTCGCGGGCAGAAGCTAGTATGTTAATAAAAATGATTTATTAGCATATATTACGGTTACATTATGCGTTAAGCACATACAAAGTGTGACAAAAGTACTGGTGATCCGTTTAAGAGGATAACGGGCATCGTGTTCTGATAAGAAAAAACTAGACTTTTGGCCGAATCTATACCATAATTCTTTTCACAAAAAAATACCTAATGTTTCCTAAAACAGTTTCCCATGAACTGGAAACCACTCAAAAATACCCTGTATAAAAAAATCACGACAAAAAAAGTTTGTCTTGATATTATGTTATCAATATTATCATCTTAACACAATATCTATAATTAATTAAGCCCTTAAACGGACTAACACGTGTCTTTTTGATACATTCTGTATGTCGTTAAAACGGCTTGTATGTTGACGAAATTCGCTAAAAAAGGCATAACCCAACGACAATTGATACGTATTAACCATTTTCTGATGTTGCATACAATCCCGGGATCCCGGGATTTAAATAATAAAAAATATTATTTTTAAGAAGCCGACTCCATACTTTTTCGGAACATCGACGCGGCGTAGGTACTGAGCCCGAAGTTTAGGTACAATAGCTCCCGAGTTTCCGATCCCTGTTAATCATTCATATTTGTTTACACCTAATGACAATTCTAAGTGAACTTCTGCGACTTCTCATTATTCTGTGCAGCTTTCACAAAATAACTAAAATAATTAAGACGGAACTTTTTTTTTCATTATTATTAAAATTGAACTCTAATTTTTACAGTCTAATCTCGATTCTTCGAAGTGCAATAGAATAAAGTCTTCAATTCTAATCTTATAACTTTCTAGTAGTAAGGGTGACTGAGCTAAGCCGCAGACGGACATACGGACATGGCGAAACTATAAGGGTTCCTTGTTGCCTACGCAAACCTGAAAAGGCTACTGGCGATTTTTTTTATTCTGATCGAAAAAACACCGCACACCTAGTATGGAAAAAAAGAACTGAATATTTTGAATAAAAAAAAACTATTTTGTGTATTTAAGTATGTTTAAAAATAATGAAGGTACAAAAACTTTTTAAGTAAGGATTAGTTTTTCAATAAAATATATTTTGTGAAAACTGTTAACTGAACCAGAATTGAGCTTCATAGTAAAGTGTAAAAGAAAAAAAAATAAGTGATTAGATTCTTCCTACTTTTACCAGTAAGTTTTTTTTTCAAGTTGTTTTTGAAACGATTCTTATGACATACATTATTTTCATTTCAATCTGACCACTTTTTTTTTTCTCCATACATTTTACTATACAGCTCAAATCTGGGTCACCATTCACATTTCTTTTCCTCAAAATGTAAAGGTACTCACTTTTTTTGAAATAATACACATTAATACGCAAAATAGTTTTTTCAACAAAATTTTCAACTTTTTTTTCATCCTAGGGAGCGTTGTCCTTTAGAACTTCGTTAGCAGACGTTTCTGCTTAGTAAACCTTTAATTCTCTCGAATATTCCTAACAAGTAGGGTAAATCGTCAATAACTGGCCACCTCATACTATCTATATCTATTCTATTATACGTGAATAGAGTTAATTTTTAGTATGAGGGGGCCGATTATTCAAGGGTGGCCAGTTATTGGAGATTTACCTTACTACAAATAATATACATACATACATACAAATGTACATCACGCCTATTTCCCGGAGGGATAGGCAGAAATCACGGATTTCCACTTGCTACGATCTTGACAAGCCTTTCTTGCTTTATTCACTATCATTACAGCATGTATGCAGAATACAAATAATATTTGCAATCAAAGAATATATTTCTCACTGTTTTGGTTTAAATTAAAGAAAGAAAGAAAGAAAGAAAGAAGACATTTATTCACTACGCAAAAGACACACAGAGACAAAGGGAGTACAAATACAATACAATTTACACATAATGTGTGTGTCTTCGCGGCAGTGAATCGGTCGCTGTCTCAGCATTATGCCGAGGTGTCAGACAGACACCTACAGCGCTGATTTTCAGACAGCACCGTACGTGACCCACGGAACGCAACACAACATACCGCCGATACAAACGTATACACAAAATACATAAATAATTAATATACTAGTAAAATAAGTAACACAAGCACAATGGGATGAGAGACATGTGAAAAACGCGAAACGGTTGGGATGTTTAATAAAACAAAGTGGATACAAATTAAATAAAGTGCTGGATGGGTTAGGGTTGGGATTTTTGGAGCGTCAACAAATAGCCCTTAAGCTGGCGCCTAAAGGTATACCTGCTAGACGCTCCTTGGATAGGTGGGGGGAGATCATTCCAACACTTGGACGCCGCGAACCTGAAGCTACCTCGAAACGCCGCGGTCCGATGCTTTGGCACCAGAATCATCGCCTTACACCTACGCGCACTCTTAGGCCATACAAGTCTACTCAGCAAATATGCTGGGACCCCAGATTGAACTATGCCAAAGAGAAGAGTGGCGAGGTGAAGCCGTCTGCGTGCAGGCATGTTCAGCAGACCAGCGGCGTTCAAGTAGGGAGTGATATGGGAGCGGGGTGGGACTCGGAAACAGAAACGAATGTATGCGTTTTGCACTCGTTGTATGAGCTTTTTTGTACGACCAGTAATGCAGCCAGCATAGACAACATCACAATAGTTTAATCTTGACAATATCAGCGATTCACAAAGGTTAACACGCAAATCAACACTTAAGTAATCGCGAACATTGTAAAGAACTTTAAGGCGGTAGAAGCAGTTACTCACAACTTTCAGTACGTGGTTCTCAAAGCGCAGCTTGCCGTCCATGAGGAGGCCAAGGTTAGTTGCTTCTACCACCCTCTCTATTGGTTCGCCCATGATTGCAATCTTACTGGTAGTCAAAGTCTCGAGGTTACTGATGGTATTACGGATTTGATGCTCTGACCCAAATACAACATATTTCGACTTGTTCGGATTAAGGACTAGGCAGTTCTTTTCCGACCAAGTAGAAATACGTTCCAGGTCTGCGTTGATGGTGTTGATCGCAACAGATATGTCCGTGGGTGCGCTAGAAAGGTATAACTGGAGGTCGTCAGCGTAAAGATGGTATCTACTGCCTCTTATATTGCAAGTGATGTCAGCACTATACAATATAAAAAGCAGGGGACCCAGTATTGAACCTTGCGGCACACCTCTTTCCACAGGGCAAAGAGCGGACCGCAAAGTGCTACCATCCATCCTACGCAACGCCACCGTCTGCACGCGGCCGGAGAGATAACTATCAAACCACTTCACTGTAGAAACATCAAACCCGTAATATGACATCTTCGATAGAAGTAAGGACACATTTATACAGTCAAAAGCTCTTGAAAAATCCAGAAGAACGAGAATGCTACTCTCCCCAACATCCCGAGCCTGTAGAATATTGTCGACTACATCAAGCAACGCAGTAACTGTCGATCGACCCTTGCGAAAGCCTGACTGTAGCTCAGGTAGGATGCCATTTTCCTCCAGGTATGCTGAGAGCTGATCGCAGACCACGCGCTCTATTACCTTTGATGCGCAAGGGAGAATACTTATGGGACGGAGCTCGGACAGGTTAGCTGGATTTGGCTTTTTTGGTAATGGAGTCACTTGAGCAATTTTCCAGTCCATCGGGAAAGTCATAGTCTGTATACTTCTGTTAATAATGTGGGTCAGTATGTCAGCAGTCCTAGGCAGCGTCAAAAGTAGCATGTCAATGTCAATCATGTCGAGTCCCTTTGCAGTCGTCTTAATTGATGTCAATATTTTTGTGACAGCTGCAACAGTCGTAGGTGAAAGAAAAAAAGTTTTATTGCAGTGTCTGTCAAACTCATAAAAAGTCATGTCCGATATTGGTATGTCCCGTTTACCTGGTATATCCAGAAAATGTCCGTTCAGTAAGTCAGGGTCGTCAAAATGATGCGGGAGATCTGTTTGCGTCCGGAAATCTGGAATAACAGTCCGCTTCAAGTTGGTCCAAAGGGTCTTGGAGTCGGTCATATTATTAATCTCGTGTTGGAAGAAGGCACGCTTCTCATTGTGGATGGCCTCAATGACAAGATGTTTCAGGTCCAAGTAATATTTTTTATGTGCTTCGTTCCTTGTCTCCTTAAATTTAGCATGAGCTTTGTTCCTGAGACGCATCATAAGTTTGACGTTACTCGTCAACCACGGCTTGGGTGCCTCCCTCACAACAATTGTCCTCTCCGGTGCATGTATGTCAAACAGTCCTAGTAAAAGCTCATTAAATCGCCGAACCATGTCGTTTACGTCATACAGTAAAAGAATTTGTTCCCAGTCTATAGCGTCAAGGTCATTGTTGAAGTCATCCAAGGTAATGTCTTTAAGAGGTCGGTAGGTAATACGTCTTGGCGTCGGTTTCCTTTTTTTAATGTCAATCTCAGCTGTAATAAAAGCGTGTCTGCCTAAATCTGGAATATGCCTCACATCCACAGACAAAACGCGGGCGTCAGTACAGACTAGGTCTATCGTGGTCTCACTGTGGTCTGTGAAGTGCGTCGGGTCGTTTACGTGCTGAGTTAAGTCAAGTGTTGTCAAAAATTGCGTCAAGTGTTTGAGTTTTGTGTCATTTTTGTCACAGTAATTTATATTAAAATCCCCAAGTAATATTAAGCGGTCGTAGTTAGTAAAAGAAGTAATTGAGTCCGTAATAGCGTCAAAAAAAGTCTCCACGTTAAGCCACGGGGGACGATATGCAGTTCCGATCAGTAAACGTTTACAATTAATATTAATTTTTAGCCATAATTGCTCCACGAGCGGTGCGGGGGGATGGGGCACGGTGCGCGCGGTAAGGCCCCGGCGCAGATAGAATTATGCTCTACTTTCTAAGTTTTCTTTAATCAGGTACTATTAGAGCAGAAACGGCCTATTTTAAGTGTTAACGTAAATTGGAATGTTTAATTTAATAACGTTGGGTCAATACGCCGCCCCGATTACGCGACCAGCTTCAGTTAGCGACCACGTGAAAGACAACGTATTTTTTTTTTCAATTAAATATACCTAATAAAATGACATTACAACGCACTCTAAATAAACCGTGCCCCGCATGTATTATTTAAAGTAATTATTAAACAGGAATCTATTGAAGAAGTATTTAAGGACCGTAGTATTTGGCGTTTCTTAGTCTCTGCCTACCCCAATGGGATACGGGCGTGAGTATATGTATGTATGCAATCTATTGAAAAAACTGAAAGGATATATTGTCGTTTTTTGCGGTAGATTCCTGACACCAATTGAAATGAGTGGTCGCAAACCGGAACCATAAATTAGGTGGTCGCTAACCGGCGATATTACCCTGCAACATCACCCTGGTGTTCGTAACAGCAATCCGTAATCAGGGGCAAACTAACATTGGTTTGCTTGCGGCGAGCAGCTATAGCTGCGTTTAACAACATCTGTGTAGTAGGTACATTTCTTTATTTCGCTGACAGTGATTCTGACTTGAACAGGGCGTTTGACTGTTTAAACACTTCGTTGGCAGCTTCGTTGCAAAAAAAAACAAAAGTTTTGAAAATCAAAGCATTCCTCATCGTCACTAGGCTGTGCTACTGGTGCCTCCATCTCCATTCTTCTTTTGTGCGCCGATATAGCCTTCGAATCAATGTATAGTAATCTACACAACGACGTTTTTTAATACAGTTGCGAAAAAATAAGAAAAACAACAAGTAAGGAATTCGAAACTTTTATATTATTAATTCTGTAACGTCATTGTAATACAGTTGAAAAAAGATGAAGTTCAATACGCATTTTATTTAGTACAGCTCTATCTTATTTATTTTTTATTGACATAATAATTAATGGTACAATTTGTACGATTATTGACTGGGAAAAGTGAAAAGCACTAGTTCGTGAAAATCAACTTTCCGCACGCTAAACAGCTACGTAAAAGTAGAACTTTTTGAGCAAATGTATTAAAAATTGCATCTAATATGTGCACGATAAACAAACAAATGAATGATTTGAAAGACAACAGCAGCGCTTGCGCGGTAATGCGGGGAGGGCGGGGCGAGGTATCGCTCGCTAGATCGGCTACGATCGGCCCCCGCGCGCCGCCTTTGAAGGGCCAGCGCGGCGTGGTTATGAATTTCGCGCCATTTTAAATAAATTATACTATTATTAATGCAAGCAATACACAGAATTTTCTTACTTTTCATAATATGGTTGCATATATTATTTTATAGTATTAGACTTATTTTTACAGACTCTAATTCAATATTAGATCTTACAGGACAAAAAACGCATATTACTTTTATAGCATGTATCCTATTCTTCTACATTTTTAGCTTTGTCTATCAACTTATGAAATTAGAGATATTGTTGAGGATTTTTAAACTTTAATTCAATATCGACAAAGTAATAACCTAATTCTGGTTTGACAAAGAAGCTGCGTAAAAAAAGTTCTACAAACTTAATAACATACAGCGTCATACATATTATAAACGATGAAGCTAAAACTTTGCACTTTAATTCAATATTCACAAATTATAAATAAAAATATATAAATACCTAATTTATACCTAACGCTCGTTCTAACTTTTCATCATATTTTGCAAATATACTTAAAAATATGTCCGATGTCATATAAGCATCACTTTTCCATCTTTAGAATTATCAAAACTTTTAGGGCAAAAATCCGGTCCCACTATTGATCTATTAACAGGGTGTTTTTACGCAGTAACGTTGTATCCCTAATTATCTCCAAAAAGTGGTACACACTTTTAAATGTTTCATACTTAACTCTACTCCTAGAGACGAGTATTATCAGCTCTACAAGTATTGGTACCTAATTTGTTAGCACCTTATATATATAGGTTGCTATAATGAAATATAACGTTTAATAAACCTTAAAACTAGAACGCGTTTAGTCGAGACGTCGATGATATTTCTTACAACAAGGCAGGAACGGAAAGGTAATATCTGGCTTCTTACCAATTGTAGGCAATATAAATCTCAATCTGAAAAATGTGAGAACATTGCAGGTGTAAAATAGCTGATTGCAAGCAACCATAAAGCCACTGGACCTCATAAGACTATCATGCATAAGTCATATATGTATTGGCAACTATGTCGGAGGCCGAGTCTCACGAGGACCGATTCCGATGCTAACCCCCCTGGGCGCGTCAAGCTAACCACTCGGGCATGTCCCTACCTAACACCTAAAGCCGGGTCCACATTTGTGACAAACCGCCGAACCGAACACCGTGGCCGTGACAGAGCCGGGAGTTTGTACCGATAGTGTGGACGGAATTTGTTACACGTACAAATGTTACGATCAGTTATCCGTTCAATTCTCCGAACAAAATATCCGTACACCCAAACATTGTACGTACTGCCACAATGTGGTTATGATAAATGTGGACGATGTTTTGGTTTTGTTACGGTAAAATGACACGCGGCACGGGCCGATCCATCCAAAGTCGGTCTTTTTCAAAGGATGTTCGGTACTGTCTCGGTGTGCGGGAGAGGTCCACACTGCGATTTTTGTCACGCGTACAAGCACGCGTGTCATCACGCTAGTACCTACATGGGATTGATGGATCAGGCGAATGCCCGTCTTGACAAGACAACACCCGCTCCCCCGCCCCTCGCACGTATCCGAGAAATCATTGCAACAATATATTGAAGGTAGATAGAAATCTAATATCTCTCAGTAACGGATTTCCACCATAAATATTACGATTTCTGAAAAGTTCACTTTGCCACCATCTCCTTTTTTTCGCCGCCCTATTTTTTTTTAAAGCACAAAGTAAAACAAATGATGCACTTGCAAGAGCAATATTTAAATACATTTCGGCTAATTCTTCTGGAGACGACATGACTGCGTTGATTGAAGTTTCAAAATGGCATCCATCGGTTGTAGAGGACCATCGTAACATTTGTACGCGTAACAAATGCCGTCCACACTATCGTTACAGACATCGGGCTTTGTCACGGTCACGGAGCTACCACCAGCGTCCGATCCGCGCAAACTTCCACCCGTCCACACTATACGTAACAAGTCCGCGGCGACATCACAGTGTTCGGTTCGGCGAATTGTCACAAATGTGGACCCGGCTTTACACGAGCAAACGGAATATCCTCGTATCAGAGACTATAATAGATATGTGACAATAGCGCCTGACGAATGAACATTACACATGGCAGTAGTAAGAGCGTAGCCCATAATATTATGAGACCAGCCATTTTATATTGCATAAAGCAAACGTGATGAACAACTGTAAGCTAAATTAGAAGCCAGTTGGATTTGTTGATTGATATGTTAACCGATTCCGGCCACAACCACCAGTATTTTATATTGCACTAGCTGTTGCCCGCGACTTCGTCCGCGTAGAACTTGTTACCGTCTTAGAAAAATTATTGGTCTTAAATTATTGTGGGCGGAACCTTAATTATCGCCGACCCAAACAAAGTTCTACCATCTTAAGAGATGATTTCCGAAATAAAACATAGGTAGCACAGGCGAAGTTACAGGACACGACGTAGGTACTGAATTTCCATGGCCGCAGATCAGCTCGATTGTACCATAATATTGAATTGTCATACAAACTATACAAATACCCAAAATTTCAGCTCAATCGGATAACTGACAAGGGACTGAAAAATTTATTGCAAATACTGACGATGACGGACAACTTGCATACTTACATACTAATTTTTTTTCTCTGACACTTTTGGAGATTCCTCCACTCTCTGCTTACATACATACGAACAGTAGCATTAGTGTGAGATTGCAGTGAGTCGCGTTTACTTGAGTCGTGACCGACTCCGTAAATTATTAGTATGAAGAATCCATACACCGCCCCTGGCGGTCACTCATAGAACTAAAAATCCCATCGGTAGCGTGAGTCACTTATAAGTTTACTGAGGCGCAATCGTTAACTCGCTCGTACGTATAGTTTACTCGGTAGACGCGTCACGGAGTGGTGTGGCCAGCGCACTAAAAATGATTGAATTAACACTTGTGAATCCTGTGATTTGTTGAATGCGATTTGAACCAAATTGTACCAATTGCACGTCTATCATGCGACGAGCGACGGCTGCGACATACTCTCGATTTTTCTCGCACTATATCTCTTGTTCTAAGTGTTTTAATAAGAAAGAGTAGGATAGTGTATATATATCATAATATTGTTTTGATATTTTACACTGTAATTCTCTTTTTTTTTAAACGGGTGTAGATGGTATAAGAATAACTATGGAGAGTCGTGCTAGTCGGTATAATATTAATCATATAAAATCAGAGTCCTCTAAGATCACATAGGAATACATGCGACGAGCACCAGACGGTCCTGCGTTGCGAACTGCACGTGCTATATGAAACTGTAAGATAAAGCGGGATGGGGATACCTATGAAATACATTTCCAGCACGTCTATCATGAGACGGCCGCGACATACTCTCGGTTTTTGTGTGATGCACGGCTATCACGCGACGGTGCGCGAGCTCTCTCGATTTTTCTCGCACTATATGAACACTTAGAACAAGAGGTGTAATGCGAGAAAAATCGAGAGTATGTCGCGGCTGTCCCATGATAGACGTGCTGTCTCGCCCTATCTCATCGGTTAGTAACAATCTTGCAGTTCGCTTCGCAGGACCGTTTGAATGCGGCAATTTTCTTACTGGCCACACTGAATGAAATTGTAGTTGCAGATTGTTAAGCCGACACCCCACTGCGCTATGCGCTATTCGTTATTCGGCTTATGCGCCTGTATTCGACGCAGTGTGGACGGTTTATTCGTCTATATTTGTCTTATTCGCACGCATAACGCATAAGCACGAATAGCGAATACGCGTATCCGTCGACTTGTCGGTTTTTTGGTACACATCAAAGGAGGCGAATAAGCCGAATAGCGCATTGACTGCCCACACTTCGTTCACTCACTCATTTTCTCGCTAGCGGCGGCCGTGTCTGTCGATGGGTTCGGTTTGAATAATAAAGTGGACAAATGAAAAATAATACGATGCCTTTAAGGGGCTACCCGAGGTTATCATCGATTTTTGTCAAGTTTTAAATCGTATCTCTTTTTTTTGCACTACAGATAGAATTATAAATAACACGGCTATCGGTTCTTCAATCTTTTATCTCCATTTTGGTCCACCGGGTTTTGAAACAAAAGAAAACATCATTTTGTATGATTTTTTTAAACATTGGCTAAAAAAACACTTATTTCGTATCTCTATTGACGTGAAAGATCTAACATATACGAAATCTGCATATTTGGGTTTGTCTGTGACGCCTCTAAAAACTGGTACAGGGTTTTCATTATAAACCAATTAACACAAAAGTTATGGCCAGAAAACCAGTTTTTTGGCCTAAAGTCGTTCAACTTTGATGCCAAATATCTCGAAAACATTGAACTTTGAAGTAAATATGGGATACTATATTGCTTAAAGCCGTTGTTGTTCATATAATAAGCTACAAAAAACATAAGAAAACCAAAGGATTCAGATCGAAGGTCATTGGCGTATGGGAGCCCCTTAAGTTAAAATAATAAGCTGCTGCTGTCAACTCGCCCATCGCCGCTTTTGACATTTGCGATGCAAACAACACACATATTTGTCATGTTCGGCACACCGGCACGCAGTGTGGTGGGCATGTTTGTTTGTTCGCGCACATAACAAATATTTTCGCAAATACGGCGCAGTCACATAACGAATAGCGCATAGCGCAGTGGAGTGCCGGCATTACATCTGTACGCTACACCCAATTATGACTTAGACTTGTTGTACTGGCAAATTGGGGTAGAATCACATAATCTGTATACCCCATTAGTCACTATCTACGATATTTAAGGTACTTCCCCTTCATGTCCCATAAGTTTGGGACGGCCTGTATATGTCGCAGGGAAATGCCCAAAACAGAGATTTGAACAAATCTCTAAGGGATATGATCAAATCACGCAGGATGTTAAAATAACGAATTCATTTTATCATTTGCCTAGAATAAATCAGTCATTTGATCAAATCTCTGAATCTGTTTAGTGAAATGAAGAAATCGGCCAAAAAAGGCTACTCTTTTTTTTCATTTCACTAGATTTGTTTAGTGATTCGATAAAATCCCTTTCCTAATCGCTTTAGTGAGTTGACGAAACTAACTCGCAGAGTCAACTCGTTTTATCATCTCACTAAACACGTTTAGTGAAATAATAAAAATGTCAACTCTAGTACAGATTAAGTAGCTCGTGCGGTCGTGTTACCTCCCTCCTGCACCTTACCGCTCCCCGGTCTCGCCCTTGCGTGTTAGGTACCGGCCGGCTTAGACGCAATTTATGAAAGTTTGTTGCATAAGTTTCTTAAAATATCACGCCGTTACCCTGCGAATGTCAAAGAACGTTTTGTATGTAAAGCGAACCACCTTAAAATGATTATATTCCGGTTTACAACCACCTCTTCTTGTACTTGATTAAAAAAGCTGATTTAACCAACAATTTTATTACCTACTTTCGACATTTTATTTTACCATTTCACTAAATCATGTCAGAGATTTCAACAAATCTCTAAGAGATATGACCAAATTACGCAGGATGTGAAAATGGCCATTACGTTTTATCATTTGCCTAGAAAAAAACAGTTATTAGATCAAATCCCTGAATGTATTTAGTGAAATGACGAAATTAGCCAAAAAAGGCAACTCGTTTTTTTCATTTCACCAGAATTGTTCTGTGATCTGATAAGATCCCTGAAACATCATGTGTGTAAATGCCATTCTATTCTATTCTATTCTATGTGAGAGATTTGATCAAATCACCTATACCATGTTACAGTAGAGACTTTATCATTTCACTAAACGTGTCTAGTGAAATGATAAAACGAGTTGATTCTGCGAGTTAGTTTCGTCAACTCACTGACGCGTTTCAGGAATTTTATCAAAACACTAAACAAATCTAGTGAAATGAAAAAACGAGTTGCCTTTTTTGGCCGATTTCGTCATTTCACTAAACAGATTCAGAGATTTGATCAAATGACTGATTTTTTTCTAGGCAAATGATAAAATGAATTCGCTATTTTAACATTCTGCGTGATTTGATCATATCCCTTAGAGATTTGTTTAAATCTCCGTTTTGGCCATTTCCCTGCGACATATACATTACATGATTTGTCAGCCCCAATTCATCAGAATCTGACTAATTGTTATCGTGTGGATGCATGTTGCGGTGCTGATCCAACTGTCAAACGAGTTGTCCTGACTAATTGCATGACAATCACAATTTGGACCATGGAATTGGCATGATCTGCCAAGTGTTTTTTTTCTCACAAATTTCATTCAAATAAATTCAAACGAAAATTAAAAAATATACTTAAGTATACTAAATAATATTTTTTTAATATTTTACACTGTAAATTTATCATTTTTCGTTAAACCGGTGTTTTGCAACTACAATTTCATTCAGTGTGGCCAGTTAACAGTAAGAAAGTGAAAATTGCCGCATTCAAACGGTCCTGCGAAGCGGACTGCAAGATTGTTACTAACCGATGAGATAGTAGATCAATAGTGGGACCGGATTTTTGCCCTAAAAGTTTTGATAATTCTAAAGATGGAAAAGTGATGCTTATATGACATCGGACATATTTTTAAGTATATTTGCAAAATATGATGAAAAGTTAGAACGAGCGTTAGGTATAAATTAGGTATTTATATATTTTTATTTATAATTTGTGAATATTGAATTAAAGTGCAAAGTTTTAGCTTCATCGTTTATAATATGTATGACGCTGTATGTTATTAAGTTTGTAGAACTTTTTTTACGCAGCTTCTTTGTCAAACCAGAATTAGGTTATTACTTTGTCGATATTGAATTAAAGTTTAAAAATCCTCAACAATATCTCTAATTTCATAAGTTGATAGACAAAGCTAAAAATGTAGAAGAATAGGATACATGCTATAAAAGTAATATGCGTTTTTTGTCCTGTAAGATCTAATATTGAATTAGAGTCTGTAAAAATAAGTCTAATACTATAAAATAATATATGCAACCATATTATGAAAAGTAAGAAAATTCTGTGTATTGCTTGCATTAATAATAGTATAATTTATTTAAAATGGCGCGAAATTCATAACCACGCCGCGCTGGCCCTTCAAAGGCGGCGCGCGGGGGCCGATCGTAGCCGATCTAGCGAGCGATACCTCGCCCCGCCCTCCCCGCATTACCGCGCAAGCGCTGCTGTTGTCTTTCAAATCATTCATTTGTTTGTTTATCGTGCACATATTAGATGCAATTTTTAATACATTTGCTCAAAAAGTTCTACTTTTACGTAGCTGTTTAGCGTGCGGAAAGTTGATTTTCACGAACTAGTGCTTTTCACTTTTCCCAGTCAATAATCGTACAAATTGTACCATTAATTATTATGTCAATAAAAAATAAATAAGATAGAGCTGTACTAAATAAAATGCGTATTGAACTTCATCTTTTTTCAACTGTATTACAATGACGTTACAGAATTAATAATATAAAAGTTTCGAATTCCTTACTTGTTGTTTTTCTTATTTTTTCGCAACTGTATTAAAAAACGTCGTTGTGTAGATTACTATACATTGATTCGAAGGCTATATCGGCGCACAAAAGAAGAATGGAGATGGAGGCACCAGTAGCACAGCCTAGTGACGATGAGGAATGCTTTGATTTTCAAAACTTTTGTTTTTTTTTGCAACGAAGCTGCCAACGAAGTGTTTAAACAGTCAAACGCCCTGTTCAAGTCAGAATCACTGTCAGCGAAATAAAGAAATGTACCTACTACACAGATGTTGTTAAACGCAGCTATAGCTGCTCGCCGCAAGCAAACCAATGTTAGTTTGCCCCTGATTACGGATTGCTGTTACGAACACCAGGGTGATGTTGCAGGGTAATATCGCCGGTTAGCGACCACCTAATTTATGGTTCCGGTTTGCGACCACTCATTTCAATTGGTGTCAGGAATCTACCGCAAAAAACGACAATATATCCTTTCAGTTTTTTCAATAGATTGCATACATACATATACTCACGCCCGTATCCCATTGGGGTAGGCAGAGACTAAGAAACGCCAAATACTACGGTCCTTAAATACTTCTTCAATAGATTCCTGTTTAATAATTACTTTAAATAATACATGCGGGGCACGGTTTATTTAGAGTGCGTTGTAATGTCATTTTATTAGGTATATTTAATTGAAAAAAAAAATACGTTGTCTTTCACGTGGTCGCTAACTGAAGCTGGTCGCGTAATCGGGGCGGCGTATTGACCCAACGTTATTAAATTAAACATTCCAATTTACGTTAACACTTAAAATAGGCCGTTTCTGCTCTAATAGTACCTGATTAAAGAAAACTTAGAAAGTAGAGCATAATTCTATCTGCGCCGGGGCCTTACCGCGCGCACCGTGCCCCATCCCCCCGCACCGCTCGTGGAGCAATTATGGCTAAAAATTAATATTAATTGTAAACGTTTACTGATCGGAACTGCATATCGTCCCCCGTGGCTTAACGTGGAGACTTTTTTTGACGCTATTACGGACTCAATTACTTCTTTTACTAACTACGACCGCTTAATATTACTTGGGGATTTTAATATAAATTACTGTGACAAAAATGACACAAAACTCAAACACTTGACGCAATTTTTGACAACACTTGACTTAACTCAGCACGTAAACGACCCGACGCACTTCACAGACCACAGTGAGACCACGATAGACCTAGTCTGTACTGACGCCCGCGTTTTGTCTGTGGATGTGAGGCATATTCCAGATTTAGGCAGACACGCTTTTATTACAGCTGAGATTGACATTAAAAAAAGGAAACCGACGCCAAGACGTATTACCTACCGACCTCTTAAAGACATTACCTTGGATGACTTCAACAATGACCTTGACGCTATAGACTGGGAACAAATTCTTTTACTGTATGACGTAAACGACATGGTTCGGCGATTTAATGAGCTTTTACTAGGACTGTTTGACATACATGCACCGGAGAGGACAATTGTTGTGAGGGAGGCACCCAAGCCGTGGTTGACGAGTAACGTCAAACTTATGATGCGTCTCAGGAACAAAGCTCATGCTAAATTTAAGGAGACAAGGAACGAAGCACATAAAAAATATTACTTGGACCTGAAACATCTTGTCATTGAGGCCATCCACAATGAGAAGCGTGCCTTCTTCCAACACGAGATTAATAATATGACCGACTCCAAGACCCTTTGGACCAACTTGAAGCGGACTGTTATTCCAGATTTCCGGACGCAAACAGATCTCCCGCATCATTTTGACGACCCTGACTTACTGAACGGACATTTTCTGGATATACCAGGTAAACGGGACATACCAATATCGGACATGACTTTTTATGAGTTTGACAGACACTGCAATAAAACTTTTTTTCTTTCACCTACGACTGTTGCAGCTGTCACAAAAATATTGACATCAATTAAGACGACTGCAAAGGGACTCGACATGATTGACATTGACATGCTACTTTTGACGCTGCCTAGGACTGCTGACATACTGACCCACATTATTAACAGAAGTATACAGACTATGACTTTCCCGATGGACTGGAAAATTGCTCAAGTGACTCCATTACCAAAAAAGCCAAATCCAGCTAACCTGTCCGAGCTCCGTCCCATAAGTATTCTCCCTTGCGCATCAAAGGTAATAGAGCGCGTGGTCTGCGACCAGCTCTCAGCATACCTGGAGGAAAATGGCATCCTACCTGAGCTACAGTCAGGCTTTCGCAAGGGTCGATCGACAGTTACTGCGTTGCTTGATGTAGTCGACAATATTCTACAGGCTCGGGATGTTGGGGAGAGTAGCATTCTCGTTCTTCTGGATTTTTCAAGAGCTTTTGACTGTATAAATGTGTCCTTACTTCTATCGAAGATGTCATATTACGGGTTTGATGTTTCTACAGTGAAGTGGTTTGATAGTTATCTCTCCGGCCGCGTGCAGACGGTGGCGTTGCGTAGGATGGATGGTAGCACTTTGCGGTCCGCTCTTTGCCCTGTGGAAAGAGGTGTGCCGCAAGGTTCAATACTGGGTCCCCTGCTTTTTATATTGTATAGTGCTGACATCACTTGCAATATAAGAGGCAGTAGATACCATCTTTACGCTGACGACCTCCAGTTATACCTTTCTAGCGCACCCACGGACATATCTGTTGCGATCAACACCATCAACGCAGACCTGGAACGTATTTCTACTTGGTCGGAAAAGAACTGCCTAGTCCTTAATCCGAACAAGTCGAAATATGTTGTATTTGGGTCAGAGCATCAAATCCGTAATACCATCAGTAACCTCGAGACTTTGACTACCAGTAAGATTGCAATCATGGGCGAACCAATAGAGAGGGTGGTAGAAGCAACTAACCTTGGCCTCCTCATGGACGGCAAGCTGCGCTTTGAGAACCACGTACTGAAAGTTGTGAGTAACTGCTTCTACCGCCTTAAAGTTCTTTACAATGTTCGCGATTACTTAAGTGTTGATTTGCGTGTTAACCTTTGTGAATCGCTGATATTGTCAAGATTAAACTATTGTGATGTTGTCTATGCTGGCTGCATTACTGGTCGTACAAAAAAGCTCATACAACGAGTGCAAAACGCATACATTCGTTTCTGTTTCCGAGTCCCACCCCGCTCCCATATCACTCCCTACTTGAACGCCGCTGGTCTGCTGAACATGCCTGCACGCAGACGGCTTCACCTCGCCACTCTTCTCTTTGGCATAGTTCAATCTGGGGTCCCAGCATATTTGCTGAGTAGACTTGTATGGCCTAAGAGTGCGCGTAGGTATAAGGCGATGATTCTGGTGCCAAAGCATCGGACCGCGGCGTTTCGAGGTAGCTTCAGGTTCGCGGCGTCCAAGTGTTGGAATGATCTCCCCCCACCTATCCAAGGAGCGTCTAGCAGGTATACCTTTAGGCGCCAGCTTAAGGGCTATTTGTTGACGCTCCAAAAATCCCAACCCTAACCCATCCAGCACTTTATTTAATTTGTATCCACTTTGTTTTATTAAACATCCCAACCGTTTCGCGTTTTTCACATGTCTCTCATCCCATTGTGCTTGTGTTACTTATTTTACTAGTATATTAATTATTTATGTATTTTGTGTATACGTTTGTATCGGCGGTATGTTGTGTTGCGTTCCGTGGGTCACGTACGGTGCTGTCTGAAAATCAGCGCTGTAGGTGTCTGTCTGACACCTCGGCATAATGCTGAGACAGCGACCGATTCACTGCCGCGAAGACACACACATTATGTGTAAATTGTATTGTATTTGTACTCCCTTTGTCTCTGTGTGTCTTTTGCGTAGTGAATAAATGTCTTCTTTCTTTCTTTCTTTCTTTCTTTAATTTAAACCAAAACAGTGAGAAATATATTCTTTGATTGCAAATATTATTTGTATTCTGCATACATGCTGTAATGATAGTGAATAAAGCAAGAAAGGCTTGTCAAGATCGTAGCAAGTGGAAATCCGTGATTTCTGCCTATCCCTCCGGGAAATAGGCGTGATGTACATTTGTATGTATGTATGTATATTATTTGTAGTAAGGTAAATCTCCAATAACTGGCCACCCTTGAATAATCGGCCCCCTCATACTAAAAATTAACTCTATTCACGTATAATAGAATAGATATAGATAGTATGAGGTGGCCAGTTATTGACGATTTACCCTACTTGTTAGGAATATTCGAGAGAATTAAAGGTTTACTAAGCAGAAACGTCTGCTAACGAAGTTCTAAAGGACAACGCTCCCTAGGATGAAAAAAAAGTTGAAAATTTTGTTGAAAAAACTATTTTGCGTATTAATGTGTATTATTTCAAAAAAAGTGAGTACCTTTACATTTTGAGGAAAAGAAATGTGAATGGTGACCCAGATTTGAGCTGTATAGTAAAATGTATGGAGAAAAAAAAAAGTGGTCAGATTGAAATGAAAATAATGTATGTCATAAGAATCGTTTCAAAAACAACTTGAAAAAAAAACTTACTGGTAAAAGTAGGAAGAATCTAATCACTTATTTTTTTTTCTTTTACATTTTACTATGAAGCTCAATTCTGGTTCAGTTAACAGTTTTCACAAAATATATTTTATTGAAAAACTAATCCTTACTTAAAAAGTTTTTGTACCTTCATTATTTTTAAACATACTTAAATACACAAAATAGTTTTTTTTTATTCAAAATATTCAGTTCTTTTTTTCCATACTAGGTGTGCGGTGTTTTTTCGATCAGAATAAAAAAAATCGCCAGTAGCCTTTTCAGGTTTGCGTAGGCAACAAGGAACCCTTATAGTTTCGCCATGTCCGTATGTCCGTCTGCGGCTTAGCTCAGTCACCCTTACTACTAGAAAGTTATAAGATTAGAATTGAAGACTTTATTCTATTGCACTTCGAAGAATCGAGATTAGACTGTAAAAATTAGAGTTCAATTTTAATAATAATGAAAAAAAAAGTTCCGTCTTAATTATTTTAGTTATTTTGTGAAAGCTGCACAGAATAATGAGAAGTCGCAGAAGTTCACTTAGAATTGTCATTAGGTGTAAACAAATATGAATGATTAATACTTATACAATACCTACTTGCAATTTTATTATAATGTTGTCGTAAATGGTTGTATTTTTTTACTATTGTGTTAGCCGTCCATACTGACTTTAATATAAAACAATAAGTACCTACTTTATAAAGGACTTAACGTCGAAAATTTATAACATTTCGACTGAAAATTTTATTCTTTGACACTTCGAATAATCGAGATTATACTGTATTAATAAAAGTTCGCTGTCAGTTATATTATAATGTGAAAAAAGTTACAATTAATTTTTTTGACTGTTATTGTAATAAAAATATACGAGCTATTCACAACTATTTTTATTATTTCTGTTTATCCTGGTTCCTATTGTCATATCTTGTCCAGTCCTATTCGCCGTCATGTATTATACTTACCCCACCATATTATACGGTCATTACGCCGGTTACGTGACCAACTTCGGTTTACGACCACCTTAAGGACTAGGTTTTTTTTTTCAATTAAAGATATAATAACATTTAAACAGGCTGTAAAAATGCCTCGGTACGTACGCAATTTTTAAAGCAGATATTAGGCAGCAATCTACTTAAAAAACGAGAAAATATCCTCTCGGTTCACCATTTATTACTCCCGAGTGGTCGCAAACCGGCACACTAAATTAAGTGGTCGCTAACCGGTGAAATTACCCTACATCCTAAATATATAATTTCATCTAAGGTAAATTGAGTTTAACTATAGCTTACTGCTGACCACGTCGCAAAAAAATACATGTAGGTTATTTGTTAGTAGGTATTTATGCAGCTGGCTTAAAGGAGTAACAAAACATGGAAGAGTGGTCATTTGTATAAGGGGCGATCCCTAAAATATTGTTAAATTATGTGTATAACGCGATAACCAGTTCGACGAAACCGCGGGCAATCCCTAGTATAGTTGGTAATAAATAAGGATACATTTCTTCTTTGTATTTCCATTAACGTACGTATAACAAAATAACATGTGTTTTGCCATTGATATTTATTCTTTGTGGATTTTTTTATGGATCGTGAACGCAATCAAGGGCACTCCTCTACCGTTGCGTTGATCGCTGCCTGCTGCCACAGCGCACAGCGCGGCGCGCGCATACATGCCGCGCTTTTTAAATGTATTCATTTACGCGCGGAGTACTTAGGTATCAATATTTAGTGTCGCCGTAAGTTTATTTTTCTTAACTTTTGTTTGGTAACTGATATCATTGTCATGATCGTTTACTATTAACTCTACAAACTTTAATTCAATATTGGCTATACTGTTTAACCGGAAATCAATATCTAGACAAGCCGATTGTCTACATTACTAACTTTTTTCCAATATGTTAAGTGGATCGACAATATCATAACTTTGCAATATCAGCTACTCTAATTCTTTATTTACAAAATTATTTGCATTTTTACGTTCACCAGGATGCAGAAGTCCCAGATTTCTAAAAACAGAATATCGTATATAAATTAAAGTGTTATTGGATATGTTACAGTTTTTTGTAACTTTAATTCTATATTGACATAGTTATTGGCAAAAACTAAAATATTTCAATATAGCCGAAAGCTCCACCTAAAATTTTCTAACTTTTTACATAAGTATTATTTAACATGCCTCCAACGACATATCAAAAAAGAAAAAACTTTAATGTTGTAATAACCCATTTTTGTTCAACCGCTGGTCTATAGGGCGAGATAGCACGTCTATCATGAGACGGCCGTGACACACTCTCGATTTTTGTGTGCTGCACGGCTATTACACGACGGCGCGCGAACTTTCGATTTTTCTCGCACTATCCGTCTCTCTCTTATTGGAACACTTAGAGCAAGAGGTATAGTAATTTTATCTTTGAATAATATCAAACTTTAATTAATATTATACGAGTATATACTACCCCTTTACTGTATTAAAAAGCATATAAAAAAGTATATATATTCGTATTTTCCCGAAAAAGCGGGCAATGTAGGATGGCATTTCGTCGGCCAAGTGCGTGTCGGGCCACGCGCAGTGTAGGGTCCCGTAGTTGCCTGTCTGTCTTAGCTAAATTGACACGCGCGCGCCATCTAAATGGTGCGGTTGCGTCGGCTGAATTTGAACGAAAGTTGGACTTTCTAAGTACGTTTTAGTTTGTCGACTTTTACTCGGTAACTATATAGTTATGCCTACTTACCCGTGATAGTTTTCCTTTTAAATTCATTATATGTACTACTGCCGTTTTTTTTTACATCCTCATTTCATTTTTAGGGTTCCGTACCCAAAGGGACCGGGACACTATTACTATAAGACTTCGCTGTCCATCCGTCTGTCTGTATCTCAATAACCGCGATAGCTAGACAATTGAAATGTTCACAGATGATGTATTTCTGTTGCCGCTATAACAACAAATACGAAAAACAAAATAAAATAAATATTTTAGGGGGGCTCCCACACAACAAATGTGTTTTTTTTGCCGTTTTGTCTGTCGCCAGGCTGTATCTCAAGAACCGCGATAGCTAGACAGTTGAAATTTTCACAGATTATGTATTTCTGTTGCCGCTATAACAACAAATACTAAAAACAAAATAAAATAAATATTTGAGGGGGGCTCCCATACAACAAACGTCTTTTTTAATGTTTTTATAGATAATGGTACGGAACCCTTTATGCGCGAGTCCGACTCGCAACTGGCCGGTTTTTATTCATTCATTTATTTCATTTTCATTTTTGACGACCGCTTTAGCCTAGTTGGTAGTGACCCTGCCTACGAAGCAAGAGGTCCTGGGTTTGAATCCCGGTAAGGGCATTTATTTGTGTGATGAGCACGAATATTTGTTCCTGAGTCATGGATGTTTTCTTTGTATTTAAGTGTTTATTTATCTATATAAGTTTGTTTATCGTCGTCTAGTACCCGTAGTACAGTCGACAACACAGCTAAGTGACCATCGGAAATCTAATCTGACCTTAAGTGCATTGTAATAAGGTTCTAGGTTTTCACGGTATGGTTAGTTAGGTGTGTTGCTGTGTGTACAAGCTTTGCTTGGGTCTAGGTCGATTTGTGTTAGATTTATTTATTTTATCCCCACTAGTAGCCATTTAGCCGGCAGCGGGGAAGGGTCCCAACTAGCAAAATTTCGTCATATAATGGTTGCGGCAACGTTTCTGCGGCAACCTTTTAGCTCTTACTTTTAGTCATATAAACGTAATCACCACGTTTATATAACGCGATTTGGGCCCATTTTATTCAGAATTTCAGTCATATATATGACATATTTGTGGAGTAATCGCATCCTAGGCAACTAAACAACACAAAAATAAACATGAAAAAAGAATTTACTTGGTTTGCATTGGATGACGGTAAGTATTTAATTGGTTTGCATTTGATGATGCTAAGTATTTTTTTAATCCGCCATGATGTTACATGTTTTTATTAAGAATGCTCATAACTTCGGCGTATAGTAGAAATGTATTGCGAAGGTAAGTTGATTGATGAAGTAAACTATGTTTAATAGTAAATATTTAATGCGACACTGTAATTCTTAGTTAATTGAATATCAATGTAATTAATATTGTTTATTTTCTTGAACGCTGCCTTTATACGGCATTTATCCAATTATTAAGCTATATAATGGCATCTTATATAGCAAGTTTAGCGGTCCAAGCGCCATTCTACATTTGTCGGACATCGCTGAATAAGAAACTCATATATAACATGTTCTATAATTCGCGTTTATTTGACAGCATGTAACATTTACAGTTATTGTGCTGTATAAGTTACATGATGTCATATAACAGCAAACTACATTGCTTTTACTCGTCAGACAGATAAGTGACTGTTACGTCGAGTAAATATTCATATAACCCTCGTATAAAAGTGACTTATTCTGCATTTCTTATATGACTTATTATATATAGTCCTCCTCATCGGCTTCGATGACGTCGACCCTTACATATTACGAATTCTGATTCGCCCTATTATGAGCTCGTATATGGCTAGCTAGGCCAAACTTGCTCTTAAACACTCTATTGCATGGGTGACAGTAGAGTTGGCCAATTGCGTTATAGTTGTACGCGTAGGAGGGTTTAGGCCTCTCTTTCCGTAATTGGCGTTTTGCGTCGGAAGCTATTAGGCGGTCTTTTTCAAAAGATTTTATTTTGTGAAAGATGGTGGATCGCCAAGATGGCCTTTTCGCAGCTAACTCCTCCCAGCTCTCATGATCGATAGCGCAAGCGCTCAGGTGTCGTTTGAGCACGTCCTTATAGCGCAGGTGCTGACCGCCGTGCTTCCGCTTACCCCCAGCTAATTCTGAATAGAATACAGCCTTAGGCAAGCGGCGGTCATCCATTCGATGGACATGCCCACTCCACCTGAGGTGACGATGCATTAGGAGAGCCTCCATGCCATACATCCCGGAGCAACGCAGAACTTGAGAATTCGGAATACGGTCTTGCCACTTGATCTTCAAAATGTATCTCAAGCATCTTAGATGGTAGGTGTCTAGTCTTTTTATGTCTGCTTTGTAGAGGCACCATGTCTCTGCTCCGTATAAAAGGACAGGGATGATTAGAGCCTTGTAAACGCTAATCTTCGTCTCTAGCTTGAGATCATGGGACTTCCAGACCCGGTCATTCAGACGTCCAAAATTGGCAGCAGCGTTGGCGATACGTGATGGTATTTCGGAAGCTAAGGTGTTATCATGCCGGATAGTGCTCCCAAGGTCCTTAAAGTGATGAACTTCTTCTAGTGGTTTCCCATCTAGATTTAGTACTGTTGGGTCAGCTTCAATTCCTCTTGGTGGCTGTTTGAGGATTTGAGTTTTGGATGTACTTATAACCAGGCCGAACTGTTGACAAGACCGATTTATTGCGTCAACGTAGCTCTGAAGATGAACTGTACTGTCGGACATAAGGCATACGTCGTCCGCATATAGAATTTCCAGTATAGCGATCCTCTGAACTCTGGACTTCGCTCTGAACCTTGATATGTCGAAGACACCTTTATCTGTTCTGACGTTAAGCTGGATCTGGTTGCTACAACACTTTAGTGCATCTCTCATGACTACTGAAAAGTATATGGCAAAGAGTGTGGGTGCCATTACACATCCTTGTTTGACTCCGCTTGTGATCCGGATATCCTCAGAAAGTTCGTTTTCATGTTGAACCTGTGCTTTCATACCAACGTGGAATTGGCGGATCAGGTTTACGAACTTCCTTGGATAACCGGACTTCTGAAGAACAAGCCAGAGTGCTTCACGCGGAACTCTATCAAATGCTTTTTCGAGGTCTACAAAGCACATATAGAGAGGCCGTTGGTGTTCGAAGCTTTTTTCCTGTAGTTGCCTTACAACAGCTATAGCGTCAATGGTTCCTCTACTAGGACGGAATCCACATTGGCTTTCTGGGAGCTGTTGTTCAGCTAATTTGCTAAGGCGGGTGTTTATGATGTGCGCGAGAATCTTACCAGCACTAGAGAGGAACGATATACCTCGGTAAGAGCTGCAATCGGAGACATCCCCCTTCCCTTTGTACAGCTTACAAATTACCGCGTCCTTCCAGTCCTGTGGCACCTCTTCAGTATTCCACACTCTTAAGGCAAGATGGTATAGCGTGTTAACAATGTTTTGCCCACTGTATTTATATACTTCAGCGGTCGCGATCCATACCGGGTGTCTTTGAGTTTTTGAGACGCTTAATTGCTCCAACGAACTCTTCAAAAGTTGGTGGCTCATCTAGGCTTTGACAGACTGGTAGTTGTTCGAGTGAATTAATGTAAGATAAGTTAGCACTGAGCGCGTTTGGATTTAAAACATCATCAAAATGTTCTGCCCATCGCTTTAATACGGCATTTTTGTCTGTAACTCGGTTTTGCCTATCTTTCGAGTACATTGGAGCTGTTTTTCTGACTCGTGGACCAAAAATGGCTTGTATGCCCTCGAAAAACTTTCCAGTCTGATTTGTGTCTGCGCAGTGCTGTAATTCGGCAGCTTTCTCCTTCCACCACTTATCCTTCAGTTCGCGAACCTTGGCTCTTAAATTGTTATGTCTGTGCCTTTCAACAAGCATCCTAATGCTATTGTCTGATGCGTCAAAACAGTCTTGGTTCTTTTTCTGTGGTTTTCCGACCGTGTTTAGAGAACAGACATGAAGATCCTTTGCAAAGGATCGCCACTCCTCATCTGTTGTAGAATACTCGGTCTGCGGAGCGCGCTTGGCAAAAGCTGAGTCTAAAGTATTGCTTAACTCTGAGGATGTAATAAGCCTAGAGAAGGCCACCTTTGATGGAACCTTGTGATGTGCGCGTCGTGGAGCTTTTTTTTTTTTTTTTTTTTTAATTAAGTATAGGTACGCATTTGACCCCTATCTCGCCTGATGGTAAGTGATGATGAGGTCGAGGGTGTTACATGCATACCTAGATAGTGCCTATTCACTCTCGTCTTGAAAAGATCCAAGTTATATGTAACTGGGAAAAGGTTTGCCGGAAGCGAGTTCCACTCTTTGGCTGTCCTCGCGAGAAAACTGGAAGCAAAGCGCTTCGTGCGAATCAGTGGTAAGTCAACAACATAAGGGTGGAACCCGCGACCGCGCCTAGTCCCAAGATGGCGAAATGGTGAGGGCGGGATTAATTCGTGTAATCCTAGCGCACACTCTCCGAAATGTATCCTGTAGAACACCGATAAGCAGGCAACCTTTCTACGGTGTTCCAGTCTTTGCATTTTAGCCTCGGTTAAATTTAGGTCACCAATGAGCTTCCTGGCACGCCCATCAATCGAATCCAAGGCGGCTAGCTGATATTTAGCGGATCCATCCCAGAGGTGGCAACAGTACTCCATACATGACCGGACCTGTGCTTGGTAAAGCTGAAGAAGCTGCCTGGGTGTGAAGTACCGCCTCACCTTAGAGAGGATGCCAAGCTTTTTTGCCGCAGTTTGCGCCAAGGATTCAATGTAGAGCCCAAAGTTCATATTGGACTTGATGTCCATGCCAAGGAGCTGCAGATGGTCTGAAATTGGTACGGATACACCTCGGAAAGTTGGAGTCAAGTTAAACGGACTCCGTTTAGTAGAGAACAAACACGCCTGCGTCTTGGTTGCGTTGAACTTGACTAGATTAGCATCGCCCCAGTCGGAGACTGCCCTAAGAGTCAAATCCAAACGATCAACCATATCCTGCCGACAAGATTGAATTTCATCGTTGCTGGCCTTTGCACTGGACAGATATCTGACTGCAACTGTGCTATCATCAGCATACCCAAAGGTTCCGGGCAATAACATGTCGTTGATATGCAATAGGAATAAGGTTGCAGACAGAACAGATCCCTGAGGAACACCGGCATCTAAAGCCCATTGATCCGATGTGTAGCCTTCTAAGACCACGCGGAACGATCGCCCGTTTAGGAAATCTGCTATCCAGTTACAAAAGCCAGCTGGTATCCCATAAGCTGGAAGCTTGCTCACTAGGCTAGCATGCCACACCCTATCGAATGCTTTGGAGATATCGAGAGACACGGCAAGAGCTTCACCACGCTTCTCGATAGCCTCGCTCCAAAGATGAGTAGCATGCACTAGAAGATCCCCAGTTGATCGTCCCCGGCGGAAACCATACTGACAATCACTGAGCAGATCATTGTCTTCTAGGTATGTTAGGAGACGCCTATTCAGTACACGCTCCATATTCTTGCAGAGTATGGAGGTGACAGAAATCGGTCGGTAGTTGGCAGGGTCTGCCCGACTGCCCTTTTTGGGCACGGGTTGCACATTAGCCAGCTTCCAAGATATGGGAACTACACCCGTTTCAAGTGACAGGCGATACAGGCGAGTCAGAACCGGAGACAGTTCTGCTGCACAGTTTCGCAGAACAATGGCAGAAATTCCATCGGGCCCACTAGCTTTATTCACGTCTAGAGCTCGTAGGTTTTTAAGAACTTCTTTCTGGCGAATACGAATATTGCTCATAGAGCAATTCATTTCTGAAAGCACCGGAGGAAGTTTACCTGTGGAGTCCAAGCGCGAATTCTCCGCAAAAAGACAAGCAAATAAGTCGGCTTTGTCCTTGGCAGTGTGAGCAAGTGAGCCATCTGGTTTCAGCAAAGGAGGTAGAGAGGGCCGACAGAAGTTTCCTTCAACCGCTTTCGCCAAGGACCAGAACGCCTTGCTTCCAGGAGGATACGAGGCCAGTTTAGTCCCAATACGACGAACGCGGTCGAAGCGTGCCCTACGAAACTGTTTCTTGCTTGCCTTGGCGGCTTTATTAAACGCTCTCTTCAGATGACGCGTATTCGAGGCTTTATGCCTACGAGCAACAGCCCAAGCCAGGTAAGCTGCTCGCTTAAGTGCGTCGGCACGGTCGCAGTCTGCGTTATACCACGGCGAAGCTTTGCAGCCAGTCGGGACGTCAGCATAAGGAATAAAATATTCCATACCCTGCCGTATGACATCGGCAACTGCGCCAGCACATATCGATGCATCATCTGAAGAGAAACACACTGCACGCCAAGGATAAGATGCGAAAAAGTGGCGCAACTCATCCCAGTCTGCTAACCTGTATCTCCACACCCGTCTTTCACCACTAGGGCCCCGATCAGGTGGGGAATATGTAGATACAGCCTTCACCAGACAATGGTCGGAGGTACCTAAAGGGGCTGTTACCGACACTGAGTATTGGTCTGGGTTAGTAGTTAGCAGGAGGTCTAAGCAGTTGGCCGAGTGAGAGTCAACATCAGGCACCCTGGTAGCACAGTTAACAAGCTGGGAGAGATCAAGTGTCAAAGCTAAGTTGCGTGCCTCTCTTCCAGCATGATCGGTCACTTGATACGGGAACAACCACTCCTGGTGGTGCGCGTTAAAGTCCCCTAAAATGACCAATTCAGCCGTAGGATACCTTTGTCGAGCTTCATCGGCTGCCTCACTGAGGTAGCTGAACAGTTTTGACGCCTCCTGGTCACCACTGTGCGAACGATATATACAAGCGTAGACAATTTGAGTTACGCCGGTATCCACCCACGCCCACATGACGGAAAAACTGGACTGCTCAAGGTTTTTGAGACGCTTTATACAGATGTCATCACGAGCATACATGCACACTCCTGCACGGGGAAGAAACTTGTGCTCAAGAGTATACCCAGGGTAGTTGAGGTATGCCGCGTCACCTGGACACCTGATTTGCGTCTCGGTGAGGAACAGCAGCTGCGGCTGGTCAGTCTCCAGGTGGTAATGGACTGCATCGATATTGGAGTGCAAACCTCGAATGTTACATAGGTGCACTTTCAGTGGGAGGGAGTGCATCCGCTGTTTAAACTTATTTTTCTTAGTTTTTTTTGACATATTTTAGGTTTGAAGGGGAAGAGAGTGAATAGACGAGAAGGCGCAAGTTGAGCGAGGCATCTCAGCCTTGAAATCCAAACACAGGCTTTTATATGCCACACGAGGATGCAGCTGGCTTGGAGACCGCGGGGACGCCCGAACCCCCCCGAAATGGCCACCTGGCCCTCCCATCCGGTCGCCAACCGGCAAGGTGGAGCCATTCCGGGATTTTTCGCTAGTTGGCGGGGCAGCCTTTCACGGGTGGCTCTCCCGTTACTTGGGCCCCCAACTACCTGCGGTCGGCCAGCGGAGCACCGTGCTTCGGATCCCGCTAGCCTCCAGAACCAGATGCTCACGAACGGCATATACCAGCCGTGACACGATAATATACAGGCAAGAAGCAACTACTCAGACACGACCTCTCGGGGTGGCAATCCTCAGACTTCGCTCCGGAACATGGCGGACCATTATGGCGCAGCGGTTTAGTCGGAGGGGTGGTACCTAGCCTCGGCCAAAGCCTCCCACCAGTAGAAATTGTCACTCGTTTAGCACCGCCCAGGGGTCACTTGTAGGGTCTCGAGGGTAAACCTACGGAAGCGAGTGACGTCGACCCCAGCTTTAAGCATTAATTGTATCTTCGACCTAATGAGACGGTGGTCAGTCCAGCCCATCGCCCCACGCATCGCTCTCGTTATGAAAACGTCACGTAGGTCCTTACGGCGAACGATTACGTAGTCCAGAAGATGCCAATGCTTAGACCTAGGGTGCATCCACGAGGTCTTATATTTATCGGCAAGGCGGAAAAAAGTGTTCGTGATGCCAAGATCGAATTCAGCACACAATGATAATAGTCGCGATCCATTGTCGTTACACTTGACTTATTAGTCATATAAGCAAGGAGAGTAAACGTTTACTCAGCACCATAGTATGGCTGATATGCTGAGTGACTAAAAAGCTGCGTAATAATCATGACGTCATGACTCGAACAGAAATTAGGGCTTTAAAGCCCAATATCTCGCATCGAATCGAATCACTGAGTTGAAAAATGGTTCTGCAAACCTCATTATATTTTTGAACAAGCGATCCAACGACACCCCACACTATGGCTTTATCGAGAAAAAAAGTTCACATCCCCACCTTACGAGTAGGGGAGGGCCCCAAACAAAAAAAAAAATTTTCAAACTTTTATTCTACTGTTTTGTCGGCTTAATTGATTATAATATATACCCATGCCAAATTACAGTTATCTAGTTGAAAGGGTTACTGAGCAAAGCCGAAGACGGACGGACGGACGGACAGACGGACGGATATGGCGAAACTATAAGGGTCCCTTGATGACTACGGAACCCTAAAAACTTGTGTAGTTTATTAGTAAATGTGCCCGTGCGCAGCCGGAGCGGGTCACTACTGTCACTTGGACCTAAATAAATAAAAAACAACTATTTACTATTCATTTTATTACAGTAAGTGGATAACGGAAACGTAATAAGTGTTTTCTCAAAAATGGTATGTAATGTTGCCATAACATCTCTAAAAAGTATCCAGAAAGTGAACTCTACCGGAGACTTATTCACAACTGTTTAGTAAGAAGCGAAATTTTAAATTTGGAATCTCCCACTGTCCAGTAAGTATGTAAACGATATGATACAGAGACAGAATATAATGGGAAAATAAACCATCTTCGTCTGTAGCCCCCGACAGGATACAAAAATATTTAATTAAATAATTTGTTTCGTGAAAAGGTTAAGTAAGTATGTAATTTACTTTACAGTACATATGGTGCTACTTTCCCGCACTAGTGCGAAAAAAAACACTTTTCGTGCATATGTCGAAACTTTAAAGAGCCATATGTACAGTAAAACGTTGTACGATACACGTGCGAATAGGTAATTCGCAACTCGTGTCGATTTAAAACACTCCCTTCGGTCGTGTTTTAATTTATCACCGCTCGTTGCGAATTTCCTATTTTCGGCACTTGTATCGTAAATAACTACGAGTATTTCAACACAATTGCTCGTAACGGACCTCTTATTGTGTCGCTTTTAGGCTCATAATCCTGGCTATTAAACACGCGTGTTTCATAACATATTACGACACTAGTGTGTTATGGTTATATCCCGATTAAGTCACGTTGGCACCTTGCAGCAAGATGTATGCATGCACACGGTGCATTCTTAAATTAACCGGGTTGTGCAGATTGTACAGCTTTTTTTTTAATTCTCGGCAAATGGATTCTTACTCGACTAAATAAATTAAATCCTTTTTGTTAATTAATTGACTAAATCTTTTTGGATATGATATCTAAAAACGTTTAATTTAGTAAAACAATTCACTTTTAATAACATTTTAAAACGAATATATTTATTTTATTTTGTATTGGCTGATTAGAGATTTCATCTAATGCGCGCGCACTGCGCAATCTTCACGAAAAAAACTGTTGCGCGCCATTATAGGTTATTTCACAAACATTGTTAATGCGTGTTTGGTTATTAACAAAAATGATGACTCGTGGTGACTAGAAAAGTGATAAATAGAATGGACGCCACTGGAAATTCTTGGCGATGTATACAACATGTGAGTACAAACCTGTTGACATCAATAAGTAAAGAAAATAACTTGGCAGGCCTATAAAATTTTCATCTTATGAAATTGATTTTTTCCTCGCAAAATGTGTTGAAATACGTATGAAAAGCGTGAGCTTTGATAATTACACCAGAGGCGGAATTATGACGCGAGCCGCAGGTGAGCGTGATACAACATACTTACCTCACTTGTATCACAATGTACTATTACGTCACACCTGGCCATAATGCGCATTGTGGCCAGGTGAAGACGTAAAATTGTGTACTCACCACGGGCGGTAAGTCGTAAAGCCCCAGATCGCATATTTATGGCCCGGCCCTCACCTTCGGTTCGGGCCTCAAACACCTGCGATCTGGGCCATTCACGAATTCGCCGCCCTAGGTACGTAATGTACTATACTGGACAGTAGGTCATCCTCTTTAGATCTGCTTAGAAAAAAAATCATAGTATCAGACACAGATTGGAGTTTAGGCGTTATAACATGGTTATAGGAGGCAGGCTCCAAATATATATCTAATATATCTATGTCTCTTTTTGCTATGACATTTTATTACATAGATATATTTTTGGAGCCTTAAACAGCCATTTTATAGTCTGTGACACTTAACGCGACGCAGAAAAAGTATGCACGTTGCGTTTTGTACTTAGTAATGTTGTAGAAGTATATAGTGTGGGATTTTAAGTTTGTATTTAGTAATTTCAGTTTATAAATCATGTTGGATTAAAACTTTCCATTCTAAAATTAGCATGGAGTTTCAAAAACAATAATTTACATTTTTTTACCAAAACATTCATCTAATGTAAAAATAGAACAAAGTTCAAAACTAAACGCAAACTTATTAGTAAAAAAAAACAACGACTAGCGGGATTTAACATTCAATTGCGACAATCGTGTTTTAATTTACACCGTGAACAAAAATAATCCCAAAAAATGGGTTAGACTATGATAAAGGGGGCCGGGGACTTGTCATTATGACACCTATTTTAAATGATTGTTTCGTGTAGAACACATTAAAATAAGATAGATAGATAGATAGATAGATATCATTTATTGTCAAAACTGTGTACATAAGATCTCATGTCATACATTAAAAGGTATCAACAGTTTGCCCATTTCGGACTAAGCTTCTTTTATTTGAAATTTTTTTCTCTAAAATGAAAAATGGCGGAAATATGGGGCTTCAAATATTTTGTTTTTCAGACAGAATAGTTTTCGTCAAAGTGGTGTCATTATGACACCCATTTTAAATGATAGTTTCGTGTAGAACACATTAAAATAAGCTTCTTTTATTTGAAAAACTTTTCTCTAAATTAAAAATGGCCGAATTATTAGACCTCAAAGACACGAAGATTCTGGGACTTGTAAAATTTTCGATGTATGTTGTGTCATTATAACCCCTATTTTATAGTCTTTTTGGGGGTGGGACCCGCTATGGTATAGAATACGCTAAAATAAGCATGTTTTGTATGAAGAAACTTTAAGGCAGGTCGGTGTAGGTACGACGACGAGCGAAGCGAGGAGGAGTGTTAGGAAGAACTGTGACCCTACAGCGCGCGAGCCGAGCGAGCGAAGCGAGCGTGCCGCGGTAGCGGCCGGCGAAGCGCCAGAACCGGACATTTTATTACTACCTAATAGTAACATATTAAATAAGTCTGAAAATCATTTTAGTCCTAGAATTTTCCCAACTTTCAAGTAAAATATCTCGGCCGTTTTTGATTTTAGACAAAAGTTTTTTCTACAAAACATGCTTATTTTAGCGTTTTGCACGAAATTTATGATTACTGTATATTTTTCACTTTTGGTCAAAAAAATTCTATGTCTTTTTAACGGGCCCCCTTTGTCATAGTCTGACCTCATAATGAGTTCAAGCGAATCTGATTCGGAAATAGATCCTGATTTAAAAGCTGAGGCCGAATTAGCAAAAATTAATTTACCTACTTCCTCTAAAATCCAAGGAGCGATATATTAAAACTTATGAAAAAATTATGAAGTGGAAGGCAGAAAAACAAGCCAACGTTCTTCGCCAAACAATGCAGCCGACAAGTTTATGGGCTGTGTATGTATACATTCTATGCTTCGGTGTGTAGTGCAACGATGTAAACATTAAGAATTACAACAAATATAAATGCCCCTGGTAAATCAATCACAACATCTATCAGTAATTGCCCTAATATGAATGTAACCTTCAATATTAATTAACCCTTATCTTGGCACGGTGAAAAAATCTTTTATCTAAGTATTTTTTTGCATTTTTACAATAAAATTGTACTTTCAAATGTCACAAAAATATATTAAAAAAAAAAGTTTTCACATTTTTGGAATATTGTATGTATCATATTTGATACATTGCCAATGCTGCATCACTTTAAAGCAATGCTTTGTTTAATAATATCTTATAAGTATTCAATGAAATTTATTATAAAAAATTAAAATTTTGATATTTTATGCAAATTCATTTAAAATTGTAACATTCGTAAGTAAAATTTTAATTAATTCTCATTTTTTTCCTCATACATGATGCCATATTGGCTAAAGTGCATTAGAAAGTCGGTTATAAAATTAATCAAATTTAAAAAATACGAAAAAAAAATCAAGGTCAAAATTCCCAAAACTGTTAACTAAAGTAATTTGCAATTTGACTAGGTTTTATTTTATTTTTACTTTGGACAGTGCGCCTTATTGTGGACTCGCAACGCGGTTCATTTTCGGAAAGCGGGACTTGTACTCGATCAATCTAATTTTTGCAGTATTGTTGGATTTTTAGTATAGCAGTGTTGGCTTATTAGATATGAACCAAGCATTATTCTCACAATAACAAGCATTTGCAACCATAATATCATATATGCATGTAAGCTAGTGAGCTATACCTTGTTGTTGAGGTGTTGGCATTGTATTCAATGTGATACAACTTAACTTCTTTGACGGATTGGTAATGTATCAAATACAATACACAACATCTTTTCATGTTTTACGCAAAAAATAATGTAAAAAAGAACGATATATGTCCATCACATCCCATGCTAGTTTATTCTGCCAGTGCATGATAAAATAAAGTATGTAATAGCAACTGAGCAATTCAAAAATACGGAACATAAATCGGTTCGAGTGTACTCCCGCGGTCTGAGAAATACGACACAGCGGACCTACGTTGAGCCCAAAGCTAATAACTACTATGGTAAAAGGACTATAAGTTATATAACACCTAGAATATTTAATACCATCTTTCCGGAAAATGAATGCACTAATAAAAATATGTTCAAAAAAAGGCTAAAACAGTTTCTATTAGATGCTATCTAATATAATTTAATGTAAACCAGAACAAAGATGTAGGAATAGTATTACAGTAACAGAATAGTTAAATATGAGCTAGTCAATAATAATATTGTTATTGACTAGCTCATATTGAAATGAATATTTAGTATAATGCATGCTTTTGTAACAGATGTTTAGGTACAATAAATAAACTGAAAATGAGTGTACTACTCGCCAATAAACAGTTATGTTTGGCGAAACAAATGTAAAAACCATTGTACCTACTTTTTGTTTGGAAATAAATTAAAAAAAAAAAAAAAAAAAATTATGTTTTTTAGTCGGAGGATGTAAAGATTTAACCAAAATACCAAATAACAGCGGCAGAAAAATCATTCAGCGTTTTCTTATAATATTTTTGACCAATTATAACCATATTATTAGACATTTGGATGCTTTCAATTTTATTTTAAAAGTTATTGTTTTCTATTTTATTTCACTCTATTTATACAAATGTTTAATGAGGAAGTACGGTTGCAATATTTTTTTATTTCTTATGTTTCACGGGTGATACAATGCCAAGAAAAGGGTAAAACAGTTGTTAAACTTTCTTTCTTTTTTGAGACAAGCATTATACTAGCCTCAACCAGTAAGAAAGCCATCCTGGCCTCGTATATAACCGGACCTCACCTGGCCTTAACTCACTGGCCAGGAAGGCTTACTGACTGGATTCTGCAGTAATGTACTAAGATATTGTTACATGTACCTAGCTCTGCTAGATGTCACGTATTTGTTGAAAACACACTAAATGTTCTTTCCGACAAGTTCTGGTGCACACATTTAAATATTGCTGTTTTGTGCGGTAATTAAATATAATGTCATTTTTTTTTATTACTTATTAATTGTAGGTATTTTAAATGAGTGATTGTGCCAGATAATGCAGAGAAACAAATTTATACATTCTCAAATAGTAGTAATTATCTCATAATGTGCGTGTTCATTTTAATGTTGAATCTAAGAAACCAGCAGTGCCGTTGCCGGATGTTGAGGACCAGAAGTAGTTCCATGCTGATGCTGCAGTACGCATCAAAGTATTAGATCCGCACGATTTCACACAGTAAATGCTTTTAAGAAGAGGAAATATGAAAACGTTGTTTTTATAATCTGTAAAAATAATAATTGAGTTAGTAAATTGCTAATTGAAAGGAAACTTTTATTAGTATCCTTTCGAAACCGATGTCAATTACGTACTTAAAGCCTGTATAAATGACATTCAAGTTCAAAAGTAAGTTACAAACCGGTTTCATCCGACAGGTAAAGTACAGATAACACAGTAACGGACAGGTAAAGTTTGTACAGCATTCTGCAGACTTAAACATCAGGCCTGCTAACCACTAACTTGCTTGTGGCAACCAAAGTTGCCAATTTCGCGGACCCCTAAACTGATGGTGGCAACTGTGGTTGCCAATCGAAGTATGGGCTGCTTTGATAATGAAAAAATAGAAGCAGTTTAGGCTACCTTTTTTAAAATTCGAAAGCAAGTGAGTGGCTAACAAGTCTGCATTTATATGATAGAACCCATCGCCAAAAGGAGCAAGGATTGCAATCAAAATAAGGTAATCATTTAACTGCTATGAGACGGACCTCTGTGGATTGCAAGGGATAATACCACGTGGAAGAGATCGCAAGAGTATTGACATTCATGTTTCTGAGTCATGGATGTTTTCTATGTATTTAAGTATTTCTATCTATTACTATTCGTCTGGTACCCATAACACAAGCTTTATTGAGCTTACTATGGGACTAGGTCGATTTGTGTAAGATTTTCCCCTAATATTTATTTATTTATTTATTTATTATTTATTCATGGACCGATTTTGGCTTGGCGCTGCTTCATTTAGCCTGTTGGAGCGCTCGTGAATAGCTAGCATAACGGTTCTCACTATAACATTTTCATGAACAATATAGGTATGACAATTACCGCGGTCATAGTCACCACGCCAATTGGTAAAACGCCGCACGCTTTTAGAGCTCTATCTATCTGCACATGTCTAAGGTATAAGAGCATTCTTCTCCTGTTGTTCACATCCATCAGCTCCCACGGCAAGCCGTATACCTCGTCAGGAAGAACGCTACACTGTTGGTGACATATTTTATAGTGAGAAAAAATATATTAAAAGAAACGAATCAAGATTCTATCAAATGTGTTTAGAATTTTTAACACACAATTTTACACTTACAAAGTAGAAGGCTCACAAAATTTGCTTACAAAAACTTAAATAGTAATCAGAGCACACAACTTAGATACTATTATTTTTTCACTCTAGTTTACGCACCTTTGAGCTTACAAGTTCAAATATCACCGATGTTTGTATCAGCTGTTGGAATATAGTCAATGTCAGTATTCCGTAACTCCCGAGAGCTTCTGCTGTCTGGAACAAGAGAAAACGCATAGCAGGTCAGCTCTACGCGTGCGCCTTGAGAGCTAAATAATATCAACCATGTATCAACTGTACCATTTGAGAACATTCAAGCAATAACACGCATCCAGTGACTTGATGAAACCCGAGGTAAAACAACAATGTAATGCCAAAAGTGTCTGACGTCCTTGATATAAAACTGAAAAAAAAAATGTATTGAAACATCAACAGACTACATAGGGCAGTGCTGCAGTGAGTGGAAGTCCAAAACTAAGTGTAAGAGATATGGGCGATTCTTATATTTGCGCACACTGTTACAAACTGTGAATATGGCAAAACGAGTTCTATCCAATCGCTAACGTGGTTCAGGAATTTTAATAATTCAAAAAAATCCCTAAAAATTGTCATATGACAAATTCAGTAGATAAGTCTTATCTACTGAATTTGTCATATGACAATTTTGTAACAGTGTGCTCAAATATAAGAATCGCCCATATCTCTTACACTTAGTTTTGGACTTCCACTCACTGCAGCACTGCCCTATGTAGTCTGTTGATGTTTCAATACATACAAAAATGAAATGGAGTTGTTCTCTTTAATATCCCACATGAATAGATCTGAATTTTATTAAATCCCAATTTTGTATGATTTGCTTCCGACAATTTACAACGCGAGGTTGCTGTACGGGACCTGGGCATCTTACATGATCCTAAACTTCTTTTTAATAACCATATTAACAATGTCATATCTAGAGCATCAAAATCACCAGGTTTCTTGTTTCGTTGTTCAAGGGATTTTAAACAGGCTAAAACATTTAATTATTCTATATTGTGCCCTTGTTAGGAGTACCTTGGAATATGCATCTCAGGTCTGGAATCCTCATTACAAATGCTATGTAACGAGATTGGAAAATATCCAGAAGAAGTTTTTAAAGTTTGTTTGCTTCAAATTACTTAGGTATTCACTACGACTCAAATAAGTATTTGGATCTGTGTTGGAGGATCCATCTTCTCCCACTTGAGACCCGTCGCAATATATCCGACATTACATATAGGTACTTAAAGTTACATCTAATTCAATCGGCAGCCCTACCTTACTTGGTAAATTGAGTATCCGTATACCCAGTAGAGCTCGGCGTAAGCCGCCACTATCCGTGCCATTATCATTCAAAAAAGTTTTATGATCAGAGCAAGCAACGGCTTAAATGATGTGTTTCAGAGGTTTGTAAGACGACGCTTATCTCGACAATTTTTTGGTAGAGGTAGGGAAATATTTTGGGTAAGTAGCTCTTTTTAGTCTATTTAGAAATAAGTACTTAAATTATGTAGCTGTATCAAGACGCAAAAGCGCTGTGTTTTCGTTTGGTTTTTGCTCATTTATTTTTTATATATTTATTACGCTATCGGTGAGGATGTGTTATTAGCTCACTGTCACTGCTGTTTTAAGCTACCCGGAGTGCGATTTTTGAATCTCACTGGCGATATCAGTCACCGGTGACTTAAATTATCACCGATGACTTTTATGTCACCATTTTCCAAGAGCCGTATTTTTGAAAGTCACACGCTGTTTACCAACATGCAGAAATTTTACAATGTCAGTCAGAGACAATCTTCCCGTTACGTTCCTTTTTACGCAGATGTTATAGTGTTGTCCTTGATACCGGTTTTTAGGGTTCCGTAGCCAAATGGCAAAAAACGGAACCCTTATGGATTCGTCATGTCTGTCTGTCTGTCCGTCCGTATGTCACAGGCATTTTACTCGAAAACTTTAGTGTATTTGAATACAATTTTGAGGATAGGTGTATTTTGTTACCGCTACAAAGTTTTGTAATTAAATTACAAAAAAAAATTTTTTAGGGGTGCACTGCACTCCATACATAAAACAGACAATTTTTTTTTTCATTTCAAGCCCACGTGTGGCACATCAATCGATAGGCCTTTCAAAATAGATAAGGTTTCTCAGCATTTTTTTTGATTAAGTGAATAGAGTCGGAGATAATCGCCCCGAAAGTCACTATAATTGTGTCCCCCCCCCTCTAATTTTTGAACCGTGTATTTTAAAAATATGAAGAAAAAAAAACATGGACATAGGGCTTATTAAATTCTTTCAGCGAAAATTGTTTTGAACAAGACCAATTCAAAGGTTTTTGAGGTGGAGGAAGACCTATCGATTGATGTGCCACACGTGGGCTTGCAAAGAAAAAAAAAAAAAAAAATTTTTTTTTAGTTTTTTTTTTAACTTTTTTTAGGAATTGAATTACAAAACTATGTAGCGGTTAATAAAATACACCTATCCTCAAAATTTTATTCAAATACACCTTATAGTTTTCGAGTAAAATGCCTGTGACATACGGACGGACAGACAGACAGACATGACGAATCTATAAGGGTTCCGTTTTTTGCCATTTTAATAGACACGGAACCCTTCGTTGTGCGTGGTCCGACACGCACTTGGCCGCTTATTTATATTCTCAATAAATCGTCGCAATCACAAATATCACAATCGAACCCCGCTGCTAATTCTTCCGAAAAACATACTTTGGTACTTTTGGCAGATGTCACAAACGTCAACTGTCAAAAACAATCGCATGGTGATTTCAATTACGAGTGGGTAGGGGCACTCGTAAATCGATATCATAGGTATGACAAATGTAAGTCACCGGTGAGTTTCAAAAATACGAACTTTCGGAAATCACTCACATCCGTGAGAATTAGTCACTTGGTGAGAATTAGTCACTTGGTGAGAATTAGTCACTTGGTGAGAATTAGTCACTTGGTGAGAATTAGTCACTTGGTGAGAATTAGTCACTTGGTGAGAATTAGTCACTTGGTGAGAATTAGTCACTTGGTGAGAATTAGTCACTTGGTGAGAATTAGTCACTTGGTGAGAATTAGTCACTTGGTGAGAATTAGTCACTTGGTGAGAATTAGTCACTTGGTGAGATTCAAAAATCGATCCCCTGTGTAGTATTTAAGATGATGATCTTCCTATATAAAGAAATAAAATGAAATAAAAATAGTATACTACTGGAATACATACAATGTCATTACACCCAAAAATCGGAATAAATCATGCTCATCATAAAAATATTTGCCCTCGATGGGATTTGAATCCAGCATCGACTAGCATGCGTCGTCAGCTTCGCAATTTGGGCCATTCATTACCAACTGAAATCCAGCAGCTTAGCCTGAGCTGGTAGATTTATCATAACATCTTAATCAAGTTCCTGCAAGCACGCACTTACTCTTTAATCCAATAGTCGTAGTCAACCACATCCTTTAACGCGACATTTACTTCTTCGTTGTATTCTCGTCTACCCGCTACCGAATTCATCTTGGCACTATTCGTAGGCCGCGGAAAGTTTCTCAACTTATGCACCAGTATGTTCAAATGGCCACAAATGTGAAAGACGATTATGAATATCAAAAGATCTACACAACACATCGTTGTAGCAACATTGTAGCCGGGGTACAAATTTAAAAAAAACATAATAACATAATCATGCGTGTCCGTGAAGTGTTTTAAATTAAATAAATCATAGTTAACGGCATGCGCAAATGTCCCGTTTTCTGGACGGTTGTCACTGAACATTCCTGCATGTATGTTTTGGATAAGGGGCACCAACATGTACAACGATAGCGCACCGACCAACTGAGTAAGAATTATCATGGCGGCGATCTTGCAAATTTTGTTGATCTTACGGCACTCCTGAAACAGATAAGTTGCTGTTCAAAATGTAAAGCTTGGGATTCAACAGGGAAAAATACTTGTTTGGCACTTGGCTGTCAAAATGAAATTAGGTACCTAACACAGTGTTTGTAATTTGTTTTTCAAGATATTTGCTCGTAACTTACCTCTTATTATGTCGCTTTTAGGCTCATAATAGAAAATCAAACGAACTTACCTGTAAGTGACGTTCGATGATTATTAAACGAGGTGATTCGCCTGAGAGATTACACTGAATTTACTTGTACTTGTAGTAGCACGCATAATGTGTTGGCCATTGTACACGACTCTAATATATATATATATAAATAAATAAATATTAGGCGACAATCTTACACAAATCGACCTAGTCCCATAGTAAGCTCAATAAGGCTTGTGTTATGGGTACTAGACGACGATATATATAATAGATAGAAATACTTAAATACATAGAAAACATCCATGACTCAGAAACAAATATTCATGCTCATCACACAAATATTTGTCCTTACCGGGATTCGAACCCAGGACCTTCAGCTTCGTAGGCAGCGTCACTACCCACTAGACTAACCGGTCGTCATATATATATTCCTATTTTTAGAGGGTACCTCATAAATTCATACACTTTTGGAGCCCTGAGTTCATCAACTATTTCGTGAGACCTGGGCAAGATCAGAACTTGTTCTGGATAGATAGGGTCAGGGTGGGTGTGTAATTTCTCAGGCGAATCACCTCGTTTAATAATCATCAAACGTCACTTACAGGTAAGTTCGTTTGATTTTATATTAAACTCTGTGATTCACCTTTCGAGATTACACTTAATTTACTTGTAGATGTTCAAAGCTTCACGAAATAGGTTTGTTAGACAGAGAAATCGAAACAAACAAATTAACAGAATAAGTTCCGTGTATATTTAAATTTTCTACATAAGGTAGGTAATTGTTAAGACTATCTATCTTAACTAATGATTTAACATTAATAAACAATCAAAATATAACATTTATTCTAAAATCGAAGTAATACTGCAAAGACATCGGGCAAACGACTGAGCTGTATCGGGTATTACTTCTCTGTTATAAAATTTTGCAAAGGATGCGGAATCGCCTGTCCATCCTGCGGCTCGCTCTATAACATCTATGCTCACACCTAACTTATAAGCAGACGTAGATGCGTGTCTGGTGCTGTGAGAACTGAAACCTGCCGTGTCGATCCCGCTCTCATGCAGTGTGGCTTTGATCCAGCGACTTAATGATTGAGAACAGACATTTTTATACGGTTTCTTTAGACTAAGAAACAAAAATTCACAATTTGGTTGCCTTTTATCAGCTGTGACTTTTACGTACCTATTGTTCTAGTCCTAGCAGGACAAATAGAAGGTTGTTCATCGAAGTATGGAAGAGTCAACAAAGGCTGTGATCTACCAATCGCCGAAGTTTGAATATTATCTGAGATTTTCATTATTATTTTATCCCCGATAAATTGTTATATATATATATTATATATTATATATACTCGAATCAACGACAGCGTCTGTACGCGGTGAGCAGTGGTCAGAGCGAGTAATGTTGCTAGCTTCTTAGACAATAAATCAAACGTCAAGTCTTCATTCGGAATATGATTACTTAAATAATCTAAAACCAAAGCTGGATTCCATGTAGAATTATATCTTGGTTGGGGAGTTCTTAATTTATATACCCCTTTCATAAATCGTTTTATCTTTGAATCATTCATTGTTTCAGAATAAGGGGTATAGCTGATTTTGCGGAATTTATCGATCCATATTCATTATTTTGATTATATAGATTAACCAAAAATCTAACTACATCTTTAACCGACGCGTCATAAAAATCAATTCTAATTTCTTGGCAAAAATAAAACCAATTCTTAATACAAGGATCATACTGACTGATCGTGCTGTGGGCGAGTGATGCGAGCATCACCTCTACAGCTTCAGGAACGCCGTCCGGATAAGACTGCGGCAACCAGGGTAAGGCTCCGGTGAAGCTTGTGTTCGGCACTTTAAGGTGAATGCAATAATTTAGCCCTGGGGGAAAATACCAACTTATTTGAAATCTGCAATTTCTTAAAAAGGGGAAACCAGGGTTGTGTGTGCCACAAAGGCACGACCAAGATTCCTTCCGCTTTATCATGAACAATTTTCTGTAATACTTTCAGTCTTAGAGAAAATGGAGGGAAAGCGTAAAAGAAGAAAGAACACCAAGAAATAGTAAAAGCATCAACTTTAAATGCTTCTGGGTCTCTATGCCAAGAAACGAATTTAGTGCATTTTTTATTTAAGCGGCTCGCAAACAAGTCGATTTCTGGTAATCGAAATGTCTCGCAAATCAAATTATAAGCATCTCCAGCGAGCTCCCATTCCACATCGGCATGTGTGCGCCGTGATTCCACATCGGCATGTGTGCGCCGTGATTCCACATCGGCATGTGTGCGCCGTGATTCCACATCGGCATGTGTGTGCCGTGATTCCACATCGGCATGTGTGCGCCGTGATTCGGATATACTAGAACTTATGTACTTAAGACGCAAAAATATATAACCGTCTTTGTTCGCACCACTGCCAATTTTCCGGCTTAATGCATTCAGATGCGGAAATTGAATGCCGCCAAAGCGATTTATATATGCAATTGCCGTGGTATTATCGATACGTAAAAGTATCTCGCAATTAGATATTTTTTTGGCAAAAATCTTTAATCCAAAAAAAGCAGCTGTCAATTCTAAAAAGTTTATATGCATATTTAATTCGACTGCAGACCACTGCCAGCTCGCTGTTTGATCGAACAATTAATGCCCCAACCTTTGCCAGAAGCATCTGAGAAAAATTCTAATCGGTAAGCGCCTGACCTAATGGGGTTATAGCAGTGGTCAATATTACGTAACCACCAATTAAAATCGTCACTAAGATGATTTGGCATTGACATGTATTGGTTGTAGTCGGCATTGTCTTTAAGGCAAAGATATTTCTGACGTTCGAACAATTTGGTGTAAATCCATCTGCACTGAACAGCTGGGCAGACGGATACTATACTAGTAAACCAATGAAATGTGCAAAATCACGAACTTTGCACCTTTTCATATTTGCGAAACGTATTATTTCGTTTTTGATTTTTAACCTTTTATACTCTGGAATACTAATTGACAAATTGGTGGAATTAAAAACGAAACCCAAAAAAGTAACGGTTCTACTAGGCGTACAGTCACTTTTTTCTAGATTAATTTTAAACCCCAGTGATTCTAATAAGGTTTTGGTCCGCATGAAATTTTGTCTGCATTCGTATGGGCTGGATCCCAAGAGACAGATGTAGAGATGGGTAGTGGGTAAAAACCCATGGGTAAATACCGGGTATTTACCCGGTATTTACCCAATCTACCCGTATTTACCCGTTTCTTCCCAAAAACGTGGGTATAAACTCTTTCGATGCGTATTTTTTGCAAAATATTATAATGAAAATGTTTTAAAGTTATATAGGAATGTATAAACGTTGTCCTCATTGAAATTATGCATGTAGTTAATAAAATAAATACAAAATAAAATTAATTGTTTGTATTTACATGCATCCGAGCTCAGAAAGAAGTTTATCAATTACTAAGTGAGTTTTAAATAACTTTGGGATGGAAAAACAAAAGTTGTAGGTAAGTATATTATATTATTTTTTGTACCGCCAATCCAAATAAAATTCAATATCGTGAGCTTTTACCACAAACAAAACAAAACAAAATCTTTAGTTAAAGCATGGGTCAAATATCCACACGTGGCACTTAACGCACAATAGCCGTCTCAACCAGGCAACCGATAAACATTTATTGAGCTGGTCGGACGCGGTGAAATATTCGCGCGTCGCAGGTAGCACGATCGCAGCGTCGCTACCTGTTAGGGACTTCACTAATGTAAAACACAAATTAGTCAATATTATTATTAACTAAGTGCCACCATGTGAATTTGACTCAAATATTTTATTTATTTGCTTTCTGTAAGACCAAGAATCCTATAGTCTGGCAAAAAAGTCTAGAAAATAATAGGGGCGCCACTATCGCTAATATGGCAACACGGATAATAGACCTAGATATTTTGATACTTCACTGTTTACGAGGACATTTATTTTTATTTGGATCCTAATTTAGAAGAATTACAATCAAATACATATTGGTATAGACATACAAACTCACAAACGAATGTTTAAGTCTTAAAGTAAAAACTCATCAAATTTATTGCAAGTAACAAGCTTGTTTTATGTAAACATAAGCTCTAAAACTTACTATGTTAACAAGATGAAAATTATCAATTTACTGTAATTGTAGCGTAAGGAATAAATAATATAATCATTCATAATATAACACTTATAAGTAGTCTACAATAAATAAAACCCTATAATTTCAGCAGTTCTTCTATAAACATTGTCAAATCCCGACAAATGATTCTTAGTTAATATTGCGCATGATATCGCTTGTAAACATAATAAGTTACTTTCCGAGCGGAACTGCGTATTGTCTTGCTCATTGTTTGGAATTTTTGTTCCATTTCAATGCTAATAAATCCGCGAAATTTAATAATACAGGAAAATAACAACACAGATTACAATACGTCTACTAGCATAAGAGCATAACACAAGTTTAACGAAGTTACCAGGGTCGAAAAAAATTGTTCGGTTTATAAACTTTTTTGCCAAGCTGCACGCATTTACTCAAAATCACATAGTATGTGCCTAGTTTAGTAATTATGGTCATCTAACTTATACACAATAATTATTAATTAGACTTTACAAACTACAAAAAATCCTGTTTTAGAGCTTTCTTTAAATATTTCTTGCACAATAAGTAGATGGCAACACTACTTCAATATTATTCTTATATTTTGTTTAGGCTTATAGTTACTGTTCTAGTAGTGGCTGGACCTTTAACTTTATCTGATTTCGGAAAAAAATACATGTGGTATTTTGGATAATAAAAGAATGTATTCTCATAAACTATGCATCATAATGGATATTTCATAATGACAAAAGTTGTTCAAAAGGCTTAGAACACTTCATTAAAAAAAACTCAGGCCTAAAATGTCACTTTTTGTCAAAATCCAGTCGAAATAGTTTATACCCACCAATTTGGGTAGATACGGGTATTTACCGGGTGCATTGGGTAAATACCGGGTATTTACCCGGTATTTACCCACCTCTACCCATCTCTAGACAGATGTCGTCTAGATAAATGACTGAAAACAAGCCTTGATTACGTAAATACTCCATAACGGGGCGCATGAGCTTAGTAAACACGTACTGGGCTAGATTTGTTCCAAAAGTTAACACCTGAAATTCATATAAGCGCCCCATCCACTGAAATCTCAAATATTTTTTGTAGTCTTCATGACTACTTAAAGATAAATAGGCATTGTTGAGGTCTATCTTGCACATATAAGCATCTTTTGACAAAAGTCGAATCAAAGTTCGGTAATCTTCAATTTTAAAGCGTGGCGGTGGCAGCGCGCGGCAGCCGGCCGCCTGCTGCCGCGCGCCGCCGCCGGCCGCCTGCTGCCGCGCGCCGCCGCCGGCCGCCTGCTGCCGCGCGCCGCCGCCGGCCGCCTGCTGCCGCGCGCCGCCGCCGGCCGCCTGCTGCGCCCACCAGCCGTCAAGCTCGGCTGCATGAACGCGCGCCGAGGTGCCGCCGGTGGCGGGCCCCGCCAGTTTAAAGCTCTTGAGGTAGATGCTTCTGGCTGCTTGTTCTTGGGTTGAGGCCTAGTTTTTGATGAAGCAGGTCTCATTTCATGCCCCATAATCGCCTTCATAGATTTCAGTTTGTCTGAAAGATCGGTCCCGAAAAGAAATTGATCCCGTTTGAGGTCCTTGATACTGTCTTTGACTTCTTTGCTAAGGCAGGCGAGTAAGAAATTATTTCTAGCCGAAGTTTCTAAGAAATTAATATGGCATAAACGGCCTTCGTCGCTGAGCAACTTTAGAGCTTCCTTGTTGTCCGTGGAACTGACATTTTTCTCTAAAGGTGATGACATTAAATTGCCTATAAATGTTATGACGCAAGCCATGTTTTTCTGCTTGTCTGATAAAATAACGTCCCTCTTGACCGCGTTTTCGTTAACCGCCGCTTTGATCTCGGGGTTTAGTACAGGGTTTTGTGCTAAATTAAGGTTCTCAGGAATGTTGTGACTTTCGACGATTTCTATTCTGATATCCTCTTTTAGCCCATTTACCAGTATATCAGACCACCGACTAAGAATATCTTTGTGTATAGCTTTGCTAAAGATTTCTTCTTTGGCCGGCTCGTCGCCTAGAATACTCAACATATACAGGGTGGCTCATTCAGAGCGGTCAGTATGGGAAAGTCTGAAACTATAAGATATACGAAGATCTGTTCTTAGGAACCATGTCATCGATTTTAGTAACAAGAAAAACTGCATTCATACATTTAAAAAAAAACTTGTACTCAGCTCGCCTGCCATGCCATGCCTTTTATTCATTTTAAGTGCGTAATATTTTCTGATGAAACGCAATTTTCCAACAACGGAATGTACAATCGTAAAAATCATCACTATTGGAGTCGAGAAAATCCCTTAACACCCCTTAACCTGTATACTCTGGTCTAACTCGGGCGCAGCCTCAGCCTGAGTATTAGATTCCGTGGTTGGTATACTGTGCTGTCCTGATGGGGTTCCGGAAACGCCAACAAACGAGTCAAAATGGGAGAGCCACGTATGTCACGAAACAGCCATTCAAACTGTTTTCATATTTGACTTGACCCCTTTTAAGTACTTTATAATGATAACTTAGTAACTAATACAACAGTAGCTGTCTCGCGGACCGTTGCAACTGTGTATTGGAGTGAAAAAAACCTATATACCACGAAACAACCTTGCGGATTGGTCTGAAGTATCGTATAGGTCAGTATGTAGCCTTACAGATTAAACTTATACACTCAAAACGTAAAAGAAAAATCTGAGATGGTAAGCAACAGCGTTGCATAAATAAATAGGCCACTGTAGGTATATAGTCATATAGTGTAGAAATAAGTAGGTCAAGATTGTATCCGATTGCCGCCGTCGGGAGGCGCGCGCGCGCGCACCGACGCGACGCCCCAACGTTCCCTACAAAACCGTTACCTACGAAACAAAGAAAACGTACCTTCTATTTGCTGAACTTCCAGCTCAGGAACATGGTCCATGTCCAACACGTTTATCACTTCTACCTCAGATTGATCCGCATCCGACACTGACTGCAAATCCGACGACTCAGAGTCCGATGAACCCTTATGATGATCGCGACGAAATTTAGCCATTTTTTGCTCCAGTTTTCTGATTTTCCGTGCTAAATATTCTTCTTCATCACTATTCCTACGTTTACCCGTGGTGACAAACGCAACTTATTATTAAATATACAAGTACAGCTAATTAACACGGGAACCTTCCATATATATATTATAGAGTTGCTTTAAAATCGTGTAGAATGGCCAACACATATGCGTGCTACTAAACGTAAATTAAGTGTAATCTCGAAAGGCGAATCACAGAGTTTAATACTAATAAATAATATAAAATAAATAAATAAATATTAGGGGACAATCTTACACAAATCGACCTAGTCCCATAGTAAGCTCAATAAGGCTTGTGTTATGGGTACTAGACGACGATATATTTAATAGATAGAAATACTTAAATACATAGAAAACATCCATGACTCAGAAACAAATATTCATGCTTATCACACAAATATTTGCCCTTACCGGGATTCGAACCCAGGACCTTCAGCTTCGTAGGCAGCGTCACTACCCACTAGACTAACCGGTCGTCTAAAATTCTGGGTATTAAACACGCGTGTTTTATAACATTACGACACACTGTGTTATGGTTACGTTGGCACCTTGCAGCAAGATGTTTGCATGGACACGGTGCATTTTTAAATTAACCGGGTCGTACAGAATGTACAGCTTTTTCTTTAAGTGTGCCGTTCATTCGCCATATAAACAAATTGCATAATTTCAAGTAGCATACGAACGGAAATCATAACAAACTATTATCATAATAACAAAATGGATATTATTATTGGTCATAACATTTAAATAACATAACACTCATTTATCACCACCACATTTGCTATAACGTTTATGTGTACTAATTTCTTTTTGCATAACATACATTTAGTATAATGATTAAAACTGATAACAACACTTAGTATGTACTTAGTTTTACTAAGTGATTGCTATCACATCCTAGAAAAACAGACACAGGTAATAAAACCGAATCGGAGCACCCCAATATCTACGTGGTCTTGTCTGCCCTACCCCTAGCTAGAGTGTATATAAAAAGCCGGAGGCGCGGAGGGGGAGCAGCCCTCGCCCGCTGTGATAAAGCGCGGGAGCTGTGCAAAGCGGGGCGGCTGAGGGCAAGCCCAAGCTGCGGAGCGGAGCACGGGCGCCCGTGCGCCGTCACGCGAGGGCGAAAGGGCTGCTCTCCCCGCAGCGCCGGAGCTAAGGCGGAGTCCTGTCACTGTCCAATCGACAGTCATTCTATCTAGCTTAAATATGAAAAGGGCACAGAAGGTGAGTAAATGAAGAACAACTATTAAGATTTTTCATTTATTATACTTTAATAAAACTATGAAAAAAGTTCTTTATAAAAAAAACATAATGAGCATGAAATATTATACAGAGTGACCATTATAGCGTTTATTTATTATATAAATGGAATTTATTAACATTGATGATTATAATCGATGAAGTTATGCAAATAGTTTATATTCATTTTGTTTTTATGCAATTTAACCACTATACAACCTGAAACTGCAATTCGTTGTTATGCAAAATTAAAATATGCTATATGTTTTTACATGAAACATTACACACCCTTTTTAGGGTTCCGTAGCCAAATGGCAAAAAACGGAACCCTTATAGATTCGTCATGTCTGCCTGTCTGTCTGTCTGTCTGTCCGTCCGTATGTCACAGGCATTTTACTCGAAAACTATAAGGTGTATTTGAATAAAATTTTCAGGATAGGTGTATTTTGTTAACCGCTACACAGTTTTGTAACAAAATTACTAAAAAAAAATTTTGTAGGGGTGCACTTCATACACAAAACTGAAGCTAGAAATTTTTTTTTCATTCCAAGCCCACGTGTGGCACATCAATCGATAGGCCTTTCAAAATAAATAAAAGGTTTCTCAGCATTTTTTTTGATTAAGTGAATAGAGTCGGAGATAATCTCCTCGAAAGTTACTAAAATTGTGTCCCCCCCCTCTAATTTTTGAACCGTGTATTTTAAAAATATGAAAAAAATCATGCTCATAGGGCTTATTAAATTCTCTTACCGAAAATTATTTTGAACAAGATCGGTTCAAAGGTTTTTGAGATATTTCTAAAAAACTGCCTTCCTTAAAGAAAAGGACGTAAGTGCCATACGATTTCAGTAACGATACGACCTTTTTAATAGGCACGCAACCCTCGTTGTGCGTGGTCCGACACACACTTGGCCGCTTTTTTAATTCTCGGCAAATGGATTCTTACTCTACTAAACAAATTAAATCCTTTTTGTTAATTAATTGACTACTTCTTTTAGGATATGATATAGAAACGTTTAATTTAGTAAAGGTACTACTACTTACCTACGTACTACTTTACTTTTGATACCATTTTACATGAATTAAAAAAGATAACATTTTAAAACGTAAATATTTGTTTAATGTTGTATTGGCTGTTTAGAGATTTCATCTAAGTCTAGCTTAACACATGCGCGCGCACTGCGCAAACATCACGAAAAAAAACTGTTGCGCGCCATTATAGGTTATTTCACAAATGTTTAAAAGCCTTGTTCTTATTGGTGGATCCCTCTCCATTGTGGTTTATCTTTTTACTAAACGACAACTTTATTTTGCTAACCTATGGTCCTGCCAACCGTATTGTAAATATTTGTAAATTGGCACTGAATCCTTCCCTAATATTAACCAGCTAAGTATGTGGTACAAAACTCTTCTCCAACCATATCTGTCTTCCTTATGTTACATGCTGTGTTTGTATTCACTTACCTTAGCTGCATAGTCACTTTTATGCTTGTGTAAGTGCAAGTGAAATTCTAAAACGAATCTTCTGATTAGGTCACGGTAGTTGTCGAAGAAAGCTAGTGTAAGTCTTTGCTGAAATAAAAGACTATTATTAGAGTACGTATAACTATAAAATAAAAGCTTACATTATCATTTCATACACATGTTTAAGGTTTATTTGGGCAAACAACGGTACAATAATACTTAATACTACGGCGATAGGATATACACACAGAACTATAGTTCTGTGGATATACATCAACCAGCAAAGTTGCCACCACTTAATAATATATATATATTTTTTTTAACTAGGATAGTAACCAAAACCAACAATGTGAATACTTGCTAGCTTAAATTTAAATTTAAGTGAAAAGCCAGTGCGACACATCATCACAAATAAAACATACACCCGAAAACGGAACATTCCTATAACATTGTTGCGAAATCCATTTTCTAGTAAGGTATATGAACGAATTTAAACTTTTTGAAATAATGGTATTAATTACACGGTTCAACTCACGTATTAAATGTTACTACGGGCGACATGTTTCGAACTCTTCGAGAGTTCTTCTTCAGGATCAGTGTATGAGTGTAAGGTAAAAGTATATGAACTTCGGCGCAGAATTTATTCCATGAATATTACAAATGCGAATGTTTGGCTGTTTGTTACTCAATCACGCTAGAACTGTTTATCATATTTATAGCAAATGTAGCAAAGATATTGTATACCTACAGGGTGTAGACATGACCAGTTTTAAGATTTTCAGAACTTGATTTTTAATAAAGTACCTATATAAAATGGTCTAACACCACATAATTAAAAGCAAGTCATAGAATTTTAGGCCCTCAATTTATCTCCAAAAGTTCCAATCGCGTGACGTCACTGCGCCTGCGCGGCTGGAGCTCTTGGCATGGTCTCACAGCCTGTCCCCCTACTGCCGCGTGACGTCACTGCGCCTGCGCGGCTGGAGCTCTTGGCATGGTCTCACAGCCTGTCCCCCTACTGCCGCGTGACGTCACTGCGCCTGCGCGGCTGGAGCTCTTGGCATGGTCTCACAGCCTGTCCCCCTACTGCCGCGTGACGTCACTGCGCCTGCGCGGCTAGAGCTCTTGGCATGGTCTCACAGCCTGTCCCCCTACTGCCGCGTGACGTCACTGCGCCTGCGCGGCTGGAGCTCTTGGCATGGTCTCACAGCCTGTCCCCCTACTGCCGCGTGACGTCACTGCGCCTGCGCGGCTGGAGCTCTTGGCATGGTCTCACAGCCTGTCCCCCTACTGCCGCGTGACGTCACTGCGCCTGCGCGGCTGGAGCTCTTGGCATGGTCTCACAGCCTGTCCCCCTACTGCCGCGTGACGTCACTGCGCCTGCGCGGCTGGAGCTCTTGGCATGGTCTCACAGCCTGTCCCCCTACTGCCGCGTGACGTCACTGCGCCTGCGCGGCTGGAGCTCTTGGCATGGTCTCACAGCCTGTCCCCCTACTGCCGCGTGACGTCACTGCGCCTGCGCGGCTGGAGCTCTTGGCATGGTCTCACAGCCTGTCCCCCTACTGCCGCGTGACGTCACTGCGCCTGCGCGGCTGGAGCTCTTGGCATGGTCTCACAGCCTGTCCCCCTACTGCCGCGTGACGTCACTGCGCCTGCGCGGCTGGAGCTCTTGGCATGGTCTCACAGCCTGTCCCCCTACTGCCGCGTGACGTCACTGCGCCTGCGCGGCTGGAGCTCTTGGCATGGTCTCACAGCCTGTCCCCCTACTGCCGCGTGACGTCACTGCGCCTGCGCGGCTGGAGCTCTTGGCATGGTCTCACAGCCTGTCCCCCTACTGCCGCGTGACGTCACTGCGCCTGCGCGGCTGGAGCTCTTGGCATGGTCTCACAGCCTGTCCCCCTACTGCCGCGTGACGTCACTGCGCCTGCGCGGCTGGAGCTCTTGGCATGGTCTCACAGCCTGTCCCCCTACTGCCGCGTGACGTCACTGCGCCTGCGCGGCTGGAGCTCTTGGCATGGTCTCACAGCCTGTCCCCCTACTGCCGCGTGACGTCACTGCGCCTGCGCGGCTGGAGCTCTTGGCATGGTCTCACAGCCTGTCCCCTTACTGCCGCGTGACGTCACTGCGCCTGCGCTGCTGGAGCTCTTGGCATGGTCTCTTCGTTTGTGTATATCCCTCCCCTCTCGCTCGCTCGAACTAGCAAGTGCGACAGAGACGGAAATACACGAACGATGTTCGTTGTCGTTTCGCGGTAGGCCCTCAAGGCTGTTATTCGCTACGCATTAATGCGGCTCACCCCGCCGGTCACCCGTCACGAAACTAGATCTCGACCTACGCTTAGTTACTGCGTATCGCGGTGTCAAGATATATTTGTGGGTGAGCGTTGAGGTGAGCTTAAAACAAGTTATAGAATAGGGGGGCAGGGGTCTAGCTAGAAAGCGCGTGACATGTGCACAGGAGCGCGGGCGCTGCTGCACTAATCAGCCAACTCGAAATTTGAAAATATGCTAGACATACGTCTAAATTATGCTAAAATGCGAACGAGGCGAGATAATTTGTTTAGCATATCCGAGGGTGGGGCGGGGAGAGGGTCGGCGTCGGCCAACGCTCCATACAAATGTAAAAAAAAATCTCTTATTTTTTTCTAATCAGAACACGATACCTGTTATGCCTTTGATCGGTTCACACCCATTAAAAAAAACTGGTGTCGCAACAAAGTTCTGTATCATAAAATTACTGCAAATGGAAATTATTTAAACTGTATGAGTTTTGTTTGGAACATAAAAATACTTCACACTTAATACTGCTCAATAGTTTGCAACCCAGCATCCGAAATTTTATCCTTTATGTATCCCTTATTTTATTGTGTAAATATGCATCATACCGGCCATACCGCACACCTTGTGACAGCATAAATTGAACAAGCAGCAGATATTCTGTCCTTATCGATTACCTTCTAACCTAACGAGAAGGATCCAAACTGGTCTCTGAATGACAATTTTATTTTTATTTTTATGACGAAGCATCCTGTATAGAAGTGTAAATAAGCTTATTGATATCGCCAAGTCACAAAGCGTTAGAAAAACCCGACAATATTCAGAACTTGTGTAGAAAAAATAAACTTCGTGCATGGAGTATCGTTTTATGATACCAATTAATATGACGTAATTGCATTGTACCGAAAAAAACAAAAGATATTAACGGAACAAGGTACTTAGTTCTCACAAAAATGCACACATAACTGGACAAATATAGGTAAACACTAACCTTCCTTATTCCGAGTTTTCCATAGGTGTAAATATCACTAGATTTAAAAGATATTCCAGGATCAAAATTTATAATTTCTCTAATCGGAAAAAAGCTGCTTTATTCAACTCTTTGACGTTTAGAGAAAAAATATCGCGGTCTATGTATTTGAGCAACGGTAACGTCATTCAGTGCAAGGTAGCGTGTTTAAACAAAATACTTACAGATAAATGGATAATGGAAAAATGACATCGTGTCAATTTTGATACCGTATGCATCTAAAGATTAGGGAAGTGGCAGCGCGCGCGCGTCATGGTCAATGCAGCATCGGTGTACCTACTCGCTGTCTATTAGAAATGGACTCTAGGAATTTTGGAACAGCGTGGTGACCACAGAAGGGAATGTAATAATTCTTAATGAAAAAATATGGTGCGTATTTTTTCATCATGATGCGACAAGGAGTTAAGGTGGTCATAGACGCACCTTGTACCCTGTATAACCTGAATTAAGATAAAGGATACCTATAATTCCAAAAATCAACCCCGAAAAGAATAATTTTTATACGGGAGCTCACTCGGATGATATCGCGTGCATAATATGGAAGTAGAAAATATAATACCATCCAATTAAGATTGTAAGAATGTAAAAGTAGATTTGGTTATTTATTCAAAAATAATGATGTATGATATCAATGATGTAATACAAAAAAGAGAGATACGTTGTCTATACGAAATTCCGTGTTTAAAATGGCCACCAAATCTGACAGCTGAGACACTTTAATACGTTTCCATTGACGACGCGTAACTGAAACAAGTTGGTGCAATTGACTCAGTTTTAGTGTGCCACTTTTGGAGCGCTATAACCTATCTACCTCTTTTTAATATTATTTACATCATTGTATGATATATCAAAAAAACCAGCGAGTTAATTAAGCTTTTCGAGATCGATTTTATTCATCAACAACTCCTTCGTCGTTCGAAAACAATTGAAACCACATTCGATCGTTCCTTATACCATGAATACAATTGAAAATAAAACTCTACTCACGAGCGCCATGATACACATCAAAATGTTAAGATAATCATGTCCCAAATCGATGAAACTTTGAACATGCAAATTCTTCTTGATGTATAACACACATGATGTTCCGAAGCAACAACTTATGGAAAACACAAAGTACTGGTATCTGGTCAACAGTCGAGTCCAAGGAGTCAAAACCTCGTAGGCTCCGTTTGGCCACTGAGCGATCGAGTTCAGTTCGAAGCGGATAATCCTCATGTATTTCAAGTCAAAAACATTTAGTCGCTCGCTAATAACAAAAAGAAATTAACCTTAGTGCAACACTTACAACGCGATTGACACTGTTTGGACGGTTAAGGGCTCATTTTTCAAAAGCTTGTTATATGTATCACATCACAAGCGGGCGCCTCTTTTCAAATTCTATTATTAGAATTAGACTTCCGCTTGCTTAACAAGTTGCAAGCTTTTGAGAAATGGGCTCCAGGGCGCTCGTTGCACTTATTGTATTATTTTCTGACAACGCTCAATATTCTGTAAGTATAGATCATTTACAAGTAGAATCGAAAACGGAACAACATTCAGCTGTTATTAGAATTTTTGTCTGTCTTTCTGCTTAGTTAACTGGGCAACACGTGAAAACAATATGCTATATTTTAAAGCAACAAGCAAGCAATTTTTAGTACAATAAGGGCGTGAATTAGAAAACATCGCCTTTGAAATGTCGTTCTGACAAGATAAGGAAATAATAATGATAATGACTGATTTTCAGATATATGATTACTTAAAATTACATCGACTCAGCCTACTCAAAGTATGGTATTTACTTCATCTTAATGTTATATGAATAAAACTTCACTACGTTAGGTATTAACAGAGTTGGGCATAAATGTATTTGAATAAGAATAAGAACTGAATTTTTATTCTTATTCAAATCGATTTGAATAAGAATAATTCTTGCGCCCGTTATTTAAAATAACACGAAGGTGAATAAATCATGCTACTTTTATTTAAAATGAGGAATAAAATACGGAATAATTAATCCACAAATAGGGTGGTTATTCTAACTAACATTTTATTAAATAAAACGTTATTCAAACTTCAAATAAAGTTAATTTTGTGGTATCGTCGGTAAATTTTTTTAAGTTGAATTTCACACAATGGATTTTAGGACAAGTTTGGGTTTACTTGGTATGTTTTGAAGAGTTCTATACATTACACTTGGTGACGATCTTCTGATGATGGAGTGAGGAGGTGGATAGTGGAACTCCTCAATGGCTACTTCTATACCCCTCGAGTTTGGGCTCATTTGGTGTGATTTGTTGAGCTATATACATTTCACTTGGTGACGATGGTCTGATGATGGAGTGAGGAGGTGTATAGTGGAACTTCTCAATGGCTACTCGTGTACCCCTTGAGTTTGGGTTCATTTGGTTTGTTTTGAAGACCATCGTCACCAAGTATAATGGAAGAAACTCGTCAAAATAAACCAAACTCCTGACTCCTGACTCCATCAACAGACCATCGTCATCAATTGTGATGTATAGAACTCGTCGAAACAAACTAAATGAACCAAAACTCGAGCGGTATACAAGTAGCTATTAAGGAGTTCCGTTATTCCACCATCGACTGGTCAGATCAGCTGAATTCTACCAAATTACTACCTTGTATTTGTACGGTTGCTATATCAAAAACAAAACGAGCAACAAAACTATGTGAAAGTCAAATTGCAAGATTTTATTTATAAAAGGTTTTATTATATGCAATACTTTTAAATTAGACAAGATTCAAGCGTATAGTGCATCTACCGATACCAAATGCGTCGTGTTTACCTTCGTTCCGAGTATCCGAACTACGTTCTTATTCAAGGAATATTATTTAAAATAAGAAATCATGATTAAATTTATTTGAATAAGAATAAGTTAGCTTCATTCAATTTTCTCACATTATTCACGGCAGCGGGGGGTTGCTAGGGGGGGAATAAAAAAATATTTTTATTCTTGATTGATGTTTTTAAGGTAGCTGGGACTTGTAAAATTTTCGATGAATGATGCGACTTCGCGTACCTCCGAATAGCAACGGAGGCCATAGAAAAGTATTTTGAGAGGGGGGGGGGGATAAAAAAAATTGTTTTATCGTAATTAATACGCTAAAATAAGAAACTTTTTTCTGAAATAAAAAATAGCCTAGATATTTGACCTCAGTCAATGGATATTGGTTCTGGCGCTTCGCCGGCCGCTGCCGCGCCACGTTCGCTTCACTCGCTCTGCTCGCGCGCTTATGGTCGCGGTACACCTAACACTCCTCCTCGCTTCGCTCGTCGTCGTCAACCTACACCGACCTGCCTTAGAGGTCCAATATCTTGGCCATTTTTAATTTCAGAGAAAAGTTTTTTCTACAAAACGTGCTTATTTTAGCGTCTTCTATACGATAACATCATAAAAAATAGGTGCCATAATGATACCACCCCCCATCAAAAATTTTCTTTCCCGATCCTTCCTTAGCATTGTAGTGTATTCGCAGCCATTTACATATACCTTTTCGTGCCTTACTGTGGGGTGTAAGCCACGTTTTTCTACTCCTGTACCGTTATCTGTCATTTAAATAGGCTCGCCAAGGCTCGCATCGCAACTCACGCCACTCGCGTTTTAAGACCCTACTTATACAACAGTTGCATAAATAGTAGATTACTGCAGAGGCCGTGAAGTAAGGGATTGCTGGACGAGATTGGGGTAGACGGCCGAGTCGTAGACGAGGCCGAATACAACGAGTCCAGCAATCCCTGTTCCGGCCGAGGATTGTATAGTACTTTTCTCAAACGATGTGAGGAAATATTAAAATTAAAATAAATACTTGGTAATCAATTAAATAATAGGTCATTTGCGCCTTTTTTATTTTTTAAACATGCCATTTGAACAAGCCGTTCGAGCACCATGTTTAACCGCACATAAAGTATAGTACCATAGATTATATTTATTTTTTTTATGAAGCAAGTATGCTAACAGTGTCTAGTGGTGGTTGGCAGTATGTAAATTTTCCTTTGTCAGTTTAATATTAGTAAGCAAATTTAAAAAGTTAGAGTAGCGGACAATAATGGTTTTACTTTGTAAGGAGCCATAAACAAGAAACTTCACGTCTTCATTTCGTGATATTAACGCGTACATTTCCGAGCATGTTTGAGAAAATACTATTACGCGCGTCTTTTAGGGACTTTTGGTCAGGTCGAGCGGGTCATGAGTTGAGTTGCGGGTCGTGACTTTGAAGAACATGTTAACGGTTCATTCTACTTTTTTCTACTTTTATCTACATGTTTTTACTTTATTCTGATTTTTTCTACTTTTTTCTACTTTTATCGACATGTTTCTAATGTTTTCTACTTTTTTCTACTTTTTCCTACTTTTTTCTAATTTTATCTACATTTTTCTACTTTATTCAGATTTTTTCTACTTTATTCAGATTTTTTCTACTTTTTTCTACGTTTCTACTTTTCTATACTTTTATAGCGGGTCATGAGTACTTTGAAGAACATGTTAACGGTTCATTCTACTTTTTTCTACTTTAATCTACATGTTTCTACTTTATTCTGATTTTTTCTACTTTTTTCTACTTTTATCGACGTTTCTAATTTTTTCTACTTTTTTCTACTTTTTCCTACTTTTTTCTACTTTTTCTACTTTTTTATACTTTTATCTACATGTTTCTACTTTATTCAGATTTTTTCTACTTTTTTCTACGTTTCTACTTTTTTATACTTTTATAGCGGGTCATGAGTACTTTGAAGAACATGTTAACGGTTCATTCTACTTTTTTCTACTTTTATCTACATGTTTCTAGTTTATTCTGATTTTTTCTACTTATTTCCACTTTTTTCTACGTTTCTACTTTTTTATACTTTTATCTACATGTTTCTACTATATTCTACTTTTATCTACATGTTTTTACTTTTATCTACTTTTTTCTACTTTTATCTACACCTTTCTAGTTTATTCTACTTCTTTTCTACTTTTTTCTACTTTTATCTACACGTTTCTACTTTTTTCTGCTTTTTTCCATTTTATTCTGTTTTTTTTCTGCTTTTATCTACGTTTCTACTTTTTTCTACTTTATTCTCCTTTTTTCTACTTTTATCTGTTTCTATTTTTTTTTTACTTTTTTCTACCTTAACCACCCCCATCGTTATTTTTATAAGTCCAAAAAAATGTGTCCATTTAGGAGCCAATATCTCGGTAATTATCAAGTTTAGAAAAAAGTTGCCCACACAAAACATGCCTATTTTAGCGTCCTCTATACGATAGCCTCATAAAAAATAGGTGTCATAATGGCACCATCCCCCATCAAAAAAAATCCAAGTCCCGCGCCCCCTTTGCTATACCCCTTTTTTTTTTTTTTTTTGCGTGGGGAAATGCCTTTACGCATCCCGCCCGGCCGGGTAAGCCAGGGCAGGTATGTCGGACTCCCGGGAACCACTAGGACTACCGACTAAAACCCCACGGTGTTCCATCTCGTCACCACGGTGCCGGGTTACGGGCACGCCGAAGCACTCTTCCGCGACCCGGCGGTGACTGGCCTGGTTAGGGGCCCCGAATTTTGTATCAGGTGGATGTAGACCCAACCTGCACCAGCGGAATGAGTGGCGCGTGGGAACATGCGCAACACAATCTCGGGCCAGTTAGCGTTACGGCAGGCAGACTTCCCCAAGCCAGCCGGCCCTGACCACGGTTAGGGTGGGAAGTGACGGGCATAGGCTCGCCGCCTCCGCCCTGCTCGCCGTTGACGACAATGACGACCGGGATCTTCCGAGGTTGCTTCCCTCTGTCTCTCGGCCGCCTCCTTCAGGTCTATTACGGTCTCGCAGAAGGCGAGAACCGCTCTCCATGCCCTGTCGCTGTCCACGACATTGATAAGCGTGTGTCTCACAAAAGGGCTTGGTTCTACACAAATCGACCCGAATCAGGGCATGCCCTTAACAGGTTAACTTAACTATAACTTATTGCCTGGCCGAAGAGCATAAGCTCGCGGTGCCCACCACTCGGCTCCAAAAAATAAAAAAATCATTCATGGGTAATTGTGTAAGGTTTTATAACAAACTTCCAGGAAACGTAACTGAGTTATCTATTAATAAATTCAAGAACTATGTGAAGCGTAAACTTATTTCGAAAGCTTATTAAAGACTACATGAATGATTAAACTCCATGGAACTAATTGTGACTAAGTTTTTAATCAATAGATTCATTCTCGTTATATTTTGTTTTTTGACATTAGATTGTTTTTCTAGAAACATTCACTAGTATTTTCTATACAACTTTTACTTCATATAATTTTATTTTTTTATGTTTAATGAATTACTTTAAAAAAATAACTGACGATTTAAAGTGCTTGTTACTTGAATAAAGATAATTTTGAGTTTGAGTTTGAGGCCATACGTTATAAAAATCACACAGATTTGGGTTGAAATGAGGTGAAATGAGGGGTTGAAATGTATACAGACTTGATTAGAAGGTTAGCATACACTTGATAATACAATGTTTTTCACTGTGAAATTTATTTTTAAAATAAGAAGTGAAATATTGGAGCTATGTCCCTCCAAAAGGCCTGCGAATTAAAACCAAAAATGTAAACCCTCGCTAATTATTTAATTCTTGAGAAGGATATGTACCTGGTTTCCATTGTTCTTATGACATCGAATGCTTTTTCTGTTACTTTATACTGGGCTACTCACTCGTACTAGCTTACTGGCGGAGTGCCAGAGTATGTCATATCGAATAATAACTTAAGTACCGGTCAAGTCCGATCCGTGAGTAAGGGTTCCGTAGGTACCTAACTGTTAGGCCGCTTACGCGTCTGGCGGTGCGCGCGGGTGTTAGTAAGCTGCCCATGTACATTGTCAATCAAGTCAGTACTGATTATTTACCCTAAAGCAACTTTTTAAGGCACCGTAGGTTCATGGTCTTCTCTCACTCTCACTGAGCATAAGCGTGAGCGAGATGGAAGAGCGTGCTCGGAAGCATGGATATCATGTTTTTTAATTTTTATATTTTGGCCGTTTAAATAAATAAATAAGTTTCTGTCGAAAATTTAATTTTTGGTACCTAAAAGCTTGTATTGCCGTCTGTACTTTTCTGTATACCATTATCAACTACTCATTGAGACGATTCTAACGAGCCCTAACTCAACGGGGTTACGTCGGTTAAGTACTGAATTTCCATGGCCACCTTCTGTCTCCATCATCAGATCAGCTCGATGGTACCATAATATTGAATTGTCATCTAATCTACACTTATACCCAAAATTTCAGCTCAATCGGTCACCAGGAAGTGGGACAAACATAACTTGCAAGATTTGATTACATACTAAACTAACAGGGCAAGTTAATATAAAGCTTGTAAAAAGTAATCACTGAGTTGTCTCAAACATGATTACATGCCGATTTTTAGAATTTTCACAGATGATGTATTTCTGTTGCCGCTATAACAGCAAATACTAAAAACAAAATAAAAAAAATATTTAAGGGGGCTCCCATACAACAAACGTGTTTTTTTTTGCCGTTTTGTCTGTCGCCAGGCTGTATCTCAAGAACTGCGACAGCTAGACAGTTGAAATTTTCACAGATTATGTATTTCTGTTTCCGCTATAACAACAAATACTAAAAACAAAATAAAATAAATATTAAAGGGGGCCTCCCAACAACAAACTTTTTTTTTACTGTTTCACTAAGAAAGTTACCCGAAAGATTGTTAGACTAGTTTTCGTAACTTAGCATTTAGTTACGGCATATGTTTAACGGACCACCAGATATAGTAAAATATGAACACAAAAAAAATACTTTTGACGACCAAAAATAGTAACTGAGCACCTAATTTTTTTCACCATTTTAATGTGAAATGATAACCTAAATAATAACATCTTACTATCCTATTTAAAGAAAATGTCTCCTAATTAATCATTGCTAACACATAAATAGTAAATGATCACCAAAATGTTACCACCATTTTTATGTTAAATGAAAAACAAATTATAACATCTTACTATCCTATTAAAGAAAATGTGTCCCAACCAATCATTGCTAACCCAAAAATAATTAATGAGGGCCAAGATTTAATCACCATTTTTATGTTAATTGATAACCAAATTATAACATCTTACTATCCTATTAAAGAAAATGTCTCCCAACTAATCATTGCTAACCCAAAACTAACTCAGTCTCCCGCCCTCCGCCCAGGCTCCCTCCAGAAACTTGCTTCTGTCTCCGCGGGCTTTTATATACACTCTAGGGGTAAGACAGACAAGACCACGTGGAAGTGGGGTACGCTGATTCTGGTTTTGGTAGCTATTTTTACCTTTCGATCGCTATAAACAAGGAATCATTTAAGTTACTAGAAAATGTTTACTAACCTGATACCTCTTCATATTCCCTAAATTCGCGGCGCGGGCGGGGCGACGGAGTTGAGCGGCAAGTACTACTTTATTTGGTAATATGCATACATTTTATGGCAATCATAGTGACTTATTTAGGTAGACTTATTGTAATAATTTCTTCGCTAAGATTAGGTGCTCAGTTACTAAATTTGGTAATCATTTACTAAATTTGATCTTTGAATACAATTTAATTGTGCAGTCGTTACTAAAACAGGTAGTACCATTGTAATGGTAGAATTCTTTTTTTTGATGTTCAGTACATTTTTTTGGTAAGAAAGCTTGAGGGTATCAAAGTATTTTCTGGTGGTCATTATACTTGTTCCCTTTAGTTACTATGTTAGATTTCTCTGAAATCCATGCAAATAAGCGAACAGATTTGAAAGGGATATTTAAGCCCCGGCTCTAATCTAGGGAACCCTAAAAAAAGATTATTAAGTGAAACAATAACGATAAACAAAGAACATAACGGGCTTGTAGAATAATTTCTCACGGTAGAAACACAGAAAGTGAACTTGTCTGTCGATACACATACATCTTCTTAATTTGACCTTACTAATTTCTAAAAACTTTACTACAACAGACGCTGGAAAGTTTTCATTTTCAGTGTAGGTTATTTTGATTAATTAGTAATGAAATACGAACGTTTAACAAAACACACTTACTCAAAGGTAGCAAAAAGATAATGAAGTTTGTATGGAGAACCGGTTCTTTAGTAGAGGAGATTAGCCTTTTGGGTCATAATAATTACACACACACAGACGGGGTTTGATATTTTTGGTTTTAGTTTGTATACAACTAAGTACTGGCCAAGAATCTGGTCGTCACCCGTATCTTTTTGACGTACTTACTAAGTTAAAAGTGTAGAAAAACCCAAGTGTGCATAATGCGCTTTTAGTAACACCACCTTCAAAAAAGAAAAAAACTGATATCTACTACTTATTTGATTAGGGTTCACTGACTTGGAATGACAAAAACTGACGAAGATACAAATACAATAAAGCTAATAGTGATTCCATGGTTCGTCACAATCAGCCATTATATGGCGTACATTTTTAAAGATTCTAGGTGTCATTGAAATTGAATCCCCCAAAAATAAAAAATAAATGTCAATATTACGAATATTAATGATTTAACAATAATAAAAAAGAATTATCAATGTCATGCTGTCTGGCAAAAAAGTCTAGAAAACGAACACGGCAACACGAATAGTACCTACCTAGAGATTTTGTTACTTCACTTTTTACTAGGATATTATTTAAATTAGGAAGGATGGTACGTATAGACATACAAACTCACAAACATTACCTCTGTATACCCAATGTATATGAAGACAGAATGCTAGTCATTAAAATTTATACAATATTTGTTACCTTTATTGAAATGTACAGTTTCTCCTTCTTCCAAATATTCCACTTTGTTTACAATTAGTCAATTACACTTAATTAAAATACTTAAAATTCTTCCAATATATTGCAAGCACCCAATTGGTTTTATGTAAACATACCATGTAACACACCTTTAAAATGCACTATGTAAAATAAAACGAAAATTATAAATTTAGTATATTTGTAGCGTTAGGAATAATAATTAGAAATTAGCCGCTTGGCGCCACTGTCGCCAAGTGACATGTTTGAATAGTTCCGTATTTTAATTATTGATTAAATTCTATTTTTTACATTTTTATTACGCTAATTATAATAATAATAATAATGCCGTGTTGCTCGCGTCAAGTTTCCGGACGCTGACCGTGCACCTAGGACCGCCGGGGGTGTCCCTGCATGGCAAGTACGGATTGAGCGTCGTATCAATACGTTTAGGACTCTCATTGCAAAGCTGATCTGCTTCAGGGGGGGCAACAACCGCCCCCGGGTCATGCGTTTTGTGAACCAGGCCTTCGCGGGAACTGTTATCAGGCCCCGCGACTACATGGCCTGTGTCACAGAGCGTATTGACTTTCTGAAGCAGAAAGTCTATGCATGGGCAGGCCTTACTCGCCGCTACAGAGAGCGTGTGGACCGATACCAGCAGAATCGCCTTTTCCAGAGCGATCAAAGGAAGGTATACCGAAAGTGGGAGGGAGCCGACCTTCGTGTGTCCGACGGGCGGAAGCCGGATGCTACTGCGATGGTTGACTTGATGGTTGGTTGGTTGTTGCGTAGTATCTGGTCGGTGCCAGTCGAACACACCGAAGGCGAGTGGATGAGTGTTGTAGAACGTGAGTGTGAGTTCATCGAACCCATGGGGACTGTTACCGCCAGCCCCGAAGACGTGAGTTGTGCCATCCGTTTGGCCCCAAACTGGAAGTCCTGGACCGGATGGATTACACAACTTCTGGCTGAAATGGTTTCGATGCTCACACCTGCGTTTGGCAACGCAGTTCCAGCGAGCGCTTGAGCTCGGTTCCCTGCCATCTTTCTTGACAACTGGTATCACCTCCCTGCTCTATAAGTCCGGTAGTACCGCGGAAGCGAAAAACTACAGACCCATCACGTGCTTGCCTACGCTGTACAAGCTCCTTACATCCATTTTGAGAGCAAAAATTTACACACACATCGTTGCAAACAACGTTTTGGCCCCTGCTCAAAATGGATGTAGGGTTGGGTCTCGTGGTACTAAAGAGCTCCTCCTCATAGACATGACCATTTGCCAATGAGTCCGGCGGAACAAAGGGGCCCTCTCGGCCGCCTGGATTGACTACAAGAAGGCCCGAATCATAATTCGGTGCCTCATTCATGGCTGAGGAGGATCTTAGAGTTGTATAAAGTTGATGCAGTTCTGAGATCCATCTTAGGCGCTTGCATGGGGCAGTGGACCACAGTCCTTCGTCAACCGGGGGGAGGAGATTGCCCGTCTGGTCTGCAAGACTCTATAAGGATTGAACGTGGGATCTTCCAGGGCGACAGTCTGAGTCCTTTGTGGTTCTGCCTAGCGTTGAATCCGCTTAGCACCCTGCTGAAGGATTGAGGGCTAGGTTGCCGGCTTCGGAGAGAAGGTGAGGTCATTTCTCATCTGCTCTATATGGATGACCTCAAGCTATTTGCACCAAATGCACATGACCTGTTGGAACTACTGAAAACAACAGAAGTCTTCAGTAGCGCCATCAAAATGGAATTTGGTGTCGATAAGTGTGCGGTCATGCATGTACAGCGGGGGAAAGTTGTAAATTCAACAAATTTGCAACTTTCTGAGACAATGTCCCTCAAATCTATCTCCGAAGCAGAAACCTATAAGTATCTTGGTATGTCACAGTCATTGGGTATTGAGGGTGAGGGCGTAAAGCGGGCGGTGAAGAAGCGCTTCTTTTGTCGCCTGACCAAGTACTTTATAGTCTTTTGTCGGGCGGCAACAAGGTGCGCGCCTTCAACGCCTGGGTGATGCCCTTGCTTACTTACTCCTTTGGCGTACTAAGGTAGACCCAGACTGAGCTAGATGCCCTGGACCGAAGAGTCCGAGTACTGCTTACTGCGCATCGCATGCTACACCCACGCTCTTCTGTTATGAGACTGTACATCTCGCGGAAGTGTGGAGGTCGTGGCTTTTTAAATGCCAAAGATCTCCACAACCGCGAGGTGTGCAGCCTCAGGGATTATTTCCTAAACAACGAGTGTGGGATGCATCGCGACGTAGTAGCAGTAGACGGAAACTTCACCCCGCTCTCCTTGGCAAACGAGAACTGGCGCAGACTTAAAGTAATGAGCGCCGAGGACCGCAGGGCGGTATGGAGGAGCAAGGGGCACGGGCGGTTCTACAAGGCCCTCACAGGGCCCGATGTAGATGTGCTCGCGTCGGTGAACTGGCTACGTTTCGGGGATCTCTTCTGGGAAACCGAAGGTTTTGTCTGTGCAATTGCGGACGAAGTTATCATGACGAACAATTACCGGAGGTATATCCTGAACGACGGTACGGTCGACATTTGTCGGGCATGCCGCCGTCCCGGGGAGTCACTCAGGCATATTATCTCCGGTTGTGGTCATCTTGCTAACGGCGAGTACTTGCACAGACATAACCTTGTAGCCAGAATTATTCACCAGCAACTTGCTCTAATATACGGTCTTGTGGCCTCCGAAGTGCCTTACTATAAATACACACCTGCACCAGTTCTCGAAAATGGTCGTGCCACGCTCTATTGGGATCGATCTGTCATCACGGACAGGACTATTCTAGCCAATATGCCTGATATCGTGCTGACAGATCGATCGAAACGCCAGGCAGTGCTCGTCGACATCACCATCCCCCATGACGAGAACCTCTTGAAGGCTGAGAAGGACAAAGCCAGCAAGTACCTAGACCTGGCTCACGAGGTAACCGCCATGTGGGATGTTGATTCGACGATCATCGTCCCGGTAGTCGTTTCGGCGAACGGTTTAATAGCGAAGAGTCTCGACCATCACCTCAAGAGACTCTCGCTAGGCGGCTGGATCAAGGGTCAGATACAGAAGGCGGTACTCCTGGATACTGCGCGGATAGTCAGGAGGTTCCTGTCTCTGTCGCCCTGACCGCCGGCAGCTTAGGCCCCGCCTCGCTGCTGGCTGCACCCTAGGTTAGGTTTTTATAATGTTTTTATGTTTTGTATGTATAGTTTTATATTTTACTTTTTATATATAATTATTGTAAAAACCTAGTCTAAGACGAAATATAAATAAAGAGTATAATAATAATAAATATTAGGGGACAATCTTACACAAACCTAGTCCCATAGTAAGCTCATTAAGGCTTGTGTTATGGGCACTAGACGACGGTATATATAATAGATATAAATACTTAAATACATAGAAAACTTCCATGACTCGGAAACAAATATTCATGCTCATCACACAAATATTTGCCCTTACCGGGATTCGATCCCAGGACCTTCAGCTTCATATGCAGCGTCACTACCCACTAGGCTAATCGGTCGTCGACTACTATTATACTTTTAATACTTAAATAACAAATTGTGATACTGTGACATATACATATTGGACATGGCACCGCTAAAATCAAAAGTTGCCACAAGAGAAGAGATGGACAAAAGGTTAGTGGACGTTATTTTGAATCTCGAAGTCGAGTTAAAAGAAATAAAGCACAAGCTACATGGATGCCACGATTTAAATTCAAACCAGCAACACGAAATTATCGAAAAGTAGAACCAAATGGCTGAGCTTCTAAAATATATAATATAAATACCGTATAAATTACACTCGCACTTTACAAATAACGTAACACTGGATGAGTCCGGCCCGCAGGGCCTTCCATACTACGGTGACACGGCTGATGAAGAAGCTGCTACTCAGAGCGCTCCTACGGCTGCGGCCGAGGCCGCGAAGTCACAAAATAGATAAGTACAGAAGTCAATCACATGTATGTACCTCACTTTTCATACCTACGCTCGTTGGTCGCTCTAGGGTTGTCAACTATGGCTTATGCACAAACAACTATACTATATAAAAACTTATCCTTCAAAACAAAACAAAAACCTGCCTAGTGCCTACTATTACAATACAAAAAATTTTCAGAACAGAAAGATACATTTTACGTTTGTCAATTTTCACTTTCGAAGATCCCTAATAACTTCTAAACGGATTACCCTAGTTATACAATTTCCATTGCCCTATCCGTTTTAGACCTAAACCTAATAAATGACACTAAAAACAACACAATATCAACACAAACAAAAAAACACGTTTTCAACTTACGTAAGGAATTTACCTTGCAAAAATGTAGTTACTTCGTTTTTATACTGATTCGAAATAGGAAACTATTATATAAATCGATCTTAGATTAATTTTTCGGGGGCCGGGGCGGGGCGCTTACCTACACACCTAAATGTTCTGTAGCATTAGTGTGAGATTGCAGTGAGTCGCGTAACGCGACTCGCGTTTACTTAAGTCGCGAGCGACTCCGTAAATTATTAGTATGGAGAATCTTTACACCGCCCCTGGCAGTCACTCATAGAACTAAAAATCCAATCGGTAACAGGAGTCACTTATACGTTAATTTACTCGCAATCGTCAACTCGATCGGTCGTATAGTTTACTCGATAGACGCGTCACGGAGTGGTGTGGCTAGCGCACAGAAAATAATTGAATTAGCACTTGTGAATCTTGTGATTTGTCGAATGCAATTTGAGCCAAATTGTACCAATTGGAATCCATTTAGTCATAATAAAGCACTGCCTCATCATTGTAATGTGACTTACTTTTTCTCACGATAATATCAATTTGCGCGCACGCGACGTGATGATCACAGGCTATTAAACAAATGTGTATTAATTTATGGAAAGACTTCTTACCATATTATATTTTGCTTCTAAATTACTTAACGGAAAACTTGGCTAATAGGAGACGCTATACGACCGAAATCGGCAGGACTGCCAAGCAAGGTCACAGAAAATCTAGTATGGAGTGACCTTGATTTGGCTGGCCGCTGTGATTCCGACACGTATCCTCACGGGCCGAATCAAGCGGCGGCCTGCATGCAGTCCCGCTGATGTTAGCCCGTGTAGCGTCTCCCAATCATAAATTATTTCCATGATTCGAAACATGCATGCAATTTGTCATTACACAGAATTACAGAAATATCTAAACAACTGTGAGACTATAGAAGAATATTTTCTCAAAAATGGCCCGCAAAGTGACTATAACTCGCTACATATTGGAAGGTAAAGTGTATAGTTTAAGGACAGACCTAAATTAAAAAATTAAAAAAACATTGCAGGCCGCCTGGAATGTTATACATAAATTCCTTTATTTGTCAAGTACCAAATTTTTTAAAAAGTAGAAACTGGAATATAAAAGACGGCACAGCTCGTATTCAGCCAATTCAAACCGTATTTTTCTGTTGCAAAAAGGACGTTTTTGTATGTGTCTCAAATAGTTTTGACGGAAAAATACACTTGCGATTCTGTTTAAAACAAAAACGGCGGGAAATCGTAAATATTTTCACGTTGTGCAACGATATTTAAAGTTTATATTTTAGTATTTTTTATTCTCCCATTTTTGAGAAAAGCACTATATCAGCCTCAGCCGGAATGGCAATTGCAGGCTTCGTATTATAATTAAACGGACTCGCAAGCTCGTCCGTTTAAACAAATACTCAGCCTGCAATTGCCTCCTTCCCGGCCACGGCAATAATGTACTATTACAACATAATTTAAATTAGAAATATTACACCAAAACAATATTGACAAGAACAGTTCTAATAAATAACAGAGGAGCGACGCACATCAATCTTCTCGCAGAACTTCAGATATTCATCACGCACTACATTCCATCTACTTGCAAACAAATCGCACTCGGGAGCTGATGCAAGGAGCCCATTCAGAAGCTGCAAAGGGTGAACTAGCGGGGAACTCAGCGCCACAGATCGTGACGATGACACTGCCAGCAGACAGCCTTCACGAGGGCGGAAACAAATTTTGGATCAATACAACTCGTTTGACAGTTGGATCTGACTTTCACTAGCAAATCGGAGCGTGAAAACTGATGGAATTATCTTGGATCATCAGACAGAGCTTAGCAGGGATTACTGGCGTGGGAGGCTAACAAGAACAAGCGGTGCGGTGGCAAATTAAACTCACATATGTTCCATAAGAAGTTTGTATTTACTTACAAATACTGAGGCTTCATGGTCGATCGTTTATACAGACGAACACATATTTAATTCTGAAGTACTATTACACAGTTTTAACAATTAAATATTAATAAGCAAGCGAGCAGCCACCACGAGGAACAGAGAACAGAGAGAGGGCCGGAAGAAATACGTCACAAGACAGTCCGGTGTTGCCATGGTTGAGAATATAATTTCCAACAAAAACTTAGTAGAATTCTGGTTTAATCGTTTCATTAAACAATGTCTGAAAGGTATTATTATTTAGCGTGGGATATTTTATCAAAGGCTGCATGTGAAGACAAACGACGTGAACAGGGAAAATTTCAAGCCGATATTAGAAGCTAAAGAACTGCGAAATCCACTACTCCATATAACTAAGTGAAAATAATTTTATTAAAGAATATAGGCTCATCAAGGAAGCTTTCGAGACCCTGTGCGATATGTTAAAAAAACATACGGACTTGAAACCCTCGCAAAGAGTACCGCTGGAATCAAAGGTACACTATGTTGCGGATTTTCAGTGGAACTAATTTATTTAATGGTAATCGAGATGATAATAATCAGCCAATGCCCGAAATAATAGGCTTTATTTAGCAAATAGATACATGGTTATACGTATGTTAGTATGATTGACGGTTATGTCAGTTATCGTCTTTCTTTATGGCATTCATTCACCACAGCAATGTTTTTTTTTACAACAGACGTTGGAAGTCATTGAATGTCACCGATGTAAACAAAACGGAATTAATTCTTCATATTTCAGAATAATAATCGATTTTGCAATCAAAATGCCCAAAAAAGTTCACCTCGATGCAAAAAAAAACATTTAAAATACATTCAAATGGTTGCGGCAGAAAAAGGACAAAGGATTCAGCACCAGCAATAAACAATGTTTTGAAATTAGTGGTTGACATGACGGGTATGCGGTATAGTGCGGTTGTAATGAACTGGTTAGCTTGGTACTAACCATGTCTATTAATTATACTAATTAGTGCTACAATCAAGAAGCAAGTACATAATTGTTTATCTCACTCGTTCTTGCACGATGCCAATACACACTGTCCCGACTATTCATGACGTACACGTATTATTGCTATATGTAAGCTGTTTGTAGCGACACTATCAGGGCTAAATAGGAACTTGTCAGGCTTTACCTACATCTAAAAGTGCCATGAAACACTTGTAATAAAACTTTTTTTTTTTCAGATATGACCTCAACTGCAAAATTTACATGAAGCTTTGGATACTTAGCTTTTTGCCCAATATAGCCCTCGCTATTGTCCTCTAAGTATAGCTAGAAAGCTTTGTTTGCTGTGAAATTGCTAGGTGTGTAGAACGCTTAATTTAGGTAATTTTTTTCTCATATAGCAACCCAGACTGAAATGTCACTTTTTCTGTACTTTTGATAGTTTTGAATTATTTTATTTCGACCACGGAAAATTTATGACAACAGCAGTGGTCTTTCGTCGGGGATGCGGTCAGCGGTGGACGCCTTGCTTCTCAAGCGGAGCTTCTGACGCTGATTGCATTATTGACGACTGACCAAACTACCGAACAACGTCTCTTTATAAGCAAACTTGACACTGGCGAAATCATCTTAAGAGGGGGCGTATCGCCAGGGAAAAATCAGAAATCACCCGCGCGCCCCGTACCTGCCGCGCTGATGCGTCTATTGCTGCCCCGCTCCTTCTCGCATAGTATATGCCCCGACAGTCAGATGAAACATGATGAATACCTATAGATAATTATAATAAGTGGAAAGAAAGACAAAATCTGTAAGTACCTATATTTGAAGATATAATTTTCGCTAGTAGGTAAGTCAGTTTCAGCTATAACTGAAATATGGCCTTCCGTTTTTTTACTAAATCACGTAAGGGTTGTAATTTAGCATAATAATGTCTCGTAAAAGGCTAAAGCAAAAAAACAGCTGTAATCGAATTTAAACTTTTGTGAGACATATCTAAAATACTACTAATAAATCCACGGTTAAAAAATTAACGTAAATGTCACCCTAGTAGCATTTTGCGTTGGCCAACCGTAGCTAACGGTTGGGAAAAAGTTGGGAAATCGTTAGTAGCAATCTAACGAATTGCCAACAATGGCCCTAATGCTATTTATGGTTCATTTTCCAACTGCAAAACCATACAAACATCTAACATAGGCCCTACCACAGTTATCAGTTGGGTTACCAACAAATAATCCATACGAACAAACGACGTAGGCCCTACTACCGTTTTTGGTTAGATTTCCTACAAAAAATCCATACGAACAGCCAACATAGGCCCTACTGTGGTTTTGGTCGGATTTCCAACAGAAAATCCCATACGAGCAGCCAACATAGGCCCTACTGCAATTTTGCGCAGCGTTCCCAACAAAAAAACCATACGACCATACAACATAGGCCCTACCGCCGACTTAGTTGACTTCCCTACCAAAAAATCCCTACGAGCAGCCAACATAGGCCCTACTGCGGTTTTGTACGGCGTTATGAACAAAAAATCCATACGATCATGCAACATAGGCCCTACCGCGGTTTTGGTCGGATTTCCAACCGAAAATCCCATACGAGCAGCCAACATAGGCCCTACTGCAGTTTTGCGCAGCGTTCCCAACAAAAACACCATACGACTATACAACGTAGGCCCTACCGCCGACTGAGTTGGCTTTCCAACTGAAAATCCCATACGAGCAGCCAACATAGGCCCTACTGCAGTTTTGCGCAGCGTTCCCAACAAAAATACCATACGACCATACAACATAAGCCCTACCGCCGACTGAGTTGGCTTTCCTACCAAAAAATCCCTACTAGCAGCCAACATAGGCCCTACTGAGGTTTTGTACGGCGTTCCGAACAAAAAATCCATACGATCATGTAACATACAACCTACCGCGGTTTTGGTCGGATTTCCAACAGAAAATCCCATACGAGCCGCCAACATAGGCCCTACCGCCGACTTAGTTGGCTTTCCTACCAAAAAATTGGAATCTCGTGTCGAGTAGAGGCATTGCTCATCTGTCACGGGCCTGGACATAGGCTAAACAAGTACTTTTTACGCTATTCATCACCAGAGAGCACATAGCATTAGTACTATTGCATATTGAAAACAGCATAGGGCCAACAGTGGGCCACATAGGAATCCAATGGCAGCGGGAGGGGAGAGGGGAATTCGGAAACAAAGTGCGGTGCGGGGGGCGGTGGACAAGAGCACGCGCGGCGCGCGAATTCGATCGGCCATTTTGTTACCGATCTCCATCGTGAATAGTGCGTGTAAACGTATACTTAGTGTTTATATTTTCTTTTGAGTGCGTGCGTGCATGGTATAAAGTATTACTTGTTTTTGAAAGGGTTGCATATTTACTTAGCAAATATATATAAAAAATAGTATGCAAGTTAATACTTACATGTTATATTCACTAATCAAATAACAATATATCGTGTTTATTAAGCAATCCTTTCAAAATCACGTTCAGTATGATCAAAGTGGTGGAATTTAATGATTCTGATGGTGACGGCGTGGTCTTAGTGTAATACTTATGTAACAGAAGAGTGGATCACGCCTCGCAAGAAGGAGTGCGTTTGGCCTCCTCATAAAATCGTCAGTACAGTACCTATGCCTCACAACTAAAATATTACCGGACGAGAATTGACATGTGTATCCCATTAAACGCATATTGTACGAGACAGGTGAGTTAATATTAGTTAATTTAATTTTTAAATCACAAGGTCAATTTAGTTTTGTAACGTCGTGTGTTCATTTTGATTTAATATCTGTTTAAAACTGATGCTGGCAAAAGTTTCGAGCTGCCATTTCTCTATGAGTACATAGGTAATAATAAATAGTTTTAGCCATTTGTCGTTTTTATGAAAAGGTTAGTTATAGCTATTTCATCACAGTCCTCTTTGTCGGTGTCATTTAAATGTGTGTTCATCTCTCTTCTAACAGATGGCTGCGTCCTTGTCAATTGGCTGACGAAACTGGCCAGTGTGGACGCCACATTAAAGTTGCTGAATAATCCAGCGTCTAATTAACTTATTTGGACCTTGCGCGATGAGCGGACCATTGGATTTTTGACACCTGAACCCACTGAAATGACGGAGTGCAACTGCTCGGAATCGGAGGTCAAAATATGTTAGTCCAGTCATGACGTTGACAAATTTGGGCTAGTATGATGCCTTTTATGGCCCGCCATAAAGAATGTGTCCCTTTCTCACTTACATACTTGCTAGAAAGTGATGAATGCTTTAAGGCCGGTCAAAAAGCTTCGTGCTACAGGGCCAGCATTCAAATACAATTAATTATAATAGAAACATATCGATTATAAATCGAGGTTGTCTTTTTTTTCCTTACAATAAAATTATAAACGTATTATGTGAAGTTTTATTTTACGGTATAGCTGTACAAAATGATGGTAACGCAAGTAAATGTGAAAAGTCTCAGAAGGCATTTAAATCTCCGTTAACAGTTAATGTGCAGTTACGTTTGTAAATTCGGTTATTTAAAGACGTTTACTTTGTATGTTACAGATGTTTATTCTCACGAAGGCGGTTTGTGAGTATTATGCACATACACATTGTTGTGTGCTCGGCCAATATAGAATCTCTCTCGAGATTACGCACCTAGAAACCATGGACATGTGCACTAAATAGGTACCACCTCACAACAAATGTACGATCCCTACCGACCACGAGCGACGCCGGGGCGCACATTGTAAATGCCAACGGAAATTGAAACTTCTCTGCTGTAGTTAAATTCCACTACTCGAGCGCGCAGGTGGCAAGCTGCGAAAATTCCGTGCAAATATGGAATTTAACTACAGCAGAGAAGTTTCAATTTCCTTTGGCACTCACAATGTGCGCCCCGGCGTCACCCGGTCAGTGGAGATCGTGCGTAAGTAAGACCAACCCGCCTTCGTGAGATAAACAACTGTACCTAACCCTACTAACTGCCAACGGCTATTCTACAGTTGGTACAGAGTGCTTTTATTTTGTAGGCCCTTCTTACGCAATGTTGTTTTAGGTCCAACAGTCGGAAACTGTGGTTGGCCCAACATAGTTCTCGTAGTAATGTTGCTGTAGGCCCTACTTTGCAAATGTAAATTGGCCCTACAACCGGAAACGGTGGTTGGCCCAACGTAGTTGTCGTAGTAATATTGCTGTAGGCCCTACGTTGTAAATGTAAATTGGCCCTACAGCCGGAAACGGTGGTTGGCCCAACATAGTCATCATAGTAGGCCCAATGTTGGGAGACATCGTTGGCTTTACCGAAAACAGGTGTTTCACTCGCAACGGTTGACCAACCATTCGGTGATCAATGGCCCTACGAAATGCCAACTTAAAATGCTACTAGGGACGGCAGGCGACATGTTTCGAACTCTTCGGGAGTTCTTCTTCAAAACAAAAATAGAAAACACTAATCCTGAAGAAGAACTCCCGAAGAGTTTGAAACATGTCGCCTGTCGCGTCATTTAATACGTGAATTTATTAGTAGCATTAAAAAAAAACTGTAATTTATTATGAAAACTTCGATCATGTTTATGAAAGCCAGATTTTCAGGCCACTGTGTGGCGGCCAAATTTTTCAATTCTGACCCCGTGTCATGGTCGACCTTATCACGCGATAAGTGACAGGATAGAGCGTCCGTCACTGGCTGACACCGTTTGATAGAACGAGACGATACCCCTATCTTGTCACTTATCGAGTGATAAGGCCGACCATGATACGGGGTCTGATCTCGGATTCGTACTTGGAGACAATGGAGACGCTTTGGCCCTTTAGTTATCAATTTTGAACATACTCGTATTAAAGAAAAACTGCAAAATTGTGTTCACTTTTTTTAATATAAAAATGTCCAACTTCGCAGGCAATAATTCGGGTGCAGACCTGCAGACTCGAAAATTATTATTACTCCAAAAGAAAGAAGGCAAAAAAATATGCATATTGATGAAAATCCCATTCGATATCTCAAAGAATTACGAAGCTACAACCGTTTTAATATTGCTTGTTAGAGAGAGAAAACGCAAACGGTAAAAACAAACAAGCCTAAAGCAAAAAAAAGCTATAATCGAATTTAAACTTTTGTGAGACATGTCTTAAATACTACTAATAAATCCACGGTTAAATTCACGCATTAAATGTCACAACAGGCGACATGTTTCGAACTTTTCGGGAGTTCTTCTTCAAAACAAACATCGAAAACACTCATCCTGAAGAAGAACTCCCGAAGTGTTCAAAACATGTCGCCTGTCGTGTCGTTTAATATGTGAATTTAACCGTGAATTTATTAGTAGCATTAAAAAAAAACTATAATATATTATGAAAACTTCGATCATGTCTATGAAAGTCACATTTTCAGGCCACTACTGTGTGGCGGCCTAATTTTTCAATTCTGATCTCGGATTCGTACTTGGAGACAATGGAGACGCTTTGGCCCTTTAGTTATCAATTTTGAACATATTAAAGAAAAAGTGCATAATTATGTTCACTTTTTTAATATCAAAATGTCCAAGTTCGCAGGCAATAATTGTTGGAATCTGCACTCTCGATAACCCTAAAAGCGACACCCGTGATGACTTTAAAGAAAAACAATGTCAATAATGTCACTACGGGCGACATGTTCCGAACTCTTCGGAAGTTCTTCTTCAGGATGAGTGTTTTCGCGGCGTTGTCGCTTGAATCACGACAAGATTCAAGCGACACCGCCGCGAAAACACATCCTTAAGAAGAATTCCCGAAGAGTTCGAAACATGTCGCCCGTAGTGACATTTAATACGTGAGTTGAACCGTGTAATTATTAGTACTGTTTCAACACGTCTCACGAAAGTTTAAATTCGAAAAGCAATGTCCGCCATCTTGGAATTCAAAATGGACATCATTTCTAGAATCTTCACCCTCGAGAAGCCTGCCAATGTATGTTGTTCTTTAAAAAAACGCGCATATTAATTTACAACGAATGTTTCTAAAAATTTAAATAATGCGACCACTTTTTGAAATATTTCTGACTATGAATTCGTATTTAGACCTCTCAGACATCGATTTTGAACATAACCGGATTTATTCTCAACTAGCGATCCGCTCCGGCTTCGCACGGATACTATATTATACATATAAATCTTCTTCTTGAATCACTCTATCTATTCAAAAAAACCGCATCAAAATCCGTTGCGTAGTTTTTAAGATCTAAGCATACATAGGGACAGACAGCGGGAAGCGACTTTGTTTTATACTATGTAGTGATAGTGATAGTGATAATCTTTCATAAAGTAAATACACGATCGACAGAAAAATGTTCGTCTAGTTTTGCATGTACTGCACAAATTATTCTAAGAAGCCGGTCACCCGCCGATCGCTGCGTAATCTTATAGTTGTATTTTGAACTTTAAGATCTATATGTTAAGGTCGACTTTTAATTATATTATTTCAAAATGTAGCAAAATATCTACTGGAATGTAATGATACGTTCATTCACTGGACGAATATACTGGGTCACAATATTATTGAAATAATTATGTTCATCGTGCTGTCGTGAGAGCACAGAACGTAGTCCTCTCGTCTCAGCGGAGCGATTACGACTTACTCCGCCCGCGAACGGCAACAAAAGATATACAGAACCGCACGAAACAAGCGACGGGAGAAAGGGTATCGCGCTAAATAAAAAAGGCCTATACGCCAAATACGTTTCACCTCAATAAGTCTGAAAAGGGACTACATAAAAATACCCCGCTAGTACTTTCATTAGGTAATGTGAAAAGCTATTATACACTCAACTTTTACTTAATTTATATGCACGGGAACCTCACACTATTGAAATTGAGTAAAAATAAGACATGTTTTGGCGGTTCTTTTCTATCGAGGCAATTTTGGTTTTGTATGGACGACGTTCAGACGATTCAATTGCAAATATGATGTAGTTTTGGTATGTTCTTTTTCCTGGCATTCGCTTTAGTTTGTCATAGGTAAATATTCAATCTAAGAACCCCGATTTCGCGGAGCGCCCCCTCTTAACTTAGATGGAAGCCATTTTTTTTTTAAATTGAATTGAATTGACAACAGCAGTGCAAAATACTGAAAATACAGCCAATATTACAGCCAAATACGTCAATAGTTTGAGCTTTGTCTTTGTGTGAGAGTATCAATTGATAAGTGTGTTCAAGAAAGTTACCGCAAATTTCAATCGCCATGGGCCATCAAAATATTCAACACTCCAGTAGATACCAAATTTAATGCGATGTCTCTCAATGAACGGAGTTTAAGAAGCATCAATAAGTTACCCATGCATGAAACCTTTAACTAACCTCTATTGATTGCAATGAGACCAGCAACAAACACTCTTTCGTGGACCTATACTGTTCTGGTAAATGTCAACTCTCCATACAAACATAGCTTAGTTCCTATTTTGTAACGGCATGATGGAATAACATGAAACATTGTCTACATAACGGGATCCGCCACGGAATAAAGAATCCATTGGAAGTGGTGAGTGGGCGTTCCCGTGTCGCCGAACATGAGCAATAATAAGCATACTTCTTGCACAGATTATTGTCACTCACCTAGCGACCGCACGCGGCGTATGACATGAGAGAATATTTTTTTATTTTAGTAAAATGCCGTATTGCGCTATTAAAAGCTGCTCCAACAACAGCTCATTAAAAAACATGTCTCATGGAGGTATTTCCTATCATCGGTAAGTATTATTTTAGAATACGTATAAAGAAATATTGAATTTTCAATTTCTTAGACAAAATTTGCGTCTGTAGTCAAGGAAATATCAGTCCTATTTCTTTAACAATAAAGTTCATAATCCTGTGTATTATTTAGCTACTCGGAACGTGAAATGCACGGCAAACGCCTCGAAGGTTCGCTACTCAAATGCTGTGGCTAAGGTCGATAATTGTTATCGATAATTCAAAATGAAAAAGATATTTTTTTATGAACCCTAAGAATATTATAAAATATGTGAAAGTTTAGATGATTGGACGTTTATGTTTGGATGTTTAGATGTTTGTATGTTTCGATGTTTAGATGTTTGGATGTTTTAGATGTTTGGATGTGTGTTACTCAATCACGCTTAAACGGCTCAACCGCTTTGGATGCCATTTGTCACGAAGATATTTTATAGCCTAAATTAAAATATAGGATAGTTTTTATCCCGGGTCCACGCAGGCGGAGTCGCGGGCTGAAGTTAGTACCAAATATATAATATCTGAATGTTATGTCATACACAATAAAATGATAATTATAATATTATAGTTTTCCTAAAGACACGAAAACAAAGGAAAGATGGATTGATACTACGGGGAGAAAGGATTGGTTTCCGCAACGATGCAACACCATTTGTTCGGAACATTTTGTTGAAACTGATTTTTGGGTTTGGCCAAAAGGAAAACGCTTCATTCATGAAGATTCAGTTCCCACGCAAAACATAGTATGTAGCGTAAGCGCCGAAAGTACGAATCATTTTATTATGATTAATTATTGTTTCTCTATTTGCATACTTATAATGTTGTAAAGTGCATTGCTAGGCCAATACATCGAACGGTGGAGGCAGTGCAGTAGGCCATACAAAGGAGCGAGCAACGCTCAGATTTCTCATATGACGCACTGCTTCCAATTATTTATATTTGACGACCGGTATAGCCTAGAGGCTGCTATGACTAGGGGCATACAAAGCTGACGGTTCTGGGTTCGAATCCCGGCAAGGGCAAATATCTTTGTGATGAGCATGATTTCTGAGTCTTGTATTTTTTCTATGTAATTGGGTATTTACATCTATGAAATACATCGTCGTTTAGTATCTATAACGCAAGCTTCATTGAGCTTACTATTTTATTTATATTGCATGTAGACTGAACTCAATAAAACGGAAGAGCCAGGACCTTCGTCCAAGCGGGCATCCACAGAAGGAACGGGAGATGGTCAAGGTTCTAAACGACTACGTATTGAGGACTTTGAATTACATAACGCCCAATCCGTTTGTGATGCGCCGTCACCGTCCAGTTCGACGATTTCATCCCCACGTAAATAAAAACTAAAAAGTTCATTAAAAAACTGAAGAAAAATTCAAAGTCCAGCAAAAGAAAGTCAAACGTCTGCAAGCTCAGAATCGTAGTCGTATCGAATAGTATTTAAGATGTGCTTGTATTATATTTAACAAATTATACTCTTTGTTTATTAGAAATAGTGTTTAATTGCAACAACATTTATAACAAAAGTAATTAACTATAAATGTTACCTAATTATATAATAAACGAGATTTAATTAGAAACATTGTAACTAAGTCATAAAGTAACCTAAGTCTGAGCTTAATATTTACCGTATGAATATCATAAAAATATCGATAGTCAAAATCATATGTACCCACATCCCTATTCGAACGTCTCATCTCCATAGTTTTGAAAACACCGCCATCTTGCGTCGAGTAGCCGAACGACCACGTCTCTTGCAAGTCTTGCAACGCATATGGTAACGGACGTAAGAAATATTTACTTGACACTCTAAATGAGACCGTAAATAGTACCATTTAAAGTAGATTTTGCATATAAAATTTGGTACCGTTAACAACATATTGTCACAGTATGATTTAACAAATCGAAAGCCTATTGCAATTGTGTGTTCGTGTATTATTGAAGTGTGTTTGTGTGCGTGCGGCGACAGTGGTTCTCTATGAAAATCGGTTGAATGCCACTTCCAATGGATTCTTTATTCCGTGGGATCCGCCATATCTTGGTCGGAAACTAGTTTATGCTACTATAAATCATAAGAGAGATCTAATAGAAATAAAATTAAGCGATTAGAGTCTTTGTATGACTTCTACTCACAATTTTTTTTGTATGTTTTTCTAGGAACAGCAACTAGTTGGCCTAGATATGGTGGATCCCACTGTGTATACAAAGTTTCATGTTATTCTACTCGTAGCGTAGCTTGTCGTTTTCAAATGAGAACGAAACGATGTTTGTATGAAGAAATTGAGCGATCTGGCGACCCTTATGATCTGATTCTAGTTAACCATTCGTCTGGCAGAGGCATTATATCGACCCTGTCATCATCATCATCATATCAGCCGAAAAATGCCCACTGCTTGACATAGGCCTCCCCCGAAGAGCGCCATAATGCCCACTGCTTGACATAAGCCTCCCCCGAAGAGCGCCGTAATGACCGGTTCTGCACCACCACCGCGTTCAGCGGACTCTCTCGACCTTGAGCTGGCTGTGAAATCTGTGTACTCATTTAAAGTAGTAAGATTCACATACGACAAACATGACCATATTTCTTTACTGGAATAAAGTTGTATTTTATTTCAGGTTTTCGGAATGGATGTGATCAACCAAACAAGGCTGGGAAGTCAACAGAATAAAGTTGAAATGTGATCAGAAAAATAAATACAGATGATTAGAAAAAGGAAGATTATTACCAGTTTTAAAATAAGTTATATGAAGAATATAATTAGATTATTAAAATGATTATGGCTACTTTTTGTTTATTTTATTTTATTCATATAAGTAATAAGTTGAGTTGGGATAAGCAGCCAAACTAGCCATATATAGCAACATGTCTTTATTACTGTAAGGGTAAGGATGGTGTTACGATATTTTTGGCTACCTTGGCTGCTACTAACTATACGATGCCGACTGTGCCTACACCTACATATCACTTATTCTTATAAGTCAAACTCGAAGTTATTTATTGTTTTATTCTTCAATTTAGGTATTACATGCACTGCACCTATATAATATACGTAATTTTATTTGAACATTTGTGATGTTTTATATCTTACTGTACATTAAGTAAAATCTTCTTTCTTTAGTAAAAGATCTAGAAAGAATATAAAATGCAGGTATCAGTAAGCTGAAAGATACAATAGGGTACACAAAATAGATAAATGCTGGCAGAGCCGCAGGGAAAGCTAGGTTATTTTATACTAACATTATAAAGAAGAAGTCTGCGGAATCGAAGGTTTGTATGTAGGGGGTAATGTAGAAAGACTAAACTAGCCTCCTTTAAATAAAATATTATTTAATAAGTTAACTAAAATACTGGCCATAAATAAAATACTTGTGATCGTCTAGTTCAAGAAGTACGAATAGGACCCTCTACGTTGTGTTAAAATCTCGTCGTAAAACGCATCGTATAAAATAATAATGTCAAATTATGTTCCAAATGAAACCGCAACAAACTTAACAAATAAATGTGAATACATAACATTCATAATAAATAAAACGAATGAAGCTATAATTTCAAAATGAATCAGAACGTAAATCTAGTTTAATCGACGCATTAAATAATGCGTTTAAATAAACGTCAAAAATCATACGTAAATGTATGATCATAAGCCGCAAAAAACCGAATCAAAACACGTGAAAGGTCATTTCAGTAATCGTAAATATTACTGTAAATTATAATCTGTCAATAAATTTTATCGTCCGCAAATCAAATCGCACGGTAAAACAAGCCGTAAAAAATCCGCAATAATTAATAAAAATCCGCAAATCAAAACGAATATTTAAAATTGAGATCAACAAATAGTCTATCTACATATTATGTGAACATGCAACTACCCGACCAGCAACAACTCGAACAAAGATAATTGATTTAATTAGTTAATTACCATATGCGAATTATAATTATCTAATACTAATTACATACATATATTTCTAACTTAGAACTAACTAAAATTATACTATAAAAATGCTCCATCACGATGAACGACAACGATGACCTGTAAAAAACAGACTACAAGGGGACCTTGGGATTTCAGACCTTAGGTCTCGATAAATGGGGCCTATACTTATTGTTATATCTTGAATCTTTCGAGGGCTCCAAACGCTCCTACACCCTCGCCAAACCAACAAATCCGTCATGATGCAACCTATCAACCCTTACTATCTATTTGATTCAAACCATCTCTCCTACAAGATATAGGTTGATATATTTGTGTTCTTTGTTTTTGCTTTGTTTCTTCTATTTCCTTGTTATTGTGTTCTTACATTTGTTGACATTCTCTTAATATTTATCTGTTTTTGACGATCATCATAATAATTCTTATTTTTTTGACATGTATGCAAATCTGTAATGTAATTTATTATCATGAAATAAATAATCTAATCTAATCTAATCTAATCTACACATTCATCATCTTACACGAATCTTAAGTACTTAAGTACTTTTAAATGTACTTTACGCAGATTGCCAAGATTAATTTTAGTAATTATGCAAAGCACAATAATGGGGCCCTTCGTGTTCAATATAACAACGCGTTCCGGGTGTTGATGGGACTGCCCCGTTTCTGTAGCGCGTCGGGTATGTTTGCTGCGGCGCGAGTGGATTGATTTTACACAGTAATGCGCGGGCGCGCCGCATCCCTGATGCGTCGGGTGTGGGGCAGTCCCAACACCATCCTAAAGATGATAGCCGAGAGGGCAGACTGTCCCTATATGTTACACTGTGGAAGATTGCATGCTCCCACTAGTGTTATCAAATGGTAACCTCCTCCTTAGTAAATTAACATTTAGTTTTTAAGTTATTCATAATACTAACAAAATATGTGTCTATGGTTACATGAAATAAAAGATTTTTATTTTATTATTTATAACGTGCGGCAGAATTTACGCATACCCTATACGTTCGTGCAGCCACGGTATTTGTAACAGAGATAGTGATTGTTGTCGATTATGTACAAGGTGCTCTGAATACCATTTATATGCTATAACATCCACTGTACTGTCTGTCCCTTAAATTGGACTGCAGTGTCACTCTACTTCCACTAATTGACGCAGATGTCAAAGGTCCGTATAATCGAATGAGTTACATCCCAGAACAAACAGAGCGCAATGTTACAGAACATATAAACATCTCAGGCCTTGGATTTTTTCCTAATCGTGTAGCGTAAAGTTCACAGCTTCTAAGGAATTGACACGTCAGATTCCTTAGGTGTAAACTCGAGTCGACTCCAGCAATCCAGGATTTAGTATCAGCCAAAAAGCTTTGCGTCGAGTGTGCCTAAGTGCGTGTATTCAAATGAAATCTAAGCTCGTGGTGTGTCAGCTAGTGTATGTCGTGTAAATGTGATATGTGTATGAGTGTATGTCCATTGAAATCAGGCTAAAGCCACGAAATACAATGGGTGTGTATAAGAGTTTTTTTTATTGTAAGTTCACTATCTTGTCACAAATAATAGAATCAAAAAGCCATTAAATGCATAACACTACAATGCTTTAGAAAAGTTAAAAAGAGCCAGTTATAAAATTGAGATGTGTGTGTGTGCTCTTCCAAAGTTCAATCACATTGCAATGCTATCATTTATTATACCTATTCATGCATCCTTATTTAAATTAGAGTTGTATTTCAAGACAATAGTAGTGTATCTTTAAATCCACTCTCATACCAGAGATAGTATAGATTTAGATTTAGATTATTTATTTCATGATAAGAAATTACATTACAGATTTGCATACATGTCAAAAAAATAAGAATTATTATCACGATCGTCAAAAACAGAGAAATATTAAGAGAATGTCAACAAATGTAAGAACACAATAACAAGGAAATAGAAGAAACAAACCAAAAGCAAAAGAACACAAATATATCAACCTTTAGGTATCGTCATTTTGTACAATATTTAAATACGTGATACAATACATTTAAAGTCAAATCATAATCATACAAATTTAAATAGGTAATAATAATAATTTAACATGTCAAGTCCAGACTCATAATTATACTCTTTAACTGAGTATAATGGATTTTCCAATAAAAGGTATTTAAGGCGGCGTCGAAATGCTTCGTCAGATGGTTCCTGTCTAAGATCAGCGGGCAGTCGCTCGTAGTAGGTAGACCCAATGACACGCGGGTTCTTGCCTGCAAGTGCCATGCGACGGGGAACTGTTCTCAAATGCCCAGTGCGGCGGAGTGTTTTGCCAATCGATTTTCGGTATCGAAAGAAGAAAGATTTTTCCTTACGAACATTATAATTTCGAATACATAGAGTGAGCACTGCGTCATAATACCGTGCATTGGGAAGTAGCCTCTACACGAAGTCCTCGATTTTGCCCCAATCATCGCACGTACGGCACGTTTCTGCATAAGTAGCATAGTTATAGTTATCGTATTTCAAGTGGTTTAAATTCTTGAAACTCTATGCGAGCAGACGATAACAAAAACAGTTCATGGGCTTAGATCCGAAACGACTTATATTAGTTGCAATATATAACACATATGTCTTTTGACTAATTTATAGTAGGACTATTAATTATTGTAAACCAAAATGACGTATGTTAATATGGCATGTAAAATAATTACACCTTTTTAATATTGCACAAGAATCCATGTATAGGGTTTTGTCTTTACATTAGGGCAGTCGGGATTGGACCTCACGACAGGTTGGAATTATCTCATTCGGATTCCCTTATAATTAATTATAAATGAAATTTGATATTAGATTTCCGCGCGCGTTTCGCGTTTTATTTGAATGAAAAAGTGTTCAATTACTAGAGATTTTATAGTGATATTTATAACAGACATTTTTAGAGACGAATAAGTGAATTTAGTGTAGGCACGTATTTTTTAAGACAATTGACAATACTGCGAGTGTGAAACATTAAGTGTTTGATTTGTTTTTATATGAATAGTTAGTAACTATAGAGTCAGTGTTCACATTAAGTATTTATAGTAATGTACCTATGTAGTAATTTAAGAGTAAAGTGTTTATTTTTTGTTTGTAATATTTAGGTCGTCCCCACGGGAGATTAGCCGGAAATATAGGTGATGTTGGCATCCGTTGAGTTTCCCCAAATGAGCGAATGGAAATGAGCAAAATAAACCTGCTTTATGGCATCGTCAGATATTAAAGGTTTTAACTTACGCAAAGCAAAGACTGCACTTCTCAATCTATCGCATAGTTTGTCTACATGGCACTTCCAGTTAAGATTAAAGTCCAGAGTGAAGCCAAGGAACCTACATTCATCACTTATCGGCATCGGGCTGTTAGCTATACATGGAGGAATCGCAATTTTGCGCCCCGAGAAGACCATGACGTTGGATTTGGATATATTCAAGAGTAAGCCATTGGTAGAGAACCACCTCTGCAGTTGTTCACAGCCGCCATGTATCTTCTCTCCAAGCTGTTCATGAGTGCGCGCACTGACGACCACTGTGGTATCGTCCGCGAATAGGACAGAGAGACCAGCTGTGATGGCAGCGGGAAGTATTATGTATTATATACATAATATTAAAATTTAGAATAATATCTGGCCCTATGGCCCCTATTAATGTTCGATTAAACGTCTCAGCGGACCCGTTGAATTGCAGAAAAGCACTAACTATACCTTTAATTTATGAAGCCTCGGAAATGACTATCACAGCAATTAGCACGCAGAACTATATTTCCGGCTAATCTCCCGTGGGGACGACCTAAATATTACAAACAAAAAATAAACACTACTCTTAAATTACTACATAGGTACATTACTATAAATACTTAATGTGAACACTGACTCTATAGTTACTAACTATTCATATAAAAACAAATCAAACACTTAATGTTTCACACTCGCAGTATTGTCAATTGTCTTAAAAAATACGTGCCTACACTAAATTCACTTATTCGTCTCTAAAAATGTCTGTTATAAATATCACTATAAAATCTCTAGTAATTGAACACTTTTTCATTCAAATAAAACGCGAAACGCGCGCGGAAATCTAATATCAAATTTCATTTATAATTAATTATAAGGGAATCCGAATGAGATAATTCCAACCTGTCGTGAGGTCCAATCCCGACTGCCCTAATGTAAAGACAAAACCCTATACATGGATTCTTGTGCAATATTAAAAAGGTGTAATTATTTTACATGCCATATTAACATACGTCATTTTGGTTTACAATAATTAATAGTCCTACTATAAATTAGTCAAAAGACATATGTGTTATATATTGCAACTAATATAAGTCGTTTCGGATCTAAGCCCATGAACTGTTTTTGTTATCGTCTGCTCGCATAGAGTTTCAAGAATTTAAACCACTTGAAATACGATAACTATAACTATAACTTAGACGAAATACGAGACCAGGTCTTTAGATACAAAAAATTAAAACCAATAAATTAGTGGTTTATTACCCCAGTGTTGACATAAGATCGATTTCAAGGAAAGCGGGGCGTGAGAAACGTTTTTTTATAGAATTTGTCTGAACTAGGTACCTATTTTTATAAAGATAATCAACAAGTACTGTAAGCTTGCAGTTACAGTAATCTCCAGAACTCTGTTTCGGACACGTTGTCGCCAGCGAGAGTTTTCATTCGGCGTAGTAACTGAGATGGTTTAAAATCACCGAGTTCCATTTCAGCCAAAAGTAACGATCTTTTAACTCCTCGTAGACTGAAATCAATCGGTTTTTCAAAGCATCGGACTTTTTGTTTTCCGGTGGAATTTCGCTAATTTCGTGTCCTGACGTTCTAGTTGTGCGATAAGAGATTCGTACAGAGCCTGGTCACCTTTCTTAAGGGGGTTTATTAATAGCCTTAAACTGCACTAACCAAAAGCGTATTCTCTCGCGCCATAGCGGCATTGCGATGCCCAGCCGGAGAGCTCTTGAATTGGGCTTGAAACTGCTGGTTCGAATTCTTCGTTTGCGTCATTGTCTGTAGACATGTTTTCCAAAGGCTAGGTGTTACTCTGAATGCGGGGTCAGCACTTTTAGACCCAAGATTAAAAACATATACAATTTGTTGTTTTATTTCTCGACAAGCATGAATGACATTTGACAGTACAATTTATGAGAGGGAACAATTATGCCATAGTATAATTTATGCCATAAAAAAATATGAGCATCAACTTTATGCGTAATGTATGACAATCGATATTATGACAATAGTTGTTATTCGACTAGACGGCCACCCGTTATATTATGTGATAGTGAGTGTTCACAAAATAATGAGCCACGTCACTACAACGGCTATGATTAGTGACAAACTCGGGGAGAGTTAATTCGCTTTGCTAATCTGGCCTTTTCGTCCAAATTACAGCAAATATAGCGTTTGACATGACTCCCCAAAACTGTTAAACTAACCAATTATTACTTCTAGTTTTTTAACCCGCCGTATTACCCGGAAGTATTTTACGTAGACACACCCAAGACTCAGTAAAACATATACGTCTTCCGAGTCAAATATGCAATGCAGGAAAAATAATTTCAAATAAGATGTCTATTAAAAAGTAAAAAAAAAAACTGAAATAAAAATAAATAAATAAAATTATGTTTAATAGACTATTCATTACTTCTATGTATGTTTCTATCAAGTTCAAACGTAATGAATAAGCATAGTATTGGCTCCGTAAATAATTTAGCTTTAATAATTTATTGGTTTGTTAGGCAAACTCGTGGGCAATTATTTCTAATTCATGGGAAATATCAGGTTCTAAATTATATGTCTTCGTGCCTAACAGCGTAGGTGAAAACAATATGGGCAGAAATTAAGTACCAGTGGCTCGATTGTTTTAGTATAGATAGATAACTCTGAAATTACTTATCGTGCATTTTAACAAGTAATTCAACGGAGTCAGCTTAAAAAGTTCACCTTGCTCACTAGACACACAATTCGCAAGAAATATAAAATAAACCTACATACTAATAAATCCTTTTCAGGATTGTCAGAAGATGAGTATCAAGACGCGTTTCCTAGGTCACTATCACCAGAACTCAGCAGAAATTACCGTGATCTACGTTTAAACAACAATTGCAAGTTAGAAGAGATATAAAATAAAGTTAGAGAACTGACATACAAGTTGCAGTCGGCAGATACGGAGATTGAACGCTTATTGTCAGTAAATAAAGCACTAACCACAAGGATTACTGAATGTGAACGAAATACTAAAAAAAAACCACACGACTGCAGTCCAACTTCTAGCAAAAATCAAACCACCAACAAGAAGGCGATAGAAGTAACAAATAACAAGCTGAACCTTTCATTGAATGAAAGCAATGTAAATAGTCATCCATTTAGAGCTGAGATGGCCCCACTACCAACCACCACTCCAACCCACCACCACCCACCACCACTACCTGCTCCACCTGGCGGCCAACTCAAAAAACCAAGCACCAGAGCCTACTCAAACTGTGAATATCATCGAGAAAAATTCTCCGCCGACACTCAGACAGAAAAATAATACCGGAAATAAATATTCCTTTCTGCCATCTAACAGAATGACTCACACCAATGTTTACAACAAGAAATTCCAAGATGATGTTGACAACAGAGTGAAGCTGGGTTTGCCCAAAAGAAAAATTGTCGTATTAGCCGATCAGCAAGGTAGAAGGTAGGAAGGGGGTCGAAGTTGCACCACGTCCGTAGGAATTACCCACTGCCACCCTACACGTGACCCCTGGGCGGTGCTAAAAGTGCAACCACCTGGCAACCGTACTGTCTTTTCCAAGATCTCACGGTTCTAAATACACTGATTTGTCATACGCTAAATAAATAGCAAGGTAGACATCTGGCATCATCACTAGATACCATGTACGGATCCTTTTTTGATGTAAAATGCAATTCAAACCCTGGAGCAGACACGAGGAACGTCATGCGTTCACTACCGAATAATGGAGCGCAACTAAGCAAAGATGACTTCTTGATCATAATTACTTGATCCAATGACAAGAACCCCAACCAACTGTTTGCAAATTTATATTATTCAGTTCAAAAATTAACCCTCGCAAAAATTATTATATCCCAAGTACCTTATAATCACTACTTAAATGAGCGCCCCCTGAATAGCATGCTAAAATCTACGAGTATTGCAGAGCAATTTGAACATTGCACATTCTTGTCAGATGAACAGAAGATAATAAATAACAGCAAGGAACACACAATTTTGAAGCAATTAACTACAAGCATCTTTCACCAAATAGCCTGTTAACTATACCTATAGACCTCTTCATACCAGTTACAACTGCTGCAACGTCACATCACTGGCTCCAAAAGTGTCCCGAGCGCCGGCCCAGCTAGCCCGCTAGCTCTCCGCCACATTGAATGTGACTTGAATAGTCAAGATAAAACTGTACCATAACGACGAACAGGAACAAGTTTTTTCGTCACTACTCCATCTAACGGTATAAAAACATTACATCACAATATCCCTAAATTTATGATCTTACATCAGAATATATGTGGTCTTTTAAAGGCATATGTTTAACGGACCACCAGATATAGTAAAATATGAACACAAAAAAAATACTTTTGACGACCAAAAATAGTAACTGAGCACCTAATTTTTTTCACCATTTTAATTTGAAATGATAACCTAAATAATAACATCTTACTATCCTATTTAAAGAAAATGTCTCCTAATTAATCATTGCTAACACATAAATAGTAAATGATCACCAAAATGTTACCACCATTTTAATGTGAAATAATTACCCAAATTATAACATCTTACCATCCTATTAAAGAAACTGTCTCCAAACGAATCATTGTTAACCCAAAAATAGTTAATGAGAGCCAAAATTTAACCACCATTTTTATGTTAAATGAAAACCAAATTATAACATCTTACTATCCTATTAAAGAAAATGTGTCCCAACTAATCATTGCTAACCCAAAAATAGTTAATGAGGGCCAAGATTTAATCACCATTTTTATGTTAATTGATAACCAAATTATAACATCTTACTATCCTATTAAAGAAAATGTCTCCCAACTAATCATTGCTAACCCAAAACTAACTCAGTCTCCCGCCCTCCGCCCGGGCTCCCGCCAGAAACTTGCTTCTGTCTCCGCGGGCTTTTATATACACTCTAGGGGTAAGACAGACAAGACCACGTGGAAGTGGGGTACGCTGATTCGGGTTTTGGTAGCTATTTTTACCTTTCGATCGCTATAAACAAGGAATCATTTAAGTTACTAGAAAATGTTTACTAACCTGATACCTCTTCATATTCCCTAAATTCGCGGCGCGGGCGGGGCGACGGAGTTGAGCGGCAAGTACTACTTTATTTGGTAATATGCATACATTTTATGGCAATCATAGTGACTTATTTAGGTAGACATATTGTAATAATGTCTTCGCTAAGATTAGGTGCTCAGTTACTAAATTTGGTAATCATTTACTAAATTTGGTCTTTAAATACATTTTATAGCAATCATAGTGGGTTATTTAGGTAGAAATATTGTATTAATTTGATCGCTAAGATTAGGTGCTCAGGTACTAAATTTGGTAATCATTTACTAAATTTGATCTTTGAATACAATTTAATTGTGCAGTCGTTACTAAAACAGGTAGTACCATTGTAATGGTAGAATTCTTTTTTTGGTGTTCAGTACATTTTTTTGGTAAAAAAGCTTGAGGGTATCAAAGTATTTTCTGGTGGTCATTATATTTGTTCCCTCTTTGAAATAAGTTAGATATGTTGGAAGTCACTTTAAAAGACTTCCAAAATGATTACCAAAATATCGATGTACTTTGATTTAGCGAAAGATTTGTTAAAAGAGGTTGTGAAAGTAACATAAAATTAAATAATTTTAAATGAATAAATTATTTATTTCTCATAAATTGTCAAATACAGCATAATTTAAAATTAACAATTGAATACTTATAATAATAATAAAAATACGAATTAACAAACTTAAGCACAGCCTAAGCTTAGTCAAATAGGCCCCCGTGAGTTGCTCCGGGCACAAAGGTGCCCATCACACTTGCAGCGTTACCACGTTGGATGGCGATGGATAACCTTTGCGCCAGGAAGCAAGCCGCGCGAGCATCGGACCCCCTTTCCTTAAGTCTTCTCCCCACTTCCCTGATGAAGGACATCGCCTCCGACCCCCAGCACCCCGTCGTCTCAAAGGCTAGAGGAACAAAATAATAATTACTCTCTAGGGCCGAATCTTTGTCCCTTTTCGGCAGAGGTGCGAAGCGGCAAAAGTGCTGACGCACGTAGCGTCCCAGAGTAAGCACTTGCCCTTCTGCCACGGAACCAAAGTTAGCCCGTCCGGCCTTTTGCCGTCCGCGCGACATAGGCCGGGTGGTTCTTGCACACACGGGATGTTAGCGGATATTAAGGCCCTCCGAACGATGTCATTAAGAGCGTGGTGGCGAGGAAATCGCCCTGAACACCGACAGCAACTCAACGCGTGATGGCCATTCGCTTCCACCATGGAGCCGCAGATGCATCTATGAGGTACACAAACATCGCAGCCCAGGCGGAGAGCTACTGCCACACGCAACGAGTCACTGTCGAGGAGTGTTCCCAAGTGCGGAGCAGGCAAAGCTTGCACCCACGCTCCCGCTTCTACCCTTGACACCGCCCTGAGTCTAGCAAAATCCGCGCCCGCGGCTGCCCCTATGAGCCGTGCCAGTGCGTCCTTGGCCTTTAAATGAATAAATGACTGACTGACTGACTGAATTTTAAATTAGCAACATCATACTGTAGAGAGAACAGTAGAGGTGGTACAGCAATATTAGTTAGAAAGTCTTTAGAAATTAAGTCAGTTGAAATTATGTCTAGGTTAGCGTCAGACTATTATTTTGAATGTTGTGGTACCGAAATTACTAGTATCAACTTAATAAGAATCACAATTTATAGGATACCACAACAAACACGATCGCATCTCGGTCTCTTCCTTCACAAGCTTGAAAACTTATTTGAATACTTAGCCTTAAATTATAAAAAGAAAAGAATCGTTGTTTGTAGTGACTGTGTACGGATGGATGGAGGTATAATAAAATACGATAGATGATTACATGTTTACTGGTCAAACACTTCTTACAGACTAACTCATTATAGCATGATACATGAGTTATATCTAGACACACACCACACGCCCCCTCTGCGTGAGAAAAAAAAATATATATATAAAGCATTTTTTTTTGTTTTCAGGAATAATACTTTTTAGTCCTGTTCTTATGTAAAGTTTTTTGTTTGTTTTTATTATCTAAGATGATTACATTGGGTTCTATATCTTTCACTACCTTAAATTGACCTAAATACAATGGGTCCAACTTGTTCGAACAAGCCTCGTTTTTAACTAAAACTAAATCACCCTCTTTATACTTCACAGGGTTTACATATGCGTCATAGCTATCTTTTCTTGACTCTTTACTCTTACATAAATTGGCCTTAGCATCTAATTGCGACTTTTGTATCCTATACTTTAATTCGTATGGATAATCGTTATAATTGTATAAAGGATCTAACGTATTTGTTAAGTTTGTAGGTATGTTACATAATTTGCCGAAAACCAACTCAAAAGGGCTATATTTGGTTTCACTATGAACAGTGGTATTGAAAGCAAAACACCAGTAGGTACGGTAACCATGTACTCCAATTGTTTAACGCGTTTTCCGTTTGATTCCGTAAATTAGAAATTAAATTTTTGTAACTGTTTTCGAGAGCGCCAATAGTTTGATGATGATAAACAGTTGAGGTTAAATGTGTTATTTTTAGTAATTTACATACTTCTTGCATGGTAGATGAAATAAATTCCGTCCCCCTGGTTACGATTTCACTTGGTATGCCGTAACGTAGAATGAAATTGTTTACAAATGCTGTAGCGACGGTTACTGTGTCTTTGGTTCGTAGAGGGTACGCTTCGACATACTTTGTTAAGTCGCATTGTAACGTTAAAATATATGTATAACTAAAGTTATCCTCAACTATCGGGCCAACTAAATCTAAAAATATCCTACTAAATGCTGACTTACCCGTGTCAGTTATAACCATAGGTTCTTTTACGTACTTAGAGTGTTTTTGTTTCTGACAAGATTCACATCTCTTTACGAAATCAGTGACATCCTTCTCCATCCCGTGCCAGAAATAACGTCGTTTTATGTTATTCAACATGCTTCTAATGCCGATGTCCACTAGTGGGTAACATGTGGTAGTCATTTAAAATGACACGAATTGTGTCCCTGTCAGTTATTCTTTTGATTCCTGTTAAAATATGCAACCGTGGACCGGTCCATTGGGGTAATCTATTTATAGAACGCGTTAAGCCTTGTACAACTTCTTTGTTATTTTCATTTAATATTACGTATACGTCATTTATATTAATATCTCTGCAAAATGAACTCAACGCCCTCGCAAAGGCAGCTCGTGCGCAGTGCGATCGGGATGTTGGTTTCACGTAAAGTAACGACCTATTCTTTATAAACGCGAACTCTTCATTTTCCTTACTTATAGGGCTTTAACGTATGAATCTCGTTCTTACGTGGGCCGTATATAAGTTCTGTATAATTATTTGGATTTTTTAGCATGTCTACTACTCGTAGGTGATTAGTAGTGCACCCGTCAGTAGGAGCGTGGTTGTCGACTACACTACTATTTAGTTTTTTACGTTGAGCTCTACTTAACACTGCTATGATATTCTCATGCATCTGCTTAAGTTCATCACTGGTAATTCTCATACGAGACAACGAATCGGCAGCGACATTATCAGCTCCTTTAACATATTCGACTACAAAATCGTACTCTTCGATTGTCAACCTGAATTTCATCAAACGGCTGGACGGATTAGCCATATTAAATAAATATACCAAAGGCTTTGTAACAACTATTTTTGTTGTTTTAAAGAATCCTGTTTAGTTGTTATTGTAGATCGATAAGTGCATCCAAACGCCATCTGGTAGTGATCTCGCGCGTTATTTCTCATCATTAGCAGCCTACGTCGATAATTCAATACTCTCACACATTAAACAGGACATACGTCACATGTGACGTTAGTTCAGATTTTAAACACGACATGGGCAAGTACGAGTGCGCTGGTGCCTCTCTTTGACCGCAGCTCCCAAAGCGAACGGTCGCACCCACTCTGATTTAGCTAAATCTCACAGCGAAGCTTCTAGAAAGATGGCGAAGATCGTCAAGTTTAATAAATTTAAATAATGAGTTTTAAGGCTCACATGCTGCCTTAATTTTAATAAAACTTATTTAAAATAATGGCAATGTAACAGTTAATTATTGAGTGAAGAAAATCCCGATAATGTGAGTATTACCGTTATTCGCTTTTGTTCGTATTTAACTGTTTGTCAAAACCTAGTCATAGTCATAGTCATAGTCATAGCATTTCTCAATCAATCTCGGAACCACGTTTAACCTAGGTGTAATTTTGTTATTAGGGGTCCTTAGTTTACGGTACATCCGGCGCTTACACTAAATTCCCTGGTCTTCGGTGGTGCAAGACAGTTACACATGTCCAGAGCTTACGTGGCATTGATGATTTGAGCTTCTCACCTTGAAGCCCCCAAGGACACAGCTGAAGAATCAGTGATATAGTGTTTGTATAAAACTGTTTGGACAAGGTTAGTGTACCTAAGGCGTATCCATTTCTTATAACATTTAACGTGTGTTAAGTAAATAAATAATTTGTTACAATGCATATGTGTGTTTCTTTTGAATAGTAACCGGTAGCAAGGCGCCCTGAGGTAATATTTATATTTAATTAGAGTCTTATGCCAACCGATCTGGGTGGCTGGTGGTAACCCCAAAATAAGAGGTTACAAAGTGTCTCCCACCGTTTGGCCTTTAGCTACTGGTCTATTTCAAATGAAATACATTTAACCAACCTAACATACAGTTGTCGCTGAACCTACTTGAAGCATATACTCCTGCGGCAGTGGGTTGCGCAGTATTAGGGCATTTCTATCTACCGTTGTACCCCAGTTGAATTGAAGAGTGCCAAATATAATTTTAGGTTTTTGCTATTCTTATAACTAATTCTAAGAGTAAATATATCCTAGTTTACTAAAATCGAAAGAGATTCGCTATATTTATAGGATAAACACGTTAAAATAATTATTTAATAGGTCGAGGGAGGTTTTTGATGGTCCGTTTGGTTACAATTTATTTTGCATGTAGTTAACAAGAGACGTACCTAAACTAAATGTTTTACCCTTTATTAAATATAGTTATAATCAAATAAACTAAAAACAATAAAAAAAACACAATTTAGAGCAAGCTTTTCACATAAAATGGAATCTCAGGCAGTTTGGTTACGGTTTAGGTCCAAACCGTACTTAATGTTTGAGTTATTTGAATAATCATTGGCATTATTGTTAAGTGATGAAAAACAAAAGGTAGACCTAAAAATAACATTTAGTTATTATCCAAAATAATAAATAATTAAGCTTCCAATCTCTGTAAAATCGCGAAAATCTGTTTTAAAATCAAGGGGAAATTCTCCAAATGGACACCTATGTAACTCAATGGACAAAGTAAGGACGAGATCACAATAGTCATAAACTTGCACAAAATACTCAATAAATAACAAGGTGCTTTGATTAATCCAAAATTAAAGTACCTACTGACATTCTAGAGTAACATCACAACATAGCATATTTAAAATATTTTAAAAACATAGTATGACTACCAAGGTATTTTGCTACCAATACAGGTACGTGTTATCATGAGATTATGCGAGAGCTACCTTTGGTATGCCACATTTATAAATTATAAAACATAAAGAAACGAAAATGTATGTACTTTACATGCACATTAAGATATATGATTAGATTGATAGTAAACTCAAATATGCTCAAAATGCCCCACTCAATTCTATACAATCGCTCAATAATAAGGCTTAAAGATATTATATAATCTTCAAGCCTTATTGTTTATAAAAAAGACAGGTGAAATGGTGGTGGCCATGTAACTCAAAACGCCAGTTTAGGTTTATAAACCATATTGCAATTTTGACGAATGTGATCTAATAAAAACTAACATTTAAAAGGAAATAATTTGTATTTTTTTTAACCGGTTTGTCTGAACTGAAGATAAGTTTTGACAAGTCTACAGTTTAAAGCGCCTTAAAACTTACGAAATAAATCGTACAGACAAAGTCACAGGAAAAACTATCTTTACTCAATGTGCATGCGACTTTACCGTGTCCGTTGGTTACGTTTGCAAGTCCGGTTATAGGTTACGCGACAAATCGTTACCAAACGGTCGTAACGACTTCCGTGAAGCTGAATTAAATCTATTCAAAACAATACAAAACTAACCGCAATTTTCAACCTATGTTATTAACAAATAACTGCTTAAAACACGGTTTTATTCTTTATAAATATAATTTTAGTTACTTAACGTTTAAATCGCATAAACAGTGAAACCAACCGGACAAAAAATTTGATAAAATTACTAGTGACACACTCTAGCACGCCACGACGGTCGCGATTCGACTGTTTAAAATCAAATTTGACGTTACAAGCTCTGTATATGGTCACAGCGTTGCCAGGATCAAAAATCACCTAAATCGTTTGTTTTATAAGTTAAAAGATGTATCATTTGTCATATTTATTACTTCAAAGAACTTATTTTGATGCAAACATGCGTTTCTTCTAGTTCTCATGACATTGCGCGCTACACTGTCTATTCTCTATGACTCATTCTAATAGTGTTGTACATTACTCCGGAATAAGGCACAGACAATGAACCAATATGCCAACACGCTCTCTTTTTTTTTAAACGGACAAATTAAATGGTAAACATCACTAATGATATCCAAATTTGGTACAATGAAAATTTAACACAATTTCAGTTAGTTAATAGCTATACAGTCATTATTCTCTATATGACACACATAGTTATTAAATGAGTACTAACATATGCTACAGTATATAATGTACGTCATGTACATATGAAAAGATGAAACTTAATACTAATAAATACAATACCTTAACTAAGATTCAAACAATATTAGGTTTACAGCCTTAACTAACATAGTCTTTGCGATAGGAAGGCTTTTTTATTTCTCTCCTAGGTCTGCCTTCTTGGGTATTATAAGTAGGAGACCTAACAATAGGTGAATTTACTAACGCAGCTGAAGGAGAAGAACATTGGTCCCGAGTTACAGGTAAATCTATGGTAGACTGTACATTCTTAGGAGAGGGGCAAGTAATATCATTTTGTGTAACATCTAGAATTACATTTTCTTGGTGTATGTTAGTGTTAGATATACTATTTTGGTGTGTTTGTGTATCCATATTGTGTTGCGTTTCAGGTGGGTCCTCGGAGTTCCGCAAGAGAGGCCGGATATGTATTAGGTCTCGTCTATATGTTGTATCGTTAACATCAACCAAATAGGATCGATCTGAAAGTATATCTGAAATCACTCCCGGTGTCCAATTTTTGTTTGAAGCTGGATTCATTTGAACCGATACTGCCTGTCCAATTTCTAGAGGGGATGCTCTTCTTGCTCGCTTGTCATGTGAGTGTTTTACCATCTCTTTTTTTCTTTGGATGTCTTCAGGAACATTTTCTACTATTTTTGGTTTCAATAATTGATCGATAGTAGGTATAAACCCTCTTGTTCTACGGGAGAATAACCTTTGGGCAGGACTCGAGTTCAATTTATTAGGAGTGTTTCTGAGGCAGAGCAAACTGAACCAGAAATCTTCTTCATTCTCTGTAGATTTTTGTAGTAATTTCTTGGCGATTTTGACAGTAGCCTCTGCTTTGCCATTTCCTTGTGGATGATTGGGTGATGATGTCACATGTGCGAATTCCCATTTTCTTGCAAAATCAGCGAAATACTGGTTGACAAAGTTTGTTCCGCCATCTGTGATTACTATCTCTGGAGTACCATGCCGGGAAAAATTCTTCTTGCAAGCTTCAATTACCGGTTCAGATGACAAATCTTTTAATTTTTAAATTTCAAAGAAATCGGAATAGTGATCAACTATTATTAAATATTTTACTTGCCTTCCTTTATGAGTGAAGAAGAATACATCCATTGATATAATTTGAAATGGGTATTCAGATATCTTGTGACTTTGCATGGTAAATTCTTGCTGGCTTGGTTGATATTTAGTCCATGTGGTACAACCAGTAATCATCTCTTTAATGTCCTTGGATATTGATGGCCAGAATATAGGATCCCTAGCTAGTTTTAATGTGTTTTCTATTCCTGAGTGTGCATTATGTAACTTGTTTAACATTTTGCCTCTGAAACTTTCTGGTATCAATATAGCTTGACCTTTTAGTATTAGATCTTGATACACGGTCAGGTCATTTTGAATATTATAATATGGCTTCAGAGCATCTGGTATGTCTCTTATGTACTTTGGCCAGCCACGTTGAATGAAGTCTTTGAGAACCATTAAATTACTGTCCTTTGATGTTGCATTTGCAATTTCTGTGATGCAGTTATTAGAGATTGGTAAATTTTTTAATGGGTTCATATTTTCAATTATTTCAAATATCTTCAAGTCTTTAGACTTATCAACGTCTTTACATTCTAGGTAAAATCGAGATAAAGCATCTGCCATAATATTTTCTTTCCCGGATACAAATTGTATATCTAGGCTGTACCTTTGTAATGTCAACAGCATAGATTGTAATCTTTTCGGGACATGCAGAAGAGGCTTTTTAAATATATTGAGGAGTGGTTTGTGGTCTGTCTTAATGATTGTTTTGGTATTACCTATAATCAGTTGGTCGAACCGTGTGCAGGCGAAGACAACTGCCAGCAGCTCTTTTCCAATTTGTGCGTATTTTTTCTCAGTTGGAGTGAGGCAACGCGAAGCATATGCAACGGGCTGGTTCTGTTGGAACAGCGCCACTCCCAGGGCTCCTTCGCTGGAATCACATTCAACAACTAGTGGTTCATTTTTGTCATAATATTTTAATGTTTTTATATCACTAATTATATATTTGAGGGTCTCAAACTCTTTTTTGGCTTCTTTATGCCAGATCCATTCAGATTTGTCGTGAGTGAGTTGTCTCAGGGTTGTGGACTCTGCACTTAACTTAGGTATATACCTACTGAGATATGTGATTATACCAAGAAATCTCTGTAATTCTTTTTTGTTCTTTGGTTCTGGTATATTTGAAATTGATTCTATTTTAGATGGGTCTGCTTGAAGACCCTTGTTAGTGAAAACATGGCCATAATATTTTACAGATGTTTGTAAAAGTTTAGTTTTAGTTTTATTCAATTTGCAATTATATTTTACTAACTTTTCCAACAGAGCTTCAAGATTTTTATTATGGTCCATAATGGCTTCTGACATAGTGTACCAACAAATCGTCTACTAGTGCTTCAACACCCGTTAGTCCTTGAATCATTTCATTCATTTTTATTTGAAAATAGTCAGGCGCTGAAGAAATGCCAATAAAAGGGAGGACCTTCCAGCGGTATTTGGCAAATGGTGTCCAAAATGTGGTAAGTTTGCTGCTCTGTTCAGACAGATTCAAATGCCAAAAGCCCTTTTTTACATCAAGTGTAGAAAATATTTTAGCTCTACCCAGTTCTGGTAGAATTTCCTCCACTGTGGTAAATTGATGATTTGGTCTTTTTATTGCCTTATTTAAAGGGATTGGATCTAAACAAATTCTGAAGCTATCTTGCTTTTTAATTAATAGAATATTGCTTAGCCAGTCAGTATGATTGTCTTCTTTTGTTATAATGCCCTGTTCTTATAATTTTTTCAATTCTTCTTTCAGGATTGGCCATAGTACTACTGGAACACGACGAGCCTTCTGGATTACTGGTGGGACTGCTTCATCAATTTCCAGATTAAGCTCACCTGAGAAACTACCTCGGCCTTCAAACACTGAGCTGTACTTGTTTATTATGTCATGTGTTTCCTGTGAATAATTGCATCGTACCTCCTTGCAGAATTTCACGAGGCCCATCTGTGTGCATGCTTTACATGATAAAAGTGGAATGTGTGTGATATGTACGACTTGAAATGTGACATTGTACTTAGTGTTAAGACCAGAAATATTTGTTTTTAGAAGTATATCAATTTCTCCATGAATCATAACATTATTCCCTCCAAAACCAAACAAGGTTTTCCTTGAAGGTCGCATTTTTTCTTGTACATAACTTTTACCCAACATTTTTTCTACATCTTGAAGACCAATTATACATGCATCGGCTGCTGTGTCGAGTAGACATTCAGTTGTTTTCCATTGTTTCTTGACCCTGTATTCCAGTTTGCACTCCGCCAAGTTCTTGTTGTTATCGGCAACTATCTTGTTTATAAAATATTCTGGTTGTGATTCGCTGCCGCTGTCCTCATCTTCTTTTTTACTATTTTCTTTGACTTCTTTTACCTGTTTTTTCTTTTTGCAGACTTTTTCTAGATGGTTTTTTCCTTTACAGTTGGTACATATGGTGCCCCAGGCTGGACAATTTTCCTTTTTGAATATATGGTTATTTCCACAGAAGCGACACTTTCCTTGTTTGATTTTCTTCTCTTCTATTTTTTTTATATCTGATGATTGTGAGAATTATTTTATATGTCTATCCGTTGCTTCTGCAGCGCGGCATAAGTTAATGGACTCTTTTAAGGTAAGATTATCTTTTTTAGGAGCTCTTTCTTTAATGTTATGTCTCTTATACCTAGCACTTTTTTGTCTCGTAACATCTCATCTTTAAAAGCATTGTAGTCACAGTCTTCAATTAGTTTAAGTATTTAGATCTGCGTAAAATATGTCGAAAGGTTCATTTTGCGACTGGTTTCTGCATAAGAAAATATATCGGTTATATATTATGTTTTTCTTTGGAACCATTTTGATTTTCATGATGTTTAGTATTTCTACGCATGACTTTTTTTCTTTATCGGCGTCTGTGAGACCAAAATTTCCATATTTCTTTAAGGCCTCTTCACCAATGGCGCTGAATAATACACTTACTTTTCTTGGTTCTTCTTCCGGCGACCAATTATCCAACTGTGTCGCGCGGCTGTAATCTTTCCACAACGATTGGAAGGACTTGAAGGCCTCTTCAGGATCTTTAATAGTACTGATTGCGGAAGGCCAAGTTACGTTTATATTATTCTGTGACGAAACTGGCTGAGATTGTGAGAGTCTCGTGATTTGCTCCTGCATGGATTTGAGGAGCACTGTTTGTTGTTGGACGATTCCCGCTAGAGCTTCTGCCATTGTGCTCAATTTACCGCTGCCACCATGTTTTATAAGTTAAAAGATGTATCATTTGTTAACATTATTTATTACTTCAAAGAACTTAGATTCAGATTCAGATTCAGATTTATTTTGATGCAAACATGCGTTTCTTCTAGTTCTCATGACATTGCGCGCTACACTGTCTATTCTCTATGACTCATTCTAATAGTGTTGTACATTACTCCGGAATAAGGCACAGACAATGAACCAATATGCCAACATCGTTGGTAAAAATATTTCGCTAAGACTGCGAAAATTGCGTAACCAACCTGGACTATGTCCAAATCACGATTTCGTGGGGACAACGTTTTAATCTAAATGCAACCCTAATACTGATGTTATAAAAGCTATTATACATCAAAAACGCATTGCCTAAAGCATAAACTTTACCAGAAATGTTTTACTTGGTGTTACCGCTTTAGAAAAATATGCGTAAAATGCCCTTCAAAAATGGAACTTTGTGAAGGGGACAGTATGGCGGCACGATTTTACCATATTTAAAAACTAGATTTTAGGCAGGAAACAAGAGTTATTCTGAATTTAACTTAATAAACGATGCGACGATTTAATATAGTTTACGGAAACGCAACATTTAACTGGATAAAATCGACATCTTATGAGTAAATCGCAAAAAATACAAGGGGACATAGAGTAGATGTCGACGGCGCCGTGGAGTAGATGTCGACGGCGCCGTGGAGTAGATGTCTAAGGCGCCATGGAGTAGATGTCGACGGCACCGTGGAGTGGATGTCTACGGCGCCGCGCCGGGAATTTACACGACGCCGCGCCCGTGTATTTCTGCGCCGCCGCAACGTAAGTCCCTGCTAATCTCTCTAATCAAGTAATCACAGTTAAACCTGAAGGGGATGCCTTGATTTGAGTCGAACACGCCCCCTAGACAGAGACACGCTTATGCCTTCCGCACACGAGAAAAAGAGATGTAACATCTTCGGGAATGGCTTTTTTGGTCAAATTTCGATAAATACCTAACTTAGTGAAGTTTTATTTCATCGAGTGAGATTTTAGATGAGATAAAATACTATAGTTTTAACTTGATTGTGTTGAAAATAATGTATAGTTTGAGTAGCCTGAATAAAAAAAGGAAAATACAGACCCAACTGGATTTTTTTTCTATCGAGGAAATTTTAAGCAATCATGTATCGATCAAATCAGATAAAGAGTCATATAGTCAAGAATCATATATCTGAAAATCAGACCTTATTGTTTCTTAATCAAGTCAGTACGGCGTTTCAAAGTACGCGATAATTTCCAATGCACCGCCTTAACTGGCTATTATTTTATGGCAATTTCGTGTCTGGTTCCATGGTAAAAGTTCTTCAGTAAGACTATGAGCCTAGAGTACATTTAATTTAAAAATAAATTATTTAAATGGTGGCTAAACATGTCGTATCATAATGTTAACGAACATTTTGAAAATAAGGCTTTGAGATATTTAGAAGAATAGAAGATGAACGTTTATATCGACAGACAAAGTTCACTTTCTGTGTTTCTACCGTGAGAAATTATTCTACAAGCCCGTTACGTTCTTTGTTTATCGTTATTGATTCACTTAATAACCTTTTGTTAGAGTTCCCTATCAGCGCCAGGATCCCTTTAAAAATCTGTTCGCATATTTAAATGGATTTCAGAGAAATGTAGTGTAGTGTAGTATAGCCTGACAAGTTTCTTTTTGGCCCTAGCCATGTTGCGGATTTTTAATGAAACAAATTGAAGACGAATATAGAAAAAGGTCCTTTGGTCGAATCCCAGACCGAATGTTTTATAATAAAATTGAGGTCGGCGGTCTTGAAAGCCACACATCAGAGTCGCAGTCTTCGGAGTCACAATCTGAAAAAGACTTACATAAATATCGAATACGTACGTGGAACCAGATATGTATAAATAGGTATTTATTATAAAGCATATCATTTTTATATTCAACAAACAACACGATGCACACTGTCCCGACTATACATGACGTATGTGCATTATTGCTATATATATTATGCGGTTTACAGCGACACTACCTCAGGGTTAAATAGGGACTTGTCGGGCTATAACTTCGTTCTCTATAAATAATTATAGCATTCACATAATTATGAAAAACGTGATCGAGAACTCGTACGGAAAAACATCTGAGTATTTTTTTCAAAACTATCACAAGTGTTAATTCCAAATTTAGCCTATGTTAATTTTTCTGATAATTTTTACTTGAATGCTATAATTTTATTAATCTAATCCAATGACAATATCTTGCTAGCATCTCAGTAATCCAGTCATTATATCCAAAAAACCGACCCTACCCGTGAATAATCAGTTCTTGGATTTTTTTTTCGTAGGTCCCTCGGGGGGGGGTCACTGGGAGTGTAAATTCAAAAAGTAGACTGAATCAGGCTCCTGTGTATGGTTTTTCTTGAACAACTCGGCGATTTTTGTTTTTCAGTAAAACCGTGAGGACAAAAATTGTAGGAAATTTGATTTTCTATTCTAGGAGTACGGAACCCTACAAAATGGTGTTTGAAAGCTAGTTTCCTTATATTTTATATGAAGAAGAAATGCGACTTGTGTTGATTTTTGCTCACCTACTTACTACTACTATAATTAAGTTAAATCTTCGATCGGTTTTTTTTATTCGCGATCATTCGGTGTGCTCTATGTATGTTGCAATTTTGGTTAAATTAATGTAATGCCTTTCACTCGTCGAACGAAACAAAAACCAGAAGCGGTGCGCAACATCTGCGCACGCGCCGCGCGCCTAGCAGTAAACATTCATTTAAACGTTGCCTCGGATTAGATAATCAGTACTGGCTTGACTGACAGTGTATATGGGCAGCTGACAGCTTATTACTCATACCGTCCCGACTCCGCACCGCCAAACGCGTAAGCGGCCTAACAGTTAGGTACCTACGGAACCCTTACTCACGGATCGCACTTGGCCGGTACTTAAGTTATTATTTAAATATGTCATTATCTGTGAAAATGCACTCCGCCAGTAAACTAGTACGAGTGATATGGGCCAGTATAAAGTAACAGAAAAAGCATTCGATGTCAAGAACAATGGAAACCAGGTATACATATATTATCCTACTCAAGATATAAACGAGGGTTTACATTTTTTGGGTTTATTCGCAGGCACTTTGCAGGGCCAAAGCTCAAATTTAACTTATTATTGTATTAATAAATTAACAGTTGAAAAAGATTGTCTTAAATTTCTAATCAAATGTATGCTTAACAATAGGCATGCGGCCTCATGTTCAAATTGATAACGTAGTGATGCTAAATGGATAGTAAACCATCAAATTATCGTTATAAAGTATAAATTATAAAATGTAATTAAAATCATAAAAAGATATGAACCTTGAAGTTTAGAAAAATTATGCATTTTTTTTTATTGTCTAAGAGTACCTAAATTTAAAGCTGCCAATAGAATCCTTACGCTTTTATAGAAATAAAATTGTATGACAACCATGTACTTAAACGCAGTATTTCGCGACCGAAACAACAATTTACCGGATTTTCCATACAATGATACAACTACTTTGTACAAGTGACTTCATACGAGGGTACGTCATCAGTATGAAGCGTTTTCCGCTGCCGCCAGCGACGTCAATCTTTGTCTCAAATTTTTGGGTATTTATGTTCTTTAATTGTAGTTGCTCCCATACAAACATTTGTTCCTCTCCAAAAACTAGTTCGAATGGCATCGTAAAAAAATATTAGTCCGCATCCCTATTATCAAGCTTACTCGTGTATTGAAAAATCTCTGTATACATTTCAACCCCTCGTTTTACCGCCTTTTAACCCAAATCTGTGTGATTTTTATAACTTATTGCCTCTACGGCCCGGCAATAAGTTATAAGTAGTTAAGTTAACGTGTTAAGGGGATGCCTTGATTCGAGTCGATTTTCGTAAAGACACGCCCCCTTTTGAGACACGCTTATGCCTTTCGAGCACGAAAAACGGATGCTCCTCTTCAAAAATTTGAACTTAGTGAAGTTTTATTCAAATAACATTGACACAGATGAGTGATAAATAAAAGACAGCGTGTGATGTGTAGTACATATAATCGCAGACTGAACGGCCTAGCTAAAACCCACCCTCATATACAAAAGTATGTTAGTATAAACTACCCCCTATCTAATACATAACATCTCCACCCTTATTTCCTAACTTACAACTACTAGATACTTACAAGGTACCTACTAGACAAATACAGAAAAACACTAGATTAAAAGTAATCCTCAAAACCGTAGCGTCTAGGTGGTTCAATAACGGGTCTTAGTCGATCGGGCCGTGTGCGCTCAGCGGCGGCCGGGTCGGGCGGCGCGAGTCCCGTCAGCGGGTTCGACTCTGGCTCTGCGCGCGACTCCCCGCGCGTATTGCCAACCTCGCGTAGTACATTACTCTCCGCCGACCCTGAACTTGAAACCCCTGCAATCGGATCGACTACGGGCACCTGAGCCGGTGGATACCCCAATGCCATGCCCCGCTGCGTATTTTCCTTGACCGCACCAATTGAATCGCGTTTTTTTAGTTGGTCTATATGCCTATGATTAATTCCCAATGTGCTTTCTATTTTATAGTCAGTTTCCCCTATCCGTTCTAATACCTTACCAGCACCCCACTTGGGCTGCGCGTGACCTACATTATACAATCTGTACCAGACTAAATCTCCTATACCGAACTCACGCCGCGTCCCCCCCGCTGCCTCTTTCTGCCGGCGTTGGAGACTACTCACTCTCCGTTCTCGATCGGGTTTAAGGCAATCTAGGCGGGTACGCGCGGCTCGACCTAAGAGAATCTTAGCTGGGCTTTCGCCTGTGGTACTGTGTGGTGTATTACGATACATTAATAAAAATGTACTTAAGGCAGTGTCTATATCGGTATTTTGAATTATGGCTTTTTTAATTACACGTTTGCACAGTTTGACTGCATTTTCAGCGGCTCCATTGGATGGCGGGTGGTAGGGTGCTGAAAATAATTGGTCTATTCCGTTATTCGCACAAAAAAACTTAAAATCTTCACTCGCATACGGAGGGCCATTATCACTAACAATCTGTTTAGGTAAGCCGAACCTAGCGAAATATTCGCTCAGTTTTTTAATTAACATTTTGGAGGTAGTACTGGTCATTTCCGTTACTTCTATCCACTTAGAATAAGCATCCACGAGTACTAAATACTTAACTCCTGCTATTGGACCTAGAAAATCTAAATGAATCCTAGACCACGAGCGACTAGGGTAGGGCCACGGGCAGGGTGTGTGGCGCGGCGGCGCCGCAGCTATCGCGGCGCACACGGGACACGCGCGGCACAAAGCCTCCACCGCCTCGTCCAGGCCGGGCCACCACACGTAGCTACGCGCCAGCGCTTTAGTTTTTACGATCCCCATATGTGGCTCGTGCAGCTCTTGAAGGACTCGCTCCCGACATGCCGTCGGCACCACAACTCTGTGACCCCACATTACACAGTCCAGCTCTGTATACAGTTCCGATTTACGATTGAAGTAAGGCTTCAATTCTCTAATCTCAGTTTCTTGAGGCCATCCGTCCCTAATATAACTCACTATTCTACCTAATAATACATCATCACGTGTTTCCTTGCTTATCGTATTATAATCTAAAAGCATAGCGTCAGTCGCAAAATGTAAATAAGTTTGTTCCGGACAGTCCTCATACATGGGTCCCGTCGACTTATGTGCCGCTATAAGTCGAGAAAGTGCATCCGCCATATTATTTTCCGACATGACGTATTCTATATTGAAGTCGTACGCGGATAATATTAACGCCCAGCGTTGCAACCTACTCGCCGTCATGCTGGGAATACCATGGCCCGGTCCAAATATGCTTACGAGCGGTTTGTGGTCGGTTTTCAAGGTAAACTGTCTACCGTATAAAAATTGATGAAATTTTTTTACAGAAAAAATAATCGCCAGGGCCTCTTTGTGAATCTGACTATAGTTGCGTTCGGGAGGCGTGAGCGCTCGCGAAGCGTAGGCGATGACTGTATCGGGCGCGCCGCGCGAGGGAGCGCGCATTGCCAGCACGGCGCCTACGCCGCGAGGCCCCGCATCACAAGTCAGGACCAGTTCACGTGCAGCATCGTAGTGACCTAGTACTGGCGCCTCACTCAATAATCGTTTTACCTGTACAAAAGCCCTATTTTGTTCCACCGACCACGACCACTTCCTATGTTTCCGCAATAACTCGTACAATGGCGCTAAATACTCACTAAGGTTTTGAACGAACTTGCCGTAAAACTTAATCATGCCAATAAACGATTTGAGCTCGGAGACGTTATTAGGCGGTGTCATTGTTAAGATTGGCTTAACTTTGTCTTCGTCTACCCTCACTCCGTTTTTATCAATCACAAACCCTAAATATTTAACCTCTTGCACTAAAAAGGAACACTTTTGTTTCTTTATCCTTAACCCGTTGTTGCTCAATGTCTGTAATACCTGTTGTAGACTACCTAAATGTGCGTCTAACGTGTTTCCAGTTATTAAGATATCATCCAAAAAAAATGTCACATTAGGAATATGTTTAAAAAGGTTACTCATTATTCTCTGGAATATACCTGGAGAAGAAGAAAGCCCGTAGACTAAGCGCTTATACCTAAACAAACCCCGGTGTGTATTTACTACAGTTAAATCCCTAGAGCCGTCATCTTCTAAAATAATCTGGTTGTAAGCTTGCGATAAGTCTAACTTGGTAAAATACCTACTGCCGTTCAATTGTGCAAACAAGTCTTCAATTTTTGGAATAGGGAACTTATCCACCAACAAAACGCGATTCAATGTGGTCTTGTAATCCGCACACAATCGTAAAGATCCGTCTGGCTTATTTACAATTACCAATGGCGTGGCCCAGTCGGAGTGCTCCACCGGCTCAATGACGTCGGCGCGCAGCATGGCGTCGAGTTCAGCGTCGACCCGGTCTTTCAACGCGTAGGGTAGCGGCCGCGCACGGCAGAACACGGGCACCGCGTCCGGGCGCAGGCGCAGCCGAGCCCGCCCGCCGGTGAACGCACCCAGGGCCCCATCGAATATCTCCTTATGCCTGGAAATTACATCTAAAATTTTATGTTCGCACACCACCTCGCTTGAGAGAATACTTTCACATGAAGTTAGCTTTGGTATCGTTATACCCAATTCCGACAACCACTGACGACCTAATAAACTAGTAGTACCCCTATGGATAACATACAAATCTAATTTCTTATTTACATTTTCGTATTGAACATCTACAACAATTAATCCCAACGGTCTCGTCATACTACCATCATAAAACTTCAAGGTCAGATTGCACTGTTCTAACGGTATATCTTTAAACAACGTATTATAAGTCTGTTCGTTAATACACGCTAAAGCCGACCCTGTGTCAACCTCAAAAGTTATAATCTTGTTATTCACACATATTGGCATGCTTACCGGTTTGTACTGGTTGAGGCTCATTTGGTAAATAGGTTCCTCGCTTCCTTCGTCTACTTCCTCCTGGCCTAGTTGGCCATCGTCATCCACCCAATGCATGCGCGAATTTCCAAAACGGCCCGTGCCGCGACCGCCTGCGCGCGCGCCCCGCGCTCCGCCACGTGCTGGCGTGGCCGCCGCGGTCCCCGGCCCGTACCGGCCTCGGCCCGCTGCGCCTGCTCCGCGTCGGCCATAGTAGGCCGGATTCCCGGTGCTGCCCCTTGACGAGTGCGTCCCGCCGTCCATCTCGCCATTTAAAGCTGGGCACACGCGGCGTAAATGTCCTTTAACATTACACCGACTACAGACGTAACTGTTAAATTTGCACTGCGCCTGCATATGACGAAAATCACCGCACGCCATGCACCCGGCCGAACGAACGCTGTGCACTGTTGTACTGAGTAGCTCTGTTCCCGAGCCACTGCAGGCGGCTGCCCCGCAGCCCCCCTCGACCACCGTTGAGTCTCGTTCAGCCGCTTCTAGCGATAACGCTAATGACACTGCCCTTTTAAAATTAATGTTACCTTCTGCAAATAGCCGCTGCCTTAACGCATCACTTAATAAACCGCACACAAATTGATCGCGCATATTCTCGTCTAATGTCGCCTCAAACTCACAAAATCTCGCCATCTTTTTAAGTTCCGCCACGTACTGCGCCGCTGTCTGACCTTTGACCTGTCGGTACTGGCGAAATTTAAACCGCTCCGCCAACACAGAAGGAGTTGGCTGCAGATGTTTCTCCATCACCTCCACTATTTCGTTGTAGGCCATCGTGGCCGGCTTCTTCGGGCTACACAAATTAACCATTAATTCGTAAGCCGCGTCACCAACTACCGATATTAACGTCGGCAATTTCAGCTCCCCTTTCACGGCATTGACGACAAAGTAGCTCTCCAGCCTGTCACAATATGACCTCCAGCTACCACTTTGGACGTCGAACTCGCCAATTCTTCCTACAGACATGGCCTTTACACTTTATCCTCGTCAGCCACTGATAAATAAAAGACAGCGTGTGATGTGTAGTACATATAATCGCAGACTGAACGGCCTAGCTAAAACCCACCCTCATATACAAAAGTATGTTAGTATAAACTACCCCCTATCTAATACATAACAATGAGGTAAAATACCATGCTATAAAATTCATTGTGGCGTACGTAAAAAAAAATATGGTTTGAGTAGGCCGATTCTAAATAATCTATACTTTGCGTTTGCGTTGTCAGAAAATAATAGGTAGGTGCAATAAGTGCAACGAGCGCCCTGGAGCCCATTCCTCAAAAGCTTGCAACTTGTTATACAAGCGGAAGTCTCTTTCTAATAATAGAAGTTGAAAAGAGGCGTCCGCTTGTGATGTGATACATATAAAAAAACGACCGGGTTGCACTCCGGGAGTGCCGGCAGAAGTGAAAACTCAATGACATTGTAACAGTTTTTCGATCAGGTCACGTGTCCGTCTTACGAATTTTCAATCTGTCGAATCTTACGGTCACGTGACATCTTACGGTCACGTGACCTGTTGCGAGTATCTCTCGAATCTCACGGTCACGTGACATGATACAAGCGACACTGCCGCGAAAATACTCATCCTGAAGAAGAACTCCCGAAGAGTTCGAAACATGTCGCCCATAGTGACATTGAATACGCGAGTTGAACCGTGTAATTGTTAGTAACGGTCACGTGACCTGTGGCGAGTTTAACAATTTTTCCCCATCACAAAAAGTGCACAGCGCCGCTAAAGAAGTTTTCATTTCAACAATAAGCTTTTGAAAAATGGGCCCCTGTGCTTCCAAACTAAGGTTAAGTTCTTTTGTGTTTAGCGAGCGACTAAATGTTTTTGACTTGAACTACATAAGGATTATCCGTTTTGAACTGAACTCGATCGCTCAGTGGCCAAACGGAGCCTACGAGCCTTTAACTCCTTGGACTCGACTGTTGACCAGATACCACTACGTTATGTACATCATAAGTTGTTCCTTCGGAATAATATGTACGTTGTATATCAAGGACCATTTGCGTACTCAAAGTTTTATCGAATCGGGACATGATTATCTTAACGTTTTGATGACTATCATGATGCTCGTAAGTACAGTTTTCTTTCCAATTGTATTCATGGTATGAGAAATGATCGAATGTGGTTTGTTTTCGAACGATAAATGAGTCGTGGCATTGACCTTGACGCGCGCGCGTCTCAGCTTCCTTACAAACACCCGCTCTCCCGCCACAAACCCGGATGTGGTAAACAAAGTATCTCGCTTCATTCATTACATAGAGAAAATTATTATATACTGAGATAGAGTCATCAGCTTCCTCCATATACGGTCGAGGTCATAAATACGTTTACACTTTTGCACCTTATTGCCTTGTAATAAGGTGCAAAAGTGTAAACATATTTATGACCTCGACTGTACTAGCGCCATCTATTGACCAATGCTCGAGTAAACAAATCTAATCTGCATGTCTATCATGAGACGGCCGCGAAATACTCTCGATTTTTCTCGCACTATCCGTCTCTCTCTTATTAGAACACTTAGAACAAGAAGGTATAGATAGTGCGAGAGAAATCGAGAGTATGTCGCAGCCGTCCCACGATAGACGTGCTGTGCTTTATGCTGTAATGACCGCTCCACACAATGGGCCATCCTGACCCATCATACAGGACGCAACTTTGCGTTAAAGGGAGTAAGACATAGTTACGTCTCGTTCTACCGCATATCCGCGTCCTGTATGATGGGTCAGGATGGCCCATTGTGTGGAGCGGCCATAAGGTTGCCAGTAAAGCTGAATTACTATAATTCCTGATATTTCCCAATAACGTCTTATTGTGTTTTTATTATGTATTTATCAATAAGTACATATGATAACATCGTAACTGATCGCTCTGTACATGGCAAATATATTTAAAAAAACTTTTATGGACGCCTTCATAAACGCAATAGAGCCCAACAATTTTTTTTTTAATTTTTTTGTCTGTTTGTCTGTGCGTTTGTGCACGCTAATCTCAGCTTAACGGATTTGGATGCGGTTTTCAGTAATATATAATGCTAAACTACCCATAACATTAAGTGTTTATTTTATTCAAAACGCGTAATAAATAAAAAAGTTATGTCAATTTAAGTCACGTAGCTTAAGTATCGCATAAACTAGTCTATACATATTATTATAATAGTTACTCATACTGGTCTATAGTATACATATAGGAACTCAGTCTTCGGCTCCGCTTGCCTCCCCGTATGCCTTCAGAAAGTCGTCCCTCATCAGGTTTCGCTTACAAGTTACTCGGAGATAACGAGTATCCGTGGGAGCTCGGCCTCGGGCCTTAAGCCCTCGGGCTCGCATTGAGACCGCTCTCTGAAGGATTGCTTTAGACCTTTAATTCCAATGAAATGCTCGGCCTTCGGCCTAACTTACCTCGCCGCTTACCTTCGGGACTTTGGCCTCAGGTTTCGCTTCCAAGACACCTGAGGATAGTGAGTGTCCGTGTGGCTTTCAGTTCCCAGGATGTGGTGAGTGGAAAAGAAACTCTGAACGTCAGCAACAGAATAAGGAATAAAATATTTGCTAAAAAAAAGAAAACTACAGGTCGTGGGTGCAATGGCCCGTCTGGTTTTACGCCGTAGTTCGGTACTCCCTTCGGCGACGGCGGCTGCTAGGTCACAGGACACTGGGGCAGCGGACAGTGGAGCTGGTGAAGTGGCTCGGGAGCGCCGGGGCAGCTGCGTGGTGGTCTTCCCACAAAAAGGACGCAGGGACGGCGCCCTAAAACGCGGCTGACTTTTTATATTCTCAGGCATGGAACGGCTTTTAATAGTTTGTAGAGCAATCCTTGTCGCCACACAGTGTCGTATGCAGCTGTCAGGTCTATAAATACTGCAGAAGACTTTGACCCGGCTTGGAAACCTGCCTCGATATGTGTTGTGAGGGCGAGAACCTGGTCACAGCAGTTTCGTTTTGGCCTGAAGCCAGCTTGCTCTTGCGGGATTGTGAGAGGATAGATATCCTAATAGAATCCTAAATCCTAATAAAGAAAATGCTATCCTAATAAATCATTGCTAATCCAAAAATTGTTATATGATCACCAAAATTTTATATCCCATTAATGTAAAATAGTAACCCAAATTATATCATCTTACTATCCTATTAAAGGAAATGCTATCCTAATAAATCATTGCTAACCCAAAAATAGTAAATGATCACCAAAATGTTATCTCCTATTAATGTGAAATAATAACCCAAATTATAACATCTTACTATCCTATTAAAGAAAATGCTATCGTAATAAATCATTGCTAACCCAAAAACGGGAGGCTAACGAAGCCGAAGGCTGAGCTTTTCGTTGGTATTAAAGGCCTATAGCATGCTTATAGAGACCCCTAGGTAGCGGTCTCTAAAAGCTCAAGGGCCAAAAACCCGAAGGCAAGCCCCCACGTACACTTTCTATCCTCAGGTGTCTTTCAAGAGAAATCCCAGGCCAGTGTTCCGAAGGTGAGCGGCGAGCCAAGCAAGGCCTTTCAGCCGTTTTCACGTGATGCGCGATCACATAAACCGTTTGTTGGTCCTTTACCTCATAAGCATACATTACTTGTAGTTATTCACCGGATCGCGTTTCGTCGCGATCTCAAAATTTCTGAACAGATTTTTTTACTGTAGTGAAATTTCTTGGCGCCAGTCACAACGGTGTATAAAATTAATTTACTTTTCACGTAGTTTTTTACTTGAGTCGATTTTCACCGCGATAAATATTTGTTTGCAACGCGATATTTCATTTAAGCACTATATTTATGTAGTTTTTTTTAAACGCATTTCGCAGTTGTAGTTTATCTCCTGGATCGCTTTTTATATAAGTAGCTACAATTTGCAATATCAATTTGCCTCCCTTTCTAACATGCATGTACAGTCAGCAGCAGAAGTGTTAGCTAAGCGTTCCAAGTGGTCACAATGATCGGCACACGACTCTATTGTCAACAGATTAAGGATTGTGTAGCTCATTGTGAGCGTGTTATTCTGCGTAGCTACTTTCTGCTGCTGACTGTACCTATCCACGACGATATGCTATAAAAAAAAATAAGCGAAAAAGGTACATTGCGACTAAAGATATTGTCTAATACAAAAATAAACGATTAGGATACATAGCGAAAATTTAATACATGATCGATGTGAAAACAAATAGCGACAAATAAAAACAGGATTAAGACACAACGCGATAATTAAATGCACGATTGAGGTGAAATGCGACTAGAACTAACAGCGACAAAAAAAAATACGATTGAGACACAACGCCATAGTTAAATATAGGATCGAGGTGAAATGCGATCCAGTGAATAACTACAAGTAATTTATGCTTATGAGGTAAAGGACTAACAAACGACATAAACAGACAAACAGATAAACAGACAAAATTCAAAAAAAACTGTTGGAGCGTGTTCTGTTATCGATTCTAAGTGTTAAATCTACTTTTTTTCGAATATCTTCCGTGTAAAGACTTTCGACCCTCTTCAGCTTTATTATATGTACCTATAGAACATGTTCTGTTCTCTTTATAACCCTTTCATTTCAGCAAAGAATGACACTAGCATTTTGCAGCAACTACCGTGACCTTGTGAAAAGATTCGTTTTAGAATTTCACTTGCACTTACACCAGGGTAAGAATGACTTTGCAGCTAAGGTAAGTGAATATTTATTTATTTATTTAAACTTTATTGCATAGATAAAGCCTACTGTACACACTGTGCAAACGTTGGCGCATGAGCAGAAGGCAGCTATGCGTTAGAGGGAGAGGGCTATAACTCGATCTCTTTCGTTTACATCGCTGCCTCCTGCTCACGCGCCAACGTTGGCCCAATGTGTACAGCCGGCATAAGAAGTACAAATGGCGGACTTAATGCCTTAAGGCATTCTTTACCAGTCAACCACAGGGCTAAACAGAAAAGCTTATAGGTGCAGGCAGTTGACCAAGAAAAATACAAATTAAAAGGATAGGTAGCTAATGAAAATACATTTCCTAATATAATAAATAAATACATTTACTTACATAAATACAAAAATATAATATACATACATACATATTACTTTGCGTACCCAGTGCAAAAACATATATGTCATTAAACTAACCAGAGACATCGTTGAGAAAATGCTTGCGCAACATGCGCTTGCGCTTTCGAGTGTAGAGTTAAACTCAATCCAGATAGGACGCGTACACGCAGTGCTTAGTAGATAACCAGTTAACTAGACCCCTGCCTTACGGTGTTAAAGTGAACCGCCAGTGTCTTGGTCGTTGGACGACTCCGAATAGATGTCCAGCCAGCTGAGACCCGTCGCTTACGGACATAATAAGCGGGCGGCCAGTGTCTCACGAGATTGGTTTTTTCGACGCGCAACCAAACCCACTTGTTGATTTCTTTCATTATTTACCGCAGAATATTAGTAATATGTCTAAAAATTGCGAGGCTTGCTGCAAATCAATTAAAACTACTCAACATGGACTACAGTGCACCACCTGCGTTGGGAAATACCACGCTGTCTGTGTCAACATTCATGATCCCGGGAAATAACGGATAATTTTAAAGACAACTGGACCTGCCCCGCCTGCAAAAGTAAGCGGCAAAAAATAGGAAATTCGACAACGACGATTCAGCACTCCGGTGCGAGCCCCCCTCACGTTGGACGATTCCAGTGTCAACGCAAATGTTACCCTGCGGGCTCAGAACAGGAAAGCGGTCTCACCCGAGGTCATCACAGAAGTAAGTTCGGGGAGATCTAACGAACTGCACCCTGAATTTGGGCAATTCAAGGAGGAAATGAAGTCCATGATGAGGTCCCTGATGGATTATCAGCTCAAAGAAATAAGGAAAAATACGGAAACTCTCAAAGAAATCCAGGTTACGAACCGAAATATAGAGAACTCGATAGAATTCCTATCTGCACAAAATAACGAATTAAACAAAAAATCGAGCGCTTAGAAAAGCAATCCTCCGAGGACAAAAACCACATAATGTTTTTAGAGAACAAGGTAGAGTACGTCCTAAAGAACAGTCGTAAAACAAACTTTGAAATTAAAAACGTTCCAAAAAATACGGCAGAATCGAAAGGCGACCTCATAGAGATAGTGACGAACCTATCTAAATAAGTCTATTCACTGCCCACTGACAAAGGCGGACATCAAGTATGTTTACAGGACCCGCGGGAAACCAAATGGACCCCAGGCCACTCCTATTGTGGTAGAAACAGCATCGGTTATCCTAAAAAACGACGTCCTACGACTTTGCGTAAACGTACAACACGAAACACAGTGAAAAACTCCGTGCCAAACACCTAGGCCTCGACGCATCGGACGAAACTCCCATCTACGTCTCCGAGCAACTGACGCCCAGGGCGGCCCGCCTGTACTTCCTGGCCCGGGAGCTTAAGAGGCAAAAAGAACTTCAATTCTGCTGGACAGCGTACGGAAACGTCTACGTAAGAAAAGACGAAAACTTGCAAATAATACTAATTAATAGTGAGGCCCAAGTCATGCAAACCTGACTATTCTGTAAAATTCTAAGTGACACCTACTTTTACTACTGTAATATGGATATTATCCGCTGAAAGTCTCATATGGCTACATATGCACTAATGAGGACATGTATGATGTACCCGGGTTCGAGTCCAGCGACCGACATGCACTTTTTGTATGTCTGAAATTCTTAGTGAGTACATTATCAAAACGCCGAGTAAAATAGAATGTTCTAGAAGAAGTAAGCGAATAGAACCTTTGATGCTTACGGAATGTATAGACAAATGTATAGGCTTGGAATATTCAAGGAACGTGGACGTAGCACGTTTATCTGGAAAAGCCCACGCTACTCAAAACAAATGAGTAATGATATAAAGATCGGAATGAAGATCGAAATTACGGTCTAGACTCTTCGCTCTTCGGAAGGGGTTATACGTATATAAAGGGACCAGGGGGCCTAGACAAGGTTACAATCGACAAGCGCTAACGCCAATAGAAAACTAATAAAATGTATGGGAATGACAGATGTTAAGATAAAAGTGTTTCGTCGGCATCTGTCATTCCCATACATTTTATTAGTTTTCTATTGGCGTTAGCGCTTGTCGATTGCAACCTTGTCTACAGCCCCAGATTCGCGGTGCGAGAGAGTCTAGAGTGAAGTATGGGAGTGACAACTGGAAGAAGGAGAACAGTGGAAACAAGTGGTGAAAAGTGACGTGGTCTAGTTAGTGCAAAGTATCAGTGAAGTATAACTGTGTCAGTATTAGCCTGAGCGGACTCAGTGAACTTGTGGGTGTTAATTGAGTCAGTGTTAGTACGCGTGGATTCAGTGAACTGTGCCCTGTGTACGCCACGTAATAAAGCTACTGCCCAGTTAAAAAGGTGTAATAACTCTATCCCGTACCCCCACGCTTGTAACAATATGGTTGGAGAAAAGTTGTTTACCACATAGCTTGCTGAAGCTGAAGGGGTGTCTCGGTGTTAAACCGCCGTGCCAAACCGGACCCTTAATACCGTGCTGTGTATTGTTTCTCTAAACTGCGTATACACTATAAAATACAAACACTGTGTTCTTATGTACCTTATAAGAATTTGACAGCCAAGTTCCCAAACATGTTTTTTTCCCTGTTAAATCCCAAGATTTACATTTTTAAGGGGATGCCTTGATTTGAGTCGAACACGGCCCCTAGACAGAGATACGCTTATGCCTACCGCGCACGAGTAAAAGAGATGTAACACTCTTCGGGAATGGATTTTTTGGACAAATTTCGATAAATACCTAACTTAGTGAAGTTTTATTTAAATTTCATCAAGTGAGATTTTAGATGACATAAAATACTAAAGTATTAACTTCTACAAAGTATTAACATCTACTGGCTGGTACGAACCATTACTGAATAAGATATGATAATGATATTTAGCTCACCATATCAGCCGAAAGACGTCCACTGTTTGGACATAGGCCTAGTTATATATAAAAGTGCTTTTGTTTACTTACTTTTCTAGGTGCTCAAGTAGTACCTAGTATAATTTTTCATTTTTCATGTAACATCCTGATAACCTAAGGAAGAGCGGTGTCTCCCAACACAGGCAATATTTTGCTTACCGGGCGGCACCATCCCCTAGACTATAAACACGTGCTGTATTTTACAAAATAAATATATATTTTTTTTTTATTTTTTTTTTATTAACTTGATTGTGTCGTAAAATAATGTATCGTTTGAGTAGGCTGAGTAAAAAAAGGAAAATACAGAGCCAACTTTGGATTTTTTTTCTATCGAGGAAATTTTAAGCAATCATGAACCGATCAGGTCAGAGTGTAGCAAAGGATGGTCAACATAAAAGACTTAGAAAATTCTTGACTAAAGGTGCGAAATGCATAGGGTCACTAGCAAATCTTTTTTTATACATTGAAAACATTTTTTTTTTGTTCCACAGTATTTTGAAAAACAAACTCAATCTTTTCTTAATAACAATAAAGCACGGAGTATTTAAAAAACATACTTATTTTTTTTTTTATGTATTTTTAAATGTGTTACACTTAAACACTTTTGCAAACGAGTTTTTCCGCTCTTTTATAAAAAAATATTAACGTCATCGTCGTAATTCGTCTTCTAACCTATCCGTGATCCGAGTCGGTTTTGCCACTAAGTCCCTGTTCCCTACTGCCTACGTGATGAAGGACCCCTAGGACAATCAGTTCGGCACACGCAATCCCAGATTTTAATACCGCGTCTCCTATAACCTGGAACCTTAAACAAAATTGTTTGAAGATATGAATACTGGAATTCTGAGGTAAAGCAGATATTTTTTAATTTTTATTTGTATATTATATAATGTAGTATATATCTTTAATTACCTTTGTTTTCTGTACATGATGTGGCGAAAATTTCGAAATGTACAATGTACAATTGTTCGCACATGAGGTTACACTTCTGTCTTCTTCTCTTTTTGTGCTAAAATGTTCGTAATACTAATTTGTTTGTTTATTTTTTTCTGGATTTAACCATACACTGTTTTATAATATCCTTTTCTTTGTTGCATCTTCGGATTTTCTATTGTTTTAAGATATAAACTTGCTGGAATGCTGTATGGTACGTGCGACCATGTGCGTAAGGTGAAGGTGAAAATAATAATTTCATTCTTCGCAGCCAGATGGCGCTGTTTGACGCAAGCGCAGCGGCTGCGTTCAGTTTTAGTGTAAGGCCGTGTCGCACGTACAGCAGAAAACGTAATACCTACCTACTCAAAATGGTCTCGCTGGAAGACCAGCGCTGGCTCGTGAGCCAGCATTATGCTGAGGCGGGACCATTTCGTAGCAAATAAATAATGTGTATGTGATATTTATATTTGTTTGTTACGAATAAATCATTTTCATTTTCATTTTTCATAACCGGGATAGAGGCGTAGTATTTCACGCAGAAAATGCCTAAAGCGAGCGGCATCGGTAGGGCAACGCTTCAGGTCGTTTTGGCGGTACATGTTGTCCGATGTACCACTTTAGCTTTTAATCTCTGTATTTTCCTTTTTTACTCAGCCTACTCAAACGATACATTATTTTACGACACAATCAAGTTAATACTTTAGTATTTTATGTCATCTAAAATCTCACTTGATGAAATTTAAATAAAACTTCACTAAGTTAGGTATTTATCAAAATTTGTCCAAAAAATCCATTCCCGAAGAGTGTTACATCTCTTTTACTCGTGCGCGGTTTGGGCATGTTTGGGAACTTGGCTGTCAAATTCTTATAAGGTACATAAGAACACAGTGTTTGTATTTTATAGTGTATACGCAGTTTAGAGAAACAATACACAGCACGGTATTAAGGGTCCGGTTTGGCACGGCGGCTTAACACCGAGACACCCCTTCAGCTTCAGCAAGCTATGTGGTAAACAACTTTTCTCCAACCATATTGTTACGAGCGTGGGGGTACGGGATAGAGTTATTACACCTTTTTAACTAGGCAGTGCTTTATTACGTGGCGTATACAGGGCACAGTTCACTGAATCCACGTGTACTAACACTGACTCAATTAACACCCACAAGTTCACTGAGTCCGCTCAGGCTAATACTGACACAGTTATACTTCACTGATACGTTGCACTAACTAGACCACGTCACTTTTCACCACTTGTTTCCACTGTTCTCCTTCTTCCAGTTGTCACTCCCATACTTCACTCTAGACTCTCTCGCACCGCGAATCTGGGGCTGTAGACAAGGTTGCAATCGAGAAGCGCTAACGCCAATAGAAAACTAATAAAATGTATGGGAATGACAGATGTTAAGATAAAAGTGTTTCGTCGGCATCTGTCATTAATTTCAAAATAACAACAAACAACAATGACAATAACAACAAAGAACAGTAACTAAACTACCACAAACAACAGCAACAACTTAAATCTCAACCAACAACCGAATCTAAGCGCACTACAGTCCAAAGAAATTAGCAAAAATTCGAGTAACAAGCGCGCCTACATCACCTCGGTTGAATACGGTTAAAAAGTTCACGCCTTAAACACTCCGGTTGCGCCGGCACACCACGCGAGGCCGGCACGACGGCAGGACGTGCGCTCCGCTAACATTTTCAAAAAATCATAATCTTCAAACGGTTGACCGCAGAGCATAATCATCCATATAAAAAGTGTTTATTATTTTATAATCTATCCATTAAAAATAATAAACACTTTTTATATGGATGATTATGCTCTGCGGTCAACCGTTTGAAGATTATGATTTTTCACATCAATAAAAAAAAACTATTTCTCAAATATTACCTACAAAATTATGTAACTTCATGTTAAAATATTTCCGCCATGGTTTGTAGTAGAGAAATGCTTATTTGACATTTTATGACTATTTTTAATCATTTATAAATCTGTAATGCTAAAACGAGTACTGATTAGAAGATTTTTATTTATTAATTCCCGCCGCCTTCAAAATGTTCTTTGAAAAACGTGAACTTTATACCCCACTATCTTGGCATTGGTTTATCTCAGAGAAAAGTTTATATGACGTTTTATGCTTATTTTGAAAGGTTCTACATAATAACATCGGCCAATGAAAAAAAAAACGGAAAAAACTCGAGATTTTTCAAAGTACAAAACATCCTTTGAAAAACTTGAAGTTTTTACACCATTAGATTAGATTAGATTAGATTTATTTATTACACGATAAAAATTACAATATAAATTTGCATAAATGTCAAGATTAAAAGAATTTCTACCATGTTCGTCAATTTTAATAATAAAGACTTAATGAGTCAGTTGACTGTCAAATACAAAATATTATATTATTCTATCTCCCGAAAAGGATCGTCATTCATTATACACAATAACATAATATTTTCTAAACTATTTATAAGTATGTCAAAACTACATATTTAATTGATTGTCACGTTTAAAAACAGGAATAAGTAATAATAATAGTTCATAACATTGATAAATATAAAGTTAACAAAAATAAATGTCAATTTTAGAAAAACAAAATACACAATTAAAAAGTCATTTCCATGTACTCGTTAACGGAGTACAGAGGGTTTTCCAACAAAAGATTTCTCAGTTTGCGCCGGAATGTTTCGTCATATGGTTCATTCCTTAGATTGGCCGGTAAGTGTTCATAATAAGTGGGTCCGATGACGCGGGGGTTTTTTGTTGAAAGCGCCATGCGACGAGGAACCGTTCTCAAGCGCCCAGTAGAACGGAGTTGTTTCCCCGGCAAATCAACACGTACAAACTGGGAAATATAGTTTCTTACAAATAACAAACAGTCAAATAAGTATTGTGAGTAGTGCGTCATAATGCGTTGAGATTTGAAGAGTTCTCTACAAGGGTGCCTATGCTTTACTCCAACAAGTGTACGGATTGCTCGTTTTTGCACGATTAATACCCTTTTAGCATCTGTAGAGCTCCCCCAGACGAGTGTGCCGTAAGAAAGGAGTGAGTGAAAATAAGCAAAGTACACCTGTTTTAATGCCTCCCCTGAGATCAATGGTTTCAGTTTTCTCAACGCAAATACTGCACTACCCAATCTATCGCATAAACTGTCGACATGGCGCTTCCAATTCAAATTAGCGTCAACTATGAACCCAAGGAACTTACTCTCGTCACATATTGGCATCGGACAACTGGCCATGCACGGCGGAAGCGGAATCTCTCGGCCTGAGAAAAGGATTATGTTCGATTTTGCAGTTTAATAATAGTCCATTTGCCGAGAACCAGTTCCCTAATTGACTACAAGCCTGATCAATCTTATGGCTGAGCTGATCGTAAGAACTTGCACTAACCAGTACTGTTGTGTCGTCCGCAAACAATACAGACAAACCAGGCACAATGTTCGACGGAAGGTCATTTATTATCTCAGCATTGGTTGATCTCAGAGAAAAGTTTATTTGACGTTTTATGCTTATTTTAATTGATGGGTTCTACATGATGACATCGACCATCGGACCATCGGGTTTTTTTTAACTGCCCTTTTTTACACCCCAACCATCGATCAAATCAGATAAACAACCATATCAAGAATCATATACCTGAAAATCAGACCTTATTGTTTCTTAATCTAGTCAGAACGGCGTTTCAAAGCACGCGATAATTTCCAACGCACCGCCTTAACAGCAACTTATCTGTTTCAGGAGTGCCGTAGGATCAACAAAATTTGCAGGATCGCCTGCGCGATAATTCTTTCTCAGTTGGGCGGTGCGCTATCGTTGTACATGTTCGTGCCTCTTTTCCAAAATTATCATGCAGGAATGTTCAGTGACAATCGACCAGAAAACGGGACATTTGCGCATGCCGTTAACTATAATATCTTTAATTTACAACACTACACGGACACGTCTGATTATATTTTGGTATTTTTTATAAATTTGTACCCCGGCTACAATGTTGCTACAACGATGTGTTGTGTAGATCTTTTGATTTTCACAATCGTCTTTCACATTTCTGGCCATTTGAACATACTGGTGCATGAGTTGAGAAACTTTCCGCGGCCCAAGAATAGTGCCAAGATGAATACGGTAGCGGGTAGACGAGAATACAACGAAGAAGTAAATGTCGCATTAAAGGATGTGATTGAATACGACAACTGGATTAAAGAGTAAGTGCGTGCTAGCAGGAACTTGATTGGTATGTAAATGAGAAATCGACCAGTTTAGCCTAACCTGGTGGATCTCAGATCGTTCGTAATGAATGGGGTAATGAATGGCCCAGATTGTGAAGCTCGTCAGGTTCCCAATCTGGGCCAGGTTGCCCGTGCTGGTCGATGCTGGATTCAAATCCCATCGAGGGTAAATACTCTATTTGTATGATGAGCATGATTTGTTTATGTATTACAGTAAATTATTGTCTGAAGCATATCATACAAAATTGGGATTTAATAAAATTCAGATCTATTCATGTGGGATATTGAAATGGCAACTCTAATTTATTTAAATATTTTCAAATCCCATGGTCGGTTTTGTGATGTGAAGAAATCTGGCATAACAGTTTAACTTTGTCATTTGCCAATTTTAAGAGAAAAAACCGGCCAAGTGCGAGTCGGACTCGCGCACGAAGGGTTCCGTACCATTATATATAATAATAAGTTACAATAGAATTTGTACGAAACTATTACTTCTTGAAGTACATTTTATAAGTTAGTCGACTATTACTCGTAAACGTGTAAAGCCTACTTAGCTGTGATAGTTTTTCTTTTAACTTCGTTATATGTACTACTACCATGAATTTTTTCACATATCCCAAAACAACCATTTAGCTAGCAGGGGGTGGGGACACTGGAGTCTAACAAAAATTAGCACTTTAAGGCTTAATATTTCACAAACGGATCGTTTAATCGAAAAATTGTTTTCACAAACCCCCAATATTTTTAAAAGACCTATCCAACGACACCCCACACTATGGGGTAGACGACAATAAAAAAAAACATCCCCACTTTACATGTAGGGGAGGTACCCTAAAAAAAATGTTTTTCAAGATTTTATTTTACCACTTTGTCGGCATGACTAATATGTATATTCATGCCAAGTTACAGCTTTCTAGTACCAAGAGCCTCTGAGCTAAGCTGCGGACGGACGGACGGACGGACATAGCGAAACTATAAGGGTTCCGTTTTTGCCATTCTGGCTCCGGAACCCTAAAAAGGCATTAAAATCCCTGAATCACGTACCTACACGTTAGCGATTTGACTCGTTGTACCACATTCGCAGTTTGTAACAGTGTGCTCCGCTCCGCCCCGATGTGTTACATTTAGTTTTGGACTTCCGCTCACTGCAGCACTGTACAGTAGTAGTTGGTTGCTCTTCCAGGACAAAAAAAACTTTTTTTTCAGTTTCATAAAAAGGACGTCAGACACTTTTGGCATTACATTGTTGTTTTACCTCGCGTTTCATCAAGTCACTGGATGCGTGTTATTGCTCGAATGTTCTGAAATGGTACAGTTGATACATGGTTGATATGATTTAGCTCTCAAGGCGCAGGCGTAGAGCTGACCTGGCGTTTTCTCTTGTTCCAGACAGCAGAAGCCATCGGAAGTTACGGAATACTGACATTGACTATATTCCAACAGCTGATACAAACATCGGTGATATTTGAAATTATAAGCACAAAGGTACGTACCTTACCTTAACTGCGAGCAAATTTTTTGAGCCTTTTACTTTGCATGTGTAAAATTGTGTGTTAAAAATTGTTAACATTTGATCGAATCTTGTTTCGTTTCTCTTAATATCTTTTTTCTCTCTTTTATTTTCTACCTAACAGTGTAGCGTTCTTCCTGACGAGGTATACGCCTTGCCATGGGAGCTGATGGATGTGAACAACAGGAAAAGAATCCTCTTTTTCCTTAAAAATGTGCAGATTTCGAGAGCTCTAAAAGCGTGCGGCGTTTTACCGATTGGCGTGGTGACTATGACCGCGGTAATTGTTATACCAATACTGTGTATGAAAATGTTATAGTGAGAACCGTTGAGCTAGCTATTCCCGAGCGCTCCAACAGGCCAAATGAAGCAGCGCCAAGCCAAATCGGTCCATGAATGTCAGTAATCTTGCGTTTTCTTCAATGTGGTAAAATCCCTTGCCAACCACAGAGATCCGTCTAAAAGCGATAAGTCTGCAGAATGCTGTACGAACTTTACCCGTCGTATGCTTTGCGATGGATTCTATGTATGTTAGCACGCCTGATAAGTCTAGTTCTATGTATGTTAGCACGCCTGATAAGTCTGCAGAATGCTGTACGAACTTTACCCGTCGTATGCTTTGATCCGGATTACACTGGCTTGTAACTTACTTTTGAACTTCAAGGTCAATATACATACAGGCTTTAAGTAACAAATTGACATCGGCTTCGAAAGGGTAATAATAAATTATCCTTTCAATGAGCAATTTACTAACTCATTTATTATTTTTACAGATTATAAAAACAACGTGTTCGTATTTCCTCATGTTAAAAGCATTTACATAATATTTGTGAAATCGTGCGGATCTAATATTTTGATGCATACCGCAATATCAGCACTGAACTTCTTCTAGTCCTCAACATCGGCAGCGGCACTGTTGGTTTCTTACAACCAACATTGAAATTAACACACACATGAGATAATTACTACTATCTGAGAATGTATTCATTTTTTTCTGAGCTGCATTTTCTGGCACAATCACTCATAAAAAATTGGGTAGCTACAATTTATAAGCAATACAAAAAATTACGTCGACGAAATAATTTACGAAAAAAATAGCAATCTTTAAATGTGTGCACCAGAACTTAGGTGAGCTAGGTACATGGCGGCATATACACATATATTATGTTTCTGTTTTACACATAAGTACTGCAATAAAATGAATACCTAGTAAATGTCTTTTGTTTATTTATTTACTAAATAGCACGCCAGGCGAAAGTATGGCAACGATCGCTCGACACGTGCGACTATGAAATCTCTTGTCTCGTGACAAATACCGAGTAATGTCCTTCATCGCCTCACCATTTTTACCCACGAGCCCACGACGGAACGGAGAAGGTATATGCGTTTAGGGTGAGAGGCTGTTTCTTTGTTTGTGTACACCAATGCCCATTTACTTCCAAAACGGCTTGACCGATTTATATGGGGTTTTCAGAAATAGATGCGTGTTCATCAAGGATGGTTCTTAGATAGGTGTTTTGATGATTAGTCACCAGGGGGCGCTGTAGTAAACGTTTTAAATGATTTTTCTCAATTATCTCAAAAACAGCTTGACCGATTTCTATGCAATTTTCAGAGATGAGTTTGTGGTTTATCAGGGATGGTTCTTACATTTGAATTATGATGTTTGCTAACCAGGAGCGCTGTAGTGAATATTTTACACGTATGATCTTAATTATCTCGATAACGATTTACAGGCCTTTAAGAGGGGGCGTATCGCCAGGGAAAAATCAGAAATCACCCGCGCGCCCCGTACCTGCCGCGCTGATGCGTCTATTGCTGCCCCGCTCCTTCTCGCATAGTATATGCCCCGACAGTCAGATGAAACATGATGAATACCTATAGATAATTATAATAAGTGGAAAGAAAGACAAAATCTGTAAGTACCTATATTTGAAGATATAATTTTCGCTAGTAGGTAAGTCAGTTTCGAGAGCTATAACTGAAATATGACCTTCCGTTTTTTTACTAAATCACGTAAGGGTTGTCATTTAGCATAATAATGTCTCGTAAAAGGCTAAAGCAAAAAAACAGCTATAATCGAATTTAAACTTTTGTGAGACATATCTAAAATACTACTAATAAATCCACGGTTAAAAAATTTACGTAAATGTCACGGCAGGCGACATGTTTCGAACTCTTCGGGAGTTATTCTTCAAAACAAACATCGAAATCACTAATCCTGAAGAAGAACTCCCGAAGAGTTCGAAACATGTCGCCTGTCGCGTCATTTAATACGTGAATTTATTAGTAGCATTAAAAAAAAACTGTAATTTATTATGAAAACTTCGATCATGTTTATGAAAGCCAGATTTTCAGGCCACTGTGTGGCGGCCAAATTTTTAAATTCTGACCCCGTGGCATGGTCGGCCTTATCACGCGATAAGTGACAGGATAGAGCGTCCGTCACTGGCTGACACCGTTTGATAGAACGAGACGATGCCCCTATCTTGTCACTTATCGAGTGATAAGGCCGACCATGATACGGGGTCTGATCTCGGATTCGTACTTGGAGACAATGGAGACGCTTTGGCCCTTTAGTTATCAATTTTGAACATACTCGTATTAAAGAAAAATTGCAAAATTGTGTTCACTTTTTTTAATATAAAAATGTCCAACTTCGCAGGCAATAATTCGGGTGCAGACTCGAAAATTATTATTACTCCACAAGAAAGAAGGCAAAAAAATATGCATAGGGATGAAAATCCCATTCAGATATCTCAAAGAATTACGAAGCTACAACCGTTTTAATATTGCTTGTTAGAGAGAAAACGCAAACGGTGTGTGACGTCACATTACAGGATGCTGCCGGCAGGCCGCGTCGACGGCATCGCCGACCACGATGCGCGCGGCACGTTGCCGTCTTCTGTGACGTCACATTCCAGCGTCATCGTTTCATATGAAGTTGCGTTTTGCGAAAAAGGGACAGAACACATCCCTTCTTAAAACTTTGGACACTTATAACTTCGTGATTATTTAACCTTTTGCGTTGATTTTTTCTCCATTTGACTAATTTTTTTATCCTTCTTCGAGAAAATATCATATTATGTTATTTAGTGTCTACGCCCCTATTGTTGGAATCTAAAAGCGTCACCCGTGATGACTTTAAAGAAAAAAAATGTCAATAATTACACGGTTCACCCACGTATTAAACGTCACTACGGGTGACATGTTTCGAACTCTTCGGGAGTTCGTATTCAGGATTGAGTGTTTTCGCGGCGGTGTCGCTTGAATCACGACAAGATTCAAGCGACCCCGCCGCGAAAACACTCACTTTATAGAGTACAAATTACTTTAATTACCCAAGGAATACCACTACCTACATTTTGTTGCTTAAAAAACCACCGGAGCTATAACTGAAATATGGCCTTCCGTTTTTTTACTAAATCACGTAAGGGTTGTGAGCTAGCATAATAATGGCTAGTAAAAGCCTAAAGCAAAAAAAAGCTATAATCGAATTTAAACTTTTGTGAGACATGTCTAAAATACTACTAATAAATCCACGGTTAAATTCACGCATTAAATGTCACAACAGGCGACATGTTTCGAACTTTTCGGGAGTTCTTCTTCAAAACAAACATCGAAAACACTCATCCTGAAGAAGAACTCCCGAAGTGTTCAAAACATGTCGCCTGTCGTGTCGTTTAATACGTGAATTTAACCGTGAATTTATTAGTAGCATTAAAAAAAACTATAATATATTATGAAAACTTCGATCATGTCTATGAAAGTCAGATTTTCAGGCCACTACTGTGTGGCGACCAAATTTTTCAATTCTGATCTCGGATTCGTACTTGGAGACAATGGAGACGCTTTGGCCCTTTAGTTATCAATTTTGAACATATTAAAGAAAAAGTGCATAATTATGTTCACTTTTTTAATATCAAAATGTCCAAGTTCGCAGGCAATAATTGTTGGAATCTGCACTCTCGATAACCCTAAACCCGTGATGACTTTAAAGAAAAACAATGTCAATAATGTCACTACGGGCGACATGTTCCGAACTCTTCGGAAGTTCTTCTTCAAGATGAGTGTTTTCGCGGCGGTGTCGCTTGAATCACGACAAGATTCAAGCGACACCGCCGCGAAAACACATCCTTAAGAAGAATTCCCGAAGAGTTCGAAACATGTCGCCCGTAGTGACATTTAATACGTGAGTTGAACCGTGTAATTATTAGTACTGTTTCAACACGTCTCACTAAAGTTTAAATTCGAAAAGCAATGTCCGCCATCTTGGAATTCAAAATGGACATCATTTCTATAATCTTCACCCTCGAGAAGCCTGCCAATGTATGTTGTTCTTTAAAAAAACGCGCATATTAATTTACAACGAATGTTTCAAAAATTTTAAATAATGCGACCACTTTTTGAAATATTTCTGACTATGAATTCGTATTTAGACCTCTCAGACATCGATTTTGAACATAACCGGATTTATTCTCAACTAGCGATCCGCTCCGGCTTCGCACGGATACTAGATTATACATATAAACCTTCTTCTTGAATCACTCTATCTATTAAAAAAAACCGCATCAAAATCCGTTGCGTAGTTTTAAAGATCTAAGCATACATAGGGACAGACAGCGGGAAGCGACTTTGTTTTATACTATGTAGTGATAGTTATAGTGATAATCTTTCATAAAGTAAATAGGTACACGATCGACAGAAAAATGTTCGTCTAGTTTTGCATGTACTGCACAAATTATTCTAAGAAGCCGGTCACCCGCCGATCGCTGCGTAATCTTATAGTTGTATTTTGAACTTTAAGATCTATATGTTAAGGTCGACTTTTAAATATATTATTTCAAAATGTAGCAAAATATCTACTGGAATGTAATGATACGTTCATTCACTGGACGAATATACTGGGTCACAATATTATTGAAATAATTATGTTCATCGTGCTGTCGTGAGAGCACAGAACGTAGTCCTCTCGTCTCAGCGGAGCGATTACGACTGACTCCGCCCGCGAACGGCAACAAAAGATATACAGAACCGCACGAAACACGCGACGGGAGAAAGGGTATCGCGCTAAATAAAAAAGGCCTATACGCCAAATACGTTTCACCTCAATAAGTCTGAAAAGGGACTACATAAAAATACCCCGCTAGTACTTTCATTAGGTAATGTGAAAAGCTATTATACACTCAACTTTTACTTAATTTATATGCACGGGAACCTCACACTATTGAAATTGAGTAAAAATAAGACATGTTTTGGCGGTTCTTTTCTATCGGGGCAATTTTGGTTTTGGGGTTGTATGTAACTTTTTACGGTGGAAGAGTTTCGAGACTTGGCCTCTTTTTTACATGGAATGTTTATTATGGGATTAATCTTTATTTGCTTGCTAAATAAAATTTTGCAACGTGGCAATCACACAACTTAACTGTATTTATGGATTTTTGCATACTTACCTAAAATTATGTAGTATTGTGTGATTGCCAAGTCACAAAATTTTATTTAGCAAGCAAATAAAGATTAATAAGAATGCCTGAAACTTGGCTCTACGAAATATCTCACAACTTTTTACGGTGGAAGAGTTTCGAGACTTGGCCTCTTTTTTACGTGGAGTGTTTTTTATGGAATCTCACTTCTTTTTGTAGGTTAATATGTTATCCATTCATACAAACTATGAACGCAGGCCCATTCTTGCTTTTGAATTTTCCCATTCACTGCAAATGTAACTTTGTAATCCTATATATTTGTATAGGATTACAAAGTAATGTATACAGTTGGTGTATCTAGAAAACTGGGTTGAAATTGCAATTTTTTATAGTTTTCCCTTTATGTGGCCATTAAACCCTAACTCTGTACCAAATTTCAGCTCTCTGAGTTTATGGGAAGTACTAGTTCTATTTTGATGATCATGAGTGAGTGAGTGTCATAAATGCGAAACCTTGCTTTCGCATAACTTCGGAACTAAATGACCTACAGACTTGAAATTTTGGATTTTAACCCTAGTAGCATTTTCGTTGGCATTTCGTTGGGCCAACTCGGTGATCAATGGCCCAACGTGGTGCCAACTTAAAATGCTACTAGGGAAGTACCTATGCGATTATAGCTTACTGGATGACGAAAATTTCTGCATTCTGGTCTTATCCAGAGGTTCTCAAATAGGGGCCTGAAAATGTGGCGAAATGGTTCCAGTAAAGGATGGTACGGCAGAGTTTGCTTCGCGCTCGACTTGGCGGGGGCACTGCCGTGCCCCCAGATATTAATGGCATTGTTATAACATGGTAAATTATTAATAATTTAAATGCCTGCATCAAATGTTTCTGCTTAGCCCGTTGGTTGACTGGTAGAGAATGCAATAAGTCCACCATATATACTTTTTTTTGTATTGTGTCATAAAGTTTAAATAAATTAAACCGGTCTCATGGCACCAGCACGCACATTACGGATGGATGGTCAGCTAAGATGCTTAAAATGAGGTGGAGAGAATGAGAAATTTGATTTATCTATATATGTAAAAGAAGACTTCCTGACTAATTCATCAACGCACAGCCGAAACTACTGGGACTAAAAAGAAGGGACAAGATGAATTTTTTGGAAATTCCATCCCTAAGGGGGTTAAATAGGGGTGCAAAGTTTGTATGAGGGAATCTTTTTTTTTTTACTAGAGACTTGAAACTTTGTAGGAAGATTACTTATTAAGATGCATAAAAAGTTCTTGCAGCGTTTTAGAAAATGTCACTCCTAAGGGGGTTAAGTAGGGGACAGGGGTGCAATGTTTGTAGTAACGAAGTCAAACTGACGCTTTTCAATGCCTACTGTCAGACGTTCTACACGTGCAGTCTGTGGGTGAGCTTTACACAAAAGGCATATAACGCATTGCGCGTTCAGTACAACAACATCCTTAGAATGCTGTTGAGGCTGCCGAGGCATTGCAGTGCATCCGGAATGTTCGCGGAGGCGAGAGCGGAAGACTTTTTTGCCATTAGGCGAAAAAGAGTTGGGTCACTGCTTAGGCGGGTGCGCGGCAGCAGCGACAGCCTTCTTAGACCAGCGGTTGAACAAAAATGGGTTATTACCTACAACATTAAAGTTTTTTCTTTTTTGATATTGTCGATCCACTTAACATATTGGAAAAAAGTTAGAAATGTAGACAATCGGCTTGTCTAGATATTGATTTCTGGTTAAACAGTATAGCCAATATTGAATTAAAGTTTGTAGAGTTAATAGTAAACGATCATGACAATGATATCAGTTACCAAACAAAAGTTAAGAAAAATAAACTTACGGCGACACTAAATATTGATACCTAAGTACTCTGTGCGTAAATGAATACATTTAAAAAGCGCGGCATGTATGCGCGCGCCGCGCTGTGCTGTGCGCTGTGGCAGCAGGCAGCGATCAACGCAACGGTAGAGGAGTGCCCGTGATTGCGTTCACGATCCATAAAAAAAACCACAAAGAATAAATATCAATGGCAAAACACATGTTATTTTGTTATACGTACGTTAATGGAAATACAAAGAAGAAATGTATCCTTATTTATTACCAACTATACTAGGGATTGCCCGCGGTTTCGTCGAACTGGTTATCGCGTTATACACATAATTCAAAAATATTTTATCGAATATAGGCAAATGACCACTCTTCCATATTTTATTACTCCTTTAAGCCAGCTGCATAAATACCTACTAACAAATAACCTACATGTATTTTTTTGCGACGTGGTCAGCAGTAAGCTATAGTTATACTCAATTTACCTTATTTATTTATTTATTAGGTACACTTTACAGATATCATACATTATGAGATACAATGGTTCTTTATGAATAGCTTATAGACTAGCATGACATCCAAGGCAAGTGCACACAGCATGATCAGCAAGTTAGCGCGTATGCAAGCAACAGCGACGAATCTGCATTGAATATTAATATCATATGCAGTAAGTATAAATCACAAAAACAAGTCCAAAATGTTAAAAACGTCTGAAACGAACTTAAGCAAATCTAAAACAAAAGTTAGAGTAACAACTTAGTATTATTCAGGGTGAGTAGAGAAGAGGACGTCCGTTAAGGACTTTTTGAATTTAGTAATGCGTGGATCAAATATATCAATTAGGTCAGTATTATTATTAGCAGCCAAGTCGTTGTACTGACGACACATCCTTGTGACTGGATTATAGAAAGATGTGTTGTTTCTGTATACTCTCAGGGAAAAAACTTTGCAAGCGCGACCTCTGAAACGGGGCGTGTTAAAGGTTAAGGCTGAAAGCAGACTAGTTGAATCGATGTTAGAATGCAAAATTTTATGTAAGTATAAAAAGTCGTACATTTTGCGGCGGGCTTCCAGTGTAGGAATACCAAATTTTTTCAGCCTACTAAAGTATGACTTATATGTTCGTCCGAGGTTATACCTGAGTACTAGAATCTTCAAGAAATATTTCTGTACTCGTTCCATACTGTTGGTGTGTACCGAGTAGTACGGAGACCAAATCGGCGAACCATACTCAAGGACACTTCTGACTAAGCTAAAGAAAAGCGTTAGCAAGCTACCCGGCCTTTTGAAACCCTTGGTCAGTCTAAAAATGAAACCCAGTAACTGCCTTCCCCTACTAATTATGTATTCATAGTGACAACGGAAGCTAAGCTGATCATCGAAAAGGATCCCAAGGTCCTTAATAATCGATTTTCTATCGAGAGCCTGACCCTGTAATTCGTAGTTATATATAAGTTTGTTAACGCCAACTCTTTAAGCTGACAGCATTATTAGACATGTATTTATTATTTAGTCGCATTACAAAAATCATACCAACAAGACGTGTTTTCGTTCCTCACACAACTATGAACCTTACTGCAAACAACAGTTTTCATTTAGACATATCATTCGATTGATGGGGAACCACCTGGCGCCTAGATAAATAAATGTTGGTGTTTCCTTGCTCCGAGTTGGCCTATTCCCACCTCTGAGACATGCTCTTTCTAGTCAAGCTCTGCGTTCTAAATTTCGGAATTACCGTTGTGAACCCAGAACATCACAGTGAAAAAACAAAGCAGCCACATAGTTTTAGCTTCTGCTGGCATACCTATTAACATTCATAAAACACCTATTCGAATCCGAGTAGCTAATGGTCAACAACTAGTGTGCTCTGAATACATGACTGTACCAGTCAACTATAATAGTACTGTACAACTTATCCATTTTAATATCCAAGCTGAAATCTCTACACCAATTATTCTAGGATTAGATTTCTGGAAGGCCTTTAAATTGGTTCCTGACTTGAGTTTGATCTCTTCGATAGATAAAAACTTAGATAGCCTCTCGGCTATTCCTGCTGAGACCGGACTACAGCATTTGGAATCTTTGACGCCAAAGCAACAGTCACAATTGGAAAATGTAAGATCGCCTTTCGATCAAATTGATACTGACAAGGTAGGCTTAGGGAAAACTCATTTAATTGAATATATTATAGCAAATAGTAAAATTTTCCTTTATTCGAATATTCAAATATTACGGATAATTTCGAATACTTCCGATATTAAACAACACTGTGTTAATAGTACATTGTTTAACGACGGGCGTAAGTGGAATATTGCGAACAAGAGTCTATCAGAAGCCCTCTGCTTTCGGCGTCGGGCTTTTGATGACTCGAGTTTACAATATTCTTACGCCCGTGTTATACACAATGTTTTTCATCACATTTGCGAGGAAACAAATACATTTTAGATGAAATTAATACAAATCGTTATAAAACAGTTGTCCATTTTGTTAAATTTGACGTGAGGCGCGTATGGCAAAGACCCTTCGGTATACAGCCACGATTTGAAAACACTTAAAAACATTTTACATAGACACTAAATAACAACATATTAAATCTGTAAATAATTCTGTTAAACATGTTTTAGTAGTGTTTTTAAGTTAAAATGTATTAATAAATACGTTTTCAGACATCGTATTTGATATAAATTAAAAATTAAAATTAAAATCGTTTATTTCAGACCACTGATCCATATTTTGTATGTACAGAGAACCTTAAGAACTATGTTAGGAAAATATGCTAAAAATATATAAAATGAATTACATAAATAAAAAAGATATGAACATTACGCGGTTTAGGCTAGCCCTTCGCAGTGCCAAGCAAGTTCTCTACTTGGCCCTGCCAATAGCTACCTCCACCCAATACTTCATGAGCGGACAGTCGAGGCGCTCGGCTAACGCCCCTAGATAGATCAATAGTGGGACCGGATTTTTGCCCTAAAAGTTTTGATAATTCTAAAGATGAAGTGATGCTTATATGACATCGGACATATTTTGAAGTATATTTGCAATATATGATGAAAAGTTAGAACGAGCGTTAGGTATAAATTAGGTATTTATATATTTTTATTTATAATTTGTGAATATTGAATTAAAGTGCAAAGTTTTAGCTTCATCGTTTATAATATGTATGACGCTATATGTTGTTAAATTTGTAGAATTTTTTTTAAGCAGCTTCTTTGTCAAACCAGAATTAGGTTATTACTTTGTCGATATTGAATTAAAGTTTAAAAATCCTCAACAATATCTCTAATTTCTTAAGTTAATAGACAAAGCTAAAAATGTAGAAGAATAGGATACATGCTATAAAAGTAATATGCGTTTTTTGTCCTGTAAGATCTAATATTGAATTAGAGTCTGTAAAAATAAGTCTAATACTATAAAATAATATATGCAACCATATTATGAAAAGTAAGAAAATTCTGTGTATTGCTTGCATTAATAATAGTATAATTTATTTAAAATGGAGCGAAATTCATAACCACGCCGTGCCGGCCCTTCAACGGCGGCGCGCGGGAGCAGATCGTAGCCGACCTAGCGAGCAATACCTCGCCCCGCCCTCCCTGCATTACCGCGCAAGCGCTGCTGTTGTCTTTCAAATCATTCATTAGTTTGTTTACCGTGCACAATTAGATACAATTTTTAATACATTTGCTCAAAAAGTGCTACTTTTACGTAGCTGTTTAGCGTGCGGAAAGTTGGTTTTCACGAACTAGTGCTTTTCACTCTTCCCACTCAATAATCGTACAAATTGTACCATTAATTATTATGTCAATAAAAAATAAATAAGATAGAGCTGTACTAAATAAAATTATTTTTGATCTTCATTTTAGTACAGCTCTATCTTATTATTATTATTAATTATGTAACGTCATTGTAATACACTTGAAAAATGATGAAGTTCAAAAATAATTTTATTTAGTACAGCTCTATCTTATTTATATAAAAGTTTCGAATTCCTTACTTGTTGTTTTTCTTATTTTTTCGCAACTGTATTAAAAACGTCGTTGTGTAGATTACTATACATTGATTCAAAGGCTATACGGCGCACAAAAGAAGAATGGGGATGGAGGCACCAGTAGCACAGCCTAGTGACGATAAGGAATGCTTTGATTTTCAAAACTTTTGTTTTTTTTTGCAACGAAGCTGCCAACGAAGTGTTTAAATTAAACAGGGTCAACTCAAACGCCCTGTTCAAGTCAGAATCACTGTCAGCGAAATAAAGAAATGTACTACACAGGTGTTGTTAAACGCAGCTATAGCTGCTCGCCGCAAGCAAACCAATCTTAGTTTGCCCCTGATTACGGATTGCTGTTACGAACACCAGGGTCATGTTGCAGGGTAATATCGCCGGTTAGCGACCACCTAATTTATGGTTCCGGTTTGCGACCACTCATTTCAATTGGTGTCAGGAATCTACCGCAAAAAACGATAATATATCCTTTCAGTTTTTTCAATAGATTCCTGTTTAAGAATTACTTTAAATAATACATTCGGGGCACGGTTTATTAAGAGTGCGTTGTAATGTCATTTTATTAGGTATATTTAATTGAAAAAAAATACGTTGTCTTTCACGTGCTCGCTAACTGAAGCTGGTCGCGTAACCGGGGCGGCGTATTGACCCAACGTTATCAAATTAAACATTCCAATTTACGTTAACACTTAAAATAGGCCGTTTCTGCTCTAATAGTACCTGATTAAAGAAAATTTAGAAAGTAGAGATAATTTAAACCAAAACGGTGAGAAATATATTATTTGATTACAAATATTATTTTTATGCAGAATCTAATGATAGTGAATGAAGCAAGAAAGGTTTGTCAAGATCGTAGCAAGTGGAAATCCGTGATCTCTACCTATCCCTCCGGGAAATAGGCGTGATATACATTTGTATGTATGTATGTATGTATATTATTAGTAGTAAGGTAAATCTTCAATAACTGGCCACTCTTGAATAATCGGCCCCCTCATACTAAAAATTAACTCTATTCACGTATAATAGAATAGATAAAAACTAAAAATAAAAATATTCAATAAAATTAGTGACGAAATAAAAAACACCAAGTCCGACAATTAATTCTTTAAAAAACTAAAAGATCACCTTATTAAAAAAGCCTATTATACATTAAACGAATTTTTTCACGACCCAATTAAAGGTTTACTAAGCAGAAACGTCGCTAACTAAGTTCTAAAGAACAACGCTCCCTAGGATGAAAAAAAAGTTGAAAATTTTGTTGAAAAAACTATTTTGCGTATTAATGTGTATTATTTCAAAAAAGTGGGTACCTTTAGATTTTGAGGAAAAGAAATGTGAATGGTGACCCAGATTTGAGCTGTATAGTAAAATGTATGAAGAAAAAAAAAAGTGGTCAGATTGAAATGAAAATAATATGTCATAAGAATCGTTTCTAAAACAACTTGAAAAGAAATCTTACTAGTAAAAGTAGGAAGAATCTAACCACTTATTTTTTTTTCCTCTTACATTTTACTATGAAGCTCAATTCTGGATCAGTTAACAGTTACAAAATATATTTTATTGAAAAACTAATCCTTACTTAAAAAGTTTTTGCACCTTCATTATTTTTAAACATATTTAAATACACAAAATAGTTTTTTTTTATTCAAAATATTCACAGTTCCTTTTTTCCATACTAGGTGTGCGGTGTTTTTTCGATCAGAATAAAAAAAAAATCGCCAGTAGCCTTTTCAGGTTTGCGTAGGCAACAAGGAACCCTTAGGCCGGCCGCCCATTGGACACGATTTCGTACGAAATATACTCGTCCGAACACCCACGAAGCCGTGCGAACGATCCCGACCTTGAAAGTCTACGGGAGCGCGCTTACTGGATGCGAATTGGTCGTACGTATACGCACGCGTAGGTACGACGTCCGCATGAATCCGAACTTGTTCGGATTTTAAATACATTCGTGCGTTATTTGTAACGTATCACTGACATCAACTGACATGTTTCACGCAGGTAAACGTATTCAATGTGCGTACGACCCGCATTGTACGTATACGTACGACAGGAATTCGTGTCCAGTGGGCGGCCGGCCTTATAGTTTCGCCATGTCCGTATGTCCGTCTGCGGCTTAGCTCAGTCACCCTTACTACTAGAAAGTTGTAAGATTAGAATTGAAGACTTTATTCTATTGCACTTCGAAGAATCGAGATTACACTGTAAAAATAAGAGTTCAATTTTAATAATAATGAAAAAAAAGTTCTGATTCATTATTTTAGTTATTTTGTGAAATAAGCTGCACAGAATAATGAGAAGTCGCAGAAGTTACTTACACACTTAGAAGAACACACACACACACACTTAGAATTGTCATTAGGTGTAAACAAATATGAATGATTAATGCTTATACAATACCTACTTGCAATTTTATTATAATGTTGTCGTAAATGGTTATATTTTTTGTTATTTTTTACTAAATTGTGTTAGCCATCCATACTGACTTTAATATAAAACAATAAGTACCTACTTTATAAAGGACTTAACGTCGAAAATTTATAATATTTCGACTGAAAATTGTATTCTTTGACACTTCGAATAATCGAGATTATACTGTATTAATAAAAGTTCGCTGTCAGTTATATTATAATGTGAAAAAAGTTACAATTAATTATTTTGACTGTTATTGTGATAAAAATAAACGAGCTATTCACAACTATTTTTATTATTTCTGTTTATCTTGGTTCCTATTGTCATATCTTGTCCAGTCCTATTCGCCGTCATGTATTATACTTACCCCACCATATTATACGGTCATTACGCCGGTTACGCGAACAACTTCGGTTAACGACCACCTTAAGGACAAGGTTTTTTTTTTCAATTAAAGATATAATAACATTTAAACAGGCTGTTTAAATACCTCGGTACGTACGCAATTTTTAAAGCAGATATTAGGCAGGAATCTACTTAAAAAACGAGAAATCGGTTCACCATTACTCCCGAGTGGTCGCAAACCGGCACACTAAATTAGGTGGTCGCTAACCGGTGAAATTACCCTACATCCTAAATGTACATAAAACAATTTCATCTAAGGTTTTGTGCCCACTATTTCACTTTTCACTTGAGACTAAATATTTAAATTTACATGTATCTATTTATAGGTTGCACATACATTTGCACTAATGTTCATGATAGTGACTGAACTCCAATTATTATTTTATACCTACCATCCATATTTTGTCCTATACAGGGTGTGGCCTGTAATAGGAGCAAAAAATTAAACGGTGGCTTATTAAGTTAATCAGTAATTATTTCCAAGTGGTTAAATTGAAAAAAAAATTGAAAAAAAATAGAAAAAAAAAATAAGTAAAAGCGTACGTGTGTTCTTTTGCTTAACTGGAATGATATCCATTTTGTTTTACTTCAAAAACACCAAAAAATCTTGTAAAATTGAAAAAAAAAAACAAAAAGAAATAGAAAACCAAAGTTAGTATAATCGCAATTACGAAAGTGCCCAGTGTTCTACCAAGATAGTTAATGACTGGCATGCTACGATATCGAGATGTCGAGATCCATTACTTAGGTATCACAACTTCAGATAAGATTATTTCCGAATTCAAGAATCTTGAAACACTGGTACCTTTACAGAATCACTGCGGATAATACATAGAGTCAGCCCTTAAATTTATTGCTCCCATTACAGGCCACACCCCGTATACCTTAATGTAAATTACATAATAAGTACAAATATGGCATCAGATTAATGGTACCTGTTCTTCACTAAGAATAGTTTTTGTACTTTCTTTAGGCATATGTTTAACGGACCACCAGACATAGTAAAATATGAACACAAAAAAAATACTTTTGACGACCAAAAATAGTAACTGAGCACCTAATTTTTTTCACCATTTTAATGTGAAATGATAACCTAAATAATAACATCTTACTATCCTATTTAAAGAAAATGTCTCCTAATTACTCATTGCTAACACATAAATAGTAAATGATCACCAAAATGTTACCACCATTTTAATGTGAAATAATTACCCAAATTATAACATCTTACCATCCTATTAAAGAAACTGTCTCCAAACTAATCATTGTTAACCCAAAAATAGTTAATGAGAGCCAAAATTTAACCACCATTTTTATGTTAAATGAAAACCAAATTATAACATCTTACTATCCTATTAAAGAAAATGTGTCCCAACTAATCATTGCTAACCCAAAAATACACTCGCGGTCAAAGAAACCGGGTCAGTGACGAAAACCTCAATATTTTGTAAATCGTTGGTCGTATCTGCATGAAACTAACTCTGTTTTATAGAGAATTTAATATCCTTCTAAATCCAACCTTCAATGTTCTACGTAGTAACTGGAAAAAGGTTTAATTGAAAAAAAAAGACCAATTGGGTACTTATTTGAAATTGCGTTCGTTTTACTTTTGCTTGTTTTTAAGCAATTATTTTCAATCTGTCAAAGAACTATGATAAAAGGCTGTCATTGTTTTATTTTGTGGTCATTCTTGAATGTCTATCATGCCGCTAACACGAGATGAATGTACTCGTATCATCACTATGTTAGAAGAAGGAAGAAGTCAGAGGTATACAGCGAGAAGAACAGGTGTGTCACTTTCTACAGTGCAGCGAGTCCTCCAACGTTACCTACAAACTGGGCAGAACCTTAGAAGACCAGGAACCGGCAAAACAAGATGTACTACAGCTAGAGAAGATCGATTTATTGTTACAACCATGCTCCGAAATCGGCACCTCACAGCAGTTGAAGTGAAAAATCAGCTTTTAGAGACCCGAAGGGACGGCATCAGCGAGCGGACTGTCAGGCGGCGGCTCAAAGAAGCAAATTTGACCCCACATAGGCCGGCCAATGGCCCAAAACTTGAAAGAATACATCGAACAGCAAGACGACTTTATGCCCGCGATCACAGATACTGAGGTGACGAAGATTGGGCAAGAATTTTGTTTTCCGATGAATCCAGATTTATGCTCTATGCAAATGACGGGCGGCAAAGAGTTTACAGACGGCCTGGTGAACGTTTTATTCCAGCATGTTTTGAGGAAAAAGTGGCGTTCGGCGGTGGGTCAGTCATGGTTTGGGCTGGAATCTCTTCAGAGAGTCGCTCGGAGTTAGTTTTAATAGAAAATGGATCATTAACGAGTGCAAGATATGTAGAAGAGATTCTTAATGAGCATGTCGGCCCATACTTAATTAATATGGGTGGAAATTCTATGTTTATGCATGACAACGCCAGGCCACACACAGCTCAAATTGTCAGAGATTATTTTTTGGAGGTTGGTATCAACTGTATGAACTGGCCCTCGAGGAGTCCGGACTTAAATCCGATTGAGCATGTATGGGACGAGCTTGGGAGGCGTGTAAGAGCTCGAAACCCCGCCCCAGCTACACTTAGAGACCTGAAACAGGCGTTAGTGGAAGAATGGGACAATATCCCGCAAGAACGCATAAAGAACTTAATAAACAGCATGCCGAATCGTCTAGAAGCTGTAAGAAGAGCCCGAGGAGGCAATACGAAGTATTAATTTTTATTTTTTGTGTTGTATGTGAAGTACCTACTGCTTATTTTTGTACGTAAAATTGGTTGATTTTTTGTTTCCTATGTAATTTTATTAAACAAAAGAATTACGATTCCACCATTTGATGTTATTTAATTCAGTATAAAATTATCTACAATATGCAGTTTAATTCATGTCCCTAGCTTTATTATTTTAGGAGATATTACAAATTTTCGTACTGACCCGGTTTCTTTGACCGCGAGTGTAGTTAATGAGGGCCAAGATTTAATCACCATTTTTATGTTAATTGATAACCAAATTATAACATCTTACTATCCTATTAAAGAAAATGTCTCCCAACTAATCATTGCTAACACAAAACTAACTCAGTCTCCCGCCCTCCGCCCGGGCTCCCGCCAGAAACTTGCTTCGTCGGCCCTTCGTTTCACGTGCGCACTCGACCTTTTCTGGTGGTCATTATATTTGTTCCCCTTTCTTTACAAGGTGCTAGGTACCGAGTATTTATGTTTAGGTTTTATAGCTAGATATGTTATTGAATAGGATTAAGAATAAAAACAACAACAATCTATTTGGATGTGCCTTGTCAACTTACTGTAGTCATTAACTGCTATGCTTCTATTTGGATGTACCGGGTGGATGATATAAAATAAAAGTAAAAATTATAGTTGCATCCAGTTGAACATACCTGTATTGCTTCAGTCTACTTACCTTTACTGATTTTGTCTATTAATTTGTAAGCACTTATTTTGTGATAGCCCATCTGTCTGGAAAACCATATTTTGCATTTTCATACCTTTTAATTGTAAAGTTATACCTTTACTGATTTTGTCTATTAATTTGTAAGCACTTATTTTGTGATAGCTCATCTGTCTGGAAAACTATATTTTGCATTTTCATACATTTTAATTGTAGAGTAATATGTAGTAACCTATATCACTTTCATTCCCAATAGTTTCAGGTGGGTTGGGTATGTACCTAGTCCAGTTTAATTATTATTCTTTTGTCCTCTTTTTTTTAAAGTTTCTTTCTGTTTTCGTCTCTTATTTTACTCACTGATCTGAGATGCCTTTCTTTTATTATCAGAATGTTAACAGAATAAGGTCGAAATTAGCTGAGTTCTATGTTTGTATGTTAAATTCTAGTTATGATTTTATTTGCTTAACTGAAACGAACTTAAATAAAAGTGTATATGACGCCGATGTGGCTGATTTACAGCGTTATTACCTGATTCGCAGAGACCGTGATAGTACTTATTCGAATAAACAGGAAGGTGGAGGAGTATTAATAGCTATCAGAAAACATTTCAACGTAATACGTCAGGTTTCCTGGGAGAGTAGAGTCGAGGACATCTGGGTGAGCGTCCTGCCAGCGGAACCAAGCGGGCCGACCTTGCATGTGTGTGTATGTTATTTACCTCCTGACTTGCCCATTATAGAACTGCAACAGTTTTACTCTAATGTTCAAAATATTGTTTTAAATACCAAGGTTGGCGATAAAGTAATTATAATAGGTGATTTTAACACTCCTAATATCACTTGGTTCCGCTCAGCCAGCTCAAGTCATCTTGTACCACGTGACCCTCTGGACAGCAAATCCAGATTGCTTTTTGATACTATATCTTTGTGTGGTCTTTCGCAACATAATAACATACCTAATCACAATAATCGTTTCTTAGATTTAGTGTTATCCAACGTCGATTGCATAACGGTCTACGGGGCCGAGCCGATGAGCAAACTAGATGCGCATCAACCGTCAGTAGTTATAGATGACCTGTAGTGGAGAGCGCCTAAACTTCAATAAATGCAAGTTTGATGAGATCAGGTCTGAATTGAGCTCTATTGACTGGTCATTATTGCTCTGCTCACCTGACATCGACGACTGTGTTTCTGTGTTTTACGATACACTGAATGAGATCATAAAAAAACATACTCCTACTCGAAAGTTAAGCAATACGAACAAATATCCATTGTGGTATAGTGAGGCTCTTAAGCGTAGTCTTAAAGAGAAATATAAATATCATAAACTATATAGGAAGTACGGAAACCCCCGGGACTACGACACCTTTTCTCTGTTGCGGACTAGGTGTAAGAATTTAACTGAACAAAGCTATAAATTGTTTTTGTTTTCGGTTGAGGATGCTCTCAAAAATGACATTAAGCCATTCTGGCGGTATGTCAAGTCTAAAAAGATGTCTTCTTCAATTCCTCAAACCGTGACCTACGGCAAACGCTCATCATCGAATAGTCAAGGAGTCTGTAACCTTTTCTCAGAGTATTTTGGGTCTGTCTTCGAACATCATAGTTCACCTGAAATAACTAACCAGGTTGAAGAGCTCTACGGTGGGGCTTCGATATCTAGTTTGGTCGTCAGTCGGTTGGATATATTGGCGAAAATTAAGTCTCTGGACTCTAATAAGGGGCCAGGCCCGGATGGGATCCCTGCCTCGTTTGTCAAGGAATGTGGTGAGGAACTCAGCACCCCTCTTTGTCTACTTTTCAATAAGTCTCTTTGTACTGGTGTATTTCCGCTTAGATGGAAAATAGCACATATTGTTCCAATACACAAATCTGGCGTCAAATCGTGTGTCGAAAACTACAGACCTATAAGCATTTTTTCCTGCATTGCCAAGCTTTTCGAATCGATGGTGTATACCTTCCTTTATAATCACGTGAAACCATACGTATCTGATAAACAGCATGGCTTTGTCAGTAATAGGTCCACTGTTTCCAATCTCTTAGAATATAAACATTATCTATGTAACATTTTCGCTTCGTGGGGTCAGGTTGACGCCGTGTATACTTATTTCTCTAAGGCGTTTGATAAGGTTAACCATTTTATCCTATGTCACAAAATTGAAGTACATTTCGGTATACACGGTAGTCTTCTTCGCTGGGTCCAATCCTACCTTCAAAATAGAAGCCAACTGGTGGCCATTAATGGATTCACTTCCCCTGAAATTTTAATAACGTCAGGTGTTCCTCAGGGATCTCACCTTGGTCCATTGTTCTTCGTGTTGTTTATCAATGACCTGGTTGATCGCCTGTCTTGTCAATGCTTGTTGTACGCCGACGACCTAAAGGTTTTGTAGTATCTGCGTTAAACGGATCGCTCTCTTCTTGTACTGTGTTCTACATGCAACAATAGTGTCCAAATAAATATCTCATATAAATTCAGCGGCTTTGATTGAAGATTCAATATTGGCGACGAGGACTTCAGAACCGCACGGTGCAACGAGTGAACAATCAAGAAGAGCACGAAAATCATTAAAAGTAAGAAATTAATTACTTTTATTGTTTGGTGATAGTGGCGGCGGCGCAGTTTGAGTTTATCACAAATAAACGAAAACCTGAGACACGTCATTACCGATGTGCAATAACGTGAAATAAAACGTTAACATGCCAGACAAGGTAGGCAACTTGGAGACAAAAAAACAACTGACAGAAGAGGAAATAATTTCATTAATTAAACAAGGAAAAAGAACTTATATTTACCAGTGTGCAAAAGATACCTTGATAAAAATATTACTACAGGAAGGTTTACAGTGCCCGCTAAATGCAACAGTAGACGAGTTAAGAAAAATACTGAGTGAATATCATCAAAACAAGGACGCGTCACAATCTAATACAGAAGCAGTGGGTGTTCTGAAAACGAAAACAATGGCGGCTAATCACGAAATAAAACAATTTGATGGAGAAAACTGGGAAGTTTTCGAGCAACAATTGGAATGTTTGATTTTGTTAAACGATGTACCTGACAAGAAACAGGTTCCGTTACTCATTACTAAACTTACACCCCGAGTTTTCGAGACGCTGCAGTTGTTGTGTGATTCAGCTAAACCCAGTACGTTAAGTTTCAATACGTTATGTGAAAAGTTACGACGGAAATATACACGCACACAAAGTTCACTATTAGACAGGGCTGAATTTAGAAGACGGAATCAATTCCCTTCAGAATCTATCGAAGACTACGTTTTCAGCCTAAGAAAACTAGCGAGAAAATGCCGTTTTAAAGAAGAAGACGACCAAATGAAAGAAAAACTTATTGAAGTACATTCTAAATTAATTATGTTTGAACTGATGAAACAAAACCAGGAAGTGAAGCTTGAAGACATGGTACAGTTAGCCAGGACTGTGGAGGCAGCCTACAAGCATTCCAATGGAGATGGGGACACCAGCAACATCTCATACATTAAGCCGAAGCCGAATTTCAAGCAGAAGTATTCTGTGTCAAAAACAATGAACAACAAAAATAATAAAAATAAATGTTTTTGCTGCGGTAAAGATAATCACTTAAAAAAGAATTGTACCCTAAAGAATAAATATTGTTCGGATCGTGGTCAACTAGGGCATATTTATAAAATGTGTCCTAGAAACAAGTTTAAACAGACAAATGTCTTGGATGTGACACAGAATGATCAAACTGAAGACCAAGGCTTAGAAGATGTGAAAACATTGTATGAAGAATTTGAAACTTACAGATTTGACAAAGTAAGTAAGATACCACCATATGTAGTCGAGCTGGAAGTAGGTGATGGACAAAAAGTTCAATTTGAGGTGGACACTGGTGCGGAGGTTTCAGTGATGCCGATAACTTACAAGGAAAAATATTTAAAAAAATATAGTATAGAAGAGTGCAAGGTGACATTTCGTAACTTTGATCAAAGTGTGTCTCAGCCATTAGGTATAATTCATAATATACCTGTGAAATATAATAATACTGATAAAATGTTAAGCATTTATATCACCAAACGGTCAACTCCTTGTTTGATGGGCCGTGATTGGTTAAGTCAATTAAAAATGTGGCCTCCAGCTTTCAAGGAAATGGCTCTGTGTCATTCTAATATTTCGGTACAAAATGTTTCAGATGCCAAACAACTAATTGATAAGGAGTTCGCAGAAGTATTCAGCCCAGGGTGGGGTGATTTTAAAGGTGAAGCAATTTCTTTGAAATTAAAAAGGCATGCTACACCTAAGTTCCTGCCTGTTCGTCGTGTGCCTTATGCCCTTCGAGATAAGGTAAAACTTGAAATTGAAAGATTACAGGAAAATGGCCGTATAGTGCCAATAAAGCAGAGTCAATGGGGAACACCAGTCGTGCCAATCATGAAGCCAGATGGTTCAGTGAGACTGTGTGGTGACTATAAGGTAACTCTTAATCCAAGCTTGGAAATCGATCACTATCCCCTTCCAAATGTAGAGGATATTTTTGAAACTTTAAAGCAGGGGGAATACTACTGTGAACTAGACCTGAAGGAGGCCTACCTTCAGGCAGCCTTGACTGAAGAAAGTCAAGATTTAACCACGATTGTTACGGAATTGGGTACATACAAATATAAATACTTACCTTATGGAGTTAATACGGGGCCAGGCTCTTTTCAAAGATGAATGAGCAAAAGCTTACTAGGAATACCTAACACTATTGTTTTTATTGATAACATCTATGTGACAGGGAAAAGTTTACAAGAAACTTATGAAATTCTAGTAAAAGTGCTAAAAAATTTGCGAGAAAGTAATTTCAAATTGAAGCCGGAAAAATGTAAACTTTTCACTAGACACATAGACGTGTTTGGTTTTCGCATCAATAAAGATGGAATGAGCATACTGAAATCAAATATTGAACCACTGCTTAACGCTCCAGCTCCAACTAACCTAACAATGTTAAAATCATTTTTAGGGAAAGTAAATTATTATTCCAGGTTCCTTAAGGACATGGCTATAATCTTAACTCCGCTGTATGAATGTACCAAGGTAAATAAATTTAACTGGACAGAGGAATGCCAAAAGTCATTTAATATAATTAAACAGAAATTAGCTTCAGCGGACAATTTAAAGCATTTTGATCCAAACCAACCAATTATTGTAACATGTGATGCCTTTAATTGTGGTTTAGCAGCAATTTTGTCAAACAGGGATAAAGAAGGAACAGTTAAACCCATAGCATATGTCAGTAAAAAATTGAATCCAACGGAGCAAAAATATACAACCATTGACAAAGAGGCCATGGCCATTGTATTCGGGGTGACAAAGTTCTATAACTATATTTATGGACGGAAATTTATATTGGAAACTGATAATTCAGCTTTAGTCAGGATATTTGGACCAACTAAGGGTATTCCAAAAATGGCAGCAAAGCGGCTACAGCACTATGCCATATTCCTGTCAGCTTTCACATATTCAATAAAACACATAAAAACTAGCAATAATCCGGCAGATTTTTTGTCCAGAAATCCTGAAAACAAAAATAATGACAACAATACTTACCATAAAATTTGTAGAATGGAAAACTTGAATCATGTAATCTATACAAACAGTTCCGAAATTGATCCTTTAAATTACAGAATGATTGAAAAGAATACCACAAATGACCCACAATTGAGTAAAGTAATGGAATATTGTAGGAAAGGCTGGCCTGAAAAGAAATTAATTACATCAGAACTCTTACCATTCTACAACAGAAAAACTGAAATTAGCTTGGATCAAGGATGTTTGCTTTGGGGTCATAGAGTAATAATACCATTAACCATTCAAAAAGCTGTTTTGAAAAGCTTACATAAAACACATTTCGGAATTGTTCGTATGAAAGAAATAGCTCGTTCATATTTCTGGTGGCAAAATTTGAATGCAGAGATTGAAAACATTGGACAGTCTTGCTTAATTTGTTTATCAAATTATAAGAACCCTGTTAAATCACCAAAAGCATGGCCGACTCCCACCATCCCATGGCATAGGTTACATGCCGACATTCTGGGTCCATATTATAATAAAATGTACTTAGTAGTAATAGATAGTTACAGTAAGTGGCCTGAAGCATTTGAAATGTCAAGCATGACGGCTACCAAAACAATTGATGTTCTGGATAAGTTATTCAGCCGGTTTGGATATGCTAAACAATTAGTGACAGATAATCAAACCACATTTACTAGTGCTGAGTTTGTAAATTATTGTAAAGAACGTGACATTAAACAAACGTTTTCACCGCCTTACCACCCAGAAACTAATGGAGCAGCTGAAAGGTTCGTGCAAACTTTTAAATCTGGGGTTACAAAAATTAGAGAAAGTGGGTATAATATTACTTCCGCTATAAATTTATTTTTATTTGATTACAGAACTACTCCTCAAAGAACCACAGGCATAACTCCTGCTCGTTTGTTGCTGGGGAGGGAATTGAGGAATAGATTTAGTTGCTTAATACCTCCACCTTTAGTTGAGGGTCACTTGGAGGGACAGGAGGGAGAAACACCCAAAAGGAAAGTTAAATTTGGATTAGGTCAAAAAGTTATGGTAAGGGATTACCGAAAAGGGTGTAAACCCTGGATCGTTGGTAAAATTGTCTCTGAATCTGTTCCAAATTTAACTTACCTAATTGATGTACAAGGCATGACTTGGAAACGCCATATTGATCAAATGGTGTATTGTAATGATGATGTTAATAGCAGTTAGGCTAAGTTGTTTTGTATCGTAGGCCAAGTGTTACTTGTATTTATTCATAACATAAATGATGCCAAGATATATAAACTACATGCTTAGTTTATATTCGTAAGATTATTTAGAGGTTTTAGTAGTTAAGTTAAAGTGCGTCTGCACATATATAAGATATATGTAGGTTTACATAAAACTAAATCAGTTTTATAATTAGTCCGGGAGAATGTAGTATCTGCGTTAAACGGATCGATCTCTTCTTGTACTGTGTTCTACATGCAACAATAGTGTCCAAATAAATATCTCATATAAATTCAGCGGCTTTTATTGAAGATACAATAGGTTTATAACTCCATCACCGATGCTAAAGACTGTTTATTGTTACAGAACGATCTTGGACAAATATCTGAATGGTGTTATCTTAATCATATGTATCTAAACGTTGCGAAATGCCATGTTATATCTTTCTCGACCAAAAAGAATAAACTTTGTAAAGTTCTTACAATGAGCGAGTGTGTGTGTGGTTCTCTTTACACATAACACAACTCTTCTCAGTATCAGTGGCATGGAACGAGCGTTCTTTCATAGTAAATCTCTCGCGCGGGGCTGATGTAGATGAAGTGGTGGTGATGAGTTCTAATGTCCTAAACTTGCCCTCCAGAAATTTGACGAAGTCTGTCCACTTGGGTAATTCCTCAAAATTATCCTTGTAAGCGTACTCCTCCCAATCCTTATGTGACTCCGAGTCCAATTTCTGCACTACCAGAAACATGATTACAGGATCCCAGGAGTCGGTGGCTACGTTCAAATTGTTCAAACTTTTCAAACATTACGTTGTAGTGTCCAACAATGATTTTAATTGCGTGGCCGACTGAGTACTTAATTTCCCTTGCATGAATAATCTCTTTAATATAGAATTGACAATTAACCTTTTATTCCCGTAGCGCTTTTGAAGAATGTCCCATGCTTGTGCGTAATTACTTTCCAAAACTTGAACGTGTTTTAATATCGCCTCTGCCTCGCCGGATACACTGGTTTTCAAATAATGTAACTTTTGTACATTACTAAGCGACGTGTTGTTATGCACGATTGACATAAACAGGTTTTTAAACGCTGGCCATTGTTCATATCCACCATAAAAAACGGGAAGATTAATTCGTGGCAACTTCCCTAATTGGTTATCCGCGTTACCTGTAACGGGGTTGACATGCTGTGTGTTGTTTAACAAATCCTTTAGGTCACCTTCTATGTTTAGGTACAAATCTTCGTAAATAAAATAATCTTCATTTATGAAATATGGCGTCACAGCTCGTACTTCCCGTGGCATAACCTTTATTAACTCTTGGTGTGTCTGTTTAAATGTCGCCCAGTATTCTTGTATGCAATTTAACCTCGCCTCAATGTAACCTCTTGTTAGTCGTACCTTAGGGCATTTCTTCAAATTAACTTGAGTTTTTCGTAGTAAACTTGCCGTATCTTCTAAAACAGTCATCAATTGATCCGCCGTAGACATTTTCGTATTCACTTTTCGTATAAGTCTCGTATAACAGCAAGTAAACACAATGTTTTGAAGCGAGTTGTAGAAGTAATGAAATCTAAATTGCGTTAAACCGTGCACTTGAACTTGTTTTTATCGGCTACACTAATCACCTTCTTTTGTTCTCGCGGCTACACCTGGCCATCGGCCGCTCCTCGCTTGATGCACATTCCAGTTCGATTGGACAGTGTGAGTTTGATCTCTTCGATAGATAAAAACTTAGATAGCCTCTCGGCTATTCCTGCTGAGACCGGACTACAGCATTTGGAATCTTTGACGCCAAAGCAACAGTCATCAATTGGAAAATGTAAGATCGCTTTTCGATCAAATTGATACGGACAAGGTGGGCTTAGGGAAAACTCATTTAATTGAACATATTATAGATACTGGGGATGCCCCTCCAATCAAACAAAAATACTTTCGTCTGAGTCCGGATAAACAGACTGCTTTGGAGAAAGAAGTCGATCGCATGTTGCAAGCAGGAATCGTAGAACGTTCACATTCTCCCTGGAATTCACCTGTCGTGATGATGGAGAAGCCTAACGGCGACCTGAGACTATGTTTGGACAGCCGTAAAGTGAACTCTGTCTCCAAGGCGGATGCTTATCCTCTTCCATATGTAAACTATATACTAGATAACTTGCGCGATGCCAAATATTTGACTTCTCTTGATTTAATTGCAGCCTTCCATCAAATACCACTCAGTAGAGACTCCAAAGAGAAAACCAGTTTCACCGTAGCAGGAAAGGGCTTGTTTCACTACAATAGAATGTGTTTCGGACTCGTCGGCGCTAGCGCTACCATGCAACGTCTGATGGACAGCCTTTTTACTGCAGAGTTTGACAGTAAGGTCTTCTGTTATGTGGATGACATCATTATCTGTACTGCCGATTTTGATGAACACATTCGTATACTTAAAGCTGTATTTGAAAAGCTCAAGGCTGCCAATCTTACTATTAACATGAAAAAGTCATCATTTTGCCGAAGTAAATTAAAAAATCTCGGATACCTAGTAGATAGGTACGGTCCACGTACTGACCCTTCTAAAGTCGAAGTTATTTTAAACTTTCCCATTCCTGAGGATGCCCAGGGCATCAAACGTTTTCTGGGTATGTGCGGATGGTACCGTCGATTTATAAATAATTTTTCTAAAATAGCTCGACCTTTATCTCGCTCAACGAGCAAAAAGGTCCAATTCATGTGGTCCGAGGAAGCGAATGAATCTTTTAACTTACTCAAATCTGCCCTTATCTCAGCACCCATTCTGAAGTGTCCCAACTTTCAAGAGCCCTTCTATATACATACAGACGCCTCTTCCTACGCTATCGGAGCCGTACTTACTCAAAAATATGACGGGGTAGACCACCCGATTGCGTATTGCAGTCGTACGCTTAATAAACCTGAGTCTCATTATGGAGCCACCGAACGTGAACTTTTGAGTTTGATTTACGCATTGGAACAGTACCGCGCGTATGTGTGATGTAGGAAGTGCTATATTATCACAGACCACGCATCCTTGAAGTGGTTCACAAATTTAAAGAACCCTAGTGGTCGTCTTAACCGATGGGCATGCAGATTGAGCCAATTTAGTTTCGAAATTATACACCGGAAAGGAAAAGACCACGTTATACCGGACTGTTTATCTCGTATCCAGATTGGTGCGATAGACAATAATGTTGTTCAAGATCCTTGGTACTTGGACCTATATAAAAATGTCACCGATAAGCCGACACTCTTTCCTAACTTTAAAATTGAAAACGATAATCTTTTCCGTTACTCTAAAAACAAATATCGCCTAACAGATCAATTTGACTGGAAGGTGGTAATACCTTATGAGGAGCGGAAGACTGTCCTTTCCAAGTACCATGATGATGTTGCTGCGGGTCATTTTGGTGTGGCCAAAACGCACGCGAAAATAGCTAGTTTCTATTACTGGCCCACTCTCTTTCAAGACGTCAAGGATTATGTAAGCTCTTGCGAAATTTGTAAAACTTATAAGCCAGTAAATCTTGCTCGACCTGGTTATATGGGTAAACCCCGACGTGTAGCGTCACCAGGCGAAGCTATATCTTGTGATATACTCGGCCCGTTCCCTCCTTCTTACTTAAGAAATCAGTACCTCTTGGTGTGTACCGATTATTTTAGCAAATATGTAACTCTATTTCCACTGCGCACGATAACTGCCAACGCGATAGTCAAATGTTTAGAAAAAGGAATCTTTCTTGTACACGGAGTATCTGATATTTAAATATAGTGTCCCTCACCTATTCTATAACCCCAGATACCATCCGCAGGTGAATCAAACGGAGCGCGTTAATCGTGAATTGGTACGAACCATAGCGTCATACGTGCGTTCCGATCATAAGACCTGGGACAAGTACACCGCCGAAATACAATGTGCACTAAATACCGCCACTCATGAAGGCACTAAGCACACTAGTAGGTATATATTGGGCAAGCTGAGCCAAATGCAGAGTCCGCCAGGCTCGTTACACTCGCCACGTTCGCTTCGCTCACTGGCGGACTCTCCATGTGACTCAGTTAGCCCAAAATATACCTACGAAGTGGTCTGTAAATACGTAGTTGACGGTATCCGTTACAAAGATCTGAATGCACAAACGTCACAGCTCATGTTAAAGCAAGATTGCGTTCAACTTGATCGGAACCCGTTACTAAAATCCTGATACACAAATACTCATGTTAACCCAATTGTATTGCGTACAACTTGATCGACATTCAGTTGATACTCTGCGTCGCACGTTACACTCGCCACGTTCGCTTCGCTCACTGGCGGACTCTCCATGTGACTCAGTTAGCCCAAAATATACCTACGAAGTGGTCTGTAAATACGTAGTTGACGGTATCCGTTACAAAGATCTGAATGCACAAACGTCACAGCTCATGTTAAAGCAAGATTGCGTTCAACTTGATCGGAACCCGTTACTAAAATCCTGATACACAAATACTCATGTTAACCCAATTGTATTGCGTACAACTTGATCGACATTCAGTTGATACTCTGCGTCGCACGTTACACTCGCCACGTTCGCTTCGCTCACTGGCGGACTCTCCATGTGACTCAGTTAGCCCAAAATATACTTACGAAGTGGTCTGTAAATACGTAGTTGACGGTATCCGTTACAAAGATCTGAATGCACAAACGTCACAGCTCATGTTAAAGCAAGATTGCGTTCAACTTGATCGGAACCCGTTACTAAAATCCTGATACACAAATACTCATGTTAACCCAATTGTATTGCGTACAACTTGATCGACATTCAGTTGATACTCTGCGTCGGAAGTATCATTAAATATTTATCCAATTTTAAATGCATCAGCTCATTATTTTAAAGACTTTCATGATTACATGACGTCTGAATCAAACATCTGCATTTTTTGAGAGAAATATGAAGTTTGTCAAACAACCTCAAACCATGCAGCTAGACATAGTTGCTTTGAATTGTGACAAACAAAATTTGCGTCATGGCAAACTTTTACCTAACACAATCCGTAGCATAATTTGCGGACCTTCTAATTGTGGTAAGACCAATTTATTAATAGGTCTTCTATTACATGAACAAGGTTTGCGTTTTCAAAACGTATATGTTTATTCGAAAACTCTTTTCCAACCTTTATACAACTATTTAGAACGAGTATTGTCACTAGTTCCTACAGTAAAATATTTCAAATATCGTGAAAGCGATGAAGTGTTAAGTCCTCAGGACGCGTTAAATAACTCTGTAATAATATTTGATGACGTTGCATGTGAGAAGCAAAATAATATAAGAGATTACTTTGCAATGGGACGACACAAAAACATTGATAGTTTTTACTTGAATCAAACTTATAGCAAAGTACCTAAACAGTTAATTAGAGATAATGCGAATTTGTTAATTTTGTTTAAGCAAGATGACATTAATTTACGTCATGTTTATGACGAACACGTTGGAGCAGATATGGACTGGACACAGTTTCGTAAGATGTGTGCAACCGTATGGGACAGACCGTACAGCTATTTAGTAATAAATAAGGATTGTGCGAAAAATTCAGGAGGTTACAGGACGGGATTTGACACATTCATCGTTTTGGATTGAATATCATATTTAATGCTCAAACCTCTCAAATAACTGTCATTGTTTTATATTATTCCATTGCGGTTAGATCTGGCTAAAATGAATACAGAGAAAGTTTTAAAAGAAAAAGTACTTCAATCAGCTGATGCAATAAAAAAGAAAGTTAAGTTAATTCGTGATATGAAAATTGACAACGAAATGATGTTGGAATCGGTACTTAAACCGATAACAGAGCCTCTCAATCAAATGACGAAGGGAAACAAAATATATGAGAACAGCCCATGCGATATGAGTGATATAAATTTAAAAGATGAATTTGATAAAGGGAAAATGGAATGGAAAAATAGCGCTAAAAGACTTAAATTTAGCCCTGATGGTGACAACAATGATAGCGATAGTGATACTAATAATCGTACTATCATGAGGAAATCTATTGACACCTTTTCTCGATGTGATAGGACGACGCTTGAAAGCGATGATGATGATGATGATAATGATGATTATGATGGTAATACTTCAAATGAAAGCGAAAGTAGTAATGATTTGGATACAACAAAAGACGCTTCTTTTAAAACGTTAGATTCGTATTCTCCACGCGATGATCCCGCATGGCAGAAGCCCTCACGTAATTTCGAGAACATACCTTATGGAGTGCGAATGGAGCGTGGTAAACTGATGCTTGGTCGACATTCGGTAACCATTACTAACGGAAAACTCATGGTGAACGGCCATACTTATAGTTTAACACAAGGTTTGAATGAGTTGTTATTTAAGAAGGTACCAAAATTAGATATTATAACTGAAAATGATAAACTTGATTATAAAGTATTGCTCTTAGAGACAAATGCACACAGACGTGATTTTAAACCTAATAAACCAATAAAAAGTAATAAGGGGAAAAAGTATTTGTACATTATAAAACCACTTTTCAAATTATCTAAAGATCGTACAATAAGTAACGAAAGCTGTATTCATGGTCAAGGCCTACCAACTATGAAAAAAGTAATCAACAATGTTTCGTACGTTTATTGGGATGATCCTAACGAGTTAGTTGAGAGGTTAAAGTTACTTGTAGCATCTCGCGATGCTGGTAACACTGGGTTGGATAATGAAATCATATCTATAATTGAAGAACTGCAAGAGTCAGGCATAGTGAATAATATATAAGCCTACTACAGTTACTCAGTTAAACAGTATATTTTCAAACTTCAACGAGAAGCAGATATATAGTAAAATGAATGTTGACAAATTCGGTCATCATGTGCACAAACGTTTACGTTTATCTGATGTTTCTGAATTTAATGATAAGGTTCTTCTTAGAACCGAAAATGGTGATTTTGATTTACAATCTACAAGATTGAAAGGCGTTGAGTTACCTTTACTACCCAAAGATGCAGTAAATAAGCAGTACGTAGACCAACTCATTCAAAAAAATTATGAAAAGAAAAAAATCGATTCTTTATTTGAAGTTATAAATACACAAATCCACCAGCTTACACGTCAATTGCAGCTGAACTTTTATACGAAAAAGGAAATAGACAACATTTTAAATCAGTTCGACAATGACAAAAGAACAAATCGTTAATGAGATCCATAGACCAGCTCGGAAAAATTTTCTGCGTCGTGCTGTTGTGTTAAAAGGCATTGATGATCTGTGGCAAGCTGATTTAATTGATTTACAGAACTTTCAAAAAGTGAATAAGGGTTACAAATATATTTTAGTTGTTATTGATGCGTTTTCAAAGTATGCGTGGTGTATGTCAGTGAAATCTAAATCAAAATTAGAAATAAAAAGTGCTTTCGAGCAAATCATAAAAAAATCCAAACGCCAGCCACAACATTTACAGACGGACATGGGTAAAGAATTTTACAATAACGAATTTCAAAATTATGTAAAATCGTTACAGATAAACCATTATTCATCCTTTTCGATTAAAAAAGCATCTATAGTAGAGAGGCTTATAAAGACACTCAAGAATAAACTTTATAAATATTTTAGTTTCATCGGAAATTATAAATGGGTTGGAAAACCATTAAATGACATTGTCAACTCTTATAATCATACATTGCACCGTACAACCAGGTTAAGACCGATTGATGTTAATTTTAATAACGAATTTGAAGTTAAAGAGATGATTAACAAATCAAGACGTGATCCTCCATTAAAATTGAATAAGTTTAACTTAGGAGATCATGTTCGTATAAGCAAGTACAAAGGTGATTTTCATAAAGGTTATACTCCAAATTGGTCTACAGAACTTTTTACAATAAAACAAGTTAAAGACACTATTCCTGTTACTTACTACTTAGAGGACCAGCGCCAAAATGTTATCTTAGGTACTTTCTACGAGCAAGAACTTCAGAAAACGAGATGTCCGAACGTTTACCTCATAGAGAAGATAATTAAAAAAAGAGGTAATAAATTATATGTTAAGTGGTTAGGTCTCAGTGACTGAAAATAGTTGGATCGAGCGAAACGCTATTGTGTAGAAATGTATTTATAGTCTCGTTTGAACGCTATTGTGTCATTAATATATTGGATATGAAAGGATATGGACTTTTAAACAGTGTTATTAATAATCTACCATTTGAATTACATTTACCCGGCTAAAACTATTGTGGACCTGGTACAAAACTAAAGCAACGCTTATTAAGAGGTGACAAAGGAATAAACGCTTTAGACACTGCGTGTATGCAACACGATATTGCATACGATAAATATTCTAATTTAGAAGATCGACATACAGCTGACTTAGAGCTTTATAAAATGGCTAAGCAAAGGATGAAAGCAAAAAGTGTAGGAAAAGGTGAAAAACTGGCTTCATGGTTAGTTAGTAAAGTTATGAAATCGAAAATTAAAGCAGGTGCGAGTGTAAAATCATTTAAGCATTTGGTAACAAAAATTCGAAAAGAGTAAAAAAAAAAAAAAAAGGAAATATCATTAACCATGCATATGCGGCTGCAAAAAAAATATTTGCTGATAAGAGTAACGTGCAAATTCCACGTTTGATACCAATTCCAAAAACTGGAGGTATATTACCTTTGATTCCAATTTTTGCGGGTTTATCTGCACTGGGTTCCCTAGCAGGCGGTGCGGCTGGAATAGCGAAAGCCGTAGGTGATTATAAAGCGGCAAAAAGTAGATTGTCGGAATCAGAACGACATAACAAAATGATGGAATCAATAGCACTCGGTAAAGGATTACATTTAAAACCATATCGAAATGGAAACGGGTTATGCTTAAAAACTTCAAAAAACTAAGTAATAGGTTACCCAGGAGAGCTCTTACAAATATTGATATTTTAAATTATTCAGCCGATATACCTTATTTTAGAGGTGTTTTTATGAGAGACCGTTTACCGAAACACCCTAAAAAAATTGAATGTGCTATAATCAATTTAGACGAGTACAAAAACCATGGAACTCACTGGGTGGCCTATGTCAAAGATAAAAATTATTGTGAATATTTTAATAGCTTTGGAGATATCAAGCCTCCAATAGAATTAATAATGTACTTAAAAAAAAAATGATATTTCATATAATTACAATACATACCAAACATTTAATACTGTAAACTGTGGACATTTGTGTTTGAAATATTTAAAATGTTTTTGGAAAAAACGTTTAAATTGCAGTTCACAATAAAAACGTTATCATTTACACGATGTCTTTCACTTTGTCCATAACCGGAACCTCCTCTACCTTGTTAACAAATTACTCACCAGCTCTTCAACTAGTTGACAAATATGAATGCGGACTATTATATTTGTCGACTTTTAATTCAATACCTAACATAAACTGCAAAAACAACAAGTTCTATTACGGAAAAAATGAAGTACTAGAGATACCAGAAGGTTCATATGAACTTCAAGACCTTGATGATTATATCAAAAGTCATATTCAAGGTTGTACTTTTAAACTGGATTGTAATAACAATACGTTGAAAACGTCTATATTGTGTTCTAAAAACGTGTATTTTAATAACGAAGATTCTGTTGGTAAAATATTAGGTTTCGGGAACGAAACTGTACCGGCAAATATATTAACAGAGTCTCCATTTCCAGTATCCATTCTGTCCACAACTTTGGTTCGGGTCGAATGTGATATTGTGAGCGGATCATTTATAAACGGGAAACCAAGTCACATAATTCATGAGTTTGTACCTAACGTACCACCTGGTTACCGCATCATCGAAACGCCTAAATACAACATTTATTTCCCAGTAACTCAAAACAGTTTAAGCGCTCTCAAAATAAGGATATTGGATATAAACGGCAATTTGGTAAATTTACGTGGAGAAGAGGTTCAGATATATTTACATCTTAAAAAAATATGATCGTCTACAATAAAACCAAAGTGTTGTGTAAAAATCATATTAGTACTCTTTGTGCTATCAAGAAACGAAGACCTATTAAGACTAGCCTTACAAAAGAAAACAAAATATTTCTTAGATCCATCGGCCTACTAAAATGAACATATTAGACTTAACGAACTCCATTAGTTATGACAACACGATCGAAAGTTTCGAATTTCATTCTTACAAACCTTATGTGACTAGTTTTAATTTGAACGATGAAATTCGCATACCAATTAACCAACAAGATCTATCTATACGTGCTGCCATCATCCAGTACACTATACATAGAGGGTTCCATCGCAGTGTACAATCGAGAAACAAAAGCGCAGGTGTCAAGTGTTCTTTTTACAAATAACCCTATTCTTCATTTATTTCAAGATATTCGGTATGAGCTTAATGGGATTGAAATAGATAAAATAAAAAACGCTGGAGTCACAACTACAATGAAATCTCTTTTATCTATGAATGAACATGAGTCGAAAATAGGAAAATCATGGGGTTGGGATATTAAAGGAACCAAAATCACGAATGGTACATTTTCTGCTTCTATTCCTTTAAACAAAATATTAGGTTTTGCAGAGGACTATAACAAAATTATTATTAACTGCAAACATGAACTTATTCTTTTGCGTTCTAATACTAACTTAAATAGCGTTCAATTGAACACTAATGAATATGTAGATAATATTACTTTAACGAAAGTTGTATGGCGTATGCCACATATAAAGGTTTCTGATCGTGAAAGATTACGTTTACTCAAAAATTTAGAAAAAGATCATGCTATTCAGGTTGCATTTAGGAACTGGGATCTTTATGAGTATCCTCTATTACCTAAAACATCTAAACATTCTTGGGCTATCAAAACTTCCTCTCAAATTGAAAAACCTCGTTATGTTATAATAGGTTTAAAAACCGGTAGAAAGAATGCATCTGACAAAGATGACATATTTTGACCACTGTGGTTTGAGAGAAGTTAAAGTTTTCTTGAACTCAATATATTTTCCATACGAAAATTTAAACGTCAGCTTTTCAGACGGAAAATATGCTATATTATACGAGCATTATGCTAAATTTCAACAGTCATATTATAACCGCTGTCAAGCACCTTTGCTGAGTCCTCAAGAATTCAAAGATTATTCACCTTTGTTTTTCTTGGACTGCTCAAGACAAAGTGACACTTTGAAATCTGGTGTTGTTGATGTGCGTGTAGAATTAGAGTGTGATGGTGATATAGACGATCATACTTCTGCTTATTGTCTTATTTTGAACGATAGTATCATAGAGTACAAACCACTGAGTAATATTACAAAAAAGATATCATGAACACGTATTATATGTTCGTGGATCTTCAAGGCTTTAAATCATCTAATAATGAATTTATAATAAAGGAATTTGCACTCAGCACAAACGAATATACACAAGTTTTTTTGATAAAGCCACCATACATGTTTTCTCGTTTATCAGAAAACGAAAAAAAACAAGTTATATGGTTAGAAAAAAATCATGGTATTTTGTGGCGTGAGGGTTATATTGACTACCGTGAATTTAAAAGAATGATTGTAAACCACTTAAAAGACAAGAAGATTTTTGTGAAGGGATTAGAAAAAATTCAATGGGTTAAGGACTTGTGCTCCAACTGTACTGTTATAGATTTGGGTGAAAGAATTCCTTATAATTTTCATCATTTATATGAAAAATATTGTACTGAAAATGAAGCATATAATTGTGTACACCACAAAAAAAAAATGTGCTTTAAAAAATGTTATATGTATAAAAAAATGGTACTTTGATAATGTTAATATGTTTGTATTCGAAATGTAACAAATTATTAGTTTTTAAATAAATATTATATGAATGCTACCTAAAGGGTTGTTTAATTTAACTAGTTAATAGTATAGATGTACCATCCACCGCCATCAAGAGTGCAGGAAGTTGCATTACCGTTGACCAAAAACACGTGAGCTAAAATAGCTATTAAACTATGCATCATCTCTATGAACTCTAATCAACAATTTGTCGTTAGTAAAGTAAGTAAGTACGGAGCTTAGTAACCCTATCTAGTTTAGCAGCTATTTTAGCTCACGTTTTTTTTGGTAAAAGTTGTGTATATATATATATTTTAGACTAGCGTTCTAGACTAAATATATGGTTTGGTTTTAGGTTGAAAGGAAAACACAAAATTCTAAAATCATATTTATTTCTATAATTCACATAGGTTCAAGTGTAAACATTTAAGGCTGTCACAGTTTATAATATTATACTTACAAGACTACTATGATAGAATATAATACATCAACATTACAATAACAATTAGATTTAAATCTATTCATTTATTACTAAATACTTATGAATATTGTCGAGTTTATTAACAATCAATCCTAGCACGTGCCATATACTTGGCGTGCGTATGCGATTATTTAGTTGTAGAGTAGGAAATTGCAGCAGAGGTTTTCTACAGAAAAAAAATCCTACTACGAGTATGTAGAAAACAATAAATCAAAACTAAAATAATATGATACTTAACTGATGAGTTCGATGAACAACTTTGTATGAAAAGTTAAAATGAACCGTCAGTATGAAGCTTGTATGAAAATACGAATTTGTAACATGTCAAATTTCGTCAATCAAACTGCTTCCTTTTTTTCAAAAGCTTGAATTTCTTGAATTGTAAAAACGAGCTCCATAGATTTAGGTTATTTTTAAAAGCTTGATTTAGGAGAAGAGTAAAATTAATTATTTTGCTCTAAATCATTTTCTCATCCTATAACATTATATAGTTTTATTTGTTCTGTAAAAAAACCTCTGTTATAACTCTACTCTATGATATCAGTCAACGACAAGTGATGAATATGCGTTTAACGGCACGTGGTACTGATTAACCACACGACTGTCAGTCTACGGACAGGTCAAAACTTGAATAAAAATCGAATGGTATAAACCGATACCTTGTGTCTATGTGTGCAAACTTTGAATTTATTTAAGCTCTTTTATAATATATTTATTTCATATAAAAGATACAAATATCAGATTTAATTCCGCATACGCTATGAAACGAATTCAAATCATCTCACGTCTTGCTATACTGGTTTACTAGCTAAAAAAAAATATTAAGTTGAATTTAGAAACTTGATAAGTAATAGATAAATGATTGCTTAGTGTAAATAATCTGCATAGAAAATAATAATAAGGTACTGACATTAATATGCTAAGGATTTGGTCACCCTATAAATACACTGAGCGTCGACGTCACACAAGCAATGTTGCTTGAAATGTAAAACCGTATATCAACATAATTATGCGTTTGAAATTGAACTTATCGCACCTTATTTCATGGTTTGTCTTCGAATCATATTTTTTCGAAGTTCTGCATCGCGCTATCAAAGTTTTTAGATTACTTCATATATATAAAAGTTTACGTGATGTAGTCGTCGGAGAAGTGCGAGCTATTCGTCCACTAGTTCACACGACTCTTACCACTTAACGGCATCAAAGAGCTTGGCTAACTCTGCGATGTTGACTTGGTAATGTGGCAACGTAATACTGGGGTAAATCCCTGTATGATGCAAACCCTACGTGGCGACGTAATACGCAACTACTACGGTGGACGGTAGTACTCATGCTTACACACCATGTCAAAAGAGTCTAGCCAGCTCTGCGATGTGCTTGTGTGAGTGTGTCAAACGCCTCACAACGATAGTCAACTTCCTTGGAGCGAATCGGGAACTTGATGTGTAGTGTGTGTGACCCCCACAACGAAAGTTAACTCCTTGGAGCGAATCAGGACTTAATGAAGAATTGTGAAGGTCTGACGTATCATGGTTGCAAACTTGATACGTTGCGTTAAGCTTTTACCATTTTTTCGAACCGGGTGCCAGGACAGTGCAATATAAAACAGAAGAAAGAACCTGGCACCCGGTAAGGCTTTTGCTGTTTGTGAGACCGGATGTAGGGTTTAAAGGTAAGTTGTCAATGCGTTTGTGTATTCGGATTTTTGTAACGTGTTGTGATAGCGTTCATCGTAAACATGAGGCATCTGAATGTCGATCAAGTTGAATGCTCAGTTGCGTTAACATGGTCTGCGCGTTTGTGCATTAGGATGTTTCGTCAACTACATTCAATCAAGGCATCAGACAAACTGTGCCTAATGGTGTTCGCAAGACTCGTTATCAACTACATCTTCGTAGGTATATTTTGGGCAATCTGGGTCACATGGAGAGTCCGCCAGTGAGCGAAGCGAACGTGGCGAGTGTAACGAGCCTGGCGGACTCTGCATTTGGCTCAGCTTGCCCAATATATACCTACTCACACTCCTTACTTTCTCACTCATGGTCGCGAGATGGTATTAGAAGGTTCTCTGTATAACGATGATGGCCCAATCGATCAAAACGCCCTCGATCTAGATACCAGTTTGACCTTTTCAGATAAACTGAAAGAACTCAAAACTGTGTTTCAAAAGGTGCGCAACTCAATACATGCTTCTCATGAACGTAATGCTAAATATTATAACTTGAGAAAGCGCCATGTAGAATTAGAAGAAGGCCAAATCGTTTACAAGAGGTGCTTCCATCTGTCCAATGCTGCTAAACACTTTTCCGCAAAATTAGCACCGCGTTACGAGAAATGTGTCATACACAAGAAGTCAGGACCGTTGGTATATACTTTAAAATCCCTGGGAGGGAAACTATTGGGAAACTTCCACATTAAAGACATTGTCCGTCCAGGCTATATATAACTATAATAATTATTCAAAAATTTTGAGACGATGCATACATCAAGCACAGAAAATAGCGAACGTAAACTTTGTAAGCAGATCGAAAAACATAGGTAAGGCAACATGGGATGTTATTAAAAATGTTGCTAATAAGATCAATACAACCGATGTTAATTTAGAAAAACTAGTTATAAATAATAATACTATTGATAATCCTAAGAACATTGCCAATTGTTTTATTGATTTCTATATTAATTTGACTAATTCTAATACTACGCTTAAACCTGACCTGTCGCTGGTAAATGCAACTAATGCGAATCTATTTCTAGTTCCGACAGACGAAAATGAAATATGTAAAATTATAAAGAATCTTAATCCCACTAAATCTGCTGGTTATGACGAGATACAAACGAACGTAATCAAGGAATGTAAACAAGAAATTGCTACCGTTTTGAGTTACTTAGTGAATCTATCCTTGACAAACGGTGTCTTCCCAGAAACTCTAAAGATGTCCTTAATCAAGCCATTATTCAAAAAAGGTAACAAAGAAAGTGTAGAAAACTATAGGCCAATCTCACTCCTTTCCGTGATTTCAAAGGTATTCGAAAAGACATTCCATGTACGTTTAGTATCGTATCTTGATAAATTTAAAATTATCAAAGCTGAACAGTTTGGTTTTCAGAGAGGAAAATCTACAACATTAGCTGCCTTCACCTTGTCTAATAATATTCTTGGATATATGAACATGAGCGTGCCAGTAACGGCCATTTTTTTCGACATGAGCCGTGCTTTCGATTTTGTTAACCATGAAACCCTCCTAGCCAAATGTGAATTGTATGGTATAAGAGGTGTAGCTAATGAATGGCTCAAGACCTACTTGCATGCCAGGACACAATATGTTGAAGTGACCCAAATTGACTCCACCAATACTATCGTAGCGCATAAATCACTCACAAAAACTAACAGGGTTGGCGTTCCACAGGGGAGTATCATGGGACCCCTACTATTTTTATTATATGTGAACGACCTACCAAATGCAACGAAATTTGACTGCACGCTTTTCGCTGACGATTTGTCCATTGTCATACCCTGTTGTGATCCTAGGACATATAATAGTGACATAAATGATACCATAACTGAAATTATGGCATGGTTAGGGAAAAATAATCTAAGGGTTAACATTGATAAAACTACATTTATACAATTCGTAAATAAAAACGGCAGTAAATATTCACTAAATGTAGTTTTTGAAGACCAGATTTTAATAGAATCTTCTCACACAAAGTTTCTAGGTATATGGATGGACGAAACAGTTTCATGGAAAGAACACATTAATAATTTATGTAGCAAGGTAAACTCATTTTCATACGCTTTGTGGAAACTTACAAAAGTCAGTACTAAAGAAGCTGCTATACAGGCATATCATGGCTACATTTGTTCTCTGCTTAGATATGGCATTCTTCTCTGGGGCAATTCTAGCCATCTGAGACGTGTATTGATTGCACAGAAACAATGTGTAAGAGCTTTATGCAATGTAAATATGCTGACATCCTGTAAGCCATTATTTAGAGACTTAAAACTATTGACTGTACCGTGCATATACATATATGAAGTTTGTTTATTTGTAAAATTTAATCCAAACTTATTTAATAAAAAAAGTGAATTCTGTAAATTTATCACCAGATACCCTGATCGACTGGTTATTCCGCATAAAAGAACGAAATTGTATGGCAGTAATGCATATTGTATGTCAATTAGTATATATAATAGATTGAATGATGACATTAAAGAATTACCACTTACTTTATTTCAATGTAGACTAAAAAAATGGCTGATACAAGAATGTTTTTACAGCGTCAATGATTATTTTGAATATTATAAAAAATCTTGACATGTTTATTTTTATGTATAGGTTGAGCAGTGACATTTTATCGAAATTATTAATTTGTTGACATTATTAGTATTCTGAATTGTACATCATTATTGGGAATTTCTGATTAATAACTACTCTTATTGTTGAATTGTTTTCGTTTTGCATGCCAGCTACTGGTGAAATGTGTGTTCCATTTGCTTGTATACTTACCATCTTTATGTACCATGTTTTATGCAAATAAATGAATTATGAATTATGAAAATGAATTATGAATTAGGCGAAGCCGCTGCGCCTTAAGAACATTTTGCGACTCTTACGCCGCGTGACAGGTCGTCTCTTAGCTTTTCGCTGAACACTAGTATATTTAGTTCTATCTAAACTGTGCGATGCTCGGGTCCTACCGGTTCTCGCCAGGCCGATGGAATCATTACCCCATCTTTTACTACCAACACCATAGTACCTAGTGTCTCTCATTTATAAAATTGTGCCCAGTTGCCGCCTTAAGGAAAAAAACCTTAAGTGACAAAAAGTATGTTTCGAGAAAAAGCCGAAAAACTTTGCACTCCTGCTAAAATAAGATTAATTCAAAGTACAAAGTTGAAACTTTTGTTTATGAATAAAATAACACTGTAGAATTTTTATACAATGTAAATTATTCGATTATCTATTTATTTTAATAAGTTATTTATAAAAAACAGTTACTGCCTCTTAGAATAAATAAAAATAATATATCGTTTCTAATAAGAAATATCATAAGTGCGTACTTATGTTTTTTGTGACAGTATTGCATTATGATGACTAAGAAAGAAAAACACATGTCCACAGTTATGCTTATGTTACTTAACAATCTAGAAGCCGAAAAAGCACAATTGCGTACTTGTGGTTTTTTTGCTTAGTTAAGATAGTAAAATTATAATTTATCTCTTTAAAGGAATTCATAAAAATACAACTAAGAATCATAATTATTTATTTAAAAAAACAAATGAGATACTTTTACAGATGTTTGAGAAATAATGTAGGTAACATAAAACTAAACTTAACCACAATGAGATTACTATGAGTACCTAATTGTTAATCAATTACTAATTGCGGTACCCGTACATGAAATTCAAGAAAAAAACAAATGAAATACTTTTAGAGCTCTTTGAGAAATAATATAACATAAAACTAAACTTAACCACAATTTGATTACTGAGATCTTTGAGTAACTAATATAAAAAAAACTAAAATGAGGTAATTAGATTGCACTAAGTACTTAATCCTTAACTTAATGAGATGCCTGTAGTTTTTTACAACTAAATTTAAAACTAAATACACTGCTTACTTAGTTAATTGTCATGCTCCTCTATCAGATTTGAAGCTTTTTCATTAATCGGTAGATCTTGCCAAAATTTAAGCCTGTTTGGAGGCATCAATTTTCCAAGACGCTTAATAATATCTTCCTTCCTTTTTGAGGTGACTCCTCTAGGCGCAGCGTTGAATTTAGGCAATGGAAAGCCATTTTTCATAATGTTTGCTTTAATGAAATCCAGCGTGATAGGGTTGCCTTGAAATTTCGTTTTGTAGTCAAAGGTATACTCGCCTTTAGTAAATTTTATTTCCACGATGTCGTGCAAATAGGGCCGTGGCTTAGGGAAATTGATTTTTTTAGGTGCCGTACCGTCTTTAAAAACAAAAAAATCGTTCAAGTTCATTTCTTGCACTTTTACTTTGCCACTGTTTGCTTTTTCAACTGTAGTCACAAAGTCTTTGAAGTCGTATATTTTAACTATTTTTTTCATGGAAAGTTCCACCTGATGATGAAAATTATCGGCGGACATAAATGTATGCCCTGGTTCAAAATATTTGAGAGTGATAGTGTCGGTTCTTAACTCATCGGAGTTAATCAAATGAACTATATAAGACAGAAGGCACCAGTTTTTATTCTGTCCAGCGCAGTTATCAAGCCACAGTACCACGTTCTTAACATCTCTGACTTCCATGAAGAACATTCGAAAAGCACAAACAATGTCCTCTTTTTTTCGACCTGAAATGGCTTCATGCCATAAAACTGCTAACGGTGGATCTTTACTTGGGCCAACAGGCACAAAACTTTCATTAAACGCAATTAGTCTTGGGCAAAACATAACCGATTTAATTGATTCCATTCGCGGAAGCATAATTACCTTTTGCAAATCAGCTGAGTAATATTTCGTTTCTTCGTTACTCTCACAAGACTGATACTCAGAGCGAGCATTCTTAGCTTTCTGCATATGGATTTCATACTCTTTACATTCATCGCATTTGAAATGACGTAGAATCATATGCTCCAGGTTATGTATTTTAAATTTCTCACATTGGTCGCACTCTTCATGTCCGAGTTTGGCAAACGATATATTCATGCTTTTTACTGTTTCTCTATAAAGATCATATGAACATGTTTTACCATTACGTTCGCAAAAATCATCATAGAGGCTTTGAGCCGACATATCACATGGTAAATAGCGACGTTTTGGAGCATGTACTCTTCGATAGTGTGATATAGCCGGATTAAAACTCTCAATATGTTTTATTATAGGATCGCGGTCTATCTTTTTTTTCGGATTGGTTCCCCTTTTATCAGAGAGATTTGGGCTCTCTTCTAGTTTCAAAGCCATTTTTATTGCTGAGTTGTTAGCCTTTTTAAATCCTAATGTATTTAAAAAGAATGCCTTGCAAACTGAATTTATTTGACCTGATACCATAAAAGAGTATCTCAATGTCACTTTTCTTTTGGGTTCCGTGTTGGATACCTGATTTTGCCTGCGTACAGGTGGTACAGAAGTTGTGCGTTGCGAAATAAAAAGTTTTTGCTCACGCCACGTCATGTTCCAAAAGGAACGATTTATATTTTCACGCTCGGGCCTGGATATGACATCGGGACAATGCTTCTTGCACTTGTGCTCTTCCGTAGTTATTATTGGGTGTTTGACTCTCTTTAATTCTTGGTTATGTTCAGCTCGGTCATTTACTGTCATTGCGATTATTTTTCGTTTTCTAGGATGTCCTGCTTTGGTGTAGCCCAAATCGTTTTCACACATGGGAACATTAATGTTTTGCAACGGAGATCGTTCTGATTCAGTATTAAAACTGTTTGGAACCTCGACCACATTTTCATTAGTATCAGAGGTCGATGGAAATGAATCAGATGGCACATAATCTCTATCTTTAACAGAGTCATCTGAATCGCCAACAAAATCTAACTCGGGCCTGGGGGGTAATGTTATGTTCGTTGCATGGGATGGCAAATTTTCCTTATCGGAGATATCCGAATCGTCAACAAAATCTATTTCAGAACTGGTGTTTGTCTCTACCGCTTTAGATTTTACAATTTTTGTGACCAATGGCGAAATTTTTGTTGGCTCACAACCTCCTGAGATTGAAAAATAAGTAACATTTAATTCAGGACTGGGACATACACTTGTCCTTAATGCGTCAAACTCAACATTTTTTAAATATTCATACGAATTTTCATATTCTCTAGGCAGTTCGAAGCTTTCTGGTAACGACGGACGTGACACGGGATATTGAAATAACTCGTCATCTGCTAAATATGTTCTCAAATCGGGAAATTTTTGATAACTATACCCAGATGCTTCCGCTCCATGAACTGCTGCTGATGTTTGTGGCTCGTCATTATTTTCTTGCATTTCACCTCTCGCCATTAGAAGCAACCGTCTGCTCCTGGATGACTGCCGCATTGTTATCTATCTGATAACCAAAACAAAAACAAAAACGTATACCCACAGCCAAGAAGCAAACACACACACAGCCTTTGAGTTATAGTGAGGTAGAATGTAGTTAGGTAGAGTTTTAGTTATAGCTCAATCACTCAAAAAAAATCAAGAGTAGGTATATAAGTATATAGAATAGGTACACCTCAGGACAAAACTATGAAAACAAGCTTACTTATTATCGGTAGAAAATTATAATGTAGTCGATAGGGATATTAATAGAAATAATAAATACCTACGTATGTTACTGTCGAAAAAAACACTTTTTAACTAAACATCAGAGATTTTTTTTTAGGTAAGTACCTATTTTAAACTTGTTTTCATACGTTTGGCCTGGGGTGTAGATAATTAACACCAACCTCAGTAGATGCGTAACTAAACACCAGAATAACCAATATAATAAGTAGGTAATGTTAATTTCAGGAACGTATAAGTACACATTTGAATACGCGCGCCAAGCCAAATTGCAAGTAAAAGATTAACCGCGACGAATTGGTATACAGTTATTCAAAAGTGAAAGGTTAGAAACGTAGTATATAAGTATACTTACGAATAGTTTTTGACACTTTATAACAGTCACCATATACACGTTCTTCCTTAACCACTTCTCGTATTTTAAACGTAAGCAGCAGAGTACATTAATTACGTGCGTCGTACGCGCAGCTCTCCCAAAGGCAAGTAACCGATGGAGCCGCGTGCGCCGAGTGAACCTGTCCTTGAGGGGTGGAGGGGGGCTATCTACTAGCATGATAAAGCATAACTGACAGCAATTTTTACGAAATAAACCACAACTACACTTTATTGAAACCGACACTAAGCAGAAAAAGCATAAGTAAGAGTCGTAAAAGATAGAAAAAACATAACTGACAACTTATGTTTTTTCAACCTCCGAGTGTTACGACTAAATAATTGTTTTATACTAACAAGAATGGACTTTTTAGTGAAATTAAGGTTATTTTTCATAGAAATGTCATTAAATGGTTTTTCATCTTATGAAATAAATGTTTGGCTCAAACTCAAGACTAAATATAAAGACACAAGGCGTCAGTTAAGAACTTTTCTATCTAGGAATAGCTACTTATGCTTTTTCTTTCACTGACAGGAAGTCATTTTACCAAAATGCCGTGTAGTTATGCTTGTCTAAATCATGATCTGTTTGATATACAGAAATAACAGTTGAATAGAAAAATCTCATTTTTTTTCCTGATTTCGAGGGTGTCAATAACTCAATTCCGCAAAAATTGTCACTTAAGGTTTTTTTCCTTAAGGCGGCAGAGTAGCGGTCGGACTGGCCAATTGAATTTTCTCGTCCTAATAAAGGTCGAATACTTTGTTACTACTACTTAAATATTTGCTTTCCAGCAATATAATTTATTTACTTTACTGCTAACAGAAATCCTGTAAGTGGAAACTCGACTAGTCGAGCTAACACTATTTTGGAAAAGATACAGACTGAAAGGAGGACTATTAATACAGCTTTCTTCCAGTCAACCATAAGTCTTACAAATAAGCGTGGTACGTTTGTTTTCGAGATTCAGTATTGGTGAAATTGCTAGATAAATTAGCTATTCCTCAGACCCTCTCAGGGTGTAGATACTTCGGCATTCTTTAATAAAGTAAAAGCCTAGTGCCATTTTTAAATAATACATTAGTCTAAACAATAATTCTAGGAATTCAGTAGTCTTAGGGATCCACTTAGTTCATAAACACCGGTATAGTTAGTAAACTCACTAGTTCTAAACAAATAGTTTTATGGAAGATCTTCCTTTAGTTGGAAATCGCATGCTTTCCATAGATATAATCACATGTTTCCCATAGATATAATCGCATTTGACAATGCACCCATAGTTATAGTGACGCTTGAAATATTAATAGTGAGAGGTTCGTTAATTATCAAAAAAAAAATTTTTTTTTAACCCAACTAAAGATGAACTGTAACACTTTGCAGTGCACGATAAACTGTGTTTGTATGCAAGTAGTGGTAACCTTTCAAGTAACTTTCCTATCTAGTTAACGGATTAATACTGCATAAATGTGGTACCTACATGACGGATACAATAGTAGCTGTTTGCTATTAGTGTAGTGAATCGTGGATATTATTCCAATTTCCTTGAATCTTTAAAAAACTAACCTTTTAACCAGTGACGTTTCTGCGCTGGAAAAACATACAATAAAGCATTTGGAACGCTTGTCAGGCAGTTTTCGGACCGCTGTCATCATTTTCAATTCATTTATAACTCACTTAAAACGCTAATCGACCCCTTAATACATTAATTCGGGTTTAAGAGTGGGAAGAAACTTGGTTTATTGTTATTGTAAAGATTATGACATATAGATTAGGCGTTTCGTTCATCTGCACTTGAAGACGTCACGATGGATGTCAACTGGTAAGCTGGTAATGTCTAAAAGAACGTTAACTATTAATCTTTATCTTAATATGAAAACACTTGGTCATGTTTAATAAGCAGACACATATATTTCCTTTAAAATAATGTCTAGTGAGAGTACAACGAGGGTCTCACCTAATTCATCTTTCCAGCAACTAAACGCAGGTAGTTTCGTTCGGAAACCATCGTATCGTTTTAACGTTTCAATAGGTCGAATTTCGGTTTTGTCTCTCCTTAATTATCCAAAATGGAATAACTATATAATCTTTAATAATATTCTTCTGCTGTAAAGGCTTTCACTCATGCAGTTAGATTTATTCTACCGATTTGGTAAAAATATCGTTCATTTAGCGCTTCGATGTTGCTAGTTGGAAAAATCTGTTTACATGGTGAATTTTTGAGTGTGGTTCGTGGCATTTCGCCGCTTGACTTCCGCAAGATGTGAAGAAATTCATAATCTTTCCTCCAGAAGTTAATTTTTCATCCTGGGTGAGTATTACAAAAAAAAAGTGTTGTTACGCGTCTCATTACGTCGTTATTAATGAGATTGACTATTATTTCAGCCTGGGGCCATGATTTTGCAAACTTAACGTCACGACCAAACAGGGTCATATCCTCATCTCTTTGAGACATTATTTGGTGAGTATTCACGTATTTCCAAACTCAATCCTCCTGCCAGGATGAATTCCAGTCGTATATCTGTTCGTAACGCGTGTTAATTGAATTTTCACAGCTGACCGTTCACATAACCTGCCGGACCAAAAATGTCACCATGTGTACACACGTGTCCTCAATTAAAATAAGAAAACCCAGTAAACCTGGTAAGTTTCCACCGTCTCACTACACCTTTTCAACACAATTAATTATTTACATTATTAAATTACACCTTAATTCAAATTCCAAACCACTAATTATAGGAATTTCTTTGTTACAGGGTTTTTATTTTTAGTGCTAGCTTAATCTAGTTAACTAGATATGTCTACTATTTAACGACTAAATAGAAGGTGAAAGGGAGTTGGACCTTACCTTCAGGGGGTCGCTTTCCGGACCAACCTGTTGACCTGCAGGCAGCGGTTGTCACACCATTTCAACGCTAGTGTAATTTCCAAGACTGGGTGAACCATAGCAATTGTATGTATGGTGTTTTCATTCTTTCTAAGCATAAAACTATGTGACGTTTAGGTACGAACATTTAAAAAGTGATTATATTGTGTACTAAAGACACCTACTTTAACAGACCGTATATATAACGTGCTTTCCCTTAGTGTAATTCGTGTATACAAATGGAAAGCAAACATCAGGGTGTGTTTACTCTTAAGTGCTATCTTGTAAACAGTGTTGAAGGTATTTACTGAGCATACAAGCTTGCCCCACGTTGGGCGCCACTGTGATGTTCTGGGTTCACAACGGTAATTCCGAAATTTAGAACGCAGAGCTCGACTAGAAAGAGCATGTCTCAGAGGTGGGAATAGGCCAACTCGGAGCAAGGAAACACCAACATTTATTTATCTAGGCGCCAGGTGGTTCCCCATCAATCGAATGATATGTCGAAATGAAACAAGGTCGTTCATAAGGATACTATTATATATTTGTATGCTCAGTAGATACCTTCAACACTGTTTACAAGATAGCACTTAAGAGTAAACACAGCCTGATGTTTGCTTTCCATTTGTATACACGAATTACACTAAGGGAAAGCACGTTTTATATACGGTCTGTTAAAGTAGGTGTCTTTAGTACACAATATAATCATTTTTTAAATGTTCGTACCTAAAAGTCACATGGTTTTACGCTTAGAAAGAATGAAAACACCATACATACAGTTGCTATGGTTCACCCAGTCTTGGAAATTACACTAGCGTTGAAATGGTGTGACAACCGCTGCCTGCAGGTCAACAGGTTGGTCCGGAAAGCGACCCCCTGAAGGTAAGGTCCAACTCCCTTCCACCTTCTATTTAGTCGTTAAATAGTAGACATATCTAGTTAACTAGATTAAACTAGCACTAAAAATAAAAACCCTGTAACAAAGAAATTCCTACAATTAGTGGTTTGGAATTTGAATTAAGGTGTAATTTAATAATGTAAATAATTAATTGTGTTGAAAAGGTGTAGTGAGACGGTGGAAACTTACCAGGTTTACTGGGTTTTCTTATTTTAATTTTATGACACGTGTACACACGGTGACATTTTTGGTCCGGCAGGTTATGTGAACGGTCAGCTGTGAAAATTCAATTAACACGCGTTACGAACAGATATACGACTGGAATTCATCCTGGCAGGAGGATTGAGTTTGTAAATACGTGAATACTCACCAAATAATGTCTCAAAGAGATGAGGATATGACCCTGTTTGGTCGTGACGTTAAGTTTGCAAAATCATGGCCCCAGGCTGAAATAATAGTCAATCTCATTAATAACGACGTAATGAGACGCGTAACAACACTTATTTGGTTGTAATACTCACCCAGGATGAAAATTTAACTTCTGGAGGAAAGATCACGAATTCCTTCACATCTTGCGGAAGTCAAGCGGCGAAATGCCATGAACCACACTCAAAAATTCACCATGTAAACAGATTTTTCCAACTAGCAACATCGATGCGCTAAATGAACGATATTTTTACCAAATCGGTAGAATAAATCTAACTGCATGAGTGAAAGCCTTTACAGCAGAAGAATATTATTAAAGATTATATAATTATTCCATTTTGGATAATTAAGAAGAGACAAAACCGAAATTCGACCTATTGAAACGTGAAAACGATACGATGGTTTCCGAACGAAACTACCTGCGTTTAGTTGCTGGAAAGATGAATTAGGTGAGACCCTCGTTGTACTCTCACTAGACATTATTTTAAAGGAAATATATGTGTATGCTTATTAAACATGACCAAGTGTTTTCATATTGTAATGTTATACTTGTGAACAGTTACATACAACGTGTCCCAAAACTCAACGATAAGCCGGCACCAGAGGATGGAGCTGCTTATGATTAGTCGAGAAAAAATAAGGAAAAAAATATATATCAATTTTTTAAGAAATTACAGAAAAAAATATGAAATTCATCGAAAATCGACATCCCTAATGGTATTTTTAACGACCATGTCTACAAATATTCAAATATTACTGTTTTTTTTTTGTTTTTGGAAACTTAAGTAGCCCTGCTATCTAACACAGTTCTTTAAAATACCAAAATACATGTAGTTTTTACACAAAAAATAATCAAAATTCATTTTGTCCCTACAATTTTGAAAGATTTTTTATTACAGTCCACTTTCAAGCATCATGGTGTAAAAAAATAGTATCGACACCACTATGGCAATTATTTTCAAAAGTTGACGCAACTAACCAAGATTCCAAAATGGTATAATACTTTGGGAAACCTAGTCACAACAAAAACCAACGAATTTTTAAACAAGAATCGACATTATTTTAATGTTGGCGGTAATCACTTTTACTGTACCCAAAAAAGGATTTTTGTTGTTGAAAAATGTTGAATAAATGCAAAGAAATGGTACAATTTTTTTTCATTTTTTTTAATTAATTTACTACATTATTAATACTACAGTAAATGTTCAAATTGCCTGCCACCGGCATTAATACAGACATGACATCGCCTTAGAAATGATCGTTTTATCCGTCGTGCATATCTTCTACCATTGATATGATCCGCAGCTTGTGTGATTTTTTGGCGAAGCTCGTCCAATGTTGCTATGGGTTTTGAGTAGACTTTGTCTTTAAGACAGCCCCAGTAGAAGAAGTCCAGGGGGTTCAGGTCGGGCGAACGGGGTGGCCACAAGATAGGACCAAGTCGCCCGATCCAGCGCCCTGGATACTCTTGGTTTAAGTATTCTCGCACTGCACGGGCATAGTGAGCTGGGCAACCATCATTTTGAAACCACATGTTTTGTAAATCACGTAAAGCCACGTCTTCTAATAATTCAGGCAAGTCATTTTGTAAAAAGTTCAAATAGCCATCACCATTAAGGTTTCCTTGTAACTCAAAGGGTCCAATTACATTTCCATTTAAGATGCCCGTCCATAAGTTAACCTTGAATTGATACTGAGATTTGTCTTCTCTCATCAGGTGCGGATTTTCATTGCTCCAACCATGGCCTCCCAACTAGAACAACGTATAATTGATACTAAAAAGAACTCATAGATGGCGACACAGGTACCGAGCGAAACATTTGAACCAGTAATCGTGAAGATAGAATGATTGAACACCTTAATAAATTCAACGTACCTTAATTATATCACAAACATACTTCCGCACATACAATGAAGGTATATTTTATAAGTTTAGTAAATGCAATAAAATTGATACTAAATCCATGTAACTCGTACTATACGAGTGAGCTTTCAAGCTTGCTACGTATTATTGGGTACTGTCACTAGATGCCGCCATCACAGGTCGCGAAAGTTCTATGGAACCACAGGCTCTAAGCATTTGGTTATGTATGTTTTTGTGTGATGTGTAATATTGTCTCTAAAATACTACTTTTATATCGAAAAAATCAAAAATACTCTATTTGTTGCCCGGGAAGTCAACGCCATCTGGTGATATCTCAATGTATTACTAAAGGCTGACAGCTTGATAGCCGTGGTAGCTCGGATACTGCATCTACTGGTGTAGCTACGGGACTAAAATTGTATACAGAATTGCCTACATTAGGACGGTACGCTTTTGCTCTATGAGATTGGGTATCTGTACTTGTATTCTTTAATCTGTGCTCCAACTATGTAAGTTGTGTAGATTTGAATAGCCATCTTTCTTGCAGGTATTCATTCATTCTGGGGCTGTCTTAAAGACAAAGTCTACTCAAAATCCATAGCAACATTGGACGAGCTTCGCCAAAAAATCACACAAGCTGCGGATCATATCAATGGTAGAAGATATGCACGACGGATAAAACGATCATTTCTAAGGCGATGTCATGTCTGTATTAATGCCGGTGGCAGACAATTTGAACATTTACTGTAGTATTAATAATGTAGTAAATGAATTTTAAAAAATGAAAAAAAATTGTACCATTTCTTTGCATTTATTCAACATTTTTCAACAACAAAAATCCTTTTTTGGGTACAGTAAAAGTGATTACCGCCAACATTAAAATAATGTCGATTCTAGTTTAAAAATTCGTTGTTTTTTGTTGTGACTAGGTTTCCCAAAGTATTATACCATTTTGGAATCTTGGTAAGGCGTCAACTTTTGAAAATAATTGCCATAGTGGTGTCCATACTATTTTTTTACACCATGATGATTGAAAGTGGACTGTAAGAAAAAATCTTTCAAAATTGTAGGGACAAAATGAATTTTGATTATTTTTTGTGTAAAAACTACATGTATTTTGGTATTTTTAAGAACTGTGTTAGATAGCAGGGCTACTTAAGTTTCCAAAAACAAAAAAAAAAACAGTAATATTTGAATATTTGTAGACATGGTCGTTAAAAATACCATTAGGGATGTCGATTTTCGATGAATTTCATTTTTTTTCTGTAATTTCTAAAATAATTGAGATATATTTTTTTCCTTATTTTTTCTCGACTACTCATAAGCAGCTCCATCCTCTGGTGCCGGCTTATCGTTGAGTTTTGGGACACGTTGTATAGTCCACAAGATACATTTAATTATTTAAAAAGAGCAGAGGTTTCACCAGATGGCGTCAGAGGGAGCCACTGGAAACAAGACTGGTTGCCAAAAAAATAAATGAACTAGAAAATCAACTCTCCTAGGAGGTTCTAAAAATAGAAATACTCGGGCGCCAGGCCTCCAGTCAAAAACTGCCGGATCAGCAGAGTCTAAAGTAGAGCGCTGGAACTTTTAATCTCAAGTCCAGTGCTTAAGAAAGTATGACAGTAGAAAGGTTACTATGCTATGTTATAAAATTAAACAAAAAGATTATATAAGGAACTCATTATATTGTCTCAATACCGGGCGCTAAACTTCCAGTACATGACCCTTAGAGTAGTTAAAACTAGGTCTTAAGTTAGGTATTAGGTTCTATGATCTAAGATCAAGCTTTTAAGTTTAAGATTCTAAGGCACTCTAGACTGAAAAAAGGTGTCACCGACCTGTATAGTGGGATTACCACTTCGTAACACTAGGTAGCTTAAGGCTTTGTTCACTCCGGGCTCTCCAATGGTCTTCTACGGGCTCAGGGATCCAGCTCCGCTCTGGCTGAAGAGTGACCGAGGCTCACACGCCGTCCAAACAGATGTAGTCGATGGGTCGTCTCGCAGTCGAGAGTAGTTTTAAATTAAATGAGGGTGCAGGATTTAGCAGAGCCTCCGAATGAGTGAGATTACAAAAGGTTGCAGGATTTAGCAGAGCCTTGGAATAAATGAAATTAAAAGAGGTTGCAGGATATGGCAGAGCCTCGGAAAGAATGAATAATCTTCATCCTAAGCAAAGGAATGCAGCCCTTAACCCGGGGCGGGTGGAAAATTAACTAAAGGTTCATGCTTACAGATAAGCTTTAAGAACACTTTCACCAAGTACGAAAAGTACTAAAAACAGCTCAAAGAAAAAGGAAAAGAAAAGGGCATCCTAGTATTTCATTTTAGGATCTGTAAACAAAACAGAAAAACGTATCAAGAAAATGTGGATGTTATTTGTGTATTTCAACCCAATCTCTTAAAGAGTTACAAAACTACTTACGCCTCTCAAATAGAAGACCGCGGCATCGCTAAATGCAGCGAATGCAGCTTTTCAAAACTGAAAAAACCAGAGAATATGTTATTTTCCCGAATCAACACAAGCAAAATGCCATTTCGAAATCCAACACGACAATTTCGGTAAAATACTTACAAATATGAACTCCTTCCAGCGCAGGGATATACCTCGCCTCCTTTTCCACCGGAAAAACATGTTTCCACAGCCGATTACAATGGATTTTCAATAATTTCGTCAAAAGATTCCTCTTACACCTCAATCGCAGACAAAAACGGGAATAGCAAGAAAAAACCACAGACAACGAATCTAGTCGCCTGCGTTTCGTTCTATTGAATAAACGCTCGAATGACAGCCTAATCAAAGATCAAACGTTCAAAATTTAAGGTTAATAAGTTGTCTTAAACCGAAATGACAGATGTCATTTGTTATAAGAAGTAGAAACGTCAAAATCTTTCAAATGAGGTTAAAGGTTGGAATGAAATTACAAATTATGATTAGAAAGGTTTGTGAAAATCGAATACTAACTGTTGTAGCGAGATAACATGTTACAATACCCCCCTTCCACGAAAAATAAAAAATAGGAACTATTTTTTATGTCCTAGAACTCCAACGCCAAGCAAAGACAATATGACAAGTCAACGACCTGAAAATTTTAGCAAAAAGTAACAAAAATACTAACTAAGCGATGATAGAGATGGCTCTACTATGACTCTAGGTAGCTCTATCAATGTAGAGTCTCAATTAGTAACCGGTTAGGCATCATAGCCGCCGACTAATGATGATAAGATAAAAGGAAAAGACATCGCTATCAACAGCTTTACCAAAGGCTGAAAAAACATCAAACTAAAAAATAAGCTACTAAATTGTAAACTTACAATAAAAATTAACTATAAGAAAGTTCAAGGTTCGGTTGAGCATAACAGCCACCGACCAAAACGATCCAAATACTATGCATCGTGCTTATTAATAGGAAACTTATTAAAAAGTTAACTAGAAAACAAACTTTCTAAACAGAATTCAAACTTAAATAATATAAAAGTCTAAGTATGATAGTACGGTTAAGCACAAAAGCCACCGACTTTACAGAACTAATACTATACTGCAAAATTGCTAACTATAAATTATCAATTGAATAGTACGGTTAAGCACAAAAGCCACCGACTATCATGTTACAACTAAGAAAACAATTCTAAGTGTAAACTATGAAATTCTCTGTAACACAGGAACCAAATAAATCGACATGTGACTGGCGCGACCCCACCAATGGTAAGTTGGCAAGCGAATAACAAAGTGTAGAGACACCAAAAATTTCGCCATTGTGACTGGCGCAACCCCACCAACTTACCATGCACAAAGGGAAAATAAATGTGTTGGACCGTGAACCTCAATCGGTACGGACAACAAAATAAAAGTCTGCCTGAGCACAAGCAAAACTCACCAATGTGATTGGCACACCACCACCAACTTACCACGCACAAAGGGAGAAAAAAATAATACCAACACTATCAAGAGTGTGTGGTAGGAAAAATATCCAACTCCAGAAGGAGTGAAAAAAAATGTCCACTTGTCTAGCGACATGGCTATGAACAAGGGACGAAAAAACCAGAAAAAATATTGTGGAAGCTTCACACTGTCAAGTCCGAGAAAAGTGAACTCCAGGAAATACTAAATATACGAACGTATACTAAGCAATAAACTAAGAATAAACTAATCTTAGCTAAATAAACTAAGAATAATAGCCATACTCACACTATCAATTATTCGGAGTACGCAAAACTACAAACTGTACAAAACAGAGAGGTCACGTGACACACAATACTAAACTACCAATTTTTAAGATTACAGTTATTCCTTTTTTGTAAACTTAGGAAACTGCTCAGTTAGACGACTTTTACGTCACGCTTTCTGGCGGCGGTAGGGAAATGTATTCTAGAACCCATCCCTACATGGGGATACGTTTCCATTACACTTGGAAACGAGCAAGAAAATAAAGAGAAATGTTGTAGGAGAAAACTAGAGAGTATCAAAACGTCCAGAGTTATATTTTAGGATTACAATAATTGAATGAACTGTTGAATAAGTCTGCCTTTCATACATCCCTTACAAAGTACTATTATCTTCTAACATGCTACACAAACAGAGTACATGACCTACTCAAGTAGTCCAGTCAAGGAGGCTAAAATGTAATGTAATAAAAATTAAATTTTAAGTATGTCTTTAACATGGTAACGACCAGAAGTGCCTTTGGAAAGGTCTTTCAAAACATAAACATTGTCTGAAATTTTATCTATGATTTCACATTTAACGAACTTTGGAGCAAATTTCGCTGAAAAATAATGAGCTGCGTTTGATTGAACAAAATTCCGTCTCCACACAACATTACCCACGGCGTAAGAAACAAGCTTACGGCCTTTATTATAATAGACAGCGTTACGCTTATAAGCCTTTAAAAGAGAATTCTTAACCTGTTCAAAAATAGACTTAAGGTTTTTAAAAGAACCAACAAAATCCTGACGGTTATCTATAGTTAAATCGTCCAGATTATCTAAAGAATCGCTAAAACGATGCAAGGAAGCGTCAAAAATTAGCTCCCTGCCAAACATCAAAAAATTAGGAGTACCTATAGTCTGTAGCAAAGTTGACAGAACTATTTAAAGCCAATTGAATATGAGGTAAAAACTTCGACCACGTACGATGATCGTCCTTAACAAAGCAAGAAATGCAAATTTCTACCGTTTTGTTGTATCTTTCAACGGGGTTATTCTGAGCAGTATACAGCGTATTATAGAATATTTTATTTATATTAAAACTCTTCAGGAAATCTACAAAGTTTCTAGATGTAAACTGAGTACCATTATCACAAACTACTATTTTTGGAGAACCAAACTTTAGGAATATATCTTTTTCAAGGAATTTACATATGCTTTTAGTAGTAGCGTTAGCAAGAGGAAACAGCCATACATATTTGGTGAACACGTCAACTACAGACAAAATAAATCTATGACCAGAATAAGTTCGTGGTAGAATACCAATTATATCCATGGAAAACATACGCATAGGTGCGTCAACTATTTTTGGATTAACCATAATACCGTGTGGAGGTGCATTAGAAGATTTATAAGCTTTGCAAATGTCACAGCGACTAATATAATCCTGAACATCCTTGAACATCTTATTCCAAAAATAATGCAGTTTTAATTTATGTAAAGTTTTATGTATGCCAAGATGACCTGAATTTACATCATCATGATTATTTCTTATTGTGTCCATTACACTGTCCCGTGGAACTATTATTTTCCAATCTAAACGAGTATTTAAATTATATTTTGGCTTACAATATCGATATAAAGTATTGTTTTCCACTTTGTAATTTTTATATTTAGTGGGAAACTTCTGACACTTGATAAATGTACTCTTGTACCAGAGGTCATCAATTTCATCATCGGGCATAACTAGGTCTGAGGAAACGAACAAACAAGCAATCTCAATTCGGGACAAACAGTCAGGGACTACGTTAAGGGAACCTTTCTTATGAACTATATCAAAAGTGAACTGAGATATCCGAGCGGCCCATCTTGCTAGACGACCACTAGGATTGGTTAAACATAATAACTACTTTAAACTAGCATGATAAGTTATTACGGTAAATTTCATCCCCTCTATACAGGGTGTCCAGTAAATAATGGATAACCTTCTAACCACCAATAGGCCACCTTAGGCTGGTCCAGAAAATCCACTTTAGGGTTTAGTAAAAGTCCCCTGACTGACTTGGCGGCGGGCTGACTGGAGTGCCCTTGAAAGTTTTGAGTAGTTTCAGTTGTGGGGGGGGGGGGGGGGGGGTTGTTATATATATATTTTAATTTTTTTTTTTTTTTTTATTCTTATAAGTGTTAAGTGATTTTTATGGTGTGTAAATTTGCTGCTGCTACGTGTTATGGTGTCTTTTTTTTTTTTTTATTGTTTTTTTTTTTTTATAATGTTTCATATGTAATAGTGTTTTGTTCTGTTTTTGTGAACAATGTTCTCTTTTCCTGACACTAGTATTTTTACATTTTCTTTTAGGTCTTGAATTACTGTGTATGGCCCCGTGTAAATGGTGGTCATTTTATCGCGATCTTCCTTTTTTACTAATACTAATTCTCCTATGCTATAGTTAATGGGGTTAATATTTTTATCGTATTGTAATTTTCTATTTTGTTTGGTTATAATTAAATTATTTCTAGCATCCTCTTGGGATTTTTGTAATCTATACTTAAGTTCTATGGGATAAGAATTAAAATTATATATTGGGTCGAATTGACTTACTATATTTTCTGGTAAACGACATAGTTTACCGAACACCAATTCATATGGTGTGTACTTTGTTGAAGTATGTACTGCCGTATTATATGAAAAACACCAGTATTGCAACCAATCGGACCACTGGTGTGCCTGATTGTTTGTTTGTATTCGCATAAATCATTAGGAGCCTAATGATTTATGCGAATTTTCTAATGAACCTAAACTTTCATGGTGGTAAGCGGTCGATTGCAATTGGTTGATTTTCAAAAGTTGACAAACCTCGCGCATAGTTGACGAAATGAACTCTGTTCCTCTGTCCGTGCCGATTTCTCGGGGAATTCCATAACGTAGTATAAAATTGTCAACAAATGATCGCGCGACTGTCTCTGTCTCTTTATTTAATAATGGGTAGGCCTCGACATATTTTGTTAACTCGCATTGTAATGTTAATATATAACAATATCCGTTTGCATCTTTTGTCAGGGGTCCCACCAAATCTAGGAACAACTTGTCAAAAGCTGATGTTGCCGTACTTGTTATACATAGCGGCTGTTTTGTATGTGCGTGATGCTTTTGTTTTTGACATTTATCACATCTTTTTACAAATTGATGGATATCATTATCCATTCCCGGCCAATAATAGTAACGCTTGACCTTATTGGTCATTTTTCGAATGCCGGCATGGCCACTTGTGGGCAAAATATGGTGGTCATTTAATATTACTCGTCTGTCATACTTATCATCTATTTTCGTGACACCTTTAATTATACATATTCGGGGTCCGGACCCTGTATTGTTTGTATGCTTATATTGTGCTAGCTGTTTAATAATACTTGCGGTGTCATTATTATATATTATGCATACCTCTGTTATTGCTTGTGTCTTGCAAAATATGCCTAATGCCGACGCGGGAAAAGCTCGTTTCGATCGCGGTTGAACATTGACTTCGGGACACAAGGTCTGTAAGGATGGCGAGTACACTATTTCATTATCTTCACTGGTTACACAATCTGATTGTTTTATTGTGTTATAGTAATCTTGTTCACTAAAACTTAATTCTGGCATGCAATAGGGAATATGCATGTGATTTAGAAATGGACAAAAAAAATCACGTGTAATCTATATTGCTTAATAAATATACACACATGTTTATTTTTGCAAATTATCATGTTTCTATTGATAAATTTAATTGTTTAAAAGTACCATTTTTCAAATTCCCTCACAAATTTCCAAAACGCAACGCTATTGGCGGAGCGAAACGTGACGTCACCGTGCACCGTGCGTCGTTAGTATGATTATTGAAAGTTATTCGCATTGTTTTGCCGCTGTTTATGATAAATAATCAGTGTTTTTTGGTAATTATTAAGTGAAAAAAGACTCGCCACAATGACGGAAGGCGGTTTTGTCAAGGCACAGTCGGATAATCTGCCTAAAATTGATGTGTTCATGATGACTAAATTTAATACGTACTTCGCAAATATTTGTGACTTTACGTCCGCTGAACTAAGAGTAAAAGCTGCAAGGTAAATAAGTTACAGATATTCAATAAATTTTCATATTCCTTGTTTTTATACTAATGAGATTGGTCAATTAAATAATTATAACCTATTTTGGCGATTCAAATAGCTAGACTTTTAAACTACTTCAAATAGGTGTCTTTGTTAAATAAGTGGAATAAAAAACTAGTAGATATTTATCCATACTATATACTATTTTACTATACTATAACTTTATATATTATATATACTAACTTCTGCCCGCGACTCCGTCCGCGTGGAACTCATTTATATCGTAGCTCCATACAAACTTTCACCCCCCACTTCATCCCTTTGGGGATATGGGGGGAGCTACGATATAAACGAGTTCCACGCGGACGGAGTCGCGGGCAGAAGCTAGTTATATTATATATTTTATATATACTTACTTAATAATAAATTATAAATGCGAAAGTGTGTCTGTCTGTCTGTCTGTTACCTCTTCACGCTTAAACTGCTGAACCGATTTGGATGAAATTTGGTATAGAGATAGTATAAACGAGTTCCACGCGGACGGAGTCGCGGGCAGAAGCTAGTATTATATAATCAAAGATATGTAGGTACCTATTAGGAATGTTAAATGTTGAGAACATCTTTATGAACTTTAACAAACTAGGTTGTTTTCGTCAAGGCTTATAAATAAAACAAATTTGTGTAGGTCACTCAGTAAAAAGGATTAAATTCTTTTAACTTTCTTCGATCAACAGTGCAAACAAAGAAACTTAGCTAAAACGTTTCTTGATCAAAATCAACACTCGTAGTCAGCTGTTGATCAACAAAAATCATAATATTTGTAACATTAATAACTAAAAAAATTGGGAATCAGAATAGTTTTATGAATAAGTATATAATACAATTTTGAGGTTAGGTTATTGTTTACCTATATTGTTCGCGAGTCGTAATAAAAAAGATTTTAGGTACATACATATTTAATACTCACGTCGAAATGATCTTCACAACAATATAAACTACTCAAGCACGATACATTATCTCTCCTCATCGCCTTACACCACTTTATCCTTATATTTGCACCTTTGGGCATATGAAAATATTTGCAGTTTTAATGTGATTTTCACACATAGGGACAATACAATATTTATAATAAGCTTTTGTGTGCTCTTCCATTACAATAAGTTGATCTTATAAGCTTTAATCACTCACATTTATTAAAAGTGTGAATCAAACACTTTGTTGTTAATTTGTTTAAGAACCGCCGTGCACTAAGCTGCACGGTGACGTCACAAATGAGCGCGCCAAAATGGTGGCGTTTTGATCGTCCGAAAATGATAGTAGTTTTAACTATTTTTTTTTAGCTTATTTAATAATATTGTGAAAGTGTTATATTTTTTTCCGGTTATATAATTACTTATAGAATAGATAAAAAAAATAAAAAAATATCATGAATATTCCCTATTAGGCTTTTTTAAGATTTCCACCATGTTTGGTTGCGCATTCCAGTCATGGTTGGAAACTTGGGTTGTGGAAACGTTTGGTTGTTTTTTTTCTTCCATTCGTTTCTTTTGTGGTCGAGTCATTACTGATATTACTTGCTTTGTCATGTTTTTTAATTCTTCGCTAGTTATTTCGATCCTAGACAATGCGTCGGCCGCTACATTATCTTTTCCTTTTAAATACTCTACTATTGATGGAAATATGGACGCCTGATATTTTAGTCGTGGCAAAGTACACCACCGCGGTATTTGTGCCTGTCGAGGACGTAAGGTCTCTCGCCCCTATATCGTGTTAAAGAGTATAACTGTCATACCGTTTGTTTATAATAAATTCATTTAAACTTAAAGACTATTGCCTTGCTTTATTTCATCAGGTTATGGGCCGCCCCGTACCTGCCGTATAACGTTATTTTAGTGTTTTGTTCAGTATTAAAAAAGTTCTAAGTAAAAGTATAGCACATAACCTCACTTTTAGTTATCGCGCTCGCGAGTGATTTCTATATTTCAGCTTGTATAGATTGAATGTTGTGAAAAAATGTCAAATAGTAATTCAATGATGTCTATTGAGAAGCTCACGGGTCGTGACAATTGGGCAACTTGGAGTTTTGCCGTTAAGGCATACTTACAGCACGAAGATTTATTTGAGTGCATTGAGAATGAACCGTTAACTCAAGACCAAACTAAGGTAAAAAAAGACATCAAAGCTAAATCCAAGCTAATATTACTAGTTGATCCGATATTATATGTACACATTCAAGAAGCACAAAGTGCAAAACAGGTTTGGGACAATTTAGCAAAGGCATTCGAGGATAGTGGATTAACTCGAAAAGTTGGTCTGTTAAAAGAGCTTATTAATACAAATTTGGAAAGTAGTTCAACAGTTGAAGACTACATAAACAAAATAATGACAGCCGCACACAAATTGAGGAATATAAAATTTAATGTGGACGATGAGTGGTTGGGCACCTTAATGCTGGCAGGGTTGCCAGAAATGTATGGGCCAATGATTATGGGATTGGAAAGTTCCGGTATGAAGATTAGTGCAGACTTGGTTAAAAATAAATTACTACAAGAAATAAAGACATCAGACACTACCGCACTTTATACAAACACAAAAAATCATCAACCCAAATATGAACAGCAAAAGTATAAAAAAGGCCCAAGGTGCTTTAATTGTAATAAACATGGCCATCTCAGTAAAAATTGTTGGCATAAAAAATCAAGTCATGAGAAAACTGAAAAAAAAGGATATGTAGCCGCATTTTCAGCCTCTACAACAAATGACTCCGAGAACTGGTATGTGGACTCCGGAGCCTCCATGCATATGACTATGCACCGGGATTGGCTCACAGATGTCAGTCCTTCACCTGTGCCGTGCATCACAATCGCAGACAATAAAGTATTGAAGGTGGAATGCTGTGGAAATGTATGTATAAAAGTAAATGCAAAAGATGGCAGTACCGAGGCAATACAGGTAAGGAATGTATTATATGTACCAGAATTGAAAACGAATTTGCTGTCTGTGAGCAAAATAATCAAAAGTGGATGCAAAGTAACGTTTGATGAAGCGGGCTGCCTAATTTACAATTCAAGTAATAAATTGGTCGCAAAGGCAAACCTTTCCAATGAAACCTATAAATTAAATACTTACCGTGGTAAAGAAATCCAACTTATGCTGGCAGCTAAGACTGATGATAATGCATACTTGTGGCATCAAAGAATGGGTCACTTAAATTTTACAAGCGTTAAAAAAATACCTAACTGTTCAGAAGGTGTGAAATTATCACCGATAAAGGAAAATTCTACCTGCATAACTTGTCTTGAGGGCAAGCAGACTAGACGACCATTCCCCACCGAAGGCTCCCGTGCAACAGGTTTGCTAGAGCTTATCCACAGTGATGTATGTGGACCGATGAACAATGTTTCAATAGGAGGGGCAAGGTTTTTTGTAACTTTTATTGATGATTTCTCTAGACGAGTTCATGTCTACCTTATGAAACATAAAAGTGAAGTATTTGAGAAATTTGTTGAATTCAAGAACAGAGTAGAGAACGAACTAGACAAAAAAATTAAAATTATAAGAAGCGACAATGGTTCTGAGTACAAAAACAACAACTTTGAGGCTTACTTAAAAAGACATGGAATATTGCATCAAACATCAAATACATACACACCAGAACAAAATGGCCTCAGCGAGCGCATGAATAGGACCTTGATAGAGCGCGCTAAGTGCATGATCTTAAATGCTGAGTTACATGTCACTTTCTGGGGAGAAGCGGTGTCCACAGCTGCGTACATCGTAAATCGCTCACCCACAAGTGCTTTGTCTGACGCGACGCCCTATGAAGTGTGGACAGGAAAGAAGCCGGAGCTGAGCCATATGAGAATTTTTGGATGTTCCGCTATGGTGCACATACCTAAAGAAAATAGAACCAAGCTTGATGTCAAATCACGTAACTTAATATTTGTTGGTTACAGTGACTGCACGAAAGGATACCGATTCATAGACCCTGAAACAAAAAGAGGCATTATTAGTAGAGATGTTGTATTCTTAGAAGCTTCAATTAAGAGAAACAAAGTTGACAATGCACCTGAAAAAAAAGAAAATATAATTAAAAAGGTGAAAAATATAAATACAGAAGAAATTGCTACGCAAAATGAAGATAACAATGGGATTTGTAATCAATTAATGAAAAAGAGAAACGCGGACTTACTATTTGAAGAATATGTTGAACCTGAAAAAATAAACAGAGATGATGAGTTAAATGAAACAACAGAAACACAGGATGTATCTCAAAGTATTTCTATTTCAGATGATTCCGATCACTTTGAAGATGTTCATGATGAAACATACTCACCTGATGAAACAATTGATTCACCACCACCAGTGAATAATATAACTTTGAGGCCACTTCAGCGTCGTATAGAACGACAAGCAGAGAATAATCATCAAGGGCCCTCATCATTCATGTGTATGAGTGGTGAGTCAACAATGAGTTTACTAAACTGTGATCCACAAAGCTTTGAAGAAGCTCTGAACAGTGAAAATGCTGAAAAGTGGAAGAAAGCTATGAGTGAAGAACACGAGTCATTGATAAAAAATAATACATGGACACTTGTTAACTTACCAGAAGGGAAATCAGCCATTCCATGCAAATGGGTATACAAAACGAAGCTGGATGGAAATGGCTGTGTAACACGCTATAAAGCTAGACTTGTAATCAAAGGGTATAAACAAGTTAAAGGTATTGATTACCATGAAGTATATGCACCTGTAGTCCGTTATAGTTCTATAAGATACCTAATTGGTCTGGCTGCAAAATATAGACTCAACATACACCAAATGGATGCTGTCACAGCATTCTTACAGGGCGAAATTGATGAAGAAAGGACCATGGGCAACTTTGTATGGAGCCTGGTTCTGAAACCAACAGAGCTGAAACTTACATCATTAAATAGGTCTTTAAATCTACTTTATTTCATTATATGGGCACAAAGCCGAATTCCATTGCAGAACTGAGATATTCATATTTAAGTCAGAGTAAATAGGATCTATTAAAAAACTGCATGTGGCTTGAATGTTATTAAATGCAACCGAAAAATAAAATAATACATATTAAGAGAGGTAATAAACCATACTTATACGAAAAGTGCCCACTTAGATTCAGTAAGCGGTGGACATAAGCATGAATTAAGTGCGTAATTATGTACCGATCTTAGGTAAAGATTTATATTCATCTAACTACATTTAGTACCTATAAACACACTATACATATCGAAAAACATCATGCTATCAGAAATGCCATAATGCATAATATGTTTACTCACCGGAATAAGTGCATTTGCCCGTAAGTATTGTGCAATCAGAGGTTGTAATGCAGGTAAGTTTTCTTCTAAAATATGTCGCCGCTGTGGCAAAATCGAACGAGGACATAATACATAACAGCGTCCTTCTATTGCCATGTTTATATATTATTAGGCTTTTTAACTAAGCAATATCAATTGAACACTTAAACTTGCGATATCAAGTAACACTTGCACAGGTAAGATAGGTACTTAACGTAGATACCTATAGGTCAAAGAGGTTTTAAATGACTCGAAATAATATTATTATTGGTTAAACACGATATTCAACAAGAAATGACACCGAACGAATATAATTAATGGAACAGTCGATATCCCTCCTTCATTTTTTAAATTGGGTTTGCTCAATACCTACCCTCCAGAATATGAATATTCTCCGAATGCATTTATCGTAGCTCGTACTCACCGTGACTAAAATACAAATATCTTGGTTCTGCAATGGAATTTGACTTTGTGCCCATATAATGAAATAAAGTATATTTTAAGACCTATTTACTGACATAACTCTCAATGCTGTTGGTTTCAGGCCCATTTTGACGCATGGTCCTTTACATGTCTTTACCACCTGGCTATCAAGAAGAAAATAAGGTCTGTAAATTAAATAAGTCTATATATGGATTAAAGCAAGCAAGCAGACAATGGAACAAGAAACTAAACTGCACTAATAGGTATTGGAATGACTCGGTCAAATATAGATCCATGTGTTTACTATCGAATTATAAATAAAAATGATATATTGTTCATAGCAGTATATGTCGATGATCTGCTGTATTTCTATAACAATGAGGGAACGTCACAAATGATGAAAGAAAAGATTAAAGAGAAATTTAGTATGAAAGATTTAGGAAAAGCAGAGAACTGCATTGGTTTCAAAATCACTCAAAATCAAAATGAAGGAGAGATATCAATTGATCAATCTGTTTAGTATAGACAGTTAGGTTTTAATTTATATCGCCGTGCGAAAGAGAAAGCATTCGGCAAGGTGAAACAGACGCACGCGCGGCCGTCGTGACTCCCCGGGCGCATTCGGATTGCGTAAGTGGGACAGACCTACGCCGCCAGAGCGAGAGAGAGAGCGAGCGGCCGCGTGGAGAGTTGATATGGCCGCCGAGCTGTACGGAGGTTCGGTATAATACCTTGTCGATTGTTTTTGGTTTAACTCGCACGGAGCGCCCATACGGAACGGCGCCGAGTTCTGGTGCTTAAGTGGTATACCTACCTAGTTCATGGTGTCTGGGATTAGCTTTGGACTGCAAGGAGTTGGCTGGACGGGTCCCGGTGAACGGAGAGGGTTCGGCCGCCCTAGCTCATGGCGGCAGCCTCATCGAAGACTCGCAGCAAGTACACAAACACACACGTACTCATTCACACAAACACATCCTTGCTGGCGATAATTCTGGAAGCTTGAGGAACGGGGTGAGTAGGTAGCCTTAAGTTACGTAGGGTATATTAAACTTTAGCGGCGCGCATCACGCCCAAGTTGCTCTCGCCAGGAGTACTGTTTGTATGAGGGTCAGCTGATGGGCCCCTGGCTCTCCGGCTAGTCTTGGCGAGAAAACAAATCTTTATACATAAAAATGATACTCAACCGTTTTGGCATGCAGGACTGCAAGCCGGTATGGACACCTACTGATGCAAATATTAAGTTAAAAAAGGCTGCTAGCCAACGAGAAGTTTTGAAGGACATTCCATACCAAGAGATTATTGGCTGCTTGTTGTACCTGTCACAGGGAACTCGACCAGACATAACCTATATAGTTCATGCACCGAGCAGGTATAACAGTGAACCTACTGCTGAACATTGGGCGGCTTTGAAACGACTTTTGAGATACATGAAAGCAACAATTGACTTGAAATTAACTTATAAAAGGAATTCAAATAAGATGATTACTGGCTATTGTGATTCAGACTGGGCAAATGATGTTGAAGATCGTAGGTCTTGCACAGGCTATATATTTTTATTTCAGGGTGCCGCAGTCAGCTGGAATTCAAAGAAACAACAGACCATAGCCTTGTCAAGCACCGAGGCTGAATATATGTCATTGGCCTCCGCTGTACAGGAAGCGCTTTGGTTAAAACAGCAGGAAGAAGAATTTCAACCTGAACTTAAAGGTACCCCTATTACACTTTATTGTGATAATCAAAGTGCGATTAGTCTTTCAGGAAATGCTGTGTACCACGCACGCAGTAAGCACATCGACGTCCGCTACCATTTCGTACGTGAGAAGATTGCAGCTAACCTAGTCAATGTTCGATATAGATGCACTCAAGACATGGTTGCCGATATCTTGACAAAAGGACTACATCGACCGAAGCACGATTGTTTCACCACAGCCATGGGGTTAATTGTAAAGCGTCTGCGTCCAGGAGAGGATGATGGAAATATGGACGCCTGATATTTTAGTCATGGCAAAGTACACCACCGCGGTATTTGTGCCTGTCGAGGACGTAAGGTCTCTCGCCCCTATATCGTGTTAAAGAGTATAACTGTCATACCGTTTGTTTATAATAAATTCATTTAAACTTAAAGACTATTGCCTTGCTTTATTTCATCAACTATAAAATCGTACTCCTCTAAACACAATCGAAACTTAGTTAACCTGCTCGATGGATTATTCATGCCAAATAAATAAACTAGTGGGCGATGGTCTGTTATTATTCTGAACCTGCGGCCATATAAATATGGTCGAAAATGTTTTACTGCCCATACAATCGATAATAATTCTTTATCCGTTGTTGGGTAATGTTTTTCAGCACTATTTAAAGTTCTGCTTGCATAAGCTACTGGTAACCCGTTTTTATTTGATAGTAAAATTCCTATAGCTACGCCGGAGGCGTCCTTGTGTATCACGAATTCGTTATCACTCGAAAAGTCTGGGTATTGTAAAATAGGCGGGCAAGTTATTGCTGCTCGTAATGTATCAAATGCCGTTTGGCATTGGCTAGTCCAATTGAATTCTATATTTTTCTTTAGTAAATTATTTAATGGTTGCGTAATTTCTGAAAAGTGGGGTATAAATTTCCTGTAATAATTTACGAAAGCTACAAAACGCCTGACTTCGTCAGCGTTGTTTGGTATGGGATAATTTTTCACTACTGTGATTTTTTCTGGATCCGGTTTTATTCCTTCCGGAGTTACTACGTGTCCTAAGTATAATATCTCTTTTTGTAAGAAATTACATTTTAAGGGGTTTAATTTGAAATTCACTTTTCGTAGTCTTGTAAATACGTCTATTAGGTTTTTATTGTGTGTTTCTAAGTTTCTGCCCATGACAATGATGTCATCTAAATAAACAATACATTTTATATAATTTAGGCCTGACATAGCTATAGTCATTGCTCTGCTAAAAGCATTTGGTGAAGTCTTGAGACCCATTGGTAATCTTTTCATCTGATAATGTTTATCTGCTATAAATGCTGTATATTTTCTACTTTGCGGGTCAATTTTGATTTGATAATATCCCTGATTTAAATCAAGTGTGGTGAAGTACATTGCTCCCGTTAATGAATCTAATATTTCGTTAATATTTGGCAATGGAAATTTGTCGTTTTCAATAACTTCGTTTACTTTTCTGTAGTCTATCACTAATCTCCATTTTTTGTCTCCACTTGCATCCGGTTTTTTAGGAACAAGGAGTATTGGACTTGCCCATTCTGACTGTGATTCCTCTATAATATCATTTTCTAGCATCTGTTGTATTTGTTTATTTATTTCTGATCGTTGCGAGTGAGGTAACCGATATGGCTTACTGTATACCGGCGATGTGTTTGGTTTTAAATGTATTTTTTGTTCATATAAATCCGCAGTATTTAATTGGTCACCTGGCAAGTGAAAAATGTCGGCAAACTTGGCGCAAATGCTGGCAATGGAATTGTTTTCTTCTTTGTTTAGATTGTTCATTTTTAATAATGAAAATAATAATTTTACTCGTTCCGCATTGTTTTTGTGTTTGTCAAATGAGAAGCATTTATATTCCTGTGCTGGTCTTATTTGTGGTGTGAAACCATTTAATGTTCCTTGTTCGCTACGTGTGTTTAACACCCTAACGGTTATTTTGCCATTAATATTTGCGACAAAAATTCCGTCACCGATTTCACTTGCTAGAATTACGCAGTCATTTAAATAATTTGTTGTGACTTTTATTGTTGATTCAGTGCGCGCTGGCAATGTTATTTGATTTGAATTTATGCTTTGATTATTGTTATTGTTTATATTTAATGGTATGTCATATAGTTGGTTTTTTTTAATTTAAAGTAATGATTTCTTTTTCGTAGTCAAATCGGCATTTATATTTTATTAAAAAGTCTTGTCCTATTATTCCATCGACTCGTAATGGTAATTTTTGGAAAACATGGAATGTATGTTCGAATGCTTGTTTTGTTTTGTTTTTTAAATTTAAATTAATTATTCCGTATGACATTATTTGTCCTCCTATTCCATTTATACCTGTTTTTTTTTTGTTATATATTTTCCGGTTGTCATTGCAATGTCGTGCTTTACTGCGGATAAAGACGCACCTGTGTCGATTAACCAATTATATGTTTTGCCTTTTATTTCTAATTGCACTGAATTTAAATTGTTATAGGTCAAAATGTGTTCTTTTTTAGTCTCGAAAAAAACTGCATTTCGGTGTCATTTGGATTTTCTTGTTGTACAGATTGTACTACGTTTATTTGGTGTCGTTTATTTGTTGCATGATATGGTCGACGACCTCGACCGTGGTTTGGGTAACTCGTTTTATATGTACCTCGCGTATGATATCGCGGTTGGTTTGTTTTGTTCCTTCACGTATATATGTTGGTTCTGACGCTGCGGGTAGCGTTCTTGGTGGTTGCCTGTGTAAGGTTTTTTGTAGGGATACTTTCCCCTGCGTATATGTAGGACGTGTCCTTGACTTGTTGAGGTGGAAGTCGTGGTGACTTCCTGATCCTTTGCTCCTTGTATCGCGTCTTTTAGCGAGTTGTAATTGTGCGCGGCGATAATTGTACTTAATTTTTCGTTGCGTAATCCGTCGGCAAACTTGTGTATGGCGGTTTTTTCGTTTATTGGCTTTAATATTTTATATGCCGCGGTATTATTATTTGCTTGGGTTATTGTCAAGTTAACCAAGAGGTCTTCTATTTCTTGGCCATATCTTTCAATTGATCTGCCTCCTTGTCTTGAAGCCATTAGTTGAGTTTGAATAGGCGTTGCTGATTTTTTGGGTAGTAGGTGTATTTTCATGTCATCTACTAAATTTTGTACTGTGTCATAACTATCTGATAGCCGTAGCTTTGATCTTTGTGCTAACCGTGTTTTGAGAACAAAGTTTATTAATAATTGTATGTCGGCTTCTTTTATCATTGATTCGTATAGTTCGATCGCATCAATGAGTTGATTAGTGACGGTCTCCGAGCCGTCCATTACTGGTAACAACGTTACTGCGGTTTTTAAGTCGAAATTGTCCTTTGTAGGCATTTTTGTATCGGTTTTTTCTTGTATTTCGTAATATGAAATTATTTTACTATATATTTCCTCTATTTTTTGATAGTATGATTGTATTATTTTGCTATCCTCTAAAGATATCTGGGATTTTTCTAGTTTTTCACTATTTATTTGAATATATTTTTCGTACTGTTCATACAAATTATTTACTTTGTCTAGTTTTTCTAGTCCTAATTTTTCTTCCCTACGTTGTGGTCCTAGTTTCCTTATATCCTCGCAAATTTTTGTTAATTGTTCATATATGTTTATAATTTCGGTCATTATTCATTTTAACACTGTATATATATATGATCACGTGTTTAAATGACTATAAAACAAAATGTATGACTATATGGAAGTGACATTGAAATAGTACCGTTGCTTGTTTTATTTATTTTATTTTATTTATTTATATAGGAACATTTATACCTTAACAGCAAGGCCAAAGCGGTACAAACTTATAAATATGTAATATTAAGAAAAAGAAAAAGAAAAACATAAACAACAACGACTCTTAAGCAGGTTAAACTATAGTACTCGCGGGCATCTCGCATTCTGCCACCCTCCTGCATCCAATCATCAGTCGCGCGGTCGAACTCACAAACAGATCACACTGTGTTCTTGTGTTCTTCCCCTGGGATGATGCTGGCTTTCGACGATCTTTACGCGGCGTTCGGCTGACGTATCGCCACCGCTACCGCTTGACGCTCGATCTTCTTAGTGAGGCATTTATTTAATTTCTTCCAAACGATGTAGCTGCACCCAATGACTACTAGTACCATAATTGTTATGGTGAAGTAGTTGGCCGTTGGGTTGCTGGTCCCGAAGTCGGTCTGTGCTGGGCGGGCGCTGTTTCCGGCTCCGTCCTGCGCGATGATAATTTCTTCTTGTTTTGGCTGCGCCTGTCCGTTGCCCATGATCTTGTATTTTGTATTATGTCATTTGAGAGTTGCTCGAGGCTCTGCGCTGGTATAGGCTGGATCGAGGCTGCTGCTTGCAGTCCGACCGGCTAGTCCACCCTGAGGTTACTAGCTCTGGCTCAAGGTCGCCATGTATTGGAGTGATGTTGGAGTTAAATAATAGACGAACGTCGGGAATAGAATGAACGCTTTATTAGGGAATAGGTACATGGGTTTATATAGGCATACTCTAACAATGATGTTTTACTGTTAATTGGATAATGTGAGACATAGTATCAGGTTCCGAGGTCCTATGAAAAAGGATCGAACAATAGGATAGTGCACGTGCATGAAACACCTGCATTACTCAAGGTTATTATTACAATGTTGCGCCGTACACCTCACTTGCTTACAAATGAGAATCTGCATCTGCATGACCGGGAGGATCTAGGCTACGAGCAGAGACTTAGGCTAGATGAGGTGATTGAGGACTTTAAGGGTATAGCTGCCTCCGAAGATATCTTAGGTTGCACTGGACTGGAAGAGCATGTGATTGATACGGGTGATCATCCTCCGGTGAGGCAGAAACATTATCCGATACCGTTCCATCATAGGGAGTATGTTCGAAGGGAGATAGATAATATGTTAAAACTAGATATTATAGAGAAAAGTAATTCTCCGTGGAACAGTCCCATACTCTTGGTACCTAAAGCTAATGGTGAGCTCCGGATGTGTTTGGATAGTAGGAAATTGAATAGCATAACAAAGGTAGACACTTATCCGATGCCCAGGGTGCAAGAAATCTTAGACTCTCTCAATAATGCGAAGTACATGACCTCACTAGATTTGAAATCTGCCTTCTTTCAAATAATGCTGTCTGAAGAGTCGCGCGAGAAGACATGCTTCTCAGTTGGGGGAATCGGGGCCTTTCATTTCAAACGCATGCCTTTTGGACTTGTGAATTCAACTGCGCGGATGATGAGGCTGATGGATAGGATTTTTGGAGCAGAGTTCGCCAATAATATCTTTTACTATGTAGACGATATAATACTTATCTCTGAGACGGCTCCCGGCCGGCTCTTCTTGCATAACTATTCTACTATCTGTGCCCCGTTGAATAGACTAACTAAGAAACTTGCTAAAGGTTCTACATTTCAAATGACTCCCGAAGCTGAAGAGGCATTCAAAATCATTAAAGAGGCATTAGTGTCGTCACCCATACTAAGTGTGCCTAAGTTTGACAGGCAATTTATTATAACAACTCACGCATCTGACGTTGGTCTAGGTTGTGCACTTTCTCAATTAGACGAACAGGGTCATGAGCGTGCTATAGCTTATGCCAGTAGAACACTATCTTCCTCAGAAAGAAATCACTCTACTACGGAGAAAGAACTTAACGCTCTTCTTTTCGCCCTCGAGAAATTCAGAGGATACGTAGAGGGATCCCCTTTTAGAACAAAGGTCTATACGGACCACAGTAGCTTAAAGTGGCTTGTTAGTCTAAAGTCACCCACGGGACGTCTGGCTAGGTGGGCCCTACGACTGTCTCAATTTAACTTTGACATTCAATATAAGAAAGGGACAGATAATAAGCTAGCGGATGCTCTCTCTAGAGCACCAGTGTCCCCAGAAATTGTTAACTTAATATGCCCAATAGATACTACATCTGATACCTGGTATAACAACTTATTTAATAGAGTAGCGAAGGCCCCACATAAGTTTCCAGACTTTAGAATACTTGATAATAACCTGTACAAACGAATCCGTACGAAGAATCCCTTGGCTAGAGATTGTGAATGGAAGCGGGTGATTCCACTCGAATTACGACAGGATATTTTGAAAGCATGTCATTATAGAGCTGATGCAGCACACCTTGGGGTTTATAAGACTTCAAAGCGTATAGCACAAAGTTACTATTGGCCTAAAATGATGGGAGACGTAAAACGATATATACGAAACTGTACAATTTGTCTGGCTTATAAAAGTACCAATGAGGCTCCTCCAGGACTCATGGAGAATCCTAAGAGGGTTCAGAGACCATGGCAGGTTATTTGCACGGATCTAGTCGGTCCTTTACCTAGGAGTTACAAGGGCTACAAGTTTATATTAGTTGTCTGCGATTGCTTCACCAAGTACACTTGCTTATTTCCTTTGAGAAACTCATTAGCTAGGACAGTAGTCGAAATAATTGAGAAAGAGGTATTGTTAAAGCATGGGGTTCCACAATGCATAATCATGGACAACGGACCACAATACATCTCAAAACACATGCAATCCTTAAAAGTAAAATACAAAATACCAAAATTCTTTTACAATTGTAGGTACACCGCTCAGAATAATCCGGCAGAGAGGACCAATCGCGTGGTGGTTTCTGCCATTGCCTCTTACACTCGCACCGATCATCGTTCGTGGGCTGAGGAGTTAGGAGCCATAGAATTTGCAATCAACACTGCAGTGCATGAAGTCACTGGTTTTAGTCCCTACTTTCTAAACAGTGGGCGGGAAGCCATTCTTTCTGGGGAGTGGTATCCAACAGGACCCATGCAAAGTGAAGATCTGCAAATTACTACTAAATAGAAATCTATACGCCTCCATGTTGTCACACTTACAACCAATCTTTCTCAAGGTCAATGACCGCTTACAGAAATCCTATCAGAGGGGTAGGATCTACTATAATCGTGGTAGGAGACATGTTGAATACACGGAGAATCAAATAGTTTGGAAGAAAGAATATCCTTTGTCAAATGCTGCAAAGTTCTTTGCGCAAAAGCTGGCTCCCAAGTTCAAGAAATGCAGAATAAAAACTAAAATCTCGGCAGTTACCTACGAACTTAAACATTTTGTTACTGGGAAGTCATTAGGTATCTGGCATGTTAAGGACATACTTAAAGCTCATCCAGAAGCTGGATAGTGTCCAAGATTGTATGTTTTCTCTTATGGTTACTTATTTTCGTTACAGGACAAGATACATTCCAACATGTGCTTTAATAGTCGTATATTAAAGGAGGGACGTGTTGAACTAGACATTTAGACTGGTACTAGATAGCATTTTCCTTCATCAGGGCTAATGCGATAGCTGTAATAAACAAATTGTTGGAAAGTGTGTGTATGCCTTAAGTGACTATAGTCTACATAATCTATGATTGTATAAAATCTGTGACAATAGATAAAGTTTGTCTCTGCTTTCTCTTCCTTTTCGTCCGCCGACCGATCACCATGTGAGTTCTGTATCTCCATATTAAATCAGTGAATATAACATGTGAACTAAAGTGAATTTGTTTACTTTCTTTTGCCTACGGGCGCTCTCTGCTGTGACCCAGATTATTACTGTCCTAGGATATGACACTGCACAAATCTGAGAAGTGGAAGTCAACTTCTAAGAGGTTATGGACCCTGAATACCTCATATCTTAGATTAACAGTAATCAAGAACTGTTCATGCAGTAATTAATTTTTTTGGTGTCACAGCGAGTGCTAAAGCGCGAGGCAATTAACTTCAATTTTTACAAATCACGTTTTCACTACAATGGATTCCGCGCCGCCGTCTAACCTCAACCCACACATGGCTTCCGTCGAAAAACTAATTGGTGCATCGAATTACCATACTTGGAAGTTTAGTACAAAGAATATTTTAATACTGGAAGGACTTTGGGATGCTGTTGAGGGACGTGACGTGGAAGACGGTAAACAGAAAAGGGCGCTGGCACGCATCTGTCTTTTAATATCAAGAGAATTATATCAGTATGTTAGGAATTGTTTAACTCCTGCTGAAGCTTGGAAGAATCTTTCTGAAATCTTTGAAGATAAGGGTCTTTATCGCCGAGTACTCCTTCTTCGTAAACTACATAAGGTACAGTTTTCTGAACTACATACTACGATGAACAAATACATAGAAACTATCACGACATTAGTACAGCAACTTCAAGACATCGGGCGGACCATCGAGGACGCAGAAGTAGCCGAAATTTTGTTGAGTGGATTGCCATTGGAGTATGACACCGTTGTTTCAAATTTATCAACAGCGACTGCAACTGACCAATTGTCAAGTGAGTTAATAAAGGCGAGACTTCTTCAGGAATTCAGTAGAAAATCTTCGACAGAAACTACAACTGCATATATTAGTAAGAATAAGAATGTCAGTTTTTGTGACTTTTGTAAGAAGCGAGGTCACACCAAACAAAGATGTTTCAAGCTTAAGCGAATGAAGAATCCGAAGCATGGCGGAGCCGGAGCTGACCGGACCAACATTGCCGCAACGTTCTTGGCTGCCAAGTCATCGGAAAACTTTTACCTCGACAGCGGAGCATCGAACCATATGGTTTTAGACAAGACTTATCTAACTGATATAGTACCCAGCCAATCTTCTGTCATAGTTGCAAATAACAACACAATCAGTTGTGAGGCAATAGGGAAAATTAAACTCTCATTGAAAGATAAGGATGGAGACATCAAAGGCTGCGCTGCATGTCTTGAGGGGAAGATGTCGGCCGCATCCTACCCAAAAGGACAAGCGAAGCGTGCTACTAAGACATTGCAGCTCATCCATAGCGACGTCCTTGGACCTGTGCAGGAGCCTAGCTGGGGAGGCAAGAGGTTCCTTGTCTGCTTCACTGATGACTTCTCGAGAAAAACATATGGATATCTCATGAAGGAAAAGTCAGAGTTGAACCTGATGGAGATGACGAGGAGTACCAGTCCGTAAGCGAGCCCGACTCCGACGACTCTGCTGATGATGGGCGCGAGCAGCGACCCGTGTCATCGGGGCAGGCGTCACTTGGAGGGGAAGCAGTACTGCGTAGACCTGTCTCCAGCGACTATCGTGCTGACGATGAGCGCGTGCAGCGCCTTACATTGTCTGGGCCGGTGTCATCTGGAGGGGAAGCGGTACCAAGCAACGAAGTGACACCAGGTGCATCCGATCGTTCTGTCCGTGTCAGGCGACCCCCACAAAGGTATGGAGATTATGATTTTTCAATGTTGACTCAGCCTACCTCATTCGATGAGCCGCAGTCGTATGACGAAGCTATTGTGTCACCATATCGTGAAGATTGGATTGATGCAATGCAATCTGAATACAATTCGTTGGTTTCGAATAAGGTATGGAAATTGGTCGATCGACCTAATAACAAAAACATAATCAAATGTAAGTGGGTATATAAGTTAAAGCATGACGTGGATGGGAAATTCGATAGACATAAAGCACGACTCGTTGCCAGAGGCTTTAGTCAACAACCGGGCGTTGATTACAATGAGACGTATGCTCCTGTCATACGCCATTCGTCTATGAGAATTTTATTTTCCCTTGCCAATGAGATGGACTTGGACATAGATCATCTCGATGTTGCCACAGCATTCTTGAATGGAAACCTTAATGAAGTTATATACATGGAACAACCTGAAGGTTTTCGTAATGGAAATAAAAATAAAGTGTGTTTATTGCAGAAAAGTATATACGGTTTAAAGCAGGCTAGCAAAATGTGGAATGAAAAAGTTAACCAAGTGCTATTAAGTAACAGTTTTAAACAGTCTATATGTGAGCCATGTATATATACTAAAAAGTCGGGTAATGACTTTGTCATTATAGCTCTTTATGTTGATGACTTCTACGTATTTTACACTAAAAATAGCTCAATTAAAGTTGAATTGCTAAATATTCTAGAGAAAGAATTTAATGTGAAAAATTTGGGTCCATTGAAGAATTGCTTAGGCATAAGAATCAGTAGAGATAAGTCAAAAGGTACCTTGTGTTTGGATCAGACAGAATATATTAAGAAACTGCTAATACGGTTTAATATGCAAAATTGCAAACCTGTTGCAACGCCTATGGCTTTAAATTGTAATTTGTTTGTACCTAAAAATGATGGTGCTCATACACATAATGAGACTTATGACTATAGGCAACTAGTAGGTAGTCTAAATTTTATTATCTCTCAGTGTGTACAAGACCTGACATCAGTTTTGCTTGTAGTCAGCTAAGCCAGTTTAATAATAGCTTTGACAGGTCCCATTGGATAGCAGCAAAACGTGTACTTAGGTATTTGGCTGGTACAATTAATTACTGTTTATATTATATAAAAAGCGTTAATTGTAATATACAGGCTTATACCGATGCAGACTATGGTAATGACCTTATTGACAGAAAATCGTATACTGGTTTTGTCATAAAGCTAGGAAATAACACCATTAACTGGGAATCACGTAAACAACGGTGTATAGCACAGTCTACAACGGAGGCCGAATTTCTAGCTATAGGAGACGTCTGCAAAGATATTTGTTTTGTTAAAAACTTACTTACCGAGATATTAAATAAGCAAATGGCTTGTACAGTATATAATGACAACCAGAGTGCACAAAGACTTTTAGAATGCAAAGAATTTTGTCATAAACGTACGAAACACATTGATATTAGATATCATTTTGTGAAAGATTTAATCAAAAAAGACTGTATTTCGGTAAAGTACCTTTCTACTGACAAGATGATAGCTGATGTCTTGACCAAGCCATTATGTGTGCAGAAACATTGTAGCTTCATCAATGACATGAATATAATTATAAGAAACGATGCCTAGATATTGAAAATATTGTTACTCAATTTCACTATCAATTATTTCATATTTGTGATAAGTGTGATAACATTATTGACGTTTCGATGACAGAATTAATTACTGGTCAATATTTGTGTAATTTGAATTTGACATAATATTTCATAATGAATAATTATTGTGCATACAATATCTCTATGTTGCAGAGATCAATATTTATTTCAAATTTAACTTAAATATCATTTGATATTGTAAAATATTATGTTAATAATGATAATTATTTTGTTGACATTTCTCTTTTTATAGAGACTGAACTCTACATATATGATGTAATAATGATATATTTTTTTTTTTTTGACATCTCTCTTTTTATGTAGAGACTTTGATAGAGACTCAACTCATATGTGATGTAAATTTGACTTGCATTTTATTAACATTGTGTCAATTTAGCTCTATCGCTTTAACACTATAAGCCATAAGGGGAAGTGTTGGAAAGTGTGTGTATGCCTTAAGTGACTATAGTCTACATAATCTATGATTGTATAAAATCTGTGACAATAGATAAAGTTTGTCTCTGCTTTCTCTTCCTTTTCGTCCGCCGACCGATCACCATGTGAGTTCTGTATCTCCATATTAAATCAGTGAATATAACATGTGAACTAAAGTGAATTTGTTTACTTTCTTTTGCCTACGGGCGCTCTCTGCTGTGACCCAGATTATTACTGTCCTAGGATATGACACTGCACAAATCTGAGAAGTGGAAGTCAACTTCTAAGACAAATAGCATCCATTCTAGTAAAGTCTGGAAGTCATTGCATTAACAAACTTGTATTTGTTTAGTCTTCGATTGGTCTGGACGTCAGGAGAGATCATTTTAACTTTGAAGTTTGGAAGGCTAAATAATGGTATTGTTGTCATTCAGATATGTTGATACTGATAAATATACGAGTATATATATATTTAAGTACTAGTTATCGTCACGGTTGTGTAGAAATTTTGTTAACTCGTACTCATACTCTCTCAAGACGGAAGGCATGCCTCTTTAGGTGTAAATCTCTTTAGTTTGAGTATTTGCATAGATGTCTTGTTTCTTTTTTTTGTGTTTTTTTCAGTATTTTTTTTATTGTAATTTTTAGGGTAATCAGCAGTACAGTGATATTTCCTGGATCTCAGTGGCTGTGTAGGTGTTGTATAAAAGTAGCGATCTTGAAAGTTGGTTGAAATTCTCAAAAAAAAAAAAAAAAAAGGGTTTTTTTTTTTTTTACTTAACTTGGGCGGTAATGTTGCGTTGCAATCAGACCTAGGGCGACATCTAGCGTCAGCACGGGATATCATCTCGACACCTTCCAATATTCGCTTTGTCTGAGCAGTCTAGTTCTTGGATGTCCGAACAGGTGGCGTTACGGTCACACCATTTCTTTGATGAATTAATTCTTTCATATTATAATAAATACGTTCAATAGATATAAATAAATAGCGTCAGCAAAATATGGAGTGATTTAAAGCTACATTCATTGAGAGAAAGGTGTTGACATACGAAAATGTTGGGTGTATGTTACGGCGGCTGAAACGTGAGCATCCGGGTTTGTTAAAAAAAAAAGGAGAGGATGACGTGGGGCCTTCGAGGTGAACAGGTACTTTTCATTGAGTCCGCGAGGAAATAAGATGGCTTGAGGAGAAAGGAATCCGAAATCTCGTGTCTCCGCACTTCGGCTTGGCGGTCATAAAAAGCCAAAAACACTCCTGCAGTACTTCTGTCCACAACTTCAAAACTTCACCCAGAAATGGATATTTAGATTTAAGTTATGTACTTCTAAACGACGGACAACGCGACACCAGTGGAACGGCTGACTTTTGCTTTCGGCTCAAAAAGCCGTCCTTGGGGGACCTAGTGGTGCTGGAGATGAGGATGGCAGCGTAGGAAATCTGGAGCGTCCTATTGTGCCCAGGAGAGACCTGAATCCTCCGTGCTCGAGACGCCACGCGTCCGTACCCAGCCGTCAAAAGGTGCAGCGGCGTCGTGTGTTCAGGCCTAGCGAAAGCACATGCTGGGAGGTTCGCCACGAGCTACACCCTGCAAGGTGTAGGAGCTTCCGGGCGTGGCTAGCTGTCGCATGGTGTGTCAATGCCTCTACCCACCGTATTGCTCAGGTGACATCTTTCCTGCTTACCTTGACTGACTCGACTGGTTAGCCCTTATGGTGGAATAATAATTAGGTGTAAATTAAACATTATAGATCTCTTTTCCTTGCTTCGCTGCTCACTATTTTAGAAGTTTAGCATAAGAATTGTTTTGCACTGTGGTGCACTTGTGAGGGTGTGTCCCCGTAGTCTTTTGGGACTTATACCCCCTTTTAAGCACAACGATCTCTACTGTGTGTTGAGAACGACTGTCGGTGCTTACTCTTTGATAATCGCTTTCCTATGCATAACATTGTGTTCAATTTATTTAATAAATGTCTTAAAAGGTTCATGTTGGTTTGGACTCATCTCTTAAAATATAAAACTAGCACTTCTTAGCTTCCAATTTGATCTGCTTACTACCTTGTCGTTTGATAGGTTAAAACGCCTGGCGCCCTTCACTATCTGAATAAACTTATTACTCAAGCTCTAGATACACAAAATCACTCGTCTTTTTTTTTTTTAGAGGAAAAGTAAAGCCTACTGACATGGTCACAAACTCACACCAACTGAGCCACATCTCCTGACTAGTCCGAGGCATAACACCAAGAGTGGGTAACCAAGAGAGGTTCACTGCTACCTTCACTCACAGTTATATAACACCTCCATAGAGGTTACAGTGTAGTGGGAGAAAATACTAAATAAAATGATTATTTAAGTCTGTGAAATTAGGTACTTAAAAATGTAATAGTTACTAGGAAATATAAGTTCAATAGGTATTCATATAAAACAAGTTAAGTTATTATTTTTATGTTAACTATTATATCACCAAGGTATAAGTAAATGTTATCAAATATCAAAACAGGTGTTTTAAATCATAATTATGGTTGCAAACTATTATTTGTATTCAGAACTTCCCGCTAGAAAAATACACACTCCGTTGGCGGAAATGCACAAAAATGAAACACAAGATAATACACATAAGGTATCACAACAATGAAATGTAGAAACAAGTAGTGCCTTAGAATTCAACAAGATACAATATACCCAGTTCAAAAATACAAGAAAACTTGTCTAGAGACAACAAAAATATCCTTTCACTGTCATAAACAAAATAAAAGAAATATCATGTCCCTGTTCGGTAGGCGACAAATTGTAATGTTATACTTGTGAACAGTTACATATAGTCCACAAGATACATTTAATTATTTAAAAAGAGCAGAGGTTTCACCAGATGGCGTCAGAGGGAGCCACTGGAAACAAGACTGGTTGCCAAAAAAATAAATGAACTAGAAAATCAACTCTCCTAGGAGGTTCTAAAAATAGAAATACTCGGGCGCCAGGCCTCCAGTCAAAAACTGCCGGATCAGCAGAGTCTAAAGTAGAGCGCTGGAACTTTTAATCTCAAGTCCAGTGCTTAAGAAAGTATGACAGTAGAAAGGTTACTATGCTATGTTATAAAATTAAACAAAAAGATTATATAAGGAACTCATTATATTGTCTCAATAGCGGGCGCTAAACTTCCAGTACATGACCCTTAGAGTAGTTAAAACTAGGTCTTAAGTTAGGTATTAGGTTCTATGATCTAAGATCAAGCTTTTAAGTTTAAGATTCTAAGGCACTCTAGACTGAAAAAGGTGTCACCGACCTGTATAGTGGGATTACCACTTCGTAACACTAGGTAGCTTAAGGCTTTGTTCACTCCGGGCTCTCCAATGGTCTTCTACGGGCTCAGGGATCCAGCCAGCTCCGCTCTGGCTGAAGAGTGACCGAGGCTCACACGCCGTCCAAACAGATGTAGTCGATGGATCGTCTCGCAGTCGAGAGTAGTTTTAAATTAAATGAGTGCAGGATTTAGCAGAGCCTCCGAATGAGTGAGATTACAAAAGGTTGCAGGATTTAGCAGAGCCTTGGAATAAATGAAATTAAAAGAGGTTGCAGGATATGGCAGAGCCTCGGAAAGAATGAATAATCTTCATCCTAAGCAAAGGAATGCAGCCCTTAACCCGGGGCGGGTGGAAAATTAACTAAAGGTTCATGCTTACAGATAAGCTTTAAGAACACTTTCACCAAGTACGAAAAGTACTAAAAACAGCTCAAAGAAAAAGGAAAAGAAAAAGGCATCCTAGTATTTCATTTTAGGATCTGTAAACAAAACAGAAAAACGTATCAAGAAAATGTGGATGTTATTTGTGTATTTCAACCCAATCTCTTAAAGAGTTACAAAACTACTTACGCCTCTCAAATAGAAGACCGCGGCATCGCTAAATGCAGCGAATGCAGCTTTTCAAAACTGAAAAAACCAGAGAAAATGTTATTTTCCCGAATCAACAGAAGCATAATGCCATTTCGAAATCCAACACGACAATTTCGGTAAAATACTTACAAATATGAACTCCTTCCAGCGCAGGGATATACCTCGCCTCCTTTTCCACCGGAAAAACATGTTTCCACAGCCGATTACAATGGATTTTCAATAATTTCGTCAAAAGATTCCTCTTACACCTCAATCGCAGACAAAAACGGGAATAGCAAGAAAAAACCACAGACAACGAATCTAGTCGCCTGCGTTTCGTTCTATTGAATAAACGCTCGAATGACAGCCTAATCAAAGATCAAACGTTCAAAATTTAAGGTTAATAAGTTGTCTTAAACCGAAATGACAGATGTCATTTGTTATAAGAAGTAGGGGGTGGGGATTCAAGGAAATTGGAGTAATATCCACGATTCACTACACTAATAGCAAACAGCTACTATTGTATCCGTCATGTAGGTACCACATTTATGCAGTATTAATTCGTTAACTAGATAGGAAAGTTACTTGAAAGGTTACCACTACTTGCATACAAACACAGTTTATCGTACACTGCAAAGTGTTACAGTGTAATACTTACATAATAATGATTAGAACTTAATAACCTTACGTTTTTATAATTAACTAACAAGCTTTTTCTCTTTGTTTACAGTACATTTTTCACCAACACTGCAGGAAGAACTTTCGAGATCTAGGAAAGGCTATCAAATTTACATTCTCTACGATTACGAACATAGTATTGATGTGGTGTAGGACAATCAAGCCTATAACATACTTAACTTGTTCTGAAGACCATGCACCCGCAAAAAGTAAAACGGTAACAATCAAGAGGGATTCTACGACCCAGACGTCACGTTGTAATTTAGTACAAGAAGTACGAGTTGAGCGGCATAGACGAAAGCCCGAAACAAAAACAGAAGTAAAACCCGTGTCACCAGAACGACTCATAACTAAATTGAATCGTGGACCTCGGCTATACCGTAAAAGGCCACAATAATATCCTGAAAAAAAAAGTAAAGACAGTACGTTTTGCTTCCTTTGCTCCGACAGCCGTTTATATATATGAGAAGGAGTACCATCATCTACCATCAAGACAAATGAGTCAAAAACAATATTTACATCACATATCCACATCCAATCTCCATCAGGCAGGGCTTAATACTTTCATTGAGCCCAAGTACGACATGTTGAAGTTGATAGCTAGCTCCAATCTAGTGAGCTCTCATTGGCTTGGATTGGCATTGAAAAGGATGTGTAGACAATGTAGTTACTAAAAATATGATACAGAGAAAGAATATAATGGAAAAATAAACCATCTTCGTCTGTAGCCTGCCTGCCTGTCTGTAGCTGTCTGTAGCATCTTCGTGTGTAATTCCGAAACTACCTTATGTGGTTCGATTAGAATGGAGCGAGCGCATAGCTCGCCCATTAGAGTGGTGCCAAGACTGTGAAACAAGTCTATAACTCGATACAGAGAGGGCGCTAGTCTTAGCGGGAATATAGTGGAAAAATATACAACTTCCGTCACTGTCCTCGTTGCTCAGTCTAGCGTTAATAGAAAGGTCGCAGGTTCGAATCCTGTCGGGGGCTACAGACGAAGATGGTTTATTTTTTCCATTATATTCTTTCTCTGTATCATATATCGTTTATAAAATGATCGGGGTAACTTCCTCGTTAAAAATAACACGAAACAAAAATATTTAATTAAATAATGTGTTTCGTGAAAAGGGTAGTTACTAACGTGTATGGAAATGTATTGAAGTTAAAGTATTAGCCTTCCATTAATTAAATTCCAAGTCACTACACCACCGATGTACAGCACCGTTACACTCCGAGAAACATTTTTTAAGTCCAGTGATGAAATTACAATGTATGTGTATGTATCTATCTATATTGTTTATACTAGTAATAGTGTCAAGCAGTAAGGAAATGTATTCACACCTTATTTTAAATGACAGTTTGTCAAATAGTTACAAGTTTATAAGCTTGTCGCTTTAAATAGTTCTAAGTCTTAAACATTGTACGCTTAGAATACCCTTAAATCTATTGAGTGCATGACCGTTCAAAATAAACCTTAATTAACATTTAAATCTATACAAGCATTTAGACATATCACTCTCCGAGGCCCACTGTGTGTGTGTGTGATGTTCTGGGTTCACAACGGTAATTCCAAAATTTTGAACGCAGAGCTCGACTAGAAAGAGCATGTCTCAGAGGTGGGAATAGGCCAACTCGGAGCAAGGAAACACCAACATTTATTTATCTAGGCGCCAGGTGGTTCCCCATCAATCGAATGATATGTCTAAATGAAACAAGGTCGTTCATAAGGATACTATTATATATTTGTATGCTCAGTAGATACCTTCAACACTGTTTACAAGATAGCACTTAAGAGTAAACACACCCTGATGTTTGCTTTCCATTTGTATACACGAATTTCACTAAGGGAAAGCACGTTTTATATACGGTCTGTTAAAGTAGGTGTCTTTAGTACACAATATAATCATTTTTTAAATGTTCGTACCTAAAAGTCACATGGTTTTACGCTTAGAAAGAATGAAAACACAGTTGCTATGGTTCACCCAGTCTTGGAAATTACACTAGCGTTGAAATGGTGTGACAACCGCTGCCTGCAGGTCAACAGGTTGGTCCGGAAAGCGACCCCCTGAAGGTAAGGTCCAACTCTCTTTCACCTTCTATTTAGTCGTTAAATAGTAGACATATCTAGTTAACTAGATTAAACTAGCACTAAAAATAAAATCCCTGTAACAAAGAAATTCCTACAATTAGTGGTTTGGAATTTGAATTAAGGTGTAATTTAATAATGTAAATAATTAATTGTGTTGAAAAGGTGTAGTGAGACGGTGGAAACTTACCAGGTTTACTGGGTTTTCTTATTTTAATTTTATGACACGTGTACACACGGTGACATTTTTGGTCCGGCAGGTTATGTGAACGGTCAGCTGTGAAAATTCAATTAACACGCGTTACGAACAGATATACGACTGGAATTCATCCTGGCAAGGAGGATTGAGTTTGGAAATACGTGAATACTCACCAAATAATGTCTCAAAGAGATAAGGATATGACCCTGTTTGGTCGTGACGTTAAGTTTGCAAAATCATGGCCCCAGGCTGAAATAATAGTCAATCTCATTAATAACGACGTAATGAGACGCGTAACAACACTTATTTGGTTGTAATACTCACCCAGGATGAAGATTTAACTTCTGGAGGAAAGATCACGAATTCCTTCACATCTTGCGGAAGTCAAGCGGCGAAATGCCATGAACTAGAGCTGGGCGTTTTTTCCCGTAGGCGTTTTCAAAAACGGTTTCTCGTACAATAACGGAATAACAGTTTGTGGCTAGAAACACAAACTGTTTTTATAAAAACGATCGAACGGTCTCACACGCAACGGTTGCAATGCAAAACGTGAAAACGTAACTCGAACACTATAAACTGTTTCATCCGTTCCGCCAACGCACGGAGAAACTAGTTATTTTTGAAACTGTTTTTCAAAACAGTTTTGTGAGAGAAAAAAACGGTTACGTTTCGTTTCACGGAAAAGTCGAAACGACCCAGCTCTACCATGAACCACACTCAAAAATTCACCATGTAAACAGATTGTTCCAACTAGCAACATCGATGCGCTGAATGAACGATATTTTTACCGAATCGGTAGAATAAATCTAACTGCATGAGTGAAAGCCTTTACAGCAGAAGAATATTATTAAAGATTATATAATTATTCCATTTTGGATAATTAAGAAGAGACAAAACCGAAATTCGACCTATTGAAACGTGAAAACGATACGATGGTTTCCGAACGAAACTACCTGCGTTTAGTTGCTGGAAAGATGAATTAGGTGAGACCCTCGTTGTACTCTCATTAGACATTATTTTAAAGGAAATATATGTGTCTGCTTATTAAACATTTATTTATTATTATTTATTTATTTATTTATTGCATACAATTAACACTAACAGTCCAAGGTAACATGACCAAGTGTTTTCATATTAAGATAAAGATTAATAGTTCTTTTAGACATTACCAGCTTACCAGTTGACATCCATCGTGACGTCTTCAAGTGCAGATGAACGAAACGCCTCATCTATATGTCATAATTTTTACAATATAAACCAAGTTTCTTCCCGCTCTTAAACCCGAATTAATGTATTAAGGGGTCGATTAGCGTTTTAAGTGAGTTATAAATGAATTGAAAATGATGACAGCGGTCCGAAAACTCCCTGACAAGCGTTCCAAATGCTTTATTGTATGTTTTTCCAGCGCAGGAACGTCACTGGTTAAAAGGTTAGTTTTTTAAAGATTCAAGGAAATTGGAGTAATATCCACGATTCACTACACTAATAGCAAACAGCTACTATTGTATCCGTCATGTAGGTACCACATTTATGCAGTATTAATCCGTTAACTAGATAGGAAAGTTACTTGAAAGGTTACCACTACTTGCATACAAACACAGTTTATCGTACACTGCAAAGTGTTACAGTGTAATACTTACATAATAATGATTAGAACTTAATAACCTTACGTTTTTATAATTAACTAACAAGCTTTTTCTCTTTTACAGTACATTTTTCACCAACACTTCGCAGGAAGAACTTTCGAGATCTAGGAAAGGCTATCAAATCTACATTCTCTACGATTACGAACATAGTATTGATGTGGTGTGGGACAATCAAGCCTATAACATACTTAACTTGTTCTGAAGACCATGCACCCGCAAAAAGTAAAACGGTAACAATCAAGAGGGATTCTACGACCCAGACGTCACGTTGTAATTTAGTACAAGAAGTACGAGTTGAGCGGCATAGACGAAAGCCCGAAACAAAAACAGAAGTAAAACCCGTGTCACCAGAACGACACAACTAAATTGAATCGTGGACCTCGACTATACCGTAAAAGGCCACAAGAATATCCTGAAAAAAAAGTAAAGACAGTACGTTTTGCTTCCTTTGCTCCGACAGCCGTTTATATATATGAGAAGGAGTACCATCATCTACCATCAAGACAAATGAGTCAAAAACAATATTTACATCACATATCCACATCCAATCTCCATCAGGCAGGGCTTAATACTTTCATTGAGCCCAAGTACGACATGTTGAAGTTGATAGCTAGCTCCACTTTAGTGAGCTCTCATTGGCTTACGGAGAGTGTCCAACTTAGTAACGTTTATAGATGCAAACCAGAATATACTGTATACAAAACTGTGAAAGTATCAACAGCAACATCGCGCGATTCTAGACAGCAAATACGGTCTCAAGCGGTGGCAATGGCGAGTTGGGGAGGTCGCTTCAACAATTAGTCAACTTTACTATCACTTCTAGAGAGTAATTGTTATAGTTAAGGCGCCGTAGGTTCATGGTCTTCTCTCCCTCTCACTGAGCGAGATGGAAGTGCGTGCTCGGAAGCGCAGATTTCATGTTCTTTAATTTTTGAATTTTTGGCCGTTTAAATAAATAAAAAAGTAATCACTATGTTCTCTCAAACATGATATTGCCGATTTTTAGAAGCAATTTTAATATTTTTAGCTTTTGTGCATAATTTGTTACGAATATGTTAAGTGTATTTTAGACCTATGTTCGTGATTTTTTTCTATCGAGCGATAATTGCTTAATCATGTTTAGAATCACTGATCTCCCTGCAGAGAAGCTTCTTAATTATTATTCGTATTTTTTTGAAACCATATTATTAGAAACAGACGCTATAAATATAATATATTGTTTCAAAAACTCCGTTCGCTTAGTTTCGCTGAACCTACGGCGCCTTAAATATGAGTGATATTGAAAATATAAGTGGATTAAGTACAGAAAATAAAAGTGGTACAAAATGTATATTCCTAGAAGTAAGCTAAATACATTCCTGGATGATTTAGATTTATTTATTTCACAATATACACTTACAATTTAAATAGAAAACCAAACGAACTTACCTGTAAGTGAGGTTCGATGACTATTAAACGGTGTGATTCGCTGGGTTTGGGTCTATATTGAGTCTTGTGATTCGCTGGGTTTGGGTCTATATTGAGTCTTGTGATTCGCTGGGTTTGGGTCTATATTGAGTCTTGTGATTCGCTGGGTTTGGGTCTATATTGAGTCTTGTGATTCGCTGGGTTTGGGTCTATATTGAGTCTTGTGATTCGCTGGGTTTGGGTCTATATTGAGTCTTGTGATTCGCTGGGTTTGGGTCTATATTGAGTCTTGTGATTCGCTGGGTTTGGGTCTATATTGAGTCTTGTGATTCGCTGGGTTTGGGTCTATATTGAGTCTTGTGATTCGCTGGGTTTGGGTCTATATTGAGTCTTGTGATTCGCTGGGTTTGGGTCTATATTGAGTCTTGTGATTCGCTGGGTTTGGGTCTATATTGAGTCTTGTGATTCGCTGGGTTTGGGTCTATATTGAGTCTTGTGATTCGCTGGGTTTGGGTCTATATTGAGTCTTGTGATTCGCTGGGTTTGGGTCTATATTGAGTCTTGTGATTCGCTGGGTTTGGGTCTATATTGAGTCTTGTGATTCGCTGGGTTTGGGTCTATATTGGGTCTATATCGGGTGGCATAAAATTGTTGGTCCTACTATTTTGTCGCAGACCAACTTTATGCCGAATAGTATGGCGTAAACATTGTTGTGCATATTTTTTATTTGCCGAAATTGTTGTTCCTAATATCGATTGTCCTAAATATTGATTGTCCGAATGTTTAATGTGTCAAAGCTTTTTTTTTAGAATGATTGATGTGCATAACTTTGATGTTACTAATATTTAATGTTCTAAAAATGTTGTGCATACATTTTGTTACGCATATATATCGATTGTCCTAAATATTTACTGTCCGAATCTAAATGAAGGTTGGATCTGGTCAGAATTGCCTATTACTTAAATTACTTATGACCCGCCCTCATGTCGACGGAGCCCCTATTTCTGTTCTGAGGGACACAAGTGAACCCTAACCTAACCGACCTAAAACAGAGTTCGGTTGTGTGAGTTGTTTGATAGCCGTGCGGCGAGTCGACGCCACCCTGCTGCGCGGGGTGTCTATTTCTGATCTGAGGGACAAAAGGCAACTACCGAACCTATCTCATTGATGTAAATGAAGGTTGTCTCTGCTGAGAATTGCCTAATACTTGAATCCCTTGAGGGCCCCTATTTCTGCTCTGAGGGACAAATGGCTACTAAGCCTATCTTACTTATGTAGATGTAGGTCGGGTCTGCTCAGAGTTTAAAAATGCCTGCGGGTAATAAGGCCTGTCGGCTAATAAAGCCTAAGTAACCAAAATCGTATTAAATACGGGCGCTCACGCTCAAGGCTACACGTCCCTGATGCCAAGCAGACAAACAAGGAACTACACGTTCGAACTGGCTCGATTCTCCGCTCCCCACCGCCAGGATTGCTTCATACATTTCAGCAGGTGGGCACGTGGCACGTGGTACAAAACTCGGGCCGAAACAGACGTGAGTATCTTTTGTAACATTAGTGCTACTTTTTATTTGTTTGTGTAACTGTCATATATTTAAGTTATTTTATGTCCTTACATTGTAGGGACAATGTACTTTGGTACCACTACTGTAAGTCTATTATGTAAATGATTAAATAAATAAATAAATAAATTACATTAATTATGTCAATTTGTACTCTGTTTTTCTCCCTAATTAACGCTTGTAATGTTATACAAGTTTCAATAAAGTCTTGTGATGCCAATATTTTATATTTAGTTTTATTTATACACGTGGTCGGTGGCGAATAAGGTCTACAAAATGTACCTAAAGGCCTTATTGCCCTCTATGGCTTGGGATTTCTATTAGGCCTTATTTTAAGCCTTTCGGTATTTTAAGTAATACTACTAACTTAGTGTGCATAATTACTTACTTATTTGTTATATTTTCAGTTTGTAACCCGATGCCTCCCAAACGATCATTGTGGTCAGAAGTTGCCCTAGTGTCTGCTGTAGTATAATATGGCCTACAGTAAAATAAGGCCTTTAGGAGAAATGCTAAAAAAATATATATTAATACAGAATTAACTATCCATTTTTAAAGAAAGGTCTGTAAAAATACAAAACCCGACACCTCATCCTCATTAAAACTTTTATACACCCGAAACTCATGCCTACTCATACATACTGAACTTAGCTATAATTTTGATATGCGTTTTTATAATCTTACAAATGAACACAAAAGTTATGGCCAGAAAACCAGTTTTTTGGGCTAAAATTGTTCAACTTTGATGCCAAATATCTCGAAAACAATGAACTTTGAAGTAAATATGGGATACCATATTGCTTAAAGCCGTTGTTGTTAATATAATAAGCTACAAAAAAACATTAGAAAACTAAGGGATTCAGATCGAAGGTCATTGGCGTATGGGAGCCCCTTAAGAACTTCTAACAGTCGAGTTGCCCAATCACTTGACAAAGGGGGGACAACTGTCACACGCGTCCGCAGGAGCTACCCAGGTCACCTGGGTGGTAGGTACTAAAGAGTGACAAACTTTAAAGGCCAAAAGAATGTATGCCATACGATGAAATAAATAAATAGGTGATATTAGTAACAATATGAGGAAGAACAAAATCACTAGTTATTTTTCTAGACGAAATGATCTTTCGAGTAATCCGAAAAGCACCATTCAACGGATAATTCAAAATTAAATAACACATACTTAAAAATGCGAAATTACTTATAAATGCGAAAGTTTGTATGTTTGTTACTCAATCACGCTTAAACGGCTCAACCGATTTAGATAAAATTTTGCACGAAGATAGTTTATAGCCTGGATTAAAATGTAGGGTAGTTTTTATCTCGGGTCCACGCAGATGAAAGCGGGCGGAAGCTAGTTTTTAATGTAATCGATATCATTTCAAAGGTTTTCGTTATCTTTTATATTTACGCGGGGATACTTTTTACATAGTAGGTAGGTACATAACTCTTTAATCTTACTTTTGACTGAAGTTTGTGAATTGTAGAGATACTGTAGACAAGTGGAGAAGTAAAGCAAGAATCATGTTTCTCATCTAGCAGCTGCACTGCAGTAGGCAGGAACGATGACACGGGACAAACAATCAAATTCACAGTGCGGTTATTAGTTAGTCTATTTTTTCTTAGCGTATGTACATAAATAAAAAAATAAACTTATTTTCAAGAAATCTAATAGGTACATATTACTACAATGCATGTCGATCGTAGATCCTGCACTATCCAGTAGGAAGCTGACTAGGGAATGACGTCCTCTACAAAAGGCTCACGAGAGTTTCAGCCGCCTTTCCCCTGTGTTACGTCTGACATTTTTTTTTTATCCACCAATTCGTCATCACACACAGAGACGGGGAACACATTGAAACGATCTTGAGCCTTAGGCCTTGTTTATGGATAGACGACGCGTGCGTACGCGCACGTAAGCAACGACACATGTTTGTGTTCGGACGAGCCCCGACGCGGACGGGGCGCCGCCGAACGTCCCGCTTGTCCATAAACATGGGCTTACTGAAATAATAATTTAGAATAAGTTAATTTAAAGAGTTCAGTTCGTGTCGCGCGGACAGAAGGGGTCAGTAGCGTCGCTTGGGCGGCGGCGGCGGCAGCTGAGGCGCGGGTGCGGCGCGGCGCGCGCACGGTAGCCGCCGCCGGAGCAGCACCAGCGCCGCCGCCGCCGCCGCCAGCAGTAGCGCCGCCGCCGCGCAGCCGCCCGCCACCGCGCGCAGCCGCCCGTAGTGCGGCACCGCCGCGCCCGCGCCGCCGCGCGCTGCGCCGCACGACACCGCGGCCCAGTACCGCGCGCCCTCTTCTACCGAGCTCACTGCCGACAACGAACACACGTTAATCATCTAGTCACTTCCGACTTAACAACAGCATACGTTTTGAGCGAGCGCTAGCGCTCGTGTGTAGTCACCCAGCAAGTGGTCGTGATGCGTGTGCGCGGTTGCGATGAGGCGGCGGCCGGCGTCGTCGTCGCGGAACCAGCGCAGGTCGCAGCGGCCCGGGCCCGCGCCCGCCCAGCGCACCAGCGCGCCCTCGTCCAGCAGCCGCACCGCCACCTGCAGCCGCGCGCCACCCCCGCCGTCCGTCAGCGCCACCTCCTCCGCCTCGGCCGCCTCTTCATCGAACTCGTCCTCGCCGGCGGTAGCCGCTCCATCGCTCGTCTCTGTCACGGCCGCCACGAACGCCGCCTCGCTCTCGTCTACTTCGGGGTCTGAAAAGCAACATTTGGTTTTCATTGCATTGATTAGCCTTATCCGCAATCGATCTACTCAACTTATAAGGCAAAATTAATACACGATCGTGCGCTCTAACGATACTAATGCGTATGTGTATGAAGAGAGAGACGGCGACAGCGCGACTAACCCAAGGTGGTGACCAAGAGCGGTTTGCTGAAAAGTCCATCGCCGAGGCTGTCGGTGGCCAGCACGCGCAGCTCGTGCGCGGTGGCGGCTCGCAGCCCCGTGAGCGAGGCCTCGGTGACGCCGCGCGACAGCAGCCGCAGCGTGCGCCACTCGTGCGCCGCGCGCTCGCGGTACCACACCGTGTACTCGGCGTCCACGCCGCGCCGGCCCGGCACCCACGCCAGCTGGACGGCGTGCGCCGTCGCACGCGCCGTGAGGTTGTACGGGGCCCGCGGCGGCAGGTTCTCTATGAGCAGCTCCGTCTCGGCGCTCACGTCGGCCGCCTCGTTGCTGACGGTGCACACTAACACGCCGCGGTCCTCCTCCGCGACCGCGCTAATGCTCAGCTTGCCGTCCTTCGACGTAATGAAACGCTCTTCTGACAACGGCACCCCATCTTTCTGAAAACATAAACGTCGTGGCTTCGATATCAAATAGGCTTATATTAAATATTGTTCTCAGTAACTTTTATTCCAAACAGTCTTAAAAACCAGATAAGTATATGTAACTTAATTAGCTATGGCTATGTGCGTAATGCTTTAGACCTATAGTTTCATTCAATTTTTACAGTGGCTAGGTAAAAAAAATATGATCAGTATATTTTTAACCGACTTCAAAAAAAGGAGTAGGTTCTCAATTCAGTTTATACTATGTTTGTTACTTGAGAACTCTGTCATTTATGAACCGATTCGTACAATTATTTTTTTATTTGAAAGTATATGCTTCCAGATTGATCCCGTTGTTTTCAAAAAGCCAGTTGGGTGATGGGATCCATGAGGGTTGGAGGGAAGTCCTTAATTGTATTAGACACGCGTGATTTAATTTCGGTTTTTTATTATAACTCGTATATTTATTAACACATTTGGTGAAGTGGAACTAATGATGAAGAACACAGAACTCTTCAATGATGTAAAGTAAGTAGCAACTAATGAAGTGCCAAAAGTGATTCTGAGACCCTTGAGGAATCGACGGAACTCCTTAAATATTATCGGCCTACATATAGCGACTTGGGCAATAATCAACGCATTTGCTCTCGGAAAGCAGTTTATGCGGTAAAGTGGAAAGGAAATGTTTATGTATGTTCCTTAGTGAAGTACTGAATTAAAGTCGGTTTAAACTTCGTTTTTAAAGTAAATTATTAAAGTGCATTTATGATATTATACAACAATGGATGATATTTTGAATCTATTCGATTACTTCAGTTAGTTCACGAATAACCTATCCCACCAAAAACATTACATGTAAAGTGATGCCAAGACTCCATAGCTCAGACACTTTCAGCGTGAAAAAGATATCAGATCGCAATTAGCGCCAAGCTTCCTACTCCACACGGCGTAACTACTAGACATGTGCGCCGCGCCGCCGCGCCGCCGCCGCCGACGATTTTTCCACGCCGCCGCCGCCGATCAAATTGACCGGCGTGAAATCGGCGTGGCGTAATTTCGTTTTTGTTGGGACAGTGTTAATTATTATATGCAATTTATTTAACTCATTTTAATTGTAACGCCGAACAAGGACTCTTTACAGCACATGTCAACTCTGTAATGTTCTACATTGAAGAGTTTGATTGAATTCGCTTCGCAATAAAATAAAAATCGGCAATTCTGCAGCGGGACACGTTCAAACGAAATGAATGCCCTCACGTGGTTTACATTCGTGCTATATACATGCATAATTATAATATTAGTGCGAACATTCTAAGTCTAGTCACAAACCTAATTCCATTTTTCAAATCATGCTTTGACTCTTTTATACAACTCAAAAGTCAATGTCATCAAAAAAATTGAAAATAAAAAACAAGACATGCTACTTATTTAAAAAATTCAAAGCGTATTTTTTAAGCGGATATGATGACTTTTTTAGGTACTACTACTGCAAATCTTACTTTTTTCGTATTTTTTGTTGTGATGTAACCGTGAATACTAGTTTTTGGACATCCTGTAAAATTGGCTCAGATTGAATAATAATAATAAATAATAAATATTAGGGGACAATCATACACAAATCGACCTAGTCCCATAGTAAGCTCATTAAGGCTTGTGTTATGGGTACTAGACGACGATATATTTAATAGATAGAAATACTTAAATACATAGAAAACATCCATGACTCAGAAACAAATATATACATGCTCATCACACAAATATTTGCCCTTACCGGGATCCGAACCCAGGACCTTCAGCTTCGTAGGCAGGGTCACTACCCACTAGACAACCGGTCGTCGATTGAGTGAAAAGGTTTGCGACTTTAGCCGACGATAAGTAAATGTGAATTCCTTTCTCTAGCACGTCCATCCTTGAGCACGTGACCTAATTTTATAATCGACTGGGTCTAATTCCGGTAACAAAATATTTTTAACTCATCCCATGAAGAAATCTGTTTCCTAATTCCTCTGGGTATACAACAAAGGGCAGATTCCACTGTTATCCCACTACATAAGAAAGACTCTTTCCGTAAATATGACAACTATCGAACTATCTCTTTTATATCCCATGCTGGTAAAGTTCTATTGCACATTCTGAACAAACATTTGGAGTACTACATAAGCAAAAAAATCACAATAGAGCAAGCATGCAGTTAAGGGTAGTGGCAGAATAGAGCAGATCCTAAATATCAGGCAGTTAATTCAGAAGAGCAGAGAATTTAACATACACATGGCCTTATGCTTCATCGATTACACGAAAGCGTTTGACTACATAAATTGGCGAAAAATGTTTGAAGTGCTTGGGGAAATGGGTATACCTGAACATCAGTCCTTTTAAGTGCAAAACCCCTACCGTCCAAATCTCGTGTCCGGCTGGAAGACATGGCTCAATGACACACACGACCATAAAAGGAGTCAATGAGGCTAAGCTAGCTACACTTCTAAAGAAAGTCAAATTTAAGGAAAAAACTTCTAAGGAAAAAACGAAGCTGATGTTTATACGAGTAGGTAGAGATGGGTTGATGCAGAGGGCATGGGAACTGCGAGACCTGAGGGGAAAATACGTAACGTTTTGAACGAGCTTTAGGACAATTCAACTGTAATTTTCCAACACAAAAGTTGACATTTAGATCTATCTGACGCGCGTGCTTTACGTAATCAACCAGCTGGACTTGGTACAAGACATGTTACTTGGGCTCACAGATCTTCAACGACGGAAACTGTATGAAAAAGGTCATCAGAAGATCGCGCTTGGAAAAGATATGGAAGAACAGCAATATCCACCGCAACACCAAAGACTGACTTCGTGCACCCTTATCTTCTCTATTTTTCTCTATGCCTCTGAAACATGGACATGGAAGCCGCGCGTGAAATCAAAAATAGATGCATTTGTCACATTTTAAATGCATCTATGTGCTGGCCTTAAAATATCCTGTGCAACTGATCGCTGCCGTTAATGGACTAACGCTAGATAGGAGTCGGAGTGGTCGCCAAGGCCGAAAAAGGTCGGACAGATCATCATCATCATCATGTGCGGGCGTAGAATGTCGGGCATCTCATGTATACAACGCCGATACTCAAGGAGCCTTCGTATTAACACCCAGCTTTCAAATACATGCTTCCAGAGAATGATGACATTCATGGACTACGTGGCTCGCCGAGACCAGTCCACCTTGGAGAAGACGATAATGGTTGGCTGCGTCGAAGGAAAGAGAAATAGAGGCAGAGCTCAAGAAAACAAAGAAGATTATCAAAATTCCTGCTTGATATTTCTTTTTAGTATTTTTGGTACAATTACATTTCAGAAAATGTGTCATAAATGAGATATTACGCTATTATATAGTTATTTTTCGATACTCCGGGAAAAAAAATCCACGCCGATCTCACGCCGATCACGCCGCCGCCGCCGATCAAAATCCCACCGGACGCCGCCGCCGATGATTTTGCCATCGGCGCACACCTCTAGTAACTACCACTACCAGCCACGCTCTACAAATTCTACATCTTGGCTAAAAAGTATAGCTTTGTTGGGCACATCCCGGTCGCCATGTAGACTTTCACGCCGAATGAATTTATGATGATATTATTAATAAGTGACGGGTCTATACTTTTTAGCCAAGATGTAGAATTTGTAGAGCGTGGCTGGTAGTGGTAGTTACGCCGTGTGGAGTAGGAAGCTTGGCGCTAATTGCGATCTGATATCTTTTTCATGCTGAAAGTATCTGAGCTATGGAGTCTTGGCATCACTTTACATGTAATGTTTTTGGTGGGATCTCATTCCTTTTTGTAAGGTAATTTCTCAAGAAGTGAATGGGAAAACCCATACAAACTTCCATCCCCTAATTTAAAGAGTGGGGGGTGATTTACTAAAAATCCTGAAATACATAATCTTATTATTTATAACAAGGATAACAAGGACCCCCTATATCAATTTTCAGACTTCTAGCATCAAAATTTGCGGAAGTCTCATACAAACTTTCACCCAGAACCTTAAACTAGGTTAAGGGGTTGGGGGGCGGTAAAAGTTTCAAGTTTTAAGATTTTTTCGTTGTTTGTATACTATTACTAGCTTACATACCAAATTTCAGCTTTCTAGGACTTCAGGAAGAACCCTAAGAATATTGATGATCATCAGTGAGTCAGTGACGAAATCGGGATATTTTAGATATCAATAAAATCTAAAGTATAATAGCTATGCAATTGAAACTTTACAGTTTCAATAAGTCAACCACTGACATCATATCCCGAAAATTTTGTTTATCTGGTATAATCTAAACCCAAGTTAGGAAGGTTCAAAAATACGACGAAGCGCTTCGAGAAAAGGTAGGCGCTTCGCTTGGCTCGTCTTGGCGGGGGCACTCCCGTGCCCCCAGATTAGTTCTGCTAATATTTCACATAAGTCGTTTTGAGAACTCCGAGTGACAGGAAGACAGTAGGGAACGATACTGACTCGGGTCCAAGTGACCGTGGGGGGGTCGTGGTCGTGGTGCGGCTGGTCGGCGGCGGCGCAGGGCAGCGCGAGCGGCTGGCCGAGGCGCGCCAGGTACAGCGGCTGCGGCCGCGTCAGCAGCACGGGCGGCCGCTGCACGCGCACGCGCACGCGCGGCGACGGGCCGTCCGACCCCAGCGCGTTGTACGCCGTGCACGAGTACTGCCCCTCGTGCGACTCGTCCACCTGCAAACATCTGCGCTTAGTACGGCCAGTCTACGACGAGCTGGGGCAGCGAGAAACGCGCTACGCACTCTATTGAACAGCAGACTCCCGTTGCGGCTGTAGAACACGCCGGGCACGTTGTAGGGGTCGAACAGGAAGCCATCCTTCTCCCAGCGCAGGTTCGTGAGCGGCGGGTTGGCGCTGAAGTGGCAGTCCAGGCTGGCGGGCTTGCCCAGCGGCAGGTAGCGCTCCTCGGGCGCGTACACCACCTTCGCTTTGTCTGAAATAAAAAAAGTTACGTGAACGCACAGTCTAGTCGAGACAGACAGCTCCGAGTACGTTGAGGCAATAATGAAAATACTGACACTGAACATCGAGGTAGGCCTCGGCGGTCTGCTGGCGGTCCTCGTGCTGCACGTGGCACTCGTAGAGGCCGGCGTCGGCGGCGCGCGCGGCGGGCAGCACGAGTGAGCCGTTGGCGGCCAGGTCGTACTGGTCGGGCAGCGCGCGGCCGGCGTGGCTCCACGTCACGCGCGCCGCCGGCTCCTTGGCGCCGCACTCCAGCTCGGCGCGCGAGCCCTCCACCACCGTCACGTTCACGGGCAGCGCCGCGATCACCGTACCGCCTGCAACATCACATCAACTAATATTATATTCATTAATTAAATTACCTAAAGGCATTCATGTACTTAATTAATGGCTTCGATGGAAACCACCTGAAAAACAAGTGTTGCACATTATCTGCATGACCCTTATCTACCATACTTGGTCCCAGGTCGAGTCTCATCTCTCTCGGTCAGGTAAGATAATGAAATTGCGGGTACCTATACATGCCGTGTTTTTATGCTGTAGTGATGGCACCTAATGGAAAGTTTATACACATTTTCCATTAGTACTTAATCATAACAAACTGTAACATAATACCTCGACCTCGGCATAGCCACCTGCACATGCCTGGACTTTGTACTATCAACCTTGATAGCTGTTTCCATTCATAGGAACACAAGGAAATGCACTAGTATATAAGACATACATTTCCTCTGAATAAACACAGTTATTACCCGAGTCTTGACTTGTCATTACCTACTGAGAAGCCCAAACTCTTCATGGCGATCCTTGCCAGTCGGCTGCACCAGGCAGCCTCGCTCCGCAAGCCAGCGGACAGCATCGGCCGGCTCCACTGCGCCAGCCAGACCGACAAGATCCAAATCACCGTAATGGGCACCGACATCACATTAGTGGGACCTATCAAGCTGTTCCGGGATCTTCAAGTCACGGTAGCAGCTCCACCACAGCTTCCCTGTTTTTTTTAACTGAGTCTTGACTTGTCATTACCTACCGAGAAGCCCTAACACTTCAATGCAAAAACAGGGAAATTTCTATATGTAAGTAAGTAGGTATATTAGTCGCAGGCAACATTAATATCACCATCGACGACGATGATATTGTAGATCGACCCGCTGTAACACGCAGGCGTGGAACGAGACGTGGCAGCTGAACAGGCCGGCAGCATCTACTTACTATTACCTCATATCGAATGAACATTTTTTCTTTACGTCTTCCATCAGGCCGCCAAGGTGGAGTACCTACAAGGGCCCGCCGTATACTATGCAAAGGTATTTCCACGAGAGTAGTTTTACATGCGAGTTTATGGTAGGGCATGTCTGTCATCTACGAGTATACTGTATAATTCAATGGGCCGGCGTCGCGCTCTCGCGCGGAGGACATCTGCTAGTACACTGACCGTCCACGTCGAGGTAGTAGAAAGTTCCGTTGTTGCGCGTGGGCGGGCTGCGGTTGGGGAAGGCGACGCGGCAGCGGAACAGCCCGGCATCGGCCTCGCGCACGGAGGACACGTTGAGCGAGCCGCCGCCCAGGCCGCCGGCCGCCACGCGCCGCGCGCGCCCGCCCCAGCGGTCGCCCACCACCGGCGACTCCCAGCCGCTCAGCCACGACAGCACCATCTCGCCCTGCACCCATACAAACTCTTACAAAAACTAAACCCAAAATAAATCTTTGTTTCATGCCATATTACAAAAACATTTAAGGCGTGTTGCATCGATTTTTACGGACCGCTAATCGTTAAATATGGTGCCGCCCGGTGTCATGTATTCGAAAGAAGAAGAAGCACGCATGACATGCATGGTTCTTCTTCTTTTTTTTTGTTTTCTTGTAAACTGTATAACGAGAAATGTATGGACGCAGATTTGTTTGGCAATTCTTATGGTATATTTAAAAGATTAGTTTATACTTTACTTTAATTAATATTGTTACTTAGTGTAGTATAAGTTGTAAACTCAAATTCACTATATATATATTTTATGATTCATTGATAGTTTTTGTCATCCATGCGTGAAATGAAATGAAATGAAATGAAATGAAAGTTTATTCACGAGAACATATGGTACAATAGATGTTGTAAGTGTTATTGACCCTTAATACATTCTGCCTTAAGGCATGTGAAAATATTTATTATGACATGAGTATTGTCATTCATGTAAAAATTAAATTTAAATGCGTGCAAATATTCTTAGTTACAAATGTCAAGATACTAAAACTAAAATGTAAATTGATTAACTGTCAATTGCCTAAGAACATGCTTCACATAACAACATTGAAATTTGGCTTTGAAATGTCATTATTATTAGATTATAATTTAAAATACAATTCTTAAATGTCAATAGTGATGTAAGTGCTAAAACTTATGATTAAAATATTCGTCAATTGTGTAAAGACATGCATTACATAAAATATTTTTGAATTTATATTTGAACTCAGCGTTTGGCAGTGTCTTAATAGATGACGGAATTTTGTTAAATATTCGTATACACATATAGTATGCACTTTTCCGTTTTGCTTTGAGCTTGCACGGAGGAAGTGTCATATTATTTTGTCTGAGTGGTCTATTTGTTATATTGTTGAATTGCGGAAAGAGTTCTAAATTCTGTTTTACAAATACAGCTGCCTCATAAATGTACAGGCTTGGGAGTGTTAGTAGTTTAAGCTCAGCAAAAATAGGTCGGCACGGCTCTCTGCGTCTTTTTCCACAGATAGTTCGTATACTTTTTTTCTGAGCTACAAATGCACGATCTACTTCTACCGAGTTCCCCCATAAGAGGATGCCGTATCTCAATATTGACTCGATATAAGCATGGTAAGTTGTGACAGCTGTTTTTTGTGAAACGGTTTCTTTAAGTCGCCATAGTACAAAAATAAATTTGTTAACTCTTTTACATACACTATCTACATGGTTTTTCCAGTTACAGTGCGTATCTAGTGTCATTCCCAAGAAAACAGAATTTTCTACTTCTTCTACTTCAACATTGTTGTGTAAAATTTTCATTTGCTGCGGCAGTGCCCTGTATGACCTAAACTGCATAAATTTCGTTTTGTTGAGATTAATTGATAAGTTGTTTTTATTAAGCCAAGTGACGACATCGTTTAATGCTATATTTACATTACGCTCGTACAAGTTTATGTTGGTACCCTTGACTATTATTGTGGTATCGTCTGCAAAAAGAATGCAGTCATGTCGCGTTGATTCTGGTAAGTCATTGATGTACATAACAAATAATAACGGGCCTAAAATACTGCCTTGTGGTACTCCAATCGTATTTATTTTGTACTCAGATTTGTAACATTTAAGTTTGTTTTCTTGTATTCTATCGATTTGAGTACATTGGTTTATTTCAGACAAGTAACTTCTGATCCAAGTGTTTGCGAGTCCTCGAATTCCATAACGTTCTAGTTTGCTTAGTAGCTGATGGTGACATACCGTGTCAAAAGCTTTTGACATATCCAATAGTAAGACCCCAACTGGGATGCCTTTATCTATGCAATCTGTAACTATATTATTTAACTTAAAGCATGCTAATGTTGTGGACTTTTTCCTTCTAAAGCCATTTTGCTCATCCCTTAATATGTTAAATTTGTCTAGAAAGCTTTCTATTCTGTTGTGCTCGTTCGTATATTTTGGCTATGACGGGAATTAATGTGATTGGGCGATAATTTCCTAATTCCGATTTGCTACCTTTTTTAAATATTGGTTTGACTACAGATTTTTTCAGTATCGTGGGGAAAGTGCCTTGTTCGAAAGATATGTTTATCAGATACGATAGAGGAACTGAAAGTATCAGTGAGATATTTTTTATTATTTTGGTCGGTAGTTCGTCAAATCCGGTAGAGGAGGTATTTCGAAGAGAGCATATTATTTTATGTATTTCGCACGGGTCGGTTGGTGTTAGAAATATACTACGTTGTTGGGTATTACATATCATATCATAGGTTTTAGGGGTTGTATATTTTTTATTAATATTTATGAAATAGTCGTTAAATTCTTCAGCAATTTCTTGTGGAGTATGTAATTGAACTTTTTGTCTGCTTGTAATATTATGTATTTCTTTTTTGGATTGCTGGTTGTGACTGCCCTTGATAACATTCCACGCCGCTTTACATTTGTTAGATGAATTCGATATATATTTGGTGTAGTATGTCTTCTGCGAGTAAAAAATGCATTTTTTAAGTATTCGTGTATAGTTATGCAGCCTTTGTTTATTCAGGTCTTTATTTTGTGTACTTCTTTGATGCTGAAAAAACAGTTTTCTTTTCGTAGCACAACAGCGTTTTAGTGATTTCGTGATCCATTTATGCTTTCTATTTTTGGAAGATATTTTTATTTTTATAACAGGAAAGCAAAGATTATGGAACAGTACAAGCAAGTTATGAAATGTATTGAAGGCTATATCCGAACGATTTTCGTCGCAGATTTCTGAAAATGAGAGCTGCTTCATATGATTTTTAAACAGGCACATATTTTCCTCACTATAGTCTCTTTTTGTCACATGCCACTCCCTTACATGTTTGTTAATGTATATAGGGAACGTTACGTTTTGAGCGGTGTCGTGATCTGACAGGCCTAGTTGAAGAGTTGTCCCTTTTGCTGTTTTTAGGTTGCTGATTATGTGATCTATACAATTGTTTTTACGTGTAGGTTCATTTATGTGGCTAATCATGTTAAAATTTTGAAGTATGCTAAAATAATCTTTCGTTGTTTTATTTTCAATTAGTGTATTAATATTAAAATCACCGCATATGATTATCTTTTTATTAATTTTAGATCGGAGTAAGTTTAGGATTTTATTTAATTGTTGAAAAAATATGTTTATATCCGAGTCAGGAGTTCTGTATAGACAAACCACTATCAAATTACAGTTAAATATTTCGACGCCACAGCATTCAAATTCTCGTTGTATCGAGAATGTTCGTATGATGGGTAGATCTTCCGCATCCAGAGATTTGTTAATCATTATGGCGACACCGCCTCGTTTCTTAGGTCTAGAGTAAAAGGACACAAGTTCATAGTCTTTAAGAACCAGGTTGTTTTCGGTACCAGAGCAGAGGAATGTCTCTGAGAAGCAGATTATATTAGGGCCTTTATTTTTGAAACTGTCTATAACTATTTCTAACTCATCAATTTTTGACAGGATACCAGCTATATTTTGGTGAAATACACAGAAAGTTTCACGTTGAGGTACGAAAAGTACGATTTGCATTTAAGTCCTCCGGGTGGTTGCGGGCAGCAGGGTGTGTAGGCTGTTGGGACGTTGTAGGTTGTAGGGTCTGACCGGCCCTCTGGTACCCAGCTGGCTGGTGGGGCTGGGCTGACTGCTGGGGCTGAGGCTGAGTATTCGCAGGCTGGAGCTGAGTGCTCGAAGGCTGGAGCTGAGTGTTCGAAGGCTGGCGCTGCGTATTCCAAGGCTGGCGCTGAGTATTCGCGGGTTGTTGAAGCTGCATGGGCTGCTGGGACTGGTCAGACTGTTGGTGTCGTTCGGTTTGCTGGGGTTGGGGTTGCACGGTTTGTTGGGAATCAATTACACATTCTTGGCCGTTTATGTATAACCGGTTATTGCGTATTATAGCATATTTTCCGTTCTTACGAGCATCACGAAGGCATTCTCTCATGTGATGTCTATTTTGTAAAGCAGTGCTATCCAATAGTTCGGCGACAGCATAGCTAGTGTTATAAAAGCAAGATGCGTTTTCAATCACATATTTTTTCATGCGTTGACTAATTAGTTCAATGATAAGCGGGCGGCGCTTACCTCTTTTTCCAGTTCGTTTTGCCGTTTCTAAGTAGGGATTGATGTTGATATTTAACAGTTCGTAGAACATAGTACTAACCCGGGGAAAAAGGTCTTCTTCGGTTTCTCCAAAGTACTCATCGAGTCCGTATAGAACGAACTTCTTTTCGTTTTGGTTCATGGGTGGAACTGAGTTCATGCTGAAACGGGCTTGAAGGTTATGTAATTCCATTTTTATTGTATTGTTTTCGTTTTGAAGTGTCTTTATTATTATGTTGGTGTCTTCCAATTTTTTTGTCAAATTTTTTTGTTGAGTTACAAGTAGATTATTTCTTTGTAAGAAGTCGTTTGTGAGCTGGTCAATAGCGGCGCGTACTTCTGTGTGAATTAAGCATTTCATGTCATTTAAGATTGTTTCGTTATTCCTACTTAATTTTTTATCCAATAGGGCGCTAATCTGCTCGATTGTTGCTGTTTTTTGACAGGGTTGAAGTATCTGAGGTGGTTGAGACGAGTGAGTGTTCTTCCATCTTTTTCACGCTTGAATGGTAGTATGGGGGGACAGAATATAAATATGGCGGACGGCTCCGGGCGGCTCATTTGCTCAGTGGACGTGGCGCAAGCAACATCTCCTGCCAGCATCTCCTGATGATGCCTCGTAGAGGCGAAACACGTGTCGAGGTTTTTGTCAATATTGGTGGTGGTTTGCTGTAATTTTTTGCATGTTTATACGCAAATAGTTTCATCTTATCTTCACTGAGACCAGCACGTTTTTTTAGCGGAATAGCAAAGAAATATTGTTCTCGTAATATGTTTGTTTCTGAATTAAAAAAAAAACAAAAAAAAATTGTCCTTGAGTGCGGTCGTGGCGTCATTGGGCCGAGCTTCACCAAGTGGCCACGACGGAAGACCAGTCCAGTGCAGGCACTGTGAGTTGTGGCCATTTCGTGACAAATATGAAGATCTGTATGTTATACCATTATATACGCACAAATATCATTAGTGCTCTAAAATGCGTTCAGAAACGGTAGGATATGACCAGCATTATTACAACCAATTTTACTTTGAGAACTTTCTTGTCTGTGGTAGTAGGTAAAATTTGTACTGTACCTAATGTTATTACAGTACAGATTTTTGTAAGGTTATGAGTTTAAATTTGGAACAGCTGACAAAACTCAAGTGGGTCTCTATTCTAGTATCCATAGATATTAAAACAGTTATCGATGCGAAACTCAGTATGTTTTTTAACACGTTCGGTGGCGGTACCCAAATTATGGTATGTACTCGAATGACAGTACATATCTCCATACAATATGAAACTACGGCTATAGCAGTTCTGATTATTTACATAGTTGTTTCTTCTCTACCAAGGAGCGGTAACGGTTATAACCGCACTACGGGAAGACCCGTTGTTGAGTTTCGAATGTTTAATATTAATATTAAGGTGGATTCTAGTTAATATTTACATTTGAGGGTACTTGCATTTGCTACAAACCCGTCACATCTCCTATCCTTTTCTATCACGTGCACATAGGAATGCATGCGCTCTCACTCGGCGCATCTAATTTGTGGGCTGTATTAATGGCCAGACTCTTCACCGAATTTTGATCTGAACGCACGTCCCGTGAGATGTTCTCGGATCCTATGGCGATTCCAATAGACGCCACGTGTTATATATAACTTTAATTCAATAATATGGTGTACATCAGTCCGGGCGCGCCCATGTGTTAACTTGTTGCTGAACGTGGAAAGAGGCCAGCTGCCGTTGGAGAAAGGATTGCCCAGATTTGGAAGGTTAGTGCACGTGATTCCTCTGTTCCCAAGCAGCCCCTAATTAACTGGCAATTGCAAGTGTCGCGCGTGGACTTTCTAACTCAAAACATACAGTCCACTTAATTTAATACACTCCCTTTGATGCTTAAAGGACATATCGAAGGTCAACCCCTCAATTATTATTTTTGCCGCGTTCCAAATATGGATTAAGCATCTCCATATTTTTTGGTCACTTCGACCACGGATGCAATACCTTTAGTCGCTTGTTGGATACGCCATTTTTGGGTATAAACTATACGATCATTGTGCTGAGTAATTGAAATAGTCTATCGAATATCTACTTTAATCTCCCGCATCGGTAACTATTTTACTTTCATTTCGCACCCGCATTACTTAGTACGATCCATACTAGTTTTCCAAGGTTTATTTAAATTCGCGACTAATTATATATTCATTTGTTCATACTTAATAGAGTACGCCATATTAGAAATAAAGTTCAGTGCCATTTTCCTCGTTCGTACATATTCGGGTCCGATCGGCCAAACTCGACCGTTCCGGTTCTCTCGCTCATCCCATACGATTGTACGAGTATCACGTCGCTGTTCACTTTAAACTTTCGGGTAGAAAAATATTGCTACTGCAAGTTCGATTTTACATCACCGCTAATCCCAATACTTAGGTATTTATTTAGTGAAGAGTCCCATTTTATTTTATACCGCTTATATTTACCCGTTTACACCGCTTATATATACACGGTTCTACCGCTTATATTTATACACCGCATATACCTTGTTATACAGTTTACCGTAAATTGTTTGCTAAGTCGAGTACCACGTTTATACAAATCTATACGTATATTAAATACGCACCGCTTTGTTTATAAGGGTTATCTCCTAACGTAATATTTTAACAATGGTTAAACAAAAAAGTAGAAGGGGCAGTGAGGCTACTGGTGAGGATTACGACGCCAGTAAAAATCAGCTGACTATTTATTCCGTCAAACGAGATGTTATCTACAAACGTGTAGAAAATGTTCTAGAACTAGCTTATAAAGCGGAGACGGATCCTAGCCAATATAGGGCATTTCGTACGAGTGCATTAAATATTGATAAATTGCGTGATGATTACCAGAATGTCTTGGAGTCATACAATTTGTTACACTTGCAACTGTATCCCGAGTCTGAAGTCGAGTACGACTCGTGGAATACCTTCGAGGAAATGTACTGTTACATAAAACAAATTTTGCTTGACAATGAGGTCAAAAGTCCAGCTGCGCCCCCCGCCGCCTCTAAGCCTAATTGTCACCTGCCGCCTCTAGATCTTTTATCATTTGACGGCGAAGTAAAGAACTGGCCTTTGTTCTATCAGCAGTTCAAAAGCATTGTTCATGATAATTCATCGCTAAGTGATAGCGAAAAGGTACACTACTTAGTAGGCAAATTAAAGGGACAAGCCGCGAACGTTTGCTCCGGCTTGCCACCAACCGCACAAAACTACACTATTATTTGGAACGCGCTCGTTCAAAAATATGACGACCCGCGTTCTCTCGCTTCGGCTTATATAAATCAGTTGTTACGGTTCAAACCGCTAACAAACGCTAATTCACCGGGTTTAGACTCATTCGTAAATAACTTTAACTCGTCAGTTGAAGCGCTCAAACAATTAAATTTAGATAACTTAACGGATTTCATGTTTTTGCATTTGGCGCTTCAAAAGTTAGACCCGGAGACAATCAAACTATTCGAAATTACGTATCGCAAGGAAAAAATTCCTTCCTATCAAAGTTTGATTGAGTTCGTTAAGGAACAGACCAAAGTGTTATCTCGTTCTCCGAATGCAATAATCACTAGCAAACCGGTTGAAGTACCGAAGCCGCGCATCCCGCTATTCCCGCTGAATAAAACTAAATCATTTATAAACAAGGACGCGGCCGGTGGCACAAGCGCCAGCGATAAGTGTGCCTTGTGTAACTGTAAACAACACGAACATTTATATTCGTGCCCTTCCTTTATGAAATTGACTCCGCATGAACGTTACAATTTTATTAAATTGAACGCGTATTGTAACAACTGTTTGAGTGTTAAGCACAAAATATTGTCGTGTACGTCCAAGCGCAATTGCTCGCATTGTTCTTTACGACACCATTCGTTGTTGCATTTTAACACGAATGGGAAATCTCACTGCAATATTGGCGCAGTGGTGTCTGATCCCGCTATGAATATAATTGAATCACCCGCTTTGAATACCATATTCGCACCCGCTACCGCTTGTGGCTCGTCTCGCCGCATCGACGAGCGAGGAATGTCAATTGAGACCCATTCCGCCCGCACTAATTTCGACCCTACGACTACTGCAGTTAAGGTCGAAAATAGTTTACCGCATTCTTGCAATGATAACCCCGCATCGATTTGTGCCATTGCGTGCGATAATCGAATTAATTGTCGTCAAACAACCACATTATTAGGTACCGCTAAAATAAAGGTCATCGATTCCTTTAATCGTACTCATTACTTGAGAGCCCTCGTAGACCCTGGGTCGATGTGCGACTACGTGTCACTAGCTTGTTGTAAGCGCCTTTCGCTTCCTATTAATAAACGAACGCCATATACTGAAGTGCAAGGTATCGGAGGCGCCACGCAAAAGATTTTAGGCATGGCTTCGTTGAAGTTCACATCTCGATTCGGTGATGATCGCGAATACGCCGTCAACCCTTTAGTAGTGGGACAAATTACGTCACAGCTACCCGACGCGCGCGTAGACCGAGAAGCTATTGGGTTTGCTCGTAACCTGCCACTGGCGGACGACGACTTTTCGCAACCAGGGCCCATCGACATGCTTTTAGGCGTGAAACTTTATTGTGAAATATTAATGTCCGACAAGATTAAGAGCTCGGACACTAATATGCCCGCTGCATTTGAAACAACTTTGGGCTACCTAATTATGGGTGATGCCCCTATTATATCGCCGCAACCCGCTCCGCGCACTCTCTGCGCTTTCACTAGTGACCCGCTACATCAGCTCGTGGAGAACTTTTGGGCAGTTGAGGAATTACCCTCGCGTACGTTTTTAAGTCCGGACGATCAAAAATGTGAAAATATTTACACCTCGACTACTGTTCGTAATGCTGACGGCAGTTACTCTGTGGATCTTCCGTTTAAAGACGACCCCAATAAATTAGGCGATTCCTTTATCACCGCGAAAAAGCGTTTCTTGCTTTTAGAAAAGAAATTCGCTAAGGATCCCGAGCTCAAATCGAATTACGATAACATTATCCGTGAGTACCTAACTCAGGGTATTCTATCTCGCGCCACGCCCGCCGAGTGTGACATCCCGGGCTTCTGGCTACCGCACCACCCTGTAGTGCGACATGATAAAATTTCTACTAAAGTTAGACCGGTCCTAGACGGAAGTGCGAAAACGAGCACCGGCCTATCCCTGAATGACATTTTATACTCAGGCTGCAACCTACAGGCTAATATATTTCACATCTTGTTAAATGTGCGCATCTACAAAATAGCATTTTTTGCTGACGTGAAGCAAATGTACTTATGCATTCACATGAATGCTCCGCACCGCAAATACCAACGAATCTTATATCGATTTTCAAATACGGACCCGCTAGAAGTACTTACCTTTACACGTGTAACATTCGGAATGCGTCCGTCCTCGTTCCTCGCGCTCCGCACGTTGCGTCAGCTGGCCGCTGACGAACGTCACAAATGGCCAAATGCGGCCTCAGTACTTGAAAGAGATGTATATATGGACGACCTCGCTTCTTCGGCTTCCTCTCTTCGGGAAGCTGTAAAGACAGCCGACGAGTTAATTGACCTTTTCAAAGCCGGTGGATTTGACTTACTTAAATGGTCGTCAAATTCGCTCGCACTGCTCGAGCACATACCAGAAACGCACAGACAATCTGGGTCTATTTCCTTCGACGATGGAAATACATTTAAGATTTTAGGTTTGCGCTGGTTGCCCGCGCAAGACGCCTTTGTTTTTGACACCGCGAGTCCACCGCCTGGGTGTACTAAACGCGCTATTCTCTCCGCTACCGCCCGTCTGTACGACGTGCTGGGACTGGTAGGGCCGGTTATCTTATACGCCAAATTGATTTTAAGAGAACTTTGGCATATTCATCTCGATTGGGATGAATTACCTCCCAGACGCATTATTGATGTATGGCAACATTACTTGTCCGAATTACCGCTGATAACCCGACTTAATTTTCCCCGCCATTTAGGTGTATCCGTCGGAGCGCAAGTTACATTGGTTGGCTTCTCAGACGCTAGCGAATCCGCTTACGGCTGCGTAATATACTCGCATGTTGTGAATGGCAATGAGCCGCCAACTGTAACACTGTTGTGCTCAAAATCTCGGGTTGCTTCTGCCAAACCCAAGGTCACGGTCGCCCGTTTAGAGTTAAATGGGATATTATTAATGTCAAAGCTTCTTAAGCAAGTTCATGACACGCTGTCGAATAGACATAAAATTAGGACTATTTTTGCATTCTCGGATTCGGAAGTCGCCTTATGTTGGTCGATCGCGTCGCCGCATAGGTTTGACACTTACGTTGCTAACCGCATTTCGCAAGTTCAAGCTAACATTTCGCCTGACGATTTATATCACATTGCTGGCTCGCAAAACCCTGCAGACTGTGTGTCTCGCGGGTTGACGCCCTCACAACTCATTCAGCATGAGCTATGGTTCTCAGGTCCATCGTGGCTATCGGAACCTGTAAGTAATTGGCCTATACAAAAGTTTGTGCCTAACAGGTTGTCGTTGCCAGAGGAAAAAACTGTTTCTCACGTGACACGAGTCACTGATAATAATCATCCAATCTTGACACTCGCATCTCGCTGTTCCTCGTGGCACAAGCTGCTCCGCGCCACGGTGTATATACTGCGCTTCTTAAAAAGGCTGCCACGGGGTAATTTAATTACCGCTATTGACTTGAATACTGCCGAGCTCGAAGTAGTTCGAACCGTGCAGTCTGCATATTTCTCGGACGATATTAAAGCACTTACAAATGGACAAAAATGTTCCGTAAAATTACAAAAGTTGTTTCCATTTCTTTCGAATGGTATTTTACGCGTTGGAGGTCGCCTATCGAACTCATCGCTCGATTATGCTTCGAAGCACCCCATGATACTGCCTAAAAAGGATCACGTTATTGAATTAATAGTTAAATCTTATCACCGCGACAATTTTCATGCTGGACCGCAGTTACTAACAGGCATACTAAAAAATAAATACTGGATTATCTCCGCCCGTCGCGTTGTAAGGCAATGCACTCAAAGCTGTAATGACTGTTTTAGGTTGAAACCTAAACCCACATTTCCGCTCATGTCTGACCTGCCTAAATGTCGTCTTGAGCAATGCAAGGCCTTTTTGCACACCGGTGTAGACAACGCGGGACCTTTATATATAACCCCGCACCGCAGACGTGGCGTGCGTAGTGTTAAGGCCTATATATGCCTATTTATATGCCTCGTGACAAAGGCCGTCCACATCGAATTGGTGTCTAGCTTGTCATCAGTCAGTTTTATCGACGCTTTTAAACGATTTATATCGCGACGAGGTCCTTGTACCTACCTTTATTCGGACAATGGAGGAAATTTTACATCTTCTAAGACCTATTTTAATGAGCTTCAAGATTTTTTACACACTGACGACTATTACCGAGCCTTTGGTAACGAACTCGCGAAACATCGTATTACTTGGAAAATGAATCCTCCCACGGCTAGTCATTTCGGCGGTATATGGGAGGCTAATATAAAAAGTACTAAATCTTTATTGTTTCGAGTGATCGGAAAACAGATTCTCACTTTCGAGGAAATGTCGACCGTGCTAACTCAAATTGAGGCAGTGCTTAACAGCCGCCCTTTGTATGTTTTAAGCTCTGACCCATCCGAGCCACTCGCGCTCAGCCCATCGCATTTTTTATTTACTTCTCCGCTGGAGTCTTTACCTGCGGCTGACTTATCGGACGAACGTACTAATCTATTATCTAGATTTTCCTTAATGGACTCGCTTGTACAATCGTATTGGAAGAGATTCAGATCGGAATATTTACACAATTTGCAGCAACGCGAAAAATGGAACACTTCGTCCAATCCAATAACAGTTGGCACAGTGGTACTTTTAAATGTAGACAACGCCCCGCCCTTGCAGTGGCCGTTAGGTATTATAACCAATGTATACCCCGGTAAGGATGGGATTATACGCGTGGCAGAAGTAAAGACAAAGGTTGGCACGTACAAACGACCTGTTGTACGCTTATGCCCGCTTCCGACTCAGTAGGAGTCGATCTTATTTAAGTATAAATTTAGTTTTAATCTCGCGTCTTTTAGATACATTAATTTAGTTAGTTGATAGCTAGACTATCGTCTATTATAGTTTTATCCGCTTACGCGCACAAGCAGTGTGCCTTATTTAACGCTGGTGTAGGTGTTAGGTTAACTTTTTATTATTAGTTCATACCTCGTACTTAGGTTAACTTAGCACAATGATCAATCGAGTACTCGCTATACTGTAATTCGTATAGTGAGATTCCTCCTTCTCTTTTCTTGAAGGGATACTTCAAGGCCGGGGGGATGTTGAGTTTCGAATGTTTAATATTAATATTAAGGTGGATTCTAGTTAATATTTACATTTGAGGGTACTTGCATTTGCTACAAACCCGTCACATCTCCTATCCTTTTCTATCACGTGCACATAGGAATGCATGCGCTCTCACTCGGCGCATCTAATTTGTGGGCTGTATTAATGGCCAGACTCTTCACCGAATTTTGATCTGAACGCACGTCCCGTGAGATGTTCTCGGATCCTATGGCGATTCCAATAGACGCCACGTGTTATATATAACTTTAATTCAATAATATGGTGTACATCAGTCCGGGCGCGCCCATGTGTTAACTTGTTGCTGAACGTGGAAAGAGGCCAGCTGCCGTTGGAGAAAGGATTGCCCAGATTTGGAAGGTTAGTGCACGTGATTCCTCTGTTCCCAAGCAGCCCCTAATTAACTGGCAATTGCAAGTGTCGCGCGTGGACTTTCTAACTCAAAACATACAGTCCACTTAATTTAATACACTCCCTTTGATGCTTAAAGGACATATCGAAGGTCAACCCCTCAATTATTATTTTTGCCGCGTTCCAAATATGGATTAAGCATCTCCACCCGTACCTGGCATATAGAAGTTTAATCATAGCCTATGTCACTACGGTTATCACCGTAACTATAATTTGTACGGCTTTTCTAAATACTAACCTTTTGAGTATAGTTTTAATAATTGCTATTACTAACATAATTATGTATCCTGTTACACGAAATTTTTTTTTTTTTTTTATAATTTTTTTTATTTTCTTGTTGTGACCCATCGAAACTTGAAAGTACACGCTTACTGCACTCGCCGGCAACAATACGCGACACTGACTTGTTCATTACATGTTGTCACCCCCCGCTATCATCAGAATAGGTATTATCCAAGGTTGTGTTAGCAGCTGATGACATTCCAATAGGCTGGCTGGTATTACTGTCGTCGAAACTGAATATTTCGTCATAGTTAAGTCTGTAGTCTTCGTCTCAACCGAAATCATCATCGACGCTAAGCGGTTCGTGTTCTGGAGAAGATTCGGGGATAGACACTACTTCTAGCAGCTGCCTGAGTAGCTCGTCATCTTTTTCTCTATTCATCTAAAAATATCAATAAAATACACTTGTGGCGTATAAAAAACGAATATTCAATAATAAATGAGTCTAAAATCAATGAAATCTCAATTGCTGCATTCAATAAAACAAAGAACTCGCAAGCAAAAAATTCGTAAACTATACCTACTTTGCATAGCAATGCGTAGCATTGCTACGTCCGTCGTGAGCCGCGCGGAGCGAAACACTGGCGCGGGCGTCGTGTGTACGCGTTTGCATCTGTGTGAGTCAGGGTCAAACTCGAGTTTGAGAATTACACTTAGTTTCGGCGGGCGGTAGTCTCATTGTTGTTGTACCCCAAATGACAGTAAAAATTTGCTACGTAGGAATGGTATGGATTTTGGCCTGGAAGGACCGTACTGTCTTTTAGGCAATCGCGAATAAATACTGTGATAGCCGTACTGTCATATAGCGTGGTACACATTTTACGGTGATAGCCGTTACCGCCGCCGAACGTGTATAAACCGCACGACATTTGATCAAGACTCAAGAGTGGCATGAGAATAGGGACTTCATTCGTTTGTCTATGATTAAAAAAAACATTCGTCTTGACGTAGGATCGAATTGCCGCTATTACTGTTGTCATTTTCTTTGTTGGTTTTTGCTGTTACGAAAGTAGAATTGTGAAAAGTTGTTTGTAATTCACATTTTAGTTGAAAATATGAGTAGTAGTGACTCCAAGAACGATATGCACACTCCGCCGGATATCGTAAATGCAGCCACGATTGCAACAAAGATATTTTACAGGTAGCACTATAGTAGCAATGCGGGTCATTTTCCTACGGCTTCTGAACCCATCTTAGAGTACTTATGATATATGTGTAAATAAAGTAGTGTATGCAACTGTACATAATTTAGCCTTAAAACACTCGTGTGATCCTATTATGAAACTCGCCGCTGCTCGTTTCATAAAACCACACTCGTATTTTATAAGGCCTCTGATTATGTATCAGTTGCATAAACTACTATTGTTACGTGTTATTGTTATTGTTAGGAAGTTACCCCGATCATTTTTGAGACGATATGATACAGAGAGAAAGAATATAATGGAAAAATAAACCATCTTCGTCTGTAGCCCCCGACAGGATTCGAACCTGCGACCTTCCTATTAACGCTAGACTGCTCTACCAACTGAGCTACGAGGACAGTGGCGGAAGTTGTATATTTTTCAATTACCAAAAAACCATTTATCCATTTTCATTTCAAAGTCCAATATCTCAACACCTTTTGTTGAAATGCAGGAAAGAACCATCTTGACCACGTCAGCTTTCGGACAAAAACCGCATTATAATCGGTCCCTTCGTTTAGGAGCTACTATGCCACAGACAAACACACAGGCACAGAGACGTCAAATTATCTATACACCCCCGTTTATGCGCCGGGGGTTAAAAAAGAAAATCCCCTTCGCCGTCAATCCAATCCATTTTTGATCTCGCCCAATGCAAATACAAAATTAAATGATCCAAGCAGTCAATAAGGCACTGATAGCTACAAGAGGTAGGTATCGAGGGCACTAACTCATCGGGGGTCAACTTTAATTAAAATAAAATCAGTTGATTGACATCAAATGCAGACGCGACAACAGGTTGGAGTCGCAGATGGAGTTGGAACGCGCCGCGAGCGGGTTGAGAGCGCGCGCCGGCCGCGGCTCCCAGGCCCAGCGCAGCGCCACTCGAGACAACAGTCTTGTTAGGTGTTAATGGGCTAATGAGGGCGCGGCGCGGGTGGCAGCCGTGTAAAGTGGACGATTGCCGACTCTACTCCCACGCGTGTGGGAGTAGAGTCGGCAATCCCACTGCTTCAAGTTTGTATAATACATTCATATTTAGAATGTGGAATAGAAGAATCGAGAAAACCACGAATCGGGTTAGGAAGAAAAACCTAGGGGCATGGTCACTAATATTGCGCTTGTCATTCACGAATACGCTGCAGACATCTCGATATTACCACAGGAGATAAAAGCAGTAAAACGGTATTTCGTCGGGGAAGCGGTCAGCGGTGGAGCGAAGCTTCTGACGTTCTGACGCTGATTGCATAATTGACGACTCACCAAACTACCGAACAACGTCGCTTTATAAGCAAACTTGTCATTGGCGAAATCATCTTAGCTTAGATGGAAGCCATTTTTTAAAAGAAGATAAGAAGAAAGCAGTAAAACAAATTCGTAGAAACCTCCGGTTTGACGCACTCACACATGGACACGCGTCGCTACAATAAACTTTCCCGTCACAGCGTTTACGGAGCATCAGCGTATTTGAACAGCGGTGTGACCGCCTGCTTTCTCCGTGTTAAGGTCTGGTCAGTCCTCAACACGAAGAAAGCAGACGTTCAGCAATGACAGACTGTAAATACCTATTAAGTATAAGTACTCGTTCTTGATTGATCGAGTGGAAATACAATCGACTCGGACGCTGCTACTTTACTAAAGTATCTCAACCATTCTATAGCACCATAAATATGTAGATGAGTGCAGTTCGACTGCATTTTAACTGAAATACACTACCTATATGGAAAAATCTGCTGCAGACCCTTACTGCAGGCTACCGGCTTCTACCTTTACATAGATCTCTGCCAGCCATTATAAAAAGAATATGTACCTACTTATTCGGTTAGAAATAAACCAAGGTTGTAAACAGTAGGTATAGAGTAGGTAATGGTGCCGTTGATGGCTGGTCCGACCCCGAGCCCGGGAGCGGGTGGATGCGACGCGCGTGATTGCGGCTTCTGCCGCTATTTATAGCGCACAGGGAAGTGCGGCGCGCGCCCTCGCACAAGTAAGTGCTCGTGCGAGGGGCTGGCGGTTCTCGCAGGCGGGTCACGTGCCTGGGACACGGTGTCTCACGGGTTTGGCCGTCAAACTCCGCAAATTGCTCTCGATTGAATGACGACCGGTGACTGGCCTGTTCGCGACATGCTGCCGTACGTAACGAGCCGCGGGCTTATTATTCACTTACGTATGAACTTCGGCAGATCATTCGGTCGGGAACCATCAATACCAATAGACTTTGCTTTGTCATTTCATCATCCTCCTTGCTTCATCGACCGACGACCGCTTTAGCTTAGTTGCTAGTGACCCTGCCTACGAAGCAAGAGGTCCTGGGTTCGGATCCCGGTAAGGGCATTTATTTGTGTGATGAGCACGAATATTTGTTCCTGAGTCATGGATGTTTGTTATGTATTTAAGTATTTTTTTATCTATATAAGTATGTTTATCGTCGTCTAGTACCCATAGTACAAGCTTTGCTTAGTTTGGGACTAGGTCGATTTGTGGAAGATTGTCCCCTAATATTTATTTATTTATTCATCTAGTTTTTTATAGGTGTAATACAATACTAATTAGGGTTTCTGCTCGAGACTTCTCGAACTCGAGACAACTCGAGAGTTTCGCCTCCATTCGAGACGAGAAACAAATAGCCGACTGTCGAGACTCTCGAGTTCCGGCGAACACGAAATAAGGGCTATAAAATAATAAGGGTTCGCCATTTTGCCGCTTTTAACAATGATGCGTGCTTTGTTTCACATTGTCATGTAAGTACCTACCTACCTAATCAATTTAATAAAATTAGAGTGTAAATGTTTTGTGGTTAGTTTATGAATAAATAAGGTTATTTTATGATTTATAGATGTCCTATCAATGTTTGACTTTTACTTAGTTTTTTTTCCTGATCGTATGGTTTGCAGTATAAGAAGAAGAGAATATAATAATTGCAGAATTTAATATATGAGTCTACGGCAAAACGTTCTCCTAATCTTGAGATGTTGTATCAAGCCCTTATGGCCGTCAAGCCCACTTCTACAGAAAACGAGCGTGTTTTCTGTCTGGCTGGAAACATAGTAACCAAGATAAGAAACCGGCTTTCGGACAAATCGATTAACGATTTAATATTCTTAAAGGCCTACTTTTTTAGACAAAAATAACTTTTTAATAATTATACTGAATTATAAAAATGATTAACACTCACACAGGAAAGATGAATGATCATACAAATGATTAATATATATCTCACTTAGATCATTAAAAGACTGTTAAATATGATTGTTGAGAATCCTCAATTTTATCTCACGTCATTGTAGTTAAATCGTTTGTTTGTGATGATTATTGTATTATTTGCATTTGATTCCTAATCCTAATCTTATTTAAATTTAAGTATAGCCTTGCTTGTTAGAAGTCGAAAAGATCTCTATCAAAAATACCAGTTTATGTCTGATCAAATTGCTGAAAAAGTAGATAAGGTATATTGTTTTTATTTTAAATGTTGATTTTTTTTAGATTTGTTTTTGTATGTTTGTAAGAAGAGTTTTAATTTTGTTTTGTTTGTATTACTAACTTGTAGTGCAAAGAGCAATAAAAAAAATGTTTTTTATTTGTTTTTCATTTTATTTGCAGCAATAATTTACAATTTCTTAAAAAAAGACTCGAGAGTCGAGACAACTCGAGAAATTGGAGTCAAGAATTCTCGAAACTTGAGAAAAGAAATGAGGCGAGAAACCAGAAACCCTAATACTAATACCGCCTTAATACTGACGCGATTGATAATTAATGATTATAAAAGACCCGTTCTAGACCGAGTTAATTAATACATACTGTTTATCGCTGATAAATATAAATACTGAAAAACCAGTATCGTGACAAATACTCTTGCAGAAACTTAAGTAGACTTTATGGCTGAACAGCGCGATGCCATGCCATAAAAAAAAGAAAGGAATAGATTCAACGTTTGACGTTACCTACTTTGTTGACATTTGTTGATACATAGACCTTAATACGAATTTAGCGCATATAAGTTTCCATATCATACTTTATTTCTTTATGATCTATCGTTTAGTATGCGTTTTGTGAAGGTCTATCACACACACCGGATCGAAATTATTAATATTGGATAGAGGCAAGCCCGCCATTTTGCCGTCACTGAAACTTGACAGATACGTAGGGTCATTTCGCTGGTTACGCGACCACCTTCGGTTAGCGACCACCTGAAAGAGAAGGTTTTTTCTATTGAAGATAACATCAATTCTACACACCTTATTGAGACAATTACTTGTACATGCATTTTTTTGTTGTTTTAGAATAGAAGTCTACTAAAAAACCGAGAAAATATCCTTACAGTTCACCAACTCAGCTTAAGTGGTCGCCCACCGGCACATTAAATTAGGTGGTCGCTAACCGGCGAAATGACCCTACGGCAGCTAGGATTTCAAGAATAAGAAATGAAAAAATAATGAGGTCAATAAATGTTTCGGAAAATGATTTAACCATCGCAGTCGGATAAAAACTATCCTAAACGGAAGCTAGAATAATAATGTACTTGTAAAAAAAGTTTCATGTAGTTCATGGGAAGCTGAGATCATTCGTGACAGAACAATGCTTAAGTTTGATACTGGCTGATTTTGTTTTAATTCAGAGATTTATTATAAGTGTAGATAATATAAGTAGGTGCCTACTTATCAGCTACTTACTGTATCTGACTCCTAACTTTAGCCTAGTGTTTTTACGGAAGTGAAGAAATGGCCTCCACGGCTTTTCTAGACGGTAGATACGCACTCTTCTGACGCAGGTATATTCCAAGTTTTCATGGTGCGGGTAGTTGACGACTTGTCAAAAATCGATAGAGTTAAACACTTTTGGGACATGGACACATGTATAAATAAATAAATAGAAGACACTATAGTGGGGGAATTAGTGGCAGTGATTATGCACTTTTGTCACAGCTTAGTTTGATCCAAGAAACAATCATGCCAAGTGGCGTCGCCTGAAGTGCGGACTGCTCCATACACTGCTGCCACTAATTAATTCCCCCACTACTTACGCCAGCACTCTATATTATGTATACGTTCCCAAAGGTTCAATGCCGTAACATTAAAGTAGTAGGTATTTATGATAGGTAATTTTGGCCGGGCACATAGTTTCGAATCGAACTCGAGTAATTGTAATTAAATACTTAAAAAACCGGCCAAGTGCGAGTCGGACTCACGCACAAAGGGTTCCGTACCAATATCCGTTGAATGAAAGGTAAATTGCGATTTAGGATTTATGACGTATTAAGAAAAAACTACTTACTAAATCTCGTTCAAACCAATTTTCGGTGGAAGTTTGCATGGTAATGTACATCATATATTTTTTTTAGTTTTATCATTCTCTTATTTTAGAAGTAACAGGGGGGGGGGGGGGGGCACACATTTTACCACTTTGGAAGTGTCTCTCACGCAAACTATTCAGTTTAGAAAAAAAATATTTTAAAAACGTCAATATCATTTTTGAAGACCTATCCATAAATACCCCACAAGTATGGGTATGATGAAAAATTTTTTTTTGAGTTTCTGTTTATAACCCCCCAAAATTGATTCGTTTTTTTTCTATTTTTGTGTGAAAATCTTAATGCGGTTCACAGAATACATCTACTTACCAAGTTACAACAGTATAGTTATTATAGTTTCGGAAAAAAGTGGCTGTGACATACGGACGGACAGACAGACAGACAGACACACATGACGAATCCATAAGGGTTCCGTGTTTTGCCAACCCTGAAAACAAGTCAAATCTTGAATACTCGTGGAAAGCCGGGACGGGTCGCTTAGTTGTGTATGATACATTACTGTCTTAGGCCCTGACCCATCACATACCGTGTTAAGGCCGGTTCTCTCGCGGCGGCAGGCGTCGCGGTCGCGGCGACACTCGACACGACCGCGACGACTGCGGTTAATAAACTAGCGACAAGTCGAGGTGTACAGTGTACAATACTTATAGGAACTTACGTGAACAGTGCTCGTTATATGAATTAGAACAACTACTTCCAACCTAAGTATTTTCCGCCAACATCAACAACGCCTTTCACCATAGGTATAACCTACTCAAGATAATCTCAACCTACCTGGGTGAATTGGAAATTATAGCGTGCTTTGAAACGCCGTTCTGACTAGATTAAGAAACAATAAGGTCTGATTTTCAGATATATGATTCTTGACTTGGCGATACATGATTGCCTAAAATTTCCTCTATAGAAAAAAACACCAAAACTGGGTCTTTATTTTCCTTTTTACCCACGACGGAACGGAGAAGGTATATGCGTTTAGGGTGAGAGGCTGTTTCTTTGTTTGTGTACACCCATGTTCCCATTTATTTCCAAAACTAAACGGCTTGACCGAACTCAGCCTACTCAAACAATACCTACTTTATTTTACGACAGAATCAAGTTAATACTACTTACAGTATTTTATCTCATCTAAAATCTCACTTAATGTAATAAAAATAGAACTTCACTAAGTTAGGTATTTCTATTTATCGAAATTTGTCCAAAAAAGCCAATCCCGAAGAGTGTTGCATCTCTTTTTACCCACGACGGAACGGGGAAGGGAATTTTTCACAGCTATTGCAAAATTTACTATTGACCGCCACCGCAGACCGCGCCAGTGTAATTCAGGCCTAACTCTTTCTAATCGGGAACATACATAGGAACGGCCACCCGACGGATTTTAGTGGTTTTGTAATGACACCTGGAAACCAATAAACCGTTTTTTAAAACCTTTGTTTATATTTACCTTATTGTGCTTATTTATTTTATGATTGGGGGATTTTCAAAATTTTATTTAATTTTTTTTCAATAAATCCGTCGTGGGTTTTTCAAAATTTTTAATTTTGCTTTTTATCCTCGTGCGCGGAAGGCATAATCGTGCATCCCCTTAAGGTCACAAAGGTGGAGCGTAGGTGTGTTTAATAATAGGTTTCCGGTCTCAGCCTTTGAGTTCCGAACCCTAAAAAAAGGATGATAGGCAGAGGTCTGGTGCGCCATGCGTGGCGGCCTTGGGTCCATAATGGAGCGACTAGGCGAGTCCTCATTGTCGACAAACTATGGGGCGCGGCAGAGGGCGCCGCGCGCGCCCGCGGCGGCTGCGCGTCTCCGCGCGTTGATTGCTACTTGCTCCTCGCGACTGCCACTCCCGCGCACTCGCCGCCCGCATGGTACCTTGCACTCCCAGTGCTTGTCGGGGACGTCGCTATTTAAATCGAACCAGTATATCAACGTCAGCCTTTCTATTATATTATAGTTACAACACGAATAACTAAAAAGAACCGGACAAGTGCGAGTAGGACTCGCCCACCGAGGGGTACAAAACTACAAATGTATTGCTTTCAGATTTTCCCCTGTAGGTACTTGTAGTAGGTATAAGACGATTCGTTGGCAAATTTCATAATTCTAGGTCAACGTCAACGGAAAGTAAAGTACCCTATGAATTTAATTCCCCTGAGTGTGTTGAAATATTACGTCTTTTTCGCCACAAATGGCCATATCTTTTTTTACGTTAACTTTGAAGTTTGTTTTTTTACACTACTGCCGATTATTAGTCAGTTTCTTAAATTGATGGGGGTGTTTCGGTATTCATGGCCCCTACCACTGACTTTAATTGAATCTCGACGATAATTGTAAGCCTCTCAGCGACTGAGAATTCTATAGATAATCTGAACAATTGCTTCGAGTTCATGAGTGAGAAATACCATTTGTATCTATAGCTATAGGTACCTACTCGTTCGCATACAAGAACAGTAGTCGGCAAGGTTTGTAAACGCCACGCTGGCACTCGCCCTCACCATATCAAACCGCGATTAGAATACACTTCGAAAGTACCGTTAGCACAAAAGCTAGAGAAAGCTTGGAAATTCCTCGTACTGCACGTCTATCATGCGACGGCCGCGACATACTGACTATTTTTCTCGCACTATAATATCTCTTGTTCTAAGTGGTCTAATAAGTAAGAGACGCATAGTGCGAGAAAAATCGAGAGAGCTCGCGCGCCGTCGCATGATAGCCGTGCTGAAGTACTTATCAACATAGGTAGGTAATGCAGTAAACTATTAATGTGCTGCCAATGTGAATATTAATACTATTTAGCACACGTCGTTTGCAGGAGAGAGGCCTGGATCCCCGCTTTGGGTCATTTCTGGTGCAAAGGCTAGCCATAGCTGTGCAGCGCGGCAATGCGGCTCGCGTGATGGGAACCTTTGCACCTGGAGTGGCGCAGGGCGGGTTATTCGATACTTAGTTTTTAGTTTAGATTAGTAGGGAATTTTAGGTTTAGATTCCTAATTTTAATGTAATGATTTGTTTTAATCTATTGTGTGACATGTATATTCTGTGAATTATGTATTAGTTGTTTCAGTGAACTGTACCTATTGTTTTAATGAGTAATCATTTCATTGGTTTTATTTAGCACACTAGTCATCTATTTGACTTTCTTTGAACCATGTGATGATACAGAGAGCTCTGAAGACGATGATGTTATGTTACGAGGGAATAATATTACATTATTTGTATTTTATTTAAATACTCGTAGGTACCTAAGTAATATAATTTATGTTATTTTCCTAAGCTTTTGATCTTTTTCGTACTGAAATAATTATCTATTTTCATTTATCTGCACACTACCATTGTCAACGTCATTTCATGTATTAACTTAATTCGAAAACGGCATTATGTGCTCAAGTGTATTCTAATCGCGGTTTGATAAGATAATACCAGGCCCCGATTTCACCAACTTGACAATAGTCACCTGACACTGACAATTCGCCCTGCATTGCTTGATCTAGAAGTCAATTTAAATAGGGGCCAGGCAGTAAATCACATCCCAACATGTGTTCCCGAGTCGCGTGCGCGTGCGCGTGGCCGCCGTGCTCAAGGAACTGGGTACTTAGTTGATCAAGCCGTGAAATGGGAAGATGTGCGTACTGCGGCTGCGTACAGGCTAATTGCTCGAGCGTAGTGAGGCGTACGATGAGATGTGCCGCGGATAAGGATGTCCTGCGTGAGTCCTCCTACTTTTCGTCAGAATAATGAAATAATAGCCTGTATAATACAGGGCGTCCCAAACTTATGGGACATGAAGGGGAAGTACCTTAAATATCGTAGATAGTGAATTTTGCTCAAAAAGGACTTTATGTAATTTTTTAAAGTTAGTAATTCTGCATTCATAGATTTTCTAAAAATTACTTGCTTCGTCTGGGAATCGAACCGACTTAAATGTCAAAAAAAAACACCCTACTTTTATGATGCCAATCGAAAGAATAGCTAAAAAATAATAACTGCTTGAGTAACATGGTATTTTAAAAGAAAGGAACAACGTGATCGCCCAAGTTGCAGTTCAACTGACGGCGATTTCAGTAAAATCGCCGTCGCGTCGCCAATCGCTCTACCAGTGCGGATCCGGCCTCATAAAACTATGTAAGTACCGACGAAACCTTAATTCGCCGACAGAGGTAAGAGACATGGACATGTTTCTGAGTAGTTAGGTAAGTTGTATGCACCCATATTAGTTAAAGCAATGACGCGTAGCTTCAGTGTCCGAGAGGCACCGGGTGGCTCGCGGTCGCGGTATTTGAGCTCCCAAAGCGTTGTGGAAGCGGTTCGCACTGTGCAAACAAACTGAGCCGACTTGGACTATGGCGGAAATTGAATATTCGATTAAAACAGCTTTTCATTATACAACGTGTTAATAAAATAACGCAAAACCTGAAAACAGTTTGTTCAGAATCGAGAGTAGAATGCGAAAAAAATAAAAAATAAATTTTTTGACGCGATTAATTTTTTACATTTGTATGGAGCAGGTCGCCCCAGTCGGCCAACACTCCATACAAATGTAAAAAATAAATCTTGTCAAATAATTTTTTTATTATTTTTTTCGCATTCTATGCTCGATTCTGAACAAACTGTTTTCAGGTTTTGCGTTATTTTATTAACACGTTGTATAAACAGCGTAGACACTGTCAGGCAACCACTGTTTCAATCGGCTGCTTAGCTGTATAGTATAGCTATAGCTTCTGCCCGCGACTCCGTCCGCGTGGAACTCGTTTATATCATAGCTCCATACAAATTATCACCCCCCCATTTCAGCCCCTCAGGGGCTGATTTCCGAGATAAAAACTATCCTATGTCCTACTCAAACTATCTCTATACCCATCCGAATCGGTTCAGCGGCTTAAGCGTGAATAAGTAACAGACAGACAGACAGACAGACAGAGGGATAGGCAGACAGAAAGACAGACACACTTTCATATATGACGTACTAGCTTCTGCCCGCGACTCCGTCCGCGTGGAACTCGTTTAATATTGTAGCTCCATACAAACTTTCACTTCCCATTTCATCCCCTGAGGGGTTGATTGCCGGGATAAAAACTATCCTATGTCCTTCCCCGGGATTCAAACTATCTCTATACCAAATTTCATCTAAATCGGTTCAGAGGTTTCAGCGTGAAGAGGTAACAGACAGACTGACATGGTATGGAATTGGATATGGATTTACGATTGGTCTCATATTTGGAGTGTACGTAATTCCAATTGGACGTAGGTATTTTCTTTCGGCCTATATCAAGTACTAGCTTCTGCCCGCGACGCCGTCCGCGTGTTACTCGTTTAATATATCGTAGCACCATACAAACTTTCACCCCCCACTTCATCTTTACGGGGATGATTTCCGGAACAAAGACTATCCTATGTCCTTCCCCAGGACTCAAACTATCTCTATACAAAATTTCATCCAAATAGGTTCAGCGGTTTAAGCGTGAAGAGGTAACAGACAGACAGACACACTTTCGCATTTATAATATTAAGTATGGATATGGAAGTATGGATAGTATGGATGTCAACTTTACTGTACGACGTAATACAGTTTTAGCATTAAACAGGGGACCATGCATTTTCCATGTCGAGGATTTTGGAATTTCCATTAGATTAGATTAGATTAGATTAGATTTATTTATTTCGAGATAAAAATTACAATATAGATTCGCATACAATGTCAAAATTATAAGAATCCTTATCACGATCGTCAATAATAAGAAATAAAAATTAAATAATATTCAAAATGTCAATACAGAAAGTGGGAATAGTATCTCCGATTACGGATTGTCATTTAACAACTAGTGGATAATTAATTTTAAACAAAAATAAACAATGTCAATTTACGTATTACGATTTCACAGTAGAAATACAATATAAATATAGCACAAGAAATAGTATCAGATTAGGTATCAATAAATCAAATAATTATACTTAAAACATTATTTCCATGAACTCGTGAACAGAGTACAGAGGGTTATCCAACAAAAGATTTCTCAGTCTACGCCCAAATGTTTCGTCACAAGGTTCGTTTCTTATATCGGCGGGTAGGTGCTCGAAATATTATTATTCAGATTCGACCAATAATATCGAGTTGTTAATTTTCCATTTGTGCTGAATGACAGAAAATCAAAGTTTCACAAGCTTTACTTGAAACATAAGTAACTTATTAGTTTTTAGGGTTCCGTACCTCATAAAGGAAAAGTGTCCGTCTGTCAAGACCCTCTTATCAGGAACACGTAGAGGTATCAAGTCGAAATTAAAATCAAATATTTACTCAGCACGGCTATCACGCGACGGCGCGCGAGCTCTCTCTGTTTTTCTCGCACTATACCTCTCCTTCTAAGTTTTTTAATAAGAGAGAGACGGACAGTGGGAGAAAAATCGAGAGAGCTCGCCGTCGCGTGATAGCCGTGCAGCTGTGCATATTGGAAGTAAACGCAATCAAAAGACATGGCAGTTAAAGCCGCATATTTTGACATTCGCCAGGGAATCAAAACCTCAGGGGATCAAAGCCTAGAATCATGAGATTTGGCAGAGAGCAGGGTCCGCATCAATGGACCAGTTTTTAGGTTTCCGAAGTCAACAAGGAACCCTTATAGTTTCGCCATGTCCGTCCGTCTGTCTGTCCGTCCGTCTTCGGCTTAGCTCAGTAACCATTACTACTAAAAAACTGTAATTCGGCATGGGTGTATAAATCAATCACGCCGACGTTCGTACAATAAAACCTGGGAAAAAAAATTTTTGTAGGGTACCTCCCCTACACCTAAAGCGGGGATGCATTTTTTTTTTCTCGTTAAACCCATAGTGTGGGGTATCGTTGGATAGCTCGTTAAAAACTATTATGGGTTTTCAAAATTCATTTTTCAAATCAGTGATTCGTTTGCGAGATATTGAGCTTCAAAGCCCTAATTTTTGTTCGAGGCAGCATGTGTCCCCCCTCCCCTGCCGGCTAAATGTAGCCATTTACTGGGGATATGAAAAAAATCGTGGTAGTAGTACATATAATGAATTTAAAAGGAAAACTATCACGGACAAGTAGGCATAAGTAGTTACCGAGTAATAGCCGACCAACTTAATGTGTATTTGGAAATACCAATTTTCGTACAAATTCGGCCGACGCAACCGCACCGCACCTCGATGTAACTAAGACAGACAGGCAACTACGGAACCCTTCACTGCGAGTGGCCCGACACGCACTTGGCCGGTTTTTTGTAATAATTAGGTTAATAATAACCCTGTTTATGTATGTACCACTAATATGCATTTATCCAACATTCAAAAAAGCCGCTGAGTTTATTAAATTGTGTTTAAAATAAATAGAGCCTATACCTAGTGGTCCCGAAAAGTATGCGCACCAGGTAGACAAGTAAGAGACGCGTTATGGACGCTGGAGTGGGCATATGACAAGTTCTGTGATATGATGCCCATGTCATAAGATTGGCGATGATATGTCAATAGCGATCATAAAAGCCAATGTCTCCCAGCGCCCGGAAGCTGTCAACTCTACGGTCACCGGCCACCGGTGAAGACCAGATAGAATCACAAACAAAACAAACATGTAAGTGTAAAAAAATCGATCAAGTGCGAGTCCGACTCCCACGCCGATGGTTCCGTACGTACAAACGTTCATACAACACACCCGTTTTAGATTAGGGTCAATCACAGACTTACATAGGAGAGGAAATTCTAATTTATCTTCAGATACCTAAATGTTTCTGATACCGCCGGAGACCTTGAGAACATTAAAAAATCTACAATTTTGGTACAGGGCAACTATGTCAAACATTAACTATTTCTATACCAACTATGTAAAGTAAAAATTAAGTAGTTAAAGCTTCGGTAAGTTTTCCATCTGTGCATAGCCCACTGTTTGGTTAACTTACATCCTTGTCCCACTGCAGATGGTAGGGTATCTCGTTGCCGAAGGGGAAGTCGAGGTGGCAGTTCATGACGGCGAACCCGCCGACGGTCGCGCGCAGGCGCTCCGTGTGCAGCGGCAGCAGCGCGGCGCGCGCGCAGGCGCCCGCGGCCGTCACGAGCAACACCACCGCGAGCATCATCGTACTGACCGCTGCCGGCTAGTCGCGCGGCTAACCTCTGCGGATTTACGCAGTGAGTAATCCTGCGCGGAGCCCCCCTCGACGGAAGCCCCGCGGGCGCGCCCACGCGCCTTGTGCAAGCAAGCATTGTGCCCCGGGAGCGACGGGTGACCCACTCTTGGAATGCAACAATGATCCTGTCTAGTTAACGTGACGCGCCGGAACTAAGTATGCGGCCTTCTAATTAACTCCTTGATTAACTAATGGATGCTCAAGTTAAACCAAAAGTATAAAATAGGTGTTATACTGTTGGTTTAGCTGGCGTGTTTAAGACAAGTAAGCTTTTTACTGTAAAGTAAACCAACTAATGTAACTTGTTATGTTTGCTTCGTAGGTAGGTATGTTAAGGTAAGTTGCCAACACAATTTACAAACCATATTTGAGCTGGAAATGTTTAAACAATATAACCACGTATTTAAATCATGTTCACTTAAAGCTCAAAGAAACGACTTTTGAGCGAGTGACATGTGGTTGTTTATTCTTTGTCTAAAGATAAGAAATGTCTTTCCAAATCAAATTACACAGTTAACAACAATAATAACAAACTGTTAAACAGAGATATAACACAGAACACAGCATATTATTTGGTTCCAGAGCGATGAAAGGCTTCTACTTCACCAAAAGTCTTAACATAAATATATTATGCTACTTTTATGTATTAAAAACTTAATTTCATCTAGAGCTTTGGTTAAGATAAATATAAAATAAATATAAGGGACAATCTTACACAAATTGACCTAATGCCATAGTAAGCTCAGTGAGGCTTGTGTTATGGGTACTAGACGACGATATATATAATAGATATAAATACTTAAATACATAGAAAACATCCATGACTCCGAAACAAATATTCATGCTCATCACACAAATATTTGCCCTTACCTGGATTCGAACCCAGGACCTTCAGCTTCTTAGGCAGCGTCACTAGTGTCACTACCCAACCCACTAGGCTAACCGGTCGAACCGAAGATTGTCTCTTGATTTTCAGAAGAACAATATTCTATTTTGTTTGAAACCATTATTAGCATACACCTCATGGCACTACTCATAAACTCGCTCCTTCATTCCTACAAACCGGATGATATTAGATTTTTATAATAATTATTTTAAGGCATTCATGGCTTCATGCCCACGTTTCATATACAAGTAGGTCTATGAAATGTGGGCATGTTTCAGTCACGTTTTACATAGTCACGTTTTACTTTAAATAACAACCTCAAGAGTTGACTAACAGAAGCTGTAGTTTACTTTTAAACAAGTAGCTTTTGCGAAATCTTACAAAAGCAGACGGGTAAATTAAAAGGTTCCCGAGAAAATGAAGAATTGAAAATCAATATTGTACCCCAATTTCGTAGTACGTTATGCGAGTTCTTCGAGATTTCGCAACAAACGAGGACTTGGTGTTTACTCAGACACGTAATGATGAAACTTCTCTAGACCACTGTAAATTTTGCATTTTTAGGGTTCCGTAGTCAACTAGGTACCCTTATAGTTTCGCCATGTCCGTCCGTCTGTCTGTCCGTCTGTCTGTCTGTCGTCCGTCTTCGGCTTAGCTCAGTAACCATAACTCCTACAAAACTATAATTCGGCATGGGTATACATTATAACCCCCCCCCCCCCCCTGCCGGCTAAATGGCTACTACTGGGGATGTGAAAAAGTTAGTGGTAGTAGTACATGTAATGAATTAAAAAGGAAAACTATCACAGACAAGTAGGTATAAGTAGTTACCGAATAATAGTCGACCAACTTAATGTGTACTTGGAAAGGCCAATTTTCGTACAAATTCGGGAGACGCAACCGCACCGCACGTCGATGTAACGAAGATAGACAGGCAACTACGGAACCCTACACTGCACGTGGCCCAACACGCACTTGGCCGGTTTTTTTCTTAAGTTAACCTTTACGCTATTACGTACGATGTGAGTGGTTAGCTTGAGTTAAGTAAAACGGAGTTCTATTAGAAGTAGTGGTCAAAACTAACAGCAAAGTGCCGCGACCGGGCCGCTCCCGAGCGTTGCGTGTCAATCACAGTGGGCACGGGCAGCGACCGAGCCGCTGCCGTTTTCCTCACAGTGGGCACGGGCAGCGACCGAGCCGCTGCCGTTTTCCTCACAGTGGGCACGGGCAGCGACCGAGCCGCTGCCGTTTTCCTCACAGTGGGCACGGGCAGCGACCGAGCCGCTGCCGTTTTCCTCGTTTAACGTAAAATTGTTTACGTCACACCTGGCCAGTGAAGACGTAAAATTGTGTACTCACCACGGGCGGTAATTCGTAAAGCCCCAGATCGCATATTTATCAAACACCTGCGATCTGGGCCATTCACGAATTCACCGCCCTAGGTACGTAATGTACTATTTCAACACAATTGCTCGTAACGTACCTCTTATTGTGTCGCTTTTAGGCTCATAATAAGGGATATTAAAACCGCGTGTTTTATAACATTACGACACTTGTGTGTTATGGTTTATGGTTATATCCCGATTAAGTCACGTTGGCACCTTGCAGCAAGATGTATACATGCACACGGTGCATTCTTAAATTAACCGGATTGTACAGAATGTACAGCTTTTTTTTTAATTCTCGGCAAATGGATTCTTACTCTACAAAAAAAAAATCCTTTTTGTTAATTAATACACTATTTCTTTTTGGATATGATATAGACACGTTTAATTTAGTAAATATATTCATTTTTGATAACATTTTACATGAATTACTAAAGATAACATTTGAAAACTAAAATATTCATTTTATTTTGTATTGGCTGTTTAGAGATTTAGCCGCGCCATTATAGGTTATTTCACAGATATTTGAAAACATTGTTAATGCGTGTTTGGTTATTAACAAAAATGTTGACCCGTGGTGACTAGAAAAGTGATAAAAAGAATGGACGCCACTGGAAATTCTTGGCGATGTATACAACATGTGAGTAAAAACCTGTTGCCATCAATAAGTAAAGAAAATAACTTGGCAGGCCTATAAAATTTTCATCTTATGAAAAGGATTTTTTCCTCGCAAAATGTGTTGAAAAACGTCGTATGAAACGCGTGAGCTTTGATAATTACATCCTCGGCTCTCTTATCGCGCTCACCTGCGGCTCGCGTGATAATTCCGCCTCTGATGTAATTATCAACATACTTCACTTGTATCACAATGTACTAATTCATCAACAATAATTTTAACCGATTTCAAAAAAGCGAAGTTATCAATTTGATTATCTATGCTTGTAGTAATATTGTTAGAGAAAAGCAGTAGTTATTCGTATATATGGGGAGTAATCGGTTTTACATTCAGAATGATATCCAACACAAATATGCACTGCATGATAAATAAGTAGTAACGACAACTATCATTCTTAAACGAAACTATCCTAAATTATATTTCAAAGAGTGTATTTTTAATTAGACCACAATAAATAAAATACAAAATGTTGAGCAGGTTTTCCAATGATAACAATATATATATAGTACACAGTACACATACATAGTAAAGTGTAGTACCTAGTCACTTAATAAATAGTGAAATTAGATGAAGAATGAGATGAGATTTAAAAGCCAATTAGCATGCATGTGGTCTATGCACACTGGGCGTTTAGATGATCTTGCGTTTAGATGATCTTGCGTTTTTTTTCTTGGGCGGCACGAGGATAATAATATTTTTATAATGAGCATGGGTTTATTGGACCTAGTGTTGAGCGGGCTGCTGCCCGAGCGGGTGAGTGTGTCTGTCGAGGTAGAACCGCCGGCTAGGGTTTGCAATCCGAATAATCCGAATATTCAATTACTTATCCGAATATCCGCCGAAAATAATATTCAAAATTATCCGAATACTAAATCGCGAATCATCCGAATAAACAGATATTTTGAAAACACTAATAAAATCATTTATAAACAGGAAAAATTCAATAACTTTTTACGAGAAAAAAAAACACTAATGACTAATGACGTTTTATGTCAATCTGTATTGCCCAAATAAGGTGTTTAGACAAATGTTCCATATTAAGTATTATATTTTATTAAATAAGTACCTGAATACCAACTTACATAAAATATATAATATATTGATTAAATCTAGCAGACACGAATTGTAACTAATGTTACTATTTAAATGGTAGGTATTTAAATGAGCAACGAAAACACTTGCAAATAAGGCGGATTTTCTACCTGTCACTAAAATAATTATTCGTATTACCTACCTACTCTGAACCAATGTGATTTAAATGATATTAATAACGAATATAACGATCTCAGATTATACAAGAATGTTAAAAAAACAAAAATTGATTTACAATTGTTACACTTAAAGTTGATTCGTTTTATCTCGAAATTTTATGTGATTTATTATTATGTAATTATATTTCCAATTAATAAAACATTTTCTCAGTGTTAATTTTTATTATAAAAATTACAAATTACGTGGTGCGATAATGAAAACTCATATAATGCATAAAAGAACGAAATTGTATGGCAGTAATGCATATTGTATGTCAATTAGTATATATAATAGATTTAATGATGACATTAAAGAATTACCACTTACTTTATTTCAATGTAGACTATTTTTATGTATAGGTTGAGCAGTGACATTTTATCGAAATTATTAATTTGTTGACATTATTAGTATTCTGAATTGTACATCATTATTGGGAATTTCTGATTAATAACTACTCTTATTGTTGAATTGTTTTCGTTTTGCATGCCAGCTACTGGTGAAATGTGTGTTCCATTTGCTTGTATACTTACCATCTTTATGTACCATGTTTTATGCAAATAAATGAATTATGAATTATGAATTATTATGAATTATGAATGATTATAAAAGCATGTTTTTTTTTTAATTTTCAGGTTTTTTTACTTGACTTGTTGATTTTATGCAAGACCTTTAAATACGCTAATTTTGTTTTATTTTATAAAAAACCAAAATTAACCGAAATTATTAAAATATCCGAATATTCGGATAATAAATATTGAAGTATTCAATTATCCGAATATTAAAAAACTGGGCGGATATTGCAAATGCCGGCAGACGCATACCATCCACCGCTGGAGGTTGCGCTCACTCACACTGCCGCGTGGCCGTCCCCCGCAGCCTACTCCGTCCCTCAATCACTCGCTAAGAATGGAACTTTCGTACGGCTGACTTTGGGCAACTCTACACAACTATGGCAGCCATTGATTGGAGTGATGTCATGAGTTTAGATAGTGTCGATTTGGCCACACAGCTTTTCTAAACGGATTAGATGAAAATTTCCATACAGATAATTTGAGAACATTGGAAAGATACAGGATAGTTTTTATCTCGGAAACATCTCTTAAGATGGTAGAACTTTGGTTGGGTCGGCGATAATTAAAGTTCCGCCCACAATAATTTAAGAGCAATCATTTTTCTAAGAAGGTAACAAGTTCTACGCGGATGATGTCGCGGGCAACAGCTATATTTTATATAGAGATTAATAAAGTAAAATTGTTAGATGTGACGTAGAATTATTTAGAACTAGCTTCTGCCCGCGACTCCGTCCGCGTGGAACTCGTTTATATCGTAGCTCCATACAAACTTTCACCCCCCATTTTAGGGAAGTGGGGGTTAGAAAGAGACAAAAAGTAGCCTATGTCACTCTCCATCCCTTCAACTATCTCCACTTAAAAAATCACGTAAATTCGTCGCTCCGTTTTGCCGTGAAAGATGGACAAACAAACAAACACACACACACTTTCGCATTTATAATATTTGTATGGATTTTACAATGATTATTAATATAATGTTTTATTTAGTTGAATTATGATGTATTATATTATGAATTTAAATGAATATTTATTTGAAGAAGAACAACTCTGTGAACAGGATTTTGCAGACAATTTCTCTCGCTTACCGAGTGGTAGATTTTCTGTTCACATTCCGTTAAAAGAGGTAGCTCAAGAAGCGCTCGGCCAGAATTATTACATAGCTAAAGCGTGTTTAGAGAATTTAGATAAAAGGTTTAATAGGCATCCTGATCTAAAACAAAAATATAGGGAGTTTTCAAAAGAATATGAAGACTTAGGTTATTTAACGAAAATTGAGTGGCCTGAATTCGGTTTATATCTGCCACATCATTCAGTAGTACGCGAAAAAAGTGAGACAACTAAATTAAGAGTTGTCTTTAATGCTTCTAGTAAGACTTCTTCCGGGAAGTCATTAAATGATATACAGAGAATTGGACCTATTGTGCAGAGTGACTTGATGTCACTTCTGTTGCGTTTCCGTCAACATAAGTATATTTTAACTGCTGACATAGAGAAAATGTACCGGCAAATCGAAGTGCACCCATCACAGCGTTACTTGCAACTCATTATATGGCGTGAAGATAAAAATCAACCGATACAGGTTTTGAGGCTTAATTGTATTAAGCCTCATACGGAACCACTTCAGCGCCGTTTTTAAGCACTCGCTGCCTTCTGCAGTTAGCGCTGGAGTGTCCAGATAGTGTAGTATCGAACGTGATACAAAACGATTTCTATGTAGATGACCTAAACACAGGAGCCGACTCGGTAGACGAATTGAAACTTATTGCTCGTGGAGTTGTAGAAGTCTTAGACTCGGCTTGTTTACCGTTGCGTATTTATATATAATTGTATATAATTGTCGATTTATTCGAAAATAACGAGAATGCATCAACGTCCCTCGATTTATTTAAAGACGCGAGTGTTTTGTGTCTCAATTATTCACCAGTAACCGACACATTGGAATTTTCAAGAGACCAGGAGCTCACTTCTATTTGTACAAAAAGGTCTGTTATTTCAACCACATGCAAAATATTCGATCCACTGGGCTTAATTTGCCCATGTACCATAACTGCTAAAATATTGCTTCAAAAGTTATGGAGTGCTAAGCTAGATTGGGACGAGCCTATCCCTAACGAGTTCGCTAGAGACTGGACACGTCTAGACTTCTCACTGTTATCTCAAATCAAGGTACCACGGCGTGTGCTCTGCGACGACCCTAAATATATTGAATTGCATTGCTATGTTGATGCCTCACAGCATGCATCCGCCGCATGTGTGTATTTGCGTTCCGCGGGTAGTGATGGAGAAGTCACTGTCCATTTGCTATGTGTCAAGGCGCGTGTGGCGCCTATGAAACCGACCACGATTCCAAGGCTCGAACTTCAGGGCATGCTTCTTGGAGCTCGGCTTTGTGATAAGGTTTGTCAGTCATTGCGTTGTGACACAAAATATACATTTATTTGGACTGACTCCACTGTAGTCTTGGGATGGCTTAAAACTCAATTTAAAGATTTGAAAGCATTTGTGAGTAATTGGGTTACTGAGATACAAGAGTTGACACCCGGTTATACTTTCAATCATTTGCCTACCGATAAGAATTCTGCAGACATTGCATCCAGAGGTGTCGACCCGAGTTCCTTACATTCTTGTTCGCTTTGTTGGAACGGACCATCGTTCATCAGGTCGGGTTCTTCTGACTGGCTTAGTCAAAATCAGGCAAAAATATCTACTGTGGATCTACCTGAGATCAAAATATGCAAGGATTCGAGGTCTGTGAAATGTTGTGTACAAGTCTCTGAAGACAGAATGGTTGATTTTGATAGATTCTCAAGTTTAATTAAATTAAAGAGAACTTATGCCTATGTATTACGCTTCATAAACAATTGTCGAGTAAATAAGTCCAAATTAATGGGACAACTTGATTTATCCTCGCTAGACCGCTCCTCGCTATTGCTCATAAAGTCATGTCAATCTGAATGCTTTGCGAATGAAATAGAGGATATTTTGAAAGGTAAACCGGTTCACCGTAGTTCGAAACTATTATCACATATACGCTTGTTTCATGCCGGTCCTCAACTCCTCTTGGCTTCAGTCCGAGAGCAATTTTGGCATGTAGGGGGTAGAGACTTGGTTCGCAGCATAACTAAAGAATGTATTATTTGTGTCCGACTTAGAGGTAAGACCGTCCAACCAATTATGGGTAACATGCCTGCTGAACGAGTAAACTCTCCATATGCTTGCGGCGTCGATATGGCTGGCCCATTTTTCATCTCTAGTAAGAAATGAAAAGGCAGCCGCACTTCAAAATGTTACTTATGCCTGTTCGTGTGTCTCACGTCCAAGGCAGTGCATCTTGAACTGGTGAGTGACGTACGGAGGCATTCATTCTTGCTCTGCAAAGGTTTGTGCCTCGTAGAAGTAGACCTTCAACGATTTTTTGTGATAATGGTTCAAACTTTAAAGGTGCAAACAATGAACTGGGTAAATTGATTAAGTCCAGTCACCAGTCAATAACTAACTTTGCTAATGAGGAAGGAATTAAGTTCATGTTTAGTCCAGCTTATTCTCCCCATTTCGGCGGGATCTGGGAAGCCGGTGTTAAGTCGGTTAAGTCTTAATAATCTTTGATGTATTGCCGGGGGGGCTACCCTGACGTTTGAGGAGCTGGAAACGCTGTTTGCACAAGTCGAAGCTATTTTAAATTCACGACCCCTAACGCCTCTTTCGTCAGACCCCACTGACCCATCTCCTTTGACTCCAGGGCACTTCCTTTGCGGGCGGCCTCTTACTTCGGTTCCGTCCCGATCTATTACGACAAAGTACCCCAACAGATATGAACGCATAGAGCAGCTGAGGCAACACTTCTGGGATAGATGGAGACGAGAATTCATCCCAGAGCTCCAACAGCGTACGAAGTGGAAGACGCGGCAGCGAGAGCTTCGAGTCGGGGACCTCGTCATTTTGAAAGAAGAGCAACTACCTCCTCTTCAGTGGCGCCTAGCACGCATCAGCTATATCCGGGGAAAGATGGCGTCAACCGAGTCACTGATGTAATCACCAATCGGGCACAATAAGAAGAGCCATCAACAAAATGTGTATTGTTCCTACTACAGACGTTGTCAAAGGGAAGAATGGTTCAAATGTACCTACCCATTAAGGGCAACAAATATCCTGAATTATGTAGATAGGAACTCAAATCAAACCTGAAGACTTACAAGAAAAAGATACATTTGAACAAATCGTCAATTTTATTCCATCGGGCAAAATCCACGGTAACGACGATAATTGCAGGTTGTCGAAGGGTTGACTAGACCTCTATCCCAGCGAAAGGCAACACAGAGAATCACTGCAATTTATTGTTGAAAGCCAGTCTTTCAACGCCGGGACGATGTCCGCGCGGGCATCGGACGACGGCGGGGGCCGGGGCGCGGGAGGAGAACAGATCGAGCGACAGCGCTCGCGCACCGTCAGTCGGCGAGCCATACCAGCATCAAGCGCATGTCGCGCGGAGCTATTTTCTCATAATATTAAATTTACGTGCTAGTTTTCATTATATGTGTTAGTTGAAGAAAACTGCATTAATATTGTCCGCCTGGACACCTTGCAAGCGAAACTTGAGGGCCGAAATCCCGAAGGTAAACGGGGAGGCAAGTGAAGCGAAGGCTGAGGTTTTCGTAAGAATGAAAGGCTCAAAATATCCCTTTAGGGAGCGCTCCTTATGCGCTCCCATTAATATTTCAGAAAGTTACGGGAGTTTTCTACATTTCAACAATGAGGTATCTATATACCTACTCGATTCTCCGCGGAATGCCGTTTAGTCCAAATTGTATACCTTCCCTTAGATTCGACGTTGGTGAACTATGATAATTCGAGATAAGTATTCAACTCAACGTGAACTCAACCCTATCAAACAACTTTAGATCCTCTGATTTCATAGCAAATATATGTTTTTTAATATCAACAGCGACCGGCGTCGTCAGTGACTGAAGTTCCAATATAATTAGGTCTCTAATGTCTAACAGTTACTACGGCGGAGGTAACAACCAGTTTTGGGTAATATACGAGTATAGTGTTTAGCCGCCTAGCACTATTTTACATCCCGTGTTTTGCTGAATGAAAATTTGACGTAATGAAAATATCCGTATTTAAATTGTGCCAAAGTTTGCATTGGCAAATAAAATAGTTGCTAAAATTTGTTTGGGAAATGAAAGACCAAAATAAATTTGGTAAAACGGCAGGATCTCCGTGTTATTTCACGTTTTATCGATATTTTGCTGAAAGTTTGAACTAACGAGTCACATTTCTCAAATAATCCACACTTTTTTTATTTCATTATTTATGCACTATTATCTTCAAAAACCGGGCCGCCCAGTGACACTCGCTCTCGTTTACTCCGATACAAATAGACAGTGTGCGCGCTATCCCAAATCCTCAAGGCCATTTTGGTGTTGATAGCGCCTTAAGGGTGCCTGAAATTATTCAAGGCATGGCTACTGAAATATTGGTACCTATGAGGTTGCATATTATGTAAGTAGGCAATAAACGTAACTTCGTTCATTTAAATAAATATACATGATGAAGATGAACTAGATTTTAGGTTTCTCTTTACTTTCTAGTCAAGTATATGTTTGCCAATTTTTAAGTCTTTAGCTCATAGATACAAGGAGTTCCCATACAAACTTCAACATCATTTTTTAACCCCTTTGCACCCTTGTATTTATAATTTTAATAGCCTATGTGTTGGTCGGAGATTTTATCAATAGGTTAGTAAAGTTTGCATTAGAATCCGTTCAGCCGTTTTCACGTGATGCGCGGTCACATAAACAGACAAACAGATAAACAGACAAAATTTCTAAAAACTTTTGGAACGTGTTCTGTTATCGATTCTAAGTATCCCCAGCCAACTTTTTTTCGAATATCTTCCATGTAAGTACAGACCTTTGACCTTCTTCAGCTTTATTATATGTATAGATGACATTACATTGTCAATATATCTATGAAAATGTTTTGTATGTACATAAAAACATTGTCAATTTTAGGAAAAACTGTGACATACATAATATTAATACTAAAAATAAGCATAAGCTCGCGGTGCCCACCACTCGGCTCCAAAAAAAAAATCATTAATGGGTACTTCATTGTATAACAAACTTCCAGGAAACGTAACTGAGTTATCTATTAATGAATTCAAGAACTATGTGAAACATAAACTTATTTCGAACAAGACTACATGAATGATAAAACTATATGGAGTGTGACTACATTTTCAATTTATTATTCTCGTTATATATTTTTTTGACATTAGATTGTTTTTCTTGAAACATTATAGACTAGTATTTTTTATACAATTTTTACTTCATATAATTTTTATTTTTTATGTTTAAGAAATTAGCTGACGATTTGAAAGTGCTTGTTACTAGGCTTGACTTACTTGACTTATGTTCCTGTGTCCCCTAGATGGGGCAGAGGGCGTCCACAGTACACCGCCATTCCGTTCGGTCTTGAGCTTCGCGCTTCAGTTCACTCCCAGTCTTCTCTATGGTCTTCGCCTCTGCGATGATCGTCCGCCGCCAGGTCTGTTTAGGGCGGCCACGTTTACGCTTTCCTTGGGGATTCCAGTGCAGGGCTTGCCTCGGTATGTGATCAGACTGATCAGGGTCCCTTCGGAGCGTGTGGCCGATCCAGTTCCACTTGCGGCGTTTGATCTGCTGGTCGATCGCGGAGTCTCACCGCAGCGTTCCCATAGTTCTATGTTGGAGATTTTCTCGGGCCAGTAAACATCGAGAATACGGCGAAGACAGCGGTTGATGACGACCTGGAGGCGGTTCGAGATGGCCTTTGTAACCTTCCACGTCTCACAACCGTACAGCAACACGGTTTTTACGTTGGACCGGAATATTTTGAGCTTAACTCTTCTAGTCAGTTTCCGCGATTGCCATACAGGGCGGAGCTGTGCGAAGGTTGCTCTTGCCTTGGCGATTCTCGAAGTGATGTCCTCTTCGGTCCCTCCAGTTTCCGACACTACCGAGGTAAGTAAATCTGTGGACCCTTTTTACAGCGTCTGTGCCAATGAGCAACGGCAAAGCGCTTGTTACCCCGCACCTCATTTCCTGGGTCTTCCGGGTGTTGAGTTTCAATCCCGTCTCCTTTGCCTCTCGTTGTAGGTCGTCTAGCTTGGCTTGCATGTGGGCGCGTGTGGCTCAGCAGGCATAGGTCCTCGGCATAATCCACGTCTTCGAAGACGCTGGATAGTCCCCACTCTATGCCGCGGCGCTTGTTGCTTATTTTAGTGTTCATGGTGCCATCGAGAACAACAAGGAATAGGAGAGGTGAGAGAAGACACCCCTGTCGTACACCCGCGTGCACCGGTATGTCGTCCAAGGCCGTCGTGTATCACTCTACAGGAATACTTCCCGTTGTTACTAGGCCTACTTGAAAAAATCCTTGCTAAAAAAGACAGTCAGAGTAGATCATCAATTTATTCCAATTTTGTCTTCTACCGTGACTTCTGTGCCTTGTGACATAAATAACTAGTTCTACTGCACTGTTTTTGGGGCGGGACTTCGATTTAATCTAATGTCTAATGTGCGTTGCCACGCCGACCCGAGGGCACGCCCACCTGTTTCACAGCCTCCGAGAGTAGCGCGCCTCCACACTCTGCCTCCGGACGCCAGCTGGGACGCAGCATTTCTTTAGAAAGTTCTGGATATTACGGGGGCATATATTTATAGACTTCAGTGCAGTGTCATCAGTTGGAGCGTAGTAGAAGCATCAGGTATGTCACTTTTTCTTTTTGTAATTAATTTAAACTTTTTAAACTAAAACATCTGATCTAGCGAAATTTAGTTTATGGTTTTATCACTATACACGGTGGCCCGGGAGTATTTCTACATATAAGCAGTGTATTTCTGAGGCCCTAGGAAGTAAAAAACATCTAAATTCGCAATAATATCCCGGAGTGCAAACGAAAACATAAAAATACCATAAGCAATAAAATGCATTTCGCGTAGTGGTCAACTTAATTGGTATTTTTAATACAGTAATAATTTATTTTAAAATACTTAATGCATTTGTTATCTTTTAACACTAATTTATCAAGTGAAGAGTGTTACATATACCAGACCCCGTATCATGGTCGGCCTTATCACGCGATAAAGTGACAAGATACGAGCGTCGTCTCGTTCTATCGAACGGTGTCAGCCAGTGACGGACGCTCTATCTTGTCACTTATCGTATGATAAGGGCGACCATGATACGGGGTCAGTCCTTGCAAAACATGCACATCTTCCGATCAAAGGAACATTCCGGGCTTCCGCATCATGCAGTGCGTCTACTCGTACCTACGACGTACAGAATCCACTTGGTAAATTCGTCTCGGTTTGCGGGCATGCGATTAGCGCTTTTACGCATATCGGATTAAGGTTCAATTTTAAATGCGACCTGCACGTCATGGAAAATATTAGGTCATGGTGTTTTTGGGCAAACGATCTTCTGGTGGACTCGAGCTGCAATCTTTTTTTTTTTTTTTTTTTTTTTATTGATACAATGGGGCTTGTCGCCACGCGAACATACCGCCCCGTAAGGACAACAAAATAACTACAAAAAACTTATAATAACTTATGTTCTAGATTTTAGAGCTACTTCCGTTAAATTATACAGAATTTCGGCTTCATCCGATATAGGTAGAGACAAAATACTGTTAACATATAACAAACCTCTGAAACTGCCTTTTTTAAAGACGCAAAACTTGCTTTTAGTTGGGGAAATAACTAATCCTAAATTATTCAGTAAACAGCTCAAAGTATCACAAGCAAGTTCGAGTTCTAATACGGCAGCCGTAGTATTATCTTTCGATACATATAAAACAAAATCGTCGGCATATTGAGAAATCTCTACATTATGTATATCTTTACAAATATCGATAGTAGCGACATTAAAAAGGAGAGGTGACAAAGGATCACCCTGAGCTAACCCTCGGCACGTTACTCTCATACCACTATAGCCTGTGAATGATATATTGAGCTTTCTATGATTTAAGTAAGACCAAAGATATGTGCAAAGTGTAGAGCCGACTCCTAGTCTATCTAATATTATGTAACAAGCAAGTTACATCCACATTATTGTAGGCATTATCGATATCAATGAAACATGCTACAGTCACTAAATTTTTTGAGAAACCTATTTGGATTTGGCTTACTAAACGAACGAGGCTATCATAACAAGATTTAGACTTTCGAAAACCCACCATCTTGTCTGAGAACAATAAATGTTTTTCAAGATACCACTCTAATCTCTTGTTTAAAATCGTATGAAAAATTTTGCAAATACACGACATAAGGGCTATGGGACGAAGAGCAGACGACGAGTTAGGATCTCTACCAGGTTTTGGTATTGGGATTATTTTGACGTCACGCCATTGAGTCGGAACAAAGCCATTAAACAAACAAATATTATACAATTTAACTAATAGATGTTTACCTGATAACGGAAGATGTTTAATCATGGAAAAAGAAATAGCGTCACAACCTGGAGCAGTATCACTTTTTTTAATCGAGTTTAACAATTCTTCTAAAGTAATTTCAGATTCTAACTTAACATTAAATGAATGAAAGGAAGGTTTAGGGGGACAAGCGAAATCAGGGGTTAAACTATTCAGGAGCTCTTCAGCTCTGTCCTTGTCAACACAACGATTAGACAAATTCGAACGATACCCTTTTATCCACTTCATCTTACGCCACATATCAGACGATGAAGTAGTTTCGTCTATTGACGAGCAAAAGTCTTGCCAAGACTTACTTCGAGCCTGTCGTATAGCTCGTTGAGCATTTGCTGTCTTCTCCTGTAAAATATCCAAATTAATTGGTGATGGACATCGTCTCAAGTTCGCTAAAGCAAGTCGACGTTCAGCTACAGCTTTAGACAATTCAGTTGACCAATACGGTTTAGGATTAAATTTATCACACACATGTTGAGGAATTTTAGTATAAGGAATAAACATATTGGCAGCTAACTGTAAGGTAAGTTCAAACGAGTCATAGAATTCTTGAGGGTCTGGATTAATACAAAAATCAGTAAAACGGTCTTCAATAAATGATGCGTAAGACTGCCAATCACCTTTTTTAAAGTTTCGATTACTTATGAACTGACGCTGAATGTCTATTGTTATAGATAACTTAATAATACGATGGTCACTGCCAAGAGTTTCGTTACTAACTTTCCAGGAGAAAAGGGTAGCTAAATCGGACGAAACAAAGGAAATATCGGGAGCAGACTGTTGCAGCGTGCCATTCACAAAACGAACTCTAGTGGGTTCCCCATTGTTTAAATATATAATATTATTATCTAACATACTATTAAATATTAGGGCGCCTCTTCGATCGGTCTTATAGGACCAATTAGTATGATGTGCATTAAAATCACCTAAAACTAAAGATTTTGATCCAACAAGAGAAAACACATAATCCCAATCATTTTGGGTTGTATAAACTGTTGAAGGACAATATATGGAAATAATGTTCTCAATATACCGACAATTCAGAATTTTTACATGTAATAGTTCAATACCTATATTAGGGCAAGTAGTAGGACACACAACCGCCTTAATGGAACTATGCACTAATATACAAACTCCACCATAAGCGTCGGCCCTGTCCAACCGAAAGGAATTATAACTATACATTCGAAAATAACTCTCAGGATCAAACCAAGTTTCACATAGAACTGCAAAATGAATCTTTTCTTGTGTCAGCAAGGCCTCCAAAGACACGCTTTTAGGCCTTAAGCTCTGACAATTCCATTGAATAATATTGAGACTATATTAGTACAATTACTAGCCATTAATGAAATGATTTAATAATGAATCTATAGAAAAGCTGCTAACTACTTTAGACACTAACCACTCTGCACAAATAGACACTGCTTGTTGAATTTTAACCTCTAAGCATACCTCACTCAGCACGATATTTTTAAGTCTAATCAATAGACGAACAAAGCCCAAGTCCTTCGATCTAGCTTCCCGCGTTTCCTTTATGGTATCGCTGTTATCACGGGTATGGATCTCCTTATCAATTACTTCCGAATGCGCTGCTTCGTCGTACCAGTCAAAGTCGGAAAAGGACTGGGCTGATGCCCGCCGTTGAGGAACTTCACCACGCGATTTACGTTTCTTAGACTTGGCTGGAGTTTTTTGATCATTTGAGCTCGAAGCAAATAACTCAGACCACAAGCGATTCGTTTTAGTGGACAGATTATTGATGGTAGGCTCTGCAGGATTGGAAGTTTCGACTGGCTTTGAAATAGGCGTCTTGGCCATGTTGTCTACAATATTAACTACCGGGGCCGGCGATACATCTCTAGCAGGCACTGGAGAAGGCGGAACGTACAATGTGAGAGCTCGCCTATACGTACAGTTGAACTCGGCCATCAACTCTCTAAGTTTCCTCTCTTTTTTATATACTGGGCATATTTTTTGTAAGGCTAAATGATTTCCTGTACAGTTGGCACAACGGAATGACAAAGTGTCACAGTTCTCATGATTTTTAGTGCATTTAGGGCAAACTATCTTCTTGGATGGACATACCAAACGTGCATGGCCAAATTTCCAGCAGCGTGAGCACTGGGTCACCGGAAAAATAAAACGCTCCACTTTTACTCTCATATAATCGATGTACACGTAGGATGGTAAGAACGAACCTTCAAATCCAAGACGAACGCATTCGCTCTTCACCCAACCCGAAGTAGATTGTTCATCATCGCTAGCTCTCTTATTCAACCTTCTTGCAGACACCAATTTCACCTCACCATCGCACTGCAGATTATCTAATATATCTTTATCCGTAAGGTGTAACTCAATGTTATTAATAACACCATAAGAAATACCAACTTCCGATGTCTTTTGACACTGCCAGTTCAAGTCGCAAAATGCCTTACATTGAACAAAGAAATCCGCGTTCAACTCACTGTCAAAAGTAATAAGTATTTTATGTTGGTGACTGTACTTTACTCTACTTACACCTTTCACATTATTATCTTTGAAAAGGCGGGCTAGTTCAAATTGTTTAGGCAAAGGCTTCGAGCACATTACAGATACCATAGAACTCACTCCAACATCAGTTTGTTGACCATATCTACGTACTTTGCGATGCCGGTTTACTGATTGCCAATCATTTTCCGGAGAATTCTCGCCTCCTTTTCGTTTATTAGATAAGTCGTTTACCTCCATATTCACTGCATTGTAATTAGATGCATCGCTACGCACTGATATATGGTCAAAATCTTCTACATCAGTGAAATGGTTGTCCGCGCTTCCCACTTCGCCGCCGCCACCGCCGCCACTAGTATGGGACATTATCTATCTTCGGATCCCGACCGAGACAGACGGGACCGCTTTATACAAATATAATAACACTGCGGCAGTATATACTGATTAATCTGAACCAAAAACAAGGAAGAAAAGACCAATAAAACAATTAATAATGAATAAAATACCACAACAGCTTTCAAACACGTCTTGCCGCCATTAGTTTTTTGAGCTGCAATCTTAAAAATGAAGCTGAAAAGGGAAAGACGAGAATATGTTTTATTCCACTGAGATCAATTTTATTGTATTTATTCGTATTTATAACTGAACACAAATTTACGCCGGCCGAATTTCCTTGTTCTAACTGCGTTTATATTTCCCGACTCTATCGGTTATCAACCACGGTCTGCTACCATGATAGATTTGGAAGATAATAAGAGTTGAAATAAAACGTGAACGTAAAGCATAAACGTATTCTTGTATTGAAGTAAACAAACATGTCACATTATATGTAGTTGCTGTGACAATAACCTAATAAGAAAGTTGCGTTCTTAATGTCCAACAAAATCTTATGGCACTTACGTCCCTTTCTTTAAGGAAGGCGGTTTTTTAGAAATATCTCAGAAACCTTTGAACCGATCTTGTTCGAAACAATTTTCGCTGAAAGAATTTAATAAGCCCTATGAACATGTTTTTTTTCATATTTTTAAAATACACGGTTCAAAAATTAGAGGGGGGGGGGACACAATTTTAGTGACTTTCGAGGCGACTATCTCCGACTCTATGGAAAAACCGAACCGAAAACGAACCGAGAATCGATTGATGATGCCACACGTGGGCTTGCAATGAAAAAAAAATGTTGAGTTTCAGTTTTATGTATGGAGTGCACCCCTAAAAAAATTTTTCTTTAGTCATTTAATTACAAAACTATGTAACGGTTAACAAAACACACCTATCCTCAAAATTTTATTCAAATACACCTTATAGTTTTCGAGTAAAGTGCCTGTGACATACGGACGGACAGACAGACAGACAGACAGACAGACATAAATGACGAATCTATAAGGGTTCCTTTTTTTGCCATTTGGCTACGGAACCCTAAAAACGATACAACAACAAAAGATATATCGCGAACAACATTTTAAAGAAGTTTTTTGGGCAAAGTTGCGTTATCTCAAGAATGGCCAGCGCTATAAAACAGCTGTTAGATACCACTGTGGAATGTATGAACGCTCTTAAGAATTTGGATTTACCTACCGAAAAGTGGGATGCAATCGTGATGTTCATCGTCGTATCCAAGCTAGATGTTAAGAGGGGGCGCTCCGCGAAATCGGGGTTCTTAGATTGAATATTTACCTATGACAAACTAAAGCGAATGCCAGGAAAAAGAACATACCAAAACTACATCATATTTGCAATTGAATCGTCTGAACAAAACCATACAAAACCAAAATTGCCTCGATAGAACAGAACCGCCAAAACATGTCTTATTTTTACTCAATTTCAATAGTGTGAGGTTCCCGTGCATATAAATTAAGTAAAAGTTGAGTGTATAATAGCTTTTCACATTACCTAATGAAAGTACTAGCGGGGTATTTTTATGTAGTCCCTTTTCAGACTTATTGAGGTGAAACGTATTTGGCGTATAGGCCTTTTTTATTTAGCGCGATACCCTTTCTCCCGTCGCGTGTTTCGTGCGGTTCTGTATATCTTCTGTTGCCGTTCGCGGGCGGAGTCAGTCGTAATCGCTCCGCTGAGACGAGAGGACTACGTTCTGTGCTCTCACGACAGCACGATGAACATAATTATTTCAATAATATTGTGACCCAGGATATTCGTCCAGTGAATGAACGTATCATTACATTCCAGTAGATATTTTGCTACTTTTTGAAATAATATATTTAAAAGTCGACCTTAACATATAGATCTTAAAGTTCAAAATACAACTATAAGATTACGCAGCGATCCGCCGGTGACCGTCTTCTTAGAATAATTTGTGCAGTACATGCAAAACTAGACGAACATTTTTCTGTCGATCGTGTATTTACTTTATGAAAGATTATCACTATCACTACATAGTATAAAACAAAGTCGCTTCCCGCTGTCTGTCCCTATGTATGCTTAGATCTTTAAAACTACGCAACGGATTTTGATGCGGTTTTTTTTAATAGGTAGAGTGATTCAAGAAGAAGGTTTATACGTATAATATAGTATCCGTGCGAAGCCGGAGCGGATCGCTAGTTGAGAATAAATCCGGTTATGTTCAAAATCGATGTCTGAGAGGTCTAAATACGAATTCATAGTCAGAAATATTTCAAAAAGTGGTCGCATTATTTAAAATTTTTTAAACATTCGTTGTAAATTAATATGCGCGTTTTTTTAAAGAACAACATACATTGGCAGGCTTCTCGAGGGTGAATATTCTAGAAATGATGTCCATTTTGAATTCCAAGATGGCGGACATTGCTTTTCGAATTTAAACTTTCGTGAGACGTGTTGAAACAGTACTAATAATTACACGGTTCAACTCACTTATTAAATGTCACTACTTTAACTCACGTATTAAATGTCACTACGGGCGACATGTTTCGAACTCTTCGGGAATTCTTCTTAAGGATGAGTGTTTTCGCGGCGGTGTCGCTTGAATCTTGTCGTGATTCAAGCGACACCGCCGCGAAAACACTCATCCTGAAGAAGAACTTCCGAAGAGTTCGGAACATGTCGCCCGTAGTGACATTATTGACATTGTTTTTCTTTAAAGTCATCACGGGTGTCGCTTTTAGGGTTATCGAGAGTGCAGATTCCAACAATTATTGCCTGCGAACTTGGACATTTTGATATTAAAAAAGTGAACATAATTATGCACTTTTTCTTTAATATGTTCAAAATTGATAACTAAAGGGCCAAAGCGTCTCCATTGTCTCCAAGTACTAATCCGAGATCAGAATTGAAAAATTTGGCCGCCACACAGTGGTGGCCTGAAAATCTGACTTTCATAGACATGATCGACATTTTCATCATATATTATAGTTTTTTTTAATGCTACTAATAAATTCACTGTTAAATTCACGTATTGAACGTCACCACAGGCGACATGTTTTGAACACTTGCGGAGTTCTTCTTCAGGATGAGTGTTTTCGATGTTTGTTTTGAAGAAGAACTCCCGAAAAGTTCGAAACATGTCGCCTGTTGTGACATTTAATGCGTGAATTTAACCGTGGATTTATTAGTAGTATTTTAGACATGTCTCACAAAAGTTTAAATTCGATTATAGCTTTTTTTGCTTTAGGCTTTTACTAGCCATTATTATGCTAGCTTACAACCCGTATGTGATTTAGTAAAAAAAGCGGCCAAGTGCGTGTCGGACCACGCACAACGAGGGTTCCGTGCATATTAAAAAGGTTTATCGTTACTGAAATCTTATGGCACTTACGTCCTTTTCTTTAAGGAAGGCAGTTTTTTAGAAATATCTCAAAAACTTTTGAACCGATCTTGTTCAAAACAATTTTTGCTGAAAGAATTTAATAAGCCCTATAAGCATGATTTTTTTCATATTTTTAAAATACACTGTTCAAAAATTAGAGGGGGGGGGGACACAATTTTAGTGACTTTCGGGGCGATTATCTCCGACTCTATTCACTTAATGAAAAAAATTGCTGAGAAACCTTATATTTATTTTGAAAGGCCTATCGATTGATGTGCCACTCGTGGGCTTGCAATGAAAAAATTTTTTTTACTTTCAGATTTATGTATGGAGTGCACCCCCAAAATTTTTTTTTTGTAATTTAATTACAAAACTATGTAGCGGTTAACAAAATACACCTAACCTCAAAATTTTATTCAAATACACGTCATAGTTTTCGAGTAAAAGGCCTGTGACATACGGACGGACAGACAGACAGACAGACATGACGAATCTATAAGGGTTCCGTTTTTTGCCATTTGGCTTCGGAACCCTAAAAACGGAAGGCCATATTTCAGTTATAGCTCCGGTGGTTTTTTAAGCAACAAAATGTAGGTAGTGGTATTCCTTGGGTAATTAAAGTAATTTGTACTCTATAAAGTGCGTGTTTTCGCGGCGGGGTCGCTTGAATCTTGTCGTGATTCAAGCGACACCGCCGCGAAAACACTCAATCCTGAATAAGAACTCCCGAAGAGTTCGAAACATGTCGCCCGTAGTGACGTTTAATACGTGGGTGAACCGTGTAATTATTGACATTGTTTTTCTTTAAAGTCATCACGGGTGACGCTTTTAGATTGCAACAATAGGGGCGTAGACACTAAATAAAATAATGTGATGTTTTCTCGAAGAAGGATAAAAAATTTAGTCAAATGGAGAAAAAATCAACGCAAAAAATTAAATAATCACGAAGTTATAAGTGTCCAAAGTTTTAAGAAGGGATGTGTTCTGTCCCTTTTTCGCAAAACGCAACCTCATATGAAACGATGACGCTGGAAGAATGTGACCTCACAGAAGACGGCAACGTGCCGCGCGCATCGTGGTCGGCGACGCCGTCGACGCGGCCTGCCGGCAGCATCCTGTAATGTGACGTCACACACCGTTTGCGTTTTCTCTCTCTAACAAGCAATATTAAAACGGTTGTAGCTTCGTAATTCTTTGAGATATCCGAATGGGATTTTCGTCACTATGCATATTTTTTTGCCTTCTTTCTTTTGGAGTAATAATAATTTTCGAGTCTGCACCCGAATTATTGCCTGCCAAGTTGGACATTTTTATATTAAAAAAAGTGAACACAATTTTGCAGTTTTTCTTTAATACGAGTATGTTCAAAATTGATAACTAAAGGTCAGGGCCAAAGCGTCTCCATTGTCTCCAAGTACGAATCCGAGATCAGACCCCGTATCATGGTCGGCCTTATCACTCGATAAGTGACAAGATAGGGGCATCGTCTCGTTCTATCAAACGGTGTCGGACGCTCTATCCTGTCACTTATCGCGTGATAAGGCCGACCATGACACAGGGTCAGAATTGAAAAATTTGGCCGCCACACAGTGGCCTGAAAATCTGGCTTTCATAAACATGATCGAAGTTTTCATAATAAATTACAGTTTTTTTTTAATGCTACTAATAAATTCACGTATTAAATGACGCGATAGGCGACATGTTTCGAACTCTTCGGGAGTTCTTCTTCAGGATTAGTGTTTTCGATGTTTGTTTTGAAGAAGAACTCCCGAAGAGTTCGAAACATGTCGCCTGCCGTGACATTTACGTTAATTTTTTAACCGTGGATTTATTAGTAGTATTTTAGATATGTCTCACAAAAGTTTAAATTCGATTACTTATAGCTGTTTTTTTGCTTTAGCCTTTTACGAGACATTATTATGCTAAATTACAACCCTTACGTGATTTAGTAAAAAAACGGAAGGTCATATTTCAGTTATAGCTCTCGAAACTGACTTAGCTGTGACGTCATGGAAACCGCCACAGCCGCCGCCGCGACAGAGCGGCGCCGACGCGGGGACAGACGAGCGGGGCAGAGCAGCGCACGGCACCGCGCCCCACCGCACCGCTACCCGCCGACCCGTATATAAGCGCCGCGCGCCCGTCAGACCAGAGGAGTTTAGCTAGCGGCTCGCCGTGTGCTCAACTCTCTCCCCTCGCCCTCCTCTCCTCCCCGCCACTGGCGCTTGGCTACCCCGAGTTCTAGCCGTGGCATCCCGACTCCTGGCACTTGGCTACCCCGAGCTTGCCGGAGTCTTCCGCCTCCCCTCACCCCTTCCAGGCCGCTTGGCTACCCCGAGCGCTGCCTGAGGAGTGAGTTAGTAGGACCGCCCCGATATCCCTGGCGCTTGGCTACCCCGAGTGATAAGCCGGGATATCGAACCCGTAACCGAATCCGCGATACTTCCTGGCGCTTGGCTGCCCCGAGTTACTAAAAGCCGGAGTACCGCAATCCCACCGTTCCCGTCTCTCAACGACCCCGTATCAAAATCCCGGGGCGACCGCGCCCCACCTCGCGCGCGATAGCGATAGGGATAACCTAGGTTAGGGGTGATCTTTGGTAAATAAAAGGGCGACAAGACCCACTTTCTAATATTAATCCGACCGCTGTTCTCATTTACCCCTGCTCCTGCTAGGCTCCTTCCCGTCTGAGTTAGCTAGGAAACCCTCACACGCCCTTCAGGCAGAGGGATATGTGTGTGTGGCTAAACCCGCACATCACATAGCTACTAGCGAAAATTATATCTTCAAATATAGGTACTTACAGATTTTGTCTTTCTTTCCACTTATTATAATTATCTATAGGTATTCATCATGTTTCATCTGACTGTCGGGGCATATACTATGCGAGAAGGAGCGGGGCAGCAATAGACGCATCAGCGCGGCAGGTACGGGGCGCGCGGGTGATTTCTGATTTTTCCCTGGCGATACGCCCCCTCTTAACAGTCATAAACACTGGGAAGAGGCGATTAGTGGAGATAGTTCTGATGATATACCAGAGTTTGAGAGATTGAAGCTGTTCCTGGAAACACGGTTTCGCACGTTAGAGATGATCGAGCCTGCAAGTAAAGGTTACAAACAACCACAAGGTGTCAAACCGAAGACCTTTCATGCGACGGCTAGCAACGAAGTTCTACAGTGCACCTTCTGCAAAGAAAATCACTACATATATAGTTGCAAGCAGTTTGCTAAGTTACCCATGGAAGAAAGATACAGCTTCGTTCGAGACAACAACCTGTGTTTTAATTGCCTCATACCTAATCACAACGTGTTCAAGTGCAAGCAACGAACAACATGTCAAATCTGCAAAAGAAAACACCACTTGTTCGGTGCATGTGCATCGAACACGTGACCGGCCGCTCGCGCCCTACTTTGGCGATGCGGTCGTTTCCTAAAGTTAGTGCGTTTTCTGACACCGTCGCGATCGCATTCTAACATTTTTATAACATTTAATTAACCTTAACATTTTACTTATTTTACTAACATTGTAGAAGTGTAATATATAACAATTGAAGTTTAAACTCTATCCTTTCATTCTACCAAACAAACACCTACTTGCACCCCAACATTTGGTCCTTCGAACAAAGTACTTCGCGCGTTGGTACTGAGACCATTGGGACACGTATCGCGAGTGAAGTGCAGGAACTAGTAGAACATTTGGGCAGTGCAGGTAGCAGTAACAGCCTGGTGCAGAACTACAGCTGTAAACATTCAGCAACGGAGTACATTCAGTAGCGAGGTGACGTCAAGTACAGGAAACATTCAAGTAAGATCTTTCCATATTTAAACTATTAACATCGGCAGTATGCTGGACGTAGGAAATCAGTTCCTTATAGCCGAAGAAATCAGGTCCAGTTTGACCAATTTCAAGAAAGATGGGTCAGAAAGGAAAAGCAATGAGGAGTATTTGAGACGAAAGTTAAACAAATTAGAAGAATTATGGACAGAATTTCAATTTAACCACGAACGGCTGTCAATGGAGATAAGCCCTCAAGATGCCTACTTCACAGGTAAACATTACGAAGCAGCGAAGGAGACATACAATCTATTAAAGACATTGATTAACGACGAATTTCGTAAGATCAAAGGAAATCCGAGTGCCCAGACAAGAACTGAAAACAAGGGAGATAAACCTCGGCCAGCGGAGGAATCAGGCTCAAGGAGCCAATTGCTAGATTCACAGAGCAGAGCTCAGAACAAGACAGCGGATGGGCATACACCGGAGCAACAGTATGATCATGAGGTTTATAAGAATCATGGGGTATACAGTAGAATGGATGACGCGTTGCGCAGGCAGGAGGCGAACTTTAGAGCGTTTCAAAGAACAATTGCTAACATTGACTTAGAAACCTTATGTGCCAAGGGGGAGTATGAAAACGCTCTAAAAACATTGAACACGAGGTGGTCAGCCATTGACGCACTACATTTGGAGATCGATAGTGAGTTGAACGGAGAAAACTTAGCATACGAAGAAAGTTTCGCTTCTTTCGAGCGAAAATATAACAGTTTAAACAAAGCTATTAACAGTAAGATGTGGTCAGTATCGCACAGGGAGAAAACAACGCCCATGCTAGAGCTACCAATGTTCAGTGGAAACTACAACCAGTGGGTCTCGTTTAAGGACTTATTTGTAGAGGCTATACATACAAATCCAACATTATCGAACGCGCAGAAAATGCAGTTCCTAAAGGCTAAAATTAGAGGCGAAGCAGAGAGACTCATCCAACATTTACCAATAACTTCCGACAATTACAGGACTTGTTGGGAAATACTAAATCATCGTTACGATAACAAGAGAATGATATTTACTTCCCATATGAACATTTTATTCGGACTTCAAAACATTCAACAAAACTCGATGGTACAGATTAAGAGGCTGCATGATGTGTCTATGGAAACTTTCAACGCCATAAAAAACTTGGGTATAGATACAGCAACGTGGGATCCAATTTTGGTCCATATCTTGTGTCAAAAACTGGATTCGGAAACATACACAGACTATTTGGAGTCACTTAGAAATACCAAGGATATGCCGATATTACAAGAGCTTTTAGATTTTCTAGAAGGCAAGTTCACGACCCTGGAAACATCGGCTCGTCGCCGACAAGACGGACAACAAAAATTGAGTCCACAACAGTCAACGACTTCTCAACAACATTCTTCAACTTACAGAAAACCGTTAAATACCTTTAACAATTATAGAACCAACGGAAACTACGCATCTATTGCGAAAACATTCCAAGGGTCGGGTTTCAAGTGCCCATTGTGTAAAGGCGATCACGGAATTTATAATTGCAAGTTTTTTCTGCAAATGCCGAACGATAGAAAATTGAATACAGTAAATAGGTTAGCGCTATGCGTGAATTGCTTATTCTCGCATAATGGCAAAACATGTAATTCTGCTAAAAAGAGTCGCAATTGTCAAGCGGCCCATAACACAATTCTACATGACGCGTTGAATAAGTCAACGACCAACTCAGTTATGACGTCACAGAGCAAAGAGCGTACTAGTAACATGTCGCACGTAGCGCAAACTCGAGATAAACATTCTGAAATTCTACTAGCCACAGCCCAACTGAAAGTATTGGGCGCTGACGGATCATATTACAATCTGAGGGCCCTAGTAGACCAGGGATCCCAAATATCATTAATATCAGAACAGGCTGCTCAAACACTAAAGATTAAGAGGGAGAAATGTAGGGGAATGATCTTTGGAATAGGGCAACGAGAAAACAATTGCAAGGGAAAAATTCATATTACATGCAAATCAAACTATAATGATTACACCTTTAATGCGGAAGTAGTAATTATGAATAACCTTATAAAAAATCTTCCCAACAAAACATTTAGCAAGCCCTCATGGTCCAACATTCAGAACATTGACTTGGCAGACCCGGAGTTCTACATAAGCCGACCAGTAGATCTACTTTTGGGAGCCGACGTCTTCCCTAACATTATTATGCACGGGATTATAAGAAGTGAAGATACTTCAACACCTATGGCGCAACAAACACAACTTGGTTGGATGCTGTGTGGTAGTGCAGAAACATACCATTGCAACGTAGTAATAGACAACCTTGAAGACATACAACATTTCTGGGAGATGGAAGATATAACAGAAGAAGAAGATTTATCAACAGAGGAGATACAATGTCTGAAATATTTTCATGAGACGACTATTCGAAAACAAGACGGAAGGTATGAGGTGCGACTACCAATGAAGCCTAATTTTGAGACGAATCTCGGATCATCTAAACACAAAGCTTTAGCCCAATTTCGTAATTTGGAACGAACATTTGAGAAACAGCCAAAGTTAGCATCCGACTATAAAACATTCATGAAGGAATACGCAGAGTTACAACATATGACACCGTCAAAGGGTAACAAGACACTTGAATGCTACTTAGCTCATCACGGTATCGAAAAAGCTGAATCATCAACAACACGGTATCGTGTAGTATACAATGCGTCAGCAAAAACGACCACAGGTCATTCACTTAATGACCTCATGTATAAAGGTCCAAACTTACAGCAGGACTTACAATCTTTATTACTGAAATGGAGACAATACCAATTCGTCTTTACTGCGGACATAGAGAAAATGTACAGACAAATCTTGATACATGAAGACGACGCATCATTACAAAGGATATTCTGGCGAGATTCCCCTGAACAGCCCCTCCAATCATTCGATCTAAAAACCGTCACGTACGGCACAAAAGCGGCACCGTTTTTAGCAATGATGACGTTGAGGAAACTAGCTGCAGATGAACGAGAAAACTTCACAGAAGCTTCAAAGGTTCTGGAACATTCTTTCTACATGGATGACTTAGTCCACGGAGCGTACTCCATAGAACAGGCAAAACAGATGATTAAAAGCCTCGACCTCTTATTGAAAGCTGGAGGATTCAATTTGCGTAAATGGTCAGCTAACACTTTGGAGTTATTGGAAGATGTAACAGGCAAACAACATGATGTTATTTTTAATCATAAATCAGATGTGGTCCCCAAAACCCTAGGTATATGTTGGAATCCAATCAAAGACACGTACACATTCAGATATGAAACGACGAAGCGTAACAAACTGACAAAGAGAACCCTTCTGTCTGAAATTTCGAAAGTGTTTGATCCATTAGGATGGGTAGCGCCGGTAGTCACAAAATTAAAATTATTATTCCAAAACGTTTGGAAATTGGGTGTACAGTGGGACGAGGAAGTTCCAGCAGATGTTAACAAAGAGTGGACCAAGGCTCAGGCTGAACTGAGTACACTAAACGAATATGAAATCCCGCGATGGCTTAATAGCCGCGAACATGACGTCATCGAGCTCCATGGATTCTGCGATTCCTCACTAGCCGCCTTTGCATGTGTTATATATGCACGTAACAAACATCAAAATACAGTAGTACTGGTTGCGGCTAAAACAAAGTTGGTACCCATAAAAACTAAAATTACTCTTCCAAAACTTGAATTGAGCGGCTCTCTTCTATTGGCTAATCTTATGAAGAAAGTTAAACGAGCCTTGGAACATCATGAGATACACACCTATGGTTGGACCGACTCAAAAGTGGTTTTAGGGTGGCTTCAAGGCGAACCGAGTCGTTGGAAGCCCTTCGTCGCAAACAGAGTAAAACAGATAACCGAAGTCATGCCCGCAGAACAATGGCATTACGTAGGAACAAGTGAGAATCCAGCCGATGCAGCGAGCCGGGGCTTGTATGCCTCACAACTGCTAAGCGAACAGTCCTTGTGGAAACACGGACCTACCTGGCTACCTACATTTCAGGCTGAAAACATTGATAAAGAAACATTCATAACAGACCAAGAGAAAAAAGTATTACAGTCAAACGTCATACAACATTCGAATACGGGTCCTAACATTATCGAACAACTATTGCATAAATACAGCTCATGCGATAAAATAATACATATCTTAGCATGGATACAAAGAGCGTTGACTCCTAAACATAAACACCGCCCGAGCTATCTCACATTACAAGAATTACGTAAAGCTAAACTGACGATAATTAAACATGTACAGCAAAATGACTTTAGCGACGAACTAGAACACTTGCGCAAGCACAAATGCGTACAAACACAAAGTAAACTAAAAGAATTACGGCCTTTTATTGATCAGCAACATATCTTACGAGTACGAGGGCGCCTTAACCAAGCGTTAATAAACGAAGAAATGAAACATCCAAAAATAATACCCAAGGATTCTCGTCTCGCAATCCTACTGATTGATCAAGCACACAAGTTAACATTGCATGGAGGCGCTACAGTAACTTTGGCAGCCCTGCGCCAGGAATACTGGATTACCGGTGGATACAACACTGTGAAAAGAGAATTAAGAAAATGTGTTACATGCCGGAAACAAGAGGGACATAAAAGGTATCAGCTGATGGGAGACCTACCCGCTGCCCGTTGCAATCCCGCCAAACCATTTTTTCACACGGGGATAGACTATACAGGAGCCGTAGATATCAAGGCAAGCAAGGGCCGTGGAGCAAGAACCTTTAAAGGGTACATAGCCATTTTTATCTGTATGGTGACTAAAGCTGTACACCTAGAATTGGTTACAGATATGACCAGTGCGGCGTTCTTGGCAGCACTCAGAAGAATGGCGGCTAGAAAAGGCGCCCCAGGTCACATTTACAGCGACAATGGTTCGTGTTTTATTGGAGGGAACAGGAAATTGCAAGAAGAATACCAACATCTACAACACACCACTGACAATAACTTTTTGGCGGAAGTTACCGGAATGAACATTGAATGGCATTTCAATGCACCATCTTGGCCAAGTGCAGGAGGCATTTGGGAACGGGCTGTTAGAAGCCTAAAATATCATTTAAAACGTGTTGTAGGGGAACAAAAATTAACATTCGAAGAATACTCCACCATCCTGTCTCAAATAGAAGCCTGCCTAAACTCTCGTCCGTTGTGTGCGTTAAAGGAAGACATTGATAATCTCGATTTCTTAACTCCAGCGCACTTTTTGTCTCCGGGAAGACCAGGTGTAACAGTCATTGACACAGCAGAAGACGCACGCACCAGATGGCATCTAAGTCAAAAGTTGTTCCAAGACATTTGGAAAAAATGGAAAACAGAATATTTAACTCAGTTAACATCAAGAACAAAGTGGCAAGTACCCCAAAAGAATGTAGAAGTTGGAAACATGGTGATTATCCATGAAGATAATCTTCCACCCGGAAAATGGGCTATGGGTCGAGTAATTGACGTCCACCCCGGCAAAGACGGCTACGTGCGCGTTGTAACATTAAAAACAAAAAATGGCACACTGAAAAGACCCGTAGTGAAGCTATCCGTTCTTCCCATCGACAAAGAACCAGAGAAGCTATTAGATCAAGAAAAAGAGAAGACACAGCGATTTACACGCAAACAGAAACCTTATGTTTTATCCCTTGTTCTGATGTTTATCTACTTCATGACAATATTAACTACAGGAACTTGCATGAAAACAACACCACTAAATAAACACCAAGCGCTTTACTTTGATAAAATGGCTACGATGCAGATTATCAGAGACCAGTGGAAAATAATAGCCTACTACAACTTGGATCCCTACTGGGATGGTTCAATAGCCTTCAAAAAATATTATCAACATTTAGACAACATGTGTACACATATACAACAAGTGACGCATTGCGAAATCATCATGTTACAGTTACGTCACGGTTACGATGAGTTGGAATACAATAACAGAGTTTTGCTGAAACAACAATTACGACGAGCCCGAAGGAGGCGCGGTCTCATTAACGGCGTAGGGAACATTGCAAACAGCCTATTCGGAGTATTGGATAGTCATTTCGCCGAACAGTACGAACGAGACATTGGTCTAGTACGAGAGAACACGCAACATTTAGCCCAGTTATGGAAAAACCAAACCTCTGTCATAGAGGCAGAATACAATCTGCTACAAAGAACGGAAGATACCATAGAGAAACAACACAAGATTATAAACAACCACTTATCACGTTTAGAAATGAATTCATTGACAATATCAAAGCGCGTCAATGAGATTGATTTCACAGCAGAATTTACTTTAATAGCAATGGCCGCAAATAACATACTGACCCATCTAAAAAGTATTCAAATTACACTACTGGATACAATTACTGATATTCATAATGGACACATCAACATTAACGTGATAAGCCCGCAACAACTTCAAAAGGAATTAAGTACGATATCCGGGCAGTTGGATAAAGAACTTACGCTGCCGATCGATAACATTCAACTTGACTTACCGAATATTTACCATTTACTGCGGATCAAATGTGTCATGACAAAACGATACCTCCTTCTAGAAGTACGGATCCCACTGATTAGTAGAGATAACTACGATCTATATAAAATTCAGGCAATTCCCCAACAAGTCGGCAAAAACATGCATCTCGTAATCCCCATAGAGAGTCATGTTGCAATTAATCTTAAGAAAGACGCTTACTTTCCCGTGACATCAAGCGAGTTAGAACACTGCATGTCACGTGACTCCATAACATATATATGCCAACTGAACACTCCTATCTACAAAATGAAAAGTGACCTTGATTTTTGCGTGAAAGAAATCAACGCCGTATATCAGTGTAAAACTAACATTATCGCATGCCAGAACAGGTGGATAAGTTTGTCAAAAATGAACCAATACTTATATTTTTGCTGTGATAACTGTCACCTACGAACGTTGTGCAAGGCTCAAGTTACAGCACATCAGCTGACTGGAGCGAACATTATAAACATTCCTGAAGAATGTCTCGTCAAAATGGATAATTTAACTGTATACACCCACAAAACGAAAGAGAGCACCCTCACCATAACACCCAAAATTGAAATTCCGGATATAGCCCCAATAAATAACGTGATAAATATAACAATGCAAAAAATTGCTGTGGAAAGCAAAACAGATGACACAAACACGCTTTTAAGGGAAAGTATTGAACAGAAAATTAGGATTATGAAAGAAGAACAACCCCTAGCAGATGGGGTGTCTGTCCACGATATTCATCATTACGTGCTCATCTACATTATGTTGATAGCGGGAGCCATTATAGCGCTTATCTTCATTTGGCGAAAAATGAGTCACAAGTCAGAGCCCACAGCATCGTCTTCGACCCGTTCAGCGGCGGCGGACGGCCGCGGCCGGGAGGACGGTCCCGAGCCCCCCGCCCGCAACACCCGTATGCAAGCTAGTGAAAGTGCGCGAGTGCAAATAAACGAAAGTGATATAAACACCAACACGGTTCGGTATAAAGATAGGGGCACAACCCCAGTATTAAGAAAAATCGCGTTTAGTGACGACTCTATGTGATCGTTATCCTTGCTTTATAGGACTTTAAGTTTAATACAATTTTATGATTCATTTTGTCCCATTACGTATATACAACTCCTAAATTTGTTTACATTAATCTGTAGAGATTATTAACTTTTATTCTTGTATCTTTTGCCCTCGGCAAGATGTTCGGTGCATGTGCATCGAACACGTGACCGGCCGCTCGCGCCCTACTTTGGCGATGCGGTCGTTTCCTAAAGTTAGTGCGTTTTCTGACACCGTCGCGATCGCATTCTAACATTTTTATAACATTTAATTAACCTTAACATTTTACTTATTTTACTAACATTGTAGAAGTGTAATATATAACAATTGAAGTTTAAACTCTATCCTTTCATTCTACCAAACAAACACCTACTTGCACCCCAACACCACTCCTTATTACACAGAGAGAAGAAGCAAGTAGGTGAAGAAAAACAGGTTACAACTGCAACGATAGAAGAACAACATACACCATAAAATGAGAAAGAGACATTTACCAAGGTCACAGGGCATGTGGCTAGTGGAGAACAGCCTGGTCAAAATATATTGTTAGCAACGGCACTGGTGGACGTCACGTCGAGTTCAGGTCAGTCACACGTCTTCCGTGCTCTCATCGACCAAGGTTCGGAGGCGTCGTTCGTGACGGCGAGGGTGGTCGTCGAGTTATTGGGCTTAACGAAGACCCAAATCAGCGGCGTCGTCTCTGGTGTTGGCGAAGGTAATCAAATGTCTCTTAAACATATAGTAGATTTACAAATAAAGTCTAGGTATGATTCAAGTTTCATATTAAATGTAAATGCATATGTATTAAGGTCTTTAACGCGTAGGTTACCTGCAAGGGAGATCCGAGGTTATATTTGGCCTCAGCTTCAGGAGGTAAAGCTGGCTGACCCAACGTTCAACGTACCAGGTAGGATAAATATCTTACTTGGCGCGGACGTCTTTGGTAGGATCATAGACACAGGGCTGATGAGAGGGCCGGGCAACGTAGTTTCACAGCACTCCCATTTAGGTTGGATATTGTCAGGCGATAATAATAATAAATAATAAATAAATAACAATAAATAAATAACTTGACCTGTTTGGAATTACATCAAGATCGCCAATCGGTCAAGAAATGTTACAAGCCTACACATGACAAGACAGGTTAAAGAAGATAACAACTTACTGAGGAAGTTCTAGGAATTGGAGACAGAGCTTTATACAACCAAGAAAGCTTGGTCTAAAGAGGAAGAAAAATGTAAGGAAATCTATAAGAGTACAACAAGAAGAGATGCAGCTGGAAGATATGAGGTACATCTACCGCTGAAACAAAATATAGAAGAAATGCTAAAGCTCTGCGGTGAGACGAAGCATCAAGCCATTACAAGGTTCAAATAGTTAGAAAGGAAGTTTATTAGGAATGACAAGCTGAAAGAGGAATACACGAAGGTCATCAATGAGTATTTACAATTAGGGCACATGAAAAAGGCAGAGAAGGAAAATGAAAGCGCAGCGTTATACCTTGCACATCACGCTATCGTCCGAGAAGATAAAGATACGACGAAGGTACGCGTGGTTCTGATGCCTCTGCGAAGGGATCTAATGGTCAGTCCTTGAATGACAGCATGCTGGTGGGTCCTACCTTACAACCTGACCTTCGCAGCCTCATCATTCGCTGGAGACGTCACAAAATCTGTGTGGTGGGCGATATAGTCAAAATGTATCGTCAAGTTAAAATGGCAAACAGCCATACTGATTTACAGCGAATAGTGTGGCGCAATGAGGCTTCTGAAAGTTTGGAAAATTACCAGCTATTGACGGTAATTTTTGGTACCGCGGCTGCACCTTACCTGGCTGGATGAATCGGAGAAATATCCACGAGGCTCAGAAGCAGTAAAGGATTGTTTCTACATGGACGACTTGATGACGGGCCATGAGGATTTATCTGAAATGAAAGTCATTTGTAATGAAGTAAATATGTTATTAAAGGCAGGTGGCTTTCACATGCAAAAATGGTCAAGCAACTCCGAGGACTTGTTGAAATTCTTGCAAGATAGCAGTGAGCGTAAACAAACAGTGGACAACCTGGAAATTAAACTAGATAAGGTGATCAAAATACTTGGACCTACCTGGGACAGGAACGATGACACCTTTAAAATCACTGTGAACTTACCGGAACAAAGGAACCCTGTAACAAAAAGGTCAATTTTATCAGATGTGGCAAGTCTTTTCGATCCCTTAGGATGGCTGGCTCCAGTCATCATAACAGCAAAGATCATGATACAAAAATTATGGCTTATGGGTAGGATGAAGAATTACCTGCAGAGTTGGTGAACGAATTGATGAGCTGAACGAGCTGCAAACAATTGAAGTCACGCGCTGGTTGAAGACCACGTCACGTTGCAAAGATATACAGCTCCATGGTTTCGCTGACGCTTCGTCTGTAGTATTAAAGGTATAATGTTTTGTAAGAATTTTTTTTTTATTCACACACATGCTAATTATTTTAACCTTACTTAAACCTAACCTAACCGCCAGCGTATCAACGTCACCCAGCTTCGCGGGGTGCCTATTTCCGCTCTAAGGGACACAAGCTAACCCTAACCTAACCTACAAATAATACCATTGTTACAATTATTTGTCGTTTACGTTAACGTGTTACCAGTTTATCAGTGGCACTGTTGTGTGTCAGCGGTTACTCGTCGTCGTACCTACACCAACATGCTTTAGAGTAAAATAGGTAAGAAATAATAGTGATAATGCCAATAGTACATTATACTTACTGAGTTCTATATCGAACAAAGTTATATCCAATGTATGTTATTCGCAATGACTGTTAGATTAATAGTTGGTATATTACAAGTTCATTATATCTGTTGATAATTATATTACATGAGAATATATCAAATGTTGTTATATCAAAAGTGCATTATATCCTTTAATCGTTATATCCAGTGAAAATATATCAAAAAAAATTATATCGATCGTTACGCACCCAACAACAACTGATGGGTCAGTTGCCTGCCCCACGGGTCACTCCTCACAGGGCATTCTTGAATAGTGGAGTTGATTACGCTGGACCTGTACGATTGAGGACTTCCAAGGGCCGTGGTCACAAGTCGACGAAGGGCTACATCTGCTTATTCGTTTGCATGTCCACAAGAGCGCTACATTTGGAGGCTGCAACGGATCTCACAGCACAAGGGTTTCTTGCGGCTTTCCGCAGATTCGTTGCCAGGAGAGGTCATTGTTTATATCTGTGGAGTGACAATGGCACAAACTTTGTCCGAGCCGACAAAGAATTGAAGCATATGTTCACCGAAAGTAAATCGACCGTAGCCAAGGAAATAGCGGAACTATTAACCAATGATGGCACCACCTGGCACTTAATTCCTCCAAAGGCTCACAATTTTGCTGGACTCTGAGAGGCGGGCGTGCGCTCGGCTAAAAGACATTTAAACCGTATTAATGGGACCACAAAGTTGACTTACGAAGAAATGGCAACGAGACTAGGAATGTTAACGTGCTAACCAGATGGCAGCTGATACAAAATCGGATGCAGGATTTTTGGCGAAGGTGGAAAGCAGAGTATCTGAATACTTTGCAACAGAGACACAAGTGGCAAAACACGGTTAACCCTCATAGTGTCGGAGATATCGTAGTGATCAAGGAGGACGATATGCCGCCGGCGAAATGGCTGTTAGCTAGGATAAAGGCCTTACATCCTGGCCCTGACCAGTTGGTGCGGGTTGTTACGGTGCAATGTAAAGGAGATAATCTTCTAAAAAGGCCCTTGTCAAAGCTTATACTATTGCCAAAATTCCAAGATAATTAGTTAGGTACTTACCAGTAGATCATGGTGGGCGGCCTGCTTTACATATTTAGAGTTAAGGTAACCTCTCGCTATTCTGCTCAGGCTTATATAGTCGTGAGTAATCTCATTTTTACCTATAACCCACAGAACAGTCCATTTACCATCTGAAGATCACTATTAGGTTTGTACTCACCCCATCCTGACTAAAGGAGGAACATGATGACCATAAAGGGCTGCTCCATATATCATAAAACAAAAGCGGACCCCTTTATATAATAAATAAATAAATATTAGGGGACAATCTTACACAAATCGACCTAGTCCCATAGTAAGCTCATTAAGGCTTGTGTTATGGGTACTAGACGACGATATATATAATAGATATAAATACTTAAATACATAGAAAACTTCCATGACTCAGAAACAAATATTTATGCTCATCACACAAATAATTGCCCTTACCGGGATTCGAACCCAGGACCTTCAGCTTCGTAGGCAGCGTCACTACCCACTAGGCTAACCGGTCGTCCATAATAAACTCCATAATGTTATTAAATAGCATTATATACACGGTGCCCGTGAGCATTGCGAGAGATTTTAACAGGATATTTCTGACCATATTTTAAGTTAAAAATGTTAATTAACGTCTGCTAAATTCGGCTCGGTTTTAGAGATATATCCATTTTTGTGTAAAAATGTTGTAATGAAATCTCCAGTATGAAATGCCTTTATGATTGCGACGTTGCGAGACTTAACCAACTAATTTATTTTTTTATTTATTTATTTATTTATTTATTTATTTGGAGAACCAACAGCTACAGAAACATATTGACTATATAGATAAAATACAAAAAGCCAATTACAGGTTCCCACCGATAGCATCGCAGTAAACATTTGTGAGATCACTATTTTTACACTGAATTTGTGAGATTTCCTAACTAGGGGTTACAAAATGTGGAAACTTATGTATTCATTTAACTTAACTAAACAACAACATCATACGGATAGGAACACATTATGATTAACTAAAATTTTGAAGCTACGCTCATTCAAAGTAACTTCTTCTAATAACTTGACTTTTAAAAGTCAAAGCCAGTTCTGTCACTATGAGTGTAAAGTCACTACTAAAGGCACGTTTTACTAGAGTAGCAACTATTATGTATGAAAATCTGAACAAAAAAAAAGTTATAATTAGACCTAGGTTCATATAACATTTATTACTCTTTATAACCTCTGGAACTCGTGGTTAAAATCTCTCGCAATGCTCACGGGCACCGTGTATATCCATTCTCTAAGTGTACAATTAATGTTAGGCATTATCTGTGTATAGATACAGCTCAAACTTCCCTAGAATATACAATATATAGTATATAAAGAATGGTATATAAGGAAATGATGTTCTTCTTGAGGTGAACAAACAAGTGAAGTTTGTATATGGATGTGTACTTATACAGAATTAATGGGTCGGGGACCTTATTTATAAAAATATTTATAAACTACTTTTATCTATAATATAACTATGTTTTTATTTACTTACCATTTATTTGTACCAACGGTCAGCATTCGTGCTAGGCGCGGCGCTGCGCACGGACGCGGCGCGGCGCGCCGGCCTCGACCAGCTGCTGCACCACCCCTGGATGAGCGAGGCGCACGAGCTGCCCCAGAGGACCAACGGTCAGTACTCCTGCTGGGCGCGGCGCTGCGCGCGGACGCAGCGCGGCTCGCCGGCCTCGACCAGCTGCTGCAGCACCCCTGGATGAGCGAGGCGCACGAGCTGCCCCAGAGGACCAACGGTCAGTACTCCTGCTGGGCGCGGTGCTGCACGCGGACGCGGCGCGGTGCGCCGGCCTCGACCAGCTCCTGCAGCACCCCTGGATGAGCGAGGCGCACGAGCTGCCCCAGAGGACCAACGGTCAGTACTCCTGCTGGGCGCGGCGCTGCGCGCGGACGCAGCGCGGCTCGCCGGCCTCGACCAGCTGCTGCAGCACCCCTGGATGAGCGAGGCGCACGAGCTGCCCCAGAGGACCAACGGTCAGTACTCCTGCTGGGCGCGGCGCTGCACGCGGACGCGGCGCGGTGCGCCGGCCTCGACCAGCTCCTGCAGCACCCCTGGATGAGCGAGGCGCACGAGCTGCCCCAGAGGACCAACGGTCAGTACTCCTGCTGGGCGCGGCGCTGCACGCGGACGCGGCGCGATGCGCCGGCATCGACCAGCTGCTGCAGCACCCCTGGATGAGCGAGGCGCACGAGCTGCCCGAGAGGACCAACGGTCAGTACTCCTGCTGGGCACGGCGCTGCGCGCGGACGCAGCGCGGCTCGCCGGCCTCGACCAGCTGCTGCAGCACCCTTGGATGAGCGAGGCGCACGAGCTGCCTGAGAGGACCAACGGTCAGTACTCCTGCTGGGCGCGGCGATGCGCGGACGCAGTGCGGCTCGCCGGCCTCGACCAGCTGCTGCAGCACCCCTAGATGAACGAAGCGTATGAGCTGCCTGAGAGGATCAACGGTCAGTACTCATGCTGGGTGTGGCGCTGCGTGCGGACGCGGCGCGGCTGGCCGGCCTCGACCAGCTGCTGCAGCACCCCTAGATGAACGAGGCGGACGAGCTGCCCGAGAGGATCAACGGTCAGTACTCCTGCTGGGCGTGGCGCTGCGCGCGGACGCGGCGCGGCTCGCCGGCCTCAACCTGCTGCTGCAGCACCCCTAGATGAACGAAGCGTATGAGCTGCCCGAGAGGATCAACGGTCAGTACTCATGCTGGGCGTGGCGCTGCGTGCGGACGCGGCGCGGCTCGCCGGCCTCGACCAGCTGCTGCAGCACCCCTGGATGAGCGAGGCGCACGAGCTGCCCGAGAGGACCAACGGTCAGTACTGCTGAGCCACAAAACGTTCGCCCGGCCCTACCCCGCCTGGGACGATCCGATCTAAATCATTTTCCATTTTGAGCCGATTCAATTTTATCTATCCGAATTACATTACCCATTATTTTTGTTTAGGAGAAATCTCTGATGATTAAGAAATTCGTGGAGCGTTTGCCGATGTCGTGAAAAGTAATCGAGCGACGTCGTCATCATCCTCCGTTTGGTGACCGTCGTGCGGCGCCGACCGTGTCAAGTGCTAGGTAACTCTTGAGTGGTACCAGTCTCAGAGCTGCCTCGTACCTCAACACGGCGGCGCCGCGGGCTTCGACGCCGACAACAGATTGTTCAAATCGTTAACTCTTCTAAATTCAAACATTCTGAAGAAACTGGGAACATTATTACCACCACTGCGACACTGACCGGCGGCGGTGGCGCGGTGCGGCGCTTTGGCGATTTTGCTCCATGACGTACCTTTAGCTCATAAAGCGAGATCAGCAAAGCACTGCCCTCGCGCCCACACGACGCGACGAGGGAGCCGGGAATAATAATAATAATATGGGTATAAGGTTTCGCTAACCGATCGGATCTTATTTCCGTCCAGTTTCGGCAATCAACATGCCATACCTATTGCAACAAATACAACAAAAATGTATTTAAAAAAAAAAACAATTATCGAAGCAAACTACGCATTGATTTAGATCGTGTTGGCGACATCTATCGACGCGCCAAAGAAACGTTTACGGCGGCATCGAACGCGGCTACATGCACTACTGCTTCGTCATAAAGCAGTCCGTGGTGCCATCTGTCGCCTGCTGAAGTGAAGGCACCTGCCGGACGCCTGGTCGGGGGGCGGCTTCCCGAGCTGATAAAAGGCGCCAGCTCGAGGCTACGCGCTATACGCTACGCTCATTGGCGGGGGGACGTCCACCGCGAGATCGGGACAACACAGACCCATACAGTCCCTATTCGTCCCGGTACCGCCGCATACCGGGTAGCTGAGACGAATCCAACTACGTGTCTTCATTATTATATATATTTGTAGTAAATTAATTTGAATACATTTATCATGGGAGATATCACGATTAGATATCAATGTTTGCTTTTACAAATGGAATAGGAAAAGTTACATCTAACTAAGTAATACAATCAAAAAAATACCTTATTGTCTAGGCTTTAGAGATCATAATCCATTGACAAGGTTATAATTAATTGTCAATTATTAATCGGATGATTATTGAGTTATCTTATGATTCAAGAAGTTGACTTGGTTCCGGAGATTGAAGTCAAGTATTAAAGGATTGAACAACTAAAAACCTGAAAATCCTACTAGTATTAAGTTGTTTGAAACGTATACTGTAACATTAACAATAATCCCACCAATCAAACCTGGAAACGACCGTACTACTAACGCCATCCAGTAAGGAATAGATACATTAAACACCCGGAAACAACTACTACTAACGCCATCCGGTGAACAATAGAAGCACTAAACCAATGAGAATAACTGTACTACTGACGCCGACTAGTGAGGAAAATGAGTACTAAACACATAGAAAAACGATACTACTAGCGGTTTCTCTCGACGAGCGGGCATACTAAAATAGTACCGAATTCGCCAGAAGATGTCGCAGACCGGTCCAATAGCGTTCCTGCATCGCGCTGTTAAGATTTTTCCTGAATTTTTCGCCAACTTTCGGGTCAAATATCTCGGCCATTTTTGATTTTAGTCAAAAAAGTTTCATACAAAACATACTTAATTTTAACGTATTCGGTCACTAAACAAAACAGTGCGCGGCATACATACCTTTATTTTTGCCCAAGTACCCACATTATTTATAAAGCAGTCTGGAAGAACGCGTTCAATGACATTCGGTATTTAAAATTTTATGTATTTTATTATTTTTCTGGGAGTGCGTTTATTTATAGGCTTTAACAGTAACAAGTGTGACACCACCATGACATTCAATGATATGACTAACTAATCAGATGACTACCAATCATTATGACTTGCGAAAAAAGACCTCACAACAATTATTATAAACTAGGTTATTGCCTTTAACATTATGTAATTGCATACCACCGGGACATTGAATATTATGGCTAACCAATTTTATGACTAACAATAATGATGACCTGCAAAAATTGGAACTACAATTCATATTGTTAAATTTTATGACTTTCGACAGACTAGAAAAAATTATGGTTGAAAACGTTATGGACTGAAAAAATCGGATCTTAAATTTTATGGGAAACAATAGAGACCCCTCAAAAACCTTTGAACCGAGCTTGTTCAAAACAGTTTTCGCTGAAAGAATTTAATAAGCCCTATGAGCCTGATTTTTTTCATATTTTTAAAATTCACGGTTCAAAAATTAGAGGGGGGGGGGGCACAATTTTAGTGACTTCCGAGGCGATTATCTCCGACTCTATTCACTTAATCAAAAAAAATGCTGAGAAACCTTATATTTATTTTGAAAGGCCTATCGATTGGTGTGCCACACGTGGGCTTGCAATGAAAAAAAAATTTTGAATCAGTTTTATGTTTGGAGTGCACCCCTAAAACATTTTTTTTTTGTAATTTAATTAGAAAACTATGTAGCGGTAATGAAATACACCTATCCTCAAAATTTTATTAAAATACACCTCATAGTTTTCGAGTAAAATGCCTGTGACATACGGACGGACAGACAGACAGACATGACGAATCTATAAGGGTTCCGTTTTTTGCCATTTGGCTACGGAACCCTAAAAAACGACGAACCGTTTCGAGAAAAGGTTCTGATGTGTGGGTTTAGACTCACACACATATCCCTCGGCCTGAAGGGCGATTGAGGGTTTCCTAGTTAACTCAGTCGATAAGGAACTTGGCGGGAGCAGGGTTGAATGAGAACAGCGGTCGGGTTAACGGTAAGAAATGGGTCTGTCGCCCTTTTATTTAAGATTCACACCCTATCCTTAATTATCCTAACACTCGCGATACGGGGCACGGTTGCCTCAGGCTTCTGAGATGGTTGGTGAGAGTCGGGAACGGTAGGATTGCAATACTCCGGCTTTAACACTCGGGGCAGCCAAGCGCCAGGAAGTATCGCGGATTCGGTTACGGATTCGGTATCCCGGCTAAACACTCGGGGCAGCCAAGCGCCAGGGATAACGGGGTGGCCCTACGTACTCACTCCTCAGGCAGCGCTCGGGGCAGCCAAGCGCTAGGGATAACGGGGCGGCCCTACGTACTCACTCCTCAGGCAGCGCTCGGGGCAGCCAAGCGCTAGGGATAACGGGGCGGCCCTACGTACTCACTCCTCAGGCAGCGCTCGGGGCAGCCAAGCGCCAGGGATAACGGGGCGGCCCTACGTACTCACTCCTCAGGCAGCGCTCGGGGTAGCCAAGCGGCCTGGAAGGGGTGAGGGGAGGCGTAGGGCTTCGGCAAGCTCGGGGTAGCCATGTGCCAGAAGTCGGGATGCCACAGCTAGTACTCGGGTTAGCCAAGCGCCGGTGGCGGGGAGGAGAGGAAGGCGAGGGGAAGAGAGTTGAGCACACGGCGAACCGCTAGCTAAACTTTTTTTTTTTTAACCTGACTGTGGCTATAATAGGACGGACCCAATATAGCGGTCGGATTGCATGGATATAGCGGTCGGATTGCATGGATATAGCGGTCGGATTGCATGGTCTGCCGGTCTGTTTTTTTTTTTTTTTTTTTAATGGACTTAACTACAAGCCACACAGGACTCTTTTGCTCGGCGCGGACAATAAGGGTCTGCAGGTATTTTTTTTTTTTTTTTTTTTTCCTTGTTAGGCCTGCAGTGCGGCCTGCTACAAATATGATGAGGTAACCTCACTGGGGGCCTTATGGGCCGCCCAGGGGGAAGGTCTGCCGGTCTGACGGGCGCGCAGCGCTTATATACTGGCCGGCGGGTGGCGGTGCGGTGGGGCGCGGTGCCGTGCGCAGCTCTGCCCCGCTCGTCTGTTCCCTGCGTCGGCGCCGCTCTGTCGCGGCGGCGGCTGTGGCGTTTTCCATGACGTCACATGGTAGGTAGTGCCCTTGCGTTGCGCTTCGCTTGGCTCGTCTTGGCGGGGGCACTCCCGTGCCCCCAGATACGCCAGGTCTTACGTCCACGTCTTTCTCTTCGCCCCGCACGGCACCCACGCTACAACTGGCGCCCAGCTCGAGAAAACTAGAGAAATTAAGGAGTTGACCGAGGAAAAGTGCAAGGAGTACCTGGACTAGAAACGTCGAGTTGGCCAACCAGACCTTGATTAAGAAATAGAATCAGTCAGATTGACATAGTATTAATATTATTACGTTCGAGGATGGTGGGAGCTGTTTTTGGTGAGAGATTTTCAAAGTTACGCATTATTGGACAGTTGTTATTATAATTTCGTTTAGAGATATCTCTCACAGAGTAATAAAACCATAACTGATGTCCTTTAAAGCATGCACAAGCTTGTATTGCTAGAAACCAGAAGATAACAGGTTATGTTGTCTTTAAGCAAATGGCAAAGTAGGGTTGTGTAAATGATTATTTGTTTTATATATATATGTGTTGTTCCTTTAGAGATTGGGTCTTCAGTTTGCGGTGATTTATGTGTTTGTGTTTTTCCTAGGAAGTAGGAGGTTTATCTACGGTTAATGGTTTATGTGTTTTTCCCGCAAATTTAGGAGATATGTGTATATTTTTGTGTCAGTTTCCGGGAGCGTTATTAGCAACGTAATTGATTTACTAATTAATGCGAATGCTAGGGATAATTTACTGTCTTTTAGTGTGCAAATTCTGCGTCTATTTTCAGGAATTAATATTATATTTTCTTTTAATAAACTTTCTGTAATTATATAGGAACATTAACCTATAATTTTCCTGTATTTACTTCGTATATTTTTCATCCACAAATGATTTAACATACTTTTTAGGGTTCCGTACCAAAAAGGTACAAAAAGGAACCCTTATAGGATCACTCGTGCGTCTGTCCGTCTGTCACAGCCGATTTGCTCCGAAACTACTGGACCGATTGAGTTGAAATTTGGTAAACATATGTAAATTGGTGACCCAAAGATGGACGTTAATGAATTTTGAACATGGGGGCCACTTTTGGGGGGTAAACAGGAAAATGAAAATAAAAAAGTTTCGCATACCGTATTGTGTGACATATCAAATGAAAGAGGTTGTTGTAAGCATCTCAGATGTATTTTTTTTATAATTTTAGCAAAAACAGATTTTAAGTAATTCAGGAAAACAGACGAAAATTGACCATTCCCCCCCCTTATCTCCGAAACTACTAGGCTTAAAATTCTGAAAAAAATATGGAAAATAGTTCATTGCTTAAAGATTACAGGAAAACCTATAAGAAGTTTGAGTATTCAAAATAACGGGAAAATTCTCAATATGTTTGTGTATTTTGTATGGAGCGCCTGAAACTTAGAGCATAGCAATTTTTACTCTTGCACTTGCTTCTGAAATTACGTAGGAGCCATAATAGAACGTTAGAGCTTACATTTATCCAAAAGTGTCGTAACAATCGATTGATACTTACTTTGCGTACATCATCACGACATCTAGCTAAATAGCAAAGTAACATTTCTAGTAACTTATCCACGGGTCTTAACATTCAGAAAGTAAAAATGATTGCTTATTAATCGAAATTATGAAATGTTAAATAGCGTACATTTACTAAATTACTCGAATGTAAGGTTATACTGGTGCCATATTTTGATCTACCCTAGATACAAAATAAAGCAAACCTTTTTCGAACTAGTATGATATTATTTCGAGTAACTGTCACTGTTTTCTCTTGGCACACTGGGCACCGAGTGGTTAAATGTAGGTTAGGTAAAGAAAAACTCATCCAATACAGTTATTAATAGGAGTTTAGACACTAAATAAAATAATCAATAATTATATATTTTCTTGAAAAAGGATAAAGAATTTAGTGAAATGGTTAACCTGTTGGTCATAATCCCAAAGTTACGAGTATGTGTTCAAAGTTTTAATAGGGGGTATGGCTGTCCCTTTTCCTCAAAACGCACCTTCATATGAAACGATTGTCATTTACTATGACGCTCGAGGATCGTGACGTCACGGTCTGCCTGCGTTTCCTATCTCTAACAACAACAAGCAACATTAAAACGGTTGTAGCTTTGAGATATTTAAATGGGATTTTCGTCATTCGGCATATTTTTTTACCCGACTACCGAAGGAGAGGAGGGTTATTGCCTTCTTTCTTTTGAAGTAATAATACATTTTGAGTCTACTCCCCTATTCTCTGCATTTAGTGAGTTTTGGCTCTCGCTTTTAACAACAACCACTTCACAGTAGGTTTTCATACAAACTACTGTTTTGTGTGACATTGTAAAGTGGCGTTATGCCACCAGTCTCCTGACTGTTGCCATATCTCGATTCTCGATACATATCACACCTATTTAGTATTGTGCTTGACCTAACCTTTTTTGGGTCATTGTCACTCAGTAAAACAAAAATCCTCTTTTCAGTGGGCAATAGTTAAGGGCTTATGTTTTTATATAATATGTTTTTATCGCATAGAATTATTGAAGAGGCGACGCCGTTTATGCGGATTCAGAGTTCAACCAAATATTAGACTTTAAAGCCAAGACTTTGGCAATGTCCACCGAAAAGACGCAAACCTAAATCTGACAATGACACTTTTAGGGTTCCGTATTTAATATTTATAGTAAAGTTTATTGTTAAAAGACAATATTCATGTTAACTGCCACTACTACACACTTGTGGCGACAGCGGTTTAAAGCCTCTATAGATTTTAGCCGCTGATCGCACTGGCTTCTGATAGAGAATGACAGCTGGTGGTTGTCAGGATTTTGCCGGAATGTATTGTATATTTTATGGTTAGACCATATACTTACTTTACTCTTTGATACATACTAAGCTGATTGCCCTTGCACGTTAGTACCAAATGGAGCTGATAGATCGCGCTGACCCCATTCCTACTTCGCGCTGTTAAGATGTTTCTAGAATTAATGGGGTTGAGACGGGTATATTTCAATAGCAGGTCAAAAAAAAATCATTCGCGATTTAATTGTCTTGGTAGTTCGCTGGTCTTGGTGTAAAAGCTATTCGATGTATGAAATTGAATTCTGTTGTGTTAAAATAAGTTATTTAACAAATATTGGGAAATTTACTTTACCTTGAGTTAATTGATAGTTTAAACGGAACCCTCGGTGCGCGAGTCAGACTCGCACTTGACCGGTTTTTTATTGAATAACATAGATGGATTAGAATCTATACTTTTAAGGTTTCTTTCCAACATTTGACGGACTTTATTTACAGACTAACGAAATTAAACCCTGCTGTATAGGTCAATGATTTGACCTTTCTATCTATACAGCGTGTCTCTGACTTTGGGGCTATAAATGCAAATGTCAATTATGCTCCTTAAACGGAACTACTTTTGCTCTACAACTTTTCAAAAATACGTTATTTTTATATTTTCATTATTCCATACAAATAAAATAAAATGTTCAATGTACATCATCCATTAGTTAGTTTTCATACTTGTCAGTGTCATGGATGTCAAATAATGAGGCCGTGTTTGCAATACATTGATGGTACAGTTAAAGTTCAAACACGAATAAATGATAGAAATAATAGTTATTTTACAAAGTTGCGGAACAAAAGTGGTTCAGTTTCAGGACCGTAATGGACATTTGCATTTAAAGCCCCTAAGTCAGAGACACACTGTATAAACTGAATGTATAATTTATAATCTTAAGTATTTAATTTTATAATATTTCGATTGCATAATAGAGATGGGAACCCTTTATTGGATAAAGTTCAAACTAAAAGATAACTCAAGCCAATAATGTTTTAAATTAATCATATCTCATAGTTGGATATGTAGTGACTTGAATATTCATAGTCTATAGTTATAAAACGATAATTATACCTAAGGGTGGGATTTAATATCGTAGTGTTTCAGAACTCATAAGTAATATAAATCTAATGAATTTTAAAAAGTAGAGAGGCATAAATAATTTATATTACAGTCTCCTACATATATGTGGTAATTAAAACCAAACTTAATAACGATATAGTTAATTTTAAAGTTAAATTATAAAGTTGAAAGTACCTTAAAGAGCATAGGCGGTCATTTCAGATCGTAGGATTGTGATCTGCCAGGTGGATTGTTATAGTATTACAAAATCATTTAAGATTAATTAAACTTTAGAGTTGTATCCTTATCGGTTGAGACAAGTCTTGCATTTAATCTATAATATTATTTAGGGGAATTATTGTAATGACATTGTTTGGGTTCTATATTTTGGCTAGCGGAACGCGACGCTAAGAGATAAATCTATTATACTTGGAATACAGATTATTTCACATATTCGAACGCTTGAGTAACAGTCTTATAACAGACATTGACATTCAGATGGCTCTTATGAAGAGTGATGAATAGAGATATGAGACAAGTCTCTTATGATGAGTAAAAGAACTGTAAAGAAAAGTACATTTGTTGTTATGTCATAAAGACCGTTTAAGAGGTCAATATTAAGTAAAAGATAGCCACAGAACGGTCCATTTACCGTCCGAAGATCACAATTAGGTTTGTTCTCACCCCATCCTGACTAATGGAGGAACATGATGACCATAAAGGGCTGCTCCATATATATCATAAAACAAAAGCGGACCCCTTTATATAATGTTATTAAATAGCATTATATATATCCATTCTCTAAGTGTACAATTTATGTTAGGCATTATCTGTGTATAGATACAGCTAAAACTTCCCTAGAATATACAATATACAAGTATATAAAGAATGGTATATAAAGGAAACTATGTTCTTCTTGAGGTGAACGAACAAGTGAAGTTTGTATTTGGATGTGTACTTATACAGAATTCATGGGTCGGGGACCTTATTTATAAAAATATTTATAAATTACTTTTATCTCTCACTTATAATAAATCTCTAAATTAAAAATATTATCAGCCAGTATCAAAAAAGCATTGTTGTGTCCCCGAATGATTTCAGCTTCCCATGAACGGAAAAACATGTAACTTTTTTTATAAGTACATTATTACTCTAGCTTCCGTTTAGGATAGTTTTTATCCGACCGCGACGATTAATTAATTTTCGGAAACGATCGATCGATTTTTGTTTTAATGGCTTCTGTTCAGTGGGACAATTATGCCAGCGTCAAGGTTGGAAGCTACACGAAAGTGTCTTGAAATAAAAGCGGCCAAGTGCGTGTCGGACTACGCACAACGAGGGTTCCGTGCCTATTAAAAAGATCGTATCGTTACTGAAATCTTATGGCACTTACGTCCTTTTCTTTAAGGAAGGCAGTTTTTTAGGAATATCTCAAAAACCTGTGAACCGATCTTGTTCAAGACAATTTTCGCTGAAAGAATTTCAGCCTTGCCTATCAGCATGAAAAAAAAATGTTGACGTTCAGTTTTATGTATGGAGTGCACCCCTAAAAAAAATTTTCTTTAGTAATTGAATTACAAAACTATGTAGCGGTTAACATAATACACCTATCCTCAAAATTTTATTCAAATACACCTTATAGTTTTCGAGTAAAATGCCTGTGACATACGGACGGACAGACAGACAGACAGACATGACGAATCTATAAGGGTTCCGTTTTTTGCCATTTGGCTACGAAACCCTAAAAACTGTCCAAAAGGTGATTTTGTAATGGGAACCCAGATCTGTTAAATATACCGTGAAATTCCACGAATATTTATTTAAGAAAACAATAATACTCGCCCCAGCGTAATGACACCATAAAGACGGCATCCTTACAATAAACCCTAGGAAATCAATGAATAGATGAAAAAGAATAGGACTTAAATAAATATTGAGCACTCATAATGTTTAACTATGGCAGTTCAAGGAACGTGGATGATAAACTCAATGGAAAGGTTTGCACACGGTACAATCAAATGACGACTGCCACCATTGGCATAATGTTCGTTGTAGCATATCCTATTATACAGATATTACGCAAACCATTGTTTTTACTTACAGTAAAGTGCAAACACATGCTGAACAGATGACAGAGCAAATTCCGTGAGCAGGGCGAAAGCGGTACGAGAGAGACGGAGTGTGATCCTGCATGGAGGAGAGAACGAGAAGCAAAACAAGGACCGTACGCGCAGATCAGAGAGAAGCGGGGGTACGACGAGAGGTGTATACCGGCAGAAATACCTTATTGTATTAGAATTAAGTGGAAAATAGAATAAGCGATTGTTTAACCTTTTCAACGCTCTCATATTTGAATGAAGTGATCATTCACACGCCAAGAGCTGTTGCCTTATCAAAAATGACGAATCTCGTAGTGCTGTGCAAAACATGATTAGATAGATTTTATTCATGATCAAAGTACAACTTTATTCCGACCTTTTTATGGGTTGTTGGCGTGGTGGGCACGACAGCACTCGACCACTTTAGTGGCTCTTGGCGTTGAAAAGGTTAAATAAAGTTGTAGCGTTAGTTGAGGGGAGGAAAGATTTCCGGAGACGGAAGGATATCGCGAGGTTACTTGTTCGAGAACCACGGAAGAAGGCGATACTTTGAGATTACGAAATTGTTTTGTATCCATACGAGTATGAGACATCTGTTTTAAGTAATAGAGTCAGTGTAGTGCTATTTAAAGGGCTAAGTACAAATCTTGAGTAAATCAATGAACAGATGAATTAGTGAGCGGAATCACTTGTATATTATATACTTTTCCTTTAATTACCATTGTAATATCTTTGTCACAAAGAGTTGCTTACCTGAGCTCTGTAGGCATAATACCTACTTGTAGATAAATCAGTCCCGTCTGTTCATTTATTTACCTTTATTGTTAATTGTGTAATTATCTATTGATTCCTTGTGGAACGATTTTGAACAAGTTGGGTTCGATCCCCACTCGTGTATAATTGCTTGTACATAGATTGTTGTCTGAATTGACCAAAGCCGACAGTATAAAAGCCCTAAATGCGTTAGCGAATATATTCACGTAATAATTGTATCTAGCACGCATTATAATACTCCAGGCTCTAAGAGTAACTAGAGGCGAATCAACACAGGCACAGGTGTTCATAAGTTGTGTCAAAGCCTAACACAGCTAAGGTCATTTCAGCCAATATTGTTTATAATATATGCAAGTGTGTTTGATCTAGATATATCGTTTAGTGTCCAAACGTGAACTCGTGTATTTGTCAAGTTAAAGAATATAGGAAGTAGAATATTGGGTAGTTATATTGTAACTCATAGTTAGCTAAATAATTATAAAATAGCTAAGTGTGTCATAATTAACTATTAGCGTATAATATTTGGTTAATAAAGGCAAGAGGTTTTATCGTTGAGATTGCTAGATTTTTCCTCTTTAGGTTTGGCCTAGGTTAATCAAAGCAATCACCAAATAAGACTACAACTAGTTTTATTTGGTATATTAGTCAAGAGTTTCGATTAAAATCACAAATAATAAATTAATTTTCTTATTTCTACTTTCAACTGGTTTTTTAATCCATTACCTGCAGATTCCCAGTAGGATACCTTTAAGCTTTGATTACATAATTAGGGGCAACGTATATAAGACCATAACATAACAGTAAATCTCTTTACTATTGTGCTCGAACAGATAGTGTCTAACTTTTGAAGTATTCATAATTCTAGCAAGACCTACTTAATAGGTAACTAGCGTCTGATTTAGTGAAAGCCTCGTTGTTCTTTCAGCAGTTTTGACGTGGTCAAAGAGAAGACTCCACCTGTCTGGGGGGTACAATCTAAGGTCTCAGACTAGTCCATTCTATAGTATTCACAATAGGTTAATTCTACTCTAATTAACCTGATTTAACTTGCTATCGATATTTAGATAGAATACATTAAATAACTGGATGTTGTTTACCTAATCTTTATTATAAATTAGGGAACTGATTAATTGCCAAAGAGAACGAGTGTTAATATGGCCTGCAGTGGGATTGGTATCCACTGATTTGAAGTGCACGAGGGTTGACAATTGAGTGGCCACTCACAAACATAGCTACAAAGGTAGCAAGATCTGACTTAAGGTACCTTAACCCAAAGCAATCTGGTGTAATCACCTACGATCAATTCAATCACATACTGCAATTACATATGCACATGGTCAACCCTCCCAAGACTAAGGCGATCTCAGCACTAGGCTCGAGATAGGACCAGCTACGTAGCTAACTTATATACTGGATACCTCTTCCCCCGTACGTGGGTAGCAAACGAAACTGACCCTAGAAGCTTTGACGGACCAGAGATAGGCTCGCCCTATATCAATATCATTTACACTTAATGTTTTGCGCCTTCACCTAAACTGGACGCAGTCTAGGTCAAGAATTGATGACTCTATCTTCCACACGGCGAAGAAAAAGATAGTTAATAGCGAAACAAGTACGCTCCGTGAGGAAATGACTCTGGGTACGAGTGGCTAAACATTGTTTGTTCGAGCTAAGACTAAAGGAGCCTAAATACCATTTCAATTTTATCGGTTGAAAGATCTAAAACAAAAGACAACACAATGTTAGGCTAACTACAACATACACATGATTAGTTTTGTTTTATTTTCGGAGACATTTGACCTCCTTAAATTATTAATTTCTTCTGTTTGAAATCGTAGCCGCCATATCTGTAAACTGTCAGTGACGTTAAAATGGCGGGCTGGCCATAACTATCCCACAGTAATAATTTCGATCCGGTGTTGTGATAGACCTTCACAAAACGCATATTAAATTCTAAAGCATAAAAAAATAATCGATTCTGATATGGAAACTTATATGCGCTAAATTCGTATTGAGGCGTAATTTGAATAAATGTATCAACAAATTTCAACAATATAACGTGAAACGTCAAAAGTCTGACTCGTCCTTTTTTTTTAATGGCATGGCATGGCGATGTTCTTGCGTTCAGCCTTATACTCTATTTGATGGGGTGTATACATGTCACGATTTGTCAACCCCAATTTATCAGAAACTGACTAATTGTTATCGTCTGGAGGCATGTTGCGCTGCTGATCCAACTGTCAAACGAGTTGTACTGACAAATTGTATGCACATCACAGTCAACACAATGTGGACCATGGAAATATTTATGATCAGCCAAGTTTTCTGTCAGATAATTTTGAAGTAAAATATTTAAAATATTATTTAATATATGAACCTATTAGCAATTTAGGAGACTGTAATTATTATATTAATTTCTAATTGCTTTCAAAATATATATCTGAGGATCCCGTGGGACCTTAAATGTGTATGGATCTGACTGAAACAGAAAATGGTCGTAATTTAGTTTTTTTGTCTTGCTGCGATTGCTATCAAAATCGATATCTGACGATCCGCATGTACCTTAAATAGGACTTTGTCATCAAATCTGACACAAATCGCTGAGACAAATTGCATCAACACAGTGCATCCTCAGGAACTAAAAAGATATCCAGTACTTATCAAAAATTTACAAAAACCAAATTTTGGTGATTAAATCAATAAGTAGTTTTCTTATACGAGTCACTCGTAACGATTGTATTAAATCACACTATGGCCATAACTGAATCCGAACTCAGAAAATTGTCGCAGCTATTGCACGTTTGCATACGCTTTGATTTTCCAAGATGGCGGCCTGATTGGAAGAAAGACGCCTAGAAAAATGTTCTGGGTTGCCAGTCTATACATCGTAGTACAGCCCGTCTAGTACACTAATCAGCCATATATTTACGTTCCGCCGTATAACCTTATGTATGTGTCAATTTTTACGTTACTTAGCTACCACACTAATGACGTGACGTATATTTATGCCCTAGCATAAAATATATGTACCCAAAAAACAATGGTGTTGCCAATGTGTAAAACTGTAATTCTACCAAGTATTACATTCATTTTATTCGTTCAATTATAGTCTATGGATAAAAGCCTGTGTTTTCTGTCTCTTTCCGTCTTATAGCTGTGTCTCTAGATTATTGTGAAAGCTAGTGTATCTATTTACTTTTCTCCTTGCGCGAGTTTTGACTGAATACTGATGAATGCAGAGCAAATGTAAGTTTATGATGAGTCCATTTATCATAATATTTGTAATGCCGGTCTCGTATCGGTCTTCACAGTCACCAAAAACGATGTCTATACAGTCCCGGTGCGAAACCTTGTCCAATATACGTAAGCGAGGGTCGTCGTGATATGCGGTAATATCGAAGTCCAATGATCAAGCGAAATGTCGTAAAAAACTAAATCAATCCGAGCATGTAGATAGACAAAACAGCAAACGAATTTAGTTTTGAAACTGAACCGTATGTAAGTATTGTGAACTTGTGACAGAAGAAGTTTTCATAGTGTTAAATTTTACCGGGGGTCTCGAACGACCTACATAAATTTACGCCCGTCAACGGTTTATACCGGCAATTTTATATGTCTAAATCAAAAGCATATTAGCACTTGACGTTTAAATTTTCGTTTTATGTGCAAGACGTATGAATGGTTACATTTTACGTAGCTGACGGTCAACCATATTAGCCCATGACGTTAAAAAATTTTACGTCTGTCTTGGACGTAAAACATGACGATAGAAGCTGTCAAAGTGCTAGTGTACTAGCCCGGCAGGTGCCGGCAAACTTCGTGCACAACGCGGGACGAAGGGGAGGGGCTGTTCGCAAGGCGAATTGTACGTGCGAGCTGTCCCCCCACTTCGTCCCGCGTTGCGCACGAAGTTTGCCGGCACCTGTAATGGTAGTCAACGGTTGTGTAATTAAAAAGAGATCTTTTGTTCCACGTAAACACTTAGCTACCGATCAATGGGTGCTCGAAAGGATTATCTATTATTAATTCCTATACACATCTTTACCTGAGAGTTGGAGTGACTCAAGATCATTTCAGTTATCACGTAATAAATAAAAACGTGATAACTGAAATGATCTTGAGTCACTCCATTAATATAAAACAGTGTTAAAAATATGTAGAGAAGAAGATCAATAAACATTTAATGCTGCAGCCTGTGTCCTATCTTTTGGATCTATTGCCACAAACATATACTAAACTTTTACCCCCTTATTCATAAAACTTAAAATACCACTGTTAAATAAAACCAGTTTGGTCCCTTTCTTACTAATTTAAATATCAAAGTGACAGATAAGGACAAGCCAATTTTAACGGCATTTTAGCTTAAATAGGTTTGTTCAACGTTTTACTTGATAGGTTAAATTAGAACTCCCACAAACAATACCAACATTAAGTACCATGCGAACGAAGTAGCAGGTACAGCTAGTGTATAATATAACTATATTTTTATTTACTTACCATTTATAACCATAAGGCTAAAAATGGTTTAGAGTGTAAACAGCTTCTCTAAATAAATGGTAATAATGGTAGCTGTTTCTAAAAAGGTTTTTTTAGAAACTTCTTCATAGCATAGATTAGTTTTAACTTAGATAAAACTCCAGTTGAATTCTCATAATCGTAAAAGAAACTGGGTTATTATGGACATCGTGGGTTTCTAGCCATTTACTAGACGATCACATTATTCTTCAAGGCCATTATATTAAAAATTGTCAGATCATACTAGGAAACTTGGGGTCTAGAGGTTAGTTAGAGCAGTCCGGGGTGGTTAAGGTTTAGCTTTAGCGATGGGGTGCTTCGGGTTGCAATAGGCCATCAGGCTCTTTCCGGGGCTAAAGAGATAATTTATTATTGGGGGGGGAATCGTTACATAGAGTCAGTCCGACCCAGGTCGGGCCTAGCTGAGTTTCTTGCTGGACTCTTCTCAGCTAGGCTAGGTTTTAGCAAACCAGCGATAAAACTCCTAGTAGTTCGACACCACTCACACCCCAGATTCGGTTGATACCGTTCAACCAATCTCACTGGAGTGCAAACTCGTAGAGTATTCCAGTGTATAAACTGCCGCGCGTCGTCGTGCCGGAGGCTTCCCCTGGATTTTCCCCAGGCTATACCCCATAGCAACAGTCAGGTTAAAATAAGTTTCTGTCAAAAATTTCATTTTTGGTACAAGCTTTTATTGCCGACTCTGTATACCATCATCAACTACTCATTGAGACGATTCTAACGAACCCAAACTCAACGTGGTTACGTCGGTTAAGTACTGAATTCCCATGGCCACCTTCTGTCTCCATCATCAGATCAGCTCGTTTTCATCAACAGTAATATTCAAAAAGCTACGCTCTCTTTTCTGTTCCTGACACCATTGAAGAAAGAAGTACCTTAGTACTTACTGTTCGAAGCCACTGTGCGGTATCATTCTGATTCTTTATTCGCTTCAATACCTAAGTTAAGTATATTGTTTTTTATATATTTATTGTTCGATTATAATAATTTTATCTATACATATAATAAAGCTGAAGACGGTCGAAAGTCTGTACATGGAAGATATTCGGAAAAACGTTGGCTGGGGATGCTAAGAATCGATTACAGAACACGTTCCTAAAGTTTTTCGAATTTGGGTCTGTTTGTCTGTTTATGTGAACGCGCATCACGTGAAAACGGCTGAACGGATTTTGATGAAAACTTTACTAACCTGTCGAGAAAATTCTCGGCCAACTTATAGGCTTTACAAATTATAAAGATAAGGATGCAGTGTGGCTCACATTTTCCGAAAATCATTTTTTCTTCGTGCCAATTATTCCGTTCCCATATTTTCTTAGTGGCATTATTTCCCAATATTTTATTTTCTATAGGCATTTTATTCCGTTCCCATATTTTCTTAGTGGCATTTTTTCCCAATATTTTATTTTCTATAGGCATTTTATTCCGTTCCCATATTTTCTTAGTGGCATTTTTTCCCAATATTTTATTTTCTATAGGCATTTTATTCCGTTCCCATATTTTCTTAGTGGCATTTTTTCCCAATATTTTATTTTCTATGGCATTTTATTCCGTTCCCATATTTTCTCAGTGGCATTTTTCCCCAGTCATTATTTAATAGCCTCGTTTTTTTCTCTTCCTTTTCTTTAAATTCTCTTAAATATGTAGTAATGTTCTAAACGTAATTTACTCATGCGTTAGCTCCGGCACTGACCTATATTCTACCCCACGGCAGGCCTCCGTTAGGTACGACGACGAGCGAAGCGAGGAGGAGTGTTAGGTGTACTACCTTCCCTAACATATGGTCGAGGGAGGCGATGGCTGAGAATGCTGAGATATGCGTCATACTCGTGAACGGGTGCCGTTTGTGGAGTCCGGTCAATTCATATTTGCAAGGACGACAAAGTAACTTCACTCTAGTGTTGCGCGCAGAATTGACATGAAAGACTTCATTCTGTTCTCATCTGATTTTAGAATGACATAATTTAGATTTTTGACGCGCAGAGACTTTATACATCTCTCAGGATTGATTAGTGTAAGTATTTTACTATTTTGACTCTTAGGGACCTCGTACATCTCTAACAAACATGAAATTGTTCTTACATGTACAAGTTTTATTATGTTAATAGTATATTGTATGACGTCTGATTTAGAGTTCAACATATAAATTTTGATTTGTAAAAGTGCCCTTAATACTGTTACTAATTTATATGTATGTAGTTTATGAATACAAGTTTAAGTTGACCAGTTAATTTGTATAAGATTTTGACAAATAGATACCTTATGCATCTCTGTGGATATCTGAAATTTAAATATAATTATTTTAATTTTGATACTTGGAGACCTTATACATCTCTAAGAAATAAATGCTTCTGTAGTTAATTCTATTATGAATAATATACATACCATACTATTTTTGAGTCTATAGATAGACCTTTTGACTTGTAATAGTGCCCTCATGGCCTATTTGCTGAATAAATATTTTGAATTTTGAATTTTGCGACCCTACTAAATAAAATATTGGGAAAAAAGGCACTGGGAAAATATGGGAACGGAATAATTACCGCCAAGAAGATAGGGGACTGGAGAAAAATAACACCGGGAAATTATGGGAACGGAATAATTACCGCCAAGAAAATAGGGGACTGGAGAAAAATAACACCGGGAAATTATGGGAACGGAATAATTACCGCCAAGAAAATAGGGGACTGGAGAAAAATAACACCGGGAAATTATGGGAACGGAATAATTACCGCCAAGAAAATAGGGGACTGGAGAAAAATAACACCGGGAAATTATGGGAACGGAATAATTACCGCCAAGAAAATAGGGGACTGGAAAAAAATAACACCGGGAAATTATGGGAACGGAATAATTACCGCCAAGAAAATAGGGGACTGGAGAAAAATAACACCGGGACATTATGGGAACGGAATAATTACCGCCAAGAAAATAGGGGACTGGAGAAAAATAACACCGGGAAATTATGGGAACGGAATAATTACCGCCAAGAAAATAGGGGACTGGAGAAAAATAACACCGGGACATTATGGGAACGGAATAATTACCGCCAAGAAAATAGGGGACTGGAGAAAAATAACACCGGGAAATTATGGGAACGGAATAATTACCGCCAAGAAAATAGGGGACTGGAGAAAAATAACACCGGGACATTATGGGAACGGAATAATTACCGCCAAGAAAATAGGGGACTGGAGAAAAATAACACCGGGAAATTATGGGAACGGAATAATTACCGCCAAGAAAATAGGGGACTGGAGAAAAATAACACCGGGACATTATGGGAACGGAATAATTACCGCCAAGAAAATAGGGGACTGGAGAAAAATAACACCGGGAAATTATGGGAACGGAATAATTACCGCCAAGAAAATAGGGGACTGGAGAAAAATAACACCGGGACATTATGGGAACGGAATAATTACCGCCAAGAAAATAGGGGACTGGAGAAAAATAACACCGGGACATTATGGGAACGGAATAATTACCGCCAAGAAAATAGGGGACTGGAGAAAAATAACACCGGGAAATTGTGGGAACGGAATAATTGGCACGAAGAAAAAATGATTTTCGGAAAATATGAGCCACACGCCGCCAATACGAGCCTCTTGTAATTTAACTTCCTTTTTGATTCTTGTTTTGTATGCAAAATTTGCTTTATTAAATTGATTATTCTGCTTCTGTGTGTTTTTTAATGTACTTCCTGATTTCTGTATAGCCTGCGCAGCTTTTCATTTTTCTGACACGTTTTCTCTGAATAAAAATGTATCTCTTTCTGAACTAATCAGGGCTTCCTTTAAATTGGTGTTAATGGCATAGATTATATTTCTCATTTTTATTTCACCTTAAACTTTGCAAAGTAAGACAAAAATCGTGCGTTCAACTACTATGGAACGTTTTTTAATATAATTAGGGGCTGAGGGCACTTTGGCAAAACTTTACTGTAAGTGTCAACGTCAAACAGGGTTGTTCCTGATACGGCAGTTGACTCTGATACGTCAGACAGGTAGTTTCTTCCTTCCGGTCCAGTTGAGACTGTTTTCATTGGCTGGATACATTCATTCACCTACTAGACGGAACTTATCTGACAATACTTTTAGGAATTTCGTTTTTATGAAAGAATTCCTTCTTCAATTTGATTGATTAGATATTGATTTTCAAAAGTTTTTTGAGATAAGTTTCAAAGAAGTTCAATAATGTATTTTGTATTTGAAATACATTATTTGAAATACTGTATTTTGTATTTTATATTTCAAATACCTGTCCCCAAAGTAGTTTGTATTTCAATTACAATAAAGCCAGTATTTTGCCCAACCCTGATAATAGATATAAATACTTAAATACATAGAAAACATCCATGACTCAGAAACAAATATTCATGCTCATCACACAAATATATGCTCGAGCATAAATAATAGATAAAAAAATAGGCTCTACCACTTCTTTTTTTTTTAATTCAAGTTGAAACGCGTAAGCATATAGAATTTTTTAAAATTATTTTAAAATAATACAAAAAAAATACCAGTGGACACAAAAATTTTTTGGAGGCCGAAAAAGACAGCTAATGACCCAGCCTACCTGCCGTTTTAATTTGGCAAACGATGGAGCAATCACGCTGTAGGTATATACAATGTGAACTTTTGTCATTTTGTCACCGCAACATTTTAAGTTTAACCAATAAACTTTGTACATTTTGACACCTACATATTCGAACCATTTCGACATTTAGTGGCTGTTCGTAAGCCATGATTCAGGGATTTTAAAGTGAGAATCGCACAAAACGCACGCCGCACCGCTAATAGGCTTTATTACCTCTGAAGCTGAAAACTTTTGTTTTATTAGAATATCAGTAGCCTGGGCGAGTGCAGGCAGACATTGCCAAAGCTATTTGCTTCTGTCTGAGCATTAATGACGCGTCTCTTTTTACTAAAGCATCGGGCAACGCTGCTTTTGCTTCAGGATTCAAGGTAAGTAGGGGGGACTCAAATGTTACAATTGTTAGGCGCAGTCGAGGTCAAAGATATCTTTACAATTGAGTGTTACAAAATAGTACATAGTTTAACGAGGGGCGTAAGTGGAATATTGCGAACAAGAGTCTATTTTGATATGATTACTCGAGTTTGCAATATTCTTACGCCCGTGTTATACACAATGTTTTTCATCACATTTGCGAGGAAACAAATACATTTTAGATGAAATGAATACTGATCGTAATAAAAAATGCAACATATCACTCGTCCCTTTTGTTGAATTTGACGTGAGGCGCGTATGGCAAAGACCCTTCGGTATACAGCCACGATTTGAAAACACTTAAAATCATTTTACATAGACACTAAATAACTACATATTAAATCTGTAAATAATTCAGTTAAACATGTTTAAGTAGTTTTTTAAGTTTAAATTTATTTGTAAATACGTTTTGAGACATCGTATTTGATATAAAACCTCTTTGCTTTGTAACTGCCGCATGAGTGACAGATACAATTTAAGAAAAAAACCATTACGCCCGTGGGCGTAACACAGGCTATTACAGCTATGTATGTCTGCGCATTATGAAGCCCTTTTCGAGCAAGTGTGATGAAAATACCTTTACATGATAGTACATTGTTTAACGAGGGGCGTAAGTGGAATATTAAATAAAAATAAATAAATATTAGGGGACAATCTTACACAAATCGACCTAGTCCCATAGTAAGCTCAGTAAGGCTTGTGTTATGGGTACTAGACGACGATATATATAATGGATATAAATACTTAAATACATAGAAAACTTCCATGACTCAGAAACAAATATTCATGCTCATCACCAAATATTTGCCCTTACCGGGATTCGAACCCAGGACCTTCAGCTTCGTAGGCAGCGTCACTACCCACTAGGCTAACCGGTCGCATATTGTGAACTAGAGTCTATCAGAAGCCCGATTAGAGTGGCTAAGTGATTATTCTTCAGGACATTATGTAGGACAGACAATAACAACTAAACTCATTCAAATAAATGTAAACTTAACTACTGTTCCTTTTTTTACAAATGCATGAATGTATACATTTTTTTATGAAATCAAGTAAAAACTGCCATTCAAGTAAAAAAATAAAACTTAACAAGAAGTTTTGTACCAAAAGTATTGAGTATATATTTGGCTATGGTATATTAAGCTTTCATTTGAGATATTATTTATTGAAATTGGTTCATTCGTTTAGCTTGTAGAATTTTTTGAAATGTTTTTAAAGAAGTGGCGCCATGTCGTTTCCTAAGGGGTGAAACTTCTGCTGCTGCGAGTCCAATCACTCAGTTTGGTCCCTACTACCACTGTACAAAGCGGCTTGCTTTCTTCACAAAGTGCAGCATTTGGTCAAAAAATCGCCATAACAAGTAAGACTAGCCCTACCAGGGTCCATATGAGTCCAAATGTACCTAGCTACTAAGACCTGTACAAACTATGGTTGCAATAAATGCTATGACTATGATTATGACTGACTACCCTGGCCGCTACCACAACCAGGGTACCGGGGGTCGCCGGAACCTCGGGGCCGTGGTTTTTTTGTACCTATCATTGGGGGGTATATGCCATAATCGCCACGCTTGGCATGCGGATTGGCGATCGCAGTATTTCCACCGCACTCCAGGGATGCTGCTGCCCATCCCCTGGTGGTCTTCATCATCAAGACTATTCACATATAATTTCCATACTTGAAAGCCCCTTTCTAAATTAACTCCTATATTGATAAAGAACAGACGGCCATTTGTAATTTTTTTGGCATTGGAAATTAGACCGCAAGTAATGCAGTTTTGAGTTACTTTTCGTCCAAAAAATTACAACTGTTGAAATCATAATGGAATTAAAAGCTAGAAGGGTTTTGCAGTAGTGTTGACATGTATAAATTCAGTTATGATTGCGTTGGGCTGGCTACGCTGCGCTGGACTGGAACCCAAGTAACTAGCTAACACTCCGCTTTCATCTGCAAACTGTTACTCTTTGTACTCCTTTGAAGAGAGCTGACAAGTTGAAATACCTAAGTCACTGAGTCACTGAAACAATGACTGATGGGATGGACATCGAGCGGGAGCGCCGGGCGCTGTAACATGTTGGCCCGCGGATTCGCACGCGCTAGTAAACAGGTGAAATGAACTCTATTTAAAGCCTCAGTTCGAACATGTGCATAGCTTGGTGGTACCATAATATTGAATTGTCATCCAAACTATAGTTAAACCCAAAATTTCAGCTCAATCGATTGAAGATATCAGCTTCAAAATTGAGTTGCAAGTTTCCACCCGAGTTACGAAAGTTAAATAAAAGCTTGTAAAAAAACTATTATTTAGTGTCATTCTTTAAAGATAATGCTTTTTGCGTTTCAAAATGGTTTTCCTTGAAATCACATGTCGATTAACGTATGATTTTTCTAATGTTATCAGGAATAGCTCACCGCCCACCGCTTCCGCGGCTCACAGGCGACTGGGACACAAAATAAACTCTGGTGTAAGTTAGTAAGTACTTATAATAGGTACATTTTGTTAAAATTACATTTGTACATACAATAACCGTATAAAATCTCTTAACATAACTAATGATAATATTATTTTGGAATAAACGCTTGGGAATTACATGTTATTGTGAAGTCTACAGGCTGCAGCACAGCGGCGGGGCGCAACATCCGTGGGCTAGTCGATTTGGGTATTTATTTATTTAAATGCTCCACCATAGACGCCGGAACGCCTTTACAATTTGGGAATGTATATTCTAAGCCCTTCAGGGGACATCGAGATGCTGTTTTCACTAAATACGGAGAATGAACCGGCTTCGAATGATGGTTTACCGCTACATGTCTGTCTCTAGAAGGTTAAGAAACTACTTTATCCGTTCGTTTTCGCTCACTCGGTTGCAATGAGCAGCCTTGTGTAGCTCCGGGCCTGGCCGCAGGGCTCGGGCTCAGCCCTGCATGACGAGGTGCACGAAGTTCTCGTAGTTGACGTTCCCCTGCGAGTCTTCCTGGCCCTGCAACAGCTGCTCCACCTGCAAACAACATCATTTACTTAGTGGAAAACGTTTTCTCCCGAAATGGAAATCCATAATTCATACTTCCATACTAATATTATAAATGCGAAAGTGTGACTGTCTGTCTGTCTGTCTGTTACCTCTTCACGCTTAAACCGCTGAACCGATTTGGATGAAATTTGTGAGTCCTGGGGAAGGATATAGGATAGTTTCATCATCCCCTAAGGTGGTGAAATCGGGGGTGAAAGTTTGTATGGAGCTGCGATATAAACGAGTTCCACGCGGACGGAGTCGCGGGCAGAAGCTAGTAATATTATAAATGCGAAAGTGTGTCTGTCTGTCTGTCTGTCTGTTACCTCTTCACGCTTAAACCGCTGAATCGATTGCGATGAAATTTGGTATCGAGATAGTTTGAGTCCCGGGGAAGGACATAGGATAAGTAGTTTTTATCCCCGAAATCATCCCCTAAGTACTAGACTACTACTAGTAAAGTTTGTATGGAACTGCGATATAAACGAGTTCCACGCGGACGGAGTCGCGAGCAGAAGCTAGTTTCATATAAAAAGTACCTATTGTCACTCGCAAGCTGCTAGCTACACTTGTTTTTTTTTTTCAATTATGGCTTTTACTCCTTGCTGTTTTAGCAAGGTAGATTTGCCAATATCAGTTTTATGACATATTTACACACGAGGAGAATGTTCGGTTTAATTTGACGTTTTTGGGGAAGGATCAGTCTGGAAACCTAAAACAAATAAAAACTGGACATCACAGACAATCACATGACAGTTACAAACGTTATGAAAAAAGAGCGGGAAACTGGATGACAGAGTGTTAGTCATGCCGACATCACGGATATAGTGGAAAATGTATCATTAGAAATATATTAAAATGAAATAGAAGAGAAATTAGAAATATATTAAATTAAAATGCCCAGTGGCGAATGTTTAAAAGTGGAAGGGGAAGGGGGGGGGGGAGTGGGTGGGGTGGTGTGGGGGGTGGTGGAGTGGTGGTGGTGGTGGTGGGGAAGTTGTGTACTTGAATATATTTTAAAAGAACAGCAGTTATGGGAGAGTACTATACTTCCCTCTTAACGTGATGGGTGATGGGTCGCGTATGGGCGTGCTACTTGACGGAACTGTCCCTGCTGAGTGAAGCGAGTTCCCGATTGCATCAAGGCAAGGAAGGACGCGCATGTGGAGGAGTGCCAGCAAGCTAATAGCGGGTTGTACATATGGGACTGTCTCACGTTTGGTTGTGTTCATGTGTTCAAATACTTGAAGGAGTGGTTCATTGATCTTAGTACGGACTCATTAGAAAAAATTTAAAAGGCCAAAAATAATGTATGCCATACAATTAAATAAAATTAGTGATTTAGTGACAAGACATTCAAGACTGCTGTGATAGACATTGTATTTTGAATAATAAATAAATATTAGGGGACAATCTTACACAAATCGACCTAGTCCCATAGTAAGCTCATTAAGGCTTGTGTTATGGGTACTAGACGACGATATATATAATAGATATAAATACTTAAATACATAGAAAACTTCCATGACTCCGAAACAAATATTCATGCTCATCACACAAATATTTGCCCTTACCAGGATTCGAACCCAGGACCTTCAGCTTCGTAGGCAGCTGTGGGGTAATAATAATTGACTAATTGTATTAAAATAATGTAGTGATGGTTTCATTAAATAATCACAATTATTGGTTGGACGGTCTGATGGCAGTCACTTTCGTAAAACTAGTGCCTATGTCAAATCTTGCTATTATGTGTCAAATCAAAGCGGACCCTGGGCTCCTTTAGGAGCAAAACTGGGAATAACACTAAGGGATAATGATGACCCAAACTATACTTAAACCGAAAATTTCAGCTCAATCGGTTGCAGATATCTGCTTCAAAATGGAGTTGCAAGATTCCACCCGAACAAACATAGTTACATGAGTTACATACATTGCAAGTTAAATAAAAGCTTGTAAAATAGTTATGTACAAAGCATTAATTATGTGATGCTGATGTGGTACCTCGTCGTCGGCCAGCTTCTCGCCCAGCGTGGAGAGCAGGTGCCGCAGCTCGGCAGAGGAGATGAACCCGTTGCCGTCCTTGTCGAAGTGCCGCAGCCCCTCGATGAAGTCGTGCGCCGTGTCGCCGCTGCGCGCCTTGCTGATCGCCTGTACCGCACCAAACAACTCGTTATGTAACAAACAATGGACCACAATACCTCAGCGGGACTACAAAGTTTTATAGCCTTGTAAAACTCACCGCAAAATTATTGTACACTTCTTACACCCAAAAGACAGAATTTGACAAGAAATCCAGTGGTTTTCCATGTTGTACGGTCAACTACAAAAAGATTGATACGGCCAAAGTTACAAATATACTTACACAACTTTATCGCCTGAACATTATGGCTGTGGATACATATTTTAGTAAATTTGGCTGTGTCAATCTCTTTGTAGTTGACTAGGTACCAATCAAGTATGAACGATCTACAGTGATAGCAGACACGCAACATGCTCAAAAACATGTATCAAATTTATAGAAGGCAAATTGGCATCTTGGACATTTGTTTGCATGTTATCCCATCATTACATATAAGTGGCAACGAGCGCACAATAGGAGGTACAGTAGTGTGCACCTGGTAGATGGGCAGGAAGACCTCGAAGGAGATGCGCTCGTCGGGCTTGAGGTGCAGCGTGCACTTCTTGACGTCAGACTCGGTGGGGTTCTGGCCGAGCGCGCGCAGCGCGTCCCCGATCTGCGCGACGTGGATCTTGCCGTCGCCGCGAGAGTCGAACAGCTGGAACGCCTCCTGGAACTCTGCAACAGGAATGTAACACGTAGCATAACACTGACGTCGACACACACCTCTCTTCTTTACTACTTCAATTTGGATCCAAACAAATGGACGCGAAAAGTGATACGGGACAGGGGAAACGGGCCCACGCACCCTCTACAGAGCTGAGCTGCAGCTTGGACGGCGGCTCGTACATGAACATGACGGACGGGCAACCGACGGGAGACTGGCGACTCGTCGTCCCAGACCTGCCAGAATCGCTTAAAATACGCACCATATAAGGAAACTAGGGCGCCCGCTTGCGACAGCCTCTCCGAGACGTTGATTGACTTGACGTGACTCACCACAAAGCGGCCAGCCTCGGCATCGACCGCCGGCCGCCTCGAATACCGGTCACTTTCGAGTTTTGCTTGAAAACGTAACGATTAGCAGGAAAGTGCCGTAGAAATAACGAAGTGATTACTCACCCGCCAACTGGTCTTCAGAGTATCCGGCCTAGAACAAAGGAAAAGGATAACTAATTGTATATTCTTTAAATAGAAAAAAACCTGAAATAATGACGAAGTGTATTTACCATTATAAATAGGGAAATACCGTTAGTTAGAACTTATTTTTTTTCGTTTGTTTCTATTATTTCACTTGTCTAATCGACTTCCGCTAGAGCCTATAGCTTCAACTCAACATCAAGTAAAAAATATAAATAAAAAATATTGACTATGGTGTACGACGGACAGACAGCTCTTAAGTGTGGTACACACGAACGGATTTCCTACTAATTACATGGTTAATAATGTTTTTAAGTTTTCAACAATATACTGACATACTGGCTTTACCAAAACAAAGGAGAGAATAGCATAAGTACTTTTATTACTTATCAATATCAATGTATAATTAAAGGATTGATTAAATTAATGGACAGTAATGGTAGTAATTAAGTAATACTAAATAGTTTGCCCAGCACGTCTAGCGTGGGACGGCCGCGACATACTCTCGATTTTTATCGCACTATACCTCTTGTTCTAAGGGTTCTAATAAGAGAAAGACGGATAGTGCGAGAAAAATCGAGAGAGCTCGCGCGCCGTCGCGTCGCGTGGTAGCCGTGCAGCACGTCTGGCACACGACGGCCGCGACATACTCTCGATTTTTCTCGCACTATATATCTTGTTCTAAGTGTTCTAATAAGAAAGAGACCGATAGTGCGAGAAAAATCGAGAGAGCTCGCGCGCCGTCGCATGCTAGCCGTGCAGGGAAAGATGAGCCTAGATAAATGCGGAAAAAAAAAAAAACAGTGTATAACGCGATAAAAAAATAATGATACTTATTATTTTTCCTCAATTCACAAAATGCAACTGATCAGAAGCAGAAGGTATAAGTATAGTTATACGAAATAAAACTCTTCAACTTCATTCTACTTTATATTTAAAACGAATAAAACAAAACCACTCCACAATTTCAATTTTGACCGACGAAACACAATAATTGAACCATGTGAATAATATTTTTGTATTTCTTAGCTCTAAGCCACCAGCTTAAAAAGCAATAACAGTCCAATTTATAACTTAACAGTTGCTTCCTTAGTTAAGTACCATATAGAAATCAAAATTAGGACATAATACCAACTTAAGACGTTTGACACTGATATTACGTTTCATTTTTTAAGATGCAATGCAATAAAGAGTATAATTTGTATTGTATTGTATTACGGTTGCCATATCAAAAAAAGTTCATCTTTCTCTGGCCAGACTAGCTGCCTTCTTCTGCTCACGCGTCAACGTTGGCCCAGTGTGTACAGCAGGCTTTATGCCGGCTGTACACATTGGGCCAACGTTGGCACGTGAGCAGGATGCAGCTATGCAAACGCATTTGAACGAAATAAAGCCCTCTTCCTCTAATGGGGTATACAGATTAAGTGATTTTACCCCAATTTGTCAGGACAACATGTCGAAGTCAGAATTGGGTGTGTCGTACAGACGTAACAAGTGCAACTACAATTTCATTCAGTGTGGCCAGTTAACAGTAAGAAAGCGAAAATTGCCGCATTCAAACGGTCCGTGCTGTATATGACAACGCTGTGTATGACATTCACATGTCATATACCTATGCGGTATGCGGGCGTCACTGTGCAAGTGCCGCACTTTTATGGACGCTGCTCAAATCATCTTTTATGGATGCTAAAGGCCAATGATGATGATGACGATGATGAGTGCTGAAATGATTGACGGTCAGACGGAGATAAATCATCCAATGAAGTCTTGTCATGCAAACTAAGCTTAAATAGAGGTAGTAATGTCTATGGTAATTGAAACGTTCTGAAACTATAATAAAAATTCTCTGCAGCGTTAAGAACTCATTTCTCGAAATATATGTCGATTTTGATAATTGAAAGTAAAATTAATTTCACTACATCTTAAATAACGCGTAAATTATTAATAAAACACATGGTATTTTCTAACTAAAGGAGTAGAGTTAAAAGATTTCTAAATACGAAAAGATAAAACAGTAAAGTATTCAGAACGCCATCCAGCCATTGATCTTTTTGTCCGAAAAAATGCCGATCGAGCTCGAACGATGGCGCGGTCAGCGATTGGCGAACGATCCTCAGAGGAAAATGGCAAAATGGTGTAGTCGTTAAACGGTTAGTGCTGAACATTCATAATTATTAAAATCTCTCAAGAATTTTCATCATTCTGAAACCATCGTAAAGACTGAGATATCGACGTTTTCGGGCGAGCGATTACCGTTATCGGACGAGGTGGGAAGGTAACGTCGCCGACGGCGGCGCTCGCTTTGTTCGCCGATCTCCACGTGCCCTCCGCCATTTACCATCTTCGAAACGCTCGATTTACACGCAGAGACCGACCACGGGCATCGAATAACGACTTTCGATCTCGATTCAATCTTATTTTTTAACATTCTGCAAGCATTTTGTAATTTTGTACCACTCGATCGCGTAAAAATGGCTCCCTGGAACAGCGGCGTGGTCGGCGGCTCGGCGCCGCCCGGCCGCCGGCCGCGCCGCTTTGGTGCGGGGCCTGATGCAGTGCTGTTGCAGGAGCCGCTTGAGCGGCGCGCAGCGACATGGCGGCCGCCGAGCCGGCGGGCGGCGGCGGCGAGTTCGTCGAGGGCTGGCTCGTGGCGCAGGTGCTGGGCGAAGGCGCCTACGGAGAGTAAGTACACCCTGTACCCACATTATTTCATATTGTACACCGGTCTCTAGTCAAATATAATAGGGTACAAATCGTTAGGCTATATACAGTATACATATGTTTCTGTGTATATTTATTTTAAATATTATTTTGAAGATACTAGACAACTTTTCTACCGAAGCGAAGCATACCTAGTAAGTGCAGTCAACTGTCTTCTCTAGCTGGGCTAATCACATGCATGCATACGTTTGTAAGAAGATGGAACATATTTCATTGTTGGAGGCATAACACTAAGCAACATATGCCTGTTTTCAAACCACTATGGATATATTTTTTTTCTTAATTAGACAAATTTTCATGCCAACTGCATAAGATACACATGCAGTAATTGGTTATCTAGAACTTTTTAACTGCAGTCTTAGCCTTAAGCAGAACTTGTTAACTGGAGTCTTCAATGATTGTGTAGCCAGCATTGAATTACAATAATTTCTAAGCATATTCTAAGAGCTGTAGAATAGTTAACAAGTGTATTGTAAATCCAATGGCCAATATTAAAATGTCTGTGCCACAAGACACTTTATTAATTTAATTACAGAGGCAACATATAAATTGAGTTGATCAATTTGTGCAACCAATAGAATTGATATTCAGAAATTATATTTAGTAAAAACATCTGCAATGGTTTTGAATAATAAATGCTTGAAAAAATATATATTATATTTTGGCTACCCTGCGGTCTGCACCAGGTGGTCACGAATGACAAGAGGTGATCAAGGATTGAAAGACAAATAATGCATTTGATTACAAACTTCATACCTAGGTACCAATTAGAAATACAAAAATATGAATTCACACGATTTGGTCGCCCTACACCGTACGACTTAGATAATAAAACGAAAAATCTCGTTTATTTGCATAGAAATGCTATTTTTAGTAATGGCAGTAAACAATAATCGAAAAAAAAATGCTCCCTTTTTTGCCCAAACTGTGGCAGAGGTTAGTGGTAGTTGATCGACATTTATAGGTGCATCTAATTGCTGTTAGTGCTTCTCTCCAGGGATGTTGCAGACATTCGCATCCACATCCGCAAAAATCAATGCGGAGTTTTTGCAGATGCGGGGGTGTACTGCAATTCACGACATGAAAGGAGCCCACGCGGCGCTTACTGCGCGCGTTTCAGGTGTAGTAGTAGGTATTATATAGGTATAGTGGTACCTTAATTAGTACCTATCCACAATTAGTTAAAAAAAAAACTTCATTTTGTTTCCAGGGTTCGAGGATATATATCATGATATATATCCGATATATATCAATGCAGAAATAAGTGTAGGTATGACCATTGACTGATTAGAATTTATAAAAAAAGTTGTATGTTTTTGAGTAGATTTTTTGATATAAGATTTTATGTTTTTTAGTTAATTTATTGTGTATATGCAACGCATATGCAAATAGTATACATAAATAATACAATAAAATAATAATATGGCTTTCATACAAAATGGATATATTTCAAACTTTTGATATAGGTATATCGGATATTTTGGAACCCTGTTCGTTTCTGTGACCAAGAGAACTACGCTTTTTTGAATTGGTCGCTACGATTTAGTCTCACCATGGGATGCAAATGGTAACCAGGACTAATAAATTGTTTCGAAGGTGGGATGTCATTATGATTTGATCCTACAGAACATGCTAAAAAAACGTGTTTTATTTGAAAAACTTTTCTCTAAAATGAAAAAATGGCCAAAAAAATAAAAATTGTCGGTGTGATGTCAAATTGACACATCTTTTTTATGATTGCATCATACAGAAAACGTCAAAATAAGCCCGTTTCACTTTTTTCTAAAATTCAAAAATACCGAGATAAAGTCACTCTAAAATTTGCTCAAAGGTTGACTGGTAGAGGATTCTATTAAGGCAGGTCGTAGTGAGTACGACGACGAGCGAGGCGAGGTGTAGGTTGAACTGCGACCCTACAGCGCGCGAGCGTAGCGGACGTGCCGCGGTAGAGGCCGTCGAAGCGCCAGAACCAAATTTTATTTTTTTATATAATAATATTCCAGATTTATTGCTCTACTGCCATTATCCAGGGAGAAAACAGGGCACGTTTGTATGGAAAAACGGCCTTTGTGTTTCCTCTTAATCATTCCGAAGAATGCCTTCCAGGTAATGGAAAATCCCAAGTTACAGCAGTACCACAAATATAAGATAGATCTGTAACTGCTTCTTGATGTCACTGGCGGTTTTTCAGTTAGCGTTAGCTACCTGTGTCCTCAAACGGATATTGTCGATGTAATTTACATTAAATGTAAATTTTGTGGTACTGTATACTTAGGTGATTTCATTGAACGTATGCTTGTGTATCACGATCGATAGAAACAAGCGCGCGGGTCGCCAGATGTAACCGATCATACAACTCCACGGGCGACCCTGGTTATCAAACCAGCGGTTAATTGAGGTGTGAACTCTGTTTTGGTTTTGGCGGACATTATAGTGAGAGGACATGTCAAGTAATATTTTAAATAGGTGCAAATAAGTGGGCATATTCGAGACGAGATGTCGGCACGGCGCGAGGCGGAACCGTGGCGTGGTTGCAGCGGCGGCGCAAAAACGCGCCATCCTTGAGAGTTTATCCACCCCGCGCGGTCACTGCCGCCGCCGCCGAAATATCGCCCGCGTCGCCGTCGCCACGCGACTACTCTGGCGCCATCCGTTTTAGACCAGTGTCGTTTTGATCAAGTTCAGAACAACCCAATTGTGGAAGTACGGTCCGTAAGTCCGGAAGTAAGGTGGAGACCTTACGGACAACCACAATTCATTATCACAGCTACTATGCATCACCTGAGTGCCTACTCGAACGCTACATCGTTCAGTCGCCGACACAGAACGGGTCCTAAACACTGGATTTTATTACTCACTAGCTTCTGCCCGCGACTCCGTCCGCGTCCGCGTGGAACACGTTTATATTGTAGTTCTATACAAACCTTTCATCCCGTTAAGGGATGATTTCCGTATAAAAACTATAATGTGTCCAGACCTTTAAAAAGTTATGAAAAAAAAGCGATATCATAACAAAATCCATGCCCCATCATCACTACATAGTATAAAACAAAGTCGCTTCCCTCTGTCTGTCCCTATGTATGCTTAGATCTTTAAAACTACGCAACGGATTTTGATGCGGTTTTAATAGTGATTCAAGAGGAAGGTTTATATATGTAGAAAATATGTATCAAGAAAATTGCTCAAGTGACTCCATTACCAAAAAAGCCAAATCCAGCTAACCTGTCCGAGCTCCGTCCCATAAGTATTCTCCCTTGCGCATCAAAGGTAATAGAGCGCGTGGTCTGCGACCAGCTCTCAGCATACCTGGAGGAAAATGGCATCCTACCTGAGCTACAGTCAGGCTTTCGCAAGGGTCGATCGACAGTTACTGCGTTGCTTGATGTAGTCGACAATATCCTACAGGCTCGGGATGTTGGGGAGAGTACCATTCTTGTTCTTCTGGATTTTTCAAGAGCTTTTGACTGTATAAATGTGTCCTTACTTCTATCGAAGATGTCATATTACGGGTTTGATGTTTCTACAGTGAAGTGGTTTGATAGTTATCTCTCCGGCCGCGTGCAGACGGTGGCGTTGCGTAGGATGGATGGTAGCACTTTGCGGTCCGCTCTTTGCCCTGTGGAAAGAGGTGTGCCGCAAGGTTCAATACTGGGTCCCCTGCTTTTTATATTGTATAGTGCTGACATCACTTGCAATGTAAGAGGCAGTAGATACCATCTTTACGCTGACGACCTCCAGTTATACCTTTCTAGCGTACCCACGGACATATCTGTTGCGATCAACTCCATCAACGCAGACCTGGAACGTATTTCTACTTGGTCGGAAAAGAACTGCCTAGTCCTTAATCCGAACAAGTCGAAATATGTTGTATTTGGGTCAGAGCATCAAATCCGTAATACCATCAGTAACCTCGAGACTTTGACTACCAGTAAGATTGCTATCATGGGCGAACCAATAGAGAGGGTGGTAGAAGCAACTAACCTTGGCCTCCTCATGGACGGCAAGCTGCGCTTTGAGAACCACGTACTGAAAGTTGTGAGTAACTGCTTCTACCGCCTTAAAGTTCTTTACAATGTTCGCGATTACTTAAGTGTTGATTTGCGTGTTAACCTTTGTGAATCGCTGATATTGTCAAGATTAAACTATTGTGATGTTGTCTATGCTGGCTGCATTACTGGTCGTACAAAAAAGCTCATACAACGAGTGCAAAACGCATGCATTCGTTTCTGTTTCCGAGTCCCACCCCGCTCCCATATCACTCCCTACTTGAACGCCGCTGGTCTGCTGAACATGCCTGCACGCAGACGGCTTCACCTCGCCACTCTTCTCTTTGGCATAGTTCAATCTGGGGTCCCAGCATATTTGCTGAGTAGACTTGTATGGCCTAAGAGTGCGCGTAGGTGTAAGGCGATGATTCTGGTGCCAAAGCATCGGACCGCGGCGTTTCGAGGTAGCTTCAGGTTCGCGGCGTCCAAGTGTTGGAATGATCTCCCCCCACCTATCCAAGGAGCGTCTAGCAGGTATACCTTTAGGCGCCAGCTTAAGGGCTATTTGTTGACGCTCCAAAAATCCCAACCCTAACCCATCCAGCACTTTATTTAATTTGTATCCATTTTGTTTTATTAAACATCCCAACCGTTTCGCGTTTTTCACATGTCTCTCATCCCATTGTGCTTGTGTTACTTATTTTACTAGTATATTAATTATTTATGTATTTTGTGTATACGTTTGTATCGGCGGTATGTTGTGTTGCGTTCCGTGGGTCACGTACGGTGCTGTCTGAAAATCAGCGCTGTAGGTGTCTGTCTGACACCTCGGCATAATGCTGAGACAGCGACCGATTCACTGCCGCGAAGACACACACATTATGTGTAAATTGTATTGTATTTGTACTCCCTTTGTCTCTGTGTGTCTTTTGCGTAGTGAATAAATGTCTTCTTTCTTTCTTTCTTTCTATATGTGTAATATAGTACCTGAGCGAAGCCGGGGCGGGTCGCTAGTAACGATATCATATCATGAATGAATGAATAAATGAATATTTTAGGTTTACAAAACGGTCTTAAAAGGTGACATCACTGATCTCCACATTAAGCCTACAAACTAGCGTACAAATATCAATTTCAGTTGAATTTCATTTAAAATGTAACACTTCATTCAGAGGCTGACAAGACCTAATTTGGTGAAATTGATGTGATTTAAGCAGTTTTTTAAGAAAAACTATTTGTTCTAGCACATCAAATAAAATATATGTTAAATGAACGAAAAACTAATGGGACGAATTACGCTGATACCAATTAAAAGGTTCTTTGTCTTTATTTTTTTGACGTATGGGTCTGCAATTAAAAACATGAAGTCAACATATTCATACCTAAACCGATAGCAAGTCATATTTCACAAATAATCCACCCTTTTTTTTATTGCAATATTTATGTACTATTTATTATCTTCAAAAACCGGGCCGCCCTACTGGCTGGCTATCTGGCTGGGTGTATCGGAGTAAACGAGAGAGAGTGTTACTACACCGATACAAATAGACAGTGTGCGCGCTATCCAAAATCCTCAAGGGCATTTTGGTGTTGACAGCGTTTTAATGATTTAATAACTCTAACGCTGTAAAAACATTTCTGACATAACCAATTCGTCATCAATCATCATGTTTTTAAATACATTTAATTTCTTGTCTTTGAAAACATCCGGTAGTTTATTATAAATTGTAATACACATTGCATAACATCATAACAGAATGAATATCATAAAATTGTAAAATACGGTCGAATAAAGTTTTAAAATACCAGCCGCGCTGTCGAATGAACGAAACCACAAGTGCGAAAAAGACACAATATAAGCCCTATAACGTTATTAAGCTATTATATCGCTTAAGCAAGTATCGTTATATATATTATTGGTTTAGATTTATAACGTTACTAGCTGTTGCCCGCGACTTCGTTCGCGTAGAACTTGTTAACGTCTTAAAAAAATGATTGCTATCAAATTATTTTACCTACATTTCTGGTAGCTGTTCGGTTCTGTAAGGGTCGTGGTTCTAACTTAACCTAATCTACTTTTCTGCTAGCAGTCGGATTATGTATTTTGACTAATAAATGGCTTACCATATAGTATATGTATGACCTCAGAATTCCTTTACTGCAAAAATTACTTGTTCCTCATACATACTTCCAAACCTCCTTAGAGCATGAATTTTAAGAAACGCTGTAATTAGTTTCCTAGTCTTTAACCCAAGTTACAGATCTTTACTTTAAAATTGTCTTGTTCCCCGTACAAACATAAAAAAAACATAAAACATTTATTTTCTTAATCTTGACATATTCTAAAACATCCAACTCCTTATAGCCCATCCCCTAAGGGATGAATGTGTTTAACCCCCTTATGGAATCAATTTCAAACAGTCTAAAACAGAAGTACATGTTAAAAATGTCTTGCTCTCCATACAAAATTCAAAATATTTATTCAGCAAATACAAACTTTGAACCCCGTTTAACCCCTATAGGGAATGAAAACTCTGAAATCAGTTTTGTAGTCTTACACATACAGGCTAAGACAGAAGTTATTAATCTCTTACTATTACATTTTTTTGGTCTCCATATAAACCTTGAATCCTGTTTTAACCCCCTTAGGGATGGAATTTCCAAAAATCCCGTCTTATCCCTTGCCTTCGTCATAAAAGGAAGTTCTGATGTAAATTTCAAGATTCTAATCCCAGTAGTTTCGGCTGTGCGGTGATGGATCAGTCAGGAAGTCTTCTTTTTAACCCCCGACGCAAAGAGAGGGGTGTTATAAGTTTAACGTGTCTGTGTATCTGCCTGTGGTAAAGTAGGGCCCAAACGGATGGACCGATGTGAATGCGGTTTTTTTTTGTATCATAGATAATTTTAACCCGAGTGTTCTTAGCCATGTTTCATGAAAATCTGTTCAGCCGTTTGAAGATCATCAGCTCTTTTCTAGTTGATGAGGGGATCTGAGTAACGTCCTTATGTCCGATCGTTTCGAAATTTGGTACCGTGTTCAATGACATTGAAATTATATGGTAAGTTAACCATGACCTGATCAGCCGTTTGAAGATCATCAGCTCTTTTCTAGTTGATGAGGGGATCTGACTAACTTCCTTATGTTCGATCGATTCGAAATTTGGTACCGTGTTATTTCAATGACATGGAAATTATATGGTAAGGTAACCATGACGTGATGTGCCGTTTGAAGATCATCAGCTCGTTAATAGTTGATGAGGGGATCTGACTAACTTCCATATGTCCTATCGATTCGAAATTTGGTACCGTGTTACTTCAATTATATTGAAAATATATGGTAAGGTAACCATGACCTGATGAGATCTTCACTTTAAAAAGGACAAAATAAAAGTAAAATTTAAAAATTTAAAAACCCCCGACAAAAAATAAACTAAAAACTAACAAATAATATTTTAAAGCTATAATTATTACCGTCACATATATTATGTAAGTTCAAATATTTTTATTTTCAAAGTATCGTCGCGTCGGGGGACACCGCTTCAGTCACCCGATGGTCCCCCGACGCGACGATACTTTGAAAATAAAAATATTTGAACTTACATAATATATGTGACGGTAATAGTTATTATAGCTTTAAAATATTATTTGTTAGTTTTTAGAGTTTATTTTATATATATACATATATAATTCAAGCATTAATAATGATTATTTTACATAGAATTTGTGACTCATATAATCATGAATTATTTGTTCGTATCCGTTGTAAAAAAGATCTTAAATTGCGTAAGTATTAACACGTTCAAAGGCACGCGACCCGGCACACTGTGGGCTGAAAATCGGCTTTCATAGAAATAGAAACCAAGTCGAAAATATTCACTTTTTTTTCTTGAAATCGCATTAAGTAGTCATGATCATACCACAGAATGAGTCTGAGGTATTTTGGACATGTTGTTATTTTTTTACAGACATCTTAATAAAAATATTAAATATTTTTAGCGCCAGTGTCGTAAGAAAGACCTTTTCTGTATTCCTCGCAATCGAACTAACTGTGCCGGGAACACATTCATTAAGCGTGTTTCCAAATTATTTAATAATAATGAAAAACTTACAAACATTGATATCTTTAACTGTACAAGTACTTCTCTGAAAAAAGCATTTAAATAGAATTAAGGACAATTGTACTCCGAATTTAATAGTTTAGTTTCTGCTCACTTTAAGGGGCTACCCGAGGTTTTCATCGATTCTCGACAAGTTTTGTGTCATTCTGAATACTTTTGCACTACAGATAGAATTAAATTGCTTAAAGCCGTTGTTGTTAATATAATAATAAGCTACAAAAAAAAATGAAAAGTAAGGGATTCAAATCGAAGGTCATTGGCGTATGGGAGCCCCTATATATATATATATTTTTTTTTTTTTTCTCTAATTTTATCAAACACTTGCTACTGTACACTTAAAACTCCTATTTTATTTTTTAAATTACTTATAAAACTGTTTATGTTTGCTATGTTGTCATATTACACTTAATATATTAGCCACGTATTTTTATCTCGTACTTTCAGGAAACTATAGGTCTGTCTTTATGTTATATCTTACTCAAGATTTGTGTATGACTGTTTCTTAATAATAATAAAAAAACAATGTTTGGAGAATAAAGGTAAAACAGGTGAAACTCTGAAAGTGCATGTTTAACACAAATATCCTTGCATATGCGTATAGTAACAATTATTTATGATTTTTTTGTTATTATTGGAATTTCTCCCCTGGGTGCACTTATTTTTTTATCCAACAAAAATTAAAAAATATAATTTGTAATTTTTTTTATTTTAAATGTGTTCTGTGTTTAATTGTTACCCATGAAAATAATTTACAGTCAATTCGAAAGATAACCGGATAGTCTATTCCTTATTTTTGTTTAATTTTCTACGGAGTCAATAAGAAAAAAGCCCAATATCTCGCAAACGAATAACTGATTTAAAAAGTGGTTTTAGGAAAGCCATAATATTTTTAAATGCACTATCCAATTTTTCAAAATTCTATTGTACCGTTTTGTCGGCGTAATTGATTTATGCCGAATTACTGTTTTCTAGGAGTTATGGTTACTGAGCTAAGCCGAAGACGGACAGACAGACGGACGGACATGGCAAAACTATAAGGGTTCCTTGTTGACTACAAAACCCTAAAAATGAGGAACAGACTATCCGGTTATCTTTCGAATTGACTGAATTATTTTCCTGATTATCAATTAAACACAACAAATTAAAAATAAAAATAAATGATTTTTTATTTTTGTTGGATTAAAAAAAAGTACACCCAGGGGAGAAATTTTATTTTTGTCATCTGACCCAACCCAACCCGACCAGACCTGACCCGACCCGACCCGATCAGACCTGACCCGACCTGATCTGACCCGATCCGACCCAACCGGCCCGATTTAACCTGACCTGATCCGACCCGACCTGACCTGTCCTGATCCCACCCGATCCAACCTGATCCGATCCGACCCGACCCGACCCCATCCGACCTGACCTGACAGTCTAGTGGTGGTTGGCAGTATGTAATTTTTCCTTTGTCAGTTTAATATTAGTAAGCAAATTTAAAAAGTTAGAGTAGCGGACAATAATATTTTTACGTCACACCTGGCCATAATGCGAGTTATACCGCACGCTGCGCGTACGGTAAAACTCGCATTGTGGCCAGGTGAAGACGTAAAATTGTGTACTCACCACGGGTGGTAATTCATAAAGCCCCAGATCGCATATTTATGGCCCTCACCTTCGGTTTGGGCCACAAACACCTGCGATCTGGGCCATTCACGAATTCACCGCCCTAGGTACGTAATGTACTATTACTTAGGGTTTTCATACATTACTTCTTGGCCTAGGGCCAAGAAGAAATGTAGGGAGCCATAAAAAAGAGACTTCTTGTCCTCATTTCGCGATATTAACGCGTACATTTCCGAGCATGTTTGAGAAAAGGAATTTATATATAACATTCCAGGCGGCCTGCAATGTTTTTGATTTTTTAATTTAGATCTGACATTAAAACTATACACTACCTTCCAATATGTAGCGAGTTATGTTCACTTTGCGGGCCATTTTTGAGAAAAAATATATGATGTTTAACGTGGGGCTGATGGCGCGCAGGGTGCGGCTGCTGGTAAACAGCGGCAGTGGCGCGTGCGTGGCGCTGAAGACCGTGCGCGCGCCGCCCGCCAGCGCCGCGCTGGCCGCGGCGGCGCGCGAGGCCGCGCTGCACCGCGCGCTGCGCCACGCGCACGTGCTGCGCTGCCTCGGCGCGCGCGCCGCGCCGCCGCACCACTACATGTTCCTCGAGTATGCACAGGTAGGATATACACCATCGCCATCTAAAAACCACTAAAATAGTACTACCATTTCTCAAATTGCTCTTTAAAATGTATTGTATCTAATCAACCTAAAAGTTTAATAATAAATGGGCAGGGTGGTGAACTGTTCGACCGGATCGAGCCGGACCGGGGCATGTCGGCGACGCTGGCGCGGCGCTACTGGCGGCAGCTGCTGCGCGGGTTGGGCTACCTGCACGCGCGCGGCGTGGCGCACCGCGACCTGAAGCCGGAGAACGTGCTGCTGGACGCGCGCGACCAGGTGAAGATCGCGGACTTCGGGCTGGCCACGCTGTTCCGGCACGGCGCGCGCGAGCGGCTGCTGGCGCGCGTGTGCGGCACGCGGCCCTACGCGGCGCCCGAGGTGCTGCGCGCCGCTGCCGCGCCCTACCGCGCCGAGCCCGCCGACCTGTGGGCCGCCGCGCTCGTGCTGCTCGCCATGCTCGCCGGAGGTACTAACAAGACGCCTACCCATTTTATTTATACTAACTTCCAAACGGTTTCCCCCGGTAATCTTCGTTTGTTTCAAATGTTTTATCTCGTGAAAGCTGTGGATCATACTCAGTGGAACTACTGCTCATTCCATCAAAAGCTAGAAAGGGTTCAGCTTCACACATAGACGATGTCTATGTGCATATTACTATAAATATATTATAATCTACCTGCTTTTATGAGACTACATTTGTAAGAGTTCAATATTCCTCAATTTGACAAAAAAAATGACGTTGGAAGTTGGTTGGCATATTTATTGTTGTACTTGAGTAGTTTTAGATGTTGTAGTTGCAGCTAACGTTGAGTGATGGGGCGGCACCGGCCCCTGGCACGCGCGCGGCTCCTGTCTTTGGTATCCTAGCTGTAGGCGTGCCGCTAAAACCCTAAAGTTATGGTACCGAAGTTACGAGTCGCGCGACCATCGCCGCGTCTCCGCGCCGCCTTCTGCTGTGTGCATTTATTCTTTTTGTTTCTTTATTTTCACCGGGTAGTTTCCCCTCTGTCCTCATGAAACTGCATTAAATTGACTCAAAATCTCGTCATAGGACCGTACGGGAATATACCCGTAAATGTTATGTTTTATTTTCAGCTTTTGTTATTATTATTTTGCTATATTGCTTTGTGTATTTGCATGTTATTGATTTATTTTTAACCTAGTTGAGTATTTTATCGTTTAATAAATATGTATTTCTGTAATTTTGTCGAAATTTAAAATTCAATCGCGGTGCTTAGGTCATTTTTAGGGTTCCGTAGCCAAATGGCAAAAAACGGAACCCTTATAGATTCGTCATGTCTGTCCGTCCGTATGTCACAGGCATTTTACTCGAAAACTATAAGGTGTATTTGAATAAAATTTTCAGGATAGGTGTATTTTGTTAACCGCTACATAGTTTTGTAACTAAATTACTAAAAAAAATTTTTTTTATGGGTGCACTCCATACATAAAACTGAAAGTCAAATTTTTTTTTTTTGCAAACCCACGTGTGGCACATCAATCGATAGGCCTTTCAAAATAAACATAAGGTTTCTCAGCAATTTTTTTGATTAAGTGAATAGAGTCGGAGATAATCTCCCCGAAAGTCACTAAAATTGTGTCCCCCCCCCCCTCTAATTTATGAACCGTGTATTTTAAAAATATGAATAAAATCATGCCCATAGGGCTTATTAAATTCTCTCAGCGAAAATTGTTTTGAACAAGATCGGTTCAAAGGTTTTTGAGATATTTCTAAAAATCTGCCTTCCTTAAAGAAAAGGACTTAAGTGCCATAAGATTTCAGTAACGATACGACCTTTTCAATAGGCACGGAACCCTCGTTGTGCGTGGTCCGACACGCACATGGCCGCTTTTTTATTTTTTATTTGTCAATAGGGGTGGTGTAGATACTAAATAAAATAATCAATAATGTCATATTTTCTCGAAAAAGGATAAAAAATGTAGTCAAATGGAGAAAAAATCAACGCAAAAGGTCAAAATAATCACGAAGTTACAGTGTCCAAAGTTTTAAGAAGGGAGTATGTTCTGTCCCTTTTTCGCTAAATGCAACCTCATATGAAACGATGACGCTTGTAGACTGTGACGTCACCAATAGACGGCAATGTGCCGACACACACTGTTTGCGTTTTCTCTCTCTAACAAGCAATATTAAAACGGTTGTAGCTTCGTAATTCTTTGAGATATCTGAATGGAATTTTCGTCACTAGGCATATTTTTGCCTTCTTTCTTTTGTAGTAATAATAATTTTCGAGTCTACACCCCTATTAAATTTGTACGTCATAAATAGCCGTGTCCATACCGGACGCATGCTCGGCCGCACGCCTCGCCTGAGCCAGTCCACGTGCTCGGTTGAATTTTAGCGTGTCTGAGGCAAACGCGCGCGGTAAAATTACAATGATATTTTTGGCCAGGGGGGATTTGTATACCAGTTTACAGTATTTTTTGGCCATGGGTGATTTGTATACCAGTTTACAGTATTTTTTGGCCACGGGTGATTTGTATACCAGTTTCCAGTATTTTTGGCCACGGGGGATTTGTATACACGTTTACAGTATATTTGGCCACGGGTGATTTGTATACCAGTTTACAGTATTTTTTGGCCACGGGTGATTTGTATACCAGCTTACAGTATTTTTGGCCACGGGGGATTAGTATACCAGTTTACAGTATTTTTGGCCATCGGGGATTTGTATACCAGTTTACAGTATTTTTGGCCACGGGGGATTAGTATACCAGTTTACAGTATTTTTGGCCATGGGGGATTTGTATACCAGTTTACAGTATTTTTGGCCATGGGGGATTTGTATACCAGCTTACAGTATTTTTGGCCACGGGGGATTAGTATACCAGTTTACAGTATTTTTGGCCATGGGGGATTAGTATACCAGTTTACAGTATTTTTGGCCATGGGGGATTTGTATACCAGCTTACAGTATTTTTGGCCACGGGGGATTAGTATACCAGTTTACAGTATTTTTGGCCATGGGGGATTTGTATACCAGTTTACAGTATTTTTGGCTTCATTTAGAATAGAATAGAATAGAATTGCATTTATTCAGGCAACAACACATCATAAGTAATAAAAATAAAACACATTAACAAATACATCGAAAAAGTAGATCGGGATGTGGACCTGAAATGGCCTCCACTCAGCAATGCAGTTGGCACGGCTAGCGTGATCAACGGCGCTGGTTTTCTGTGGAGCCAGCGGGGTGTGCGGGACAGCGTACTGTGAGACTTGTGTCAGTAGATACAAATACCTTATATGAAATATTATTATAAAATATATATATATATATATATGTTACAACAATAAAAGTACCTATATTATACATACTTATAATTTTATTAATTAGCGGTTAACTAAATTGCGGCTAATAGTTTTTAGGAATGGGAGCTAGTAATGGTGTTTTGGATATCCTACCCTTAGGCAGCAATAACTTGTTGAGCCATTAGGTGTTTTTTCAGTTTGGACTTGAACCCACTAATAGTAATGCTCTCCTTGATAGGTGGCATTTCATCAATTACAACGACAATTTTCGGCTGCGCCACGGAGTTAGTCGCATGTCTCTAGATAGACTTTTCCCTGTATTTAGAAGCCAGCAGTTGTCTCTGTAAATCAGGAGCTAGATGTGCCTACAACAAATCCATCCAGTTACTGACGCTGCATAATGTGCTTATATTGACTTATTTTTTTAATGTTTTAGATAGTTTATAATCTCAACTGAATAAAAAGTTGATATTTATTAGTTATGACATGTAAAAGAGACCATGAGGTAACTGATTTGAATTTTTTATTTAAATCTTGAAAGTTGATTTGGAAAAAAAAAGACCGGGTTGCACTCCGGGAGTGCCGGCAGAAGTGAAAACTTGAATATTTTGACATTTCGAATCGACGAATACCGTAGCAACAGAAGTACCCCAAGCTTCGTCCCAAATCTCTCACCTTTTACGGTCACGTGACACCTGTCGCGAGTTTAACAATTTTTCCGGATCACAAAAAGTGCACAGCGCCGCTAAAGAAGATTTCACTTAAAAAATATGCTAAAATGAAACCAGTCTCAATTTAGCTACCAGTTTCATAGTGCAGCTTTACAAAATAAAAACAATCTTTATTGATTTCGAAAACTCTTATGGCGGCACTATGTTTTTGGACGTCATTCGTTTCTAATTTATGCATAGTATGGTGAAATTGAACAATTATCGACACTGAGACATTAAGTTGACTAATGTGCAAAAAATAATACTAAAAATCATGATTTAAAATGAAATTTAAAAAATACTGGTCTCAATCCCGGAATTGCGGGATCTGAGCGCTAGCGTGCGCGCTCAGTGTAGCCGCTCGGCCGAGCATGCGTTCGGTGTGGACACTGCTAATTATTATACATTGGCCTAGGAGGCGGGTGATAAGACGTCTCAATAATGAATAACTGGATCGGGATCCACCCCAAAGGAAACTTGACAACGTTTTGTTAAAGTTTTTTGAAGTGAAAACTTCTTTAGCGGCGCTGAGCACTTTTTGGGATGGGGAAAAATTGTTAAATACGCGACAGATTTTTGTGACGTCAGATGTGAAGAAGGTCACAAAAACTGAACGCTATTCGTGAGAGTATAAAGCCGTAAAACTTTTTGCAATATCATATTCTGCAAATAAATTTGTAATTTTGTCCAAGCGTCCTCCACCGTTTTGCTTTTGAGCAAATTCGAATAGTTCCAATTTGGACGTTATTCCTAAAGAGATAAAGCTTTGAAAAATATTTCACAATGGCAAAAACAAATTGGTATTTTGTTTGCCGCCGCCGACGCGCGAGCCGGCCCGTCGCACCCAACGCGCCCGCGGCCCGTCCGCCTATATAATTGATAATTGTTTATAAATTTGCGTCAAATTCATTTTTAGGGTGACACCGTAAGATGTCACGTGACCTGATCGAAAAACTGTTAAAATGTTATTGAGTTTTTACTTCTGCCGGCACTCCCGGAGTGGAACCCGGTCCTTTTTTTTAATATGATTTATAGAGTATTACTGTGTGACGTTCTGATAAATGTAAGTAACGGGTGTGTGCGCGTACAGAGCTGCCGTGGGAGCGCGCGGAGCCGTCGGACACGCGCTACGCGTGCTGGAGCGCGGGCGCCGGCGCGGGCGACGCCGGGCCGTGGCGCAAGCTGTCGAGCGGCGCGCGCGCGCTGCTGGGCGCGGCGCTGCAGGCGGACGCGGCGCGGCGCGCCGGCCTCGACCAGCTGCTGCAGCACCCCTGGATGAGCGAGGCGCACGAGCTGCCCGAGAGGACCAACGGTCAGTGCTCCTGCTGAGCCACAGAATGTTCGCCCGGCCCTACCCCGCCTGGGACGATCCGATCTAAATCATTTTCCATTTTGAGCTGATTTAATTTTGTCCATCCGAATTAAATTGCTTTCGGATTATGTATACACATTATTTTTGTTTAGGTGAAATTTCTGATGATTGAGAGATTCGTGGAGCGTTTTCCGATGTCGTGAAAAGTAATCGAGCGTCGTCGTCATCCTCCGTTTGGTGACCGTCGTGCGGCGCCGACCGTGTCAGGTACTAGGTGACTCTGAGTGGTACCAGTCTCAGAGCTGCCTCGTACCTCAACACGGCGGCGCCGCGGGCTTCGACGCCGACAACAGATTGTTCAAATCGTTAACTCTTCTAAATTCAAACATTCTGAAGAATCTGGGAACATTGGTATACCACCACTGCGACACCGACCGGCGGCGGTGGCGCGGTGCGGCGCTTTGGCGATTTAGCTCAATGACGTACCTTGAGCTCATAAAGCTAGATTACCAAAGCACTGCGCTCGCGCCCGCACGACGCGACGAGGGAGCCTGGAAGAATAAATATAGTTTGTAACACCATATGACGTTAGATGGCGTTAGTAGTACCGCATCGCCCATACTATTAAAGCCAATGTACATGCTGCGCTTCCGACGGTCCTCAATAGATGGCGCCGTCGTCGAAATAGAACGCGCTATCGTTTGTTTCCCGTAGAATCATGACCCTCGGAGCAGTGCACCGATTTATTGTATTCCGCCAGTAGGGAAATTAGTACTTAGCACGCTTTGAGCACTCACCTAGCTGAATCTTTTAAGCGTCTTGGTACTAGTAAAAACCGTTGCTGCTTTAGGGTACTTCAACCTAGCTTGGATACCCCAAACAGTTCTGGAAGCGTTCAATGTATGGTACATGTACCCCTTAAGTAGAAATAAAGTCTATTATCGCATGACTCAAACTCTTTAAGTTCGACACCCCGCCTCTCCGCGATTACATTGGCGCCCTGCACGTGAGGCCCGTCGGCGTTAAGTCATCGTTTTGCTACGCGACTCGTGACGTCATCGGCTACGAGCTACGGTTCCCGGCCTGCGCTACGAGAGAAACGCTACGGCTTACGCTAACAGACGACCTACATTATTAATGAGTCGAGAAGGTCCTGGAACATCGAAACTTAAGAGCCCAACCTACGTCACGCGCTCTGGAAGAATCACTACGATCAAAAGGAAACCAACAACAATGCTTTCACCCGAACAGTTTGTCCAACTTTTGGATAGAATGCCTGCTCCATCAACTAATAGGGGCTCATTCATTTCCTGTAACTACAGTTATAACGGAGCCAAGGATCCGGAAGTCGTAGAAGCTTTTCTGTCCGCAGTAAATATATTTAAACGATCAGCTGATATGGGAGACCAAACAGCCCTTAGCCACTTTTACTGAAAGGCGAAGCTGGAGTTTGGTGGTTAGGCGTAAAAAACGACGTCACAACATGGACTGACTTTGAGGCACGACTTCGGGACAATTTTGCACCTGTTCGTGAACCCCACCTGCTATACCTAGATATTCTACAAAAACAGCTGCACGATGAATCAACGGAAGACTTCATACGTCGGAAACGATTGCTGTTCTCACAGTTACCTAGCCCCGGACATACAGAAACTGTTCAGTTGGATATGTTGTACGGATTACTGCGCTTGGACATCCGAGACAAGGTACCACGCGCCGACTTCACGAACTTCAAAGGACTTCTTAAAACCGCTCACGCTGCTGAACACGTCCTGAATGAGAAGGTTTCCGTAACGGTTTCTAACGAATCCAAATCCATCGAGCACAAACACGATTCCCGGTCAACATCAATGCGTAAACCGCGGTGCAGATTTTGCAAGAACTTCGGTCATGCCGCTGAGAACTGCCGGAAGCTGGTTGATCGCAAAGATGGCGCACCAAAGGAAGCTGCGAGGTCTGACAAACTGGATGCAGTTGTTCAGCACCAATCTTCATCGGCACCGAGGTTTAGTTGCTATGGCTGCGGTACGCCTGGAGTGGTGAGAAGCAACTGCCCAACTTGCCATACAAACAAAATACAACAACCAGCACCTGAAATCGGATTCTGTTCTGTTACTTCCACCATCGACGCCAGAGATCGTCCAGTAATATATGTCGAGATAGGGGGAGTGGCTGGCGCCGCATACTTGGATAGCTGCGCCAAGTCAAGCATCGCTTCGTACTCACTGTATTGCGAGCTGAAAAGACAGAAGTACGAATTTAAGGAGCTGAGTGTCGGAATAACCCTAGCTGATGGCATCCCAAAAAAGGAAAATATTTTGGTTACTCAGGCTCCTGTAAAAGTTAACGACCGCACGGTTCTTACCACGTTTCTGGTACTGCCAGCATCACGTCGTAACCGCACACTGCTCGGTGTTGGATTTATTCAAGATGCCCAAATTGATCTGAGTTTGCCCCAGTACACATGGCACTTCGTCGACGATCCTTCCCGACAGTTCGAGCTTTATGAGGAGAGCTTCGTATTCGGCGAGCGAGTTGCGCTTGCTGCCATGACGCCTGACGAAGACCCTTCTCTATCGCCTTCGTTACCTGAGGAGAGTAATACCCCACGCGCTTATGGACCATTAATAAGGATTGATGCTCCGACCCCTCCCCCCAGGAAGAGAATCCATACGGGATATCCTGCGAACTACTCGCCTATATTGGAGGCCCTTTACGAAGATGCTAAGACAAGTCTTCAGAACTATGCTAAACGACTTGCCAAGCATTGTAAAAGACGCTTGTGAAATTGTATTATTCGCAGATGACACATCCTTAATTTTTAAAGTCAATCGACATTCTGATAATTATAATGACATAAACAATACTATTGACAAAATTTTTAATTGGTTTACTGTGAATAATCTGTTACTGAATTCCAAAAAAACAAAATGTGTTAGATTTACTTTACCCAATGTAAAGCCGGTGAGTGGTAACATTTATATTAATGAGGAATGTTTAGAAATGGTAGAAAAAACTGTATTTTTAGGTTTAACTCTAGATAAACATTTGCAATGGAGTCCACATATATCTACTCTGGCAAATAGACTTAGCTCAGCAGCTTATGCAATCAGAAGGATTAGACAACTCACCAACGTAGAAACTGCCCGAATAGTGTATTTCAGCTACTTCTACAGCGTAATGGCATATGGAATTTTACTTTGGGGCAAAGCTGCTGTTGCTGCTGTTGTATATACAAACCATCTTCGTTTTGCAAAAACGAGCAATACGGTCAATATACAATATGGGCTCACGTGTATCACTGAGAGAACACTTCAAAAACATAAATATATTAACAATGGCATCACAGTACATTTATGATACTATTATGTATGCTCTTAAAAATGTAGAAACGTTCCGTAAAATGCATAGTGCGAGACATAAACACAAAATTGCAATAACCAAGTTTCGAGTTAGGAAAGTCAGTAAATCCTTTTTGGGCCAATGCATTCATTTCTATAATAAACTACCAAAGGAAGCATTAAATTTACCCTTTCCTAGGGTAAAAACATATTTAAAGACTTTTCTACTGAAAAAGGCATATTATACCGTTGAAGAGTTTTTAAATGATAAAGATGACTGGCCCTCTTATAGGGCTACATAAACACCTTGATAATAATTGAAACAGACATACATTGAATTACTTAGAATTAGGTGACATGAATTATTTTAGTTATTTTAATTAAGAAATGTGTATGATTGTTTGTATAACAGAATGGTAATATTGGTGATAAAACGGATACAATGTAATCTTTGACGATGCAAAAGTGATTGTGAAATCCTACTTGAATAAATGATTTTTATCTTATCTTATCTTATCTATGACGAAGAGTGTGATTTAGATGATCTTGATAGTGCACTCTTCCCCTCCACATCTGCTTTTTCGGTGGACATTATGGTACTGGACGAGTTCTTGAAAAAGAACCAAGACGTCTTCAAAACCAATGGAGAACCAGTGAAGGATTTCGAGCACTCCATTGAGACAGAGGATCACAAGCCTATTTCCGTACCACCATACCGCTTATCGTCGGTCAAGACCGAGATCTTGAAGAAAGAAGTGGGAAAGATGTTAGCTGAGAAGATTATCGAACCCTGTACATCCCCTTGGGCTGCACCTGTAGTGATGGTGCCTAAGAGAGACGGAAGCACGAGGGTCTGTGTGGATTATCGTCAGCTAAATGCAATCACGACACCTGACGCCTACCCGCTACCTAGAATCGACGATTTACTCCACAACGCCAAGCTCACGCCTTATATGAGCACTATTGATCTTCGCGCTGGCTACTGGCAGATAAGCGTCAAAGAGGAGCATCGTGCGAAGACTAGCTTCGTCACACCCTTCGGAATGTACAGATTCTGTCGAATGCCGTTCGGTTTACGTAATGCTCCGGCTACATTTCAGCGGATGATGGACCGTTTTCGCATTTCGCTCAGCCATATCAGGTTATTAGTATACCTGGATGACTTGATAGTCATGTCCTCAACTTTCGAAGACCATATAAAAGATCTGCAGGACGTCTTCAATAAACTCAATGAATACAATCTCACAGCGAACCGGGAGAAGTGTCACTTCTGCTGCCAAAAGGTAAAATATTTGGGGCACTTCATCACTGCTCATGGACTTGAGCCAGACCCTGAAAAGGTCAATGCCATATCGGGTATGTCACCTCCGCGAACCCTGAAACATCTTTTATCTTTCGTTCAAACGTGCTCCTGGTATAGAAGGTTTATACCTGGTTTCGCCAAAGTAGCCGAGCCGCTCACACGCCTGACAAAGAAGAACGTCCCATGGGAATGGAAAGATGACCAGGCCCATGCTTTCGCTAAGCTACGCGAGCTTTTGACGTCTTCGCCTGTCCTTGGGCAAGCTGATGAAACCAAGCCGTTCACCATCAAGACTGATGCCAGCAGCTACGCACTCGGAGCAGTTCTGGTCCAGGGGGAGGGAGAGACAGAGCATCCCGTAGAGTACGCCAGTCGCCTCTTGACCAAGCCGGAGCGTAATTACTCCACTACAGAACGTGAAGCCCTAGCCGTGGTGTGGGCTGTAAACAAATTTCGAGGCTATATCGAAGGAGGCAAGATAATAGTCATGACGGATCATCAAGCACTCAAGTGGCTCATGTCATTGAAATCACCAACTGGGAGATTAGCTCGATGGGCTCTACTTCTACAGCCTTACGACATCACCATAAAATATATCCCAGGGAGAACAAATGTTGTTGCTGACTCTTTGTCCCGTCCCAATTGTGAACCTGAAACAGAAGGTGACTGTGGACTCTGCACGGTAATTGTGGATATGCCTGCAAAAAGCAAAGAAGTCATTAGAACAGAACAACACAAGGATGAAGATATAGTGAAGATAGTACACAGTCTAGAGAATAATAACGAAGAAAACGCCCGATACTGGAGTGGAAAAGGCTACTACATGAACAATGGCTTATTACATCGCTATGGTCCAGACTCTAACGTAGATAAAAGCCAGTTAGTCATTCCGAAACAAGAGCAGACAAATATTATCACTGCATACCACGATGAAGCAACAGCTGGTCACTATGGATCAGAGAAGACATTTGAACGCATAGCAAAGCGTTACTTCTGGAAAGGCATGAGAAAGCACATCGAGGCTTATGTTCGCAATTGCCTGCAGTGCCAACGCTACAAATGTTCTAACCAGAAGCCCGCTGGCTTACTCCAAACCTCAGCTCTTAATCAACGCTTTGAGGTAGTAGCCTTCGATCTATTCGGACCCTTACCGCGGACTGCTGGAAACCATACCTGGATCTTTATCGTGGAAGATGTTGCCTCACGTTGGGTGGAATTATTTGCATTGGAGCGAGCCACCGCAGAAGAATGTGCAAAGATCCTGCTAGAAGAGATTATATTGCGATACGGCACGCCCCGCCGGTTTGTAAGTGATAACGGCACACAATTTGTCAGCAGTGTCATGCAACAACTGACGTACTGTCTTGACATCAAGCATGGATTCACGCCAGTATATCATCCTGAAACAAACCCGGTAGAAAGGCGAAATCGAGACTTAAAGACACAATTGGCTATACTCGTTGAAGACAGCCACACGACGTGGGCTGAGAGATTGCCTAGTATACGTTTCGCGATGAACACTGCTATGATGAGCACTACTGGTTACACGCCTGCCTTTCTAACGTTCGGGCGTGAGTTAAGGACGCCGGATGACGTAAAACATGATCTTCGCGAGATAGTGAGAAATGAAAACTTCGTCAAAGAAATCACTCCGCGCCTACTAGTGATGGCTGATACCTTGGTCAAAGCACGAGAAATACAAGAAGGGAAAGAAGAAAAGAGGAAAGAATTTGTCGACCAGAAAAGGCAAGCCTGTCCCAACTATCAGCCTGGAGACTTGGTACTGGCTACTACCCATGTATTAAGCAAATCCAGCCAAGGATTCACTTCCAAGTTCGCTCCACGACGCGATGGGCCATACATTATTTTACGTCGACATGGCCCTAGCTCATTTCAGATCGCTACCACTGAATCTAACACTCCGGTTGGCATCTATCATGCATCGGCTCTAACTCCATACCGATCTCAAGACGCTACGGTACCAGAGCCTACTAGGCCGATCAGGAAGAGAGGCCGGCCTAGGAAGCAACCAGTTACCAAGAAGAACGTGGCTGGACCCCGTGGTAGACCCAGAAAGACAAAACAATAAAAAGAAACGACTCCTGTCCTACTCGTCGAGTCGACTTCATGGACAGAGGGGGAGATCTGTAACACCATATGACGTTAGATGGCGTTAGTAGTACCGCATCGCCCATACTATTAAAGCCAATGTACATGCTGCGCTTCCGACGGTCCTCAATAGATGGCGCCGTCGTCGAAATAGAACGCGCTATCGTTTGTTTCCCGTAGAATCATGACCCTCGGAGCAGTGCACCGATTTATTGTATTCCGCCAGTAGGGAAATTAGTACTTAGCACGCTTTGAGCACTCACCTAGCTGAATCTTTTAAGCGTCTTGGTACTAGTAAAAACCGTTGCTGCTTTAGGGTACTTCAACCTAGCTTGGATACCCCAAACAGTTCTGGAAGCGTTCAATGTATGGTACATGTACCCCTTAAGTAGAAATAAAGTCTATTATCGCATGACTCAAACTCTTTAAGTTCGACACCCCGCCTCTCCGCGATTACAAGTTTATATGATTTCGCTAACCGATCGGATCTTACTCCTGTCCAGTTTCGGCAATCAACATGCCATACCTATTGCAACAAATACAACAAAAATGTATTAAAAAAAACAATTATCGAAGCAAACTAACTACGCTTTGATTTAGATCGTCACATGATTACTTCCTATTACGTTATCAGTGACGTTCAGTTCATGTCTTGATAACTTTAGAAACGCACAAAAAGATCTATCTGAACTCGGGCAAACTCATGTCACGGAAATGGATATTGTTCTAAAAGATACTGAGCCGGTGGTTTATCGCCCTTATAGATTGAGCCAAATGGAACGATTAAAAGTGAAAAATATGGTAGATGAATAAATTATTACAGTATAACATAATCAGACCATCAACGTCACCATACGCTAGCCCGATAATCGTCGTAAAAAAGAAAACGGGCGATAAATAGTATTTTTACAATCGTGTATAATAGAGAGCTTTTTAGTCGAGTACCGTGTTTAGGCCACGAAGCTTGCTGAGTGACACCTGACGGTCAATTTGAATTTAACCGAATACCTTTCGGTTTGGTAAACGCTCCTGCAGTATTTCGCGCTAATGCATAGTGCATGTTCTCGTATATCTGCATCAAGCCTTTTCTTGGAAATAATATATGTTTTTAGTTTAAAGCTAGCTTAATCTATATGAATTTATATTATGATCGTCAAAAGAGAATTAAGAATTGTAATTGAATGTCAAGTTGCATTTCGTTCAAATGAAAGTCACAATTAATTAATTTATTTATTTATATAGGAAGATCATCAGCTTAAATACTGCACAGTAGCTTAAAACAGTAGTGACAGTGAGCTAATAACAGATACTCAACGATAGCGTAATAAATATGCAAAAAATAGTGAGCAAAAGCCAAACGAAAACAGCGCTTTTGCGTCTTGGTACTGCTACATAATTTAAGTACTTATTTCTAAACAGACTAAAAAGAGTCACCTTAACTATTTCCCTACCTCTACCGAAAAATTCTCGAGATAAGCGTTGTCTCACTGAGGGATCACTTGCACTGAATAGGTCCAGGTCGTCAAACCTCTGAAACATATAATTTAAGCCGTTGCTCGCTCTGATTATAAAACTATTTTGCCTAGAAGTTGGTGGATGATAATGGCACGGATAGTGGCGGCTTACGCCGAGCTCTACTGGGCATACGGATGTTCAATTTACCAAGTAATAGTCCAGGCAATGAACTGACAACTTGTATGGAAAAAATGACAATTTTGGAAATAATTTATAATAGCTTATTTTTTATGCATAACGGATATATTATCAATTAAATAGTTACCCAGCGACAAAATCCGGCAAAATTTCAGACATCGAAAAAATGATAAGTTAACTGGCTTCTAAAAAGTCAGTAAAAATATTAATAAATGTTTTTGTTTTTATTTTGGTTCATTTACATTTGCTTTATAATATTCAAGATAAATCGTACAAAAAAAGATAATGCATGCTTCATTTAAATCTACATAATTACTTCCGGGTGGAAAGTTTGTCAGATTCTTGACTAAATCATCTTAGAATAACATTTTCAAATGAAATCAACAAAAAAAACGCTATTATAAATTAATGTTTTTCAAAACCGTATTTTGCCTGGAGTATAAGGTGGGACTGTCGATTGAATTAGATGTAACTTTAAGTAGATATGTAATGTCGGCTATATTGCGACGGGTCTCAAGTGCGAGAAGATGGATCCTCCAACACAGATCCAAATACTTATTTGAGTCGTAGTGAATACCTAATTTTAAGCAAAGAAACTTTCTGTGTAAATTAATGGTTTTTTAAAATAGAAATGTAGGTCTAGTTATTTATTAATGTATAGCTTCGAGCTAATGACTTTGTATATAATTTAAGACGGTTTTTATTTTGAAATAAATAAATTAACGATTTTAGTTACAAAGAGAAATTGTCGAGAGTGTGGATTGTCCTGTAACATGAGATATTGTATCTGTGGATAGAACAACATGATTTTAATTTGTTCTGTGCATTATGTACTATTATGTACCTAGTCAAGTCTGGTATTGTCAAGCCATATATTATTACTGAAGTTTGTGTAATTAAATGTTCACTTCCACACATCCAACACACAATGAGTAATTGGAGGCTTGTGTTAACAGACGTGCGCACGTGGTGCTCGCAGCCGGCGGCGCGCTCGGAGCCGGGCGCGGAGGAGGCGGAGGCGGAGGCCGAGGCCGAGGCCGCGCTGGCGCTGCTCGTGCACTCGCAGCCCGCGGCCGCGCGCGACCTGCTGGTGTCGCAGAGCACGCAGGCCACGCAAGGCACGCAGGGCACGGGCGTGGTGGCGCGGCTCGTGCGGCGCATGACGCGCGTGTGGCTGCGCGGGGACGAGCGCGCGGCGCTGCGCGCGCTGACGGCGGCGCTGCAGGCGGCAGGCATGGCATGGCGGCGGCTGCCGCAGTCGCCGCACCTGCTGGCCGTGGAGTGCGGCGGCGAGGTGCGCATGCGCGTGTGGGCGGTGCGCGCGCGGCCCGCGGCGGGCGGCGACGGCCGCGAGGCTGGCCTGACGCTGCTGGAGTTCCGGCGCTCGCGCGGCTGCGGGCTGGCCTTCAAGCGGCGCTTCCTGCAGCTGCGCGCCGCGCTGGCGCCGCTGGCCGCGCCCGCGCCCGCCGAGCCCGGCGCCGACCTGGTGGCGCCGCCGCTCGAGCCGAGCGACCCGCACCGGCACCAGCCCATGGACACCGACGCCGACGCTTGCTGACCCCGAGCCGAGGGCACGGTTACGCGACCGCTACTAGGATGCCCATTTGGGACCAAAGGAGACCTGATTTGTATTAAGTTTTTGAATGATCGTTTTAATATACGTTTTTACTCTTTTAAATTACGATTTATACTTATACCTAACTCCCTAACACTAGAACTCCATAAAGTGCCGCCAGACCCTGTTGAATGTTGGGGTCCTCGGCAGCCCAGGGAGCGTTGTCTTGTTGTTAACCTTTTCAATGCTCTCATATTTGAATGAAGTGATCATTCACACGCCAAGAACTGTTGCCTTATCAAAAATGACGAATCTCGTAGTGCTGTGCAAAACACGATTAGATAGATTTTATTCATGATCAAAGTACAACTTTATTCCGACCTTTTTATGGGTTGTTGGCGTGGTGGGCACGACAGCACTCGACCGCTTTAGTGGCTCTTGGCGTTGAAAAGGTTACACCTAGCCGCTCTGCAGGCCTGACACAACAAATAAGTTTGTCACAAATTTCATTTTTGGTACAAGCTTTTATTGCCGACTGTACTTTTCTGTATACCACCATCATCAACTACTCATTAAGACGATTCTAACGAACCCAAACTCAACGGGATTACGTCGGTTAAGTACTGAATTCCTATGGCCACCTTCTGTCTCCATCATCAGATCAGCTCGATGGTACCAATAATATTGAATTATCATCCAAACTATACTTATACCCAAAATTTTAGCTCAATCGGTCACCGGGAAGTGGGTCATTTAACTTGCAAGATTTGTCCCATACATACTAACAGGGCAAGTTAAAATATAAAGCTTGTAAAAAGGGTTTCCTCACATCTTCCATCACCGAAAAGCTAGTCATAAACATCATGATATTCTGGACGAATTGACAAAAAGCAACCACTTTCAATCTGTAAATTACAGTTATATACAGGGTGGAATCTTGTACGTGATCTGTTCAACTCCTCGCCTAGTGCGAGTGGAGTGAACTGCCACGCGTTTCGCGGGTCATATAAGCCAGTGGATTGGCTACAAAACTTGTTCAACTCACCTGATTCCGGGAGGCGCGATGTTCGCTTCAACTCCGGTTAGTATCTGTCAAGGTTCAGTCAACTGTCAGGTCAAGTCAAGTTCAATCAAGAAGGTCTCCGGGCTGAAGAAGCAGCCGTTGTGTTCCGGGGCAGTATCGCCAACAATCCGCGGCGTCGAATCACCAACTCTTCCGATGTCACCGAAATATCCACACAAAACACTCGGACACCCGTGTGTCTTCAAAGCGAGCGATATTACACAAAACAAGGCAAATGCGTTTCCAAATTATCCAAAACACTCGTTTTCTTTCGGGTCCGCAACCACGAGGTTATCTCTTTTCTCCGCCTTGACAAAAGTGTCACTGTCAAAACCACAGACTCAAAAGAGGCGTACACACGTGAGGAGTTTAAGGGGGCGGGCAGACGGTCGGCCCGAACAATCACCCGCCTCGGAACGGCCTCTAAGCCGGTCCGCTATACTAGGGGAAGTCGCGATAGGGTTGCTACCGCTCGCTTCAGAACCGAGTCCCCAACCATGACCTCGGCAAACCGAGGGGTCCCGTCCTTACCGGGAAACAAATTAACGATGCGCCCCCGGCGCCATCGCAGTGGCGGAAGGTTAGCATCCTTAACTAGCACAAGGTCTCCAACTCTGGGGGGACTGGTTTTGTCAGTCCACTTGAGGCGCTGCTGCAAAACATGCAAATACTCTAATGACCATCTGGTCCAAAAGTTCTGAGCCATTTGTTGCAGCATCTGGTAGCGCGACAAACGACTGGAGGGTACGTCCCGGAGGGGGTGCTCCGGCAACGCTGCAAGTGGCTGGCCAATCAAGAAATGGCCTGGAGAGAGCGCTTCCAGGTCATTTGGGTCGGAGCTGAGCGGACACAACGGACGGGAATTGAGGACGGCCTCAATTCTACAAAACAACGTCGCGAGTTCCTCAAAAGTCAATACAGTTTGACCGACTACCCGATACATATGGGCTTTTGCTTGCTTCACGCAAGCCTCCCAGATTCCACCCCAGTGGGGGCAGCCTGGCGGATCGAACGTCCAGGTGATACCCCGACGGGAGAGGTCTGTTCCAATATCAATCTTATTTTCAAATAAAAATTTTACAACATCTTGTAAATAACGGTCGGCACCCTTGTAATTGGTTCCACAATCTGACCGGATCAGAGATGGGAGTCCCCTACGGGATACAAATCTATCCAATGCCGCAATAAAAGCCTCCGTCGTAAGATCACCAACAAGTTCAAGATGAGCAGCCTTGGTCGACAGGCATACGAAAACGCACAAATACGCTTTTACAACCTTCGCATTTCGAAGTCGCGACGTTTTCACTAAAAAAGGTCCCGCAAAATCGGTCCCAACCCTAGAGAAGGTCCTAGCCTCGTTGACCCGATCGGGAGGAAGGTCCCCCATCTGGGGCTGCATCTTGGCTGCCTTGAGCCGAAAGCAAGGCAAGCACCGAAACACGATGCTCCGAATAACCCGTCGGCTGTTCAATATCCAAAAGTCTCGCTGCAAAATGCCCAAGAGTGCATTGCAGCTGGCATGCGAGTTCTTTATGTGGCGGTCAATCACCAACAATTCCACCAGATGCCCCTTCTTAGGCAGCAAAATGGGGTGGCGCACCGAGTACGGCAAGCTAGCGTTGCGGAGCCGTCCTCCAACCCGGAGTGTACCCGACTCGTCAATGAACGGGTTGAGGCGTGCTATCGCCTTCGGTAGCTTAGGACGTCCCTGCCGCAGGGGCTTCAATACGTCCCCAAAGTGTTCTTCCTGCACAACCCTAATCCAATGATGTAGGGCGGCATTCCGCTCTTCTGTGGCGAGAACTCTAACGCGTGACCGGTTGTCAGGGTGGCGACAATTGTGTATAAATCGCTTGACCCAGGCGGTCACTCCAACAAGCTTGTCGAGAGAGCTATACCGTTCTAGCAACCAAGCAGTGTCTGACACTGGAGCGGTCTCGACAAGGTGGACACCCAAGCCAGAGGATGGGGTCCCAATCACACAACTGGCAGGCCAGAGTGTCTCCGGTTCCAACAACCAATCTGGTCTCCACCACAGTGAGTGGGCAACAAGCTCAGGTGCCGTGCAACCCCTGGACGCCACGTCCGCTGGGTTCAGTTCACCTGGCACGTGTCTCCAAACCAAGGCAGTCTCCGAATTCTGGATTTGCGAGACCCGGTTGGCCACAAAGACCTCCAAAGTATGGAATGACGACTGCAGCCAACACAATACAATTTGGCTATCAGTCCATGCGTAGACACTCTCCTCAAGGTTCACGGTGTCCTTCAAGGTAGAGGCCACGTGGTTCAGTAGGCGTACAAGAAGAGCCGCTCCAGATAATTCCATTTTTGGGATTGTCAAACGCGTGCGAAGGGGAGCCACCTTGCTCTTCGCCATTACCAAGTGCAAATCGACCGCTCCGGCGGAGCTGACCGTCCGCAAGTAAACGGCAGCTGCATACCCTCGCTCGGAGGCGTCGCAAAACCCGTGTAGGGTTACTCGGCATTTCCCTGCCGGCAACAGCTTACGCGGCAGTTCGACCTGATTTATCTCCGGGAGCGTGGAGAAGAAAACCTCCCAATCGCTCAACAAATTTCCGGATAGTGGATCATCCCAACCCAGTTGGACCATCCACAGGCGCTGCATAAATGCCTTCGCCGTGAAGATGACCGGCGCGATCCATCCATTCGGATCGTACGTCCTGGCCACCGTGGACAGCACAAGCCGCTTCGTCCAGACCCTCGGGGAATCCAGTTCCACCCGATAGGTGAACACATCTTGGACTGGTCGATATTGCACGCCTAGGACTGATAACATGTGCGGGCTCTCAACATTTTCGAACAGGTGCGGATCCTGCTGGTGATCCTCGGGGAGGCCGGCCACCACGGCCGGTGAGTTGGACATCCATTTGCGCAATTCATATCCACCCGTCCGCAAGAGTTCCACCAGCTCATCCCGCAAAACCAAAGCCTCTTCGACACTGTTTGCCCCGGTGCACACGTCATCGACAAATAAGTCCCGTTCCAAAATGGCGGACGCTCGAGGGAACCTCAGTCTCTCTCGAGATGCCAATTCTAACAAAGTTCGAATTGAAATGTACGGACTGCTCTTCAAGCCGTATGTATTCGTATTCAGCTCGTACACCAACATCGGTTCATCAGGGCTCTCACGCCACAAGATCAGCTGATACCGACGATCATCAGGATGGATCACTGTCTGCCGAAACATCATCCGGATGTCGGCGACGAACACCACCTGATGTTTCCTAAAATTTGTGAGGATATCCGTGATATCCTTGTGCAGCTTAGGACCTGCATGCAAACACTGGTTCAATGACACCCCAGTCGAGGTGGACGCGGACCCATCAAAGACCACTCGAATCTTGGACTCCGGGGATTTTAGGACCGCGTGGTGCGGCAGGAAGCAGTGCTCCACTGTACTCCAGTCCGTCCGAGCCACCGACATGTGTCCCAAACCCTCGTACTCCCTCATGAAGTCCACATACTTCTGCCGGAAGAGCGCATCTCTTCTCATTCGGCGTTCCATCGAAACCAGCCGCTTCTCAGCCATCTCACGTGACGCTCCAAGAGGAGGTCGGTGGATGAGCAGAGGAAGTCGTGTTATGAACCGACCAGAGCAGAGGCGCCCAGTATTATTTTGGTAAAACCGTTCGCACTCTTCCTGCTCGGGGCTCATACGCGACGCGGTAGGTGGTTCCTCAATCTCCCAGAACCGTTGCACGGCTTCTGAAAGAGCAGTTCCAACCAGACAGCCCTCCTCAGTAGGAGGCGGTGGAGCCGCTAAAACCAAACCCATTACAGCATAGCCAAACACCGTTTCCAGTGTAACCAGTCCGCCAGGCTGTAAGGTACGGTTGCCGCTCAACAGCACCCGCCCAAGAACGTCTGCACCCAGCAACACGTCAATCGGACCAGGTCTGTCAAATCCAGCATCCGCCAGAACTAATCCAGCTGTCAAACTCCGAACCTCTGGAGGCAGCTTCACCTGGGGGAGTCTCCCCACCACTTCATCCAATACTAACGCGGGAGCATTAATCCTCGCGCGTGAAGTGGGACCCGGTCCAAAGGTGAGTAAGGTCTGCCCTACCAGGTTTGACACTGTCACATTGCCTACCCCACGTATACTTTCCGGGTGGGGTTTCACAACCAAGCCCAACTGTCGCACCAACCTACTGGATACCATGCAGCCTTGCGCTCCCGTGTCAAGGAGAGAGCGCACGCAGGCTGATCCTCCGCCAGGGCCCCAAACACAAACCGAAGCCGTGGGCAATAACACGGTCTCCAAGGGCGTGGCGGTTGCTGGTGCGTGGGCGGCGTATCCCTAGCAGGGATAACGCGTTGCATCCTGTTCCGCATGGGCGGGCCGCTCGTACCGCTCGAGCGGGTCCCACTCCGGCTGGTACTGCCGTCGCGCCATGCGTGCCGCCTGCGGCCCCTGGTATGTCCTACTCCGGCCGTACACCGGAGGTCCCGACGCCAAGCGGGGTCGCTCCACAAGCGGCGGCGACATCCGTGGCGCCTGCCGGGGTGGAGGCGTTTGCGGGCACCCGCCCGTAAGGACCCCCCGTTGGGGCACGGGTGCGTGCGAAGTAGTCGCGTAGTTTTGGAGGGGGGGGGGAGGGGGGTGTTACCCGACGTCCCCACTGGTAGGCCATGGGCCCCTGGTCAGCCCGCTGCTGACTCCGAACAGGGGAGCATGACCCCTGCGCAGGGGGGGGGGGAGGTGTATCCCCACTGCGGTTCATGCATAAAATGGGGTGGTGCTTCCCACCACAGGACCTGCACGCCCGCGGGTGGGCACAATCTCGCACAAAATGTGGGCCCAAGCAAACAAAGCACCATTGCCGCTGCTTAGCAATGTTGCGGCGTCCCACAACCCGCTGCGCAAGAAACTTCGGACACGCTGGCACCCGATGGCCAGGGTTCTTGCAGCATAGGCAGACTTCAGGGTCCAATGCACTGATATTATATTGGTGAGGACCCGCTGGTTGTGGGGCCGATTTGCCCCACCCTCCCCTTTGAGGTGCAACTCTCCCCTGGGCCCGCTGGGCCCCAGGAGGCCTCGGGGGTGGAGGTAGATCCGAGGTGTCGGCCCGTCGACACTCAAGTTCCAATTGGTCGATAAGATTGGTGAAGGTCGGCAGATGCTGAGCACTTTCACCACCATACCGGTGCTCAAACCTGGCCCGTACATCAGCCGGCAGCCGGTTCAACAAAAAATTCAACAGTATGTAGGACCACTGGTCCACCGGCAAACCAAGGTTCTCTAACCCTTTGGTCGCTGTCAAAACAGGATTCAGCATTTTCAGCCGGATGTCTGAAGCCTGAGCGATCCGAGGGATATTCCAGATCTTAGTCATAAGAGTATCCGCAAGTCGCCGCACGTTCTGGTATCGGTCCCTCAGCAACGTGCGCGCGATTTCATAATTGTCGTCGGTGACCGACAAATGCGCGATCAAGTCGCGCGGCTCCCCGACGAGAGCAGACATCAGCTGCGCCAACTTCAACGCCGCTGGCAGGTCCGTCCGGGCATGCACCAAGCTATCAAAGAGGTCGATGAAGCTGGTCCACTCGTCCAGGTCTCCTCGGAAGACCGGCATCTGTATGGCTGGCAAGCGCGCTGCCAACCCTGGGTTATAGATAACTGCGTGTTTCGGAACGTCCCGGGCCGCACCATTCCGAACCCGCAGTATCTTAGAAGCCCTCTCGACAATCCTGTCCCCAAAATCCATACATTGCTCAAAGTCCCGCTCCACCTGCTCGGTCTCCGGGGTCGTCCGGCCGGGCTCCGCTAGGTAGAGTTCAACCTGGAACTCCACAGCCTTAAGACGGTCTGACACCTCCTCGTACCGGGTCAACAAAGCCTCCTCCCGGTCATTTCTGTCAACCAAAGCTGCTGCAGATGAAAACCAACGCAGTGCAGACTGGATCTTAGCCTTAGGTGTAGATCCCATTTTAAATGAATTTCCAACAATACCAGAGAAAATTAAAATTAATTTAATTAATGTGGAAATTCCAATCTCTTGGTCACCCTAGTGAATCAAAACCAAATATCAACTCAATTACAGAAATGCCTTACAATAACAACCAATATAGATTCTCAAAACGCAGTGGAAGCTCAAATTATAATCTATAATTGGCTAGTTAGATCACTTGTACAATAATCTAGCTTACAACTAATATTTGTGTTAGCCTTATATTTTAGCTTATATTCTTAACAACCTTGGCCGCTTATAGCAAACTGAATAAAACAAATGCCTTATTACCAAACAACAAGCTATGAAAGGCTTTCCAAATTACAATCAATCACCTTCCGGAGGTTGTAATCTCACTAATTTGCACTGCAATACAATAATTTCGTGAAATTTACAGTACAAAACACTTGCAGTGCCACAAAATAGAGGTTTTAAATAGTTGTAGCTAAATTTGGTTTTAACAAATAACCTCAAAATTTTTACCCAAAAGGAAAAAACTATCAAAATTCGCGTTTTTTCTTTGTGAGGAACCACGCTCTGGGTACCAAAAATTGTTCAACTCCTCGCCTAGTGCGAGTGGAGTGAACTGCCACGCGTTTCGCGGGTCATATAAGCCAGTGGATTGGCTACAAAACTTGTTCAACTCACCTGATTCCGGGAGGCGCGATGTTCGCTTCAACTCCGGTTAGTATCTGTCAAGGTTCAGTCAACTGTCAGGTCAAGTCAAGTTCAATCAAGAAGGTCTCCGGGCTGAAGAAGCAGCCGTTGTGTTCCGGGGCAGTATCGCCAACAATCCGCGGCGTCGAATCACCAACTCTTCCGATGTCACCGAAATATCCACACAAAACACTCGGACACCCGTGTGTCTTCAAAGCGAGCGATATTACACAAAACAAGGCAAATGCGTTTCCAAATTATCCAAAACACTCGTTTTCTTTCGGGTCCGCAACCACGAGGTTATCTCTTTTCTCCGCCTTGACAAAAGTCAAGGCGGAGAAAAGAGTCACTGTCAAAACCACAGACTCAAAAGAGGCGTACACACGTGAGGAGTTTAAGGGGGCGGGCAGACGGTCGGCCCGAACATGATCCAAAATAGCAAAATGTGAATCTATCCATGATTCTGAGCAACTTTTATTATGGGACCAACTTTGTGTTATGCCAAAAAAATCCAACTATTTCATTAACTCTGCTCATTTTAGACTGACAAGAATGTATGAACAGGTGTGTTTTTTTTGGCATAACACAAAGTTGGTCCCATAATAAAAGTTGCTCAGAATCATGGATAGATTCACATTTTGCTATTTTGGATCACGTACAAGATTCCACCCTGTATAATCATTTTGCACATGAAGAGTAACAATACTAAATGAAAATGTATTGATTTAATCCTATGGGCATTTTCAATAATTCGTGTACCCAATTAGCGTGAGTTGTTAAATAAAAAGTCAGTTTTGTGACATTAAATAGATCTAACATTAAATAAAGTTTGCAGATGTGTTCCTACTTTGTAAGTCGTTGATATAAGCATAAATAACTTTTGTGACATTTGAAAACTTTAATCTGACTCTGCCAACTGAATATTTAATAACCTATGTATGTTTTTTTACGTTCCATAATTGGAGAGACCGGGGCCAGTTATCTTAGCTTCAGTATAAACATCATGTTATGAGCATGTTTTCTGATCTCTCCATTTATTTAGCTTTAATTGAATTCTTCTATTTGTAAAAAACAAAAACTTTGTGGTAGACCGCCAGGGAAAAATCAGAAATCACCCGCGCGCCCCGTACCTGCCGCGCTGATGCGTCTATTGCTGCCCCGCTCCTTCTCGCATAGTATATGCCCCGACAGTCAGATGAAACATGATGAATACCTATAGATTATTATAATAAGTGGAAAGAAAGACAAAATCTGTAAGTACCTATATTTGAAGATATAATTTTCGCTAGTAAGTCAGAGTTTCGAGAGCTATAACTGAAATATGACCTTCCGTTTCTTCAAAACAAACATCGAAAACACTAATCCTGAAGAAGAACTCCCGAAGAGTTCGAAACATGTCGCCTGTCGCATCATTTATAATACGTGAATTTATTAGTAGCATTAAAAAAAACTGTAATTTATTATGAAAACTTCGATCATGTTTATGAAAGCCAGATTTTCAGGCCACTGTGTGGCGGCCAAATTTTTCAATTCTGACCCCGTGTCATGGTCGGCCTTATCACGCGATAAGTGACAGGATAGAGCGTCCGTCACTGGCTGACACCGTTTGATAGAACGAGACGATGCCCCTATCTTGTCACTTATCGAGTGATAAGGCCGACCATGATACGGGGTCTGATCTCGGATTCGTACTTGGAGACAATGGAGACGCTTTGGCCCTTTAGCTATCAATTTTGAACATACTCGTATTAAAGAAAAACTGCAAAATTGTGTTCACTTTTTTTAATATAAAAATGTCTAACTTCGCAGGCAATAATTCGGGTGCAGACTCGAAATTTATTATTAGGTACTCCAAAAGAAAGAAGGCAAAAAAATATGCATAGTGACGAAAATCCCATTCAGATATCTCAAAGAATTACGAAGCTACAACCGTTTTAATATTGCTTGTTAGAGAGAGAAAACGCAAACGGTGTGTGACGTCACATTACAGGATGCTGCCGGCAGGCCGCGTCGACGGCGGCGCCGACCACGATGCGCGCGGCACGTTGCCGTCTTCTGTCTGTGACGTCACATTCTTCCAGCGTCATCGTTTCATATGAAGTTGCGTTTTGCGAAAAAGGGACAGAACACATCCCTTCTTAAAACTTTGGACACTTATAACTTCGTGATTATTTAACCTTTTGCGTTGATTTTTTCGCCACCGCGAAAACACTCACTTTATATAGTACAAATTACTTTAATTACCCAAGGAATACCACTAGTACCACTACCTACATTTTGTTGCTTAAAAAACCACCGGAGCTATAACTGAAATATGGCCTTCCGTTTTTTTACTAAATCACGTAAGGGTTGTAAGCTAGCATAATAATGGCTAGTAAAAGCCTAAAGCAAAAAAAAGCTATAATCGAATTTAAACTTTTGTGAGACATGTCTAAAATACTAGGTACTAATAAATCCATGGTTAAATTCACGCATTAAATGTCACAACAGGCGACATGTTTCGAACTTTTCGGGAGTTCTTCTTCAAAACAAACATCGAAAACACTCATCCTGAAGAAGAACTCCCGAAGTGTTCAAAACATGTCGCCTGTCATGTGAATTTAACCGTGAATTTATTAGTAGCATCATCATTCTCCTAGCGTTGTTCCCGGTTATGCCCCTAAAGGAGCTCGGGGTCCGCTTTGACACCTAATCCCAAGATTTGGCATAGGCGCTAGTTTTACGAAAGCGACTGCCATCTGACCTTCCAACCCAGAGGGAAAACTAGACCTTATTGGGATTAGATCGGTTTTCTCACGATGTTTTCTTGTGTTGTTGTTGAATTTATTAGTAGCATTAAAAAAAAAACTATAATATAGGTATTATGAAAACTTCGATCATGTCTATGAAAGTCAGATTTTCAGGCCACCACTGTGTGGCGGCCAAATTTTTCAATTCTGATCTCGGATTCGTACTTGGACACAAAGGAGACGCTTTGGCCCTTTAGTTATCAATTTTGAACATATTAAAGAAAAAGTGCATCCCACCAAAAACATTACATGTAAAGTGATGCCAAGACTCCATAGCTCATAAAGCTTTCAGCGTGAAAAAGATATCAGATCGCAATTAGCGCCAAGCTTCCACGCTCTACAAATTCTATATCTTGGCTAAAAAGTATAGCTTTGTTGGGCACATCCCGGTAGCCGCATAGACTTTCAAGCCCAATGAATTTATGATGATATTAATAAGTGACGGGTCTATACTTTTTAGCCAAGATATAGAATTTGTAGAGCGTGGAAGCTTGGCGCTAATTGCGATCTGATATCTTTTTCACGCTGAAAGCTTTATGAGCTATGGAGTCTTGGCATCACTTTACATGTAATGTTTTTGGTGGGATCTCATTCCTTTTTGTAAGGTAATTTCTAAAGAAGTGAATGGGAAAACCCATACAAACTTCCATCCCCTCATTTAAAGAGTTGGGGGTGATTTACTAAAAATCCTGAAATACATATCTTATTATTTATAACAAGGATAACAAGGACCTTCTAACATCAAAATTTGCGGAAGTCTCATACAAACTTTCACCCCCTAGTTTAAGGGGTTGGGGGGGGTAAAAGTTTCAAGTTTTAAGATTTTTTCGTTGTTTGTATACTATTACTAGCTTACATACCAAATTTCAGCTTTCTAGGACTTCAGGAAGAACCTTAAGAATATTGATGATCATCAGTGAGTCAGTGACGAAATCGGGGTATTTTAGATATCAATAAAATCTAAACTATAAGAGCTATGCAATTGAAACTTTATAGTTTTAATAAGTCAACCACTGACATCATATCCCGAAAATTTTGTTTAAATGGTATAATCCGAACCCAAGTTACGAAGGTTCAAAAATACGACGAAGCGCTTCGAGAAAAGGTAGGTAGTGCCCTTGCGCTTCGCTTGGCTCGTCTTGGCGGGGGCACTCCCGTGCCCCCAGATAATTATGTTCACTTTTTTAATATCAAAATGTCCAAGTTCGCAGGCAATAATTGTTGGAATCTGCACTCTCGATAACCCTAAAAGCGACACCCGTGATGACTTTAAAGAAAAACAATGTCAATAATGTCACTACGGGCGACATGTTCCGAACTCTTCGGAAGTTCTTCTTCAGGATGAGTGTTTTCGCGGCGGTGTCGCTTGAATCACGACAAGATTCAAGCGACACCGCCGCGAAAACACTCATCCTATAGAAGGATTCCCGAAGAGTTCGAGCGAGACATGGCGCCCGTAGTGACATTTAATACGTGAGTTGAACCGTGTAATTATTAGTAGTGTTTCAACACGTCTCACGAAAGTTTAAATTCGAAAAGCAATGTCCGCCATCTTGGAATTCAAAATGGACATCATTTCTAGAATCTGCACCCTCGAGAAGCCTGCCAATGTATGTTGTTCTTTAAAAAAAACGCGCATATTAATTTACAACGAATGTTTCAAAAATTTCAAATAATGCGACCACTTTTTGAAATATTGCTGACTATGAATTCGTATTTAGACCTCTCAGACATCGATTTTGAACATAACCGGATTTATTCTCAACTAGCGATCCGCTCCGGCTTCGCACGGATACTATATTATACATATAAACCTTCTTATTGAATCACTCTATCTATTAAAAGAAAGACAAAATCTGTAAGTACCTATATTTGAAGATATAATTTTCGCTAGTAAGTCAGAGTTTCGAGAGCTATAACTGAAATATGACCTTCCGTTTCTTCAAAACAAACATCGAAAACACTAATCCTGAAGAAGAACTCCCGAAGAGTTCGAAACATGTCGCCTGTCGCATCATTTATAATACGTGAATTTATTAGTAGCATTAAAAAAAACTGTAATTTATTATGAAAACTTCGATCATGTTTATGAAAGCCAGATTTTCAGGCCACTGTGTGGCGGCCAAATTTTTCAATTCTGACCCCGTGTCATGGTCGGCCTTATCACGCGATAAGTGACAGGATAGAGCGTCCGTCACTGGCTGACACCGTTTGATAGAACTTTATATACTTTTTAGCCAAGATATAGAATTTGTAGAGCGTGGAAGCTTGGCGCTAATTGCGATCTGATATCTTTTTCACGCTGAAAGCTTTATGAGCTATGGAGTCTTGGCATCACTTTACATGTAATGTTTTTGGTGGGATCTCATTCCTTTTTGTAAGGTAATTTCTAAAGAAGTGAATGGGAAAACCCATACAAACTTCCATCCCCTCATTTAAAGAGTTGGGGGTGATTTACTAAAAATCCTGAAATACATATCTTATTATTTATAACAAGGATAACAAGGACCTTCTAACATCAAAATTTGCGGAAGTCTCATACAAACTTTCACCCCCTAGTTTAAGGGGTTGGGGGGGTAAAAGTTTCAAGTTTTAAGATTTTTTCGTTGTTTGTATACTATTACTAGCTTACATACCAAATTTCAGCTTTCTAGGACTTCAGGAAGAACCTTAAGAATATTGATGATCATCAGTGAGTCAGTGACGAAATCGGGGTATTTTAGATATCAATAAAATCTAAACTATAAGAGCTATGCAATTGAAACTTTATAGTTTTAATAAGTCAACCACTGACATCATATCCCGAAAATTTTGTTTAAATGGTATAATCCGAACCCAAGTTACGAAGGTTCAAAAATACGACGAAGCGCTTCGAGAAAAGGTAGGTAGTGCCCTTGCGCTTCGCTTGGCTCGTCTTGGCGGGGGCACTCCCGTGCCCCCAGATAATTATGTTCACTTTTTTAATATCAAAATGTCCAAGTTCGCAGGCAATAATTGTTGGAATCTGCACTCTCGATAACCCTAAAAGCGACACCCGTGATGACTTTAAAGAAAAACAATGTCAATAATGTCACTACGGGCGACATGTTCCGAACTCTTCGGAAGTTCTTCTTCAGGATGAGTGTTTTCGCGGCGGTGTCGCTTGAATCACGACAAGATTCAAGCGACACCGCCGCGAAAACACTCATCCTATAGAAGGATTCCCGAAGAGTTCGAGCGAGACATGGCGCCCGTAGTGACATTTAATACGTGAGTTGAACCGTGTAATTATTAGTAGTGTTTCAACACGTCTCACGAAAGTTTAAATTCGAAAAGCAATGTCCGCCATCTTGGAATTCAAAATGGACATCATTTCTAGAATCTGCACCCTCGAGAAGCCTGCCAATGTATGTTGTTCTTTAAAAAAAACGCGCATATTAATTTACAACGAATGTTTCAAAAATTTCAAATAATGCGACCACTTTTTGAAATATTGCTGACTATGAATTCGTATTTAGACCTCTCAGACATCGATTTTGAACATAACCGGATTTATTCTCAACTAGCGATCCGCTCCGGCTTCGCACGGATACTATATTATACATATAAACCTTCTTATTGAATCACTCTATCTATTAAAAAAAACCGCATCAAAATCCGTTGCGTAGTTTTAAAGATCTAAGCATACATAGGGACAGACAGCGGGAAGCGACTTTGTTTTATACCATGTAGCGATAGTGATAGTGATAATCTTTCATAAAGTAAATACACGATCGACAGAAAAATGTTCGTCTAGTTTTGCATGTACTGCACAAATTATTCTAAGAAGCCGGTCACCCGCCGATCTCTGCGTAATCTTATAGTTGTATTTTGAACTTTAAGATCTACATATGAAGGTCGACTTTTAAATATGTTATTACAAAATGTAGCAAAATATCTACTGGAATGTTATGATACGTTCATTCACTGGACGAATATACTGGGTCACAATATTATTGAAATAATTATGTTCATCGTGCTGTCGTGAGAGCACAGAACGTAGTCCTCTCGTCTCAGCGGAGCGATTGCGACTGATAGTCCAGGCAATGAACTGACAACTTGTATGGAAAAAATGTCAATTTTGGAAATAATTTATAATAGCTTATTTTTTATTTATAACGGATATATTATCAATTAAATAGTTACCCAGCGACAAAATCCGACAAAATTTCAGACATCGAAAAAATGATAAGTTAACTGGCTTCTATAGTCAGTAAAAATATTAATAAATGTTTTTGTCTTTATTTTGGTTCATTTACATTTGCTCTATAATATTCAAGATAAATCGTACAAAAAAAGATAATGCATGCTTCATTTAAATCTACATAATTACTTCCGGGTGGAAAGTATGTCGGATTCTTGACTAAATCATCTTAGAATAACATTTTCAAATGAAATCAACAAAAAAAACGCTATTATAAATTAATGTTTTTCAAAACCGTATTTTGCCTGGAGTATGACTCCGCCCGCGAAGCGAACGGCAACAGAAGATATACAGAACCGCACGAAACACGCGACGGGAGAAAGGGTATCGCGCTAAATAAAAAAGGCCTATACGCCAAATACGTTTCACCTAAATAAGTCTGAAAAGGGACTACATAAAAATACCCCGCTAGTACTTTCATTAGGTAATGTGAAAAGCTATTATACACTCAACTTTTACTTAATTTATATACACGGGAACCTCACACTATTTAAATTGAGTAAAAATAAGACATGTTTTGGCGGTTCTTTTCTATCGAGGCAATTTTGGTTTTGTATGGTTTTGTTCAGACGATTCAATTGTAAATATAATATGTAGTTTTGGTATGTTCTTTTTCGTGGAATTCGCTTTAGTTTGTCATAGGTAAATATTCAATCTAAGAACCCCGATTTCGCGGAGCGCCCCTCTTAAGTGATACTAAACTGTTGCCATTGTGATGAAATGTGTATTGGTTTTCTTAAGAGGCTCCCATACGCCAATGACCTTCGATCTGAATCCCTTAGTTTTCTAATGTTTTTTGTAGCTTATTATATTAACAACAACGGCTTTAAGCAATATAGTATCCCATATTTACTTCAAACTTCATTGTTTTCGAGATATTTGGCATCAAAGATGAACAATTTTAGGCCAAAAAACTGGTTTTCTGGCCATAACTTTTGTGTTAATTGGTTTAAAATTAAAACCCTCTGCCAGTTTTTAGAGACGTCATAGACGAACCCAAATTTGTAGATTTCGTATATGTTAGATCTTTCACGTCAATAGAGATGCGAAATAAGTGTTTTTTTAGACAATGTTTAAAAAAATCATACAAAATGAAGTATTAATTTGTTTCAAAATCCGGTCTGTCAAAATGGAGATAAAAGATTGAAGAACCGATAGCCGTTTGATTTATGATTCTATCTGTAGTGCAAAAGTAGTAGATACGATTCAAAACTTGTCAAAAATCGATGAAAACCTCGGGTAGCCCCTTAATAAAACATTAGAAATGATGGTGTTTTTTTCTATTGTTATAAATTTATTTTAATATATGATACTTATTTTAGTATAATCAACACACTAATTACACTAATACTCGAAGTCCAGAACAGAATCAATGTCATCATCTTCTAGAAATGGAAACATGGAGTTAGGCTGGTTACTGGTACTTGTAATTGGATCCATGTCATGACAATTTTGCGTCCCTTCTACAAATGTAGCCCATTTAGAGCTATTAGCTGGTGTGGCTGCCAGTAAATTGTTTGTGGGTTTGATGGTTTTCACATTTGCTTTGTTCTCGACAGGATTATAATTTGATAATTTGGCTGGCTCCGAATCTTTTTCTGGTAAACATTTAATTTCAGTTTTATTCCTCATTTTATTAGTTACATTAAGGCTTTTCCTTGGACGTTTTTTAGGCAATTCCAATACTATTTCAGTATCATTCAGGTGCATATTTTTACCAGGACTTACTTGCTCTTCCTTATTCTTCAAGTTTTCTTCAATCTCTGGTTCTACATAATGCAGCCATTTACTTTTATTCCCAATTGAACACAACGGAATCTCGTCTTGTCCAGAATGTTCTGGGCTCTCAGAGCCAGTGCGAGATCCATTGGTGTCAGCCCCACTGTGAGAGTCAAGCTCGCCTCTGATCCCATTGAGTTTCTGAACATGCAGCCTGCACTCCTTGCCAGTGCCCAGCCCGTAAAATCGTTTAATTGATTGTTTCACATCACATAACTTACATTTCCATTTGTTGGTTTTCTTGGTGGGGTGTACCTGGAAAAAATTGATGGATATAAATAATTGTCCACCAAGCGTTATTTTATTAACAAGTATTGCTGAGGAATTGATTTTGATATAAATAATTGTCCACCAAGCGTTATTTTATTAACAAGTATTGCTGAGGAATTGATTTTATCTGAACTCAAAGTAGCAATTTACTATAAAATTTAAAAATTCTAGGACCTTTAATAAGATTTTCATGTTCTAGGACGTCTGCTACGGCCTACGTCACAAAAACATAACTTTATAGGTAGTTAGTTTGTATTTTAATTTAGGTACTTACTTGAAACACCTCGCACTTGTAGCATCGCAATACTTGAAAAGTTTGCGGCATAGTTAGAATGTTTGTATTACAGCAAGTCTTCATTTAAATTACAACTTCTGATTCAACTTTTTCAACAAACTCGAGTTTGTTGTGAATGTTGTGACTTCACAATGTCAATGTCATGTCAGTCGGTTGTCGGTTCAAAATGCAGTATGATCAATTTAGAATCGGCGTTTCTACTAAAAACGTAGACCAAAAACTACTAAAATCTACCAAATGTCATACCCAGGAAAATTAAAATATTTGTCCCCCTACTATTTAAAATATTTAATGTTCCGTAATAGTTATTTACGATACAAGTGCCGAAAATAGGAAATACGCAACGAGTGGTGATAAATTAAAACACGACCGAAGGGAGTGTTTTAAATCGACACGAGACGCGAATTGCCTATTCGCACGTGTATCGTACAACGTTTTACTGTACATATGGCTCTTAAAAGTTTCGACATATGCACGGAAAGTGCTCTTTCCGCACTAGTGCGGGAAAGTAGCACCATACTTACTGTAAAAATCATTACGTTCTCGTTAAAACTCGCTGTACCTGTCATGGAAATAATGAGTAGGTAATAATGCCGAAAGTCGGGTTATTCCGAAAATTACTAATATCTACTAAACGCGGCTAAATTATTTGCTCTGGCTGCATCCAAGTCTTGAACGTCATAGGGAGTGTTGCCAACACTGAAGTGCGCCGAATTTATTCGCGACCGACGAAGTAATTTTTTTATAACTAAGCTGCCCATTCACGATACGTCCATCAATCCAAATGGAGTGGTCGTCTTCCAAAATCATTTCGTGAATGTGAAAAACGTGAGCAAATTGAATGGAAGTCGTCTAGCTTTGGATTTCCAAACGGTTTGAAATCCATGCAACCAGTCCAAATGGATGTCATCCGCAGCCGACTGTCAATGTCAAAAATGTAAGCCACGCCATTTGGTTGGAAGAATTGTCAATGAATGTGCAAAACCGCGTCCACGAAAGTTAAACATACAAATGATGTGAAAATGAACTTGTTTCACATGTAAATAACGTGTATAAGCATATCATTTAATAAATGAAAAGAAAATAGTTATTTATGCTACAAGTGTGGAAAGTAGGTGATTTCCGACGATGTAATTCGACACGAGTCGGAAATCGACGACCGGTTAGCCTAGTCGGTAGTGACGCTGCATACGAAGCTGAAGGTCCTTGGTTCGAATCCCGGTAAGGGCAAATGTTTGTGTGATGAGCATGAATATTTGTTTCTGAGTCATGGAAGTTTTCTATATATTTAAGTATTTATATCTATTATATATATATCGTCGTCTAGTACCCATAACACAAGCCTTAATGAGCTTACTATGGGACTAGGTCGATTTGTGTAAGATTGTCCCCTAATATTTAATATTTATTTATTTAATCATCTTTACGCGCGTGTATCATACAACGTTTTACCTTGTTTGAGGAAATATATTAAATGTTGAAATGTCGGATTAAAATAGATAGGTTAAAATTGAAGAACCTAGGTAGATCAGGATCAGGGGACCGATTTTTGACTTTCGGGTGCACCACTCTTTCACTCGAAAACTGACAAAAATTATGAAATGCTATTTTGAAATAGCGATAGAAAATTTAAAAACTATTGGTATTGACCACTCGTATTCAATTCTATTGGTAGAAAATAAGTGCCTGCCATTTTGACACTACAAACGTATTTACTTTTATTTGATTTTCGAGCGCTCGAAAGTCAAAAATCGGTCCCCAGGACCTACTTATTACCTGGAACTGCATTTAACAACTTCTCATCTTTTGCTGCCAATCTTATTAATCTTAGTTAAAACCATTGTATTGTGGTTTTGAAACACAATTAATTTTGAGTAAGTAACTCAATATATTTAACAACAAAAAGACGCTGTACCGTCGAAGTTCTAAGAAACATACTGACACTATTGAAACCACAGAACTATATCAAGATAGAAGGAAAGTGCGCGCCTATTAGTATGGGAACCGAGCGTGTAACATTTTGCGTAGGTAATTTGACGTCACAAGCGTAATTTAGTGACGAGAAACATAATCCGCGCGAAATCGATTCGTCAACATCGACTAGCACGCGGCAGTTGTAATAATTTTGTATCGATTCAAAATATCGATAGGAACCGACAGAGAAATGAAAAATAGTCTTAAAAAAGTCTTATTTTTTTCACATCTTCTTTACCCCCGGGGGCTGGATTTTTCCAAAACGCTTTAAGGGTTTTTATTTTGTATTTAAATAAGTAATCTTTCTAAAAAGTTTCAAGCTTCTAGCTCAAAAAATGAAATTTCTCCCATAATAACTTTGCACCCCTGTTTAACCCCCTTAGGGGTGATATTTCCTAAAACACTAAAAATTCTTATTTTTGTATTTTAATATGTAATATTTCTGCAGTTTCAAGTCTCTAGCTCAAAAATAAAGTTTCCCCCATACAAACTTTGCACCCTTATTTGACCCCCTCAGTGGATGAATTTTTATAACAACGCTAAATCATTTGTTTTGTTGTTTAGTAAGAAACCTCCATACAAAGATTCGAGTCTTTAACTTTCCAAATGAACGATTTCCATACAACGGTTCGACCCCTATTTCACCCCCTTAAGGGTTGAATTTCGAAAAATCCGTTCTTAGTACACGTCCACGTACTGTAAAGAATATATGTTCCAAATTTCATGCTTATATCTTTAGCGGTTTAGGCCGTGCGCTGTCTGTCAATCGGTCAGGAACGAAAGAGTAGATAATAATATAAAAACGTAATTTCCATTTCTCTGCTTTTATAATCGATTTAAACGAGTAAGAAAATCACAGTGTACAGCACACTGGTACAGCACTAGTGACAGAAAAATGAATAAATCGACTGTCGCGACGAACGCGATCCTCACACAAAACAGGTAAATGCTTGAAACAGGTGAATTGATATATATATTGCAGGTACACTTTACAATGTAAAGTGTACATGTCAGAACTCTTGTCGTTATGTCTTAATAGAACTCAGGCAATGTCTGAGGTTAGAGATATGTACAATGTATAGACGTCACGACAAATTGGTGGAGGAGCTGAGTGAACACCTTAAGAATAAGTAGGCGAAGCGTGCTCGGCAATATGCAACTTTTTCTTTGCTCGGGAGGCTCCGTAGTAGAACGGTAAGGATACTCACAGTACGGTGGAGACAGTTCGGTGGAGACCATGAAACTCACAGTTCGGTGGAGACCTAGAAACTCACAGTACGGTGGAGACCTAGAAACTCACAGTTCGGTGGAGACCTAGAAACTCACAGTACGGTGGAGACTTAGAAACTCACAGTACGGTGGAGACCTAGAAACTCACAGTTCGGTGGAGACCTAGAAACTCACAGTTCGGTGGAGACCTAGAAACTCACAGTACGGTGGAGACCTAGAAACTCACAGTTCGGTGGAGACCATGAAACTCACAGTTCGGTGGAGACCTAGAAACTCACAGTACGGTGGAGACCTAGAAACTCACAGTTCGGTGGAGACCTAGAAACTCACAGTACGGTGGAGACCTAGAAACTCACAGTACGGTGGAGACCTAGAAACTCACAGTTCGGTGGAGACCTAGAAACTCACAGTACGGTGGAGACCTAGAAACTCACAGTACGGTGGAGACCAAGAAACTCACAGTTCGGTGGAGACCTAGAAACTCACAGTACGGTGGAGACCTAGAAACTCACAGTTCGGTGGAGTCCTAGAAACTCACAGTACGGTGGAGACCTAGAAACTCACAGTACGGTGGAGACCTAGAAACTCACAGTACGGTGGAGACCAAGAAACTCACAGTTCGGTGGAGACCTAGAAACTCACAGTACGGTGGAGACCTAGAAACTCACAGTTCGGTGGAGACCAAGAAACTCACAGTACGGTGGAGACCTAGAAACTCACAGTACGGTGGAGACCAAGAAACTCACAGTTCGGTGGAGACCTAGAAACTCACAGTACGGTGGAGACCTAGAAACTCACAGTTCGGTGGAGACCAAGAAACTCACAGTTCGGTGGAGACCTAGAAACTCACAGTACGGTGGAGACCAAGAAACTCACAGTTCGGTGGAGACCTAGAAACTCACAGTACGGTAAGAAACTCACAGTTCGGTGGAGACCAAGAAACTCACAGTTCGGTGGAGACCTAGAAACTCACAGTTCGGTGGAGACCTAGAAACTCACAGTTCGGTGGAGACCTAGAAACTCACAGTTCGGTGGAGACCAAGAAACTCACAGTTCGGTGGAGACCTAGAAACTCAGTTCGGTGGAGACCTAGAAACTCACAGTTCGGTAGAGACCTAGAAACTCACAGTACGGTAAGAAACTCACAGTTCGGTGGAGACCAAGAAACTCACAGTTCGGTGGAGACCTAGAAACTCACAGTTCGGTGGAGACCTAGAAACTCACAGTTCGGTGGAGACCTAGAAACTCACAGTTCGGTGGAGACCAAGAAACTCACAGTTCGGTGGAGACCTAGAAACTCACAGTTCGGTGGAGACCTAGAAACTCACAGTTCGGTGGAGACCTAGAAACTCGCAAAATATTACTAGAATTGACGACATTTCATTGAGATGTTGTCATTGCAGGTATGAGAAAGAAGTAGGCCCAGGCTAGGAATCCTAGGTTGGGCTTGTGTGAATAGAATAGATATAAAAGTATTATTTAATTTTAATTGTTACAGTTATTAAAAGGAAATCTGTTTATTACTAATTAAGAAGTCGATAAGTATTCGCATAATATTATATTAAGGTTCTGGGGCCGTAAATAAAGCTGTAACATTATAACATAATCACGTTCCTTTCAGTAGAATGTTGTTGCTGTATCGCGGTAGTGGCGCTAGTGTCGCGGCAATCGGATAGTGTGTAGGGGTTTTTAAGGTTTACAGAGTTAGCTGATTGAAAAACGCCTCAGACTGGGTAGGCTGGCATCAGTGCATTATCTCTGGTAAGTCTGTTCTCGTTACAACAAAATTTTCATGGCGCGAACAGGGTTGTATCTCATTGGTCAGTTTACTGAGTGGACTTTTTCCTATTTGTTGAAAGGATAGTTAAGAAATAGAAGATGATTGCGGTAAGCGAGAACCTAATAAAGCGCGAGCAGTGGTAATATAATATTATGTTTTGATATGAACTTGAAGATCAAAGTTTAGTGCTGTTTAGTGTTTTTCTCTTCTCTCTGTCGCTCGAATATATAAGATACTACAAGTAGGATAAAGATAGAACGAGTGGAAGTTAGAGAACTTAGAAACGAAAAACAATGTTGACAATATACATAGGCAAACGAGACAGCGGAATTTTCTATTTTAAATTTACTAAGCGATATTTCGATATTTTCGATGTGCTTGTGTTTACTTAAATGGACGGATTTATCCTATTATTAAGTAGTGTAAAAGTGACCATCAGTGAAAGTTCCATTTAGTGGGTAAATCAATATTGTGAAAGAATCAAGTAAGTTTTATGTACAATTTGCATTCTATAAAACTTTTGTTACGCCATTTTTGAAGTAAATTTCCCGTTGATTTTGTACAATGCAATATTATTGCTAGAAGAAAACCGGCAAACTTGTAAGTTTGTGTCGAAAGAAAAAAGTAATTACGACGTTAATGTACAGCACTTTCGAGTGTTTTTACTTAACTTAAAGTTTAGACGCCGGTACTGTCGGTTGTCCATTCTTGACCTTTGTTGCAATGCAATAGAGGGTGAGGGTTGACGGTTGGCGTTGGTACAGTTGTAGAAGCCGCGTAGAAGTAATCATGTGGAAAATTGTGTTTGTATGCCTAGCAGTATTATGATCAGTAAATGAGAAATTGCGAGTGTAGGACGGAAATTATTTGATTTCAGTTGCTTTCAAAATGGATGAGGCAATAGTGGTTCGTTTAGACCAAATATAACGGCGGCTTCTGAATCTTTTAGAACGTACAAGTGCTATAACGACGATTAAAGAAGATTTAAGGAAACTAGTTCAGTTGGTAGATGAATGCGGCGCTAGATTGACCAGTTAGATACACTTTTATTTGGAAAAGGCCAGTCAAATCTTGCATGAGAAACTGCAGTAATTAACTGAAACACAATTTAAGGCAGAAGAGTGGATGGTTGATATGAAGGCGTTGCTGAAAGATGGAACACCACGACAGCCTCCTGACGTCGGGTGCAGCACAGCCAAGCTGCCAAAGCTCTGCTTGCCGAAATTTAAGGGTGAAGTGTTGCGCTGGTCGGAGTTTTGGGACCGGTTCAAGACAAATGTGGATCAGAAGCTTATATCTGAGTTGGAGAAGATGGCATATTAAGTAGGCTGCCTAGAAGAAGAAGCCCTCCAAGCGGTCGAGGGTTTAAGTATTACAAATTTAAATTATCAAGTAGCTGTGGATGTACTGAAAGAAAGATATGGAAATGAACACAAGGTAGTTGATGCACAAAGAAGAAGTTGTGCTAGTCCTGCAAAGGGGGACATAACCAAGCTCTGTGCCCGCAGAATAAACCAGGTAGTTTAGCTATGACACCAAATTCACTCCCCAGAAATAGTGATAGTAACACAGAAATTAATTCTCAGTCTTATCTGCAGACGGCAGTAGCGGAGGCGGGGCAGTTGAACACCAAAAGAAGTAGAACAAGCAGGATTCTTCTTGATTCGTGTTCTCGGCGCAGCTATATCGCGCAGGGACTCGCTAGAGAACTGCAGCTAGCCTCGGATCAGGAAGATCTTTTAATGATATTTGTACTTGGTGCTGACAAACTAGTAGAAAACGCAAGTCCGGCTACTGACGTAGAGATCATCACGAGGAGAGGGTATTAAGAGAAGTATTGGAGCAAATTTTGTACACCATATCACTAATAGAATACCTCCTCCCATGAAGATAAATGGTGTAGACGTCGTGGCTGATGATGGTTCGGTGGGGGATCAAATATACATGTTGATAGGAAGTGATTATTACTTCTCATTTCTCAAAAATGATATGAGATTATAAGAAATTTTATTTTTAATTAATACAGAATTCGGATGGATGATCGCCGGGAAGATCTTGAAAGAGGAAGAAAATAGAAACAGTTTATTTGTGAGTACTTATTGTCAGTGTCCGAATTCTGATACCCCATACTTTGCAACACCGGATCTGCCTCTTCGAGAACCAGATATTAAATTTCTCTGGGCTCTAGAAGGCATTGGTATAACAGACTCTCCGAAAGTCACTAGGGAAGAAGAAGCGGTCAAATATTTAAATGAAACGGTCAAGTATGAAGACAACAGATACCAAGTGAAGTGGCCTTGGAGAACATACCTTCCCGATCTGCCCTCTAACTACGGCCTCACCCATGGCAGACTGTCAAGCCTAGTCCAATGACTCCCAGAAGACACCATGAAGGAGTATGACCCGTGTGGTTTTGCAGCACCGCTGGTTCTGCCTGCAAAACTTATTTTACAAGAGATGTGGAAAAGAAAGCTAAAGTGGGACACTCCTCTGTCAGAAGAGCTAGAAAAGGAATGGCAAGAGGCCAAACATCAAAGAATGAAACAGAATGTAAACTTCATTGTTTTACAGACGCCTCACAACGAGCATTTACAGCAGTAGTGTACCTACGGATACGAAATAAGAATGACAATAGCACTAAAATGGTGTTCCTTATGGCCAAGTCACGTGTGACCCCGATCGCCCATAAAGAAGATCTCAAGACACCAAAACTAGAACAGTAGTGAGTTAATGGGGTTTTCAGATCAGAGCTCTGAAAACTGCCCATTAACACTTATAATATTCAAGTGATATTTGAAAACCGCTGTCGGGTATTTGCTTCGTTCGAAAACCTTATAACTTCTATTTATACAAACGGCTTCAAAAACTTTAATAGCGCGATGCAGACCAGATTTTCTGATTGGTCGATTCATCCGGCGTGCAAATGACGTACAGAGGATTTTATAATGCAGAATATTACTCAAGTATTTAAAGATCACTCATGAAAGTAGTTCGATAACTTGAATCATAATCATATCATATTAAAATCTAAATTGAAAGTTATGCACAATGCACTTATGACTGAGTAGAAATATGAACCCTTCAAGTCGTCACTTATTCATATTGCAATGCACGCTTACTACTTAGGGATCCGTATGTAAAATATCAATGAAACGAATGCATAATCATTTTTATATTTAACATTCAATAAAATCAGCCATCTGAAATCTACCCATTTATACTTACTTACTAATTATTCAAGTGATATTTCAAAGTCCCAATCGGGTATTGTTTTGAAGTCGTAAAATAATGGACATTATTTCAAATAGCAAAAGCTTAACACAACATGCAGTCTAAGGAGGCCAACCCTCAGTTGCATGCAAGGGTCCCAAGGAAGCCGGTCCCTGGCATAAACCCTCATAGCGCAGAACGGCTATGGCGTTTGCACATAACACATCTAACAAGTTGATCAGGCTCGTCAGACATGGTCGCAACCCCCAGGAAGCAGGTCCCTGGCATAAGGCTACGGTTTTACATGTGTTGAGTTTGACCCCCTCCGGGTGTGGGTATCCATACCTATCGACCGCCTAGGTATAGAAAACCCTAGTTTTCAAGGTTCTGTATTCAACACAACACACACAGAGGGTGGCCAGTCCAATGTATCTGAATTACGTGCTGGGGTCGTCCGGTCGCAACTTCCCGACAGACCTAGGTCTGATTTTTTATTTATATGAACAAATGTTAAAAACTTTAATAGCGCGATGCAGGTCCTGTTTATTCATTGGCTATAACTCATGACGTGCTCGTGCGTCATGTTTTACAAAGCTGTTAGTAATCTAGACTTTAAAATAAGGCAAATTAAAAATAATATTTCTTTGCTTTCAATTGTAAACCGTTTGATGACCTATATTCTAGACCAATTTATTGCAAAATAGAGGCTATAACAAAGCTATTAGATTCATATTAGAATTGAACAATTGGTTCATATTGCTTTTAATTACATAGCAAAGTTGATCGACGTAACTAACTTGTCATCATGCATTTTGTTGTAACTTGAGTCATTCTACGTGTCCGCTCGTTGTCAAAGGAGCATTAAAACATACTAATCAACAACTTCTCTCCCGCTGACCCATGTATGCGTTAGAATTTAGTATGCATTTGCAAACAAATTATTTACCTCCTGGGAGGGGAGGATGATAACGCTATTTAAAACTTGGTTCGTTTATAACTATCCAATATTTTTAAATAATCTTACAAATAATGAAAGCAAGTATGTAAGCTTAAAATAAAACAAATCTGTAGGTATATTTAATATTCTATTTGTATACTTATCACAATATTTTTTAATAATAAAGAAACTTTCACTTTTTAGTAGGTATCATACATCATCTTAAATTATACGAAAATAAATCTAGGTTAAATCTAATAATTTGCATTGCTTAATCTTTTAACAATTTTATCAACTAGTCCTTCTGTGGAATTCAATACGTCATCACATTCACTCTCGACGACATACTGCACGGCGACGTCTTCAGACTCGTTGTCCAGTTCAAGATTGGATATGCTTATTTTAATAAGACGCTGACCTTTTTTACTTTGTTTAATTATATAGGAATTAAATCCACTGCCGCAGGCTTTGTTTTTTCCGCTGTTCGCCTTTTTCTTCGAGGATTTCTTCGATATTTTCGAAGGCTTTTTTACCTCTTGAACGTTATTCAGTCTATTCATACAATCCTGTTGGTACTCTAGGTATCCATTTACATCTTGTGAGCATGGTAACACGTCATCGAATGTTGCTTGTGAATAAAAAGTGGAAATATTCGGCTCATAAACACTTTTGGAGATGGGTAATGGCTGCGAACTGGATTTACTCTGAAAATAAGCACAAAACATTTTAAATACTGTAACCGCAATATAAATAAATAAATGTAAATATTAAATTAGAAATTCAATCAACTCACCATTTTCACTGAAGTATGAGGTATACGATTTATCGATCTCGGACGACGTCCGTTTATGACAAGTTTTCCAGTCAGAATGATTTTCTACAATTGCGTTTTTAATTGTTAGGTATGTAAACTGTTTATATCGAGAAACGTGGATGCAATCAGTACAAGATAGAACATGTTAACACATGTGTTTCATAAAGTAGAATTATGTACGAATGTTATAATTACAGGTTTCATATACCTAATAATAGATTTTAAAAGTTACATCCTTGCAAATTATCGCATTCAGTGGAGCAATTCTTTCCGTTCATATGGTTACCTATACGCGTTTCTTCTTACTTGCACTCTTTGTAGCATAATGTGTTGAAAGGAGACGAAAGTCGTATTCCATTATTTTGAAGGGAACAGAATGTCGGCGTTCTTTGCAATTAGAGCGATCGCTTTGATAGAACCGTATATGATTTAAAATAAATATGATACTTTTGTTTGTTGAATAATTGCTGATGTTTCGAAATAGGTATCTGAGGTATTAAACCTGTGAAAACTTGTCTTCTGCATGTTTTCTACCATTACTGTTATTAAGTTTTATTGATTAATCAACTTAACGAAGGTTGACAACTACTGTGAAGCGATATTCATGCAAACCAGGCTTCGATTTACACTTCATCACTTTCTCACGGGTTTTCACAAGCGAAGGAACACTGCATTGAAATTATGTGCGTAAGTTTTTATAAATTTTATTTTTTTATCGTTTCTACGTGACTAATAAATAGAACCAATATAAGTTCAACAAACAACAATAGCAAATATATTAAATAACCTTTTTATTGCAGGTCTGATTCCGAGTCCTTTACCGAAATCGAGGCCAGAAAACCAACACCAAATTCGAGGTAAACATCACTTTATACTAATTTGTTTTGTTTTATTTAGTAAGCGATTTAATTTTTAAAGACGTGTATTTAATTTTAGTTTTGTTTCTTTTATAGGTCGAAAAAAATAGTGAGTAAGAAGAGGGCGCTTTGTGAATCCGATGTTGGAACGCAGGAGCTAACACGGTGAGTTGCAGTAATTTATATTTTATTTTGTTTTAAATTGTGTTTCCAAAAATAAAAAAATAAAAATAAAAATAAGGTATACTAAATATAACATTATTTTGTTTCAGGTATAAGAAGCAAAAGGCGTCTAAAAAGTGTACTGAACTATATGAATCTGATGACGCAACTCCGATACCACGGTATATATTTTAATTTTGCTTATGTAGTTCTTGTAGAAAATGAAATTAATTTTGTTTTGTTACCTGTATTAATATATATTATTTTTTCTTTTTAGATCTACTAAATTGAAGTCCAAAGTTTCGTCTCAACGGTAAGTAATTTACTAATTATATATAATATATAATATTTTTTACCTACAAAGATGTCGTTAGTTTTGTCTTATATGTAAGTTCGTTTGTTTATTTTTAACAAACTTATTTATGGTTTACAGGTCAAAAGCCGGTCCGAAGCCATTGTCGGATCAACAAAGCAGCGTTTCTTCAGGCTGGGCTCTTGACGACGATAGTGATGACGACTTCTGTGCCGAAAAACATGTTGCAGGGTTGCGGTCTGTACTAAAACGACAAGTCCCCGGCGGAAAGGTGTATCGCTACGGTCAGTTGTCCGGTGATCTTTTTTTAGATTTAAAATTGTATAAAGTTGCTGATATAGCATCAATCGCTTCGAAAGGCAGATGGGAGAAAGCACTTGTTAGCCTCAAAATTCAGGTAGACTCTAATTCACCAGAGGTTTCGCATATCAAAAACGCATTACAAATATGTAAGGAGCATTTCACCGAAGAAGGAACATTTTACCGTGAATAATTAATAATTATTCTTACTATACCTTTATTTGTAATATTTGACCTTATTATTTTTGTTGAGTTGAAATTATATAATGTTGCTGATGTAATTGCATCGAAAGATTTATAGGATAAAGCATTGCATCGAAAAAGAACATTTACCGTGAGTCATATTAATTATTCTTACTATACCTTTTATTCTAATACTTCACTTACTCTTAATCAATTATCTATCGAATATGAGTAGCCGGTCGGTTTTCTGTTCCGTTTGCGAAATAGCTGTACCGAGTCGTACATTTTCCGCCCATTTACGTAGCACAGCCCACAAAAATAACAACTCTATATACAATATTGAAGGCATTGAAAAAATTGGTAGCGCTTTTCGTAGTAGGCTTGCATCATACCGAGTGCGGGGAAGCCAAGATGACCTTGACTGTGCGTGCCCTCCTATTCAGTTTATACGCAACATACGCGCCCGCGTCCGTCGTATTTGTGAAGCAAGGCAATCAGCTTTCGGTAGTGTCAAAGTGAATTTCGAATTATTTGCAGAGTTTTCTTTGCTAAAAAACGATACGTGTGGCATTAAGTCGTTTGCAACGCAGAATATTGTAATACATCCAAATTTCGATTTCAACGAAATATTTTTAAATGTTTTGCAGACGATTTGTCGAAAAATTGACGAATTTCAAACCAAAGACAGCGGGTGGTCGTTTATGAAAAATTTATACCTAGAAATTAATATCTGCAAGTACAATCCTCTGAGAGCGTCTGGATTCATAGATTTGCCTAAAAGTATAAAACTAAAACGCGCGTGTATCAATATAAAAAATAATGACGCGTTTTGCTTTCTGTGGTGTGTAATGGCTTATTTATTTCCGGCTAAAAATAATGTTCAAAGAGTATCTTCGTATCCTCATTATGAGGACGTTCTCAATATCAAAAACATGACTTTTCCCGTCGGTTTAAAAGATATCAAAATATTTGAGAAAAATAATCAACATATAAGTGTTAATGTATATTCGATAAATAATAAATTGGAAGTCGTAGGTCCGCTGTACAAAACCGCATGCCGTAAGCAGCATCATGTTAACTTATTAATGTTAGAAAACGGTCGGCAAACTCATTACTGTCTGATTAAAGATTTAGGTCGTCTGCTTAAACATCAATTAACAAAACACAAGGGTAAACTTTATCTTTGTGAAGAATGTTTGATATTTTTCAATAACGAAACAAAGAGGGATGCTCATATATGTGGTGGTGTAAAAACAGTTTTACCAAATCAAAATGAGGAAATACAGTTTAAAAATTTCGAACGTATGCAAGATATGCCTTTCGTAATATATGCAGACTTTGAATCCTTATTGGTGCCTATCACAAATGGAAAAACGGGATCAGAAAATACTATTCAACTACAGGAGCACGTGCCTGCTGCCTTTGCGTACTATGTTGTATGTTCGTACGATAGTTCTCTCAACAAGTTCGTTACATATCGTGGAGAAGATTGCGTTGCTAAATTTCTCAAGTATTTGCAAAGGGATATATCCACAATAAACAATATTTATTCGAATCCTAAGCCTATGGTTATTACTGAGACTGAAGAAAAGGATTTTTTAAATGCTCAACATTGTTTTCTTTGTGGCAATTTATTGCTTGGGGACTCAGTTCGAGATCATTCGCATGTGACTGGAAAATTTCGGGGGGCCAGCCACAGTTTTTGCAACTTACGCTTCCGTTTACCTGAATTCGTGCCCGTGTTTTTTCACAATTTGTCTGGTTATGATTCCCATTTATTTTTACGTGAATTAGGGGAAATGCCCGGTCAAATTAAAGTTATTGCTAAAAATAAAGAAAATTACATATCATTCACAAAGTATTTTATCAAAAATCCTGATCAAGTGATGCCGGTTCGGTTTGTGGATTCATTTAAATTTTTAGGAGCTAGTTTAGAGGAACTTGTAAGCACTTTAGACGACGGAGATTTTGTTAACCTTGCGCATTTTTTTCCACTAAAGGTACATTTCGACCTACTGAAACGTAAAGGTATTTACCCTTATGAGTATATGAATAATTGGGCTCGCTACGAAGAGCAAAGCTTACCTCAGCAACATTGTTTTTACAGCTCATTAACTAATGAAACGATATCGAAATATGATTACGAGCATGCGAAACTTGTTTGGAAATCATTTGGAGTCGAGAATTTAGGGGAATACACAGATATTTACCTTAAATCTGATGTATTGTTACTGGCCGACATATTTGAAAAATTCCGTCAAACTTGTAAAGTTAACTATAGGCTAGATCCTGCTTTTTATCTGACCGCGCCAAGTTTAAGTTTTGATGCTATGTTACGAATAACCAACGTAAAATTACAGCTTATTAACGACCTAGAAATAATTAGAATGATACAAAAGGGTATTCGGGGGGGAGTTTGCTTATGTTCAACACGGTATGTCAAGGCAAATAACAAATACATGCACGATTATGATCCTAGTATACCAAATAATTATTTACTTTATATAGACTGTAATAATCTGTACGGGTATGCGATGTGTGCCAGTTTGCCTTATGGCGACTTCGAATTATTGCAGCAAGGTGAAATTAAAGACCTAGATGTTCGCTTAGTACCAGATGATTCTGATTTTGGTTATATTTTGGAAGTGGATTTACACTATCCAGAATACTTACATGACTTGCACAACGACATCCCGTTCTGTCCTCAAAAATTCGTACCTCCTGGTTCAAAGCAACCTAAACTGATTCCGAATTTATATGATAAATACGAGTACGTTATTCATTATGTACATTTAAAAACATGCTTGAAACATGGCTTAGTACTTAAAAAAATTCATAGAGTAATAAAATTTAAGCAGAGTCAATTTTTAAAACAGTACATAGATTTAAACACTCAGTTACGACAAAAAGCTACATCTGTATTCGAACAAAACTTGTTTAAATTATTTAACAATGCTATTTTTGGAAAGACATTAGAAGACCCTGAGAAGAGGTTAAAAGTTATGTTGGTTAACATATGGAATGATACTAAAAATAAAACAAAAAAGAAATATGGAGCCGAATGCCTGATATCTAGACCGAATTATCATAGCTCAACAATTTTTTCTGAAAATTTCGTTGCTGTACAAATGAAACCCGAGTCTGTTAAACTCGATCGACCCATTTATATTGGTTTTACTGTTTTGGAAACATCTAAGTCTCATATGTATAATTTTCATTATTCTTCGATGAAAACATTTTACGGGCCTAATATAAATTTATGTTACTCTGATACGGACTCGTTTTTATACGCTATAAGCACAGAAGATGTATACGCAGACATTAAATTGAATTTTCAGCATTATTTTGACACTAGTAATTATCCTGCTAATAATGTTTATGGCATTACTCGTCAACATAATAAAGTACCGGGCCTTTTCAAAGATGAACTGGGAGGCGAAATAATACATGAGTTTGTAGGTCTCAGGTCCAAATTATACTGTATCAAAACAGAAAAAAAGCAACTGAAAAAAGCCAAGGGTACAAAGAAACATGTCTTGCGTCATTTAGATTTTGAGAAATATAAAAAGGTATTGTTAAATAATGAAAGGTTGAGAAAGACAAACATTGTATTTAAATCATTAAAACATGTTATTTTCACGCAATCCGTCAAAAAAGTTGCACTGTCGTCTAATGATGACAAACGTATCTTGCTGAAGGACCGAATATCGACCTTATCTTGGGGTCATGAGTCTATGTTTTGATATTGTAAATTAACTTCACTAGCTACGCATTTGTAACGCCTATAAAATTTGCTATAGCAAAATTAGGCATCATAGATGTTATGTTATTTAATTAGTTAGTTTTAAGGTATAAATATTATGAATAAATATGTAAAAATGTTTTTGTGCCAGTTTCTAATAAACATATATTTCGTAACTAGGTGTTTTATTTAATTTCTATAGCTATCCTGTGTGTATTAGGGCAGGTTCACTTGGTTATAACTATCCTTAAAACCAAGTGGTGAGTTAGGTCATAAATTATAGGAATCATGTTATCTCTTTCACACCTGCACTGCATTATGGAGCGAGCCGTGCAACAAAAATAGGTACCGACTTTTATGACCTCACTCGTCACTTGGTTTAGTGGATAGTAAGTAAAATAAAAATTCGAAGGTATTGAAAATACAATTTATTAAACCATAAAAATCATTTTTTGCACACATTATCTAAATACCATGTTTTAATACATATAATGTTTTTTAACACACATTTCTTTTTATGATCAACACAATTCACATTACCATTTAAACAATACTTTTTATATAGGTCACCAAACGAGGGAGCATTCATCTCTCCTATATCAATTACATCACAGTCAGCACACAAATCTTTAACCCATTTAATCTTTTCGTTGCCTTTAACAAATATTTTCTTGTGCTGTAAATGAATTACAATAATTCGTTTGAACTCTCTAAAATCAACATAACCTTCACGCCACAAAATACCCAGATTCTTTTCTATCCACTTCACACGTCTTTTTTCCAATTCCGATAGAGTAAAGAATGCGTATGGAGGTTTTATTAAAAATGATTGCGTGTAATTATTTGTACTGTATCCAAATTCTTTAACAATAAACTCATTTTCAGAGGATTTAAAACCCTGGAGGTCTAAAAACAAATAGTCCGCCATTTACGAAATTTTACGGGTAATATTGCTTAAGGGTTTATATTCTACAATACTGTCATTTAAAATAAGACAATACGCTGAAGTATGGTCAGGTAAATCTGATTCACATTCAAATTCAACTCTAACATCTACTGACCCTGTTTTTAAGGTTTCGTTTTGTCGTGAACAGTCGATAACGAATAGAGGTGCAACGTCTTTAAATTCTTGTGGAGAAAGCAACGGCGCTTGGCTACGGTTGTAATAAGACTGTTGGAATTTTGCGTACTGTTCGTATAATAAAGCAAACTTTTCTGATGAAAAACTAACATTCAAGTTTTCGTATGGAAAATAGGTGCAATTTAAAAACACTTTTACGTCTTTCAAATTACAGTGATCGAAGCCAGTTATATCTTTGAGAGTATCATTTTTTCTGTTCGTTTTGAATCCAATTATAACAAATCGAGGTTTTTCAATTTGAGATGATGTTTTGATGGCCCACGAGTGTTTTGATGTTTGAGGTAAAAGTGGATACTCGTACAAGTCCCAATTTCTAAAGGCCATTTGAATAACGTGATCTTTTTCCAAATATTTCAGTAACCTCAATCTTTCTCGATCAGAAACCTTAATATGAGGCATACGCCAGACTATTTTAGATATAGTTAGGTTATCTACATATTCATTTGTATTCAGTTTTACGCAGTTCAAAGTAGTATTTGATCGCAAGAGAACCAGTTCATGCTTGCATGCTATTATAATCTTGCCATAGTCTTCAGCGAAACCGAGAATCTTTTTTAACGGTATAGACACTGAAAATGATCCGTGTGAGTTTTTTATGCCTTTGATATCCCAGCCCCACTGTTTTGACATCGACGATTCAAGTTCATTCATGGATATGAGAGATTTCATTGTTGTTGTGACCCCAGCATTCTTAATTCTGTCAATTTCAATACCGTTCAGCTCGTACCTAATATCTTGAAATAAATGAAGAATTGAGTTGTTTGTGAAAAGAACACTGTTCACTCGCTGTTTCGTTTCTCTGTTGAATACTGCAATTGAACCCTCTACGTATAAAGTACTTTCCGACGGTAGCACATACAGATCTTGTTGATTAATAGGTATACGAATTTCATCATTTAAATTAAAACTTGTAACGTACGGCTTATAAGAATGATATTCGAAACTTTCTATAGAGTTGTCGAAGCTGAAATTATCTGTTACTGATAATATACTCATTTTAATAAACCTATTATTTTTAAAAACTGTTTATTTTCCTTCGTAAGTTGTCCTTTAGGTGTTCTTTTCTTAGTAGCACAAAGAGTACTAGTAGCTTTCTTGTATAGGTTCACGTTTTTATTAAAGTCTATCATTTTTTTCGAAGGTGTAAATATATTTGAATTTCTTCACCACGTAAATTAACCAAATGATCTTTTTCATCTAAAATTCTTATTTTAAGAGAGTTCAAACTTTTTTGAGTAACAGGAAAATAGATAACGTTTTTTGGTGTTTCTATGATTCGGTAACCAGGCGGTACATTAGGTACAAACTCGTGGATTATATGACAAGATTTCCCATTCACAAAAGATCCGCTCACGATGTCACATTCAACTCTGACTATGGTTGTAGACAGAATGGATACTGGCAAAGCGGACTCGGTTAATATATTCGCTGGAACAGTTTCTTTCCCAAAACCCAGAAGCTTACCAATAGAGTCTTCTTTATTAAAGTGAACGGTTTTAGAACACAATATAGAGGTTTTCAACGTGTTGTTGTTGCATGTCATTGTGAAAGAACAATCTCGGAGACGACTTTTAAGGTAATCATCAATATCTTGCAGTTCATATGAGCCTTCAGGTATTTCTACTACTTCATTTTCACCGTAATAAAACTTATTATTTCTCTTGTCTATATTCGGTATTGAATTAAAAGTTGACATATATAGCAAACCGCATTCATAATCGTCATCTAGTTCTAGAGCAGGTGAGTGATTTGTTATAAGAGAGGAGGAGCATCCAGTTATAGACAGAGTGAAAGACATTGTGTGAATGTAATTTTATTTATATGTCATCCACATTTAAATGGTTACACCAAAACTGTTTCAAGAATTGTATACACAAATGTCCACAATTCACAGTATTTAACTTTTGGTAAGTTGCATAATTGTATGAAATGTTACAGTCTTTTAAATAATGTATTAATTCCAACGGTGGTTGAAGATCACCATAACTATTAAAATATTCACAATATTTGTTTACTTTGACGTAGGCTACCCAGTGAGTTCCTTGGTTTTCAGAACTATCTAAATTTACGATTGCACATTCTACTCTTTTCGACCGTCTTGGTAAATTATCCCTCATAAAAACACCTCTAAAGTGAGGAATGTCCGTCGAGTGTTTTAAAATGTCGAAATTAGTGAGTGCTCGCCTGGGTAACCGATCATTCAGTTTTTTGAAGCTTTGATACATAATCCTTTTCCACTTTTATACGGCTTAATATGTAACCCTTTTCCCAACGCGATAGATTCCATCATCTTGTTATGACGTTCAGATTCAGCAAAGTTTTTTCTAGCAGTTTTGTAATCGTGGACAGCTTTTGCGATTCCAGCAGCTCCACCAGCCAATGATCCTAATGCAGAGAGACCCGCAAATATAGGAATGAGTGGAAGGAATCCTCCAGACTTCGGAATGGGTAGTAAGCGTGGTACACGCAGTTTACTCGTATTGTGAACAGAGATTATTCTTTTTGCTGCATCCAATGCTTGACTGATTGCAACGGATTTATTTTTCGTTTTTTTTTTTTTTAATTCCGTACGTATTTTTTTAACAAAATGTTTGAATGATTTAATTCCTGCACCAGCCTTTAATTTAGACTTCATCACTTTGCTAACTAACCATGAGGCTAGTTTTTCTCCTTTCCCGGAAGTTTTTGACCGTAATCTTTGTTTAGCCATTTTATACAGTTCCAAATCTGCACTGTGACGATCACTTAAATTAGAATTATTGTCGTAAGCTATGTCGTGCTGCATGCACGCGTTATCCAACGGATTGATTCCTTTATCACCTCTTTGCAACCGTTTATGTAATTTTGTACCTGGTCCACAATAATTATACCCAGGCAGGTGCAGTTCAAACGGTAAGTGATTAATTACACTATTTACAAGTCCGCTTCCTCTCATTACCATTAAGTTAATGATAAATTTTCGTAAGACGAAGTGTATAAATATTATTAAACAATATCATCTCTATTAATCCAACTATTTTCACTATCATCAAGTCCTAACCACTTAACATACATTTTTCTACCCTTTCTTCTGATAACCTTTTCTATAAGATATATGTTTGGACACTGAGTTTTATGCAATTCTTGTTCATAAAATGTACCAAGTATAGGGTTTTTCCGTAGATCTTCTATATGGTAAGTGAAAGGGTTAGTATTGTTCACTTTTTTTATAGTAAAGAGCTCAGTCGACCAATTTGGCGTATACCCCTTATGAAAGACACTTTTGTATTTGCTGATGCGAACTCTATCTCCAACCTTAAATTTATTGGATTTTTGATGTAAATAATTTCGTGATTTGACTATGTTTTCCTTAACTTCATTTTCATTTTTAGAATTCACGGCATCAGGCATAAATTTAGTTGTACGATGTACAGTATGATTATAAGACTGAACAATATCGGCTAAAGGTCTTCCCACCCATTTATAGTTTCCTATAAAACTAAAATATCTGAATAGTTTTCCTTTGAGCGTTTTTATCAGCCGTTCAACAATAGAAGCCTTTTTGACCGAATACGTAGAATAATGGTTAATGTGTAAGGATTTTAAAAAACGCTCAAATTCAGTATTATAAAACTCCGTACCGAAGTCTGTTTGTAAATGAACTGGAATTCTTTGATATGATTTTATAATTTTTTCAAATGCGTTTTTGATCTCAGTTTTAGTTTTAGATTTTGATGGAACACACCACGCATATTTAGAAAACGCGTCAATTACAACTAGAATATATTTATATCCTTTGTTGAGCGTGTGAAATTTTTGTAAATCCAATAAATCTGCTTGCCATAAATGATCAATTCCCTTTAAAATAACTGGCCTGCGTTTGAAATTTTTACGAGCTGCTCGATGAATTTCATTAACGATTTGTTCCTTTGTCATTATTAGTATGTTTGACGATAGTCTCTACTTCCTGTTTGGTATAAAAGTTAACTCTTAACTGCGCATTGAGATTATGAATCTGAACCTTTATAGTGTTTAATAATTGATCAAGTTCTTTTTTGTCGTAAAAATTCGAGAAAGATTGATCGACATACTGCTTGTTAACTGCATCATCACCTGTCAGTGGTTTTGTAACGCCTTTCAATCTTGAAAATTGTAAATCATAATCTCCATTCTCTGATCTCAAAAGTGCTTTATCAGAAACTGTCATCAAACGTAAACGCTTATGTACGTGATGACCAAACTTATCGATATTCATTTATATTTTGTTAGTTGTTATTAACTGAAAAGCCTCTCATTAACTGTCTGGTAAAGAATGAATTTCAAAGTTATATATTATTCACGTGACCAGCTTCTCGTAACTCTTCAATAATAGATATAATTTCGTTATCCAAACCCGTATTACCAGCATCGCGAGAAGCAATTAACAGTTTCAACCTATCTACAAGCTCGTTAGGATCATCCCAATAAACATAGTTTGTATCCTTTTTAACGTTTTTTAATGTAGGTAATCCTTCACCCATAGTACAGCTTTCAGTGCTAGTCGTTCGCTCTTTTGCTAACTTAAAAAGCGGTTTTATAATGTGTAAATACTTCATGCCTTTGTTACTTTTGATTGGTTTGTTTGGATTAAAGTCACGCCTGTGGGCATTAGTTTCTAGTAAAAGTATTTTATAATTGCGCTTATCTTCTTCTGTTATAACACCCATATCAGGTACTTTCTTAAATAATAATTCTTTTAATCCTGGTGTCATATTTAGTATACGTCCACTGACTTTGAGTTTCTTATTAGCAACACGAACTGAAGAAGATCCAAGCATAAGCCTACCACGTTCTGTTCGAACACCAAAAGGAACATTATCAAAGGTACTTGACTTTTTAGCAAATTCTGGATCATTGCGTGGAGAATAAAATGTTGTATCGTTAGTGTTATCCGTTACATTACTATTAACGCTTTCAAACGTCTTATTGTGACCTTCAATGTCTTGACTTTCATTTGATAGAATGTCATCATCATCGCCATCATCGTCATCAGAATCATTACTTACTTTCGATAGATTGTCGTCATCATCATCATTAGTATCATCACTTACTTTCGATAGATTGTCATCAGAAATATTTGAATCAAATGATTTATGCAAAACAGTTTTATCGGTCACGCTTCTATCGCTTTTTTTTGCACTATCTGGACTGAATTTTAATTTTTTAATTGTATTTTTATCCCATTTCAATTCATCATCTTCAGAATTTAAATTAGCATTGACTTTACGATTAACCATATTATTAAGGGGTTCTGTAATTGGTTTGAAAACAGACTCTAAAATCATGTTATTGTTATTTTGTAGGTCTCGAATAAGTTTGACTTTTCTTTTAACAGCCTCGGTAGACTTGAGTATCTTTCCTTTAACATTTTTCTCTTCACTCATATTGCTGCTCATGTCTGATCTCAATGGTTTCTTTGATAACAATAAGCGCTATATTTATATACATTGCTTTAAATGATGTATTAATCAAATACAATAAAGGTATCAAAACCCATCCTATAACATCCTGAATTTTTAGGACAATCTTTATTTATAACCAAATATTTAAAAGGCATGCTCCATACTTTTGCACACATTTCTCGAAACTGTAACCATGTCATATCGCATCCTACATGTTCATCATATACATGACGTAAATTAACGTCATCTTGTTTGAAAATAATTATTAAATTTGCGTTGTCTCTAATTAACTGTTTAGGTATTTTACTGTACGTTTGATTCAAGTAGAAGCTATCAATACATTTGTGCCTTCCCATAGCAAAATAATCCCGAATGTTATTTTGATTCTCACACGCTACGTCGTCAAATATTATAATTGAATTAATAATAGCTTCATGAGGGCTAATTACTTGATCATTTTCAGTGTACTTTTGATAAGTGACTGATGGAACTAATGTTAATACTTTTTCTAAATACTGGTACATGGGTTGGAAAAGAGTTTTAGAATAAACATAAACATTATCAAAACGCGGTCCATGCTCGTGAAGAAGAAGGCCAATTATTAAATTCGTTTTTCCACAGTTAGAGGGTCCACAAATTATACAACGGATAGTGTCAGGTAAAAGTTTACCATGACGAAAGTTGCGTTTTTTACCAACAGCACAAACCACATCCAATTTCATGCTGTGAGATTGTTTTCGAAATTTCATATTTCTGCAAAAGAAGACGTGTTACTAGCAGGAAAGTTTTATCTTGAATAATGTGGATTAATAAGACAATCAGTAGTTATATTCTAGAAGGACCGTCTTGTTCTGGCTCGAAAACAAATACCCGACGGAGGTTTTCAAATATCACTTGAATATTATAAGTGTTAATGGGCAGTTTTCAGAGCTCTGATCTGAAAACCCCATTAACTCACTACTTAGAACTTCTTGGATTTGTTATAGGCAAACGTCTCTTAATGTATGTACGAGACAGCCTAGGATTACAGATAAAGCGGTTACGTCTCTGGTCTGACAGTGAAGTGGTTCTGTATTGGATGAAGTCAGAAAAACTACTACCTCCATTTGTGTGCAAACGGATAAGTGAAATCAAACAAAACAAAGAAATAGAAGCTAGATATGTCCACACAGAAATGAATCCGGCTGATGACACGACCTGAGCTGTGGCACTTGAAAGGGGAACTGTGGTTCAATGGACCGCAATTCCTTTTGCTTGGTGAGGAGGGCTGGCCAAGGCTACAAGAGCATGGCCAGTCAGCGCTCTTAACAAGCCTAGAAATGGAACTGTTTGGTGTAGAAAAAGACAAGTCAACCGAGGAGTTGCCTATATTGCCACGCAAACGGAAAAGATAGATACGTAAGAAGCTACAATGGAAATAGATGATAGAGAATCATTTGATTTGATCATCAGCGAGGATAAGAACATCACTGAATTGAAGAAATTACAGAAAACGTACTTCACCCTCCTGTATGTGTTATTAGGAAAGGAAACCAGTATATCCAGGAACTTGGGTCTCTTCATGGACATGGATGGAATCTTACGATGCAAAGGGTGGTTAATGAACACAATGTGTTCATATGACGCCAAGCATCCAATTCTTATACCAAAGGGTTCAGGGTTTACAGATAACAACGGAGAAACGAAGAAGAGATGGATAAGCCTGTATACTAGCCTGGCTGTACGCGCTGTATACTTGGAAGTAGTGAGGGACCTCACGGCAGAAGAATGTTTACTCGCTATGAGACGATTCGGGTCAGCGGCAGCGCGGGGGAGACCTGAACTCATCGTCTCTGATAATAATAATAATAATATAATAATAATATTTTTATTCATTCACACATAAATTTACAGTTTAACACCAAATCACTTATGTGGTAGGTATACCTAGTTTCGCTACATAATACATAACAAGAAACAAGAAATTAAATTTAAATTACATACAACATAGGGTAAAACATAGATAACGACTTGCAATTTAAACTAACGGCAAAGTTGTTGTCGGACACGTACTTTGCGGACAATAAGATACGGTGGAAATTCATTCCACAGCTTAGTCCATGGCATAGAGGGTTCTACGAGCGGTTGGTCGGTTTGGTAAAAAACTGTATGAAAAGAACCCTACAAAAGCGACTCTTAACCGATACAAAACTATGTACGGTCGTCAAGGAAATCGAAGCCGTGGCTACTTCGCGTCCGCCCTGTGTTGGTTCGGATTTTCTGAGATATGGAAAATGCATCTCTATCGAAACATCCATAGAAAGGCCAATTGACGAATTTAAAAGAATGTTCATGGTCCAGTACCTTTGCAGCCTAAGAGAAAGGTACCAGAATTCACATAGAGAACCTCGAGTCCGGGCGAGCCGGAGTCCAAGTGTAGGAGACCTAGTCCAGATCAAAGGAGACTCTAAGAACCGAGAGAATTGGAAAGTAGGGAAATTCATCAGCTTGGAACAGGGACGGGATGGGAGATACAAAGTTGCGAAAGTATGTGTTAGAGGAAAAGAGTTCATCCGCTCTATAGCGCATTCATATCCCTTAGAAGTAGAGGATGAGAACTATCAACATGGAGGATTGCAGAGACTAGAAGAATCGTCCCTACTCAGAGGAACTACGGATCTCGAAGAAGAACCAGTGTGTCCTGTTGAAGAACCCATAGAACTGATGGAAGAAAGCGTTGTAGAAGGAAAAGGAGATGCATCGCTTGAAAATCGCTTGATGGGTTCACATAGCCCCGATCCCATAGAAAAAATGGATACTGGCATCGATGACAGAAATAGGGTGGTCGAACAAGATATGAAAGTAATTGGGGATAGTGAAAATGCGAAGGAAGAAAGAATTAGAAGAACGGCGGCTCTTAGGGCAAGGGAGAAGATTGCCTTGTGGCCCAGCCAGCTGGCAGCGACCCTGTAAGAATTTCTTTGCCGTCGGGAGTGTCGCGACGAACGCGATCCTCACACAAAACAGGTAAATGCTTGACTCAAACAGCCTTGATTTATTCAACTGGCAACGCAGAAAGAACATTTGAAGGTTTAACGAATCTTGTCTTAACGGTAGGAGGAGAAGTTTTAATTTCCCAACGGAACAATGTTCGCGTGGCGGGAGACTCCAGAATTTCCAGAATCCAATAAGTAGCCTAGCAGGAAAACTGCAAGGACGGAGTAAGTACGAGAATAGAATCGAAAAGAAGACCGCCGGGGATCCCGGTGAGTGTCTTATGAGTATTATTAGAAAGATGAGTTGAGAGATGAAGGGATATTCCAGTAAGTGGAATATACAGAATAGAAATAGCCAAGAATATGCCAAATGGTTATGAGAGGAAAGGGCCGGGTTATAAGGGGAGTTGTGGAGACCCGCGGCGGGAAAAGAATTCCTGCCAATACGTAAGAATAGAAAGAAATCAGAATAGAATCAGTATCGTGATTAGAATGAGAATATAGAGAAATCACTTCACCTCTCACTCGTGTATTATATATATATATATATTGCAGGTACACTTTACAATGTAAAGTGTACATTTCAGAACTCTTGTCGTTATGTCTTAATAGAACTCAGGCAATGTCTGAGGTTAGAGATATGTACAATGTATAGACGTCACGACATCGACCATGAAGCGACTCGACAATTTGAATAGCCTATTTATACATCGCTGGTTTTGAACGCACGTCAAGTGTGTCTCGTCAAACTAAAGCCGCAATGGAAAACTAGAGTTGGACATAATCTATTTTGATGAAAATAATACAGAGCAATAAATATTTTTTTTTTTTTAATTAATAACAGGTATTTTAGGACAAATAGTACTTACCTTTGATAGGAAATACCACGATTAACAGCTTCACCTTTTTTGGTGGTGTTTGAACAGCTCAGTTTCGAACAACGAGTCATTTTGTGATTATAACCTGACGTCGCACGCGTTCCGAGGTCGGGAGCGGACTGAAGTTCGCGGCGAGCAAAGAAGTCCATCGGACTTACTTTTGCCACGCGAAGTACATGCACTCTTTCCTTCTATCTTGATATAGTTCTGTGATTGAAACGCAATAAATCATTAAGTATTATTATTGATTACTCACTTTCACTCGTCATTTTTAACATATTTACATAAAATAACTCCAGAGTAAACAAAAATCACAACAATGGCGCGCTTTTTAGTTTTAAATACATGCGCGGTCAACATATGCGCATTGCGCATGTGCAAGTCGCCATACTGTTGTATCGCAAAAGGCATAAGAAAGATATGCGTTCAGCCAAACATATTAAGTGAATATTTAAAATTACTTAATTTACTGACCAAATTCGAAATTCATAAAGATGAATAAATCATTTTATACATAATTAGTATTTATGTACCTTTTATAACAAAGTAAACTTGTAATTGAAATATTTGTAAAACTTTTCTCGAGTAATAAAAACTCTGCGTCCCGACGCAGAGTTTTTATTACTCGAGAAAAGTTTTCAGCCCGCTGACGAAGGACATAAAAATTTAAAAAAAAATTAAAGTAAAAAGCACTAGTGCGAAAAAGTGGCACTTTCCGCACGATTTGGGTGCTTGAAAAACGCTCTTTTCGAGCACATGCATTGTAGTTATTTTTTATACAAACTGAATGCTTAAAAAGAAAAACTTATTTTTTATATAAACTAAATGCTTAATTGTCGTCACAAAACTGACACCGAGTTAATTTTTATTTAACAACTCACGCACTAATTGGGTACAGTAGATTTATTTGAGGTTTACCACTGACAGATAGTTTGCCTTCATTTAATTTTCAACTTTAACCTCATACAAATTAAGTAGTTGACAGATGCAGCAGCAGCAGATGTATTGACGAAACCTGCGTTGTGGAAATGGTTTGTACCTATGTACTTTTGTCACATTAAATAAATTAAGTAGTTATTTCTAAATCGGTAGACGTGGGTAACAGTATTCTGAAAATTGCTTTTTTTGTATGACATTAAAGTTGAAAATTAAATGAAGGCAAACTATCTGTCAGTGGTTAACTAACAGTAATCGAATAATTTATTGAATCAGGCGTTACTTTGCGGAAGTCCATGATATATTACAAGAACAATATTTCTTGGCTATTCCGCTAAAAAACCGCTTTTTAGCGGAATAGCAAAGAAATATTGTTCTCGTAATATAACAGTAATCGTACTGTACACGAATTATTAAAAATGCCCCTATACCAATAATATGTATATATACCAACACCTCTGTCATAGGAGCGATAAGTTGCAGTAAGTTGTATTGTCTTGGCGGGGGCACGGCACTGGGTACACCCGTATTTTTACACTTGACTGTACTTCCGTAAGAATTAACCTGTCCTATCCCACGACTCGCGCACTCATTAACCCAGCCGTCTCCCATCGCAGGGTGTCCACTTTCTGGAAAGTCAGGGAAAGTCAGGGAAGCTCTCGCCAGGGAAAATATTCTTCTTATAAAAAAGCAAAGAAATCAACAAATGTAAATTGCATAAATATGTTTATTATGAAAGTAAGAAAGAAAATTTATTGACCATACAAATTAAATTACATTTAGCAAGTCATATATACATTGTCTTATTAGACAATGATGATTATGTTTAGATAGCTGTAAATCTTTATAAGTTTGTTTGTTATTTGTATTCAGTGTTAAATACTGTAAGACCAAATAATATAGGTAACTACATTACAATCGAAACGAAGACGGGTTTTTATTAAATAAATTCCTTTTTATAGAGCTGAGCCTTAACTGAGGCATTAGTTATTCCGGAGGCATAATTACGACGATATCTCATATATATCGTAGCTATTGCGAAGTCGTCTCTGCTACTGCGAGCTCAAGATATGGACACATGAAATATACTTCCGTCCCAGTGATCTGAAATGAGGGATATTTCCATGCTCTAGCTGACTCTAATCCAGTCTATTGAAGAATTTTATATCAGATTTGGAGGGATGCATGAACATGGAGGCATGACTGAATTTGTCATACTTACTTAGATTTCTCAATTTTAATCAATGTAACGTTGACGTATTCATAATAAGTATCTAAGTGATTAAAGTGACAAAATGAGTGCCAAACATTGTACATTTAATAAAGTGTGGTTAAATCCAAAATATAGTCCTGAATTTGTGGATTGGCTTCGTGAGGTCACTGGCGATCCTGCATTTGCTTACTGTAAAGTATGTTGCAAATTATTTAAACTCAGCAATATGGGTAAGCCTAGGGTAAGCAGGCGATGGAGTTCCATTCAAGGACCAAAACATACAAAAATGCTTGAATTAAAAAGAGGCAACCGCTCATCTCTTTACTGCCACCAGTAACAATACTGACAGCATTCCACAACGCGCACAAAGGAAGCTTCTATAGCGACCATAGCGACTGCCAAAAGTGCCTGTTGCACTCCGGGTGTGCCGGCAGAAGTGAAAACTCAACAACATTGTAACAGTTTTTCGATCAGGTCACGTGACATCTTACGGTGTCACCCTAAAAATGAATTTGACGCAAATTTATAAACAATTATCAATTATTTAGGCGGACGGGCCGCGGGAGCGTTGGGTGCGACGGGCCGCCGGCTCGCCCGTCGGCGCGCCGACGGGCGGCGGCAAACACAATACCAATTTGTTTTTGCCATTGCCAAATATTTTTCAGCTTTATCTCTTTAGGAATAACGCCCAAATTCGAACTATTCGAATTTTCTCAATAGCAAAACGGTGAAGGACGCGTTGGTATTATTACAAATTTATTTGCAGAATATGCTATTGCAAAAAGTGTTTAACGGCTTTATACTCTTACGAATAGCGTTCAGTTTTAAATGAAGTCGAATCGGCTAGCAGCAAAAAGTGACCTCCTTCACATCTGACGTCACAAAACTCTGTCGCGTATTTAACAATTTTTCCCCATTCCAAAAAGTGCTCAGCGCCGCTAAAGAAGTTTTCACTTTCAAAAATGCGCGCTGTTAATTTGTTTCAGAATTTATTAGCATCGTAATCCAGTCCTCTATGATATAAGCCAAGACTAACTAACTACTTATATCGTCAGCAAACCGAAAGTAAGTGACGTAGGTACCTACTTCGCCGTTGATGCCAAACGTTCTCCAGTAGGTACAGCGGTGCACCTCCTTGCCTGACCCCGCTGCAGCGGAATAGGTTTCGAGTACCGGTCCTGGAGTCGGATTCTCGTACAGACACTTCAGTCAGAGGGCCTACCGCGAAACAACAAACGAACTTCGTTAGTGTATCTTCCTCTCCGTCGCACTTGCTAGTTCGAGCGACAAAGACGTAGATACACGAACGAAGTTAGTTTTCGTTTCGCGGTAGCTCCACAGAGTAGGTACTTTGATTTGATATCGCATTAGCTAGCACCGCTGGAGAGACTGGTTGCCCAGATTTCGGTCGAATCTTTCTCTCGTAGTCCACGAACGCGAAGCAGGGGGCAGGTTTATACCCCTCAGACTTCTGTATAACCTGACTGAGCATTTGGATGTGGTCTATTATGGCTATGCTAAAGCCTCTTCGGAAACCGGCTTATTCGGGATGCTAGAATGGAAGTCATCTAGCGTACGCAGGTACCAGACCATTATTGGTAATAACTCTCGAAAACAGCTTATAGACATGACTCAGAAGTCAGAAGTGAGATGGGTCGGAAGTTCATGAAGCAGGGTGTTGTCAGGTTGTCACCCTTTTTTGGCGTTCTTCCTTCCGGTAAGACGGAATTCAACAACTTCTGAAGGGGTTCGGCTGTGTCCCGAACACCGTAGGCCTGTGTCCAGCAGTGCATGGGGACGTCTTTCGGCTGATATGATGGAAGAAAAAATATCGAAACCCGTTCAAGTGATAAAATAATTATTCATTACGCTGAAAAACACAGTAAAAATGCACCGATAGATGGCGCTGTACATGCCGCCATTTTAGATTGTATTCTTTATTGGCGCAGATTACAGGGCCAGTAGGCCGGCAAGGCAACCTGACTCGCAAGCTTGTCGTCGATGCTTGCTGGGCAGACTGGCAAAATGAAAATCAAAATACCTAGCAAGCACAATGCTACATTTAAACCACGCTAGCATGGTCGCGTTTGTCGGACATTAAGGCGCCGTAGGTTCTTCTCTCCCTCTCACTGAGCATAAGCGTGAGTGAGATGGAAGTGCGTGCTCGGAAGCGCGGATATCATGTTTAATTTAATTTTTGTGGCCGTTTAAATAAATAAAAAAGTAATCGCAGAGTTCTCTCAAACATGATATTGCCGATTTTTAGAAGCAATTTTAATATTTTTAGCTTTTGTGCATAATTTGTTACGAATATTTGAGTGTATTTAGACCTATGTTCGTGATTCTTTTCTATCGAGCGAAAATTGCTTAATCATGTTTCGAATCACTGATCTCGCTGCAGAAAAGCCTCAAGATTACTATTCGTATTTTTTTGAAAGCATATTATTATTAACAGACGCATTATATTGTTTAAAAAACTCTGTTCGCTTATCTTCGCTGAACCTACGGCGCCTTAAGCATTCGTCCCTCGCACTTTACCTACTTGCTGCTAAGAGACGAATGCTTTGTCCGACAAACGCCATCATGGTCGCCAGGATGTCTGTCTATTCGCCGTAAACTTATTTTTAAAAGCAGTCTGATGGTTTTTAACATTTCTCTTTTAAGTAAAGGTATAAGAATACTTTGTACTTTTAGGATGGGGTGTATCAACAGGGTTGTGGTAATAAAAGTGCAACGTTCTAATAAATCGATTTATTACAAAAGTCTATCAGCTGTGGCGGGCGCGCCCCGCGGCTCCTCGCCCGCCTGCTCCCTGCAGCCCTGCAGCGAGCAGCGAGCAGCGAGGCCCGAGGTAACATTCACCCGGGTTTCGGGAACCTTCATTCCTCTAGATGTCATTTGCCAAAGTCTCATTTAAACGGAAGCATGTCATAGGTCACGTAAAACAAACCTCATCTAGTTCTTTACTTTAGATGAGGTTTGTTTTATGATTATGAGAATCCTGTAAATTTTGCGGTTTCTTAATAACTGCATTTGAACATGTACCTTCTCTGCTCGGTCGCGGCACCTTTGGATTTGGACGACGAAACTGGAGAAATATGAATCGGATATTTTGGCGGGCGACCCGGGGCGCCCGGCTACCCGCGGCGCGCGCCGCCCTTATACAATATTAACAATACGAGGACACAATATCAAGAACTCTGCTCGCCACTACTGTCGTACAGCACTAGAGGTAATAATACTCGGCGCGGCGCCCTCGCCGCCACCAAGCCTCGGACCTCCTCCCTAGTATCATTTGACCGTCTGTAACGACTTCGCGCATTCGTAGACTAGGTATACTAGTCCGCCTGGCCTGTAGCGAGGAGGTCGATGAGACCTGTAAATAGCCACCTTCGTTCGTATTTACCTATCACCTAGTCATTAGTGCGCTCATACGATTTTGACGCACCATTTGCCAGGTGTATGCCTACCTATGCTAAATTAGTTATTTAGTCACACAGTTAAAAATTAAACAGTCAATCGACACAATATGCACGTGTCGCCGACATCGTCATGTAGCCTACGTATTAGCAATCCTACAGTCGGTACTTATTTTGAGCCAGAGTGGCCGATGCGGGCTACCGTGTGCTCACCAGTTGGCGAGTAAGAGCATTAAGTGTAGCTGTCAAACGTTATTATAACGGGGGGGGCTTTGTCTTCTCCTGTCTCTGTTTCGATCGAACATATCCAAAATATCAATCGGGTTGGGAACTTCAGAGTACGAGGAAGTACCAGGTTTCGGTTTATCAAACTAGCCAACTGAGAACAGAATAGAAGTTAAACGTTCTAGATGAAGTACAAGCACGGCTCTCGTGGCCTGCGGGGGGGGAGGCGGGGGCCGCGCCCGTTGATATGTCAGCCGAGCGGCCCGCGGCGCAAGTCCGCTCGATCCTGTACACTAACTACTGACACTTCTAAGTTACAACGATGCGCATTCTCCAACATGTAGGCACGCGCGCGATATAATCGTTTTATAGGAGCCGCGGAAATATTCCAGCCAATGCCAACTGACAACCACATTTACTTTGGCTCTTGCGTAACGGAGTCGGGCCGTCAGGCGTAACATTCTGACTTTCGATACGTACGAAGAAAGACAGACCTAGCAGTTGTGTAGTCTTTGGCTAGATTGTTGCGCCTGGAGTCGTCATAACCATAACGCGGCTATTTCGGGTGCGATTAGTTTAATTAGTTTCTGCGCTGATGCGGCACGCGTAGTGGGTGTCGTTGCGGGGTGCGGGGTGCGGGCCACTCTATACAAATGCTTATCTGCTAATTATCGTAGGTGAGCGCGGCGCCCCCGCGGCCAAGGGGCCCGCTCCATGAGATTTGGTTCCGTTGCATCTTATTCTACAGAGTCTTCGCTTTATCTAGCAGTTCGTTGATGAAATTCTGAAACACAAAAAGATTTTACTAACAATGTTTTGCTATTTTAAATATATACGGGTACCTATTTGAAATTGAAATAACCGGTATACTTACATGTACATCTTTTTGGGGCTTTTTGGCATCCGCTAGTAGCGTCTGTAACGGGAATGGTTGTCAGTTAGTTACAAATAAATACATATTAAACACTGCCAGGCCCCGTCTCCATAGCAACGTCACCCGACTCGTGGCCTAAGAGGCCTAGAGGATGTCGATAATACAAGGTAGCCACCAGTGTTGGGCGTAATTAATTACATTTGTAATTGATATACATGAAAATTGAATTACTTCGTAATTTGTAATTGTAATTACATTAATTCGTAATCGAAATCACAGTAATAGATAATTAAATTAATCACTATTTTTAGTAGTAAACTAAAAAGGAGCCAATTTACTTGGAGTGATTATTGTCCGCCTTATAACTCCTTTGCAACTAAATAATGTATCTATTCAACTGTGTTACCAATAGAAATTATATTTAATTGGAATATTTCTTCATGATATGTGAATCCTACTAATATTATAAATGCGAAAGTTTGGATGTTTGTTACTCAATCACGCTTAAACGGCTCAACCAATTTTGATGAAATTTTGCATGAAGATAGTTAAGCCTGGATGAGAATATAGGATAGCTTTCATCCCAGGTTCACGCAGACAAAGTCGCGGGCGGAAGCTAGTGTTTTAATATTTTTAATTTGTATATTGTTACCTAATATGTTACCGTGTAAGCGTTTTGGTGAAATACTGTGAGCTTATATGTGTGTCTATAAATAAATAAATAAAGAAAGATATCAATTCAATTACAAATTACCATTTTAAGAAGGACGTTATTTAATGCTCTTTTCAATAATGAATTTATTTTCTACTAATGTGATTAACGTGAAAATCTGTATGCTTGAGTTTTTGGATGTTAATCCAATTATATCCTCATAAGTTTTCGAAATGTCACAATATTTTTTTTCGACTTATAAGTTATAAATAATTCCGCCATTTTTAAATGTTTCGAAAAACTGACTCTTTAAAATTATTCTATCAATCAAAAAATCAAAATCAATTATTTATTCTGCAAATAGGCTACAAGGGCACTTTTACATGCCAAACGTTAATTTACAATAAAATAATAATAATCTTACACAATAATAATTTAAAAATTGCAGATTAAGGACCGATATAAACGGTTAACAAACTAACAGTCACCAAGTTAATGAAAACAAAACAAAATTGCAAAATAAGACCATTAAATTCGATATAAGGTCTGTATTAGCATTAACAAGAAGTTAATGATATTAAATCAGTATTCCAGAGATGTATAAGGTCTCTGAGCGTCCAAATATAATTATTCTAATGTTCGTATTCGTAGAGATGTATACGGTCTCAAGCGTCAAAACAAAACAAAAAAAACCCCAAAGAGCGTGTCGGGCCACGCTCAGTGTAGGGTTCCGTAGTTTTTGTATTTTTTTTTTTCAAAAATTATACAACCTATCAAGTACAAAATAATTTTCGTAGAAAGTTTTTATAAGGTTCTACTTTTGAGATTTTTTTCATATTTTTAAAACTTATGGTTCAAAAGTTAGAGGGGGGGGGGGGGGGGGACACATTTTTTTTTACTTCTGGAGCGATTATATCCGAAAATATTAACATTATCTAAAAATGATTTTAGCAAACCCCTATTCATTTTTAAATACCTATCCAACAATATATCACACGTTAGGGTTGAAATGAAAAAAAAAAACACCCCAAGTTACGTATAGGGGAGGTACCCTAATAAAAATAAACACTTTTTATTTTACTACTTTGTCGGCGTGATTGATATACATATTAGTACCAAATTCAGCTTTCTAGTGCCAACGGTTACTGAGATTATCCGCGGACGGACGGACAGACAAAGCGAAACTATAAGGGTTCCTAGTCGACTACGGAACCCTAAAAAGGAACAATTAATGTAATATTGTCAGAGATGTACAGGGTCAATAACAATAAAACGTGTCAAGATCAGAATGATGTCTCTCGTCAATACGATAATAATAATAACAACACTAGTATTTAAGTACTATGCCCTTGCAAGCATGAACAGTCCGGACTCCACAAACAGCACCCGAACACGAGTATGACGCATATCTCAGCCATCGCCTCCCTCAACCATATGCTAGGGAAGGTGGCGACCCGATCATCGACGCCACCGTAAGCAAAGCCCTTTAAGTACACTGGATGACTTCAAGGTCATGATCCAGTGACTAAAAGCGAATAAGATACTGAACAACTTTTCCCATGAGACCAACCACGAAATCGCAAAAAAATAACAGCCAAGTAAGAGTTAACTACGAGTTAATTTAGAGATTTTGTTATTGATAATTGAAAATGTTACTATTATACATTCCAAGTAATTGTAATTTTTAATTTGTATTGCAATTATTTTTTGCCCCACACTGGTAGCCACGAATCGGTTGAGTGTCCTGTGTTGACTAGATGGCGCTGGCGGTATGGTTTGTGCAAGTTGTTTGTTTGTTTGGTGCGCTAGTAGCGGCGCGGCGGACCGACCTTGAGGTGCGCGCGCCGCAGCTCGTCCGAGTCCATGTCGAGCAGCTCGTCCACGTCCACCTCCACCTCCCGCGCGCCCGCCCCCGCCGCCTCCTTCTGCAACACGCGCACACATTCACCAACGATCAATCCACCACCACTCCTTCCTTACCCACCTAACTATTATACTGTAACACACTTAACTGACCATCTGTCCATAGGCGGCTTTACCTATGGTCCAGGGTGTGCGTTGCACACGGGCGCAGCGGGCCTGGGGGCGCCGAGCACCACTCGCCGCGCGCGCCTGCCTACTAGAGGGCGCTATTGACGCTATTACGTCACATGACAACATGATAAAATAAAATGCATGGCAGCCGATCGAGAAAGTTGGGCTGAGAAAGAAAAAAAAGGGTCCGGGTCCGGGTTGCACTCCGGAAGTGCCTGCAGAAGTGAAAACTCAATAACATTGTAACAGTTTTTCGATCAGGTCACGTGACATCTTACGGTGTCACCCTAAAAATGAATTTGACGCTAATTTATAAACAATTATCAATTATCGGCGCGCCGACGGGCGGCGGCAAACACAATACTAATTTGTTTTTGCCATTGTCAAACATTTTTCAAAGCTTTATCTCTTTAGGAATAACGTCTAAATTAGAACTATTCGAATTTGCAAGAATAGCAGACGGCGGTGGCGACCAAAATATCAATTTGTTTTTGCCGTTGGTAAATATTTTTCTAAGCTTTATCTCTTTAGGAATAACGCCCAAATTCGAACCATTCGAATTTTCTCAATAGCAAAACGGTGAACGACGCGTTGGTATTATTACAAATTTATTTGCAGAATATGCTATTGCAAAAAGTGTTTAACGGCTTTATACTCTTACGAATAGCGTTCAGTTTTGAATGAAGTCGAAACGGAGCAAAAAGTGACCTCCTTCACATCTGACGTCACTAAACTCTGTCGCGTATTTAACAATTTTTCCCCATCCCAAAAAGTGCTCAGCGCCGCTAAAGAAGTTTTCACTTCAAAAATCTTCCGATCATTTGTACCTATACTTATTTACGTCATGCATGTGACAACAGTACGAGACATGTGGCATTATTTAGCCCTTTAGTCATAGAGATTCTGTCAGTCCTGAAATGGCCGGAAGTACTTGGCAGACGGTGTCACTTTGGCACCGTCTACCAAAGTTCTTTTTCGACCTGCTGCATACATTTTATCATGTTGTCATGTGACGTAGGTGTATTGGGAGTGGGCCCACAGTCTCTAGGGTGTATAATGTAGGCTTCATGGACTAGAGACGCCTCTGCATCAGTCACCCTTATTTGCATAGCTATAAAGCTGGTTTTCCACCAGGGCGAGACGAGGCGAGAATTGAAATTTGTATAGTAAGTCCCATACGATTTCAATTCTCGCATCGTCTCGTGTCGTCTCGCCCCTCCGGTGGAAAACCAGCTTAATGGTCAGTTAAATGTGTCTTCGATGGTACATACATGATAAAGGTGCAGTTTATTATAATCATTTGTATTGTAACATTGAAATTTCAAAGGTCAAAATAAAGTATTCACATAAGCATTTTGAGAAATGCTCTCTTCTACCCAGCTTTGCTTTCGACGTAATGAATGATGATATTGATGATGTCATGTGACTCTATGAACACATGAATATGTTGGCTTGGCACAGGTGGTAAACGAGTATGAGGGCACAGTTACCGGCACGTCGTATAGTTTCTGCAGCTCGTCGTAGAGCCACATCTCGACGGCGAGTCGTTTGCGGATGAGCGCCATCTGGTGGGAGCCGTACTTCGCCGTCAGGAACTTCTCGCGCCGCTCCTTCACCTGCCGACCGAGTAATAATCAACTAATCATACATTCGTTTATGACGAACTAGACATGTGCGCCGCGCCGCCGCGCCGCCGCCGCCGACGATTTTTCCACGCCGCCGCCGCCGATCAAATTGACCGGCGTGAAATCGGCGTGGCGTAATTTCGTTTTTGTTGGAACAGTGTTAATTATTATATGCAATTTATTTAACTCATTTTAATTCTAACGCCGAACAAGGACTCTTTATAGCACATGTCAACTCTGTAATGTTCTACATTGAAGAGTTTGATTTAATTCGCTTCGCAATAAAATAAAAATCGGCAATTCTGCAGCCGGACACGTTCAAACGAAATGAATGCCCTCACGTGGTTTACATTCGTGCTATATACATGCATAATTATAATATTAGTACGAACATTCTAAAAGTCTAGTCACAAACATAATTCCATTTTTCAAATCATGCTTTGACTTTTTTATAAATTTATACAACTCAAAAGTCAATGTCATCAAAAAAATTGAAAATAAAAAACAATCCATGCTTCTTATTTAAAAAATTCAAAGCGTATTTTTAAGCGGATATGATGACTTTTTTAGGTACTACTACTGCAAATCTTACTTTTTTCGTATTTTTTGTTGTGATGTAACCGTGAATACTAGTTTTTGGACATTCTGTAAAATTGGCTCAGATTGAATAATACTAATAAATAATAAATATTAGGGGGCAATCTTACACAAATCGACCTAGTCCCATAGTAAGCTCAATAAGGCTTGTGTTATGGGTACTAGACGACGATATATTTAAAAGATAGAAATACTTAAATACATAGAAAACATCCATGACTCAGAAACAAATATACATGCTCATCACACAAATATTTGCCCTTACCGGGATTCGAACCCAGGACCTTCAGCTTCGTAGGCAGGGTCACTACCCACTAGACAACTGGTCGTCGATTGAGTGAAAAGGTTTGCGACTTTAGCCGACGATAAGTAAATGTGAATTCCTTTCTCTAGCACGTCCATCCTTGAGCACGTGACCTAATTTTATAATCGACTGGGTCTAATTCCGGTAACAATTTTTTTTAACTCATTCCATGAAGAAATCTGTTTCCTAATTCCTCTGGGTATACAACAAAGGGCAGATTCCACTGTTATCCCACTACATAAGAAAGACTCTTCCCGTAAATATGACAACTATCGAACTATCTCTTTTATATCCCAGGTAAAGTTCTATTGCACATTCTGAACAACATTTGGAGTACTACATAAGCAAAAAAATCACAATAGAGCAAGCATGCAGTTAAGGGTAGTGGCAGAATTGAGCAGATCCTAAATATCAGGCAGATAATTCAGAAGAGCAGAGAATGTAACAGACACATGGCCTTATGCTTCATCGATTACACGAAAGCGTTTGACTACATAAATTGGCGAAAAATGTTTGAAGTGCTTGGTGAAATGGGTATACCTGAACATCTGTCCTTTTAAGTGCAAAACCCCTACCGTCCAAATCTCGTGTCCGGCTGGAAGACATGACTCAATGACACACACGACCATAAAAGGAGTCAATGAGGCTAAGCTAGCTACACTTCTAAAGAAAGTCAAATTGATCAGTGCACAATATTGCCCCTCCACATCAACAGGAAAAAACGAAGCTGATGTTTATAGGTAGAGATGGGTTGATGCAGAGGGCATGGGAACTGCGAGACCTGAGGGGAAAATACGTAACGTTTTGAACGAGCTTTAGGACAATTCAACTCAATGTCGGGCATCTCATGTATACAACGCCGATACTCAAGGAGCCTTCGTATTAACACCCAGCTTTCAAATACATGCTTCCAGAGAATGATGACATACATGGACTACGTGGCTCGCCGAGACCAGTCCAGCTTGGAGAAGATGATAATGGTTGGCTGCGTCGAAGGAAAGAGAAATAGAGGCAGAGCTCAAGAAAACAAAGAAGATTATCAAGATTCTTGCTTGATATTTCTTTTTAGTATTTTTGGTACAATTACATTTCAGACAATGTGTCATAAATGAGATATTACGCTATATATAGTTATTTTTCGATACTCCGGGAAATAAAATCCACGCCGATTTCACGCCGATCACGCCGCCGCCGCCGATCAAAATCCCACCGGACGCCGCCGCCGATGATTTTGCCATCGGCGCACACCTCTATGACGAACTAGCTTCCGCCTGCGACTTCGTCTGCGTGGACCCGGGATAAAAACTATCCTACATTTTAATCCGACAAACGTTTCATCGAATGCATGGTTTCGCCGAATTTTCATGTCATCGGTCTTTTTTCAAAATTTCATCCAATTCGGTTGAGCCGTTTAAGTGTGATTGAGTAACAACATCTAAACTTTCGCATTTATAATATTAGTATCGATCGAGGACCAGGATACCGGAATAATCTGAAGGGTTAGCGTTGGCACGAACTACTGATCGATTTCTTTCTATTTGTGAATGTGAAGTTGTGATTCGCAGAACGGCTCGGTTTCCTAACGGATGGGGCTCATACTTCATGGCCGGGGCCCGTATTTAGCCAAAACTACAGCGCCTCCCATCCTAATATGAATTCCTTTTCGCATTTCGCAAAAATATTATTTGTATTCCTATACAATTTAACAGGATTGGTCAACCTTAAGACATCATCATCATCATCATCATCATCATATCAGCCGAAAGACGTCCACTGCTGGACATAGGCCTCCCCCAAAGAGTGCCAAAGTGACCGGTCCTGCGCCACCCGCATCCAGCGGACTCCAGCAACCTTTACCAGGTCATCAGTCCACCTTGCGGGGGGCCTACCCACGCCGCGCCTTCCGGTACGTGGTCGCCACTCGAGAACCTTTCCGCCCCAACGGCCATCGGTTCTACGTGCTATGTGCCCCGCCCACTGCCACTTAAGTTTAGCGATTCGGAGGGCTATATCTGTTACCTTGGTTCTACTGCGGATAGCCTCATTTCTGATGCGATCCCGCAGAGAAACTCCCAACATAGCCCTCTCCATAGCCCTTTGGGTGACTTTGAGCCTGATGGTGGTGACATATGGTACTGAAACGTGGTCGCTTACTATGGGCCTCATAAGAACCTTAAGACAGTGTGTCCCTAATTAAAGTTCTGGACTGTACCTACTTTAAAATTTAAAATATTAGTTCAACGAAAATACGCCCACTCATCTAGAAAGTATGCAATAGATGGACGAGTGCGTTCGAGGTCCTCGGAGGAGACGAGTCCATCTATTGCACTTTTGGCCGAGACATTACATAGTGCTTTTCACGCCACTGCTCGGAAATGTGGCAAAAGATGGTCAGAATTCAGGCTTCAAAGTTGGGGTTAGTTGGATATCGCACGAACAGGCCAACTATGAGTTCAAACTGTCCAACAATGTTATTGTTGGACAGTTTCTAGTCTATCAATTATTTCACATTGCTTGTGTTTTGTCCATGGTAGTAGGTATTAGTGAGACGGTTCTTTGTGAATTGAACGATATATAAAAATGGTGGGTAACTACCCAAATCATAGCAAACAAGATGGTAACGGTATCGGTGTCTAATCAGTGTCACAAGTCGAGCAAGGCAGCTAGCCGGCTGGATATCGATCATCGCCGATTATGCCACATGTCTCGACCTGGCCCCTATTTCACCGACTCGACAATGGTCACCTGACAACGACAATTCTCCGTACATTGCTGGATCCACAAGTAACCTAGCAACCACCTTCACTTCTAGATCAAGCAATGCAGGGCGAATTGTCAGTGTCAGGTGACTATTGTCAAGTTGGTGAAATAGGGGCCCACGTAGCACCAATATTGTAACCGTGACTTTCATTCGTCCAACGTCCTTCAAAAAGGACAGTCACGACTTATTATTAAACTTAATTCGAATGACATAATTATGTCATTGTTTGGTAATTGGTATCTAGAAGCAGGAAAAAGTCTAACAAAAAAGGAATAAAATGCTAGGGCTACGTGTGTGTCCTGGAGGGAATAGAACAGACATCTCCACATAAAGGAGTGCTGCACCTATATTGTATAGTAGCAGAATTGATGAAGTTGTGTGTACTCGCCCTTACCGCTAGAGCCAAATAGGGATAGTGTAGTGCGTACGCACGTCGCCCTTGTGTGCAGAGCGCGCGGGCGGCCGCCGCGACGCTGGCCTCCATGCCGCACGGCGCGGCTCCCGCCCTCTGTGTGTAGTATAGTGTAGTGCGTACCTCGCCGTTGTCGCTGAAGTTGAGGTGCAGTGCAGGCCGGAGCGCCCGGGCTAGGGCGCGGGCGGCCGCCGAGATGCCGGCCTCCATGCCGCACGGCGCGGCTCCCGCCCTCTGTGTGTAGTATAGTGTAGTGCGTACCTCGCCGTTGTCGCTGAAGTTGAGGTGCAGTGCAGGCCGGAGCGCCCGGGCTAGGGCGCGGGCGGCCGCCGAGATGCCGGCCTCCATGCCGCACGGCGCGGCTCCCGCCCTCTGTGTGTAGTATAGTGTAGTGCGTACCTCGCCGTTGTCGCTGAAGTTGAGGTGCAGTGCAGGCCGGAGCGCCCGGGCTAGGGCGCGGGCGGCCGCCGAGATGCCGGCCTCCATGCCGCACGGCACGGCTCCCGCCCTCTGTCTGTAGTATAGTGTAGTGCGTACCTCGCCGTTGTCGCTGAAGTTGAGGTGCAGTGCAGGCCGGAGCGCCCGGGCTAGGGCGCGGGCGGCCGCCGAGATGCCGGCCTCCATGCCGCACGGCACGGCTCCCGCCCTCTGTGTGTAGTATAGTGTAGTGCGTACCTCGCCGTTGTCGCTGAAGTTGAGGTGCAGTGCAGGCCGGAGCGCCCGGGCTAGGGCGCGGGCGGCCGCCGAGATGCCGGCCTCCATGCCGCACGGCGCGGCTCCCGCCCTCTGTGTGTAGTATAGTGTAGTGCGTACCTCGCCGTTGTCGCTGAAGTTGAGGTGCAGTGCAGGCCGGAGCGCCCGGGCTAGGGCGCGGGCGGCCGCCGAGATGCCGGCCTCCATGCCGCACGGCGCGGCTCCCGCCCTCTGTGTGTAGTATAGTGTAGTGCGTACCTCGCCGTTGTCGCTGAAGTTGAGGTGCAGTGCAGGCCGGAGCGCCCGGGCTAGGGCGCGGGCGGCCGCCGAGATGCCGGCCTCCATGCCGCACGGCGCGTCTCCCGCCCTCTGTGTGTAGTATAGTGTAGTGCGTACCTCGCCGTTGTCGCTGAAGTTGAGGTGCAGTGCAGGCCGGAGCGCCCGGGCTAGGGCGCGGGCGGCCGCCTCCATGCCGGCCTCCATGCCGCACGGCACGGCTCCCGCCCTCTGTCTGTAGTATAGTGTAGTGCGTACCTCGCCGTTGTCGCTGAAGTTGAGGTGCAGTGCAGGCCGGAGCGCCCGGGCTAGGGCGCGGGCGGCCGCCGAGATGCCGGCCTCCATGCCGCACGGCACGGCTCCCGCCCTCTGTCTGTAGTATAGTGTAGTGCGTACCTCGCCGTTGTCGCTGAAGTTGAGGTGCAGTGCAGGCCGGAGCGCCCGGGCTAGGGCGCGGGCGGCCGCCGAGATGCCGGCCTCCATGCCGCACGGCACGGCTCCCGCCCTCTGTCTGTAGTATAGTGTAGTGCGTACCTCGCCGTTGTCGCTGAAGTTGAGGTGCAGTGCAGGCCGGAGCGCCCGGGCTAGGGCGCGGGCGGCCGCCGAGATGCCGGCCTCCGTGCCGCACGGCACGGCTCCCGCCCTCTGTCTGTAGTATAGTGTAGTGCGTACCTCGCCGTTGTCGCTGAAGTTGAGGTGCAGTGCAGGCCGGAGCGCCCGGGCTAGGGCGCGGGCGGCCGCCTCCATGCCGGCCTCCATGCCGCACGGCACGGCTCCCGCCCTCTGTCTGTAGTATAGTGTAGTGCGTACCTCGCCGTTGTCGCTGAAGTTGAGGTGCAGTGCAGGCCGGAGCGCCCGGGCTAGGGCGCGGGCGGCCGCCGAGATGCCGGCCTCCATGCCGCACGGCACGGCTCCCGCCCTCTGTCTGTAGTATAGTGTAGTGCGTACCTCGCCGTTGTCGCTGAAGTTGAGGTGCAGTGCAGGCCGGAGCGCCCGGGCTAGGGCGCGGGCGGCCGCCGAGATGCCGGCCTCCATGCCGCACGGCGCGGCTCCCGCCCTCTGTGTGTAGTATAGTGTAGTGCGTACCTCGCCGTTGTCGCTGAAGTTGAGGTGCAGTGCAGGCCGGAGCGCCCGGGCTAGGGCGCGGGCGGCCGCCGAGATGCCGGCCTCCATGCCGCACGGCACGGCTCCCGCCCTCTGTCTGTAGTATAGTGTAGTGCGTACCTCGCCGTTGTCGCTGAAGTTGAGGTGCAGTGCAGGCCGGAGCGCCCGGGCTAGGGCGCGGGCGGCCGCCGAGATGCCGGCCTCCATGCCGCACGGCGCGGCTCCCGCCCTCTGTGTGTAGTATAGTGTAGTGCGTACCTCGCCGTTGTCGCTGAAGTTGAGGTGCAGTGCAGGCCAGAGCGCCCGGGCTAGGGCGCGGGCGGCCGCCGAGATGCCGGCCTCCATGCCGCACGGCGCGGCTCCCGCCCTCTGTGTGTAGTATAGTGTAGTGCGTACCTCGCCGTTGTCGCTGAAGTTGAGGTGCAGTGCAGGCCGGAGCGCCCGGGCTAGGGCGCGGGCGGCCGCCGAGATGCCGGCCTCCATGCCGCACGGCACGGCTCCCGCCCTCTGTCTGTAGTATAGTGTAGTGCGTACCTCGCCGTTGTCGCTGAAGTTGAGGTGCAGTGCAGGCCGGAGCGCCCGGGCTAGGGCGCGGGCGGCCGCCGAGATGCCGGCCTCCATGCCGCACGGCACGGCTCCCGCCCTCTGTCTGTAGTATAGTGTAGTGCGTACCTCGCCCTTGTCGCTGAAGTTGAGGTGCAGGCCGGAGCGCGCGGGCGGCCGTCGAGACGCCGGCCTCTATGCCGCACGGCGCGGCTCCCGCCCTCTGTGTGTAGTATAGTGTAGTGCGTACTTGTGTGCATGCAGGAGCGCGCGGGCGGCCGCCGCGACGCCAGCCTCGATGCCGCACGTTACCGCTCCCGCCCTCTGTGTGTATTATAGGTAGTGTAGTGCGTACCTCGCCCTTGTCGCTGAAGTTGACGTGCAGGCCGGACCGCGCGGGCGAGCGCTCGGGCGGCGGCCGCGCGCGGGCGGCCGCCGCGACGCCGGCCTCCATGCCGCACGGCGCGGCTCCCGCGCCCGCTGCCGTCCTCTGCAACCAACACACAACACATCGTCACTCACAGCTTCTTCGTAAGGGGCCACCAATGGGAACACTCTCAAATTGCCAAATTTAAACAGTGTTACGCATTACCACTACCAGACGCACATGACGGTATACTGCTTTACATAAAGTCCGCTAGACCGTGCAGCCCCCAACAGTCGGCGCCCAATATTGCACTGTACGCGTTATTGCTCTAAACATTAAATAATGCTTACGAAGTACCTTTGCGGGCATCAATAACATTTTATAAATGCCTACAGTTCTTAAACCTTTTCCAGGCCGGCAGTTAAAAATGACAATCGAATGTCAGTCTTATTTATGGACATTAAGATACATGTTTGACAGGTCGATAGAATAGAGATGTGGTCGATAGAACGCCTCTGCCCGGAAAAGCTTAAATCCTACACAATATCGGTCAGCCTCGTGAAAATAAACGTCTTGAAAAAATTGACTGTAATCTCTGCCGTTTTCGCAATGTGTATTTTAAATAAACCACTGCTTTAAGTTCCATTATCAATAAAATAAGAATCATTAGGTATACCCTATCTAACGATTAAGGATCCTGATAGGAGTATGTATATACAGTGTTTGTTTCAGACATTCCAAGTTTCAAAAGATTGTTTATAAAATAAGGCCTCTCACAGACTGGAGCGGCCTGCGGTGGCGGTCAATAGTAAATTGACAGCTAATGACAAGTTTATGCCTGCATCACACTGGCGCGGGCGGCATGGCCGCGGCGGACCATAGTATACAGAGTGTTTTTTTTAAATGGGACAGTATGGGGAAATCCGAATCTAAAGGAGATAGAGGAAAAGTGTCCAAGGAGACATTAGGTGTTTTTTTATGTAAACAAATTTGGCTCATTAAAATTTTTGGTCAAGCGTGAGTTGTTCTTAAAAAATTATAAAGTTGGTCAATTTTTTTTTTGACGCGGGTCGGCTCTGTTTTATGTAAGGATTATTTCATTGTATGGAAAGAAAAAAATCTGAACAGCAGAAGTTGGTCAAATTTAATGAAAACTAATCTTCATACAGTTGGTTTATTACTTGAGTAAATGTTCGATGTGGCCGCCGTCTTGTCTTATGCAGGTACGAGCACGCTTCAAGACACTTCTAGTTGCATTTAACAGGTAAACGTCAGAAACGTCACATTTCTTATACAATTTAAACTTTTGGCAAAGGCCCTAGAGTTGAAAATCCAGTAAAATGTTAATGCATGCAGTTTTTACCTACGAAGTGTGCTTATCTTTTATGGAGGACCATAATGAGGTAGCAAACCCGCACAATGAGACAATGGATTGGACACAACTCAAACCGAACGACTATACCTAAATCTACTGCATCGAAACTAAGGAAAGTTTTGAAAGAGGACGTCGAACCGGTTGCTTCCTCCAAAGGGACTATCTACACATGAGCATGTGTGTTACAAAGCGGATGAAGGGCTTTGCCAGGCCGCGGCGTGTTGCGCAAGCCGCGACGCGATCCCATTAGCGGAGCACGGAGCGCCGCCGCGGCCGCGGCGACTCGCGCGCCTCTATATTTACGCCACGCGCGTGACGTCACGACTCTCATTCCGAGTAAACTGATATTCGGCTAGCTAGCTGAATAATAAACCAAAATTATAACAGTAACATGTCGCGGACGCGGTCGGTTTCGGACATGACGCACCCGGCGCTGGATATCGTGCGTGTCTTCATTACACAAAACACATGTTAGCATGCGTGTTCAATAAAGGCTCGGGACCGAACGAGCGAGCGAAGCGACAAGTTCTATGCTTCAGCTTGGGCCGAAAATCGTTTGATTGTCTTACAACTCACATAGCCACTACTAACACACACTAACACACTAGCAACATACTAGCTGGTAACATACTAGCTGTCCACGCAGCTCCGCCCGCGTATTGCAAATTACGCAGGCAACGTCGCGTAATTTGCAATGCAACGCACATGTGAAAGTTCTTTTTGCAATCGGAGAATTGGTTGTGGAGAATACCCCCTACCCTACATACAAACATACCAGACCTCTCAGACTTCCCCTTTATAATATTAGTGCATGAGTATAGTAGGTATACGAGTAGAACAGCTCTGCGCAAACGCAATATACTCCAGGCAAAATACGGTTTCGCCAAACATTAATTTATAATAGCCTGTGTTTTTTTTCTCCGTCATAAATACATATTTTAAGATACTCTATTTACGAATCTTACAAACTTTCGACCCGAAAGTAGGTATAAAAAAATACTGTCAAATATACGCCGATTTTATTAAATAAAATTAATAATAGTTGTCTATAATCGTCAACACAACAATATTATTGTCTTTAACCTGTAAACAATGAAATCCGACATTTTTTTTACATGTAAAATCAATATATTAACAAAATGCATGGCTTGGGTGACAGGTGACAGAAGTTGGTAGAAAAAAATTGTAATAAGTAGTACTTTGATTTGATTCTCATAAAAATAATTGATGAACCTATTTTGCTAAAAATCGTATAGATTTTTGTTTAGAATTGCATATAAATACATTTACTCCAATAAACTATCGGTAAATATATTTATAGGACCAAATTGTGTCCAAATTTAATTTAACTATATAGATTATTAAAGTAGTACACGAATCCTACAGAAAAAAGGTTTATGTAAAGCATAATACACATTTGAATAGTCCTGTTTAATTCTACAATTGAACTTGAGCTCTTTCCGCGTGTGTTAACGATCACATTCGCTCGCAACGGCGGCACGCAACGAGTCCTTTTCTGTGACGCGAAGTAGATAGATACCTACATTACCTACGCAGATTATTTGTTAAATCATTTATATCGTCTTCGACGATGTACTAGTAGGAGAATGCGACTATTCACGGTGTAATAATGGCGTAAGCGGGAAACGCGCTAACAATTAATGAAATTTATAAACATATTTTAGTGAAAACATACCAAGAATTTAGTACATTTCTATGTTTGGTGTCTCAATGCTTCATAATTATTTACTGATAAATGTCATCATTATAAAACAGTGACGACAATTTTAACAGGTGATTTCCTACTTAAAGTAGTTAATTTCCCACTTAATCTGCGTAGGTAGTACACAGACCACTTAACCTAGGTTAAGTCGTCTGTGAGTTTGTTGTACAAGATCCATCTGCACATCATTGTAGTAACGGAAGTAGGTACTTAATTATTGGAATGGGTAAGAAAGAACACGCTGCTAAAATACTGCTTAGCTGCTATAGCTATACAGAGTGGAAAAACCTATGGGCCCTGAAAGAAAACCACCGTAAATCCATAACATCAGTGGCGTGCACCACGTAAAGGCAGAAAGACACTGCCTGCCCTACTCAAATCTGTGATATTGTTTTACCCAAAGGGTAAAAACGGGACCCTATTACTAAGGCTCCGCTGTCTGTCTGTCTGTCTGTCCGTCTATTGTAGGTAGTTTGGGCTAATTTGGTTTATTTTTACTAATCATATGTTTAATCTTGGTGAAAATTTAAAGTCAGGCATTAATATATGTACAAAAAAAGGGCATAAATATCTGTGTACGCCTCTATGTCAGTTTTTATCCTTACTCTAGTACAAATATTAATATCCCTGACTGGTAAATTCGATTTTCAGCTACGTTACGCGTGTATCGACTCGATAAAAATGCAATACTTGAGTACCATTTCGTTTTGGTATTCGATGGTTATTCTCGCCAGTTCCCACCAATTTGCTAACACTAGTAACGGCTGTGAATTGTTTCCTATGGAACTGGACTGAGAAAAGTAACCCTAAGTAAAACCATTATTGTCCGCTAATCTAACTTTTTAAATTTGCTTACTAATATTAAACTGACAAAGGAAAAATTACATACTGCCAACCACCACTAGACTCTGTTCTGTAAGCAAACTTGTGACATAAAAAAAAAACGATGGTACTATACCTATGTGCGGTTAAACATAGTGCTCGAACGGCTTGTTTAAATGGCATGTTTAAAAAATAAAAAGGCGGCAAATTACCTATTATTTAATTGATTACCTTGTATTTATTTTTATTTTAATATTTCCTCACATCGTTTGAGAAACGCACTATACAATCCTCGGCCGGAACATGGATTGCTGGACTCGTTGTATCCGGTTTACCCCAATCTCGTTGTAACCTATCTTTCTCGGGGTACCTTCCCAGGCCAGGCCTCTTAAAGAAAGCAACAGTTACTCTTCACAACTTTTATTTATTAGGTACATACACTGACTTAAATTACCTCGGCTAGGCGGTATTACACATTTAAGGGTAGGTGGGCTTGCTGGTGAAACGACCAATTACTTTTTGTTTTTGCTGCTTTTGGGCTTAATTGACAGATTTAACGTTGGGCGCCTTCAAGATGATATTGTACAAAAGGCTACCGACCTGCGGTCCGGTACCTTTACCGGGGAGCCTTCCCAAGGCTCGACGTTGCCGGGTGTCCCGGGAGGATCAGAGCGCTCGCCCCGGAGCGGACGACGAGCTGCTCTCGCTCCACAAATGACCTCACCAAAACGGGGACCCAGAAGACCCTGAAAGTACACTTTAGGTTAGGTCTCTTCAAGACAAAGTCGGATTTGGTACCACTACACCTGATGGGATCACTCTCTTACCTCAGGAGACAGTAATCCTAGCTAAAAGGCGCGTGGAGAAGCTTCCAATCCTGAGGGTCTCGTGACGCGTCAGCCGGGGTGGCCAATCCCAGCGACTCCCCAGAACTCCTGGAAATTAAATATGGATCCTATAGAAGGGGCACTAACATGGGATTTGAGCACGAATTTCGGTGAAAACACTTACAGATTCCCAAAGAAACGACGAGTTTAAATCGGGATACCTGTGATCTCAAAATAAAAGTTCTGCGAAGTGACAGCTCTTGACAGCCGGGAAGACATTGCCACATGCAAAATCCATAGCGGGTGTTTCGGCCAACGCGATCCTACTAAGAAATTAAACCAAAGATTGGGAAATTGACCCAAGCTCCCGAACACCTTCCTGGAGAGGAATAGCCTACCAACTGAATTTAAGGAACGACAGAACGCGTCATAAAAGAACAGAACGCGGACGACTGTTTGGAAAATGGCAACACTGGTGACTTACCTTTTTAAAACAAGGCCCGTGGCCGAATGACAGGAGCACTTGATCCATTCAGCCAGCTACTCGATGGTTATAAAAAACGATAATCGATAAAATTAATTGATTAATTGTAAATAGGGGCGGGGGTTGGAAAATTATATGTTACATCGTCTACTCCAGGCAAAATACGGTTTTGAAAAACATTAATTTAGCGTTTTTATAATAGCGTTTTTTTTGTTGATTTCATTTGAAAATGTTATTCTAAGATGATTTGGTCAAGAATCCGACAAACTTTCCACTCGGAAGTAATTATGTAGATTTCAATGAAGCATGCATTATCTTTTTTTGTACGATTTATCTTGAATATTATAGAGCAAATGTAAATGAACCAAAATTAAGACAAAAACATTTATTAATATTTTTACTGACTTTTTAGAAGAACTTATCATTTTTTCGATGTCTGAAATTTTGTCGGATTTTGTCGCTGGGTAACTATTTAGTTGATAATATATCCGTTATACATAAAAAATAAGCTATTATAAATTATTTCCAAAATTGACATTTTTTCCATACAAGTTGTCAGTTCATTGCCTGGACTAGTCCAGCAATCCCTTACTTCACTGCCTCTGCAGTAATGTACTATTATTCAAAATAACACACGTATAGTCTGGCCAGGGAAAGATGAGCCTATATTGTTTGTATATTTAGCAAGTAACCAAGTAAGAAAATCTCAATGAGAACAACGTTTACGTTTACACATTCCTATAAATGACTATGACGTAAGAAGTTTCATTATATTTTGCAAAAATGCTTCACAAGACGACGTTTGGGATGAAATGGGTAACTCTGGGTAGGTTGGGTAAACACCATCTCTAGGCAGGGTGTTCTTTAAATAAATCGATACTAAATAATTACAACATTTGGTTTATCAAGTTATTTCTTCCGACCTGACCCTTACTTATACAGTACATATGTAAATATTAAGTAGTAAAAAAGTGTTCGGTTCTGGCGCTTCGCCGGCCGCTGCCACGGCACGCTACGCTCGCTCGGCTCGCGCGATGTAGGGTCGCAAACTCGCAGTTCACCTAAAACTCCTCCTCGCTTCGCTCGTCGTCGTACCTACACCGACCTGCCTTAGTCTCTGTAAAACTACTTTGAATTTCATTCAAAATGAACATTTGTCTAAACGTATGAAATGCGGAAAGTAATGCTGGATAAGTCAAAAATTGGCTATGAAACAAAAGTTGTAACAAAGCTCAAAAGACTGTAGTGGTAAAAGTTTTTCGGACAACTGACACATTTGGATAACATCAAATGGTAAATGAAAAAAGTAATGAATTGTATATTCGGAGAAGTCATAAAAATACGAAAAGTTTTCGGACAAAAGATATTCGGTCAATAAATTTTAGTGATTGTGATAGTAAATTGTAATTCAAATGTAATTCGGGCTAAAAGTAGGTAAATTAAATTTAAATAGTGTTTAATTCATGATAATGAGAGCGAGAGAATGAGCGGTCTTAAGGGTTTCCCTTCAGGTTCCATAGATTTTTTCACCCTGTATATTATCTAACGTGTAATATTGGGCATAATAAAAATCAAATAATAGGTAAGGGTATAATTCTCTCTAGTTTACTATTTTAACGAATTTTGCTCTATTACAATTACTACACGCCCACAATCTGTCTGCTTTGCGCAAAGGTTGACTGGTAGAGAATGCTTACGGCATTAAGTCCGCCTCTTGTACGATAAGTTGTCCTTAGTGCAATAAAGACTAAATATATAAATAAAACTGAACCAAAAAAGAAATTAATGTAAACAAAGCAAGCATCTTCCTCTAGTCTTAAAAAGTCCATCACAAACTACATAATATACACGTGTGCACAATCTTTGAAGTCCCTTTTTCCAACTTCCACTACCTACGTCAAAGTTCAAAGTTAAATTGCATAGGTATCTTCATCCCACGCTCGTCAGTGTCACTCATTGATAAATAAATAAAAATACTTAAATATTTTCATAATTCGTTTCACAACGAGTATATTAAAATTTAACTACTATCAACAACTATAGATCTTAGACGCGTTAGATGGTTTCGCGAATCGCTGCGATTCGTGCGGTACCTACCTACCTACCTAGTATGTAGTACCTACGCGGCGAGTGGGCGGCCGGCCAATCACGTTAGCTCTGCGGCTCGCGCGCGGCATTTTTAAACCTATTTTAACAGGTGTTTGTAATAACATTACTTGCAACCGATTTTATAAGGGGATTCGTACATTATTCGATGAAAAATAGCTTATAATGAAAATCCCAAAAGTAACTGATCAATTTGCATTTTTTTAAATAGTTAAACAGCATTTAACCCCTAAAATCCACCCTCCGTTGTTGTTTAGTGTGCGATTCGTTTCTAATGTTTGTGTCCACTACATTCATCAAAGAATGTAGGAACCTACAGCCAATTATTATTTTTGGACACGGAAATATGGTAAATGAATAAAATGTTAGGGATCTACTAAATAGAAATGTAATATTCGGAAACATTTTTTGCCTGATTTATCATCAAACTTATAGAGGAAATATTAATTTATCAAAACAAAGAATAAAAAATGAGTTAATTTTTTTTTCCGATTTTACAGGAATTTATAAATTTTCAATTATTTATTAGAATATCTAAATCACAAATATTTTGTCGGATTTAGTCTCGTCGTTATTAATACAATTATAATTTATCTGTTACGCAGAAAAAAAAAGCTATTATAAATTATTTCCATTTCGCCATACTAGCTGACCCTATTTTGCCTGGAGTAATAGAGGACAGTCCTGTAGCAGAGGACGCACTTCTAGAACTATTATATAATCTGTGACTTCGTTAAGTATATACGAGTGTCATCGTGAAATGAGCTTCGTATAGACATTATGATAAACTGTAGAAGTGTAGATAAGATAAACTTATCTTAGAAATATGTTAATCAGCTTGAGCTTACGGTGCCCAAACTAAATTCTGTCATGGTTTTAGATGAAACTAACACTAGACACGCCGTAGCGAAGCTTCACATTCTTAAGCGACTTCAAAAAAAGGAGGTTCTCAATTCGGTTATTTATTTATTTTTTTATCATCATATTTTTTCAATGTTTGTTACCTCAGACAGAACTTCGTCATTGATGAGCCGATTCGAAATTTTTTTGTTGTTTGTAAGTATATCCTTCCAGGTGGGTCCCATTTTTTTTCAAAAAATCAGTTGGGTGATGGAATCCGTGAGGAATTGACGGAACTCCTCAATTATATTAGGCACGCGTGTAGTGATTTTGGTATTTTCTATTATAACTCGTGTATTTACACCCGGAAATCATAGATTTGGTGTAGTGGAATTGATGATGAAGACCACAGATGACTTGTGGTATTCCTCAATTATGTACTTAAAAATATAAAAGTATATCACAGATTCTGATAAGATGCCGTTGAAATAGCAACTAATGAAGTGCCAAAGGTGATCCTTGTGGAATCGACGGAAGACCTCAAATATTATCGGCCCACATACAGTGATTCGATTTTTTTCTCTAATAATCAACGCATTTGCTCTCGGAAATCAGTTCATGTGGTAAATTGGAAAAGAAATGTGGAAATGTTCTCGTGGCTTGGCGGAGTACTAAATTGAAGTCGGTTAAAACTTTGTTTTTAAAGTAAATTATCTATGGAATTAACAGTTACAAATCTTGGCCTCGGTCTTTAGAGTGGTCCTTCGAGCCGGACGAAATTAGATTTTCACGTGTCGCGAAATCAACATAATGAAGTATTAAGGTCTTCTAGGAGATAATGACAAGTCGAGACTCGGGTGATAACTGTGTTTATTCAGAGAAAATGTAGGTCTTATATACTAGTGCATTACCTTGTGTTCCTATGAGTGGAAACTGCTACCAAGGTTAATAGTACAAAGTCCACGCATGTGCCGGTGGGAATGCCGAGGTCGAAGTATTATGTTACAGTTTGTTATGATTAAGTACTGATGGAAAATATGTATAAACTTTCCATCAGCTGTGCCGTGTGCCCTCACTACAGCTTCTCCGTTTTTTTTTGAGTCAAAAAATAGTAGAATACAAATGAATACTATGTTTTTGGCTTAACTTATCTTAGTGTTACTTAGGCTAAGGTTAACATAATTATGGTGTGTTACTGCTTCTTAAACTGTTTACTGTGTGTTACTTATGTAGTAGGTACATGCGTGCATTGGTGTTTGGTTTCTTACAATGTCTTACTTCTACTTAGAATGTTTACATACGTATTTAAACTTATCTTATTTTTAATTTTATACAATACTATGGGTGTAACAATTTTTCAATGTAAATTCTAAACGTCTTGTATATGGCTTCTGCATGTTATCATACTGCTTTTTTTTTTTTTAAAAATCTATTTCGTATTTATTTTTGAATTCTTTTTTTTTTTTTTTTCTATTTCGTATTCATTTATTTATTTGAAAATATGTTTACATGTCCTTACAGTAATCCAATGCGACATGAAACTTAAAATTAACATTCACAACCAGGAACATATAGGTTATATTGCGAACATTACATTGTTGCTGGCTCATCTAACCTTCGCGGGTGGTCGTCGCTTCTGTAGGACTTCGTGGAATTTTTATGTTAGGTTCTGTCTCGCTGCTAGTTATGTTTAGATCAGTTTGTTATGTGAGTTAGTCGGTTTAACCTGTTCTGGTGTTATATAAGTTATTATTTAAAATATAGAGTTTTTAAGTGCGTTATACAATTTTGTATGGTTAGGTGCCGTGTTAGTGTGCGTTTCTGGTTTTTATGTTAAATTTTTGTGTAAATTAATTGAAAGTTTTTTGTCTCTAATCCCAAAAGGGATAGGCAGTCTACATGAAATTTTGAAGGATGGACTATAAGTTTGCGTATTATTTGTTGCTATTTGGTGTGGTGTAAAATGGTAAGTTCTTAATTTGAGTTTTATTGTTAATAGCAATAGAGTTTAGTTTTGATTGCGTAAACTATTTTGTTTTTTCTGATATTACATAGTATTTAAACTTGAACTTGAAAAGGTAATCTTGAATTGAATGATGTTTTATTGTTCTGTGTGTCATTCTATAAAGAGTTTGATTACCGCTGTTCTTCCGTTTTTTAATTAATATTAAATCTCTTAATCTACAGTAAATAGAGTAATTTTAAAAAATCAAAATCATATATAATTGTATTTTTTTTTTTAATATATGATTACTTCTACATGATAAAAATATTATAGTACTTATTCCCTTATTGGGTGAAATTAATTGTAAAAAAACAAAATATATATTACTTTAATGCTACTAAATAATAGCAAGTTTTTTTTTTTTTTATGTTATTTGATGTTTTTACGTTTTTAATTTTTATTTACTTTTATTTGACCTTCAATATTTTTCTTTAATATTTATCTTTTTGAGAGCTTTTTTATGTTATATTTATCTAGGTTACTATATTTGTTTATTTAATTTTACATGTCAATACTTTTTTTTTGTTTACGTAATTTTTGTTATACGTGTGCATCTTTTATTTATTCGTTTTAATTTCATTTTAATTATTTTTTTATTTTATTTTATTTTTGTCGGACTGTTCTTTCTCACTTGTAGCCTGGTTAATCTGTTTTACCTAGGCCTACAGCTCTTATTTAGCTATGAAATGTTGTTGAGGGAGGGATACGCATTTATGTGGTCGGCCGACCTTACATTACATATAATATAATTATTTGCTCAAGGTACAAGATACTGTTTAGTTTATTTATAAAGCGCGCACACATCAATACATGTATATGTGTAATCAGGCAGATCGTTTAACACTTCCTCACGTTAACCCTTTATGCTTACCATGTGTCTAAAGACCTTCACGATTGATGCTCGATCAAATCGCGATTAGGTTCCAAAGATTTCTTGCCTGCTTGTACCTGGCGCATCCCTTATATCACCTATACACTTTTTGTCGTGCCACGGTAGCCATGGCGCTTGATGCTGGCAAAAAGTATATTTGCGATATATGTTGTGTTCTCTAAATGAATCCAATGCCCTTGCGGGGAAACTCGTTCGCTCGCAAATTGATCATTGGTTCTGAGACACAGATTTTTGTGAGAATGGTGATTTTATTTTCCAGTATTTGGTGTGTTTTTTTTTTTATTAGTTTTATTATTTGGTTTGTTTTTTTTTTTTTTAATTGCCGCCAAGATTGGTGGTACCAGCCAATCATATTGGAAATCGTATTAACTTAATGCTCAATGATTTACTTGTTTTTTTGCTTTTTTATTCGCTAATTTTTTGTTGGTCAGTTACTAATTTTTTAGTTTACTCTTAAAATCTGCGTGGTTAATTATAATTATAGTAATATTATTTTCTCATTTATAAGGTTTTTTATTGAACTGAAATATAATGATAATAATTGTTTTTTTTTTTTCATTTTAAATTTGATCATGTTATTTTAATATTTTGGGTATTTCTTTTTTTAAATTATTTTCTAGTAAATAGAATATACTGTTAATAATAGCATATTCTCCTAATTAAAATATTATATAATGAAAATAATAGCTTATTTTTCTATTTAAAATATAATCTAGTGTTATTGTTTGCAAAAATAAATATATTAATTTTTCCTTTTATTTTGATTTATTTTAATGCATTTTTTTTTTTTTTTTTAGTATATTTCTTTGACATTATTTTACTTTTCAGTTTATCGCATTGCTTCTATTCATTTATCCTATCGGCATCATGGTCGCGGTACTATATATCTTATTTAATAATACGTCGTCGCGTATATAAACTGCCGTCGGAGTCTGTTGCTCCTAATAATAATAGGCTATGCGATTATTTCTTTTGCTAATAAGGTTCACTTATTCTCTGTTTCACTACTACGCATGATCCTTGAAAACATTGTCATATAAGAATTTCATTTACTTTTAGGTGATCAGTCTAATCGTACTGTGAAAAACTTACATGTAGCCTTTTCGGATACATACTGATTTTAAGGAAATTGATTTTACTAAATCTGCTGAAACAATTTTATTACGATATGGTTAAAATTCGGTGTCTGTAGGTATTTGGGTCTATACTAATTATTAAGAATATTTGTGCGCTTATGAAAATAATTTCTATACGGGTCTTTTGATGAAATAATATTGGTTCGTTAAAAAAAAATACATATAATTGTAATTTGAATGTATGTAAGTCTCTAAAATAATGCACGAAGCTTTATATAAAATTTGTAATTCGGGCTGTAATATCAGCTGTCGCGTGCCACAAGGATGTCTTACTCGTGCTATTATGAACTCTATTAAAGAAGCTATAAGATTAAAAATGCATATTGCAAAGTAATAATGATACCGTAATTTTAACCGTATGATTTCCTCATTTTTATTCATCAAGCGGCGTGTTATTCCTATGCGTTTGGTATTTTAGTATATTTATCATAATGTCATATATATTATTTCCGTAATTTTTTTTTTCTGTACACAAGATGAGTCACGCCATTGAGTACGTGACTTTTATATATGCATAAAAAATACTATTTGAACTTGATGGGATTATTGGACAAGGCATAGTCTGGTTAGAAGAAAAAAGGAATGTAACTATGCTCCATGTGTTAATCCGCGTATGTTATGCGCTGAGGCTGACGTCCATGTTTATAAACCATACTCGTATGTGTATAGAGCTGTTTGTTGCAAATCGCACTTCATTCATATGACTGTAAGTTAGAATATAGTTCTTGGAAAAAGAGATGCAACGGCGAGGGTGTGACGTTGTTTTCTCAGGTATTTGCTATCGCCGTGTTTACTTGATGTCGCGGGGGGTCCTCTATTCTAATTTTAGTACTTTGAGTTAATCGGGTTTTGGTTACGGTTTTTTTTAATAATATGAATATTAATTCGGATTACTGTCTGTTTTATTTACCTTTTGGAATTTAATTGATTAAATAAATAATTTTGAGTCTGAATCTTTTATCAACTGAGTATAACTTGATGATGTCTATAAGTCATGTTGAAATTTACTCTATATTCGTCTATAATAATTTTATGTTGATTTTATTGTGTTATGATATTATGATTATTATTATTCTTTTTATTTTCTATTCTCAGTTTTAATACTGGTGTAATGGTATTTATTTCTCTTTTTTTTATATATATATTTTTTTTTTATATTGATTACTGAACCGAAATAATTATTAAAATATTTATTGTTATGGACTGAATTAACTCATTGTAGTGTTTTGTGATCTTTCTAACGTTGAACTATATTTTTCTACGTACTTATCTTTTAACTATTATTATTTTTGTAATTTTTAATCAATTCGATTTTTGCTAAGTTATCACTATCAGATGGCCAGTCCAATAACTAGCTACTTACTTAATGTATAATTGTCAACTAGTGAATGTCTGTAATATTGCGATATTGAAATTTACTTGGGTTTATTAAATTCTAGTGACACTAAATTTACACATTATTTACCTATAATATATGAACGAAGTAGTTCTTACTTAGCTACTTTTCTAATTTACGTTTAAAAAATAAAATTAAGATTATTTAAAAGTATACGATACGATTACGACGTCTTCGTTATTTCGTCTCGTCTCTCGTCCTTGAAGCTAGCTGGCTGGCTGGCTGGCGGCTGCAGTGTGCTGCTGCGTCGGTCGCTGATGCGGGCCGGGAAAACCCTGGACTCCCTCGAACTTGGGCCGGGATAACCCTGGACACCTCTTCCGTCTTGTTGTATGTTGCGTGGCGTGGCTCGTGGATTGAATTGTATCGGGCCTCCTCTTCGTGGAACAACATAAGTTTTTCTTCGTGGTGATTGTTCCATGGTTACCGTAGTGGAGCGCTGATTGGTCTCTGGGTCTGGTGGTATGCTGCTGCTAGCGGTATTTTTGACTGATGAGTCCGTACCGGGTAGCTGTGGTGGAGCTGCTACCGTGATTTGTAGATTCTGGAACAGCTTGATAAGGCCCACTAGTGTAATGTCGGCGCCCATTACGGTGATATGGATCTTGTCGGTCATCCTGTCGGCTTGGCTGGCGCAGTGGAGCTGGTGGATGCTGGTTGGGTAGCGGCGGCGTCTATGGTCTGCTGAGGAGTGAGGCTGCCTGGTGCTTACTGGTGCTGCTTGCTTGATGCTGGTTCTGGTTGGTGCAGTGCTGGGTTCGTGGTCGATGCGCTGCATTGATAGTTTTGGCTGGCCGCAAGTTGTGTGAAACGCGGCGCGGTTGTATTTTATCGTCGCAAGGCAGGTCGCCGCGAAGCGACCTGCCCTGGCAGGATCACTATAAAAAATGTCCTGCCAGGCCTGGAAAGGTCGCCATGAAGTATTAGGTCTTCTAGGAGATAATGACAAGTCGAGACTCGGGTGATAACTGTGTTTATTCAGAGAAAATGTAGGTCTTATATACTAGTGCATTACCTTGTGTTCCTATGAGTGGAAACTGCTACCAAGGTTAATAGTACAAAGTCCACGCATGTGCCGGTGGGAATGCCGAGGTCGAAGTATTATGTTACAGTTTGTTATGATTAAGTACTGATGGAAAATATGTATAAACTTTCCATCAGCTGTGCCGTGTGCCCTCACTACAATAATCTTACCATGCTTTTGAGTTCTTCGACATTTTTGACATACCTATGCATGCAAATACTGAACTGATCACATTCTACACAGATCTTAAATAGCATAGATACATATTATTCCTATCGTTAATTCATATTGGCTGCTTGTAACATATACAGGACTTATTAGCCTATCGCAGTTACCTGTTGGTAAATGTTTAAGAGTCATCGTAACATTATCGTCCAGTGTATTGTATTGTATGGGGAATGACGAATGCGCGCGTCTCAACAGCGACACTTGAATGGGGGACGCCGTTTCAAACAAAGCAGGGAGGGGCGGGTTTGAAAACTTTGAAAGCGGGCGGAGGTGAAGTGTTTGCTGGAATAGCTCGGAACAAAAGCCGTTTGTAGCACCCGCCGACGCCGGCGCCGCAGACGGCGTTGATAGCTGGCTCCCGCCTCTTTAAACCATATCGTTAAGGATTACCACCGTCTGAAACATTTCCTTCTCTCTAGCTGCATCATTTTCAGTAAACGGTAACTTCTCTGATGAATCACATTACCTAAAATGGGACACTAATGGACGTGTGTCGCGTATCGGGACTAAAATGATGCTGTGAATAAAGAATCAAGACAAGGGATAATCTCGCTGTTATAAATATGTAAGCGCCAGGATTTGTACTCATACTTTGTGCGTGTTTAGGCTCACGCCCACGATCATCCAATCTGTCTAAAGGTCAGCGCCAGATTCAGAGATTAGAAACCATAACTTTTTCTTAAATGTTAATAGGCGTCTCTGCGTCTTGAATTACGAAACGGATTCGAGTTGAGGAATCGTTAAAATAACATAGATGTGAGGAAATCCGTGCAGACGGAAGCCTCGGCGTTCAGGTTGGCGGCCGGCCGAGCCCACGCCAACAACTCCGTTAACAACACTACGCTGCACCAAAAATGCTACAAAAGTTAAGATCACTGGTTATTATCTATTTCCTTTCACATGAATCAAGGGTTTCAAATGAAAATGTAAGCAGGGACACCGAGGTTCGTTTTCCTTCCTCATATTGACGGTAAGGAAAGGACATGAGAGCATTAAAAACCAAAGTTAAAAATACTTTCAGGAATAAACAGACTTTAGTTTTTGCTTGTCTGCTTAAATCTGGCCTTGTTGTGCTACCAAGCCCTCTGGCTTTTCTGGCTACGTATGAATATTTCATCTCGGCGTACAATGCGTTTTACAACGCTTCTATAGTGGTTACAAATTCTCAAGATATGTTTTATTTTGAGTAATGTGGCTCTCAGCGGCGATGCTTCCATATAACTAAATTTCACAGCTTGCCTAAATTAGCAAAAGTAACGCAATCAGCTAACCTGAGGCCACGCACACGCGTGCTTCACAGAATGTATGGAAACCATAGCCTTCGACAAGCGCGGCCTTAGAGTAGTATATTTGACGCCACGCCACTTGCGGCTAAAATAAGAGTCGGAATACATTCGAGACTTGAATGCGAACAGCGAAATGTAAGCATGTTGAGAATTGTTTCTGACTTCAAACTAATAACTGCTCAAACACGGACCTACCAGCTGAGTCCCCACATTTTTCGGAGTGGGTTCGAGCTTGAGTTATCTGCACAGGAAGCGCCGACTGACAACCGACACGTCTCAGACAAAGCTTCATTTACGTGAATCACGCAGGTGAGTCGTACTCCGAGGGAATACGTTTCAGTGCGCCAATGTTTACCGAACAGCTCTCTGCGTGGCACGCCGGCAGGACACGTTTTGATAAACCATGACACCACTACTGACTAATCACAGTAATCACTCAAGTACCTACATTAATTACAGTAATGAATCATGATATATGCGGTTTTAGTTGGCTAATTAGAAATGCGTTTTTATTATAATAAGGAAACAATGTTTGCTGTTTCCTTAATGTCATTAGAAACAGGAAACCCGGAAAATCGAATGTTACAGTCACCATCGTATAATTAGTAGCAGCGTGGCAGCAGCCAAATACCTATATCGTACAAAATCCTTACTCTTAGGGATCGTCCTAAATTCCTAATACCTACAACGCGACTACGCGATTACCGCAAGTTCGCGCGAATTTTACTCGCGATCAAACCATATTGGACTCAAATAGGTGCCCTAATCATCGATTTAAAATGATCGAAGGCCCTAATTGACAATCGCAAGTTCGCGCGAATTTTACTCGCGATCAAACATATTGGACTTGAATAGGTGTCCTATTTTGCGATAATCACGTAGTCGCGTTAGGTTGGTCGCGTTGGTTTACAGTAAATTTTTGAAATGAAAACTTCTTTAGCGGCGCTGTGCAGTGTGCACTTTTTGAGTTTTTGTGATGGGGAAAAAATGTTAAACTCGCCACATTCGTAGGACGGACACGTGACCTGATCGAAAAACTGTTACAATGTCATGAGTCAATGTCATTGAGTTTTCACTTCTGCCGGCACTCCCGGAGTGCAAACCGGTGTTTTTTTTATTATTAAAAACGTATTTTACAGAATGCGTTTTTAATAAATGAATAATGAAAAAAAAAAAAATACTGTAAGGGATCTCGTCCTAATACAACGCGACTAATAATAAAAGACGTGTTCCGATATATAAACTACTAGCTTCCGCCCGCGACTTCGTATGCCTGGATGGATCCTAGATAAAAACTATCCTATATTTTAATCTAGGGTATAAATAAACGGTCATGGTGCAAAATTTCATCCAATCCCTTTGAGCCCTTAAAGCGTGATTGAGTAACAAACATCTAAACATCCAAACTTTCGCATTTATAATATTATTAGTAGGATATGATGCTCACTGTGTACCTAGGTAAATATCAGAGGGGCTACCGCGAAACGGAAACTTGACTTGACTCAAACTTGCAAGTGCGACAGACAGGGAGATAGGTATATTAGGTATACGAGCAAAGTTCGTTTTCCTTTCGCGGTAGGCCCTCGGGACACATCATACCTAGGTATTTTAAGTTTATCCATTCGCATAGGTACATTGTTTAGGCATTGAAAGCATTTCGAGGCCTAAAGGTCGGTATCCAATCCATGAGAACTGTGCGGCGCGAGGTAGCGGAGCTAATGCCCCTAGCTAGCACACGGCGTATTTTAACAGGAAACACCCGATTTTCCATAGAAACGTACTCCCCTGTTTTCTCCCTGGATAATTTGTCGACCGGTGTTTGACGACCGGTTAGCCTAGTGGGTAGTGACGCTGCCTACGAAGCTGAAGGTCCTGGGTTCGAATCCCGGTAAGGGCAAATATTTGTGTGATGAGCATGAATATTTGTTTCTGAGTCATGGAAGTTTTCTATGTATTTAAGTATTTATATCTAACTATTATATATATCGTCGTCTAGGACCCATAACACAAGCTTTAATGAGCTTACTATGAGACTAGGTCGATTTGTGTAAGATTGTCCCCTAATATTTATTTATTATTATTTATAATGGCAGTAGAGCAATATTTTTTTTTCATAAATCTATGGCTTCTAGGCATTGACATGTTCCTGTTTTCCTTTTTGTTCATAAATTTATTCTTAAGACATATTAATGATTAACCTTCAAAAACCTAAAAAAAATCCAGATTCTCCGCTGTGTTCAAACATCCAGAAAACAATTTTGACTAGATTATTTAAAAAAAAAAAGACCGGGTTGCACTCCGGGAGTGCCGGCAGAAGTGAAGACTCAATAACATTGTAACAGTTTTTCGATCAGGTCACGTGACATCTTACGGTGTCACCCTAAAAATGAATTTGACGCAAATTTATAAACAATTATCAATTATTTAGGCGGACGGCCGGCGGGCGCGTTGGGTGCGACTGGCCCAACGCGCCGCCGCGGCGCAACGGTGCCGGGGTCCGGCGCGCCGACGGGGCGGCGGCAAACACAATACCAATTTGTTTTTCAAATTCAAATTCAAAGTTTTTATTTCGGATAGTTGTCGTTGTGTGTTGTGAGGTGTTGTTGTTGTTGTTGTGTTGTGTTTTTGCCATTGCCAAATATTTTTCAAAGCTTTATCTCTTTAGGAATAACGTCTAAATTCGCACTATCCGAATTTGCAAGAACAGCAGATGGCGGCGGCGACCAAAATATCAATTTGTTTTTGCTGTTGGTAAATATTTTTCTAAGCTTTATCTCTTTACGAATAACGCCCAAATTCGAACTATTCGATTTTTCTCAATAGCAAAACGGTGAAGGACGCGTTGGTATTATTACAAATTTATTTGCAGAATATGCTATTGCAAAAAGTGTTTAACGGCTTTATACTCTTACGAATAGCGTTCAGTTTTGAATGAAGTCGAATCGGCTAGCAGCAAAAAGTGACCTCCTTTCACATCTGACGTCACAAAACTCTGTCGCGTATTTAAGGGGCTACCCGAGGTTTTCATCGATTTTTGACAAGTTTTTAATCGTATCTACTACTTTTGCACTACAGATAGAATCATAAATCAAACGGCTATCGGTTCTTCAATCTTTTATCTCCATTTTGACAGACCGGATTTTGAAACAAATTAATACTTCATTTTGTATGATTTTTTTAAACATTGTCTAAAAAAACACTTATTTCGCATCTCTATTGACGTGAAAGATCTAACATATACGAAATCTACAAATTTGGGTTCGTCTATGACGTCTCTAAAAACTGGCAGAGGGTTTTAATTTTAAACCAATTAACACAAAAGTTATGGCCAGAAAACCAGTTTTTGGCCTAAAATTGTTCAACTTTGATGCCAAATATCTCGAAAACAATGAAGTTTGAAGTAAATATGGGATACTATATTGCTTAAAGCCGTTGTTGTTAATATAATAAGCTACAAAAAACATTAGAAAACTAAGGGATTCAGATCGAAGGTCATTGGCGTATGGGAGCCTCCAATTTTTCCCCATCCCAAAAAGTGCTCAGCGCCGCTAAAGAAGTTTTCACTTCAAAAAGGAAAACAGGAACACAGTTAAATGGGTAAGTAGGTCAAGTTTTGGAGAAGAAATCAGGGGAATACGAAACGTTGATTTCATGTACTTTTAATAGGTATTTTCGGTCCAAGCTGCAGTTGTCTCTATCGCGCTCTGCGGGGGGAGGCTTGAGGATGGCGCGACAGCAATACATTTCACAAATACCTATTTCTCAATTATCTGTAGTAGGGAAACGCGCGTCGTCTGCGCGTGTGCTAGGGGCCTAACCTCGCTCAGTAGTAGGTAATGCACATTGGACAGATCACGGACAAGTGGAATCTTGTCCATGATCTTTGTCCAATGTGCATTGCGTCTCACTCACTTTTTAAGCAAAATATGAGATGCAAATACATATTGGACAAAGATCTTGGACAATTGGATTACCACCCTCACGCGTCTCATCCTATTGGTAGTTTTTTCCTTCTTCACCGTTCCGCTACCTCGCACAGCTCCGGTGTAGGTATAGGGTATAGGTACGACTCGCCTTTAACCCGCTAATTATATCCTTGCCTAGGCTTTAGGACAGCCAGCGATGCCTTTCCTGCGTACATGTAGGCATGTGTGTGTGCCTGGCAAGTTTGCGCTGCTGGCTTTATCAGCAGGTGGTTGCAATGCTACATCGCCAGCTGACCGAGGAAGGTAGCCGGCGGTGCTCGACCAATCAGGAGACACATTTCTATTGATTGTCTGTACACTAAATAACATCTTGGTAGGTACTGTGTCTACGAGTATAATTTGTTTTTGACTGAAGCAGCGAGCCGAAGCTGAGTGGGAGTAAACGCCTGGACAAGATTAATCGGGACAGATTTACCTATTACATGTTGCACTAGGTACGTAGACTTTATCGGTAAGGCAGCCCGACAGAGAAGAACATAAATTAAGCCGAGACTGGATAGACTATCCCTTCGAGCTGCCTACCCAGTTAATTTTGAAAAAAATGTGATAAATTCCCGCCACCATGTTGGACATCTGTCAAATGCTGGAAACTTGACTAGGTACCTACGTGGAAGCCGAGCGTAAGGGGATCAAAGATAAAAGACACTAGCCCAGTAGCAAACCAAAACATTAGGAACGTCGACCTGGCGGGCAAGGGCGAATCGCCCGCGGTGGTGGCGCAATTCGGATACACGCTTCCTGCAACAAGTCCTTGACTTCTCTATCCACTGGCCTCTACGACAAGGTACCTACCTCTTTCCGTAACGTAATCGGTATCCGACAGGATGCATTACTGCTCATTACAGACATTAAACCTACACTGTAGGTAGGTTTAATGTCCTTTGTGGAATGTGTGCCGGGAAATTAGGTGCCGAAAATCACAAAACTTTATTGGGTTAACGATATCTTATTACCTACGTAGGCACCTTGTGCTAATTAGATAAGCCATAATCTGATTAATCACCGCTTAGAATAAATAAGCGAACCCACCGAGCGGGACCACCGGGGCGCGACGCGAGCGGGGACGGCGGCCGCGAGCGCGACCCGCCGAGAGCGCGTCTTCGCTTTAACCCTAGGGTTTATCAATGCAATGCCTAAATAAACTAGTTATCGATGCGTTCCGTTTTTAACCCCCAACGTAAAAAAGGGGTGTTATGTTGTAAACTACACACCTTTTACCTTAAGGCTACAAGTAGACGGCAGTGTAGATCCAATTTAGTCGTGGGATTCGCACTTCGCAAGTTCGTTGATTAGAAGCACCGTTAGCCGGTATTCAAATGAGCAGAGCTAGGAGGAGAGCGTCACGCGCCGTTCATCTCCTGATTCCGCGAGTACTCGGAGGAGTCCGCGGTCAGTGCCCCCGGCGCGCCGGCCGGCAAGTTGCTAGCAGCGCGGACACAGCACAGCACAGACACCAATGAAACCCACGTGGTTGTTTATGTTTACTAGGGTTATTGGCAAACGTAGCGCGAACACAGTATCGGGCGAGCACAGACAGCACACGTCAGTAGTGTTCCGGAGCGCGCGCGAGCCGAGACGAGACTGGCGGGCGGCGGGCGAACCTGCGCGGCGGCGCGGCGCGGCGGGGCAAAAAGGCGGCGCGGCGCGGGGTTGGGGGCGCTCACCGGCCTCACCGCTCAGCTGACAGCGCAGCACCGGCGCCCGGGGCGGATTCCTCGCAGCCCCGGTAGCCGCCACTATCTTATCGACAGAGCGAGTCGTAAATACCGCGGCACTTATCAATCCATTACGTAAATGATTCGCGATTATTTGGAAGATTTGCTCGACATTTAATTAGACGTAAAGAAACGGTACCTACCTATAGATACACGTCATCTCCAATGCCTCCATCAGTCCAACATTGCGCCCATGTGACTTGAAGACTAGATGGTAACCAATTACCTAACCATAGGCTCCGTTAAACCATATCAACATAGTTTAAGTAGGTAACTAAGTACCTAACCACTTTAAAATAAAAACAAAGTTTTAATCGACTTCAATTCAGTAGGCTACTCCGCCAAGCCACATGAACATTTCCACATAATTCCTTCCACGACTTCCACGTCGCTGCCCGGCGCGACTGCGCACGGTTAGTGCGTAGGTAGGTATGAAGCATTTTCTCGCGGTTAAAAGTAGCCTATGTTCATCAGGGATAATGTCGGCTTCTAATGGTAAAAGATTTTTTCACCTCACCGGCTCGAAAAGGCTTGCTTTATCGCTCAAAATCTGCGCCCAAAAGTCCATTATATATCCGCTAGCGTGGAAAGAGTTTTTGAATTTGGAATGGAACGTATCAATCGCGAGATTTAACTTTTTTCTATACAGAATGAGAGGTCATTATCCTGCGTTCAGAAACTTATGGTGTTATGCCAATAATTCATTATTATTATTTTGATAAAATTAAATTAATAATACTTATTCTTTCTTAGTTACATATGAAATATTAATAATTAGACTGACTTTTAAGGATACAATACAAATAAGTAATTTTAAAATGAAGTTTTTGTTTCTTAAAAAAAATCGCTTCGTGCAATTTTGGAACGCACCGTTTTTAAGTTAATTTAAGAAAAAACTTATAGGCAGCCATTACACGCTCAATCTGGATCGTGATCCGTGATCGAGATCAATGATCTTGAGTGATCCAGATTGACTGCTGTGTAATGTGTTAAATTGACGGATCGCGACATCAGATCACAAAATATCTAAGATTTTGAAATCAATGATCTCGATCCGTTGATCGCGATCCAGATTGAGCGTGTAATGTGAAATATTGTCGGTTTACGTCAGTCAGCGGTCGCAACGCGATGGAGGCGGACGATAGCAGCAGCGGCGCTACCACGAACTTCGAAAGTCGAATTTCGAATATTTCCATCTCTATCGCACTCCCACACTCGAGTAACAGGGATGCATGTATTACGAACTTCGACTTTCGAAGTTCGTGGTAGCGCCGCAGGTGCCGGCGCGACCGCAACTGCCAACAACATCTCATTCGAAAGATACTTCTCCAGATGAAGATTGTATAGGTATTAACTTTTTTATAGGAAAGCATAATAAGTTATACAACAGTTCAAACTGGTCTGTATAAAAAACGGTAAAAATCTCGCCTGTGCGCAAACCAAAATGGATATCCAATGGAATAAAAAAATGTTGTAAACGAAAACGTGATTTGCTTTGGAAATATAGATTTTCTACAGGAGATAAACTTAGAAATAAAGTTAAATTTCTCGATTATTCAAAAAGATTGAAAAAAGTCATAAAACTGACACAAAAAGCTCAGAACGACTACTATATTAAACATTCGAGAAAGAAAACAAAGGCATCGTGGAATGTTATCAATAAACAGAAATATAAACAACTGATTGATAACATCACACAAATACTATCCGATGACAAATATGTTTCATCCCCTTCAAAAATTGCCGAAGAATTTAATCGCTATTTTATTGACCTAACACGTTTAAGCTCAGATAAAATTAAAACTAATAATCAAGTTAGACATAGTATAAATAAATCTGTGACATGTAATATACCCAATTCTATATTTATGAGGCCTACAACTCCAAATGACATTCTACAAATTGTGAACTCTTTAAAAAATAGCCACAGCACTGGTTATGATGGTATTAGCACTAAAGTTGTTAAGTCAGTATCTCATATTATTTCACCCTTGATTAGCCATATAGTCAATTTGTGCATCGAAAGGGGCGAATTTCCTGACAGATTAAAAATAGGCATAGTGAAGCCACTTTTTAAAAAAAGGTGACAGAGAAGAGATGGCCAGCTGTAGCCTGTAGACCTGTAGCACTTCTCCCTATTTTCTCAAAGGTTATAGAAAAAGTTATTCATAGTGGTATCTATGACTACTTTGACAAGAATAACCTGTTTGCTCAAGAGCAGATGGGATTTCGAAAAGGCAAATCTATCAACATAACATGGCTATTTTTAATTTAATGAATGTAGTTTTAAGGAATGTAGACAATATAGTCCCAGTTTCAGCCCTGTACATGGATATGTCTAAAGCATTCGATTTTGTTGATCATCGCATACTTTTAGATAAACTATACACATACGGTGTTAGAGGTAACATACATAACTTAATCAAATCGTACTTAAGTAACCGTAAGCAATTGACTCAAATAAATATAATATGTATAAAAACGAAAACTGATGTTACCTATTCATCGAAAATTAAACAAATTAACTATGGCGTACCACAAGGAAGTGTTTTAGGTCCTTTATTGTTTATCATTTATATAAATGACTTACCACAAGCCATAGAATACCCAATAGTCCTCTTTGCAGATGATAGCACTATACTTTTTGCGTCTAAAGATATAGAATCGTACGAGGATGACATTAATGCGACATTAGAAAATGTAATTGAATGGCTTACTAACAATAATTTAAGAATAAATTTAGAGAAGACTAAAATCATGTCATTTAAACAAAGATCAAATAATGCACGTAATTTAAACGTATCCTACGAAGGACAGCAAATTGAAGAAACTAATGTGACTAAATTTTTAGGATTAAGATAATAAGTTGACATGGCGAAATCAAATTGACATTATATGTAAGAAATTGAATCAATTTTCGTATGTATTATATAATTTAAGAAAAATTGTCAATGAATCAGTAGTTTTAACAGCCTACCAAGCTTATGTAACTTCGACACTGACTTCTATTTATGTAGGTACGTGTATTGATATAATTATTTTGTTTTTGGCTTATTATAATCTCTGCACCACCTACTACATAATCTAGTTTTATCTCTTTCTCCGATACCCAAAGGTTGTCTGGAAGAGATCGCTCTTCAGCGATAAGACCGCCTGTTGTCTACCTCTACCTACATGTTATTGTATTGTTTCTCTTTTTAACTGCTTTGTTTGTGTGAGGTGTGCAATAAAGAGTATTTGTATTGTATTGTATTGTACGGCATAATCTTTTCGGCAAATTCTGTTGATAGAGAAATAGCTTTCAGAGCACAGAAGAGATGTATTCGCTCATTATGTGGCATCCAACAATTAGACAGCTGTAAGCCCTTTTTTCAGAGATTGCGAAAATTAACTCTTGCCTGTCTTTATGTGTTTGAGGTTGCAATGTTTGCTAGATTGAATCTTAATTTATTTCAAACTTTTAGGAGTACGCGCCTTAAGTATAGAATTAATCCAACATTATCAAAAACTGCTCTATATCGGAAAAGCATACTTGGAATGGCTCCTAAAATTTACAATAAGGTACCGAAAGACATTGTAAAAGTAGACAATACGGTAGTCTTTAAACGAAAAAAAATCTGGTAATAAAAGCGTACTACACAACAAATGAGTATTTGTTAGACTGTAATTAATGGAATAGAACCATGTTCGTCCATTAATTACTGCTAAAATTTGTATGCCTAACGGCCCAGCATAGTGGTTCTAAAACCTATTATTTAAGATCCTTATGTAATACCTATGTTGTACAAATAAATCATTTTCATTTTCAACTCTGGAATCTTTACCAGAATTATGGGACAAGAAGTGCACTGATTATATTAATAGGTACAAACGAAGACTGGCCTATGAGAAGCTTCTAAAAATCTCTGTGAAAATTAAACCGTGTGCAACTGTAGACGACGTAAAGAAAAATATAAATAGTCAAATTACAGAAGAGATTAAAATAAAATAAAACCGGCCAAGTGCGAGTCGGACTCGCGCACGGAGAGTTCAGTAAAAACAGCAAAAGAAAAACACGTTTGTTGTATGAGAGCCCCCCTTAAATATTTATTTTATTTCGTTTTTAGTATTTGTTGTTATAGCGGCAACAGAAATACATCATCTGTGAAAATTTCAACTGTCTAGCTATCGCGGTTCTTGAAGTACAGCCTGGTGACAGACAGACGGATGGACATCGAAGTCTTAGTAATGGTCCCGTTTTTACCCTTTGGGTAATAAGTATCAAATGCAATAATTATTGCTACACAGGCTTTTTTCTTGTTCAGATCCATTTTGCGCTTGTGAACACACAATCGTCTTTTCATGTGATCATTGCGAACAGTGGACTGACATGATCTGGATTGACTGTGTAATGTGACAACTAGCCAAACCATCAATCATCAATCTCGAGCGATCCGCGATCACGATCCAGATTGAGCGTGTAATGGCTGCCTTAAATATGATATTTTGTTTTGTTCTAAAGCCACAGTAAAATCTTACAATCCTTCGCTAGCTCGGCTTTCAATACAAGCACTTGCGCCAAACAACAACTTTGCAGCCTTGCATAACAAATAGATAACTATTTCAAATCGGTCCAGTAGTTTCGGAGCCTATTCAATACAAACAAAGAATCAAATCTTCCTCTTTATAATATTAGTGTAGATTATATTATATATATTAGTGTAGATTATATTATATATCATATATATTATTGTAGATAGTGTAGATACCAAATTTCATCGCAATCGGTTCAGCGGTTTAAGCTTGAAGAGACAAACAGACAGACAGACACACTTTCGCATTTATAATACTAGCTTCTGCCCGCGACTCCGTCCGCGTGGAACTCGTTTATATCGCAGCTCCATACAATTTTTCACCCCTCCATTTCACCCCCTCAGGGGATGATTTCCGGGATAAAAACTATCCTATGTCTTTCCCCAGGACTCAAACTATCTCTATACCAAATTTCATCTAAATCGCTTCAGCAGTTTAAGCGTGAAGAGGTAACAGACAGACAGACAGACAGTATGGAGTATGGATTTAGGCGGACGGGCCGCGGGCGCGTTGGGTGCGACGGGCCGGCTCGCCCGCCACCGGCGGCGAACAAAATACCAATTTGTTTTTGCCATTGCCAAATATTTTTCAAAGCTTTATCTCTTTAGGAATAACGTCCAAATTCGAACTATTCGAATTTGCAAGAACAGTGGACGGCGGCGGTGAACAAAATATCAATTTGTTTTTGCCGTTGGTAAATATTTTTCAAAGCTTTATGTCTTTAGGAATAACGTCCAAATTGGAACTATTCGAATTTGCTCAATAGCAAAATTAAAATTTATTTGCAGAATATGCTATTGCAAAAAGTGTTTATACTCTTACGAATAGCGTTCAGTTTTGAATGAAGTCGAATCGGCTAGCAGCAAAATATAAAAGTTTGTGACCTCCTTCACATCTGACGTCACTAAAATGTCGCGTATTTAACAATTTTTCCCCATCCCAAAAAGTGCTCAGCGCCGCTAAAGAAGTTTTCACTTAAAAAAAAAACTACTGAATATAGAATTTCCTTTTTTTGAAGTCGGTTAAAAGGGTAAAAATAATAATTTAAAAAACCAGCCAAGTGCGAGTCGGACTCCGATACCATCTTCCGTACCATCTACACTAATATTATAAAGAGGAAAGATTTGATTGATTGTTTTGTGTGTTTGTATGGAATAGGCTCCGAAACTACTGGACCGATTAGAAAAATTCTTTTAGCATTAGAAGCCGACATTATCACCCAACTTAATATGAGTGGAACCATTACTCTTTCTATTTTACCTGCACCTTTATTGCCTTGAAAAGTCACACTCATTGGAGCTGCAGCATTCCAGCCATTTTCATCCCGGTAACTTCTACCGATAAAACAGTCATCAAATTAGACAAGAACTTTTTTGGGCATCTCTCCGTCTTTCGATTGCTCTCTTCTTAGCCCTTCCCACTCACAACCCCGAACTACCCCCATGCTGCCGTTCACCAGTCCCTCGCTGACTTTGACGTTTATTCTCAGCATCACTCGAGTACCGACTCCCAATTGTATTTTTGATACAAGACCTGTATCATTCGGGTCAGCTGGAATAAAAGCAGGTTGTGGTTTCTGTCCATAATTGGTGGGTTCACGAGACTCGTCACGGGCATTTATTTGGTACAGTTTCGTAGTTAATTCGACTAACATTGCCTGGTTGTAGGCGTCGACGAGTTTTAGTGTGGTGTGGGATATATTCGAACAGCTTCCCCATCGGCAAAGTTTCCTTCTAGAGGAACACGAGTCCTTTCCAAAAGAAGCTGATATTGTTCCATGGTCAGTTCTCCAACTCGTCAATTAGAAAAAATAGAATTTAGTTAATTATCTGGCCTCTCTGATGTATCTTCTGTACAAGGACGCTGTGGGTGGTCTGAAAATGGATCGTAGAAAACTTTGCGAAAGCAAATTGCTTAGTTAAATATATAGTATTAGATGAACAATTTGTGTACAATCTATTACAGACTGCTCTTTAAAAAGAATAAAATAAAAAGCAAAACTAAAAAATTATGAAAAACCCACGACGCATTTATTGTAGGTACAGTCGACAACACAGCTAAGTGACCATCAGAAATCTAATCTGACCTTAAGTGCATTGTAATAAGGTTCTAGGTTTTCACGGTATGGTTAGTTAGGTGTGTTGCTGTGTGTACAAAGTAATGAAATAAAACTTTGAAAATCCCCCGACCATGAAATAAATAAGCACAATAAGGTAAAGGGTATAAACAAAGGTTTTAAAAAACGGTGTATTGGTTTCCAGGTGTCATTACAAAACCACTAAAATCCGTCGGGGGGCTGCCGTTGCCTCATGAAATGAACTAAAACTATGCAATATTATAATTCTACATTTCTGATTAATTGAAATTGCTACCTTGATATAAATTAATGTATGTAGGTACCTACAGTCGAGGTCAAAGATATGTTTACATACACTTTTGCACCTTATTTCGACGACCGCTTTAGCCTAGTTGGTAGTGACCCTGCCTACGAAGCAAGAGGTCCTGGGTTCGAATCCGGTAGGGGCATTTATTTGTGTGATGAGCACGAATATTTGTTCCTGAGTCATGGATGTTTTTCTATGTATATTTATCTATATAAGTATGTTTATCGTCGTCTAGTACCCATAGTACAAGCTTTGCTTAGTTTGGGACTAGGTCGATTTGTGTAAGATCGTCCCTTAATATTTATTTATTTATTTATTGCCTTGTAATTGCCCGATTTGCCCGCCTTGCCATGTTTTCGTGGTTACTAAATTTAATATCAGTCATGTTTTTCTAACAATATTTTATTTGCCGCAAGAGTCAAGACTGTCGGATACCATGTTTGATGTTAGGAAAACACGATAACATTGGCGCAACGGACCTGGTTTTAAGCCTCTCACAGACTGGAGCGGCCTGCGATGGCGGTCAATGGTAAATTTTCACAGCTATTGCCAAATTTACTATTGACCGCCACCGCAGACCGCGCCAGTGTAATTCAGGCCTAACTCTTTCTAATCGGGAACGGCAGCCCCCCGACGGATTTTACTGGTTTTGTAATGACACCTGGAAACCAATAAACTGTTTTTTAAACCATTGTTTATATTTACCTTATTGATGTGCTTATTTATTTTATGGTCGGGGGATTTTCAAAATTTTATAATTGACGAATCTCTCTCATCCAAGTACTTATCATATCGAAGCGTTGTGCAATTAGTTCGGAAGCTAATATTTGTTTCAAAAAACTTCGCTCGATAGCGGAACCACGTTTAATCAAGCAAGTATATTTTGCGCTATGCTAATCGATACTAACCTTGCATTTCTTCATGGGGTGGTATAGCTAAAACTACGCTACTTAACCTAGAAGGAGCCCAACGAGCTGTCCTACATGTATCTACATTCTGCGCTCTTTCCTCTAACCTACTAACCTTCTCTATTGCCGGGTTTACAATTTACATTCAGCCGAATTAAGTGAGCAGGGAATTGGCCAGGGAAGAGGGCAGGACGGGCCTAATACCGCATTTTACGCCCGTCCTGCACACTCCCTGCTTACTTCGGCTGAATGTAAATCGCCATAAGCGTCATGTGAAGTGCTCACTGTTCGACAACTATTTATATTGAGCACAATATTAAAACAGCACTCCGCACTCCCGTACATCGCTGAACACGGTAGAAAAAGACGAAAATATATTGTTTGCCTCCAAAATTTACATAGGAAATGTGTATTCTCCTCCAGATTTTACGTTTTCTTGGGTCCGTTCCTTTACAACAGGTTAAATGCCAAGTTAGATCTATACTCTCTCCTCTATACTAAATGTAAGAAAACTCTCCGAGATGCCCTTCAAAAAATGTCGTACGAAGACACAGATAACCTATTTATTGTTCTAAAATGAATCTTAATTTAATGTAAATAAAATAAATACTTTGTATAGTTGTTAAGTTTTTTACTGTATTTAAACGAAGATTTTTTATGTTTTGCCAGTGTGTTTAAAATAGTTATACTTACTGATCCTTCCTACTGCCTGAAACACAGGGTATTAGGATACCCTGGAATAGATTTTACGAGGGCCTGAAATAGGGTTCAGGCCCTCGTAAAATCTATCTCTTAATACTTATATATACTTGTATATTATAATACTTTAGTATTACCGTAAAATGGGGTGACTACTCACCCCGTAGGGATCGCGAGGAGAGTAGGGTTATGAATGGGGAGAGAAGGGATGAAAGGGGGGTGAGGTGGGATTTCGTGTTTATCGTTAAAGTTATGAAATGGAACTACCCAAAATCATAAAAAAAAACTAAAATACAAACGTCCGGAACACTTATTATATACAACATTCAGTTGGCATATGTAAAAATAAAATGTTATCGAGGTTTGAATGACAGTTTTGTCCCTACTCACCCCATTTTACGATAAGACATCATTCTGTAAGTACCTAAAGTACATTTTTATAACACCCCTATATTCTGTAACTGGTTATAAGCTCACCTCAACGCACACAAACACATATATCTTGACGCCGCGATGCGTAGTAACCAAGCGTAGGCAGAGGTCTAGTTTCGTGACGTGACAGGCGGGGTGAGCCGCATTAGCGCGTAGCGAATAACAGCCGCACGTCTATCATGGGACGGCCGCGACATACTCTCGATTTTTCTCGCACTATACCTCTTGTTCTAATAAGAGAGAGACGGATAGTGCGAGAAAAATCGAGAGAGCTCGCGCGCCGTCGCGTGCTAGCCGTGCTGAGCAATCCAAGTGGGTGAGATGAGAAACTATCTACTTATATAGGTAATATGTTTCGTTCTAAGAAACTATGGAGTGGATAAGAAAATGGGAGCAGTATTCAACTATACTAATACAATTGCAAATTTGCGTTGACTGCTGAGATTAGGGTATAGGTGTCGACACCCCCGCGGGTCCAGGCTAGCCTCCGGGTTCAGCGGCCGTCGGCGGCGGCGGGCGGGGCGTCGACCGCGGCGTGACGGCGTCCCGGCGCGGCGCCGACTTCCCGCCGACACTTGCTACTCGTACCCTCACGTGCCAGACCCAGACGCTAATATACACTTCACTCGTTTGTAACTGTCCGCGACTGTCCTTCCTAGCAAAATTGTTCCCCTAGATCAGGGGTCGGCAACCTTCTAGCAACCAAGGGCCAATAGGAGCTAACAAAAATGACGCGGGCCGCACTGCTTAATTATTGGTGACTTTATCAGGCAATTCCAAAATTTAACGACCTTTACATACAAAGCAGCCGGGGAGGCCCGCGGGCCGCAAGCAAGGGTCTCGCGGGCCGCCTGTTGCCAACCCCAGCCCTAGATGTGCCAAGATAGAGTAAGCATTCAATCAACCATTATTATAAAGGTAGGTCTGTCTCCGTGTCTGAGTTGAGTCCGATAGGTATGATGTACCATGTTGATATCCGGCGTCCCTTCAATTAGAAAAAGGGAACAAATATAATGACCACCAGAAAATACTTTGATACCCTCAAGCTTTCTTACCAAAAAAATGTACTGAACACCAAAAAAAGAATTCTACCATTACAATGGTACTACCTGTTTTAGTAACGACTGCACAATTAAATTGTATTCAAAGATCAAATTTAGTAAATGATTACCTACCAAATTTAGTAACTGAGCACCTAATCTTAGCGAAGAAATTATTACAATATGTCTACCTAAATAAGTCACTATGATTGCCATAAAATGTATGCATATTGCCAAATAAAGCGATCGAAAGGTAAAAATAGCTACCAAAACCCGAATCAGCGTACCCCACTTCCACGTGGTCTTGTCTGTCTTACCCCTAGAGTGTATATAAAAGCCCGCGGAGACAGAAGCAAGTTTCTGGCGGGAGCCCGGGCGGAGGGCGGGAGACTGAGTTAGTTTTGGGTTAGCAATGATTAGTTGGGACACATTTTCTTTAATAGGATAGTAAGATGTTATAATTTGGTTATCAATTAACATAAAAATGGTGATTAAATCTTGGCCCTCATTAACTATTTTTGGGTTAGCAATGATTAGTTGGGACACATTTTCTTTAATAGGATAGTAAGATGTTATAATTTGGTTTTCATTTAACATAAAAATGGTGGTAACATTTTGGTGATCATTTACTATTTATGTGTTAGCAATGATTAATTAGGAGACATTTTCTTTAAATAGGATAGTAAGATGTTATTATTTAGGTTATCATTTCACATTAAAATGGTGAAAAAAATTAGGTGCTCAGTTACTATTTTTGGTGATCAAAAGTATTTTTTTTGTGTTCATATTTTACTATATCTGGTGGTCCGTTAAACATATGCCTTAGAAAAAAGATCACAAAGTGTGTGTGACTATAAAATACATGTTTACTTTATTGATTATATGTATAACAGATAACTAGGGTTGTGTATTTATTGCATTTTTGTTAAAAAAAAATTTTTTTCCTACACAGCAAGATGACCTAAGTTAGAAACTTATAAAGTTTAATCCTGATTTGTGATTGCAGACCTACTTCAACACTGTGTTTTTTTTTCATTACCGACCTATTATGTGAAAGCAAACTTTTTTTTTTGTAATTTATCATGGTATTTCATGTTCTTATAATGAATAAAAACCGATTTAATGTTGTATGGAGGTATTATTTTGAAGGAAATAAAAATATACATTTAAATTAGTGATTAAATTTAAGGTACCTATGGTTAACTCTGGCACGCCCCCTGGTTAAAAGTGTCCCCTGGTATGGACAAAGTTAACCAAATACCAAATATCGTTAAAAAAAAAGAAAATTGTGTAATAAGTATTTATAAGGAAATTGAACTTTTCCCAAATATGTACCCAAATAACCTATACCTATATATTAGTACAACCAATAAGAATATATTTCACTTGAAAAATTCAGAGATATATGGTCTTTAAAACAAAATGTGGTTAACTGATGAATATTTGTAGCGAAGGTGTCTGTAAAGTTTTGTAATCATTCAAATTCAAATACAATTATTATTTTTTTTCAATTTACTTTTACTACGCTATGGGATGCCAAATGAAGGTGGAAACAGACACTTAACTCGAGCCGAATTGGTGATCGTCAATCACCTTTACTGTTACTGCGACAGCGACCCCGTTTCACCCCGGGCTTTCTCGAGGCTGCCCGCCGGCTCACCTTTGTGCCGCCGCAGTCATCAGTCCGAATCCATAATAGGTGTGACTCAAATAATAATATTTATGATTAGCCTGGGATTCTTTAATCGTTCTTGTAAACACAACAAAAATAAAAAAATGTAGTAAAATACTTAGCAGGTATTATTAGAAAGTCATAACTATCAGTTACGCCCTCGACATTAAAAGTAATGTTCGCATACTTTTGTCACTTGGTTCGTATCGACGTTAACTTGCGAGTAGGTATAGTTAGTGCACTACTTGCATGTAACGGTGTAGATATATAACACCTTCATTATAATAAGTGTCGATGAAAACGAGACGACCCGAGGTACGGGCAGGCGGAGCGGCTGCGTCCGGTCGAGCTCCGACCCGAGCGAGCCGGGGGCTGGACAGACTCGGGCTCCGTCGCCTGCCTAGCTTTGTCCAGTGCCTTCATAATGTACCTTCACGCCCAGCTTATACTTTTAAATTAATATGAAACGCGGAGGCAGACCCGGCGAAGCGGCAGGTCCGGTGCAGTGGGCTGAAGGCCGGCCGGCCGGTGGTCGGTTTCGTTACTGGGGACAGTAGGGTACTCACATTACTCCGGAACTTGAAAAACAGCGACATGGGCGCGCTGCGCGGGCGGGGCCGTCGAGTCGGGCCGGCGTCGCGCCGACACTGCCGCGGCCGCCGCCGCCACCGCCGAGGCCACCGCCGCCGCCGCCGCGCATGCGCGGCATCGACCCGCGCGACCCTCACTACCGTTCCGGGAACCGCGGCGGGCACTGCTCTAGATTGTAGATATTTGCTGATAAACAATTAGCTAAATGAGAGTTCCGATCGAGGTGGAAGTTCCTACGCGCTGATGCTAGATAGTATTACGGAAAGGTTGAACAGCGGAGCGGGTTCGGCGCCGGGGGCGATGTGGTGGTGGTCGGCGCTGGTGGCGTCGGCGCTGGTGGCGGCGGCGGCGGCGCGCGAGCTCGACCCGGCGGCGTGCGCGGCGCGCTTCGACGTGCAGCGCGACAAGATCATCCGCACGGAGGAGTCGCGCGAGATGGGCGCGCGCTACCTGGCCGAGCTGGACGTGGGCGCGCGCGCGGAGTGCTTGCGGCTGTGCTGCGAGACCGATGCCTGCGACGTCTTCGTGTACGAGGAGAAGGTGCGTGCTCTCCCAACTAACATTTTGGTGTCAGCTAAGGGTTTTATTATAACCTTAACCTTTATAAGTGAGTTATAATTATCTCAGTTGGAACTAATAGTGTTTATAGAGGAGTTAAGAAAAAAAAATACTCCAAAAGTGTTACTAGAGCTTTATTGAACGCTGCTAAAAAGGTTTTAGAGTTATAAGAGTGTTATTCAAAGCATTTATACTTAAGATTTTAACCTGTTACCTTACACCTTACGAGAGTGCTCGCTGACGCTCATTAACTCTTATTGCTTTTTAGTTGTTGCCGTGGAGTGTCTTATAAAGCTTAAGCTGTTATTTATATCTACTATAAGGTGCAGGCAGAGACTTTATAACAGAGTTGGTCAAGAGTGTTGTAACACAAGATACTAGAAGTGTTGAACAACTCATTTTTAAAGTAATGAAACTTTTTCTAACGCTTAAGGTGTTAGGCAGATACACTTAAAAGACACAAGCCTGCACAAATTCTTGACTATCTACAGGTGCTGTAACTCAATAAGCGTTATAGATGACTTAACTGACGCCTAAAGCTTTATTGTACCTAAGTTCGACATTGTTTTGGTGAACTCTTACCAACAAATTGATTAGGTTATTCAATATTTGACATCAAAATACTCCACTAATAATGTTACTCTTGCCATTCTATGGATGTCACTTAATTTAACGTGCCACTGGTCAAGAAACAAGAAGAGTTATTATTTTTTAGCTATTCTTTCGATTGGCATCATAAAAGTAGGGTGACTTTTTATGACATTTAAGTCGGTTCGATTCCCAGACGATACAAGTAATTTTTAGAAAATCTATGAATGCAGAATTACTAATTTTTAAAAATAACATAAAGTCTTCTTTCAGCAAAATTCACTATCTACGATATTTAAGGTACTTCCCCTTCATGTCCCATTAGTTTGGGACAGCCTGTATAAGTACCAACTAACTATCATCGCCATTTTAGAGACTAGAGAGTAGACTATATTTGTCTCATAATTTTATAGTAATGAAAAGAGTAAGATGCTCACTTGAAACTGGTTGAGCGCAAGAGTGTTATAACACTCTCAGCTAACACCTTAAGCGTTACTACGGTGTTTGTAAAGCGTTGGTCAACACACTATGGGTTTCAGATAACACTGCTCTACAGGCATTCGCTGGAACCGAAATAAGAATGATATAAGGGTTATTTTAACGCTAGGTGCTATAGCTGCGCCACCACGACAAAACACTGGGATAGCGACAGTTTTTTGTTTTAGGAAGGGAGCATTCCACGCAATTATCTTATTTATTTAAAATATTTACACAGCATTTCAGTTAAAAACTAAGTCACTGTGAATTACAAATGATATATACACTGCATATTAATATATGACAGAAGAATTACGTCTATCCATCATCTCACAGTACCTTAAGCATTCACGATACACAATTCCCCAACTACTTCAAAAGACGTCCACATCCGGGTGTAGAGCTCTGACGAAAGGAGAGTTTTTGCGCGCTACGGTGCGCGCCTCTGGAGGAGCTAGCAGTAGCCGGTTACGCGGACGAAAATTGATCCTCGACCGTGAGGGGACTAGCAGACGCACCGCCTAACCCACCAGCTCAGGGCAATCTGAACCACCTCGCAAGATTTTGCAAGCGCTCGTTAGTAACACACAGTTACGCCTCACCTCAAGTGAATTAAAACCTAATACGACCAATAAAAAAATTGTGGGATATAAAAATGGATAATATCCACATTTTTTCTTCTTATCACTTTCGTTTGCTACACGAGGGTGCGCTCTTTGTACGTGTTTACGTGCTACATTGCTACATTTACGTTGTTCTGTTGGCCGTATCTAAAGTACCTACTGGTCAATGACGTGTTAGTTTACCGCGTAGGTACAAATCGTCATTTGTTTCGGACAAATGCGACGGGCAATGCTAATGTAAAAGTGCCATTATTTTTAATTTTAAGTGCGCCCTATCAAAACACGGGGCGTATTGGTTTCATATCATGGTATGGTGTCTGGTGTCCAGCTGAAACTTCCGTAGAGTGTGGATGAATGTGTTGTGTGACTATAAAGTAAAGTGTAACGGGTTATAAACATGTATTCGGCGAGCCGTGTAGTACCTACGCTGACGCGTCGAGGCGCTCCCCGACCGAGCCCGCATGGCGCATGGCCCGCTGACGTGGAGTCACTCGTCCCGTGCCGCATGATAACCAATTCTAATCACCGAGCCCACCACCATCATGATCCTTATCGATGTGAATTGGTTCAACTTAATTATGTGCAATCTATTAGATAAAGGTAACAATCAAATGATAGGTAAATGCCGTTGATAGGTCGATGAAGTGTACAAAATCAAAAACAAAACCAATCAATTATTTTTATTGTGCAAATAGGCCACAAGGGCACTTTTACATGTCAAATGGTAATTTACAATAAAAATGATAATAAAGTATGAACAGTCCGGACTCCACAAACAGCACCCTTGAATAGACATTATTATATTCGCCATTTTCCAAAGAGTTCATGCCGATCTAACTTTTTTTTTTGTTTACCCAGGGGAAATCCATTATGGATCCCACCCGACTCGGGAGAAGCACGGACTAAAACCCCTGGGGTGTTCCACCTCTCGCTTTTAGACAGTGCCCCGGGAACGCCATTGCACACATCCGGAACTCTGTCAGTGTTGCCCTTACCCGGGCCCACGTTGGTGGCAGGTTATGTTGCCCTACCTACTCCGCTGTTGGCACCCCAGAACACCATGGGGGGCCTTCCTGCTCGGGGCCTTTTCTAGGCGGGTGGTGGAACTCCCGACCCATCACCCGCAGGTCCCCGTTATGGTGGCAGCATACGGCCTGCGAAGGCCCTTCGCCGCCTGCCTGGCCGCCTGCGGCGCTGCGGGGCCGAGTTGGCGTCGTCCTCGCGCGTCCGCTCTGCTGCCTCCGTCTGCGTCAAGACTGCGACGCTGAAGGTGGCCACTGCCGCCCACGCCTCGTCACTGCAAACCATTCGGCTGAGTAGGGCCGGCAGTGAGAGGTCTCTACCTACAGCCGTGGACAGGGCTGCGCGGGGCTCCGCCCATGCCGGGCACTCCTCGCGCGTGTGTTTGGCCGTGTCTATAGCTCTACCGCTACAGTGGTGGCACGCCGATGTGGGCCCCCTGCCCACCACCTCACACAGATATTTGCCGAAGCAGCCATGCCCCGTTAAGAGCTGCGCGAGGTAGAATGTGGGTGCAACCCATTCTTGAAGAACAGGCCGAACAGCATCCACCAGGTCCCGGCTAGCTCCCGGGATTTCGAGTCGCTCTGACCATTTCTGGTAGAGGACATTACGCGCCTCTTCTCGCCACGTACGTACCCCGCGTACCTCCCGCGGGGCAGGCCAGTTTTCCGCCCTCCTTGCCTCTAGCAACCGCCAGTAGACCCTAGCTTGTAGCCCAGCCTCCAGAATGCCGATCTAACCTAACCTAACCTACCTCTCTCATCATGTAACGGATCTATTTTTACCTATTCACACTTACCTAGATATGTCATCCATCACATCATTATCATCATCAGCCTATATAGGTAGGTACGTCCCACTGCTTGGGCACAGGCCTCCCCTCACCTATGTATCACATTATATGTATTTCTGACAGATAGCTGCGTTTAAATGTATGTTTTGATGGGCGTTGAACAAGCGCTCGTGTCTTACCTACTATCTACCTATAGAGTCAAAAAGTTAAAAACGAGTAGGTACCTACTCTAGTCACTCACCGCCGTGCGGCTGATCTTGCCCGGACCACCATGCGTCCCTCCGGCCGAGTTTGAGTGGTGTGTTGTGTGTGTGCGCAGAGCCCGGGCAGCTGCTACCTGTTCGCGTGCGGGCCGCCGGAGGACTTCCGCTGCAAGTTCACCGCGCACGGCAACTTCAGCAGCGGCGTGCTGGCCGTGGCGCGCCGCCGCGCCGAGCAGCAGGACCGCGCGCGCCTCGTGCAGCACGAGCAGGCGCTCGCCAACCTCCGGTACGTCGCATTCATGGATACTGTTTTAACTTGCCATACACATTCATTGCCCAGAATCGCTACGCGCTATGCTCGTAGCCGATCCCGTGGTTTTCCTCGTATGTAGCGGAAAGCGACTACGGCGGTCTGACGCATATGTGTCGTCATGGGCCCTGAATGGGTTAATAAACACAATAAAAATCTAAACAACAATAAAAATCACAATTAAAACTGACAATAAAAAATATCTTATCTTATCTTACCTTAAAGCTTTAAAGCGCCAAAGACCATTCACAGATTTATTTTGCCGTGACATGTAGTCAATATTAACCATAATAAATAACACTGCTACTTGCTCTGTAGTACGAGTAGTGTTGTGTTCCTGGAGGTGAGCAAGGTCGTTAGAGCTCCCGAGGATGCGTTGTGTTGAGAGCGAGGGAATTTGTTCCTTCAGCTTTCAACACAGCGAATCCTTAAACATATCAAGGGTCGGCAACGCCCATGTTTTATTTTTATTTTTTATTTTTTATTTTTTTATTAAGAAACAAACAGTCTCATATAGGTACATTGATACAATAAAAAGTAGTAAAAGTAGTAGTAGTAGTAGTATTAGTGTTACTCCTTTGAAGATGCATGCGTCTATAGGCTGCGGTGTCCGCTTACCATCAGGCGTGCCGTACGCTTGTTTGCCACCGTCGTTGTATTAAAGAAAAAAAACCTAAATATATTCCTATGTTTTTTTTTTATTTAAGTACATAAAGGAAAGTTTACATGGCAATGAAAATACACTTAGTCAAATAACCCGCCCCGTGTCATTCCGGTGTTGTCAATTAGCTATTCATCATCATCATCATCATCATATCAGCCGAAAGACGTCCACTGCTCGAGATAGGCCTCCCCCAAAGAGTGCCAAAGTGACCGGTCCTGCGCCACCCGCATCCAGCGGACTCCAGCAACCTTTACCAGGTCATCAGTCCACCTTGCGGGGGGCCTACCCACGCCGCGCCTTCCGGTAGCTATTCATAATAATATATTATTATGGGTTACCAGTAGCAGTCTCATCTGAGTTTGTCTGCCACAGAAGCGCGAGCACGACGGCCAGCACGAGCTCGTCGACGACGACCACGCCGCCGCCGCCGCCGCCGCCGCCGCCGCCGCCCACGCAGCCGCCAACGCCGCCGCCCACGCCGCCGCCCGCGCCGCAGCTGCCGCCGCGTGAGTATCTACCACAGTTGGAGACATTCGCATCCGCAACCGCAAACGCCAAAATCAATGCGGGGTTTTTGCGGATGCGGATGTAGGCCAATTCACGACAAAAAAAAGCCCACGCGGCTCTTACCTTATATTTTCGCCATTAGTAAAAAAACTTCTTTTCGTTTCTGTGACTTCTCTTCTTCTCTCGCTCTTGAGCATTGCGCGTTTTTTATTGGTTCGATACGATTTTAATTTAGTCTCAACGTGTTTGATGATCGCGTGATATAAAATGGACGTTGTTAATTATTTTCGGTTTTTAGTGTTTGACCCCAAAATCCGAATCCGCATCCGCGGATGTGTGCCCTCGAATACTGTGTAGTGCCCGCGGCAACCCTGGTATCTACCACGGAAAGTGCCCAGTAAACGACAATGAGGCTTATTGTTCCTATTACCTAACTCAGCGATCAAATTAATGCCGTAGGCATTTATTTAATTTATTTATTATTAAGGAAATGCGTAGGTTAGTTAATACATGCATACTTATATGAAATTTAGTTTGTATATGTAAAAATAAAATGTTATTTTGTCCCTACTCACCCTGTTTTACGGTATTATACAGGTATAATAATCCCCTTAATTAGTTTTAATACTATAGGTAGGTATCATCTTGTTCTCATGGCTCGTTGGTAGGTATATCGGTATATGTCACTAGTCAATTTTAATTTAGTTAACTGTATCAGTTATTTTCCAACGCGTGCAATGCATGCGCATGCGCGCCGTGGTAACGAGGCCGTATCCTGATGTAATATTACTCATCGCGCCCCGGCCCTCTTCATTATTTCATCACAAATATATACAACCTGACGTTAACTACCTAAAGTAAAGTTAAAGATAATAGCTAACTACTGCGCAGTGTAAAGGTCAAGATGCGTGCTCGGCGAACCGCGCCGGCCGGTCCGGGGTCGGCGGCCGCCGGCGCCGAGCGGTGAGCTAATTGTTTACCCCGCGACGCCGGACGGCGCTCCGGTTGCCGTCTTTATCTTGACGTCAACACGTGATTAAGTTCGGCTCGGCAGCCCACTGGGAGGGACAAAGAGAGCTCTCAGCGTAACGAGTACTTACATGAGTCAGGGCTCTCCGCATTTGCCCCGAGGCATTGACTCACTGTTGACAACCTACAACAAGGCCAAATAACGGGACACCTTTGATAATCCTACTGCGAAATTAAGCAATCACACCTAGCGAGCAATTCGCGGTATACGTATCTACACTATCGTTAGCCGCGGTTCTGCGTTGTGCAGCGCTGTTTGTTCGGCACTTAGTCATGCCTCAGCTGTGCCACCTCAGGCCAGTCCAAATGTGCACATACGCATTATGAAAACGGATGGATCATGTTTATTTCATTGAGTGGAATGTTATGATAGGATGAGGCAAGTGAATGGTACTACTAGTACCTAGGTAGTGTGTAAGTGGTTTATAAAACGTGTATTAGGTACGCCCTAATAATGAGTGAGACCTATGCGTGAAATTACGAGGAGATACCAACATAAGTTAGGTACATACTTATTTCTATGCACAATGGTTTTATATTGGTACTGCTGATTGTCGTTGATTGCTACGAAAACAGGGGCAGGACATTAGCTGCCTACTTAAGTGAAATACGTAGTAGGTAGTGTAGTGTAGGAAGGTACCTTGCGTTCAACATATTGTATATTAGGTAGTAGGTTGTACATACTAAGTATACTTAGCAATAGCAATCAATCACGAAACTGAGCACTGTTCGGCTCGGCTTCGCAGATCAAACATTAAAAGTGCGTGACCGGTGTGTTGTCGTGTCGCATGTCGCAGCGCGGCGCTGCAGCCGCTACCAGTTCGAGTGCCACAGCAGCGGCGAGTGCATCGCCGTGTACAACGCGTGCGACGGCGTGCCGCAGTGCGCCGACGGCAGCGACGAGGCGCCGGAGCTCGGCTGCCCCGCGCCGCCGCCGCCGCCGATACAGGTCGTGATGCCCGAATACTGCAAAGAAGTTGTTGATGTCTAGATATTATATTATTTTTATAAATTGGTGCGTATAACGTTGCAGGAGAGCAGCGATGGCGGCGGCGAGCGCTGGCCGCACCGCCTGACGCAGGCGCAGCCGCACCGGTACAGCGCCAGCGGTGAGCAATATTACCTATTCAATGTTTGTTAGGTACCTCAGAACTCCGTCATTGATGAACCGATTTGTATTTTTGCGGCGCTGAGCACTTTTTGGAATGGGGAAAAATTGTTAAATACGCGACAGATTTTTGTGACGTCAGATGTGAAGGAGGTCACAAACTTTTATATTTTGCTGCTAGCCGATTCGACTTCATTCAAAACTGAACGCTATTCGTAAGAGTATAAAGCCGTTAAAAACTTTTTGCAATAGCATATTCTGCAAATAAATTTGTAATTTTGTCCACGCGTCCTTCACCGTTTTGCTATTGAGCAAATTCGAATAGTTCGAATTTGGACGTTATTCCTAAAGACATAAAGCTTTGAAAAATATTTACCAACGGCAAAAACAAATTGATATTTTGTTCACCGCCGCCGCGCGTCCGCTGGTCTTGCAATTTCGAATAGTTCGAATTTGGACGTTATTTCTAAAAAACGTCGTAACGTCGTTATTTTTAAATTTCTAGATAAAGCTTTGAAAAATATTTGGCAATGGCAAAAACAAATTGGTATTTTGTTCGCCGCCGGCCCGTCGCACCCAACGCGCCCGCGGCCCGTCCGCCTAAATAATTGATAATTGTTTATTAGCGCTAAATTCATTTTTAGGGTGACACCGTAAGATGTCACGTGACCTGATCGAAAAACTGTTAATTCAATGTTATTGAGTTTTCACTTCTGCCGGCACTCCCGGAGTGCAACCCGGTCTTTTTTTTTTGTTTGTAAGTATATGCTTCCAGGTGGGTCCCATTTTTTCAAAAAATCATTTGGGTGATGGGATCCATGAGGAATTGAGGGAACTCCTCAATTATATTAGGCTCTATAGTGATTTTGGTATTTTCTATTATAACTCGTGTATTTACACCCGGAAATCATAAATTTGGTGGAGTGGAATTGATGATGAAGACCACAGATGACTTATGGAATTCCTCAATGATGTACTTAAAACACAGAACACCCCCACTAGAAGCCTAATGTTTGTAATTTTGTTCGCGACGCGAGTCACCAAAGTATGAGGAAGAGGGGAGGGGAAGGGCGGGTGCTAACAGGCGTTGCGATTGGTCGATTCGCTGGCGCGCGGAATGCGTAGTGATGGGACATGTTCACTACAAGCATCCTAATTTTTTTGGTACATTTTAAAGTAAAAGTAAAGGTAAAGTATACTTAGATAGTTTTGTTACCATTTTAATACACAGTAAGTTAGGAATCCTAACTGGTACCTACCGTAATTTATTGCTGGTAAATTATGGTAGGTACTTACTGTATATTAAAATGGTAATAAAACGATGTATACTTTAAAATGTACCAAAAAGGATTCTAAAAAGCCAGCACGACCTATATCTATCTCAAATTAACTCCGAGTTCCCTCGCACTTTCTCGAAGTTCATCATCAGGCCCATCTTGTGACACTAGACCCAATTGCTCACCGAGAAGATTCTAAAAAGCCCACACAACATATATCTATATCAAACCAACTCCGAGTTCCCTCGCATTTTTCCCTCACGTCACGACTGAGGATCACGCGATCTTAACTAATCACAATGGTCCTGATAGTCATAAAGTCTTGACAATGGGTGGCGTTGTCAGATAAGCGGACTGCTAGCTCCTGAAGTAAATATTTAGTCTTATTATCCTGTTTTCCTGATCTTATTAATAATGAGGTGTGTGAGCAGAGGTGGGCGGCGGGCCGCACATCTTCAGCCACAAGGGCGGGCTGCTGCAGCAGGCGCGCGAGGAGCCGCCAGCGCCGCCCTTCTACGAGCAGCCCGCCTGGCCGCGCGCGCCCTGGCAGCAGCCGCAGAACGGTAAGTATAACTTCTACGAGCAGCCCGCCTGACCGCGCGCGCCCTGGCAGCAGCCGCAGAACGGTAACTATAACTTCTACGAGCAGCCCGCCTGGCCGCGCGCGCCCTGGCAGCAGCCACAGAACGGTAAGTATAACTTCTACGAGCAGCCCGCCTGGCCGCGCGCGCCCTGGCAGCAGCCGCAGAACGGTAACTACCTATAACTTCTACGAGCAGCCCGCCTGGCCGCGCGCGCCCTGGCAGCAGCCGCAGAACGGTAACTATAACTTCTACGAGCAGCCCGCCTGGCCGCGCGCGCCCTGGCAGCAGCCGCAGAACGGTAACTATAACTTATACGAGCAGCCCGCCTGGCCGCGCGCGCCCTGGCAGCAGCCGCAGAACGGTAACTATTACTTCTACGAGCAGCCCGCCTGGCCGCGCGCGCCCTGGCAGCACCCGCAGAACGGTAACTATAACTTCTACGAGCAGCCCGCCTGGCCGCGCGCGCCCTGGCAGCAGCCGCAGAACGGTAACTATAACTTCTACGAGCAGCCCGCCTGGCCGCGCGCGCCCTGGCAGCAGCCGCAGAACGGTAACTATAACTTCTACGAGCAGCCCGCCTGGCCGCGCGCGCCCTGGCAGCAGCCGCAGAACGGTAACTATAACTTCTACGAGCAGCCCGCCTGGCCGCGCGCGCCCTGGCAGCAGCCGCAGAACGGTAACTATAACTTCTACGAGCAGCCCGCCTGGCCGCGCGCGCCCTGGCAGCACCCGCAGAACGGTAACTATAACTTCTACGAGCAGCCCGCCTGGCCGCGCGCGCCCTGGCAGCACCCGCAGAACGGTAACTATAACTTCTACGAGCAGCCCGCCTGGCCGCGCGTGCCCTGGCAGCACCCGCAGAACGGTAACTATAACTTCTACAAGCAGCCCGCCTGGCCGCGCGCGCCCTGGCAGCAGCCGCAGAACGGTAACTATAACTCCAATGCACTGTAAGACAGATACAAGATACAAACCAGATTGTTTAAATCAAAAACAGTATTGTACTATATGTGTGTGTGTGTCTATATAGTGTAGTGATATTCACGTGTCTGTGGCAATGGCAACAGCAGATAAAGTACGGCTGACATTTTCATAAGCTTGTCAGAAATCTGTTTGACTTAATTCTTAATGCTCGTAAAGTTTGTCTTTATGCTGTGTGTGGCTGTGTGCAGGATGTAGTACAAAATGGCTCCTTGTTAACTAATCTAGTGCATAAACTCTGCGACCGTTCCTTTCCTTCTTACATTTTACTAATATTGATTATTTGATTGGTGTGTGTGTGACAGTGATAGATTCGAGATGGGGCGGGTACTCGCGGCCCGAGTGGCCGGAGCCCGACCCGCGCCGCGCCTGGCCCGTGCCGCAGCCGAGACCTGAACCAGTATGTACCTACCTTTAAATGGATTTGTATACATGCAATCTCTTTCACATGCTTAGGTACCTACATAATCTATCTATCTAAATCTAAATATATAAAAGAAGAAACTGGCTGACTGACTGACTGACTAACTGACTGACTGACTGACATATCAACGCACAGCCCAAACCGCTAGTTCTAGAGATTCCAAATTTGGCACGTAGGTTCCTTATAAGACTTAGGAGAGCACTAAAAAAGGATTTTTCAAAATTCAACCCCTAAGGGGGTGATATGAGGGTCCAAAGTTTGTATGGGGGAAACATTATTTGTTGAACTAGAGACTTGAAACTTTGTAGGAAGATTACTTATTAAGAAACAAAAAAAGTACTTTCAGCGTTTTTGAAAATTCTACCCCTAAGTGGGTTAAATAGGGGTGCAAAGTTGACATATCAACGCACTGCCCAAACCGCTGGTTCTAGAGATTCTAAATTTAGCACGTAGGTTCCTTATAAGGTCAATGGAAGCAATAGAAACGGGTTCTTCAAAATTCATCCCCTAAGGGGGTGATATGAGGGTCCAAAGTTTGTATGGGGGAAACATTATTTGTTGAACTAGAGACTTGAAACTTTGTAGGAAGATTACTTATTAAGAAACAAAAAAAGTACTTTCAGCGTTTTTGAAAATTCTACCCCTAAGTGGGTTAAATAGGGGTGCAAAGTTGACATATCAACGCACTGCCCAAACCGCTGGTTCTAGAGATTCTAAATTTAGCACGTAGGTTCCTTATAAGGTCAATGGAAGCAATAGAAACGGGTTCTTCAAAATTCATCCCCTAAGGGGGTGAAATGGGGGTCCAAAGTTTGTATGGGGAAAACATTATTTTTTGAACTAGAGACTTGAAACTTTGTAGGAAGATTACTTTTTAGGATAGAAAGAAAGTACTTTCAGCGTTTTAGAAAATTCCACCCCTAAGGGGGTTAAATAGGGGTGCAAAGTTTGTATCCGAAACTACTGGGACTGGAAACTTGAAATTTACACCAGAACTTCCTTTTATGACGCAGGCAAGGTGAGGTGTACGACGCAACATTGTAATAATAACCTTGAGTAATGCAGGTGTTTCATGCACGTGCACTATCCTATTGTTCGATCCTATTTCATAGGACCTCGGAACCTAATACTATGTCTCACATTACTAAATCCAATTAACAGTAAATCATCATTGTTAGAGTATGCCTATATAAACCCTTGAATTCCCTAATAAAGCGTTCATTCTATTCCCGACGTTCGTCTATTATTTTACTCCAACATCACTCCAATACATGGCGACCTTAAGCCAGAGCTAGTAACCTCAGGGTGGACTAGCCGGTCGGACTGCAAGCAGCAGCCTCGATCCAGCCTATACCAGCGCAGAGCCTCGAGCAACTCTCAAATGACATAATACAAAATACAAAATCATGGGCAACGGACAGGCGCAGCCAAAACAAGAAGAAATTATCATCGCGCAGAACGGAGCCGGAAACAGCGCCCGCCCAGCACAGACCGACTTCGGGACCAGCAACCCAACGGCCAACTACTTCACCATAACAATTATGGTACTAGTAGTCATTGGGTGCAGCTACATCGTTTGGAAGAAATTACATAAATGCCTCACTAAGAAGATCGAGCGTCAAGCGGTAGCGGTGGCGATACGTCAGCCGAACGCCGCGTAAAGATCGTCGAAAGCCAGCATCATCCCAGGGGAAGAACACAAGCAACGGTACTATTTCAATGTCACTTCCCGTCATACATTTGTTTTATAGTCATTTAAACACGTGATCATATATATATATAGTGTTAAAATGAATAATGACCGAAATTATAAACATATATGAACAATTAACAAAAATTTGCGAGGATATAAGGAAACTAGGACCACAACGTAGGGAAGAAAAATTAGGACTAGAAAAACTAGACAAAGTAAATAATTGATATGAACAAAAAATACATTTAAAACCAAACACATCGCCGGTATACAGTAAGCCATATCGGTTACCTCACTCGCAACGATCAGAAATAAATAAACAAATACAACAGATGCTAGAAAATGATATTATAGAGGAATCACAGTCAGAATGGGCAAGTCCAATACTCCTTGTTCCTAAAAAACCGGATACAAGTGGAGACAAAAAATGGAGACTAGTGATAGACTACAGAAAAGTAATTCACCATCTGGCCGAGCCACACTCAACCAGATACATATAATAGAGAATAAATCCTCCGCAGGATTCATGGGACACAATATAGGATGGCCAACCGGGGCCGCAAAAATAGCATAGTACTCTTCATCGCCAGGCACACCCCGAACGGCACAATAGTGAAAACGAACATTGTGCACCGCGGCAAACAAGGAGCAGCGCTCCAAGATCGCGCTCAGAATTTCGTCAGCTAGCACGCTCATATTAACGGTTAAGAGAATACTGAATAAAACTAAACCAAAAGACTACATCACACATCGTAGACCACCCAACATACATATCCAGAAACGCAAATCCGAAACCACTGACATAAAATACATCCAAATCCAAATAGGGAACATTACCACCCATACACTAAGAAATATCATATTTAAGAACAATAGACATATTGAAGTAGAGTTTAAAGAGATATCATATTAAGACCACAACAACTAAACAATGTATACGCAGCCTAAGCAAAACATATATGGATCATACAGTAAACAGATTAAGAACAGTATCACACAGTGAACAGTTTTAAACCAGTAGAATAAGATAAGAACCATATTGTATCACGCATAATAATGTATACGAAATAGAAATAAGATAAGCTAAGTACTTATGTAGCAGATAGTTTTAAGCCAAAAATATGTACCACATTTTTGAAAAAAAAAAAAAAAAAAAAAAAAAAAAAAAAAAAAAAAAAAAAAAAAAAGGAAAGGCGTGAGGTGTACGACGCAACATTGTAATAATAACCTTGAGTAATGCAGGTGTTTCATGCACGTGCACTATCCTATTGTTCGATCCTATTTCATAGGACCTCGGAACCTAATACTATGTCTCACATTACTAAATCCAATTAACAGTAAATCATCATTGTTAGAGTATGCCTATATAAACCCTTGAATTCCCTAATAAAGCGTTCATTCTATTCCCGACGTTCGTCTATTATTTTACTCCAACATCACTCCAATACAAAGGGATAAGACGAGATTTTTGGAAATTCTACCCCTAAGGGGGTTAAATAAGGGTGCAAAGTTTGTATGAGTGAACTTTATTTTTTGAGCTAGAAACTTGAAACTGTAGAAAAAATTACTTATTAGAATACAAAAAAGAACTGTCAGCGTTTTAGAAAATTCCACCCCTAAGGGTTTTAAATAGGGGTGCAAAGTTTGTATGAGGGAACTTTATTTTTTGAGCTAGAAACTTGAAATTTACACCAGAACTTCCTTTTATGACGTAGGCAAAGGATAGGACGGGATTTTTGGAAATACATCCCTAAGGGGGTTAAATAGGGGTGCAAAGTTTGTATGAGAGAAACATTATTTTTTGAACTAGAGATTTGAAACTTTGTGGGAAGATCACTTATTAAGATGCAAAAAATGTAGGTACTTTAGTTAGTACAATTCACGCCCCCGTATTCCCAAAAGGTGTAGGCAGAGCACGTGAGACTTATGTTCCAGCGCCACTTTTAGCATAAATGTGGGTAATATACCCACATTTATGCTAAAAGTGGCGTGATAGGTTGTTTGCCCATCGCCCACAACACACTTCAACCCTTCTCCCTTAGTCGACTTTTACAACACCCACGGGAAGAAAGGGGATGGTGAAATTCTAACCCGACACCACACGGGAATAAAAATAATAGGAAATAAAAAAATATTTACCAACGGGTTTTGACGAATGGATGGTTATTCATAAGGGAAGTAAGTCAGTAAGTAGGCCGTTGCCGGCGTAACAATTCAACAGTTATTGCAAAATTACACTTACTACGCGGGCAAAAGCTAGTACTATTATAATCAAGAGGAAATGTCTGCGAGATTCTAGCTTTAAGTATATGTAGGAGGTCAAATTAATCTAAAAACTTACTTCTCATCCGATTTAAAAAAATCTTTCACCAGTTTATAGAATGTAACTTCCGGATGGCTATATTTTATACATTCTTTGTAATACCTCCGCGATGAAATCCGCGCAGGTAGCTAGCATACTTAGTACAAAGTGCTTATGGCAAGTATGTATGGCTTGCAGGACATCCCGGTGTACATTCCGACGAAGACGATGCCGGAGCTGCCGCTGGCGTACGGCGGCCAGCACACGCTGCGCGACGCGCCCAAGAAGGGCCCCCCGCCGCCGCCGCCCACCGCGCCGCCCGCGCCGCCCGCGCCGCCCGCGACCGCGCCGCCCAAGCAGCCTGACAGGCCGCCCGACAAGTCCGCCAAACAGGAGGCAAGTAGAAGCTGATTGCTAGCCAAAAAGTTGCTTAATGCCGGCTGTACACACTGGGCCAACGTTGGCGCGTGAGCATAGGATGCAGCTATGTAAACGAAAGAGATCGAATTATAGCCCTCTCCCTCTAACGCATAGCTGCCTTCTGCTCACGCGCCAACGTTGGCCCAGTGTGTACAGCAGGCTTTATAACTTCCTTTTTAAAATCGCCGTGCAAAATCGAATGAGTTTGAGTACTTTTTTCGGCCTACCTAAGTACCTAAGGTGAGTGAGTAAGAGTATCATACTTTTTTGAAAGTTAGATTCAAATAGTGTTTGTGATCTTATTATTGCATTAATTCGTATAATAAAGCGATAAAATATAAGTAAATTGAATATATTTTTAATTGAAACTACTTATCAAGCAACGAAACTTTTAAAACATGCACTAATTTGTAAAAAAATAAAAATCGGCATGACTGTTCCTCTTGCCCCATGACTGGGGTAAGAGTATCGTACGTACCTAACTTGAACTAGGTTAGCTCCAGCGGATTTACGTATTTAGTAACACAGTTGGTAGACGCTGTCAAGAAAATTAATACCTTAATAAGTTGAAAAACTCTTCAAAATTCTGAGAAACTGCGTTTATACATATGGGCAAGAGTGTCATAGTAGGTGTTATCAGGGGTGACAAACCAGTATTGCTAACACTTAAATAAAAAAAATAATGCTTTGATTTATTTTTAATCACTTTGAAAACTATACTATTTACGAGTACCTATACTCGTAGGTATTACAGTTGTAGTATTTAGTATTAATGCCACTCGTGATTACTTTCGCCTTTAACCAATAAAAATCTTTATATTGTTTTTGTTATAGATATACCAATTAGCCGCATTTTATCAGGTGACAAGAACTGAGGCGATTTTTTTGTTTTGTTCGTAATTGTAATTGTGTCACGATATGGTTGATTATTTATGTTTTTGAGTGCAACATCCGCATCCTTAAATGCCGAAAAATCGCATACCTACGCACAACCCTGAATTAAGCAGTGCCAATTTGTAATAAACATGACTATTTATTAAATAGTGCCAATTAAGCAGTGCCAATTTGTAATAAACATGACTATTTATTAAATAGTGCCAATTAAGCAGTGCCAATTTGTAATAAACATGACTATTTATTAAATAGTCATGTTTATTACAAATTGGCACTGCTTAATTCAGGGTTGTGCGTAGGTATGCGATTTTTCGGCATTTAAGGATGCGGATGTTGCACTCAAATTTATAAAAGGTTCGACAGCCCTGACATGGGGTAAGAGTAGCATATGACTCCCTTCCCCCGGACTGAACTGGCACTCTTGCCCCACTTAAATAATTTGAGGTAAAGAAAATATTGGCTTGATAAAAACTTATAATCGATAGGAATAACAGAAAATAACGATGTAACATAAGAGATAAACTATGAATATTCGACTCACCAACAAACAAATCCGAATTAACAGCCATAAATCACAAAAAAACCGCTTTTGAATTATACACGTGCACTTCCACTTATCACAAGTCGTAACCAGTCAAAATAAACCACGTTTTGTATCAATATGGCGTGTGAAAGAGACATCTATGATTTGATGATAGACTAGACTACTCAACGAGGGAAGTAAAACTTAAGGTGCAATCATGGCTCAATTCACTTCCTTATGAGGACATAGAGAAGATTCTGGAAATAGTCAAGTAAAACATACACAAATACACACACAAACACTTTACAAACACACATACATTTTATTCTTCATTTAAACTGATATTTATATTATTTAATATACTATCCAATTTAATAAAATTTAATAATATGCAGTCTCCTGCGATACAGGCAAAGCCTAGTGCAGGGACTGGTACTTGTACGTGTAAACTATTTTTGCTGAATAAATGTCTTATGTCTTATGTCTTATGATGGAACGAATACACTCCTGCTTGTTTTACCGACGGTACAAAAAGGAGCTCAATTCAAAAGAATTAGCTAGAGAAGCTTTTGACCCTCTTCCCCCGATGTTAATCAGGTTAATCTTGCCCCGACTCACCTTAATAGTTTTAGGCAAAATTAAAACTACTGGTACATTCTAAAAAAACGAAGTTTCGGGCTGCCGTTACCTAAAGACGTCATAAGGGCAGTGCTAGATTAAGACTATACTTACTACTTGATGCCCTTTTTTAACGTTGGGGAAATGCGGTTAAGCTTCCTGTCCTATCGCACGAAGGCAGGACGGGTATGACGGACTAACCCAAGCTGGACTGTCTAAAACCACCAACGACATCTGGCTCCGCCTTGTAAAGGGGGCCTCGCGGGATCGCTCTTGGCATTCAACTGCGTAACTACTTGATGCCCTAAGCAATCCCCAATTCTCCACCCGTGGGCCCCCCCATCCATAAGCAATTTGTTTGTGCTATTTCTGGTGCCCCCAAGAAGACGAGATGCCCTAAGCAACTGCTTAACCCTTTCAGTGCGCATGGCGCCAGGGTCGGCGCCATGGCGTTTGCAAGTCCGCCGTACTGATGACGCCGACTCGGCGCCATAACATTTTTGCATTTATGTCATAAAATCGATTAAGTGGGTTACTTTTTCTTATTTTTTTGTATAATTAACAGACTTAGCTATAATACTCAATACGACTAAAATACAAAATTATCTGTATATATTGTAATATTCGACTCCGAACTTTCATTTCACTTTTTCTGTATACATATAATGGCTTGAAAACATTTCTGAAGTCCTTTAACAAAACATAGAGAAGATAATGTAGGTAAGAAGAAAGTAATTTTGAAGAAAATATATCTAAGTTTAATAGGTTTAAAACCTCTTGCGTCGAGGTCGGCGTCATTCAGGCTTGCGGGTGGACTGCGCAAAACGACTCATTTCAAAAGAGTCGTAAGTGTTGTCGTTGCCAAAGCATAAGTAGCTTTATGTTCACAGCAGTAGTGCTACTTTTCATAAATCACGTCGATTGAGTTGGGAAGAATGCTTTCATGCTACTGCCGTTTTATCAATGTTTGTGGATAAATAAATATATTTTAGGTAAGTAAATACATAAATAAAATAAATAATAAGTAAATAAATATTAGGGGACAATCTTACACGAATCGACTTAGTCTCATAGTAAGCTCAATAAGGCTTGTGTTATGGGTACTAGACGACGATATATATAATAGATAGAAATACTTAAATACATAGAAAACTTCCATGACTCAGAAACAAACATTCATGCTCATCACACAAATATTTGTCCTTACCGGGATTCGAACCCAGGACCTTCAGCTTCGTAGGCAGCGTCACTACCCACTAGGCTAACTGGGCGTACATATTTTATTACTATTCTATGGCCAAAAAAATGGTAGGTTGACGTCTCTATAGTGATTGATACTTCCAACAATTTATTGCGATGATAAGCCGCTGCTGTATTAACCATAACAGCTAAGTAACACAACAAAGGTTCGTGTTATTTATTTTTACAAACTAGACATAAATCATCATCCTGCTACTGATAGCACGCAGGTGGCCTGCGTGGAATGAAAAAACCTGATAAGGACATAAGCAGGTAGTATCGTCATTGTGTGATTTATGGCGTCTGTGATCCTTTTCTCGCAAAGGGCAGCGGTAAAACAAAAGACTGGTTTGTGGAAATAACGCATCAACCCATCCATTTCACGATTTGCACCCGTCGGCCGGCATGACGCCGGCTCGGCGCATCGGGTTTACCGAGCTTTTTGTTAGTTCTGCGCCATAGCGGTGCGCAAAGCGCTGACAGCGTTCGCCCTGAAAGGGTTAATTTGCTTATGGGCTAATCCGGCACAGCAGGGAGGTTAAGTTTTATGGTAATATGTGTTTCAGGTAGCGATTGGCGCGGCGGCGGAGGCGAGCGCGGACATCGAGGTGCCGCGCTCCCCGGCGCGCGCGCCGCACGCGCCGGGCGACGAGCGCGACGGACTCAGCGACCACCCGCCCGCCGCCGTGCTGCTGCTCGTGCTCGGTCAGTACTCACTAGTGTACGGCCTGAATACATCGAGGTGCCGCGCTCCCCGGCGCGCGCGCCGCACGCGCCGGGCGACGAGCGCGACGGACTCAGCGACCACCCGCCCGCCGCCGTGCTGCTGCTCGTGCTCGGTCAGTACTCACTAGTGTACGGCCTGAATACATCGAGGTGCCGCGCTCCCCGGCGCGCGCGCCGCACGCGCCGGGCGACGAGCGCGACGGACTCAGCGACCACCCGCCCGCCGCCGTGCTGCTGCTCGTGCTCGGTCAGTACTCACTAGTGTACGGCCTGAATACATCGAGGTGCCGCGCTCCCCGGCGCGCGCACCGCACGCGCCGGGCGACGAGCGCGACGGACTCAGCGACCACCCGCCCGCCGCCGTGCTGCTGCTCGTGCTCGGTCAGTACTCACTAGTGTACGGCCTGAATACATCGAGGTGCCGCGCTCCCCGGCGCGCGCGCCGCACGCGCCGGGCGACGAGCGCGACGGACTCAGCGACCACCCGCCCGCCGCCGTGCTGCTGCTCGTGCTCGGTCAGTACTCACTAGTGTACGGCCTGAATACATCGAGGTGCCGCGCTCCCCGGCGCGCGCGCCGCACGCGCCGGGCGACTAGCGCGACGGACTCAGCGACCACCCGCCCGCCGCCGTGCTGCTGCTCGTGCTCGGTCAGTACTCACTAGTGTACGGCCTGAATACATCGAGGTGCCGCGCTCCCCGGCGCGCGCGCCGCACGCGCCGGGCGACGAGCGCGACGGACTCAGCGACCACCCGCCCGCCGCCGTGCTGCTGCTCGTGCTCGGTCAGTACTCACTAGTGTACGGCCTGAATACATCGAGGTGCCGCGCTCCCCGGCGCGCGCGCCGCACGCGCTGGGCGACGAGCGCGACGGACTCAGCGACCACCCGCCCGCCGCCGTGCTGCTGCTCGTGCTCGGTCAGTACTCACTAGTGTACGGCCTGAATACATCGAGGTGCCGCGCTCCCCGGCGCGCGCGCCGCACGCGCCGGGCGACGAGCGCGACGGACTCAGCGACCACCCGCCCGCCGCCGTGCTGCTGCTCGTGCTCGGTCAGTACTCACTAGTGTACGGCCTGAATGAACATTTGAGCAAACGAGTCGCTCGTAATCGCTTGATAACGTCGCTATCATTGAGCTCTCGTCTATTTTACGTCACTTATTCTATCCGAAACAGTGAGAGCACATTCTGTCAAACGAATGCAAGCAAAATATACTTAAGTTAAGTAGTTTTTTGGTTGCGATTATTTAGATAGATATGATTGACTGTTACAGTTTGGGAGTTATTCGTATTGGAGTGGTTGTTTGTGTTTCCCGGCAGGCGTGCTGATGACGGCGAGCATGGCGGTGCTGGCGGGCTGCCGCGCGCGCGCGGCGCGGCGCCGGCTGCGGCGCGGCAAGTCGCCGTTCGCGCACGACGCCGACTACCTCGTCAACGGCATGTACCTGTAGACTACACACTACTTACACACGACTATTACACTGTACACGCCGACTGTGTTACTGATGAGACGCGTCAAGTACGGAGTACTGGGGTACTTGTGCATATTAGCCGTGTGAGACGTTTTATAAACAAAGTGATACTTATATCTTATACAATGTTCGAGCCGTATCAATTTTGACAGTAGGTACCTACCGACTTTAGATTTCGATATCCCGATGTTCCGAGCTGTGCTTTTTCGGCGGAACTGTCGGATTTATTTTGCGATTGGACTAAAGTAGGCCATCATTTATAAAGAATATTACATGATATCAAATTTTTATGCGAATTATAACTAGTAAGAAATATTATATAAATCATTTTGCATTAAAAGCCAGGCTGATGTGTTTCGGGTAAATTCTTTCTTCTTCTACTATGGTAGAAGAGAATTTCTGCAGAATCCGAGGGCTTTGCAGCATCGCACGGTGGAATTAGGTACCTATTAAAGTCTGCATCGTGCTCAAGGTACAAAATAGTGCGATAACGTTATTATTATCATTCTCACGTTTTAGTACATTGTGATACAAGTGAGGTATGTGGATATTTACATCAGAGGCGGAATTATCACGCGAGCTGCAGGTGAGCGTGATAAGAGAGCCGAGGATGTAATTATCAAAGCTCACGCGTTTCATACGACGTTTTTCAACACATTTTGCGACGATAAAATCCTTTTCATAAGATGTAAGTTTTATAGGCCTGCAAAGTTATTTTCTTTACTTATTGATGGTAACAGGTTTTTACGGTATCACCGTAATTCGTTCCATTCGTTTTTCGTTCAATTCGTATTTCGTTTCTTTCTATATTCGTCACACATTCTTTATTCGTCTTGTTTGATGTCTCTATATCTTCCTAAGACTAATTCTGTAACTTATGTCTCATTCTTAATAAATCTTAATCGTTTCGTCACGGTCTTCCTAGGACTCTTCTTCATTATTCTTTGTCAATTTGGTCTCATTCAATTATTCGCCTAAATTTTTTGCATAAGTTCGATGTTGGTCACATTGTAATTAGTCTCATTCGTTTTCACTTTTCAGTCGAATTCTAAGTTCGTTTCATTCGTTTTGCGTCTTGGTCGCTATTTGTAACTGCCTTTTCCCGTCAATCTTAAATTATCATTATAATAGCGATTATAATAATAATATAATAAGCCTGATATCATCCTGACAGATCGATCTAAGAGTCAGACAATACTCGTCGATATCACTATCCCCCCTGACGTGAACGTCGTGAAGGCCGAGAAGGACTAAACGTCCATTCCCGACTCTAGTAAACTGCGAATAAAAATCTATGAATGCAGTTATTCATATTTCGACAAAAAAAATGTTCGTCTTGAGAAAAATTTGCTATCTCAAGTATTTTTAAAGTTACCCCTTTCAGATATATAAAGGTACTCTTAGTCTCTGTGGTTACCCCTCAGGGCCCCAATTTTTTCCATCCTGTAGGTACCTATATGTCCCCAGTTGCACAAAGAAACGTCGCTTCATAAATAGGCAAATTTCAAAATAATCAAAAGCCTTCAATTACTAAATTTTAATTTATTTATTAAACTATGAATAGACGATTCGGCAAACAAGTTATGAATACAGCGACTAAGACGTACGTCGTAGGTACGGGACGAGTAGCGAACGTGCCCAAAAAAGAACGAGACGAATTGCCAATAACGACAAAAAAAGAGAGAGACCAATAACGAATGTGACTAAAGATAAAGTGCGAATGATACTAAAAACGAGAGAGACAAACAAAGACATGTATGGTCCTAGGAAGACCGTTACGATTATAATTTACTTTAAAAACAAAGTTTTAACCGACTTCAATTTAGTAGGTACTCCGCCAATGCACGAGAACATTTCCACATTTATTTTCCTATTTACCACATGAACTGATTTCCGAGAGCAAATGCGTTGATTTTTAGAGAAAAAAACCGAATCGCTGTATCTGGGCCTATAATATTTGAGGACTTCCGTCGATTCCACAAGGATCACCTTTGGCACTTCATTAGTTGCTATTTCAACGGAATCTTATCAGAATCTGTGATATACTTTTGTACTCTTAAGTACAATAATTGAGGAATTCCATAAGTCATCTGTGGCTGTGGTCTTCATCATCAATTCCAGTCCACCAAATTTATGATTTCCGGGTCACTACACGCGTGCCTAATATAATTGAGGAGTTCCCTCAATTCCTCATGGATCCCATCATCCAACTGAATTTTTGAAAAAAAAGGGACCCATCTTGAAGCATACATCTACTTACAAACAAAAAAAATGTACGAATCGGCTCATTAATGACGAAGTTCTGAGGTAACAAACATTGAGAATGTCCTCCTTTTTTTTGAAGTCGGTTAAAAATACGATTAAGATTTATTAAGAATGAGACAAGTTACAGAATTAGACTTAGGAAGATAGAGACACATAGCGAACAAGACGAATAAAGAATGTGTGACGAATATAGCATGACACGAAATACGAATTGAACGAAAAACGAATGGGACGAATTAAGCTGATACCGTTGTTACTCACATATCCTATACATCGCCAAGAATTAGCGTCCATTCTATTGATCACTTTTCTAGTCACCACGAGTCAACATTTATTCTTTCTGTGAAATCACACTGATATTATATAAATAAATGTGGATAACCTATATTGGCGCGCAATAGTTTTTTTTCGTGTAGTTTGTGCAGTGCGCGCGCAGCTTGTGTTAAGCCAGACTTACCGCGTGTTCACACTGCGTCCGTTTCCGTGTCCGGGAGGCATCCCTCTTTTTCTCGCTTGCGATGTTTCGCCCGTTGTTTGCGAAAGAGACGGATGCCTCCCGGACACGGAAACGGACGCAGTGTGAACACGCGGTTAGATCTACGAAATCTCTAAACAGCCAATACAAAATAAAATAAATATTTTCGTTTTAAAATGTTTTATTAATTCATGTAAAATGTTATAAAAAGTGAATAGTTTTACTAAATTAAACGTTTCTATACCTATCATATCCAAAAAGAAATAGTCAATTAATGAACAAAAAGGATTTAATTTGTTTAGTCGTGTAAGAATCCATTTGTTTTATAACATTACGACACTCATGTGTTATGGTTATATCCCGATTAAGTCACGTTGGCACCTTGCAGCAAGATGTATGCTGAACACGGTGCATTCTTAAATTAACCGGGTTGTACAGAATGTACAGCTTTTTTTTTATGTTCGGCAAATGGGTTCTTACTCGACTATACAAATTAAATCCTTTTTGTTAATTAATTGACTATCTCTTTTTGGATATCTTATAGAAACGTTTAATTTTGTAAAACTAAGTATTCACTTTTTATAACATTTTACTAATAAGTAATATTTATTTTATTTTGTATTGGCTGTTTAGAGATTTCATCTAAGTCTGGCTTAACACATGCGCGCGCACTGCGCAAACTTCACGAAAAAAAACAGTTGCGCATTATAGGTTATTTGGGAGCCAATAATGCACGGCCCAATAATGTACACTTTTTGTGGACGCGGATTATTGGGTCGTGCATTATCAGGGCGGACAAAAATGGCTTGTCATAAGCGAACTCTGTCTTAGGTCGGTTAGGTTAGGGTTCACTTGTGTCCCTCAGACCAGAAAGAGACACCGACCGAGGGGTGGCGTCGACTCGCTGGAGATTATTAGTCCGCACAGATGACCGTCCCAATGTACATGGATTATCATGCTGTACATTATTGGGCCGTGCATTATCAGCTCGTACAAAATTGGCTTCGAATTATTGCCCCGGACCAAGTTTGCTCAGGGTGATAATGCACGGCCCAAATAATGTACAGCCTGATAATCCATGTACAGTATGGACGCGGATTATTGGGCTGTACATTATTTTGACCGTGCATTATTATGGCTGTACATTAACCGGCACCGGTTATTTCACAGATGTTTGTAAACATTGTTAATGCGTGTTTGGTTATTAACAAAAATGTTGACTCGTGGTGACTATAGAAAAGCGATAAATAGAATGGACGCCACTGGAAATTCTTGGCGATGTAAGTATACAATACCTATGTGAGTAAAAAAACCTGTTGCCATAAGAAGAAAATAACTTGGCAGGCCTAAATTTTCATGTTATGAAAAGGATTTTTTCCTCGCAAAATGTGTTGAAAACGTCGTATGAAACGCGTGAGCATCGATAATTACATCCTCGGCTCTCTTATCACGCTCACCTGCAGCTCGCGTGATAATTCCGCCTCTGATGTAATTATCAACATACCTCACTTGTATCACAATGTACTTACTATTACAAAAAGATGAGCACGATCTCCACGGAGGGAAGTTGTTGCAACACATGGAGCCAGACTACACAATACACATACCTCCTTAGGCATACCTATCTATATAACTACGTCCCTCGACGGGACCGCGGATGTAGTTTTAACGTTAAGTTAGTAGTTAACGCTCCATTTGTTTGTCTCGTTTGTCTAGACGTAAAAATACCTGAAGTTGTTCGGATTAAGTTTCCAAATAAATATTATAGATCTGTTTACAACGATTTTTATTGAATTTGTCATAGAGAATTCCCTGGACATTAACTTAAGGGGCTACCCGAGGTTTTCATCGATTTTTGACAGTTTTGAATCGTATCTCCTACTTTTGCATTACAGATAGAATTATAAATCAAACGGCTATCGGTTCTTCAATCTTTTATCTCCATTTTGGCCCACCGGATTTTGAAACAAATGAATGCTTAATTTTGTATGTTTTTTTTTTAAACATTGTCTAAAAAAACACTTAAATTTCGTATCTCTATTGACGTGAAAGATCTAACATAATACGAAATCTACATTACTACTTCGTCTGTGACGTCTCTAAAACTGGTCCAAGGTTTTCATTATAAACCAATTAACACAAAAGTTATGTCCAGAAAACCAGTTTTATGGCCTAAGATTGTTCAACTTTGATGCCAAATATCTTGAAAACAATGAGCTTTGAAGTAAATATGGGATAGGTACTATCTATATTGCTTAAAGTCGTTGTTATTAATATAATAAGCTACAAAAACAATAGAAAACTAAGGGATTCAGATCGAAGGTCATTGGCGTATGGGAGCCCCTTAACACAAAACCCTAAGTACCTATCTAATGTTTAAAAACTAGTTAACTAGTAGGTAATATAATTTACTCTAAAAACAAAGTTGTAACCGACTTCAATTTAGTAGGTACTGCAGCGTTAAATCTTCTGCAGAACAACATTGCCGCTTGAACCGTTTAGTTTTTATTACTGATTTTAGTTTCTGCGCCATCTAACGCATTTTACATGAACTTTTTCCTTCAGGATTCGTGGTCGCTTGTGTTTTTCTGTTATTGTTGACAGGCGCGTCTAAAACTTTTAGGTTTCTCCTATAGATCGCGTACATTATTCATAAGCTCGTGGGCTTACTACCTTTTCTAGCGGTTTTGTATGGTCAATTCGATACTGGTTGGTGTTTTAGATTTCTATTCAAAATTTCAAATATGAATTATTCTAGATTTTTATTGGTAGCTGTCAGTTTTGAGAGAACTGAAAAAATTAATTGATGGAAAAAGCGGGTTGGCGACAACAACGTTTTGCATTTAATTTTTGCTTCGGCTACAGTGTCAGTATTGTTAGGCTGGTGCTATAGTTCAGCCCCGATTTATCCGGCTGAGTCAGAGTGTTACACGTTAAGAGTTATCCAGTGATCCCTCAGTTGTGGGACAGCGTTACGGAGTGTGTGGCCACAGAAGTCAAGGCCTATCCTCGTCGTCGATAATTGTCGCCTGCGTAAACGTTGCTAGCGTTGTAATTTCTACTTTTCTTCATCGAAGGCCAGATTTTGGAAACAAACTGGGTATGTATTTGGGGTTTTTATTCTGTGGCGGCATTTAGTCGAGTTAGCGTAACTGTAGTACTTACCATTAATTCTTATTTGTAGCTCTTGGTTACGGGCTACGCGTCGAGCCCTAACGTCTCCATCTTGTACCGTCGCCTTACGTGCGGGCGCGAGGGTCCTCGCCAGCGCGTCATTATTGATGGTACAACACCACGAGTACCGCAGATGTGCTGGTTCGCCGGAGGTGATGATTCAACGACCCTGAGAAGACTGCGTGGAAACGGTGCTCGGATCGTCGGCGGTCGATAAGTGCGACGCGTAGTTTTTAAGCCGGGTTTCGGTAGACCCTTTTGTTAAACCAGACGTTCTTAACGTATATGTAAATTGTCTGCCCTGTATTAGGTAAGGATTTCACGTAAATTTATTTCCTTGCGCAGCTGCTCACGTTTGGTGACGATCAATCTTTGAACGGGATTATATCATCTGTTCCCTTTCCCTAAATTCCTAAAGGCACTTGCACGCCTCCGTACAAGATTTTTTTGGCATACTTATTTGGCAATCATCCCTATTTCTCTCTGCTATCATCATTCTAAACGCACTTATTTATATATATCCTCTTCATACAATCGTTAATTCTTTACGTCACGCGTCCTGATCAAAGTGTGTTTCCAGCGTAGAAAGCGCGTTTGATTTAGTTTTAAACGAACCGGCAATGCCGTGTTCTTTTGGAACTTTTACGTGTTCCGTTTGTGATTTCCTTAGCCTTATCTAGCCTAATTTTCCGTCCTGGACACCCGGTCCGGCTTACGGCTTCATTTATATTTTTGTTACAAACGTTTGAATAATTTTACAAATAAATTTTACGTGTTTTGTCAGTGTTTATTTCTTTAAATTACTACAGTACCTACTCCGCCAAGCCACGTGAACATTTCCACATTTATTTTCCAATTTAGTTACTGTTATGTATGTTAACCTTCTTGGTGCGCTGGTATTAAACCTTGCAGTGCACCCTCTGGTCACCTATTGTGACATTTCCATTCCTTCAATAAATATCGTTGAGTAAAGATGCGTTTTCCTACTTCGGAGATATCCTTAAGTCTTCCTGGTCAAGGATTTATCAACTGGCGACGAGATTAAACGATTTTCACGTGAGCAAGCACAGAAAAACGAATATGAGCGTTTGTTAGGAAAAAATATATGATAATAAAATGGCAGTCGGTCGTGTTGAAACATTTGACATCCACAAAGACAATTGGGAGGCGTACAAAGATCGTCTGGAGCAGTACTTTGTGGTAAACGATGTTAAAGAGGCGAGGAAAGTGCCGCTGTTGATCACGCTGATTGGGTCGGGAGCCTACGAGTTGCTGGTGACTTTGTGCACTCCGAATAAACCGGCGAGTTTAACATATGATCAAATTGTAGAAAAGTTGACTAAGCACCTGCAACCGAAACCAAGTGTTTTAGCCGAAAGATTCAGGTTTCGTCAACGCAAACAAGCGAAGAATGAATCAGTGGCAGAGTATATAGCGGACCTAAGGAAATTAAGTCGATTTTGTGAATTTGGTACCTGGCTGGACGAGAGTATTCGCGACCAATTCGTTTGCGGGCTATACAACGACAGCATAAGGTTACGCTTGTTTATGGAAGAGGACCTTAAGTTACAGACGGCGTCAGAGTTATCGATGGCTATGGAGACGGCGGAAATCAATGCAGCGGCAGTAGATCACAGAAGTAATGCTACTAGAACCGGCCGAGACACCAGTACAGCGGCGGACTGTTATGCCATGGGAACGAGAAGTACCTCGCAGGCGAGGCCAAGTGGGAGCTATATGAGCAGCGTAAAAGCTGGCACGGCAAGTGGACGCATTCGGACATGGCCAAGCACGGAGCGACATGATTACGGCGGTGGCCGCTCGCAGATGGCAGCGATGGAGCCTTTGCGTGGGAAGAACATTGGGCAATGTTTAACGTGTGGCCGGGCGGGCCATGCGTCAGAAACTTGCAAGTTTAGGTTATATACTTGTAGGGTGTGCAATCGGGAAGGACATTTGAAAAAAATGTGCCCGCGATTAGCAAGCGTCGCGGGACACAATTACGTGCAAGCTAGGACCGACTCACCACAATCAGACGACTTGGAGGTAAACTTTTCATTTGTTAAGCTAAATGAGAGTGAGGCTAATTATAAACCGTATACATTAACAATTAATGTAAACAATGCTGACTTAGTAATGGAAATTGATACAGGTAGTCGAATTTCCTGTATTAGCTCACAGTGCTATGACACTTATTTTAATAATTGTACAGTAGAGTCGCGCAATTTACGATTACGGTACTATACGGGGGAAACAGTACACACCTTAGGTAAGATCAAACCGGTCGTTAGATGGGGTGATTTAGCGAAAACCTTAGACTTGTATGTCATCGATAATGGTAAAACCAATCTGTTGGGGAGGGAATGGTTAGAAGAATTAGACATACCAGTGTTTAGCCCATCCATGCAATTGTTAAATCTTGTGAGATGTTTGATGTGAAGGAATTTAGTTCCAGGTTTGAAAATGTTTTTGCGGATGGACTGGGACGGTATAACGGCGGTCTGGTCACTTTGCGGGTTAAGGACGGCGCGCGACCGGTGTATCTGCGCGCACGTCCGCTAGCGTACGCACTGCGTGAGCCAGTGGAGCGCGAGCTAGAGCGTCTGCAGCAAGAGGGAGTCATTACGCCTGTGGAAACATCTGAGTGGGCCACCCCGATAGTGCCAGTTGTCAAATCTGATGGAAGCTTGCGGTTATGCGGCGATTATAAGTTAAGTCTGAACAGATGTCTAGAGGTGGACCGTTTTCCCTTACCCAAAATAGATTTGTCGCAAGCGTACGCACAGCTGGTACTGGATGATACTGCTAAATATACTGTGATAAACACTCATAAGGGTATGTTTAGATACAACAGACTCATTTATGGTTTGTCTTCAAGCCCAGGTATCTTCCAGAGGATTCTGGAGCAGCTGTTTGCTGATATACCGAGAGTAGGTGTATTTTTAGACGATGTAGTAATCACGGGGGCAGACGATAAAGAACATCTAGAAAATTTAACTAGGGTTTTCGAGCGCTTGAATAAATATGGATTGAAAATTAAAAAACAAAAGTGCTCCTTTATGGCAGAGTCTATAACCTACTTGGGGTACGTAGTGAATAGCGAGGGAATCCATACGTGTCCTAAGAAAGTAGAGGACATTTTGAAAGTAGCCGCTCCTCGTAACATTACGGAATTACGATCTTTCATTGGGATGACGATGTATTATGCTAAGTTTGTCAAAAATATTAGCACGCTACTGACACCTTTGTACGCACTCTTAAAGAAAGAGGTTAGATTTGTATGGACAATCAAGTGCGAGGAGGCTTTTACTAAAGTCAAACAATTGCTAGCTTCCAGTGAGGTGTTAGTACACTACTCGCCTGACCTTTCCCTGATTTTGACAACGGATGCGAGTAGCCAAGGGTTGGGAGCGGTGATTTCACACAGAATGCCAGATGGATCTGAACGAGCTATAGCCTATGCTTCGCGAGTTTTAAACAAGGCGGAATTGGTGTACTCCCAAATCGAAAAGGAGGCCTTAGCAATAATTTACGCGGTTAAAAAGTTTCACCAATACTTGTATGGCCGTCGTTTTATTCTACGGACTGACCACAAACCACTAGTGACGATATTTGGTGATAAAGCAGGAATTCCCGTGATGGCGGCCAGCCGAATGCAGAGATGGGCGGTGATCTTAGGCGGCTACCAGTACAACATTGAGTACATTGCAACCGCGAAGAATAACGCGGATGCATTGTCAAGATTGCTACCACCAGGAGAAGGGGGAAGTCCAAGCACGGAGGTAACTTACTTGAACTTCGTACAAAGTTTTCTTCCAATTACCAGCAAGGACATTAAAAAAGAGTCCGAAAAAGATGAAACTCTGAGAAAGATTATTCACTTTATTAAAGGTGGCTGACCCAATGACAGTTCCGATGAGCAAGTTAAGCGGTATTTTGCACGGAGAACCGAGCTGTACATAGAAGGGGGCTGCATCATGTGGGGGTACCGTATGGTGATTCCGACGACTCTGAGATCCAGAATACTAAAAGAGCTACATAGCACTCATCAGGGAATAGTGAAGATGAAGGGGGTAGCCCGCAGTTTTGTTTGGTGGCCGGGCATCGACAGTGAAATTGAGCAGGTCTGCAAAAGGTGTCAAATTTGCACAGCAGAAGCAAGAGCACCAACAAAGGCTACGCCCCAACCGTGGCAGTTCCATCAGCAACCCTGGAGCAGACTCCACATCGATTTATTGGGCCCCTACGAGGGCAAAACTTTCTTTGTCATGATTGACGCGACGACAAAGTGGATTGAAGCGTTTGTGATGTCAAGGACTACGGCGGCTGCCGTTATTAAACTTCTCATGGAGACGTTTGCTCGATTCGGTTTGCCAAAGGAGGTGGTCTCCGATAACGGACCTCCTTTCTCCAGCAAAGAGGTAGAGGATTTTATGTGCTTGAATGGGATAATTCATACTTTCAGTGCACCTTACCACCCGGCATCAAATGGTGCTGCTGAGGGTGCCGTAAAGTTGTGCAAGCGGGCGCTAAAGAAAGTTACAAGAGAAGGAGTTAACTTAGATGTGGCATTGCAGTCTTACTTATTATACTACCGCAATTGTGTACACAGTACTACCGGAGAGACGCCGGCCATCATGTTACAGAAACGAGCGCTTCGCTGCAGACTAGATTTACTGTCACCCGCGGTAGCAGTCGAGCAGCGGGTTTATCAAGCCCAAAGAAGGCAAATGGAAAGGGATATCGAAAAACCGCCAAGACAGATGGGTAGCAGAGATCCGAGATGCGAGAGTTCACTGGCAAAAGTAATTGGGTCCCGGGGGTAGTTTCAGAAGTGAAAGGAACTCGTAATTTTCTTGTTGCTAGGGGGGATGGCACCACAGGGCATCGGCATGTAGACCAGCTCAAAGAAAGGTTTGTTTTAGCTGAGACCGGTGAACCAGGAGGTGGAGAGATTGATATACCAGGAGATGGCGAGAATGACGCACCAACCCCGCAGTTACCAACCCAAAATGACGCATCAAGTTCTGCCCCCAGTCAGAAAGCTTTAGGTCCTCCACAGGCCAGCATCGCCATTAATCCGCCCGTCCCAGTCCAGGTCGCGGAGGGCAAACGCGTTAGGAAACCTCCAGTCCGATATGGTTTTGAGTTTGATTGAGAGGGTATATATAGAGTGAGTTTTCATTGACGAGGTGTCATTTTGTGTTATTATGTTGTTATGTTTATTTGTACTTAGTATATAGTTATTTGCCTACAAAATGTAGCTATTTTTGTATGTGCTAGTGTTAATTAAGAAAGGGGGTGTTATGTATGTTAACCTTCTTGGTGCGCTGGTATTAAACCTTGCAGTGCACCCTCTGGTCACCTATTGTGACATTTCCATTCCTTCAATAAATATCGTTGAGTAAAGATGCGTTTTCCTACTTCGGAGATATCCTTAAGTCTTCCTGGTCAAGGATTTATCAGTTACCTACCACATGAACTGATTGCCGAGAGCAAATGCGTTGATTATTTTATTAGAGAAGACAAGCAAATCGCCTGTAGGTTATGTGGGCCGACAATATTTGAGGACTTCCGTAGATTCCTCTAGGATCACCTTTGGCACTTCATTAATCGCTATTTCAACGGAATCATATCAGATATTGTGACGTACTTTTATAGTTTAAAGTACATAATTGAGGAATTACAACTTCACCAAATGTATGATTTCCGGGTGTACATTTTTTATTTATTTATTTATAATAACAATACGTCTATCATTACAGTTTCCCAATGCGATAGCGTAGCAAATTAATAACACGACAAATATAGGGTACTTACATACTACATAATTCTAAGACTTGAAATAACATAACACATACAAAGTAACTTTAGTGAATTCATTCAGAGAGCAGTGGAATACATCAACCCTAGTTGCAACTTGATTGAGCGTGCGCAGAGCCCTTGTCCAGGGGGGCGCCGCGCGCAGCAGTTTTTTTTTGTATTTTTTTGTATCCGTTCCAACATAAATTGGTACTTAGCTTCGTGCGGGCTCCAGACACTAGAGTTGACCTCCAAGTGGCTTTTTACGAGAGCTTCATACAGTGCACGGATAGCGCTTAAGTTGGAAAAACCCTGTGCCTGACGCAAAACAAACCCTAAGTTTCTGTATGCTTTTTTACAAGTCCTAACAATTTGATCGATCTCTGAACCGAAGGTCAGCTGTGAAATGCACGCCCAGATCGCGCACCTCCGTGACACGCTCAATCGGTGTTCCTTCTACCGCGTATCGATGGTGTATCGGATTGTACTACAAGCAGGTATGACGCGTAGCAAACCAGAAATAAAACGAGTAAGTAGAAGTATATTCAACATTTTATTCACCAGTTACTTAGTATGTCACATCACATATGGTCGATCGACAGTACATTGGTACCGTAATGAATGATATGTATGATGCGGGGTCGGGCCGGCCGTCCGCTTGGACCGCGACGACGTTGCGTATACCTACAGTAGGTAATGTACCTACATGCCCACCCGCGCCCCGCACGCGGCACGCGTCGCCTTGCTATGCTACTCAAAATTAAAAAAAAAAAAAAAAAAAATTATTTACTACTACTACTCAATATACCCGGCAACAACGCCGCCCCCACACCGCGTTAACTTAACAGTGATTGTGGTCGTTGATATGCAGTACCTAGATAATTAGCTGCTTCAACGTCTGGACGGGAAATAATGCGGTTATGGTAAACTAGCTTCTGCCCGCGACTCCGTCCGCGTGGAACTCGTTTATATCGTAGCTCCATACAACTTTTACCCCCCATGTCACCCCCTTAGGGGATGATTTCCGGGATAAAAACTATCCTATGTCCTTCCCAAATTTCATCTCAATCGGTTCAGCGGTTTCAGCGTGAAGAGGGGAGGCAGACAGACAGACAGGCGCACTTTCGCATTTATAATACTTATGTTAGTGTGAAACTTTAAATGAAAATTATTTATTCGTAACAAACAAATATATCTATCACATACATACATATATTATAAAACTATTTAATGACTTAGGTACAACTATCTGTTACGAAATGGCCTCAGCATAAAGGTGGTTTTCCACCGGATGAGCGCGGATTGAATTGATTTTTTATTTGCACGCTAAATTGAACCGTACTGCTGTACTGTTAGAGTGCAAATCACACTGAAGATTATTTTCAAGCGCTTGACATCGCGGGAAAATTTCTTCAGTGTAATGTGCATTCTACGGCAATACGTTTCAATTTAGCGTGCAAATAAAAAATCAATTCAATCCGCGCTCATCCGGTGGAAAACCACCTTTATGCTGGCTCACGTCACGAGCCAGCGCTGCGCTGGTCTTCCGTCGAGAACGGTGTGGATGGGAAATTAAATAAGACACCTAACCGTGAATGTACCGCGAACATTGGACCAGCAAGCGATAAGTATGCCAACTCTTGAAAAAAGGTGCCACACGTTTACAACAAATGCGTCCTTAACAACAACAAAATTACATGTACACATATGTTTGTCGATGGTTGTACGATTTCACGTGTCGGCATTAAATATAATGATGTTATATTAATAGCTGTACCGGCGATTACGCCACTTATGAATGTCTACGTTTATACGTGCTCCTAGCTAGTACCTATACATTTACCTTGGTTATCAATATAATCATTCAACGACATCAGTTGATCTATCAAGTCTACAATCAACAATCAAGAATCAAATTATCTCAGGTGTACAACCCGTACCATGGCCTACACCCGGCGTCCATTTTGCCAACCAAGGGCTATTGCATAACGAAGTCCCGATCCATTGGTGATTTTATATAAAAGAACGAGCAGCCCGTTTCTCAAAGATGAAAACCGACTTCCGCATGTCGATATTAAAAGTTTCAAGCTTTTGAGAAATAGTTCATCCAGTCAATGAACTGACTTGTTTGGAAAAAATACAATTTTGGATATAATTTATAATGGCAGTTTTTTTCCAACGGATATATTATCAATTAGATAGTTGCCATACCTATACAAAATATCAGACATCAAAAAAATTACAACTTCCCTAGCTTCTGAAAGGTTTTTTATCTTTAATTTGGTTTATTTACCTACATTTGCTCTATAAGTCTATAACATTCAAGATAAAACACAAAAAGACAACATATGCTTCATTTAAATCTATATAAGTAATAGGGGTGTAGACACTAAATAAAATAATCAATAATGTCATATTTTCTCGAAAAAGGATTAAAAATGTACTCAAATGGAGAAAAAATCAACGCAAAAGGTTAAATAATCACGAAGTTATAAGTGTCCAAAGTTTTAAGAAGGGGTATGTTCTGTCCCTTTTTCGCAAAACGCAACTTCATATGAAACGATGACGCTGGAAGATTGTGACGTCACTAGAAGACGGCAATGTGCCGTGCCCATCGTGTTCGGCGGCGCCGTCGTCGCGGCCCCCCGGCAGCATCCCGTCACGTGACGTCACACACTGTTTGCCTTTTCTCTCTCTAACAAGCAATATTAAAACGGTTGTAGCTTCATAATTCTTTGAGATATCTGAATGTGATTTTCGTTCGTTCGTTTTCGTTTCGCTTATTTTTTTGCCTTCTTTCTTTTGGAGTAATAATAATTTTCGTGTCTACACCTCTATTACTTTCGGGTGGAAAGTTTGTTGGATTCATGAATAAAGCATCTTAGCATAACGTTTTAAAATGAAATAAACAATTAAAACTAATATAAATTAATGTTTTTCAAAACCGTATTTTTCCTGCAGTAAAATGGGCCCCAGTCGCCGTTTCACAAAACTACAAGTTACCAACCCTTGTAAATATCTGACCGATCACCACTTTTGTCACGACATGGACCCCGGTCAGCACTTAGTCTTTGTTGGCATAAGTGCTCACTTGCACAAACGGTCATTGGAAAAGTCATTATCTGTAGTAGTGACTAGTGAGTAACGGCCGTAATTCATAAACGTTCCACAAGCCTAGTTTAACTAAAATGGCGTTAAAATTCATTTTCACCTCAGCAGCTCGAACAAGCATATTTTGCTGCGTGAAAACAGTGTGCTAAATGCGATTTTGCTCACTCCGTGAGACAAAGTAGCTTTTTAATTTTGATGCGGAGCACTGACATTTCGTCGTATGGGGTCTATTACAAGTTCAGAATATTTGAACTTTATTAGCGCTGTCCCTTTCATTCCATTACGAAAAATGAAAATGGCAGACATAGGTCGATCCATAGTGCGACCATCGAATTTCAAAGTAGACCCCCAAACACAGAATAAATAATAGTACAAGTACAGAAGACCCTCTGTTTTGATGTTCACGAATGCCGCCTTTTTACGTGCCTATTAATTATTATTAGCAACGGACCGCACGCCAGCCGCGCGTCATTGAGTTCTATTGCCCGGCGCGAAGGTCGACATTACTCCGCACCTTGCCGAAGATAGGGTTGTCACTTTTTTAAACGTCGTTGGTGGCAAACGAGCGTACGGTCCGCCTGATCGTAAGCGGATAGCTAGCTTAGCGGTAGCTTTGCACTATTATCTATTCTGTGTTAGAACTTGCACCCGACACCGCCGCGGCGTCGGCGCCGCGGAGGTGGCAAGTGGCGCGCCTCGACGACAATAAGATATTTAAATGTACCACCTAGACATCTTGTACCTATCCGTGATCCAATAATATACACACACAGAATACGCGAATTATAAATATTTGATAGCACGCGTGATCTACATGCATACATTTTACACTTAGCAGCTACTTAGGTAACACCGAAAACATAACAGGCGTGTGACCGCGAACCGTAACGGAGATCGTAAAGTCTATCTCCGTCTCTGTCACACTTACTATTCGAGTGACAGAGACGGAGATAGACTTTACGATCTCCGTTACGGTTCGCGGTCGCACGCCAGGTGTAAATGAGTCCAATAAGTACTGATTTATTTAATCACAATTCGGGATTTTCGTTTGATGTATATGTATACATATGTAGATATGCCGTTGACAGATACCTATTTAATTCAAGTATAACATTGTGCTGTTTTACTTGATTCTTGTGTTCGATTTACTATGAAAATATAGGTATAAATGAGCATTTAGTGCTTACTACCTCACCTTTCGGTATCCTTTTCACGCGTCGGAACATAGAAAAACGTGCAATCCCAATTTTGGTCATTATTTGTGCAACCCGCAGCAATGCAATATATACCGTTGCCCTTACTTTATACATCGTATTTACGCGCTTGCGACGTTGGTATGCGGGAGACACGCGCGCGAGTGTCGCGGGCCACGGCGGGGCAACCACTGAATAAGCAGATCCGGATCTGCCGCCGGCATGTACTTATAATTTCACGCAGATCGGCGGAGTGACCCCCCCCTGCCCCAAATAACGCGACACAAGTAACACGTTCGAAAACTATCAAATTAACAAGTTTAAATTACCAAAAATACAAAGGAATTTTCTATTGAAGATAATTTAAATAAAAGATCTCAGAATAAACTCCGTTTTTCATAATAAATAGGTAAACATGAATTTTATAACGCTAGCTAATTAATATTTCTAGTTTAAACAATCTTAAATTTTATGAACGTATACCACAGATGCAGTTTCCAAACGCAACGCGGCGGCCCGCCCCTTTAAAAAAAATGCGCGCTGTTAATTTGTTTCAGAATTTATTAGGTATATTATTCTTCATTCTTGCGTTATTGATATTGGTTTTAAATATAAAAACGACTAGGATAAATCAATTCTCTATCTAACTAGGATATACAGTGAAGTCAGTGACGGCTAGTTTTTGGTGTGCACGCGAGATACACGTAATATCCTTGTGATAATGATAAATATTTCTAAAATATCTCGAAGATATTCGTAAAATCTGTGAATTTTAACAATATTACGGTTAATTTTTGGTGCTGTGTTAGTGTCGCATAGATACTGAAATATCCTTTGGTGTCTCGCACCTTTGTCTCGCCTTTCTAGTATTGACTAACGGCGCGGCCGGCGCTGATGAGTTAAAACAAGCACTAACGAACGCCTAATTAAGTTTTCTTCCTGAACAATCTTGAGACGAATAGGTAAAGTGGCCGTCAATAGAACTTGCTAACTATGTAAACAAACCGTCATACTGAAATTGACATTAAATGTCAATTTCAATACATTGTTTGTTTACATAGTTAGCAAGTTCTATTGACGGCCACTTTACGTGATACTATTATATATTTTACAGTACATATGGTGCTACTTTCCCCCACTACTGCGGAAAAGAGCACTTTTCGTGCATATGTCGAAACTTTAAAGAGCCATATGTACAGTAAAACGTTGTACGATACACGTGCGAATAGGTAATTCGCAACTCGTGTCGATTTAAAACACTCCCTCCGGTCGTGTTTTAATTTATCACCACTCGTTGCGAATTTCCTATTTTCGGCACTTGTATCGTAAATAACTATTTTGATGTGAATATGTTCTCACTGCTGAGGTGAAAAGTTGTATGTGTTACTCGAGAGCAAAGTATTTGCATCTCGTGCTTTTGAGTCCTTCGCTGCGCTCAAGATTCAAACTTTGAATCACGAGCGTAGCGACGTGATTCAATTTTAGAATCTTTCGCTTCCTCAGGACTCAAAATCAGCACTCGCAGCAAAAACAAACTTTGCTCTCTAGTTGCACAAATAACTATTGTCTTTGGCATTTGTGTTCGACAGAAACGGACAAAGCACATTTTATGTAGTAGAGACATTTGAAGTTTTATGAATAAGGGGTAAGTAAGAGAATAACTTCGAGTATCCGATGGCGTGAATTATACAAAGACGGAGGTGGAGGCACGCGGCGCAGGCGCAGCGAAGGCACGATACCGTTTCAAACGATGATTGGTGAATTAAACTGGCGCGGCGCGGTGTCTGCGCCTCGCGCCGCACCGCAAGAGTGTAATTCACGGCGATGTGCGACGAGGAGCGGCGCAGGCATGATTCCGCTTCTAAACGTTTTCTTAAGACGCCGTAAGCTGCGCTTTTAAAAACTGCCTTTTACAAAACGGTTATTCCATTGCTACAGATCCAAATTTTCGTAACCTCTGTTCGCCTCTTCTATAGCTTCCGCGTCCGTGCCGTATCCGTTCTACGCCTGCCCCTGCGCCGCGCCTTCACTTCACCTTACTCCGTTTCTGTATAATTCATTCCTAAAAGGTTATAGTGCATTTGTGCAAGTGGGTTCAAGGAATGCTACTGTTGTTCTCGAACTAGAAGCTTGGGTAACATAAACAATAAGTAGTATGACTTAGTCTTATAATTATAAATCTCTATCTAGCCTAGATGTAGGCTCTCAGAAATTGTATCATCGGCCGATACGTCCCACCGCTGGGCCTCTCAGCACGCGTGCAGTCTGCTGCGCACGGGCCAGGCGGCGCTCATCTCATTATATCAATATCTACAATAAACATTTAAACAAAATGTGTCGTAATAATATACATAATTCGTCCAGTTGCAACACGTGAATCCCACAATCGTGTCAAAAATGTGTAAAAGACGCGGTTTGTACAGAAATGTCGAGCGGAGTGTTCGTGCTGGCCACAGCCGGCGCCCGGCGGACACACGACCGCCACTTCTGCACAAACCACAACACACACGTCCACAACAACTACACATTCGTATAAATTGACAAGTCTTGGTGTACATTGCATCAATAACATTTACCAAACCAATCAACATTCAAAATTGCGTTGACATCGAAAAATTTTAACTTCCTATACCTACTGACAGATTCTACATGTGCATAAGAATTATTTTTCAATTGGCTACTTTCCTAAAAAATAACTATTCAGTCCGTCAGTTGGAGTATATTGATAACATTGGACACGTATTTTTTTATTTGTCAATCATACAAACAATTATGAAGATATATCGCGTTAAAGTTCGGTGTGACTATGGTACACTTTTTAGCATAATGTGAAGTCACGCGGAACTACGGACTATATCTTCATCACTTTTTGTTTGATACGCACCCAATATGTTTTGATAATCCAAGTGACGGATTAGATAGAACTATATTTTTTTACCCAGGAAAGCACCCAATCGGAAACCGCCGACGAGGGGGCACAAAGGAGATCGAAATACCATCTGCATCTCTATTGCGCTAACACAATACTTTCACTAGGTCGGCGCCGGCGTCGGCGGAAGGCACTGTCGGCGCATCCACACACACACACCTATACACATACACACACAACACACACATACTAAACACTGAGCAACATAACTCGGGCGGGACGCACCGCCCAAGGCGCCGCGCGGCCGTCGGTGCGTCCCGGAACCAGGTCGGAAGTGGCGACTAACCTGTCTGGTTAGATGCGTCGAAAAGTAAATATTGAGTAGGAAGAAAAAAGGAACACAAGTATATCTCATATGTATAAAAAGGACAACAATAGTGACATGATTGAAAAATGACTTGACCCGGGTCCTATGTTGTTGTTCGAATCCTGCTCGAGGCAAATCGTTTTTCAATGTTACACGTCAATTAAAGATCATATATATGTAGCTTTACAAACCTATAGTTAATCTATAATAGTAACCAATCTCTGTACAGACGTCAGTCGAGTTTTATTCAGCTTAAATAACTATAAGGCCATTGTTGAAGTCATAATTCCTATAGCCGACGCGCTGCGCAACGTTTGTCCTATATACAACAAGTCACGTCGAAAACTTACAATAGGTAAAACATGGAAAAAAAAGATATGAGGATATAGCAGATAACATGGCAAAAGGTTTCTCGAAACACAAATACTTAGACACTAATCACAGTAGTTCAGTCACGACTTCATTCGGACATGTTTGTTTAGAATCGTCTCGGGAGATTTTAGATGCTCAGCTAAAAGATTATTTACGAAAACATTCATAAAATAAAAAAAATGTTTTCTAAAACATGCAAGTTTCAAATTCCAATAAATATTTAAGTATTTTTAAATGTGTTAATACTGAAAATAGTATTTAATGTCCAGTGCATATTTTTCAGAAACAAGTATTTAGGTCATAGAATCGTTTGCGAGAGCCCGGCTATGTTGATGTTGATACAAACTCTTTCTAATCTTTAGGACCACGGCGGCCATTTTAAATACACACACAATTTTTAAACTATTTTCTGCCGCTTTTATAATTAAATTATCAATGATTAACAATGTTAAATGGATTTGTCGTCAATAATAAATTAATATTTTTTAATTTCTGTCAGACACACCGACACGGTGTTCGATCGATATATTTACTTAATCTAGTTCGGAATGACGGTTTTGCCTAATCGTAATCACAACATTTAATTTCGCTTCGAGCGAACACAGATATTGTAACAAAAAGTGCAGAATCAAAATAGATATTATATGTCGGTCAATTGGATAACGACGGTCGGCCGAACTCGGCCCATAGTAGGTACAGGAGCAGAGCCGGGCGGGCCGGGGGCAGCAGAATTAGGGCCGGCGCTCACTGAGGGCGTGGCACGGCATGGCACGGCAGGTTGTACTGCGGCGTTCCGTGGCATGCCGTGGCATCCCGTGGCATGCCAGTGCGTCTTCTCCCTCCCTTGCCCCCGCGCACCGACGGGAGGGAGGGAGAAGACGCACTGGCATGCCACGGGATGCCACGGCATGCCACGGAACGCCGCGGGATGCCGCAGTACAACCTGCCGTGCCATGCCGTGCCACGCCCTCAGTGAGCGCCGGCCCATACACGAGTCGCTATGCTATTCTTTAACTAGTTTTAACCGGACCTCACCCGTAACTCCTAATATATCTTGTCGCCGCAATTCGTCCCTAGTAAATAAGCGTACCTACTCAGAGGTTTAGTTTCGTTAGGGGAGACGAGTGAGGCGAGGCGAATCACCACGTTCAGAATAACAACTCTCTAATCGTAAAACATTCGAGGCGTGGCCTCTTTGGGTAGCGAGTTTACAGCTTTGCAAAGATTTGGTCATGTCTATTTAAGAACGTGCCCGGATGACGCGATTTACGCGCAAAGACACTCGCGCGTTCCTGAAAGAGCATACACCGTCCAGACGCAGCCTTGCGTTTCACTCGCGCGTTAAACGCGTGCAACGAGCGCGATTCTCGACTCGCTCGTTTTACGCGCGTCGTGTCACAGCAGGCGCGGCTCCCGGCGCGCGTGGTGCTGCAGCTGGCAGTTCTCGCGGTACAGGTCGGCCACGAGCGCGTCGGCGGCCTGCAGGCGCGCGAGCAGGCGCGCGGCGGCGCGCTCGGCGTGCGCGGCGCGCGCTCGCAGCGTGCCCGCCTCCGCCGCCGCCGCGCGCCGCCACGCCAGCGCCAGCGCCGCGCACGCGCACGGGGCGCCCTGGACACGACAATACAGACTGTTTAGAATAGACGGCTTCGCTTAGTTATAAATGTATATCGCTGCGCGTGGGGAAAGGGATTCGGTTGCTCTCGGGCGCATTCGGATGCGCAAGCGGGACAGACCTACGGCGCGAGAGCGAGAGAGATGCGCCAAGCCGCGGCTCGCGCCGGCGGATACCGCGTGGCAGAGAGAGGTTAGCAAAGCTCCGTGCTGGTCGGACGCGCGTGGTCACAGAATCTAGATTACGGTTTTTGATCTCGTTTAATTGTGCCGCAGACCTCATCGAGCGAGACACACACAAAACATTAACTAATTCTTGCTGGCCGTTGAGTCTGAAAGAGTTGAGTAGAATAAGTTCAGCGGCGCGAAACGCGTGCGATTTTTTCTCGTCAGAGAACTATTTGTATGGGAGGTCATTCTATGGGCCCGTGGCACTCCCCGGGGTCCTGCCGAAAACATATTTTTGGTAGCAGCAGCGTGGTTTATTACAAGCGCCCTCGGGAAGCTGCTACGGAGCGGCAAGTGGGAGCTGCAACCGAACGGATTGACGGCCGGGAGGCCTCAATGGTTGAAACGGCCACATTCGGAGTGGCCATTTAATGAGTGCGGCCGGCACTTATTATGCTGTCTGTTCCAGGGTTTGAGGGTCAATGGGACCACAGTGGAGTCTGCTACAGCAGACCACACTCTTTTGGATCGGTATAGCTCACTGGGTAAGCTACTTAGAGTCACGGGATGGATAAAGCGGTTTATCCATAATTGTCGAAACCCTGTCGCGCAGCGAAACATGTCGCCTGTACTGGGACCTGAAGAGCAACAAAGGGCTCTTTTACATTGGGCGAAGGTCGTCCAGGCGAATGATTTTGAGGATGAAATTAGGATAGATTAAATGGAGGCATTGTCCGCCTCAACCCGTTCATCGATGAGCACGGAATGCTCCGGGTGGGAGGCCGACTACGGAATGCCGACTTGCCTTATACGGCGCGACATCCTCTAATTCTTCCCAAGAAGGGAGCTTTGGTGGAGTTGTTAGTTTGGGACCGCCACACCAGGAATTCACATGCAGGTTGCAACGCCCTTCTGGCCATTTTGCAGCGTGAATTCTGGATTTTGTCGACATCGGCACGGAGAGTGATACGGAGCATTGTGTTTCGTTGCTTGCCTTGTTACCGGCGCAAGGCAGCCACAAATGGGGGATCTCCCGCCCGACCGAGTTACGGAAGCTCGGCCGTTTGCTGGCGTAGGTACGGATTTCGCGGGGCCTTTTATGGTCAAGACATCACGCCTTCCAAATGCGAAGTCGGTTAAGGCTTATTTGTGCGTCTTCGTGTGTCTGGCGACCAAGGCAGTTCATTTGGAACTGGTAGCTGATCTCTCTACGGAGGCCTTTTTGGCAGCTTTGGATCGATTTGTTTCTCGAAGGGGATTGCCGTCATTGATTCGGTCGGACTGTGGTACCAACTTCAAGGGCGCCAACCGTTGTTTAAGGGGAATTGTTTTGTTTTTGGGCAAAATTGAGCGAGAGATTGGCACGGGCCTCGCCAGTCGGGGCATTTCTTGGTATTTCAGCCCCCCTGGATGCCCCCACTGGGGTGGAATATTTGAGGCAGTAGTTAAGTCTTCTAAGACTCATTTGTACCGGGTCATCGGCTCAACGATCCTCACTTTTGAGGAGGTGTGCCTGTTGACCGCTGACCCGAATGACCTGGAGGTTACAGGATGTTATATTAGCAATACCAAAAAAAGTGCGAAAATTTCGTAGTTTTCCGAGAGCTGCAAAGTTAGCACAGGTCTTTCGAAGCTGCAAACTTGGATACACGGTACTGGTAGTGGTCCTAAAAACATTTTAAAAAATCACAACTAGCCGTAAGCTTGCAATTTTAGCGATTTTTGTGGTCAAATATGACTGGCCTAACTAGCGAGTATTGTAGGGCGATATGTATCATGTTGCGGAAGTATAAAGTAGCGGTGGTTCGGCAGTCAGCAGTAACTCACAGCAGCGTGAGGCGGCGGAGGCGCGGGCGCGGCGGCGGGGAGGTCCGTCCGCCCGCGCGAGTCGCCCGCTCCCGCTACCGCTCCCGCTCCCGCTCCCGCCTGCAGCAGCGCCTCGGCCGACGCGCTGCGCCGCGCCGGCTCCACGTCTGAACCTACAACACAACGCCATTCACTATTTACCTGACAACTTTTGATTCAAACAAAACAAATCACTGCGCGAATGGAGTCGTTTTCTCGTGGAAGCAGTATACTTACAAAAACGCGTGCATTTATAATTACGACATCGTTTCTTTTCATTTGGAGATCCCTCCTACGTATAAATAATGCGCCATCTCGCTCGAGCACTAACCTGCAGGCCCCGGGGGCTCTCCGTCGGAGGCCGGCCGCCGCGCCGGTGCCTTCTATAAACGAGAACAACACTTATTAATACTCAAGTCACCTTCTATATACTCGTAGTTATCAATAAACGTCAATCGCGAAAATATCACGTAATCAACGATATGATACAGAGACAGAATATAATGGAAAAATAAACCATCTTCGTCTGTAGCCCCCGACAGGACTCGAACCTGCGACCTTTCTATTAACGCTAAACTGCTCTACCATAGCATAGCTCGCCCATTAGAGTGGTGCCAAGACTGTGAAACAACTCTATAACTCGATACAGAGAGGGCGCTAGTCTTAGCGGGAATATAGTAACTTACTACTTAACCTTCCACGATCATATTAAAGACCTTGCTACTGTTTGCTATCGTAGATTAGGTTTTGTTATTCGTAGCACTAAGGATTTCCATGACCCGGCTGTCATAAGGACTCTATATAACGCTCTGGTTAGGAGCAAATTAGAGGCTTCGGCGATTGTATGGAATCCTTATGAGTCGACATACGCTTTGATTCTTGAGAAGGTCCAAAAAACTTTCTTAAGAATGCTGTACAAAAAGATCTATGGGCAGTACCCCTACTTGTATCCAACCAAGTTCTTACTTGGGACCCTTGGATACAATTCGTTGGAAGTGAGACGCAACTTCTATCTTCTTACATTGTCTTGTAGGGTGTTACGTGGAGAAGTGGATAGTCCGGACTTGGCTGAAAAACTGGTGCGACTGTTTGTACCAGACGTCCCTCGAATAACCCTAAGACCTCGTGCGCGTCCTTTATTGGCAGTGCCGGTGGCCCGGACATTGTCGCACAGAAACTCGCCATTTGTTCGGGCGATGAAGCTTCTCAATGCGCTTCTGATGTCAGTACCTGAATGCGACTTTTTTGCATGGCGATGGGCACCTGTTTGTTGTGCATGTTTAAAGTTTTGCGAGATGATGGATAGCAGGCAATCCAGTGTTCCAATATAATTTATAGTTTCTTTTATGTACCTATGTTTACCAGTGCATTGGTTAAGTTACAACTGTAATGCTGTGTAAATAAATATTATAATAAATAAATAAATAAATAAATAAATAGTGGAAAAATATACAACTTGCGTCCCTGTCCTCGTAGCTCAGTTGGTAGAGCAGTCTAGCGTTAATAGAAAGGTCGCAGGTTCGAATCCTGTCGGGGGCTACAGACGAAGATGGTTTATTTTTCCATTATATTCTGTCTCTGTGTCATATCGTTTATAAAATGATCGGGGTAACTTCCTCGTTAAAAATAACACGAAACAAAAATATTTAATTAAATAATTTGTTTCGTGAAAAGGGTATATCACGTAATCGTTACCTACCTAACCGTGCATGTTATGCCACAATATGGCATACAAAATCTTAAAACTAATAAAAAGTAAAATTATCAAAATATTCATTTAAATTATAAAACGGTCTACCTAGTCAGCAAAAAAAATTTAAGTTTTTAGAAAATAGTCACTTAAAAAATTGTACATTTGAATTCCATTATATTCCAGATTTTTTCTAAAATGCACGTAGTTTTTAGACTCGGGTAGCAGAATGTCAGAGTTATGTCTTAATCTAAGTAGTCTACTCGTATTGTAAGCTTTACATGCAACACTAGACTTGAACATTCAAAGATTGATTCGTGACTGCCTTCTAATTTCGATATCCTGCCACCAATATTTAGCTGTTTGGTCTGGAGTGTCCACCCGTACCTGTTGTTGGCTGCAGGCGTGCGCGGGCGCGCGCTGCAGCTCGGCGCGCGCCGCCGCCAGCGCGCGCGCAGCCTCCGTCTTGAACACCTCGAACTCCTGCAACCGACCGCGCGGCGCACCCGTCAGACAAACGCACTTCATTTATATTATTAGTACCCTAATGTGCGTCATGTTAAAATTTAATTGATGACGTAGTGTTGCTAAATGGATAGTTAACCATCAAATTATTGTAATAAAGTATAAATTACTAAATATAATTAATATCATAAAACGATACGGACCTTCAAAGTTTAGAAAAATATGCATTATTTTTATTGTTCAAGAGTAAATTTAAAGCTACTAATAGAATCTTTACGCTTTGCACGCAAATTTGTATGTCTTAAATATACATATCCATACTAATATTATAAATGCGAAAGTGTGTCTGTCTGTCTGTCTGTTACCTCTTCACGCTTAAACCGCTGAACCGATTGCGATGAAATTTGGTATGGAGATAGTTTGAATCCCGGGGAAGGAAACTATCCTATGTCCTTCCCCAGGGCTCAAACTATCTCTATACCAAATTTCATCCAAATAGGTTAAGTGGTTTAAGCGTGAAGAGGTAACAGACAGACAGACAGACACATTTTCCCTAGAGAGTGTCGAACTTTGCGCCATAAACGTATAGTTTTTTAAGTAAAAAAAAAAAAAAAAATTCGTGTAATTATGAATTGTTACTACGTACAACGGAACGTATATAAGTATGAAGCGTCGTTGTGTGCGATACCCTGTACAGCCCTAGCTAAACCTCCAGGAGGTTACCAATAAGCGTACACCCAATGCCAGCCACCAGGGGAACCGGCACGCCGCCTCGTACTCGGCCACTCGCGCCAGTAGCTCGCCCTCCGGCCGGTACCTGTGCGAGCTGCTCGTACTGCGCCTCGTACTCGGTCTCCTGCAGCGCGGGCAGCCGCGGCCGGAACGCCGCCTCGTACTCGGCCACTCGCGCCAGTAGCTCGCCCTCCGGCCGGTACCTGTGCGAGCTGCTCGTACTGCGCCTCGTACTCGGTCTCCTGCAGCGCGGGCAGCCGCGGCCGGAACGCCGCCTCGTACTCGGCCACTCGCGCCAGTAGCTCGCCCTCCGGCCGGTACCTGTGCGAGCTGCTCGTACTGCGCCTCGTACTCGGTCTCCTGCAGCGCGGGCAGCCGCGGCCGGAACGCCGCCTCGTACTCGGCCACTCGCGCCAGTAGCTCGCCCAGGCGCGCGTCGCTCGCCGCCGCCTCGTCTGCCGCCAGCGCCCGCTCGTCCGCCAACTTGCCCGCCCAGTACTCCTCGCAACGGTCATACTCCTCTCGGAGGGCTTCGACGCTACCCTCCAGTTCACTGCAACATCAAACACCATTACATCATCAATAGGTATCATTAATTCTTGTTTTTCGGGTTTTTATTCCGAAATGGCGAGCGAAACCTCTATTTTTAATGCCTCAATGAAGTTTGGAGGTCAATGAGGTTAGAAAGCTGCATAAAATGTATAGTTCCTGGCCCTGGCCTAGGCAGTAGGCACGGTCAATCGCGTGACGTCTCGAGCTACAAATTAAATTGTATAACTAGCTCGCGTGTCGGCATTCACGGAAGGAACTATCTTAACTTTACTCTAACATGAATTGTATATTTTCTATGTATTTAAGTATTTATATCCATTATATATATCGTCGTCTAGTACCCATAACACAAGCCTTGACTAGGTCGATTTGTGTAAGATTGTCCCCTAATATTTATTTATTTATTTCTTATTATAACTTCGTGGTTATTTAACCTTTTGCGTTGAGTTTTTCTCCATTTGACTACATTTTTAATCCTTTTTCGAGAAAATATTACAATTATTGATTATTGTATTTAGGTTCTACACCCCTATCTATTACAGAGCCAATTAAAGGTTCTCACTTATAATGGACACCGTAGCCCTTGGACGCTTGCGAGTGCAGACCAGCTAACCAGCGCATTGCCGGTTCATTTTAGGATTTTTGAAGTGAAACTTCTTTAGCGGCCCTGAGCACTTTTTGGGATGGAGAAAAATTGCTAAATACACGACAGATTTTTGTGACGTCAGATGTGAAGGAGGTCACAAACTTTTATATTTTGCTGCTAGCCGATTCGACTCCATTCAAAACTGAACGCTATTCGTAAGAGTATAAAGCCGTTAAAAACTTTTTGCAATAGCATATACTGCAAATGAATTTGTAATTTTGTCCACGCGTCCTTCACCGGTTTGCTATTGAGCCAATTCGAATAGTTCGAATTTGGAAGTTATTCCTAAAGAGAAAACTTTGAAAAATATTTGGCAATGGCAAAAAAAAATTTGTATTTTGTTCTGTGCCTTGCGTCCGCTGTTCTTGGCGCCGACGGCGGCGGGCGAGCCGGGCCGACGCACCCAACGCGCCCGCGGCCCGTGCGCCAAATGGAGAAAATATCAACGCAAAAGGTTAAATAATCACGAAGTTATAAGTGTCCAAAGTTTTAAGAAGGGGTATGTTCTGTCCCTTTTTCGCAAAACGCAACTTCATATGAAACGATGACGCTGGAAAAATGTGACTTCACAGAAGACGGCAACGTGCCGCATCTCGTCGTGTTCGGCGCCGCGGTCGACGCGGCCCCCCGGCAGCATCCTGTAATGTGACGTCACACACCGTTTGCGTTTTCTCTCTCTAACAAGCAATATGAAAACGGTAGTAGCTTCGTAATTCTTTGAGATATTTGAATGGGATTTTCGTCACTAGGCATATTTTTTTGCCTTCTTTCTTTTGGAGTAATAATAATTTTCGAGTCTACACCCCTAATGCGTTGATTTTAAAAATAAGCCTCAATTCGTCAAACTAAAGTTTTTTTAACACTTTCACTGCCAGGAACCCGCCTAGCGGGCGCCTACGCCGTAGTCACTTTCGGCTACATACGAGGAACACCACGGAATCGGCTACGAGCGTAGCCCGTAGCGATTCTTGGCAGTGAATGTGTTAAATGAAGCAAAAATAAAATCATTTAAACACATTGCAGTATGCCTTATTAATTAAAAATAAAACGATAACGGACCCGATTCTACAGTGGCCTCTAAACTTCCTAATTTTATTTAGGTGTCGCTAAAACACTTTGCTATTCTATGAGCAGCTGTCATAATCAAATGACAGCGCTAATTTGAATCTGACGTTTCTTATTTTAGGCGGTCTATACAACTTACTTAGCTGCCTAAATGCTATTCTAAATATGTCGTTTTTAATCTGCCGCCTAAATTATGTCTAAAAATTAGACAATTTAGTTTTAGGCTACTTCCGCTTTTGATGCCGATACCGAGAACTTATTGAACGCCCCTCGCAGCTCGAGTCCGTTTCCGTTGCTGAGCCAAGCACTCGCCGATGAGTTTAGCGCTAGACCTACCGAGCATAATACCTGATAGAGCACTGCCGCGTCGCAGCACTCATTGCGACTAATCCGCGCATCAGAGAGGAATGTCGCCGCGAGGTGAAGCTTGCCGGCCACGACCAGTGTAGTGGTGATCAATAGGCTAATCTACTCACGCGACCAAGTTGTTCAAGTCATTCTTCTCCGCCTGATGCTTTTGTTGCAGCTCTTGAATGCGCGTCTTGAGGTCATCGTCGGCTGTGGTCACCTCGGTCTGCGCGGCGGCGAGCGCCCGCAGCGGCGCCGCCGTGTCGTCGCCGGCGAATACCCGCAGCGGCGCCGCCGTGTCGTCGCCGGCGAGCGTCCGCAACGCCGCCGCCGCGGCCGCGCACTGCGCGCACGCCGGCGCCAGCGCGTCCGCCAGCGCGCGCAGCCGCCGTGCCGTCTCTGCGTGGAGCACGAGCCGCTCCATGCTGGGTGGCGACGAATCACACTCCTGTAACTGTTCACGATTATATTATTAAACCTTTTATGCTCTCTATTGACTCTGTGGACACAGTTAGAAGTTAGAACATGGATGCGGAAATGGCGGTGCGGTGGTAATCGGAATGTGCCGAGGTGCGCGTGCGGTGGTCAGAGTGCGCGTGCGCGGCAGACATGTCGTCCAAAAACTCCATCGACGTTGGTGGTGCAGTTTTGCTTAATCTCAGGCTGATTAAATTTGACATGTATTATGTTAATGATAAGAGGTTGAGGACGAGATATTTGCCAAGTTATTTGTGTTAGGTTAGCTGATTAATGTTACGTCAAGAAGGAGAGTAAAGTCATGAGACTCATACTGAGAGTTGGTGCTCTCAGTAAACCCAAAGGAGATGTTACGAACACGGAGTTACCATGAACTTGGTACAGTTCCCGGCAAACAACTTGAACATGCGGGACGAAGTAGGGGGGCAGCTCGCACGTACAATGCGACTTTGCGCAGGCAAGAACATTTGCTCAAGCCGTTTGCCGGGAATTGTAAGCCATATGATAAATCAGATCAGTTGGGTCCAAACGGAATAAGATACCTTGTCTAAATCCCAAATAACGAAATGTTTAATAATTTTTGAAAAACTTAGTCATGAATTAAGTACTACGATGTGGAACGCAAGTCTGAAAGAAGACGAAGAATACGTGTCTACATCGGTTTCGTTCGGTGGGTGTTTGAGATTTTGTCAATAGCTAGAAGGGCTAAAAGGAATTCTTCAGGAGTGGTGCTTCTTTGGTAGCTGTTGCTTACTTCGATCCCATCGAGCGCGGCGTCGGCGGCGGCGTCCAGCTCGGTCTCGTCGCGCCACGAGGCGGCGGCAGCGGCGGCGGCGGCGGGCGGCGCCGCGGCCGCGCGCGCCCGGCCCGCCTCCAGCCCGGCCGCCAGCTCGTCGGCGCGGTCCCGCAGCCGCGCGTTGTCCTCGCGCAGCTCCAGCACTTGCCGCTCCAGAGCGTCGCGCGCCACGCGCCGCAAGTCCTCCTCCCGCCCCGCCTGCGCCGCCGCCTCGAGCGCTTCTTCTTCAGCCCTCGCGCGTTCCCTCTCCGCGGCTGTCGCGCGTTCCTCCGCCGCACTCACGCGCCGCTCGAGCTGGTCCGAGCGCAGGCGCAGCGCCGCCAGCTCTGCGCGCAGGCGCGCCTCGGCTTCCCCTCGCCGGGTCAGTTCTGTCTCCAGTTCCGAGCGCTGGGCGGCGGCGCGCTCGCGCTCCGCGGCTGCCTCTTCGCTAACGGCGCGTGTGGCTTCCGCGTGACGCGCCTCTAGCTGGCGCAGCGCGCCCTGCCGCTCTGCCTCCAGCCGCGCGTGGTTCTCGTCCACGTCCTGCGCGAGCAGCTGCGCGCGGCGGTTGGCCTCGACGAGATCGGCGCGGAGCTTGTCCCGCTCGGCCGCGGTGGCGGCGGCGCGCGCGCGCGCACTGTTCCGGCGCAGTCGGCTCAGCGCCAGCGCCGCCTGCTGCAACAGGGGGAGTGCGTCGCGCTCGTCGCGCGGCGCCAGTGCGCGCAGCTCGTCATCCAGCGCGCGCTCCAGCTCGCCGGGGCTGAGCGAGGCGCCGGTGAAGCCGAGCTCGGCCAAAAGGTGGCGCGGACGACGTATGCCGGCACGCTCCCAAGCTTCGGCGATTGCCTCGCCTGTCACTCCGGCCTCCGCACCGTCCGCGTCGGGCGGTTCCAGCGGCGGTTCGGACGCCGCCTCGCCAGTCGCCAATGGCGTTAACACCGCGTTGAGGCGGTCAAAGAACTCTCCTACCGTGGTTTCTGCCGCGGGCGCGTCCTCAAAGATGCGGTCAACGAGACGAGGGTCGATGGCGTCCATGCGCAAGTCGCGGCACAGCGCGGCGGCTTGCGCGCGGTCGATCCGGCGCTCGTGGTCGAGTAGGTCGGGCGGCGGCGTGGCGCGGGCCTCCATAGCGGAGGCGCTGCGCTTGTACCGCATGCGCGCGCGCGGGCCGCCGGCGTCAGCGTCGAGGCGCGAGGCGGAGGCGGCGCGCGGTGCGGCAGCCTCGTCGGCGCCGCGCGCGGGCCGCGAGCGACGCCCGTACTTCTTGGAGCCGAACACGAACTTGGGCGCGACCTCGCGGCCAGAGGAGTCGTCGTCGCTGTGCTCGAGCGCGGGCGCGGGCGCGGGCTCGGCGCCGAGCACGCTGAGCAGCCCGTTGCGGAAGGTGGCGAAGGTGACGCGCTCGGCACGCCGCTCGAACAGCGAGTCAACCAGCGCAGCGCCGCGTCCCTCGAGCTGCAACGCGTCACACAGCTGCAGCACGGCCGCGCGGTCCAGCGCCTCCGCGTTATCTACGTCGAACGTTTTGAACACTGTGTACAGCTGTTGTTCGTAGTGGTTCATGCCCCCGTCGTCCATCGCTACAGGCCGCGCTCTACCCCCGACCCCCGCATAACGTCTATTGTCTAATAGAAGCTTCCGATAATTCAATTTACATACTCCTAACAGTAAAATAAATTAAGAACGACAATTATTGCTATCAATTCCGTCACGTTCCCATCGCAGTCTTGCTGTCTTGTCAACGTCAAGGTGACATTAATACATTGTCATCGTTGACGTTGACAATGTATGGACGTTTGTGAATGTAGCTATCTGGCTATTCTGGCTATCGGAATCCCAAATTATTTTCTCTTTTTTGAGTTTCATTAACGAAAATGGGTCAACTATCTGAACTTTGGATTATGAAAATGTTTTCGCATTTAGCTCGATCAGGGTCAACACGTTTGCTAATTGAAGAGAAATCCAAACAAGGCTACATCATTCAAACGACCCTCATGAACATCAGTTACGGTTCATCCTACGCAAGCGTATATTGCGCAACAATCTTCCGTCCGAGTTATATTTAATGAATAATAATTTGTAACAGACGGCTTATTATGCCGCTAACGCCAAAAAAAATTATTGAGTTGCTAAATATGCATAAATATTAGCGTATTGTGTGAAAATAGTTAAAAAGATGACGTTTGAGGACGACGATGACATATACAAATGTACGTGAAATGAAATGAATACAAACTACGTCTGTTTTTATTGATTTATCACTTTTAACCATTTGTATTTACATAGTGTATTATTCAACTCTTTGCTTTTATCAGGTCAGCTCAGCTATACACAGTGTGTAAAACGTTATCTGTAGTTTTATTGTCTTTACATAATTGTTATTTATTTGCCTTCATGGCGTACGGTACGGTACTTCGTCGCATACGGTAAATAAAGCATTGAACAGTATGGGGGGGAAGAAGTTAAAACGCAACGAAGAGGTTAAGTCGAAGGGCGATCTGGCCGTGTTAGTGACGCCCGAGAGCTCTGACGTGGGAGAGAGCCGGTTGGGACTGTACGACTACCTATACCTGTTACTAGCGGCGGTGTGCGCGACGACGGTGACGGTGACGGCGTGGGTGGTGTTGCCCGCGCTGCTCGAGGCGCGCGTGCGCCGGCCGCCGCCGCCGCCCGTGCTGGTGTGCTACTACAACACGCCGCACGACGAGTACTCGCTGCAGCCCGCCGAGCTGCCCCCACACCTGTGCACGCACATCAACGTGGCCTTCGCGCGCGTGCGCAACAAGACCTTGCACCTGGACCCCGCGCAGCTAGATGCGCTCCGCCAAGTCGTGGCGCTGAAGCAAAACAACTCCGAACTGAAGGTGCTGGTGTCCGTTGGCGGCGCCGGCGATGATGGTTTCGTCGAGATGGTGGCCAACCACGCCTCCCGCAAGCAGTTCATCCGATCCATTAAGAGCCTCCTCCGTGACTATACCTTGGATGGAATAGATCTCGACTGGGAATTCCCCACTGGCTGCCGGCAACGCACACACTTCTCCCAACTGCTTCGGGAGATCCGGATGGAGTACAATAGGGAGCATCGGGACTACTTACTGACAATAGCTGTAGTTGCGGAGGAAACAATTGCCACATCATCATATGACTTGGAACAGTTAAACTATTATGCTGACTTTCTAAATGTCATGACTTATGATTACCACTTCTTTACAAGAATGACTCCGTTCACCGGCTTAAATTCACCATTGTATGCGGAGCCAGATCAGCACCTGTTGCTCTCCACACTGAATGTGAACTACACCATGCACATGTACCTCTGTAAAGGGGTAGACCCGGAGAAGCTGGTAATTGGAATTCCTACATATGGACACTCGTTTGAACTTATCAATCCCAGCAATGTTGCGCCGGGGAGCCCGGCGGCCGGACCAGGGAGATTGGGAGCGGGTGGGTTCGTGTCGTACTCAGACGCGTGCGAGTTCACTCAGCAGCCGGGCGTGGCGCGCGCGCGCGACGCCGCCGCCGCCGTGCCCTACGCGCATGCGGGCGTCGAGTGGCTCTCCTTCGACGACGAGCAAAGTGTGGCGAGCAAGGCGCAATTAGCGGCGCAGCTCCGCCTGCGCGGCGCCATGGTGTACTCGCTGGACGCCGACGACCACGCCGCGCTGTGCGCGCCACGCCGCTTCCCGCTGGTTGCCGCCGTGCGCCGCGCGCTCCGCCTCGACGGCGACGCGGCTGCGACTTAGACGCATTTATTATACCTGTTTCTTCCTGGCCACGTAAGTGATCTTGTACATCGCGCTGGACTTCATGGCGGAGTGGCGGTGGCGGCTGCAGCGCGCGCGCGCCCACGCGGCCGCGCCGGGGTCGCGCGAGCCCTCGCACTCGCGGCTCGCGGCGCACGTCGCGCCCGGACCATTGTACACACTTATTAACTTTTACGAAGAAAAAAAAATGAGAATGTCGGTAACTGTTCCGTTTACTGCAAGCGTTTCCGCGCGAACGCGCGCACGCGCACGGTCGCGCATCGCCTCCAGCGTTATGATAATCACTTGTAATTAAGTGGAGAAATTATTTTGTTATCGGAAAATGTTATATCACAATTTTGACTATTTTATTTACTTACGTTTGATCCAAGCGACTATACCGGTGTTTGTGTGTAAATATAGACGTTGATATAATACAATATGTATTCATAGGTATTGTTAAATGGCTGTATGGACTGTGATGCGATGCTCAAGCCGGCTGGTCAGCGCCAGCGCCGCCGCCGTGAGCGGGCTGTGACTGAGACTGGCTATTTAGGGGCAATCGCCACCATTTAGAGCATTTATTGTTACTGATGTCTGTTTAAAGAAAGATACGAAAAGCTTAACCAACCTGCTGTTGCGAGCGTCCGTAGGCTCGGTGGCCGCTTACTTGCAGGCGATTGTAAAACAAAGATATGAAATATAGTGCCATTGATTATAAAACTATAGAAATAATCCGTTACATCTGAATGTTAAATGTCTAATACGAGTAATATATTATAAATATGCATGCAAACCCACATAATGTGGTAATCCGTAATCTCCGAGTGGCCGCAGCGGTCGGCCGTGAGCCGGGCCCGGGTGGGTGCCGATGCGCGCTGGTTGCGTCACTCATTGCCACTGCCTCTACTAGTAACTCTAAACATTCTAAATACTGACGCATTTTCTATACTGTGATTTTACCAATAATTCACTGTATTTTTTGTATTTATTTATACGATGGCCTATCTTATCTACCTAAATGTAAAAGGGGTTAAATTAGCTATTAGCCATACTAATTAGTATTATTATACAAGGATTTTGGAAAGACGGTGCAAAAGAATTAGGGGCTTGAAATATATACCTTTTCGACTGGTTCTTGTATTTTTCGGGATAAGGCTACTTTATTTTTGTACTCTTTCCTTATAGTTAGTTATTTGTAAGATTTTATAAAAAAAACTATTTTTTTTTTTATCAGAGGTATCATTCATTTTCAGAATATATAATATAATGTATACCTACATATATGTATTATTTGTATATACTATGTTACATTATTTGTAATCATTACATTGTTTAGCGATGTTTCTATTAAGTAGTAGGAAATAAATGTAATAGATAGGTAAATAATACCAAAACTCGATGTTACCACAGATTAAAGAATACAAATGTTACCAATGTAGTACCTATATAATTTAATATGTAATTAGTTGATATTATGTAATTACTAAATGTTCCGCATTTAAATGCTTTTTACTTCAAACAATACTTATTTATTATACTCTTTGACTTCAAAAAGGGATGTTGCATGAGCAACCTACGTAACAGCGAAGACTTTACAATGATGCAAAAAGATGGTGTCTAGTTAGCGTCCTCATTTACCTCCATCTATAGAACCTGCTAATTTGGAGAAACACATTTTTAGGGAGAGTTGCAACGATAACAGGTAGCCAGCAGCTGTCTTTCAGGAAATTGACAAACTTTCAATACATTCAGCTTTTAACGAAGACTGCTTACGATTACTGAAGACGGTTTGGTGCAACCAGAGCCTGGTTTAAAGTTCTGACCACCCTAGGCTAACTGAAATGTAAAACAATGCTTTGCTTTTTTTTTGCGTGTAAAACATTGATTTTATCAATAAATAAATTGAATTGAATTGGATTAAGAGGGAGGTGGGGAGAGGGGGGATTTGGAGGGGACGTTTCTTTTTTTAATACTGATAATTAAAGCAATTCGCAAGTTTTCACTTCTGCCGGCACTCCCGGAGTGCAACCCGGTCTCAATTTCTCGTAATATTTAAAAATTAGTAATAAAAATCAAGAAAATTTGTTAAAACTTCTTAATTAACTTAAACAGTATCTTTTTTAAATTTCTTCATAGTCGGTGTGAAAAATAGTAACTATGTGTCACTCAGTAGCAAAATTATTTACGTCTCGGGCGTTAACACTTGTATCCCTCACTACGCTCAGGATCCTACGTTAGAATCCCTTGCTACGCTCAGGATTCTATTGTAGGATCCCTCTGAGGTGTACGGCGCAACATTGTAATAATAACCTTGAGTAATGCAGGTGTTTCATGCACGTGCACTATCCTATTTCATAGGTAGGACCTCGGAACCTGATACTATGTCTCACATTACTAAATCCAATTAACAGTAAAACATCATTGTTAGAGTATGCCTATATAAACCCATGTATTCCCTAATAAAGCGTTCATTCTAGATCCGAGACTTGTCGTATTATTTACTCCTCTACATACAACATCTCACCTCGTTACGTTCAGGATTCAATACACCGCCCTCGCCGTAAATATACTATTTTGCTCCCTTGTGATTGTGACACAAATAACTATTAATATTGATAATAGGTACCTACGATATTTTGCTCTTTGGAGAGATTTACAAAAATACATGCCTCACCGCGGAACCGAGCTAATTGTGTAAAAAGGAATTATTTATCTTGGCTCATGTTATCTTACAAGAAAGGAATACCTTGAAGTTAGATGAAACTTGAATCCCCAAGTTCAGGTGTTCCTCGCTAACGCAGTTTATCATTACCAATATATGTAGATACCTACCCTACTAAGTTTTACCTGGCATCCTGGGTTTCAACTCCCTATGGACGTACCTACGCAGAAACTGTGAGCGGATAACGTGTGTAAGGTGCTTCAAATCAAAATGAATCATAGTGCCACCGAACAAGTCGCGCAGGCGCACATACTTAGTTTTCTGACGGCACAGGAGTGCGCGCCACGGCTGCGCGCCGCCACCAAAGAGTAAAGTAAGTCGCCACTCACCACTGTGCGACATGCTCAACTCATTCATAGGGCTTCTGCGCACTGATCCAGAGGTCGATATTTTTCTTGATCGCTGGCCTAAGTTAATGTCTCGATGCCTTACCTATTGTGAGATGTGTGAGAATTGATGGATGACAGTAACGAATAAATATAATAATGTATAATAATTCTTCAATAATTGGTGTAAACCGTTCGTTTTTAATAATAAATAAATAGGTAAGTAACTTATTTAATTTTAAATATAAAATAATGTCACCATAGAGCATAATATATTAAAGTTACATTCCCTTCATGACGCGCAGCCGTGAGCCAGTATAGGCTGATGACGACGACCAATATGTGACTGCACGGCTAGCACGCGACGGCGCGCGAGCTCTCTCGATTTTTCTCGCACTATCCGTCTCTCTCTTATTACGACACTTAGAACAAGAGGTATAGTGCGATAAAAATCGAGAGTAGGTACGTCGCGCCCGTCCCATGCTAGAAGTGCTGTTTGGGGTTAAAGTGAGGTGGAAATAAAAGACCCGATTAAAAATAGGAAGCTCTGTAATATGGCACTACCTTACAGTACCTACATTAATTAAAAACTATAATATTCGTGGCGGCGAATCGCGTTAGACCTCCGTGCACGCGTTATTGTACCGAGTCTCGGGCTCTCGTGTTGTTGGTGTGGCGGCCGCGGCGGCGGCGTGACTAAGCTCAAAACGCTGGGAGTACCTACCGTACTTTCCACCAAGCGACCACCAGATACAACTTAAGTTTTTAGTACATTCTATGTTTGTGTATTGCCTGTGCAATTGTGGTTCACAAATTTCGCACTGTATATATATCACAATATAACATCTGTGCAGTTACTATTTAAATTGACCATGTAAAGACCTATTTGGGTAAGGACCAAATTCTTGGTCCAGAATAGCACATGTTCAAACTACCAATACATCATTTGGATTAAAGTGGAAAATTGAAAAATGATTCCCGCTTGTAGCAAATCATTTTTAAATTTTCCACCGATCCAAATTTGGAACATCGTTAGTGGATGTTTCTGCTTAGTAAACATTTACTACCAATACACATTTCATAATCAGTGTAGGTATTTGGAATCTGATAAGTCATGCATCTGTTATTCAAACATGTGGTACGTTGAGAACAATGGCAAAATTGATGAGTATTAACTGACATCAAAGGAACAATTTTCCTACCAACAGTATAGCATAAGAATGCAAAAAAAATCCTTAGATAATGAACTAATTCAACAGTACAGCAGCAGGTGACAACTATTGAGCACTTACAAAATAGAAAATTACAGACTACAAGCCAGCCAAAAAAAAACTTCAGACACATTGTCCAAGATACATCAAAAATTTAAATAAATACTAACATAATCCTAATTGTAAAAGCAACCATGAAACTTAACACTGTAGTAACTTATCATAAAAGAGAGCTAATCTGAGAAGTTTGTGTTAAATGCAGATCCAGCAAGCGTGGGTTATTTGCAGACAGCTTACACTCATAACAGAAAACATCCTAAACTACAGACAGTAATTAGTATTGTTTATTGTCCAGTGTAAAATACTACTCCTCTGTGGACTGAAATGGGTTCTAAGATATGTTCCTGCGGCCAGCGTGATGCCAAGCTTGACCCCGGGCCTCCCTCCAGGAATGTGCTCGGGCCAATGCCCCTCCCTCCCTCCACTCTAACATTACCATACTAGCTAACATTGTAGATTTCACACAAATTGTAAATTCATTCATATCACAAACTATAGGTATATAGTAACTATATACTTCTCTATATCATATTTAATAGTTGAGTATCTAAGTAATAGGATAGGGCAACTTATAACAACTTATTGTCTAATGGAATATTCTAGAACTAGTGGCACCGGCAGTGCAGTCCATGTAACCAACCGACAGCACCGGACATGGCAGACAGGCTTCTCGTGCTTCCACACCAACACAGCACCAGCCCATCCTCCCTACTCACTGTACTCACGCAGTGTTCCACACATGTGACTCACAATTGACTTTGGCCATGTTGTTGTCTGATTACCGTCAGGCCAACCATAGCCTTGTTTACCTCTGTCATGGTATCTATATAAATAACCTGCATCACAACCATCCAACCATCACTCCCGTCCGACCATACTTACCCTTACTACTAAATTATTCAGTGACAACAGTTCAGTTGATTACATGATATTTACCAAAACTACTCCTACAAAAGATAATGTGACCCAACCTGAACACCATGGCAGCAGGGGCTTGCGGCGCGGGTTCAGCACCTACAAGCTAATGACATTTATCATATACTCTAATAAGTAAAATTAACAGGACGGCTCGGTCTTCTCGTGTGATATACTATTGAAGCGGCATTTGATATGTGTCACTACCGCGCTCCACGCAATATCCATTTCCATACTTTTATACATGAACCAAACAAGTGTAGTGAGCTGATTAGTGCGAGCGGGAGCGGGAGCGCGGGCGCGCGGGCGGTTACGTCTGCAGCTGCAGCCAGTGGAACATGAGGCTGTGCACCGTGGGGTAGTCCAGCTCGGCGTTGGGCTGCGCTAGCAGCTCGCGTAGGCTGAGCGCGGGCGGCGCGGCGGCGGGCTCGCTGCCCGCCGAGTGCGCCGAGTTGTCGTCGGACGCGCAGTCGGAGGAGCCGGGCTCGTACGACAGGTCGCACAGCGTCGGCGGTTCGTCCGTGTCGCTGGGCTCGTCGTCGGGCGGCGCGTGCTTGCCCCACGCGGGCTCCTCGCCGCCCTCGTGCTGCCGGCGCGCGTTCTTCAGCGCGCGGTAGCGCCGCGAACGCTCGCGCTGCAGCCGCCGCTTGCGCTCGTCCGCTCGCTCCAGCTCCTCGGGTGTCTTTTTAGACGCACTCTTCCCGAAGAAGTACCTCATGAAAGACTCGTCGCAGTTGCGTTTGGAAAGATAACTCGCCATCAGCTTGTAGTAGTACTGGTTGTCCATCGTTTTGTCGTTGCACCGTGCGCTAAAATAACCCAGATATTTCTAAAATTGCGAAACAAAAATAATGAGAACGCGACTGTCGCCAACGTGACGTCATTGACATTTCGTTTTGTTTTATTTAAATTGCGTTTTGTTTCAAGTTGTTGTTTAAGGGTTTAATAGGAATAATTACGGTGATTAATCAGCAAAGTATTTACTACAATGAAAGTGCAGATAATTAGTATATATCTAAATTTTCTATTTGAAGAAAAGAATGTTATTTTACTACTTACGTACAATTCCCGCTTGGATTACGTTTAGTTACACATAAAGTTGATGTACCAGTTTTGAGCACAATATGTTTATGTAAGAAATAGGGACATTTTCTAATGAAAATACTGCGAAATGATCCACCAAACATTGATCCAGATCTCCAAAACCAACAAATTCAAAGAATGGGAATAGTTTTTGGTTTCAGCTATTCTACCGTTGATACCTTTGACTTTCATTGTGTTGACATGACTAGAACGTAGTGCTTATATTCTCTTTGGACATGACACTAGCGTAGCGTAAGAAAAAAACCGGCCAAGTGCGAGTCGGACTCACGCACGAAGGGTTCCGTACCAAAACAGTAAAAAAAAGACCGGGTTGCACTCTGGGAGTGCCGGCAGAAGTGAAAACTCAATAACATTGTAACAGTTTTTCGATCAGGTCACGTGACATCTTACGGTGTCACCCTAAAAATGAATTTGACGCAAATTTATAAACAATTATCAATTATTTAGGCGGACGGCCCGCGGGTGCGTTGGGTGTGACGGGCCGCCGGCTGTTTTTGCCATTGCCAAATATTTTTCAAAGATTTATCTCTAGGAATAACGTCTAAATTCGAACTATTCAAATTTGCACAGCAGACGGCGGTGGCGACCAAAATATCAATTTGTTTTTGCCGTTGGTAAATATTTTTCTAAGCTTTATCTCTTTAGGAATAACGCCCAAATTCGAATTTTCTCAATAGCAAAACGGTGAAGGACTATCGTTGGTATTATTACAAATTTATTTGCAAAATATGCTATTGCAATAGTAGTTTATGCAACTGATACATAATCAGAGGCCTTAAAATACAAGTGTGGTTTTGTGAAACGAGCGCCAGCGAGTTTCATAATAGGACCACACGAGTGTTTTAAGGCTAAATTATGTACAGTTGCATACACTACTTTATCTACACACATATCATAAGTACTCTAAGATGGGTTCAGAAGCCGTAGGAAAATGACCCGCATTGCTACTATAGTGCTACCTGTAAAATATCTTTGTTGCAATCGTGGTTGCATTTACGATATCCGGCGGAGTGTGCATATCGTTTTCGGAGTCACTACTACTCATATTTTCAACTAAAATGTGAATTACAAACAACTTTTCACAATTCTACTTTCGTAACAGCAAAAACCAACAAAGAAATGACAACAGTAATGGCGGCAATTCGATCCTACGTCAAGACGAATGTTTTTTTAAATCATAGACAAACGACTGAAGTCCCTATTCTCATGTCACTCTTGATCAAATGTCGTGCGGTTTATATTAAAAAAAACATACTGAATTGACGTTTCGCATCGATAACTGTTTTAATATCTATGGATACTAGAATAGAGACCCATTTGAGTTTTGATAGCTGTTCCAAATTTAAACTCATAACCTTACAAAAATCTGTACTGTAATAACATTACAGTACAGATTTTACCTACTACCACAGACAAGAAAATTCTTATAGTAAAATCGGTTGTAATAATGCTGGTCATTTCCTACGGTTTCTGAACGCATTTCAGAGCACTAATGATATGTGCGTAGATAAAAAGTGTTTAACGGCTTTATACTCTTACGAATAGCGTTCAGTTTGAATGAAGTTGAATCGGCTAGCAACAAAAAGTGACCTCCTTCACATCTGATGTCACAAAACTCTGTTCCCCATCCCAAAAAGTGCTCAGCGCCGCTAAAGAAGTTTTCATTTCAAATGAAAAGTTTGTTGTATGGTAGGCCCCCGTAAATATTTATTTTATTTTGTTGTTAATATTTGTTGTTATAGCGGCAACAGAACTATATAATCTGTGAAAATTTCAACTGTCTAGCTATCGTGGTTCTTGTGATACAGCCTGGTGACAGACAGACGGACGGACAGCGAAGTCTTAGTAATAGGGTCCCGTTTTTACCCTTTGGGTACGGAACCCTAAAAAGAGGATGTGAATGGGTTACTTAAATGAAAGGTAGGCACAGTATTAGAGTAACGTTTATTCAGAAGACGGGTATGTCGGTGCGGCGCACGGCGGAGAGCCCGTCGTCCCACGTGAGCATGGCCGCGAAGGACAGGTACAGCGCCGCCGCCGACAGCAGGTGCCACAGGTCGTGCGAGTCGTAGAACTCCAGCACCTGCCAAGGGCCAAGTGCCAACACAGGGGGTTTAGGCTGTGTGTGCGTGTCCACAGGATATGTGCTAAGCTGACATTTTATAACAATTATTAAAGCTGTCGTGGTCACAATGGTCAGCAAGTTTCCCCTTATCTGTAATCTGTAGCAGCACTAGCAGCTCACCATGCACTCGTGGTTCTTGTGCCGGCTCTGCGCCGGCGTGGACGACCAGTCGGTGGAGCCCGACATGAAGAAGTAGAGCGCCGGCACCCACGCCGCCACCGCGCCGCCCAGGTAGCACCACGCGTACCTGCGCAGTGCGCACACATTCAAGCAGTACGAGTAGTATACCACACAGTTACGTTACGTGAAAATCTCCGCGTCAAAATATTCCAATTCTAATAAAAACTAATGAAATTGTCTCGATAGTGAAATATAAGATTTATCAATTAGACGATGCGATGGTAAAAGGTTAAAATGAGCGATAATGACCCATTTCGAACTTTCAGCATTAGCAGTTGGCAAATCTTAGTGTTTACCGGGAAATCGTAATATTTTAGTCTAACATGTCAGTTCGAAAACTCCGACGAACATTTCCCGTAGATATTTAGTTACCTGCTTAACTGTCAATGTGATGACACCTAGGTTAGGTTAGGATAAGTTTATAATTTTGGACCAATTTGTTGTCTCTTAATAAATGATAATAATAATAATAATTAACTATTCAAATAATATTATATATTTCTCACCTATGATATTCTAATACCAAATACTTTAAGATCCATTCCCACACTATCAATATCCAATCACAGAAATACCCATTCTCAATCTATCAGAATTCTGGGGGTAGGTATTTCTTAATCGATAGTATCAATACCTGTCCAAATATTATGTTGTAATTTTGCCGCTTAGGAAATGAATAAGTATAATCTTAGTAAACGGTTTTCATCATCGTGTTGAAAATGGATCTGTAAGGGGTCTATATCTGTTGGTCTAAAAAAATTTTCCCGATATTTTTTTCGGCACAAATTTTTTGGTCTAATAATCTTTGGTCGATTGTTTTTTATGTCGAAAATTGATTGGCCGAAATTGTTTTGCATATTTTTTTTTGGCCGTAAATTAATTAACATGGTTTGGTCGAATGTATTTTAGGCATAAAATTGGTATTCCGAATATTCGTGTCACTAATAATCGCATCCAAACTGTCGCATTTATTAAAGTAATATTACTTAGATTTCCTTCTTCACGCTGATAAATTTAACGCCTAGTATAAACACGTGGGCAAAGTTTCATCGATTAATATAGTTGCGGGTATAAATTATATTGTTGAATCCGCGTGGTAATTGTTAAGGCAATGTGGGTAAGTTTGCAATTGTCTCAATTTTGTCGTGGTTCAGTTGGTTAAAAAAACGCAAAAAGACGTTTTTGCGTTTTATCTAGAGGTCGCAATTCTAACCTAACCGCCAGCGTGTCGACGTCACCCCGTTTCGCGGGGTTCCTATTTCCGCTCTGAGGGACACAAGCTAACCTAACCTAACCTACCAAATAATACAATTGTTATAATTATTTGTTTTTTTACTGCCCACCTTTTTTTGGATGCCCTAACCTAATTTAACTTGATTTGGTAAATGAAATTTGACCGAAATAAATTTGGTAAAACGGCAGGATCCCAGTTTAGGTGCTGTGATTGTAGACATGCATTGTTTGTTTTGCTTTAGGAGGTTTTATGTTAGGCTAAAGAATAAATAACCTAACCATAGCCTTTTAGCCATAAAAAAAATATACTAAATTTTAGGTCAAACATGTTTTAGGACAAAAAAAAATGTATGCAAAAAAGTCTTTATGCTAAAGAATAAGTATACCATTAAATATTATACTAAACTTTTTCGGCCAAACAATTTAAGAACATCAAATTTTAGAACAAGCGATAGGCACCCGGGTACAGCATGTCGGCACTGTGATGGCGGTCGTAATAGGTAGAGTGAGTGGGGTAGTACGCACCAGCGAGGGCGCTCGCCGTGCATGAGCTTCATGGTGAGGTAGAACACCATGTACACGAGCGTGTTGGCCAGCAGCACGTTGAGCAGGTGCGACGCGAAGTCCGCCGCCTGCGTGAACAGCCTGCCACACCATGGATTATGTAAACATTGACACGGCTTAACGAATGTGCCAGGCATTTCAATAAAATGTGTGTTTTTAGGGTTCCGTAGTCGACTAGGAACCCTTATAGTTTCGCTTTGTCTGTCCGTCCGTCCGCGGATACCTAATCTCAGTAACCGTTAGCACTAGAAAGCTGAAATTTGGTACTAATATGTATATCAATCACGCCGACAAAGTGGTAAAATAAAAAGTATTTTTTATTTTTATTAGGGTTTCTCCCCTATACGTAACGTGGGGAGTGTTTTTTTTTTTTTCATTTTAACCCTAACGTGTGATATATTGTTGGATAGGTATTTCAAAATGAATAGGGGTTTGCTAAAATCATTTTTTGATAATGTTAATATTTTCGGAGATAATCGCTCCAGAAGTTAAAAAAAATGTGTCCCCTCCCCTCTAATTTTTGAACCATAAGTTTTAAAATATGAAAAAAATCTAAAAGTAGAACTTTATAAAAACTTTCCAGGAAAATGATTTTGAATTTGATAGGTTGAATAGTTTTTGAAAAAAATTACAAAAACTACGGAACCCTACACTGAGCGTGGCCCGACACGCTCTTGGCCGGGTTTTTATAATGCAACGATGAGAAACAAGCTTACAGCCTGCCTGATGTGAAGTACACTGTAGCCTTACTCGAGAAGAATCACAAGGGCATTGCCGATCCTGTATTGATTTGAGGACTCGTGTTGACAGCCAGAGACGATTGCAGGTTCCTCACTCTCAACACGACACGAAGTTCACGTTGCCATCAAAATGTCGCAAGTAGGTAATAGCAAGATGGAAGGAATGGAGTTACTGACTAGATCTCTGATTAGGTACTTTCTGAAAGGTGTACAGAGTTGGTTTATTACGTTTTAAAACTAACCTGATTTTAAGTTATCCCACTATGTTACTACATATGAATGTACCATACATACATATGAACATATGGATGATATGAATGTAATAATACATCCATATTTTAATATGTATGCCATCTAGATGATCAGAAATAAAGATTATTATTATAATATTATTATTAAATACTGAGTTCACTCAGCGAAAGATTCTAAAGCAGAACCTTGAGCGAAATTAAGGATTCAAGACGGAAATTATGTTGCTACCGCGTAACACATAAACCTACTGCTTGTCACACCTTTTTCACAAATTGATACAATAAATCGTTCATAGGTTTTGTAGTAAATGGCTAGAATGGTGGAAGGGTACCCGTAGAGGGCGAACGCCCAGTTGCAGGCGTTGGTGATGAGCAGCATCACCAGTCGCGCGGCGTACAGCGGCCGCAAGCGCGGCTGCAGCCCGCGCGCCGCCTCCCACAGGCTGTGCTTCTCTGCAAGTGCAAAGTGAGTATCCACTTTAAACATGAGCATCACTGAAACTAATCTGAGGGAAGACCGACCTTCAAGGATCGCCACCAACAGTAGATAGCTACCCTCGTTCAGCGGATGATTACAAGGGTAATCTATATACGTATATAAACGTAAAAGTCCTGACTGACTGACTTAAATTAACGCCCAGCCCAAACCGTTGAACCCAGAAAGCTGATTATTGCACAATAGGTAGTTCATATAACGTAAGTACCCACTAAGAAGGGATTTTTATAAAACTCCACCCTCAAGGGGGTAAAAAGGGGGGTTTGAAAGTTTGTATGGGCACGGAGTAAAATTTAAAGTGTGAGACTTGAAACTTTGTGTATGGACTCCTTATTACAATACAAGAAAAGTAATTTTAGGGTTTTGAAAAACCGACTTAGGTAGGGGTCGATTTTTCCAAACCCTAAAATTAGCGGGTTAAACAGGGGTGTAAAGTTTGTATGAACCGATTTAGATGAAATTTGGTATAGGGGTAGTTTGAGTGCCGGGGAAGGGCATAGGATAGTTTTTATCCTGGAAATCAGTCCCTAAGGGGGAAAAAAAGGGGGTTGAAAGTGTGCATCGAGCTACGATATAAAAGAGTTCCACGCGGACGGAGTCGCGGGCAGAAGCTAGCACGGCCATAGTTTCGGCCCTTCTAGAAAGATTATGTACGTTGTGACACTTGTGACTGTGATTGCGATTGCTAGTGTGCTTTTAGAGAGCGGCTGCCACGAAACGCAAACGTCGTTCGTGTATCTGCCGCTCAAATCAGCAAGTGCGGTACCTATATGGATATACGAGTAAGCAAATTTGGCGTTCTGCAGTACCCGTTGGCAAATTTCAGATCACTTCTATCCTGATGCTATCGCACGTGGAGAAACAGTTGTTCTTAAAGTGGCTGAGCCTTCTCATGAGTGATGTTACGAGGCTAGATTACAGGAAGGAAAGCAGTGGTGGTCTCACCGAGCCGGAACTGGCCTACGTAGTAGATCCGCAGCGACAGCAGCAGCACTGCGAACACGTGCAGGACGGTAGCCGCGCCCCAGAACAACGCGCCGCCGCCGAGCACGCCCCAAACCACTGCAAAATAACAATTAAACAGAGATGTACAAAATACTTTTAAAAAAGTATTTAAATACAAAATGCAAATACTTTTCTAATTTGATATTTCAAATGCAAAATACAAAATACTTTTGCTTTTTATATTTAAATACTAAATAGGTATTTTCAAAATACTTTCAAACAAAATCGAAGTCATTCTCGTTAAAAAGCGGAGCGTGCCGTCATGTTTCACAGATTATAACGTTCATTTTGTTTTAACTGTCATTTTGCACATAGACTTTCAAAGTTGCAGCGCCTTTAGTGGCCATTTGCCAAATCACTGACCCATTCACTTGGAAATTTGAGTGGTAAAGGTAATACTTTAAAAAATTAGCAGTAAAAAAGTATTTTGTATTAGACAAATATAAAATACATTTCGAAAAGTATTTCAAATAAAATACAAAATACTTGAAAAAAAAAGTATTAAAGTACAAAATATAAAATACGTATTTTGTATTTGCATTTTAAATACAAGTATTTCAAATAAGTCACAACTCTGCAATTAGAATACATAAAATATCGTTGTTGTCCTCATTTATTTGGGTCCTTACCTATAATGCCCACGCCCCAATAATCTAATACTTTCACCTTTTGAGTAATGGGACCTTTGTAGGGACTAGACCGACATTTAGACGCAAGCGGCGATGACAAACTATATATATTCTGAGCAAGCAACATGACAGCAAATTTAAAATAGCAGTAATGTCGCATAAAGACTAACTCAAACAACTACATGTAGAAAAGTTTTAAAAAAAATTGAAGGAGGAACTCATCAATAGGGCTCATTATACGATAGATGATTTTTTTAAAGATACGTTTTAATATAGAATGGTATTAAATTATATGTGATGTAACAGCTAAAGTAATTAAATTATTTCACACTTTGTAATTTTAATGACTATTGTAAATATATCATTAATTGTTTCCATTTGACATTATATAATTGGATTATGTGACGCCATAGATTCAAACTATTTTGTATCTGTATATTTAATTGAATATAACGATAATGACTGCTAAGACTGTAAAATGTAATAGAGCTAATATAAGAAGGATTGACATTTGAATTTGTTTGCATGGAAATTGTAAAAAATTGACAATAGTTTCAAGAAATATTCACATGCCTATCGGCCGAATATATAATGGATCAATGTATATATTATAAGTTATAACACCTTATGCACCATATATTCTGATGAATAAATTATGATTGATTGATTGACTGAAGAAATCGAGGAGGCGGCTAGATACGGTATGCTTCATCAGGTACACCAGAAAGAATTTAACTCTTAAATGTGTACTCATCGAAGATTATGAGGATGGCAAAACACCGGGAGGTTTGGAGAGTACTCCACGCCAGGCTAAAGCGATTTATGGGTGTTTGGACCCTCAGTTATCAGTATCGAGGAGGAAGAAGACACATGTTGTACCGATGGCGATGAGCACGGCGAGCACGCCGAAGGTGGCGTGCGCGCGCGCGTTGACGTCGGGGTGGCGCGCCTGGTACACCTTCACCATGCTCAGTATCGAGGAGGAAGAAGACACATGTTGTACCGATGGCGATGAGCACGGCGAGCACGCCGAAGGTGGCGTGCGCGCGCGCGTTGACGTCGGGGTGGCGCGCCTGGTACACCTTCACCATGCTCAGTATCGAGGAGGAAGAAGACACATGTTGTACCGATGGCGATGAGCACGGCGAGCACGCCGAAGGTGGCGTGCGCGCGCGCGTTGACGTCGGGGTGGCGCGCCTGGTACACCTTCACCATGCTCAGTATCGAGGAGGAAGAAGACACATGTTGTACCGATGGCGATGAGCACGGCGAGCACGCCGAAGGTGGCGTGCGCGCGCGCGTTGACGTCGGGGTGGCGCGCCTGGTACACCTTCACCATGCTCAGTATCGAGGAGGAAGAAGACACATGTTGTACCGATGGCGATGAGCACGGCGAGCACGCCGAAGGTGGCGTGCGCGCGCGCGTTGACGTCGGGGTGGCGCGCCTGGTACACCTTCACCATGCTCAGTATCGAGGAGGAAGAAGACACATGTTGGACCGATGGCGATGAGCACGGCGAGCACGCCGAAGGTGGCGTGCGCGCGCGCGTTGACGTCGGGGTGGCGCGCCTGGTACACCTTCACCATGCTCAGTATCGAGGAGGAAGAAGACACATGTTGTACCGATGGCGATGAGCACGGCGAGCACGCCGAAGGTGGCGTGCGCGCGCGCGTTGACGTCGGGGTGGCGCGCCTGGTACACCTTCACCATGCTCAGTATCGAGGAGGAAGAAGACACATGTTGTACCGATGGCGATGAGCACGGCGAGCACGCCGAAGGTGGCGTGCGCGCGCGCGTTGACGTCGTGGTGGCGCGCCTGGTACACCTTCACCATGCTCAGTATCGAGGAGGAAGAAGACACATGTTGTACCGATGGCGATGAGCACGGCGAGCACGCCGAAGGTGGCGTGCGCGCGCGCGTTGACGTCGGGGTGGCGCGCCTGGTACACCTTCACCACGCTCAGTATCGAGGAGGAAGAAGACACATGTTGTACCGATGGCGATGAGCACGGCGAGCACGCCGAAGGTGGCGTGCGCGCGCGCGTTGACGTCGGGGTGGCGCGCCTGGTACACCTTCACCATGCTCAGTATCGAGGAGGAAGAAGACCCATGTTGTACCGATGGCGATGAGCACGGCGAGCACGCCGAAGGTGGCGTGCGCGCGCGCGTTGACGTCGGGGTGGCGCGCCTGGTACACCTTCACCATGATCAGTATCGAGGAGGAAGAAGACACATGTTGTACCGATGGCGATGAGCACGGCGAGCACGCCGAAGGTGGCGTGCGCGCGCGCGTTGACGTCGGGGTGGCGCGCCTGGTACACCTTCACCATGCTCAGTATCGAGGAGGAAGAAGACACATGTTGTACCGATGGCGAAGAGCACGGCGAGCACGCCGAAGGTGGCGTGCGCGCGCGCGTTGACGTCGGGGTGGCGCGCCTGGTACACCTTCACCATGCTCAGTATCGAGGAGGAAGAAGACACATGTTGTACCGATGGCGATGAGCACGGCGAGCACGCCGAAGGTGGCGTGCGCGCGCGCGTTGACGTCGGGGTGGCGCGCCTGGTACACCTTCACCATGCTCAGTATCGAGGAGGAAGAAGACACATGTTGTACCGATGGCGATGAGCACGGCGAGCACGCCGAAGGTGGCGTGCGCGCGCGCGTTGACGTCGGGGTGGCGCGCCTGGTACACCTTCACCATGCTCAGTATCGAGGAGGAAGAAGACACATGTTGTACCGATGGCGATAAGCACGGCGAGCACGCCGAAGGTGGCGTGCGCGCGCGCGTTGACGTCGGGGTGGCGCGCCTGGTACACCTTCACCATGCTCAGTATCGAGGAGGAAGAAGACACATGTTGTACCGATGGCGATGAGCACGGCGAGCACGCCGAAGGTGGCGTGCGCGCGCGCGTTGACGTCGGGGTGGCGCGCCTGGTACACCTTCACCATGCTCAGTATCGAGGAGGAAGAAGACACATGTTGTACCGATGGCGATGAGCACGGCGAGCACGCCGAAGGTGGCGTGCGCGCGCGCGTTGACGTCGGGGTGGCGCGCCTGGTACACCTTCACCATGCTCAGTATCGAGGAGGAAGAAGACACATGTTGTACCGATGGCGATGAGCACGGCGAGCACGCCGAAGGTGGCGTGCGCGCGCGCGTTGACGTCGGGGTGGCGCGCCTGGTACACCTTCACCATGCTCAGTATCGAGGAGGAAGAAGACACATGTTGTACCGATGGCGATGAGCACGGCGAGCACGCCGAAGGTGGCGTGCGCGCGCGCGTTGACGTCGGGGTGGCGCGCCTGGTACACCTTCACCATGCTCAGCACCGCCAGCACGTACATGAAGGCCACGTCTGCAACAAACACGCATACAACGCAAGTAACTACCTGATAAACCATTCCGTTGCCTAAACTAATACTTTACTAATTCGTGGCTGTAAAAAAATTAATAAGCTGACAAAAGACCTTGATATTGATATATTCAACAGTAATATTCCTGCTGTGAGGCGTAAATTGACGAGAAGTTACTTTGAATGAGCGTAGCTTCAAAATTTTAGTTAATCATAATGTGTTCCTATCCGTATGATGTTGTTGTTTAGTTAAGTTAAATGAATACATAAGTTTCCACATTTTGTAACCCCTAGTTAGGAAATCTCACAAATTCAGTGTAAAAATAGTGATCTCACAAATGTTTACTGCGATGCTATCGGTGGGAACCTGTAATTGGCTTTTTGTATTTTATCTATATAGTCAATATGTTTCTGTAGCTGTTGGTTCTCCAAATAAATAAATAAATAAATAAACACTCATTTTTAATCTACTTGTTTACTTGCACACTCAATTTTAACTGTAACTTATAACTAAATTAATTGTTTACACGCTTTAAGTCGCTTAAAATTAAGTTAAAATTTAGTTAATTACTTAACAACTTAAAGGATGATTCACGCTAGAACGGGACGTGTCCGGCCCGGGCCGTTTTCTAAGAAAAACGACGGCGTTTTTGCGCGGCCCCAGCCCGGCCGGGCCACGGCCGAGGCTCGGTGTCGGCCCGGTGTCGGCCGCTCATATGTAACACCAACGTTTGACGGCCGATCTACCTACAACCGAGGCTCGGACGACGCTCGGTCCCGGCCCGGCCCGTTGAACTACAACAACGCTCCACTGTTCAGCAGCCCGGTCCCGGCTCGTGCTCGGCCCGGGCGGCTCGGACACATACGACAAAACGTTGCTGCACAGTCACACAAACAATATAGGATCTGCCCACCTGACCGTACACAAACACAGACACCATAGCCTATGGATACTTGCAACTTAGGTAGTATAACAAGCGTGTTCTCAACCCTTTATTTAGACTTCTGATTATGCTTAGTCGAATCGCGGCGTCAGGATATATTTGTGAGTGAGCTTAAAATAAGAAACAGAAAAGCGGGGCTGGAGAAAATGCACACTCACACTTTCATAGCACATACCTACTCAGATTTTATTGGATTATTTATTCGATATTGCTTACCTTAAACAAAGAGCTAGTCGATGTTCGGAGGATATAGATTTCAGGAACCTTGTAATTTTCTTTTCCAAACAGTGTTTAACTTTATCATGGATAGCACAGAAAGAATCTTGTGTCATGTGAAAGTAATTGGCTTTTTGTATTTTATCTATATAGTCAATATGTTTCTGTAGCTGTTGGTTCTCCAAATAAATAAATAAATAATCGTAAAATTTGTCATCATAGGTCCAAAGATCTTTACACGAAATTTCGAATTCTCCTCTTTCTTCACGGGAACGCTAAAGCGGATGCACGCCACATTGTCTTGAAGAACATGGTGCCAAATCTTCTTCTTCGTCTTGAATTGTTGCAACAGCCAATATTACATCGAATTCAGACACTCGCGACATTTTATTATTTTTATTAGATATTGTGTATTTAAGATAACGTATTTAGAAAATTTGTATTTATAAGATAATATAATTATGATGCTAAGGGATTATGTTGCAGTACTCAGTACTCGAATAAATTGCAATGTCAATGGTTGACTGGTAGAGAATGCCTTAAGGCATTAAGTCCGCCAATTGTATTTCTATTTTTATATTTGTGCAATAAAGTTTAAATAAATAAATAAATAAATGTCTTTGTTAATGACATTAAAATACGGAAGCGGCCCGGTCCCGGCCCGGTTGCTGCCCTTTATGTGATTGACACGCAACGCTCGTGAGCGGCACGGTGTCGGCCCGGTGTCGGCCCGGCCCGGTGCGAGCTCGGTGACATGTCGTTTGCATAATGTCCCGGCCCGGTGGCCGAGCTGCGGACAAGGCTCGGCCCGTTGGCGAAATGTGACAAGCAAATAAGCTCGTTGACGGCTCGTCACGATTACGGCCCAGGCCTGTCAGGGCCCGTTCTAGCGTGAGTCATCCTTAATACATGTAAACCGGCCTTAAGAGAAGTAACGACATAGTAAAGGGAGGCACCAGAGCTGTGCGTGGTAGCGGACCGGTGTGCGAGGAAAAAAACCACCAATAGGAAGAGACGCGCAATGGGGAATATTCATGACATTTTTTTTTTTTTTTATCTATTCTATAAGTAATTATATAACCGGAAAAAAATATAACACTTTCACAATATTATTAAATAAGCTAAAAAAAAAAAATTAAAATTACTATCATTTTCGGACGATCAAAACGCCACCATTTTGGCGCGCTCATTTGTGACGTCACCGTGCAGCTTAGTGCACGGCGGTTCTTAAACAAATTAACAACAAAGTTTTTGATTCACACTTTTAATAAATGTGAGTGATTAAAGCTTATAAGATCAACTTATTGTAATGGAAGAGCACACAAAAGCTTATTATAAATATTGTATTGTCCCTATGTGTGAAAATCACATTAAAACTGCAAATATTTTCATATGCCCAAAGGTGCAAATATAAGGATAAAGTGGTGTAAGGCGATGAGGAGAGATAATGTATCGTGCTTGAGTAGTTTATATTGTTGTGAAGATCATTTCGACGTGAGTATTAAATATGTATGTACCTAAAATCTTTTTTATTACGACTCGCGAACAATATAGGTAAACAATAACCTAACCTCAAAATTGTATTATATACTTATTCATAAAACTATTCTGATTCCCAATTTTTTTAGTTATTAATGTTACAAATATTATGATTTTTGTTGATCAACAGCTGACTACGAGTGTTGATTTTGATCAAGAAACGTTTTAGCTAAGTTTCTTTGTTTGCACTGTTGATCGAAGAAAGTTAAAAGAATTTAATCCTTTTTACTGAGTGACCTACACAAATTTGTTTTATTTATAAACCTTGACGAAAACAACCTAGTTTGTTAAAGTTCATAAAGATGTTCTCAACATTTAACATTCCTAATAGGTACCTACATATCTTTGATTATATAATACTAGCTTCTGCCCGCGACTCCGTCCGCGTGGAACTCGTTTATACTATCTCTATACCAAATTTCATCCAAATCGGTTCAGCAGTTTAAGCGTGAAGAGGTAACAAACAGACAGACAGACACACTTTCGCATTTATAATTTATTATGAAGTAAGTATATATAAAATATATAATATAACTAGCTTCTGCCCGCGACTCCGTCCGCGTGGAACTCGTTTATATCGTAGCTCCCCCCATATCCCCCAAAGGGATGAAGTGGGGGGTGAAAGTTTGTATGGAGCTACGATATAAATGAGTTCCACGCGGACGGAGTCGCGAGCAGAAGTTAGTATATATAATATATAAAGTTATAGTATAGTAAAATAGTATATAGTATGGATAAATATCTACTAGTTTTTTATTCCACTTATTTAACAAAGACACCTATTTGAAGTAGTTTAAAAGTCTAGCTATTTGAATCGCCAAAATAGGTTATAATTATTTAATTGACCAATCTCACGAGTATAAAAACAAGGAATATGAAAATTTATTGAATATCTGTAACTTATTTACCTTGCAGCTTTTACTCCTCTTAGTTCAGCGGACGTAAAGTCACAAATATTTGCGAAGTATGTATTAAATTTAGTCATCATGAACACATCAATTTTAGGCAGATTATCCGACTGTGCCTTGACAAAACCGCCTTCAGTCATTGTGGCGAGTCTTTTTTCACTTAATAATTACCAAAAAACACTGATTATTTATCATAAACAGCGGCCAAACAATGCGAATAACTTTCAATAATCATACTAACGACCTGCACGGTGACGTCACGTTTCGCTCCGCCAATAGCGTTGCGTTTTGGAAATTTGCGAGGGAATTTGAAAAATAGTACTTTTAAACAATTTATTTTATCAATAGAAACATGATAATTTGAAAAAATAATCATGTGTGTATATTTATTAAGCAATATAGATTACACGTGATTTTTTTTGTCCATTTCTAAATCACATGCATATTCCCTATTGACAACATTTCATTTTACTATATTTAGAAAAATATATATATAGTTTATTAAAATATTTAAAATATGGTCTAATTTTACCCATTCTACGACATAGTTAATGGATAGCCTGTGCCTTATGTTACAGAAAAAAAAAGCTCTGCTGTCACAAATTTGAATTTGACATTGACGTAAATTGTTTACTATCAATGTTAACGACTGTAACCTAACGAAGTAAAATAAAATTAAAAGATTCTATATTATAGGGATTTATTGCCTACTATGGAGAAACCTATACTAAGTACCTACACCAAGTATTGTTTCGTGCCAAGTTGTAACAACGACTCTTTGAAGAAACCGGACAAACATTTCTTCCATGTACCGTATAAAAATAAAGCGGAGCGGTGTCGAGCAGTAGGGAAAGAAGTAATTCCAAAGATCCGTGTGAATGCAAGGTGTCGTATTTATATAATGCAGTATCGGTATCCCTTATCACAGCCAAATTCGTCGATAAAATCGTTTCTTTTTAACAAATAGTACAATTTAAACAAGCAACACACCACAGACCTACTCCAACTCCAGTGACAATGGCAAAGTCAGATGTCAATGTCAGATCACATTTTTTCTAGAGCGTGGTAAGACTAAGGTAAGGGCTATTCCTGCGTAGAATTGGAGTTACGCCCTGTTAGAATAAGTAAATATTGAAAAAATAATAACAAATTAAATACGAACCCTAGAGAAATAAATAAACTATCAGCGTATTTTTCTTTTTAAACCAAATACACAGAACCAATAAAATTTAGGGCTCAAAAATATGAAATGTTGTCAATTCGGTTAATAATGCTATTGGTGAATTTATTCCTTGCGTTCCGGTCTGCAACGTTGTACAGCTCTGGTGGATACACCTCAAGTCCAACGTTTTTATTTTATATATTTTTTTTACTATAAGCCGGTAACTGTCGGGTATTCAAGGTGTTCGGCTACTTGTGAGTTTGACTGTGGGTGGTGTACGAACCGAACTGGAAGTTAAGTGCGTTGGGGCACACGTGGTAGCTGGCGGAGAGCAGCGCCACCACCATCATGCCGGCGCCCAGCGCCGACAGCAGCCCGTAGTGCGCCGGGATGCCGTACTCCTGTAACACACACATACACTTGTCAAATACATCCGAGCGAGCAAAGTGCCCACAAATATCTCAACAATTCCATTGGTTAGCAGGTAATGCCATTTGGTATTATTCTATACCATTTGAGTAAATCTTTTCTTATTTTAATAACTTATTCAAATGGTAAAAAAAAATACCAAATGGTATTCTCTACCAACCGTAGAACCCACACAGGCACACGAATGAGGTTTATCTTATGTTGAAAATAGTTTCCTATAGTATCCACGTACTGGCAGATCAATTGTAACAATGTCTAAATACTGACAGATCCATTCGCATACACAATTTAAGAACTGCTAACACGATTGAATTGATAAATGAGTTATAAAAAATGGTTGGGTTGCGAGTGTTCTGAGCTGCGTTCTTATGATCTGTTAGCAGATTGTTTATGGCACTATCGACGGAGTCTCATTCGTCTTATGATGACTAGAGTTTCCAAATGTCGCTTATTATTCTGAAGGAGACGCTACACTAGTGAAATCCGCCGTGAATCGGCCCGTGTGGATACGTGTCGGAAGCACGGCAGCCAACCAATTCAAGGACCCTCCATATTCGATTTTCTGTGACCTTGCTTGGCAGTCCTGCCGATTTCACTCATGTAGCGTTTCCTTTATGTGGATAAAAATGCTTGTATGATATGTGGGGAGGGGGAGGTATGGAGAGTGCAGCACTAGTGCACGTGTGAGTACCTCGTGGCGCGGCTTGCGCGCGCGGCGGCTGCGGCGCGCGCGCACCTGCAGCATCAGCAGCGCGCCCAGCAGCAGGTAGCCCAGGTTGGAGTACACGTGGTTGAAGTCCTGCAGCGCGCCCGCCGGGTGCGCGCACAGGAAGTTGTAGTAGCACGTGTCCAGCGACCCCAACGCGTTCATGAACTACACATACGAGGGGCGTCTGAAAAGTTCTAAGCCTAAGGTATTTCGAGGTTATATATGCGTTTATGATACTGGCCACTAGAAAGGCCATTTAAAAACAAATTATAAAAAAATAACATGTCACGTTTTTATTATTCTGTTTCGAGATATTCAACGGAAAAGTACATCATGTGTGAATTACCAACGAATATTACGAAAATTGAGCACCGTGCTGTAATTAAATTCCTTACAAAAAGTGACAAATCACCGCAGTGTATTTTTGAGGAAATGGCTATTATTTACGGTGATTCTGGGCCTTCTTATGCCACAGTCAAAAAGTGGAGTCGCTTATTTAAACTCGGACGGGAATCGATCGAAGACGACCCCCGCTCAGGACGGCCAATATCGGTAGTGACCGAAGAAAACGTAGCAAAAGTCAAAAAGCTGGTATTAGAAGATAGAAGAATTAAGGTTTGGCAAATAGCTGAGGTCTTAGGTATTAGTAAAGAAAGAGTCGGATAAATTTTACATGAACATTTGTACATGAGTAAAGTGAGTGCTCGTTGGGTACCGAAAATGCTAACGGCCTTCGATAAAGTACGTCGTGTGGAAACTTCTCGGGCGTTTTTAGAATTGTGCGAAGATGATTTAGATGAAGTTTGTTCCCGAATAGTAACTGTTGATGAAACATGGATCAGACAGTATGATCCGGAGTGTAAGTCTGAGTGGATGCAGTGGATTGAAAAGGGTGAAAGGCCGCCGAAGAAATTTAAAGTGCAAAAGTCGGCCTCTAAGTTAATGGCTACGGTATTTTGGGACTGTGATGGCATTCTTTTAATCGATTATTTAGAAAAAGGCTCTACGATAAACGGAACTTATTATGCAAATCTAATAAGACAGGTGCGACAAGCCATAGTTGAGAAAAGGCGGGGTAAACTAAGGAAAGGCATTTTGTTTTTGCAAGACAACGCACCCGTTCACACCGCTAATGTTGCGAGGCGTGCTCTGAAGGAAGTTGGTTTAGAGGAAATTGACCACCCACCCTACAGCCCAGATCTAGCCCCAAGCGATTATTTTCTATTCAATAATTTGAAGAAAGAGTTGAGGGGAAAGCGATTTAGAAGTGACGAAGAGATGAAGGCGGCTGTACAGGAGCATTTTGAAGGGCAAAATAAAGATTATTTTTTTAATGGCCTAAAAGCACTGTATAAAAAATGTAAAAAATGCATTGATTTAGGAGGAGACTATATTGAAAAATAAACAAGAGTTCATTTTTGTAAATTGTTTTTTTCTATCTTAGGCTTAGAACTTTTCAGACGCCCCTCGTATATATCATTTGTTTTATGTCATTTCAGTTGCACTCGTAAGTCTAGCTCTGCGTGTGAGCCGCGCCGCACTGTATTCTATTCTAGGCCTAAAGTTTCCAATTCATACAACTTACGTTATTTGTAGAGACGTTGAAATTAAAGGCTTTTCGGTTTCCAGAGTCCAAGGTGACTAACTGAGCGTGCTGTGCGAGTAGGTCGAGCGAGATTATGTGGGAGGACGTACTAACTTAGCTAATAACTAGGGATTAATTTTTAGCCAATCCTGATTGTAAAATGGAATGAATGTAGAGGCATAAAGCCGAGGATAGGTTATCCGTGGATATAAATGAAGTGCGTACGATCTGGAAGGCGGCAACGAACTGCACGACAGGCAGCGCGTAGAAGACGGCGACGGTGTAGAGCGTGTGCAGGTAGCGGTCCGAGCGCGCGCGCAGCACGCGGCCGCGGCGGCGCGCCAGCGCGGCCAGCCGCAGCTGCGCCGGCAGACCGAACGGCCGCTCCGCCTCCGCCTCCGCCTCCGGCAGTGGCCGCGCGGCGCCGACGCCGTCCGGCTGCAACACAAACAACGGATCAACGCTAGCATATGCGGGAGAGCCTAAAGAACTCAAGCCCCCAAAAAAATCTGAGTCTTTACCAAGATCTAAAGTCAAGAGACCAAACGGTGTCAAGTCCACAAACCAATCCGCCGCTACATCATGGCAGTGCATTTTTAGTTTCTAAGGTGAGCATCACGTGTTCACTTTTCTGTCTACCTAATTCTTCCGCTTTGGACTCAATTCAGTGTATTTTCTATGGACTGTGTGTGCAAGCCGATGTATGTTAGATTCGAATGATGCGACATTATTTATTTGGTTGCTCTAACTTAATCGACACTCCTAAATTTTCAGAAAAATCCAGAAACGTATAAATCCATTATCTGTATAGGTACTTACCTGGTGATTATTTTCATTTGCGACCTGTCCGTTCTCTGGTAGTAGTTCTGGTGGCATAGCTTCTTGTGGCGAGGTGGAGAGCAACGCGGCCGCTCGGATGGTGAGCTCGGGCGACGCCGCGGGGGTGGAGCTGGCGACGGGAGGGGCAGCCGCGCCGGGGGGCGAGGCACAAGCGGGGCCCGGCGGCTCCGAGTCCGAGTCCGTACCACTGTCACTGTCGTCGCTACTGTCGAACGTCGCAGCTAAAACCATGTCCATTATTATCGTACTATGGACAACACAGCGAACTGACCATCGATGCACCTTAAGTGCATTGTAATAAGGTTCTATATAAACACAGGATGGACAGTTAACAGTGTTGTCGTTTGTACGAAATCTGCTCTCAAACGAGCCTCCCGAATTGGCGTATTTCCATGGTGACTTACTGGAATCCCTGCGACGTGCGGGGGACGCGGCCGTGCCGCTCGCGTCGATTTGTGATGGCTGCCCGTCCGTCACTGGAAACTTTACACTATTACGCTTAATGTATAAATACCGTGTTCATTCAATTTGAAATATGAGCGAATCAAGGATTCGCTCACGAATCATGTTGTTATTCGAAATCAAATAGAAACAGGGGCTCATATATATATACAGGGCGTCCCAAACTTATGGGACATGAAGGGGAAGTACCTTAAATATCGTAGATAGTGAATTTTGCTCAAAGAAGACTTTATGTTATTTTTAAAAGTTAGTAATCCTGCATTCATAGATTTTCTAAAAATTACTTGCTTCGTCTGGGAATCGAACCGACTTAAATGTCAAAAAAAAACATCCTACTTTTATGATGCCAATCGAAAGAATAGCTAAAAAATAATAACTCTGCTTGAGTAACATGGTATTTTAAAAGAAAGGAACAACGTGAAATTAATATTTTAATCAAATTAAAAACATACATGAAACTGCCGTAGTCAATTAAGTAGGTATTTTTTTGTAAATTAATTAATTAAATGCTCAAAATATGATCCCTCTTGTCTTACGCAAATATCCAATCTTTTAATGAGCCCGCTGCCTGTTGATATTCTTATCATTTTATGGTGAACACTCGATGTGATATGGCACAATTCTGTTTGCAACTCGCCCACGTTCTCGTATCGCTTTTTGTATAGCATATCTTTCACGTATCCCCAAAAGAAGAAATCTAATGGTGTAAGGTCCGGGGATCTGGCCGGCCATCTAATCGGTCCATTTGTACCAATCCATGTAGGAAAACATTCATTTAGAAAATCTGCTGCTCTCCGACTATTATGAGCCGGAGCTCCATCTTGTTGGAAAATTAAGTAAAAAAAAAAAAAAAAGTCTTCTTTGAGCAAATGTCCCCTTACTAATTACTTCCCCTTCGTGTCCCATAAGTTTGGGACGCCCTGTATATATCTAAATCAGAGAGTGAGTCACCATCCGGCGCCAGCACAGCCAGAGAGCCGATGCGGCGCGCGAGCGGCGACCAGTGGCGCATCACTACAAGTGTGCCGAACACCAGGTAGAACACCAGAAACACCGCCAGTGTCGCCACCGCCGCTATCGCGTACTGAGCGCGGGTTATCGCCGCCTGAACAGACAGAGTTTATACATTCAAAATATATATATATTTGGGGACAATCTTACACAAATCGACCTAGTCCCAAACTAAGCAAAGCTTGTACTATGGGTACTAGACGACGATATACATACTTATATAGATAAATAAATACTTAAATACATAGAAAACATCCATGACTCAGGAACAAATATTTATACTCATCACACAAATAAATGCCCATACCGGGATTCGAACCCGGGACCTCCGGCTTCGTAGGCAGGGTCACTACCAACTAGGCTACAGAGGTCGTCAAATAGTTTACTTTGCTATTCGATATACAAACTACACTTTAAAGTGACCATTAGAAATCCTCCACTGATGGTTTACGCGGAGCTTAGAGTGTCAGTAGTTATTAGCGGTAGGTATTTCATATGTCGGATGTTTTTTTTTGTAGCATAGAAAGTAAAGTAAGCCATCTCATATGAGTGAAAGGACACGCGATGACCCCTTATACCTTGACAGTGAGGGTGATATCCTTGGACGTGAAGACGAATTGGCTGTCATTGTTCTCGCCGAACATGGCGGTCTCCATCAGCCAGTCCGCGTCTGGCGCGTCCTCGCCGCGGCACGGCGTCTGCTCGGCGCGCACCACCGCCACCACCATGAACCCGTACGGGTACGCGTCGCGCTGCAAATACCTTCATATGCTTAATGAATTCCGCAGGCAAAGCACATTTAAATCTCAATTTAAACACGTTTACGTCTAAAGTGAGTAACCAACAGAGCGAGATAACAACGGCCAGCGAGGAAAAAAATCACCAATAGTACAAAGAGATAGTTGTGTCGTCAGCGAGGCTAGCAATGCTATTGGCGGGTGCTATCCTCGCAGCTCCGCTGCCTTGCACAGCTCTGGTGGATACTCACCCTAAGTTATGATATTAATTCAATTCAATTCATTTATTGATAAGTAAAAGCAATGTTTTACACGTCAATATTATGACTAGTTAAATCATAGTAGCCAACATGAGGTACGCACCGACAGTTGCACGGCTCCGGAGCGCTCCACTGTCATCCGGAGTCCAACCGTCGCTATTGCGTCCATCGTTTGCGCGATCGGGCACTGAAAAGTCCAAGTAGTTTGTTTGATTATTATATAAGTAACACTGGTGAGTCAAGTGTTCCACGAAATCTGTATTTTACTTACGCAACAGACACCTGAAACGAACGAAACGCTGCATCCAAAACACGCTATGTCGTTGCAAATGGATGGAACCTATACTTACAATGGTAACTAATTCAGATATTAGGTACAGTCAACGATGTTTTCTAGGACTCTAGCAGAAAATTATATGGTATACAATCTGATCGTCACAGTTGACAACCACTTAAACTGGAAGGCACACATTGACCAAATCTGCAACAAACTAACTAGGCCGTTTTGTATTTGCGCTCAAAAGGCTGAGAGACACTGTTTCAACTGAAGCAGCCATTAACGGCTTACCATGGCCTGGTTATAAATGTTATAATGTATCATCTGTCCTTGGGTTATGGGTTGATATTGTGGGGAAACGGAGTAGAAATGGACAGAGTTTTCAAGATTCAAAAAAGTGTGTCAGAGTAATAAGTAATTCATGGTGGGAAAGTTGCGTGCCACTTTGTAAAAAGCATACAATTCTTGCTTTGCCTTGCCTGTACTTAAGAGAAAAATGTAATTTTGTTAAGTCACAACCCTCGTATTTTACAACACGTGGCGAAGTTCTCGAAAGGCAAACACGGCTAAACATAATGAAAGAAAGAAAGAAAGAATTCATTTATTCAAATAGGATTCTTTGAACCACTTTTGCATCGTCATCAACTATAACAATAGAAACATTAATGCTCCAAACATTCATGAACCAAAAGCCAGCTTGCTCTTGCGGGATTTTTGAGAGGATAGTATCCGATATGCGATTATAGATCAGGCGTTCCAATAGCTTGTAGATATAACACTGAGTAGTGCTATTGGGCGGTAACTGTCAGCCCTATCCTCGGGTTTTTCAGGCTTAAGGACAGCAACGACTTTTGATGTCTTCAATTTGGGTGGATTTTTTCCATGTTGTAACATATTTGTATAGAATGCTGCCAACCATAATTAGGTCCGCGCGCCGCTATGCTTCAGAAACTCTGGGAAAATGCCGTCTTCTCCGCAGGCCTTGTTTACGTTGATGTGTGCGATTGCCGATTTGATCTCGGGCATGGTTACAGGGCCGCTATATTTGTCGTCAGGAGTGGCCTGGGATTTTTCCAGCTTCAGTTTCTTGCGGACTTCACGGGTGTGGAGTTTGTGACTTGGCGCTTTCGAGAGCTCTACTATTCGGTTTCCAATGGCATTTGCGCTTACTTTTGGTTGACAGCCATGAATCGTTTGGCCAGAAGTTAGTCTTCTCAAAAGGTGCCATGCTTTACGACTTGAGTGTGTGAAGTTCATCCTTTGGACTGTCTGTTCCCATTTTTCCTGACGGGCCGTATTTTAGTCGGCAGTTTCCTGAAACTCCTCCCAAACACACATAGGGACATATTGTTTCCTGTACCCTCGCGGAATGCACTGTTTTGCTGTCGAGATAATCAGTTTTTTAAAACGGTCGTAATTTTTTGCCAAGGGTTCAATCCATCTTATTCTCTCGTCCAGTTTTATGGCGTATTGCTTCCAGTCGGCTTTTTGAAAATTCCATCGAGGACCTGGGTAGCATTGAACCAAGGGGGGAAATTATAATAAAAAATAATAATATAAAAGGAACATAAGAATAAAAAAATATATATATATAAAAAAAAAATAAGGAAAGAATACATAAGAATAAAAATAAGTGGAATATATAAGGGGGGAATATTTCAAGGAAAAAGGTAAAACCATAAATTCTGACAACTATTATATTCCCTCTAACGGCGTTTGCGTGAGGAAACCAAAATAAAAAGGCCCCTATGATATCAAAGAAAGTCTTGTGCCACTAAGACAACGCTCCTGTCCACACAGCAGCGAAATCAATGGCACAGATTCGTAATTGTGGGTTTGAATTGTTGCCGCACCCACCCTATTCGCCTGATTTGGCCCCTTCCGACTATCATCTTTTCCCCAACCCAAAAAAAAACACTGGGGAGGTCAACAATTTTCCACTGATATAAAACTGTTATAAAAAGTATAGTTTTCATTTTGAAGGCTATTAGGCTCAAAACTGTTCAATTCACCCTCGTATTTGTCGGAGAGTCGGTGACCGATGCGGCAGCCGAGTTCTGGACTGCAGACCACTAACGAGTCTGCGGGGCGACGCGTGGCGGGTGTATGCGGAGAGCCACTACCCTGGCAGGGGTGGAAGCTGCGACTGACCGTGTAGTTCTGCACGGAGACGGTGGCGCACACCGCGTCCTGGGCGCTCACGACGAGCCGCACGCGCTCGTGGGCCTCCGTCCATTGGTACGACACCACCAAAGGCGCCATCTACCCAACACACACAAAAACACATTAACGTCATGCTTATACTTTCGATATCGGCCCTGCTTCACAGTCGTACTAATTACATTTTTTTTGTCACTGAATTTTACGATTGTGAACTATGGTATCGAAACATTATTGGAGATTTACGACCTCCTAAACGGTCGTAAAGTCAAAAAGTTCAAGTCCTGTTCTAGTAGCTAAATTATTGGATATTTTACGTCAGACCCGAATTCTAATTCAAGCTCGTGATTTCATTAACGAAAACCTTAAATTTCAACATCACATGTGCCTAGGTAGGCTAGACTGAGGAACCTATAATAGAACCCATATACATATAGTGTTAGTAATATGAAATTAAACTCCAGCCGAATCTTTGAAGTTTTGAAGCGGCAGTGTGAGTTAGCATCACCTGTGTGAGATGGTAGGTGCTGTGCGTGTTGAAGTTGAGCACGAAGTCGCGCGCGGGCTCGGCGCGCAGCGTGACGTTCACGGGCGCGGCGCACGTCGACCCCACGTGCACGGTGAACCCGCGCGCCTCCTCGCCGTCTGCGCAGGACTCGGAGTAGAGAACAACAAATACTTCGATTAGCTAGCGAAGGTCGGGTCGAGCTTTCCTCTGGACTCAAAACTAGTGTACTACGCGAATTCTTGGGATTAGGTAATCAATCTCTTATTGCACTACGGATCTGAGACATTGGTGGTCATTGGTGGTGCTGAGTTTGTCTCATATTACCTACACATCTCTTCGCCTAGGGGCTGAGCCGTGAATTCTGTTTGTGAGCAGAAGTATGGATACTTCGATGGATGATAACTGACGTCGGAGTTGGTCTGATGTGTGTAGCATAGCAGTACGATGTAGTATAAGCGAGTATGTATAGATAATTAGATAGGTATAAGATTGAGTCGGAGCGAGTGGCGAGTTAGTTGCATTACAATCCCTTACAAGTAGATACACTCGTCTTTCTATCCAAAGCCCCCACCACACCTCACTGACATGGTTCTACATACTCTTGAGTCTGCCGAATTCTCGGGTTCGGAAATTCGGCAATGACGGGGATGGGCCGATCTTGCCAGATGCTATAACTACAAGGAGACTGACCGCAGTGGTCGGAGCCGACGTCGCCGCCCGCGCCGTCCGGGCACAGCGTGCGCGTGAGCCCGTACAGCAGCTGGCCCTCGTGCAAGTACGGCAGCTGCCATGTCGTCGCGCCTGCAACACAACACAACACAACAGCTTGTCACTGGCTTTATTGCACTGGTATGTCGAACAAACGGTACCTACCTACAATAGTATATTGTGAAAGGGGTAGATCAGTCAGTACTGCGTGGGCTTACCTACTCTCCGTCCACTCCGGCACTCATGGCTCGTCCAATTTCGTACATAGTACAAACACGCGGTACACGACCTGTGTGACACTGCGGTGAATCTATTCACGCCTTCATTCCCAAAAGGGGTAGGCAGAGCACATGCAACTTATGTTCCAGTGCCACTTTTAGCGTAAATGTGTGTATAGAAGATCGACCAAATGTAATTGGTTGCTAGCCCATCGCCATCGCCCACAACACACTTCAACCCTGCTCCTTTAGTCGACTTTTACGACACCCATGGGAAGAAAGGGGGTGGTGAAATTCTAACACCTCACGGGGGCAAATCACTACGACGGTTATAAGATTTGATTTATGGAATTCCGCACCGAATTGCGTTGTGCGATTTGACGCAACTTCATAACCCCACAATGTTGGTTTCTTTTTGTGGCGAGAAGCATACGCACCGGAGCGCTGTCGGGCGGTGAGCAGCACGGGCCGCCCCACGTCGACCGCGGTCGCCTTCGCCGTCACCCGCGCCGGCCAGATCAACTGCTGCTCCGTCTGACAACATACAGGGGTAGTCAAGTGGCAGGAATCATGGCCCCGGGCTGCTACTGCATTCCGTCTCAACAGAGATATAACTATTAGAAATTAGACAAAACCAAAAGGCCTCTTTTTACCACATGTCAATGCAGTTGGTCGAACCTTGATGCCTATTCCACCAACTTGACATTTGTCACTTATCGGTTCATGACGAATAGGCATTGTCACACGACAATGTCTAGTTGGTGAAATGCATGGACCTATGATCTATGATACTCAGGAAAGGCTATACCTACCCTACGTGATCCCACAACGAGGGACGGAAAGGCTCCTATATGCAGCTAAATTAAGAACTTGGTCTTAAAATGGCTGATGACTTGCCATAAACAACCTACTCAATTTGGACGGGTAATGGTTTATGTGCCACAACTTCATACTAAATCAGTTGTGGCAAATAAAAAAAAGTGGAACTATGAGAAGGACAGCGTATGATAGTTCCCTTTCTGTCACACTTATCGAGATGTGTATGCTACCAGCTCGCTCGCACGTGGTACTACTTATTATTGCCATAGCTTGTCCAGTGTATTATAGGTTCGTACCGTACACCCTGCACGTCTATCATGAGATGTGTATGCTACCAGCTCGCTCGCACGTGGTACTACTTATTATTGCCATAGCTTGTCCAGTGTATTATAGGTTCGTACCGTACACCCTGCACGTCTATCATGAGATGTGTATGCTACCAGCTCGCTCGCACGTGGTACTACTTATTATTGCCATAGCTTGTCCAGTGTATTATAGGTTCGTACCGTACACCCTGCACGTCTATCATGAGATGTGTATGCTACCAGCTCGCTCGCACGTGGTACTACTTATTATTGCCATAGCTTGTCCAGTGTATTATAGGTTCGTACCGTACACCCTGCACGTCTATCATGAGATGTGTATGCTACCAGCTCGCTCGCACGTGGTACTACTTATTTTATTTGTTATGCAAGGCTGCAAAGTTGTTGTTTGGCGCAAGTGCTTGTATTGAAAGCCGAGCTAGCGAAGGATTGTAAGTTTAAAAGTACAATCCTGAGCATAGCGAGGCTTTCAAGGCACGAGATGCCAAACAACTTTGCTGCCGAGCGAAACACACAACTTTTCATCTCACCACCGCGAGAAAAATTATAGATGTAATAAAAGTAATTCGGACTATTTACTAATTTTCAATAAAGGTACACACATCTCATCAAGATCAAAGCATTTACTAATTATTCACTGTAACATAAACATGTTTGCATCTTTAAAAATCTCCACGCTTACCCACATTCAAAAAGTCAATAGTACCTATAGTTGGGTACTCAGGGATAAAGTAGGTAAGGCTCAAATACGCATATTAAACTTTTCCGCTAACTTAGCAGGCATTAAAATTCAGATATGTACTTATATCTTATGCACTAAAATCTATAGGTAAATAACTTCCCTTATTTTGGTTTTACGGTGGCTTTAGACCAAAACTAAGCAAAATTAAATGTAAGTATGAGTTTTTTTCTTAAATTAACTTTTTAAACGGTTTCCAAGTTTGCACCAAGCGAAAAATAATGAAAAATAAAACTATATTGGGTGGGTAGTGACGCTGCCCACGAAGCTGAAGGTCCTGGGTTCGAATCCCGGTAAGGGCAAATATTTGTGTGATGAGCATGAATATTTGTTTCTGAGTCATGGATGTTTTCTATGTAAGTATTTAAGTATTTCTATCTAATAAATATTTCGTCGACTAGTACCCATAATACAAGCCTTATTGAGCTTACTATGGGACAAGGTTGATTTTGTGTAAGATTGTCCCCTAATATTTATTTATTTATTTATTTATTTATATTTTAAAATTATTTATTTGTATTGAATCCTTATAAGTCAGTCTAATTATTAATATTTAATATGTAACTGAGAAAGAATAAGAATTATTAATTTAATTTTATCAAAATAACAATAATGAATTATTAGCATAACACCATTAAGTTTCTGAACGCAGGATAATAACCTCTCATACTGTATAGAAAAAAGTTGAATCTCACGATTGACCGTCACGTTCCAAATTCAAAAACTCTTTCCACGCTAGCGGATATATAATTAACTTTTGGGTCAGATTTTGAGCGATAAAGCAAGCCTTTCCGAGCCGGTGAGGTGATATAGTTATTTACGATACGAGTGCCGAAAATAGGAAATTCGCAACGAGTGGTGAAAAATTAAAACACGACCGAAGGGAGTGTTTTAAATCGACACGAGTTGCGAATTACCTATTCGCACGCGTATCGTACAACGTTTTACTTATGCACGGAAAGTGCTCATTCCGCACTAGTGCGGGAAAGTAGCACCATATATACTGTAATAGTTATTTACGATACAAGTGCCGAAAATAGGAAATACGCAACGAGTGGTGATAAATTAAACCACGACCCTAGGAGTGTTTTAAATCGACACGACTGTTGCGAATTACCTATTTGCACGTGTATCGTACAACGTTTTACAGTACATTATGGTGCTACTTTCCCGCACTAGTGCGGAAAACAGCACTTTCCGTGCATATGTCGAAACTTTAAAGAGCCATATGTACTGTAATAGTTATTTACGATACAAGTGTCGAAAATAGGAAATTCGCAACGAGTGGTGATAAATTTAATTTATATTTCGGGAAAGTAGCACCTTATGTACTGTAAATTATATTATATGGTATATTACGTATGTTTATAGTTAAATACATAAAGGCCCTTATTTACGTACGTTGTCTACTTATACAAAGTTCCGTGTTTAAAAATGGCCACCAATTTTAAAAGCCTGAGACGTTTATACTTTATACGTTTCCATTGACTGACGACGCGAAACTGAGGCAAGTTGGTGTAATCGACTCAGTTTTAGTGTGCCGGTTTTGGAGCGCTTATAACTAAAATAGCTCTTAGTGCATCATTGTGCTGAATAATCTAAAAAAATAAATTTATAAAATTTTGATAAGAATAATTTAGATCCTCTTCTTTTCTACGTAGATAATCGTACGTCCATGAACATGATACGACAGAAGTCATCCGCAAATGACTCATTTACTTACGTATGTACCCTAAGTACTTAGAATTCGTCAATCAATGAATTGATTTTATTATACACACTGCACCACGGGTGACACTCACCGGGGCGAACTCGACCACGTACTCGACGGAGCGGTTCACCACGAGCTTGAGCTCCTGCTCGTACTGCAGCCTGCAACAAGTGCAACATCACACACAGTACCACTCACCGGGACGAACTCGACCACGTAGGATCTCATACATTATTCTCGAATTGCCAAGATCTCAGTAACGAATTATGTTTATTTGGCTAACAGTAAAAACGAATATAAACCGTTTTCCTGTTGTCCTTTCCGTAGTTGCCTCTGTCGTAGTTACATCGACAGACACGCGCGCGCCAACTAAATGGTGCGGTTGCGGCGGCCGAATTTGTACGAAAGTACACATTAAGTTGGTCGAGATTACTCGGTAACTATAGTAATGGTAGGTACTACTGCCCCATTAGCCGGCAGGGGGGTGGGCACTTGACTCTATTCGACTGTTTTGTCGGCGTAATTGATTTATAATATACTGCCGAATTACAGCTTTCTAGTAGTAAGGGTTACAGAGCTAAGGCGCAGACGAGACGGACAGACGGACAAAACGAAACTATAAGCAGTTGCTTAATTGTTGCCTACGGAACCCTAAAAGGGGCTTATTTTTTTTATGAGTAGGTTCCATTTACTAAATTCTAATACGTAACTTTAATCTTTAATGGCGTAAAAGCACGATTCTCCTGACTCACGCTATACAAACACCCATAATATCTCACCTGTCTCGCATTTTTCATAAAATATAATATATTTTCTGTTTAAAACTTGAATCTTCCACCGGATACCCTGGACTACTTCCTAGGGTCCCCTTTGGGGACATCAAGTCTAGTTCATGGGAGTAATCCATAGAATTCTTTAAATTCTTTAAACAACAACACAAGTTAAATTCTACAAGACTTTAATAATCAAGAGAACAAGGGACCATTTTGCCTTTGCGGGATTTAATTGCACTAGTATAAGTAGGAAGGAAGGAGGCAGGTAGCTAAGATAGAGTTCAGGTTCGTGGTAAAAAGTTTACCTATTGGAACCACAATTCGGCAGCGCAATTGTTAGGTTAGTAGGTAGACCACATGACGCGAACAACATGTTGGTTAATTAGTTTACAATTAGTTATATTATGTTGATCGGCTCTGTTAGGTTTTCCGTTCCATTAAATTCCTCGTTTGTACGGATTTTATGCATGACTCGAGTCTTCAGCTGTTGACAGGGTAGGTGCCTAAGGCAAGCTAGAAGCCTCACTTCGCTCATAGTTGTCTCTTAGTTTTTGGCTAATTACGGTGTTGCCAAGTGAGTAGTAATACATCTATTTTATTTCCAATGTAGATATTTTTTTCTAATATATGCGATCCACCAGTTACTTAGCAAGCAAGTTGAATAAACAAATTCGAGCGACTTGTGCCGGTTCATCGTAATCTGATACCGCGATGCCGCCTTATCAAAACAGCACAGTTTTACTGGCATTTTATATTAAACTATAAATAATATTTTATCAACATTCGAATTGCAGCTAGGTTACCTGATGACTTCCACGATGATATGATCTTGCGCGCGCGCGCACACACACATAGCGAGCCACACGAACACAAACATTGTAATGAACACTATAACAATACTGTCACATCACATCACCGCCTCATCACATTCTGTGATCACATTCGCTCGTGTAGTTATGTGTGGGCATGTGGGAAGCGCGGTTCCGCGGTGGAGTGGAGTGGGTTATCGCTATCGGTGATGCAGGTTATCGGCGCCGATAACGACTCTGATTCACAAATTGGGCGCGGCGTCGCGGATGGTCACCGGCGGTTCCCGCGACCCTTGTCGTGAATAGTCATGATTCACGATAATTTTTACATTGATGTTAATAATCATGTGTCAAACAGCCGATTTATTCCATGTAGCAACACCCACAATCTTTTTATAACAATGTTGACGGGTAGGCGAGTAGTCAAGAGTTCCTAACGGCTATATTGCGTACGAACAGTTAAGTGCAGATTTGTAGTGTTAGATTTGGAGGAAAACCAGGGTGAGCTCTTTCCATAATCACTTTCAATGCATCCTATGACATTGTAACGATTTGGTTCATTTACACGTGTGTTCATGTACTTACACAGCTCGGTCGATGATTGTTCATGATGTGATGTATTTATGTGCGTGCACAGGTCTTATTCTATTTAGGAGGCGTGACGGTATATTATGTATATGAATAAGGTTTTCCTACATGTCACATACATGCGATAACACAGTTCTTAGTCGTGGAGATCTTTAGTGTGAGAGGAATAGTAACAAGTGTAACAACAGGGTCTCAGGTTTGGTAGTCTCAGCCTCAGGCCATGTCGTCATCAATCAAGGGTGCACCCGGGTAATTATAACTTGAACAATATAGTGTGTGAATTGGTACAGTATCAGTTGTGTGGTAAGGGATGTCTGTAAGGGGAGGTGGAGGACATTCTCGGGGACGAAGGTCCCCACATCTCAGATGGAGCTGGTACGCATAAGGCGGCAGCTCATATGTCAGATATATAAAGGATTCCGGAAGCTGTATGTGTAGGTTCATAGTTGCATAATATATGCTAATACAGATACCTAAGCTAGAGTGCTATAGGTACTCATTCGCGGCCATGAGAGTGACCAGAAGTGGCTTCGCGACAACCCTCGCCAAGCCGCGTGCGAGCTGATGACACTCGCGTGCTGCTCTTGAGGCTCGTTTGGCAACCGTGGACACCACCAGCCTTAGATAAAGGCGTTAAACTAAGTATTCCCAAGGCCAGTAACAAAATAATATAGGTAGATACGTTCACTACTATCGGACAAAGTTATTTCATGAGAAAATCGGGTATAAAAATTGTACCAATAAGTATGGGTTATGATCATTGTCACTCCTCACCCGCAGCCGAGGCAGCCCGAACAGTATCCTAGCACGCTGGCTCAGCGGTGCAGTGGGACTCGCCCCTCACCCGCAGCCGAGGCAGCCCGAACAGTATCCTAGCACGCTGGCTCAGCGGTGCAGTGCGACTCGCCCCTCACCCGCAGCCGAGGCAGCCCGAACAGTATCCTAGCACGCTGGCTCAGCGGTGCAGTGCGACTCGCCCCTCACCCGCAGCCGAGGCAGCCCGAACAGTATCCTAGCACGCTGGCTCAGCGGTGCAGTGCGACCCGCCCCTCACCCGCAGCCGAGGCAGCCCGAACAGTATCCTAGTACGCTGGCTCAGCGGTGCAGTGCGACTCGCCCCTCACCCGCAGCCGAGGCAGCCCGAACAGTATCCTAGTACGCTGGCTCAGCGGTGCAGTGGGACTCGCCCCTCACCCGCAGCCGAGGCAGCCCGAACAGTATCCTAGTACGCTGGCTCAGCGGTGCAGTGGGACTCGCCCCTCACCCGCAGCCGAGGCAGCCCGAACAGTATCCTAGTACGCTGGCTCAGCGGTGCAGTGGGACTCGCCCCTCACCCGCAGCCGAGGCAGCCCGAACAGTATCCTAGTACGCTGGCTCAGCGGTGCAGTGGGACTCGCCCCTCACCCGCAGCCGAGGCAGCCCGAACAGTATCCTAGTACGCTGGCTCAGCGGTGCAGTGGGACTCGCCCCTCACCCGCAGCCGAGGCAGCCCGAACAGTATCCTAGTACGCTGGCTCAGCGGTGCAGTGGGACTCGCCCCTCACCCGCAGCCGAGGCAGCCCGAACAGTATCCTAGTACGCTGGCTCAGCGGTGCAGTGGGACTCGCCCCTCACCCGCAGCCGAGGCAGCCCGAACAGTATCCTAGTACGCTGGCTCAGCGGTGCAGTGGGACTCGCCCCTCACCCGCAGCCGAGGCAGCCCGAACAGTATCCTAGTACGCTGGCTCAGCGGTGCAGTGGGACTCGCCCCTCACCCGCAGCCGAGGCAGCCCGAACAGTATCCTAGTACGCTGGCTCAGCGGTGCAGTGGGACTCGCCCCTCACCCGCAGCCGAGGCAGCCCGAACAGTATCCTAGTACGCTGGCTCAGCGGTGCAGTGGGACTCGCCCCTCACCCGCAGCCGAGGCAGCCCGAACAGTATCCTAGTACGCTGGCTCAGCGGTGCAGTGGGACTCGCCCCTCACCCGCAGCCGAGGCAGCCCGAACAGTATCCTAGTACGCTGGCTCAGCGGTGCAGTGGGACTCGCCCCTCACGTCCCTGCTCGAGAGGCACGTGCACTTACGTGCAACTACACGCGCCTGTCGCCGTACCGCCGCGAAACTTGTAAATGTTATGTAATGTTTTGTTGTGTCTCTTTAAGTGTAGTACTAACACTAGATATATAAGTTACTGTATTAACTAACCCTATGGACTTCAAATCTGAAATAAATCAATAAAAATAATACTTAATAATTGTAATCGCTACAGGGTGCAGGACCAAACTTGAACTTTATTGTTGTTCTAAAGAAATGTTTGTTGGTGTTTCACGGCTTACAAAAGGCGTTCTCAATGTTGTTAGCTCGATTGGAGAATGTGGGAATAAAGAAAGGAAGAAAAAAATATATATAAAGAATATCAACAAAGTGAATAGTGAGTGGGTGGATTCCTATAGAGCATGGCGTCCCGCAAGGTACCCTGGACTCTTTTCCTAATTTATTTTACCCGTTATGGTTGTCCACTTCAAATTTTGCGAGCGTAATGCGTTTACACCCACAAACAAAAGTGCATTTCAATTTTAATACAAACGCGCTGCCAATAAGGAAAAAAAACAGGTAGGTATGTGTCGTGTTAAAACAATGCACATTTTATTAATTTCTTACCTTTAAATATCATTCCAAACTGACCTTTATGTGCAATGAACGTTATACTAAACAAGCTTATACACAGTGAGCGTATATATTATGACCGTTATATGATAAGTTGTTATACCTCGTATTACTTACCCCATCAGCTGTTGTGGTGGAGTAATGCAGGCGCGATACGCACAGCGCCTTTACCCCGTGTGGCAACCCGCAGACCAGAACCAACCGGCTCTGCTGTACAACACTGGGTCTCTGGCAGCTAGCAGGTTTCTTGACAAGAAACCTTTAGTACAAGAATGTTCGTTGGTAAGGATTATAGTTCATAGTAATATATAATCCCATAAAAAACATTCCATGTAAAAAAGAGGCCAAGTCTCGAAACTCCTCCACCGTAAAAAGTTGTGAGATATTTCGTAGAGACGAGTCTCAGGCATTCTTTTTAATCTTTATTGGCTTGCTAAATAAAATTCTGCAACTTGGCAATCACACAAGTTTACTGCATTTATGGATTCTTGCATACCTAAAACTATGTAGTATTGTGTGATTGCCATGTCACAAAAAAATATTTAGCAAACAATAAAGATTAATAAGAATGCCTGAGACTTGGTACTACGAAATATCTCACAACTTTTTACAGTGGAAGAGTTTCGAGACTTGGCCTCTTTTTTACATGGAATGTTTTATTATGGGATCTCACTTTTGTTTGTAGGTTGTGTTATTAATACATACAAATTATGATTGCAGTCCCATTCTTGCTGTGTCATTTTTTGTCGCATTCACTGCAAACGTAACTTTGTAAACTTATACTGGGTGGAACAGATCGATGGACTTTTAAGCAAATGGGATATAGATCAGGTTTAGTGCTTTACTTCTCACCTAGTAACCATATTAATATTTCTAACGGTTACCGAGATACAACTTGTTAAACTTTGGTGAAAAAAACTGTATGTTTCAACCCTATCCAGCAGATTCAATGACGTGAACATCGGATGTGAACTTTTCTTGTGACTTGTGACATGTGTCAATTTCAAATGAAAATAATAACTATGTATAGTATTAGGGTTGTCACTAAGATAAAATATTTCGATTTTTATGTTTTTTTTTTTCTTTTAAATCCAGCTTAACATTTATAATAGATCGTTTGTACGTCACTTATATAACACTGTGCTTTCAGCTTAGTCCAAGGAAATGTTCCTCCCTGTATATTTCTATGGTGTATTATGAAAACTGGACCGCATTGCAAAATATTTTAGTCTTGATTATACACTAAACACTAACATTCTAAATTTGAAGTTTCTATGTCTGCTAGAAGTGCCTTAGAGTTTTGATGATCGGTCAGTCAGTCAGTCAGTCAGTCAGTGAGTGAGTGACAAAATTAAGAAACTTTGACTAGTTAACATTCTTATAATCTACTGGTTTTTAAATTAAATGAAATTTGTACAATGCCTGCTTGGTTACTGAAAGGGCTTCAGGCTTCTAGTTTTATCCACAACGAAGTTATAGGCGGGTCGAAAATGGCCTGAACTGCTTCGCGAAAAGGATGGTACGGCCGTGCCGCTGTTTTGCTCGACTTGGCGGAGGCACTGCCGTGTCCCCAGATACTTACGGGTTTTACGTACAAAAACTCCAGACAGATAATTGGAACGATGGCATCCCGGTCGCTCGCGCGCGCCGCATTGGACGTGCTCGTTATTTTTTAGCGCGACCAAGTGTATCGACACGTCGAGGTGTGCAGGAGCAGCTTAACTGAAGCAGCAGGAGGAACATGGCAAACAGAGCAGGCTGTCCGATAGTTAATGACGACGTATATAGATATATACTCTCCTGACCGATATCGGCCCCGCGACTGCTTCAACTCCGGCGTTGATGTCGTCCACGCCAGCACATGAAGCTACGTGGCTCCGATCTTATTTACGAAGACTCGCCTGTACACAACGGGCACGTGAGCGCGCCACCATTCATAAAATCATAGCCGATCACCGCAAGTCGTCGAGCTTTCAGTTCGTCTCGATTACCATCAAGTTCTTGTACAGTCGAGTTCTCCAATATCTACACAGACAACCTTTCAAAAATATCTATACAGAGACTTTCTTACTGATATACACGGTGGAATTTAATCGGTGATCAGGAATCCAAAAATCTTAATTATCAATCTACACAGAAACCAATACGTGAGATCTCGTGCAATATAGCTCACAATCTAATTAATCACACTTAATTAACATCGGTAAAATGTACACTGACTGAATAAATGGACAGTTGGACACCCTACTTTTATTGAAGGGAAGTTACTCGTAAGTGTAGGTACATACGTCAAGTGCTTGCTGGCTTTGGCGGGAAACTAGACAGATCAGACGATTTGAAGCAATTTGTTATGAATTTGACAATGACAAATTGACAGCTTATTGCTCATTTATGTTTTAAGTTTCTATGGCTGATAGTTTGAAAAGAGGTATTAAACTTTTCAGACTAAACCATTAGTAGGGTGACAATACATTTTAATTAAAATTTAATTTCAACTTAAAAATTAGTTATGATAAAAAAAAACTTGGTTCCACTTAAGTACTACATAAACGTGACCGCCATCGATTACTGAATTAGAAAAATGGGTTCCTGTTCACCGATTAAATTCCACCGTGTATAAGACGCGTGTGTAGATATTTTTGAAAGGTTGTCTGTATAGAAATTGGAGAACTCGATTGTACATCGACGGGATTTACATATTGATGTTTTCTTATTAACTAAAGATATCCATTCCTGGCGGTCGGCTGCCTGCTCCTCCAACTGCAGAGAGTCGATTTCGCAGTTCTTCATGTGGCACTTTAGTACATCCTTGTACAGTCAGCAGCAGAACTAGCTACGCAAAATAACACGCTCAAAATGATCTACACAGACTTTATCCTCTTAACATTAGAGTCGTGTGTAGGTTATTTTGAGCACTTGACCCGCGTAGCTACTTTTGGTGCTGACGCTGACTGTACCATGCTTTCGCTTGCCATCCTCAAAGAACGACGAAAATCGAAGAAGAAGTGACGAAGTAATAGTCAGGCGAACATAAGAAATTAATTTATTGAGTGTAAGCATACAGTGGTAGGGTCGGTAGTCGGTAACAGGAACTAGGGCGCGGCGACGGGCGGCTGCCGCGAGTAGCGCAGGCCGAGCTCGTCGGCCGCGGCCCGCACGGCGGCCAGCGCCGCGTCCAGCTGCGCGCGCGAGTGCGCCGCCGACAGGCAGAACCTGAGGACACAGCGGCGGTTAGGGCGCACTCACACACACTAAACGGGACCACGAGCCCCTCAATATTACAAGACAAGCTTACAAGTATTTCATAGGTCCACCCGTGGTGGATACCAGAAGGGTAAAATAATGGGAGGAGATAAATGATTTGAATACCTTTGGTCAGTCAGGTGTAAAGTTTAAAGTACTTGCGTGTCCCACGTTGGCGGCGCCGCTTTCTTGATGGTAAATAAACACCTTCTTGTCTGTCTTGTCACACTACGTAATGTTGAGTGCTAGAATTGAGAATGCTGAAGGCAGACGGGATCCGCTGACTCTAATTGGAAGATTTATTAAGGTTTTTAAAGACGCTTGAGAGCGTCACCTCAGACATTTTTTACGAGAGAAGAGTGAATGGGAAGTCGAAAGTGGCCGAATGTAATTGTTGATTAAGGATATGGAAATGAACTAAAAAGGAAGGGTTGTTCCTTAATGTTGCTAGGTTACAATAATGTAATTTCTAAACATACTGCCCGGGAAGAAATCTTCAGGATTTCTTAGAACACATAATACTAATTGTCTACAATAGTGCAAAATAAACTATATTATTACTAAATATGCTTAAAACTACGTGATTTTGATGAATTTAATCATTGCTGATGAGGAAGAGGGCACAGCTTCAAAACAGGTCGCACCAAGTGGTTGCCTGTAGCAGTTTTCAAGGTAGCAACTCGCACTACACCGTCACGTCCAGGTGATAACGAAACTATACGATCCAGTGTCCAACAATAAGGCGAGGTGTTCTCATTTATTACGAGTACGATATCGTTAACCCTTATATTATCCGTGCCCTTAAACCACTTGTTATGGCTTTGCAGATGATGCAAATACTCCCAAGTTCCAACGACGCCAAAACCTTAAACCTTTGGGTTACGCTTTGAAGAAGTTGCCAACGAGATAGCCTATTCAATCTCTCAGTCTGAACTGAAGATCGTACTCAGGAAGTGAGACCATGTTATCTCCTAAAAGGAAGTGAGCTGGGGTCAATGCATCGATTTCATCAACGTCGTCTGAAATGGGACATAGAGGTCTCGAGTTCAAAATTGATTCAATCTTGGAAAATATGGTACTTAGTTCCTCGAAAGTCAGAACGGTTTCTCCTCCGGTTTCAAGATTACTTTTGACGATTTAACTGCAGTCTCCCATAGTCCTCCCATGCTTAAAGCAGACGCAGCCATATATATATTCAGCCATATATTTGCTCCAACGAAGTTGGCTTCGTTAGAGCAAGTAGGTATCTATTGGGCACGCTAACCCAAAGGGGTTTGCCAGACTCGTTTCACTCATCACACGCTCGCTTGGCAAACCCCTGTGAGTTAGCTAACCCAATAAATATGAATGATAAATACAAATGATTGAATGTAGTTGACGAAACATCCTAATGCACAAACGCACAACCCATGTTAACGCAACTGAGCATTCAATGAATGATAAATACAAATGATTCTTACTGTATAAGTGGAAACAATTGTAATGCGTTCATCTTCATTCGGTTCAACGGTGGTTTCTAAGTCTTGTGGAACGCAAACCCAATTACAGTGTAGTACGCTATCGACACAACGCGAGCCGTTACTAAAATGCTGTTCACGTTTAAGCTTGTCGGTTGATACTCTGCAACGGTGGTCTCTACGAATCGAGGAACGCAAACCATATGTTGAGTTTACAGACTGTAAATACGTTATTCACTCTTTAATATGTATATGGGTCAAAATCAAAGAGATGAGCATTTTAGGTTTTCAAATATCTGAGATATAAAGTTTTTTTTTTAAGAAAACCAACAAGTGGAGTCTGTTGTGTCATTTGTCATGAACCGTTCCTGTGAAGAGGCACGCACAAAAATATATTTTAGAAATTCTACCAGTTAATAAGAATAATGCCAGGCACAAGTCATTTCGGGAACACTTTTAAAGATTTTTTTAATAATTATATAACTAACGCATTTAAGAATCACCTTCAAGAAATTGTAATTAACCTGTCCCTAAATCGGATAATGTTGTTATTTTGTATATTTGTTATATTGAAAACATTTATTTTTGTTCACTTTATAGTCATCTCGGGAACGCCCGCATCATTTCGGGAACGTCCGTCATATACGAGAACGTTCCCGAAATTACCGTTCCCGAAATGACTATTTGATAAATATTTTCATGTCGCGCTTGACGCCGCCATGTAAGATATTGGTTTTAGGGGTTATGAACAAGTGAGCTCTAATATTTATAAGATTTTTGCAAAATATATGCAAATTTTCGAAAAACTATCCATCAAACTGCGTTCCCGTAGTGACAGGGAATTAAAGTACGCTTCACACATATGAATTTAAAAGGTACTTACCAACTAAATCATTTTTTTTTTCCGTAAACAATAAACACGCCTTTTGCTTTGACTAGTGAACTTCACGCTGTTGCTTGCTAACGCCACCTAGCTTGTGTTCTTTTATTTACATCAATCGATATCCACCGCGTTCACGGCACGGTGTTTTCACTTTAGAACATTCTGTAAAATTGCTTTTCTTTTGTTTCTTTTCTTTGAGTCGGATGATATTGGTTCCTGCCACTATAGATGTCGCTAAATTGAATTTAGTACTTAGGGCAGGCGCAAGCCCATCGGCACCCGTCAGACGACGGGAACCGACCACAGGTCCGGTCGCGTGCGCCAGCACTAGCTGTTTAAATTTTCTTTTTTTTGTTCTAGCAACATTAATTAATAGAGAACTGTGCGATTATTTTCACGCAGCTTTATTATTGTACAATTATTTATATGATAATTGCACTGCCCCAAATGTGTACGCTGCTAAACGAATATATGATAAATGCAAAAAGAGCATTACTTTTCAATCGTGTTTCAATTTAAAATGACAGAAATCTATTATTCCGACATGAGTTTTCTCAACAGCTTTTTTCAAAACGAAACGGAAAGATGACATATGTCAGCCGCGGCATTTGAAATTATTTCACTCCGTGACTTTGGTTATATACGTGAATGCGATTTGAATTGTGTTTTCATCAACGACTTTTGCTGTTTTTCTGGGCTTTGACGAAACCCCTTCACTCATTGGACCCCCTGTTTTATCTTACCGGACTACGAAGATCGACGAATCTACCCCGTTTTCGACGCCCTGCTTTATCATACTTGACTACGTCGAACCTGATTTACTCTTTGGAACCTCTGCATATCTTACCGGACTTGAAGTAGCTTGTGGCATGGAATCTAGGATATGTCTTCGGGCAATGAAAAAAAGTGTTGCGTGCCCAATTGCGGTAAACTTGTAAGTACCTATAACTAATATAATTACCTATTCAAGATTTTTAATTCTATTTTTGTATGTTCATTCACTGTTTAGAATAAAATAATAAGAAAACGTAGTCTGGTGTGCTGTAGGATAAGAATATGTATCTTGGCAGGCGTTTCCAGAGTTTAAATGCTTTTAGTTTAGTAGATATTTCTGACTTTCGACTTAACCCCTGCATTTTCGAGGTTACCCCAATGCACCTTATGTAGGCAATAAACAGCAAGATTCTTGCTTAACATACTTTTTTTCGTATATTCATCGGCACCTGACACATATTTATCTTATTTTCAGAGAAAGGAATACTACCGAAGACATGCGAAGGTACAGCGGATTGAGACGATGTATTGAAAGAACATTTAAAAAATAAGAAATGTTTGACTTTCCCATCAGAAAGAAAGAAAGAAAATAATTTATTAGTGCAAAAACTATACCTACATAAATAAAAGTGTAACAATTTTATTAGTCTGTTTTCAGACATACAAGATGTTGTGACGTAGGTACATTATAAAGTGAGAAATTAGTATAAATAATAAAAAAAATACATAAAAACTTTACTGTACATTATAGTATAGGTAGATATCAATGTCGTGAAGAAAGAACGAAAGAACTCATTACATATTTGATTTAACTTGTCGACTATTTTTGGCAAAATGGTGCAGAGACATTAACAAAATATTAAGTGGTTAGCGGACTGATTACGATAACTCAGATATAGTACAAGACATGGCTTACGAGGATAGGTGTAAGAGGCGGACATCAATAATAATTATATTTACAGGGTGAAATCGGTAAGTATGTGTACTTGCACAGTTGATTATTCTGCACGGCTATCACAAGACGGCGCGTAAGCTCTCTCGATCTTTCTCGTACTATCCGTCTCTCTCTTATTAGAAAACTTAAAAAGAGACTTATAGTGCGAGAAAAATCGAGAGAGCTCGCTCGCCGTCTTGTGTTAGCCGCGCTGTTATTAAATATAAGAGGCTAGCTAATGCACGGCTGTGTCGATTCTGAAGGTCCTAATACTTTACTAATATTATAAATCGAGAGAGCTCGCTCGCCGTCTTGTGTTAGCCGCGCTGTTATTAAATATAAGAGGCTAGCTAATGCACGGCTGTGTCGATTCTGAAGGTCCTAATACTTTACTAATATTATAAATCGAGAGAGCTCGCTCGCCGTCTTGTGTTAGCCGCGCTGTTATTAAATATAAGAGGCTAGCTAATGCACGGCTGTGTCGATTCTGAAGGTCCTAATACTTTACTAATATTATAAATCGAGAGAGCTCGCTCGCCGTCTTGTGTTAGCCGCGCTGTTATTAAATATAAGAGGCTAGCTAATGCACGGCTGTGTCGATTCTGAAGGTCCTAATACTTTACTAATATTATAAATCGAGAGAGCTCGCTCGCCGTCTTGTGTTAGCCGCGCTGTTATTAAATATAAGAGGCTAGCTAATGCACGGCTGTGTCGATTCTGAAGGTCCTAATACTTTACTAATATTATAAATCGAGAGAGCTCGCTCGCCGTCTTGTGTTAGCCGCGCTGTTATTAAATATAAGAGGCTAGCTAATGCACGGCTGTGTCGATTCTGAAGGTCCTAATACTTTACTAATATTATAAATCGAGAGAGCTCGCTCGCCGTCTTGTGTTAGCCGCGCTGTTATTAAATATAAGAGGCTAGCTAATGCACGGCTGTGTCGATTCTGAAGGTCCTAATACTTTACTAATATTATAAATCGAGAGAGCTCGCTCGCCGTCTTGTGTTAGCCGCGCTGTTATTAAATATAAGAGGCTAGCTAATGCACGGCTGTGTCGATTCTGAAGGTCCTAATACTTTACTAATATTATAAATCGAGAGAGCTCGCTCGCCGTCTTGTGTTAGCCGCGCTGTTATTAAATATAAGAGGCTAGCTAATGCACGGCTGTGTCGATTCTGAAGGTCCTAATACTTTACTAATATTATAAATCGAGAGAGCTCGCTCGCCGTCTTGTGTTAGCCGCGCTGTTATTAAATATAAGAGGCTAGCTAATGCACGGCTGTGTCGATTCTGAAGGTCCTAATACTTTACTAATATTATAAATCGAGAGAGCTCGCTCGCCGTCTTGTGTTAGCCGCGCTGTTATTAAATATAAGAGGCTAGCTAATGCACGGCTGTGTCGATTCTGAAGGTCCTAATACTTTACTAATATTATAAATCGAGAGAGCTCGCTCGCCGTCTTGTGTTAGCCGCGCTGTTATTAAATATAAGAGGCTAGCTAATGCACGGCTGTGTCGATTCTGAAGGTCCTAATACTTTACTAATATTATAAATCGAGAGAGCTCGCTCGCCGTCTTGTGTTAGCCGCGCTGTTATTAAATATAAGAGGCTAGCTAATGCACGGCTGTGTCGATTCTGAAGGTCCTAATACTTTACTAATATTATAAATCGAGAGAGCTCGCTCGCCGTCTTGTGTTAGCCGCGCTGTTATTAAATATAAGAGGCTAGCTAATGCACGGCTGTGTCGATTCTGAAGGTCCTAATACTTTACTAATATTATAAATCGAGAGAGCTCGCTCGCCGTCTTGTGTTAGCCGCGCTGTTATTAAATATAAGAGGCTAGCTAATGCACGGCTGTGTCGATTCTGAAGGTCCTAATACTTTACTAATATTATAAATCGAGAGAGCTCGCTCGCCGTCTTGTGTTAGCCGCGCTGTTATTAAATATAAGAGGCTAGCTAATGCACGGCTGTGTCGATTCTGAAGGTCCTAATACTTTACTAATATTATAAATCGAGAGAGCTCGCTCGCCGTCTTGTGTTAGCCGCGCTGTTATTAAATATAAGAGGCTAGCTAATGCACGGCTGTGTCGATTCTGAAGGTCCTAATACTTTACTAATATTATAAATCGAGAGAGCTCGCTCGCCGTCTTGTGTTAGCCGCGCTGTTATTAAATATAAGAGGCTAGCTAATGCACGGCTGTGTCGATTCTGAAGGTCCTAATACTTTACTAATATTATAAATCGAGAGAGCTCGCTCGCCGTCTTGTGTTAGCCGCGCTGTTATTAAATATAAGAGGCTAGCTAATGCACGGCTGTGTCGATTCTGAAGGTCCTAATACTTTACTAATATTATAAATCGAGAGAGCTCGCTCGCCGTCTTGTGTTAGCCGCGCTGTTATTAAATATAAGAGGCTAGCTAATGCACGGCTGTGTCGATTCTGAAGGTCCTAATACTTTACTAATATTATAAATCGAGAGAGCTCGCTCGCCGTCTTGTGTTAGCCGCGCTGTTATTAAATATAAGAGGCTAGCTAATGCACGGCTGTGTCGATTCTGAAGGTCCTAATACTTTACTAATATTATAAATCGAGAGAGCTCGCTCGCCGTCTTGTGTTAGCCGCGCTGTTATTAAATATAAGAGGCTAGCTAATGCACGGCTGTGTCGATTCTGAAGGTCCTAATACTTTACTAATATTATAAATCGAGAGAGCTCGCTCGCCGTCTTGTGTTAGCCGCGCTGTTATTAAATATAAGAGGCTAGCTAATGCACGGCTGTGTCGATTCTGAAGGTCCTAATACTTTACTAATATTATAAATCGAGAGAGCTCGCTCGCCGTCTTGTGTTAGCCGCGCTGTTATTAAATATAAGAGGCTAGCTAATGCACGGCTGTGTCGATTCTGAAGGTCCTAATACTTTACTAATATTATAAATCGAGAGAGCTCGCTCGCCGTCTTGTGTTAGCCGCGCTGTTATTAAATATAAGAGGCTAGCTAATGCACGGCTGTGTCGATTCTGAAGGTCCTAATACTTTACTAATATTATAAATCGAGAGAGCTCGCTCGCCGTCTTGTGTTAGCCGCGCTGTTATTAAATATAAGAGGCTAGCTAATGCACGGCTGTGTCGATTCTGAAGGTCCTAATACTTTACTAATATTATAAATCGAGAGAGCTCGCTCGCCGTCTTGTGTTAGCCGCGCTGTTATTAAATATAAGAGGCTAGCTAATGCACGGCTGTGTCGATTCTGAAGGTCCTAATACTTTACTAATATTATAAATCGAGAGAGCTCGCTCGCCGTCTTGTGTTAGCCGCGCTGTTATTAAATATAAGAGGCTAGCTAATGCACGGCTGTGTCGATTCTGAAGGTCCTAATACTTTACTAATATTATAAATCGAGAGAGCTCGCTCGCCGTCTTGTGTTAGCCGCGCTGTTATTAAATATAAGAGGCTAGCTAATGCACGGCTGTGTCGATTCTGAAGGTCCTAATACTTTACTAATATTATAAATCGAGAGAGCTCGCTCGCCGTCTTGTGTTAGCCGCGCTGTTATTAAATATAAGAGGCTAGCTAATGCACGGCTGTGTCGATTCTGAAGGTCCTAATACTTTACTAATATTATAAATCGAGAGAGCTCGCTCGCCGTCTTGTGTTAGCCGCGCTGTTATTAAATATAAGAGGCTAGCTAATGCACGGCTGTGTCGATTCTGAAGGTCCTAATACTTTACTAATATTATAAATCGAGAGAGCTCGCTCGCCGTCTTGTGTTAGCCGCGCTGTTATTAAATATAAGAGGCTAGCTAATGCACGGCTGTGTCGATTCTGAAGGTCCTAATACTTTACTAATATTATAAATCGAGAGAGCTCGCTCGCCGTCTTGTGTTAGCCGCGCTGTTATTAAATATAAGAGGCTAGCTAATGCACGGCTGTGTCGATTCTGAAGGTCCTAATACTTTACTAATATTATAAAATCCTTGGTGAAGTTTACCTCTAGTTTTTTTAAGCTTTATTTTCTATACCGTGTTATTTTTAGAGGTGTGCAAAAAGTGTATTTGCATTGTATTGTATAAATACGAAAGTAACTGTCCGTATGTCTGTCTATTACTTTTGCACGCTTAAACCAAGCATGCAACTATATACTTTACGTCACACCTGGCCACAATGCGAGTTTTACCGTACGCGCAGCAGATGCAGTTGTTAATGTAAGAATAAGGGTGTGTTACGATGTATTTGGCTACTCCGGCTGCTACTAACTGTATGATGTTGGCTGTACTGATATCACTTAATGCTACCGTTGTAACTGGATTTTGTTAGTATGCCCTCACATGTTAAAAAGCCCGTGAGTCCTAGGTACTTGCAAAATAAATATTTTATTTTTGAATTATATTCCAATCTTTTATTAAAACTTTTTTTACAATGAAATCCATCAAATTTGGACAAATAGCAGAGTGAGCAATAATTACACAAAACTACTCTGGTAGTGTTTCAAATTGATGGATTTCTAATTCCCTGAGAATCGAATTCTTCCTACATCCATCCCACAAATATACGTATGTATGCGTGAAATGCAATTATACTCATGCCAATGTATGTGTGATGTCAAATCGGAGGGTGTATGTTATTCCCGCAAGTCTAGATGGCTCTACTAGCAATAATGTTGACTGACAACTCTATACTATATAATATTCAATATTCTCTTTGGTTCACGGAATGATTTAATAAACGTCAGACAGCATTTGAATAGTCAAAATATGAAGAAATTAACCTGCTATTAATGTATTTTATACGTATATTCTTAATTTGATGATTTTCAAAGCTAATATTAAAATATGACAATTTTAAGTCTTAATTATAAACATTTTTGACTTGTTTGAACTATGAAACATGGCATAAGGACGCATTCCCGGAATGACTATTTAGACCTTTTTTATTTTGAAAATCAAATAAATCATTAGTATAGAAAGATAAATAAGCTAAGTGCCGTGTAATTATGCACAGAACCTTTATTTTAAAATAAATATTTTAGTAATATCATGTTATTTTATTCAGAAAAACTTTGTCAGAAGCATAATGCTCACCTCTCTGATTTTGACCCATATACTCTCAAGCTCAAAAAACATGCTATTCACACATTTAGTTTCAAGTTTGTTGCACGTGCCTATTGGTAATATGAAATTCGTAAAACAACCTCAAAAATTGCAGTTGGATGTCGTTTGTTCTTCACACAATAAACGCTATTACCGCCATGGTTTACTTTTACCTGATACTATTCACAGTATAATATGCCGTCCGTCGAACTACGGAAAAACTAATTTGATAGTTGGTCTACTGCTCCATGAACAAGGTCTACGCTTCAAAAATATTTATATATATATTCTAAAACCTTGTTTCAACCTATGTATCAATATGTAGAGCAAGTTTTAAATCTGGTTCCCTCAGTGTCATTTCAAAAATATAGTGAAAATGACGGCTGATATAAATTCAATCATGATATTTGATGATGTTGCATGTGAAAATCAATAGTTATTTATGCTACAAGTGTGGAAAGTAGGTGATTTCCGACGAGTGTCATTTTTATACATGAGCGAGTGAAGCGAGCGAATGTACACTCGCGGTCAAAGAAACCGGGTCAGTGACGAAAACCTCAATATTTTGTAAATCGTTGGTCGTATCTGCATGAAACTAACTCTGTTTTATAGAGAATTTAATATCCTTCTAAATCCAACCTTCAATGTTCTACGTAGTAACTGGAAAAAGGTTTAATTGAAAAAAAAAACCTATTAGGTACTTATTTGAAATTGCGTTCGTTTTACTTTTGCTTGTTTTTAAGCAATTGTTTTCAATCTGTCAAAGAACTATGATAAAAGGCTGTCATTGTTTTATTTTGTGGTCATTCTTGAATGTCTATCATGCCGCTAACACGAGATGAATGTACTCGTATCATCACTATGTTAGAAGAAGGAAGAAGTCAGAGGTATACAGCGAGAAGAACAGGTGTGTCACTTTCTACAGTGCAGCGAGTCCTCCAACGTTACCTACAAACTGGGCAGAACCTTAGAAGACCAGGAACTGGCAAAACAAGATGTACTACAGCTAGAGAAGATCGATTTATTGTTACAACCATGCTCCGAAATCGGCACCTCACAGCAGTTGAAGTGAAAAATCAGCTTTTAGAGACCCGAAGGGACGGCATCAGCGAGCGGACTGTCAGGCGGCGGCTCAAAGAAGCAAATTTGACCCCACATAGGCCGGCCAATGGCCCAAAACTTGAAAGAATACATCGAACAGCAAGACGACTTAATGCCCGCGATCACAGATACTGGGGTGACGAAGATTGGGCAAGAATTTTGTTTTCCGATGAATCCAGATTTATGCTCTATGCAAATGACGGGCGGCAAAGAGTTTACAGACGGCCTGGTGAACGTTTTATTCCAGCATGTTTTGAGGAAAAAGTGGCGTTCGGCGGTGGGTCAGTCATGGTTTGGGCTGGAATCTCTTCAGAGAGTCGCTCGGAGTTAGTTTTAATAGAAAATGGATCATTAACGAGTGCAAGATATGTAGAAGAGATTCTTAATGAGCATGTCGGCCCATACTTAATTAATATGGGTGGAAATTCTATGTTTATGCATGACAACGCCAGGCCACACACAGCTCAAATTGTCAGAGATTATTTTTTGGAGGTTGGTATCAACTGGATGAACTGGCCCTCGAGGAGTCCGGACTTAAATCCGATTGAGCATGTATGGGACGAGCTTGGGAGGCGTGTAAGAGCTCGAAACCCCGCCCCAGCTACACTTAGAGACCTGAAACAGGCGTTAGTGGAAGAATGGGACAATATCCCGCAAGAACGCATAAAGAACTTAATAAACAGCATGCCGAATCGTCTAGAAGCTGTAAGAAGAGCCCGAGGAGGCAATACGAAGTATTAATTTTTATTTTTTGTGTTGTATGTGAAGTACCTACTGCTTATTTTTGTACGTAAAATTGGTTGATTTTTTGTTTCCTATGTAATTTTATTAAACAAAAGAATTACGATTCCACCATTTGATGTTATTTAATTCAGTATAAAATTATCTACAATATGCAGTTTAATTCATGTCCCTAGCTTTATTATTTTAGGAGATATTACAGATTTTCGTACTGACCCGGTTTCTTTGACCGCGAGTGTATAATTCGACACGAGTCGGAAATCATCTTTACGCGCGTGTATCATACAACATTTTACTATGCCTCGTGTGAGGAAATATATTAAATGTTGAAATGTTAGTTTAAAATAGATCTAGGTTAAAATTGAAGAACCCAGGTAGATTGTCAGGTACCTACTTATTATCTGGAATTGCATTTAACAACTTCTACACATCTTTTGCTGTCAAGCTTATTCACTTAAAAGTTAAAACCATTGTATTGTGGTTTTGGAACACAATTAATTTTGAGTAACTCAATATTATATTAAACAACAAAAAGACGCTGTACCGTCGTAGTTCTAAGAAACATACTGACACTAAACACTATTGAAACGCAATAAATCATTATTATTATTGATTACTCACTTTCACTCGACCTTTTTAACATATTTACATAAAATAACTACACAAAACTTACAAGAAACAACAATGGCGGGCTTTTAGATACATATGCGCATTGCGCATGTGCAAGCCGCCATACTGTCGTATTGTAAAAGGCATAAGAAAGATATGCGTTCAGCCAAACACATTAAGTGAATATAAAAAATTAATTAATTTATTGACCAAATTCAAAATTCATAAACATTAATAAATCATTTTATACGTTATTAGTATTTATGTACCTTTTATATGAAAGAAAACGTGTAATTTAAATATTTGTAAAACTTTTCTCGAGTAATAAAAACTCTTTGTGTCGGGCTGACGACGGACTAGAAAATTAAAAAAAAAATGAAAAGTAAAAAGCACTAGTGCGAAAAAGTGGCACTTTCCGCACGATTTTAGTGCTTGGAAAACGCTCTTTTCGAGCACATGCATTGTAAAATAATATACGAGATTATTTTGCAATGGGAAGACATAAAAACATAGATAGCTTCTATCTGAACCAAACGTATAGTAAAATACCTAAGCAATTGATAAGAGAATGCTAATTGAATCGTTCTTTTTAAACAAGATGATGTTAATTTACGACATGTTTATGATGAACATGTAGGAAGTGATATGTCATGGACCCAGTTTCGCGAAATGTGTGGACAAGAATGGAACAAACCTTTTAATTACTTACTTAGTTATAAATAAAGATTGTAATATAAATTCTGGATGTTATAGAAAAGGTTAATACATTTACTATGGTACTATAACTGTATACATAAAGAATAGTTTTAACATGTAGAACTTATTCCTTGATATGAAATCATCTAGGTCGGACATGAATAATAAAATGAATGAGGAGAAAATATTTAAAGAAAAAGTACTCCGATCTGCTGAAGCAGTAAAAAAAAAAGGCAAGGTTCTTCGTGATATTAAATCTAGCACCAATATGATGTTGGAAGCAATGTTAAAACCAGTCACAGATCCCCTTAATGAAATGGTGAAAAAAGATCATAACAACCTAAGTATTAGTGACACTGATCTTGATAACAATGGATTTAAATTGAATAAGTTAGTAAAAACATTAAAATACAGTCCTACTGAAGATGGAAAGAAAGCTGTTAGCTAATAAAACACTATTGAGAAAATCATCGGAATCAAATTTAGATAATAGCGAATATGAATTAAATGAGGACAATTCTAGTCAAGATGATACTATATCACATGAACGTAACAGCCAAAATGATTCTGAATTAATAAACTGCTACATTCAAATCGTCATATTCGTATGCTTCTCCTCGCGAAGATCCTACCTGGCAAAAACAATATATACACATGAACATATTCCTTTTGGTGTACGAATGGAACGTGGTAAGCTAATGCTAGGATCTTATCCGATTTCTGCGAATGATAAAGAACTCAAAATAGGAGGAGAAAGGTATTGTTTAACGCAAGGGTTAAAATATATATATACAGGGTGCAATCTTTTACGTGATACAAAATAGCAAAATGTGAATCTATCCATGATTCTGAGCAACTTTTATTATGGGACCAACTTTGTGTTATGCCAAAAAAATCCAACTATTTCATTAACTCTGCTCATTTTAGACTGACAAGAATGTATGAACAGGTGTGTTTTTTTTGGCATAACACAAAGTTGGTCCCATAATAAAAGTTGCTCAGAATCATGGATAGATTCACATTTTGCTATTTTGTATCACGTAAAAGATTGCACCCTGTATATATCCATACTAATATTATAAATGCGAAATTGTGTCTGTCTGTCTGTCTGTCTGTCTGTTACCTCTTCACGCTTAAACCGCTGAACCGATTTGGATGAAATTTGGTATAGAGATAGTTTGAGTCCTGGGGAAGGACATAGGATAGTTTTTATCCCGGAAATCGTCCCCCAAGGAGATGAAGTGCGGGGTGAAAGTTTGTATGGAGCTGCGATATAAACGAGTTCCACGCGGACGGAGTCGCGGGCAGAAGCTAGTATATATATATATATACGATAAGCGATTGTATAAAACATAATTATTATAGACGTGACTTTGATCCAAATAAGCTTATAAAAAGCAAACAAGGGCATTAAATATTAACACATCAAAAAGCCACTTTTCAAATTAACTAAACAACGTTCATTAAGCGAAGAAGTACATGTAAACCGGTGATGGTTTACCGGCAATGAAAAAAGTCAAAAGAGACATTTCTAATGTGTATTGGGATGACCCGAATGAATTAGTACAAAGGTTGAAACTATCTGTAGCATCGCGTGATGCTCTGAGCGTGTTTGTTGTGTCAACTAGGCGTTTGCTTAGTTGATACAACAAACTTGCTCCTGCCAGTGTATTTTAATTTAAGTTAATGTATAAGATAACTAACCTAGGATAAGTACATATTAACATCACTGTGGACCCCAGTTGTCTTAAATAAAGGATTTATTATTATTATTATAAATACAGGATTAGATAACGAAATCATATCTGGGGGCACGGCAGTGCCCCCGCGAAGTCGAGCGCGAAGCAAACACTGCCGTACCATCCTTTACTGGAAGCATTTCGCCGCATTTTCAGGCCCCTATTTGAGAACCTTTGGATAAGACCAGAACGCAGAAAATTTTGTCATCCAGTAAGCTATAATTACATACTTAAAATCCAAAATTTCAAGTCTGTAGGTCATTTAGTTCCGAAGTTTCGCATTTATGACACTCACTCACTCACTCATGATCATCAAAATAGAACTAGTACTTCCCATAAACTCAGAGAGCTGAAATTTGGTACAGAGTTAGGGTTTAATGGCCACATAAAGCTATGCAGCATCTGCAGGATTCATCAAGGAAGGAACATGTCTCCATTGAGAAGGCATCCCCTTCATCAGAATCTGTGAGACTCTGTTCCCTTCGAACATCTGAAGTTGATGAACCGGCGTGCGTATCCATGAGAGAGCAATGCTCGAATCACACCAGATCACAGTTTCATGGGCTACGTTTATCAGTCTAGAACAGTGCTTGACCAATTTTGATGCTAAAAATGCACCACAAAGCTCGAGCTTTGGTACCGTCATCTTCGGTTTTATTGGTGCAACCTTGGACTTGGACAGTAACGGGTGAACCTCGACCTCATTATTTGCTCTTTCAACACGAATAAAGACTACAGCGGCGTACCCCTTGAGTGACGCATCACAAAAGGTGTGAATTTGAAAGTTTGTGCCATCAGCAGGCAGGATAAATCGGTTCAGTTTAATCTCTGACAGATTTTTGAACTCTTCGATGAACCAGAGCCACTCTGACTGCTCCTCATGAGGCAAAGGGTCATCCCAGCCAAGCCCAAGAAGCCACAGCCGTTGCATGAATGCCTTTGCAGTAAACATGACTGGCATCAGCCAGGCAGGCAGGATAAATCGGTTCAGTTCAATCTCTGACAGATTTGTGAACTCTTCGATGAACGAGAGCCATGCACTCTGACTGCTCCTCATCAGGCAAAGGGTCATCCCAGCCAAGCCCAAGAAGCCACAGCCGTTGCATGTTTGCAGCCACATGGATCATATATGCACGCTATGTTTGCGCGCACGGCACGTTTTGTCAGTCCCGTATTTAAAATTTTACTATGATACGTAAAAGCATCAGTCACAGCCAGTACCTTCACGGATCCTTAAATTTCAGGCTGAAATGACAACGACCCTTCACGGACGTTGTCAGGCAAGTCAGATTGTTGCTTGACCACTTGGCCAACTCGAATCAACCTTGTCTAAGAAGATCAATTAACTCAGCTCTTTGCTTCCGAGCAGAGTCGAGGTCGGTGGCTCCCGTTACTATGTCATCAACGAAAATTTTATGTGCCTTTCCTTCCTCCGCCAATTGCAGATTGCACCTCAGGCCAGGAATGGGCTCACTGAAACGCCGAAACTGACAGTTGTCAAACGAAATTCTTCGATGGGATCATCAGAATGTTGACTCCAGAGAATTCTTTGATAGTCACGGTCGTCCGGATGCACCAGCACTTGTCTGTACATAGCTTTGATGTCACAAGTGAATGCGCCAGGCTTAAGACGAAAACATAGGAGTACGTCTACTATGTTACGCTGAAGTTTAGGACCCGCGTGCAATACAATGTTTAAAGATATGCCCGTGGATGAAGGCATAGAAGCGTCGAAAACCACTCTTAATTTAGTGGAAGAAGAATCTTCTTTCGTCACAAAATGATGAGCAAGGTAATATTTCCCACTAACAGATTGGTCGGGAACAGGTTCCATATGTTTCTCGTCCATGTTTTCCTTCAACACCTTGGAATACTCCTTCTTCAATACAGGATCCCTTTTAAATCTTCTTTCTAGACTTAAAAGTCTTCGGGTTGCCGATTCGCGGCTATCTGACTGCCGACACGACACGACTTACATTCTGACGTCAGGATGGCGGGTGGACCTAATTTTGATGCTAGCTCACACAGAATTTTATTAAAGGTACAGTCAGCGTCATATAATTACTAGCAGCCAGAGTAGCCAAATATTTCGTAACACACCCTTATTCTTACAGTAATAAAGTGTAACAAAGATTTTCATATACCATTGAGTAGTACATGGCGACATCTAGTGACTAACGCCCACACTTCTTCGCCGTATTAGAGGCTTAACATATGTGTTCCTAAGATGCGCAGGAGTATTAATTAGTTCCGTATTCTGACACCTCATGCATCAAGACCAGGCGCTACTATCTCTTTTCGATCGGATCTGCGCTGCAAGACGCACGCGTCCTCATTATTTTGAGATTAATTTCAAGATGGCGAAATCCACCAAGTGCCATGTGGGGTGGTGAATTTAACTTAAAGCCTTATAGGACGTGTACCGAAATATTTGGCTACCTTGGCTGCTACTAACTATATGACGCTGACTGTACACAGACGTACAAAAACGGTCTGAAACAATTACATTGGAATTCCCGAGGTCCGCCCGCCACCCTGACGCGCACAACTTGTGGATGTGGATGGACCGGACCATTAGCGTGACGGAAAACGAATAGATTTTTTTTCCAACTCGACAAGAAGTTCATGTTTTCCCCTTTAATATATAAATAATTTTTCCTTCCTTTTTGTCTAAAATATATTTTCGTTTTAGTGGAACTACTTAACTTACTTAAAAATCCCCGTATTCTCACTTTGGGTACACCTCCACCATGTGACTACGGTAGGTGTATTAGCTAAAGCGGTAACTTAACTAGTTGTAGCAGTTGTAGCCACGCAACTGTGATGTGAGCCGCTCCACGCACGCCGCCATCTTGCTGAACGAGTACATCATGGGTACACCTCCACCATGTCACGTGACTGACCGTATGCGCGCCTGGTGCAGCGGCGTGGCGGGGAAGCCGACGCCGACGGACGCCACCCCGGCGGCCGTGAGCCGCTCCACGCACGCCGCCATCTTGCTGAACGAGTACATCATGGGTACACCTCCACCTCCACCATGTCACGTGACTGACCGTATGCGCGCCTGGTGCAGCGGCGTGGCGGGGAAGCCGACGCCGACGGACGCCACGCCGGCGGCCGTGAGCCGCTCCACGCACGCCGCCATCTTGCTGAACGAGTACATCATGGGTACACCTCCACCATGTCACGTGACTGACCGTATGCGCGCCTGGTGCAGCGGCGTGGCGGGGAAGCCGACGCCGACGGCCGCCACGCCGGCGGCCGTGAGCCGCTCCACGCACGCCGCCATCTAGCTGAACGAGTACATCATGGGTACACCTCCACCATGTCACATGACTGACCGTATGCGCGCCTGGTGCAGCGGCGTGGCGGGGAAGCCGACGCCGACGGCCGCCACGCCGGCGGCCGTGAGCCGCTCCACGCACGCCGCCATCTTGCTGAACGAGTACACCATCATCGGTACCACCGGAGACTGCGGGTGTCCGTACGTCACCACTCCCATCGCTCGTAACCTGAAATACGACAGTTCAATTAAATTATTATGCTCGAGCCCGACCGGAACTTATCGTGCCAATTAGTTCGCAATATATCAAGCATTGTCTAAGCGCTTAGGAGCGCAGGTTGGATAGCCCTCTGCTGTCAGTTTGACAGTTTTGTAGGCACTTGACTTTTCATCGGGCCGTGAACATGGGAGTGTGGGCGGCGAGGTTTAAGGCGAATGTTAAAGTCGGGAAAAGAGTATAAAATGTTTAATAACTAAAAGACTACTACAAAAACTGTTATTGGCTAAGTTAGATAGATGTTGAAAATGTTAATGTTATAAAATGTATTCGAATGCACCCGGTCGCGACGGTATCCGTAAATGCATTAAAATTAAATCGAATCGGCACTCAATGCAACTAAATAATCGCATACGCACGCAGGCGTATGGCACGTGTTAGGTGCATTGCACCGAACAGGGAGTATTGAGCTGATGAGGTTATACTTAATAGAAATATAAATTATGCTCTTCCTTGAGTGTTTTGTTGTTATTTCAAAGTATACATTCGGGCAGAGTTAGGCACTCAAGAATAAAATCATTATTTGAATAAGAATTAGCATGAATATAATCATGTTGATTTTATTCCCGTCAAAGTTATTCAAATAATTTCGCCGTGAATAATTCTTATGAGAGAAAATTTAATGAAACGAACTTATTCTTATTCAAATAAAACTATTTGAGCATGATTTTTTATTTTAAATAATATAAGAACGTAGTTCGGATACTCGGAACGGAAATAAACACGACGCATTTATATCAGTATACATAGAGGCACTAGTAGACGCTTGAATCTTGTCTAATTTAATCCTATTGTATGTACTTAATAAAACCTTTAATATATAAAATCTTGCAAGTTGGCTTTCACATAGTTTTGTTGCTCGTTTTGTTTTTGATATAGCAACCATACAGATACAAGATAGTAATTAAAGTCGATGGTGGAACCAGAGGAATAACGTCCTCAATAGCTACTTGTATACCTCTCGAGTTTGGGTTCATTTGGTTTGTTTTTTCGACTGCTTTACATTACACTTGGTGCCGATGGTCTGATGATGGAGTCAGGAGGTGGATCGTGGAACTCCTCAATGGCTACTTTTTTGAATAACCTTTTATTTAAATAAAATGTTAGTTAGAATAACCCCATTTGTGGAATTAATTATTCCGCATTTTATTCCTTATTTAAAATAAAAGTAGCATGATTTATTCACATGTTATTTTAAATAAAGGGCCTAGTTATTCTTATTCAAATCGATTTGAATAAGAATAAAAATTCTGTTCTTACTCTTATTCAATTTTTTTTTTTCAAACTGCCTTCGGGGCGTGCGCCATCGTCACCGTGCAGTAGTACACGTTTTTCACGAATTTCAGAGAATCGTTTAAGAATAGGGAGAAGTATATTTAGGATTTGCCTTTCCTCGAAGCATGGTTAAGCGTGTAAATAAAAAGTGGCGTTATAATGAAATAGCGAACTGACCGTTCCCGGAAGTAGCGCGTGTTGTCCCTGAGCGCGGCCACCCGGGCCTGGCCCTCGGGCGCGCGCAGGTCGCGCAGCGCGGCCAGCACCTGCGCGGCCACGGGCGGCGCCATGCTGTGCGCGTACGCGTGCGCGTGCCCGTGCGCGCGCACCCAGTTTACCAGCTTGGCCGAGCCTGGGACCAAGACACGATAAATCATCTTTTAGTATGGTGCCAAAATCGCAAAAAGTCGTCTCCTTCACGATTTTCGTGGACGTCTCTTCTATATACCTAAAACTGTATGGATGTGTTCCTTGTTGTCTCCAGAGTACGAATCTAGGTTTTAGTTAAGGGAGAGGGGGACGGACATAGCTGTGACGTCACAAAGATGGCGGCCGACGGTCATCGATTTTTGTTAAAATCTCGGGTTCATACGACAAAGAGTTCTGTCACTACTTCTAGCTTGGCTTGGCTCTCGCCACGAGGGTATAGTAGAGACGATCGCTCAAAAATATGAAAGAAGAGCAAAAAGAATACATACCAGCGATGTACCCGCCAGCAGCTCGGAAGCTCTTGGTGAAGGTGCCCATGAGCACGTCCACGTCCCCCGCGCGCACGCCGCGGCCGCGCGCGCCCAGGCGCCCACGCTGTGCGCCTCGTCCACGTACAGAATACATACCAGCGATGTACCCGCCAGCAGCGCGGAAGCTCTTGGTGAAGGTGCCCATGAGCACGTCCACGTCCCCCGCGCGCACGCCGCACGCGTCGGTGGCGCCGCGGCCGCGCGCGCCCAGCGCGCCCACGCTGTGCGCCTCGTCCACGTACAGCGCCAGCCCCAGCGACCGCGCCACGCCCGCGGCCGCGCGCAGCGCCGCCACCGAGCCTTCCATGCTGTACACGCCTTCCATCACCTGCGGCAGGAGCATAGCGTCACTACTATACTACTGACAACTCAAAACAACATCATGGAATTCAAGCTCAATGATCGTAAAGTTTGTTGAAACTTTAAAGTATGTAAAGTGAAGCTCGGCAGATCATTGATTTAGAGCCGAATCCGGGGAATAATTGAATTGAATTGAAAAAAGCCCAGCTAATAGACTCACAATAACAATCTTCTCCCACCGCCCCTCGGCCCTCGCCTTCCTCGCGAGCTGCTCGAGATGCCTCATGTCGTTGTGCCGGAACACGCGCACGGTCACCTCCGACAGCCGCAGGCCGAGGATCACGCTCGCGTGGTTGTTCTCGTCGCTGAGGACCAGAGAGCCTGCGGGGAGTACGCCCGGCAGCATCAGCGAGTTGGTCGCGAAACCCATGCCGAGCACGATCGCTGCCTGGAAGGAAAGGGTTTTCTCCGTCTAAGTAGACCAAATGACAGCTGTGGCCGTTGGGCAACTTTTACGTGGTCTCTGGCCACCGCGTATATTGGACCATGTGGCCGGAAGATACTGAAATTGAGACAATTAGTTAGTGAGTTTAAGCACTACAGCTGGTAGAGCTATCGTCCACTGAGACAGAGTACCACTGCGAGGGTAAAGTGGTCGACTACAAAAACAAGTAACAATAGATGGTGCGTACCTCGACGCCGAGAAAGTCGGCGAGCTCCTGCTCAAGCTGCGCTTGCAGCGGGCATGAGCCGAGCTCGGCGCGCGACGAGCACAGCGAGAGTCCGTAGCGGCGCGTGGCCGCCTCCACCTCGGCGTCGCCGCCGCGGTAACCCAGGTAGTTGTACGAACCGAGGTTCACACATTTTAGCTCACGACCAGTAAACCTGGAACACGACGAACCGCGTTGTTTCAGTTATGCAAGAAATTATTTTTATGGACACTTCGTCTTTATCATGCCGGCTACAGCATATCCGCGCAAAAATTTCTAATAGCGAGGCCACGGCGAAACTATTCCAAGGAGGTCGGAAACTACTCGTTGTTACTGTGTCTTTCTAAAAAGCTGTTCTTTTGGCTCTCGGCGAACAACTCCATTCTTTGTTTTATGAGTCCGCGTCACTTACAATCCTAATATTTGATCGAGTCGCTGTCTCTAAACATGCGGGCGGCGTGATGGGGTATATAGTGGAATACCTGAAGGTCCAGTTGTAGTCGTCGGTGGCGCGCTCCTTGAGCGTGATCTCGGCCTCGGGCGAGGAGCACACGGGCCGGTTGAAACAGTGTCGCACGCGCCGGTACACGTAGCGCGAGTAGAACTGGTCGAACGGATTGTACAGCGGCGCGTAGCCCTGCGATACAACACAGCAAATGAATATAATATTCTACCCCTACGCGCCCTAGGTATAGGGCACTGGTCAAGTGCTGTTTGGATTGTTAGTATTACGAAACTGAAAGACAAGTACTGGAGTGAAGTAGAGTCACGAGTGTAGTCAGTCAGTCGAACCAGTTTTTGGAGAGGAACAAATGTTTGTATGGGAGCAACTACAATTAAAGAACATAAATACCTAAAAATTTGAGACAAAGATTGATCTCGCTGGCGGCAGCGCGAAACGCTTCATACTGTGTGTCTATACAAGTGTGACGTCACATTTGTATATTTGTACTAATCGTAGTATGGAAAATCAGGTAAATTGTTGTTTGGGTCGCGAAATACTGCGTTTAAGTATATAGTTGTCAAACTATTTAGTTTCTAGAAAAGCGTAAGGATTCCATTGGTAGCTTTTAATTTACTCTTGGACAATAAAAAAAAATGCACATTTTTTCTAAACTTTCAAGGTTCAATCTTTTTATGATTTGAATTATATTTTATAATTTATACTTTATTACGATAATTTGATGGTTTACTATCCATTTAGCATCACTATGTTATCAATCTGAACATGAGGCATCATGCCTATTCATGGCACAAACTTATAATATGTGCCATATACCAAGAATGGAAAACCATCGTCTACAAAAGTAAAAGAATTCGCCGTCTCAACATGGAAGAACAACTCCTAAGAATTCCTTATCGAATACAATCAGGAGTCGGCCGGCGTTACGCCAGTGCCTCATGAGTCACTCTTACCAGCGCCGATATCGATCGACCTACAAACCGATTCGTATCGTTATCTATCGAATATCGTAAGAGCTAGGAACACACCGGCCACTCGCAGCCCAACTACAGAGAATAAGTGTCCTTCGACTGGGCTCGATACTTACTGACGTAATTTGACTCTGCAGACATCTTGATAAATTATCAAAAATATGTCGCCGTCGCGGCCCAGTCGCGCCGTGTGCTATAACCCGTAGGTATCTCACCTACAGTCAGCGTCATATAGTTAGTAGCAGCCAAGGTAGCCAAATATTTCGGTTCACGTCTTTATTACGGGGTCCCTTTGTTTCCCATAAACTTATTGTTCCGAATTTCGATAGTCAGAAATTTATATCCATATAATTTATAGACATAATCATCAATAGTCATAATTTTTGTTAAGTAATAACGCTTTATAGTTCTAACATTAATTACCTATAACATTAAGTATTATAATCACAAAAGTCAGAAAATTTATGTCCATAACGATCAAAGGTCTATCGATAATTATTCATCAATATTCTGAGGCATATATATTTCAACGTACTAATGGTTGTTATTCATATCGTTTTAATGCCTAAAGTGAATTACGTCTAAGAGACCAAATCTATAACATCCATAGTCATATAGATAATTACTCAGAAACATTTCAAGACACACATTTGAAGGAGGTACAGTCGCCATCAGATATATCGAAGCGGCCAAAGTGCTCACAAATATCTGAACACGTCCCTATTGTTGAGGCATTAGAGACGTGTTCAGATATTTGTGAGCACCTTGGCCGCTCCGATATATCTGATGGCGACTGTACTTGGTACTACTGTGCGGTATCATTATGGCATGTACTTTTTATATTTTTATCACACAGAATTTTCGCTCTGAAATTAAAAATGGCCAAGATATTGGACCTTTAAGGTACGACGACGAACGAAGCGAGGAGAAGTGTTAGTTGTACTGCGACCCTAAGCGTGGCAGCGGCCGGCGAAGCGTCAGAACCAATAATGACACAACATACATCAAAATTTTTACAAGTACAGATTTTTATGTGTTTTTCTTTGAAATCGCAGTACACCTTATCAGATCATTCACCTTCGTTCGTAGTATTTGCGATCACTAACAAAACAGTGAGCGGCATAGATATATTTCAATTGCATCAATACCCTCTTTATTTTTGCCCAAATACCCACATTAATTATAAAGCAGTCTGGAAGAACGCGTTCAGTAACATTCGGTAGTTAAAATTTTATGTATTTTTTTATTTTTCTGGGAGTGTGTTTATAGGCTTTAACATTATGAAGGGTGACCACCATGACATTGAATGATATGACTAACAAATCAGATGACTACCAATCATTATGACTTGCGAAAAAAGACCTTACAACAATGATTATAAACTAGATTATTGCCTTTAACATTATGTAATTGCATACCACCGGGACATTGAATGTTATGGCTAACCAATTTTATGACTAACAATAATGATGACCTGCAAAAATCGGAATTCCAATTTATATTGTTAAATTTCATGACTTTCGACAATATGACTAGAAAAAATTATGGTGGAAAACGTTATGGACTGAAAAAAATCGGATCTTAAATTTTATTGGAAACAATAGAGACCCCTTTATTACTGGTAAGAATAAGGATGTGTTACGAAATATTTGGCTACTCTGACTCTGGCTGCTACTAATCTCGGATTTTTAATAAGGCGAACTAACTTTACAGCTGAAAATGTTGTCAGACATAGGAAAAAAAAATAGTGATAGGTTTATGTCGATACAAAAATGTCGATAAAATTTACCTACCTATTGTATATCTGTATTGTACCTACTATAAATCTGATTCAAATTGTATTTTATCAAGTAATCATACTAACGATGGAAAAGGTTTTATACAATTAGAAAATAAACAGTTAGTTTTAGACATCTTGTATAGGTAAGTACATTGTTGAATAATAAATATATTTCATGTTAATAACTTTACCAGAATCTACATATTTATTTTTACAGTTTAAATAGGAATTTGAATTCATAAAGTAGGAAAGTACCTTGCATAGTCCGTCCACCAACCGTGTCAGTAGTAGAAAAGCCGAAAATACATACTGATCTATATGTTTATACAAAAACTAACGTAAGAAAGAAATATAATTAGTCTCTCAGCTGCCTTCCAGTGACACGGATGGTGGTTTAGACTATATACATCTTATTCGTATTGGCAAATAATACAATAGCTAATAGCTCAAAGAACTTCTTAGAAAACAAATTCTATCAAGCTATTACACATAACTTTTACACAAGTAACAAGAATGATGACAACACTAGTATACAAACTGCTTTACTAAACCTCTTCTATGAAATGGATTTTTAAAATATCGATACTAACAGCACTAGCGAAACTGTGGCAACATTCGTGTGCAATGAACTGTCAAAGTTAGTTCGCCTAATTAAAAATCCGAGATTAACTATATGACACTGACTGTGGTTAGCGTATCTATTAACGCGGCCAATTGTTACATTTGGGCAATTTTCACCAATATTATATCATTTTGGTAACGCAATATTTTTTTTTATTTATTTATTTAGAAACACAAACAGTCATAATAAATTTGTTACATCCCTCCCTTTGTCTCTGTGTGTCTTTTGCGTAGTGAATAAATGTCTTCTTTCTTTCTTTTCTTTCTTTACATATGTTGTACACAATGTACAATAACTGAGAGGTTATACAAACAGACCTGGAGGTTCATAAAACATAATATTAATTATTAATAAAACCAAAAAGGATGGTAAGAACAACGTAGTAAGAAGTATAAGAATACATAACTAAGCATACAGTCAAGGACAATGAAAATGGGCCACCTTGTGTAGTAATTGCCACACACACAGACCCATCCCCAATGCCCGTGAATGATGAAATACAACTGTACGAGTACATAGCGCGTGCCGCGTGCGTCATAGCACTCATTTGCACCATCAGCATTTGCTTTGTATAATATTTCGTAATTAGCCAGTAAATCACATTACCTCACTTCACGTTCGATATACATTAAGTGTGCACACCTATCAAGTTAAATAAATCAAGAGTAAATCAAGTATTCGTCTTTCGTGTTCCAATCTACCATCAAGAAACCTATCAAGTAAATGTGAGAGTTGACAAGTACTCGAACATTAATGGTCCTTCGAACCTAAGCAGGTATTTGGTGTTTTTGTACTTATATTGCGATAGTGAATCGGTTTGCTGGCTTCCCACAAGCGGGTTCCACCAGTGAATTGAGAAGGCACATATATCGCATATAGAGTGCAGGAGCACTGTTTACCTGTAACCAAGCAAGCGATTATCAAGCATAAAGTAGGACAACAAGGTCTAAAGAGCACCAGGGCTCCAAATCAAGAATAGAGCATCAAGGCTAACAGGTACCTCATCCACGAACAGTGAAGTCAAGAAAATTAAGCATATACCTAAAGTGAACACGACACAGCAAGAAAGGTGATCATCAAGCAAATCTACCGCCGTTTAGCAAGAATTTATTAGCAAGTATTTTTATTTTTTACCTTAATTTACCAGTTGACAAGAACTAGTAATATGGAGGAATTGTACCAAGGTCAAATCCAACTACAAAACGCAATAAAGCAAACAAAGATCAACTTTAAGAAAGACGGTCTAGAACGCAAGACTGCAGATTACATCAAGAGGAAGTTGGAGACTCTTGAATTATACTGGCAGGAGTTCGACAACAACGACGGAAAGCTACGTGAGTTTGAAAATCCTGGCCATGCCTACTTCTACAACAACCTTTACGATGAAACATATAGCATATACACAGAAACAAGAGATTTGATTCAAAATTACGCTCAACGTACTCCAAGCAATGATCGACCTAAGCCAGCAGAAAGACCCTTGGCAGGGCCAAGCAATAAATATTCTGCTGAATCCATGGAGCAGGTTCCGGGGGATGAGAAAACTCTGCAAGCCCCCAGTACCTCATTTACCACGCAAGGAAATCACAGCCAATTGGATGAAATGTTACGCAAACAAAGTAGCAACTTCAAGGCCTTGGCTCGAACTCTGTCGAATATCAAGTTAGACAGTGTTGGAGAGAAATGGGAGCTCGAAGACCTACTTAGGTCTCTAAGCTCCCGCTGGGCCGCCATAGACTCGCTGCATTGGGGAATTGACAGTGAAACCGGAGGAACAGACGAGCATTACGAAAACATGTTCACTAAGTACGAAAACGAGTACGCTTCTATGAAGAAAGAGATCAATAGCAAGTTATGGTCAACGTCGCATCGGGAGCAGTCGACCCCTCGTCTAGACATCCCTGTATTTCATGGACACTACCAACAATGGGTTTCATTTAAAGACCTATTCACAGAAGCTATCCATAGTAATCCTTGTCTATCAAATGCCCAAAAAATGCAGTTCCTGAAGAGCAAGATTAAGGGAGAACCAGAAAGACTCATACAGCACCTACCTATTAGCTCAGATAATTACGTCACATGCTGGGAAATATTGAACCATCGATACAATAATAAGAAGTTAATATTTACAACCCACATCAACCACGTCATGACCCTGCCTGTGTTACAACAAGCTACATCAAGTCATATCAAGCGACTACATGATGTAACTATAGAAAGTCTAAATGGTATCAAGAATTTAAGTGTCAACATTGATACTTGGGACCCTATATTAGTCCATTTATTGACGCAAAAGTTGGATTCGGAAACCCACAATGAATATATGGCGTCACTGAAACAGCCGCGAGAATTGCCATCCTTAAAGGAATTCCTATCATTTTTGGAAAGTAAATTTACTGCTATGGAGTCATCACGGCGTAAACAAGAAGCCGCCGTGCACAGAACAAGCTTAAATACGCCGTCCACATCAAACAATCAACATAAACCAAGCCGTTTCAAACAGTACTTTACAAGCAACAAGGCTACTTCAAGTAAAGTCCCCAACGAGTATAAACGCCAATGCCCGGTCTGCCAGGAAGACCACGGCGTGTACTTTTGTACAAAGTTCAAAGACATGGCCCCGGAACTTAAACGAAAAACAATTGCGAAACTGAATCTATGTAGCAATTGTCTGCATAATCATAACGCCAAGGCTTGCCATTCAGCAAAAAGGTGTCAAGAATGCAATGGGTATCATAATACACTATTGCACGACGTATTTTGCAATCAAATTGCAACGTCCGGATATCAAACTCGTCAACAAGGAAATGGGTCACACGTGGCACAAGAACATGATCCTAAAGAACAACCAAATATAATTCTCGCCACAGCCTTGATCAAGATCATAGGAAAGGATGGAGTGCCTCTCCAGATGAGAGCTCTTGTAGATCAGGGTTCAGAGATATGTTTAATTTCGGAGAATGCCGCCCAACAATTAGGGTTGCCACGAAACAAATGCAAGGGTGTAATCACAGGAGTCGGCACTAATGACAACATCTGCAAAGGGATGCTGAAGTTAAACTGTTTGTCTTCTGACGAGCAATATTCATTTAACACCGACGCATTCATCATGAAGAGTTTAACAAGAAACTTGCCCAACACCACATTTTCCAAATCAAGATGGGAACTTTTGGATACCATACCGCTGGCGGACCCGAAATATTACGTCAGTAACTCTGTAGATTTATTATTGGGCGCGGAGGTCTATGCAAGTATTATAATGGAGGGAATACACAAACATGAGAACTTGCCCCTTATCGCACAACAATCGCGTCTAGGGTGGATTTTGAGCGGGAAAGTGCAGCAAAGTTTTCAATGTAATTTGGTATTGAATAATATTGAAGACATTCAGAAATTTTGGGAAGTCGAAGATATTCCAGAGCATACAATTAATACTAGCGAAGAAGATGGATGCATCCAGTTTTATCAAGAAACAACAAGGTTGGCTGATGGAAGATATCAAGTACGAATCCCGCTCAAGAAACAATGTCTGAGAAGATTGGGCCACTCAAAATGCAGGGCTATCATGCAATTACGGCAATTGGAAAATAAATTCAAGAAAAATAACTATATTGATCCATTGGGTTGGCTTACACCAATTTCCACTAAGCTGAAACCACGTTTCCAGAGCATTTGGAAAACACCGGACCTTCAATGGGATGACAAGATCCCCAATGATGTCAATGCTGAATGGAAAAAGTTCAAACAAGATTTAATAAATAATATAAGTGCATTTAAAATCCCACGATGGATCGGCACGAGCGCTATAAGCGATATCGAGTTACACGCATTCAGCGACGCGACACTTCGGACATACGCTTGTGTTATTTATGCTAAAATAAAAGTAGACGGACAAGCTAATATTATATTACTAACCGGGAAATCAAGATTAGGACCGAACTCCAAGACTATTTCACTGCCAAAATTGGAATTGTCCGGGGCTCATTTGGTCGCAAAATTGATGATCAAGGTGAAAAAATGTTTAACCAACCATAATATCAAGGTCTATGGTTGGGTGGACTCCACAGCGGTCTTGGGGTGGATACAAGGCAACCCTAGCCGCTGGAAGACTTTTGTCGCCAACAGGGTGCGACAGATTACCGAAGTAATTCCTCCGGAGAGCTGGCGTTACGTCAAATCAGCTGATAACCCTGCAGATTCCGCAAGCAGAGGCCTGACCGCATCTCAACTAAATCAACACCATTTGTGGTGGCACGGACCCACTTGGTTATCAACATTCAAGGCTGAAAATCAAGACAAGGCCATTATTTACACTACAGACGAGGAGAGCAAAAGCAAACAAGTTAACGTTGCGGTTAGCAGTAAAACAGAAGACAACATCATAGCCCAGCTTATCAACAAATATAGTTCTTTTTCAAAACTCGTATATGTCCTTGCTTGGGTCCGAAGATTTATAACTAGAAAACAAGAAAGACAAACCGAAAAATATCTTACGCTATCAGAACTAAGAGAGACTAAGGCCATGATCATCAAGAGAGTCCAAACTACAGAATTCCAAGATGAATATCAAGAACTTAAGAAGAGCGGAACGGTCTTCCCTAAAAGCCACATATCAGAATTGTGCCCATTCATGGATAAAGATATTCTTCGCGTCAAGGGGAGATTAAGTCAAGCTCACATTACGTATGACATGAAGCACCCGATCATACTGCCACATAAACATCCCTTAACTACACTTATCATAGATCATGGACATAGAATGGTACTTCATGGAGGAGCCCGAACAACTCTCTACTTTATTCGATATAAATACTGGATCGTCGGAGGAAATAGCACGACAAAGCAATACATTCGTCGATGCGTCACCTGTAAGAGACAAAAGGCGAGCATGCAGCATCAACTTATGGGAGACTTACCGGCTGCAAGAACTAATCCATCTCGTCCCTTCGCCCACACTGGAATCGATTACACAGGTCACCTGTACCTCAAGGCCAACAAGGGTCGTGGTATCAAAACCTCCAAAGGATACGTGTGTGTGTTTGTTTGCATGGCGACGAAGGCAGTCCATCTAGAACTGGTGTCAGACCTCACTACACCAGCGTTCATAGCAGCTTTGCGCCGGATGGCAGCACGGAGAGGAGCTCCATTGCACATTTACAGCGACAATGGACGAAATCTATTAGGAGCCAGCAGGGTGCTCCAGGAGCAATATCAAGAGATCCAGAACGTAATTAATGAAGAGTTTATAAAGCAAATATCAGATATGGAAATTACCTGGCACTTCAACGCGCCGGCCTGGCCATCAGCAGGAGGTTTGTGGGAAAGTGCTGTCAAGGCGTTAAAATTTCACCTTAAACGAGTAATCGGCGAACAAAAACTCACCTATGAGGAATTCAGCACCGTGTTAACCCAAATTGAAGGTTGTCTCAACTCAAGACCACTGTGCGCAATATCTGAAGACCCTGACGATATCAATTACTTGACTCCTTCGCATTTTTTGAACACTGGACCGACCCTAACATTAATCGAGACTGAAAAAGACTTACGTACAAGATGGCAGCTCACTCAAAAAATACTTCAAGATTTGTGGAAAAGATGGCGCACAGAATACCTAGCACAGTTAAATACAAGAAGCAAATGGAAAAGGCCACTACTTAACATTAACATTAACGATGTGGTGCTCATTCATGACGATAACTTGCCGCCCGGCAAGTGGGCCATGGGCAGAGTTATACAGGGTGGAATTTCATAAACTGTACATAATAAAAGGAGAAAAATTTCAGCCAATTTCATCGGTGAATCGGTGTTTTTTTTTTTTTTCTAGTCATTAGTTTTTTTTTTACAGAATTTTGAAAAATTTTGTGAAAACTCGGGTAATACACCTAATTCAGACGGTATAACTTTTGATCCAATGGTCCTAAAATGAAAATAAAAAATGCAGAGTATTACCAAGGGACAGGTTAATAATTCTTAATAACAATAAAAAACCAACTAGAAGAGAAAATCCGCAAAAAAAATTATTGTCTTTGAAAAATGGCTACAAAAATTACGAATTTTAAAAGAAAAACACAATTTTCTAAAAAAAACGCAGATTTAGTTACCATTTTTTTTGCTTAGTATTAAACCTCACTTAATGCCGATTCTAAAACCGTTTTTAAACTGTCTCAGACTTTGAAAAATACCACGCAAATGGGTACGTAAATCAAACCATAATTTTATTAATTTTAATCCTCTTAAAATCCTTAATGACCGTTTGTTCACAGGTAGTTGAAGAGTGTTATCGGGTTTTAGGTGGAGATAACAAATTACGTACTTAGTATTAATCCTCTCTTAATGCCGATTCTAAAACCGTTTTTAAACTGTCTCAGACTTTGAAAAATACCACGCTAATGGGTACGTAAATCAAACCATAATTTTATTAATTTTAATCCTCTTAAAATCCTTAATGACCGCTTGTTCCCAGGTAGTTGAATGGTGTTATCGGGTTTTAGGTAGAGAAAACAATAGGAAGAAAAGTAGTCCTAAAAGTTGCGTAAATAAAATCATGTATTTTAATTAAAAGTCATAAATTCGATTGATAAACCTTTATTAAAGAAAAAACTTATTCTAGTGTTGCAAAGGGCGTTCCCTGTATGGTATTAATTGTTCAAAATGACCTCCTCTTTCTTGAAGGCACAATGTGGCCCGAGCTTGAATTTGTTGCGTAGCCCGTCGAATCATTCCCGGATTATTTTTTATTTCTTGTGCTGCATTTAAAATTCTGTCGTGCAATTCTGCTTCGGTATTGACGATTCTGTGATATACCCGTTGCTTCATATCACCCCAAAGAAAATAATCCAACGGCGTCATATCAGGCGATCTTGCAGGCCATCCAACGGGGCCGTCTCGGCCGATCCACCTATTGGGATATTGCTCATTTAAAAAATGTCGAACTCTTAATGCCCAATGAGCTGGGCATCCATCCATTTGGAGAAACAGGCGTTGTCTCACATCTAACATCACATCTTCCAAAAGCTCTGGGAGCTCGTCTCTCAGTAACAGTAAAAATCTGTCGGCGTTCAAAGTATTCGGTAAGAAGACTGGTCCAATCAATTGATCGTCGAGTACCGCTGCCCAAACGTTTATGGAGAATTGGTCTTGAAAATTAGATGGTCTTACTAGGTTTGGATTATCGTGAGCCCATGTGTGTAAATTTCTGAAGTTAGTTATTCCCGTATGAGTAAATCTTGCTTCGTCCATCCATAAAATTCTTCTAGTAAATTCCGGATCCCTTCTGATATTGCCAAGTATCCAAGTCGACATAACACACCTAACGCGGGCATCGCCAATTTGCAAATTTTGTACCCGTTGATAATGAAATGGATGTAGTCCTTCCTTCTTCAAAATTTTCCAGACAGAGAATTTTGAGATTCCGTGCCTCAATGCCAAGCGTCTTAGACTCGTGGTTGGGTCCGCGTACAAGTCTCTGAGAACTGCTTCTTCTATGGCAACATCAATTATGTTTCCTGGCTCTCGGCGATCTCGGTCACCGTATCCCAGGCCAATATTGCACAACCGGCGATGAACTTCTTGAAAGTGGCGAGCAGCAGGTCTTGGAATGTCATTAGGATACTGCTCCAAATAGGCGATACACGCAGCTCTTGCAGATCCATGGCACAATCCATAATAATAGTGCATGTTGGCTATTTGTAACGGCGAAAACTCTCGTAAGCGGGGCATGATGATTCAAACTGAACAAGTACTGGAGTAATCAAAGAAGTGGCGAGCAAAGACAAGCAATTGCGATTTGCGAGCGACTGAATAGTTGACCTATTGCCCAATGCCTTTATACCCCTCATGTTATCTCCACCTTCAACCCAAAAACACCCTTCAACTACCTGGGAACAAGCGGTCATTAAGGATTTTAAGAGGATTAAAATTAATAAAATTATGGTTTGATTTACGTACCCATTAGCGTGGTATTTATCAAAGTCTGAGACAGTTTAAAAACGGTTTTAGAATCGGCATTAAGTGAGGATTAATACTAAGTACGTAATTTGTTATTTCCACCTAAAACCCAATAACACCCTTCAACTACCTGTGAACAAACGGTCATTAAGGATTTTAAGAGGATTCAAATTAATAAAATTATGGTTTGATTTACGTACCCATTTGCGTGGTATTTTTCAAAGTCTGAGACAGTTTAAAAACGGTTTTAGAATCGGCATTAAGTGAGGATTAATACTAAGTACGTAATTTGTTATTTCCACCTAAAACCCAATAACACCCTTCAACTACCTGTGAACAAACGGTCATTAAGGATTTTAAGAGGATTAAAATTAATAAAATTATGGTTTGATTTACGTACCCATTTGCGTGGTATTTTTCAAAGTCTGAGACAGTTTAAAAACGGTTTTAGAATCGGCATTAAGTGAGGTTTAATACTAAGCAAAAAAAATGGTAACTAAATCTGCGTTTTTTTTAGAAAATTGTGTTTTTCTTTTAAAATTCGTAATTTTTGTAGCCATTTTTCAAAGACAATAATTTTTTTTGCGGATTTTCTCTTCTAGTTGGTTTTTTATTGTTATTAAGAATTATTAACCTGTCCCTTGGTAATACTCTGCATTTTTTATTTTCATTTTAGGACCATTGGATCAAAAGTTATACCGTCTGAATTAGGTGTATTACCCGAGTTTTTACAAAAATTTTCAAAATTCTGTAAAAAAAAAACTAATGACTAGAAAAAAAAAAAAAACACCGTTTCACCGATGAAATTGGCTGAAATTTTTCTCCTTTTATTATGTACAGTTTATGAAATTCCACCCTGTAGAGCTGCACCCGGGACAAGACGGATACGTGCGCGTCGTAACGCTGAAAACGAAGAACGGAACCTTGAAACGTCCAGTCCTAAAGTTATCCATCCTATCCGAACATACAGAAGATGAACCAACAAAAAATGATCAAGGCAACACTCCACAAAAGCAAGATATAAACAAACAAAACCATGTATCAAGAAAACCACATAAGTCAAGTGCAAACAAGGCTCAGTTCACACTAACATCAATGTTTGCCGCGCTATTATTATTTATGTCGTGCATTTCAAGCGGTCAATGCAACGTCAATATAATACCATTTCGTGAGACACAAGGTCTATATTTTGATAAATTAGCAAACATGATGCTAATTCGCGACGAATGGAAACTTATTATATATTACAACATGGCGCCATATTGGGAAGCAACAGATGCGCTTCAAAAGTATACACGATTCCTAAAAGACACATGCGAAGCTATAAAGACTCAAGTTCATTGCGACATAATATCGCTACAGCAACGTCATGGATTATCCGAACTCGAGTACTACAACCAGCTATTGCTCAGTCAGCATTTGAGCACGCGACTCACGGCACAACGAACCCGACGCGGCCTTATCAACGGTGTCGGTTACGTCGCTAATAGTCTCTTCGGCGTATTAGATGAAAGATTCGCCGAACAGTATCAGAAGGATATTACGCTTCTACGAGACAACGCCAAGTACATGGCTTCCCTTTGGAAAAATCAAACATCCATTGTTGAAGGGGAGTATAATTTGTTAAAACGTACGGAAGAAACTATGACTCAACAACATAAAATTATACATCAGCATATGAATAGTTTGGAAAAGGCGTTCAAGAATATTCAAGACCAAATTCAAACTAACAACATTATTAACGATTTCAACACAGGAGCAATAATAGCAAGTAATATGCTCCACAATTTAAAAGGACTTCAAAACGTGTTATTGGACACCATCACTGACGTTTATCATGGACGTTTCAACTTACATTTACTGACTCCAGAACAACTTATTAATGAGTTAAGCACTATAGCTAGCTCCCTGCCAAGAGATGTTTCCCTGCCAATTGATAATTTACACTCGGATCTACGCAAGATATACGAGCTGCTCAAAGTGAAGACAAGGATGATGGAAGATGTCCTAATTTTTGAAATACGGGTACCACTCATCAGTAGAGATATTTATGAACTGTTCAAAGTCATACCGATACCCAAAACTATATCGAAAATATACCTAATGCTACAGTTAGGCATTAATAAAACTAGAAAATTTACAAAAAGAGTTTACGTCTCAACTGCATTTTTAGACTAGACAAGGAAGCATTAAAAGGATCAAATGAGAGAGCATGGCATTAATGACTATTTTATATGAAAGATAAAAGAATATTTCATTAATAGACCATTTTACACAATTAAAGAATTTTTCGCCAATGCCCTTGACATCACGAATGACATCTATTAAAATATTGTAACCTATAAATTCCAATGTAATGTGTCCTTTTATAAATGTGCACCTAATAGAATAAGTAATTAATTTTAAAATGTATTATTGTAACTATAATTGTATTATTGATTGTACCTAAAATTGTATTAATTGTATTTGCATGTACTTGTACGAATAGCAAATAAATCATCTGAATCTGAATCTGAATCTGAACTCACAAGGTTGCTGAATCATCTACAGACGTTGATTCAGTGTTTTTAAAATGCGCTCAAAAACAGCATTCACTCCCAACTGAAAACGTTCCAGGAAAAATGAGTGCGTTGATAACGATATATGTATGTCCTTGGTTTAGTCCGGTGCAGTTACACTTGTAGCCTAGGGCTTTGACTGGCCATTGGTAAACCTTTTTCGCACTTGGATGAGGTCTATAAGTAGTGAATTAGATGCGGCGCTGATAATGAAATGTATGCAATCAGTTACAATTTGAATGACAATACAGGACGCTTTAGGATGCTGCGTCGCGTCTAGATTGTTTATTTATTATTGATCAGACTGCAGGGAAATGTGTTGGCGTGTCGATGCCGTGCCAACTATGAGTGTGTTGCTCTTGTATGTCGCCGATACATGGCCTACGATAAATAAATATATTATATAAGTAGCATACGTCTAAAAAGGTGACGTGTGAAGTCCCAACAAGTGTGCCTAGCATCTGATAAACGCAAAATGCACCTACGAGTATGCCACCCGATATTATACATTTATTTCTGAAAACCGTAAACTGCATTTCACAATCGTGTGACGCGCAAATAAATTTTATTCGCGTAAGCAAAATTCACCTCACCAAACAGTAGGGAAAATGTGTGATTATACTGATTGTATAGGTATTTTTAACAATAAAAGCACTGGTTCCTCAGATTATAATTATATTTCACATTAATAAATTACAAGCCATCGACCCTTAGACATTCTTGTAGACGCGCGACCGCCATGATGCCTCCAGTGTTGCCAACACGCCCATATTCATTAGGCGCGTTCAGAAATGCCGCTAACAGTTCGGCCAGCCTGACAAAACCTTCGTCCACGAAGGTCACCTCCACTCGTACTTCATTGAACTCCACCGCCATGCTCTGCCACAAGCTTCGCTCCCACTACAGGCGGTAGTTTTCAGCTGTCCGCTCATTCTGCGAATGAAACTATAATACACCTTATATGCAAGATTGTAAAGTACACTAGTCCATACCAGATCTTTACTTTAACGATGCTACCAAAACAGGGAAGTTCCCACTGAAAACTACTTGTCTAATGATTAGTAGCTGTCAATACACAAGTTACAAGAAGACAATAATTATGTCCTCAAAATACTGGTACCACTAAATATTTCATTTAAGTTAAGCATGGCTCAACTGATGGATTATTTGTAATTACTACTTCTGATGAGCAGAATATGTTGTACATTGCATTCCTAAATTTAGATCTCCTTTGGCCAAAAATAAAGTATCTAACTGAACATACATCTTACAAATTTCCTAAAGAGACATGGAACGAACTCACAATCGATTTCAGTGTTGAAGCATCTGCCTTTTCAACGTATTCATTCCGTCTTAGTCAGCATAATCACGCCCGCTGACCCGCCAAGGCCCAGAGAGCAGAAAAGTCTCGCTTTCATAAGCTCCCCAGTGGGGCCCACGACCACCAAAGTAATACGCTGTATCTCTCAATCTCTGTAACAAACTTTAAGGCTGAGGCTAAAAGTTCCTCATAAAACATAGCATAGCTTTTCTTTCATTTGCGTGTTCGAACACTAGTGATAATTCATAAAGAACTATTTACTTTGGCCATGGCCATCCAGGACAGACATACAAAGTGATTTTCTTCTTTATTACTCATTTAGTGAAATTGTAGTTTTACCTCTTTATCCAGGCAACAAACAGACTTGAGCTTGACTTAAATCCGAAACGAGGATACTCAACTTTCATGTTGACTTTATATTTTCATAAGCTAATAATTATTATCAATACGTGTACAAATTCGTCACCTGTGTCACTCAACTCGATGAGAAATATTGTAATGTTGCCTTACCCTTATTATCTTCTTTACCCTTCCGTCGATGTCAACCTCACATCATCTCGGGCAACGCCATTGTAGGGTGACAGCAGCACTCACATTGCAGCCACATGAGGGAAGCACCGTCGTGACCGAACATCAAACATCACCGCTCTGTGGCGTCGTGACCAAACATCATACATCACCGCACTGTGGCGTCGTGACCAAACATCACCGCACTGTGGCGTCGTGACCAAACGTCAAACATCACCGCACTGTGGCGTCGTGACCAAATATCACCGCTCTGTGGCGTCGTGACCAAACATCAAACATCACCGCACTGTGGCGTCGTGACCAAACAACAAACATCACCGCACTGTGGCGTCGTGACCAAACGTCAAACATCACCGCACTGTGGCGTCGTGACCATACAACAAGCATCACCGCACTGTGGCGTCGTGACCAAACAACAAACATCACCGCACTGTGGCGTCGTGACCAAATGTCAAACATCACCGCACTGTGGCGTCGTGACCAAACGTCAAACATCACCGCACTGTGACGTCTTGACCAAACATCACCGCTCTTAAGCGTCGTGACCGAATAACATCAACGCTCTTAAAGCGTCGTGATTAAAAACCATCACCGCTCTTAAGCGTCGTGATCAAATAGATACAATATACTATGTATCATCATCCTATAAGGTCATAATTAAATAAATATATAACATCACGATCAAATTAAGACAATAGATACACCACCATTGACGGTGTGATCAAATATATAAAATACTATACCATCCTCCCATGTCGTCGTGTTTAGTTCAATTTGATAAATCACCGTCTAATGACATCGTGATCATCATCATCATCATTTTCAGCCTTTAATCGCCCACTGCTGAGCATAAGCCTCTCTTCGAGTAACTTATCCCGGTCCCGTGCTAGTCTCATCCAGAAATCCAGACATCGTGATATCCGTGATCAAATAAATAAAATAAACTGTGATAACATGACGTCGTGTTTGGTGAAATATTTTACGTTACATCACCATCTTTCAACGTCGTGATCAAATAAATATAAAATATCACCGTCCAATGAGGTCTTGATAAAATGTATGTAATATATCACCGTCTATTGACGTCGCGATCAAATATATAATTACGTCAATATATAACCATCACCCATCTCACTCATCATCGTCTAATGAGTAATAACTTCGTGACCCAATATCACCAGTTGCAGTTTTGATACTCCCAGTGACTTACAGTTTGCTACGTTGGCTATAGATTACGTATCATTTGAACATGCTCGACCATCTCACGCATGATGCGTCATTATCACTGCCAACTGTAACATTGCTCGCCACACTGTTTCCAACATACTCGTACCAGCAGCGTCCACATGCTGCTGCTCCAGTCTTGTCAACTGGGTTGCTCACAGGCAATGACTTGCCAACCACCGACATACCCGCATATGTCTATCTGAAAATATAAACCAGCGACAATAATTTGGTTTAAGTAACGCAACTAGCTAACTTAGGTAACTTGGCCCTGACTAATTAGATCCACTGACAATGATGTATTAGGACCATAATGTTGCACAACTCGACGTCGTAAAAGTGCATAGTTGTAGCTATGTATACTATTCACTGACTTGGACATCTGCTCTTCGAAATGCAAATTGTTCCAATTAGCACTCCATGAAACAAATTGCTAAGTATTCAAGTATGGTTCATCGCAATGTGAACGGACACCATAACCAATGGACGCTTGTAAGGCCCATGATGCCACATGCGCATTGCCAGCCACTAACGGTGGTACACATTCCAACTTGACGCTATCAATCAAACAGGATAATATCCCAACGCCACCATGATCATGTCATTTAGAATGGACTGATTCTTTTAGGATCTCAAACCAATAGGACACTCCAGGAGTCTTAAAAACAGCATAGCCGCCACATTCACTAAACATCCCATAATACATATACACATTAGTCAATCAATACACATAAGTGTAAATCAATCCAAGTCAATCTCACATCCCGGTTACCCAGAAATGAATACCGTTAGGTCTACAAATTGTCCACTGGACGTCCATGGACTACACATTAGTCAACCAATACACATAAGTGTAATTCAATCCAAGTCAATCTAATCACATCCCGGTTACATTTAAATTAATACAGTTAGGTCTACAAATTGTCCACTAATATCCATGGACAACATCAAGTCTTTGTATTCTCTAACAAAACGTGTAACTTGGACAGCGGTTTTTATTTCCATCTTCCAAGAGTTAGGTCACGATTCATCATCATCATCATCACATCAGCCGAAAGACGTCCACTGCTGGACACAGGCCTCCCCCAAAGAGTGCCAAAGCGACCGGTCCTGCGCCACCCGCATCCAGCGGACTCCCGCAACCTCAAGTCCTCAGTCGCAGGTCAAGATTGACACTTAACAATTATTAGTCCAACTTACACAGTCATTTTAAGTAATCATTATCAAACCAGACAAATGAACTAACCTTTTATTCCATTTTTGTCTCTCACCTCTACTTATTTCTGTGTCCATCTAGTCTAATTTATACTGACCAATCCTCTTAACAGGTAGGTCCATTCCATTGTTTCCTTTCCACTTGTGTGAGACAGGCTCTAGCATTGCCTCCTCATGATGCATGACTTCTCATCACATAATAAATCAACATCACATCATAACTGTACCTGTAATCATACTATAACCCACACATACAGTACAATTACCCAACATTACATACTTCATACCATTTTTCATTCCAAAATAACTAGAATGTCATACTATTGTACTTATTAATACCACCAGTATTTATGAATACCATAACCAATAATATTTTGTGGTCAACAGTAAATCACAATCAATTAAACCAAAGGAACATTAAGCATTTGTTTCAATTAACTGACTGCCTGAAAAACTATACTGTGACTGTGTTTTGGTGACAACTTGTACAACAACAATAATAGTGTTTAGTTCCTTTCCAATAATTCACCTTTTCCATAGAGACAATATCAGTCACTATCATCTCACCATCGAGGTCAGTCAGGTAATACTGAATTTATTAATTCTCATCGACAAATATTAAATAAATAAATAAGGTTTTCAACCATTTTACCAGCTACTATTATATTATCATTATTGTTGACTTTTATTAAAATGTTCCACCATAGACAAACAAATACATGAAATAGGTATTTGTTTGGTCTCACCACTTGTACCGGCACATTTGCTTCTCCGACACACAGCCACCAAATTCAACATGAAACCTGTCTCTTATTTTAATTGAACTGTACTTATCTGAAACTATAACAAGTAATTAAGTCCACCATTCACAACTGGTATGCAATCATTCAAACCAAAACTCATTGGTTTGATATTGTAGTATCCTGCTAAATTGTGATCACATGTCTAGATTTAAATAAGCATGACCGATAAGATCCCTTATATTTTCCTACACAATAAACCAGCAGTGTGCAGCACTTAAACACACATAATCAGTTTATATGCATATGTATTTCAGACATCTCTTAGTCTGGGCAATATATTTAAGACAACTCGATTAGTTAGATTTTCTTCCATTTCATTTTAATGAAACCACTGTACCACTAGACCACTACCAACACCACTGTAGTACCCTTGTTCACTTTATCCTCTGTAAAACTTATATGTGTCATCTGCACAGATCATCATTATAACTGTCATGTTTCATACATACTCTAACTCCCGGGTAAATCAAGTATCCATGTCACTCCACACTGGACATAGGCATTTCATATATAATATCTTAGACCCTTACAACTCCAATTGTTGGCTCACTGGTCTCCGCTATACATATAATTTTTTTTTGGTCGACAGCTGCTGCTGCAAGCCTTTATGGCAGGTAACACACATCCAACAGATCTGCACCAACATCCATGGATTTCTGACACAGTGTTTAGTCAGTTTCCATCATATTACTTATCTGAAACTTAGACACAAAACACACCAACACACCATGCATAATGGTTAAAATATGTCAAGCGGAATGAAGTAAGAATTGACATAACACACAGACAGACACACAATTCACGTTTTCTTTTCGTGATTAGAAGGGAACCGAGCAAAGCGTAAGCTTCCTGTGAACAATGAACCTTAGTCCATTCATATAAAGACCAAGTCCCAGTTCCATTGTTAGTATTCCAATACTTTACGTTAGAACTTATTATCACTTTAACTTTTCCATAGCAATAAAACATACCATGCTTTTGATGCACTCAATTACTAGTCGATGTACTTTACTCAGTGCTTTTATCGACATCAATGCAATAAAAGGAACATACGCAGCGTCGCGTCATTTCTTACGAAAATGATCTATGCGATTTCTTACGAAACTTGATGTGTCAGGCCAAACACTTTATGGGCATGAATAATTAAGATCTCGCTTCTGAACTTTTAACAATAAAAGCACTGGTTCCTCAGATTATAATTATATTTCACATTAATAAATTACAAGCCATCGACCCTTAGACATTCTTGTAGACGCGCGACCGCCATGATGCCTCCAGTGTTGCCAACACGCCCATATTCATTAGGCGCGTTCAGAAATGCCGCTAACAGTATATGTAGGGAAACCCTTGGACATAGGTCAGGCGAAATGATCGCCAGTGAAGGGCAGAGGAGTGGTACAGCACATGCGTGACGTCACGCCGCGGCACTGCCTCTAACCTACTTTCCACGTAAATCTGACCGCCGGTCGATGTGCCACGGAAACCTTTGTCTAGCTACGCAATGAGAAGCTACGCGACAATGCGCCCAGCTGGTCAATTTCTGTGATGATTCTAAGGCGTAAAAAAGTCAAAATAAAGTAAGCTGAGTTCGCCTCAATTATTTTCATTTTCATACATATTTGAAATGCTTTCACTTTCGGTGTTTCCCCCCAAAAAAATAGCCATGCAAAAATATCGGTGGAAAGGTAGCGAAAAAAAATGTTGAAAGTTTGTGTTAGCCGAACACAATCGACGCGCCCCATGAGCGCGCTGACGCGTTCGCCGGCTAATGTCCCCTCCATGTCCGCTTTTGCCTCCTCAGCACATTTTCGAACGAAATCCAACGATTTCAACATTTTTTTTGGATACCTTTCCACCGATATTTTTGCATGGCAATTTTTTTGGGTCTTACATATTAATTAATATCGCGTCAGAAAAAAAGCCAATACCTACAGCTGAGCCCACATGAAAATTATTATTATTTTGGTATTTTTAATTAACGCTGGCAACCCCTCTTCCCACCACCCGATCGATTTAATTTTTTTTGGGTGCACAGGGAGTACAGAGCAACTGTTTGAAAAAAAAATTAAAGTCGCGAGCCCACATTTATTTTTATTTTTTTCCCCACCCCACTACACCCGCACCCACCGCCCGCGGCCTGCCAGCACGAAGATTATCGAATCAAATCAAATCAATTATTTATTCTGCAAATAGGCCACAAGGGCACTTTTACATGTCAAACGGTAATTTACAATAAAATAGTAATCTTACACAATAATAATTTAAAATTATATATAAAAGGTTAACAAACTAAATGTCACTAAGTTAATGTAAACAAAACAAAATTGCAAAATATGACCATTACATTCGATATATCGGAAAAGGTTGTTCAGGGAAGTAGCTAACGGAGTTTCAATACAGCTGAAGCCACATGACCGATTTGGTCGCTAGCTCTTAGACCATTTCTATAACAAGTGTATTAGAAAACATAAACAATCGTTCCCTGAGTATATAGTATATCACCGTACCAGAGTACAACTTTGCATTGAATCGACTGATCTTATATAATGACGCAACAAATAGTCGTTAGTGATGACATTAAAAATATTTCAACAAACAAATCCCCTTCCTTAAGTTTACGGCGTCTCTCGCCCATTTTATATAATGACGGATTATTATATTACGCGTCGGCGGACGCATTCATAATAGTAGTTTATGCATCTGGTACATAATCAGAGGCCTTAAAATACGAGTGTGGTTTTATGAAACAAGCGGCGCGGCAGCGAGTTTCATAATAGGATCACACGAGTGTTTTAAGGCTAAATTATGTACAGTTTCATACACTACTTTATCTAAACACATATCATAAGTACTCTAAGATGGGTTCAGAAGCCGTAGGAAAATGACCTGCATTGCTACTATAGTGCTACCTGTAAAATATGTTTGTTGCAATCGTGGCTGCATTTACGATATCCGGCGGAGTGTGCATATCGTTCTCGGAGTCACTAACTACTCATATTTTCAACTAAAATGTGAATTACAAAGAACTTTTCACAATTCTACTTTCGTAACAGCAAAAACCAACAAAGAAATGACAACAGTAATAGCGGCAATTCGATCCTACACGTCAAGACGAATGTTTTTTTTAATCATAGACAAACGAATGAAGTCCCTATTCTCATGTCACTCTGGATCAAATGTCGTGCGGTTTATATTAAAAAACATACTGAATTTTTGCAACGATAACTGTTTTAATGGATACTAGAATAGAGACCCACTTGAGTTTTGACAGCTGTTCCAAATTTAAACTCATAACCTTACAAAAATCTGTACTGTAATAACATTACAGTACAGATTTTACCTACTACCACAGACAAGAAAGTTCTCATAGTAAAATTGGTTGTAATAATGCTGGTCATTTCCTACGGTTTCTGAATGCATTTTAGAGCACTAATGATATGTGCGTAGATAAATCATTTTTACCTTATGAATCCAAACATCAATTAATTTTACCTAAACGACATCCGATAACTAATGTTATTATAGACGATGCTCCCATGTTTCCGCGCACGCCCGACGCGCGTTCTGCCGAGGATGGGAGCCCTTCCCGCAGTTCGCTTACGTTACGACACTTACTACCCAGTCTACCCACTAGGCTAACCGGTCGAATGTAAGTATGCAATCGTAAAAATGGTATGCATTCGTCTTCACTTTTTTCTTTTTGTATCTTGTGGAAGCATGCTATTGTACGAATGTGTATATGAGTAGAGTTGGTCTCTACTTAGGGCAAACATTATTGTTAATGTAAGCTTATATAATTGATATTATATTAAGTTAAAGCCTTTCATCAGAGATGAGTCTGTACACATTGTCTTTCTATTGGCGCTGTGTATCTGTGTTTAGGCATGTGGCAAAATGGTCTTATAAGTGTGAGGGGAAGTGTTAGAAATTGGATAGTGTGTGTTACCACCCTTACAACACCAACCTGCCTATATTGAATCGTGTGCATGATACTTAATGTTTAGATGTATATTTTCTGAATTGTCTGAGACTCTCTCTTGTCGATGGTAGGTCGGTACATCCGTGGATAGACACACGACTCTTTTCCTATTTAATTATCTTTGCAAACACTGTATAGGATTCCTAGGCCGAATACTAGACCTGTCTTGTGTAAGCTCACAAGTAAGTTGGAATAAACGTGAAAGCCGAACACTGCATTTTAACTTCCACTGCCCCAGTAACCTTCAGGTTTTATCACTTTTAGCTGCGCTTATTTCCTCTGGTTTGAAGGCCGTAGCACACAAAAAAATCAAACTGTTTTCGTTCATAACATCACATTTGTTCTGGATAAACGATAGCACCTCGTTTAAATGACTAAGTTACAGCTGATACACTTCAACACATGGGAGGTCATTGTCCTCTCCGCTACGAGCGTTATCGACGTTCGCACACTGACAAATTAAGGTTGAAGAGGTTAAAAATTATAAGTACGTTATCAGTTTTTGAATAAATACTAATAGTTACGTCGTAATCTTGAATGAAAAAGGAAGCATTTTGCAAAATACGCTTCCGCTTCTGCTTCTGTAGGCGTAAGGCCTCTTAACAGACGAGAACCCTAATCGTCTTACTCTCAGGCGCTGGATACAGCAAGCTGTCCAGCATTTCTGGTCGAGATGGAGTAGAGAGTATCTACACCATATACAACAAAGTACAAAGTGGTTTCAAGATCGCGGGGGCGCCCTCCGTGAAGGCGCTGTTGTTGTGGTACGCGATTGCCACCGTTGCAATGGAAACTCGCGCGCATCCACGGGTTACATTCGGGGTCTGATCAAGTCACTCGCGTAGTGACATTGAAAGGTGGGAATACAGTATATAAACAACCGGTGGTCAAAGTATGTCCCCTACCGTTAGAGTAAGTCGAAATCGTTACGACCCTTAATTAAGTTTAGGCACAGTTCTGGTTTATTTTGTTAAACCTTCGTGTTTCTAAGGCGATGTCATGTTTGTATTAATGCCGGTGGCAGGCAATTTGAACATTTACTGTAGTATTAATAATGTAATAAATGAATTAAAAAAAATGAAAAAAAATTGTACCATTTCTTTGCATTTATTCAACATTTTTCAACAACAAAAATCCTTTTTTGGGTACAGTAAAAGTGATTACCGCCAACATTAAATAATGTCGATTCTTGTTTAAAAATTCGTTGTTTTTTGTTGTGACTAGGTTTCCCAAAGTATTATACCATTTTGGAATCTTGGTTAGTTGCGTCAACTTTTGAAAATAATTGCCATAGTGGTGTCGATACTATTTTTTTACACCATGATGGTTGAAAGTGGACTGTAAGAAAAAATCTTTCAAAATTGTAGGGACAAAATGAATTTTGATTATTTTTTGTGTAAAAACTACATGTATTTTGGTATTTTTAAGAACTGTGTTAGATAGCAGGGCTACTTAAGTTTCCAAAAACAAACAAAAAACAGTAATATTTGAATATTTGTAGACATGGTCGTTAAAAATACCATTAGGGATGTCGATTTTCGATGAATTTCATTTTTTTTCTGTAATTTCTAAAATAATTGAGATATATTTTTTTCCTTATTTTTTCTCGACTAATCATAAGCAGCTCCATCCTCTGGTGCCGGCTTATCGTTGAGTTTTGGGACACGTTGTATATAAAGAATAATTCTCCCTGTATTTTGGGGCTAGTTTTCCGGAGCTGGCAAGTTTGCGTTGAATTCCAAAGCCTTTTCCGGTGCTCTGCAGCGCCATCTGGAGATTTAAAAACTCTTGCTACCGTTGCGATACTAAACGCACGCGGCCGCGCCGCTCGCAGAGTAAAATTACCTTTTACCAAGCGACTGTTGCATCTTGCTTTATAATCAACCTGGACACCCATAAATAAGCATGTGTGAAATTTTTGGGTCCCACCTGGGGTGGCTACAATGCTGAAATCCACGAGAAGAAAGCGCAGCTGGATTCACGTGAGTAGCTACTCTACTCTACGCTCTCGTTTACTCCGATACAAATAGACAATTTGCGCGCTATCCAAAATCCCCAAGGGCATTTTTGGTGTTGACAGCGTCTTAAGAGTCCGCAGTAAGCACGATTCTCCATACAAACGTAGTTACGCTCTCATTTTAAAACTACGTGTTGGATTGTAACGAAACTTTGCATGTACAATGACATGAGGTATATCCAGGTCTGTAATTGTAAAGCACTGCAGTATCCTGGATCTGACCACACGACCAATGCAAGTAAAATAAAAATATGGCTGCTCACTCTGACGTACCAGGAAACAGAAGACCTTTTGAAACCCCAGTCGTGACAGTAAATAAAATAGTCATATCGCGCGCACGCACGCACACACACACACAAACACGCTCACACAGACATAAACTCTTGGTCTTAAAAGATTGTACTTCTCGCTCCACATAGTTTATACCACGTTGTTTATGATAAAATAGTGTTATAGGTACTTAGTAATTACTTTCTTTTTCATTTTACTTAGCTGGTTTACCAGCCTGAAATCTATTTCCATAAATGTAATCTGTTCACGCATCAGACGTATAATTCTATTGAGTAAAGCCTTAAACCGGTTCTCACGTCACAGGCATGTCCTAGTGTGAGGACCACTGATTGTTCTACATTGAGCCTTTGTGTTAATACTACTCTAATAGTCTTACTAGTTAATAAGGTATGTTTGGTAATTGAATAAATTGAATTGAATTGTAATTAGTTTATGTAGCTTCAGATACCATAGTTAAAAAAATACAGCGAATTTAAGTTTTTCATACAAAACTTGTTTTCGCTGTATTTCGTTTGTTTTATAAACTGTAACCATATGAAAATGAGAACGAAACTCCGTTTGTATGGGAAGGTGAAATTCGGCCGAGCTTACTGCGGACTCTTAATACCTCAACACTGGATAATTAGGAGTTTTGCCACAGTATTGTTAGCGTTCAAAAGTTTTCGCATTATTTATGCCTGTTTACACATTGATTAGTGATTGTATGCGAGTCAATACAAAAGTTACTCGCTCCTATTATATGAACTCGCACTAAACGCTAATCAAAGTGTATCCATGCCATAAGGGCCTGATCACACATTGGTTTAGTTTAGTTTATCTCAGTATACAAATTTCACATAACACATTACATTTGCTTATGCTACTCGTCGCATAGTGATCGTTATAAATACAGTCAAACTTTTAAAAAATGCGGAAATAATGAACAATGTGCAGCGTATATACAAAATATATAGCTGCACTTCAAATAATGTAATAATATTAATAAATGTTGCGATGTCAGGTGTACACAGAAATAAAAAGTCATAGCGAATTTAAAAGAACAGAAAAATTAAAACCAACGATGTTGTACCTGAGTGCAGGTACCAATCATAACATGTCACAAAGTAAAAATGAAAAATAAAAGAAATAATAATGTGGTACCCATGAAGTACCTATGCTTAGTGATTAGTGCGAGTCCATACAAAAGCTACTCGCGTCTCGCACTTGCAGCGAATGTATGCACTCGCACATTAACCACGAGTCAAAGTGTAAACCCATAACGTTATGTGCGTCGCCGCGCTTCAATATTATGACTCATGACTATTTTCAATCGACTTCCAAAAAAAAGGAGGAGGTTCGCAATTCTACGCTGAGGGTCGGACACTCCGGGCGGTAATTGAGATTTACCGCCCCCGGGCGCAGCGGCAAATCTCCCTTCACACCCAGGAGAAGACGTAAAATTGTGTACGCACCACCTTCGGTTCGGGCCACAAACACCTGCGATCTGGGCCATTCACGAATTCACCGCCCTTGGTACGTAATGTACTATTACATAGGTACTCTATACATACAGTTTCATAAAAAACTACTCTGATGTCTGTGTCTTGGTGTCTGACAATGCTTGATCTAGGTTTCTTATTTAGAACACGTAAACCACATCGTTGCGTCGCGGCCGCAACTAGTAATAAACTGGAGACAGACTGACAACGCCGACAATCAGCCAATCATCTGTTAACGGTTATTGCGCCTGCGGCGGCCGTTGCCTAATTACCCGTGATTACCATTTACATATTCAGACTCACGTCTACAGCTGAATTTTAAGTGATAGTCTTTATCATAATGCGCCATATTTCGCCATAATGCGTAAGCGTGTCGCGTCCCTGCAGAGGCGCCTGCGCAGCCCGAACAGCCTCCTGCAGAGGGTGCGGCGCGCCTGGGTGGTCCCTTTCTATTTAACTGAGATAGGTTGCATAGGGCACAGGACCACTTGCGAATTGTAGTATAATACCTACTAACATAGTTTTAAGACCTTTATTACTGACGTATTATGGAAACACTTCCGAAATAAATGATTTGATTTGATTTGATGATTTTGATTTAATAAAAACGTGTTGTAGCTAGGGAATGCAATCTCTAATCGAGATTGGTAATTCACCATCTCGCGTTAAAATTCTGATGTCGAGATTAGGGAATCGAAATCTCGTCAGCCAAATCGATGAGATATCGAGATTCCACTTTTTTTAAACATACTTAGCATTAATTTGGTCAAAGTTGCCCGAACGCGACTAAAACAAAAATTATATTTTGAGCATAAAACACATCTGTGGAATACTGAACAAACATTGTTCGTAGATTTGTACAACAAAAATGTAAAAAATGTGCACACACGCACCAATACTACTTACATGTTTTTTTTTATAAATTCTTTTGAACCAGTCACGAGCTTTATTTTGGGACCCATTTCGCAAAATTATTCTTTGAATTCCTATACTATATGACAGGTCTGTCAACCTTAAGTGGGTCCCTAACTAAAGCTGGTGACTGTACTTGCCAAGGACTGTTCGACACGAATTATTTATTTAACATGCTTTGCGTACAGAAATTCGAAATTTCAACACACGAGATTTTCTGCCACCGATTTCAATCTCTAAAATTCGCTCAAGATCTCGCGAGATCGAGATTGCATTCTCTAGACTTGTAGCATTAGCATAAATAGGTAGCTAACTAACAGTGTATTGACGTCGAACATACCTTAACCCATATAGGCCCCTTGATTCGAAAATTATATGTACCTTCATATGCCCAGAACCGTATTAATATGTACAGGGGCTGTTCATCTTTTTCGAAACAAGGGCAAATGAGATACCAAAAACAAGCATAGTTCTGGGCATATATGGGTTAAGAACCAGCCAGATACCACGCGGTTTCAAAATACTTAACCAGCCGATGGGAACCGATATTTTTTGGACGTGTCGCCACCCGCTCTACCAAGAGGTGGAGCGGCAAGGGATGGAGGTGGTAACTGTGTTAATGTAAGAACATTAACACAGTTATCAGCTGGTTTTGTCTAAATGTAAAATTGATTCGAAAACTGGTAGAAACTTTGAATATGCAGATTAAGTAACCAGATTAAGAAATAAGCCCGTTTCGATCCTTATCGTGTCTCGAATGACTTGATAACGCGTAGGTATTGTTTATCTGCTGACATACTATCTTACTACTACGGTATCACCTCTATATACAATACGAGCGCAAACATACTTGAGTCAGCATATTTCAAGTAGTGACAGCAGTAGCGCAATAACTTAATACATAATATCGATCTGCTAGGTTAGTAATCCTATTGAACAAAAGAAACGGAGATCGTTTTGGATTGTGCTAAAATACAATGTAGTTCCTTACGTTCCGCGATGAAAATTGTAATGTGTACTCCATTACCGACTCAACCCTTCATTAGCCATTATTTTGTGGACAATCTCTATGAAAATGTATGTTTTAATTTTACCCTACTTTACATTGAATGGCATTAACGACGTTTTCGCGGTCGGTTACCTGACACCACGAAATTGCGCAACACGTCGCAGTAATTGTGTGTTTTGTAGTTATTAATAAGTTTATATTGATATGTATGTTAGTCTTTAAGGTATTTGTAATATGGGCCTTGTTGCCTGATATAAATAAAAATAAAAAAAAATAAAAAAAAATTAACGCCATATGGCAAACTCTCATTGGAATGATCGGACCATAAGTTAGATCTTGCTCGAGGAAACGTATGACGCTTATATATTTAAGACAGTGCCAAGCCACACTGCCATACTTAATATATAATATAACGTTACCACGCGAGCAAAATATGGCGAACTGATCTGACTGAACTTATGTTCACGGGCATGATGACGATTTGTGCTGCTGCTGTGGCACTCTCGTGATCAGCTTTAGACAGCGTTAGGTGTCCCGTAGACGCCATACGCACTACGAACGAGATTATAGTCGGTGATAGCGTACCTCTCTGTTCCTCTCCTTGGCGACCTTGGGCGGGAAGAGCAGCTGGTTGAGGTAGCTCAGCAGCAGCAGCACCGCGAAGCTGAGCTGCGTGAGGGCGGCCGTGAAGATAGAGCAGCGCTCGTAGGTGGCCTCCGTGTCGAACGCGGCCCAGTCCAGCGGGGGGAGGGGCGGCGAGCGCGGCTGCTGGGGACAACCAACACACCGCCATGTCACATACATACATTCAAAACAAGATCATTTTTCACAATAAAACATTTCTTTGACAACATCGATGAGAAAGAAAAAGGATGGTATAGGTCAAGTCACAAAATGAACCTATGAATGATATGCATTTACAGCCAACGCTGGTCTTCCGCAGGGTCCGTTCAGTGAAGACACGGCAGGTATAACTACACTACACTAAAAAACAACCACAAATGACAACATTTGTTTAATTGCTAGGCTGATCTGTTAAATATCCTGGTTAAGTTCAAAGTTTCATTTCATACCTATTCCATTACATCTACAGAAGCCGATTATAGGCTAATATGGCTACAGCTATAGTTAATGTTAGTATGCCAACATTAACTATAGTTAAGGTAACGTGATTATCGCTACCTTAAGCCGCACTTCCTAATAATCTGTGTTCTTATCCTAAGCTCACATTAGTACCTACATCAGGTCAGAAGATACAAAAAGGTCGATGTTTCCATGTCCTTGCTGTGAAGTGTATGTATACTGCGAATGTCGTTCATTTTGGCGGTGCAATGTCGCTTCATAATTATTATTAGGTACCTAGATAATAAGAGGGATCTATCTGAATTCTGAACTACCTGTCTAAAGATCTTAGTTGCAAAGATTGTGTGTTCACTGTGAACCAAATTAAAATCAATCACAAGCGCAATGCCCCGTCAGGGCTACTAAATTAATGGACATTACGGATACCAACAAAGACATATGGGTGACCAATAATAATAAACCTTATTGCCATTCCATAAGATCTACTCAGCCTACTTGCCCACGCGCCGTGGTTTCTGAACGAAACTAAATTCTTTGGAGGTCTTCGGACAGATGAAATCAGAGCAGCATGGCAACAATATAGTAGTTTTCTGAGATTATTTGAATTGGCAGAGTTGCATCAAAGTAGTCCTAAAAGCAACTCTACCACCCAAGTTACAAGATTCCAATTCTAATGACAGCTTTATAAAAAGTCGGCCACATTCAATAATCTCATGTAATGGATCTAATGGATGATATTTTGTGATTTTGCCTGCAATTTATAAATGATTTTATTGTAAAGCATTGTTTGACATGTAATGTAAAAGTGCCATTGTGGCCTATTAGCAGTTTTTTTTTTGGTTTTGAATGCCCCCAAGGATGTTGCTGGCGGGGATGCATGTGTGCCAAGTTGAGGAATAAAATTTACCCTGAAGAGTTGTAGCAAGACTTAAGAACTATTTAAGTACACACCATATGAGTAACAACATTACAAAGACTAGAGATGAGCATTTGTGAGTAGTCACTTAACACCAACCAACCATTCGGTGACCTAATTTGGTTAACTTTTTCTTCAATAACAGTAGAACACGACGTAGTATTGACCAGTAATAATCGAGTTCTATGGCCGCCATGCCACTGCAAAACGCATTTATTTGTGATAGCACACATGGCTTACTTCAAACAATGGTTTAGGAACTTGCTTTCCATATCTAGTGTGCTAAATGCAAATGTTGTGATGTGACTTGAATTTAATATTTATGTATTCAGGGCAAGCATGTTATTTTTTGTTGTATTATATTAAAAGTAAAGTTTGACTTCCTTAAAAAAAAAAACCGGCCAAGTGCGAGTCGGACTCGCGCACGGAGGGTTCCATACCATTATCTATAAAAACGGCAAAAAAAAATCACGTTTGTTGTATGGGAGCCTCCCTTAAATCGTTAGTTTGCCAAACGTTGTTTATAAAATGAATATTTATGAAACGTTTTCTATGAAATGATCGGATACCTGTATAATGATATGACTATCAACTTTTTCGCGAAAATCGCAACAAAATTAAAATTTTCTAAAAACTCAACAGGTACTAAACACTAACAAAAAAAACTTATTTTACAAATGATGTAATTTTAAAATATCTGACTAGTAAAATTTAAAAATATAGAACAATTGAGGTATTTTCTTATAGTTAGTCAGTATTACTTTGCATTATAAAAATTAAACTTTTGAGATAAATCACAGCACAATTACAATATAATATTACTTTGTAACAGTAAATTTAAATCAGTAATAAACAAACTTTTTCCATGTGTAAAAAACGGTTAGCATAACGTATCACGTATATGAACACGTACAAACACAAGAATGATGATGATGAGTTTAGTATTAGTCAACAGACTCATCATCACTGAATCTATCTGGTGAACATGCCAGAAAGCAAATGTTATAATGGTATCTTTAATCTGATTCTAAAATTAAAATAATTAATAAAATATTACTTTGTTTACATAAAGATACTATAGTATTGTAGGCCTTCTAGAAAGAAAAAGAAAAGTCGCAGCCATATTCCTGGATCTCTCGAAGGCATTCAACACAGTAGATCACGAACTCTTGCTCTCTAAACTGGGTGCGTATGACATAAAAGGAAAAAGCGCTAAACTGCTGAAATCTTTCCTAGCAGAACAAGAGCAAGTTGTAGAAATAAAAATAGACGGGAAACGACACCGATCCGGAACGCAGGCTACAAGAATAGGTGTCCCGCAAGGATCTGCACTAGGTAACAGCTTCTTCTCTATATTTCTGAATGACCTGGCAAGTCTTGCTAGTGTGTAATAAAAAAAATTGTGTGTGAGAGACTAGTAGACATTATAAAGTGTATATAGACTTATCTTAGTGGTGGAGGTATGTTGTGTATGAACATTATGGACAAAGTGGATAGTTTGGTGACAAGTGTCAAGATATGGAAGTTAGTTTGGAAATCTAGTCTGTCACCTGGATTTCAGCCAGCCCATGTGCTCTAGACCCTACATGTGAGTATACATCAGGTAGTAAACCCTTTCTTGAGTGGATTTAAATTAAAAAATAGTGCATTCTTTTAGATTGCAAGCTTTGCAGACGGCATTGTAGCTAAACAAGTGTAGGTGAGATGCAACATGTTTAGCAAGTGAGGACTTCACGAGGGGCACTGGTACCCTATACACGGTGGAATTTAATCGGTGAACAGGAACCCATTTTTCTAATTCAGTAATCGATGGCGGTCACGTTTATGTAGTACTTAGGTGGAACCAAGTTTTTTTTTATCATAACTAATTTTTAAGTTGAAATTAAATTTTAATTAAAATTTATTGTCACCTTACTAATGGTTTAGTCTGAAAAGTTTAATACCTCTTTTCAAACTATCAGCCATAGAAACTTAAAACATAAATGAGCAATAAGCTGTCAATTTGTCATTGTCAAATTCATAACAAATTGCTTCAAATCGTCTGATCTGTCTAGTTTCCCGCCAAAGCCAGCAAGCACTTGACGTATGTACACTTACGAGTAACTTCCCTTCAATAAAAGTAGGGTGTCCATTTATTCAGTCAGTGTACATTTTACCGATGTTAATTAAGTGTGATTAATTAGATTGTGAGCTATATTGCACGAGATCTCACATATTGGTTTCTGTGTAGATTGATAATTAAGATTTTTAGATTCCTGATCACCAATTAAATTCCACCGTGTATATTAGTCTGTTCATGACATGGTCTTTCGAAGTAGTCAACTATGTAATGAAGTAATCAACCCATAATAAATTATTTCATAACCCACATCCTGAGATACATTTTAATGAACACAATTGCAATTTTAATGGCACTATTTCTGGAATGTTTCATGCTCGAGCAGTCGGCGCGGCGAGGCGGCCCGCCCGACAGCAAGCGCGAGGCCGGCCTCCAACACTCCTAACCACATTATCAATGTCGTGCGAGGCCCTTGCAGCACCACGAATATACAGAGACGTGACCAGTGTTTAATTGTTTATTCCCAGAATGACAAGAGGCTCCAATGTTTGTGCTCAGGCACCTGGTAATAGGGAAAGTCACCGCAAACGTTCACGAACGAGGATAAATAAGAAAATCATCAAAAACACTCACGTCTTTACCGTTGTGCTGAGACTTCGTGTATCCATTTTTATAGTTTATCTTGCCATTAACACTAGTTTCCGTTCCATTACATTGCTGTGGTTTTAATGGTTCCGATGCACTCGCACCGACACTACCATTCGCAGCCGTCGCCGCCATCCTTGTGCCCTCACCTCAGTGCGCTGCACACAAGAAACTTCAGATTACAAGAATGTTTTGCAGCGATGTTTTAGCTTCGTGATAAAGGCTCCAGAGCCTTCGAGATTTCGGTTTGTTTGGTTGTACCAGATAAGCGCTTCGTGCGCTGCGCTTACCTACAAGACGTTTGCCTGCTCTATCGACAGGGCGTGCCACTCAAAGTGACACTAGTGACAGGTCAGTTTGCCGTTGATAAATTGACATTTGACATAGCCCGCCACTGAAACGTTTTTCAATATCAACAATGAGCACGAGGATTTCCATTAAAGGAAGATATTTTCTGCGAATTAAAATGAACTTGGGGCAGTTTTAAATTCAAACCTTAATATGGACAAAAATAAACGTTAAATAAGTTTTTAGACCATATTATTTTATATGGTAGTTCTCAAGAGAGCATTATCGGTTTTAATCCCTATAAAAACGTCTCAAGGGTAGCGTTCAAATACCTGATACATTCGCCTGATGAGGAACTTGAAGGGTTTTGAATAAGTCGTTTTCATTTTTTTTTTTACTGTGAAGTTGTAAACTAAGTTATTTCATAACGTCGAGGCATTTTTGAAATTTTCTTAGTTATTTTAAGTTTTTAAACGACTTGTAATCGGTGTGCTCTATTCCGACCGCAATCTAATCAATTTTCGAATTGTCAAATTAAACTCTGTCGGTAAAGCAGAAACTCTGGAGCTGGAAGTCGATAATTTTGCATTTTCCTGCATTGAGTTCGCTAACGTTACAAGATTCGCAGTCCTTGTAAAATTTTAGTAAAAGAAAGCTTCTTCGGACTCGAATTGCAATTTTTAAGGCGTAGGCGGGACATTTTGAATATAATTTTCGTAAGCGCGCTTACTCCAGCGGCGAGGGCGGACTCTTCGCATTGGCGGGCCGGCGATGAGTAATACCACTCGTCGTGCAGAGTGACGTCGCAGCACCCCACACGGCGCGGCCGCTCGCTCGCGAGCCTCAGTCCTCCGGCGCCCGGCGCCCCCACGACACGGCATCCGCCTCTAACGCACACTAACTTCTACCGCGCCCTACTGACGGGTCTTCCCCGAACACCCTTTCTTCCACAAAAAAATGGACGGCATTGGAACTGATGATTTACTGGGGGGCTTCGGGGACCAGATGCCCGCGGCGGCGTCGCTGCCGCCCATGAAGCGCGAGCAGGACTCGACGGACGATTTCGAGCACCTGGAGCGTGGCCGCGACGACGCCGAGTCGCCGCGTCACGCGCCGCGCATCGCCACGCAGAACTTCCTCGACATGGAGCGAGACGAATTTTTGGAGCCACGCGCGCCGTCGGCCGACAAGCTGACCGACAAGCTGGCCGACCAGCTCGCGGACAAGTTCACCGACAGCGAGTCGGACGCGGACACGGCGGGCGAGTCGCCGATGCACCGGCCGGCGCCTGCCGCGCCGGTGGCGGCGCCCGTGCCGGACCCGACGCCCGTGCTCGCGCCGGTGCTGACGCCGAGCGCCGCGCCCGCCCCGCCCGCGGAGGCGCCGCGGCCCGAGCCGACGCCGCTGAGGCCGGCCGAGCCCGCGCCGGCCCCCAGGCCCGCGCCCGCGGAGGCCCCCAAGCCGGCCCCGGAGCCGCCCAAGCCCGCGCCCGCGCCGCCCAAGCCCACCGAGCCGACCCGCACGCCCGTCGCCCACGTCATCGAAGCCGAAGTCATCTTCTGCCAGATGGGACTTGGTAAGACATTACACAAAGTACACTAATATAATGACACATTTTTACCAGGTCTTTCTACTTAAAGCGGCTTTTGTTCTCCAGATTAGTCAAGTCTCGGAAATTATTTGCGACTGCGAAGCAGCTTGTTTATTATTCAGAAGCCAGCTATTTGCATCTCATGATTTCATCGTCCATGTTATAGTTCCGCTCACGCGGCCCGCTCCGGTTTTTGTGCAGTTTGATCGACAATGGCGGCCCAAGGTCCCTTTTCCTAGCAAAAAATTAGGCTCGTGATGAATCACGGGTCATTAGGTTTTTTGTACAAAGATTTGAGTTATCTTTTGGCGGGGGTAGCGGCGCGCGGGGGTCTGCGAGGTGGCGGAGCGGCAAGAGCGTTGACCGCTGCACTCGGGTAACGGCGCAACCCACGCTGCAGCCGGAATCCGGAATTGAGAACCCGAATCACTGAGAGCACCCCGGAAGTTACCGGATCCACAGACCAGTAAACCTATATGGTATATGGTCTGTGTCTGTGACCGGATCGCATTCAAAACCCTCAGTTCCTTATTCAGCTGCTATATCTAACTGTAGCTACATTTCAACCACAGTGAAGAGCATCGGAAGCTACTCAGCTCCGATCGTACTCGTATCGCGTTCGAAACTTCTCGATCCCAGCAGATACCATACTCGATCGTAATTCGCACAACAATATCGCTAAAGCCGGCCAGTTATGTGTTGGTGGTTATTATACAGAGATTGTAGCCCCACAGGACACAGGGAACTCGCCATGTATGCGGTGAATGCGACACGTGCCGTGGCGACGCTAAAATCGATGCGCTTTTTACAGGGCGGAAGCGGCGTGACTCACGGACGCAATTACTGGTTACCAATGTTACCATTGCTATACTTGATATTGATTTCCGATTTAATCCGGTTAATTTGGTTGAATGCGTTGAGAATTTTGGACTAAATTTCGAGCGTCGAGCGGCTGTCGATGCTAAAATGGAAGTACCAGTCAGTTCCGTTAAAACGCGGTAAAAACATTACATTACATAATTATGGCATGGCCTGAAAGTAAGCTCTTCATTCCAAACGTAAATTGCCCCAAAACGCGCTTCGCAGGTGGCTCTCCAGAAGACCTGATGACCATGAAGTGGCTGATTGACCTCAATATTAATTTGATTATGTAGGTATACTTGTTACTGTTTCATCCTGTTTGGCATACGATTAAATAAATAAACGTAAAACAACTTTCTATTGCTTATTTGGCTGGTGTATATAAAAGTCTGAAACCAATCGAAGTCTGTGTTCTAAAACCTGGATGTGCATCAGACATACGATATTTGCCCGTTAACGTTATCAGCAATTTGCCGGGAGAAGATATCGCTATCTTATCTCATCATGAAAGCGCAGAGCCAACAGCCAACAAGCGGCAATGTGAAAGTCCCGCTTACGCGAATTTTCGCAATTCGGTCGGAACAATTCATAACGTCGCGTGCAGCTGTAATGAGAATTAATGAGTACAGCGGCAGCGGCACACGCCCGCTCGGACGCCGTGGATTACCTACAGGCTAGGCTACAGGATAAGTAAAAATAAAAACACCACACCACAATAAATCATGCACGCATCTGCGTCAGATGGCATAAAGAGTTAGCAAACACGAGTGATGCGTTGATGTACGAGGGCTGCCTTTTAAGTTCTGTCGTTTGCAAACCTCCCGTGATTGCATAAAAAAGAACTAGTGTCACGTTAAAATATTTGAATTTAGAATTCGAAAACAAAAGAATGACTCGAAATCGGCCCAACCGTTTTAGTACAGCGTTCGTTCAAAGTTGACAAGTCAGTTGTGAAAATGGAAATTTCGAAGGAAAATTTACGTGCGATAATTTTTTACAACTTCAAAAGGGGCTTAACGCGACTTCAGTGCTTCGAAGAGTTGACTACGGTTTTCAATGATAAAGCACCATGCCTTCGGACTGTGGAACGCTGGTATTTAGAATTTCAACGTGGTTGCTCTAGTCTTGGTGATAGACATCGTGAAGGTCGACCAAAAACAGCCGTAACCCAGGAGAACATTGATGCTGTACGGCAACTGATCATCGAAGATCGCCATGCGACATACCGTGAGATAGAAGCTTCCTTAAGTATTTCAGGGACCAGTGTTCACAGTATTTTGCATGATCACTTAGGCGTAAAAAAGTTGATCTCACGCTGGATACCACATTTACTCAGTGAAGACCAAAAAACGGCTCGCGTTCGATGGTGTCGCAAAACTCTGCGGCAATTCAACCGAGGAAACTCGAAACATGTTTACGACATTATCAGTGGTGACGAATCTTGGATATATGCCTACGATCCCGATTCTAAACAGCAGTCGACTATTTGGGTGTTCCAAGATGAGCCAAAACCGACCAAAGTAATACGCTCACGGAGCACTTCGAAAAAAATGGTCGCCACGTTTGTGGCGAAAAGTGGCCACGTTGCCACCATCGTGCTCGAGGATCGTAAAACGGTTAATGCTGACTGGTATACCACTGTCTGTTTACCAGAAGTCATCGGCGAGTTTCGAAAAAATAACCCAAGACGTCGCATAAGACTGCACCACGATAATGCGAGCTCGCACACCGCCCGGCAAACTATTGCGTTTTTAAAAGAGCAAAACGTCGAAATTCTGGAACACCCGCCGTACAGTCCAGACTTAAGCCCTAACGATTTTTTTACTTTTCCAAAAATCAAGCAACGACTTCGTGGTCAACGGTACCAGACGCCTGAAGAAGCGGTTGAGGCATACAAAACGCCCATTTTGGAGACCCCGACTTCGGACTGGAATAAGTGTTTCGAAAACTGGTTCGATCGAATGAAAAAGTGTATTACATATCACGGTGATTACTTTGAAAAACAATAAATACCATTTAACACTTAAATTGTCTTTAGTTTTTCCAAACGACACAACTTAAAAGGCAGCCCTCGTATTGCATGATCGGTGTGCCATAGAGATATAGGCGAGACTGGTGGTAGCGGGATGGGCGGCACCATCGCTATTTTTAGCAGCAGTCGCGAACCGCTGGCTGCTCACAAGCGCGCCACCCGCCGCCGCGCTCACGTCGCGCCGCACCTGCGATCCATGTAGCACCTCGCTCCACGCACACCGTACCAAGTGACTCAGGACCATTACCTTTTGTGTGTTTGTTGTGATTTAATATAATCAAAATGGGATCCGATGACATCACGCGTAAGTATAAAGGTTTCCTTCCAGTTGTCCGCTTTTGGACTAGGTCTACTATTTTTCCTGACGTTCACGAGTGCAACAGATGATCGTCCGATCGGCCTATAGATATAATTTGGAATTGTATACAGTATTTTAATGGTATCTTCGTTTTTGGTAACAGAGTTTTTGAATATTCCTTCTGTTCCTACGTTTTGCTAATTCTTCGTTTTTAACCCATTGCATTCATGTCCTGTCTCTGAGCGACTTTGTATTACAATCATGATGATTCTCTAGTTTTCCGTTGTCTACCTGGCTATGTCTAGGCCTCAGTTTTGGCTAGCATGAGCACTATTATCTGCAATTATCTGTCATTGATCAAGTGCCACGGGCGTCGCTAAGGCGCAACCACGACAACTGGCGGTGTATAGAGTCGCCGTTCTATTTATGTCCCACACTATACATACACTGTACGCGAATAAAAATTCCACTCGTATCCGTATAATTTGTAGCTATGTATCGATATGTCGCCGGTTGCTACGTCAGCAGATCTCTAAACACTGCTGACCTAATTCCGGGCCCTTCAAAAATGCGACGCAGTAGCGAGTAGCGACCCTCCGGACCTCCCCTCGCGATGAGTAGCGCTATGAGCACAAACAAAGGACGGTGGAACGAGATGTTCCTCCAATCTTTTCTTATTCATCGCTAGCCGACGGAAAAATAATAGACACTAAATAGTATGTTCATTAGCATTCAGCTAATGATAATTGCCTCGAAATAGGTATTTCTAGCTTACAAACCTAGTTCAGACTTTTGTAACAATTCAACAACTGGAAAAAATCCTTCTTACTTTCTTCCGTTACATCATAATCAAGGAAATATTCCACTAGAGTGGAATCAATAACCGCGAGTAGATAGGCATCGCGTAAATTATTAAGTGCAGTGCTCCGTAGATGTGCCTGGGTTTTCCGGAAAGCCTAGACGGGTTGTAACGCGGCGAGGGGTCGCGGGGTGAAGTCTGGATCGATACCGTGCGGCCGACGCATACCTACCACTAAACTTCGCTTACTGACGAACTTCATCCATATTCACAGATGCATTATGTCCCAACTAAAAACTTTGGTAAAAAATACTAACCGACGCAACAGTCGCCAAGTTGAGTCGATAAGTCTTCCATTTTACCAATTTGGCACGAGCCACTAAAAGTATATTTCTAGTCCCCAAGAGACGGTCAACAATGTAAGATTGACGTTCCAACGTGTGAGCTTCACCCCCGTAGTCTAGTTTTTACGAACAAAGGTCCCATTCTTCTCCTCCGCTCGCATTGTGCGGAGAAAGTCAATTTCGGCACCAACTCCGGTTGATTGAACAAGCGTGTCGTCTGAAAAGTTGCTCTTTTTGTCAAGACCGCTAAGTAGGTCAAACGAAAGGAAAGTAGGTCTGATGCAGTTGGCGAGTATCTTGTGTTAGTGCTTATCGGGATAGGTTGAGTAGGTTCACGAGTATGTGTATCTATAGGTATACCAGGTATAATCGGTTGTATGTTTCTCGACCTAGTAGAGTAATCGATGAGGCGATGAACCGCGCGCATTGCTTGCATTTGCTACCTATTTGAGGATTCTTCAGGCTATGTAGTTTGAAATGAATTTTCCAAAAATGGAACATTACATTTTGGTTTGAAAGTAACTCATCAGTAAGTAATTAAGGAGTATAATGTGTGTAATGTGTTTTATGAATAAAAATCTGAATGCGATATGCATTCTACTTCTTAAAGCGCTTCGTCACGACACGGGTTATATTTTGGTGTTACTACCAGTTCTTAGTTTTTTGTTGGGCTGCTATTTCTCTGAAATTTTGGTAAGTAGTCAATATTGTTTATTAACTACTTTGCCATTGCCATTACCATTACCGATAAAGACCGTCTTAAGTGAACACTTGTAAACGTTATTTATTTCAGTACAAAGTGTATAGGTATTGATGTGTAGTGGGAATGGACAATAAAATTGTATTTTAATTTTTTTGGTAATATCTCGTAGGATAATATTGCCCAGGTCTATCTTTCTTTGTCATCACCATCAAGTTGGTCAAAATAAACCGGAATGTTAAATAAAAATAAACGATAAATAATAACTTCTAAAGCATTAATTGCAAGAACGTATTAATGCGTCACCTATTATCGATTGAGATGTATATGTACCTAACTACCTAGACGATGACATCTCCCCATGAGTTCATACGAATAGTGCCTACCAGTGACTCACTCATTCTATGTAAATTGATGTAGGTATTCCTCGTGCAACATTGTTAAACTCAAACTGAAAATGATCTTTATTCAAGTAGGCCTAGTACGAGTAACAAGCACTTTCAAATCGTCAGTTATTTTTGAAGTGAAAACTTCTTTAGCGGCGCTGAGCACTTTTTGGGATGGGGAAAAATTGTTAAATACGCGACAGAGTTTTCTGACGTCAGATGTGAAGGAGGTCAGTTTTTGCTGCTAGCCGATTCGACTTCATTCAAAACTGAACGCTATTATACATTTGTAATAATACCAACGCATAGGTACTTCACCGTTTTGCTATTGAGAAAATTCAAATAGTTCGAATTTGGGCGTTATTCCTAAAGAGATAAAGCTTAGAAAAATATTTACCAACGGCAAAAACAAATTGATTTGGCTTTACTGTATGGATCAGAATGCTGGGGCACAAACAAAACTCACATCAATAAACTCCACACCACGGAGATGCGCATGCTGCGCTGGTCAGCTAATGTAACACTGTTGGATAAGATACGAAATGAATACATCAGAGGCAGTTATAAAATAGCACCCATTGCGGACAAACTTTTTTTTTTTTTTAAATGATATAGGAGGCAAACGAGCAGACGGATCACCTGATGGTAAGCGATTACCGCCGCCCATGGACACCTGCAACACCAGAGGTGGAACTGAAACTGGTGGAACGACGCTTGAGATGGTTCGGACATATCCAACGACGCCCAGACGACCACGTAGTCAAAGTAGCTCTGGATTTGCCCTCAACGACGCGTAGACGCGGAAGACCCCCCACCACCTGGTGGACGACGGTCCAAAGAGACCTAAAATCTTTGAATTTAGACCCAAAGATAGCACTTAATCGTGCAGAATGGAAGAAAAGGACAGGGAAGGCCGACCCCAAGTAAATGGGACAAGGTCCAGGAAGAAGAAGAAGAAGAAGAAGGCAAAAACAAATTGATATTTTGGTCGCCACCGCTGTCTGCTGTTGTGCTGTTCTTGCAAATTCGAATAGTTCGAATGTAGACGTTATTCCTAAAGAGATAAAGCTTTGAAAAATATTTGGCAATGGCAATAACAAATTGGTATTGTGTTTGCCGCCGCCCGTCGGCGCCGACGGGCGGCGCCGTCCGCCTAATTGATTGATAATTGTTTATTGCGTCAAATTCATTTTTAGGGTGACACCGTAAGATGTCACGTGACCTGATCGAAAAACTGTTACAATGTTATTGAGTTTTCACTTCTGCCAGCACTCCCGGAGTGCAACCCGGTCTTTTTTTTAAGTAATTTATTAAACATAAAAAAATAAAATTATACGAAGTAATAATTGTATAAAAAATACTAGTAGAATGTTTCTAGAAAAACAATCTAATGTCAAAAAACAAAATATAACGAGAATAATAGATTGAAAATTAGTTAGTTATGCCGGCTGTACACTCTCGGCCGAGACCTCTCGCCGAGTCTCTGGGGAGAAGTTCTCGACGAGAGCACACTCTCGTTGCGTCATTTGAACAGCGGAACAACCCTTTGACTCGGCCGCGGCCGCAAAAACCGACACGCGACCGAGACGTACCGAGCTACCTAGGCGAGACCCGAGCGGGCGAGACAAGGCGAGAGCATCATGTCTCTCGTTCTCGGTCTGTCTCGGGGTGTCTCGCCGAGAGTGTACAGCCGGCATTATGGCTTTTTATAACTTGCCCCGTCGGGTCATTTATTCTTTTTTTGGATTCACGTAAAGTATGAAATGAATTGTAAACCAGATTTTTTTCTTGTTTTCGTTTAATTGGATTCCTCTATGAAGGAGATAAAAAGTTGGTGTTCGAAGTTGATGTCTGCAATCATTCCTCTTCTATGCATGTAAACACTTGCAATAGTTGCAATAGTGTCACTTTCTTTGATCTATCCATCAGTCATCCTATCGCTATCTATCTATCTATCTGGCTATCCCTACACAACCTCGTTTAGTTGGAGTATTATTGAGATTTTTGGATACCGACGAAGACCCATCTAATCGACACGCTTCAACATTGCTATACAGCTATTTTATCTTATGAAGGCGGAGTGCCATTGATTATGATTATCCGTGTGTTCATAAGCTCGCTCTGTAAGTTCTGTAACACATACATAGTGACAATGAGCAAGCACCAACAGCAACACAACACAACACTCTACACTGACTGTTAGTAGACTGTCTCGTTGTAATAACGTTCACAAATGTCCAGTTAACTGTCGTCGATGGTACATCATCAATTCATCACACACCAGTATGTCTATACCGCTGATATTTGTCTTGAAACTATAAGCCTGTGACACTCAGGAATTAATTTTGGGATGGAAAGTAGTGTTGGTAAAGAAGTCCTTGAAGTCTAAATTGCAAGAACTCGACTCATATTTACGGGACTCTTAGCTTAAAAGACTTCCGAGTCTTATGAGTCGTAAGTCGAGTCTTTTTTCTAGTCTCTATCGAGTCCTGTAGTCACAACTCAAGCTTTAGAAAAGACTCAAGCCATCATATATATTATAGTCCTTTTTCAAAAAGACTCTCGAGTCCTATAATGAAGACGCACTTTTGAAGTTTATATACTAAATAAGGTACACTAACCTATGTACATCATTTTGTGCATTTTGCGAGTGTTCAGTCACCATAATATGTTACACAACGAAGGCCGCAAAAATATCTGACACGATTTAATTTGTAGAGCCATAAGAACTTTTTGTACGTCCTTGCTATATTTTGCGTATTGTACATCATTATCCGAAGGGGTTTGTTTTGGATCACGTTAAACCAGATGAACTGAATACCATCACCATAAGGGTAGTTAGAGACCCGAGGAAGATTATATAAAAAAAATACCCTATAATTCTTGACTTACAAACTTACCGGCGTCATCCAGTTAAGCATAAAAAATGTAATTTCCTGTTTTAGCTTAATTTCGTCAAAATATATTTAGCTGTGAAAGATTAAGTCACTTAAAACCCATTTTAGCACTCATTTTATCACGGTACACGGTAAAAAAATCGGTGTTGTAATAAATTAATGAAACCATATACCTAAATTAAATTAAATTGAATAACCATTTATTTCGGGCATTTACAACCCATATATGTGTTAGTAATAAACAAAAGAAAAAGTTGAAAAACCCCCGACATTTTCATTTCAAAGTCCAATAACTCAAAAACGGCTGAACATATTTTCATGAAACATGGCTAAGAACACTCGGGATCACAAGCGTAACAAAACACTCCAGTCGAGTACAGAAGACTCGAGTCGAGTCTCTATAGAAAACTCAAGTCCCCCCAAGTTAAAAAGAACTCAAGCTTTGATTCAATGACTATAGTCTTAAAAACTGAGCCGAGTCTTAGAAATGGAGACTCGAAGGACTTAAATATTAAATAAATATTAGGGGACAATCCTACACAAATCGACCTAGTCCCAAACTAAGCAAAGCTTGTACTATGGGTACTAGATGACGATAAACATACTTATATATATTAATAAATACTTAAATACATAGAAAACATCCATGACTCAGGAACAAATATTCGTGCTCATCACACAAATAAATGCCCTTACCGGGATTCGAACCCGGGACCTCTTGCTTCGTAGGCAGGGTCACTACCAACTAAGCTAAAGCGGTCGTCTACTTGAGTCTACCAACACTAATGGAAAGTGCATAAGCTTCCGCGTACGGCACGTTCGGCACGTTCATTTCGTTTATGTCGTTTACTGTATGAGCAGGCGCACTGACAGACGGATGTTTGTCGCGATCCGCAGGTGCGGTGACGTCACCATTATATTTCTATCGCGGCCTACCCTGTCTTGCGAGTGGCAACGGAACTTCGTCTAGGGCGCCAGCGACGTCAATCATTGTCTCAAATTTTTGGAGAGGAATAAATGTTTGTATGGGAACAACTACAATTAAAGAACATAAATACTCAAAAAATTGAGACAGATTGACGTCGCTGGCGGCAGCGCAAAACGCTTCGTTTCACAAGTATGACGTCACCATTGTACAAAGTAGTTGTATCGTTGTATGGAAAATCGAAATCCTGCGTTTAAGTACATAGTTGTCATACAATTTTGTGTCTATAAAAGCGTAAGGATTCTATTGGCAGCTTTAAATTTACTCTTGGACAATAAAAAAAATGCATAATTTTTCTAAACTTTCAAGGTTCATATCTTTTTCTGATTTTAATTATAATTTATATTTTATTACGATAATTTGATGGTACTTCGTATATATATATATATACATATATATATATTATAATACTTCGTATACAGGATGTTAACGGGGTCATGATCCGGAATGACAAAAAGCGAATAAGATGATCATACTGAACAACCTTTCCCATGGGACCAACCACGATATAACATCCTGTATATTGGCACCCTTTTTGAAAAACAGCACCACTTCACCTCTGTTCCACGCCTTTGGCGTTTTCCCTTCCAGTAGGACGGTGTCGAACAACTTCTGAAGGGCCGTAAGGATCGTTTTCCACCCGCCTTCAGGAGTTCGGCTGTAATTCCGTCTTCACCGGGTGCCTTGCTTTTCTTAAGCTGTTTCAGAGCCATTCTAATCTCGTACAGACTGATGTCCGGGATGTCGTCGGTGTAGTGTCGGGTAAGGAAGTATAGCTCTAATAGGGTCTTCAGCCGGACCAACTTCGAATCGCTAAACTCAAGTGTGTAATGTATGGATTGATAATTCGCACATGGGTTGCGTAGCGAAATCCTGGATCGGTCGGACCAACTATACCCTCATCTGTTATTCATAAAAATCGAGCATTAGCTGGTAGAATATGACATACATGAGGAATAGGAAAAATAGGTGTTGTTCAGCCTGGACTGCTAAATATAAGGTGGTTGCCTGGTTTGAAGAGGTTTAAATAAAAGTTTTTTTTTATCCTGTCAAACGGTGTTAGGTTCCTTGGCAAAACCTGGACACAAATAAGTAGTAGTTTCTTTTTTAGCTCGCTCGAGTACGAGACGAGTGACACTTCCTTGCATACTTTTCGATATTTTATTTTACAACTTGGTTGTTATATGAGGTTGAAATTCACATATTATTCGCCGGAAAATCGCTCAACGTTCCCACAATCACAGTAATTATAATTAGCATGAGTCATGCTGAGTCGCGTGTCTCGCGAGGCGAGGGTGGAAAGGGACGGGGCTCCCGCAGCCCGCATGGCGTCTGACTTACCGACTGTTGTAGCTCCAGCTCGAGCCCTTGCTATGGCCTAATTTTCATATTTGTATATACGGCTCTCAGTACTGACACTGCCTGACCGACAAAACACCTGTACTTACACAAAAAAAGGGTGTTGAAATTTTTTTGTCTGTTCCTCTCGACCATGAGAAGAGGCAGGTGATAAAAAAACCTATTTCTGTACATTATAAATTGGAAAGATAATCACGGTTGGATGGAATCGCCTTATATTTGTGGCAGGAGTACCCCTTCGATAAAAAGTAATCATTAATAATAATAATAATAATAAAAATCTTTATTGTTCATACTTATGATACATGGTACAGTTTGGAGCCCTGGCGACTGCGTTAGTTTGCACTGTGTTGCAGCCCCCAGTGAAAGCCCAATTACATGGTCAGAGATTGGTGATAACTTGATAAGAACATCCAGACTTATAATAATGGTAATGAAGTAACTATAGGTATCACATTTACATTACACGTTAATAAGAGTAAGTTGTATCATGTTCAAGAGAACTATGCGTATGTAGTACACTAGTGTGCGTGCGCGTGTGTGTGAGTGCGTGTATGCGTGTGTGTGTGTTTGTGTGTGTGAGTGTGTGTGTGTGTGTGCGTGCGTGAGTATGAGGATCTTAAGATAAGAGACATTACTAATGAGACCCTGCAGAATCAACCCCGATCTAGAAGTTTTTCAGTCTCATCATAGTTCATATCACACAACCAGGCCCATACTGTCTTTTTAAAGGAGTGGTTAGAGAAGGATTTGATAGCTTTATAATCTAGTTTAATTTTATTGTATATTAAAGGGGCAGTGTAATGGAAATTTCGTCGCGCAAATATGGTTTTGCATGTACGAATCTACGAATAGGACAACGATCAATACGTTTATTTGATTTAGGTAACGAGGGAATTACTTTACGGTGATATCTTTTTAGGCATTGCATGATGTACAACTTGCGAACCGATTAATTTTAGTTGTAACGTTTTTATTTTTAGAATACATTTTACAATAGTTTTTCTGTTCAGTTTGCCTTAAGCCTTGTTTTTCCTCAATCACAACATTTCAACTATTACAAGGAACACCGGAAACGGGATGAACAACACTTCTATCTTTAGAACCCGTTTGTTCCTGTTCGTTTCTGTCTGAACACAGTATACTATCTACTATTTGAGAAATGGTCAAATTCACTGACCTTGCATCCGTTTTGACGGTGTTCATAGGAATTAGCATCTCGTTTCAGTCATCAGTCATCAGTGACTCTTGTTTTTTGGGTTCCGTAGACTAGACAACAAGGAACCCTTATACTTTCGCCATGTCCGTCCGTCCCGTCTGTCTGTCCGTCTTCGGCTTAGCTATCAGTAACCATTACAACTAGAAAACTGTAATTCGGCATGGGTATATAAAGCAATCACGCCGACAAAACAGTACAATAAAATATTGAAAAAAAAAATTTTTTAGGGTACCTCCCCTACACCTAAAGCGGGGATGTACATTTTTTTCTCGTTAAACCCATGGCGTGGGGTAAAGTTGGATTGCTCGTTAAAAACTATTATGGGTTTCAAGAACTATTTTTGAAATCAGTGATTCGTTTGCGAGATATTGGGCTTTAAAGCCCTAATTTTTGTTCGAGTCATGTGTCCCCCCCCCTGCCGGCTAAATGGCTACTACTGGGGATGTGAAAAAAATCGTGGTAGTAGTACATATAATGAATTTAAAAGGAAAACTATAACGGACAAGAAGGCATAAGTAGTATAGTTCCCGAGTAATAGTCGACGAACTTAATGTGTACTTGGAAAGGACAATTGTACAAATTCGGCCGACGCAACCGCACCCACGTCGATGTAACTAAGACAAGCAACTATGGAACCCTTCACTGCGCGTGGCCCGACACGCACTTGGCCGTTTTTTTTTTTTTTTACTTATGCAAATGAAATGTCAGATTCGGTATTTTAACTAGATATCCTAAGTAAGTATTTTTTTTTTACCAAAATTTTCTTGTAACGCTTGAAAAATCATTTCTTCGTCGTCAATCGTCATTGAATGGTCCTTTTCGAATTCTCGCGAATACCGTTTGGGCTATATACGACGCTGCTTTTGTAATATCTTCAGACTTTGTTTTTCTTGCGGAAACAATTTAAAAGGTTGATACAAGCATTGGTAATGGTAACCAACAATAATCTGACTGGTAAGTGAGTGTAGCACGTGCCCGTAACAAAGGTTGTATTGTGTGACGGTGACATGTGTACCTATTGGTACCTAATTCACGTAGCGTCGTCACAGCTATTCTGTTTTAACTTTGTTCATTCTGCCCTTGACTCTGCTAACCTTAGTTTTCGCCAAGTTTGAAGAAGGTCATTGTTAAACATTTATGTCATACTTTAAAGAGACGTTTCGGTTCCTGCTTGTATTTATTGATAGAATTTTAGATTTTTGGGTTTATTTATGATTATGATATGATATACGCTTCATTCTAATCTAACCAAAACGTGTTCACGTACCTATCATTTTGCGGCAATTTGCGCCCGTCCATGAGTTAGATAGAACCTAGTATAGAGAGAATAACTAGACTGACACTGGTTCGCCTGTGGTGATGCGGTGCCTTAGCTTTTTGAATAGGTACCTCGAGATAAGCTCGATACAGTAGTTACTCCGCACAATTAAACTTCATAGTGTCTGCCAATGATCCTATCGCCCAAGAAACGTATGAGACGCCCGCGAGATAATCCTAGATGAATAATTTATGGGCAAGTTTTAGATTGAGTAAAGCTGCAGCGCGCTAAGGCCGGCTGAGTCACCGGCAGACAAGGTCGGACACTCACGGGAATGTCTCGCAAACCGTCTGTCGGTCAAGCTCGGGAATGGGAGGGCGGCCAGCGTACCTACTAACCACCACTTAACTGACTCATGAATCTCATGATACACCACTTCCTTTTCACATTGACATACACTTTAGGTATAAATAAGCATCTGACCACAGTTTCGTCTGATGGTGTCGATCAGGTTGACGATGCAGCAAAGAGCCTTATTCACCATCCATTTGAAAAACGTCGTAGGTACCAGCTCTCGGGGAAAAAGTACATACTGGAAGAGGTTTCAACTTCTTATGTCAGTTGCGTCTACAAACGATCAGTCAACGTGCTGCTGTTTGGTTTTAGAAATGCATTAAGTTAACGGTGGGTGCCCTCGATGATTGTAGTGTTATCTGCGAGCTGACCCTTGACCTCGCCGACGACTAACTAGCGGTGCGGTTTGACAATTTTTCTACGACTCGCGCGCCACTGCATTAAATTATGTATGGCTTCGGCTTACTGGTAGGTTGGATGTGACATCTTGCTAAGACTATATGTAAATATGCTATGGTTGGGGATACGGTATTGTAAGTGCACGCTTCCCGACTAACCGATTTCGCAACTAACACCTGTTAATGCAAGCGCCTCACCGGCGGGCGGCGGGCGCTGGTAGTGCTGGCCGGGCAGGGCGCGGGGCGCATGCGCGGGCGGGGCGCGCGCCGCCGCGCCAGTATCGACGCAGGCCTCGGGCGCGGCGCGCGTCCCGTCTATCACGCGAGTGTTACGTAAAGTGCGGCCATGGCGGACTCCGGGCCCACCCTGTGCTCCGTGCTCAACCCCAGTAAGTGCCCGCCGGCCCGGCTTCGCTTGCCTCTGTCGCGACTAACCCGCTAACGCGCCGCCTTCTCTTGCAGATGCTTGGTTCGACCCGCAGAGGCTCCATCCCGAAGGTGAGTCCAGCGAGGGCAGAAATACGCTTAGGTCGGCGCGCCGCCAACTGGGCCGCGCCGCCCGGGCCGCTCGCCCTGTGACCCAGTGACCGCCGGTGTTGTGAGCCCAGTGACAGTGACAACAGTGACCCCCACAGGCCCGAAGGCCTCCCGTGTATCTCCCAGCCTCATTCTTCACACATGACACGCGTTCCAACCAAGACCGCCCGATGTAGCCTCGCGTGTCACTCCGACGGGCCCGACCTCATTCAAACACTTGCGATTATCATTCAGCGTCGTCGTCAGTCACGGTACAGCGAAAATCATTGTTATACCCGATGCAGGTGTAGAACACATTTCTAGTGAGTCGAGGTCGTTGTGTTAGGGATTCGGAGATCATTCAACTTCTGCTACTAATTGCCAAAATAATGTTGGCGCTCAAAAATGTCACTATCCGGTATTCCTCAGTGAGGTTGTTGCCTCGGCCGAGTATTTATATCTTAACTAATGCCTAAACTCGCGAAGGACGGTGTCCCCGCAATGCGGAACCGGGCTCCGCTCCCGGCACGCCGCCGGCCGCACGTCTCCTTGATACCTACACATACAAGATTCCTTCGATAACTTGTTTCGAAATTGTTGCCCAATGTAGTACGCACGCGCGTACTCATCTCGCGAACTTCAGCTCTGCCAAGATCAAATTAGACTAATTTCGAACTGACATTGACGGCTAAACAATACAAACGGTTGCGATTGACCGTCGCTAGAAGATAAGAGCTCATTTATCGAATAGGTGGCCGTTTGTGGGCAATTAGTGAGGGCACGGGAGGGCTAGACAATCAGGTCGGGCCGCGGTGCGCACAGAGTGCGTTTCGTCTACACTAAGCGAATCTTACTGTCTTGGATAGTAAGCGAATCTTACTGTCTTGGATAGTAAGATTCGCTTATGGCTGTGTAGTTTGCTTTGCATGTCTTGCATGTTAATGTGTTGTTTCGTGTGCGTGGTGGTGGCGCAGATACTCCATCTTATCCAACCTTAAAGTCTCGAAGCACGTTGCCAATACGAGTACGTCTCGGGTTTAAGCTATTGTATCATATAATTCGATTCTCTTTAATACCCGACCCTATACGTCTACGATACGCTGGGTCTAATTAAATTAGAAACGTATGTTCTCTGATGTCATGTCGGCCAGGGACGAGGCGCGAATAAGCAAACATGCAGGTTAACACGTCTGTATAAGATTGCAATCGTTTTGCAGCTTGTTGTTTCCGCGTACCTGCCTACCGCTGCACCACGAAACTCGACCCGAGCCCCGGAGGCCGCGGCGGTGTCCCATCCATCTCTTGTTAACAATATTCTATCGGACTTTTTATCCCTTTGCAGAACTTCAGCACGTCTATCATGAGACGGCCGCGACATACTCTCGATTTTTCTCGCACTATACCTCTTGTTCTAAGTGTTCTAATAAGAGAGAGACGGATAGTGCCAGAAAAATCGAGAGAGCTCGCGCGCCGCCTTGTGATAGCCGTGCTGTAGACGATAAAACAAGGAACACGCAATAAATAAGACGTTATCTATGCGTAGCTCGGACCTACTTATTACTTTTAATCATTATTCATTATGTTTTGATCGGTCAGTTCATGATCGTGTCATGAACCTGACGCAGAACGTTATACAAGGAGATGCAAACAAATAAGGCGACCATTATGCGCAGTAAAACCAAACCAAGCAATGAGGATTGTAAGGACTGCATGGAATTCTGTGATTCATATCGCTTTAAGTTGGCTGAGATTCAGAGTATAAAGTTCATACTGATGACCATGACCTTACTGTTACGTCAGGAATTAAGGTAAATAAATATCGCGTTAGACCCGTGTAAAATAATAATGTCAATATTACTATGTTGCTAACTTGCTAATATAGCATATTAACAGCTAGCTAATATATATAATAAAATGAATGAATGTTTTGTAGGTTTCGTTAGCGTAGCTTGGCCATTTGTTTTTACTTTAAAGTCTGACCAGCCTACACACATTGGGCTGGTTTAGAGGCCCGGCTGAAGAAATTCGCCACCTTAATGAAAAACCATCTTAAATACGCTACACTGTTGCTGCATGTGACTGGCCCGACTATACTAGGTACTAGCTAGGCAGATAAGATGTAGATGATGACGGCCAGTCTATATAATCACAAAACATTTTGTTCTCGTCCGTGAGTTCGTCTCCAGTATGTTATAACGACAACCACATCATGATTCCTAACACAACTATGCGTAACCGGAGATGAGAATGGTACTGGTTCCCCTGAACGATGCGGCCGGTAAGGTTCGTCAATAAAAACACAGTTGTAAGTGTGTAACGAGTCTCTTCCCGCGTCCGCTGCGACGTACTTTACATCTACAGTTATCAAGTAAACATAGTAGATACAAGTCGAGTAGATATCAACCGCCAGGACATGTCGAGAACACGTGTTCGTCGATACGTGTGAAGGTGACGAAATGTTTTTATCGTGATTCCTGCCCGTGGGATCCGATTGCCCTGACATGTGTAGACTAGACATGGTACTTTTGTGTCGAAATATAATCGGTAAACGTTGCCATACCAGATCATTCCCATTGCTATACAAAGACCTCTCCCTTCGTTTCCACAAAAATTAAGCCTATACCTATTCGCCTTACATTTTGATAGGTTTCTTCATTGTAAAGTTTTTTGAAAAACAATTTTAGTGTCTGAAATTATAATAATTGCCTAAGACTGATGATGGTGAATGACACTTCTCTGTGAAATGGAAGATTCCGCAATTATTCATGTTTTCGCATTATTATTATAATCTGTATAAGTGATGAGCTGCTCCAGTACCTTAGCTCACGGCTTGTCTCAGCACCTTCTTCAATATGTACCTGAATATGTCGACACTTACTTGACAAATTGCTCATTTAGAATTATGTTATGACTCTTCAACATGCCGACTAAATTTATCAATGCGCTCTCAGACAACTAAACGTGATGAATTTGTATGGCATCTCCGCCATAAGGCCGCGCTTAGAGCACCGTGAAGTTTTTGACGGTAGTCCGGGCGGTTCCCGGGAGCACAGAATAAGTAGATAATAGTGCTAGGAGTCCGTCATACCCGTGCTGGTTCCCCAGCCAACGGGATACCTAAAGGCATTTCCCCACCTACAAAAAAGGTGCATTTAGAATATTGGTGATGCAGGCAGGTGGTTACGAATTATTTGACACTTTCGTGGAAGGTTATCATGACTGTAATTTTCTAAGTTTAGCGCCAATGATTGCATTTTATGTCACGCTGTTAGAGTGATACCGCGTGTTTCACGCTGATGTAATGGACCTTGGCAAAGACCTTGTTTCGTGCCGATTGTTTTACCTCAGCTAATTATAATTATCTAATTTGACTACAACGAGTGATTAGTTGTATTCGAATGATAGTCGTTTCGTAGATTTGTGTAATCTTTCGCCGTGTATCTTTATTGTTCGCGAAAATTGCGCTTTTTATCAGAAGAAAATGTTGACTTGCATTGTTGGAATTTTTTAGTCGTTCATCACCGAGTTCTAGTATTCTCTAACTCAATAAGTGTGAAAATTAGCCAAGTTTCCGAAGGAGGCACCGTCCCCGAACGCGCGGAAGTCGTTATATATAGCAGCAAGGACGCTGGCCCAATTGTATTCGTAATGAATTTAGTTTAAAACTGTTACCCGTGGGATGGTAACCGACTGTGTCGCTCCTGCCGCTTGATATCGCCCATCGGAGTATCAGCGATTTCCTCATCAGAATTATTCTTTCCCTGATATTTAACTTTGTGTCCTATTCTACGTTCATTCTTAGTCTACGGTTATCAACTTCGTTGTGTCATGGAACTCTGATAGTGGCATGACGATACGATATGTAGGTACCTATAGTTTAACTTATCGTAAACTGAGTACTTTTCCTTGCATAATGACTATAATAAGTTACAGTTATTAAACTTATTAGGTGGGAGAACATTATTGCCTTGCCCGTTATCACAGTCGTAGGTCCTATGCACAATCCGTTTTGTACTTATTCGAAGACGAAGGTACTCTTATCAATTTTGATCAGCTACCTGGCCAGCGCCATCGATCGGGCAAGGGACGTAATGTAAACGATTAACGAAGTTCTATGCTTCAGCTTTGAGCTTGGGCCGAAAACCGTGCGTATGTCCGGTGTTCCGCTGCCCGGCTGTTCTGTACCTACAGGTCGCATTTCTCAGTGTGAGCAGAGCAGATACAATGATTATAGGGGAATTATAAAACGATCGAATAAAAAAAAACTTAGCGACTGATTATGACATCCTTACTGTTTTAATAACTTGAGCGGTATGAATTTGAGTAAGCGAAAAAATTACTAAACTAGCGACGATTATTGATCCTACTAATATTATAAATGCGAAAGTTTAGATGTTTGGATGTTTGGATGTTTAGATGTTTAGATGTTTGGATGTTTGTTACTCAATCACGCTTAAACGGCTTAACCGATTTGGATGAAATTTAGCACGAAGATAGTTTATAGCCTGGATTAAAATATAGGATAGTTTTTATCCGGGGTCCACGCAGACGAAGTCGCGGGCGGAAGCTAGTTAATAATAAAATCCAGAACGAGCTTACAAAAAGTGGGTTGTGATAATTAATCCATTTCAGATATAAAAATTCTATCCGTGCGACTACATTACTAAGTGAGCGACTACAAATACAGAGAAGTGGGACCAGGGACTTAGTGGCAAAACTGACTCGGATCGCGGATAGGTTAGGTTAGAGTAGTTAGCTTTGCTCGCGAATTCGTCTTCGAGGTTATTTTTTTAGAGTAGAAAAACCTCTGATCATTATAGTATTTTTCAAAGTCTTGTATTCGAAACTTCATTTAAGATAAAATGCCGCTCAGTATAAAAAAACAATTGCCAAATATTTAAAAAAATGCAGGACGTAATGTTGACATTCAAACAAATATTAGCTCGCTCAAATATTATCAATTATGAAGCTTCTCATTTTGTATTTTAAGTAACTAGAATTAATGTTTGTAAGTTGCTGTTCTGTTGATTTCTCGTCAGTCGCTCACTTAGTAATACTTTAACACAAATTAATTGTATTTTGACACTTCAAACTTTAATTTACAGTCACTCGCTTAAATACAATTATATAGATGTTTGAAGTGAAAACTTCTTTAGCGGCGCTGAGCACTTTTTGGGATGGGGAAAAATTGTTAATTACGCGACAGATTTTTGTGACGTCAGATGTGAAGGAGGTCACAAACTTTTATATTTTGCTGCTAGCCGATTCGACTTCATTCAAAACTGAACGCTATTCGTAAGATATATTCAATCAATAGCATATTCTGCAAATAAATTAGTAATTTTGTTCACGCGTCCTTCACCGTTTTGCTATTGAGCAAATTCGAATAGTTCGAATTTGGACGTTATTCCTAAAGAGATAAAGCTTTGAAAAATATTTACCAACGGCAAAAACAAATTGATATTTTGTTCACCGCCGCCGTCCGCTGTTCTTGCAAATTCGAATAGTTCGAATTTGGACGTTATTCCAATAGAGATAAAGCTTTGAAAAATATTTGGCAATGGCAAAAACAAATTGGTATTTTGTTCGTCGCCGGCGGCGGGCGAGCCGGCCCGTCGCACCCAACGCGCCCGCGGCCCTTCCGCCTAAATAATTGATAATTGTTTATAAATTTGCGCCAATTTCATTTTTAGGGTGACACCGCAAGATGTCACGTGACCTGATCGAAAAACTGTTACAATGTTAATGAGTTTTCACTTCTGCCGGCACTCCCGGAGTGTAACCCGGTCTTTTTTTTGGCCCATTCACTTTTCTAAATTAAAAAAAAGTATGAGTTATGCTCACGAGGTCTACGGCTCACCGAGTCAATATAGTATTCGCTTTGTGAAGCTTCTAGTAAAACCACGGCAATAAACTAGTCCGCACTAGTGGGCCCAAATTGGAATACCCCAACGTATGTCAAAATCGTATCATTTGAAAGTTTTATTTTCTCCGAAAGCACAGATTTTATGGAAATTATAATATAAAGGTTAGGTTTTATGACCATCCAAAATAATGTGATATGACAATGCTTCGAATAGTTGTCTAGGAGAGTTAGCGCCACCAACTTCCAGCCTATGCCTAATTTCCCATGTTACACTTGGTTGCATGGAACTGCACTGTAACTCCGATTCACTTTCTTGCGTTGTGCGCTAAAGCTGCGTTGCGTGGACGCAGCGCCGCGCGGCCACTACGCCTGCGTGCGCAGACTGCCGCAAAAACAAAGGAAAGTAACGTGATTAACTATTACACGTGTATTCTGTTCAGTGATGTTACGTCTATGCAATTTGACTTGTTGAAATTGTTATATGTAATGTTTGGAGTAACGACTCCCTTCTTCCTATAGCTTTCTAGAAGCCGCTTTCATCCAATTGGTCCCAGTTACTCGTTTTATTCCAATAAACAATCTCATCGCCGGGGACCTCGCCTCAAGCGTCATTCCCTTTGGTCGACATCGGAGTAATGTGAGCCATGTGGGTCCATTGTTCGAGACTCAGCAGCAGTAAGCTGCAGCAGGCTTCCGTGTCCCTAACTCAATCGTATATTCACAGGCTTTGTTATAATATAGTGTTCCGACGATGTATATTATCATACGAATTCTCCACGGTCAATTTGAGAAGTGTTGTACGCTTGCTTGGTAGTGTTGATACTGTTGATTATTATATTCGCGTTCGTCCAGTTTTCTTGCCTTAGGTCAGTGCCTGAGATGTGCTGGTATTCACAACGCTTACCGAGCGTATCGTCTCAGACGAACCAGTATAATTCTAACCTCTGACTATGTACGCGATATTATCAGAACTTATGATAATACTGGGAAAAGTCAAACTTCAACTCGTGTTTGTTATTTAAAGATAGTGTACACAAAAAATAAATAAAAAATTGACGCTGTTTGACCATAAATAATTGAAACGTTCGATGCCTGTTATTGTTGTCCCGCTCATCCTACACTAGGGAACCCCCGAACGAGTATAAAACGTTTGATGAATAAATAACCCGGATTCTATGTAAAAAAACGAATATGGCTTGATCACAGGAGCTATAAAAAAGTAGGCACATGATGTTTGTTCTCTCGTCATGCGTGTTCTGTACGGTGTATATTATAATGAATACTGAGCAGGCAGGCCGCCGGACGCGTCGTGTATCTATGGCTGCCTCCGCACATTTACCTGTGCAATGTGCGGACAAACATTCGAAGGGACATGTTAGTTTGTGGAGAGTGACAGTTGCAGTTTGGTGTGCAATTTACGGTTGGCCATCAGCATGCATGTTGCGTTGTTTAGTAAATAGTAGGCCCTATACCATACTGCTAAAGTAGATTCATATTTACAGCTTTGCTCAAAGAAATTGTGTAGGCGAAATGACTAATCGGTTCAATCTAACTATTTAAAGATCTCGTTTTTCTAAAAAGAGTACTCATGAAAAAGATACGAATGCCAACCTATATCTTCAGTTACTTTTTAATTCGTGATTTAAATTGCGTAACACAACAATGCTAACGGGATTCGAATTAGGACGAAATGAATCCCAGCTACAATGCCCTAGGCGAGACAAAACGACCCGTTCTATTGTCTCCTGCGAACCGTTAGGTCCTGGGGAGGCTGCTATTGAAGCTGTAGATAAACCAGTGTAAGCCTGTCCTCTGATTATGCAGAGTTTATACGAATCTAGGGGCCAAATTATGCTAGATTGGTTCACAGTAGATACAAAATGGCTTTGTAAATAGTCATAGTCCGTTCTAGGCATAAATGCATAATTAATGAGACAATGTAGTATTTTCAATTTTCATTAGTAAATGCTAGCAACAAAACATACCTTGTCGGGCAGGGCAAAAGGACGAAATTACTTTGATGAATTTTGGATGAGTTGACAGTTTCAATACATAATATTATTATAGTGGAAACGCATAGCTACTGGCAGCAATTTTCTACTCTTTTTTTAAAATCACTTGAATTCCAAATGGAAGCAATTGGGTGGAAAGCGCCCGAGTAGAGATTGGGGAGCAATTCGACAAGTATAGCTGTTCCTACGTAGAAGTCGTTTATCAAACTTTCAATAAACTCAGTGAGTAGGTAGTTCCTGATAGTCGGTGCTGCGGCTTACGCGGTTTATATGTGCAAAGGGAACAATAAAACAAACCATTTTCTCATCTTGAATATTAGTATGGATTTAAGAGAGATAAATAACCTAGATTCGTAGGCATAAACTACATATAATCGTAAGAGATACTTAGTGGATCTTTAACAATTTTATAGATTGCTGTGCTGTTATAATGGTTTATACTGAGACCTTTTTAGAGTTCCGTAGTCGACTAGGAACCCTTATAGTTTCGCTTTGTCTGTCCGTCCGTCCGCGGATAATCTCAGTAACCGTTAGCACTAGAAAGCTGAAATTTGATACTAATATGTATATCAATCACGCCGACAAAGTGGTAAAATAAAAAGTGTTTTTTTATTTTATTAGGGTACCTCCCCTATACGTAACGTGGGGTGTTTTTTTTTTTTTTCATTTCAACCCTAACGTGTGATATATTGTTGGATAGGTATTTAAAAATTAATAGGGGTTTGCTAAAAACATTTTTTGATAATGTTAATATTTTCGGAGATAATCGCTCCAGAAGTAAAAAAAATGTGTCCCCCCCCCCTCTAACTTTTGAACCATAACTTTTAAAAATATGAAAAAAATCTCAAAAGTAGAACTATAAAAACTTTCTAGGAAAATTATTTTGAACTTGATAGGTTGAATAGTTTATGAAAAAAATTACAAAATAATTTCTGGACGAAAATCTACGGAACCCTACACTGAGCGTGGCCCGACACGCTCTTGGCCGGTATTTTTTTATTTGTAAGATCTTTGTAACGTAATGATGCAATAAATGTTTATGATATGATTAACAGTCCAGGACTAATGATATTGTAACTTTCTATATTGACATTTTGAGAATTATTTTATTATTTCTTGTTATTGAAGATCATGATAAGAATTATTATAATTTTGACGTAGCTATGCAAAATATAAGTACCTATCTAATTGGTTGAGAATCAGGCGTTACTTTGCGAAAATCCATGGTTAGTTTCAAGAAATTAATTAATATCGTGAAATAAATAAATGTAAATGATGACCATTGTCAGCATTAGGATCGGATGGAGGCGATGACCGGCGCGTGCGCCTGCCTGTTGTCTTTGGCAATGCTCGCGGCGCGGGCGCTGCTATTGAAGATTCTCAGTTAATAGCGACCAATCCGAAACCATCATAAACGAAACTCGGTTAAAAATAACTTATTACTTATAAATATTTTCTTTGGTTGATGAATCGGAATATGTCAAAATATTCGTGAAAATATTCCAGCTTATATTGGCATAAAAAGATGGAGTACTGTGTGTGATCAAGGTTTGGGTATTCTATTATAATTGTATTGGTTGGTGCACTATCGCTTATTCTTCGAAAATCAGACTGAATTTGATTTAAATATATTACAACGTTGACGAACGTTGATTACAACGGTCTGACCATTTTTTTTGCCATTGGACATAGCTTTATCTTAAATGCCGTAATTTCGTAAAAGGAAAATAATAATAATAAAAGTTTTACTAAATGTCGAGTGGTCTCCAACTATATTAAGCTGCTACTGCAGCGGACTGCAATAGGCCATTCAGATTACAGAAACGTGCTCTTAGGATAATCTCAAATAAACCCTATGATTACCCGGCACAGTCATTATTTAAAGAACAAAAAATTCTGACGTTGCCCTGAGTGTATATTCTAACAGCCTGCAAATATGTGCGTTCAAATCTGGGGCTAAGATATATGACCCGTGGGCAGTGCCACGGCCGGAACGCGCGGCCGACACTTCTTGCTTGTCCCGCGCCGCCGCGCCGACTGGCGAGGGCTCGCAAGTCACTCAGTGTCATTGGTGTTAAGATCTACAACACTCTTCCGAATGATGTCGTTAACACACAAAGTGACGCTATATTTGCTAAAAAACTGAAAAAAATGTTAATCGACCTAGCATGTTACAACATACATGAATTTATGTTGAGGAGGACTGATGACTAAATAAGAAAAAATATACTGGGTGGAACAGATCGATGGACTTTTAAGCAAATGGGATATAGATCAGGTTTAGTGCTTTACTTCTCACCTAGTAACCATATTAATATTTCTAACGGTTACCGAGACACAACTTGTTAAACTTTGGTGAAAAAAACTGTATGTTTCAACCCTATCCAGCAGATTCAATGACGTCAGCAAGATCAAGTAACTTTTCTTGTGACTTGTGACATGTGTTAATTTCAAATGAAAATAATAACTATGTATAGTATTAGGGTTGTCACTAAGATAAAATATTTCGATTTTTATGTTTTTTTTTTCTTTTAAATCCAGCTTAACATTTATAATAGATCGTTTGTACGTCACTTATATAACACTGTCCTTTCAGCTTAGTCCAAGGAAATGTTCCTCCCTGTATATAGGTATGTAATTGGAATGAAAAACATAAAAATGTGAAATAATGAAGTTAAGTAGGAATTGTAATTTTATTTAATTAAGATACTAACTTAGATTAAATTCTAGACCTGACCAGGATAGTAAGGCATATAAAATGTATCTAACCTAAATGATGTTAAATCTCTAAGCTTTATATGACAAAATGAGAATCGCTTGATCTTATATGCATTCGAAGAAGGTACAGTCGGTCCAACCAATTAAATTATAAATGAAATATCTCACGACATTCTTTATTGTTATTGTGATATGACTGATATGGGTCAAGGATCGGCAACGCCCATGTTACTCCTTTGGAGTTGCATGCGTCTATAGGCTGCGGTGTCCGCTTACCATCAGGCGGGCCGAACGCTTGTTAGCCACCGACGTTGTATAAAAAAAAAATGGTTCTAAAGTAGATTGGTATATATAATATAGCCTCAGCGCGGTGCGTGGGAGGTTGCCTTTCACTCACTCATTGCTCAAAGCTCTTTACCCAAAACTTTTACTTTCTCTATGCCATCGGTTGGTGCCCCCTGAACTCATATCGTGGTAATAGCTGTCACGTAAAGCTTTCATCTCTTTCTGACAGACAAAGACAGCTGATGCTTTATATTCTCCATAACATTTGAACTTGTTGCTCATCCACAATTTGGCCGCAACACAAGGGCCGTTTTTCCATACAAACGTAGTCCCCTTTTTTCTCCCTGGATAATGGCAGTAGAGCAATATTTTTTTCCCATAATCTATGGCATGTTCCTATGTTTTCCTTTTTTTCATAAATTTATTCTTAAAAGAGATATTAACCTTCAAAGACCTAAAAAAATGCCACATTTTCCGCTGTGTTGAAACATCCAGGAAACAATATTGACTAGATTATTTAAAAAACGGCCAAGTGCGTGTCGGGCCACGCGCAGGGTAGGGTTCCGTTGTTGCCCGTCTGTCACAGAATGCGGACTTAAAATGGGCTTTTTTTTTTTTTTTGCTTTTGGGGTTTTTATTATAGCTTACCCTCGTAAATAATCGTAAATTAAAAAAAGGGGGGGGGGGGGGACATGACTCGAACAAAAATTAGGGCTTTAAATCCCATTATCTCGCAAACGCATATCTGAGTTGAAAAATAGTTGTGGAAAACCCATAATATTTTTGAACAAGCTATCCAACGATACCCCACACTATAGGTTTAACGAGAAAAAAAAGACATTACTAATTTAAATGTAGGGGAGGTACCAAAACTTTTTTTTTCAGGATTTTATTCTACTGTTTTGTCGGCGTGGTTGGTTTATATACCCACGCCGAATTGCAGTTTTGTAGTTGTAAGGGTTACTGAGCTAAGCCGAAGACGGACAGACAGACAGACAGACAGAGACGGACAGACGGACAGACATGGGGAAACTTTATATATTATATTCCTTGTTGACTACGGAACCCTAAAAAAGGTAAACATAGTGTTCCGGGCTGTCTGCCCGTGGAATTAATGTAGTTTGTTGTCAAAGTAAAAGATGTGTTCTGTAGAGTGATTTTATTGACACTAAAAAGTAGTCACAAACATACTTTATATAAACGGTGCGAATTATAGGTAGGTATGTAAACGACGCAATATAATTGTGCTATATAGACATAAAAGTTGCAATGTACAGCTCGCTTGTACATGCTGCCTACAACTAAAGGTAGAAATAAGGACGGCCAAAGCCTTTGTTTGATTTTTAATAAAAAAAATAGTTAAATAGGTCAAGGTTTGGAGAAGAAATCAGGGGACTACGAAACGTTGATTTTATGTACTTTTAATAGGTATTTTCGGTCCAAGCTGCAGTCGTCTCTATCGCGCTCTGTGGAGGGACACTTGAGGTTGGCGCGACAGCAATAGATTTTATAAATACCTATTTCTCAATTATCTCGTAAGGAAAGATTGTAAAATCCGTTTCGATACGATGCGATGCGCGCCGTTAGGTGGGAATTATCCTTTACCTAATCCGTCTATTTTGTGTTGGTCCTTACGCCTAAAACGAGCGAATTTCGCAAAATGCTTGCTTTTTCATTCAAGATTACGACGTAACTATTAGTATTTATTCAAAAACTGATAACGTAATTAAATAATTATTTCTTAAACTAGGGGCTAACATGGTTCAAATTTTCATAAATAAGTTTTCATAGGAGTCTTTTTCAAATTTTGCAGTGAGAAGTGTCGTTTCGGTTCTCAATATTGCAGTAAACAAGAATCATTAGGTACATGAATGATTACAATCCACATCACCAAATCTTTTACGAGGGGCTGACATGATTGAAGATCAAAGATTCATTTTAAAAAGTTGATAAAATACCTTCCGAGTTTTCTTAATTTTTTTGGTGAAAACAGGATTACATTATATTTTTTACCGCAAATTGTACTTTTATTTTGCCGTAAAAATAATATGATAGCAAAATAAACTTTATGTTAACCCATAAAAAAATAATCATAACTATAGGACCTACGATGCCGTAAATATATATTTTTTTAAAGTCGTATAAATCACGCTGCACAGACGCCGCGCGCCGAAATTTTTATTTAAAAAATTATTAAGAGGTTAAGAAATGATTATTTAATTACGTTATCAGTTTTTGAATAAATACTAATAGTTACGTCGTAATCTTGAATAAAAAAGGAAGCATTTTGCAAAATACGCTTCCGCTTCTGCTTATGTGGGCGTAAGGACTCTTAACATAAAGTAGTAATAGTAGTTTTACATGCGAGGGTAAGTTATCGATTGTGAAGTAGTTAGGTACCTCTAGGTTAGGTATCTCTTTACGAATGAGCACGCAAATACGTGTCGAAATGAAAGTAAATTCTTCATTATTATGCCTTCATTCGTAGGGGGGTGGCCATGATCAACGCTAATTTCCAGTCACTGAAGTATTCCGTTTTTGTACTCATTCCTTTTATCTCGAGTTATTTATGATAAGCGAAATAATACATGTATCTGGGTAGGAACTACCTATAAGAGAAAGCACGTTCATAAGTAGGTTATTATACTTATTATATTCCCATGTTAAAACTTCGGTGAATTCTAAAACTGTATACGTTGCGAATCAGTCCACCTACTACAGTTACTAATGCATTCACTTAAGTATCTTATGTATATCTCAAAATGAATAGCCCCATTAACTTAATTCAATCGTATCGGAGTCGTTGACCGAGTTGAGACCGTTTTAGTTCGTGACTCACCTTCCAATATTCGATTCCAACCAGACGCCGATTTATCGATACTTCAAATGCAATTGAAAATCCACTAATGGAGTCGAGAGTTGGAATCTTCTGTATGAAAATTCCATTCCGTACGAGATAATGAACATCGCGTAATAAAAGAAAGGCGACACAGCCTCGCGGGGTTCGGTTGTCGTGGTGTCAGTGGCGGCGCGGTGACGTGTGCCGCGTGGCGCTGCGCGGGCGCCGCGCGGCGCTCACACGTGCGCTCGCTCACTCCGCCGCCATGGTGCGTTCCAAGCAGTCGCCCCGCCACGCCGCGCAATACGACGACCTCCCGCCCCGCGGTCCAGGTATTATCATCACTTAAAAACACAATAACACACCCCCACCAGCCCTGCCCATACAACTAAACCCTTTTCCGAACCAATCGCTCGGGCCGCCGCGCGCGCCGATCCTTGTTGACGTGTCGGGAACATAACATACTGTTGGCTCCGCCGAAACTGCCACGAGATAACTTATCTTTGATGATGCAGTTGAGAGTGAACGTGTTTGTGTGAAGTATTGTGTATTGAGTATTCTGCCGTTTTGCCTAGTGGTTTATATAGTGAATCTGTGCTGAAACCAACTGTGCTTCTTCCTGTTTTGCAGCGTTTGTTCCTAAGTTGCTTCTGAGTTGTGTTTAGTTTTGTTGAAGTTAGAGTGAGACGGGAGCTCGCACGGAGCGGCGGGACCGGTCCGGGGTTACTCACCGCTTGCGAGCCCGCAGCAGTTGACCCAGTAGTATTGCCATCGTACCATTTCATTTCAAAGTTTGTGCCGGGACTCGCTACTAAGTTGCACATGTATTGGCTGAGAGCAAACCTTTATTTAGTATGTAAGTCAGAAGGGTTAATTCACTATAATCCCGCCGCATTCTTGGAAGTCCCAATTCAATGTGGATAGTGTTTGAGTTGTATTTTCGCACTGCTTCGATCAACACCCACGAAGTAGTCACAGCTTATTAGCATGCAAAAAGCGTGCTCAGACTCGCTCATCGTAGAGACGACTCGCTCGGAAATTTACAACACATTGATTTTCATATTATGATATTAGAGAGATATATCTTTTCTTTTATTTAAGAAACTGCCAACAAAGTTGTAGTTTCACCGTCGCGAAAACATCAGCAACGAGATCAACAACTGTCCCACCGACCTGGTTTGCGATGCGCTTATGATTTATGATCCCCCGGGTTCCGCATCAGCGGAGTCTGATTCTTATTTGAATTCAACTAGAGTCAGCGAACATTGTAAACACACTTTGCCTCGACATTGTCATTTTATGTCTGTGTATTAACTGGTTTCCGTAGAGTACAAGTCACAAATCTTCTCGACTACCGTTAGTCGATGCAAACCTGGAGGCGCGAGACCTATCAAAATTCCGGTGACAGTCGTCTCTCGGTTGAGCTTGATTTGAAGTGCGTAATAGTCGGGGAATGAAAAGGCCACTTTTGGACTTCGACTATCGGCAGGTCCGAAAGTGAAGCCTTAATTCCCAAGTTAATAGTGCGCCATATTAAACCGGTTGTGTGTTTCAGTGGAGGCGCTAATATACTGGCGCAACGCGGCGCGGTCGGGCGCCGCGCTGGGCGCGGGCCTGGCGCTGCTGCTGGCGCTGGCGAGCTGCTCGGTGGTGTCGGTGGCGGCCTACGTGTCGCTGCTGGCGCTGTCCGCCGCCGTCGCCTTCCGCATCTACAAGAACGTCCTGCAGGCAGTGCAGAAGACCAATGAGGGACACCCCTTCAAGTGAGTTGTACGACGTAACGTGTGTATCTTTTTATACGCTATGGGACGTTCTATCCGCGAACTAGCATACATATTACGAATAACATTTGCTCCTGCCAGCCTATTATCAATGTTGACGTTGAGTGGGGTGCATCCTCGAGGATTGAACGATCTAACAACGAGCTGCATAAACGTTTTATAACGATGTAGTGACACATGATGATTTGCTATCATTTTTCTGCGTGCCTTATCAAAGCCTATGAAATCTTTCATGCCGCATGCGACTACAACAAAAAACAGCGGCTGCCGATTCTCCAGATAAAAGCAGCAGTCGACCTTAGCACTTAAAGTGTGTGCTCTTGGGAGTCTCTACTAAAGTTTAAACTTAATAAGACCCCATTCCAGTACAGTTTCGTGGAGAGGCTTTCTACTCAATGGATGTTACATTAAAATTTTCCGCTCATAGTTTCGCACGGTTAACCTTTTACCTTTGCTGGTAGAATTTTGACTTGTAAAAGAGCCATTACGGCGTACTTGCAGAATAAAAAGTAATTTATTTCATTTCAAAGAAATGGTATGGCATGGTGTATAATTGACGCATATATTTACGACGACATTAAATAACGAGATGTATTTATACGCAAGTATTTCGCAAACAAGCGATTCCTATGGTAATTAATATAGGTAAATAGAGCGCTGATAGATCCGGGCTACGCAGCCAGTCGCGTCGCCCGTCGCGCGCGCAAGCGTGACAAAGAAACTCGATAGGCCCCCTCACACTCATACGATACCTACATTTTCGGTATGGAATATTTCCGTGACAAATATACATTAACATCGAAAGCACACAGAAAGAAAACTCGTAAAGTCCTCACGCTAACCCGGTGCGCAGACACTTACGACTAAGAAGCCTTTTTAGCCTTGGGGTTAAATATCCAGGCCAGATAAATAATTTGCTCATGCTCATGGCACACTCGTCTATTTTCAGTTGTTATCTAAATCTCTGGTGTGCTTTCTTTCATATATATTAACCGTTTTTTAGTCGTGAATTACGCAGTATTTTAATCTTAAACTTGATATAATTAGGTATCTATGGTATCACAATCAGTTGCTATTGTGTCACCACAATACAGTACCTAGTCCAAATGAGTAAGTGGTCCCGCGACACCTGTGTATGCGCAGCCTGCGCGGAGCCTTTGTATTTAGATATTCATTTGAATATACTTAACGCGCACGCACGTTTTCCTGATTTTTGTACGTTTTTGTAATAGTTTCGTATTTGATTCCTATTTTGTCATTGCGATACAGAATAGTAAAGTAGTGTAAGAATTAAACCTGCATTTTCTTAAGAAAAAATAAGTTATATTATAATTATTTATAATACAACTGCTTTAGAGAAAGTTCGCACGTGACTCACTCAATAACACCTACTTACTTTTTAATTCACACGCGGGCAAATAAATGTAGATGCAACTTGAAACATCAGGAGACTTCGTTACAACAGGTCGCCACTCTCCATGGTAAAGGAAAGCAGGGAAGGAAGGTTTACTAAATAACAATATAATAATTAGAAGCTACAATCATTATTAAAGGAGTACATTGATAATTGGAAGGGTACAGTCCGCGGCAAAAGAAGCTAGGAAGGCGAAGTGCTTAAGAGAGAAGATTAGCTTTGCAGCAGCGAGCAGCTCGCGACTGACAATAGGTATTTTGTTATGAAATTTCCATTTCGGGAGAAAACGGTTTCCACTAACTAAATCCTAACAAATCACTTTGATTTTGATGACGACCGCTTCAACATAATATATTGTAGGTTTATAGGTTTCGCCTTTATAAAAAATAAAAAAGTTCTTGAGGTGCCTATAATTTTCAATTTTTTTTTTTTTTAAAAGGTAAACCTAGTCTCATTGTGTCAATAACGTAGGTACTAAAAAATCATTGAGATTTGAACATTATTTAGAACTGGAAAATCATTTTCTTTTTTGTATGGTCGAGTACTTAGCATTCTTCCCTCTGAAGCATATACGATCTTCTCTTGAATATGAAAGGCTGGTTGTTTGAAACCAACGGCAATGGCAAATAACGTCCGTTAATATCTAATTGCATTCAGATTGTATCGAACACCGCTTAGGATTACAGACGGTTTGGTGCAACCCGCCTTAAGTTGCAGGTACGTGTCATTATTACCGGGTCTCGCAACTTCTGTCTAGTTGACTCGGAGCTTTCAGCGGGAATCTTGGCCTTGGCCGTGACGCAGGTGTCGCGCGCGATAAACGCGGGCTCGCGTCACACATATCAGCACGGCTATCACAAGACGGCGCGCGAGCTCTCTCGATTTTTCTCGCACTATCCGTCTCTCTCTTATTAGAAAACTTAGAAAAAGAGGTATAGTGCGACAAAAATAGAGAGAGCTCGCGCGACGTCTTGTGATAACCGTGCAGGCGCGTAGTTCTCGACAAATTTTCGTCGGTTATAATCTGGTCAGACGAGACCTAGCCATCTCTGATGGCAGAAATTTTCGCTTTGACGTCTGCTAACTACGCAACGCGATTTAATCGTCAGGAATAATAATTACACTGTTTAAAATTAATCCTAAAGTAGGTAGCTACTCAATTCATAAAAGGCTCATGACTCATATATGAGTCATGCCTCCTACGTACGGCGTGTTGTCCGAGTACTATCAAACCGCGATTGACGCGATTTGACAACAGTGAAAATAAATTGTAAGCAACAGATAAACATTACGAAAACACTCGGATAGTGTCAATCTTTCATTCATGTTTGCAATTTTAAGATTTTTAAATTCATATAAACTAACGCCGCGCCTTCCGGTACGTGCTCGCCACTCGAGAATCTTTCCGCCCCAACGGCCATCGGTTCTTCTACGTGCTATGTGCCCCCACTGCCACATAAGTTTAGCGATTCGGAGGGCTATATCGGTTACCTTGGTCCTGCTGCGGATAGCCTCATTTCTGATGCGATCACGCAGAGAAGGCGCGGCGTGGGTAGGCAGGTAGTTGTCTGATTGTGTCGTCACATGCAAGTAATCCCAACAAATCTCATACTAACGGAGCGTTTATGGCGTTTCATAAAAATAAGCTAATTTGACTCTTGCAGATACCGTATAGTAGATGGATGACAGTTTTGCCGTACAAATACTTAAAAGATTATATGAACTGACACCTATTCCATTCCTAAAGGCATCTCCGTTGAATAATAAAGTAGGTCTTTTCACCATGTAAAGATCTAACAAATGTAGCTCTAGCCTTGAATGCATATTTAATTGACATTTGCAAGGTACAAATTTAGAGTTCCTCTAAGCGGTATAAATATTCCGTTTGCAAAGGTCTAAAATTGTTGTCGGCCGGAAAGGCGGCGGGTGAAAGGTCACCGCCCACCCGGGTGTAGCAGAGATATTCCTGTAGTTATAGCGGCAAAATTATCATTGAGTAGCTTTCCTGATTTTTTTTACACATTTCTTGGTAGAACCTAATCCCAATATGGCTCTAAACATGTGAATTCCTTGCGGCACCTATGGGAGTTGGACACGTATAGTACGTATAGCGATGAACACGTAGTTTAGTCATGTAAGGTTCTTCAACTACCGATTTGCTAACTCGATTATCAAACACACTATACAAGTATACATACATAGATTAATGCCTTCATTCCCAATAGGGTGTGGTTCATTCCCAGTTTTAGCATAAATGTGGTTATAAAATATGTGATAACGCAGTGATAGATGGCACTGCCCACAACACACTTTAACCTTGTTCCTTTAGTACGACTCGTTCGACACGCGCAGGAAGAAAGGGGGGCTATTCTAACCCGACACCACACGTACAACTGTAGACTAACAGTGCCGGAACTAGGCTGTCATGCAGTGCCACAACGGAAGGCTCATTGCAAAAGCATTCAATAATAATAAATAAAATTAAAATAAATATTAAGGGACAATCTTACACAAATCGACCTAGTCCTATTGTAAGCTCAATAAGGCGTGTGTTACGGGTACTAGACGACGATATTCTATTTAACAGAGAGAAATACAATACATAGAAAACATCCAAGACTCAGAAACAAATATGTATGCTCATCAGACAAATACTCGCCTTTACCAGGATTCGATCCCAGGACCTCCATCTTCGTATAGGCAGTGTCACTACCCACTAGGCTAACCGGTCGTTATTTAAAGTGGAACGGTCTGTGTGCGTGTTCCAGATTCCTGCTGGAGCAGGACGTGAGCGTGCCGGCGGAGCGCGCGCAGGCGCTGGCGGCCGCCGCCACCGCGCACCTCAACGCCGCCGTCTGCGAGCTGCGCAGGTATACACCAGTACACAGTAACAGTAACCCGACCCGTCCTCTACTGTCCACCGCCCACAGCCCACAGTCCACAGCCTGACTCTCCTTCCGTCTAGTCATTCAGGATCTCCTGAATATGCTATTGCAGTACATTGATTGAGCTGAGATCGGCTCCCATTGTCACACCACACCTATGTTTACTGGATTTAAGTTATGTGATTGTACTTTTTCTTTTGTTTTTCATATGTTTTTGTTTCATATTTTAAGGTGATGGCTATAAAGACATTCTTATTCTTATTCTGATTCCAAATTTGAAGAACCGTTACAAGATATTTATTCATAAATGTCCATGTTTTACAAATCAGTCAATAGACATATTATAAATAGTATTTTACTAACTCCAAAAACTTGGCGTAATCAAAATTCAAAGAGAAAACGCCAAGGGCATGTAGAGATATCGCCTTTGGATGTAATACATAATAAATAAATTAACTATTAGGGGACAGTAAATGCTTAGTAAGCAAAAACGTCCGCTAACGAAATTCTAAATTTCGATGAAAGTGGGAAATTGAAAAATGATTCGCCACGAGCGAGATTTGAACCTTTGACATCTGGAATCCGTTCAATTGATTACACCGAGTGTTAAGGGTGCGTACCTACAGCTTTAGATGTCTTAGTTACGAGTATGTCCTTATGTCTCATATATTATCAGCAGGGAGCGTACATTTCATGCCGGTTTCGTCATAATGACGTATTCATATAAACACACAGGATGATTCAAAAAACGAAGTGACACGACTTAGTAACCGTAAACGTATTTAGAACCTAATATTTTATTTTATTTTTAATTACTTATAGGCCACAACAACGTGTCTATCGATGCTATCATGAAATTGGTTAAGTCCATGTTAAAATCAAACTGTGTTTCTTTATGTTCCTCATGTTCTTTGTGTTTTATTGTTTGCAAATGTAATTTGATGTTGCTTTATTCAATTTAACTGAAATGTTGTTTCCGCATGTCTCCTATTTGTGACAAAGAGTAAACTTTGATGTGACAATGTCAGATAAAGTTCTTTCAATGTCCGTCTCAAGTGTCAATATATTAGATCTACTTAAACGGAAGAGGTAGATTAGATAACAGTGATTAATCATTGATTAATCACATTTTCCATTATTAGGTACGGATAAATAAACGTTCGTTATGCCGTTGCTCTTTTCAAACTTTTTCCATCCTGTATGTAGCTTGACGTCATACGCCTGTCATCGGCATGAAATGTACGCTCCCTGATTATCAGAAATGTACAATGTCTATCATGTTTAAACTTGAGCAGGACTAGTTGTTCTTTCTTTGGTCGCAGAGAAAGTTAATTACACAAAGGTGAAACTAAATGCATTTTATAAAATCCGTTCTTGCTCTTGTATGAGACACAATCTCATTGCCGTGAGTGCAGACGGTTCGTAAAACGGCGACTGACGACAAGTGTCGCGTTGCAGACTGTTCCTGGTGGAGGACCTGGTGGACTCGCTGAAGTTCGGCGTGCTGCTGTGGTGCCTCACGTACGTGGGCGCCTGCTTCAACGGCATCACGCTCATCATCCTGGGTCAGTATCAACATCAGCGCGGGGTCATCAGTGCTTTTAGTGGACGAGCGTTTGAATACACTTTCTACAGCATCGGCCCACACCGAGCGTTTAGTTGCCGCGTCTTCGCCACAAGATGTGCGGCAGATGGGTCCGTTTAGTGGCGGCTACTTGCTGTAATGTGGCCCTTTAGTTGTGGGGGTTACATCAGTCTTGAGTCGTCTCTTGGGTCGGGGCACGAGAAAACCTCCTTCACGTTCTTGTTGAGATACTAGAATCCTCTGAACAATACGCAAATGGCAGCGGCAACTATAGATTAGCAGAAATAGGCGGTCCCTTCTGTTGCGTAGTGCAGGTATTGGAGCCTGTACCACAGGCAAACCGTACTTAATGTTTGAGTTATTTGAATAATCATTGGCATTATTGTTAAGTGATAAAAAACAAAAGGTAGACCTAAAAATAACATTTAGTTATTATCCAAAAGAATAAATAATTAAGCTTCCAATCTCTGTAAAATCGCGAAAATCTGTTCTAAAATCAAGGGGACATTCTCCAAATGGACACCTATGTAACTCAATGGACAAAGTAAAGACGAGATCACAATAGTCATCAACTTGCACAAAATACTCAATAAATAACAAGTTGCTTTGATTAATCAAAAATTAAAGTACTTACCTACTGACATTCTAGAGTAACATCACAACATAGCATATTTAACATATTTTAAAATCATAGTATGACTGTCAAGGTATTTTGTTACCAATACAGATACGTGTTATCATGAGATTATGCAAGAGCTACCTTTGGTATGCCACATTTATAAATTATAAAACATAAAGAAACGAAAATGTATGTACTTTACATGCACATTAAGATATATGATTAGATTGATAGTAAACTCAAATATGCTCAAAATGCCCCACTCAATTCTATCCAATCGCTCAATAATAAGGGTTCAAGACATTATATAATCTTTAAGCCTTATTGTTTATTAAAAAGACAGGTGAAATGGTGGTGGTCATGTAACTCAAAACGCCAGTTTAGGTTAAAAACCTTTCTGCAATTTTGACGAATGTGATCCAATGAAAATTAACATTTAAAAGGAAATAATTTGTATTTTTTTTTAAACCTGTTTGTCTGAACTGAATATAAGTTTTCACAAGTCTACAGTTTAAAGCGCCTTAAAAACTTACGAAATAAATCGTACAGACAAAGTCACAGGAAAAACTATCTATACTCAATGTGCATGCGACTTTACCGTGTCCGTTGGTTACGTTTGCAAGTCCGGTTATAGGTTACGCGACAAATCGTTACCAAACGGTCGTAACGACTTCCGCTAAGTCCTTCCTTCCAGTCCTTCCTAAGACTTCCTAAGCTGAATTAAATCTATTCAAAACAATACAAAACTAACCGCAATTTTCAACCTATGTAATTAACAAATAACTGCTTGTAACACGGTTTTATTCTATATAAATATAATTTTAGTTACTTAACGTTTAAACCGCATAAACAGTGAAACCAACCGGACAAAAAAAATGATAAAATTACTAGTGACACACTCTAGCACGCCACGACAGTCGCGATTTGACTGTTTAAAATCAAATTTGACGTTACAAGCTCTGTATATGGTCACAGCGTTGCCAGGATCAAAAATCACCTAAATCATTGGTAAAAATATTTCGCTAAGACTGCGAAAATTGCGTAACCAACCTGGACTCCAGGCAAAATACGGTTTTGAAAAACATTAATTTATAATAGCGTTTTTTTTGTTGATTTCATTTGAAAATGTTGTTCTAAGATGATTTAGTCAAGAATCCGACAAACTTTCCACCCGGAAGTAATTATGTAGATTTAAATGAAGCATGCATTATCTTTTTTTGTACGATTTATCTTGAATATTATAGAGCAAATGTAAATGAACCAAAATAAAGGCAAAAACATTTATTAATATTTTTACTGACTTTTTAGAAGCCAGTTAACTTATCATTTTTTCGATGTCTGAAATTTTGTCGGATTTTGTCGCTGGGTAACTATTTAATTGATAATATATCCGTTATACATAAAAAATAAACTATTATAAATTATTTCCAAAATTGACATCATCATGGGGACAACGTTTTAATCTAAATTCAACCCTAATACTGATGTTATAAAAGCTATTATTCATCAAAAACGCATTGCCTAAAGCATAAACTTGACCAGAAATGTTTTACTTGGTGTTACCGCTTTAGAAAAATATGCGTAAAATGCCCTTCTAAAATGGAACTTTGTGAAGGGGACAGTATGGCGCCACGATTTTACCATATTTAAAAACTAGATTTTAGGCAGGAAACAAGAGTTTTATTCAGAATTTAACTTAATAAACGATGCGACTATTTAATATAGTTTACGGAAACGCAACATTCAACTGGATAAATCAACATCTTATGAGTAAATCGCAAAAAATACAAGGGGACATCAAAAAAAGTGGAGGGTACAACGGTAGATAGAAATGCCCATATTGTTATGTAACTGACTCACCGATCGGTTCGAAAGATATTCAATTCAAACCTTCAATCCGGGCCCGATAATGTGTCTCGCCTCGGCGCGAGCCCACGCGCGGCGAAGACTCGCGGCCGCGGGTCGCCGGACTGACTGCGCGAGCGCGGGTTGTCTCCCCTCCCCCCGCGCACGGTGCCCGTCGGCTATAAAAAGATGATCACGAAGCGCGTTCCTTCTCCCGCGTGGTCGTGCCGGAGGCTTCCCCTGGATTTTCCCCAGGCTACCCTCCAACCATGCAATTCGACCGCTATATTGGGTCCGTCCTATTATAGCAACAGTCAGGTTCAAAAAAAAAAAAAAAAGCGTTCCTTCTTTTCCGACGCGGAGCGACTCTCGTTTTTCATAATGCGATCCAAAACACTCGCGAACAACGAAATAAAAAATAACAAGAGGGTAGTCCGATAATAAAAGTTACCACTCGCGATTCCCTTTTCTTAGTTATTTAGGACTCCCTCGAGGTTAAAGTTATCTCGATTTAAAGAATCGAGCCTTAAAATTCCTCGTTGCACAATTTATAATATAGCTACGGTACGTCCGATCTCTACAGCAGACGACGCAACAAAGAGAAAGCCAAGATGGCGCGTGCGCGGGCGCTAGTTCTAGGGTTGACAGGTTAGCAAAGGCGTATGTGACGTCACAGCGATGGCGTGGAGTTTCGAGAGAGTCATTTGATGCAAACGGCTACTTCCTGTCGTGGGCAGTGGCGCCCTCTCAATTCTACAGTCAGCATCACATATTTAGTAGCAGCCAAAGTAGCCAAATATATCGTAACACTTCCTTACTCCTATAGTGATAAAGATGTGTTCCGATATATTTGGCTACTTTGGCTGCTACTAAGTATATGATGCTGACTGTACTAGATTCCGGACATCGAACGGAATAAATAATACTAACATTAGCCCTATGATACTAAAAGTTGACTTGCAGTAAATAGTATTTTTCGGAGCAGAAGTAGTGAAGTAGTGATGGAATAGAATGTAAAGAAACTTCAGAGCAAGGGCGGGTTGCACCAACGAGCGACCGATCAAAGTTAAATATGGTGCCGGCAGCTGTCGTTCCATACAAACTTGTATTTTTTTCCGTACATTCAGATTTTAACGAACACCTCTTACGATTAGAGACTGTTTGGTGCAACCCCCTTATTCTTCCTAAGGAACTGCCACTGGGCGTTTTCCATTGTATAGTACCTTTTTTTAAGGTAGGAATAGTACATTGTTTAACGAGGGGCGTAAGTGGAATATTGCGAACAAGAGTTTATCAGAAGCCCGACGCCGAAGGGCTTTGATGACTCGAATTTGCAATATTCTTACGCATGTGTTATACACAATGTTTTTCATCATATTTGCGAGGAAACAAATACATTTTAGATGAAATGAATACAAATCGTAATAAAAGTTGCAAAATGTCAGTCGTCCATTTTGTTGAATTTGACGTGAGGCGCGTATGGCAAAGACCCTTCGGTATACAGCCACGATTTGAAAACACTTAAAAACATTTTACATAGACACTAAATAACTACATATTAAATCTGTAAATAATTTAGCTGTTTAAGTAGTTTTTTAAGTTTAAAGTTATTTATAAATACGTTTTCAGACATCGTATTTGATATAAAACCTCTTTGCTTTGTAACTGCCGCAAGAGTGACAGATACAATTTAAGAAAAAAAACCATTACGCCCATGGGCGTAACACAGGCTATTACAGCTCTGTATGTCTGCGCATTATGAAGCCCTTTTCGAGCAAGTGTGATGAAAAAGTAGTTATGTCGGACTCGCCCCGATGGTCCTCCTCGACGCATTCCGGGCGGCTCTGGGATCTCCTGCGGGACGCGCCAGGGCCGCCCCCGCGTCGCGCCTCTGTGGGCCCTCCCCGTAACTATCGTGTCCCCCCCGTGTCCCTGTGCGTCTACCCCGAGGTCCCCTTTTAAGGGGGTGAATTGGAAATTATCGCGTGCTTTGCAACGCCGTTCTGACTAGATTATGAAACAATAAGGTCTGATTTTCAGATATATGATTCTTGACTATATGATTGTTTATCTGATTTAATCGATACATGATTGCGTAAAATTTCCTCGATAGAAAAAAAATCCAAAGTTTGGTCTTTAGTTTCCTTTTTTTACTCAACCTACTCAAACAATACAATATTTTAAGACAGCATCCAGTTAATACTATAGTATTTTATCTCATCTAAAATCTCACTTAATGAAATATAAATAAAACTTCTCTAAGTTAGGTATTTATCGATATTTTTCCAAAAAAGCCATTCCCGATGAGTGTGGCATCTCTTTTTCTCGTGCGCGGAAGGCCTGTCTCTGTCAAGGGGGCATGGTCGACTCGAATCAAGGCATCCCCTTAAAGATAAAAGATAAACATAAAATCATTTATTTGTCCAACATAGGTTACAGGGTTTACCGTACACAGGACAGGCAGGGGACACCGTGGCCGTATAGTAATGCCCGGGCCGCAGTATTGTTCCCGCAGCTGTGTTGACACGTGTCGTGTGATGTTGCAGGCTGGATAGCGCTGTTCACGCTGCCGAAGGCGTACGAGATGAACAAGCCGCAGGTGGACGCCAACCTCGAGCTCGCGCGCGCCAAGATCAACGAGATCTCCGCCAAGTGAGTACCGCGCCGCCAGGCTGCTACTAACTATATGATGCTGACTGTATAACAACTTTAACATATTTTCACTGGATATAACCACAATTAATATAATTTCATTGGATATAATCATTAATCACTCAAGGACATAATAAACTTTTGGTATAACAACAATCAGTATAATTTCATGGCGTATAATGTTCAAATAGTATAATACATTTTTGATATAACGTTTAATGGATATAATGTATATTGGATATAAGTATTAATGGTATAATGTTTTGTAAGATATAATTTTCTTTTTCACACACAGGTTAATTGTTTTAACCTAACCTAACCGCCAGCGTGTCGACATCACCCCGCCTTGCGGGGTGCCTATTTCCGCTCTAAGGGACACAAGCTAACCCTAACCTAACCTACAAATAATACCATTGTTACAATTATTTGTCGTTTTTTTACTGCGGCGGCTTCGCCCACCGAACCCCCCTTTTTAAGGCTGCCCTAACTTAATATTCTATATTACAATCCTTACACGAAAATATACTATGTGTTACCAGTTTATCAGTGGCTATTATACTGTTATGTGTCAGTGGTTACTCGTCGTCGTACCTACACCAACATGCTTTAGACTAAAATAGGTAAGAAATAATAGTGATTATGCCAACAGTACATTATACCAACTGAGTTTTATATCGAACAAAGTTATATCCAATGTATGTTATACGTAATAACTGTTAGATTAATAGTTGTTATTTTACAAGTTCATTATATCTGTTGATAATTATAATACATGAGAATATATCAAATGTTGTTATATCAAAAGTGCATTATATCCTTTAATCGTTATATCCAGTGAAAATATATCAAAAGTTTTTATATTGATCGTTACGCACCCGTTTGTTACTCAATCACGCTTAAACGGCTCAACCGATTTGGATGAAATTTTACACGTAGATAGTTTATAGCCTAAATTAAATATAGCATTATCCTGGATCTACGCAATCGATGTCGCGGGCGGAAGCTAGTAAACAATAAAGTGACGTTGTAATTGTTTAGTTATTGTATTTTCACAATTATATGTAGTACTAAGCTTCCGCATGCGACTTTGTCTGCGTGGACCCGAGATAATAGTACATTACGTACCTAGGGCGGTGAATTCGTGAATGGCCCAGATCGCAGGTGTTTGTGGCCCGAACCGAAGGTGAGGGCCATAAATATGCGATCTGGGGCTTTACGAATTACCGCCCGTGGTGAGTACGCAATTTTACGTCTTCATCTGGCCACAATGCGAGTTTTACCGTACGCGCAGCGTGCGGTATAACTCGCATTATGAGCAGGTGTGACGTAATAGTACATTGTTTAACGAGGGGCGGAAGTGGAATATTGCGAACAAGAGTCTATAAGAAGCCCGACGCCGAAGGCGGAGGGCTTTTGATGACTCGCGTTTGCAATATTCTTACGCCCGTGTTATACACAATGTTTTTCATCACATTTGCGAGGAAACAAATACATTTTAGATAAAATTAATACAAATCGTAATAAAAACTTCAACATGTCAGTCGTCCATTTTGTTGAATTTGACGTGAGGCGCGTATGGCAAAGACCCTTCGGTATACAGCCACGATTTGAAAACACTTAAAAACATTTTACATAGACACTAAATAACTACATATTAAATCTGTAAATAATTCAGTTAAACATGTTTAAGTAGTTTTTTAAGTTTACATTTATTTATAAATACGTTTTCAGACATCGTACTTGATATAAAACCTCTTTGCTCTGTAACTGCCCCATGAGTGACAGATACAATTTAAGAAAAAATCCATTACGCCCGTGGGCGTAACACAGGCTATTACAGCTCTGTATGTCTGCGCATTATGAAGCCCTTTTCGAGCAAGTGTGATGAAAAAACTATTCTATATTTTAATCCAGGCTATAAACTTCGTGTAAAATTTCACCCAAATCGGTAGAATCGTTCAATCGTGACTGAGTAACAAACATCCAAACTATACATACTAATATTAGTAGGATTTATTTTACTACTGTATAAAAAATCTCTATACAATGTCATCTTCGTTACGATTTTTCGTTTTGGCGTTACGCATCCTTTTTTTTTAAATCTTCAGATCATCAGAAAATGAAAATGTATGTACTAGGTCGATTTGTGTAAGATTGTCTCCTAATATTGATTTATTTTAATCTCTATACAAACTTCGGTAGTCGTGCTACAACCTATGTTTCACTAGTGGAAAAACTATATCGGTAGTTGCTTAGTGTTTACCATTTAAGCCTGGCCAGAGCGATCCTATGCCTTATTCTCGATTGTAACATGACGTGTGTCTCCAGGGTGCGGGCAGCTGTCCCTATCGGCAGGAAGGCCGAGAGCGAGAAGGACAAGTAAGCGCCGGGCGAGAGGGAGACGGGGGCTGGGGGAGGGAGCGAGAGAGTGCGAGCGGCACAGAGCAGATCTTTCTTTAGCGCCGAGTACTACTTTGTTATATTTATTGTACTATTAAAGATAAACTACTTTACGTGTAAAGCTTTATGACGAGACATGCGGAGATTGTATTTGCTTTTTGAAATTTTAAATTAAAATAACTGTCGAACCATGACGGTGTTTCATTATTTAGGGTGGTATTCACTTATTTAAGATCTTTGTCCAATAATCAAAAATGCAAATACATTGGACAAACATCCGTCCAATGTATTTGAAATGAAATGAAAATAGTTTTAATCCAGAGCAAGTCGATATTAGCAAATACATCAAAATAATGAAATTAAATGAAATGATACGAAATAAATTAAATTTTACTTAATTATTACAAATTGTTATAACGGCTGCTATAAAGTGCGTGGCAGAGTATCGCGCCGTCGCTTTAAATGTGCTTTTATAGTAGGAATATATTTTTCACCTCAGCAGCTCGAACAAGCATATTTTGCTGCGTGAAAACAGTGTGCGAAATGCGATTTTGCTCATTCCGTGAGACAAAGTAGCTTTTTAATTTTGATGCGGAGCACTGAAATTTCGTCGTATGGGGTCTATTACAAGTTCAGAATATTTGAACTTTATTCGCGCTGTCCCTTTCATTCCATTACGAAAAAAGAAAATGGCAGACATAGTTCGACCATCGAATTTCAAAGTAGACCCCCAAATAACGCGACACAAGTAACACGTTCGAAAACTATCAAATTAACAAGTTTAAATTACCAAAAATACAAAGGAATTTTCTATTGAAGATAATTTAAATAAAAGATCTCAGAATAAACTCCGTTTTCCATAATAAATAGGTAAACATGAATTTTATTACGCTAGCTATTATTATTTCTAGTCAATCTTAAATTTTATGAACGTATACCACAGATGCAGTTTCCAAACGCAAGCGCGGCGGCCCGCCCCGTTAAAAAAAATGCGCGCTAACAAATTAACAAATTTGTTTCAGAATTTATTAGATATATTATTCTTCATTCTTGCGTTATTGATATTGGTTTTAAATATAAAAACGACTAGGATAAATCAATTCTCTTATCTAACTAGGATATACAGTGAAGTCAGTGACGTGACGAAGGCAGTATTTTAACAACAGTTACGGCTAGTTTTTGGTGTGCACGCGAGATACACGTAATATCCTTGTGATAATGATAAATATTTCTAAAATATCTCGAAGATATTAGTAAAAACTGTGAATTTTAACAATATTACGGTTAATTTTTAGTGCTGTGTTAGTGTCGCGCGACTCGTATAGATACTGAAATATCCTTTGGTTTCTCGCGCCTTTGTCACGCCTTTCTAGTATTGACTAACGGCGCGGCCGGCGCTGATGAGTTAACGAACGCCTAATTAAGTTTTCTCCCTGAACAATCTTGAGACGAATAGGTACGTGATACTATTATATATTTTTTGATGTGAATATGTTCTCACTACTGAGGTGAAAAGTTGTATGTGTTACTCGAGAGCAAAGTATTTGCATCTCGTGCTTTTGAGTCCTTCGCTGCGCTCAAGATTCAAACTTTGAATCACTCGCTACGCTCGTGATTCAATTTTAGAATCTTTCGCTTCCTCAGGACTCAAAATCAGCACTCGCAGCAAAAACAAACTTTGCTCTCTTGTTGCACAAATAACTATTACGTCACTCCGGGCGGTAAGTGAGATTTACCGCCACGGGCGCAGTGGCAAATCTCCCTTCACAGCCAGGAGATGACGTAAAATTGTGTACGCACCACGGGCGGTAATCCGTAAAGCCCCAAATCGCATATTTATGGCCCTCACCTTCGGTTCGGCCCACACACACCTCCGATCTGAGGCATTCACGAACAGAGATGTACAAAATACTTTAAAAAAAGTATTTAAATACAAAATGCAAATTCTTGTCCAATTTTATATTTCAAATGCAAAATACTGACGGGTTTTCCACCACAGTACAGTTCAGCTGACGATTTTTTTCGTCATAATATTATGGATATTAACTATCATTTGATCATAAAATGAGTCGGGTGTAAATGGCAAAAAAAAACTTTTTTACTTGTTCGGGTGGCTGCCGCTGGCGCCCGCCGACGGAGCCGCAGCCGACGTCCACGAGGCTTCATGGTACAACTTTCTTAATCTTCTCACAAATTGTCGACCGGCGGAAGTGACTGACAAAAAATTGCACGCAGCTCGCGGGCTAATTCGTCAACTCTGATCCATTCAATTAAAGAAAGGGTAACAAACTAACAAATCAAACTACAACATTATAGTCAACTTTGTATAATTCAATATTTTCTAAAATTTCATAATTACTATAAACTGTCAACATAACAATATAATAATTTAATAAAATCATTTATAAATGGTTCATCGTTTAGGTAACCGTTCTTAGGTATTATATAAAATAAGTACTTACAGAAAAACAATTAAGTAGGTGTTTAGTGCAAGGTGCACTGCATCAAACTAGACAGCTCAGCATAGTCGGACATTTCTATTCGTCCATGTTAAGACAAAACAATACCTTAGTAACATTATATCCATATTTTCTAACTACTATCTTCACAAGATATCATTTGCCACATAAGTATAAATACCAACTTTACTCGAAACAATGAATGGTAAATCTAAACAAATTGATCAAAATCAATGTATGTAGGTATAATACCCGTGCTTACATTGGTACAGTCCAAAAAAAGTGTCAACCGTGCAAACAAGTAAAATGTTTAAGAATTAATTCATCGTTTCACACATTTTGCCAGTTTATAAGTTATAAGTACCTATCATCTCATCTTACATGAGGAAAGTATACCTTTGCAATACTACGCACGTACTCGTTGGGACGCGTCGATATGAAAAGAGAAACGTTTTTCCGCTTCTAAATATTTTACAATCTCAATGATTTTTTAGTACGTTATTGACACGATGAAAGACTAGATTTATAGGTTTAACTTTTTTCAAAATTTGCAATACCTAAATTAAATTTTATAAATATAAAATAGGCACCTAACAACAATTTTTTTAAAACGTAACCTAGATATTATTATGCTGATCGACCTTCAAATCAAAGTGATTTGTTAAGATTTAGTTAGTAGAAAACGTTTTCTCCCGAAATGGAAATTTCATATAAAAAGTACCTAATGGCAGTTGCGAGCTGCTACATCTTCGCATTTTGTGTCATATAGTGCCAGCTAAGTTATTTATGTTGTGGCATTTTGTGTCAATTGGACCAAACAAGAATGGGTTTTATTTCAAGACAAGATTAGCTAATATCTACAATGTTGACCTTTTGAATCCAGCCTTAATATATACTAAAACAAAACAAGACCCATTATAAAAGTGAGCCAAGAGCCGCTTTGCGTCATCTTGGCAAGTCCCTAGCTACATTTATTAAATTCGGTAACACAGCGTCGAGCTATACTTACGAGTACAGGCGACGTATATAATACTTAAATTAACTTTAATCTAATCGTTACATGTAGGTATTCTATTTAGCCGCTGTCGCTCAGCCAGCAAGCGTCGCGTCGTCACGTTCATCAACGACAGGTGCACACTACACACAGCCGCGGTCCACACTAGTGTTGCCGTCACGGTTTACGAGCCGAGAACTTCTAGAGGACAACTTCATGAGGAGTCATGGCGGAATGTTTATGAAATTGGAAAGAGAGCGGTGGTGCCAATGAAACAGATACTGCGTCAATGTAAAATACCTAATTCCACTGATATCTGATCAAGCAATTTTGCAAAGAGTCGCAGGTAACGTAATGGTATAGGTACTCAACTGATTAGCCTCCAGAAACAAATTCAGTATCATACGCTGCATCACCTTTGGATAGGTTTGTAAGACTTACAAGACACCAGTTTAAAAACTCTAGTCTCGCGAACCAATCAAGCTTTCCACTCGTCACAAAGCACTCTATTTGGATATCAATGATTGATAGCTTAGTTCAGTGCACTAGTTGCTAGGAATCACAATAGTTAAATACAACACTTGAACTTTCACTGGCTACGACCGGCAGTCAAAAGCACGTTGCCTTTAAGAATTAAATTCTTGAACTTGCTTTGTTGTTGTTGACTTGGGGATACGAGTGCCAGCGCTCCCCACCGATTGGTGGCAAGTCTAACTTGACAGGAGTCATTCAGAAGTCTTCACCCGAACGCAGGCGCAACATCGTCGTCTAGTGGGCTTGGCTGAGCGGCGCGGTGGATATGCGTGCAATTAACACATTACTGTCGTGTAATGAGCACTGTGTTCAACGAAGCCAGCAGCGCAGAGCTGTCATTCACCATTTACAAAAACGTAAAAACTGCTCGGATACACCATGGTTGACGACAACATACATGTTTGACGACCGCTTTAGTCTAGTTGGTAGTGACCCTGCCTACGAAGCAAGAGGTCATGGGTTCGAATCCCGGTAAGGGCATTTATTTGTATGATGTGCACGAATATTTGTCCCTGAGTCATGGATGTTTTCCATGTATTTAAGTATTTATATCTTTATAGTGTTTATCGTCGTCTAGTACCCTTAGTACAAGCTTTGCTTAGGTTGGGACTAGGTCGTTTTGTGTAAGATTGTCCGCAAATATTTATTTATGTCATCCAAGTCTTCATCGGCCAAAGCGCACCCGTAATCCAACCATGTAGACGCCTTTATCGAGTGCTGCTTACAGCTGCGCGTACGTACATACGACAGCGGCGAGCTGTCATCAGCGTCCAGAACCCACTGTTAGCCTGGCACCTGGTGCTCGCACCTCGCACCGCGTGGTCCTAGCTGAGCGGCGGCGCCGGGCAGGCGGGCGCCTGCGTGAAGAGGCGGGTGTAGTTGATGAGCAGGTAGGTGGCGGCCGAGCCCGCGGCCGAGCCGGCCTGCGTGCCCGCGCCCACGCCGCGCATGCCGCGCGCGCCGCCGCGCCGCGCCCACACGTACACCCACATGCGCGCGTACGACACCGTGCCCGACACCAGCGTCCACGAGATCACCTGCGGCCGGGGGAGGCGAACAGAACACTGATCAGTCTCTCACGATAACAATTAATACTTCATAACATCTTGGAACGAACCTTCAAGTTTGAATCACACCTTTCTAGAGGTCCTAAAGCTGGTGGAGCCCGGCTTTTAGCCGCTAACAAAAAATAGAAAATCCATACTTAATATTATAAATGTGAAAGTGTGTTTGTCTGTCTGTCTGTTACCTCTTCACGCTTAAACCGCTGAACCGATTTAGATGAAATTTGGTAGGTATAGAGATAGTTTGAGCTCCGACGAAGGATAATAGAATAGTTTAAATCCCGGAAATCAGCCCCTAAGGGCACCCCCTTCGGAGTAGCGGGTAGAAACTAGTAATCAACAAAGTTTTGAATTCTCGTTTACAACATTCCCCGCTTATCTACGATACATTACGTCAGAAGCAAAATTGAACAATAAAATTAAACAGCGTATTATAAGTACATTTGACCGCATTCAGCTAAAAAACTCTTAAAATTTAAGTGAGTAAAAGTAAAGTGTACACACCACTAAAGCGGCTCCTCCGGCGTGGTGCAGCAGCGGCGGCGCGGGGCTGAGCAGCGCCGTGGCGAGGATGTAGGCGAGCGGGGCCGCCGCGCCGGCCAGCAGCGCGGCCAGCGCGCGGGCCGGCAGCGGCGCCAGCCACACGCCCGCCAGGCACGCCGCCGGGTTGGCCAGCGCGCCCAGCGACACCGCCAGGTGGTACGCCGTGTTGCCGTACGGCATGCACGAGTACGACTGCACCGACGGCAGCACCCCGTTGGCCAGCGCGTTCAGCGTCACCATGAGCGCCAGCACGAGCACCCAGCGCCCGCTCGACAGCACCACCGGCTCCGACGTCGCCTCGTCGCCCTTGTCGGCGGCCGCGGGCTCGACGCGCTCCGACGCGAACCCGCTGTACCGGTCCACTAGCGTGAAGCTGGCCAGACTCATCGCCGACAGCCCCGCCAGCAGCAGCAGGAACACCGTGGTGTCGAACCGCGGCGGCCGGTTCACCGCCACCAGCTCGGTGCCCGCGTCGTTCAGCACGCACGTCGGCGCGCCGCCCACCCCCTGGATGAGAGCCAGGATGGCCGGCAGGAAGCCGCTGAGCCCCTCGCCGACCAGATACGTCGCGAGGTACACGTCTCGGAAGTGGCGGAGGTAGGGGTAGAAGAGAACGGAGCTCGTGCAGCCCACGAGCGCCGCGAAAAATGTTAGCGCGAGGTATGCGACCGAGCGGTCCCATACGATCTGCTCGTAGAGGAAAGCGTTGAGGGCGAGGGCGAGAGTGCCGATTACGAGAAGCACGTAGATGTACGGCGAGTCCGAGGCGTTGGGCCGGAGCCGGCGGAGCAGCGCGTACGCGACGACTCCGAGGTTGGCGAGCTGCACGGCGAGCACCATGGACGAGGGCAGCGCCCAGCCCTCGGGCAGCCGCTCGACCAGAAGCGGCAGCTGCACGTACAAACCGTTGACGCCGAGCCACGTGCCGACGCCCCAGCACGCCAGCAGCACGTCCAGCGCCACACGACGCGGTGCCCCGAACATCTCACTGCGCTCGCTCTCCGGGAGACAAGGAACGCGCTCTCTGTCCTCGTTCAACCTGCAACCAGCGAGAACACGCTTGAGCTTGGATCTCTGAAGATACTAAATGCCACTGACCAACGCAAGGCCGTGCAAGGCGCGTCAGCGAGTGACGAGTGGTTGTGATTCTACACCCAGAAGTGCTAGATCGCACCGACGACTGCTGTGCATAAGATTCAGGTACTTTTAATGGGTTCCCTTTATCTGGCATAATATCGATTGTCCGAAATACACTCCGCATAACAGTTATCGCAGAAACATTTTTAGCCGAATGATACTTTAGCATAATCATATACTTAGCATAACTATCATGCTGCTGCAACTGCAGTACTTAACTAAGTAAGAGCTCAAAGAGCTGTCCTAAGAGTATCTACAATCCGCTCCTTCCTCTACCCTACTAACCTTCTCTATGCGTCATGTGAAGTGCTCACTGAGCGACAACTATTTATATTGAGCACAATCTTGAAACCGCACTCCGCAACCCCGTACAACGCTGAACACGGTAAAAAAAGACGAAAAGTTATTGTTTGACTCCAAAATTCACATATAAAATGTGTATTCTCTTCCAGACTCAATATTAAATGGAAACAAGTTAAAATCGGTAATTGGTTTGTAAGATTAGAATTACCTCCTTAGACAGATGCAAGTTTTTTCAGATGGTATTTTTTGATTATGTTGTGACCTATAATTAAGCAATGACGCGTAGTTGCAGTGTCCGAGAGGCAGCCGGATGGCTCGCGGTATTTGAGCTCCCGAAGTGTTGTGGAACCGCCCTGTGCAACCCGAACGGAGCCAACTTGGACTGGGGCGGAAATTGGAGGCGGGGTGAAAAAAAACAATTGTCGCTAAGTATTCGATTGAAACAGCAGCAGCGGTGAAACGCGCCGGGTGGGTGCCTTTGAATTACAACGGATATTAACAATTCATGAGTATGAGTCACAAATTCAATGAAAAAGAAACATTATTAATGTTTGAATTATATAATGATAGCACCAACTAGCGAGCATAATTTTGGTACAATTTCAGCTCGATAGATGACGCTTATATTTTTTATAAAAATAATATACCAAACAGTATTAAATGGGTTTTATTTGATTTTAAAATTATGAAAGGAACACTAACTAACGGTAAATGTATGTAAGCATAATGTCATACAATATTTCCGTTACTACGCAAACAGAACATTTTATCAGCTCATATCGTAATTAAGTTTGGCCCAGGTTGGGGTCGTGTTGGGACTAAAATCGGCATAAATTAAAAATGCTAAGACTGCATGAATGCATTCAAATCCACAACCGTCGATATGTTTTTACCTGGGACCGAGTTTTTCTCGGCCTTAATACTACGAAAAATCGATTTCTATACAAAATTAAACAAATTAACTGATCCTTTACCAAAAAAAAAACAAAATAAACTGATAAAAAGAAAACAAAAAACCTCATCGCTTGGGTTCCAACTCGCAGCCAAGCCATCAGCAAAGAAGATTAACCATTGGTCATCATCGAAGAGTAAGCCTGCCTTTTGAATGAATGAATAAATGAATATTTTATTTGTTTTACGAGAAAATACCTACGGAAAAAAACGAATTTTCTCGAAAATAAGACTAAGCTAGATTGGTATCACGGCCCCGTAAACACCTACTGCAAATTTCATCAGAACATGATTAAAAATATATATAAATATGATTACAAATATATATATAAATATAGGTATATTATTTACAAATATTGCTCGTTTATTAGTATCGGATACGGTTAGCGCCATTTATTGTGGAGTTATTCATTCTGGATTTCTACATACAAACTTTCAAGCAAGTGTTAAGGCCTTTAGAAGATGAAATTTAAAAAACGCTGAAATAGTTTTTCTTGTGTTTTAATAACGAACCATTTTACGAAGTTTCAAGTCTTTAGCTCGTAAAAGAATTCACTCTCCATACAAAATTTCAATCCATTTTTGACCCCCTTAGGGATTGAATTTTCAAAAACGCTGAAATAACTTTTCTTGTGTTTCATCAAATAACTTTTTTACGAAGTTTCAAGTCTGTATCTTAAAAAATAAATTATTTCCTATTCAATTTTTCAAACCTTAGAAAGAAAATATATCTAAAAAAGCGGCCAAGTGCGTGTCGGACCACGCACAACGAAGGGTTCCGTGCCTATTAAAAAGGTCGTATCGTTACTGCAATCTTATGGCACTTACGAGTACGTCCTTTTCTTTAAGGAAGGCAGCTTTTTAGAAATATCTCAAAAACCTTTGAACCGATCTTGTTCGAAACAATTTTCGCTGAAAGAATTTAATAAGCCCTGTCCACGATTTTTTCATATTTTTAAAATATACGGTTCCAAAATTAGAGGGGGACACACACAATTTTAGTGACTTTCGGGGCGATTATCTCCGACTCTATATAAACTTAATCTGCTGAGAAACCTTATATTTATTTTGAAAGGCCTATCGATTGATGTGCTACACGTGGGCTTGCAATGAAAACAAATTTTTTGACTTGCAGTTTTGTATGGATTTCTAATTTTGATTTGTATGGATGGATTTCCATTTCTGCCCCCCAGCACACTAATATGCATGGAAATTGGTGGTGTTCTGCATCGCGCTATTGAAGTGTTTAAGTTATGTTGTATAAATACAATTTCTTTCAGATTCTCCTTTATTATTATGTCTGTCTGACAACATCAACGAATTTTCACATTTATAATATCATCAGTGTGATCAGTGTGCTTCTATTCTATCCCCAAATCCTTAAATTGAATTTAATGATTGGAGTAACAATAACACCTATGTGACCGCTTTTTAACAAGTTTTTAATAGGTAATGTTATCGCTGGCAGTCGGTAGGTAACCTATACTAACTCAATTAATCATTATGTAAACACGTATATACTCGTATACATGCATATGTACATAATAAATGCCATAATAAGCAAGGAGAACTTACCCGTTACTCATTTCTATTAAGCAAACAATGAATGAACCAGGCAAAACAACACGCTGAGATTTCAACCAGGAAAAAGGAAACTTGAAATAATGTAAAACAGAATATTCAGAGCATTGGTCTGCGTCCGAAGTGGACAGGAAGGAGTGAGGCACTGAGGCGAGGCTGGGCGGAGACGCTGAGTGCTCTAACTAATGAATTCATTTAGAACACTTCACCTTTCAAATAATGTAAGTAATGCGAACTTCCTCCTAATGATGTTACTAACCTGTCTGTACTACACTGGATACCGACTAGACAGAGCCACCAACTCAGGATAATTTTAATATAAGCACCGAATTCTGCTTGGGTTGGCGGGAGCGTGTCGGCAATAGTGCCGAGATTATATAATCTGTGGCCAAGTGGAGGAAAAGGGGGGTTGCCCAGGAAAAAAAAAAAAGATATTCTGATGTTACCTACCGAATACACAAGGTTTATTTTTCCTTCCTAGTTTAGACTAGAACGATAGGGATTAAGAGGCCGCAAAACGGACCTTCATATAAAACGTTTGTCATTTACTATAACGCTCGAGGATCGTGACGTCACGATCGGCTAACGTTTTCTCTCTCTAACAAGCAAAATTAAAACGGTTGTATTAGCTTCGTATTTTTTGAGATATTTGATTGGGATTTTCGTCAATAGGCATATTTTTTTCGCTTCGTTCTTTTGAAGTAGGTAATATTTTTTTGAGTCTACACCCGTATTGGACATACATCCAGCTACAGTCCGAGAGCTCATAGCAAAGTGTTCGGGTTTTGGTGAAATCGTTTATTTTAGCATAAGAACGTGTAAGGGCAGGCGAGAGAGAGAAATCCTACTAATCTACATCTACACTAATATTATAAAGAGGAAAGATTTCATTGTTTATTTGTTTGTATTGAAATAGGCTCCGAAACTACTGCACCGATTTGAAACACACATTTACACATTTTGACATTTACTCTCCATACAATCGCAAGGCTCCTTATGTCAACTATAAAGACTTTGGTGTCATCGGTCACGGGTACGACTGTTTACACAACCATTCAAATAACAATTGTAATTCAAATTCAAATTCAAATAACAATTGTAACTGTGAACCGTTAGAATACGTGCAGACGTATAAGTATTTAGGCATGCATATTGATAATAATTTCAATTGGAAAACACATGTCACTGCAGTTTGTTCTAGGCTTCGCTCAGTTCTAAGTAAGCTGTATCACTTAAATAGAATAGTTAGTAAAAAAACCATGTTTGTTGTTTATTATGCGTTAGCCGACTCTGTTATTGGTTATGGGCTTAGTGTTTATGGTCGAACTTTCCCAACATATTTAAATGAAATTAAAAGATTACAAATAAGATCTATGAAATACCTTGTCAGTAAAAAAACTAAAAATAACCTTAGAGGCGATTATGACAGGTTATACAAGATATGTAAAATATTACCTATACATCAAAGGGTGCAATATGTGATAGCTGTAGAAAACTATTTTAATAATGAGTATAAGGTTTTAAAACAAAATAAATATAGAACTAAAAATGTAAGGGCAAAGAAATATGTACAGAATTCTGCTAAAAACTACTATGGCAAAAGAGCTAATATATTTATGATACCAAAAATATATAACGAGACTGATTGGTTAAGAGAAGAAAAAAAGTGCAGCAAAGTTGAATTAAAAAGTAGATTAAAAAATACATTTTTGGAAAAATTACATTAATACTTACATAGGTAAGAAAGAATCTTTTCACAAATAAACACCTAATTGTAAAAGTATAGCACTGTAAGTGCAGGAGTGAAGTGTTCATGCATTATCATGTTTAGTGTGTAATTTAGTGTTTAAGATTATAAGTATGTAGTTCATATAGCATACCTAACATAGTTTTAACATAGGTACTTAACACATTAGTTAAAATGAGCGCGGTCTCGCCAACAAACTGTTATCGCAGTTTGGCGAGTAACATAACATTGTTAATTGTTTTGTACTTTTGATAAATAAATTAAAAAAAAAAAAAAAAAAAAAATCTTTTACCAATAGAAGCCGACATTATCCCTGTTGAACATAGGCTACTTTTTACCGCGGAAAAATGCTTCATTCCTACGGGAAAACGGGTAATCCGTGCGAAGCCGGGCCGGGCAGCTAGTACTTATTATAAATGCGTAAGTTTGGATGTTTGTTACTCAATCACGCTTAAACGGCTCCACCAATTTGGATGACATTTTGCACGAAGATATTTTATAGCCTGGATTAAAACATAGAATAGTTTTTATTCCGGGTAATAATAGACCCGGCTCGCAAGCTATTCTAAATGCTCACAGGTTGTTCTAGGTATGCATGGACGCTGGGGTGGGCGCTGAGAATACTGTTCAAGGAGTAGCGCGCTCCCATCAATTAGTTTTGGCCTTTGAGATTGGAATATGAGTTAATTAGATCTAAGCATCATTAGCTCACATACACACCTTACTGCTATATTTCTGGTCAAAGTCACCCGATTAACAAACAGTCCTTTCATTGATATTCCGATAAGTAGGCTCAGATACAATACAACCGGGAACAGTAATCCGACACAGTGGCTCTCTCCATCCTTCCGCGGATTGTAGCCAAAACAACCCCGCGTTCGCGAACACTGTTGACGTTATCTATTCCATTCAAGTTTTGAAACAGACGATCTGCTATTTGAACTCCGAACATTGGAAATAATTTTAGATAAGAAATGTAGAGATGACAGACGGGACACAAAAGTTAATTGCCTCGGAGGGTGCAGTCATTTGGTGACAGTTTCGGCTACTTCGGAACTAGGTATGTAGTTATTTTCTTTTATAAAACAAAACAAGGATTATTTAAAAAAACAAGGCTAATGCTATAATTACAAAATTAATGTAGGATTCTAACGCTCGAGCCCAGCTAATACTAGCTAATAATATAATATGCTTTATGATCACGTTTTACAGCCCAAATCGTGACCATAACTCGACTTTTCATCCTTTCTTTTGTGTATTTAATATGATAGTTCTTTAAGACATTTTTATGTACCTAAAACTCATATACAATGTAAATTGTGACTGAATAAATGAAATTAAATATATAAAACCTATCATTGCTAGCTGGGCAGAATGCACCTATACTAGCGGATTATATTTGGTGGTAACTGGTAACATATAAATAAATAATAATTAAATATCCCGGCAGGCGTCTAGCGATAGGTTTAACATTTATTTTACCTTCGTCGTCATTAGTTCTCGGACAGTTTTTAACAAGGGCAAGACAAGAGTAGAAAAATATGGAACCTCGAATATTTCGGATGAACGGTGGGAATACCCATTCGCAATAACATTTTCCTCGTCCCCAAGTTTTGAGGTGAGTGTAATTTTATACCTAGCTACCATTGCAAGCAGATGGTACTCTCCTATCAGACATTACTCATAGCTCTGCCGTCATTCATGTGGTCCTCATGCAGTCATGGCGGTTTACGTTACGACACTACACTGGTGAAAGAAACGAAAATACACATTCTCCTTGCTTGACATCACTATTTCATTTGATTTATTTATATATTCACGTGGCATACCTATGTACTGCGGGGAATACAGGCGTGGGTTTATACATAGGTAGTCGTAGCACGACCAATTGATATTAATGATCACCGCAGAACTTTGTCATGCTTGTCATAATAATTATTTAATAATTTGTTTGGCCGCACGTATCGCCACGTTCGGCTTAGCATAACTTAATTAAAGTAAACCGTACCTATCCACGGCGTGCGCGAGCGCTCGGCCCAGAGCGGCGACCGGCGCCGGCGCCGGCGCGGAGCCCGCGGACAAGCCGTCAGTCACCATCACACAACACAACACACTGCCAACGACTTACGGCCGTGTTCATAAACGTTCTACAAGACTAATATTTTAACTAAAATGCCGTGTCATTTTGGCATTTGTGTTCGTAAGAAAGGGACAAAGCACATTTTATTTAACAGAGGCAACCACTACTGATTCACCGAATCGCACTTGGCAAACGGCTCGGCAATTTGCATTTTCAGATACCGGTTTTCAGAAATGATAGACCGAGTTGATCATCGTATAACGCCGGCCCTGACGGGTACAGGCCGTACAGGTATCTCCTCATAGACAAAGAGGACATGGTCTTATCACGCTTGGCCAATGCGGTTTAGGGATTTCCCAAATTTCGAGTTTCGAGTACAATATTTAAGTTGAGTATAATATTATTTCCACCGTCTTTCTTCACCACGATAAAATTTCGGGAAACACGAGCCAGACGTTTGCTTTGGAAGACGCACGGCTAAATTACTCAGTTACGCAATCGCCTACTGCCACTTGAAACAAATCTAATGAGCTAACAATTTGACGAAGATGTCACGGACTCGGAAAATAATGCATGTTGTCAAATGAAACGTTTACCAAATGGCACTTCCGATTAAGTAATGATGCCCTTTACTGACGCATTAAAGTGTGATTTAAATAACTATACGAGAATGAATCGAACGACCTTACAGTGCTCAGTGGAGAACAGAGCTCTCAGGCGCAGCTAATTAGATGATAACGAGTTACAAGTTTGTCAGATAAAAAACTAGTGCAATGTTTGCATAATGTCATTTTATTAAGTCAATTTTAATCATGGCGAATTGGATACCTAAGTTGAATTTCTTAAAAATTATAAATAGTGACAATAGTAGGTTCTGTCTCAAGGGAGCAAAATTACATATTTACGGCGAGGGCGGTATATTGAATCTTAAGTGTAACGAGGGATTCAATTCTTAAGGGGCTACCCGAGGTTTTCATCGATTTTTGACAAGTTTTGAATCGTATCACCTACTTTTGTACTACAGATAGAATTATAAATCAAACGGCTATCGGTTCTTCAATCGTTTATCTCCATTTTGGTTGACCGGATTTTGAAACAAATGAACACTAGTTGAATTTTGCAAGATTTATTTAAATATTGGCAAAAAAAAACACTTATTTCGTATCTCTATCGACGTGAAAGATCTAACATATACGAAATCTACATATTTGGGTTCGTAATTCGTACCTATGTGACGTCTCTAAAAAGTGGTCCAGGATTTTAATTTTAAACCAATTAACACAAAAGTTATGGCCAGAAAACCAAGTTTTTTGGTTTAAAACTGTTCAACTTTGATGCCAAATATCTCGAAAACAATAAACTTTGAAGTAAATATGGGATACTATATTGCTTAAAGCCGTTGTTGTTAATATAATAAGCTACAATAAACATTAGAAAACTAAGGGTTTCGGATCGAAGGTCATTGGCGTATGGGAGCCCCTTAACGCCCAAGACGGAAATATTTTTGCTACCAAGTGACTCATATTGATTTTCGCACCTTCTATGTGAATAATTGAAATCCCTTTTTTGAGGAAAACAATGAATACCTGGTGTGAAAAGTATTCATATTAAAGTGGCCAAAAATAAGAGTACCTATAGCTTCATGAATCATGATATGGTTAACAGTTTTATTTATCTGTTTATTTCCTTAATTAAAAAAAATAAATCACAAATATCTTCTAGTATCTTGGAGGGTGAATGCAGAGTGAGGATGAATAGAAAGGGGCAATATAAAAATATGTAAAAAATATGTATGTGTTTGTAACTCTGAAATTCTTTAAGCACAAATTCCACATGCAAGAAATTCCATGCAAGTTTAACTACATTGCGGGGTTTGATAGATAAAACTCAGTATAAATACCTCGGTAACCCGCAATGTAATGAAACTTGCATGCAGATCTTGCATGTGTAAATTGCGCTTTACATTTTTTTTTTACTCTGCAACATTCTGCAGAGTAAAAAGAAGGTATGAATAGCGAGAGGTAATAAATTGTCAGCTATCCTATGGATACAATTACCTATTTGCACACAATTACTTAGGATGCGAGTTGCATTAAATAGGTATGTATTGTAATATTTGTAATGAATGTGTGGTTCTGGGTTCTGGTTTAACTCAAATTATGTAACCGTAAATAATAAAACCTGAATTCACACCATAATCCAATTGATGATTGGATATGGGCATCATCCGTTGTTTCAACTGCCCGCCTGGCACATACAAATAATTATGTACTTATTTAATATATATTTTTATTTATACATGGCTGCTCTCGGCTATCTTCTTATCTTAAAACCTTTTCCAAACAAAACAAGACACTATTTAACGTCAGTAGTACAACTAGGTAGGTCGTAGCCTATAATATAGTGACAACAAAGCCTACTTGGGGGAAGTGGCAGTCAATAACCTCACAGTTCACATGTACGTAAAGCTCAGCATACAACATGTCAGGTTGTTATCTGATAAGTAGCAAATTAGGCCCATTGTTGCAATGCAACCAGTCTGACTCGGCGTACCTATGCAATTAGATAAGATAGGGCAGCAGCGCTTAGGCCGGCCTCACACAGTCGGAATTAGTTACTGGATTCAGAAGCAGCAAATAACTTTCTGTCAAAAATTTAATTTTTGGTACAAGCTTTTGTTGCCAACTGTACTTTTCTGTATACCGTCATCAACTACTCATCATCATCATCATATCAGCCGAAAGACGTCCACTGCTGGACATAAGCCTCCCCCAAAGAGCGCCAAAGTGACCGGTCCTGCGCCACCCGCATCCAGCCTACCCACGCCGCGCCTTCCGTACGTGGCCGCCACTCGAGAACCATTCCGCCCCAACGGCTATCGGTTCTGCGTGCTATGTGCCCCGCCCACTGCCACTTAAATTTAGCGATTCGGAGGGCTATAACGGTTACCTTGGTTCTGCTGCGGATAGCCTCATTTCTGATGCGATCAACGCAAACTCCCAACATAGCCCTCTCCATAGCCCTTTGGGTGACTTTGAGCCTTCTTATGAGGCCCATAGTAAGCGACCACGTTTCAGTGCCATATGTACTGGCAACACACACTGGCCAAAGACTCTCGTCTAGAGACACTGCGGAATATTGGACGTAAAGATGTGCCGTAGCTTCCCGAACGCTGCCCAGCCGAGTCAGATTCGACGATTGACCTCTTTCTCGAAGTTGGACCTACCTAAGTGGATAGTCTGTCCTAGGTATACTTGTCTACAACTTCGAGCGTAAAGTGACCAATTGTAATGGGAGTTGGTACTACATGGGCATTTGATATGATCTTCGTCTTATTCATGTTCATTCTTAGACCAACTCGCTCGGAAGCTTTACTGGGGTCATTGAGCAGATCTGCATCTACAGAGGTGAGTGATTAGTCGCCATTGATGTTTATGCCTAGCCTTCTTCAGTCCAGTCTTGAAAACGTCCTCTAGTGCAGCGGTGAACAGTTTTGGAGAAATAACATCTCCTTGCCTAACTCCCCGCTGCTGCGGAATAGGTTTCGAGTTCTGGTCTTGGAGTCGGGCTGACATAGTGGCGTTCTCGTACAAACACTTCATCACTTCAATATAGCGATAATCAATTGGCACCGCTGGAGAGACTGTAGTACAGCCCAGTTTTCAATCGAATCGAAGGCTTTCTCGTAGTCCACGAACGCTAAGCAGCGGGGGAGGGCAGGTTATACTCCTCAGTCTTCAACTACTCATTGAGACGTTTCTAACGAGCCCAAACTCAACGGAGCTACATCGGTTAAGTACTGAATTCCTATGGCTACCCTCTGTTTCCATCATTAGATCAGCTTGATGGTACCATAATATTGAATTAGCATCCAAACTATACTCAGCTCAATCGGTTGAGGTTAACTGGTTCAAAATTCAGTTCCAAGATTTGTCCCTCACTAACAAACTAACGAACAAGTCAAGTTATATAAAAGCGTGTAATAAAAAGCCAGCCAAGTAAGTGTCGGGCCACGTCCCGTGTAGGGTTCCGTAGTTGCCTGTCTGTCTTGGTTACATCGACACGCGCGCGCCAACTTAATGGTGCGGTTGCGTGGGCCGAATTTGTACGAAAGTTGGCTTTTCCAACTACACATTAAATGTCTTCTTTCTTTGTATTAAGTTGGTTGACTATTACACGGTAACTAGATATGCCTACTTAGCCGTGATAGTTTTCCTTTTAAATTCATTGTATGTACTACTGCTACGCATTTTGTCGCAATCCCAGTAGTACCCAGACGGACATGGCGAAATTATTAGGGTTCCTATGTTGTTGACTATGGAACCCTAAAAAAGGTACATCCTTTGGAATTCTGCACAAAGCACATATTTATCATATTCAATATTAATTCATTCTGCACAAAGTACATGCCTTCAAAACAAAGTTCTTAAGGTTATCTGTACTAATAACATATGGATAAAAATGGTCTGAAATAAACGGATTTGATTCGATATGCCCTTGAATTAATCAGATTATGATTCCGTGACAGAATTTCTTTCAGTGTGTTGTGTTGTGGGCCTTATCTGTGATGTTGCCAAAGAATGGGAGCAACTTTTGATTCTGTTAAGCACCCACATTTAGATTTTTTTTTTATGTCTGTGATTTATTTTTTAGTAGTGCAAACAGCATTGTGAACGGCATGTGGTAGGTTCAAAGTAAAATAAAGTTACATGAAAAAGATTAAATCCATTTAAAGTTTTTTTGAAATGGTAAATCAACAATAATATATATAATTTAATATTTAGTGCAAGCTAAGTTTGAATTAGGTAGTTATTCTTGGAGTTTATATTTTTTTTAACTTTCATATAGATATTGATGCCTGTACATATTTAAAGTGAATAAATCACAAGTCATAATAAAATCGCAAAACTCTACCAGAATTCTGGCCTCTGAGAAATATATGAAACAAAAATTATTTTTAGTAGTACAGATAGATCAATTCTTACTCATACCAGTCATTTATGCCTGTCCTCATAAATCTAGCACATTAAATAGTAAAAAATTGCACAAATATGAGAAAGAATCCAACTGAGCAACTTTACCATACATTTTGAAGGCATTAATAATCAGTTACACAATGGATTTAATAATCAGTTACACAATGGATTTAATAGATAGAATGTATGAAACAAAGTAAAGTGACATAAAAATGAAGAATAAACTTACAAGCGAGGCTAATGAAGGGTGAGTGTTGTCATAAGTGTTTGAACAGGTGCACGACGCACACCAATAGGAATGCGACAAATATATAGTTGCCAATGTCCTCGAGCCCCTACCTGTAACGCACACACAGCAATGGTGACCAAACTACAGATGTAAATTATAATGTTAATGGATCCTACAAAATAGCCAATGAAATCACAGCTTGGTTAGGTAGCATAGGACTTAGAAATGTTTTCGTTGGCGGGACATCATCATGACACATATTTTATGTGGTTTTATCATTTAGAATATATCAAAAGAAGCATGTTTTATTACAAAAACTTTTGTCTTAAGTCAATGGCTGAGATATTGGACCCATCGGATTTGCGAAACACTAGGTAGGTCAGGTTTGTTAGGTAGCTTCAGAAACCTGAAGGGCAAATCATCGAGAAATAAGCGCCCCATGGGGCACCATTGAGACTAATTGTGCTGAAAAAAAAAAAAAATTCACACTTGATTTAAAAAAACTAAGTTTTTTTTTGCATACCCTGCAGTACACCCGACCTACAGCTTTCTCGATTATCTTAGATTTTTTTATTTGTTATGTTGTGGACTCCTGCTAGCCATGTCACCTTGAGTCTGGTCTCTTACCTGGTGATGGTGATGTCGGTCATGGTATCCGCGGACGGCAAGTAGCGCGTGCGCCCCAGCACCGCGCATTTACACCACTAAACTTCACGCATTTACTCAGCACTAAGCCATAACAATATTTTCTCAACAAACCGACGGTTTCCTGCTCAATTAAACTAGTTACACCGAGCGTGACGCGTGATGTTGCTGCCCTGTTGAAATCGATTCCACGCCAATCGTTTTAGCACTTTGAACTTGATTTCGGTAGACTAACTTTTATTGCATCATCACTGTTCCAATAAGTTTAAATAAAGTAATACGACAGACATTCACTACTGCAAACACATCTTGAATTGAACTTTGTTAATTTCGGCTTTGCATATCAGTGGAAATCTTGCATAATAAACACTTCAGTAACCTATCGTGGGTGACTGATAGTGATAAGTGATAACTGAAACGAACTGATTGTGATTACTACCGATTGTGAACGACAGACAATCATCATCAGTCGTGACGAACGTGTCTAGTGAGAAGACGAGTCAATAAAGTAGGACAAATAGACGCAAGTTTCATATAATAAAAAAGGACAACGATTTCGAGAAATCGCTACGTATACGCGAAACTTAGGTCAAGGATGAAGGATCAGCTGCTTGTCAACTGTCAGTTTGACAGTTTCGTATTAAGTTTTGTTAGACATGTAAAAAGCCAGCAAGCGCCACGAGGCGAAGTTAAGCGTTTATTGCATAAAGTTAAGCATTTGAGCCCGAAAAAGATTAAAATTAACTTTTGATGTGAGTCATGAAAGTTATCTTATCAAGATAATTTTTATCATTCCTTAGCCAAGATGGCAGAAAACGGAATACAGGTTCGTCATATCCATCTGTCTGTCTGTCGGGTCTGTCCGTATGTTATAGGCATTCATGGACCTATGATACTCAGGACAAGCTATGGTAATAATAATATTACGTGCGAGTGAGCTGGTAGCATACAAATCTCGATAAGTGTGACAGAAAGGGAAATATCATTAGCTGTCCTTCTCATAGTTCCACTTTTTCTTATTTGCCACAACTGATTTAGTATGAAGTTGTGGCACGTAAACCATTAACCGTCCAAATTGAGTAGGTTGTTTATGGCAAGTCATCAGCCATTTTAAAACCAGTTCTTAATTTAGCTGCTTGCATAGAAGCCTTTCCGTCCCTCGCTGTGGCATCACTTATAGCCTGTCCTGCCCCCCTAGCACACTAGGTTTTATGTCCGATATAAAGCATTTGTCCCTCTTGCACTCGCATATTGGCCAGAATGGGACGAATGCTTTATGTCCGACATAAAACTTACGTACTAGCCCCTCTGAGTATCATAGGTCCATGTAGGCATTTGACTCAAAAAGTACAAGGTAAGTAGGTATCTAAAGTAAGCACCAGTTGAAAACAAAAAAATGTAAACAAACAATGTATTGAATTTGACATATTAAATGTCAAATTCAATACATTGTTGACAGCGTCATAGCCGTGGTAGCTCGGATACTGCATCTACTGGTGTAGCTACGGGACTAATGTTTCGGTAGTCGGTACTCTAAAACCACAACTTAAAACTTTTCGGGCGGCGGGAGTGAAGTAAACAAAAAACGAGTCTGAAATTTTGTCGGATTTTGTCGCTGGGTAACTATTTAATAGATAATATATCCGTTACACATAAAAAATAAGCTATTATTAATTATTTCCAAAATTGTCATTTTTTCCATACAAGTTGTCAGTTCATTGCCTGGACTAAGTTTTGGCTCTACGTTGACCCGTGACCATGGATGTTACGACATATACTTATCCGAAACGTCGGGAGACCTCAGTGAGGTAATTAAATAAGAATATAGAGAATATTATGCTCCAAATACTTTATTTTGTGTCGGGCGGGGGTGGTTTATGTTTGCACATTCCCATTGGTTTTCCCAACATAACATTTTACTTACCCGCTGTCCTATTCGTATCGCCCCAATATATAACAATAAATAGGAAATTATTGGTACGTATAGTTTTAGATTCACTTCACTTCACAATGATGCACACGAAACCAACCACACATCGTATTAGCATTTAGCAACTAAAAAGATTGGGATAGCTACAGATACTACGGAACAATAAAAAGATAAGATAATGATTAAAATAATTATGTGAATGACGTAACTAATTCAATACTTTAGTACACCTACAAGATTCATGAAGAATAAAGACTAAAGACGGCTCGTGACGTATAAGTAAAAAATAAAAATCCTTACCCATTTAGGCAAAAGACATAAAAGTTAAAAATGTTGATGAGATAAAAATAAGTATTCTCTAGTCTCAGTAATTTTCTCAATTCAATAATAACCATACAAACGATTCAATAATAAAAATATCAAACAATATGGAACGCCTAGTTAATATAATTCTCTCGAGTTTTGCGTAATAAGGCTAAGAAATTGCTCACCAAATACGGCAGGCGCACGTAATGGGTCACATTAGATATTCGCTGCGCTTCTATCGACTGGTAATGGCACCTTATTATTTTGAACGTAATTTCGGTTTAATGAAATTATTAAGAAGAAGTTGAACTAAAGCTTTTTCAGCTGACTGAATGTCGAGTTAATCACTGTGTTGATGGCAATTTAAATTGTTCTTTAAGAAGACAAGTTCACATTGAGTCCCAGTGGATACAAGTGGCTACTTAGATACTTACCTTTAAAGGCTCGATGATGCTCATTAGACAAACATTAGAATTGGAAGTGTTCGTAGAGTACGTACCTCTACCGTAACCGCATTCCTTGAGGAGGACCTTGCGTTATTCGAAACCCCTCCTAAATCTCTAAACTGATAATCGGCATCAATCGGTTTCATGCAATGAAATGTTATATATAAGTCCACATTCATGGTCCCGAGCCACGTGATAGCGTCAGGTGTTAACTTATGCAGATTTTCTGGAGGCCCCGAGCACGAACATAAACTGCCGTATGGGAATGAGATGGAGTTCGGATACTTATTTATTCCGACAAGTCTTCTAATGGCACTCGGAATGAGTTCTACGCGAACGGGTGGGCAGGGAACAGCCAGAAGTTGCATATTTATAACAAAGAACTGCGCCTTAACCGTGAGTGTCCGTGAGTAAAGATAGTTAGGCAGGTAATGATTGTTGCGTCGCGTCGACCTGGATGGATGCAGACCTGACTGTCAGCCGCGCCCGTCATGGAGCCGGCGTTCCTGCTGTCGTTCTTCGCGGTCAAGCGGCTGTCGCTGCTCACCGCCTTCCTCTGCTGGAGACCAGGTCCACAAAGTTGTTTATCTTATACTATTAAACTAGCAATATTTGTATGTATATATATTTATAATCACATTCTCGGAAACGTTATAGGGCGAGATGTGAGTCTGTGATAATTCGTTTTCTCCATATTTTCATCCGAGCTGAGCTCGGTCGTCCAGTGACTTGTTCGCGTTAAATATAATTTACTTTATAAACAAAGTTTTAACCGACTTCAATTTAGTACTCCGCCAAGCCACGAGAACATTTCCACATTTTTTTTCCAATTTACCACATGAACTGATTGCCGATAGCAAATGCGTTGATTATTAGAGAAAAAAACCGAATCGCTGTATGTGGGCCGATAAATAAAATTATTAGGTACTCATTGTCTTCACAGCAGTACGTTATTCTTTTGTGTACCTACATAGTATACTCGTATGTTTAAAAGAGTTGTTTGAACTTGGGTTCAACCGACCATGGATCGCGTAACATTATGTAATTCGCAAAACAGTTGGCACACATTTCATCATCATGATACAAGCAGAAAGAAGTCCACTGGAGTACAGAGGGCTCCCCAAAAGAGTGCCACGGTGACCGATCCTGCGCCACTCGCATCCAGCGTACGCCCGTGACCTATCGGATCTGGTGATCATCAGTCCACCTTGGGACCTACGTGCGTCTTCCGCACAAATTGCATGTGACGAGTACCTACACATTAAAATTGACGAAAGTCTTTTACGGAATGGCTTAGAGGAGCAGTCGGCGCTATGGCGCGGCGCGCACAGCCACGGCATGCGGCTGAGCGTGGCGGCCTGGGCGCGGCTGCCGGAGCTGCAGCCCTCGGGCACTCACCGGGAGGGCCTGCTGCTCGACATGACCTGTCCCGGCGCTCAACGCGTACTGGAAAAGGTAATAAGTTAACAAACTGGGTGATGTTGCACTAAGAAGACCATTTAATTGGGCTAAGTTCTTGCCCAAAGAGAATCACCTGCGCCACCCGCCTCCCGCTTTCGCGGATTCCTTCCTTCACTGCGGCACAGCTAGCACAAGCCCGCGCGCAATCTCTCTCTCGAGAGATGGACCAATCCATCTCTTTCTAATTAGAACACTCAAAAAGACACAGTTCGCAGGCGTCTTGTGCTAACCGTGCTGGTCATCGGTGTATCATGGTCTGGCTATGGAAAGCCAACCTTAAGTACGTTGCTTTCCGATGACTAATCTAATCGCGATTCCGACTTTTCATTGGTGACGTAGGCTTCCTCAAACCGCGGTTTCAACGTGCGTCACTCCTGGCTGCTGCTGCACGACGCTCCCCTCAACACCTCCATCCTTGAGTCTTCTCTGGGCGCGGCGCTGATCCTGCCGGACGCTGACGTGGCCTGGGCGGCCAGCGACCGGCTGCTGGATCTGTACCGAGTGAAGGCGGAGCAGCCGCTCGTGGCCACGCCGGTGGACCGGACCGGGGATCTGGAGGCCGCGTGGGCCGCGCTCCCCGCCGCGCCGACAAGGAGGAAGGACCTCCATAATGTGTATTTGAAGGCGTCTACTATTGTAAGGAATTAAGGATGCTTGTTTTTCATTTGTCATTTTTTAGTTAAAGTCGTAAGTGTAGGTGGGTCATTGTCAGTCAGTAAAACAAAAATCGTCTTTTCGGTGGGCAATAGTTAAGGGCTTATGTTTATATATAATATGTTTTTATCGCATAGAATTCTAGAAGAGGCGACGCCGTTTATGCGGATTCAGAGTTCAACCAAAAATTAGGCTTTAAAGCCCTTAACTTTGGCAATGTCCACCGAAAAGACGCGCACCTAAATCTGACAATGACCCAGGTACCTATTTAATAAAATTTGACGAGTCACGTATGGCTATTACGAGCATAAATCCTACTAATATTATAAACGCGAAAGTTTAGATGTTTGTTTTTTTGGATGTTTGTTACTCAATCACGCTTCAACGGCTCAACCAATTTGGATGAAATTTCGCACGAAGATAGTTTTTATCCCGGGTCCAAGCAGACGAAGTCGTGGGCGGAAGCTAGTAGTTAATAATAATCAGGGAATAAGCTCGCTTTTGTGAAACTACATAGTCCTACGCCAAATCTTTGGATTAGGGAGATTAGGGACCAACGGACCCCAGGTGCGTTTAGGGCACTACCGGGAAAAACGCAACGAGTATGTTGATGGTGAATCGCGAAATGGACTACGAGTACAGACCATCCTTCAAAAAAAGTGCGCACGAACTTGTAAACCACGTTTGCTAAATGAAGTCGTTATTATTCTAGTCAAGGTATGTGTTTTAGGTTGTATGTACAGCAGTGAATCATACCTAGGTACCTATCAATTGACGTACTCCTAGACGACCTCTCAATTGGTATGTGTGCGCAGATATCGCAGCCGCAGCACTTCAAGGGCTGGAACGACCTGACGATGCGCCACATCGACACCTTCCCGAAGCTCACGTACCCGCTCATGCTGCTGCTAGCCGAGGATCTGCACTTCAGGTGTTTACACTATCTACAAAAAACTTCTGCATTACTAGCAGAACCTTCGAGCATTACGAACTGTCAGTTGTCAGTAATTATATGGAGAGACAGACGCACAGACAGACAGTCAGACACACTTTCGCATTTATAATATTAGTATGGATTACCATTATATAGCCTTCAGTTGTTTCGCAGGTACAACCTGAAGCAGGTGGACTTGTACGGCGAGAACCGCAACGGCTCGTTCGACGGACTGGCGGGGCAGCTGCAGCGGCAGGAGATCGAGGTCGGCATCACGTCCATGTTCATGCGCGCCGACCGCATCCAAGTGCTCGACTACTGCTCTGAGACCGTCGAGCTCAGGTCACACGTCTATTAAATAACAAACCTCTCATTCTGTGACATTAGCAGGAGTAGGGAAGAATGGCATTGACTACCTACAGGACTTTGCACGACAGTTACCTCGACGATGATCAAATGTGACCAAATTTGATGTGTGGGTGATGAAACTCAAGAAACAGCCAGGAGATAGGTATTACAATTCCCACATGATATCAAAACAAATACCTATAGGGCGGGTTGCACCAACTTACGATGACAGACCGATCAACGTTAAATATGGCGCCGTCCATAAAAACTTGTCAAACTTTCCATACATTCAGATTGTAACGAACACCGCTTACGATTACAGACGGTTTGGTGCAACACACCCTTAGACATTAAACCAACGGCTCGTAAAATGGAGCTTGCTCGTGAACTTCGTGAGTCCAAAACAGGTCTACAGTAGGTACTCATTATTTAACTTATACTCGCAGGGGAGCGTTCATATTCCGGCAACCGTCCAAGTCTTCAATATCGAACGTATTCCTGCTGCCGTTCAGCCGCGGCGTCTGGACGGCCACGGCTGCGGTGATGGCGGCGGCGGCGGGCATTCTGGCGCTGCTGGCGCGGCGGCCAAAACTGCGCGAGATGGACCCAGCGTTGCAGCATCTGTCCTTGGGAGAAACCGTCATATTCAGCGTCGGGACTGTGTGCCAGCAAGGTTTGTACTGTTGTAGGAAAGGGGGGGCGGGGGGGGATAGGTCATCGGCGCGGTGGCTACGTTATGTGGATCCAGTGCTACGAGGTCATACAGGGGGAGTTTACATCGTGAGCCAACAAAGAAGACAACAAGAAGCGGGCCAGGAATATTCGAGACATCTAAATATGAGTAATGAACGAGTTTCTTATAACTTTTAAGCACGGAATATAATTCGGTTGCGCTGTACTCATTCCACGCGTATTCCAGACGTATCTTGCATTGCAGACGTCAGCGATCCCCACCATCGGGTCTAAGATGTTTGCCATTTTATCACTTATCGTTGTGCTGATAAGATCATCTGTCACTCTCGCACTCGCTAACTTGTCAGAACGTGACGGATATCGTACCCACAGCGATAAGTGATAAAATGACAACCATACTACCTACTCCCGCATGACTCGACTCGACTAACTTAAGGCTTTGTCACTCAACTGCGCGACGCCAGTCGGACGCGTTGAGTGCGCGATGCGTGCAGGGCGCGCTGTCTCTCAGAACACGCACGCATCGCGCAGTCTGTGGCGTCGCTAACTTGTTACCGAAGGTACATTTCGATGCGCAGCAGTCGCGTCGAGTGGACGTCCCGCATGAGTCACGCAGTCTGTGTGGACAAGTCTTTACCCCTTACCGCAGGGTTCCACATCGTGCCGGAGCTGGCATCGGCGCGCGTGGTGATGTTCTGCGCGCTGATGTCGGCGCTGTTCTCCTTCACGGCGTACTCCGCCAAGATCGTGGCCATCCTGCAGACGCCCAGCGACGCCATCCGCACTATAGATGACCTCACTCGCTCGCCCATGACGATGGGCGTTCAAGAGACTACGTATAAGAAGGTTTACTTTGCTGTAAGTCTTATGCCGCGTTCGTTCCATGATTTGTTGGGTGTATGCGATTGTTATTTATTTATTTTATTTATTTATTTATTTATTTGGAGAACCAACAGCTACAGAAACATATTGACTATATAGATAAAATACAAAAAGCCAATTACAGGTTCCCACCGATAGCATCGCAGTAAACATTTGTGAGATCACTATTTTTACACTGAATTTGTGAGATTTCCTAACTAGGGGTTACAAAATGTGGAAACTTATGTATTCATTTAACTTAACTAAACAACAACATCATACGGATAGGAACACATTATGATTAACTAAAATTTTGAAGCTACGCTCATTCAAAGTAACTTCTCGTCAATTTACGCCTCACAGCAGGAATATTACTGTTGAATATATCAATATCAAGGTATTTTGTCAGCTTATTAATTTTTTTACAGCCACGAATTAGAAAAGTGTTCTGCCTATACTTACACGGGGCAAAGGGAATAGAGAGAGGGGGATAGTGTCTTTTGGTTCTAGACGGAATATTGAACGAAAGTTTAGCTAATAAATCAGAGCAGTCTACATTTCCATTTATAATGTTTAAAATATAAGTAATATCCGCTAAGTCCCGACGCGTGGAAAGCGGAAGAAGGTGATGCTTTTTACAGATATGGCTGTATTCAGATGATTTGTAAGGAGTTTTCAGTTTAAAGCAAAGATATTTAACAAACTTTTTTTGGACACGCTCAATTCTGTCAATATATGTCTGATACTGCGGGTTCCAAATTTGCGACGCGTACTCAAGTTTGCTTCTAACATAAGCACAAAAAAGTACTTTTATAGTTTTAGCTTGGGTAAAATAATAGGAATTACGTATGATGAAACCTAATGCTTTTGTAGCACTAGATACAACATTATTAATATGTTCATCGAATAGAAGCTTAGAGTCATGTAGCACACCGAGGTCCCTCATAACTGGTACTTTTGATAGTTGCTGATCTCTGAGTTTGTAAGAGGTTTGAGCTGGACAACGTTGCCTCGAGAAGGTTACGGTGAAACATTTAGATGGATTGAGCTCTAGCTTATTAGAATGACAATACCTATCGAGACGCATAAGGTCTTCCTGGATTAGGATAGAATCATGCACGGTTTTGACTTTGGCAAAAATCTTCATGTCGTCTGCAAAACAAAGCAGGTTGGTATGGATGAAGCAGTCGCTAATATCATTGACATAAATATTAAAGAGTAATGGGCCGAGCAACGATCCTTGGGGGACGCCGCTGGGGACGGTTACCCAACTAGAAATGTAATTATTAATGACAACAGCTTGAGATCTATTTGCAATATATGAAGAGAACCATCGTAATAGGTCTCCGCAGATGCCCATTTTATGTAATTTAGAGATTAGCAAGTCGTGGTCAATCCTATCAAATGCCTTGCTATAGTCCGTATAAATAACGTCTACCTGACTACCGCGGGCCATCTCATCTGAGACATAATCATTGAGAAGAGTTAAATTAGATATAGTGGATCTATGTTGAAGGAAACCATGCTGGTTAGGGCTAAAATAGTTTTTAAGAGCCTCATTAACCTGAATGTATACTAGCTTTTCCAGTAATTTTGAAAGTATACATAGTTTAGAGATTGGCCTATAGTTAGTAACTTCCGTTTTTGAACCTTTTTTATGTACAGGAGTAATAAAAGCTGATTTCCATATCGAAGGAACTGTACATTCTGCAAAAGAGCGGTTAAATAGTAAAACTATAGGTTCTATGATTGATTTCGTGCAATTTATCAGGAACAGGGCAGGTACATTATCTGGTCCAGCTGATTTTGATGGATCAAGTTGTAATAAGAGCTTGGTAAGCAGTTCAGGATTTACCTCAATGTTAGATAAGTGGGCGATAGGGCTACAACGGCCCGCCGCATCGATAGCTGCATTTTGACTAGTACTTGGTGCCGAGAATGTGGAATGGAAATAAGCAGAGAAAGCCTCGCATATGTCAGCTGCGGTGTTGACAAGTCGGTCACCATATTTAAGACTGCTTGGTACGCCATGTGAGCTAGAACGCGACTTAATATAAGACCAAAATTGCTTTGGGTCTTTGGAAATGTTACCCTCGATGCGGCGAACATATGCAACAAAACACTCCTGTTCGAGTTTCTTAACTCTATCTCGCTGCACATTAAATGAAATTAAATCGGATTTATTGCCATATATTCTGATTTTTTTGAAATATTTAAATTTCTCCCTAATCGCTTTTTTCAGGGAGGCGGAGTACCAATTAGGAAATGAGTCGGTATGAATATTTTTACTTGGAATATATTTGGTTCTGAGTCTAACAAAGGTAGAATATAAGTAGTCAAGTGAGTCATCCAGAGAACGTCGAGAAAATTCCTCCTTCCAATTAACCTGAGCCAATTCGTTATTAATAGAATCATAATCACCTTTGTTATAAAAATACTTAATAGAAGATGCTGGTTTTAAAGGACTAATTACAACAAACCTAATCGTGACTAAAAGGGCCTTATGATACGGATCAATCGGCACTAAGGGGTCCGTACATTCACTTACGTCAACTGAGTCATTTGATAACACGAGATCCAACAGTTTTCCGTAATGATTCAAGATACCGTTAAATTGGCTCAAGTTACAAGTATTTAATTCATCTATGAAAGTACACTCGTCAATACTTATATAATTAGATGGGGACATTACTGAGTTTAGGGGTGTCCACATAATATTACTCATGTTGAAATCTCCAATTATTAAGTATTTATCTGCACCACCTAGCAACATTACTTCGCTGAGACTGTCTAAAAAATTCGACAATTGCTGTGAATAAGAAAAACCATTATTTTGTTTGCATAGATAAAGAACACACATATGTAGCCTAATGGGAGTATTATGGCATCCTTTTAAAGATAAAGTGACCCAGAGATCCTCAGCCGATGACTGGTAGGTAGGTTGCGAAACGACGGTCAACTCCCTTCGAGTGGCAATTATGACACCTCCGCCACGGCTTTGACCAGTTAAAACTGGATCGCGATCTCGCCTCCACACGACATATCGATCATCAAACAGTTCCGAATTCAAAATTCCGTCTAGCAACCACGTCTCCGTCAAAAAAATTATATCATAAGAAGCACAGTTCAAATTACGATAGAAAGTTAAAGTTTTAGAGCGGAGTCCCCTTACATTTTGATAGTAAATGGTAGGATAGTTGCACCCGTTTGTCCTAATATTTGAAGCCATTATTTATTAGTAGTGCAAGAATAGTATTGGAGCATAAATATAATAATTTGGCAGAACACATAATCAGCCGTGAAGAAAATAATAATATGAGATAATGACGTTTTGAGCTGTAACAAGGGTAGATGAATAAAATATCATGAGACATGAGTTTTCTATAAGTGCGATAGACCGAGCAATTAAACGTATTACGAAAACAGTGCGTAAGACAGAGATAGATATATTTTATAGATATATTATTATAGCGAAATCAATGGTTGACTATGGTACTATGACTATCTGTGTGCTGTAATGCTGTACCAATGGTGGTTGCAGGAGAGTACTCAGCCGGCGACGCAGCGGCTGTACCAGCGGAAGCTTCTACCGCTTGGCGACCGAGCCTACCTCAGCGTGGTGGACGGAGTGGCGCGCTTGCGCTCTGGCCTCTTCGCCTTCCAGGTTAGGCTAAGTATAATACCTACACAGATTGTTATACTACGCCGATGAAAAGTAGATGTGACTGCAACCCTCCAAGAGCGAAGTTCATCTCTTCTCCTCTGATATCGCAACGAATCATCGTCCATCGTTGTCTCGGTTGTAACCTAAAGAAGCCCGGAGTCCGCTTGTCCCAAGATTTGTCGAAGGCACTAGTTTTACGAAAGTGACTGCCATCTGACCTTCCAACCCAAAGGGAAACTACACCTCGTTGAGATTGGCCCGACTTCCTCACGATGCTTTCCTTCACTGGAAAATCAACCTACTGTTAAGTATACCGCATGGAATTATAAATGTTGAATTGTAACCCAGGACAGAAACATACCTTCCCCTGTGCAGGTGGAGGAGGCGTCCGGCTATGACATCATCAGCAAGACGTTCACGGAGCGGGAGAAGTGCGGCCTGAAGGAGGTCCTGGCCTTCAAGCTGCCCATGGTGGCCGTGCCCGTGCGCAAGCACTCCGGGTACAAGGAGCTCTTCGCCACCAGGCAAGGAAATCATTATTACGTCACAATTGGCCATAAAGCAGCTATTACCGCTCGCTACGGAAAATCCCACTCCCTGACCAGTGGGAGACAATAAATGTACGTATTGCTGGCCAGCAAGACACCATTAAGTTCCTTATATTAAGCTTACAAAAGCTACTTAGAGTGGCAATACAGTCCCCGCCACTATTAGAAATAAATCTTCTGTTATTTGGCGAAGATCCTCTGAGAGTGAAGGTAGAATGGGACTGTTCCCAATTTGAGTTAGGCGACATTAGATGGCCGCTGTGTCTTATGTGGTATTACAAAAAAGAGTATTCTGTATTCTACCCAGTATTATTAGTACATTTATATATTCAGTTTGGTTAAATTTTATATGAGATCTCAGTAGCTAAACACCTCGATACCCTGTCGCTTTCATCCGTTCGACAACTGCGTACATGGCAATTTACAGGAAGTTAAAGCGATGAATACCTACCGACGATACAAGAAAGTTAGTCAGACGGTACGAGTATGCTTGTAGGTTGCGGTGGCAGCGCGAGACGGGGTTGATGGACCGGTCGCGGCGTATGTGGCTGGCGGCCAAGACGCGCTGTGACGCGGCCTCCGGCGGGTTCGTCAGCGTCGGCATCATCGACGTGCTGCCGGCTCTACATGTACACTTGAACGTGTTGTAGTTAGTAAGACAGTGTCTATAGGATGCGCTGGCAGCGCGAGACGGGGCTGATGGACCGGTCGCGGCGTATGTGGCTGGCCGCCAAGACGCGCTGCGACGCGGCCACCGGCGGGTTCGTCAGCGTCGGCATCATCGACGTGCTGCCGGCTCTACATGTACACTTGAACGTGTTGTAGTTAGTGAGACGGTGTCTATAGGATGCGCTGGCAGCGCGAGACGGGGCTGAGGACCGGTCGCGGCGTATGTGGCTGGCCGCCAAGACGCGCTGCGACGCGGCCTCCGGCGGGTTCGTCAGCGTTGGTTTCAACTGCTACCTGCTATATATACAGTATGTACCTACACTTTCATGGCACTGCATGTACAGTGTACTTGGGAGATCGAGCTTTGCCAGGGCAATGCTGGATCTCTTAGGGGGTTTTATGTGATTTTCATACTCATACTCATATATATTTATTGCAAAACCATGGTTACATAAGGTGGTAGAAATCCTAAATGCTAAGTACATGGGTACCCTGTAAGGTGTGTATTTTCCGAAGAATACGAGTTTTTCCGGAAATTATACCTCGATAGATCCAATTTTCGCCCGCATTAAACCCTGCATTTGCAATTCTCATCGCAATACTGTCATGTTTTTGTCACTTTGTTATTTACTTGCTATTTTCGAAGGAATTTGCTTATTAATAGGATAGGGTTTTTTTTTTCATAATAAACAAGCTCAGAGTTAATAATTTGGTGTTGTGCCAGGTGCTTATCGCCGGCATGGCTGCGTCGGTCGTCCTGCTGGCCTGCGAGCGCAGCATGGCGCGCCTGCGACGCCGCGTCTGCTGTCGCCGACCCGCGTCGCCTGACCCGTCGCCTCGCGCGGAATTACTGTAGTGCTAGTTGGGGTCTAAGTAGGTGTCGTAGAATATGGTGCCATACGAAATAAAGAACTGTAAGAAGTGCTAGTAGCCCCTAGTAGGGCTCTAGATGTAGTAGAGAATCCTCAAAACACATGATGACATACTGCACAGATGGTACGGGCCCCACGCGTAGTTTCGTTATGAGATGTCGAAACCATTGGCAGTCAAGTAGTAATGTCGTAAAGATGAATCCCGCACCTGCAAGATCTACGTAGAAAATAAACAATGTAAAACTTGTTCTCAATTCCTTTATTTTCTCTATTGACTTAATTACTATTTATCAAGCATATTACTATCTACCTTTCTCCAAGACAAGGGTGACAAAGGTGAGTTGGGATTTTGTAATGACGACATGCCTATGTCCAGCAGTGGACTCGTTTCGGTCGATATGATGATGATAATAAACCTCATCATAAGAAAGCTACCAGGTAGATGCAACCATTACAGTCTGCGTACAAACTCATTAGCATCATTATGGAAATTCGTGCTAGAGTCTGGCAAGCGAGTCGTGTCCCTGGAAAATGGCGGTAAATTATAAAAATACGCATGCTGGTAACACGAATGTATGGCGGATTAATAGGTATACTTATGACTGACAGTTTATTTGATAGGTAAAATTGTTGCCATATAAAGAATTTGGTAAAAATGCTGTGGACACGACTCGCTAGCCAGACTCTATATAACGGTTTCTCCTAATAGGCGAGGAGAATCGAGACACTGCTGGAAAATTTAAACGAGCCGTGATAAATTCTCGCCGGTGGAAAAACACCATGGTGCCACGGGACGATCGCAGAAAAAACCGATGCTGCCGGCGAAGCATGGTTGATATTCTATCACTTGTCGCTGTCGATAAGACACCCGTCCCGTTCTGACAAGTGTGCGAGTGCAAGAGCGATGTCTTATCCACAACTATAAGTGATAAAATGACAACCGTCTTAGGCCCGCTGAACACGTCAGTAGCGTTTCAGCATCCGAGCGTTAACAGTTTGTTACACTGACATTGTCTTAAGGCTTCCTAGTAAGTAGAGTGTGTTGTAGCTAGGGTCAGACTAAGCCCGTCAGAGGCACCGGGGCGAAAAACCTGAATGAGGCTACCCAGTGGCTAGAGCGTGACGCAGACCAGCACGAGCAGGACGAGCGCGAGCGCGGCGCGCAGCACGTTGTCGAGGAGTTGCGCCGCCGCCGCCCACGACGCGCACGCGCTGTCCCCCTCCTGCGCACACACGTTTCACATGAATGCTAGTCCAAGTTAGTCGATGAGTAGTTTACACACCACTGAGCCACGTGAGACAAGTCGAAAAATTATGAACGCCGTCAAAATAGCAGCTTCACCGCATCACCTAGAATGATCGTGTTTATGTTAGGTTAGACTATGCATTCGTCCCTTAACTAGTGGTATATACCTAAATGCAAGAAGGACGACTGCTTAATGTCGGACAAACGTTCACGTACTATGCGGGTGATGCAGATGCATATGCACGCAGATGCTTTGCTTTTTAGAGGCACAGAGTTGACATAGCACCAACGGGTAAAGCTCCTTTCTTTGACATCACACTGTTGCACCACTTGCAACACCAGAAGATAAGATGATCAATCAAGAGACATTCATTACCTACTATCCATAGGATCTTTTATATACGTAAACTCGTTCAGACCGATCGGCCGCAAACCGATTGTTTGATGTGGTCTAGTGCAGATCAGACGTGGTTTATGCTGGTATACTCGTATTGTGTATACAACGGTTTACCTGCGGCATGGTAGTGACGCACACGCACCACGCGGGCACCTTGGCGAGCAGGTCGCGCAGCAGCGCCGGCGGCGGCGGCGGCGGCGGCCGCGGCGCGCGCGCTAGTCGCGCCAGCAGCGCCGCCGCCGCGCTCGCCGCGCCCGCCGCGCCGCACACGCCCGCCATGCTCGACAGTGTGCGCGGGCTTGTGGCCGAACCTGGCAGCCGCAGCAACGCTGACACAAGCCTGGAAAAACAAAAAAAAACATTAAAAGTTAACCCTTCAGCTGCAACTATATTTGACAACACTGCCTGTAGGAGGAATGTTTACTTACCAGAGCGCAGCAGTGAAGGCAGCGCACGCACACAGCGAATGCCTCTGCTGCGGCGGCAGCACCATAGCCGTCACCAACATGAGTACAGCCGCGGCTAGCACGGCGCTACTGGCCAGCGCGTGCGCCGCCGCGCGCCGTCGCAGCGTCACGCTCCACGTCAGCACGGGCTTAGTGCCTGTGCTGTCTTTCTGGCCAGACACGGACTCGATCTCCCAGCTCCCAGCCTCCCATACCGTGGCGTACTAGAACGTGACAATACCGGGGCTGTAGACAGTTCAATTGGAGCATCAATAGATCTGATACACCTAGAGCCAACCTCGGTTGCCCTGGTGATAAAATTTAACGTTTTTAAGTTAGACTAACTTAAAAATGATAAATTGTATAATGTGCTTAGTAAAGAGTGACTCGCTAGGCTAGACTAGCCATTCCCAGCACATTATAATATAGAGTGTACGAAAAATGGAGTGTGAACCGATCGCAAGAGCATAAAAGGTAGGTATCGTGTTATGATAAGAAAAAACTAAGAGAAAAAAAAATTAAGCGATTTTTTTAGGGTTCCGTAGTCAACAAAGAACCCTTATAGTTTCGCCATGTCCGTCCGTCTGTCTGTCCGTCTTCGACTTAGCTCAGTAACCATAACTCCTAGAAAACTGTAATTCGGTATGGGTATAAATCAATTACGCCGACAAAACGGTACAATAAAATCTAGAAAATGTTTTATCTTAAATACACACCCTCCCCTACACCTAAAGTGGGTATGTAATTTTTTTTTCTCGTTAAACCCATGGCGTGTTTAAAAATATTATGGGTTTCCTAAAACCACTTTTCAAATCAGTAATTCGTTCGCGAGATATTGGGCTTTAAAGCCATAATTTTTGTTCGTGTCATACTGGGAATGTGAAAAAATTCGTGGTAGCAGTACATAATGAATTTAAAAAAGGAAAACTATCACAGACAAGTAGGCATAAGTAGTTACCGAGTAATAGTCGACCAACTTAATGTGTACTTGGAAGGAAGGGTACGTTACGTAGGTATTAGAAGATCGAAAATTTAAATATCGACAGTGAAAACATCGAAGTACATAATATCGAAAATCAAAATATCGAACGATCGAAATATCTAATGTTATTATATCGACGTCTAAATAAATGTCTTTCTACATTTATTTATACAAAATACAATTGAATTTACAGAATATACATGTCACACAATAGATTAAAACAAAACAATACATTAAAATAAGAAACCTAAGCCTAAAATTCCCTACTAATCTAAACTAAAAACTAAGTATCGAATAACCCGCCCCGCGCCACTCCAGGTGCAAAGGTTCCCATCACGCGAGCCGCATTGCCGCGCTGCACAGCTATGGCTAGCCTTTGCACCAGAAATGACCCAAAGCGGGGATCCAGGCCTCTCTCCTGCAAACGACGCCCCACTCTACGACGTGACGTGACGTGTCTCTCTGACGTCTAATTGGTCGAAAATACAAATGCCGAACGGTTGAAATATCGAAAGTACAGAATATCGACCATTATGCAGGCGATATATTAAAATTTCGAATGACAATATATCGACCATTGAAATGGCGACGCCCAAATAATCGAAAAGTAAAACGTCGAACCATCAAAATAACCAACATCATCGGGGGATATCCCTCCCATCGTTAAAATTATATGTTTTTTTTTACTGCGGGGGGGCTTTGCCCACCGAGCCGCCCCTTTTTCTAGCTGCCCTAACCTAATCTTCTATATTATATACCATAGTATCAACAGTAGCCGGTTTTTTACCATTTAAATGGAGCGTTGGCCGACTGGGGCAACCACTCCATACAAATGTAAAAAAAATCGTGTCAAAAAAAAATATAATATATTAGTTTTTTTTTTATCAGAATACGATACCTGTTATGCCCATGATCGGTTCACTCACACCCCATTTTTTGGTACAATCTGTGTACAGAACCCGTATCATGGTCGGCCTTATCATTATCACACGATAAGTGACAAGATAGGAGCGTGGTCTCGTTCTATCGAACGGTGTCAGCCAGTGACGGACGCTCTATCCTATCACTTATCGTGTGATAAAGCCGACCACGATACGGGGTCAGTCAAAGTTAACTGTCATCATAATCCCTACAAGTAGTTATGCGTGCCACTGCTGGGCACAGGACTCCTCTATACTTGAGAGGGAATAAGCTGTAGTCCCTGCGCTGGCCCAGTGCAGGTTGGAGACTTCTCATACCACCCTTAAGTATCCTTGCACGTTATGCCGGTTTCCTCACCGAAAAGCTAATGGTAAGTATCAAATGATATTACGAATGAAAATCTCTCGACAAGTGCGAGCCAAGATTGTGGGTTCGACCTACAATATCTGTTGACAGTCACACGCTTGAATCACTAGACTAAAATCGCCTGACTAAAATGACTACGCGGATTTAAGGCATTTTATTACGGAGCGAAGTAAAAGTTCGTGTGTCAGTTTCACTTCAACGTGACAGTTTTTTCGAGCTAATGAGAGTTTTACGGCTAGTTTGGTAGCCCTTAGTAGGATTACACTTTCAGCAACAAATTAAACTGAGCATCACCAATTATCAAAAGTCATTATAAGGCGGGCGGAGCTAATCCAAGTTTCCAAAAAGTCGTCATGCCAGTCTCGAGTGGAGTGGAGTCCCCAACAAAAATGAAATATGATGCTCGTTTTGATCGTGTTTTTTGTGGTACCCCTTGTGCCCAACAATATCAAAACCAATGAATGTGTGAGCGCCGTGACACAGCGTCTACGCTATTTCTATATCAGTATTTATAAAGAAAAGTGTTCTTACCTTAAAATCATCAAGTTCCAGAGCAATTTCATCCGCAGTATGTTCTCTAGAACCAAATATAAACATCGTGGTCTGCTTGTCCCTCGGCCAGTCCCGAAGGTCAATGGACAGCGGCACAGCCACGTTGATACGCGTGATCCACAGAATCTGGAAAATGAGCAGTTGTTTTTGGAAAGTAGGTAAGTTAAACTTGAACAGTACCAGACGCACTTGGCGTAGCTGCCTAGAGTAAAATGTGGGGTTAGGAGATGGCATCGAAAGAGGTGATCCCAACTGCCTAAGACTGAAGAACATTTGAGTTGGTATAAGTACAGCTACTACTTTTTCGTTGAAATATGCTTGTCAAATGAAAACCTTTTAATAGCCTATTATGCATACTGCTATTAGTAGATTTGTGGGGCTTGGCTGCTGACAGGGACAAACCCTTCATCATTCAGAAAAAAAAATAAGAAAAATGGCAAGAGCTGCTCCCGATACGCCGGCTCGCCAGCTATTTGTCGACTTTAGAGTCCTAACACTTCCCTCGAGATTCATCCTTGAGGTTGGCAAATACGTTTGGCAGAATTTGTAGGTATTCCCAAGGAGGAAATGGACCAGCGGTCGTTTTCAGGATAGAAGGCAGCATGACCTAGAGGTGCCAAGACACCGACTCATGAAAACGGCCACCGGAATGTCTTCTCCTGTTCAAAAATAGACTTAAGGTCTTTAAAAGAACCAACAAAATCCTGACGGTTATCTATAGTTAAATCGTCCAGATTATCTAAAGAATCACTAAAACGATGCAAGGAAGCGTCAAGAATTTGCTCCCTGCCAAACATCAAACAATTAGGAGTATAGTCTGTAGCAAAGTTGACAGAACCATTTAAAGTATTAAAAATCAAAAATGGCCGAGATATTGTATTTTATATGCATTGGAGACACAGGTAATAAAACCGTATCGGAGCACCCCAATATCCACGTGGTCTGCCCTACCCCTAGAGTATATATAAAAATCGTGCTCCGCTCCGCAGCTTATCCGGCTTGCTGGTCGCTAGCGACCAGCCTCAGCCGCTCCGCTTTGCACGGCTCCCGCGCTTTGTCACGCGAGGGCGAAAGGGCTGCTCTCCCCGCAGCGCCGGAGCTAATTAAGGCGGAGTCCTGTCACTGTCCAGTCGACCATGTTACAGCGTTTTAAAATTCGGATATTAAGTACTTAATTCATGTTTATTAGCTACGGCAAGGATCTTAGACGTTGGGGGTTGTTACTACGTTACATTTTATAATGCCATTCAATATGTTGCTAAAAATATGGTATGCCAATCAATACAATTCACGAATACTGATATGACATATTAATAAAAACTCAGGTAATAATTTGCCTTACAATAATTTATCAAAACAATAGTTGCGAAATTATATCAGTGCTAAAACTATATGTATTATGTTGCTAAAAGTATGTTATGCCGTTCAATACATTTGACAAATACATAAATGACGTATTAAAAAAATCCCTGGTAATAATTTGCCTATCAATAATTTATCAAATCATTCGTTGGGAAATGATATCAGTGCGAAACGTTGAGTTGGGAAATAAAACTACGCCCAAATAAAAATATGGGATAAATAGTTTGGGAGTAAAAAATTTGCTAAATAATTTTCGCCGAAACATTAGTGAACCGTCCGAGTTGCTTATAAGCTGATGATCAGCACAGACTAGGTGGAGTATAATATGCGCATGCGCAGGGTGGCTGGCAAGAGCTGGATGAGATTAGCCGCAGATCGTGCTCAGTTGCGTGTACCTAATTGGAGAGGCCTACGTCCAACAGTGGACTAAGTCAAAGTCAAAGTCAAAGTCAAAGTCAAAATCATTTATTCCATTGACATACAATATGCACTAGAATATGTCTTGTAACTAGGTTTAGGTTTACAATTATGTCAATTTGAGATTAGTAACCTTTTATAATTTTAATTCAGAGTTTAATATACAATTGTATTCACTAATATTCTATAATTTAAATTTGATGTCATAGTACTCTTTTATATTATACAGTGCATTTTCAGTTAAGATTTGTTTAAGGTACGACTTATATTTAATGTCACTTAGTATGATAACAGAGTCAGGTAAATGGTTATACAATTTAATGTTCTGATAAATAAAACATTTTTTAGATTTGGCTAGCCGTACATTTGGAAGGCAAAGTTTATGTCTATTTCGTGTAGGGTACTTATGAATATCACATAATTTCTTGCTGCCACTGAGGTGTTTGCGAGCATATAATAAGTTTTTATAGACAAATAAAGAGTAAAATGTCATTATGCCACTTTCTCTAAAAATACTTCGGCAGGTCTCTCGTGCAGGAACACTGTAAATATTCCTGAGTGCCCTTTTTTGCAATATGAAAACTCTAGACCCCGTTGCTGCATGTCCCCATAACAGCGCTCCGTAAGACATTAGGGAATGAAAGTAGGCGTAATAGACCGACTTACTAGCTTGGACACCGCACAACTCCCTAAGGCTGATAAAGCAGATGATAATGGTGATACGGACCTGTGAGTCGGCGGTGAGGCGCGCGCGCAGCGAGCCGTCGGCACCGGCGCCTGCCGCGCCGTTCAGCAGCTCTATGTCAGGAAGCCAGAGACGCTCGGCGGGAACCAGGACGGAGTCGCACTCCCACTCCGTCGCGTTCCAGGATAGGCGGGGGTCTTGCCAGCTCTGGAAATAATAGTCAATCATATTAAAGTTGACTACTGAAGAACTACAGACCCATCTCACTTCTGAGCCATGTCTATAAGCTGTTTTCGAGGGTCATTAATAATCGTCTCGTACGCAGGCTAGATGACTTCCAGCCTCCCGAACAAGCCGGTTTCCGAAGAGGCTTCAGTACCGTAGACCACCACACGCTCCGTCAGGTTATACAGAAGACCGAGGAGTATAACCTGCCCCTCTGCCTAGCGTTCGTGGACTACGAGAAAGCCTTTGATTCGATTGAAACCTGGGCCGTACTACAGTCTCTCCAGCGGTGCCAAGTTGACTATCGCTATATCGAAGTGCTGAAGTGTTTGTACGAGAACGCCACTATGTCAGTTCGACTCCAGGACCAGAACTCGAAGCCTATTCCGCTGCAGCGCGGAGTCAGGCAATCTTATTTCTCCAAAACTGTTCACCGCTGCACTGGAGGACGTTTTCAAAACTCTGGACTGGAGAAGGCTAGGCATTAACATCAACGGCGAGTACATCACTCACCTTCGGTTTGCTGACGATATAGTAGTCTTGGCTGAGACCATGGAGGACTTAAGTACGATGCTCGATGACCTCAGTAAAGCTTCCGAGCGAGTTGGTCTAAGAATGAACATGGATAAGACGAAGATCATGTCAAATGCCCATGTAGTACCAACTCCCATTACAATCGGACACTTTACGCTCGAAGTTGTAGACGATTATGTATACCTAGGACAAACTATCCAGTTAGGTAGGTCCAACTTCGAGAAAGAGGTCAATCGTCGAATCCGACTCGGCTGGGCAGCGTTCGGGAAGCTACGGCACATCTTTTCGTCCAATATTCCGCAGTGTCTCAAGACGAGAGTCTTTGACCAGTGTGTGTTGCCAGTGATGACATATGGTACTGAAACGTGGTCGCTTACTATGGGCCTCATAAGAAGGCTCAAAGTCACCCAAAGGGCTATGGAAAGGGCTATGTTGGGAGTTTCTCTGCGAGATCGCATCAGAAATGAGGCTATCCGCAGTAGAACCAAGGTAACAGATATAGCCCTCCGAATCGCTAAACTTAAGTGGCAGTGGGCGGGGCACATAGCACGAAGAACCGATGGCCGTTGGGGCGGAAAGGTTCTCGAGTGGCGACCACGTACCGGAAGGCGCGGCGTGGGTAGGCCCCCCGTGTCGTGAATAGTCATGATTCACGATAGTATTTACATTGATGTTAATAATCATGTCTCAAACAGCCGATTTATTTCATGTAGCAACACCCACAATCTTTTTATAACAATGTTGACGGGTAGGCGAGTTGTCACAGTTCTTAACGGCTATATTGCGTACGAACAGTTAAGTGCAGATTTGTAGTGTTAGATTTGGAGGAAAACCAGGGTGAGCTCTTTCCATAATCACTTTCAATGCATCCTATGACATTGTAACGATTTGGTTCATTTACACGTGGGTTCACGTGTTTACACAGCTCGGACGATGATTGTTCATGATGTGATGTATTTATGTGCGTCCACAGGTCTTATTCTATTTGGGAGGCGTGACGGTATATTATGTATATGAATAAGGTTTTCCTACATGTCACGTACATGCGATAACACAGTTCTTAGTCGTGGAGTTCTTTAGTGTGAAAGGATTAGTAACAAGTGTAACAACAAGGGTCTCAGGTTCGGTAGTTTCAGCCTCAGACCATGTCGTCATCAATCAAGGGTGCACCCGGGTAATTATAACTGGAACAATATAGTGTGTGAATTGGTACAGTATCAGTCGTGTGGTAAGGGATGTCTGTAAGGGGAGGTGGAGGACATTCTCGGGGACGAAGGTCCCCACATCTCAGATGGAGCTGGTACGCATAAGGCGGCAGCTCATATGTCAGATATATAAAGGATTCCGGAAGCTGTATGTGTAGGTTCATAGTTGCATATATGCTAATACAGACACCTAAGCTAGAGTGCTATAGGTACTATTTCGCGGCCATGAGAGTGACCAGAAGTGGCTTCGCGACATGGTGGAGGTGCTGGGATCTAAACCAGTCTTAGCTTAGTTTGTTTATGAAATTAACACTTTATTTGCCCCAGCTTCCTGATAATACAATGTAAAATGTACCATGCGCATGATGGACTCAAAAGCAGATTACTGTTCATAAAGTTAAACTAAAGATTTAAAACCATCCATGAGAAGAAAGAGCTTATCATTAGTAGAAACGTGTCTTAATCGGTTTAGTCATTTCTGACTTTACACAAAACATACATAAGAACATCAAATTGCTTTGTATTATGTCAGTAGATGTTACTTATATACAAAGGTGACGGTTAAAACCAGGTTTTTTAACAGAACAATAACTTTAATCAATATTTAGTGTGGTGCAAAAATTTTAGACTTTTTAGACAATATAATTAAGCTCCCATACAGTGCATTTCAATATTATGTTACGATAAGTAACGATATGGTTACTGGCCTAAAGAAATTATATGGCAATTAAAAAGAGTTGAAACCATTTGTATTTTTTATTGAAACAATGGCAAATTATGGGATTATATTACTAATATTAATATATCCTACACTATTAAATGAGCAGCATTGGTATATTTATTTGATAATCAATGATTTTTAGAAAACAGCGTAAAGGATTTCGATATTTATTTACTGCATGACTTTACGGGGGTGAAAATAATCACCTCGTTTTCTTTGTAAAAACCAATGAGCAAGGCCCGGTCTTCCAGGTACTATATTTGAAGGTTGCGTTTTTATGGAAAAAAAAAATGAGCTCAACATTTTCTGGTGAATCGGATTAATTGTCCTGATGGCAGTCAAGACGTCAGATGGTCAAGAGTGGACGAACTTAAGAGACTATTAGCTAGCAGGCACAAATAATAAAATGCTAATGAGTTTTTTCAATTTGCCGATGCCGGTAACACTTTACCTTTTGAAATAATCTGTGGAGTGGAGGAGGAATATTTAGACGGTATACTTATCTTTATGTTATTCTCAAGTTTCGTTTAGATTTGATCAGTGTATTTGTTTCTAGGTATTTATTTTTATTTTTATTATTTAAATGAGAAGAATGGGAGCAACCTGGGAACTTACTTGTTTGTTGTATTAGTTGGATGAGGCTTTGGTGCCGATTCACGTTTATTTCTGTGATTACTGTGAAATCAAGAAAGTGTCATTTATTGACACTTGTGATATATCAGACGAACGGTGGTAAAGAATTTAATGAAGTGTCAAGTATTATAAATCGCATAGTGAGTCGTATACTGTGTGGGGTCTGGTGAATGTCGTGATGCTTGACGAAACACGGGATGTAACCATATTATCAGTATGATACACAATAGTATACCTATTCCAAAAAAATGGTTGCAGGTGGCCCGGCCCTCATGTACGAGAAAGTTAGATGCACTAGGTTCCTATCAATTGTTAGGTGGCAGAAAAAAAAAATATTTATTACAAAACATCTTCATCACATATCCATCACGCGATAGATTAGGTGGAGTCTTGGAATATAAATCAATTAAGATTCATTGGATACGTTGAAATATTGTAAAATGCTCTATTGACTATATAATCAGTAGGTATTAATCATTCAAATTTTTCCCATCATAGTAGAAAGAAAAATTAAATCGTAAAATTACCAACATATGAATCATGAATATATACACGCGTGCCATAGCCGTAGCTATTTGGTAAATACAACAAGATCTACACCTAGAAGTTGTAAACACTTACCTTCGTCGACTCCGATACTATACTCTGAATCAGGATCTAAAATGGTTATGTAAAAGGTTGATGTTTCTGTTAATCCGTTACTTACAAAGTAGTTGTATGAATTCTTGTATAAGTATATTCAATTCTGACTTGAAAGTAGAAACTCCGATAACTCACGTGACTTTGTCAAGTGATCTCAAAGAATAACATTTGGTAGGTGCAACCGAAAGTTCGGCTCATGGGTAGAATACGTTCAGACTCGAGCATCATCTAATGTTATGGCTTCGGTAATGTTAAACAAAGATTTACTAATCCGGACTATTTTAATATTTCGTAATTGGACTTTCATACAAAGGCAAATATTAGATTTCAGGTTATAGATTATTTATTGATAAGTGCATCACATTTACAAGCCTAAATACATATCATTTACAGTTTTTGAACCGTGTTAGGGTCAGTGATACGCAAGGTTCGCTTTGGACAGATCTACCCATTGAATTAGAATCCAGTGAAAATTACTGAAATAAGCGTTACTCAAGTTACTGGGAGACAATATAGATGCGATTCTAGACAGTGTGTAGCACGTAGCGGACAGCCTTTCACATACATAGTCAATCTGTGATGGTGAATGAATGGTGTTGTTGGTGGTTATGTTTAGTAAGCTATGTTTTGTTTGAACTGCATTAGTGTAAAATGCATAATGTTTATTATCAATCAGCTTTATCAGACACAGTCGATACACGATGGGGAGGCCGATGAGTCTAACGCCTCTCTAGGAGGCAAATCACAGAGTGTAGGTACATAATGCTGCATCTAGCACTTGGTTTTAACAGCTCACAATCGAGTTCAAAGCAGTGTCTAGGAATATGGCTAGTCGCACACCTAATACAAAGCCCAGAAGGAGCACTGAACTTTGTTTGTGATTGGACCGGTTTCCTCACGATGTGAACATCAGAATCCTAGGTTATGTGAATAATTTCAACATGTCACCTTGAAAAATACGTCTTATCCCTAATGTAACTAAGCATCATTCGAGCATATATATGTATAGACACGCGCAGCGGGCGTTGGATATATTGCAAACATGACTTTAGACTTGAATCTGAAATGGAAAACATTCGTTAAGGAAAACAAATAATGCAGTATCCTGCAGACAATGATCATACTCAATGTAATATCGTGACAACAGCTCAGAAAACTCGAACTTGTAAGTACATTAGCAGACAGATAGCCTCGGAGCCGGAACAACTATATTCTAGACAAGATTGCTGCAAGACTGACCACCAGTTATTAGTGTTACCTCAAGAAGCTAAAGTTACGAAGCACCACGCTTCCTTAATCAGAAAAATGTCAGCAACTGGCGATTAGTAGCAGAAAGAGATCAAGGATGACAGTCCTATTTCGTGTGCACAGTCGCAGAGCAGCATCTCATGTCAGACGCATGACACTTCATATTGTTAATTCTTCTTAGTGTTTCTCTACCGAAAGGTAGAGAAACACTAAGAAGAATTACACACAAGAACACAGTATAAAAGAAATTTTATACTTAGTTTTTCAGTCGGTTCTATATTCGTATGTTTTATAGTCAGCATAAAGACCGGTAGAGACAGATATACCACATACTTTAATTTAATAAGCCCAGTGGGTGAGTGGTCTGCTACGTCTACGTGCACGTCAGTTCAGAGATATCCCGATTTGATCTTCAGTTCATAGAGTTTTCTCTAACTCAAACGCACTGCTCATCTCAGTCCAATTCAATTTTGGTTGAAAGCTTTAATTTTGTAACTAACTTGTAAGAAATATAGAATAGAACAGAATTAATTTATTTTGGAACAACAACAGTAATACACATCACATAAGGCTTAAATCTAGAAATGGAATTTATTGTTGCTTCTATAAAGGACTCCACTCAGGATGAGTCGAGACAAAGAGTGCAACGATGCTGATTTTCAGTGGATCCGATAAAATAAATATATGGATGTCTCAAGAACTCAGAAACTCAACAAACCGTCAAAGCAAAGAAGGTCCAGTTCAAGACTTAATTTTCTAAAATCAGAAACACGATCGTCAAAGGAATTCAACACTAACTAAAGTAACTAAATACCTGACCATCCCCATGTTACTATAAGTCATAAGCTTCATATGGCGAACATGCCTTGCGATATGAATATACCTGATGCCCGTCGCATAAGCTGACGCCAACAGTATGCAAGCATCAAAGGAATTTATGCGTTAATAGGCTAGGGTTTAACAGGATGTATTGTATCGTTTGAGGTACCTTCCGAGTTGATATATAATCCTATTGTGGACAGCTACGAGCTAGAATTCAATCAAGAAACTTTCTTCAATCCATCCTAGAGCAGCTCTTCAAATGGTACTTAATTACAATTAATACGTTTTATATATTTTGAAAAGGCGTTCGTCGGTATCTCGGGAGGCAGTTCTCAGACAATTATAGGTACCCGTGTTCTATAGGTATATGCGTTATGGATCTCATTATAAACGACATCAAAACCATCACCTTGGATATTTTTTTAGAGCAACGATTGTTGTTCTAATCTTGGGAACTGCAGAAAAACTAGTGAAAATCTTTGTCTCCTTGATGAAAACACTCAGAAGAGATATCATGCGTGCACGGCAATGATAATGACACTAACAACATAACGTTATGTCGACGGAAGTTTTAAAGTAGCTCCAATCAAAGACAAACTTCTCAAAACCCGTCTGTGATGGTTCGCAAAAAGAGAAAAATACCGTAATATCGACAATATCGTTATCATTGCATTAAGGCTTCCCGAACACCCGAGATGAAGAGCTAGACCAAAATCCACGTGGTAGCCCAATATTAGAAAAGATGTAATGTAAGGAACCTGGTCATATATGAACAGACAACCCAGAATCGATATCGCTCTAGTGCAAACTGACAAGGATACCTGACCTTACATAGATGGTAAAAGATAAGAAAAATAAATTGAGAAGTGTACTTCCATATAAGTGTATACTGATAGTAAATGGTCGGTATTCAATATAATATTCAATATTGGGCGATCAACAGGCAGCATTAAAAATAAGCTACCATGTTAGCGAGCGGGCGTCACACTATTTGACTAAATTCGGAATGAATACAGTAGGAGAATAATCTCTACAAACATAGATAAGTAACTGAGATTTATAAAATCTGAAAGATTCGAAAAACCACTATAAGGACCAAACTGATCCAAAGCTCATAATGAAGTATTTCCGTATACCTAGTACGAAGACCTGAACGTTGCGTTAGATGTCGCAAACACTATGGAATGCACGTCACACCAAATGTATATAAACTCGGAATCATACAGAGACTATCCATCGATAACGAATGAAATACGAACTGCTGCAAGTGACACTTAGTTAATAGCAGGCGTTAATTTTATATCGTTAACTTTTATTTGTAATATCCGAGAAATAAGTTACAAAATAATTTAATTTAGTCACTGATGTTATTTTATAGACAATGTTGTGACACAGTGCTTGATTATGAACTAAAGAGGTGGAGTTGTATAGCGAATAGTTGAACTAATTAAGCATTAATAATAACCGATACACTATGGGATTGGACATCATGTGACATTGCACGGTCATAACAAGTGTTGTACCTATGTACTGGCGCCTATTGTCCATGTGCGAGGATTGAAAATAAGCAATATTCAGTCTCCGAAACATGCATATCGCTTAACATCTCATCGAAAAATCACATGTTAAAGAACAGTCGCCGTACAAAAATGGCTCCCTCGGTGGCTCTTGGCAGAGGTAAAGAATATGAGGAATACAAGAAATAGTTGAAAATAATGATTTTCATGCCTTCAGCTCAGAAACAAAGTGTTTATTTAAAACTCAACCAATTTAATCACGTAGCGAATAGCGATACTCAAAATGATGACTTTTAGTATCCCTCAAAAATCATTCATCAATATATCATTGGTACACTTTGGAAGTGCTCAGAATACTGGTATGGCAGTGCTCAAAATAGCTTCACGGTCCTCAGAACAGTTTTGTGACGCTCAGAAGCCTGAGTTTAGCGGTCCTCAGAACAGTTTTCGTAGGGCTCAGAGGCCTAGGTTTAGCGATCCTCAGAACAGTTCTCGTAAGGCTCAGGAGCCTACTCGTAGGTTAAGCAGTCCTCAGAATTATTTTCAAGAGTCTCAGTGGCGTAAGATAAGCGGTCCTCAGAATAGTTTTCATGGTGTTCAGAATCCTGGTCTTGGCAGTCCTCAGACTCGAGCACAATTTTCAACACAGTTTGCAATAGTGCTTCAATTTTTCAATACACGAATGTTTTGCACCGTTTCTTTGGAAATACTCATTTAACACTGCTGGTTTTGCTTGACTCGACCACTGATCACCGTTGTAGATACTACTGTCATTGTTGATTTAAAACGTATATAACTGCGCATAAAAATAGGAAAGATCCGATAAAGAAGTAGCCAGATATATACAGTGACACCTTGACATAACTGGGACTTAAAGGGACCGGCAAATGTGTCTCGCTTAAAGAGGTATTCCACTTATCCAGTGTCTTAATTAATGTCTGTCTCATTCACAGAGGGTTCCATTAATACAGGTGAATCAAGAAATAATGTTTGTTATAAAGGTGCGATTTTTAAATGTTAATAAAAAAAGTTAATAGAATAGAAAAGAATAGAATAGAAATGTATTCGGATAACACATCATTACACATACATTCACAATATAATGCACCTTAAGAACTAACAAATAGGGATGTGCTACCGAAAAGGTCTCCACTCAGCAATGCAATTGACACAGCAGTGCCAGCGGCGCTGGTTTTCTGTGGATTCAGCGAGGTGTGCGGGACAGCATGTTGCGCGACTCGTATTAAGGCCGGTATAAATACATAAAAATTACAAACAAGATAGTATTGAACACATATAAGATATAAGTTTATAAATAAAATTGTGGTTAAATTAATTTCTCTCTAATAATAAACAGAAATAATCAAGCACGTTTTTATGAACAGTACAAAAACGCGTACAGAATCAATCAATCAACAAACACTGTTATTTTACTTTGAATTTTGGAAGTAACTTGAGGTCATTTAGGCACAAATCGGCCAAGTGCGAATTTTACGGAATAACTAAGAATAAGTGAACAAGACCAAAGTATATCACTATCACTACATAGTATTAAACAAAGTCGCTTCCCGCTATGCCCTATGCATGCTTAGATCTTTAAAACTATGCAACGGATTTTGATGCGGTTTTTTTTTAATAGATAGGGTGATTCAAGAGTAAGGTTCATATGTATAATTGCCTTGTGAAGCCGGGGCGGGTCGCTTAGTCAGCAATAAAGTCCGAGTTAAGTTAAGAGGTATGTAATAAAAGAAAACAATTCACTAAAAAATATTCTTAAAATATAGTCTTAGTAAAAGAGATAAAATACACTGTCTCAATTATAGAAGCAATTATGAAGATAAAATCGAAAGCAATAATTCCAGATAGATAGGGTTGGTTTATGCCACTAACAGAGGTAATTCAGTGCTTAAGCATGAGATCCAGCTATCGAAGTTTTTACTTATCGAGGTCCCACTAAACCAAGTTTACTGTATATCAAAAGGTTTTATATCAAGTATGAAACATTACTAATTTTATTTATGTACCTATTGAGACTGCAGCGCTCACTCCACGGTCAAACTTAGTTTGTGGTGGTAGGTACCTGTACCTACTGAAATAATTCATTTTATTTTCGGTTTTATAAAATGAAGTGTTATTTTTTGAGGTGTACAATAAAGTTTATTTGTTGCATTGTCAAGAAAATTAAAATTCAATCACACTGAGCTGCGCAGAATAATTTTTAAATAGTTACATTCGAGGAGGAATCAGGGAAATCAAGTAAATGAGTACGCAGATAGATTAAGATTAGTGGTGGTAATGGACGACCGTTTAATAATTATGGTAAGCAATTTTGCCCGTCGTGGAGGATTCCATACCATGGAAAAAGTAAACGAATATTAAGACGATAGTAAAATCTGTCCAGACATTCGTTTTAATCTAGCAAGGTAAAGCAACTCCTATTGCGGCAACCTAAAAGTACGTTCATGAATCAGCAATGCACAATGTATAGAAGTATTTTTTCAGTTCTTTGTCGTTTCGTAACTTTCAGTGTCGTGAGAGTGAAAGACATTGATGCATTATGTACTCGGTATGCATGTGTCTCAGTTCGACGTGGATCATACGTAGATTCGAAGAAGTCGTGATGTGTTTGCCACCATGGATAGATAATTCACGTTAACAGCAAAAATACGCTAGCAAATCCAACATACTGTTTACGATATAGTATATAGGATACGACTGATTGCTTATTACAAAATGAAATGCCACGACACGATGAAGCTTGGTTGGTCTAGAGGATAAAGGACCTCGCAGTTGGCACGTATACCTCGGGTCTCACGAAAAGTTTGGAACTGATTTAGAAAGTGCGTCAAGATGAGCTTATCAGACTTTACAGCTATCAGAAATTATATAGATCATTATTCCAGCTAATCCATTTTATTCGATGTTGCAATCACCTACAAAGTCTGCATTGGCCAATCAAGGCGAAGGACAGGATCCAGAGCTTGTCAAAATTCACAATGGGAAAAGAACGGTTATTTCAAAGATCTGAGGAAGACTTAAATAAAGCTGTGAATGATGATTATATTAATACTCTACTGGAGATATGATCGCTAGTTTTCTGGGGGGCCGGGAGTGTCGTGAATAGTCATGATTCACGATAGTATTTACATTGATGTTAATAATCATGTCTCAAACAGCCGATTTATTTCATGTAGCAACACCCACAATCTTTTTATAACAATGTTGACGGGTAGGCGAGTTGTCACAGTTCTTAACGGCTATATTGCGTACGAACAGTTAAGTGCAGATTTGTAGTCTTAGATTTGGAGGAAAACCAGGGTGAGCTCTTTCCAGAATCACTTTCAATGCATCCTATGACATTGTAACGATTTGGTTCATTTACACGTGGGTTCACGTGTTTACACAGCTCGGACGATGATTGTTCATGATGTGATGTATTTATGTGCGTCCACAGGTCTTATTCTATTTGGGAGGCGTGACGGTATATTATGTATATGAATAAGGTTTTCCTACATGTCACGTACATGCGATAACACAGTTCTTAGTCGTGGAGTTCTTTAGTGTGAAAGGATTAGTAACAAGTGTAACAACAAGGGTCTCAGGTTCGGTAGTTTCAGCCTCAGACCATGTCGTCATCAATCAAGGGTGCACCCGGGTAATTATAACTGGAACAATATAGTGTGTGAATTGGTACAGTATCAGTCGTGTGGTAAGGGATGTCTGTAAGGGGAGGTGGAGGACATTCTCGGGGACGAAGGTCCCCACATCTCAGATGGAGCTGGTACGCATAAGGCGGCAGCTCATATGTCAGATATATAAAGGATTCCGGAAGCTGTATGTGTAGGTTCATAGTTGCATATATGCTAATACAGACACCTAAGCTAGAGTGCTATAGGTACTATTTCGCGGCCATGAGAGTGACCAGAAGTGGCTTCGCGACACCCCGCAAGGTGGACTGATGACCTGGTAAAGGTTGCTGGAGTTCGCTGGATGCGGGTGGCGCAGAACCGGTCACTTTGGCACTCTTTGGGGGAGGCCTATGTCCAGCAGTGGACGTCTTTCGGCTGATATGATGACTAAGATTTTGGTATAAAAGGAAAACGTACACATGCGGAAAAAAATGCGTGAACATCCCAGCAGTCCCAGCAGTCCCAGCACTAGGGATTGAAAACCGGGTACCCGGGTAACCGAAAAACCGGTTAACCCGGCCTATTTAGGCTCGGTTAAAAACCGGTTTCATAAGTCAAAAACCGGGTTTAAAACCGAAATGTTTTATTTTATTAAACGACTTATTTTCTTCGGTTTCCACGACTGTAACATCAAAAAAAAATATTAATACGGATTATATTGCGTAAATCCATTAAGTATATGAATTTTTGGCGTGTTACTTTACGTTTTTCTTTTAACATTTACGTTTTTCTCAGTCTTCCCGTGACATAATCTAACACATAAAATATAGCTGCTATTCTTGCCATGTACCTGCAGAGTTAAAATATTGCACTCCCCCACCACTGGGCGTGAAGCGTGGCACGGAAACCAGATCAAAAAGAAAATTATTTTATTATCTAACGATTTTGTTTTAGAAAAGCTCTGATGTTAAAAGAATTATGCTAGTTTTTTTCTTGGTTTAGAAACTATATTTCATGTTGATGAATTATAGCATTTAAAATTTAAATCACTGTTACTTTAATAAATGTTTAATTATCCAGTTTCAAATAATGTTCAAGTATATTATATTATTTTATATGTAACTGTCAAATGTTTTAACGGAAATTCTATAGTGACGACTGACTTGGCTTAAAAAAGCTGATTTGTTTGCTCTTTGTTGATTGTTCCGATTGTTGTCAACTTGTCATTAAAAAGATGATTCCAAATGTACGTGTATTATTTACCTACCTTACTGTGATAATATAAAAAAACCATTCTACACAATTAAATCAAGCCAGTCAAACCAACTGCCACATGAAATTATGATATTTCAAGCAAAATTTTTGTGTTATTAACATTTATTAAATGTCAGAAACCGTCCTGTAAATTACATGAAGTATCGTTGAGGACAGTAATGCTCATGTATGGTCCAAACGGCTTAATAATGCGACAAATATAATTTGTCGAAAACCGGTCAAAAACCGGTAAAACCGGTTACCCGGTTTTTGAGCCTAACGTTTCGGTTAAAAACCGGGTTTCGATTTCGGGCGGTTTTTACAAACCCTACCCAGCACGGACTTGGACAGCGTGGGCACTTTTCTAGCCTATAGGTACCTGCTCTGTTGTCACAATAGGCGCCATCAATTATACAATACAATACAATACAAATACTCTTTATTGCACATCTCACACAAACAAAGCAGTTAAAAAGAGAAACAATACTATAACATGTAGGTAGAGGTAGACAACAGGCGGTCTTATCGCTGAAGAGCGAGTCATTATGTAAAATGAAAATGAAAATAAATTTATTGACTCCACCACAAAGTACATTAGTTTTCTTAAAGTAAATAAAATACAATAAGTGCATAACTTGTGCGGCGGAGACTGGTGCCCGAACTAGGTTGCACTGCACCTGTATGTCAGGTCGCCAGGTCTCCAAACCTCAGATGTATATAGCAATGGAAGTAACAGTGCACTCACTTTTATTATTTATTTTGAAATGGAGTTTGAAACTAGGTAGTACGTAGATAAGTATTAAAACAACACTCATAAAAACTAAAAACTATTCAGGTTATACACTATTTATCTAATCTAATGCCAGTGTGTGTGTGTGTGTGTATGTGTGTGTGTGTTTGTTACTTTACAGGTTTCATAACGTTTTCAGTACCAGCGTAGTCTAAGGTAAGAAGCCAGTTTGTAATACATCATATCCGCAACATGTCGGAGATTTCGAAAGATATATATGAGTTTTCTTGTTCTAGATGTTAGTACATTAATGTGTGGTTGAAAGCTAAGTTTTTCATCTATTATGTTATGACGCCCAAATATTTAATCGTGTCTGTTTTATCAACGTTTGGACAGGAGCAGTTAGAATTGTGCCGAGAAAAGAGAAGGTATACCTTATCATGATGATGGTTATGCGAATTCCTCAATTTTTAAAGATTGGCATAAAATATAAAGATTTGGTGGACTTCGGTTCTGATCATAGTCGAAAATTAAATAGAAGACGGAGTTGCGGATAACAAGGCGCCATCTTTGATAGATACTATACAATACAAACCAGTCTCAGGTCGGCGAGCAGCCGCACGGCCGCCGCGCGCTCGTCTACGGCCGCGTGGCGCACGTCCAGCGCCGCGCGCACCGACACGGGCGCCGCCGGCGCAGCATACTGCGCGTACTCCGCGAGCAGCGTGTCAATCCCGACGCTGATAGCCGACACGTTGCTGCACGCGGCACGCGCGCCGCACACTGGAATTGTTACAGAGGATTTTTCATTACACCCTACGTGCAATTGCTACTAGCACTGGCTGAAAATAAACGAACTCACATATCGCACTAAACACCTAAGACAAAACCTTTCACAATTTTCGTATTAAAGGGAAAATACCCGGGCAAGCCAGAAGGTCGCTGGTTCTAGTGCAGATCGGGGGGGCAATGCATCCCCGTTTATAACTACCTACCTACGATCACTAAACTTATTGTCTTGTCATAAGTCATCAGAATGGTATACTTTCGATTGCCAGAATTTAATTTGCCATAATATCCGTTGCCATAATAGTCAAAGGCCAATCTCTATCTTTTCTCTTATCTATCTCTACATATAATAAATGTGAAAGTTCTTTGAGGTTGTCAGTGAGACATAATAAGTAGAGCTTGAAGGAAATTGTATTTATACAACATTCATTAAAAACTTCAATAGCGCGATGCAGAACTTCACCAATTTCCACACATTTAGAAGGTCATTCTCCAGATTTTTGTCGGCGTCTGAACTCCAACAAACCATATTAAACGTATAAAAAAGTTTTCGGTGACCCACAGGCCAAATTTGAGAATATTTGGATAAAATCGTCTTTACTTTACGCAACAGCGCCATCTTACGATAGCCCATCGAAAAGGAGTGTTATGTTTTGTGTTTGTCTGTTTCTGTCCCGGTATCATGGGAAAACTATAGAATGGATTAATATGCAACTTTCACTAAAACGTTCAATGGATCTTGGGCCACACAATAGGCTATAAAAATTATAAAGATTAGTGTGCAACAGGGTTACAAAATGGGGTTGAAGTTTGTATGGGAACCCCTTGAATCTATGAGCTAAAGACATGAAAATTGGCAAGCATATACTTGACTAGAAATTAAAAAGAACCCTATTCGAACTTTCAGCACAATATATATATAAAACGTGAAAAAACACGGGATGTAAAATTGTTTATACATATATTTGTAAAATGTGCAGTATCCCTTTACGGGGCCGAGAGACCGATCTAGTTTCGTCTTATTTTCGAGAAAATTAGTTTTTTCCGTATTCTCTCGCAAAAGGCAGGCTTACTCTTCGATGACGACCAATGGTTACCCAATGGTTGGTTTGTTGATGGCTGCGAGTTGGAACCCCAGCGATGAGGTTTTTTTGTTTTCTTTCTATCAGTTTATTTCGTTTTTTTTTTGGTAAACGATCAGTTATTGGGTTATTGGTTTTTTGTTTAATTTTGAATAGAAATCAATTTTTCGTAGTATTACAGCCGAGAAAAACTCGGTCCCCGGAAAAAACTAAGCTTAAGCATTAATAACAATATCGACGGTTGTGGATTTGAATGCATTCATGCAGTCTTAGCGTTTTTAATTTATGCCGAGTTTCTCCAACATGACCCCAACCTGGGCCAAACATAATTACAATATGAACTGGTATAAAATGTTCTGTTTTCGAAGTTACGGAAATATTGTATGGCGTTATACTTGGAAACATTTACAGTTTTACATTAGTTTTCCTTTCATAATTTTAGAATCAAATAAAACTCATTTAATACGGTTTGGTATGTTATTTTTATTAGTCTAAATAAAATCAAAAACATAATATAAGCGGCATCTATCGAGCTGAAATTGGACTAAACTTAAGCTCGGTAGACAACTAACATCAACGACCTCTATCAAACTGAAATTGTATCAAAATCATGCTCGCTAGATGGCGCTATCATTATATACATCAATCATTAATAATGTTTCTGTTTCATTGAATTTGCGACTAATAATCTTGAATATATTATTGTTAATATCCGTTGTAACAAAGATCTGAAATTGCGTTAGTTTTAAGACTTTTAACACGTTCAAAGGCACCCGGCGCGCTTCATCGCTGCGAAAGTCCGACTCCATCTCGGCCAGTTTTATCCCTTATTTAATAATAGCTTCCGCCCGCGACTTCGTTTGCGTGGACACGGGATAAAGCTATATTATATTTTAATCCAGGCTATACACTATCTTCGTGTAAAATTTCATCTAAATCGGTTGACCCGTTTAAGCGTCATTGAGTAACAAAACATCCCAATATCTAAACATCTAAACATTCAAACATCCAACCATGCAAACTTTCGTATTTATAATATTAGTAGGATTATCCTTGACTTTATACTTATTTTATCAGTTAAATTTTCACTTTGTTCAAACTTCAGCACAATTCTATCACCGTAGCGAAAATCGTGAATAAACCTAATTCATAAACTATTGAATCGTATGGCATACATTATTTTTGGCCTTTAAAGTTTATCACTCTTTAGCAGGGGACACGTGCAGGGTGCAAAGCACGGAAGCGCTCATTTATATTAAATATTAACCACCCACTCAAACATCAGGCGGTCACCCATCCAAAGACTGACCGCTGCCATCTTTGCTTAACCTGCGTTATCGTTTCCGACTCGCAGCCGCCGCTAGGCTATGATGCTAAAGTTTGGACCTCAAACACGCAAGAACGGATTACAATTTTGGTATACATATAGTGTTTATTCCGGGAATCGTCGTCTAAGGGGGCGAAATAGGAGGCGCAAGTTTGTATTTAAGGAGCTACGATATAAAAGAGTTCCACGCGGATGAAGTCGCGGGCAGAAGCTAGTAAATAATAAGTCAAATGCATATTATGAAAAATGAAACGTTCTGGAATATAAAATTATGGCAAATTAAATTCTGGTTAGGTACCTAATGAGATTATATTAAGGATATGAAATTCTGGCAAACGATAGACAACCCATCAGAAACCCTCGCGAACTTGATAATATTTCGAAAAGACTGACTAACAAAGTGGGTAAGTACCTACCTACGTTGTTTTTTGAACTACGAAATGAATAAGTTAACAGTTCAACAAGTAGGCAAAACATTTTCTTTTCCCCGAAAGATTGCATGTAATTTGACGTTTAAATTAATCGTCATTCATCGTATAATCAAGTCAACAGCTCAAAAATATGTCTGTACATCTGTATTCAGATGACTGTTACAAGTGTTACACTACCACTAATTACCATGTATGTACCGATGCTAAGTATAAAGGGTAGATGAAGAATTTCATCATCTCCCAGCGTTTCTCCCGTATATACAGGTATCTATATCTACCCTGCACGAGCCCGGGCTAGGCACTAGTTTTACGAAAGCGAATGCCATCTGACCTTCCAATCCAGAGGTAAAACTAGACCTTTTTGGGATTAGACCGGTTTCCTCGCAAAATTTAAAATAATGAAGAATATGAAAAGATATTTAGTACCTGCATAGTTACGTTTTCGAAAAACCCAGTGGTATGTACGAGCCGGCTCGATCGGGTATATCGAGCCACGACCTGCAGTAAACTTATAAGTGACTCAAGCTACCGATGAGATTTTTAGTTCTATGAGTGACCGCCAGGGGCGGTGTATGGATTCTTCATACTAATAATTTACGGAGTCGCTCACGAATCAAGTAAACGCGACTCACTGCAATCTCACACTAATGCTACTGCAGATTGAAAGTCACATGCCATATCGCTCGGCTACAGTACCTACTCGTACATAGGGAAGCATTTACACTTGGAAACACTTTGTTATCGAATTTGTCTTGATTAGATAAGTATGGGCATTTCGCAGTTGACGGACGCCCCTTCCCGCCGCGTGGCACTTCACTTATCTCACATCACAACCGCCACGTTCACTAAGCAGATACACACACACATAAATACACATAACATATTCCACTTGTATAGGGCACTCGCTCCCGCTGTGTTGTTAAGGAAACGATGAAGAAAATTTAGAAAAATAGCAAGAGACTTTAAACTGATTGAGAAAAAAATAATGCCTATATTTTTCAGGACATCGTTAAGGGTTAGTTATAGTATGTACCTACTAGGGGCAATATTCGACTTTGTTATTCAATTAGTGCTCGCGTTAGAGCCAGACAGCCCATCAGAAAGAGTGAATCCGTTAAGGCAAGACTATCCTTCTGTAACAGTATGAAGGCTATCCTAAGCTTTGACAGCTTGAGACTGTAATCCACCATAGAGATGTACGAGGATGTGTTTTCATATAATTTGATTCCGCGCATACTTACTTGGCAGCTAGGTGACACATATATGAAAACACAGCTACACACGTCTTTGGTGGAATTCACCCTTAGCCTCACTCATAACACAATTTCAGACAGCTCGTAACATATCTCGATACCGAAGTTTGCCACATGTCCACATCCTCTATGACTTGAATAGTAAAATATAGATCACCGATTACAGCCACTTTGAATATGTAAGTCGTGGGCACGAGTGGTCACTATAACAAGAGGAATATCGCAGCTGTTACCGTGCACGGCAGCCACCAGCAGCAGCAGCCGCGTCGCCATCTTGTCCTAGCCGCACTGAGCACTGCGCCGGAGTGAGCTTTCGAGCGCGCGCAGTCGTCGACAACCTAAGGTTGACTCTATGTATAGGTAAAAAGTTGCGCGGGTGTTTTGCTTTGTTACATAATTAAAAACATAATAAACAGAATTGAATATGATTTTGCCCTGAAAGTGAGCATGCAGTTTTTTTTTTCAAAATAGTTAAGTGGTGTATATCTAACCATGCGGTTTATCTAAAATTCAATATGATAAAAATGTGTTGCCCTAATGACGCATGATATAATTTCATAACAGGAGTTACAAATGAATGTCATCGAATAGAACTGTTTCGTCTTAGGTATAGTCGTGTTCTCCAATATCAATACACACAGACTACCCAAAATTTTTGTTTCCTAATATTTTTTGTTCCATTAGCTTTTTTCCCCACTTTTTTATTTTCCTATGCGGTTGTGTTACCAGTAGGTTATTTCTTCGGACGCATTATTTTCTATTCGGCTTTGTTGCTAGACGCATTCTTTACCATGCATTTTGTCTACTAGTCCGTAATATCCTCGTGTAATTATTTTACCTGTAGAATCAGCTCTCAATCCGAAATGCGCGGCAGCGGCCGGCGAAGCGCCAGAACCGACTTTATGGATATCTTTTTCGTATAAAGTCGTTTCTGGCGCCACGCCGGCCACTGCCGCGGCACGCTCGCTTCGCTCGCTCGGCTTGCGCGCTTTAGGGTCGCGGTTCACCTAACACTCCTCCTAGCTTCGCTCGTCGTCGTACCTACACCGACCTGCCTTGAAGTAGAATCAGGGTTCTGGTTATGGTCAGACGAAACGAAAACCAAAAATGCGACTAGAAAACAATCAGTCTATCAACACATGGGAATGTGAACTACATCGTTCAGAAAATGATCTATTGGGGAAAAACGCTACTAGAAAACAATCAGTTTGTCATTACTTGCGTATATTTTGGGTAGTTTGATGCCATCTACTGACAGGCAAACCAAACCGACAACATTACCATCCTCACCATCCACTTAGATGGTTGGCAGTCCTCAACTGTGCGCTTCTCCAGAAACTTCCTGCCTCGCACAGCTAAACTGTGGAATGGATTGTCGCCTGCGGTATTTCCGGACCGATACGACCTTCAAACCTTCAAGAAAAGAGCGTACTCCCATCTTAAAGGCCGGCAACGCACTCACAACACCTCTGGTGTTGCAAGTGTCCATGGGCGGCGGTAATCGCTTACCATCAGGTGATCCGTCTGCTCGTTTGCCTCCTATATCATTAAAAAAAAAAAAAATTACTGTATGCTTTGTTTTATATGGACCCGTTTTTAACCTTGGACTTGTATTTTCTATTAGTAATGTAGCAATGAATTGTACCTTATTATACCTTTACAGTTTTTATTGTTACTGACATAAGAGGTATGTGTAAATATTTTTGAAAGGTTGTCTGTATAGGTATCCAAGTACGGGTGTGTAATGTTTCATATAAAAACAAATTGCATATTTTCATTTTGCATAACAAGGAATTGCATAATTTCAGGTGTATAAAGTATTAAATTGCATAAAAACAAAATGAATAAAAACGATTTGCATAATTTCATCGATTATAATCATCAATGTTAATAAATTCCATTTATATGATAAACAAACGCTATAATGGTCACTCTGTATAATATTTCATGCTCATGTTTTAATAGTTGTTCCTCATTTACTAGATAGAATGACTGTCGATTGGACAGTGACATGACTCCGCCTTAGCTCCGGCGCTGCGGGGAGAGCAGCCCTTTCGCCCTCGCGTGACAACGCACGGTCGCCCGTGCTCCGCTCCACAGCTTCGACTTACGGGTCGCCTTCGGCGACCAGCCTCAGCCGAGCCGCTCCGCTTTGCACGGCTCCCGCGCTTTGCACGGCTCCCGCGCTTTGTCACAGCGGGCGAGGGCCGCTCCCCCTCCGCGCCTCCGGCGGCTTTTTATATACACTCTAGGGGTAGCGCAGACAAGACCACGTGGATATTGGGGTGCTCCGATTCGGTTTTGTTACCTGTGTCTGTTTTTCTAGGATGTGATAGCAATCACTTAACTAACATTATACTAAGTGTATGTTATGCAAAAAGAAACACATAAACGTTATAGCAAATGTGGTGGTGATAAATGAGTGTTATGTTATTTAAATGTTATGACCAATAATAATATCCATTTTGTTATTATGATAATAGTTACAGTGCAGTGGTAGGTGCAGTGCAGTGCAGTGTACTGCAGTGGGAGAAGCAGGCGGCCAACCGCCAAAAATGGAGATCTTCGGTAAAAATGAAAACATCCACCTTTGAGTCCCGTCGATGTATGGCCCTTGATCTCAAACGGGACGAGCTGAAAGCCCGACCACCTACGGCAGTCAGCTATAACTTTGTAAATGGTGTGCTCACGTGCCCGTTGTGTACTCGGGTCTTCGTAAATAAGATCGGCTACGTGAGCCACACCAGAGCACACGCACGACATCAACGCCATCAGAGTTGAAGCAGTCGCCGAGGCCGAAACCGGTCAGGAGGGGTATATATATTAGTTTGTTATGATTTCCGTACGTATGCTACTTGAAATTATGCATTTTGTTTTTATGGCGAATGAATGGCACCCATCATAATTATCAGTAAGCCTAATGATCGTTAATCCTAATGATTATTTTTCCTTTGTACGGCCTATTGCAGTTTGTCCTATATTTGTGTGTGCGTTGTTTGATAGCCGCTGCGCGGGGTGTCTATTTTTGGTCTGAGGGACACAAGTGAACCCTAACCTAACCGACCTAAAACGGAGTTCGCTTATGACAAGCCATTTTTGTCCGCCCTGATAATGCACGACCCAACAATCCGCGTCCACAAAAAGTGGACACGGGTTGTCGGGCCGTACATTATTTGACAAATGAGTTTTAGGGCAATCATTACATTATGAATAAATATTGTTATGGCTATTGATCGTTAGGGCTAATGCCCATTAGGACAAAACAGTTCGGGCAAGTGATTTTAGGACAAACGATGTTAGGGATCGCGAGGGAGAGCCTCCAAGTACATATTGGAGAACTCGACCGTTCCGTTGTTTTATTAAATGCCGAGTTTGTGCTCGTTGTCGTAGAGAGTAGACACTGCGCAAAGAAAGTACGGTCAGCAATAAGAGTTGGTCTCAAAAGCGGCTTTTTGACAAAAACTGTCTGAAATCATAATTAGCTTCATTTCAATATATAAGTCTTGACAAAGAATTTGTATAATAATAAAATATCCCCAAAAATGTTGCGCACCGGCGGCGCGCGGCGCGTGGGCGCTATCGCACGGCTTCCGCCGCGGCTCGGCGCGGCAAGGACGCGCCGAGCCCGTGCGCCGTATCAGACTCCACTCGCAGTCGCTCTTCAACTTAGTGAAATTGTCAAACCGACAGCTAGTCAAATGTATTGACGGTGCTAAACGGAAACCGTACAACCTGTCAATGTGGTATGACGGTATGAGGGTATGAGTGGAAAAGGGAAAAACTAGAATCCAACGCTGTATGTACAGTCGACAACACAGCTAAGTGACCATCGGAAATCTAATCTGACCTTAAGTGCATTGTAATAAGGTTCTAGGTTTTCACGGTATGGTTAGTTAGGTGTGTTGCTGTGTGTACAACCACCATGGCTGTCTTAGCACAGGCAAAGAATAAATAATAGTAGGTACTACAGAAGGTTCTCTGTTAACAAATCCCCTGTATAGGTACATGCCGAACGAGCCTTAACGTGGGCATCCCTTTCTATCGCATGCAACGTTGTGTGCGATAGAACGCGTGCGCACCGTTTCAGCGCTAACTTACCCCCAGCACGGACTGTCCGCGAGCTGCGTCGCGGTGACATAGACTATCCCTCTCTTTCTAAGCGTGCCAGTTACAAAGAGACGGATAGTCTTTCTCGCCGCGACACAGCTCGCGGGCCGTCCCGTGATAGCCGTGCTGGGGCCGGCGGCGGGTGCTTGTAGCGCTTGCGGCGCGACATGGGCGCGACCTAATCGTGAAGTGAGCCGAGCCGCCCCTGGCGCTGGCTAAGTTTTTTCCTTTTGCCACATTTAAAATAATGTTGTTTACTGTAGGATGGACTGAATGGACCTAAGCTAAGTATATCAAGTAAATAATAGTCGTATTCGGTAAGGAACTTTATTGATTAATTAATTATACAGCTGCTGGTGTCAATGGCAACACTAGATTGATAGGTCGCGTTTTATCCGACATACAAAATGTATGTAAGACGTCAACTACGTAACTTACTTGGAAAATCAGAGCTCAATTTTAAGACGAAGAAACATTACATTTCACGATCAATTCCCGCACAAAACAAAAAACTTAACTTATCAACAATAGGAAGAACAATTAACACGTAAAATAAAATAATAAACCTAATAAAAACATTAAGATTTATAAAATACCAAACCAACTTTAGAAACAGGCCGACGACATAGTCTTCAAATCGTTTGTTAGCAATTTGATATGATTATGCTTCACGTAAAAGTATTGCAATAACAGTAGACCTACCTGTACTCACCAACTGTCTTCGTCTCTTAGAGGTAGGTTTAGTATTGATACATCAAGACTACAATACATTAATTAACCAGAAATATAAAGTAGCTCTCCGAAAAGTTCCGTAACGTTATCATACAGTTAGTATTGCTACTCTTTAACAGATGGCGCTCAAAATCATACAATTTAATTACATGATAATAAACGAAGTGGAACAGATCAATTGATTACAAAGTAACGTAAATCTGCAGCAAATATATAACTACCTACTAATCTTGTTTTTGAAACGTCATAGTTAGGACATAAAATAACTGGGACTCATAGACTAAAAACTTATTTTTCTGTAGGTAGCATGCAATTATCAAGTTGGCTATATTTATTACAAATAATCAATTATCTAAGCTAACATTTACAAATAAAAAATTCTTACAGACGAATAAAATGCATGGACAAGAAAAGTTCCCGTCTAGCTCAGAGCCAGACTCGACTGGGGATATACCTAAACTAGGTTATTGAGGTAGCTAAGTGTAATTGACAATTCATATATACAATCATTAGAATAAGCGATTATTTTACCCATTATTCGTTTGGATCTAGATTTAATCTGCTGATTCGGACTGATAGGTAAGTAGATACCAATATAAGCTTTTGGGGATGGGAAAATATAAATTCATTCAAAACAGTTCATAAGTAATGAAAACGCCTTAATAACGACAGCACTGAGAGCGATAGGTGCTAAGTATAACGACATCTGTGCACTTAGCACAATTTGCCGAAATCTCTAGGTATAGGTAAGTAAGTCCGAATATCTACCTTGGTATGTACAGCAGGTAGTTGAAGTACTTACTAATAGTAACAAATCCACCGAATTACGACTCTAAAAAGGAAATGAAATCTTACATATTTAAGGTTATTAGAACTAATTCTTGCGGCTACAAATTAAAAGTAATTAAACAAATACAGAATAAATTGAGTGTACTTATTCGATGCTATATATGATCAAGTGAACTGCTCACGACAATTTGCGTCTAATTAGGTAGAACAAAATACACTTAACTGTCTACCGTACTTTGCACTTTGTACCCTCCGATACCCGCCACGTATTTATTAATATTAACACATATTTTTGACCACTAGTCGTTTTCACTTGAGGTCCATTTTGCAGCCATTTACGAGAAAAAAAATACCTAGACAACTGTTCCATATTAACGATATTGACTTCGCGGACTACTGTGGTAGATGGAGTTGTGGCGCGGGCGTGGCGTGTAGCGCGGACGATGCGGGGCGTGCAGGCGGGGCGCGGGGGCGCCAGGTACGGCCAGGGTGCCTCGGGCTCCAGCGTCTAGCGATTACAAGTACTACTGTGGTAGATGGAGTTGTGGCGCGGGCGTGGCGTGTAGCGCGGACGATGCGGGGCGTGCAGGCGGGGCGCGGGGGCGCCAGGTACGGCCAGGGTGCCTCGGGCTCCAGCGTCTAGCGATTACAAGTACTACTGTGGTAGATGGAGTTGTGGCGCGGGCGTGGCGTGTAGCGCGGACGATGCGGGGCGTGCAGGCGGGGCGCGGGGGCGCCAGGTACGGCCAGGGTGCCTCGGGCTCCAGCGTCTAGCGATTACAAGTACTACTGTGGTAGATGGAGTTGTGGCGCGGGCGTGGCGTGTAGCGCGGACGATGCGGGGCGTGCAGGCGGGGCGCGGGGGCGCCAGGTACGGCCAGGGTGCCTCGGGCTCCTGCGTCTAGCGACTACAAGTACTAGTGCGGTAGATGTGGTGCTGGAGGCGCATGCGAGGCGTGTGGCGCGGGCGGCTGTGGAGCTTGTGGCGCGTGGGGCGCATGTTCGAGGCGCGGGGGCGCCAGGTACGGCCAGGGCGGCTCGGGCGCTTGCGCCTGGCACGCCTGCGACAGCCCTGTCCAACTGAACTTGTACGCGTAGCGTTTGCCGGTAACCTGGACAACAACAACCTACTTTTAAGACGGGTTCACAAGAAACAAACAAACGACCCCTAATGGGACAATGAGACAAACTTTCCTAACGTTCTGTTTCTCTTATCTTGTAATTACTATAAAACCATCACGCTAATTATTAAAATGATTCTTTACTAATATCCAATTAACATGTTTGTAATGGTAATGTATGTTACAGTCCACGACCACTGCATCCAACTTTAAAAAAGCAAAACATGAAATCTCAAGTTGGAACCAATTAAATAAAGATCGCGTTACATTTTTAGACTCTCGCTCGTTTTAGCACACTCATGCAAATGAGTTCGTTGTATTTGACGCCTTTATTAGGGATTTAGGGAGTGGAAAGGAGGGGGAGGGGGTACTCGCTAAACGAAGTTAAAAAGACGTAAGTGCTTTAAGTCGTGAAGCAAACACAAGTCTTTTTGTTAAGTAAGCTAGGAGGCGGAGCCGGCGGGAGGGGCCAGCTAAGACCCAAAGTCATCATAAAAGCTCATTCATTATCAAAGGAACGCGAGCTTTTTGTTTTATTTTTGTATCGCTCAACTCACAGACACCCTAAAAAACTCGAGCAAAATGCGACAAGTAAAAATAAAATGCGACGTTTGAAATGATTTAATCGTTTTTATTAATGACGGTGGGTGAATAAGAATCATATTTAATTTTGTTAAATATTTCTAATATGATCGTTTGACTGCCAAGAATGAATATGTAACCATAACAATGGCTATCATAACAAGCCTAACACTTTTTGAGCTTAGAAAATGACTCCCTCCTCCTCAATCGGTCCCTCATGCTGAGGATCGTGACTCTGCCGACGTAGCATATTCAGTACCTATTTTTCTCCTGGACTTTCGGTCGGCTGCCTGCTGGAGGGCTTCATTAAGCGGCAATACGGGTGTAGACTAGAAAATTATTATTACTCCAAAAGAAAGAAGGCAAAAAATATGCCTAGGCATCACTAGTGACGAAAATTCCATTCAGATATCTCAAAGAATTACGAAGCTACAACCGTTTTAATATGGCTGGTTAGAGAGAGAAAACGCAAACGGTGTGTGACGTCACATTACAGGATGCTGCCGGGGGGCCGCGTCGACGGCGGCGCCGACCACGATGGGCGCGCGCGGCACGTCGCCGTCTTCTGTGACGTCACATTCTTCCAGCGTCATCGTTTCATGTATGAAGTTGCGTTTTGCGAAAAAGGGACAGAACATATTAAACCCTTCTTAAAGCTTTGGAAACTTATAACTTTGTGATTATTTAACCTTTTGCGTTGTTTTTTTCTCCATTTGACTACATTTTTTATCCTTTTTCGAGAAAATATGACATTATTGATTATTTTATTTAGAGTCTCCGCCCCTATTTAAGATGCTCCGACACCTGGTTGACCAGGTTGAGCCAACGTTTGGGGCTTCTGCCAATCACTATAGGCGCAGGAAAAATAGCAATACCGGTGAATAATGGCAGATGTTGTCAACCTTCGTCGTCCATCGTAACCTACAGTAATACATGTAGTTATATTACGAAAAACGTCGCTTTATACTCGTGCGTCACGACGATGGCGGCTGCCTTTTTGGCGCGAATATATATCGCTCTTAACCATTGCATGCATAAAGCGATATTATTTTGAGTAAATATAAATACTAGTGTTGACTAACGCATCTAAACGAACATTTTAAACTATATTAAAAAAAAATAGAATTGTCTATTCCGTCCTACTTGATAAGATTCACAGGCCGGCTTCAATAGATGAGTTAGTACAGACAGGCAGTGTGATGTGATGTGAACCCACCTTGCTCATGATGTTCTTGTCGTAGTAGTACCGCAGCGCGCGCGACAGCTTGTCGTAGTTCATGGAGGGCTTCTGCTTGCGGCGGCCCCAGCGCCGCGCCACCTCGTCGGGGTCGCTCAGGCGGAACTCGCCCTCCGTCGGGGAGCCCTGCACACCGAGAAACAAATGCAGACAGGAACTCCAAATATAAACTATTTTGAACAGATAAAGGAGAAAGTTAATCGGGTCATATAAGAACTTAAAGGAAATGGCAGAGCGATAGAAACGGCTGGCGATTGCTCCACTGACAAGAGTTAAGTTTTTATTTCATAAGGGCGGATGAAAAAGGCATAAGTAATGGGGTCACAATCACAGATGTGTGATAACCACATTCTAGAACTCCACTCCACATACCTACTGCTTTTTGTGTACATTTAATTAGCCCCGACGAAATGCGATTATAAAGACAAAAGTTACTAAAATTAAATTAATAAAAAAACTGTTACTAATTGGTCGTCAGGTGTTTTCCTACAAAATCCGCAAAAAAATCGTCCGGCGTGTTTAAATAAAATATACTTAGAACAATCTTCTCAAGATCCATTGCAGTTTTCTCGAGATTGACGTCGTAGCTGTGCTACACGCCCTGTGCTACGGCGCGGCGTAGAAGGGCTACACGACACGAGGTTGTAGCAATTTATTTGAAACCTATGGGTTTCGTCCGCTCACAAGCTTCAATTACCAGCTTCAGGCTTCAACCTGAATTTACGAGAATAGTCTTTATTAAGTGACTACCAATTAATTGTCATTTAATTAGAATTCGATCTGTGGGTCGCAAAGCCGATTTGTATTAAAAATCTATGTTAGTAGGGCGCGGCGGTCAGGTCTACCCAATAGTCAATCCTAATACAGTAAGTAAAGGTGAAAAATAAAGGGGTGAACCAACTACAAGAAGTTCTTATGCCATAGAGCACAAAATCACCAGTCCGATGGATCGAAATCCCTCGCCCCTGTTCACATTCGCACATAGACCGCTACGTCATATCAGCCGGTTTTATTCCCCGCTGACTCAAAATTCCCTAAAAGTAGGTACTAAGCAGGGCTGGCGAAAAATCCCAATTCCCGCTGTGGGTATACACTGACCTCCCAGCAGATGCCGGGCGCGCCCTGCGCCAGCTCCTGCAGCAGGAACTGCCACAGCTGCACCTGCCCGCCCGCGCCGCCGGCGCGCGCGCCACTCAGCGACGCGTACGGATCTGAAACAATAACGTTCACTCATTATAGTGTACACACTAAATAAGATAACCAATAATGTTCAATTTTCCCGAAAAAGGATTAAAAATATTGACAAATTGAGAAACAATCTTCTGTCAAAAAAATATTTTTTGGTACAAGCTTTTATTGCCGACTGTACTTTTCTGTATACCATCATCAACTACTCATTGAGACGATTCTAACGAGCCCAAACTCAACGAGGTTACGTCGGTTAAGTACTGAATTCCCATGGCCACCTTCTGTCTCCATCATCAGATCAGCTCGACGGTACCATAATATTGAATTGTCATCCACCCTATACCACCACCACTTATACCCAAAATTTCAGTTCAATCGGTCACCGGGAAGTGGGTCAAATTTCAACAGACAACGGGACAGGTGAAACTAAATAAAAACTTGTAAAAAGTAAAGCAGGGGATTAATTAATAACAAAGTTATATGTAAGTGTCCACAGTTTTATTTAAGAGGGGGTAAATTCTGCCCTTTTCCGCAAAACGCACCTTCAATGAAACGATTATCATTAATATAGCGTTTCCTCTCTCGAACAAGCAATATTAAAACGGTTCCGTAATTCTTTGAGATATCTGAAAGGAATTTTCATCACAGGTATATTTTTTTGCCTTCTTTCTTTTGGAATAATAATACATTTTGAGTCTTCACACGTATCAAAATAAAATACATATCTACACTCAGAAGCGGTAGGCAGAGCTAGCTTCCCTATATACGAAGGAAAACGCTGACTCTTTATCTTCGTCATACTTCCACCATCACTGATAATCTGCGTCTTGTATGTTATCTATGCTTAATGCTATTATGCATTACAAAGAGGAAATGTCCGTGACATACTCGTAGAAGCATTGTAAGTTTTTATGTATGATTATTTTATTTCAACTTTTATCTTTATCGTCAAAGTAGTTTACAAGAAAATGTGGTAACTTCCCACAATCACTAACAATATAATGTATAGATTAGAATCCCAAATTATGAAAAGGACGCATCATTACCGTGGTAGAGATGGTGTAACCGGCGGTCGCCGGCGCTCAGCCACAGCATCACTCTGCCATCACACCATACACCCGGACACACGCGTTTAGCTCGCAGGCGAACACACAAACACACACTTAACACATATTCGATCACTCGTCCCGATGCATTGACGTGGTACTTATTTAAAAAAAGTAGAAATTGATAAAAAGAACCTTGTTAAGAGAGGTAAAATAAATAGGTTTTATCACTTCATTCACGTCAACGTACAATACTCGAAAACAAATTAATTTCGCTCTCCTCAACGTCTGAACAGTTGGATCAAAACGGTTATTAGAGTTATTTTAGACAAATGTACCCGACCGGATGTGCACACGGCGGCACCGGAAGCCACGGAGTGACGGAAACGGAAGCGAAAGCCCCGCCCCGCCCTAAACCAGATAAAGTGTGCTAATGAGGACATTGCGATGACTTGGTGATGGCCTCCAAAAAAATACGATAAATAGATAGGTGCCTCCGTTACATAAGTTTAGGTTTGTTTTTGTTTTTAAACCTTTATTAATAACAAAAAGTACCTACAACAGTTCCTTATCTAATGAACATTTAGATCCTAGACGCGAACAGTTTAATGAGCTATTGCGCCCATTTTCAACTTTTAATACGCCCATCAAGACGTTTAATAATTATTTTATTTACAGTGAATTAGTAGTAGTGTACAGTTTCCAGCATAAATATATGACTATGGGCAACGCTGCAAAAATATCTGATCATCAATTGAACGGTTAATTATATGACGATACATAGCCGGTAAAAATATGTTGATGATCAGATATTTTTGCAGCGTTGCCCATATAGTCATATATTTATGCTGGTGGCTGTAGAGTGTAGGTACAGCAACGAATTACATTTACATGCTTGTTTAGTAAAGCTCGCATGTTAGCTCGCAGTGAAGGAGTTTAAACCTGCCAAATTATACATATAGTAAAGTTAGCACAGATGTTATTCTATAAGTACTAATCATTATTGTAAAGAGGTGAAGTTGCGAGTGTGTAATTTTGGCAGGATAGGTTTGTAGGGGTGCACTGATTAGATACTACTTATGATATAATCTCATCACACGCAGATGCCCCCTACAAAGTTTAACTCGGTGTAGTTTTATAAGTTTTTATGGGATAATCAGATGGGTAATCTACAGAACTACTCATCTGATTTCATAAATATCTCAAATGGACCGCTTGCTGCTAAGCGGAAAGTAAAAAAATACCTTTTTTGACAAAAATCTTTTGAACCAATAATGACGCAAAATCAGTCCGTATCTTATTATTCAGAATTTCATCCAACGAATAATTATTTAATACAAGAATTACAACGATAAAAACAAGAAACGGAAAAAAATAAAAACGTATCAACTAACTAAACCTAGTGAAAACTATGTGAACCTATGAACCAAAGAATGTATTTAAAATAAATTTAAAAATAATGTTTACTTATCTTTCGTTTATTAAAGTCATTGCAATGAATAATGCATGCACGTAGCGACAAGGGTAAGTAGTGGTAATCCGGTGATCCCGGTGATCCCGGAGATCCCGGGCGGATCCCGCGTTATTTGATTGCGGTGTCCCGGCGCGCGGCTTACTTTATCTTCATCACAAGTACGGAAAATGTGGACTGTAATTCTTGATGAACTTTAGGCGTATTGCGGCAACGGAAAGTTAAGTATGTTTGTTTAATTACCTCCATATAAATGTTGTCTATTCATACTATTATTTAATTGCAATTGCGTGTATTTCTGTCTTTTTGTCCCCATTCAAGTTTAAACCGTATGAAATGTAGTTTAGATCGGTGACAGTTTTAGCTCCGCCGGGGCACAACGGATATTTTTTATCCCGAAAATCATCCACGAAGGGGTGAAATAGGAATATGAATTTTGTAAGTAAGGCTGGAAACAGTGCTCGACCGACGGTCAGCGCGTATGCTCGGTCGGGCGTAGCTATCGCTGTAGAAAGCATACTGTGCGTTCAGACCGATGCTCACCGTCAGCGCGTATGCGGCCATACTAAAACAAGCGCGACCGACCGTACGCGCTGACGTCGGTCGAGCACTGTGTCTAGCCTAAGGCAATGGTCTTGACGTGTTCTACGCGGGAGTCGGGGACAAATCTACGCGCAAGAACAAAGGCCATGTATAGGTACTTAGCTATTATAATGCCGTTTGAGCATAGATCAAAATTATTTAGCAATTACGCGGGTATTGCGCACCCTCTCAATCGGTTAAACCTTGGAACACCGACGCAACGCAGCTCGTGCGTCAGCGGCGTTGGGGCATGCATAATGCATGCGGGCAATATCGGGACTTTCGCGGCGGGGCGCCCGCCGGGGTGCAGAGGTCGGGAGCGGCGCCCTGCCCTGGCCCGGAAGGGCTAACCGTTGACTTCACGATTTTGTTTCACGATGCGTTTTGGAATAGAAACAGTAAAGACCTCTGCTCTATTCAAGATACAATATTATTATTTATTAGAGAAATGGCAGCCTCTAGGGCCTTTGCCAAAGACAAGTACAGAATAAGAAAAACATTTCACAATACACAGTATTATTAGCATGATGTAAGGTGGAAGGCCTTCACGATGCACTGGGTGATAGCTAGAGCAGTACAAAGCATAATAATAAATAAATAAATAATAAATAAATATTAAGGGACAATCTTACACAAATCGACCTAGCCCCAAACTAAGCAAAGCTTGTACTATGGGTACTAGACGACGATAAACATACTTATATAGATAAATAAATACTTAAATACATAGAAAAACATCCATGACTCAGGAACAAATATTCGTGCTCATCACACAAATAAATGCCCTTACCGGGATTCGAACCCAGGACCTCTTGCTTCGTAGGCAGGGTCACTACCAACTAGGCTAAAGTGGTCGTCATAATGGCGGCCGCGACCACGAACCGCTGAATGATGCCCAAGAATTGGTTATTCGCATTTCCAGGAAAATTCTTCATTAACTGTAGCCGTCACGTTTGCTATTCACGCATAGTACGCTATCAAAATTATACATTAAACAGCAGGATGCAGAAAATAAAAAAAAATGTCCGGAGCACGATCCGCCATGTTCCATGGATCATTCAAAAGTCCCAAGATACAATACGTATATTTTTTTGTTGGTGTTGTGATCCATATCCGTCACTCAGTAACTTTTATGACACGTATTTTATTCATGTTTTTATTATTTTTAGCATTAGAAGGAAGGATAAAGCACGAAGCACGAGGTCTTTTATATAAGACACTTTATGCCACACACCTGTCAAAGTACCTATCTCAAACAGCCATTAAAAAAGACTTACATTATTGTTGTCGACCCTAAAATGATAGAAGTGTTTTCATTACTTATATATCTAATAAATAATGCTTACAACAATATATTTATTTTGAAGGTATTTATTTTTTGACTCTGTTATTTTAAAATTCGTTATTCCGTTCTGGAAAGGTTGCATAATAAAAAACCTAAAGAAGAAGAGGTTTGAAACGATCGGTTCGTTTTTTTCGCTGTCGACATTGTCAAAATTGACAATCGTATCAAGTTATTTTTCTTGTTTTCTTGGTAAACAACAAATTGTTGAATTCAGATTACGAGATTATTATAAATACGAGTATCTATTTGTTAATTAATATTAAGATTTAATTTTTAGCTGTGTGCGGTGGCGTGCGGACTGCGATGGACCAACCAGAGGCAGACCCAAGTGGCTTGCAAAAAATACCGACTTGTTCTCCCCCTCCCCCGAACGTTTTGCATTCACGAAAAGCACCAAAAGCGCGTTATCACCTTATATTGTACTTAAAAGCATAGCTCTGTGATAAGTAGGCTCATTAATAGTACTTACATAGTTTTATTTACATAATAAATTTTATTAATATATAATTTAAATTGGAAATACGCACTTTTTATTTATTACATAGGAAAAATAAAAAGTAACTAATAATATATTAGGCCTGTTAAGTTCTCGTTCTGTTACGGACTTCATAACATCTAATATTTGTCACAAGCAGAAAAGGTTGACGATGACTGCTTCTTTGTTAACCTAAAAAAACGAACGCTTTGTAGTTTGTGCCGTTTGCAATTGCAATCAAGACATCATATTAGCGTTGGAGTACGTAATTAAACAATTTTTCATTAATTACATTTCTTGTAAGTTGTGCCTTACAGATACAAATGGCAATCCGCTGGATGCGGGTGGCGCAGCACCGGTCACTTTGGCACTCTTTGGGGGATGATGACCTGGCGACAGCCCTTCCCGACGCCTCCAACTTATACATTAAATACGACTCAACTGCTGAATTCGGTTTAATCGACGATATATCACTACGTGACGTGACCCGACAAAAAACTTTAATTGAGCGTGGTTTTATTGAAGTATATATAGATAAGCAGACAGACGGACAGAAATGGCCGCTCTTCCGAGAAGTGGTTTAGAACGGATTTGGGTTGGCACGGCGGTGCGAGGCACGCGAGAGAGCGGGGGCATGATAAGGAGCGTTGTCTATCGTTTGCCAGAATTTCATATAAATAATATAATTTCATTTGCCATAATTTTATATTTCAGAACGTTTCATTTTCCATAACATTAATTTGACTTATTATTATTTTCCATTACGTTGTATGCCAGAATCATTCATATGCCATAAACTTAACTTGCCATAATGGTAAAATAATTTTACTTGACAGAACATTCATTTGTTATAAAAAAACTACATTTCTGCGAACGTTCTAATGTTGTGAATGTTCGGTTCTGGCTGTAGGGTCGCAGTTGTACCTAACACTCCTCCTCGCTTCGCTCGTCTTCGTACCTACACCGACCGGGCTAAGAGTTAGAATAGGACTGACGGCGGCGAGAATATGAATAATAAATCAAATTATAATCACCCACGTCCAAATCCGTTTGCAATTCAAAAGATTGAAACAGTCTGCTAATATATACACTACACAATACAATTACCTACGTTATTTGGCAGCATATTAAAAAAAAAAAAAATTGGTTTAGTAGTATCGGCATTTATAATCCTATCCTTACCTCCATACCCAACTATAGTTAGAAAATGTATTAAGTATGTACAGTCCACAAAGAGATGAAGCCATTTTTTCACCTTGTAATAAATACATCTCTATGTAGCCGATCACACAAATAATTAGTACATTACTACAGAGGCCGGGAAGTAAGGGGTTGCAGGCCGAGTACATATAGACGGCGTAGCGAGGTCGGATAGTTATGAGGCTGGCAACCCCTTTTCACGCCGAGTTTGTGGCACAGGATCACGGCGTTCAGCCATGAAAATTAAAGTTTGATTTCTTGGAGTTTTTTTTAATTTATTTCATTGCATGTTTGAGAAAAGTAATTTGTGATTTTAGATGTAATATGGCTTTTGAAAAGTATGGCAAATGATTTCATTGCATATGACTATAATGGATTATAAAGTTTATGGTGATATTATGGAAAATAGCAATTCATTATAGGAAATAGCAGTAAAGGCAACTGAAATTATGGCAAATGAAGGTATACCCGATGGGGTGATACTGACAATAAAAGGAAATACCAACGTATAATTTTGGGATGGAGTTTCTTTAAGTAAGTAATGAACTGAATTGTTTTATTTTCGTTTTGGTACAAACGGTAATGGAATATGGATATGCTTACGGGCATTTTTTTATCTTTTTTTTTCTGGATTTAACCATAAACTATTTTACAATCTTCTTGTAGCGTTGTTGCATCTTTGGGTTTTAGCACTCTTATTTATGTTAAGACACTTAATGTGAATGTGTCTCGCCGGAAGACCAGCTGAGGCGTGACCATTTCTTAATAAACAAATAGTTCTAAGTCCTTAAATAGTATTACCTACCTATAATATATGTTATGTTATTTTATCTTCTAAGTTTGTTGCGATTAAATAATTTTCATTTTCATGCAAAAATCGATTTCTCCAAACGTACGATAATATGATTTGACCCATACATAGAGATGTTTACCTAGGTAGTAAAGGTTTCTTCAGATAATATTCGCCAGATGACAAAAAAACAGTACCTATAGATGGTATTAGCTATCCATAATGACCCATACGTTCCACCGTGTATAGGTATCGGCACGTACTAGAAGTTCTCGTAATAATTTCCCCGCTACGTCTTATCTTTTGAGACAGCTTAGAGCGGCGCGAGCAGGCGGAGCCGGCGCCAGGCGGGGCTCCGTCGTGGGGCCGCGGCCCGCCCACCAGGCCCCAGGCCCCTCCTCCGGCCACCGAGCCGCACTCACTCCCAAGAGCCTCCTACACGCTCCAGTTTGCTCCGGGAAACATAAACACGACCATTTCAGGCTTGACTGTAACCCTTAGATACGTAAACAGAAGTCACAGATAACACTAGTTCTTCCGTGACTATACAAGCGTTGTGAATATCAACAGTAGATATACAGCAAAAGTTATAGTTGGACGGTAAACTAAACTAACACCATAAACAACATAAAAAGGTATGAGGTTCAGTCTCAAAGTTGACGGTCGGTGTCAAGGATTTTCCAAATATCCCGGCAACAGCACATCACTAGCAAAGAGCTTCAAATATGGTAGCTTAATAAAATAAAATCTAGTCTGATTCATTATCCGCGAGAATATCTGTTTCAAATTTTTACTCGATAAGATAAGCAAGTCATTAAAAGTTCTCCGCCAAACTCATGCAGCTGCTTATAAATTGTGTAACACCTCTAGAACATCGTGACTATCGCCATACAGTTACATACAGTTACATACAGTTACATACAGTTACATACAGTTACATAATATCATCTTCAGTCACTCTCCGCACCGGCGATTCGTCATTCGTCAGTGATTCATGAGGTCGAACTAAGCCATGTTGACTTGGACAGGATGCTAATTTAAACTTTTCTTATGCCATCAAAGTGATTACACATATGTGCTTACAACAAAATCTACGTTCCCTCTTGGGCTTCCCAGGGTGGACTGAGCCATCATATTTCCAGATGGCAGTAAGGTTAAGTGTAGATTTCATATTCAGGTAGGTAAGTTAAGTAGGTACTTATCTTAAGCATGAAACATTCCTAAGTTGACTTATCTGTAATAGGGAAGATGCAATATTCTCGTTTTGGCTTTCATTTAAGGAACCGCATGTATTCTAGACCACGAAAGTATAAAAAAAATAAAACACTACAATTTATAGTTAAAAATTCCTGTTACAAACTGTCCATTTAAACTTTCGCGCCTAAACGGATCTACAGTTCCTGTGACGTCACTTCTGTGTGTCACTCGCTATATTCGTTTGTCCGTGGTTCGTCCCTAGATGTCATAGAGTTGCCCAAGTTTTGACTTTTGACAGGAGTGACGTCTCCAGCACGTCTAGCATGGGACGGCCGCGACATACTCTCGATTTATATCGCACTATACCTCTTGTTTTAAGTGTTCTAATAAGAGAGAGACGGATAGTGCGAGAAAAATCGAGAGAGCTCGCGCGCCGTCGCGTGCTAGCCCTGCAGACGCTGACTGTTAGATTAAACACGTTCCGTTTCACATTACTTCAATACGTAATTATTCCTTTTTAACGAAACAAATTATTTAATTAAATATTATTATTTATAACCAAAGTAAAAAGTAGTAAAAACGTTTCAGTAGCTGTTATTTTATGTTTTTTCGACATTTTGGTCACAAAATAATGGTAAAAATTATAGCTGCATCTTCCCTATTCTGTAATAACCAGTTGAGTTACATAAATCGACCCATTTTAATTGCTTTGAGTGTATTTCTGTTTGTTTGTGTGTACCTGTTGTTCTACATCCACGCTATTTATAAGAACAAGGGACCTATCGATATTAGTTAGTTAAAATTAACTATACATATGTACATAGTATAAGTAACCTGATTGTTGCTACACCCTTCCAGGGTCCATGTATCTTAAGTACTTGGTTGCAAATAAATCTTATCTTATCTTATCTTAACATTAGACATTGGTTAATAGAGTCTTCCTTGAAGCATACAGGTCGCAGCACGGAAGCCCCGAGGTTAGACGTGGTCCGGTTAGTCATACAGCATTACATTCATTAACTAGTCATTACCTCACAAATTGCGTACTGTATCACATTGGTTTTTATCCTACACGTCAATTCTATGAAGAGACCATTCAGCTAATCCGCGAACAAAATCTTTAACAGAAGCCACAGTTAGGTATTCAGATATTGGGAACAGACTACATTAATGCTAAAATTGGACACAACACCAGCCCCCTTAGCACACTATGTTTTATGTCCAACATAAAGCATTTGTCCCTATTGCACTCGCATATTGGCCAGAATGGGACGAATGCTTTATGTCCGATATAAAACTTAGCGTACCTACTAGCCCCTTAGAGGGCATTAAAATAAATGTGCATGACAGATGAGTCGTATTGTAACGTACTTTAAGTTAGGTCTTTCGTCGGAGAAGCGGTCAGCGGTGGACGGCTTGCTTCTTAAGCGGAGCTTCTGACGCTGTTTGCATAATTGACGACTGACCAAACTACCGAACAACGTCGCTTCATAAGCAACCTTGTCATTGGCGAAATCATCTTAACGTGGATGGAAGCCATTTTTTTAAAGAAGAAGACTAATGGTCTTATTCATAAAAAAACCTTAAAACACCGTTGATCAACGTTTTAGTTAAAACGTTCGCTAAGCCTAATTGACGTTTGTTAAACAATCTACTATTATGTTAGGTCTTTCGTCGGGGAAGCGGTCAGCGGTGGACGGCTTGCTTCTTAAGCGGAGCTTCTGACGCTGTTTGCATAATTGACGACTGACCAAACTACCGAACAACGTCGCTTTATAAGCAAACTTGACATTGGCGAAATCATCTTAACTTAGATGGAAGCCACTTTTTTAAAAAAGAAGACTTTATATGTTTATCTTGCAACTAGTCTAATATTTTATGGCAGATCTAGGTTATTGTTTACTTCTAACAGTTCTAACTCTAATATGGAAATCTCCCAGAGTGAGAGAGAGAGAGAGAGAGTGAGAGAGAGTTGAGAGTGTATTTATTTAAACTTTATTGCATAGTAACAAGTTACAATTACAAAAGGCGAACTTAAACTACTTAAAGCCATAAGGCATTCTCTACCAGTCAACCTTTAGGCCAAAAAGAAAATAAGCATGGCATAGATAATAGGTAAGTATGAGAACAACACAGAAATAAAGTAAGAGGAAAAATACTGGAATGTTATACTTCTAATTCCAATGAATGTAATATAATATAGGTATATCCACATTATAATTTAATATTACATAAATATCATATAATACAAATATAATAAATACAAATATAATATATACCTGCTACTAATATCTACGAAGTCTTAATCTCGAGAATTTTCAAGTAGATGCTTGCGCAACTTGCGCTTGAATGAAAATGTACTCTGAGCCTGTCGTATGCTAAAGGGGAGAGCATTCCATAGACGAATAGCCTGCACAGTGAACGAACTGGACATGGAATGGGAGCGGTGATGAGGGGCAGTGACAATTTTACGGGAGGTGCGGAGTTCACAGCCGGGTCTCGCAGTTATAAATGTAAATTTAGAATTAAGATAATGGAGGACAGCTGAGTCATATAAGAATAAAGGGTAGATTTCTGCGCTCCCGAATGTGAAGCCAATGAAGTTTTCTCCGATAAGCAGATACGTGATCGTACTTACGGAGACCAAAAATGAAGCGTATGCAGTTGTTTAGAACCCGATCCAGCCTGTCCAGTAGCCTTTGTGTCACATTGGTGCAGCGCATCACTATAATCGATGATGGGCAATACTAGCCTTTTTTAAATTTTTATACTTATAGGTAAGTATATCATCAGTTACCTGCAAGCTCACCTCCAGTCTTCGGACTACCTGTTGGCCTAACAACGGTTTGCCTAATTTCGGTTTGCTTAATTTTATATAGACTAATCTTGTTTTACATAATAGCTCATTTTGCCTAATTTTTTTTGAGTGTTTAGTTTAGTTTTATTTATCTCATTACACAATTCTCATATAACAATACCTTTGTAAATACTACTTATTGTATAATGATCGTTAGGCACAATTTCGCAACAATAATATAAAAAAAACAACAAATATAATATAAAAAATAAGAATTTCAATATTCAAAGTTAAGAATACAAATAATATAAAAATCATGAACAATTAGTGTACTGAGAGGTACCTCATCAATAATTGGCGTACATAGAAATATAAGGACAAAACCAAAACCTTGTTCCTTAGTCAAATAAAATTATAATAATAATAATAATAATGAGTACCTACCGGTAGTACTTATCCATTAACATGTCAGTATATATTTAATATGTCAAATAAAATAAAAATAAAAAATCTAATTGGATCACCAAATAACTACATTTAAAAAATGTAAATAAATGTCTTATTTGGGTATGTCAATGTATTCTATTACAGAATAAAGCGACTTCTCCAATAAAAGGTTCTTTAGTCGGCGCTTAACCGTTTCCTCGGAACATTCATTTTTTAAGTCGTCGGCACAAAGTAAATAGCGGCGGCGCGCGCCGGAGCAGAGAGTCCGCTCAGTACAAAGCGTCATTTTCGCCGCACGCACACAGACGTTACATTTACAGGCATACTTAGACGGAACTTGGACAGAGCTTAGTCGGGCTGTGCGCGCGTTGATCAATTGACGTGTGCCTACAGTTTTTTCAAATTTCCAAACGTTATTGAAAGGTAAGTTAAACTGTTTTCTCATGTTGGTAGGCCTAGTTAGGTAGGTAATTTTTGGAACTAGCCGCTTTGATAACGAAGATAAACCATTACACATTCATCTTATCGTTCGCTGGTAAAACGCCAGTATTTAGGTAGGTACTATGGTTTAGTTAAGTAGGTACCTAATTAGGTATAGGTATTCTTTGTTGGCGCTCTCGACCGCCGCCGGCCACATGTCACAACTCGCAGCGGGTCATGCATCAATTTATTTACCAAGATACCTACGCATGATAAGATGTATGTATAAACGAATCGATGTATGTGTGTCTGTAAACTTATATTACCTACTCCTTTTTAAAATTCGGAATCAATACAGAAGCAACCCTAGTGAGTCGGGCCAGTTTAGGTATGTATTTTCAAGGACGGCGGGAACGGCCCTTCTGTTAATTCTTTATTTTGTGTCGTCGGGTAGGTCGGTCCTATCACCCGCGCATTCTTAGCGTGTAGCACTGTGCGCCGTTGCACTGTTCGAAGTCTTCCCGTACTACGAAGGCACTTCCCCGTCACTTCCACTCGCTTAAATTGTGACAGGTGGTTTCTCGTGAACATGATGATCTAGAAAATGTACTGTGAATAGTGGGTCATTATTCGATGTTCGGCAAACAACGCTTTGCAGGACTGCCGCTGATTGAGCCCAAGCACGGTCCGCAGAGCTCTTTTTTGCATTCGCATCACCCTCTCAGCATCAGTTGAGTTTCCCCATTATAATGTGCCGTAGTTCATAAGCGAGTGAAAGTGAGAAAAATACGCTTGCCTTAGCGCGTCACGGGAGATCAACGGCTTCAGTTTTCGCAGTGCAAACACTGCACTACTCAGCCTACCACACAGCGAGTCGACATGCTGTTTCCAGTTTAGTGTGGGGTCTAATGTAAAACCTAGAAACCTACACATTTCACCTACATAGGACACTGCATATTCGCAGTTGGGATGCACCTACTTGAAAAGAGCATAACGTTCGATTTGTTGACATTCAGTATCAAACCGTTTTGAAAATCAGTGAAAATCATTTTGGTTAATCTTCAATTCACCTAATTTAATTTTATCTAATTTTTATTTTGTATAATCTTATTTTGTACTAGCTTTCGCCCGCGATTTTGTCTGCGTGGACCCGGGATAAAAACTATCCTATATTTTAATCCAGACTATAAACTATCTTCGTGCAAAATTTCATCCAAATCGGTTGAGCTGTTTAAGCTTGATTGAGTAACAAACATCCAAACATCTAAACATTCAAAGTTTCGCATTTATAATATTAGTAGGATACTGTTTGCTGACATAATTACATTTTGTCTAACATAGATTTCGCATAATTTCATTTTGTCTAATCACTCCCCGCCCTCCGCTCAGACTCACGCCAGAAACTAACGTAGGTTTTAAGAAAAAACTTTCGCTGCCGCGGCACGCTCGCTGCGCTCGCTCGGCTCGCGCGCTGAGGGCCGCCGCAGTTCTACCTAACACTCCTCCTCGCTTCGCTCGTCGTCGTACCTACATCGACCTGCCTTAAGGTGCCTAGCAGGTGTGGTTGGTCGATATTTGCTTCTTTTGTACAATTCGTACTTTTTAACAAGTAAATATTATAATGATTTATTTAGTAATCTAAGTAAAAAAATTCGGCAATGTGATGATTAGTTAAAATACGAATCGACACAGTAATTTATAGATAAAATTATATTCGCCAAAACAAGAGTTTATTTCAAACAAACAAATATTATGAAAAATTTAATTATACAAATTGACTTTAGACAAACAATGCATTATACTAAAATTGTTAGACAAACTGAAATTAGACAAAACGTTATTAGGCCAAACCAAACAAGAGCAAGGGCAAGGGGACAAGGGCCCAGTCTTCATACAGATAGTCGCGGTCCTGAAAGCAACTTATTGTTGCCAATGCAACGTCGCAGAACCGTGAGAACAAGAGAAGTCCGCATTCCGCCATGATTCACAGGAGAAAGCCTGGAATCCGGTCCCTCACCAGGCTAGCCGGACACCCGCCACGTAAGGCACTACCCACACGGCAAGGCCAAGGCTAACTGGCTTTCTCCCGACAACCAATAAGGCAATACACCTGATTTAGTTAAGCTTGTAAGGTAAGCGGGTTCACAGTAGATTGGCTAAAGAACAGGTCTAATTCACTTGTCGAAGAATCTCAAATATGCAATGTGATATGGTCTTGTTTTAGTCTTCATTGCTTTTATCTTTTTTTATAGCGTGTTGTTTAATTATTGATGTTGCTGTGAATTAATGACCTACGCGATGCGATACCTTAATAACGAGTTAGTAAGAACCGGGTTTTAATGACGCCTATTGTCATTGGCAAGTAAGCTTGACATCAAACTTCAAAGGTCAGGTTGTAGTATATATTTATTGGTTTAGGCGGTTTGGGATAAGTAAGACCTAAAGGTAAAGGTAGATCTAAAGACTAGGGTTTTAAATAAATTAACTTACACAAATCGAACTAGTCTCATAGAGTTAGCTCAATAAGGCTTGTGTTATGGGTAAGGTAATAGCCGACGATATATTTAATACATATAAGTAATTAAATACATAGAAAACATCCAAGCTCAGAAACAAATATTCATGCTCATCAGACAAAATTGAATGAGTGTATGAAGTGCATGAAGTTTTCTATGAGTAGGTATATATAATAATAACAATAATAAGTGACCTGAGTGCTCCCGAGAGTCGGTCAGGGCCTCCGTCTCCGGCGTGTCTTCGTCGGTCGGAGTGGAACCCCAAGGGGGCCCGCAGGACTCTCAGCTCTGGCTTGCCTTCATTGGCCGTCCAGAGAGGAGTAGACAGAGCTTTATGCTCGAGGGGTGGCAGTGTTAAAGGGCATAACGCCGCGAGTAACTTCGGAGAAAGCGCAGCACTACCTCTCGTCACCCCTGAGCCGCTCACCCCGGGGTTGCTCCTGGCCGTCTCCACGACGAGTACGACGGCTATTGTAGGGGCCCATCTAATGAGCGGCTAGTCACCGCCTGCCTCGACAACTTTGTGCGCAACAATGTTATGGTAGGTGTCCGGACCTCTTTGCAATAGCCCAGTTTCATAATCCATCCATTACTCATCACCATAGACCCCGTTCTCTATCCATATTACCCACAATAGCCCAATGCCTGTTCGAACCGATGTACTCGTGAATAGGTTCTAGCAGGTGTATCACATTTTAAACTATCCTTTGGAGACGTCCAAAGGACCTCTACGTGTTGGATCTATATCCCCACGCACGCCTTCCAAATGACCGGGGTTCGCCCCGTGAATTTCAATTGGAGATACATAATAATAAATCAGCATATATACGTCTCACTGCTGGGCACATGTCTCCTCTCATAGAGTGAGTATATAATCTAGGTATTTCTGTTTTTCGCATTGGGAAGCTTTTCAAGTTAAGGTAGATTATACACTAAGGGGATAAAGCACTGTTTTATGTCACGGGAGCGAATTGAATCCCGAACGTAACGAAGGACTCATAATTTAACTCCTGAGCGTAGCGAGGGAGTTATAAGTTAATTCCTGAGCGAAGCGAGGGAATTAAGACTGAGTCCTGAGTGCAGTGAGGGGTTCAACCGCCCAAGACTAAAACAGTCTTATCCCCGAGGTGTATACTCTACTTTTCACACCTTATGCGAGACAAAAAAACAGGCTCAGTAGATAAATAATGTTTATTTAGCAAATTAAAAGTACATAGTAACATTAGACACGTTAGTCCAATTATGGAAAGATAAGGTAATGTTTTTATTTGGTACGTTTATTGAGGTTGAGTTGGAGTTTATTTGAGTTGCGTTCATAGCTTCGGATACTTGCGTCTGAGGGTCGAGATGTACCGTAAAGGTTGGGGAAGGTGGATTTTCAGGCAGTGAGCTTGATGTGGATGGGATGTGTTTTGAGGAAGATGGCTGTGGTGGCAGAGGTGTCCAAGGATCATCAATACTAGACGATGGTTTCAAAAGTATTTTTTCACCAATACGATAGCTCGTTCTTTCTTTATTTTTTATAGAATTTTCTATGTAGCCCTCTGCTACAGCGTCAGACTTCCAGCCACCGTGTCTTTTTATTTGGGCCATGTCTGCTCCTGAATAGGGTTTGCAATTCGAATATTCGAATATTCGAGAATTCGAATTATTCGCCACAAATATTATTCGAATTCGGCAACATTCATTATTCGAATAAAACGAATATTACGAATAGTGCATATTTATTTCTGAAATTATTTACCTTCGCGAATATCTTAAATAAAATGCTGGAAATACCCTCCACATTAACAATTCCGTGGAAATAGATTTAAATATTTTAAAAAAGCTTTAATCTAAGACATATAACATATTATTTTCTACTCTTGCCAAAATCAAACTATAATAAGCGGTTATTAGGAAAGGCCTCAACAGAACTTACAGAACCATTATTTCGTGAAAGTTTAATAAGGCAGCTACATACTGTTTTGTCTTGTACCTGCATATTTATTTAAAGTATATTTATGTAAACAAAGTAATATTTCATTAATTAATTTTATTTTAGAATCAGATTAAAGATACCATTTTGACATTTGCTTTCTGGCAGCTTCACCAGAGGCTCTAGTATAAGTTTTACCGAAACAAAACGTTACGACCGCGTATGCGTTTAGCTGTCAAATCCCATACAAACTGAGGCTCAAACGCAAACGCGATCGTAAAGTTTTGTTTCGGTAAAACTTATACTAGAGCCTCAGATAGAACCATTAGGTACCATAAGATTCAGTTATGGTGAGTCTGTTTACTAATACTAAACCCATCATGAAAATTGTTGTCTTTGTACGTATTCATATACGTAATACGTTATGCTAACAGTTTTTATTACACATGGAAAAAGTTTGTTTATTACTGATTAAATTTTACTGTTACTTGTAATGCACAAAGTAATATTATATTTTAACTGTGCTGTGATTTATCTCAAAAGTTTAATTATTATAATGCAAAGTAATACTGGCAAATTTTAAGAAAATACCACAAAAGTTCTATATTTTTAAATTTTACCAGGCAGATATTTTACAATTAGATAACACGTAAAATTAGTTTTTTTTGTTAGTTATATAGTTTAGTAAGTACCTGTTGATTTTTTATAAAAAAATAATTTTGTTGCTCGCGATTCTCGCGAAAAAGTTGATATTCATATCATTACACAACCTACACAATTACACATGCACGGAAAAGTGCTCATTATTGATTTGTTTTTATTGTAACTTAAATAAAGAAGGTAAAATTGTATTTTAACAGCTGTGATTAATTTAGTAATCATTATTTTAGAAGTTTAACTGTTATCATCGACCATAAATGTTGATATTTTTGAATTGTAACAACAACTACACAACTTGAATAATTATTTTCTTTTATTTTCAAAAATATTCGTTTTATTCGAAATATTCGAATATTCGAATATTGGAAATCGAAGTATTCGTATTATTCGAATACTGAAATTGGACGAATATTGCAAACCCTACTCCTGAATCAGCCAATAGGCTCGCCGATGTTCTTCTAAAACAGTGGCCTGTGTAGAGCTCGGGATTTTCCAATTTCAGGTATTTAGCAATGTCTCTTGGCATGCCACTAATTTTGTTTTTGCCAATGACTTGCCTGGTACATTTGCCATTGTTGTAGCCTACAAAAAATCTGTTGGTGTTTATATTAGCAGGGCGTAGTGCTTGGTACTTTTGGACTATTTTGGCATGGTCTTCACGAATTACGAATGACCGTTCTCTATTTGTTTTTGTATCCGGCAATTTTACAAGTAATAACTCTGAATGTTTTTCGATATCATTGACTTTTATGTTCACGAGTTCATTTCCACGACAAGCTCCGTTCACTCCAAAAATCAGGGCCACCTTTAACAAAATAATACATAATTAGTAGCCAGGCGTGATGGTTAGTTAGTGTAGAGATAAATTCAATCAACAATTAGGTTCATAGGTTGTACTCACTTTTATAGCAAGAAAACTGTGGTCGGGGGCTTCATTCAAGAAAGTCTCCACGTTTTGTGTCGTAAGTATCTTTGATTTCTTTGCTCGATGTCCATCCGATTTCCTTTTTAAAAAGGCCAATAACTTGGCATATGTATTAATTTGTATGTCATGTTTGACACTTATTGTTGCCCTCAGCATCGAATATATACACCACAGGCTACTTGGCTTCTTTGTAGCTGACAAATATTCAAAATAGACCAGAAGCACTGATTCAGACACAGACTTTACGCCTTTTACAGCTTTCCATTTGTCAAAATCGTTGTAGGCTTTTAGGTATTTTTACTTTGACTTCTCTGGCAGCAGATTGTTGACAATGCCTATGGCATCTAATTTGATAAACTCAGGAGTCAAAACACTTTCATCACTCGACATTTTCAATATTATTTTTGAAATTAAATCTTCTATAGGCACCTACAAGAACTCGATTTGTTCGTCACGCGTGAACAAATGAAGGCGCGCGACGTTCCAAATTCGAAAGCACAAGCCGTGGTCCTAGATTCGAAATTCGAATTTCGAACACCGCTCTCCTCCGGACCGGGGTTCACACGGAGGCAAACTTCATTTATTTTGTCAAATCAAGTAGGCCATGGCCTAGGACAAATTGTGTTTAGCAAAATTAAACTTTATGCATATAGTAATAAGAATTATGAAAAGTGAAATCATATTATTAACCAGCGGGTTATAATGAAATTCAGTACAACATTATAACCCGGCTAATACCAAGGGATTTAATGTCTTGCTTTCGGTAGGGTTTACATGACCTATAATTCGGCATTGTCGAGCATGTGGTTTGAAAAGTTTTTTACGGATACGTGTTTGGGTGTGGTGTAGTCACAGCACAGAGTTTAGTGTTCTTAGAACATACATACATCATACATAATCGGTCAATAATAAAACAAAACTTAAAAAAATAAATAGACAATTTCTACTTAACAAAACAGTTTCAATAATTAAAGCGCAAGTCACAATAAATGGAAAAAAAAATGAGATTGCTATCTAAAGGCAATTTCGTGATTGAAACCCTAAACGTTTCAATGTTGGTACACAATAAATAAACGATATAGTAACCATTAGTTCGGCTTTGGCGCCTTCACATGATCAAGTGTGTGTTCCTGGAAGCTGCGCCGGCGCCGATGTGACGCCTGCGCCTGCGCAACACTGCTTAATAACAAGGAAGGATGCCGATCTGACTAGACGTTTAGCAGTCCATTATGATATTCATGTAAATGCGCGCATTTGTACTAACACTTGCAAGTAATGCATGCTCAGAAAATACGTATCAGTCATCAGTTTATTCATTGCTTTCAAAGCTACAATAATCGATACATTGTGATCTGTGGTTAGTTCAGCTACAAAACCCTGCAAGGGCACTGCAACATCGGCAACATAATCATATTTATCTATTTGGTATTAATAATCAAAACAAACAAACAAACAAGTAAAAACACCACATACTTGTACGATGTTTACATAATTTATATTGTATTTATTACGTTACATATTTGTTTTTATTAACCCTTAACGTTATGGAAGGCACTACTAACATGCCTTCACTCATCGGAATGATCTATTAAGTTATCGCTATGGACACATTGTTGATATCGATAGCTATGTAACTTCTGTGTGTACTACCTAGTTTTTTAGCTCTTCTGTGTACATACTATAGTTCTCTTGTATGTACTTATGTGTGAACCTTGATAGTAAGTAGATAATTACTCCTTTCTAATTCTGTGCTGCTATACCAAACAAACCTACATTGTGTTTTATGGGCCTTGCAAAGGTAGGTATTTCTTGTCCGAAAGCATCACGTCGGTTTATATCAATAAATAAATAAATAAATATTACAGGACAATCTTACACAAATCGACCTAGTCCCAAACTAAGCAAAGCTTGTACTATGGGTACTAGACGACGATAAACTTACTTATAGATAAATAAATACTTAAATACATAGAAAACATCCATGACTCAGGAACAAATATTTGTGCTCATCACACAAATATAAATGCCCTTACCGGGATTCAAACCCAGGACCTCTTGCTTCGTAGGCAGGGTCACTACCAACTAGGGTACAGCGGTCGTCAAAAACCGATCGACATACCTACACTTAATATCGTTATTTGCATTAACATGAGCTCTCAAACGGTCAAAAAGTGTGTCGACCTGCCACTCCAGGCGTCGCGTCGGCAACTTGAAACGAAAGCCTCCGCGACGAGTCTCGCCTCCAACCTGGCAACCGGCGGGTTCTGGGAGGTCCTTCTTCCGATAATTTCCTTTAGTTTGCCGCACCGTATTTATGAGATGAATCGTTTCCGATCACGCTTTGGCGGGGTCGAGGAAAATGCGATAACTGCTTGAAATTTAACAGAAGTTAATTTAGTTAACTTTAGTTCTTTGATTTCTTAGAATTAAAATTAGGTGCCCAGTGATTTTAATAAATCACACCGCTTCAATGGCAACTACTTAGATCCAGACATGGGTCATTCAAATATTTAATATAATTTATCAGAAACTAGCGCTTATAACTTATTGTTCGTACTCCAACACAAACTTCGTCCCTGAGGAACGATTTCTGGGACACCTTTTTAAGTCCCTATGCCCTTCTTCAAAGCTCAACATCTCCAACCCAAGTGCATCTACATCGGGTTAGGAGATACCTTATAAGTAAATTAAATACGCATTTATAGTATTCGTTTAAAAAATGATTTCCTTCTCCTTGAAAAAGCCTTATAAAAGCCGGACAAGCCCCACACCGTTAGGCCGGAGTGCCGGACGCACGCATTCAAAAAGCCTAACTATGTACTTGTGCACGACGCACGCTTTTAGCGGTGACTACGCGGACGCGCTGAACGCGCCGCGCGACACTACGCTTTTGGTTTCGCGGCGTCGACTGAGCGATTCGCTTATGCGTCTAGAGCAGCGACGCATGCCACTCTACAGTCACCTAACAAGATGCTGCCCACAGACACGACCCGGAACAGAATCCTGACGGCCCACTCGATGCCTGCTGCAGCCCACGACAGCTCCTGGATGCCGACTCTGAGTTGCAAGTTCAGAGCTTATATAGCACCTGATGTTACCTTGTAAAACCTTATTACCGGGAACGTGAATTGAAATAAACTGAAGAGATAATAATAGAATATGTATTTCATACTTAACGAAGACTCTTACAATCACTTATATACCTACTTCCTATCACTGCCCTATGTACTTTCCTATCTACTTTACTATAATGCTGACTACTTAGTTGTTGTTTCTTGGAAGAGAACTCGACTGACACAATTTGTACTGAAATTAGTTCGTTTGTATTCCACATTTAGGCTACGACTTCGTCATGGCATTGACGAGGATAATTGGGAGCTTCTAAGTTTTTATTGATCGGAATATTTCATATAATATTAATATAATATTACATGATTGATTGGCTGCGACGTCAGTTATTTTAACAAGATTAATCTTATTGAACTCAATTCTTATTTACATATAAACTCGTGACTCTAGAAAATGTCTTTAAACAATAATAAGCTTTATAAAGTAATTTTAGCAATAATTACGACACGTGGAAGATCGACATATTTGTTTTTTGACCCTTTCTAGCTAGGTTTTCCTAGTTTTTACCTTTTTACAATATAAAAGAGCTATCTTATCAATATTAAGTCTCTTTAAACAGTAAGGACTTTTCATTTCACATAACGACATACAAATCTTGTTTGTACTATAAAAGGTTACAAAATGGTCGCTTTGATAACTTTGCATGATAAGCTAAAGTTACGTAATACTATTCTGAATCATAATTTTGTATCAAACATAATAGCCAATTAGCGCTCAAGCGGGCGGCGCCTAATGCCTGTTCTCTCTACGGTCCTGGGGATCGATTTTTGAATCTCACCAAGTGACTAATTCTCACCGATGTGAGTGATTTCCGAAAGTTCGTATTTTTGAAACTCACCGGTGACTTACATTTGTCATACCTATGATATCGATTTACGAGTGCCCCTACCCACTCGTAATTGAAATCACCATGCGATTGTTTTTGACAGTTGACGTTTGTGACATCTGCCAAAAGTAACAAAGTATTTTTTTCGGAAGAATTAGCAGCGGGGTTCGATTGTGATATTTGTGATTGCGACGATTTATTGAGAATATAAATAAGCGGCCAAGTGCGTGTCGGACCACGCACAACGAAGGGTTCCGTGCCCATTAAAATGGCAAAAAACGGAACCCTTATAGATTCGTCATATCTGTCTGTCTGTCTGTCCGTCCGTATGTCACAGGCATTTTACTCGAAAACTATAAGGTGTATTTGAATAACATTTTGAGGATAGGTGTATTTTATTAAACGCTACATAGTTATGTAATTCAATTCCTAAAAAACTGAAAAAAATTTTTTTTTTTTTTCATTGCAATCCCACGTGTGGCCACACTCCACCTCAAAAACCTTTGAATCGATCTTGTTCAAAACAATTTTCGCTGAAACAATTCAATAAGCCCTATGTCCATGTTTTTTTTTCTTCATATTTTTAAAATACACGGTTCAAAAATTAGAGGGGGGGGACACAATTATAGTGACTTTCGGGGCGATTATCTCCGACTCTATTTTCACTTAATCAAAAAAAATGCTGAGAAACCTTATCTATTTTGAAAGGCCTATCGATTGATGTGCCACACGTGGGCTTGCAATGAAAAAAAAAATTGTCTGTTTTATGTATGGAGTGCACCCCTAAAAAAATTTTTTTTTGTAATCTCATTACAAAACTTTGTAGCGGCTAACAAAATACACCTATCCTCAAAATTGTATTCAAATACACTATAGTTTTCGAGTAAAATGCCTGTGACATACGGACGGACAGACAGACAGACATGACGAATCCATAAGGGTTCCGTTTTTTGCCATTTGGCTACGGAACCCTAAAAACCGGTATCAAGGACAACACTATAACATCTGCGTAAAAAGGAACGTAACGGGAAGATTGTCTCTGACTGACATTGTAAAATTTCTGCATGTTGGTAAACAGCGTGTGACTTTAAAAAATACGGCTCTTGGAAAATGGTGACATAAAAGTCATCGGTGATAATTTAAGTCACCGGTGACTGATATCGCCAGTGAGATTCAAAAATCGCACTCCGGGTAGCTTAAAACAGCAGTGACAGTGCAATATGTAGCTGGCTCTGTTATGGTAAGACATCCAGATATACTCTAAGATAAAAGATTTTAAAACATGTTTTGGCCTATATACCTTAGGTATATACCTATTATATTTTCTGGGGTGTTATTTATAACCTTTATTTTTTCATTCATACAATTTGTATTCACCTTAGACAATCTATATGCTTATGTACTATACAATGGTTTTGTTTACTCTAAACGTGATCTTGCTGTTCTATCGTTCACAGTACTGTTGCAACGCCACTCACGATGTACTGTTGCAACGCCACTGACGATGTACTGTTGCAACGCCACTCACGATATACTGTTGCAACGCCACTCACGATGTACTGTTGCAGCGCCACTCACGATGTACTGTTGCAACGCCACTCACGATGTACTGTTGCAACGCCACTCACGATGTACTGTTGCAACGCCACTCACGATGTACTGTTGCAACGCCACTCACGATGTACTGTTGCAACGCCATTCAAGATGTACTGTTGCAACGCCACTCCCGATGTACTGTTGCAACGCCACTCACGATGTACTGTTGCAACGCCACTCACGATGTACTGTTGCAACGCCACTCACGATGTACTGTTGCAACGCCATTCAAGATGTACTGTTGCAACGCCACTCCCGATGTACTGTTGCAACGCCACTCACGATGTACTGTTGCAACGCCACTCACGATGTACTGTTGCAACGCCACTCACGATGTACTGTTGCAACGCCACTCAAGAGTTTTAAAGCTCTCAGAGCCACTATCACTAGTCCAATTGAGAACGTCATGGAAGGCTAGTTGTTTACAGAGGTAGCAGCTGGTTTTTCCTTACATAACTTCCTAAGTTGGGCCCCGAAGCGGCCCTCAACTAATTGCCGAAGGTAGCAGCTGGGATTGTGTATCCATACAAGGGACACCTGCAGCTGTCAACTATATGAAAGTGCAGCTAAGCTCAGCATCTTGTATCCGACTCTAAAGGGTGACTATACCTGATATATTAGGTTAACCAACTTCATTCATAGAAATGAATAGGTGGCTTCGTATTATTACTAAACTACTTGTATTATTCGTGACGTGATCGTTTGTGAATTACAAAAGTAGATTGGGGATTGATTTAACCGAGGGTTGAAAGCCACCCATCCTCGAACGAAGTGAGAGCGCCAATAGTTCGAGGCTGAAGTGAGAGCGCCAATAGTTCGAGGCTGAAGTGAGAGCGCCAATAGTTCGAGGCTGAAGTGAGAGCGCCAATAGTTCGAGGCTGAAGTGAGAGCGCCAATAGTTCGAGGCTGAAGTGAGAGCGCCAATAGTTCGAGGCTGAAGTGAGAGCGCCAATAGTTCGAGGCTGAAGTGAGAGCGCCAATAGTTCGAGGCTGAAGTGAGAGCGCCAATAGTTCGAGGCTGAAATGGGTGGCTGTGCCCGAGTTAAACACTCTACTTTTCATTTCGAATACGAGGAAATGAAATGAAAACCAAAACCAAAATATTTTCTGAACCATAGTCAGATCCTATAGAACCTATTTTAAAAGCGTTTATGTGTGGACACTTCCTATAGACGCCCTTTCGAAGCGGTTATATCGAAAAATTAATTGTTTTTTGACTGAAAAATTACATTATTAAATGTATTTATATATTCCACTAGCTTCTGCCCGCGACTCCGTCCGCGTGGAACTCGTTTATATCGTAGCTCCATACAAACTTTCACCTCCCACTTCATCCTCTTGTGGGGTTGATTTCCGGGATAAAAACTATCCTATGTCCTTCCCCAGGATTCAAACTATCTCCATACCAAATTTCATCCAAATCGGTTCAGCGGTTTAAGCGTGAAGAGGTAACAGACAGACAGACAGACACACTTTCGCATTTATAATATTAAGTATGGATATATTAATATTAATATGGATGGAAATAGTAATAAGGAATTAAAACCATCATACTTATCAACAAGCTTCAAAAATCAACGCAATTTTAAGGAAGTGTGGCAGTATAGGTTTCTTCCATTGTTATTTTTTTAATGACTTTATGACGCGGTTCTGATGCGGTTACATTGAACTACGAACACTTATAAATATTTCAATGTCTTCAAATAGCATCATACAATAATTAATTTATTATCAATATTTAAAAAATATAACGTATGATCGTCAACCAGTTTCAAAAATCAATACAATTTTTTGAAACTGGCTGTACAGGTTTCTGCCATTGCTTTTTTATTTTTTTATTACTTTTCAGCCCTATAGGGGCGACATGCCTCACTTTCAAGCCGCAGTTAAGATAAACAATGACCTACTTTCAGAGTATGAGAGATCACACTTTTCCCCTCACTGACTCGGAAAGCCGTCTTTTATCCTTTAAAACCAGTGGGCAAAAACGCATTTTGTCCACTAGTGGGGAAAGTAATTTAACCTTGGAGCGTGTTTAAGTAGCTTTTGACAGCTAACAAAACGTAAAACGCTCATAATACAAAAAATTCACAGATGACGTATTTCCGTTGCCGCTATAACAACAAATACTAAAAAACAGAATAAAATAAATATATAAGAACTTTTTAAAAATTGCTTGTTGCCTTTATCAGGCGCTGGGTCTCAAAATGCATGGGAAAACTAAAATCCGACTCGCACTTGACCAAAATTCTACTTGATATTTATTACTTAACGATATTATTACTGTTAATTTTTTTTTTTTAATAATATTATTTAAATTAAATAAAGTGGTTATGCATGTTGCACTTTCCTCGCTACAGTGAGGTGAAAAGTTTTGTGTTACACACCGGTGCAAATGTATTTTACTTCTCGTGTGTTGAAACGCTCGCTACGCTCATGTATTCTAGAACCACTCGCTTCGCTCGTGGTTCAACTATAGCATAGCATCCTTTCGCTTGCTCATATTTCAATTCCACATTTGCGGGTAAAATACAACTTTGCACCCTTGTATAACAAATAACTAGTGTATCACCCGTGACGTCATCATCGTTTCCGGAGTCACTACGAATAGTTGGCATTACTATTTTTTTGTTGGATTAATAGTAGATTACTGCAGAGGCCGTGAAGTAAGGGATTGCTGGACGAGATTGGGGTATACGGCCGAGTCGTAGACGAGGCCGAATACAACGAGTCCAGCAATCCCTGTTCCGGCCGAGGATTGTATAGTACTTTTCTCAAACGATGTGAGGAAATATTAAAATAAAAATAAATACTATCAATCAATTAAATAATAGGTCATTTGCGCCTTTTTTATTTTTTAAACATGCCATTTGAACAAGCCGTTCGAGCACCATGTTTAACCGCACATAAAGTATAGTACCATAGATTATTTTTATTTTTTTTATGAAGCAAGTATGCTTACAGTGTCTAGTGGTGGTTGGCAGTATGTAAATTTTCCTTTGTCAGTTTAATATTAGTAAGCAAATTTAAAAAGTTAGAGTAGCGGACAATAATGGTTTTACTTAGGGTTTTCATACATTACTTCTTGGCCTAAGGCCAAGAAGTAATGTAGGGAGCCATAAACAAGAAACTTCACGTCTTCATTTCGTGATATTAACGCGTACATTTCCGAGCATGTTTGAGAAAACGAACTTTTCTTTCAGTGTACCGCGACAATAGACGTTCGGCGCCGCCGTTAAAAAAGGAAACGATCCAGACACGACCGAAATACTCCCGACAGTAACCGCCTCTTAATTCATCAGTTAATTTAACCGAATGATTAAGATAAAGCCCGCCACGTGCGTCGCAGATTGAACACCATCGACGGCCATCGTGTCTTGGAGGGAAATAGTAGCTAAGAGCAAGCGGGACATCGACGGAAGGGTTCGAAAGGCTTTTTTGCCGAATGATAAGTTGAACTACACATAACTCCAAATTATGTAGAGAGTCGGCATTGCCTTTAAATATTTTCACCAACTCTGCAAATTTTGGAAATCGCTTATTTGGTAGAAGATAAAACTCATTTTTGAACACGGTTTTCTGGTTCGTTCATGTCATATTCTAGTCTAGAAGTTGGTACCTACGTATTATTTGATTAAAATAATATATCGGCACGTCGAACAATTTCACTACTTATATTCATTATGTTATGAACGTCTAAGTACGTACCTAAGTATAGCGTAACAATAGTTATTTGTGGAACAAGAGAGCAAAGTTTATTTTTGCTACGAGTGCTGGTTTGAGTCCTGAGGAAGCGAAAGATTCTAAAATTGAATCACAAGCCTAGCAAGTAATTCAAAGTTTGAATCTTGAGCGCAGCGAGGGACTCAAAAGCACGAGATGCAAATACTTTGCTCTCGAGTAACACACATACAACTTTTCACCTCAGCAGTGAGAACATATTCACATTAAAAAACATATCATAGTATCACGTACCTATTCGTCTCGTGATTATTCAATTCAGGAAGAAAACATTGTTAAATAATTAGGCGTTCGTTAATGCTTGTTTTAACTCCTCAGCGCCGCGCCGTTATTAAATACTAGATAGATAGGCAAGACAAGGCGCGAGAAACCAAAGGATATTTTAGTATATATACGAGTCTCGCGTGACACTAACACATCACTAAAAACTAAACATATTATTGCTACACCGACCGATTTGACGACCGGTTAGTCTAGTGGGTAGTGACGCTGCCTACGAAGCTGAAGGTGGGTTCGAATCCCGGTAAGGGCAAATATTTGTGTGATGAGCATGAATATTTGTTTCTGAGTCATGGATGTTTTCTATGTATTTAAGTATTTCTATCTATTAAATATATCGTCGTCTAGTACCCATAACACAAGCCTTATTGAGCTTACTATGGGACTAGGTCGATTTGTGTAAGATTGTCCCCTAATATTTATTTATTTATTTATTTATTTTATTTTTTATTGCTAAAATTCACAGTTTTCACTCATATGTTCGAGCTATTTTTGAAATATTTATCATTAATGTCTGTTGCGCTAGAAAGAGACAAAGGCACACATTAGCATACCTATATATTACGTGTAGGTATCTCGCGTGCCCACCACAAACTAGCCGTACTGTTGTTAAATTACTGCCTTCTAGTAGGGCAGTTTCAGGTGATAATGTGGACACGCTGGACAAAAGCACCAAATTTTATTCAGGTAAGTATTTGTTAGGTCCATAGCTACTATAAGTTTTTGATAGGAACCAACTCCTTTTTTGGGGGTCTACTTTGAAATTCGATCGACGAACTATGGATCGAGCTATATTATCTGCCATTTTCTTTTTTCATAATGAAATGAAAGGGACAGAGCTAATTAACTTATATTCTAATCTTCTTCTAAATATTCTGAACTTGTAATAGACCCCATGATATGAAATGTCCAGTGCTTGGCATCAAAATAAAAAAGCTACTTTGTCACACGGAGTAAGCAAAATCGCAGTTTGCACACTGTTTTCACGCAGTAAAATATGCTTGTACGAGCAGCTGAGGTGAAACATTATTAGGCCCTAGGGGCGACATACCTCACTTTAAACCCGCTGTTTAGATAAACAATTACCTACTTTCAGAGTATGAGAGATAAAATAGTTATTTTTTATACAAGGGTGCAAAGTTGTATTTCACCCGCGAGTGTGGAATTGAACACGAGCAAGCGAAAGGATTCTATAGTTGAACCACGAGCGAAGCGAGTGGTTCTAAAATAGAATCCTGAGCGTAGCGAGAAGTAAAATACATTTGCACCCGATGTGTAACACAAAACTTTTCCCCTCACTGTAGCGAGGAAATTGCAATATGCAAAAAAACAGCTCATAATAAATAAGTCTTTATTTGTACACAATTTATTCATTATCAGGTTAATTATAATCATCATCAATATTTAAAATTGTAATTAACTTACAAATTAAGATTACAAATCAGTCTTCATTTGTACTCGGCAATGGACGCATCACGTCGACGTGCAGCTGCCGCTTTCTTATACATATAATTAATTATTTATTACATTATTCATAACAAACATACAAGCTGTTTAGAGCCGTATAATTTAATTAGAGTACGACACTTTTGGTTATCCATGTCTACGGCCGTGCGCGCCAACTGAAATCAAAACACATCCGTCCCAACTGCGCGCGAACAAAACACTGACGCTCTTTTGCCGCGCCACTTGTACTATTTCTATTATCTATTCTGTGGCGCCACCAAAAACCGACAATAAATGGTCACGCACACGCTCCAAGGTTAAATTACTTTTTCCCACTAGTGGATAAAATGCGTTTTTACCCGCGTCTTTTATAGGATAAAAGGCGGCTTTCCGAGGTAGTGAGGGGAAAAATCTGTTTACTTACACAACCAAGCGTCCTATTTTCACTTATTAAGAACGGAACCCTAAAACCACATGAATATTAATGAAACTCCTTATGAATTTATGTCCTTGTACTACGGTAACAGGGGTCCACCTCTCCACCCAGAATGGCGTATTCAACCTCATTTTCCCTATCTACAAAAGCCTTACTGCGAACACGAGAGGGGAATCTCATTAGCAACTCAATAGCGCTCGCCGCTCGCTTGACAAACAGTCTCATTTCGAGGGTGATATAATTTTTAATATGACAGGCGGGATTTATGTAATCTTTATTGCAATTGACTGACTGATAAGTGATAACTGACATACAGACGGCGTTGGTTACAGTCCAAGGCTTCTGGGTTTAGAATTATGATACGTATCTTTGAAATTCCTTAAAAGGTTTAACTTGTTACTACACCTATTGTATAAAATGCGCTCCTTTTAGTATTGTCTAACATCTTTTGTACAAGAATGTACAATAGATAAACCTACCCCAATCCCTCTCAGAGATAAGCTCGCCTTTGTACATGTGTTATCTGTTCTTGTATAACAATTGTTCTGTTGTTGTGTTGTGTTCCATGAACAATTTATTTAATCGTATGGCATGTATTATTTTGGCCTATAAAGTTTGTCACTCTTTAGTACCACCCAGGGGACACGTGCAGGGTTGTGGTGGGTAGCTCCTGCGGACGCGAGTAACAGTTGTCCCCCCTTTGTCAAGTGAGTAGGGAACTCGTCTGTTAGAAGTTCTTAAGCCGCCCGAAGGCCTCTAACTCGGCTTAACGACTACTGTCATAGACAGCAGCCGGGATCAACTGCTTAGCGTGCATTCCAAAGCACGGAAGCGCTCATTTATATTTACCACTCAAACATCAGGCGGTCACCCATCCAAAGACTGACCGCCGCCATCTTTGCTTAACCTGCGCATGTACAATAAAGAATTTATATATACCTATGTATATGTATGTTCTCATATACCTATCAAGCATTCATTAGGTATCTACTTAAAAGAAAGCAGAACTTCTTGATTTAACAAATGGAGTAGTCAGATAAACCTATTGAGGAATAGATGAACTAGTTTAGTCGATGGTGAATAAATTAAGCAAGATGTATTTAAATAAATAATATAAAATCAAAAACAAGTAGCCCAATCTACGCTGTAACATAACTCCAGTGTCACGTAATCGAATTATTACTAAACAGCGTTTAATTTTAACCCGATTCCGAGTACTCTCCCACGACACCACGCTGGCGCCAGCCGCTGCCAAAACTCGTTGACCATTACTCACGAGATGAGTTCTAGCTGAGTCAATGCCGCGGAAATTGAGTCACACTTCCGAGAAGCCGAGTCACTTCCGCCTGCGTACTAACTCTTGAAGATGGAAACTATCTTGTACTCAATACGCGACTAGATAACCCGGTTCAAACGTATACTCGGTGGGTTAATTTTCGGAGATGATTGTGTACTGACAGTAGAATTATTTGGGGTTTACCACTGACAGATAGTTTGCCTTCATTTAATTTTCAACTTTAACCTCATACAAATTAAGTGGTTATTTCTAAATCGGTGGACGTGGGTAACAGTATCCTGAAAATTGCTTTATTTGTATGATATTAAAGTTGAAAATTAAATGAAGGCAAACTATCTGTCAGTGGTTAACTAACAGTAATCGTACTGTACTCGTATTATCTGACATAATACCTACTAAAGAATATAGTGAGATATTCGTCTACAAATACTGTCGTAACTGTTACGACGTGGCGACTGAATCGTTATGATAATTATTCATATTTGTAGTTTGTTTTCCATTCCATTTGATAGAAACATATAATTTCGTTTGCTGCCCTCGCTCGTTCGACAAGACGGAAGTTTATTGTTGATATCTTTTTGATCGTCACGAAAATATTTAGTGCTAATTTGTTTTTTCCGGCTAGAAACAGGGCCATAATTCACGTGCCAAATTTTTGAGCAAATGACCCCTGACACACGCTCCAACAATCTTGTTTTTGGCACGCTCCGAGTTCCGCGCATTCTTGGCAACACGTCCGGTTCCGGCGCACGAGCAGTTACGCGATCCACAACCTTTCTCTCATCCATATTATATCTTGGCCCCTGATTAGTTACATCTCCGCGCAATCTGAGGTCAGACGCACGCTGGTTAAACCTGTGGCGAGTTACCTAGTGAATACCAGCCGTGATTCACGTCCATTAGCCCGGTGATACTTTTTGGCAGATCTAATAAATTCTAAAGGTTTGTTATTGCGGGCACGCGAGCAGCACGCGTGATTCACAAGTCAGGGATTTTATAACATAATCGGATTTTGTTTCGTTATCTAGGTATAAGTATATATAAAACTCTTGCGTTACTTATCTATTGACGGACAGCGCACAGCCTAAACCGCTAACGATTAAGCAGGAAATTTGGAACATAATATATTCTTTACACCCGTGGACGTGTACTCAGAAAGGATTTTTCGAAATTCAACCCTTAAGGGGTGAAATAGGGGTCGAACCATTGTATGGAATTCGTTCATTTGGAAAGTTATAGACTTGATTTGTAATATTTGTATGAAGGTTTCTTACTAAAAAGCAAAACAAATAATTTAGAGTTGTTATTAAAATTCATCCCCTAAGGTGGTTAAACAAGAGTTGAAAGTTTGTATGGGAAACATGTCGTTTTTAAAGTTGGCCATTTAAAACTTCGGTCACAAGCTCCTAATGTACAGTCAAAGTCAAAAACATTGATAAGGGATTTTTTTCTAATTCACCCCTTGAAGGGGTTAAGATAGGGGTTGAAAGTTCACATAAGTAATGTGTGATTTTTCATGATAAACTGTGGCTAGAAACATGAAAGCAGGACAGTGGGTTTCTTTTATAATATGTAGATCTATATCCAGATTTTTTTTTTTAACTTGCCCCCTAAAGGGGTGAAATAGGGGTTGTACCGAGAAGAAGTTCTTTTAAAAACTTAGAAATTTGAAAATTCGTATATAAGTTCTTAATTTATCCTACTAATATTATAAATGCGAAAGTTTAGATGTTTGGATGTTTAGATGTTTGGATGTTTGTTACTCAATCACGCTTAAACGGCTTAACCGATTTGGATGAAATTTTGCACGAAGACAGTTTATAGCCTGGATTAAAATATAAGATAGTTTTTATCCCGGGTCCACGCAGACGAAGTCGCGGGCGGAAGCTATAGTAAACCATATAATTGACATAGTGTTTTCATCAAAATTCATTCCCTAGGCTAGGGGGTGGAAAGGCCATATGGAAAACATAATATGAGAATTGAAACTTTGCGCATAGGCTCCTTTTATATAGTCAAACATGCTGAGTACCTACATACGGCGATTTCTGAAATTCATCCCCTAAAGGCGTTAATAAGGATTATCTCGTTTTTATCGGGTGCGCCAAAGTTCATATAAAATTGTAACTTCGATTATTGGATTTACGAAAAATTTTCTCATACAATTTTATCTCATAATGATCATTATTCATAATTATTTTTGCTAATAACTATCGTAACTCCGAAATGTCTATATTCATAATGTTATTCAGCATAAGTGTCTCTGTTACTACTATCTATGTATGTTTATATCATAATGGTTTTTAGCAATATAGTTTAATATCATATATTTTTCTATACATACTAGTAGTTATTGCAAAATTTTGTATGAATAAACTTTTCTCCGAGATCAACTAATGCCAAGATAGTGAGTTATTAGATAAGTTCAAGTTGGCAGTAGGGAACAGGGACTTAGTGGCAAAACCGACTCGGATCGCGGATAGGTTAGAACTGTTAGAAGACGGAAGCTTCGCTCCCGCTTTCGTCTTCGAGGTTATTTTATTTTATAAAAGAGCGGAATAACTTGTTTGCAAAAATATATTAACTAGTTATATTCTTAGTTATGATTTATGATATTAGGACTAACAAAATTATGATACATGTCCATTATGAAGGAAACTGTTATGAAAAACCAAATTATGAGTTGAAGTCTGTTCTTAGTATTATTAAGAAACATTTTATGAAAACTGTTTGTTATGAGTTCCGGTGATAGTTACAGAGGAACATAAAAAGTAGGAAGTAAAAAAATATGAAGAGTGATGATTATGATTAATAAGTATTACTAGAAAAAATGGACACATCAAGTTGATATGAGCCAATATGGACCCGTTTTTATCGTTTAGTGTAGAATGTGCAGCATACGAAATATTTGTTAGTACCTACTTAATACCACGTAACACGATGTAAATATTCTGTAAAACCTTTATTCAAAAAATCTTAGGAAACAAGCCTATAGCGATGTCCGCACACATTTGACTTGAAATTCGTGGAGATATTTTGGTATTTCAATATTATCCTGAAAATAAACTAGCTTTTATTCCGGAGGACAGATTCTCAATCATGAATCATGACAGTAAAAATAAGGTAGGCAGAGCACATGAAACTTATGTTCCAGCGCCACTTTTAGCATAAATGTGGGTATAAAAGATCGACAAAATGGGATATTGCAGTGATAGGTTGTTAGCCCATCACCCAAAACACACTTCAAACCTGCTCCCTAAGTCGACTAAGCTTTTACGACGCCCACGGGAAGAAAGGGGTTGGTGAAATTCTAACCCGACACCACACGGGCATGAAAATAATAGTAAATAAAAAATCATTTACCATAACGGGTTTTGACGAAGGGTTATTCATAGGGCAAGTAAGTAGTAGTAGGCCGTTGCCGGCATACTACACACTTATTCAACAATTATTGCAAAATGCACTTACTACGCGGGCGAAGCCGCGGGCAAAGGTATAATCGGAATAATTGAGCCATGATTGTTCGCTCGGACAGACGAAAATATATTTTAAACTTGGCTAACTGGAACTCATTTATTGTCCAGCACCTCATTCTGAAACGAGCGGTCGATTCCAATTCTAGTGGAGTCATGCATGTCTTTGAGATCTGCCTCCACGTGTGACGTTCGTCAATTAATAGTTAATTGTATCAAAAAATACGCTATGAAACGTAAGTCCTGATTTAAGTACACTCTCTGGATAGCTTCAGTTTCAATCTCTGGTCTACAGGCTGGCAAATTAACGAATACCAAACGTTACAATGCGTTACATTCCAAGTTTTCTGAAAGTTTTTACTGCAAAATACACATAAAAAATACTTGAAATCTTAGATCCGCTAAACTGAGAAGTATGTAACGTAATTTCATATTCTATTAGACGCTCGCTCAGGGGTTTAGAAGTGTCCAATGTCCATTTGCTCTCCACCCTCGCCCCCGAACTCGCCAGGGACAGTAGACGCACCGTAATGAGCAGACGATTGCCGAACTGTAGATTACCCCGTTTTTGGGCCCTTTCCTGTATTACCGCGTCCCTTGGGGCCCTGGGGGGTCATTTATATCGACGCATTTATTACGATAAGTAAATAGAATCAACGAAGACTTACGTTTTCTGAGATAAGGATGTTTAATCAAATCCATACGATCAAGACAATTTGGCTGAATACGTCGTAGGGACATAATGTCAATCAGCATTATGTAGGTAAACATCTTTTGATACAGGCTGAATCTATTACTTTAAAATAAAATAAATAAATACATTTGTGTACTTATGGCATTAATTGAACGTTTAGGAACATTTGAATATAATCTGCTGTTACGAGTGGTTAAATAACATTACTTACTTTTTTACATATGTACTCTCATACATACCTACGTTCTCGAATAATAAATATTTTTGTTACAAATAGGTACATTCGCAGCTTAGTACCTACTTCAACTTGTGGATAATAATTTTACTGTTGTGCCCGTCATATTGTGGGCGTCATATTTACTTAACTGTTTAATGAGGCGCGGCGGATAAGGAAAACGCATACTACCGTGAACCCGGGATAGCTGCGCCCGCGCACGCAAAAAAACCGCGCATTCCCACAGCTGTCTATCACACTCGTTAAAAACGGCGTATGTGTGCTTCAAATCAAATATCTTTCAAATATCTTTATTTCGTCATCATAGGTTATTAAAAAAGGTTAAATAGGTGACAAACAGTACAAAATAGGTAGCAGATCTATGACGTGCCTTTTGGCGTACGAATTATTTACTTATCATTTACATAATACTATTAACATTAATTCCAAAGAAACAATTAGAAAATTTAAAATTACATGTCAAAAATTGTCAATTTCATTAAGTCACATTATTGAGATCATCATCATTAATATATTCCTTAATATTATAATAACATTTATGTAATAGCAATCTTAATAGTAAATGTTTAAATTTATTTACATCAGCATTTTTTAGCACAACAGGCAATTTGTTATATAGTTTTGAAGCCATTATGTTAACATTGCGTCCCATCAGAGCGGTATTGTACTTCTCTATGAGCACCACAGGGCTTCTAGGTCTCAAGTTACCCATTCGATTTGAATCGATTAATTTGAAAAGGGTGGGATTACTTTTAACAAAGTTGCAGCATTCGTAAATGTATAGACTAGGTAACGTTAATATTTTCTGTGATTTGAAATGCGGCCGGCAACTTTCACTTGTAACTCACTTACGACCTTTTATAATTAAATGAATAGTGCGGGCAGTGACCGCTTTCCAAGGTCTTCTCTTCTACGCTCTTTGACATCCAAAACCAAAATGGTGTATGTTTCTACGAGGTGGGGAGGGAGATACTACTTTTTGGATTTAGCACGGCACTCTGCTATCATTCCTGTGAATTGCATTCCAATAAAAAGAGGTCACGTTTTTTGGTATTCAAGCTTTGGATGCAAGGCGGTCCCGGGAATGTAAATAAAAGAGCCTACATTTTATTATAGGTAATATTGACAATTTGTGTTCCCATTAGAACTTCACCATTCTCATTTTATTAACACGTTGACGATGAATCTGCAATTTTACGAAAACACCTGATCAGATTTTGGGCCAGGCCATTTATACCACTATATATATGAGGCTTTGTGATGTTTGTATCTGTACCTAGATCAGTCAATGTCACAAGTGGTGCATTTTTAGTGATTGGTACCAACGAATTACATTCATTTAGGCAATGCCACTGACTTGCGCCACATTTTTTTGTGTCTCAAATGCCAACCGCCTTTCACGATAACACCTCGTCGTACATTGCACAACTTCACTATTGTACAACAACTATCAGCATCACCGGTAATGTTTGATGGTCGGATGTAATTACTTCCGTAGAACAAAAAGTAGTACAGCTACGTCACAATTTGCGAGAAGAAAAGTCTTCGTCATTCCTTTCACAAGCGTGTATTATACTGGAGACTCATGAAACATGACTCATGACGAGTCGCGTAAATCTTTGATGATCGGAAGTGATCTCCGTCTCCGTGCGACGACACGTCACGGATTGTGCAAGCGCAGAGTACCGTCCGTTCACGTTGACGTGACGCACGTGCGCGTTGGGAAACCCCTGCCCCATGCAGTGTCAGCTTCCGAGGAGCGGGCACGTTTTTGCATACTCGAAAACTGAACGCAATATTGTCTACACTACCTACAGTGTTCTTAGGAGCGCTTGTTGAAAAATACATACTTAGACAATACAGACGTGCTTAGAATGAAATACAGATTTACCTAAGTAGTGGGAGGTGTCTCTAAGTCTAAAGATTGTTATCTTAGCAATGTAATAGAAGACAGTTTAAGTATCAGAGCAACCTTTGGATTTTTATACCGTTGTGAATAGGGAGAGATCGTGGGTGTTTGGTCTAATTGTGAAATCTCAAATGTATTCGATTATCATCGCGCCCTTATTAGGATATCGTCTTTGCAAGGCTAAAATACTATGTACACTTATTAGGTGGATTTCATATTGCATAAACAACATCCACTTTTAGTTTTGTGACTCCCGCCAAGGGAAGTAAAGCAATACTCGTAGTCATCAATGAATCACGATCAAATTGACTTTCATTCATTTTTGTGTAGTCTTTAGTTCGGGGCCGAGTGCCCTCCGGCTACCACTGACTATTCACTCAACACTTCACTCACGGCTCGGGCTTTCTCCAGTATAAGGCGACCTACACACTATTAACAAGTACTCGTGACGAGAGGTCGGGGTTACACTGGTGGAAGTTAGCGAGAGACCGCTGAGAGCACACGCGTAATAATTATACTCGCAGCGGTTCCACGAAGGCTGACTCACGACATGAATGGCAGCGTGAACGGCGGTGAGTCACGCACGATCCATTCATGCGCGCCGCCGCCGCTCGCCGCGAGATGGCGCTGATACGGAATGCGCGCAGGGGAAAACATGCGAAGCGCTTTTTATTATATCACAGACATTAACCGCATTTTTTTTATCTCGGGATTTTTAAAACGAAACGACTTTAAAATTGTGAATAATAAGGTGTATCTTTATTTCACAGGCAAGGCAAACGTCCAATCGAATGTATTGTTTCGCTAAATTTTCGTTTCCGTGATTATTTTATTCAGAAACTGTTACATTTTTATTTAGGTACAGGTAAGGGGTAACTGTGTGGAACCTGTGTGGAACCTGTGTGGAACCCATTAGGTTAGGTTAGCTTTGTATTATAACAATCCTTAAAAGTTATACGTAGGTATGTTTTTGTCACTGCATATCTGATTATTGTCTGCTGAGTTCTAGACAGCCGCGGATGCGGATATTTTGTGGCCCACACACAAATACCCAAAAACATAAATAAACCATGTCCATATGATATCTTGCAGTAATCAAACACGTTGCGACTGAATTTTCATCTTTGCGAACAAAACAGAAGAAACGCGACATCAGAACATTACAGAAACGAAATGAAGATTTTTTTGGACTTATGACGTAAATACCTAACACGCGCGCGGGACGCACCCCGTTCTTATCCGCCTAACATCCGCATCCGCAAAAAATCCGCATCGATTATTGAGGAGATTATTAGATATTAGATCGATTTGTGTAAGATTGTTCGCAAATATTTATATTTATCTATTTATCAAAACAATTTGAAAACGAATGCCTCAACGAACTGTCAAAAAAATCACTTTTATTTTTATTCGTAAGACAAGTCGTCTTTTGTGGTTTTATGAAGCGTGAGCTATCTCGCACGCTGTCTTGTGCTTACCGTGCGGGGAAAATCCTTAGAATTGTAGGGTACTTACTGTACGGGATGGCGACGGTGCTGGGGGCCTCGTGGTCGGGCAGCGGCGGCGGCGGCGGCAGGCCGGCGGCTGCGCAGCGCGCGTGCTGCAGGTGCACGCGCAGCATCCGCGCGCTCTGCTCGCTCCCAGAACACACCTGTCACACAACAGCCCAATATTGGGGCGGGTAAAAAAATAATATATCTAAAATAAACTTTGAAATTTAATTACTAATTTGAACGTTTGAATTTGTAGTTAGGTACCTAGGACATTTAATAGGTACTTACTAATAAATAATCCCCGAAAAGAGGCTGATGTAACAAAATTCGATGAGCATTATTTTCCGAAATAATAAATATTAGGGGACAATCTTACACAAATCGACCTAGTCCCAAACTAAGCAAAGCTTAGCTATGGGTACTAGACGACGATAAACATAATTATATAGATAAATAAATACTTAAATACATAGTAAACATCCATGACTCAGGAACAAATATTCGTGCTCATCACACAAATAAATGCCCTTACCGGGATTCGAACCCAGGACCTCTTGCTTCGTAGGCAGGGTCACTACCAACTAGGCTAAAGCGGTTGTCATAATGTTTATTATTATTGGAAATGTTGATTTATATTTTAATTACGCAGGTGTTTTCATGCGTGAGCGAAGAGCGAGAGAGCAAAAATCAGAACTGCACTACCGGATTTGACGCAAAGTAACCCGTACTTTCAGGTGACAAGGTTACTGGATTACTACAGATAAGAAGAAAAATGCGAATGAACTGTGTGGGGTGGGGGGTGGGGTGTGGACAGGAAGAAAGTGCGTGACGAGATGATGGATGGCAGGGAGATATGGAAGAAAATATAAGGGCTACTGAACTGAACTGAAATATTATAGTGAACTGATATTCGCGTGGGATTACCTATACAACAACAATGGCTGCCTTATGAGCAGCGCTCCGGTATAGACTTGTAATTTCGTGAAATGGGCCTTACCCTCCAGGAGAGGGTGTCTATCATCTAAAACCACTGCGGCGTTTCCCCTTCTGGCGTTTATGGAGCGCAATGGGGGCATAATGGTATAAAAGCGTAAGGAGACTTAAGAGATTAGGTCTAAAATTCACCTGCAGCCACTGCTGGTCGCCGAGCGCGAGTAGGGCTGCGCCGGAGTCGGGCAGCAGGTGCGCGCGCGGCGCGCGCACGTTGAACGTGCGCGACGCCCACCGCACCCAGCGCCGCACGTCCGTGGCATCCCATATCTCCGGGTCTGGAAGCATACCAATATTGACCCTTATATTGAGCCCTTACTAACAAGTCTGTACGTGCGAGAGGAACGAACGCTTTATGTCCAACATAAACGCGGCTAGCCTCAGTCGTATTATATATAGGATATCCCAAAAGTCACACGATATTTGAATTATAAATAAGGAAAACACAGTTCATTTTCCGATATTTTTATATTGTTACTGAATGATAACGAACACAGTAGGTTTTATGTTTTAACATTCGACGTCGTTTCGTGTGCCACTCCGTAGGTACATAGCCTCTACCCCCTTGCCCAATACTGGAACTGTATGATTCAGTAACGATCCAGCCTCCTAGCGTTATTCCCGGTTGTGCCCTAAAGGAGCCCGGGGTACGCTTTGACACTTAATCCCAAGATTTACGAAAGCGACTGCCATCTGACCTTCCAACCCAGAGGGAAAAATAGACCTTATTGGAATTAAACCGGTTTCCTCACGATGTTTTCCTTCACCGAAAAGCTAACGGTAATAAATATTCCGTACGTTCCGAAAAACTCATTCGTACGGGCTGGGATTCGAACCCACGACCGCCGCTTGACAGCCGCATACGTTAAATCATTTCAGATTAGTCTCCATTCTACGATCAATATTATGAATTTACCCAAATTAATAACTTATTTAATAATGTGTTTGCCGTGATATTTCTGTTTTAATGAAGTCCATTAACTTTATAGGTTGGAAAGTGATATTTTCATCGATACCTAATTCGATCCTAAATCGTTTACTTTCAGAATGGTATACTGTAACTGCACATACTATAAATGACGGAGAATTCCGAAAATAACAAACATTTAAAAAAAAACTATGATAAAAAAAATACAACCGAATTGAGAACCTCCTGCTTTTTTTTGAAGGCGGTTTTTTAAATAGTACATTGTGATACAAGTGAGGTATGTTGATAATTAACATCAGAGGCGGAATTATCACGCTCACCTGCGGCTCGCGTGAAAATTCCGCCTCTGATGTAATTATCAAAGCTCACGCGTTTCATACGACGTTTTTCAACACATTTTGCGAGGAAAAATCCTTTTCATAAGATGAAAATTTTATAGGCCTGCCAAGTTATTTTCTTTACTTATTTGATGGCAACAGGTTTTTACTCACATGTATTCATCGCCAAGAATTTCCAGTGGCGTCCATTCTTTTTATCACTTTTCTAGTCACCACGAGTCAACATTTTCGTTAATAAAATAACCAAACACGCATTAACAATGTTTACAAATATCTGACTATCTGTGAAATAAACAGTTTTTTTTCGTGAAGGTTGCGCAGTGCGCGCGCATTAGATGAAATCTCTAAACAGGCAATACAAAATAAAAAATAAATTTTCGTTTTAAAATGTTATCTTTAATTCATGTAAAATGTTATCAAAAATTAATAGTTTTACTAAATTAAACGTTTCTATATCACATCCAAAAATAAATAATCAATTAATTAACAAAAAGGATTTAATTTGTTTAGTCGAGTAAGAATCCATTTGCCGAGAATTAAAAAAAAAGCAGTACATTCTGTACAACCCGGTTAATTTAAGAATGCACCGTGTGCATGCATACATCTTGCTGCAAGGTGCCAACGTGACTTAATCGGGATATAACCATAACACACAAGTGTCGTAATGTTATAAAACACGTGTGTCCAGGATTATGAGCCTAAAAGCGACACAATAAGAGGTATGTTACGAGCAATTGTGTTGAAATAGTTATTTACGATACAAGTGCCGAAAATAGGAAATTCGTAACGAGTGCTGATAAATTAAAACACGACCGTAGGGAGTGTTTTAAATCGACACGAGTTGCGAATGACCTATTCGCACGCGTATCGTACAACGTTTTACTGTACATATGGCTTTTTAAAGTTTCGACATATGCACGAAAAGTGCTCTTTTCCGCACTAGTGCGGGAAAGTAGCACCATATGTACTGTAAAATAGTTTTTGTACTCGTCGATTAAAATCTGTGTATTAAGAATTTAAGATTTCATAGAGAATACTGCAACGTCAACGTCACTCTTTTCATCGTTGAATAGTCTGTTACTTCCGAAACAACCAAAATAACTTTTTCAATACGCTCTAGACAACCGAAAAAAAATTGAAAATAGAACTTCGTATTTCAATAATATGTGTCCTTGTTTAAGGAGACTCGATCCGATACAAGATTGCCAATCCATCGCGTTTCGGAACGTAGCAGCGTCGCGTCATCTGTCAAAAATCTACTTAAACTTACTGCTGTATCCAGGGCATAAAAAAATAAAAAATCTACGCTTTGTGATTGGCTAGTATTTAGACAATCACAGCACAGTACTGCAACATTACGGACGCCGGTGGTGTGATGTGATAACTTTTCTTTTCAAAGCTAAACTTAAAAAGTTACAATAAAAACTAAGAAAATGAGTCATGACGAAACATCATTAACTCTTCAAGAAATAACTAATATGGCAGAGGAAGCCACACAAGTCAAAGAGCCTTTACAATAGTATAACGACAGTATTATTATAGTAGGTATTTAAGTAAGTTAATGACTTAAATTATTAATTTTAATGAACTCGTTCAAAAAGTATTGTTCACAATAGTGTCATAATACTCAGCAAGCTTCGTGGCCTAAACACGACACTCGACTAAAAAGCTCTCTATTATAACACGATTGTGAAAAATACTATTTTGGTTCATAAGTTAAGTAAAATCAAATGCAAAACATTCCTTCAATATTTTACCTAGTAAGTAATCGACATAAAAAGAGTCCACTTTTTTTTAATGGACAAGTTGAAAATCAAACCATCGGGTTTTTTATTTACAAGTATACACTATACCTACCCATTTTTTGCAAATATTCTATTGTTGTTCATTATTGTACTAATATGGTCTAATATATTAAGGTAAACAACCTACATCATAGTTTACAAAGGCATAGTAAACAACAAAATGTACGTGAATCTACTCTCCTCGTATCATATTATGTTATGAGTTTTTTCTAGGTATAGGTACCTACGTACCTAGTAAAGTTTGGAATGACTTCAACCTGTTTCTTCTCCATTTCTGCATTTACAATTTATACGAAATGTATGAAAACTGTGATGGCGTCGGCGCATTTTACGGGCAACACCTGAATATTTCTGCAAATGTTCTAATAAGATTTAATTCGATTAAGGTTCAGAGTTCTTAGGGTTTTTGCTGTCTAATTATTTTTTCCAACTAGTTTCAGCTTTATATAGAGTCAAATTAAGCCACGAAAGGTTTTCTGAAATCATACTTGTGTATTAAATAAGTAGGTATACTCGTAAGTATTGTACTCCAAATGGAATAGAAATTGTATGATTTAAAATAAAGTGGCCGGTTAATTATTCCGTTACCTTGCAATTAGTCTCTATCTTACTTTTTTATCTGCTACCTACTTAAAATGTTCGATTATTGAACATGAAAAATAACTCGAGGGCTTTTCTTTATCAAAAAAATGGAATAATCCAACACGTCATCAGCTGAAATGTATATAAAGTTAGCAAAAATCTGTTAGTTTATTATTAATTTGACCTAACCTCGCCACTATCAGGCGGCGATAGTTTATTCAAAATGATTCAAATTCACGACCAATGAATTCATCCGGGACAGGCATACGAAAACCTTCACTATACTCTACTTACAGAATCCGGGTTCATCCTACAACAAGACACTGACCACCCCACATTATCACTTGCTGAGATAAACTTATTGATAACTATGCCATTTCCAGGTTTCAGGAACGGTAGGTATACTTAACTGACAGCCCATTAAATACTGCTGATCACATACATCACTGGGTAGGTAACTAGGGAAAACTTTTAATTCGAACTTATCCATTTTTCGATTGGGTTTAGAAATGCGTTCTGATGGATATACGATCCATCAAAACTCCTTCACTCATCAATCAAGTAACCTCCTCTTTCAAATTAAACCGAATGCCATTTGGTTTAAAGAACGCTGCCGAACTAGGGTTAGCCTAAGACGTCATTTTTATGTCACTTGAGCTGACCAATTGAATTTTCGGGTCGTTTTTGACCGATAATCCAGCAGAAAATGACATCATGGACCCCGGTCATACCAGAGGGCACGAGGACGAGCTGGTCGTCGACGGAGGGCGCGGTAGAGGGCGGCGGCGAGGGCGTCTGCGCGGGCGCAGGGCTCGCGGGCTCCATGCATGCATCGCGGGGCGCCAGGGTGCTGTCGCGCCGGCTCGCTGCCTGTGACTAGGCCCGCGAGAGCGCCGCACGGCTCTACATATACCTATTTCGCCGGTCACACTACTATGTTAGCCGTCGCGTGCGTAGCGTCACGGCCGTGACGTCACCGTAGCGCACAGTGGGTCGCTGGGACTTGGCAGTAAATGCGCAAACATGTTGTATAAAGTTGTGTGTAGTTTTGACAGATTGTCAATATGTTTCATTTGGCAGCAATTTTCGTTTTGTGGGCTGGGAAAAGGCATTCTCGGTTTTCCACTCGTCTCCGTCCCTTACAATATCAAGACAATAATTATCAATAATTACCAATATTGCAATTTGCAAACCAATATAATTAAAAACAACGTTCGCCAAAAATAATAAACACGTTTCGCTAAACGCCAAGCAGCTGGCATAGATACCTAAATATAATTCAGTGGCTGAGCTGAGATAATAAAGAATAACGATAAGCGTCCAATAAAACGAAAAGTCATTTCACCGGAGACCGAAGTACGAGACGAGATAGCTCTGGGTATTTGTCTCTATTTAATCAATTTGAAAAGTACAGACTGCAAAAGTATGTATTCTTTTTTCACTTTATAACATGTAATAATGTAGCAAATTGATATGTAGGTACAGCCACTAAAATATTGGAATAAGTAATTACTAAAATTGCTTCGTCTGCGTGGACTCGGGGTAAAAACTACCTATCCTGTGATTGAGTAACAAACATCCAGACATCTCAACATCCAAACATTGAACCATTCAAACTTTCCCATTTATAATATTCGTAGGAAGTAGGATAGTAGGATTTAATCCAGGCTATTAACTATCTTCGTACAAAATTTCATCCAAATCGGCTGAGCCGTTTAGGCGTGATTGATTAACAAACATCTCAAAATCCAAACATTCAAACTTTACCCATTTATAATATTAGTGGGATTCTCTATTTATCAGCTCTTGATAATAAGCTTCTAAAAAGAGAATAAATTGTTAAAATAAGAATATTTTTCATTATAAACCAAACGTATACTCGTATCTTATCCTTACTAATATTATAAATGCGAAAGTGTGTGTTTGTATGTTTGTCCTTCTTTCACGTCGCAACGGAGCGTCGTATTGATGTGATTTTTTTGTATGAAGATAGTTTAGAAGCTGTAGAGTGACATAGGCTACTTTTTCCAGCGGGAAAATATGTAATTCCCACGGGAAAATTCAATGTGTTACATTTTCCTATAACCATGCGGGCGAAGCCGCGGACATCAGCTAGTAGGTCATAAAACTAAGACGGGATATAAAAGAATGTGTCTATGGAGCTAAATTGGAAAGGCAAAGGGTTTATGAAGCTCGTAACCGAGGTATGATCTTGCACGGAACAGCAACGCCTCGGCCACGACCACGAATCCGGGAGGGAGCGAGAGATGGCAGCGGACCTGTTTCAATAGGTCATTATTATTATTGAGCATGATCACCCTGGAGAGTCTGGAGGCCAATGGCGTCGACCAACGAAAAACAGCGTCACGATGTACAATGTTTAGACGACGATTGGCTTCGTGACATCAAAAGCTGAGCGAACTTTTCCGCTCCTACCGCTGAGGTACCTCTGATGTTTGTATTACTTACTTTGAGATGCCAAATAAACGTCGTAGGTATATTTCTTTCTTTCTTTCGTTAAATAATCCAAATGTACTGTGTTTTCCTTTGGTACAATTCAAAAAATATGTCATGTTCTCATTCATTAAAATATTTTTATTTTTAAAGAGTCCTTTACCCTTTGCATTTAAAACCGTCAAATTAAAATACAAATTTGTAATAGTATGTACATAAAATACTACGTAGTTACATAATTTACATTGAGTAGAGTGAAGTTTTTGCCGGTCGCCGATGCCGGCAAGGAACCAGTGTGGAGGAAAACGTTTTCTCGGAACGCTGCTGTACCTACTTGAACAAGGACGCGACGTCCTGCACAAATTTAAGCCCTCCACAAACCGGTCGCGGTAGCGGCGCAAGCAGCGCGGGCCCGCGGGAGTACAGCTCGGGCAGCGCGTACGCTAAGTTTGTGCAATCAAAGCAGGCGACTGACCCAGTAAACGATTGTGCAGAATGGACATCAATGAAAAAGTTATAGAATTGGTTAGAAAACACAAATTTTGACACAAAAAAACCATTTTAAAGACATATATTATAGAAGTACTACACACAAGTTATGTACGGGTGTGGGAGGACATCGCGCGGGAATTAAATACGGGTAGCCGTCTAGTCGCATAACAACTATTGTCATAATATCGATTGTCATACAACATTACGCATAAAGTTGATGCTCATATTTTTTTGGCATAAATTATACTATGGCATATTTGTTCCCTGTCATAATTATTCGGAGTCATAATTGGTTTAACCATAATGTACTCGTAGAATGTCATACATTTATTTAGTCACAATATTAATAATTATAATTATTTTTAGTAATAATTGTAAATGTCATACATTTATCAGGCCATAATATTAATGATAATGAAATTTGAGATTTAATCAAAAAAAACTACAAAGGGTGGGCGTCAAATAAACTTTTCTCTGAGATCAACCAATGCCAAAATGGTGGTGTATAAAGTTCAAGTTTTCACGTAGGCAGTAGGGAACAGGGACTTAGTGGCAAAACTGACTCGGATCGCGGACAGGTTAGAAGACTTGAGACGTGGGAGCTTTGCTCCCACTTTCGTCTTTGAGGTTATTTTTTTTATAAAAGAGCGGAAAAACTTGTTATTAAACTTGGTTTTAAATTTTTATATTGACCGCCCTTTGCTATACCTACTGTGACCCAACATAAAAGAGAACTTTGTAACTTACTTGGTTCTGATTCGAGATCTTCATTTACTACTAAGAAAAACAAAGGCTTATGTGTTTTGCAGTTTAAATAATAAATAAATATTAGGGGACAATCTTACACAAATCGACCTAGTCCCATAGTAAGCTCAATAAGGCTTGTGTTATGGGTACTAGACGACGATATATTTAATAGATAGAAATACTTAAATACATAGAAAACATCCATGACTCAGAAACAAATATTCATGCTCATCACACATATATTTGCCCTTACCGGGATTCGAACCCAGGACCTTCAGCTTCGTAGGCAGCGTCACTACCCACTGGGCTAACCGGTCGTCATCAGTCATCGTCGGTCGTCAGTTTATGCGTTTATACAGTATAGTTAAATTATACCCTTACACGAAACAAATTATTTAATTAAATATTTTTGTTTCGTGTTATTTTTAACGAGGAAGTTACCCCGATCATTTTTCTCTGTAGTCATATCGTTTGTATAGTTAAATTGTTTTATGAGCAACCAATTTATGTCCATTATAAAGTATGCTTAAATAATTTTATGCGCATTACACAATATGTTCTTAAACATTATGATTAAAAACCTTATGCGCGTAAATGTATGACTATTTACAGTTATGCGTAATGATGTGTATGACAAATCCACGTATGCCTATCAAAAATATGACTATAAACTTTATGCAACCCGACCTCTACGCCATTCAATACACCAAGAGCCAGAATAGATCAATAGTGGGACCGGATTTTTGCCCTAAAAGTTTTGATAATTCTAAAGATGGAAAAGTGATGCTTATATGACATCGGACATATTTTTAAGTATATTTGCAAAATATGATGAAAAGTTAGAACGAGCGTTAGGTATAAATTAGGTATTTATATATTTTTATTTATAATTTGTGAATATTGAATTAAAGTGCAAAGTTTTAGCTTCATCGTTTATAATATGTATGACGCTATATGTTATTAAGTTTGTAGAACTTTTTTTACGCTGCTTCTTTGTCAAACCAGAATTAGGTTATTACTTTGTCGATATTGAATTAAAGTTTAAAAATCCTCAACAATATCTCTAATTTCTTAAGTTAATAGACAAAGCTAAAAATGTAGAAGAATAGGCTACATGCTATAAAAGTAATATGCGTTTTTTGTCCTGTAAGATCTAATATTGAATTAGAGTCTGTAAAAATAAGTCTAATACTATAAAATAATATATGCAACCATATTATGAAAAGTAAGAAAATTCTGTGTATTGCTTGCATTAATAATAGCATAATTTATTTAAAATGGCGCGAAATTCATAACCACGCCGCGCTGGCCCTTCAACGGCGGCGCGCGGGGGCCGATCGTAGCCGACCTAGCGAGCGATACCTCGCCCCGCCCTCCCCGCAAGCGCTGCTGTTGTCTTTCAAATCATTCATTTGTTTGTTTACCGTGCACATATTAGATGCAATTTTTAATACATTTGCTCAAAAAGTTCTACTTTTACGTAGCTGTTTAGCGTGCGGAAAGTTGATTTTCACGAACTAGTGCTTTTCACTTTTCCCACTCAATCGTACAAATTGTACCATTAATTATTATGTCAATAAAAAATAAATAAGATAGAGCTGTACTAAATAAAATGATTTTTGAACTTCATCATTTTTCAACTGTATTACAATGACGTTACAGAATTAATAATATAAAAGTTTTGAATTCCTTACTTGTTGTTTTTCTTATTTTTTCGCAACTGTATTAAAAAACGTCGTTGTGTAGATTACTATACATTGATTCGAAGGCTATATCGGCGCACAAAAGAAGAATGGAGATGGAGGCACCAGTAGCACAGCCTAGTGACGATGAGGAATGCTTTGATTTTCAAAACTTTTGTTTTTTTTTGCAACGAAGCTGCCAACGAAGTGTTTAAACAGGGTCAACTCAAACGCCCTGTTCAAGTCAGAATCACTGTCAGCGAAATAAAGAAATGTACTTACTACACAGATGTTGTTAAACGCAGCTATAGCTGCTCGCCGCAAGCAAACCAATGTTAGTTTGCCCCTGATTACGGATTGCTGTTACGAACACCAGGGTGATGTTGCAGGGTAATATCGCCGGTTAGCGACCACCTAATTTATGGTTCCGGTTTGCGACCACTCATTTCAATTGGTGTCAGGAATCTACCGCAAAAAACGACAATATATCCTTTCAGTTTTTTCAATAGATTGCATACATACATACATACATATACTCACGCCCGTATCCCATTGGGGTAGGCAGAGACTAAGGAACGCCAAATACTACGGTCCTTAAATACTTCTTCAATAGATTCCTGTTTAATAATTACTTTAAATAATACATGCGGGGCACGGTTTATTTAGAGTGCGTTGTAACGTCATTTTATTAGGTATATTTAATTGAAAAAAAAAATACGTTGTCTTTCACGTGGTCGCTAACTGAAGCTGGTCGCGTAACCGGGGCGGCGTATTGACCCAACGTTATTAAATTAAACATTCCAATTTACGTTAACACTTAAAATAGGCCGTTTCTGCTCTAATACTCGTAGTACCTGATTAAAGAAAACTTAGAAAGTAGAGCATAATTTAAACCAAAACAGTGAGAAATATATTCGTTGAGTACAAATATTATTTGTATGCAGAATGTAATGATAGGGAATGAAGCAAGAAAGGTTTGTCAAGATCGTAGCAAGTGGAAATCCGTGATCTCTGCCTATCCCTCCGGGAAATAGGCGTGATGTACATTTGTATGTATGTATGTATATTATTTGTAGTAAGGTAAATCTCCAATAACTGGCCACCCTTGAATAATCGGCCCCCTCATACTAAACATTAACTCTATTCACGTATAATAGAATAGATATAGATAGTATGAGGTGGCCAGTTATTGACGATTTACCCTACTTGTTAGGAATATCCGAAACAATTAAAGGTTTACTAAGCAGAAACGTCTGCTAACGAAGTTCTAAAGGACAACGCTCCCTAGGATGAAAAAAAAGTTGAAAATTTTGTTGAAAAAACTATTTTGCGTATTAATGTGTATTATTTCAAAAAAAGTGAGTAACTTTACATTTTGAGGAAAAGAAATGTGAATGGTGACCCAGATTTGAGCTGTATAGTAAAATGTATGGAGAAAAAAAAAAAGGTCAGATTGAAATGAAAATAATGTATGTCATAAGAATCGTTTCAAAAACAACTTGAAAAAAAATCTTACTGGTAAAAGTAGGAAGAATCTAACCACTTCTTTTTTTTTCTTAAACATTTTACTATGAAGCTCAATTCTGGTTCAGTTAACAGTTTTCACAAAATATATTTTATTGAAAAACTAATCCTTACTTAAAAAGTTTTTGTACCTTCATTATTTTTAAACATACTTAAATACACAAAATAGTTTTTTTTTATTCAAAATATTCAGTTATTTTTTTCCATACTAGGTGTGCGGTGTTTTTTCGATCAGAATAAAAAGAAATCGCCAGTAGCCTTTTCAGGTTTGCGTAGGCAACAAGGAACCCTTATAGTTTCGCCATGTCCGTATGTCCGTCTGCGGCTTAGCTCAGTCACCCTTACTACTAGAAAGTTGTAAGATTTGAATTGAAGACTTTATTCTACTCGTATTGCACTTCGAAGAATCGAGATTAGACTGTAAAAATTAGAGTTCAATTTAAATAATAATGAAAAAAAAAGTTTCCTCTTAATTATTTTAGTTATTTTGTGAAAAAAGCTGCACAGAATAATGAGAAGTCGCAAAAGTTCACTTAGAATTGTCATTAGGTGTAAAAAAATATGAATGATTAATACTTATACAATACCTACTTGCAATTTTATTATAATGTTGTCGTAAATGGTTGTATTTTTTTGTAATTTTTTACTATTGTGTTAGCCATCCATACTGACTTTAATATAAAACAATAAGTACCTACTTTATAAAGGACTTACGGTCGAAAATTTATAATATTTCGACTGAAAATTTTATTCTTTGACACTTCGAATAATCGAGATTATACCGTATTAATAAAAGTTCGCTGTCAGTTATATTATAATGTGAAAAAAGTTACAATTATTTTTTTTGACTGTTATTGTAATTAAAATATACGAGCTATTCACAACTATCAATTTATTATTTCTGTTTATCCTGGTTCCTATTGTCATATCTTGTCCAGTCCTATTCGCCGTCATATATTATACTTACCCCACCATATTATACGGTCATTACGCCGGTTACGTGACCAACTTCGGTTAACGACCACCTTAAGGACTAGGTTTTTTTTTTTTCAATTAAAGATATAATAACATTTAAACAGGCTGTAAAAATGCCTCGGTACGTACGCAATTTTTAAAGCAGATATTAGGCAGCAATCTACTTAAAAAACGAGAAAATATCCTCTCGGTTCACCATTTATTACTCCCGAGTGGTCGCAAACCGGCACACTAAATTAAGTGGTCGCTAACCGGTGAAATTACCCTACATCCTAAATATACAATTTCATCTAAGGTAAATTGAGTTTAACTATAGCTTACTGCTGACCACGTCGCAAAAAAATACATGTAGGTTATTTGTTAGTAGGTATTTATGCAGCTGGCTTAAAGGAGTAACAAAACATGGAAGAGTGGTCATTTATATAAGGGGCGATCCCTAAAATATTTTTAAATTATGTGTATAACGCGATAACCAGTTCGACGAAACCGCGGGCAATCCCTAGTATAGTTGGTAATAAATAAGGATACATTTCTTCATTGTATTTCCATTATCGTACGTATAACAAAATAACATGTGTTTTGCCATTAATATTTATTCTTTGTGGATTTTTTTATGGATCGTGGACGCAATCAAGGGCACTCCTCTACCGTTGCGTTGATCGCTGCCTGCTGCCACAGCGCACAGAGAGGCGCGCGCATACATGCCGCGCTTTTTAAATGTATTCATTTGCGCACGGAGTACTTAGGTATCAATATTTAGTGTCGCCGTAAGTATATTTTTCTTAACTTTTGTTTGGTAACTGATATCATTGTCATGATCGTTTACTATTAACTCTACAAACTTTAATTCAATATTGGCTATACTGTTTAACCGGAACTCAATATCTAGACAAGCCGATTGTCTACATTTCTAACTTTTTTCCAATATGTTAAGTGGATCGACAATATCGTAACTTTGCAATATCAGCTACTCTAATTCTTTATTTACATAATTATTTGCATTTTTACGTTCACCAGGATGCAGAAGTCCCAGATTTCTAAAAACAGAATATCGTATATAAATTAAAGTGTTATTGGATATGTTACAGTTTTTTGTAACTCTAATTCTATATTGACATAGTTATTGGCAAAAACTAAAATATTTCAATATAGCCGAAAGCTCCACCTAAAATTTTCTAACTTTTTACATAAGTATTATTTAACATGCCTCCAACGACATATCAAAAAAGAAAAAACTTTAATGTTGTAATAACCCATTTTTGTTCAACCGCTGGTCTAGAAGCAATAACAAGTCTTCTCGCCGCCTACGCCGTTCCAGGCCGCACGACTGGCCGCCTGCGGTGTGAATATACTGGTACCGCTTCAACCGCGCACCCCGTTTCGATGTCGCGTTCGATGTGTGGAGACCTTTAGCAATCGCGCATTATCAAAAACCATACCATACTTTGACATTCTGTTTTCTTGGCTTATTAGTTAACTAGGTACTTACTTAGATATAAATATACCTTTTTCCGTAGTCAACAAGGAACCTTTATAGTTTCGCCTGTCCGTCTGTCCGTCTTCGGCTTAGCTCAGTAACCCTTACTACTAGAAAACTGTAATTCGGCATAGGTATAGAAACAAACAAAAAAAATTAGGGTACCTCCCCTGCACCTAAAGTGGGGATGTAATTTTATTTTCTCGTTAAACCCATAGTGTGGGGTATCGTTGGATAGCTTATTCAAAAGTCTTATGGGTTTTTAACCGACTTCAAAAAAAAGGAGGTTCTCAATTCGGTTATATATATATATATTTTTTTTCAATGTAACAAACATTCTTCAGAACTCCGTCATTGATGAGCCATTTCCTAATTTATTTTTTTGTTTGTAAGTATATCCTTCCAGGTGGGTCCCATTTTTTTCAAAAATTCAGTTGGATAATGGGATCCATGAGGAATTGAGGGAACTCCTCAATTATGTTAGGCACGCGTGTAGTGATTTTGTTATTTTCTATTATAACTCGTGTATTTACATCAGGAAAGCATAAATTTGATGGAGTGGAATTGATGATGAAGACCACAGATGACTTATGGAATAGGGATGATGACTAAGATTTTTTTGTGACGTCATTCGAACCAGTTTTTGAAGAGGAACAAATGTTTGTATGGCAGCTACAATTAAACAACATAAATACCTAAAGCATTGAGACAAAGATTGACCTCGCTGGCGGCAGCGCGAAACGCTTCATACTGTGTGTCTATACAAGTGTGACGTCACATTTGTATATTTGTACTAATCGTAGTATGGAAAATCAGGTAAATTGTTGTTTCGGTCGCGAAATACTGCGTTTAAGTACATAGTTGTCATACAATTTTGTTTCTAGAAAAGCGTAAGGATTCTATTGGTAGCTTTTAATTTACTCTTGGACAATAAAAAAAAATGCATATTTTTTCTAAACTTTCAAGGTTCATATCTTTTTTAGATTTTAATTATAATTTATACTTTATTTATAACGATAATTTGATGGTTTACTATCCATTTAGCATCACTAATGTTATCAATCGGCAGGGCTTCAAATAAAGTTAAAAAGTTGGTATCTTACACTGTGAGACAGATTTAACGTTGAGTTGTAAATAACGTTAAACTATGTACCGTTACCTATACTATTTATACCGTTAAAAAATGGTAACGTTACCTGCTGTGCATTGCGCTAACGTTAAGTCAAAGGTATCGTTAAATGTTTGTAACGTTAGTAAGTACTTAACGTTAATAGCAGAGATCGCATTTCTCAACCTTAATATACCTGCCTGCCTGCCTTTTGCTTAATATACCTGGCCATGGCTGACTCAGTGGTAAATTATGGCATATCTAGCTATGGAAGAACATACAACACATACCTACAGCGTATATACAATCTACAATTAAGGCTGATAAAAACAATTGTACCACTAAAAATTAAATATAAGCACAAAAGCAACTATGATAACCTATTCCAATACTGTAGACAGGGTTGGGCAGTATTTCAATTACATGTATTTGAAATACGTATTTGAAATACAAATACGTATTTTGTATTTGTATTTCAAATACTAAGTGGCGAAGTATTTTGTAATTGGTATTTCAAATACCGCACTCACATGTATTTAGTATTTTGTATTTCAAATACTTTACTTTTTAAAATACATTTGCCCAAAAATACATGTTATTTAATTGTATAACCGTATAATGGAACGTTTTTTAATATAATTAGGGGCTGAGGGCACTGTGGCAACACTTTACTGTAAGTGTCAACGTCAAACGGGGATGTTCCTAATACGGCAATTGACACTGATACGTCAGACAGTTATTAAAGGTAGTCTCAGCCTGTGCTCTTCCGGTCCAGTTGAGAGACTGTTTTCATCGACATTCATTCACCTACTAGACGGAACTTATCTGACTATACTTTTAGGAATTTAGTTTTTTTTAAAGGATATTTATTCCTTTTTCAATTTATAAACACGTATAAAAAGTTTTTTTAGATAAGTTTCAATAGTGTATTTTATATTTTGTATTTGAAATACATTATTTGAAATACTGTATTTTGTATTTTATATTTCAAATACCTGTCACCAAAGTAGTTTGTAGTTTATATTTCAAATACATTTTTACATGTATTTTGTAATTTGTATTTCAATTACAATGAAGCCAGTATTTTGCCCAACCCTGACTGTAGAGTACTTAATGTATATGACAAAGTTAAAATGGCAATGATTATAGAGTATAGACAACACCTAGGAGAACTGAATAGGTATAGCAGACCACAGAGCCTTCGGACACTGTCAACCAGTAAAGCCTTTACAGTACCAAACAGCAACAACTTTTATGGGCGAAGGGTCTGCTCCAGCTATGTGCCTGCTGTCCTAAACAGTCTACCGACAAATAGCATAGAAAATGTAATTAACAGTATAGGGGATAAACCGCATAAAGCCAAATGTGTAATTAAGAAAGCCATACTCAGTGTTAAGAAAAATCTTAAATCTTAATTAATTAATTAATTAACTAACATAATATAAATGTCAAATCTTTGATATATATTAAACTAAACTTAGCTAATAATCTTTAAAAGTTAAGATTGTGCTAAGTCATGAAACATAAAAAAAAAAATGTGATTTATTGAAATAAACAGTTCAAATTTTTTTTTTTTTTTTTTTTAACAGAATCTCGTGAAAATTTGTGAGCTTTCGTATGTATGTCTGGCTGTCCGGCTGTCCCCTCTATAGGTCGTATCTGGGTAAGGCCGTTATTTCTTGTTCCTGGTTAAGCAGTTTAAATCGTCTACATTTTAATCACTTCCAGTGTGTTACGCCAATTAGCCATATAAATGGATTACTAATATTCGTAACACACTGGAAGTGATTAAAATGTAGACGATTTAAACTGCTTAATCAGGAACAAGAAATAACGGCCTTACCCATCTCTCAACAGATTCTAGTGAAATTATGTGAGCGAATTCGATATTTAACTATAGGGCAATAATGCTTTCGTATGTTCGGCTTTCTGGCTGAAAAAGCTCTATATTTAGCTATATTTTTTTAACAGCAGAGTGTTGAGAGATGCGACCTATAGAGGGGACAGCTGGACAGCCGGACAACCGGACATACGAAAGCATTTTTGCCCTATAGTTAAATATCGAACTCACTAACAAAATTTCACGAGAATCTGTTGACAAATGACCTATAGACGCGACAGCCGCACAGCCGGACATACGAAAGCATTTTTGCCTTATCGTTAAATATCGAACTCATTCACAAAATTTCACGAGAATCTGTTGAGATGCGACCTATAGAGGGGACAGCCGGATATACCAAAGCGTTTTTGCCCTATAAGTAGTTAAATATCGAACTCACTAACAAAATTTCACGAGAATACAGTCGCGATGCAGTATTCAATCTGATGCGATGCAGCATCGATGCAGTCGTGGGCTCCTCCCCACACTCTTCCTATACCCGACGTCGCGCGAAATAGCGCGCGTTACAAGCAATAAGTACTAAATCAATACATACAGTCGCGTTTGCATCGATGATGCGGAAGCGATGCTGAATTAAAACAGCGCGACTGCATTGCGACAGTTGCGCGTTTGTATCGCTACTGCATCGCTTTTGTCGCGCGTCGCAAATGCGACAAGGAGCCACATGCCGCGACGCAGTCGCGCTTTAACGAAACGCGCGACTGAATCGCTGCAAAAAGTCGCCGTGTGCGACCTCCCTAAAACGAGACCTACATTTCCTTGTAATTTTAATACGTAGCATTTTTATTGTTAACACACCTAGGTAATCGTTTTTTTGTGACGCGGACGATTCTAGTTGAACCCGGATTTAGGGTTTAAACTCAACGCCGTATTTAGATTCTCAATCTTCTTCTTTTAAAAAATGGCTTCCATCTAAGTTAAGATGATTTCGCCAATGTCAAGTTTACTTATAATTATAAAGCGACGTTGTTTGGTAGTTTGGTGAGTCGTCAATAATGCAATCAGCGTCAGAAGCTCCGCTTAAGGAGCAAGGCGTCCACCGCTGACCGCATCCCCCAAGCATCCCCGACGAAAGACCGTATTTAGATTCCAAAAAAGCTACCAAAGATGGCCGAATGTCACTGTCACAAATGTCATTGTTATTATGACCTTCCAGATGTAACTAACTAAAGAGATGAAGCTTTGAAAAATATTTGGCAATGGTAAATACAAATTGGTATTGTCCGTCCCGTCCGCCTAAGTAGTTAGTAGTATTCTTCCGCGTTAAGGTTATCACAACAATGCCATTATTAATAAATACCAGACATGTTAATCCTTTTTTGGAATGACTTCAGATATACAAAGTATTCTCCACATTCTGTTTCATGGTTTGGTTTTAAACTATCCATGTGCCAAAATTCATCACAGTCAATTGAGCCGTTTTTACGAGATTGACTGGCAAACGTACAGAAATTCATACACACTACTTTGCTACACGTGATTTGTTGTCAATATTACTATGTCCATATCAAAAAGATTTACGCACATTATGAGAATATTAATAGTTTATACCAAATGTTGTTAAAACCTGAAGTATTAACACAGTAATATGAACTTTTCTTCTAGAAAACAGTTTCAATCAAATATATATTTTTGAAATTAATATTTACATAAGATTATTTATTTAGGCGGTTGCATTTAATTTTAACTTTACAATGAATGAATGAAATGAAATGAATGAAAATAATTTAATCCAGAACAAGTCCATATTAGCAATTATATACATCAAAATAATTGAATTAAGTGAAATACAAATGATACGAAATAAATTAAATTAAATTATAGTTAAGTATTACAAGTTGTTGTTCATTATTAAAACATTAAAAACATATGGGCTGGGCTTGCTGAACGCCGCGGGTCACCCCGATCCCGCGACGACCGGCCTGTGGTACTCTCTCCAGCGCTCATGCAGCGGGCTGGCGTCCCACTCTCTCACCGCCGAGAGCAGTGTGTTGGAGGGAGAGTAAATTGCCTTTCTGGCGGTGGCGGTCCTCGCGCGCAGCAGCGCGGGCCAGCCCGGCGCGCGCCCCTCCGCGAACATCGCGCTCGCGCTGCACCAGCGCGGCAACCGAAACAAGGCACGCCACGCGTCATTATATTGCACGCGCATGTCTCGAGCGGCAGCGCATGTAAAGTTTGACCACAATTCTACTGTGTACACACTGGTACAGAAGCTCAGGAATAGCTGCCTTTAGACGCCCTTGCTACATTTAGCGAACCTCCTGGCTAGCATATTCGCTCGTACTGCGATAGCTCGTCTTTGCCTCTGGATGTCTGCGTGATCTTTCATATTAGACAGTAGAATGTGGCCAAGATATTTGACTTCATGCACCCGACGTAGCTGCACACCGTTCAGCAGCAGCGGAGGTACGTGTGTCAGCATGTTTGTAGCCTCCATCAGCATGAATTCTGACTTGTCAGAGTTACAGGTCATATTGTGCTGGCTCGCATATCTCTCGCATTCTGTGAGTAACTCCCGCATAGCCGCCACCGATGGAGCAAGTAGAACCATGTCGTCCGCATATGACAAGTGGTTAGTCATCGTGCCGTTAATGGAACAACCGACTCCTGTCTGTGTCAGGGCCTGCGATAACCCGTCCATATACACATTGAAGAGCGCTGGCGACATGCTGCCACCTTGCCTGACACCGCAATTCAATAATGAGGCTTCGGATAGTTCGCCTTTCCATCTCACGACGTTTCTCTGCGGGGAATACCATTTCTCCAGTACCTTGATGATTGGTGTGGGTGTTTTTCGAGTGTGTAGTTTTTCCCAAAGGAGTTGGTGATCGACCCTGTCGAAGGCTTTGCTCAAGTCCAGGAAGCAGGCATATACACACGTTTTCCTGGACTTATAGTATCCCACAATTTGTTTGAATGAATAGATGGCCGAGGTAGTCGAGACATTACTTTTAAAACCAAATTGGGTATCGGCACTATACAGATAAGGAGCGGCGAGCTGATGAAGCACCCTTTCTAATAGTCGTGCTATCATATTAGCAATAGGGCGGTAATTGCTTGAGCTAGCGACATTTTTCCTTCTATTCTTGCAAATAGGTACTGTTGACGCTGGAGTCTGTTGCTTTCCTGTGCGACATAAGGCTTATGGAAACTGCGTTAGATATAAATATAAAAACCATATAAATATATGTATAGCATAAATAAATACATACGTATATGTAAGGCATGCAAAAATAATATAAAGTGTCGTAGAATTACTTACCTGTAGCGCCATCCGGTGCCTATTTAGGGAAAGACACACAAGAAAACACAAGAAAAAAAAAAGTATGTTATAAATTACTGTCGCTGCCACCGCTGCTATATTCAGGGTTTGAAAGACTCAGTAATAATAGGCAAAGGAATAAAACAATAAAAGTAAAGTAAAGTAAAGTAAAGTAAAGTTTATTTGTGAAACATAGGTAACAAAGATGGTACAATGGTAATATGTGTATCACTATGTTTGGCCGTTAGGCATACAAATTTGCGAGCAGCATGCATTTCATGCTTATACATATATATATTAGTCTTAATTATATTTCGCTACAGTTTAAGTACTCATTTACTGAATAAAAAGCTTTATCTGTTAAGAATTTAAATAATTTCGATTTAAAATGGGGCAGGTCAGTTTCTCTTATAAATTCTGGTAACTTATTGTGTAATTTCGGTGCCATGCCGAAAGCACTTTTTGGTACCTAGTAAAGCTGTTTTCAAAGGCCTAGAATTAATTAGAGATAATAAAGAATAGTATATAAATTTATTCACACAATTGTTGAGACGAGCCAAGCGAAGCGCAAGGGCACTACCTACCTTTTCTCGAAGCGCTTCGTCGTATTTTTGAACCTTCCTAACTTGGGTTTAGATTATACCAGATAAACCAAATTTTCGGGATATGATGACAGTGGTTGACTTATTAAAACTGTAAAGTTTCAATTGCATAGCTATTATACATTAGATTTTATTGATATCTAAAATATCCCGATTTCGTCACTGACTCACTGATGATCATCAATATTCTTAAGGTTCTTCCTGAAGTCCTAGAAAGCTGAAATTTGGTATGTAAGCTAGTAATAGTATACAAACAACGAAAAAATCTTAAAACTTGAAACTTTTACCGCCCCCCAACCCTTAACCTAGTTTAAGGTTCTGGGTGAAAGTTTGTATGAGACTTCCGCAAATTTTGATGCTAGAGGTCTGAAAATTGATATAGGGGGTCCTTGTTATCCTTGTTATAAATAACGAGATATGTATTTCAGGATTTTTAGTAAATCACCCCCCAATCTTTAAATTAGGGGATGGAAGTTTGTATGGGTTTTCCCATTCACTTCTTGAGAAATTACCTTACAAAAAGGAATGAGATCCCACCAAAAACATTACATGTAAAGTGATGCCAGGACTCCATAGCTCATACACTTTCAGCGTGAAAAAGATATCAGATCGCAATTAGCGCCAAGCTTCCTACTCCACACGGCGTAACTCTACCACTACCAGCCACGCTCTACAAATTCTACATCTTGGCTAAAAAGTATAGACCCGTCACTTATTAATATCATCATAAATTCATTCGGCGTGAAAGTCTATGCGGCGACCGGGATGTGCCCAACAAAGCTGTACTTTTTAGCCAAGATGTAGAATTTGTAGAGCGTGGCTGGTAGTGGTAGAGTTACGCCGTGTGGAGTAGGAAGCTTGGCGCTAATTGCGATCTGATATCTTTTTCACGCTGAAAGTGTATGAGCTATGGAGTCTTGGCATCACTTTACATGTAATGTTTTTGGTGGGTAATAATTACCGTAAAAGATAGGATAGGATGTAGGTATACCATAAGTACCTACCCAATTACATTCATCAGTTATTTTAAATTATTACAAGTCTGGTGTATGGTGTAATGGTGTTGGATTTGAATAGCTACTCACAATCAAGTTTCTACCCGTGGGTGTCGTAGTACCTATTCGATTACGGCAACGGGGTAGAAGTGTGCTGTGGTGCTCGTGGTTATCGATAATGACGATGGACATCATTACCTTTTCGATGCAAACTAAAATCTATAAAGTTTACGTATCGTTTAAGTCTTTATGAATGTACAAAATAACGAATACCCACAGGTGACCCGACCTACTGATGCGACGACACGCGAATGCGGGACGTGACGCACCTGCAGAAGTTGGAGAGGTGGGAGCGAGACTTTTCTATGTCCGTCGCGCTCTCACGATGAGTGGAATCCGCAGGGTGGGAAAGAGAAAACAAATTTTCTTTTCTTCACAAGGCTTGATGGTGAACGGGATGGCTAGATGTTGAAGGCTTGAGTTGTAGGCGAAGAATGATGGATGGTATCCTCGAGCTGAGCCTTTTTATGTATTTATAGTTACCATTTAAAGTGATCAACTTTTATTTTCCAAGGTTAAGTAATTCATTACAATACTTTCACTATCGATTTAGCCCCTAGTAGCATTTTGCGTTGGCCAACCGTAGCTAACGGTTGGGAAAAAGTTGGGAAATCGTTAGTAGCAATCTAACGAATTGCCAACAATGGCCCTAATGCTATTTATGGTTCATTTTCCAACTGCAAAACCATACAAACATCTAACATAGGCCCTACCACAGTTATCGGTTGGGTTACCAACAAATAATCCATACGAACAAACGACGTAGGCCCTACTACCGTTTTTGGTTAGATTTCCTACAAAAAATCCATACGAACAGCCAACATAGGCCCTACTGTGGTTTTGGTCGGATTTCCAACAGAAAATCCCATACGAGCAGCCAACATAGGCCCTAGTGCAGTTTTGTGCAGCGTTCCCAACAAAAAAACCATACGACCATACAACATAGGCCCTACCGCCGACTTAGTTGCCTTCTCTACCAAAAAATCCCTACGAGCAGCCAACATAGGCCCTACTGAGGTTTTGTACGGCGTTCCGAACAAAAAATCCATACTATCATGCAACATAGGCCCTACCGCGGTTTTGGTCGGATTTCCAACCGAAAATCCCATACGAGCAGCCAACATAGGCCCTACTGCAGTTTTGCGCAGCGTTCCCAACAAAAAAACCATACGACCATACAACGGAGGCCCTACCGCCGATTGAGTTGGCTTTCCAACTGAAAATCCCATACGAGCAGCCAACATAGGCCCTACTGAGGTTTTTGTACGGCGTTCCGAACAAAAAATCCATACGATCATGTAACATAGGCCCTACCGCGGTTTTGGTCGGATTTCCAACAGAAAATCCCATACGAGCAGCCAACATAGGCCCTACCGCCGACTTAGTTGGCTTTCCTACCAAAAAATTGGAATTTAGCGCTATCTCGTGTCGAGTAGAGGCATTGTTCATCTGTCACGGGCCTGGACATAAACAAATACTTTTTACGCTATTCATCACCAGAGAGCACATAGCATTAGTACTATTGCATATTGAAAACAGCATAGGGCCAACAGTGGGCCACATAGGAATCCAATGGCAGCGGGACGAGATAGGGGAATTCGGAAACAAAGTGCGGTGCGGGGGGCGGTGGACAGGAGCACGCGTGGCGCGCGAATTCTATCGGCCATTTTGTTATCGATCTCCATCGTGAATAGTGCGTAGTGCGTAGTGGTTAAATTTTCTTTTGAGTGCGTGCGTGCATGGTATCAAGTATTACTTGTTTTTGAAAGGGTTGCATATTTACTTAGCAAATATATATAAAAATAGTGTGCAAGTTAATACTTACATGTTATATTCACTAATCAAATAACAATATATCGTGTTTATTAAGCAATCCTTTCAAAATCACGTTCAGAATAATTATCAAAGTGGTGGAATTTAATGATTCTGATGGTGACGGCGTGGTCTTAGTGTAATACTTAAGAGAAGAGTGGATCACGCCTCGCAAGAAGGAGTGCCTTTGGCCTCCTCATAAAATCGTCAGTACAGTATGCCTCACAACTAAAATATTACCGGACGAGAATTGACATGTGTATCCCATTAAACGCATATTGTACGAGACAGGTGAGTTAATATTAGTTAATTTAATTTTTAAATCACAAGGTCAATTTAGTTTTGTAACGTCGTGTGTTCATTTTGATTTAATATTCGTTTAAAACTGATACTGGCAAAAGTCTCGAGCTGCCATTTCTCTATAAGTACAATAGGTAATAATAAATAGTTTTATCTATTTGTAGTTTTTATGAAAATGTTAGTTTTAGCTATTTCTTCACAGTCCTCTTTGTTTGTGTCATTTAAATGTGTGTTCATCTCTCTTCTAACAGATGGCTGCGTCCTTGTCAGTTGGCTGATGAAACTGGCCAGTGTGGATGCCACATTAAAGTTGCTGAATAATCCGGCGTCTAATTTACTTATTTGGACCTTACGCGATGAGCGGACCATTGGATTTTTGACACCTGAACCGACGGGGTGCAACTGCTCGGAATCGGAGGTCAAAATATGTTAGTCCAGTCATGACGTTGACAAATTTGGGCTAGTATGATGCCTTTTATGGCCCGCCATAAAGAATGTGTCCCTTTCTCACTTACATACTTGCTAGAAAGTGATGAATGCTTTAAGGCCGGTCAAAACTTACAATAAAATTATAAACGTATTATGTGAAGTTTTATTTTACGGTCTAGCTGTACAAAATGATGGTGAGGCAAGTAAATGTGAAAAGTCTCAGAAGGCATTTAATTAAATCTCCGTTAACAGTTAATGTGCAGTTACGTTTGTAAATTCGGTTATTTAAAGACGTTTACTTTGTATGTTACAGATGTTTATTCTCACGAAGGCGGTTTGTGAGTATTATGCACATGCACATTGTTGTGTACTCGGCCAATATAGAATCTCTCTCGAGATTACGCACCTAGAAACCATGGACATGTGCACTAAATAGGTACCACCCCACAACAAATGTACGATCCCTACCGACTGCGAGCGACGCCGGGGCGCACATTGTAAGTGCCAAAGGAAATTGAAGCTTCTCTGCTGTAGTTAAATTCCATATTTGCACGGAATTTACGCAGCTTGCCACCTGCGCGCGCGAGTAGTAGAATTTAACTACAGCAGAGAAGCTTCAATTTCCTTTGGCACTCACAATGTGCGCCCCGGCGTCACCCGGTCGGTGGAGATCGTGCATAAGTAAGACCAACCTGCCTTCGTGAGATAAACAACTGTACCTAACCCTACTAACTGCCAACGGCTATTCTACAGTTGGTACAGAGTGCTTTTATTTTGTAGGGCCTTCTTACGCAATGTTGCTTTAGGTCCAACAGTCGGAAACTGTGGTTGGCCCAACATAGTTCTCGTAGTAATGTTGCTGTAGGCCCTACTTTGCAAATGTAAATTGGCCCTACAACCAGAAACGGTGGTTGGCCCAACGTAGTTGTCGTAGTAATATTGCTGTAGGCCCTACGTTGTAAATGTAAATTGGCCCTACAACGGAAAACGGTGGTTGGCCCAACATAGTCATCATAGTAGGCCCAATGTTGGGAGACATTGTTGGCTTTACCGAAAACAGGTGTTTCACTCGCAACGGTTGACCAACCATTCGGTGATCAATGGCCCTACGAAATGCCAACTTAAAATGCTACTAGGGGCGCTTTCGTTTTGGCACTAATTAAATCTAATTATCTTGAAATGCTATGTTGTATTTTTATATAACTTAAGGGGCAGTGGGCGGGGCACATAGCACGTAGAACCGATGGCCGTTGGGGCGGAAAGGTTCTCGAGTGGCGACCACGTACCGGAAGGCGCGGCGTGGGTAGGCCCCCGACAAGGTGGAATGATGACCTGGTAAAGGTCGCGGGAGTCCGCTGGATGCGGGTGGCGCAGGACCGGTCGCTTTGGCACTCTTTGGGGGAGGCCTATGTCCAGCAGTGGACGTCTTTCGACTGATATGACGATGATGGTGATGATTTTTATAATACAGAATGATTAGTGCTAACCACCAATGGTTTCTTAACCTGTTTCTACTGGTGGGAACCTTTAATATAATTGGCTCTCTGTTACTTAAGTTATATAACCAGCTTATATTATTATTTTGAATTGTTAGCTGTTGGTTCTCCGAATAATAAATAAATAAATAAAATAAATTCTATTTTGAGAAATGTTCTAATATATATTATAAATAAATATCTAAGTTTCGTGCTAATGTGAACAATTTAGGACTTAATGTTATTACTGAAACTAATAGCCCTCCGTCGCTGAATATCATACCTATTTGCAAAATTTGTCTCATTCTAACTCAGCTCAGCTGCCCATAAGAAGTGACGGAGACAACTATATGAACCATCGTCTTGCTATATTTATTTTATACTGCGGGTCTGTACCTACTAGTCTGTGCGGCGACATAGACTATCCGTCTCTTTCCAAGCGTCCGAATTAGAAGGAGTCTATCTCGCCGCGACACAGCTCGCGGGCGGTCCAGTGACAGCCGTACTGGTTATTGGAAAATTCCAAGTGAACGCGGCCAACGGGCCATGGGTAGGTAAGTACTTACTCGTAGATCTGATGTATTCACCTATTAAATACGGGTGCCTTTCATTCGCCATAAAAACAAAATGCATAATTTCAAGTAGCATACGTACGGAAATCATAACAAACTATTATCATAATAACAAAATGGATATTATTATTGGTCATAACATAACACTCATTTATCACCACCACATTTGCTATAACGTTTATGTGTACTAAATTATTTTTGTATAACATACATTTAGTATAATGATTAAAACTGATAACAACACTTAGTATGTACTTAGTTTATTAAGTGGTTGCTATCACATCCTAGAAAAACAGACACAGGTAACAAAACCGAATCGGAGCATCCCAATATCCACGTGGTCTTGTCTGCCCTACCCCTAGAGTGTATATAAAAAGCCGGAGGCGCGGAGGCGGAGTCCTGTCACTGTCCAATCGACCGTCATTCTATCTAGCTTAAATATGAGAAGGACACAGAAGGTAAGTAAATGAAGAACAACTATAAAAAATTTCATTTATTATACTTTAATAAAATTACGAAAAAAGTTCTTTATAAAAAAAAAACATAATGAGCATGAAATATTATACAGAGTGACCAATGTAGCGTTTGTTTATTATATAGTTTGTATATTTATTAACATTGAAGATTATAATCGATGAAATTATGCAAATAGTTTTTATTCATTTTGTTTTTATGCAATTTAACCACTTATACAACCTGAAATGATGCAATTCGTTGTTATGCAAAATGAAAATATGCTATTTGTTTTTATATGAAACATTACACATACCTTTAAAACTACGCAACGGATTTTGATGCGGTTTTTAGGGTTCCGTAGCCAAATGGCAAAAAACGGAACCCTTATGGATTCGTCATGTCTGTCCGTCCGTATGTCACAGGCACGCCGTATGCAGACCGTATGTTACTCGAAAACTATATGGTGTATTTAAATTACATTTTCAGGATAGGTGTATTTTGTAAGCCGCTACATATACGTAGTTTTGCAATTAAATTCCAAAAAAAAAATTTTTTTAGGGGTGCACTCCATAAAGCTGAAAGTCTAAAAAATTTTTTTCATTGCAAGCCCACGTGTGGCACATCAATCAATAGGCCTTTTAAAATAAATATAAGCTTTGTCAGCAATTGTTTTGATTAAGTGAATAGAGTCGGAGTTAATAGCCCCGAAAGTCACTAAAATTGTGTCGTCGTGTGTGTAAATGTGTATTCCGTCTCACTCACCCTTTAAGCAAAATACAAGACGCAAATACACATTGGACAAAGATCTTGGACAAGTGGAATACCACCTTAAGCTGTGATAAGCTGATAAGACAGCACGTGTGTTTTCCAAACAGTGAGTCAGATCTGATTATTTTGTTTGTTCAGTCGTTACTCTCACTGGATCTGCTGATATCAGCGGAAGATGTTCCGGTGATGGCAAATACTAGTTAAGTCTGTTTATACTAGTATTGTTAAGCAGATCAATGTAACCCATGACGTATCACTGCGCGTACAAATCTTCAGACCACGTAGGGTCATTTCGCCGGTTAGCGACCACCTAATTTCATGTGCCGGTTGGCGACCACTTAGCTGAGTTGGTGAACTGAAAGGTTATTTTCTCGGTTTTTTTAGTAGATTTCTATTCTACAAAAAAATACATGTACAAATAATTGTCTCAATAAGGTCTGTAGTTAATTGATGTTATCTTCAATAGAAAAAACCTTCTCCTTCAGGTGGTCGCGTAACCAGCGTAATGAGCAAACGTCGGACTCAAGCGGGCATTTTCGTGGCATGTCAGAATGATAGGTAAGGTTCGCAAATCAATCAATTCACTTTCGAGTATTTGTACTTAGTATTTGGTACAAGAGGGAGGGGAGAGTTGGTTTTGGTTATTTATAATGTGAAATTCCAAATATCATAGCAACTAACTGCATTATTTATAAACGTACTTGGACTACACATAAGTCAAAATGGCGAAAAAGTTCGTTTGGCTTTATCCGTCACTCAGACAATTGCAGCTGTGAGAAAGGAACAAAACACAAGAGTGAGTGAGTTAACTGGACAATGTCAAGTTCTATCAACACGGCTCTAAGGCTGTACCTACGTTAGTTAGGTGTTTATTTTTTTATATCCTTTAAATTTTAAATAAAAATAAGATTGAATAGTCTGTGTTATATTTGATTTAATTTACATTCATGGTACATTTGTAGGTATATTATGAGAATATATTTTCCAAATTCTTGGCAGTCAAGGTTCTTCGTCGGCTTGTAAATATCCATTTTAAATGGGAGAACGATCTTTCAACATCGACTGAAGTTATTGGCAAGTATTTGCATTGCTCAAAATGCTGAAGAGTGTTTTTTTTTACTTTACTTGTAGTCTCAACCTCTTCGTTTTGAATTAGTTTATTCATCATCCTTACTGTCTCATACCCTGGATTAGATTTAAGACACTTCGTAATTTAAGATATATGTTACAAGTAATACATTATAATACTCGTAAGTTAAGATTTTTTTGTAAACCTTACCTTGCCCTCAAACTGCCCCCTATAGTCCGACGTTTGGATTACCCTATGTTTTCGGACAGATTTTTGAGTGTTGTTACATACGGGACTCAAACTTGAGAAGATACCAAGGCGACGCGTGCCTTGGTATGGAGGAGTTTTGATTATTTTTGACCCTTTATGAGCAGCTCACCAAATGCTCAGCTCATAAAATTCTCATCTCACCACATGCTCAGCTCTCCAAATTGGTGAGTACAAAATTTTGCGTCTCTCCCTGGCCGGGAAGTGGGATTTTCCGCACTTGTAGCTGGCGTTAATTGCTCCTTGAGGTGTGATGGAAAATAAATAAAAAGACAGGTATAAAATATGGATATTTTATAAATAATAACGATAACTTAACCTAATTATTTTATAAACAGTTGGCGTCTATTTTGAACCCTTCATGTTGATGTGCTGTGTAGTCAAATATTAAAGACTACAGCAACATGAATCGGTGTTTTGATGCAAGAAAGTCAGCTCAATCTTGACACGGTCAAAGAATAATAAATTAATAAATGTTGGCCACCCTACACTTACAGGCAGATGCAGTATGGGTACAGTCACCGGCATCAATGTCTGCCGTAACAAAGCCGGCAAAAATATCTGACACGTCCTTATGGCATTAGACATAGAGTCGCGTCAGATATTTATGCGTGCTATGTTATGGCAGATGTTATTGCTGGTGACTGTACATAAGCTGAAGGGTCCGCGAAAACTTTTTTCAAAATGAGTTTTTAAAAACTCATTCATAAAAAAGGGACTGGACATGTTCGTTCCGTGGACCCTTCAGGTTATGTATACTCGTCTGCCTTTGAGTTGGCCGACGTGGTCCAATCAACAAACCACTCTACCGTCCCAGGTACAAGATTCCGATGACAGTTTTATCAAAAGTCAGCCAGCTTCATTATAAATAAAATTATAATCTCACCCATATATATACTTAGTGACATGTTTTTAAGACGTTCGAATGCTATTATGCCCTTTATTAACTTCAGCCACCACTTATCAGTAAGAAATAAAAAGAAAATAATTTTGAATTAGAATCGGTAGCATGAAGCTTAATTATCGGTAGCAGGTTATACAGTTTCGCATAGCAACCAAAAAATAAAGATTAGAAGGCGTAGGGTGGTGGTTGACCAAACAGCGTGACAATTTTTTAATGAACTATTTTCGTCATTTACTAGGCTACAGTTTGATTGCACGTAGAACCGATGGCCGTTGGGGCGGAAAGGTTCTCGAGTGGCGACCACGTACCGGAAGGCGCAGCGTGGGTAGGCTGACAAGGTGGACTGATGACCTGGTAAAGGTCGCGGGAGTTCGCTGAATGCGGGCGGCGCAGGACCGGTCATTGTGGCACTCTTTGGGGGAGGCCTATGTCCAGCAGTGGACGTCTTCCGACCGATAGGATGATGGAGATGAGTTTGAAAGCAACTAGCGCAATATTCTACAGGCTGGTGGTGCCGGACTTGTCGACCAGCTCCAGCAGCGTGTGCAGCGAGGTGTCGAAGAGCTCGCAGCGGACGGGCATCTCCAGGGAGTAGAAGGGGTTCTTGAGCGCGTAGTCCGAGTACAGCTCGTAGATGCGCTTGAGCACTGCGTCGCTGCCGGTCATGCTGGGTTCCGTCACCACTATGAACTTAATACCTGCAAAGAAGGTTTTTTTTGGTTAAGCCAGTCGACGCCGAGCAACACTATGGGTTCGTAGAACTATTATATAATCTGTGCTATGGGTAGCTCGCACCAAACCATCTGTATACATTTATAATATTATTTTACACGTGTCTAAAGCGATATTTATTTACCTTTAGTTCTGACGTTTCGACACGGGTTGCACCGGTCATGGTCCCAGCAAGTTGTCTACGGAAATATGGGTGCACAATATTTCATTACCCTATATACAAAAGTCGATAAAAATGTCCGGAAAAGTCCACTACCCGCCTTTATTTTCCTAATTGTCTAGGTTGTTTTCCGGAGTAAAATAATATTATAAATATGTGTATATTGCGAGTTTAAGGTGTTATAAACCACATGCACGGCTAGCACGCGACGGCGCGCGAGCTCTCTCGATTTTTCTCGCACTATCGGTCTCTCTCTTGTTAGAACACTTAGAACGAGAGGTATAGTACGAGAAAACTCGAGAGTATGTCGCGGCCGTCGCATGATAGACGTGCTGTAGTCGTAAGCGGTGTTCATTAAAATCTGAATGTAAGGAAGTTTGACAAGTTCCTGTGGGATGACAGGCTGCCGGCGCCATATTTAACGTTGCTCGGTCTGTCATCGTAAGTTAGGAAAGTAGCAGCTTTAAGTTGGTGAGTCTTCTCCGACAACACACGGACTATTTTAAAGGCCCTATGGAAAGGCCCAGTCGCCAAAAGAAAAATCTAATCGGCAGAACAAGCAAGAGGTGGGCAGACATACAAGAAGTGGCAGGCAAATACTGGATGGAAAACGGAAAGGACAGATAAAAAAAAACTAGTAAAACAACCAAAGTGAGTGAGTGAAACGGTGAAAAGTATGAACCTATTTAGAGTGTTTTTTTGTAAATTATTAGTTTTGAGCCGAAATAGCAAAACACGTGTCCATTATTTTTTCATGTTCTCCAACATATATTAAAACTAGTAATTAACAAGCAGTTTGCTTGAACAAAACTCTCTTCCGAAGTTAGAGGGTTTCGCCATTTTTCAGTACTTTGGAGGACAATATCTCCCGATAGGTTGAGTTTGGGCAGCTAAAAAAAATTACGTGTCGGTTATTTTAGACTACTATATAACATATATAAAAATCATTGAAATCGGCGCCGAACAGTTGGGTATGTTTCCTTGTAAGCTTCTGCCCGCGACTTCGTACACGTATACATTATGGTTTAAGTACATGATATTCTTATGTTTAACCATACATCTGACAAATATTAAAATAAAGATTTTATTTACATAGACTGTGCGGTGTGCGTGTTAAACTTAATGTAATTAAAATAAACACCCTCATAAACTTGTTCGTCAATTATATGTATTATTTTATATAGATGCCCAAAGTATCCTTTTAGAGAGCGCTCCCTATGCGAGCCCCAGGTCCGAAGGCCCTAGGGCGAGCCTGACGGACACTCACTATCCTCAGGTATCTTGCAAGCGAGACCTGAGGCCAAAGTCCCGAAGGCAAGCGCCGAGGCAAGCGAGCCCTCACGGACACATACTATCCCGTGTCGGTGAGTGGCGAGGCGAGGTAAGTCCCGTAGGCGAGTGGCGAGTGGCGAGGCCAAAGGCCGTGCTTTTCGTTGGAATGAACTCGAAGCATTCCTTCAAAAACGCTCTAAAACGCCCCCATGGACGGGCACTCATTATCTCCCTGTGTCTTGCAAGCGAAACCTGAGGGTGAGCCCCCACATACATTGACTATCCCCCGGGGTCTTGCAAGCGAAACCCCAGGCCAAAGTTCCGAAGGTGAGCGGCGAGGCATGCAAGGCCTTTTCGTTGGGCCCTTCGCAACCCTTCTGAGCGCGGTCTCAATACTCTCAATGCGAGCAATGACCCCTAAGGACACTCATTATCTTTCGGTGTCTTGCAAGCGAAACTTGAGGGCCGAAATCCTAAAGGTAAACAGGGAGGCAAGCGAAGAAGAAGCGCAGCGAAGGCTGAGGTTAGAAATTAAAGACCCAATAATATTTCAGAAAGTCACGGAGTTTTCTACATAAAAAAAACTCAATTCTCCGCGGAATACCGTTTTGTCCAAATTTTATACGCACATCCTTAGACGTCGGTGAACTATGATAATTCGAGATAAGTATTCAACACAACCTATTAAACAACTTTAGATGACCTCTGATTTCATAGCAAATTAAGAAGGCAGAGATCAAGGTTACTGGTGTTTCAATATCAACAGCGACGTCGTCAGTGACTGAAGTTCCAATATAATTAGATCTCTAATGTCTAACCGTTACTATCGGTGGAGGTATCAACGTCTTTAGCCGCCTAGCACTATTTTACCTCCCGTGTTTTTGTCAAGTTTTATCTATATTTTGCTAAAAGTTTGAATGGGGTTCTTTTTACTTTCTAGTCAAATATATGCTTGCCAATTTTCAAGTATTTAGCTCATAGATTCAAGGAGTTGCCATACAAAGTTCAACCCCAGTTTCTGACCCCTTTGCATTATCTTTATAATTTTTATAGCCTAAAACCTGGCCGGAGATTTTCTCAACAGATTAGTAAAGTTTGCATCAAAATCCGTTCAGCCGTTTTTACGTGATGCGCGTTCACATAAACAGACAAAAATTCTAAAAACTTTTGGAACGTGTTCTGTTATCGATTCTAAGTATCCATAGCCAACTTTTTTTCGAATATCTTCCATGTACAGACTTTCAACCCTCTTCAGCTTTATTATATGTATAGATATTTACATATTTAGCTGCTGTTGGTTAACAGATTAATAGGTGCTCATCAACTAAGATTTTTTCCAATGGAGCCTAGGGTTACCGTGGCACCTGGTTCCAACAATTGTTTTAGGCACTTGGTTTTGCATAAGTGGCCTTTTAACCCAAAGTAAAAACTAGGTTTTATTGGACTTTATGAAGTTATAGGGCACCTAATTATTAGAAGTTCTTTAGCCAATTGATGTATAACGATTCAGTGACTCCAGGACTGTTGGATTAGTAGCCATTTACAGTGTCACTCATCCAGAGAGTCTATTTAACTCTATCTCCCCAGGGCTTATCCAGCAAACGTAAAAACCGTACAAGTCTAAGTAGCGCCGCAAAATGGCCCCACAGAACGGGTGTCATTGCCATTGTGCGGGGGGGGGGAGGGGTGTCAAAACGATGCCAGGCAGCCGTTTAGTTCGAACATGCTCATACCGGGTTTTAGGCACGTGTTTGTGTAGAAATTTGTACGGAATATGCATTCTATGGATTTTCATTTGCTGGGCCTATCTTATCTAGATGAAGTCCATTTCGGATACACTTCGACCCAGTGGGATCCTTTGTGCATTTGCCTTCTCCTTTATGCCTACTCCCAAGCTCCTCCATCATTTCCACAAAACAGATGGTGCAGCTAAGCGGGAGCACCTTGAATTGTTTGGTTGTGGCAAGGGCATGAGATGCACACAGTAAGTACTCACCAGTAAGAGTTTGGAAGCAGGAGAGCTTGAATGTGTCCGCGGTGAGACACTCGATGCCGGAGCACTTGGGTAAGGGGCTCAGCTGGCTGGCCAGAGCAAATAGCGGGTAGAACATACTGGCCAGTACAATCTTCTCATTTGTTGTGGCTCGGGGTCGCCCAAACTTTAAGCTTAGAGGATAGTTTTCCTGCAAAATAATAATATATACACTTAGGTTTTTTTTAACTAAACTTCATTCCAAGCTGTCAACTGACAATAAACTGCTTATCTACCAATCAGTACTCAAACCAGTCTGGATGTACGGCATAGTACTGTGGGGAAGTGCCAGTGAATCAAATATACAGATAATTCAAAGATCACAGAACAATATATTAAGATCTATCGCTAAAGTCCCGTGGTTCACCAGAAACAGTGAAATCCATGACCACCTACAAATGGCAACTGTCAAAGAGGAGATAAGAGCGACGGCAGCCAAGTACAAAAACAGGCTGTCCAACCACCCAAATGAGCTAGCAACACACCTGTGCAGCCACGACTACAATAATAGGCTAAAACGGCATGATATCCTAAAACTAGATCAGCGCTACTAAGAGCCATTAAAGACGAGCGAATGTGCTCAATGGAGTACTCGCTCTACATGCCACAAACACCTTCATCGCATCCGCTTATAGTCCAGGAGACTGATTGCAGATTATTTATATTACTAAAAAAAAAAAAAAAAAAACTAAACTTCATTGTATTTTAATGAACGAGATACATCATCTATACTTATGGTATTGTTGACGACCGGTTACCTATGAAGCCGAAGGTCCTGGGTTCGAATCCCGGTAAGGGCAAGTATTTGTGTTGTAAGCATGAATATTTGTTTCTGAGTCTTGGATGTTTTCTATGTATTTAAGTATTTATCTCTATTAAATATATCATCGTCTAGTACCCATAACCAGAGCACGGAACTCTCGTAGCACTTTAGAGCTGTCATAGGGACTTCTCGTTTATCGACTTTTACTCGTAATCATATTTTGCATACTGTATTCTGTATTTATCGATATACATATCGTCGGGGATAGTGCAATACCGCGTAACTAGCACTAGTAAATACTATGTACCTATATACAACACTCATAGGGCAAAACCGCGTAACTGGCATTGGTTAATACCGCTTATCTAACAAATATAGCCAAATTAAGATTTCCCGCCAACAAACATAAAATCCTGATTAGAATATACCAAGCTTCTCCTGGTAAAGTTGAGTGTTGTGTAGATACGCAGTATTTACCAGTGCTAGTTACCGAGTTACATATTATGTATAATCGGAAGTCGATAAACGAGAAGTCCCTATGACAGCTCCAAAGTGCTACGAGAATTCCGGGCTCTGCCCATAACACAAGCCTTATTGAGCTTACAATGGGACTAGGTCGATTTGTGTAAGATTGCCCCTTAATATTTATTTATTTATTTATCTGGATGCTCTCTGGTATATTAAATTTAATGATCTCATAAACTTATTGTTAATTCTGATAGAGACCTTGTATCTAATGTACTTAATGGTAATATTGTTAAAATAATAATATTTTGCAATTTTGTTTTTATTTAGTGACATTTAGTTCTGTTAAACTGCAACTTACAAATGATTATTATTGTAAGTTTTTTTTTTGAAGTGTCCTTGTGACCTATTTGCAGAATAAATGTTTCAAATTCCATGTTAAAAATAATACAGTGTATGAGAATATTTTATACTCTGGTGTAGAACTAACTGGCTTAGAGATGGGGTATTATGGGAATGAGTGTACTAAACATACCTTTGTTTCTATGACAGTGAAGACATCCCTGCCATCTTCGGTCGTTCTCCCCGTCACAGGAGATCCGTTTACAGAGAGTAGAACGTGTCCAACTGCAATATATCGTCAGCAAGCAATCAATAAATAGGTTACGTCGCAACTATTTTTTTTTTCACCGTTTTAGTATCAAGATCAAGTGGTAAGTGGATTATTAAGAATCGTATACATGAAGTAGTATAAAGGCTTACCGTTTACTCCGTCTCTTTGCCCAAATACTACGACAACTTTCTTGTTTTCGTATTGCAGCTTGATATCCAATGGAAACCCAAAAGTTTTCTCCGTTTCGACGCGTGGAATGTTGTGATCGTAATTGTATATAAGTCCTCCTGACTTACTTACGATAAAAACACCGTATATTACCATAATTAATGCCTAAATTTAACGTATAATAGGAAAAAGGTGCATTTATCATCAAAACAACAATGCCACCCACAGAAAGAAAACCTTCTACGTTCTGAAATCATAACTTTTCATGAAACGTCATGAATTCATGAATTTATTGCACTATTTTGATAGTGGATTTATATGATGCACACCTAAATAATTAAAGCAGCATTTTTGTTTTCTGCCGTTGTATCTCTAGTTCACAGTACACTAAAAACCTTAAATAATTCATTGACAATGTTTAACCGCTATTAGATTCCGAACGTACTGTTTTGACATTTGGCCGAACCGTATTGCCAGCTATAATTTTAATAGTTCTATTAAATGTTGTCCACAAACCGTATTCGAAAGCTTACCAATTATTCCTGGTAAACCAAAGCTGGACCCACTAGATTAATTCACGCGGCAACAAACACCACCATTACCTGAAAACATACTTCGATGGGGTTCAAACGTAAGACGATGAGTCTCTTAGCTACATCGTTTAACACGGATGGTTAGACTCCTATTTCATAAGTACAACCTGTAGGTAACCTGCGTTAAGCCTATGTTACAAGTAGGTGGGAGCTTCTTTTCGATAATTTTACAAGTAAGCTTCCGTTCACTGGGCTCAACTCATTACCAGACTGAAGGTGATACTAATTGTAGGTATATCATCCACACACGGCCCATCAAAATGTATTTTAATTCGTTTGAATAAGAATAACCGATACCCAAAGGTTGTCTGGAAGAGATCGCTCTTCAGCGATAAGACCGCCTGTTGTCTACCTCTACCTACATGTTATTGTATTGTTTCTCTTTTTAACTGCTTTGTTTGTGTGAGGTGTGCAATAAAGAGTATTTGTATTGTATTGTATTGTAATAACAAGCGATCGTAATTTTTGAACATTTCTTACTAGTCGTAGTAGTCGTCGTCTCGAGTTAATTAGGCATACCTATCCTTCAACCGAGGGTAAAGATGCTCTATTGTCTTCAAATTATGTAAGTCGTTGAGAATAGTGCTATGGACATTTCGCCCCACTTCTGCCTGTCCTTCTAGCAGACACTGATTATCCATATAGCCGAACTAGGCGCGCAGCAGCAGCGCACATTTTTTCGTAATATTTTTTTCAACACAATTGCTCGTAACGTACCTACCTCTTATGGTGTCGCTTTTAGGCTCATAGTCCTGGATATTAAACACGCGTGTTTAATAACATTACGACACTTGTGTATTATGGTCATATCCCGATTAAGTCACGTTGGCAGTGTTGGAACCTTGCAGCGAGATGTATGCATGCACACGGTGCATTCTTAAATTAACCGGGTTGTACAGAATGTACAGCATTTTTTAAAATTCTCGGCAAATGGATTCTTACTCGACTATAGTACATTGTTGTAAAGGCTAGAAAGTAGGCAATAGATGGACGTGTGTGCTCGAAGGAGACGAGTCCATCTATTGCACTTTTGGCCGAGACATTACATAGTGCTTTTCACGCCTACTACGAGGAAATTGCAAATTATTATAATTATAAGTCAAAATGAAGTACCTAATTAAAGATCACAATTATGAAACACTGTAGCTCGGGCCCGCTCGCGTGTGGAGGGCAGCGCGCCGGGCCGGCCGCCGCTGCCCTCCACGCGAGCGGGCGCGGGCAGGGGCGGGGGAGCTGTGATTGTTCGAATCGCTGTTCAAACTGGACTACAAAAACATTGTTGGACAGTTTGAACTCTTGGTCGCACTACACTTGGGAATGCGTGTTCGCGTATTTGCTTCATTTGGCCAAATATGACTATGTGTGGAGGATATATTTGCCATATTTGTACGAATAGCCAAACGCACAAAAAGACCAACACTCGTATCCGCCCGCCTGTCGGTTTATGTCACACATCAAAGGACGCATATTGCAAATATTTGCGTTCACCGTCTACTAGTGGCCTACACTTGGCGGTATTTGCCCAAATATTCGTGCTGCATCTTTTTTCTTCCTACGGCAAATGAAAGAGACGGAAGAACGGAAGAGGCAACGACGCAACGCGAACACGCATTCCCAAGTGTAGTGCGACCATACACTTGGCTCTCTCAGCTCAGTTATGTGAGCGACGGCAACAATTCAAGACGTCAGCAAAATGGATTGGACAAAATGATGTCGTGATGCGATTTTTAGAATTGAAATGAATAGGTGTATTTGGGACCCAAAATGTGCTAAATATAGATATTGCTGCAAACATTTGATATATTTTCTGTTGCTGTCCCAAGTGTGGATGTCGTGTTTGTGATGTTTGGACTTCAACGAATATTTGGACAAACACGGCAAATACGCTACGCGAACACGCATTCCCAAGTGTAGTGCCACCATACCATCTTTTGCCACATTTCCGAGCAGTGGCGTGAAAAACCAATTAAATCCTTTTTGTTAATTAATTGACTATTTCTTTTTGGATATGATATAGAAACGTTTAATTTAGTAAAACTATTCACTTTTGATAATATTTTACATGAATTAAGTAAGTTAACATTTTAAAACGAAAATATTTATTTTATTTTGTATTGGCTGTTTAGAGATTTCATCTAATGCGCGCGCACTGCGTAAACTTCACGAAAAAAAAACTGTTGCGCGCCATTATAGGTTATTTCACAGATATTTGTAAACATAATTTTTAATGTGCGTTTGGTTATTAACATCAATGTTGACTCGTGGTGACTTAGAAAAGTGATAAAAAGAGTGGACGCCACTGGAAATTCTTGGCGATGAATACATACAACATGTGAGTAAAAACGTTTGTTGAACGCGTGTTGCCAATAAGTAAAGAAAATAACTTGGCAGGCCTATAAAATTTTCATCTTATGAAAAGGATTTTTTCCACGCAAAATGTATTGAAAAACGTCGTATGAAACGCGTCAGCTTTGATAATTACATCCTCAGTCATCTGCGGCTCGCGTGATAATTATCAACATAAGTACCTCACTTGCATCACAATGCCTACTATCGGGCGCAGCGGCAAATCTCACTTCACACCCAGGAGAAGACGTAAAATTGTGTACGCACCACGGGCGGTAATTCATAAAGCCCCAGATCGCATATTTATGGCCCTATCCTATGGCTGTACTATTACTTCTATGGTCCAAGGGCGTTCTCGACATTTAATCCGCCTCTAGCACAACTTGCTGCCAAGTCGCGTCTCCCGCGACTTCTGCACGCCTCTTTTAAATTAGAACATTTAAAGAGACGGGTAGCCTTTCTCGCCGCGAGACAGCTCGCGCGCGGTCCTGTGCTAACCATGCCGGGGGCTAGCACATCACGCTACCTTATCATGTCTGACGACTCGACTCAGAAACTTCCGTCTCATTCGCATTTAGGAATAAGAAGCAGAAAGGTAGACTTTCTCGCCTCGTCCTCGTGCTAGGCCCCGCTGGTGAAGGGTTAACTTGAGTCGGGTGTAGTTCCAGAGATGTAGGGTGGGTTGCACCAAACCGTCTGTAATCGTAAGCGGAGTTGCTAAAATCAGAATGTATGAAAAGTTTGTCAAGTTTCTACGGTATGACAGCTGCCGGCGCCATATTTAACCTTGATCGGCCTGGCATCGTAAGCTGGTGGAACTCGCCCGTAATCTCTAGTGGTCCGTTTGACGAAGCCACAAGTTACAAAAAAAAAAAAAAAAAAAAAAAAAAAAAAAAAAAAAAAAAAAAAAAAAAAAAAAAAAAAAAAAAAAAAAAAAAAACTTTATTGAGTAAAAACAATAACATGGCTACTTACATTTTACAAATACCGGACTGGTTTTTTGTTAACTAATTGTTTTAATTTTAAGTTTACTGACCCTTGTCAACCCTATGTCCATGCCATAAGGTCCACGAGGGCACAGTCCTGTTATCGTAAGATCATAATAAATGCCGATCGTGAGTAAGCGTCTTCTGCTCCCCGTACTAGTATAAAACTGTATCACGGTGGAAACAGGATTCACCATCCTTCTGATGAAATTGTAAAAGTCTAAACTGGGTACAAGGACTGGCCATTTTACTTGTAAAATTGTAACTTGTAGCTTTGTGAAACGCGTCTAATGTGACAAAAAAGGAATAAAAAACCAATTAGTTTACAATAAAAAATTTATTGATATAATAATTATTTATTCATAATTATAACAATCGAAAGGGGCGCGGGCTCTCAGCTAAACCTACCGTGACCACTCCTTTGTACTTCCTACACACAATTTATTGCTGTCTCGTCGTCCTGGGGCAAAGTACCTAACATGTAAATAATTCAAAATAAAAGCCCTTAAAAACGTTCACACATAATTCAAAGGCCGCCGGAACGATCCTAACATTATCAATAACGATCCAATTTTGGATGAATACCTTCACAGAATGTATTTACGAAGCTGGCACCTGTTGTATTAAGCTACTCTGAAATCCCTACCAGTCGGTAGGGAGGAGTGGGAGCGAGAGTACTGAGCGCGGTCTTTCGCTCTAAAATATAGCGCACGCAGCGCTGCCACCGCCGCTGGAAGCGTTTTATCTGTTCATTGCGCGGTCGTGATGTGCAACGCACTGCGGTTAGTTGGGATCGCACGCAATGGATTAGAAAAACCGCTGCCGCTGGCGCCGCCGCGCGTGTCCGTGGCCAGGCCGTCAGGCCTGCAGCGCACGTTCCTTTTTGAGTCCGATTTCCTGACACGGTTTTGGAATCATGGCACTGGACGACGATAATACGGGTGTAGACTCAACATTTATTATTACTTCAAAAGAAAGAAGGCAAAAAAATCCTAATGACGAAAATCCCACTGAAATATTTCAAAAAATTACGAAGCTACAACCGTTTTAATGTAGCTTGTTAGATAGAGAAAACTAGGAATTTTTGACTTCACGATCCTCGTGCGTCATAGTAAATGACAATCATTTCATATGAAGGTGCGTTTTGCGGAAAAGGGACCGAACATACCCCTTTCTCAAACTTTGGACGCATAACTTTGTGATTATTTTAACCTCTTACTTTGCTTTTTTCTCCATTCGACTTCATTTTTAATCCTTCGAGAAAATACAACATTGTTGATAATTTTATTTAGTTTCTACACCCCTATTATGGATCTGTGACGCATTTGGGAGTCCTGATAGGGAACCGGACACCAAAACCGGACGTGTGCTTTGAGGCTTGCTCGTTCACTAAAGATAATGTAACCAGCACGGGTAGTGTAGTACTTTCTAAGTGTTTTAGTCAGGTCTTGCACCAGCCGTGCCGTACCAAGACTTCAGCGATAAGAAACTTCGCGTGACACACAATCGTAGCAATTAATTCATCACCTTAATTGTATGGCAGTAAGCGTAAAGTACAATAGTCGTACTTGAGTAAACTAGCCACACCAAATGCAGAATTTGGAGAGTAGCTTTACAAAATAGGTCCCCAGCCTGACATGCGTGAGGATTTAATGCACTTAGTATCTTCTAGAAGTTAAAAATATGTATTCAAATTAATTGGCTTTGTTTCTGGTAGGTATAATTCCCGGCAAATAACTTGAGCAAATGACCTTGCCTGCGCAAAGGCGAATTGTACGTGCGAGCTGCCTCCCCACTTCGTCCCGCATGTTCAAGTTGTTTGACGGGAACTATAACTACTGCATTGAAATGGCGATCAAGCACACTCGAAAAATGTTATTTGTTATTGTTTCTGAATGTGTCGGGTATTACTTAGTGTCAGGGTAAATATGCACCAGCCGTAGATAGGGGATTTAACCTTGGAACTATTTAAAATTGGAACCTGGACAGGTCTAGACCTCAGTACTAATGCGGAATCAATTGATTACGCCAGTTCAGGGTCTAGACTCGAGCACCAAGAGGACGACGGTAAATTAAACTTACTAAATTGAGAAGTATCAGAACACAATACATTGTTGACGTCTAATGCCGTTTATAATTTGGTCGTGTTATATCGGTGATGTCCACGTGACGTCAGTTTCAGTACAATATTTTGACCGTTGGTGAAAAACAAGCTGGCGACAAACAAAAAAGCCTATACGCGCTGAGAGACACGAGATACATTGCATCTCGTTCCAACTTGTTGTATTGCCTATGTTTACATCCTTGTCACTAGTGTGTGAGTCCCTCTATTATATATATATTTTTCCTCTATGGCACCAGCGATGTGACTGCTGATTTTCCATTCGAGTGACACGTAGTGAAGCAAGCGCGGCGTCATATATGAAAATAGCTTAGCACACTTAGAGAAAAGAGTAGAATAGAGAGATTCCACACTCACACATACACACATGTGTGACAAAGATGTAAGCGTAGGCAATACCGCAAGTGGGAACGAGATGCAATGTCAAATCTCCTGTCCCTTTCCTGTCCTTTTTAGGGTTCCGTAGCCAAATGGCAAAAAACGGAACCCTTATAGATTCGTCATGTCTGTCCGTCCGTATGTCACAGGCATTTTACTCGAAAACTATAAGGTATATAAAAGGTGAATAAAATTTTCAGGATAGGTGTATTTTGTTAACCGCTACATAGTTTTGTAACTAAATTACTAAAAAAAATGTTTTTAGGGGTGCACTCCATACATAAAACTGAAAGTCAAAAATGTTTTTTTCATTGCAAGCCCACGTGTGGCACATCAATCGATAGGCCTTTCAGAATAAATATAAGGTTTCTCAGCGATTTTTTTGATTAAGTGAATAGAGTCGGAGATAATCTCCTCGAAAGTCACTAAAATTGTGCCCCCCCCTCTAATTTTTGAACGGTGTATTTTAAAAATATGAAAAAAATCATGCTCATAGGGCTTATTAAATTCTCTCAGCGAAAATTGTTTTGAACAAGACCGGTTCAAAGGTTTTTGAGATATTTCTAAAAAACTGCCTTCCTAGAAAAGGACGTAAGTGCCATAAGATTTCAATAACGATACGACCTTTTTAATAGACACGGAACCCTTGTTGTGCGTGGTCCGACACGCACTTGGTCGCTTTTTTATTTTGTTTGTCGACGTCACAGATATAATATGGGTAGTGTAGAGACATGAGATGTCGAGGATATATTAGTCGTGTGATCCTTCTCAATGTAGTCGGGTTCATTGAGATCCATCCCTTTTGGGCACTCGCTAGCTATCTATTGCCTAAATCCTCTATCTACGCTACGTTAGCACATCTATGGTGGATAGCATCGCATGGTAGTCCGCAATGAATCGATAAGCGGGGCGGGGCTCCCACGGACCCTAAGCGTCGAGGTTGTGTCTGGTACAAACATAGAGCCAACCGCTCTGCGCTTCTAAATAATTCCTTTGCTCGCTAGTTCCTTAATTACGTCTTGCCGTGCCCGCCACTCTAGACCTTAATCATCGCACATAAGGTCGCTTTTACATGCAGCGGGTCCTATGCTAAACCATACTTAATTTTACTGATATATTTTAAGTCCACTTTCATTCGAAATACGTGCTTAAATAAATAGCTATAAGTCTTGAAGGCCTCAAGCATTACGCGGCAGGACACAGTTATATGTTAGAGCGAGAGATACAGGCATGTCACTGTCCCGTTCTATCAGATAGCTGCGTCTCTCTTCTAGCAGCGTTGTACAGTCGCCATCACATACATATGAGCGGTCAAGGTGTTCACAAACATCTGAACACGACTTTATTGTCAAAACCTTATGTTCAGATATTTTTGAACACCCTGAAGAGTACAGATGTATGTGATGCTGACTGTACGAGACCTATTATGAAATGTATTTACCTCGACGTTGCAATTTATACGCGATTTTAGCATGATTTTGCTAAATTAATGTATAAAAATTGTAGTATTATAATATAAGTCGCCCGTTTAAAGTAAATGTACGTTATTTAACGCCTTACAAGTACTATAGTTAATTACTCTCGATTTTAAAACTATAATTATAAAGAAACCACGCAACTCCGTCGCAATCGACTCTAATCGGTAATCTATTCAGTCGTTTGGTTCCTACGGCTACGTCGCTCCCGCACAGAGCCTATTCGAATGTGGACCGTGAATCACACGATTTAGCAAGATTCCGTCAAATCAAATTAAACAATACTTGGCAGACATTTGCAAAATCTCTACTTGGTACACTTGAGATTTTATGAGTTGGCGGAATTGCATCAAAGTAGTCCATACAAAAAGCAGCTCAACCGTCCCAGGTACAAGATTCCAATTACAATAACAGTTTTTTTTAAGTCGACCACATAAAATATTCTAAACCACACTTTGGTATTACTTAGCACTCTTAGCACATACCAGAAATGCAGGTTTTCAGAGTTTCCCCTCGCGTATTATATTGGGTAGGTTCTTGTTTAAATTAATATTATATGCATAACCGCTCACTTGATTTCGGATTTTGAAAAAGGTAGCCTAAATTCCTTCTAATTTTTCATTATCAATGCATTCCATACTGCGATTGGCAACCACAGTTGCCACCATCAGTTTAGGAGTCCGCGAAATTGGCACCACAAGAAAGTGAGCCGTTATGATAGGCTGATTGTCCACGGTCCCCGCCTTACCCTAGCTAACCTACGAAGCTGGCCGCTCTTAATCTCAACCCCACACTCCTGACAGGGCCATTCCCAAGAGTCCACAGTAGTCCACTACGGTAACACGACAAAACCTTCCCGATACGACCTTCAAACCTTCAAGAAAAGAGCGTACTCCCATCTTAAAGGCCGGCAACGCACTCACAACACCTCTGGTGTTGCAAGTGTCCATGGGCGGCGGTAATCGCTTACCATCAGGTGATCCGTCTGCTCTTTTGCCTCCTATATCATAAGAAAAAAAAAAAAAAAAAAAACTCCTTTATGTTGGCCTTTGTACTTTGATCTATTGTGTGACATGCATATCCTTTAACCTGTTATTGTGTACAATAAAGTGCTTACATACATACATACATATCCAAATGTGTATTTCAAACTCAGAATGACATAAATTAAGTGTGGATAACGCTTGAATCACACTGGTGGCGGCCAATACTAAACATGACGTTATTGTCAAAGGCGGCGGAGGCCTTTCTGTCAAGTATGGCGGATGCAACACTGGTTCGGTTGGCAGCGCGTCCAGTGTCAGTTCACTGGCAGGACTATAGGGAACAGCCCAAACAAATACTCAGTTGCAATAACTCTAACCAACTCTATAGGGCCAGAAACCTACCAGTGGAGTCATTCATTAATTATTACACGTGACCTCTCGCTCGCTCCCAGGATTAACTCGCGAGTGCGAACGAGAGGTGCGGCTTAATGATGAATGACTCCATATCAGCACGTTGTTTCTGACCTTACTGAAGTTAGGAGACTACTTTCTGATTCCACAACAGTGACAGTGTATCAAGTTCACATTTTTCATGATTAATTCAGCAACTAAGCATGTTGGAGTATCAAATCACAATCATAAGACGATACAAATCCTACAAAATTAGTACAACCGTCGACATTTTAGTTACTTGACCTGGAAGAGCGTTCATATACATAATCATCACTTTGGGGTATAGGCAAAATAGCTCTGTCCATAAAATATTGTGGTTTTCGAACGCTCGCTAACAAGTATCATCAATATTATCATTATACTATTTTTGTGTCCCATCGGTTGAATGGCACGCATATTACACAAACACGCTCGATGGCCGTCATAATTAAAGTATTTAATATTTGGTAGTCACACGCGTATCCACCGCTTCGCTCAAAAAGCGAATTAATTTACGCTTATATTTGGAAAGCTTAATTCTATTACCAGTCAAGCATTCGACCTTGAAACCAGACATCATCAAATATTACACTTGGAGACAGGCACTTGCTATTATTGCCAACAGTGACGACGAAATTACCGCGAGTTACAAGTTTATAAGTCACTCACGTAAATACAAACTGGCAAAGAAATGTACAGGGCTCACAATCCTAATGGTCAATCGACATGTGGAGTTTCCCACTATGTTGACTACATACTGGTATAGTAACAAAATAGTGACTTTATAATGCATTTATTGCTCAATTCCAATTGGAGTTTTATAGTGGTCTGCACCCGCCTCTTTCTAAGTGTTCTAATTAGAAAGAGAAGGACAGTTTATCACGCGCGCGGCCCTGCTTAAGCTAGGCACAATTTGCATAAAATCATAGGAGATTTCCTACATGTTAACTTTAATATGGTCTCTTTTGTATTCGCATGATTTAAAAGTAGTCGTTTAGCGATTTCTTTCATGTACAAAGTGTATCATAAATCTACATCCTTCAATCCTTCATACTGGTCAGATACAATAGTAGGTAAAATAACGCACACGTAAGTTAAATTAAAACTATGCTATCAAGTGCTAAAAATATAGGTACATTCCACATTCTCTAAAATATGTTACAACTTCTGTAGAAGAACAATGTAAGAACATTGTCACATATTTTGTGATGCCGAATGCTACCTTATTTGTACACTAGATTTATGTCATATTTGGTGGCGCGGAAGTACTATGTAACAGTACATGTAATGTATTTTTGTGGTCGTGTAAATTCGGCAATGGTGTCGTGTGAGTCAGTATGCGAGTCAGTCTCCTTGCGGGCGCGGATGTGCTCCCTCTGCAAAGAGAAAACACTAAATTACACGAGACTCGTATGCTGCATTTATAATATCACGGAACATCGCATCGAACCTGTATTATACGTTGATAAGATCTAATTAAAACATTTCCCCAGATGATGATGCCAAATGAAAGACATCCGTGAGCGTATGCGTAGTACACGCCATGCTACTATTAGAGATATGAGAGAATCACAGAGTTTTAGAAATACTTCGGTTCACATTCTCTGTGTTGACGAAAGACGTGTCAAATGTCTACACTGTCTACATGATCTCATTCCCAGTGACAGGACTGAGTTATTTTTCACTCTAAAGCTGTTTTTCCACTGCGAGCGGAGTAGAGAAGCCGAACGAATAACATTGAATCACGTTTCCGTTCCGTTTCAATCCAAACGATATACAATTCATCGGTTTTAGTCTGATTCACTAGTTTTTGGGGACCGACTAACTCGTTAGTGCGCCGCTACGCGACCAGACCTTTAAAACGTTGACATTTTTCGTTATAACAAAATCAGTATGCCCCATAACGATACAAATATCCTAACAGAATGAATATCATGACATTATACAATACGGTCGAATAACGTTGTCGTATTAAAATACGAGCCGCGCGAATCGATTGGAATTCTAATGGGCGAAACTTAGAAAAAGAGACCCTGTAAGTCCTATAACGTTATTAAGTTATTATATCGCTTAAGCAAGTATCGTTATTTATCCTATTGGTTTAGATTTATAACGTAAAATATCCCTTTGAGTATAAAGAAGAGAAAGGGAACGGAGGGCTCTGTCAGTGAGGGCCAATATGATTTCCCGTAAGTTCGCGCGGTGTACGAGGGAGGTTAAAATAACTCTGTTCAAAGCATATTGTAGTTCCCTGTATACGTGCGGCTTATGGAGGTATTACACGCAACGGGCCCGCGGAGCCCTCCGGGTCCAATACAATAACGCGTTCCGGTTGCTGGTGGGGCTGCCCCGCTTCTGTAGCGCATCAGGGATGTTCGCAGAAGCGCGTGTAGACTGTTTCTATGCGACTATGCGCAAGCGATGCACATCCCTGGTGCGCCGGGCGCGGGCCAGCCCCAACCCCATCCTGCGGTCGATAGCGGACAGGTTAGATTGCCCGTATATGAGGCACTGTTGTGAAATGCATGTTTCCAACAGTGTATATTTTATATAAGAATTTAATTTAATTTTTATACAAAATCTAATTGTAAGTAATATGTAATTTTCTGTATGAGTCCTGGGTTACTTGAAATAAATGTTTTCATTCATTCATTCATTCATAACGCTTTTTTGAAAAAATAACGTTATAAACGATAGCGCTATGCGAAAATAGTGGTATTTAAAGGACTGTACTTGTCTGGCGGAGTGTGTGGAACTAGCAGCGCGGGCCCCACAGGCGCAGCGAGTAGTCGTCGTGTACGTGCCTGGCGGAGTGTGTGGCACTAGCAGCGCGGGCCCCACAGGCGCAGCGAGTAGTCGTCGGAGGCGGAGGCGAGCACGTCGTGGTGGACCGGGTTCCACGCCACCGCGTTCACGCAGCGCGAGTGCCCCGCCACCACGGCCACCGGCTCCTCGCCGGAGATGTGCCAGATGTACACCTGTCAACAGAAACAATCACGTATCGTTATAACACTTGTCCACGAACAAATAGTAGCCAATGTTGTTTAATTCAGGTTTTCAATAGGGGTGTAGAGAGTGTAGACACTAAATAAAATAATCAAATGTATAAAAAAAGCAATGCAATAGGTTAAATGACCACAAAGTTGTAAGTGTCCAAAGTTTAATGAGGGGGTATATTTTGTCCCTTTTCCACAAAACGGGGCCTTCATATGAAACGATTGTTATTTACTATAACGCTCGCAGATTGTGAATTTGTGACGTCACTTACTGCTAGCGTTTTCTCTCTCTCTAACAAGCAATATTAAAACAGTTGTACAGTGTACCGCGCCGATCTTTCATTAAGTACTTAATTTTGACTTATAATTATAATTATTTGCAATTTCCTCGCAGTAGGCTTGAAAAGCACTATGTTGTCTCAGCGAAAAGTGCAATAGATGGACTAGTCTCCCTTTGTCTATGTGTGTCTTTTGCGTAGTGAATAAATGTCTTCTTTCTTTCTTTCTTTCTTTAGTCTCCTTCGAGGTTCTCACCTTCGGCTTGGACCTCGAACCCACTCGTCCATCTATTGCCTACTTTCTAGCCTTTGCAACAATGCACTATTTGAAATTCAACATACTAAATACATGTGAGTGCGACATTTGAAACCAAATACCAAACACTTCTCCAACCTGTAATTAAAATACAAATACCAAATACGTATTTGTATTTGAAATAGTGACCAACCCTGTCAGTGGGTATGTGTATGGGTAGGGTATACCTTGTTGTCCTCGCTGCCCGAGGCGACGAAGTCTTGCCTTGCGCCGCCGAAGCACGCGTGGATGGTGAAGTGGCCCTGCGACAGCCCGCGGAAGCGGCGCACCAGCGTGCGCGCGCCTGCAACCAACAAGCCGCATTCAAACCAGCTGCCTTTCCTCTAATTAACCCGTCAAACGTGACTTTCTCTTATCCCGTCGCCCCGAGCGCGCAAGGCAATCATGCGCAATCATGGCGCAGCCGTTATGCACAACCGTACGTGCCTTGCGCGCCATAGACCAAATCGAGTTAGGCAGAACCATGGGTTCAAATGTATACCAAAACCTTCTCCAGAATGTGACAAATACTTTTCGTAAAACCAAATCAAAATCCGTTCAGCCAAACGCGAGATAACTGCGGACAAACATACATACAAACATACGGGTCAAACTGACAACCTCTCTCTTTTTTTTCAACGTGGTTAATAAATAAAAAACAAACTAATTGAGAACCCTCTTCCCTCCTTTTTTTGAAGTCTGTTAAAAAGCCCGAAACAGGCATTTTCACTGTCGGGTATTTAAACAAGATGCTAAGCTCGCTTGATTTGATATTAGACACTCTTGACATCTCTAAATATAGGCTAACGTTATTGTAATAGATCTCGGGACTGGCAACATTATTAATAAAAATCCGTTGCACCCACTTTAGAATGACGCGCAGGTTGTTTCCGCTTATCAATTTGAAACTTGTGTTTGCAAGAAAGGGCAGAAGAGAGTAGCTACTAAGCCTCAAATGAATCTTGCATTTGGATATTTCGGAGTAGATCCTTCCGCACTTCCGACAGTATACTGACCAATGTAAAAAAGCCACTGTAATCGAACAGTACATAAATAAAATATTAGGGGACAAATCGACCTAGTCTCAAACTAAGCAAAGCTTGTACTATGGGTACTAGACGACAAATAGATACTTAAATATATAGAAAACATCCATGACTCAGGAACAGCTATTCGTGCTCATGAAACAAATAGATGCCCTTACCGGGATTCGAACCCAGGGCTGCTTCGTAGGCAGGGTCACGACCAACTAGGCTAAAGCGGTCGTCACGCGACTTTAATTTTGGAGGCCGTGGGTTCGAGCCCATCGTGAGGAACCCAGTCTAATCCTATACAAGGTCAAGTTTTCCAGAGGTCGTAAGGTCGAAGCTCTCGTAAAAATAAATCTAGTGCCTTCCGTGTCCCCTTATTTCACCGACAAACGTTTCACCGAATGTATTGTTTCCCAGAATTTTCACTTAATCGAACTTTTGTAACTCAGAAACCGCGATGTTTAGGTACAGCTAAAAGGTCATTCTGTAGAACCCATTAGGTTCGGTTTGTTTTTATAACAATCCTGAAAAGTTTACTGATTCTGAAACTAATGGTTTTCAATGAAATGAAAATTCTGCGAAACATACATCCGATCATTTGCCGAACATTTGTCGGTAAAACAAGGTACAACCGGTGTCTTCGCCTTGGGCTCGGGTGCCGGCGGGCCCCTGGAGGAACGGGACAACGCTAAGAGGACGATATTTGTACTCACGGATGTCCCAGAGATGCACACCCTGGTTGGCCACGTTGAGCAGCAGCAGCGAGTCCGCGGCGTCCACGCACATCGCCATCACGGCGTGCTCTTCCTGGATACTGCCCACAAAACAGTTAGGGTAACCTCTGACGCCAGGCAAAACTAATGCGGTGCTATGTTAACTTAAGTAAATCAATGATAAATGAATAAATAAACAATTACTTTTTGCATCAGTAAAATAAGAAAAAAAGTAAAGAAATGGCGGCAGTGGATGCTTCATAAAGCGAGAACTAGGTAATTATTTACTCAAATCAATACGTCCGCTAGTTCTGCTACGCACGACGACGCCTGTCGGCCGACTGAAGTGTAGCCACGCAAGCGAAGTTCATCGCGATAAAACCCTTTGATATCCGCGAGTTTACCGACAGTGGGGCGAAGTGTCTCCGGGGCGAATATTCGGCTACACACATCGCGATAAAGCGAATGTTCGCGTTATCGCGATGTGTGTGGCCCTAGCACTAGGCGTAAATTAAGACAATAACGTGCTGCTCCTCCTCTTTCATCTCGGAGCGGGACATTTACTCGACAATTATGCGGTTATTGCCATCTCTGCCGTCCTCTAATATGGACGCCTCTTAACCCTTTTCCAGGCCGGCAGTTGAAAAATGACAATTGAACATCAGTCCTATTTATTGACATTAAGACATGCTTGACAGGTTGTATGTGGTCGATATAAAGCCTCTGCCTGGAAAAGAGTTAAAAGGTCCTTTCATAGATGTATAAGGCCAGTGATAATGATGGGGCCGCGACGCGCGACGGCGATATTGGAGATGCACTCACAGGTTGCAGTCGGTGAGGTCGGTGAAGTCGTAGTGTCGCACGCGGTGGTGCGTGTCGGCGGCCAGCACACCGCGCGCGTCGCTGCGCGTGGCCAGCGCGTTCACGCGCACGCCGTCCCAGCTGTTCAGCAGCTGGCCCTGGGGGCACACACGAGGGCGTGGTCAACACAGCCAAGCCACCCAAGCCAAGCAAGCTAGTCACCGTGAGCGAAGTAGGCTACCACCCTCCCTTCAGCTATCACAATACACGACAGTTGGTAAATTGCGAAGTAATTTGGTCGTAATCTTTAGCCTATGGCCCAAACCTTTGAAAAGGAATAACAGATGTAGTGAATATTTGGACATGATACATCTTTACGAAAATACCCCTTTTTCTATTGACACTATCGCACTTTGTGTTGTTCTTAGATAGAAGCTGCCTTTTTGATCTTGACACGCGGCCAAGTTCAAAGCCAAAAGAAACTGGCGACGCAGCAGCCGTGTGTTATATGTATTACACCAACCATTTGGAGCCACTTTTGATTCCCTAATAACTCAAGATCTATTTAACATACAAACCCGAGATTTGGTCATCAACATCACCATCATCATCATCATCATATCAGCCGAAAGACGTCCACTGCTGGACATAGGTCTCCCTCAAAGAGTGCCAAAGTGACCGGTCTTGCGCCACCCGCATCCAGCAGACTCCCGGAACCTCTACCAGGTCATCAGTCCACCTTGTGGAGGGGGCTACCCACGCCGCGCCTGCCAGTACGTTGTCGCCACTCGAGAACCTTTCCGCCCCAACGGCCATTCTTCGACGACAACGGTTCTACGTGCTATGTGCCCCGCCCACTGCCACTTAAGTTTAGCGATTCGGAGAGCTATATCGGTTAACTTGGTTCTGCTGCAGATGGCCTCATTTCTGATGCGCAGGGAAACTCCCAACATGGCCCTCTCCATTGCCCTTTGGGTGACTTTGAGCCTTCTTATGAGGCCCATAGTAAGCGACCACGTTTCAGTGCCATATGCCATCACTGGCAACACACACTGGTCAAAGACTCCCGTCTTTAGACACTGCGGAATATTGGACGAAAAGATATGCCGTAGCTTCCCGAACGCTGCCCAGCCGAGTCGGATTCGACGATTGACCTCCTTCTCGAAGTTGGACCTACTTAACTGGATAGTCTGTCCTAGGTATATATAATCGTCTACAACTTCGAGCGTAAAGTGTCCGATTGTAATGGGAGTTGGTACTACATGGGCATTTGACATGATCTTCGTCTTATCCATGTTCATTCTTAGACCAACTCGCTCGGAAGCTTTACTGAGGTCATCGAGCATCGTACTTAAGTTCTCCATGGTCTCAGCCATAGTAGTCTTGGCTGTGACCATGGAGGCCTTAAGTACGTCAGCAAACCGAAGCTGAGTGATGTACTCACCGTTGATGTTGATGCCTAGCCTTCTCCAGTCCAAAGTTTGAAAACGTCCTCCAGTGCAGCGGTGAACAGTTTTGGAGAAATAACATCTCCTTGCCTGACTCCCCGCTGCAGCAGAATAGGTTTCGAGTTCTGGTCCTGGAGTCGGACTGACATAGTGGCGTTCTCGTACAAACACTTCAGCACTTCGATACAGCGATAGTCAACTTGGCACCGCTGGAGAGACTGTGGTACAGCCCAGGTTTCAATCGAATCGAAGGCATTCTCGTAGTCCACGAACGCTAAGCAGAGGGGCAAGTTATACTCCTCGGTCTTCTGTATAACCTGACGGAGCGTGTGGATGTGGTCTACGGTACTAAAGCCTTTTCGGAAGCCGACTTGTTCGGGAGGCTGGAAGTCATTTAGCCTGCGTACGAGACGTTTTGTAATGACCCTCGAAAACAGCTTATAGACATGGCTCAGAAGTGAGATGGGTCTGTAGTTCTTCAGCAGTGCTGTCACCCTCTTTGAAGAACAGCACCACCACCCCTCTGCTGCATGCCTTTGGAGTTCTCCCTACCAGTAAGACGGAATCGAACAACTTCTGAAGGGCCGTAAGGACCGGTTTTCCACCCGCCTTCAGGAGTTCGGCTGTTATTCCGTCTTCACCGGGTGCCTTGTTGTACTTGAGCTGTTTAGGAGCCATTACAATATCGTACAGGCTGATTTCCGGGATGTCGTCGGTATAGTGTCGGGTTAGTCTAGCTCTAGGGTCTTCCGCCAGACTAACTTCGGGTCTGCGCGTTGACGTGTATAGCTGTCCGTAAAAGCGCTCTATCTCACCCAGAATCTCAGGTTTAGAAGAAACGATTCTACCATCTTCAGTTTTTAACTTCGCGAGCTGGCTCTGGCCTATAAACAGATCTCTCGAGAATACTTTAGAGCCCTTATTACGCTAGATGGCCTTTACGATTTGTACTCATACTTGGAGATCTGTTTATTGAGCTGCTGGTATAAGGTCGCATCGGCTGAAGACTGTAGAATCATTTCACTCCTTTCCTTCATGAGCTTCTGAGTGGAGCTGGAGAGCCTTTTAGTTCTGTTGGTCCTTTGGGCCTTGAATAACTTAGACCCAGTAGCACGGACAGCTTCCACAAACCCGTCGTTCAATTCGTCCGCATCGCCACCTAGGCAATCAAAACGGTTTTGGAGTTTCAAGTGGAAGCTCTCGGTTTTGAATTTGGATTGATGCTGGACGGAGCGTAGACTTCATCAATCGAGAGCGCTCTTGCCAATGTGCCTCTTACCAGTCTGTGATCGCTCCCGGTTTTGACCGTATTGATCACAGAGACATCATTGAATATACGCTTCCTCGTCGACATGAAGTCAATCTCGTTTTTAGTTGCACCGTCGGGACTCATCCTGGTCCACTTTCTGTGCTCGCGTTTCTTGGAGAAGGAATTCATCATGTAGAGTCCCTCCTTCTCCAAGAAGCCAGCCAGTAGTTAGCCCCGGTGGTTCCGACTTCCAACTCCAAATTGCCCCACTCTCAGCTCTTCCCCAGTTTTGCGTTGAAGTACCCCATGACAACGGTGCAGTAGGTTTTGGAACTATGCATGGCCTTCGATATATCTTCATACATAGCCTCCACCTCTTCGTCGGAGTGTGCCGAGGTCGGTGCGTAAACCTGTATGACCTGCAATGAGTACCTTTTGGATACTCTGAGTATTACGTACGCCACCCTAGTCGATATACTCTCGATCTTCACCACGTTGTTCACGAGGGACTTGTGGACGAGGAACCCGACACCTCCCTGGGACTGTTGGTCACCCTCCCGGAAATAGAGCAAGTTGCCGGATTTGAGGGTTATCGTCTCCCCTCTCTTCGGACTTCAGATAACCCTATGACATCCCAACGCAACTTGCAAATCCTTCCTCCAATTCCGCTATCCTTTCGTGGGTCCGCAGTGTGCGCGTGTTATACGTTGCCAGGGCCAGGGGTCGTCGGTGGTGGTAGCCGGATCTTCGGGAGAATTTATTATTATTTATGTTTGTTACGTCCGAACTCAATGATTTATAAACCGATTTGAAAAAACAAAACTTTTTTTTCTTGAAAGGGACTTCCGAAGTGATGGGACTACTGACATCAGGGTAAGGATTATAGGTTCCTGGAGCAATCGAGGCAAATCTGCAAATATTATAGGGACACCTATAGAGATTTGGGTATTTAGTAGTACAGTAACTCGTGCAAATAAATTTGCTCTTGAAAAGCACCATTTAGTGAAGTAGAATTATCTTCTGGTCAAGATCTGATGAAGGAATCCTGAAGGAATCGAGGGAACTCTTCAAATATTATACGCACACCTGTAGTGATTTGGGTAATTTGGAAAGTAACTCGTTCATTATCTCTTGAGAAACACAATATTTGGTGAAGTAGAACTGATGAAACGGCTACTGGTACAACTACTCAATCAAAAATAAGTATGAAAAAGTGCAATGACACTTTTCTGTTCTTTATTTTCCTACGTTTTTCCTTGACGTCAGTTCAGTTGTTGTCATCGCTTTTGTCACGTCACGATATATTAGCTTGTTCTGTGTTTATATATTGTAATAAATACCAGTTTTTAAATACTTAAGTTTTTCCATCATCTCACACGTCCATTTATACAGTCCACGCTCATCCACTAGCTATCAGGTGGGATTATATATATAAAATGATTCATAAACGAAACTCCCTCTTGACACCTGACCAAATAGTGCTTTTTATCTGAAAACAACAAATATTCCTTAAATACAAGATACTGTCTGAAGTATTTTAATTAGTGGTCGGAGGCCGTACCTCCTTGCTGCAGTGGTAGAACTGTCCGCGCGCGCCGCCGCACACGAACTTGTCGGAGCCCGCGTGCCACGCCACGGCCGTCAGCGAGTCCTCCTGCGAGTGCGACATCTTCGTCGCCAGCGTCTCCGTCTTACACAAACCCAACAAGAGGTTAGCTGACCACTTCGCTAAACAAGATACTCGTACAGGGTTGCCCAGTATTTCAATTTCATGTATTTGAAATACCAATACGTATTTTGTATTTGTATTTTAACTATAGGTTGGAGAAGTATTTAGTATTTGGTTTCAAATACCGCACTCACATGTATTTAGGATTTTGTATTTCAAATACTTTATGTTTTAAAATACATTTCCACAAAACTAAATTTTATTGAATTTTATAATCGGCATAATGGAACGTATTTAGAGTGAAAATTGTAGTGGCTATATCTGTGAATATAGAAGCAAATATGGTTGTTAGACAGAGACACTAGGAGCTATTGCAGGTTACAGACCTTGCTAAAATGGGCCACTTACTGTATTTTGTAAATTGTATTTTAAATACAAATGCTTAAAATACTGTATTTTGTATTTTATATTTCAAATACACAACATTAAAATAAAGAAGCAAATACGGTTGTTAGACAGAGACACTAGGAGTGATTGCAGGTTACAGACCTTGCTAAAACGGGCCACTTACTGTATTTTGTAAATTGTATTTTAAATACAAATGCTTAAAACACTGTATTTTGTATTTTATATTTCAAATACACAACATTAAAATATAGAAGCAAATATAGTTGTTAGACAGAGACACTAGGAGTGATTGCAGGTTACAGACCTTGCTAAAACGGGCCACTTACTGTATTTTAAATACAAATGCTTAAATTACTGTATTTTGTATTTTATATTTCAAATACACAACATTAAAATATAGAAGCAAATATGGTTGTTAGACAGAGACACTAGGAGTGATTGCAGGTTACATACCTTGCTAAAACGGGCCACTTACGGTATTTTGTAAATTGTATTTTAAATACAAATACTTAAAATACTGTATGTTGTATTTTATATTTCAAATACACAACATTAAAATATAGAAGCAAATATGGTTGTTAGACAGAGACACTAGGAGTGATTGCAGGTTACAGACCTTGCTAAAACGGGCCACTTACTGTATTTTAAATACAAATGCTTAAAATTCTGTATTTTGTATTTTATATTTCAAATACACATCATTAAAATATAGAAGCAAATATGGTTGTTAGACAGAGACACTAGGAGTGATTGCAGGTTACAGACCTTGCTAAAACGGGCAACTTACGGTATTTTGTAAATTGTATTTTAAATACAAATACTTAAAATACTGTATTTTGTATTTTATATTTCAAATACACAACATTAAAATATAGAAGCAAATATGGTTGTTAGACAGAGACACTAGGAGTGATTGCAGGTTACAGACCTTGCTAAAACGGGCCACTTACTGTATTTTGAAAGTTGTATTTTATATACAAATGTTTAAAATACTGTATGTTGTATTGTATATTTCAAATACACAACATTAAAATATAGAAGCAAATATGGTTGTTAGACAGAGACACTAGGAGTGATTGCAGGTTACAGACCTTGCTAAAACGGGCCACTTACTGTATTTTGTAAATTGTATTTTATATACAAATGTTTAAAATACTGTATTTTGGAACAACATATTATCACATAATGATTTATATGTGTGGCTTTGAGACATAATGGAGCTGCTGGGATCAAACTCAATTTTTTTAGCGAATCAGTCTTAAAAGAGGACATATTCAGAAACAAACTATCGTGCTGATCACATTGATATAACCGAACACATGTCTGAAAGACGTCCACTGCTGGGCATAGGCCTCCCAAAGAGCGCCAGGATGACGACGACTTCAGGTTACCAGTCCACCTCGTGGAGGATCTGGTCGTGAGTAGACTGCGCCTCTCATGAACATTGAACACATACTCAAAATTAAAATCGACTCCTACCGCTTACTATCTACTGGAATGAAATGTAGGGTGAATAAATGTCGGTGGTACCTCCATGTTCCATATCCAGAGGTCGGGGCAGTCCTCAGGGCCGGCGGCGATGAGCCAGCGGCCGTCCGGGCTCCACGCCAGGTACGACACGCCGTACGAGTGGCCCTCCAGCGACTTCCTGAAACAACAATCACAAACACAACTACACTCCTCAGCGACAATATCTATAACTAGTAGTTGGACATACATTCTATACAAATCTTAAGACATGGTCAATCGAAGAATTTTACTATTCATTAAATGTTTTTTTTAATAATAATATATAGTAGGTAATTAGATTGACATATTAACTCGTATTATATATTTTGAAATCTAGTCACAAAACAGATAGGTACAGAAATCAAGCGTCGGGGGACCGTCGGGTGACTGAAGCGGTCCCCGGACGCGACGACGCTTGGGAAATAAAAATATTTGAACTTACATTATATGTGTGACGATAATAATTATAATAGGCTTAAAATATTATTTCTTAGTTTTTAGTTTATTTTTTGTGGGGGGTTTTTTAAATTTTAAATTTTACTTTTATTTTGTCCTTTTTAAAGGGATGATCTTCAAACGGCTGATCAGGTCATAGTTACCTTACCATATAATTTCAATGTCATTGAAGTAAAACGGCACCAAATTTCGAATCGATCGGACATAAGGCAGTTAGTCAGATCCCCTCATCAACTTGAAAACAGAGCTGAACAGATTTTCATGAAACATGGCTAAGAACACTCTGGTTGAAATTATCTATGACACAAAATAACCGCATTCAAATCGGTCCATCCGTTTGGGAGCTACGATACCACAGACAGATACACAGGCAGACACGTTAAATTTATAACACCCCTCTCTTTGCGTTGGGTTAAAAATACCTCGCCTCGGTATTGTCAATATAAATCTCAAACTATGCCGTTTTCTAAATAAAAATCGATACATTTGTGAAGACTAAAATTGCTACAATTTACAACGATTTAGAGTTGGCCGAGTTGGCTAAGCAACAAAAAGTTTTGGAAAGTACACCTACCGAGCTGGTTCTAGTCTCAAATTGTAGCAATTTTAGTCTTTTTTTATTAAATTGTTATTAAAAAACCGCACAGTTTAGGATTTATATATCGTCGGGGATAGTGCAATACCGCGTACACAAGACCCATAGGGCAAATCTGCGTAACTAGCATTGGTTAATACCGCGTATCTAACAAAAATAGCCAAATTAAGTTTTCCCGCCAACGAACGTAAAATCCTGATTAGAATATACCAAGCTTCTCCTGTAAATTTGGGTAATTGTGTAGATACGCACTATTTACCATTGCTAGTTACGCGGTATTGCACTATCCCCGACGACATGTATAATATTGTTTTCTCAAACATGCTCGGAAATGTACGCGTTAATATCACGAAATGAAGACGTGAAGTTTCTTGTTTATGGCTCCCTACATTACTTCTTGGCCTTACGCCAAGAAGTAATGTATGAAAATCCTAAGTAAAACCATTATTGTCCGCTACTCTAACTTTTTAAATTTGCTTACTAATATTATACTGACAAAGGAAAATTTACATACTGCCAACCACCACTAGACACTGTAAGCATACTTGCTTCATAAAAAAAATAAAAATAATCTATGGTACTATACTTTATGTGCGGTTAAACATGGTGCTCGAACGGCTTGTTCAAATGGCGTTTAAAAAATAAAAAAGGCGCAAATTACCTATTATTTAATTGATTATCTAGTATTACCGATAGTACAAGCTTTGCTTAGTTTGGGACTAGGTCGATCTGTGTAAGATTGTCCCCTAATATTTATTTATTTATTTTAATTTTAATATTTCCTCACATCGTTTGAGAAAAGTACTATACAATCCTCGGCCGGAACAGGGATTGCTGGACTCGTTGTATTCGGCCTCGTCTACGACTCGGCCGTCTACCCCAATCTCGTCCAGCAATCCCTTACTTCACGGCCTCTGCAGTAATCTACTATTATAGATGCGGGCTAAGAACGAAATCGTTACATTATATTTGTTGGAGTGGAACTCGTTTGTACCTGAAGGCGAGGCGGCGTGCCTGCGGGTCGTAGTCCCAGATCATGACGGTGTTGTCCTTGGAGCCCGAGGCGAGCTTGCTGCCGTCGGGTGACCACCTGCAGTACCACACCTCGTCGCAGTGCTCATTTAGAACCTGTCCACAACATGTCAATTTATGTAGACAGTACAACACAATTAATGAAGAAAGTATGGTATGGTACGGCGATAATCTCTGCGAGCACAGCGCGCACACATCATGATGCGATAACATGGCCAAACAACTATTGTCCTGCAGTAGACTGAAGGGGATGACGTCGGGCGTGGATGTTTGTACTGTTAGTTAGTTACCTGCAGCGGGTGTATGGGGAAGGTTTCTGGAGAGCAGTGGTGGTCCTGCAGTAGACTGAAGGGGATGACGTCGGGCGTGGATGTTTGTACTGTTAGTTAGTTACCTGCAGCGGGTGTATGGGGAAGGTTTCTGGAGAGCAGTGGTGGTCCTGCAGTAGACTGAAGGGGATGACGTCGGGCGTGGATGTTTGTACTGTTAGTTAGTTACCTGCAGCGGGTGTATGGGGAAGGTTTCTGGAGAGCAGTGGTGGTCCTGCAGTAGACTGAAGGGGATGACGTCGGGCGTGGATGTTTGTACTGTTAGTTAGTTACCTGCAGCGGGTGTATGGGGAAGGTTTCTGGAGAGCAGTGGTGGTCCTGCAGTAGACTGAAGGGGATGACGTCGGGCGTGGATGTTTGTACTGTTAGTTAGTTACCTGCAGCGGGTGTATGGGGAAGGTTTCTGGAGAGCAGTGGTGGTCCTGCAGTAGACTGAAGGGGATGACGTCGGGCGTGGATGTTTGTACTGTTAGTTAGTTACCTGCAGCGGGTGTATGGGGAAGGTTTCTGGAGAGCAGTGGTGGTCCTGCAGTAGACTGAAGGGGATGACGTCGGGCGTGGATGTTTGTACTGTTAGTTAGTTACCTGCAGCGGGTGTATGGGGAAGGTTTCTGGAGAGCAGTGGTGGTCCTGCAGTAGACTGAAGGGGATGACGTCGGGCGGCGGCCGCGGCGCCGCGTGGAAGCGGCAACGTGTCACCTTGAGCACGGTATCTCTTATTAGTATTGTGGAAACATAATATGACGACTAAAATAACTGAAATGGCAGCTATTAATAAGAAAATAGGGTTCCGTGCTTCGCCAATCGGGCGTTCCATATTATTTGCAAATGCCTCATAATGTAAAATTTTTAAGAGTTAAAAAGACACAGCTAAAAGCGAGTGGCCGCGCGGTTACTATTCTTTAAGACCTATCAGCAGCGGCGGCATCATGAGCGCCGGCGGCAGCACCCCCCCCCGCACGTACCTGCGCCTGCGCGGCCTGCGCCAGCAGCGCGCGCAGCCGCAGCGGCGGCATCATGAGCGCCGGCGGCAGCACGGCCTGCACGCGCGCCAGCACCTGCCCGCGACTGTCCGCGCCCGCGCCCGCCCATCTAAAACAATACGTTCTAGGTTATACATTACAATATGAACTCGAAACATCGCTAACCCACATGGATGAGCGTCTAGTTCAGGTAGAAGACAAAGTCTCTTCACTGAGTGCACTACAAAAGTCTTTCGACGTGGCCTGCGAAACCATCGAATCGCTTAGAAGCGATTTAAACTCCCGCGATCAATTCTCTCGCTTAAACAATATTCAAATCTCGGGGCTTACTTATAATAGCGGGGAAAACCTTATAAAGATAAAGATATGTTCATTTGCACAAATGTAGTGATGAACATAGAGTGCCCCGTGTACCTGGCGCGCGCGTGCAGCTCCGCGGGGTCGGCGCACATCATGAGCGCGCTGAGGCGGTGCACGCGCGCCGTGTCGTGCCCGAGCGGCGTGAGCTCGTTGCGCAGCACGTGCAGCGCGTCCAGCGCGCGCCCCGCCTCCAGGTGCTCGAGGTACTTCTGCTCGAGGACCACGAACTTCATCTCCTGCGGATAAACAATACATTCAATAGAGGTGTGACCTTACATTTTTTTACGATGCTATTCGAACCAGTTTCTGGAGGAACAAATGTTTGTATGGAAGCAAATTCAATTAAAGAATATAAATACCCAAAAATTGTAGTCAGAGACCTCCTGGCGGCAGCCGAAACGCTTCATGCTAATTGGCATAAAAGTATGACGTTCCAATCTGCTATTTGAACTAATCTTTGTATGGAAAACAAGTAAATTGCTGCTTGTACAATTAAAAAATGCATATATATCTTCTCATGATTTTAATTATAGATTTAGATAGATTTAGATTTATTTATTTCGAGATAAAAATTACAATATAGATTCGCATACATTGTCAAAATTATAAGAATCCTTATCACGATCGTCAATAATAAGAAATAAAAATTAAATAATATTCAAAATGTCAATACAGAAAGTGGATATAGTATCTCCGATTACGGATTGTCATTTAACAACTAGTGGATAATTAATTTTAAACAAAAATAAACAATGACAATTTACGTATTACGAGGGCTGCCTTTTAAGTTGTGTCGTTTGGAAAAACTAAAGACAATTTAAGTGTTAAATGGTATTTATTGTTTTTCAAAGTAATCACCGTGATATGTAATACACTTTTTCATTCGATCGAACCAGTTTTCGAAACACTTATTCCAGTCCGAAGTCGGGGTCTCCAAAATGGCCGTTTTGTATGCCTCAACCGCTTCTTCAGGCGTCTGGTACCGTTGACCACGAAGTCGTTGCTTGATTTTTGGAAAAGTAAAAAAATCGTTAGGGCTTAAGTCTGGACTGTACGGCGGGTGTTCCGGAATTTCGACGTTTTGCTCTTTTAAAAACGCAATAGTTTGCCGGGCGGTGTGCGAGCTCGCATTATCGTGGTGCAGTCTTATACGACGTCTTGGGTTATTTTTTCGAAACTCGCCGATGACTTCTGGTAAACAGACAGTGGTATACCAGTCAGCATTAACCGTTTTACGATCCTCGAGCACGATGGTGGCAACGTGGCCACTTTTCGCCACAAACGTGGCGACCATTTTTTTCGAAGTGCTCCGTGAGCGTATTACTTTGGTCGGTTTTGGCTCATCTTGGAACACCCAAACAGTCGACTGCTGTTTAGAATCGGGATCGTAGGCATATATCCAAGATTCGTCACCACTGATAATGTCGTAAACATGTTTCGAGTTTCCTCGGTTGAATTGCCGCAGAGTTTTGCGACACCATCGAACGCGAGCCGTTTTTTGGTCTTCACTGAGTAAATGTGGTATCCAGCGTGAGATCAACTTTTTTACGCCTAAGTGATCATGCAAAATACTGTGAACACTGGTCCCTGAAATACTTAAGGAAGCTTCTATCTCACGGTATGTCGCATGGCGATCTTCGATGATCAGTTGCCGTACAGCATCAATGTTCTCCTGGGTTACGGCTGTTTTTGGTCGACCTTCACGATGTCTATCACCAAGACTAGAGCAACCACGTTGAAATTCTAAATACCAGCGTTCCACAGTCCGAAGGCATGGTGCTTTATCATTGAAAACCGTAGTGAACTCTTCGAAGCACTGAAGTCGCGTTAAGCCCCTTTTGAAGTTGTAAAAAATTATCGCACGTAAATTTTCCTTCGAAATTTCCATTTTCACAACTGACTTGTCAACTTTGAACGAACGCTGTACTAAAACGGTTGGGCCGATTTCGAGTCATTCTTTTGTTTTCGAATTCTAAATTCAAATATTTTAACGTGACACTAGTTCTTTTTTATGCAATCACGGGAGGTTTGCAAACGACAGAACTTAAAAGGCAGCCCTCGTACGATTTCACAGTAGAAATACAATATAAATATTACACAAGAAATAGTATCAGATTAGGTACCATCAATAAATCAAATAATTATACTTAAAACATTATTTCCATGAACTCGTGAACAGAGTACAGAGGGTTATCCAACAAAAGATTTCTCAGTCTACGCCCAAATGTTTCGTCACAAGGTTCGTTTCTTATATCGGCGGGTAGGTGCTCGAAATAAGTAGGCCCAATAACCCGGGGATTTTTCTTTGAAAGCGCCATGCGACGAGGAACTGTCATTAGGCGCCCAGTTGAACGAAGCTCTTTACCCGTTACATTCACACGCGCAAACTGGGAGATGTTTTTTTTTACAAATAAGAGAAGCTCGAACAAATGTTGTGAGTAGTGCGTCATTATGCGTTGCGTCGAGAATAACTCCCGACAGGGGTGACGATGCTTGACTCCTACAAGTACCCGAACTGCACGTTTTTGCATTACAAGAACTCTTTGCGCATCCGTGGAGTTACCCCATAGGAGGCTACCGTAGGACATGATGGAATGAAAATATGCGAAGTAAACCTTTTTCAGTGAATCACCCGAATATTTTATAATTTAAACTATATTACAATGATTTGATGGTTTACTATCCATTTAGCAAAACTACGTTATCTAGACACGCGGCAGCGTGTCAAGCCAAGTTCAAGCAAAGGAACTGGCTAGCCAGTGGTTCGTGTAATATTACACGAACCACTTGGTGCCACTTTTGACCCTTCTATAACTCAAAACCTCTTTAACGTAAACATATAAAACTGCGTGTGTTTAATTATATCCATAAGGACATCTAGAAGCCCAAATTTCATGAAGCTAGCTCAAACGGTTATAAAGATATTGTACGATCCAAGCATTGCACATTTCACGTGTCATCATGCCATCTTAAAATATAATGACGTTATATTAAAAGCTGTATCGGCGACTACGCCACTTATGAATTAGTCTACGTTTTATACGTGCTCTTAGCTAGTACCTATACATTTACCTTGGTTATCAATAAAATCATTCAACGACATCAGTGTTTCTATCAAGTCTACAATCAATCAACAATCAAGAATCAAATCATCTCAGGTGTACAACCCGTACATCTTATGGTCCTTCGAACCGGATTATAGGTGACAGAGTAACAAGAATTTTCGTCCAAACGGCCTCCCACAAGCGGGTCTCACCGCGCGGATTGAAAAGGCGCAGTAAGTCACAACCAATCTAATCACATACTTATCAGAAGAGGACTCATCAGTTCCACAACAAGATATCAAGAGACGTCTACTAAATCAATTCAGAGGAGACTTCCTGGCACTCGGAGCTCCTCATTGTCATCAGCTGCAGCGACAACTATCATCAATTTTAAATCAAAAGACCAAGGGTAATTTTATCAAAATCAAACATCAATATCAGCGGTATCAATCAATTTCACAGGTAAATCAATCAATTATATTAATTAAGATAATTATCTACTTACCAATCAATAACTCAAGATGAGTTTGAACAAGGAGATAGAGATGATTATCAATGAACAAAATCAGCTCATGTCAAACATGAACAGGCTGTATGAGAATTACAAAAAAGATGGGCAAAGTCGTCGAACCGTGTCGAATATCAATAATAAGCTGAGCGTCTATATATATATATATATATGGCCAAGTCAAATCTAACCTACTTTAAGATCTCACATTTTTAAATAACAGCAATTGTTCCAATGAAGCAATAATCCAATTAAGCAAATAAATAGAGTTTAATACTTGTTCATAATGTTATTTTGTTCCTATAAATACATATTTGGATTTTGCATAGAACTTGGCACTCATTTAGATCTCCATTCTTTTTGCGGCGAAGCCCACAGCAGCCAAGCATAATTTTTGTATTGAACTTGGCTCTCCTTTTTTAGATTTATGTTTTTGGTGGGATCCATTGAGTCTACGGCCCCTATTGGGGAAGTTCTAGACATTACTTAGCCGAGCCCGCACCAGTGGGGCGATTGTTGAGTCTCTAATCGCCTACCAGTGCGTTCGTGTCCTGAAGGCAGAGCCTGAAGAGAAGGTCATCATCCTATTTGACATTACATTTACAACTCTGCATTTTATCTGACCCATCAAGCATGGGGGATGGAAGGCGAGGAAGGTTACGTACACCCTTAGAAGTTATATTATAATCTAACAGGTGTACCACATTTCTCGCTGTACCAATGTTGATGACCATGAGGAATATAAAACAATATTCTATGGATGAATGAAGTTATTGTATCTTAGCAACTAATGTGATCAGTCCTCATTAAGAGTCCGCGCCAGTAATTCCACCTTCCCATACAAACGGAGTTTTCGTTCTCATTTTAAAATTACGTGTTGGATTGTGCGAAACTTTGCATATAAAATGAGTTGAGGTATATCTACGTATGTAATTAGTTTATATGGTTCCAGTTTATAAAACAAACGAAAATGAAAATGGTTTTCCCAAATTATGACGTCACAAACTAATATCTCAAATTATTCTAGTCTATACAAGTTTATTCAAGAAAAGGAGGAATTTCGCGCGAATGGAAAGCCAATTTATGAAAGTTAGTTACATTCGTTTCTTAAAAAATCACGCCGTTTGCCTGCGAATGTCAAATAACGTTTTGCATGGAAATCGAACCACCTTGTTATTGTAAAGTGCTAAACATGGGCACTTGCACGGGCTGTGTGTACTCACTTGCGTACACACAGCCCGTGGTCGGCCTTGCCCCCGTCGCTCCTCATCACCAGCGAGTACGTACCGCGAGCGAGTGCGGGTCGAGCTGCTCGCCCTGCAGCAGCGCGTGCAGCACGCGCAGCTCGTGGTCGGCCTTGCCCCAGTCGCCGGCCAGCACGTGCGCGCGGAACGTGGCCGCCGCCGGGTGCTCCAGGTGCAGCCCGGACTCCTCCATCACCTGCGCGGCGCTGCGGCTGGACACAACATTCACAATTTGACAATTACCATTAAAAAAATCGTAGAGAGATCTCTTCCGAAACTTAACCATCGTAACAATATTTTGGAAACTGAATAAGAAGGAAATACATGTCGGACTGTATTTATTTCAACGCTTCTTGTTGATAGGTTTGTACAATAGGCCTATATTTAGACCCTATTGAAATAGGTCGTTGCAAGCATTATTTGAAGCAACCTACACTTCTAAAAATATGAATATCAAAAAAAGCAAAACATACCGACACAGATATTGATAATAATAATTAATAAACCTTGGAGGAAACCGTCGAGAAAGTTTGTTAGGAAAACTGATCATTTTTCTTTCCTGTTAACTATGGATAATATTATCAATTGATTGACTATCTAAGTGGGAACTAATGACAACTATTCCCTTATTTATTAGTGAATCAATCAATGTGCGAGCAAAGGGTGGAGCCCTCTCGTTTGCCACGTCCACGTATAACTCTCCTTAGCCAAATAGCCCAAGCTAAACGACCAGTAGGGGGGCGACCAATGCTTCGTTTTAAGGACAGTGCAAAACGACATATCAGATATGTTGTCCTTTAAGATCGACCCAACCAAATGGGAACTGGGATCTAAGGACCAAGACCACTGGAGGAAGACCCTGGGCGAAAGTATGGTTGCGCATGATGCAGCTTGGTTCCATCTTCTGTCGTTCCTGACGAGAACCGAAACACCAGCGTGCTGCGTGTATTTATCTTAAATCTCAATGGCATTTAATACTACAAAGTAAAAGATAAGAATTACATCATACCAATATTATCAGTAGTTTGTAAAAAATATTTGGCACTCTGACGACCTCTGTAGCCTAGTTGGTTTGGTAGTGACAATGCCTACGAAGCCCGCTAAGGGCATTTATTTGTGTGATGATGACGTTGAGCACGAATATTTGTTTCTGAGTCATGGATGTCTTCTCTATGTATTCCAGTATTTATTGAAGTGAAAACTTCTTTCTCATCACACTTGCTCAAAAAGGGCTTCATAATGCGCAGACATACAGAGCTGTAATAGCCTGTGTTACGCCCACGGGCGTAATGGTATTTTTCTTAAATTGTATCTGTCACTCATGCGGCAGTTACAAAGCAAAGAGGTTTTATATCAAATACGATGTCTGAAAACGTATTTATAAATAAATTTAAACTCAAAAAACTACTTAAACATGTTCAACTGAATTATTTACAGATTTCATATGTAGTTATTTAGTGTCTATGTAAAATGTTTTTAAGTGTTTTCAAATCATGGCTGTATACCGAAGGGTCTTTGCCATACGCGCCTCACGTCAAATTCAACAAAATGGACGACTGACATGTTGCAGTTTTTATTACGATTTGTATTCATTTAATCTAAAATGTATTTGTTTCCTCGCAAATGTGATGAAAAACATTGTGTATAACACGGGCGTAAAAATATTGCAAACTCGAGTCATCAAAAGCCTTCTGATAGACTTTTGTTCGCAATATTCCACTTACGCCCCTCGTCAAACAATGTACTATAGCGGCGCTGTGCACTTTTTAGAATGGGGAAAAAATGTTAAACTCGCGTCAGGTCACGTGACCGTGAGATTCGCTAGACGTAAGACGTATGAATGGAAGTTGATTTTTCTGAGAGATAAACTTTTTAATGTTAAATAATTGTAAAAGTTCTGAAGTGTTAAACTTTTAATGTAATATAAATTGTCATGTTTGTGTACCTACGATAGCGCAATAAATGAATATTGTATTTTACCACATAAATGATAGTACTTTTATTATGATAATTAAAGCAATTCATGCAAAATTATTCCAAAATATCAAAAATGCACAACATTAATATGCAAGTTTTCACTTCTGCCGGCACTCCCGGAGTGCAACCCATTGTTTTTTTATCTATGTATATCATTGTCTAGTACCCATAGTACAAGCTTTGCTTAGTTTGGAACTAGGAACCATGTCTGTCCGTCTGTCCGTCTTTGGCTTAGCTCAGTAACCCTTACTTGAAGGGGACGCACTGCGGACCAGAGCCGTTCTGTGGCATCCCCAAAAGTCTAACCAAGCTCACTCTAAAGACCTATTGTTTCTACAAGAGTATCCAAGCCTGGAGAGCTATACCAGGACTGAAACATTCCAAGGCGCTTATTAGAGCCTTTAGCAAAAAGGCGTCTTCCGATGCCTTGGCGCTAAGCAGGAACCGTCTACGCATGTTGGTAAGGGTGCTTACAGGGCATTGTCGCCTAAATAAGCACATGCAAACGTTAGGTCTGTGTGACACAAGGCAGTGCAGACTCTGCCTTGACGCGGAAGAGACGCCTACACACATCCTAACTGATTGCCCCTGCCTTATGCGCAGCCGTAACTCCTTTCTGGGAAAACACATCATGTGCCCGGAGGAGATTAAATTTCTTGAGATCAACAGTATCCTGCAATTCTTCGAGTTTGCAGGACTTGACCAAGAATTGTAGTAAGTGGCGATCACAATAGATCAGCGATGGTCGCAGTGATATAAGGGCTCTCTAGTCCGGAAGCCACTACCAGAATAATAATAATAACCCTTACTACTAGGAAACTGTAATTCGGCATGGGTATATAAATCAATCACGCAGACTAAACAGTACAATAAAATCTTGTTTTTTTTTTACCTAATGTGTGGAACCCATAGTGTGGGGTATCGTTGGATAGCTTGTTCAACAATAGTAAGTTCCGAGTCATGTCCACCCCATGATTTTCATTTCAACAATGAAATACAGTGAATCGTGAAGATAAATCCTACATATTTTATACTAAATTTTCCAAAATTATCATTTCCAAGTAATGCTTACATCTCTCACTGAGGCACAGATTATATAATAGTTTTACGAAACTAAGGTCAGAAACGACAAGCATAAAAGCACAATTATCAATATTCTAGAATCTAGATGATATGAATAAGTTAATCAACCACTTAGGTTAGAAAAACTTAAGATGAAACTATTAGAAATTGATCAAAATAACATTTTGTCGGTTTATCTAGACTAGGAATATGGAAATAGCTGTCTAAAACAAATATGAATAAACACAAAGATCAGTGACATTTAAGGTTAATGACCTCCAATACAAGGACATTTAAGTTTAATATTGTAAAGAGAGGTCCATACAGTATAACATGAACTAGGTAAGTAGTAAGTTTTTTGCCCTGAATGATTTTTCTTTCTTTCAAAATATAAATGTGATTTGTACGATTTAGGCATGTCTTTGTTATTGTGTACAGAACATATCATTAACATAACAGGAAACTAAAATACTTAATATAGGTTGTTTTGATGCAATGTAAACATTAATTGTTTATTAAGCAGAAATATCCGCTAACAAAATTCCAAATTTCGATCATAGTGGAAAATTGAAAAATTATTCGCCACAAGCGTGATTAGAACCCACAACCTCTGGAATCCATCCATCGCTCTGCCAATTGAGCTACTGTGGGTCCGCTAATGGCGATGAATCTTTCAATCCCTTCCACTATCGTATTTGCACCCGCATTTTTGTTGTATTTTTTGTATTCAAATCCCGCTCATGGCGAATAAGTTTTCAATTTTCTACTATGATAGAAATTTTGATGCTATGTGTTTAATGGCTGTGCAAAATACAAACAAAATTGTATTTTATCAGACATCTGAGGCATGACTTGCAAAAATGTGCTCCATTGTTAGAAAATAGGTCTATAATCATCACATTATCCCTAAATAACTCATCATTAGTGATTAGCATAGCTTGTAAATGTAATTAATTAATTTATTAATTGATTCAGATGGAAGTTACCTTTGTGAAACATGACAAAGACATCAAAACAATGATTTCAATACCATTGTTTGTAGTAATGGTTGTGTTAGCTATACTCATTTGCTTTCTTTGTTGACACAAAATTAAGCAAGGTGACTATGGCCGAAATCAAGAATGAATAAGTATTTTGGTTAAGGACAAATATGCCATTACGGCAATGGATTTTGGAGAATAGGTCTAAAATTTGTGCATTTTATCTTTAACCCGTCGACCGCGCGTCGTTTGTAGAACAATGTGTAAAGGGCTTATGACCCAACTCCGCTCCCTAATTAGGATGCTAAATTCAGGTAAGGGTCCATGAGCCCTTTTCTATTTTCCGTTAGTAACACACGTGTGTTACTAGCGCGCTCGACGGGTTAAAGATATGCCAAAGTGAAATGGATTCAGGTTTTCATTTCAGCTGATCAAGCTTCACAAAAATCTAACAAAGTAGTCCAGCGACATTGCATTTCATCATTATGGCAGAACAAGGAGGCCTATGCTCAGCAAAGGATGGACTGCACCTAGCTGTTGCGTGATCATTCAACAGAACAGCTATATGCATAGCCTATTCTCATATACCATAGTATAGTAGAGAGAGAGCCACCTCTCAAGCTACAAGTGGAGAAGCAGATGTAAACAAGTGTGGTAAAAGGATACTCACTCAAGGCCAATAGAGAGCAAGTGCTGGCCGATGAGGCGCACAATCTCCTGGTCAGTCTGGGCCATGCGCGGGCCGGGCGGGGACGGCGCGCCGTTGCGGTCGGCGTCGCCGTTCATGTGCGTGCCGTTGGCCGGCTGCTGCATGGCGGGCGCTGCCGCTGGCGACAGCCTGCGGGACCGCTTGCGCGGCGGCCGGTGCCCGCCCTCGTCGCCCGAGTCAGTGGAGGCCAGGCTGGCGGACCGCGCCCGTGCCCCAAGCGCCGAGCTCAGGTCCGCGCGCGCCGCATGGGCCCGCGCCGACCTGCCGCCGCCGCGAGACCGCTCTGACGTCACGACCGACCACTACGCACCACCCAAGCTCAATGGACCATCTCCCTTTGTTCGTCACGGTGAACTGTGCTTCGAGATTGTTCCCTTCTGTGCCCTTTGTCCACGATGCTAAATCGGAATTCCTTTTCGATAATTATTTCTCGTTCACAGATTCTCCGAGTCGCTGGTGCAGTTTACAGCGTACACAAAAATCAGCTGAATATGAAGCGACAGCTGCTGTCTTTCTTCGCCAAGTACAACATCGCCCTTCTCTCCGTTTCGAACGACGTTCGTGTCTCGTCGCGGCGTTCGGACGCGCATCGGGCGCGATCGTGTCGTAATGTAATGACCTCAAAAATAAAATTATCATGTCATAGAAAAATGGCGCAAGCTAGAACTATTTTAGTTGCACATGCACAAACAAATCATACCTGGATTCACAGTAAATGCAGTTTTTTCAGAGATAAAAAATATGATGAAGATAAAAAGGATGAATGAAGTCGTATCGTATTGATTCAATAAAATATATATTATTATACCGTAAAAAAAAAAATGTTCAAATAGATAAACTACACGTTTTGTACGGTTAACATGATAGTTGATTTATTTATTTATTTTCCACTTCTAAGTTTATTAAATATTTCTATAATTATTTTCAGTTTAAGTAGTATTGCTTAGAATGGAACGGATCACCAATTCAATTGGCGAGTTTGTAAAGTATGTTACGATTTTTACCATAATGGGGTATCCACATTATGTGATTTTACCCCAATTTGTCAGACCAACATGTCGAAGTCATAATTGGACGTAGCCATGAACCTATAATTTAGTATGGACAGGCTATGGTAATAATAATACCACGTGCGAGCGAGCTGGTAGCATACAAATCTCGATAAGTGTGACAGACAGAGATATATCATTCGTTATCCTTGTCATAGTTCCACTTTTTTTCTATTTGGCACAACAGTTGTGGCATACAATGCTGTCAATGCTCGCGCGTGGCTGCATACGAATCCGAAATATTTAATATTATTGTGAATAAAATAGTGTCCTAAAAGTAATTTACGCACGATAAGGTATCTCGTGTTCCGTCTGTGCCAAGAAAATGGTTAATTGTTGCGTGCTTGGCTGTAAAAGCCGGTCGGAACAATGTGATGAAAATATAACCTTTCACACGTAAGTAGAACATCTTTCACTTTTCTGTATACGCAATACGTAAAAATAGCATGGTAAAATTACATTACGCTCAAAATCTTGTAAAATTTGACGATTACAATAGAAATAACATCATTGTTTACATTGTACAAGAAAATATTTCTTGACAAATTATCCGCCCAAATTACGTAGATTGTTTATGGTAAGCTGCGAGAGGTGTTAGAATGTAGAGTTGGGCGTTTTTTCCCGTAAGCGTTTTCAAAAACGGTTTCTCGTACAATAACGGAATAACAGTTTGTGGCTAGAAACACAAACTGTTTTTATAAAAACGATGACAAGGAGCTACGAGTAGAAGGCGACAGTCCCACGCAACGGTTGCAATGCAAAACGTGAAAACGTAACTCGAACACTGTAAACTGTTTCATCCGTTTTTTCGTTTCACTTCGTTTGGCGACCGGCGACGGCGCTAACGCAAACGCACGGAGAAACTAGTTATTTTTGAAACTGTTTTTCAAAACAGTTTCGTGAGAAAAAAAAACGGTTACGTTTCGTTTCACGGAAAAGTCGAAACGACCCAGCTCTATTAGAATGTCTTCTCGATTTAGCTTCTTTGCAATCATTTTAGGGATACCAGCCAATACAACTTATAAATACCCGATTTCTCGGGTAATTTATACTCTAACAAAATTCTCGTACTTGTTATTACATAACATTCGTATATAATGGATGGGATATATTCTTATATACGTATATTTACTCTGTACTCATAGTAAAGATAAGCTTTTATGTAGCGAGTAATCTCGGACTGTTCATCCGATTTCAAAAATTCTTTCATCTGGCTTTATTAAATTTAATCCTGCATCTGCGCCTCCGCTTGTGTTCTTTCTACTACGCGGGTGGAGAGGAGACGCGTGGACAGCTAGTAATAAGTAAAGACGATCGACGGTTTAGAATGAATCATAATTTTCTAAAAGCCCTTTGCTTGAAAAATTTTATGTAAAATAATATGTTTTTTTTTTCTAGGTTTCCACTAAATGAGGATGCGCGTGCGCGTAGTATTTGGGTTAAGGCTACATATATATATTTGTGATCGCATTCTCGAAAACAGTTCTTACGATTTTGATAGCATTTGCAGTATAGGGGTTTATGGGGGCGAAAAATCTATCTCATCATCATATCAGCCGAAATGGCCGGTCCTGCGCCATCCGCATCCAGCGGACTCCCGCGACCTTTGCCAGGTCATCAGTCAACCTTGTAGGGGGCCTCCCACGCTGTGCCTCATAAAAAAAATCGATCTAGCTAGGTCTCATATCTGGGAAAAATCGTTCTCAGCATATTTTTACCCGAGCAGAGCTCTTTATCATTAATCTGTAATAATTTGAATATTTGAATAGTAAATGTTTTTTAATATGGTTGTGTCTCATTTCGGTATTTAGTGTCATTATTTTTCCCGCCTTAAGCCTGCATCGCGGTCAATAGTAAATTTTACAGCTAATGACAAGTTTACCATTGATCGCCGCGGCCAGGCCGCGCCAGTCTGTGAGAGACTTTAAGCCTCTCACAGACAGGCGCGGCCTGCGGTGGCGGTCAATAGTAAATTTGACACTAACTGTCAAGTTTACTATGAACCGCCACCGCAGGCCGCGCCAGTGTGATTCAGGCTTTATAATAATTAAGTAGATCAGCACGGCTATCACAGGACGCCCCGCGAGCTGTGTCGCGGCGAGGTAGACTGTCCGTCTCTTTCTAGTTAGAACGATTAGAAAGAGACGGATAGTCTACCTCGCCGCAACACAGCTCGCGGGCGTCCTGTCATAACTGTGCTGATAAGAAACTACCAGGTAAGCCGCTTGCACAAGGACTATTAATTACCTACATGTCATGTTCTGTTACTAGAATCATATTTCATGTTATTAAGCTGAATATTACTAGTGGTTGCGAACAGAGCGCCTGCTAGGCAGTGAATGTGTGTAAAGCTTCAGTAAAAACTACTTACAATAAAAGCGCATTATTTAAAATAAACATATGGAAGCGATGGGGTAATTTTTAGTTACATGGCCACCCCACGGGAATCATCTACTTTGTTGCCGTCCCTCATTGTGGCGACACTTACGTCGCCTCTGTAGGTATATACTCTAAGGACGTAGCGTACAGACCTAACAACTGCAACTACAATTTCATTCAGTGTGGCCAGTTAATAGTAAGGAAGCGAAAATTGCCGCATTCAAACGGTCCTGCGAAGCGGGCTGCAAGATTGTTACTAACCGATGAGATAGGGCAAGACAGCACGTCTAACATGGGACGGCCGCGACATACTCTCGATTTTTCTCGCACTATACCTCTTGTTCTAGAGCTGGGTCGTTTCGACTTTTCCGTGAAACGAAACGTAACCGTTTTCTTTCTCACTAAACTGTTTTGAAAAACAGTTTCAAAAATAACTAGTTTCTCCGTGCGTTGGCGCCGTCGCCGGTCGCCAAACGAAGTGAAACGAAAAAACGGATGAAACAGTTTACAGTGTTCGAGTTACGTTTTCACGTTTTGCATTGCAACCGTTGCGTGCGACTGTCGCCTACTACTCGTAGCTCCTTTTCATCGTTTTTATAAAAACAGTTTGTGTTTCTAACCACAAACTGTTATTCCGTTATTGTACGAGAAACCGTTTTTGAAAACGCTTACGGGAAAAAACGCCCAGCTCTATTAGTCGGACAACTCGTTTGTCGGTTGGATCGGCAGCGCAACATGCATCCACACGATAGCAATTAGTCAGATTCTGATGAAATGGGCTGACAAATTGGGGTAAAATCACTTAATGTGGATGCCCCATGAAATAGGGCGAGAGCACACAAAAATCGAGAATGTGTCGTGGCCGTCTTATGATAGACGTCCTGCCCCCCTAGCACACTAGGTTTTATGTCCGACATAAAGCATTTGTCCCTCTTGCACTCGCATATTAGCCAGAATGGGACGAATGCTTTATGTCCGACATAAAACTTAGTGTGCTAGGGGGTCTGGAAATGTATTTCATAGGTATCCCCATCCCGCTTTATCTTACAGCTTCATATAGCACGTGCAGTCCGCAACACCGCCAGTGTTGCTTCACGAAATACAATAATATATGTGTTGGTAGATTCCTTTCTTCGTAAACAGACTCAAACTGCGAAAATGTCAAATTAATTTTGTAAACAGAAAATGAAGCTGTTTGTATTAAGTTTTCTACTCCATTTCTTCGTTTCCCCATCGAATCTGCAACTTCTAATCAATGTGAAAAATCAGGTAATCATATAATTACTGCCGAATGTGCCATACGTAACAAATTATTTGTCGGAACTATATTATAATATATTTACTTGGTCCATTTTACATCTTCCTCGTAAGGAAATTGTAATATAGCACTGTTTATCCGCTTCTTTCTTAAAAAATTACGATATACCTCTCATCGCATTGTGTAGACAGCTGCAACAGTATAATTTACGTTAAAAACTGACGATGTTCTTGTACGTGGGTGTATCAATATAATTATGACCGCGCTGTTGCAGGGCGGCGACGTGGTGCAGGAGAGCATCACGGCCAACGTGACGGAGGACACCGTCACGTTGGAGTTCCTGCGGCCGGACGGCGTCTTCGTCTCGCAGCTCGTCGACTTCGCTAATGTACCCATATACAGTACTTGCTTGTTGAGGACAGTTGAAGAAATCTGATAATTTATTTAACCCGTTGAAGGACACAACAACAATCGGTACCATCAAATGTATGACTAACCAACATTTGATTAGAGTACTGGGTGTCAATGTATTAAGCTGTAAATATGTAAAAAAAATGTGGAAATTAATTACTATTGCATGGTTGGAGCTGAAATTAATATTATTATCAGTTATTCTAGTAATAATATTGGTGTGGAGCCACACAGGATTGTAAGAGACAGAGAAGGAAAATGTGGTTACCTATTTTTTACATAATAAGGGTGTCACATCATATACCTACATATTTGAGAAAATCTGGTTTTTATTTGCTTGCTTATTATAATATATAGTAGCTTCCACAAAATGCAAGTGAAGCTGCAGGATAAAATATAGCCTATGCATTATAATAAGGCAGCAAGTTGAAACCAAATCTTTTTCAGATTCATTTAGATTTGATAATTTTATTGTTCTCCTCAGCGAATGAAGAAACCATAGAATGCAAGCTCATTAAACCCAGTATGCATGCACATGTTCAAACTAAACGGCTGCCTGGCATTGTTATGACACCCCGCCCCCATCCCCGTATAATGGCAACCACACCCATTTTGCGGTGCTACCTAGACTTCTATGGTTCTTTCGTTTGCTGGTTCTCTACATCACTGAACTTGAAGAATAATTTCTTCATTTAGTATTACCCATGGTCATGTGTGATGCTACAACATATTGAAATTTTTATAATATTCTTTTAGGAAGTGGAAGCCATGAAAGTGGTGATCCCCGCGGAAGAAGAGCTGGGACAGAGTGGTGCGCAGACGCTGTGCTTCCTGACGCACGCTGCACAGGCAGACTTTATAGCGCCTGATGCCATGGCCAAGCTTAGACAGGTATAGTTTCTGCTGTTTACAAATATACACAATTTCAGATTTATGAATAGTGTGAGTTAAATACTTCCAATTTTATAACATTGAACCAAATTACATTATTTTTTATTTAGAACGTATGTAATGATTAGTGTTCGGAGTTTCGGTGGCAAATTTCACAGAGGTATAATGGAGTCGCCTAACTATTTTTTTGATTAAACGAATAACGATTAAATGAATAATTTTGCATAATACTCCTTATAAAATATCTTGCGAGCATTACCTACTTATACCACGATAACACAGGACTACTAATAACACAAGTATGTAGGTAAACATTGTTGAATAAATTTATTTATTTTTACTTATTACATACGTACAACATGTCACCAAAACAGTCGGGACAGTATAATGTTTGTACCTGCCGCCAATTAATGTCATACTAAGTACTTCAGGTAAATGAATAATATATTTTACGTCACATCTGGCCATAATCTGAGTTTTACCGCACGCAGGGCGTACGGTAAAACTCGTATTATGGCCAGGTGAAGAATTAAAATTGTGTACTCACCAAGAGCGGTAAAAAAGAAAGCCCTCTATCGCATATTTACAACCCTCGCCTGCGGCTCGGGTCTCAAATACCTGCGATTTCGGGCTTTCTTTACAGCCCTCGGTAAGTAATGTACTATATTCAAATCTTAAAAAGTTAATCACAAAAACAACTCCATTATCCACTGTGTGAAATTTGCCACCGAAACTCCGAACACTAGTAATGATCAATCTCACGTCGCGTATTAAGCGGTTGTGAACCTTTGGAACAAACATATGCATATTTATGACCTTGAGGTCAGTGCACAGGCAGTGTCTATTTTTTATTTCACATGTTATTTTTTATTAAATGTAATTCTTAGCATTTGCATACGTTTTCAGTGAAAAACGCCTAATCTCGCGAGATTGCATTCCCTAAAAGTAATAGATCAAAATAATTCTAACACCTTAATGATGAGGTCGCGGTCAGGTATTATGATATTTAAATCATGGGTGTTGTGATACAGCCTGTTGTCAAGGTGTTAATTCAGGATTTCAGGACACATTCCATCAATCACAATCAACAAATTCACAAATATTCACAGTTCATTTACAGACTACATAATATTATTATCGAAATAACCCACAATCCTTATCAATTTTGGTTGCTGTGCCATAATGAGGTATATATTAATTAGAACGATAACACAAAATTGCTGATATTTACACTAAATTCTTTTAATGGTGTAACCCATGAAGGTGTGTGGCCAGTGTCCTTAGGCTATGGCATCAACTATGCAGTCGTACTCAGATACACTTCTCACTGATCCTTCACAAAACAATACCCTAACAATATTTACTGTAAAATGTAATGTATCTTTTCCCAAAAATAGTACGAAATGTTCCCGTAACATCTGTGCAGATAGTATCCGAAAGTGATTCATCCTGGACAATTTTTAGAAGTGTCCAGTAAGTATGAAATCCCATTCCATTTTATTTTTATTTTTATTATTATTATTAAACAATGGGATACAAATCTTAATCTAATACATTTTCCTGCAAAACTGTTTTAACAGTTTGTCTGCAGGTACGAGTCTCTATAAAAACTATCTATCACAATATTCAAATTTTTACACTAAAATTTTAACTATGTATCTAATATAATAGCATAATGTACGCACACAGAGTGTCGCGCTAAACATTTACGTGGAATTTGCTTGTTGGCATTTGTCACTGAAGTGTTTGGAGTAAGTACTTGTTCAAGGATTTTTTAAATTTAAGCGTATGTGGCTCGTGTCGAATGTCTTCGGGCAAGGTGTTTAGTAGGTACGGAAGTCGCTTAGCTAACATTCTATCTCCAAAATAGTTTTTTTTTTTTTTTTTTTTTTTTTTTATCATCTAATAAACTCATCTCAAATTTTAAATAGTTATTTACACGAGATACTTCATACTTACCCGCAGACACCGATCTAGTGCCATGCTTATGCTCTACATGTATTGGACTATGCACTAGACTGCCATGGTTGTTTACTGCTAGTAGATATTTATGTTTTAAACTAATTAGAAGGATTTTACAAAAATTAAATAATTTTGAATAATCTCCCTTGCAACTTTTTCTTGTTTTGCTATTGACTAATCATTTTAAAAATCTTGTTTGCAATGCCTCTAGTTTATCAATGTAAGATTTAAATGTGAGTCCATAACAGTCAAGGGCATAGCTCAATATAGAATCTACTATTGCAAAGTAAAGACATTTCAGTATGTTACTAGGAACTTTAAAACTTAGACATATCATAATATTTAAATAGTATAAGAACAAGAGTGTCCAGTAAGTAAGTATGAAATCCCATTACATATCATCATATTTAAATATAGAACATGTATGAAGTGAACACTTCTTTAGCGGCGCTGAGCACTTTTTGGGATGGGGAAAAACTGTTAAACTCGCGACAGATTTTTGTGACGTCAGATGCGTAGGAGGTCACGTGACCGTAGGATGGTGAGAGATTCGGGACGAGGCTTGGGGGCGGGGGGGGAAATAGTTTGATGTAAAACGAACTTTTTTTTTTTTGCAAAATTAAAATTATTCAATTTTTCACTTCTACTGCCTTTGTTATGGCATATACTAATGCTGGTGACTGTACCTATATATTTTTGAAGTGAAAACTTCTTTAGCGGCGCTGAGCACTTTTTGGGATGGGGAAAAATTGTTAAATACGCGACAGTTTTGTGACGTCAGATGTGAAGGAGGTCACTTTTTGCTGCTAGCCGATTCGACTTCATTCAAAACTGAACGCTATTCGTAAGAGTATAAAGCCGTTAAACACTTTTTGCAATAGCATATTCTGCAAATAAATTTGTAATAATACCAAAGCATCCTTCACCGTTTTGCTATTGAGAAAAATTCGAATAGTTCGAATTTGAGCGTTATGCCTAAAGAGATAAAGCTTAGAAAAATATTTACCAACGGCAAAAACAAATTGATATTTTGGTCGCCCCCGCCGTCTGCTGTTGTGCTATTCTTGCATATTCGAATAGTTCGAATGTAGACGTTATTCCTAAAGAGATAAAGCTTTGAAAAATATTTGGCAATGGCAAAAACAAATTGGTATTGTGTTTGCCGCCGCCCGTCGGCGCGCCAACGGGCCCGTCCGCCTGAGTAATTGATAATCCATATCCATACTAATATTATAAATGCGAAAGTGTGTCTGTCTGTCTGTTATCTCTTCACGCTTAAACCGCTGAACCGATTGCGATGAAATTTGGTATCGAGATAGTTTGAGTCCCGGGGAGGACATAGGATAGTTTTTAACCCGAAATCATCCCCTGAGGGAGTGAAAGGGGGGGGGGGGGTGTTTGTATGGAGCTGCGATATAAACGAGTTCCACGCGGACGGAGTCGCGGGCAGAAGCTAGTTGTTTATAAATTTGCGTCAAATTCATTTTTAGGGTGACACCGTAAGATGTTTTTCAACTGTTACAATGTTATTGAGTTTTCACTTCTGCCAGCACTCCCGGAGTGCAACTCGGTCTTTTTTTATTCAAGCTTTTATCTAACTTTTATTCAAACAATTATCTAACTTTTATTCAAACAATTATCTAACTTTTATTCAAACATGTTGTTTTATTTTTGAGAAAAGCACTATACACGCTTCGACCATAAGTGCCGAGTTCTCCAATATCTTCTTTTATTTTTCATTTTTACCTTGTGACATGTTATGATTGGTACACACAGCAACACACCTAACTAACCATACCGTGAAAACCTAGAACCTTATTACAATGCACTTAAGGTCAGATTAGATTTCCGATGGTCACTTAGCTGTGTTGTCGACTGTACCTGCACTCAGGTACAACATCGCTGGTTTTAATTTTTCTGTTCTTTTAAATTCGTTATGACTTTTTATTTCTGTGTACACCTGACATCGCAACATTTATTAATATTATTACATTATTTGAAGTGCAGCTATATATTTTGTATATACGCTGCACATTGTTCATTATTTCCGCATTTTTTAAAAGTTATTATGACTGTATTTATAACGATCACTATGCGACGAGTAGCATAAGCAAATGTAATGTGTTATGTGAAATTTGTATACTGAGATAAAATAAACTAAACTAAACAGACAACCTTTCAAAAACATCTATACAGAGACTTTATTGTTACTGACATAAGACACATGTGTAGATATTTGGAGGATTGGAGAACTCGACTGTACTACCGCGCATTGCCTGTGGGCATTTGTTAGCCACCGTTTGGCATTGAAAAGTCTTTGATAAGCTTAATTTTTGGTGGTTCAGAAAAACCCAGGCACAGTCCGCCTGGCAGAGGAGTCTCGCGGCTGGCGCCAGACCACCGCCACGGCGGCGGGCGCGCGCGCCGCGGGCCTGCTGTCCGCGCCCGCCGCGAGCCACTGCGCGCAGGCCCGGGACAAAGTCTATCTGCGGCAGGCTGATCTCGCTCGGTGGGCGCCGCGACCAGGTAAGCATCACACAGACCACCGCCACGGCGGCGGGCGCGCGCGCCGCGGGCCTGCTTTCCGCGCCCGCCGCGAGCCACTGCGCGCAGGCCCGGGACAAAGTCTATCTGCGGCAGGCTGATCTCGCTCGGTGGGCGCCGCGACCAGGTAAGCATCACACAGACCACCGCCACGGCGGCGGGCGCGCGCGCCGCGGGCCTGCTGTCCGCGCCCGCCGTGACCACTGCGCGCAGGCCCGGGACAAAGTCTATCTGCGGCAGGCTGATCTCGCTCGGTGGGCGCCGCTACCAGGTAAGCATCACACAGACCACCGCCACGGCGGCGGGCGCGCGCGCCGCGGGCCTGCTGTCCGCGCCCGCCGCGAGCCACTGCGCGCAGGCCCGGGACAAAGTCTATCTGCGGCAGGCTGATCTCGCTCGGTGGGCGCCGCGACCAGGTAAGCATCACACAGACCACCGCCACGGCGGCGGGCGCGCGCGCCGCGGGCCTGCTGTCCGCGCCCGCCGCGAGCCACTGCGCGCAGGCCCGGGACAAAGTCTATCTGCGGCAGGCTGATCTCGCTCGGTGGGCGCCGCGACCAGGTAAGCATCACACAGACCACCGCCACGGCGGCGGGCGCGCGCGCCGCGGGCCTGCTGTCCGCGCCCGCCGCGAGCCACTGCGCGCAGGCCCGGGACAAAGTCTATCTGCGGCAGGCTGATCTCGCTCGGTGGGCGCCGCGACCAGGTAAGCATCACACAGACCACCGCCACGGCGGCGGGCGCGCGCGCCGCGGGCCTGCTGTCCGCGCCCGCCGCGAGCCACTGCGCGCAGGCCCGGGACAAAGTCTATCTGCGGCAGGCTGATCTCGCTCGGTGGGCGCCGCGACCAGGTAAGCATCACACAGACCACCGCCACGGCGGCGGGCGCGCGCGCCGCGGGCCTGCTTTCCGCGCCCGCCGCGAGCCACTGCGCGCAGGCCCGGGACAAAGTCACTAACTGACTGTCACTGACTGTCACAGACTCAAAGTCTATCTGCGGCGAACACGGCTCGCCCACGTGCACGCTGAGTGTAGACGTGGTTCGGCGAGCCAAGGCTCGCCCGAATAAGGCGCGCCGCAGCCTATGTGGACTGGACGGTTGTTTTGCTCGGCCGAACGCCTCACCCAGCGTTGTCGGCTTTTTGTATCAAAGGGTCGGACATACGAAAGCATTTTTGCCCTATAAATATCGAACGCGCTCACAAAATTGCACGAGAATCTGTTGAGAGATGCGACCTATAGACGGGACAGCCGGACATGCGAAAGCATTTTTCATGGCGATCGCGAGCTCAACTAGCTACGTTCAACGTAGGTAAATTCAGCCGAGGCGATTTGGCTCGGACTTGCCGCGCGCGTTTGCCCAACGCGTGTCCGCACCGACCGAGCGCATGCGGCCGAGCATTCGGGGGAGTGTTTGGACTGGCTCGGACGAGCCCCTCGTCCGGTGTGGACACGCCTATTCATTCATTCATTCATTTCATTTCGAGATAGCGCTATTTGGTTTATGAAGGCAGTACAAGATGTAGTGAATAATCCTTTCCCATCGTGAAAACTCGGCACATACGACTACTTCCGAATGGTGCCGATGTGTCCATGAATTATTGTATTATTAAGTGACGTGTTTGTATCAAATAAATTCCTTTTGTCGCATGTGGTCCCGTTCTCAAATCGTCCCGTTCGGCAATTCGTCCCGTTCGCAATCCGCCACCTGACAAACCAGTTGAAAATGGCGGCCACTAATAAAAAGCCCCCGCTAAAACACCATCTGTTTATTTTGCTTTGTTCTTAATGGTAATGGTTCCACCACAGAACTATATCAAGATAGAAGCAAAGAGCTCGTCGATTAGTATGATAAGTGATAACCGAGCGTGTAACATTTTGCGTAGGTACTTTGACGTCACGAGCGTAATTTAGTGACGGGAAACATAAGCCGAGCGACCTCGATTCGTCAACATCGATTAACACGCGGCAGTTGCAATAACTAGTAGGTTTATTTTGTATTGATTCAAAATATCGATAAGAACCGACAGAGGAAATGATAATTAAATTCAACTGAGGAAATGAAAAATAGTATTAAAAAAAAGGTCTTAGTTTTTTTACACTATAGAAGGAAAGAACTTGTCGAGACTTTTAGTATGTTCAGTCCCTAAACATACTGAATAAGTTTCTGAATGGATTGCTTACGTTCCTGCTCACGGACGCTACACTTCAATCACTGGCCGAGCTATATTATAAGTCCTCTAAATATGCGACCAGATACCGTCTAAAAATGTAGGAAACCATTTTTTACGACCAGTTGCTTCAATCCATTTATTTTTAATATCAGGATCATTCGGAAAACTGAAATAAAATTACAATATAGAAGTAACCATAACCCTGTTTGTTAATAATATTTGCATTGAAGTACGTAGGTAAATTATATAGATGCATTTAAATAATATAATAACTAAACGTTATTATCATTTCCTCTGTTTTCCAAATCGATTTTAATAATCGAGTAAGTAAATCACAGTGTACAGCCCTATTCTTACTGTCGACAGAAAAAATGAGAAATCTACCTTAAACGTAACTCGACAGTTTGAATAGCTTATTTTTACATCGCTGGTTTTGAACACACACCAAGTCTGGCTCGTCAAATTAAAGCCGCAATGGAAAACTGGCGTTGGCACACAATCGCCCGCGACTGTTTTGATGAAAATAATGAAATAAATGGTTTTTTCATTAATAAATAATAACAGATATTTAAGGACATATTGTACTTACCAATGAAAGGAAATACCTCGATTAACAGCTCCACCTTTATTGGAAGTGTTTGAGCAAACAACCATTTTATTTTTAAAATGTGACGTCGCACGCAGACCGCGGTCGGGAGCAGACTGAAGTTCGTGGCGAGCAATTGTGACAAAGTGGCATAATTTCGCCACGCGAAGTACATACACTTATTCTTTCTATTTTGATATTTCCATGTTAAAATATCCGTTTAAGAACCTTGTTGTATCTAATAAATAGACGAGTGTATCCAACAGGGCTAGAGCAGTCATCGTATGCTCGCCTAGTGACGGCGTTCCCGGCGCGCGCGCTGGACGCGGACGGCGCGGCGCTGCCGGCCTGCGTGAGCGAGACCGAGCGGACCAAGGAGTGCATCTGCCACATGGAGGTATGTCACAGCCTGTCACTATACTTCCTTATATGGCGTTTACTTCTTGTTGATTTTAGTTTTTCCCAATGCCGGCGAGATTCCCTGTCGATAGCATTCGAGGTTCGAGGAGACAAGCTGATATACGCCGTAGTCTGTAGCAGCTTAATCTATCGTATTACATCTTTAGATAACGAGATCCTCTGTACCTTGTCTGATCGTCCGGACTGTTCCATCGTGAAGTACTGGGTGAGCGTGCACCGCTTACAAAATAATAAATAAAGCTGGTGAAAATTGGCAAATCAAGGCTAAAGACCGAGAAAGGTGAAAAGAAATGGAGCAGGCCTATACCAGACAGGGGTCCTAAATATAGTTAAATGGCACACAACACTACTTGAAAACTTTTATTATGTAAAACTATTTAAGGAAAAATAAATAATAAATAGGGGTGCAAAGTTTGTTTGGGTGAAACTCTTTTTGAGTCCCGGGGAAGGACATAGGATAGCTTTTATCCCGGAAATCATCCTCTACGGGGATGAAATGGTGGGCTGTTAGTTTGTACGGAGCTACGATATAAACAAGTTCCACGCGGATGGAGTCGCGGGCAGAAGCTAGTCTCCTTATATAGCGCAAAAGAGCCCATAGCCTTACGCATGTGTCGTCATTAGCGCTACATGGGTAAAACGTATAATTGCAACATAATCAAACAGGGGAACATCAAAATGAACTAGTAAGATTTGATGACAGCCAAACAAGTGAAAAGGAATGAAATCTTGTAAAAATTCCAGGTGTGTGTAAACTGGTACCCGTGCGGGCTGAAATACTGCAAGGGCAAGCCGCAGGGTGGGCTGAGCTACCGCTGCGGCATCAAGACCTGCCACCGCTGCTACCGGTACCACTTCTATGTGCAGGTATGTCATCAACTTCTATCTCATGATATAACTGTAGCCTACTTTGCACGTCGCTAATAATTTCTTGAGAATCTTAAATTGAAACCCATAATTTACGTAACAACGACTCCATAAAAAAATCTAATACTGACTCCTTAGGTTTTTGTTCTGTGATAATCTGTCATTTGTACGAACGAAATTAATTATTCAAAACCATGAAATGCATGAAATGATGACAATGAGTTTACATAAAATTCTTTACGCTAACAATAGAACTTAGTTAAAGAAATATATCCTATCCTTTTTTTTTTGCTATTAACCCATTTATTTACAGAACATTTTTGTCATTTTTGCAAATTCTCTCGCTACATATCATATCTCACGGTCGAAACCAGACGAAACGCAGCCTTTGGAAACTCTCATAGAATGAAAAAGACCGGGTTGCACTCCGGGAGTACCGGCAGAAGTGAAAACTCAATAACATTGTAACAGTTTTTCGATCAGGTCACGTGACATCTTACGGTGTCACCCTAAAAATGAATTTGGCGCAAATTTATAAACAGTGATCAATTAGGTACCTACTATAAAAACCAGGGTATATAATAAAATAAACAGCGGACGGCGGCGGCGAACAAAATACCAATTTGTTTTTGCCATTGCCAAATATTTTCCAAAACTACTTTATCTCTTTGGCGAGACGAGCTTGACGTTTTTGACCAAAAATGGTGGGGGTCTGCCCCGGACAGGGATATGTGGAAGAAAAAGAGGGAGGCCTTTGCCCAGCAGTGGGACACTTAAGGCTCTTAAATAAAATATCTCTTTAGGAATAACGTCCAAATTCAAACTATTCGAATTTGCAAGAACAGACGGCGGCGGCGAACAAAATACCAATTTGTTTTTGCCGTTGCCAAATATTTTTTGAAGTTTTATATCTTTAAGAATAACGTCCAAATTAGAACTATTCGAATTTGCTCAATAGCAAAACGGTGAAGGACGCGTGGATAAAATTACAAATTCATTTGCAGAATATGCTATTGCAAAAAGTGTTTAACGGCTTTATACTCTTACGAATAGCGTTCAGTTTTGAATGAAGTCGAATCGGCTAGCAGCGAAATATAAAAGTTTGTGACCTCCTTCACATCTGACATCACAAAAATCTGTCGCGTATTTAGCAATTTTTCTCCATCCCAAAAAGTGCTCAGCGCCGCTAAAGAAGTTTTCGCTTCAAAAATGTACGGGATAGTTAACGCATCTTAGCCAACCTAACAAAACAAAGAACTTTTGCACCTTATTACAAGGCAATAAAGTGCACTCACTTTTTCTTTTTAAGTTGGTAGTAGACATAAGAGAATCCTAAAACAATGTATGAAGGTCCGCCTCTTAAAACGTAGTGGTTATATTCTCTGACTAAACGCAAACGTCTGAATCGATCGGGCGGCCATTTTTTTCGACTGATTGTGTATCAAGTTACTTATACTAAATCAATATTGTAAACCAACTGAAACTCATAAGCTTTTAAAGTCAATGTTAAAAATGTTCTGAAGTTTGCCTTTCAATGCAAAAGTTTTAGTAAAATCTCTAATAAAATGATAAATTGTTTGTTCTAGTTCCGTCACAACTGCTACAATTACACGTGACCCCACGCCCCGCCTCCGCGCCCGCTGCCTGTACTCGCTTCAGCCATCATCCTTAGCTATATTTTTATAACCTCAGTTTTGTAATCTGACAATATTGACTTGTAAATATTTTGCTAAGACACATTATCGGTGAATCCTGTCCCGCCGTGATACAGTGCAAACTAGTACGGGGGTCAGTTGACACTTACTTTTGGTTTTCACCATAGAAATAAATACTAACAAAAAATGTAAGTAGCAATATGTACTTTTTCTGCGAAATAAATTTATGATTTATGATTTATTATATTTTTTGTTTTAAGCAAAAATGAATGACTGTCTTTCTAATGTGTTTTATTTCTAAATATATTATTCGCCTTTCTCAATATTATACATAATGGTCGATTTAGACGAAGACTATTTACAGCCGCCTAAATTACGGCGCCTAAAAAAAGCTCCGTATAAACACTTTCGGCGCCATTTCTTAGCGTAGATAGACTGGCGCAAAAACTAGGACCGTCGGTTGTGGCGGCGTGCTAATGACTGGTACTGAAAAGGCACCGTGTAAACGGTTTGCTGGTCACTGGCGGCGAGATTTAGGCGGCTGAAAATAGTCATTGTATAAACGTCTGAAGATGTGACGGTGCCTTTTTTAGGCGGCTGTAAATAGTCTTCGTCTAAATCGACCTCAAGATTAATAACAACAAATGTGTTGAAAAAATATTATTATTATTGGGAGCCTATAGGATCCCATTGTGGGGCAAAGGGAGACCTTTGTCAAAAACATTATTGTACAGTCAGGAGCTGAGAAAGCAGAAGTTATGTTATAGCAACTACTGCATCTGACTAGGGTTGCCATCCGTCCGGGTTTCCCCGGATTTGTCCTAGTTAAAAGGCGTCCTGGCAGGGTTTCATTTGTAGTCCGGGTTAAAAAATTTGAAGTATTGACATTTTAAACTGTTTTTTATTATAAGTATGTTTAAGTTTTAGTAAGTTTCCTAAAAACCCGTTGACATATCCGGGTTCTGGGCTCCAAAATCCGGGGTTTTCACGCGTCTTGTCCTGGTTGCCAAATTTTGAGATGGCAAGCCTACATCTGACTGTAGCAAATATAAAAAAAAATGGGATTCATACTGGGGTTCATCTGTAACCTCTTTTCACTTGAAAATGTAATGTTTCTGTATTCTCATCATGGCCATTCTATTTATACATAGTAAAATGTCAAAATTTCAAATGTTTTAAATTAAAAGTAATATTTCAAGTAATATTGTTAATAAATTAAAACTACACGACATAGTCCAACATTAATGGCATCCTGGGAAGGGTTCATGTCTATTCTTGCGGAGCACAAACTGGATTTTCCTTTCCATATCTTCATTGTATATTGCTTTGCACTTCTCATGGTTGATTCGTCGTCTCGTCTGCAACAGACAATAATTAAACACAGTAATTAAAAATCTTTGCTTCAAATTATAATTATATAAGCAAATTTACAGTTGTGTACAGTAATTTATAATTATACACCATTAAATACTAGCTTGCGCCCGCGACTTGAGATAAAATCTATCCTATATTTTAATCCAGGCCATAAACTGTCTTTGTGCAAATTTCATCCCAATTGAGCCGTTTAAGCGTGATTGAGTAACAAACATCTAAACATCCGAACTTTCGCAATTACAATATTAGTAGGACTAGTGGGATGACAGGACTGGCAACCTTAAATAGATCCCGAATAAAAGTTCTTGTCTGTACAATTAGTCAAAGAATATCCAGATGTTACCTGGAAGGGTTTCTCGTAGTATCTGGTAAGTCTGAACTGCTCCAGGATACCTTCTTTGCCCATGATCCTGTTCACGAGTTTGCATGCATCATCCACGTTGTTGTTCTTCACAAACACCGTCCTGGCAACGAACGCCGTGTGTCGGTTTCCTAACAGCCTCAAAGTTATTTGCATTTTGTAATTTTCAATCCCCTGCTACAAAAATAACTTTTTAATTGAATTTTGTGAGGCTATGTTATCAACAGTTATGAAAGACAACTAAAATGACAGAATTAAGACGTTTTTTACTTTCTTTAACTAAGTACATGTTTGTGAAGCTTGGCTTTGATCGTCTTGAAAACGTCCCTAATCTTTCCGTTTCCTTTTCCAATCCAATAGTGCGGGAAGTACAAACGTTGCAGATGTGACGCATCTGACACTGTCAACAATAAAACACTGCTTTGTCATTTTATTATTTTGAATCACAAAATCATATTTGTTATATTTGTTCACAATGGCGAATGAAAGCGAAGTTGCAGTAGTGTCGACCTCCTCAAAGGTGTCGGACATATCTCCTTCTTTAACTATACGTCAACGCTGGCGCAACGTCCCGCTGCACGAGCGATGCTCCTTAGCCGATATGCTGGTGATCAAGCAAGCGTTTCAGGATGCATTCTTGCACAAGCTGCTGCCTAATCAGTTCAGGGACCTGTTGAGGACCCAGTTCAACTTGGAATACGATGATGACGAGTTCAAGATATTGTTTCTGAAGGTAGAAATCTCTTATTTCGTTAATAATGATTTTCTCATGTGGTTTCGTGTTCCTGGTGCTGAGTAAGATCTCCAGGGATACCAAAGGTTGCGCTGTGTTATGATGCAGCTGTCGACACAACGAATCTTCGAGTCAATTAAGGGACGGCAACGCGCTTGTCTTTCATTTGGGGGGTATATGCCATAATCGCCACGCTTGGCATGCGGGTTGGCGATCGCAGTATTTCCACCCCACTCCAGGGACGCTGCTGCCCATCCCTCGGTTCTCGAGTGGCGACCACGTACCGGAAGGCGCGGCGTGGGTAGGCCCCCCGCAAGGTGGACTGATGACCTGGTAAAGGTTGCTGGAGTCCGCTGGATGCGGGTGGCGCAGGACCGGTCACTTTGGCACTCTTTGGGGGAGGCCTATGTCCAGCAGTGGACGTCTTTCGGCCGATATGATGATGATGATGAACGCGCTTGTATCTTTGGAGTTTTGGAGCTTGGAGTCGCAAACGTCGGTAGGCTACTTTAAATATCGTAGCCGTAAGTAAAAACTTACCATCACGAAGGCCGTACGCAGGCTTGCTTGCCATGTAAGTATTAAAAAAGGGGTTCGGTACTCGTCTTTCAACGGATGCTCCAATGCCTCTTGACAGTGGGATCAGTGGGTGTAAAGAGTGGCTATAAGCTTTTCCTTGTAACGTTCAGCCACATACAATATACCAAATAGCTAGTCCAAATACTTACCTACTCAGGTAAGTAATTTAGTGGATTCTACTTGCGTTGGCCACAGCCTTAACTTCATACATATCTCATTAGTTCTCCAAACCCTAGATAAACACGAATCGCACCGGCGAGATCGAATGGGACGAGCTGGTATCCCACCTCCTGCTGGGCTACTTCACCAACGACCCTGAGAACCAGAGGGCCTCGCTGCAGCTCGCCATCATGGGTCGGCCCACTATCATGCGGTCCATGCACCGCCATCCTATATCCAAGATATGCTTCTGTCCTGATGTTGCAAAGGTATCAGGATTTACGTGATTACGTATGCTGTAAACTTAGTAGAACTCATGACAATATTTAGCCGCATCCCCAGGGTCAGCATGGCAGTCCTGTCGTGGAAGGTCAAGAGCTAGTACGGCGTGAGTCTGACCTTGATTTTGCCGGATGCCGTGCAGGCTGCAACGATCCAGACTGGCCAGAATTATGCTGCGAACTGCATGGCGGACTGCCTAGTACGCATGTTCTCAAAATTGATATGTTGTGTTGTGATATAATAGTGGAAAGAAATTGCAGTGAGTTCAAATGAGTATGGATGAACGCACTGCTGCAGTAAATGACAAGCGGTACCTAATAGTAATCTCGGGTAGCATTTCAATTTACCAGTGGTAGCGGTAAAATGGAGACTCATTTTAGAATTAAAGGTTCGTTATCGCTTATGAAGTTATGAATTTGTGATTGTCAACGGTTATCCCTATCCAGCACGGCTATCACAAGACGGCGCGCGAGCTCTCTCGATTTTTCTCTACGTCTCTTTCTATGTTGTCTAATAAGAGAGAGACGGATAGTTCGAGAAAAATCGATATGTAATCGTCTTGTGATAGCCGTGCTGATGGTCCTGTCCAGCTCCAGAGACAGTCCAATACGTACTTTATTGTATGCTATTGTCGATTATGTGTGCAGGACCGCAGCACCACGCCGATGCAGGGCTCGTACGTCACGGCGAGCCGCGACGGACAGCTCAACTGGTGGACCCTAGACATGACCATGCTGCGGACCGCTTACTCCTCCAGCCGTCAGTACATGATCGTATTTGTAGATATTGTACCTTCGACAAGAGTTAACTGGTTGCTAGTTAACCATATTGCAACGTAATTTTAAGGTCTACTAGTGCATGGTCCAGCTTGCCTTCCTTTTTACACTGAATCACATTTTCGAGATCTTGCGATTTGAGACTCACTTATAGAATTAAATCATGTACCTACTCGTATCACGCGTGCATGATTTGCCGATTGTCGACGATTTGATTGACACAGAACATATTTTCCCTTGTGAATCGATCTCGGTTTAGTTGGTCTTAGTCCCAAAATTATAAAATGAATATTATTTCAATATTTTCAACCCAATAAATTGTGTGCATGTCTGTCACAGCTGTGCTGAAGGTACGCACGACGTGGGTGACCGACTGCGTCTGCCTCCCTGACGTGAACATGCTCGTGACCAGCTCGACGGAGCGCGACCTCCGCTTCTACGACATCACCGCCAAGACCTTCACGCTCAAGATTATTATCACCAGCTGGGAGTACATGGCGAGTATCTAAGTTACATCATAACGTGTGGTTTCTGGTGGAGTATGTAGGCAAAGATAGCGGATATCAAAAGGAGATGGCTATAATTTAATTTCATTGATTAGGTTCTTATGCTAGCGACTGAGAGCTGACCTTACGACACAGAGGGTAACTTAGGGCTTTTCCTGACGAAAGGCTCTCCCCACTCTTATTTATTTATCGTATGGCATTTTTTTTTGGTCACTGGATTACATATAAAATAATAATAAAATTGGCTAAAGATTTAGATTTGCCCTCTTCAAGTACTCTGTGGCGAGTGGAGTAAGACACTTGAGGTCCTCCATCCGTCCTGAAAATTTTGTTATTGGGCATTCCAGGACCATGTGGTTCACCGTCTGATCGGGTTTCCACACACACACCGAGAGGAGTCGCACCAACCCCATTTATGCCAGTGGTGGGCGCAGTTTCCAATGCCTGTTCTTATGCGGTTTAATTGGCACCACACCCTGCGCGGATGGTCAAAACCAGGTGGACGCGACCTTGGGTTCAGCGAAAACAGGCGTTCATCTGGCTGGTGTTGCCCGTTCCAATCGGACATCCACGCTTCGTGTAGGTCCCACTGGCTGTCCGGGTCCATCACAGCGAGAGCTGGTGGGTTACGGGACTTGAGTCTTTTTTCTCCGTAGGTAGTGAGATCTTGGTGGATAGGCAGCTCTGGATGGCATTTGGATTTAATTGCCTCTCGGAGTAAGCACTTTTTTCGACGCAGGTGTGCAGGTTCTATTGCGCTTAGAGCAGGAAGCCAGCTTGTAGGGGTAGGTTAGGTTAGGTTAGGTTAGGTTAGGTTAGCAACCAGTAATAAGCCGCATGGTTTCGTTCAGCTGCACATCCACAGAAGAAACACTGGCGCTATTCATCCATACCGGAGCGCAGTATTCAGCCGTCGAATAGACCAGGGCCAATGCCGTGGTTCGTAGGCAAGACGCAGAAGCCCCCCAAGTAGTTCCAGTGAGTTTTTGGACTAAATTGTTTCTGGTCTTAAGTTTATGTTTTAGCTTATGGATATGGTGGCTGTAAGTTAAGCTTCTGTCCAATGTAACGCCAAGGTACTTGGGGAAGTTGTTGTGTTGCAGGGTTGTGCCTCGAAACCTGACACTCAGTGTCCTACGTGCGAGCTTGTTGCATAGATGGAAGCAGCATACCTCGGTCTTAGAGGGGTTTGGGCACAGTCGCCAACGGGAAAAAAAGTCGTCCAAACTAGCCAGGTCTTTCTCCAGTATGGGCTCGGTAGCTTCCATATTCCGGTGTTGGGTGACAATTGCGAGGTCATCAGCGTAGCCAAATTGCCGTGACATGGTATCGGGAATGTCATGCACATATAAATTAAACAGTATAGGGGCCAGAACTGAGCCCTGTGGGAGTCCGTTATTGAGCACCCTAATATTACTGGCAAATTCACCGAGGAATACCTGAAAGGTTCTGTTTGTTAGCATGTCCTCTATTAACCTGTATAGCTTCAGACATGGTATGATTTTGAGTAGCTTATATAGCAAGCCTTGCTTCCAGACTGTGTCGTAAGCTGCCGTGAGGTCGATGAATGCTGTGGATGACTTTAAGTTTTTATTATACCCGTTCTCAATGTGAGTAGTCAGTGCCAGGACCTGGTCGCAGCAGTTGCGGTTTGGTCTAAAACCCGCTTGTTCTGGCGGTATTACAGCATTAAGTGTATCCTGAATGCGGTTATAGACAAGCCGTTCCAGAAGTTTGTACACAACGCTGAGCAGAGCGATCGGTCCGTAACTGTCTGCTTTATCCTCTGGTTTATCTGGTTTAAGCATTGCAACCACTTTGGACCGCTTAAGAGCCGACGGTATCCTGCCAGTGTCTATTGTTGCGGAGTAAAACTTCGTCAGCCATACTCGGGTTTTTGGGCCGCTATGTTTCAGGAATTCAGGGTAGATGTCGTCGTCACCACTTGCCTTATCTGTCGCGATGTCATCAATAGCCTTAGACAGTTCATCTAGAGAGAAGGGGCCGCAGTATCTAATATTTGTGCTAGCATTAGCTTTGATAGCAGATAGTTCCTTTTTTACGCTGCGCGTGTGTAACTTGTGGCTTGGGGCCTTCGATAGCTTTACTACTCTATCTGCTATCGCGTTTGGGTGAACTTTTGGTTGACTTTTCGGAGTGGTGGTGAGTCTTCTAACTAGGTGCCACGCTTTCTTGCTGGAGTGTGTGAAATTCATTTTCTGAACAGTTTCTTCCCATTGTTGTCGTCTAGCATCATCAAGTGACTCAATCAGCTCATGGGCGGTATCGGGATCTCCTGTTCTTTGGAAATCTTTCCATTTACCTTCGGTCACTTCATTCCAGCCCGGTATGTAGTTCTTGCGGTACCCTCTGGGGATAGACTTTTTGGCAGTGGCTATAATCAGTTTCCTGAACCGTTCATAGTTATTAGGAGAAGGTGGTATCCATCTAATGGAATCGTCCAGTTTCTTACTAAAGATTTCCCAGTTAGCCCTAGAGAAGTTCCATCGGGGCACGGGATATGACGAGACTATGGGGATTTTGAGTCCGATATCAAAAAGTACCGGTCTGTGCTGGCTGTGCGGGAAGCTTTTCAGGACTGTCCTTGTAGTTGCCACCGGTTGGAAATGGGTGTCTCGTGTGGTGAAAGCGAGATCGGGATTGTACTCCTTTCCCCATCTGGCAGACCGGAAAGTGCCCCTGCTTTTCTTATCAAACAAAAGGAAAGTGTTAGCATGCTCGGCCCATTCCGTTATTCTCACGCCATTCTCATCATTTTCCGTATAGCCCCAGCTAGTGTGATGGCTGTTAAAATCGCAAATATCTGAAGTGGGCGCTTTGATTGTTAACACATTCAGTGCCAAAGATTTCGTAGCGCCACACACGCAGCCAATGACATGGGAAACTCCGTATGTAGGTATGTAGAGGAAGGCGCCTTCGAGCAGAGCGTTCTCCTAGCGGGTTCCTTGCACTAAAAGTGTTATTGATTCTTAAGCTACCCAAAGCCCTCTAAGCCAGCCTAACGACTACTGTCGACAGAGACTGTCATAATCACCGCTTCCTCGTACTTCAGATATGCACAATGTACTACTACTTCCACAAGGACATCAATGAGAAGTGCATCCTGATCCTCGGCGACGCCGGCGGCAACGTGCGGGTGCTGCAGTTCTCTCCGATAGAGCGCGGGCCCTTCAGGAACGAGGCTGGCAAGCCACTGCAGACGCTGCGACATATTGACTTGCAACGTAAGGTATGGTACTTATGATGATTCGGGATACACACACACACACCACAGTATGCATAAATCCATGAGAATTATGGTCCTAAATCATGATACCTGCTACTTTGTGCTGAAAAGGTTTTGTGATCAGTTTTACAAACAGTTTTTGCGAGATGTTTACTTGTGTTAACTATGCCCAAGATGATCAACAACAAATCCTCAAACCAGTAAAGGGTGGGCAAGCCTCTTGTGATTCTTCTAGATTCACTAGCCTCCATAGTGTCTGCTTGCCATCAGGCAGGCCGTATACTTGTTTGCCAGCGTCGCAATATATAAAAAAAAACACCATGAATTGTACATATTTGAAGAGTATAGGTAGCTACTATCTATAGTAATCTATCTAAAGTAATATTTCTGAATTGCACACGGAACAGGGAACTGTGGAAGACACTTCAGCGAAGAAAAATGTACTACTAATTATCAACGGTATAAGGTATAATTTATTCTCCAGAAAGACGCGCTGCCAGAAATGCGGCTCATCGAGCGCGCCCGCGTCCACACGGACTGGGTACGCCAAGTATCCTGGTACGCACCGCTGCACTGCATCGTGTCCTGCGCCACGTGCCCCGACGCGCTGCTCATGTGCGACCTGCAGGGCTCCAAGACGCACAACGTGTTCCGCGTGGAGAAGGTAGGTACTTCATTCTAGAACCCTACAGGAAAATTCTTGGAGGAGTTCTGAACAGGAATGGTAATAGAACCGTTTGAAAATCTTGGATTTGAATGCCGCCTTTGAAGTCTGTGAAGGAAATTAACGTTGCTGTGTGATCTCTTTCCTTTTCTTTGGCGATGACATACAGACTGAATTCAGCCGTCATATAAAATCTGAGCTCTTGCCACAGACGCCGCGGAATTCGGCGGTTGAATTCGGTCGCGTTATTCTGCTTGTATATCCCCGCTCTAATAGGGCACTTCAGCGAACTTCAGAAATATGTTTTTCCTATACCTACCTATTATTGAGTTTAGTTTTTAGGGTTCCGTAGTCAACAAGGAACCCTTATAGAGTCTGGCAAACGAAAGCGTGACCTGAGAAAACGCGGCAAATAAAAAAAAAATACATATGGTATTACTAATTACACTAGGAATATTTTTTTTACAGATTCCTTGAATATTTTCAAGATTATCTGTAAACATAAGAAACAGTATCATCATTATCGCCAATATTATTATATCAAATAATCAGCGAACAAGGATTAAGATTACTAACCTAAAAAATCCGACATCGCATCTAAACATTGTTGTTTCTCTTGGAAAACAACTTCTTTCTCAATTTTCGTACGAATTCGGCCGACGGAACCGCACCGCACGTCGGCGATGTAACTAAGACAGACAGGCAACTACGGAACCCTACACTGCGCGTGGCCCGACACGCACTTGGCCGGTTTTTTATTTTTTTGTTTATGGACGATAATGTCTGTTAGGTTATTGAGACGTTCCAAATATCCTTATCGGTGCCTAATTTCCAGGGTATTCACTGCTTCGCGTTCGATGAAGAGGCGCACGTGCTGGTGACAGGTGGGCCGGACTGCACGGTCCGCGTGTGGAGCCCCTTCGTTCCCGCGACCCCCAACCTGGTCCTCCAGGGACATCACGCCGGCATCATCGCCCTGGTGCTGCAGAACAATGGACAGCTAATCTACTCGCTGGCTAGAGACAGGGTTATTAAAGTCTGGGATGCTCAGGGGCAGAATTGTGTCCAGGTAAATGTACCTAGGACGTACTCAAGTAAACTAGTAGCACAAGCAACGCTGCCAAAGTACTTACTCACAATGATATTATATGGTACACGATTACGAAAGATAATAAATAAGACAAGACATTACTCAGGGTGGGTCTCCACCAGAACTGTGCAAGGCAGCGTAGTAATAGCCTCGCTCGCGCATCTTGTGTAAGATGCTCCGCAAAATTGCGATGAACTTGATGTTTTCATGAAATTCCGACTCCTGTAGCACTTTAGTCGACTATTGTTCAACTTCTAACCCTGTGCTATATCTCCAGACGTTCATAGACGTACCTCCCCAAATCGGCGAGCGCACGCCGATCTCCGCCGTCTACAACCCGGCCACGCGCGAGTTCATCCTCGCCGCCATCAAGATCGCCGTGCTGGTGCTGGACGAACAACTGAACACCAGCCACACGGACGGCTTCACGCACTCGCGGGCCATCGCGAAGGTGCTGTACAACCCACTGTTCAAGGTCGTCATCACATGTGGCTTGGACAGCATCATTATTAATTGGAACCCGCTGACTGGTGACGATTATGTCTTGTGTTTTTGATTTATTCTTGGTTAGGTCCGGTCCATATTGCATTAATTTACCATTAATTAATTACCCAAGATATTACTATTTACAGACTAAACGTTCACGTAGAAAATATCTGCTGTAGTACTGTATTGATTGATCTACATCCGTAGTAGCAAGAGAACAATTTATTCACTACCATGGCATTTGCTTCAAATGTCTGCTTACATTCTTGCATGTTCGGCGTGAAGGGAAACGCAACGTGATGATGCGTGATGCGCACACGCGTAGCCTCCACGGCGAACGGATCCCGGTGGAGATCACCGCGGCCTGCTTCGACCCTGGCTACCAGCTGCTTTGCACAGGCGCCAGAGATGGATCAGTCAAGGTAAGGCTTGTCTTTTGCTGTCAGCTATTACTTTTTTTGTCGTCTACTTGTTTCTTTCAGTTACTTAGCTGGATTATTTTGGTTCTGACCGGCTGCTGCGTAACGATCCAGTGTGCTTCAATCTTAGTCTGGCTAGGGCATGCCATCCAATAAGTACCTAGTAGTAGTTACCTATGCATAATTATCTCCGCTTCCTTGCCACAAAAATGTACAATTCTGGTAAGTATATTAGATAGTTATTTCAGTCCAAATGATTTAGTCTTAATACCCTAAGCTAAAATTATATCCATCGCTTTCTATTACCTACATAAAGTGGACAGTAGAACTGATCTGTGCAATCAACTTGTTTCTACTCTTAAGGCGTCCACATGTTTATAGTACCTTTAAAAGCATTGCTCTCGACCACTACTTATTATAATATTCTACTGAAAATGTTACAGACGTGGAACTTTAATTCCGGATTGAATTTGAGGACCCTGACGATTGAGTACATGATGGAGGTCACCGGTGTGTTCTGGGTTGAAGGGCGGTATGTGCATTAATTGTAGCCAGAATTTAGCTATTCCTATGCAGTTTAAGGAATGGAGTGGAGGATACGAATCCTGGTTCTCCAGATCCAGATTAAGCCAAGGCCAAAATCAAGCCACACGGTTTCCAGTCTACGATTCTTTGCGCGGTTGCTCACATTGACACCTCAAAATAAAATGGCGAAAACTGGACCTGTTTGAGAAGTGGGGGAGAACTTGAGGGTGTTACTTTGATTACAGGAACTGAATGGCCACCCACAAAAGAAGAAATGTATCTTACTTGTGCAGGATTATGGCCGTCGGGTGGAACCGTCACGTGACAGAGTTTGAAGACACGGGCACAGCCACGACGGGCAAGTCTTGGGAGACGAGACACAGCGAAGACATCCTGGCTGCGGCGGCGCGTATGCCACTATCGCTGGCCACTAGCTCTTATAATTCTGAGATGATACTGTGGAAGCTGGAGACTGGTCAACCCTACAGGTAGGCACCATTGTGCGAGACGACACATGTGATGCTGATAAGATGATGATTTCAGAAAACATCCGGTCGACAGATGATATTGATAATATAATTACGAAACTTAGTCCTAGTGGCTGTATGTTGATTACGTGCTATTGTTTGCATACAGAATGTTCTCGTGCTCGGAGCCGATGCTCCGAATCAAGATGCAGTTCAACAAGCGTGACATGAGTCGCGGCGCGAGCTCCGGCGCGAATGCAAAGCGCCATTCCTCGTCCGCGCACCGCCCCAAGTATTTATCTAGCAATTTCATAACTTGGCGACCACTTACCTACAATCATGTCTGATAATGAAAGGAAATAGAAGTATATTTTTCCTCCAAGGACAGAACGTAGACAGTTAAATAAGTAACTCCAACAGCAGCAAGTTCTATAGCTTTACTCTGGCTACCGTTAGTTGAGACGGGACTTAAGAGTCATAGTAGCGTCGAAGTCCAATAAGCAGTTACCAGACGGCATGCCAATCGGGGCACTCTGGGTCGGAGCAATCCGATTTGGTTTTCAATTTATGGCATGTAGTGAAACAGAAAAAGAATTAACCACCGTGATAGTGACTCTGGTGTATGTATAAAATGCCATCGTATAGGTTTCCGTATATGTATGGGTGGTCAGGTCACTGGTAATTAGTAAGTAATTGTTGGTAACGCAGCAGCGTGAGTGGACGCGGAGTGGACACTGCAGCTGCGGTCCAGAAGGCGCGCGCGCGCCGCGTGTCCACCGTCTCGCTCCCACAGCGCGCGCAGGCCATGCGCAAGCTCGCTGTTCACGCCATGGTGTTCCTCGAAACCCGGCCGTTGCACATGCACGTTGGTTAGCGCACCATCTTATCTACTGATCATCAATCATTAGAATAATCGGTTGTTGTTGGTGACGCAGTAGCACCACCAATATCAATCCAGTAGCTTCAGTTGGCAGAAAGGGTAGTTGTTGGATTTACCAACAGTAGTATTAGTATCGGTCTCGCTCCCGCAGCACGATCAGTCGATCATGCTATGTGGTGTGCCGTGTACGCCATGGTGTTTCTCCCAGCCTGGCCACTGTACATGCATGTCGGTTAGTGCCCGCAAATAATCCACTAGCACCAGTGGTTAGCATTAGCACAACTGTAATTGTTAGACATGTTGGAAATACACATCTGACATCACACGTTGCACATGCGTAATTTATGTCAGGACTGTAGTTTTCGCTATTTCCGTACACAATCCTGATATCTATCGTGCCTTGGGTAGTCGGAATTTACGGTTAGAATATACGCAAAAGACCAAAGCAAGTAAATAGCGTTATGCAGAAGTATAAATATCATCAAACACATTCTTCAAAAAAAACCCGTGTGTTTGGCAATACACGACTGTTCTATTTTCAGCATCAATGATGTTGTCCCTCGAGAACGGTATGGTGCAGGCGTGGTCAGACCACTCGGCCGGCGGGTTCCAGGGCTCTTTCCAGGCAGTCCATACAGCTGGTGACTATGTGTCAGCACTGGCTACTGACGTGCAGAATAACTATCTGTTCACCGGCACCACGGTGGGATACATCAAGACTTGGCTGATGACGAATTATCTTACCAATGTGAAGGTTGGTTACGAATACCTAGTACTTATTATTTTAGCTACTGTTTTATTTCGCAGGGCCTTGCATGTTCACTAAAGTGCGGAAGAATATATGTAGGTAGAATCAAGATTCAGTAGAACGCGTAAGCTTTTATCTCGTTCACTACTTACATCGTATGTCGTAGTAGGTGCAGGGATCGGAAACCGGTTTTTTTTTTATGGGAACGAAAACGTTATTTTTTTGTTCATTGTTAATTATTTCATTTCTAATTGGGCAATCTAATAATACGCAGTCGTTACCTCAAAACACAACTGAGTCCTACATATGAAGTACCTATAAAATAGTTCGAGATGTGGTTATTTCTATAGTTAGGTTTTTGCAAAAAACCGGTTCCGATCCCTGAGTAGGTGTCGGTATTATACTTACACAATCTGTAGCGAAAATTCTGCGTCGTGGATTATCTCAATCCTCACGATCTGATCCTTATGAAACTGTTAACCACTCGCTTGCTTCTGGCGACAAGAGATGCCAACTTTGCAGTCTTCGCACACCCCCAAATCGATTGTGGATCTTTTTATATCAAGTTACATTTAAAAAACAAAACTGAAATCAAATGAACTGAGCACGTGGATCTTTTGTGCACCTAACCCTGGAACATTTGCTATTAATATCCCAGGTGCAAGTGAGCATGCCCGCCCTCCGCCTCCAGTTCCCGTTCCTATGGCGCGACCGCCTCGAGGGCCGCGCCAAGCGCTGCGTGCGCGACCAGCCTCTGCCCTTGCTGCTCAACAGCTACCGCGGCCACGTGCGATGCGTCACCACGCTCGCCTACATCGACGAGTACAAGCTGCTGCTCAGGTACTTCCATTTCCTGCAGCCAATCAGTGCGTGCCTAAATGCCGGCTGTACACATTGGGCCAACGTTGGCGCGTGAGCGGAAGCAGATGTGAACGAAAGAGATCGAGTTATAGCCCTCTCCCTCTAACGCATAGCTGCCTTCTGCTCACGCGCCAACGTTGGCCCAGTGTGTACAGCAGGCAAAAGATCCTGGTTACCCAGCTATGAAAGCATCAAAAGCCATGAAGTTTTACCTACTTTTAACGACGCAACGTAATCCTCTATGACAGTGTTTTTCAAACTGTGGGTCGCGACCCCCAGGGGGGCCGCGAAGCCTTTTAAAGGGGGTCGCGGCTGCTCATATTTTTAACCCCCGACGCAAAGAGAGGGGTGTTATAAGTTTAACGTGTCTGTGTGTAAGTTTAAAGATTGAAATACACTGCTCTATGAAACAGACCGCAGCCAGCTATGGTACTTAGTGACCAATTTTAATCTTATAGTGGCATTCAGTTTATATTGGTTTATACCGGGTTCTGACATATTTTCCGTTTTACAGCGGCAGTTCAGACTACAGCGTCCGAGTGTGGCGGCTCTCCGGCGAATACCTGCAGACCCTGGGCTCCTTCCAGCCATGGAACCTGGACGTGACCGCCGTCCCGCCTGACGTGAAGAAAGTGGCTAGTTTCACCACCATGAAGGTGAGCCTGAGAACTCGTAGAAACAAAAAAACCCAAAGTGCCCAGTTTTAATAGGTACTTTAATACATGAACATTTTCGTCGTTTCGTAAAGAACGCCTAACGGACCCTGCGTGTGTCCGCTCCAGGCTGGAACACCGTGTAGGCGCACGGACGGGGCTGCACAACCCAATAATACACCTGTCTCTTATAGCTTGGTACCCGATCTTGCAGTCAATCAAGCAGGATCTTGTGTGGAGCTGTTGCCATTGTGTCAAATTAGATAATACTGTGGAGTCTAGAATCATGTAATGTAGCTACCTACATTTGGATTGGATGGATACTGTGTGACACAAAAGTTCGTCATTTCTGAACACAGACATTGACCACTGTCTCCACGTCCAGGTGTTCCGCAGCGGCTACGTCTCCCGCTACGTGCCGGGGCAGATAGAAATCGACAAGTTGCGCGACATCACGGAGCGCGAGCTGCGCGCGGGCACGTTCGGCGCGCCGTGCGAGGAGCCGTTGCTCGGAAACCACTTTAAGCTGCCGCGCCGCCCGGACACGCAAGACAGGATAGTGCTCGACGACTCGCTGCAGACGGTTAGTGATTATGAATGCAGTTCTTTCCACGTGCAGCGCAGTCTCGCCTGTCGATCCTTCTGGACGACTCTTTGCAGGACAGGTCTAAGGCGCAGGACAGGATAGTTCTTGATGTCTGGCTTCAGAGGTTAGCAAAGTTATTATAAGTATTTAAAAATTATATAGGCGCGGGCGGTACAATAGAATCGCGAGCGAGGGATTCTAATGCCCAAGACGGAAATAATGTTGCTACCGAGTGACAAGTTTTCACAACTTCTGTGAAGTAAATTTAAATTCCTCATTTGAGGGCAATTAACAATGACTCTTTCTGAATGCGAAAACACTTTTTTCTTTCCACCTGCAGCGCAGTTTCGCCTCTTAGTGTTTCAGATTATGATTCAGTGCATGAATTCAGACTGCGTGAGTGAGAAACACAAGTCTGATGACGGTTTCTGTTCGGGCCATATAAAAATAAAACAAGCAAATGTATTGCTATCCCACTCCAACCCACTCTTGGTGCTTGTTGTATCGGACACAGATGCTGTTTTTTAGACCCTTTAAGAATGTATGCATTTCTTTTTGAAGAACCTCATACATATATAAACTGTTTTTTTACTTCTTACTTCCTTTGTAGGTAGGTATAGGTGCATCGGCATAGCCTCTCGGGAAAACCTCGGCCGGGAGCTCATTCCACAACCAGAGCGCCGAGCGTCCGAGGGAGGAAATATCTCTGAAACCGTACGGTACGCGACCATTTAGGTTCCAGGGTGTGAGGATGAATGCACTGCCGACGGCGAGCGGTAAGGTGGTAGGAAGCAGCCGTAGGCATCATCATCGAACAGTTCTTCGGTGCATTATGAGTGATCATGTTTATGAATGATGAGTGAAACCTCTCCAGATCCCGTTGTACGCGCACCTGCGCATGGCATCGAGTTTGCCGGTGCGGCGGCCGCGCACGCCCGAGCTGGTGCGCGCCACGCGCCTGCGCCGCGCCGCCGCGGCCGGCAGGAAGACGCACTTCGGCTCCACCTCCAACATGGACGACCCGCCCGCGAGGGGGAGCATTGACAAGCGCGCGGACACGTGAGGCCGGAATGCAAGATAACCTACAAGATTAAACTTTAATCTGTCTAAATCAATTTTTTTTATGTCTTACTTGCTTTGTAGGTAGGTATATGCATCGCCATAGTTCCCCGGCGAGCACGGCAGTCCGCTGCTTGATTCCGGCACGTATGGACAGTTGCAGGCTGCACGACGTAGGTAGGTACTTCGTTTGTTTTAAACGCCTAATAAGGGTGTATGGGTTGCATCAAATTGTCTGTAGGTAATCGTAAGCGGTGTTCGTTAACATCTGAACGTATAGAAAGTTTAAGCCTTGTAGATGGCCTTTTCAATAAATTGTGCACTTACCCAATTAGAGTGAGTCGTTAAACAAAAAATTACTCGGTGACTTTATGTAATATGTACGAGGGTCAAACTGAAAGTTCTTAGAAAATCAAAAACTGAGCAATCAAGCAACTTATTACTTTTATTATATCTTTTCAAAATAGCCTCCCTTCACATCAATACATCGCTGCATTCGATAGAACCACTGAGAAAAGCACTTTGCCCACTCGTCCTTAGGGGTCTCTTCGACGGCCTTTTGAAACGCAGCCACTGCTTCGTCGGCGTCCATAAAACGTTTTCCTCGATGTTTTTCTTTAATTTTTGGGAATAAATAAAAATCACAAGGTGCAAGGTCGGGGCTATAAGGTGGGTGACCCAGTAATTCCACGTTTGCCGTCGCCAAATAGTCGATCGTTTGCTTGGCGGTGTGCGATGAGGCGTTGTCGTGGTGAAGCAGGATCCTACTGCGAGGCCGTTTTTCTCGAACTTTTTCCAAGACAAGTGGTAAACAATTGTTAGTGTACCACTTCGCAGTAACTGTTTTTTGATCCTCTAAAATAATTGTTGCGTAATGACCAGTCCTTCCGAAGAACGAGGCCACCATCTTTTTTCCCACACTTCGACCTCTCTTCACTTTAGTAGGCAACTCCTCGGAAGGAAACACCCACTCAGCAGACTGTCTTTTAGTTTCAGGATCATAACAGTAAATCCAGCTTTCGTCACCCGTAACTACGTCGAACACAGCATTTGAGTTACCTCCGTTGAATCTTTGACCCATTTCACGGCACCAATCAACACGACGGACTTTTTGGGCTTCTGTCAAATTATGAGGTATCCACCGGGCACAAAGCTTCCTCACCGCTAAATGTTCATGGAGGATTTTGTGGACTTGACTCATACCAATGGCTAAGCTTGTACGAATCTGCTGATAGGTTACTCTTTTGTCAGTCTCTATCATACGCCGCACAACACTGATGTTATCTTCAGTAGTCGCCGTAGAAGGCCGGCCCTCACGCAGATCATCAGTGAGATTAGGGCGGCCACGTTTAAATTCATTAAACCAGTTGTAAATAGTAGCACGAGATGGGGCTTCATCGTGAAAGGCCAATCGAAGTCTATCATAACTTTCTTGTTGACTTAAATTACATCGAAAGTCGTAAAAAATCATAGCTCGAAAATTTTCTCGCGTTAAATTCATGCTCACGTAGTACACACAATTTTCAATTAGCCGCCAAATCGTAAAACATATGACAATCGAGTGGAATTCGTACACAAAATTATTAAGAAAGAGTTCCATTTTCAAATTTTGAACTTATTTTTTTATTATATTTATTATAAGTGGCCAGTTCTAAAGACTTTCAGTGTCGCCCTCGTATGCTTAATTTTCGTCACAAAATACGCAAAAACAATTCACGCTAAATTGGGTAAATAGTGTAAATACACATGTTTTTGAAATGTTTTTTTTTTGCCTAAAAATGTTTTATTTGTACATAGGTAGTGCCACGAGAGTTGAGGTGAGTGATTACACACACAGTACCTACTAATTGGAAAAAAAAGGGAATGTAAGTGTCCATAAAAAACTTAAATCGTAGATTGTATGACAAAAGTCTAAAATAAGCCATATTACCACGAGACGGTTATTTTCCCGAACGACTACTTACTTACTCCTCTGGCGCAGCGACCCAAAGTGGGTCTTGGCCTCCAACACGACGGCTCGCCACTGATCCCGGTCCTGTGTAGTTTCCCGCCAGTCGCCCACTTGGAGCTCGCGCAGATCCGCATTCACCACATCCGCCCATCGATATCTAGCCCGACCGACCGGGCGGCGTCCTGTCGGTTTTCCCGAACGAAGTGAGGGGAAATTGTTAGAGGGGTAATATGGCTGTTAGACCAGAGTTAATACACTCTACTTTTCACTTCGACTACGAGAAAATAGTAGAAACAAATATTATCCATCCACAATCAATAATAAATTCCACAGCGAAAAGATTGTTCAATTTGGCGGCATGATTTTTTTAATAAACTGTTTGACACAGATACAAAATATTGACACCACGAATAAACGCTACTTACCGTATATAGCCCGGGTCCAAACGGCCGAGCGCGGCGGACAGCATACGCTGCATAAGATAAAGCGAGATAGACATCAGTCTATCCCGCTCAATCTAATAGCTTATGTCATGTTTGCAGTCCACCCCGCTTGAACGTTTGGACGAGGCTATAAACGGCCAAAAGCGTTTTTTTTAATGATTGTGAATTCGGGAATAAAAAACGCCTAATATTTGAAATTTATTATGTTTCCTGATTGGTTGATTTTAATATATAGCTGTATTCTGATTAGTTGATAGCAAATACAAATGTTTTTTTAAACAGTTGTGATTGGTGGAAGCCTAATATGACACACTTTTCGAGCATGTGAAATGAAAAATATTTCTTTAGGTACTTATAAAAAACAGCGAAAAAAAGACTTTTATAAACTATGGTCACTTGGTATATTTCATCTGCAGACGTGCAGTAAAGCTAGCTATCGGTACGAAAAGAAAAAACCGGCCAAGTGCGAGTCGGACTCGCGCACGTACTCCGTACCATTATCTATAAAAACGACAAAAAAATCACGTTGGTTGTATGGGAGCCCCGCTCCGACTCGCACTTGGCCGGTTTTTTAGTATTTGTTGTTATAGCGGCAACAGAAATAGGGTCAGTTCGGGTAAGTGCGCCACAGGGTAAAGTGCGCCCCCGGGGTAAGTGCTGATCTGATGTTGATTTATATTATGACTGAATGATGAATTATTCATATTCATATTCATTTATTCGTAATTGTTAATATTACATGTCAGTGTTTATTAATTAGGCGCACTTTACCTGGTGGCGGGCGCACTTACCTGGTGGCGGGCGCACTTACCCGAACTGACCTTACATCATCTGTGAAAATTTCTACTGTCTAACTATCACGGTTCATACGATACAGCCTGGTGACAGGCTTAGTAATATACCTAATAAGGTCCCGTTTTTACACTTTGGGTACGGAACCCTGTGTGCGTGACCTCAACTCTAGTGGCACTAGTTACCTATTATACAGCTCGTATCATATAAAGTCGCCGTCAGTGGAGTTTGGTAACTATGTAAACAAACCGCCATAGTGAAAGACAATTTCACTATGGCGGTTTGTTTACATAGTCAGCAAATTCTATTGACGGCCACTTTAGTTAGTAGGTAGCAGCCAAATATACCGTAAGACATCCTTAGGTACTCTATACCTATTGGATATGTACGTCTGTACACGTGTTTGTCTATCTTTTTGTTCCTGATCTCAACTCAATTGCTCAAAGGTTAACTGGAAGAGATCCCTTACAGGGATAAGTTCGCCTTTGTTCGCTTTGTGATTGCCAAGTCACAAAATTATATTTAGCAAGCAAATAAAGATTAATAAGAATGCCTGAGACTTGGCTCTACGAAATATCTCACAACTTTTTACGGTGGAAGAGTTTCGAGACTTGGCCTCTTTTTTACATGGTATGTTTTTTTATGGGATCTCACTTCTTTTTGTCGGTTAAGTGTTATCCATACATATACAAACTATGAATGCAGGCCCATTCTTGCTTTTGAATTTTCCCATTCACTACAAATGTAACTTTGTAATGTAAATGTAAAATTGTAATACACATACAGTTGGTGTATATAGAAAACTGGGTTGAAATTGCAATTTTTTATAGTTTTCCCTTTATGTGGCCATTAAACCCTAACTCTGTACCAAATTTCAGCTCTCTGAGTTTATGGGACGTACTAGTTCTATTTTGATGATCATGAGTGAGTGATTGTCATAAATGCGAAACTTTGCTTTTGCTTAACTTCGGAACTAAATGACCTACATACAGACTTGGAATTTTGGATTTTAAGTATGCGATTATAGCTTACTGGATGACGAAAATTTCTGCGTTCTGGCCTTATCCAGAGGTTCTCAAATAGGGGCCTGAAAATGCGGCGAAATGGTTCCAGTAAAGGATGGTACGGCAGTGTTTGCTTCGGGCTCGACTTGGCGGGGGCACTCCCGTGCCCCCAGATATTAGTTAATATCATGTCGCGTAGTGCTCTGTTTTGTTATATATAATTAAATTAAATTTACACCAATTTAAATCTATTTGTTTCATTACCTGTTCATTTCAAAATACCCAGAGGAAGTATATCTATCAATTATATCATGCATGGAACAAAATCTAAAATACACCGCCAAGATCAGAAAATAATTCTAAAATTATTTAGCTACATTAAATGCGTTTGCGAACGCGAGGCGAAAACGAACTTCCTTCTTCTCCATCTCTGTCGCACTTGCGGGTTCGAGCGACAGAGAGAGATACACGAACGAAGTTCGCTTTCTTTTCGCGGTAGCCCCTCAGGGCAGGGTTGATAGGTCAATGAACTCCAAGGGCAGGGTGCCTTTCCGGTACGTAACTACATAGTTACAGTACGGTTGTAACAATACAGTAATTAAACGCAAGAGGTTAAATAATCACAAAGTTATGTGTCCAAAGTTTTAAGAGGACGTATGTTCTGTCCGTTTTCCGCAAAACGTACCTTCATATGAAGCGATTGTTATTTTCTATGACGCTCGCGGATTGTGACGTCACTATCTTAAAACGGTTGTAGCTTCGTGATTCTTTGAGATATCTAAATGGGAGTTTTGTCACTAGGCATATTTTTTGCCTTCTTTGAGTCTACACCCGTATTACATATGTTCTTAAACCTTTGTTGAGCTTTTTGAGGCCGTGAAATTTGAGCCGCGAATCTATCTTCGACAAAAGGGACGCATTTATGCTACTTGTGTACTGTGATTTTTGAGTAAGTATCCTTAATCAAGATTTAATTGAGACATCGGTAAATATACTTAAATGAAATTGTGGCGTTCCTAGAAGCAGCAAAAATTACGTGGGAGCTCAAAAACCGATGGCGGTTTTTAAATAAAGCGCAAGAGGCAACCACACCAGACTTCAATAAGACACACAAAAGGGCAATTCCGCAGTCCGCGAAAATCTATCGATCCCCTTGTCCCTTGTTATGATGCAGTTAATTGCAGTTCATAAATAAGTTGGCGTGCGCTGGAACGAATATTTCCAAGGCAACAGAGGGGTCGCCACTGCGGCTGCGCCACGGAACTCGCAGGGGTGCAATGAACTCTAGGGGTGACATCGTTTCACCCTCGACGCAAATCTAGTGGCTTAAAACTGGGTGTTCCAATTTTGTTTAAACAGAACCCTCGCTTGCTACTGATTCCTACGAGGGTTAGTGTTCATTCACCTAGATTTAAAACAAGTTGGGAGCTTTTTGAATCTTTTGTGAAAAATCAATACATTCTTTTTAACATCGGATTACGCCGGCCGTGAGCGCGCTCAATTTTCTTGCGATTGATATCGAAGTAGGTGTAAAGGTAGAAATGAAACATTTTTTATATTATTGCTAATGTCAATATTTTAATGTCTATATAATATATTACCTACATCAGATTACATTCGTTGACATTATTCCAAAATTAAATGTAAGCAAGTCCACATGTTTGTATTTCCTCATACATTTATCGGCGATTTGTACTTTGTCTTAAATAACTCTAGAACTACATCCTAGGCCAAACCCTTACGATACCCAAACCTGCCCGAGGTACGACTGCCGAGCCTGTCGCGTCAGAGACGCCGCAGCCTCAGCAGCTCATTAAAACAAAAAATAATAATAAACAAAATTGATAAGGTGGTTAAATATACATAAGACGCTTAAAAAAACGAAAAGTTAGTTGTTAAATTAAATTAATCTAAACACAAACAAAAATCTAAACACAAAGTATGAATGGAGAACAAAACTATAAATGGGTCAGGTGTATTGGCGGTATAGAACAGTGACGGCATGATTCGAGGATTCCGTACCAGTTGTAGGAGCGGCGGCGCTCAGTTCGAGAGTCATTTACTGGAAAGTCTCGGGAGCGGCCGAGCGCCAGGCGCCCAGCACTGCTCCCGGCGCGAAGGCCCATGTTGAGGCCGACGTCGAGGGCTTCCAAAACATACACTTTGTTAGAAAGCGGAACATCTATTCCGAAGTTGTACATTTGCATGGGAAGCCAAAAATCATTGTCATTGAAACCAAGTTCGCGTAGCTTTTGGCGACGCGAATATTTACTCACGATACTTAAGTTTTCATAAAGGTACGGAACCCTAATTTTATGAGCAATATTCTTATATTAATCGGTTGCTTCTTCATCCAAGCCGGGGACGACACAATATACATTAAATTACAATCGAGTAATAAATGGATGCCCTAACTCTTAAACGCGTGACAATTTAATTATATCTAGCTGGCCAGTCGACGGCAAAACTGTTTAGTGTTATCGTAACGTCTTAACTACATAGCCTATTCTAGTGCCTGCCAGAAAAGGCAACCGCATTTTGTTATCGACTGTACAACTTGGATAACTTTAAACAAGACAATCGAATTACCATCTACGAAATCGACGCATGAAAAATTTTTAACATTTCCGCTGTAGAGCAAAGAAATGAAGAGGTACATTTTAACCTGACTAGTTCCATACACATTTGCATTCCGTTGTGTTATATGTGTCGCAGGGAAATGGCCAAAACAGAGATTTGAACAAATATCTAAGCCAAGGGATATGACCAAATCACGCAGGATGTTAAAATGGCGAATCCATTTTATCATTTGCCTTGAAAAATTCAGTCATTTGATGAAATCCCTGAATCTGTTTAGTGAAATTATGAAATCAGCCAAAAAAGACAACTCGTTTTTTCATTTCAGAAGATTTGTTTAGTGATTTGATACAATCCCTGAAACACGTCAGCGTGTTGACGAAACGAACTCACAAAGTCAACTCGTTTCATCATTTCACTAGACATGTTTAGTGATATGATAAAGTCTCTACAGTAACATGGTATACTTAGGTGATTTGACCAAATCTCTGAACTTGTTCAACGTTACTCTACAATAAGTTTTATCAAATCTCTCACATGATTTAGTGAAGTGAAGATAAACTAAAATGTCAAAAGTAGGTATTAATATTGTTTCTTCAATCAGCTTTTTTAATCGAATACAAGAATAGGTAGTTGTATCGGAATATAATAATACTAACGGGATTGAAAATAAGAAAAAATAATAAATACACAAATAAGAAAATAATAATAAAAAATCAAAGCTACTAGTGCCTAACACTTTTTTAATTCAATTTTTATTTAGAATTATTATTTTATTTATTATTCACTCGTATGGCGATCTGTAGATTAGGCGAATATCCATGGCATATTTTTATTATAGGAGCGCTTATCTTACCGAAAGTGTTTGAATTATTTGTTAGAACATGTTCTCCATTTGTGGCATCTAGAATTAGACATTAGATATTTTTTTTACAAGCACATCTATTTGTTTTGCATTGAACTTAATACTTTTCACAGGAACACTTCATGTACCCGTGTCCTCCAAATACAGATAACTAAGCTGCAATTTCTCGTAGATTGTACTTCGTAGAGGGAAGTGTTGCGGTAAATAAAGTTGTGGCTAGGCGCTTGTAACTTTCTTTTTTTTGTAATTCTTTACTTATTTTGCTATTTGCTAGATTATATGTTCGATCCCGATAAAATGATTATATTCCGGTTTACAACCACTTATATAAAAAAACTGATTTAAGAAACAACTGTAATACCTACTTTTGACATTTTGTTTTACCATCCCCTAAATCATACGAGAGATTTGATAAAACTTAATTGTAGAATAAATCTGAAAAAGTTCAGAGTTTGATCAAATCACCTGTAGGTACCCCTTACAGCAGAGACTTTATCATATCACTAAACGAGTCTAGTGAAATGATAAAACGAGTTGACTTTGCGAGTTCGTTTTCTCAACTCACTGACGTTTTTCAGGGATTTTATCAAATCACTAAACAAATCTGGTGAAATGAAATAACGAGTTGCCTTTTTTGGCTGATTTCGTCATTTCACTAAACAGATTTAGGGATTTGATCAAATGACTGATTTATTCTAGGCAAATGATAAAATGGATTCGCCATTTTAACATCCTGCGTGATTTGGTGAATCTCTGTTTTGGCCATTTCCCTGCGACATATGCATATTTACGGGAGGCGTGCTTCCGCGAGGACCAGAGACGGGGACACCAGGGCGCGCGTCGGCTTCGGCGTCGGCGGCCCGGCGCGGAGGCTGCCGAACTTGGCCCGCATTATAATATACAAACTTACGATAACCAAACACCACACCAACATAATTTGAACTCAAAATCCTAAGCAACTACATTTAAATTTAAATTAGAGAACACAGTTTTATTTAAACACTAAATATAATAATTTATGTTGCGCAAAATTATAGCTGACTAGTTCCGTGTAGTTAAGTACTTTAAATAAATAATTATTTACCTTAATGAAACATTTATACTTATTAGAATAAGAAATTAAACAAAATACTTATTCAAAATGCATTCATTATCCTTTCTAGACGATTTATTTAAGAAATTCTCACCTCTTTAGTTCTTCTTTTTACGTTACCTGATATGCATTTAAGTTATCTATGAGTAACAACTATGAAGTTACGGATCTACTAGACACGAACGGGAACGACACAAATCTTGCGGTAGGTAGGTCCATCTTTACATCTTTACTCAGTTTACAGAACTAATTTTGAACTTACACTAAGTAATATTCAATACATTAATATTATAACATCAAATGAAATCTATTACATGTCTATTACGATTACGATAATAAATTATGTTTATAATGAAATATAAAATTACTTAAGTAAATGTAATAATAAATAGTATTTATAATGATTATTTAATTAAATGAATTAGAGAGACAATATCATAGTTCATGTTGATGCCTGAGAGCTGAGTTTTGTGCGAGTCCAAAGGTAGCAAATGGGCACATCGGAGTATTGCTTAAATATTCACTATACCTATACGGTCTCGGTCGGGAGCGACCCGCCATCGCCATCCCGCCGCCATCGCCAATGCTGCGGCCCAACTGCCCCTTCCAACTGCATCTCGAGTCAGGCATTGCCTCTACCGTATGAAACGGTTCGTCGTTACTTCAAATCGACATTCACTACATATATATGTGCGCACAAGTCTGATACATTTATTAGACACATACAAAATTTAGTTCAATAAAATGTTGATCAATAATTACAAAGGTTTGTCATGGTCCTTCAACTTCATAATTTCGATTGAGATTACTTTTTAGGATAGTCAATAGTATTTTAAACCAAATCTTAAATAAAATCTATCCACGAATTCCACCACATTATCAAGAATTATACATAATAATAATAGTAGAGGGTATAGTTATAATAAATATATGATTGAATAATAATATCAGTAACACTATGTTTTTAAATGATTTTGTGCATTTGAGTGTAGCTCAAAGTGAAACAATCGACCACCGTAATGTAATAATCATTGTCTTCATTCAATCACTTGTGGATGAGAGATGAGGGTCCTTACTTGTAAAACTTTCGGAAACATGTACATATTTAATGGAAGAAGTAGAGTGCTATTTTACACTTTATTACTGTGAATTCACTTACTTCAAAGATGTGTACATTACTTTATCAGTCATAGTTGTATGTTATTACTATTAAACTTTGACATCTTTGGTAGTCCACAAAATAAACTGTATTAAAGATTAAAACAGTATCATTTGTTATTGCAGCTATTTGAGTTTTTATAGACATTTGTAGGTAAGTAAATATAATTGCACCTGGCACTTTCATATACATAAATAATAAACCTTTATTTACTTTTACTTATAGTAAAAAGTTTCATATTGCACTGTCAATCCATAATAAAATATTGCAAGAATTTAGAAAATTCTGCCAGCAAGTTTGTTCCAGTAACATGTAAATAATATCACCAGAACTTGTATAATGTAAACTTCACCCAAGTTCATAAAACATATCTAATACATGCACTGGTTCAGCCTGGTGTGCAACTTGGCTTAGCACACTTCCATGCATATTTTACCATACTTAATGAATATGCAAATTGGGCTTAGAGCAGATGTAGAAAATCCGTTATTATAGTTTAGGTAGGTAACATTCATATCTACGAATATGATTTAATCAGAGTCATTAAAATCGGCCCAGCACAAAAACCTACCTAGTTAAGGGCCAAATATAAATGACCTTTGAATGTATAAGTATTGCTTGGTAACATGACGCTCGAAATTGCTATTACTATTGGTGTTCCATCCTTGTTGGGTATAGAAGGCAAGTATTCGATTTGGGACTTTTATCAATATATTGCTAGTTTACTCATTAAGTTTTAATACAAACAGGATTTAAATATTTCCTGATCTCAGCAGACTATACACACACTTGGACATCATAAGTGACACAGTGTTACACCTAGCACTGCCTAGCTTACATTAAAAAGTTTAAATATGAATTTTAGTGATACATTAGATTTAACATTAAAATTGCTTGAGATAGAACCATTAGTCTATATCAGTTACCTGATTGAATCAAGAGTAAATGACGGACAAGTCGTCAGAAATATCTGTCCATTATAAAAAGGATATCTTATTAGAAAAATTAAACAAATATGGGATTGATATTACAGTCTCACTGTTTTATAGTTTAAGAAACTGTTCATAGGTATTAAAAATTGATGCATATTCATGAAACGTTCCAGGAATGGGCTAGACCTAGGGAACACATTCCTATTTCCCATAGCAACAGACATTTAGTCAAAGACTTGTCTATTTAAACACTTGTTAAGCTACAAGAAGCCGGCCCATTCAAGGAAGGTTCCTTTGTACTTGTTATTCACACTGACTAAAAAAAAAATCTCATGTCACTGTCACCTATGTCATACTAAAATGAATCAATCTTTCGTGATGTCCATGACGGTAATGATCAACATTTTTGTATTAGCTACAATTTATTGACTAGACTTTGCAGAGCTTAAGATTTACTCTTGTTCGTTTTGAAGCTGACCTGGAGTACCTGGCCATTCAACGAGTAGCCGTTGAGCGACTGGATGGCCACCACCGCCTCGTCGTAGTTGGTCATGGTGACAAACCCATAGCCTTTGCACTTGTTGGTAGTGGGATCCCTTATTATTTTAACACTCTGGACGGCACCAAACGGGCCAAAGAGCTGCCACAGGACACTCTCCTCCGTGTCAGCCCCAATATTGTAGACAAAAATGCACCAACCTGAGCCTCCTAGAGCGTTACCTTGGATCAGCGGGTCGGCTAGAGGTGAAAATCTCTGCAGGCCTTTGTTGATGGCCAGCAGGGCCTTGCCGGCGGGCCCCACGAAGCGGCGGGTGGATGTCGGCGCCAGGTACGCGGCCAGCGGCGCCAGGGCCTTGTTCTGGTTGCTGGGGTTGTTGGCACACTTCACGGTCATGGGCCCCGTGCCCCCGGGCGGCACGGTGCCGTTGAGCTCGCGGATGGCAGCCTCAGCCTCGCAACGCTGGTCGTAGCGGATGAAGGCGACGCCACGCGAGGGCCCCTGGATGGTCTCGCCGTCGCCGCCGCCCTGCAGCAGGTGGCCCACGTTCACGTTCTCGTGCAGGATGCGCGAGCTGATGATGGAGCCATACGGCCCGAACAGCTTCTCCAACTCCTGCTGCGTCATGTGCTTGGGCAGGCCGGACACGTAAAGATTCGCGCCTTTGATCGCGTCGGAGCTCGGCCGTGCGTACGACACCTTTATGATCTTGTTCTGTAATCGAAGCCCGTTCAGTGTGTTGACTGCTTTCTCTGCGTCTTCCGTCTTGTGGTAGTTAACAAACGCGTACCCGAGACTTTGTCCGTTCAGGATGTGGTCTGGGAACACGGTCACTTTGTCTCTAATCAACTTGCAACTTTCTACTTCGCCGACACTGGAGAATAGGGACCTGATCTCCTCCTGGGTCATCGTCTGTGGCAAGTAGTTCACTATCAGGTTGGTCTTCGACTCGTTATTGCTCGGTTGTACCTTGCTACCATTTTGCGTGGGTTGATTCGCGTTAACGGTGTCAAGTGAATTTGCCATCATCTTAACTAATTTATTTTTACAGATTTCCGGTGACACGAACTAGTCGCAGGACTAGATAGTTAATTAAATATGAACTAGATCATATATTCCTCGCTAGTTTTGTTAACACCACTTCGCGTTGGTTGAAAGCGTATGCAAGGAAAGAAAATCAATAAGATGCTGTCCACATTCGTACTTATCTTGCGTTCGGTGTTACGGCACCGACTCCGTTGAATCAAAATATAACGGGAAACACAAATGAACGTTAGTTTATTAGATCTTACGGAGGATACGAAAGCAAAGTGAAAAGGAAATCAACCAAAAATCTATGCGACGTGCGACCTATTCTCGTAAATTCATTTCTTTCACTTCACTTTCTTTTTAAAAGGTTGCCACATCGAAAAGTCTCTCTCCACCAAAACAATTTAGTTACATTGGAAAGTAGGCAATGAAATTTAAGAGGGAGCCACTGTCTTCGGAAAATTCTTATTAGTTTCCAACTAGTTACACGTTTGGTTCATATAGGATTTTGATTAAACAAATTAAAAAAAATAAGGCGTAGCTTATTGCCGCTTAGTTAGTGCCCATTAATATCTTACCTAAATTAAGGACTCGACTGAGAGCGTCACACTAAAAAATAATCCCATTCTTTGTTGCCTTAAAACGTTTGAGACCACTCATTGTTTGTAGATTTTGTTAGCATATTTCACAACTTGAAGAGGAATATTACTAAAATTCAGAAAAAACCTATTTTAAATAAAACCAACGTAATCCTTTGATCTTTTATAAATTACCCTAAGCAAAAGTGTATTTTAGGTGCTGGCAGCACTATACATTATAGCCAACATAACAACAGACAAAGATGACAACATGCAAAAATAATTCAAGAGCGTTTACACAGATTGCTATGACTTTAGAAGCAAGCCGAAATGTTAACTTCTTAAAATTTATGTAATTTTCTTGTTAATACAACTTTTAAATCAGCGCATAAACTTTGTCACATGTATTTTAATCTAAGTTTTGTTTTTATTTTATTTATAATGCCCATTCCATTTTTGCAATTATTCTCCTTAATTGCAAAAATGGAATGGGCATGAAGTACATATCATTGTCATTTGAATACATTTTGATGAATAATGTTTAATAATACTTTCTTAAGGATTGTATCCGAAAAATGGGATGGATGGCTCCTTGTATTTACAGATGCTTGAAAGCTGTCTAATGAAGGGTGTGTGGGTTCTGCTGTGTGGATCCCACAATACAAGATAGTGAGCGAATCTCTTGGGTGGTTCTGGCCTGGATCCCGAGTCATAGTAACATCGAGGGTAATGAGCAGGCAGACGCCTACGCCAAACAGGCAATAGAAATTGGTTGTCCCTCTCATTCAAGAAGTTATGGTCAAGATTTTCGTTTTTTTTTTTGTTTTTTTTTTTTCCTTACCTATCTTTCCAAGTTGGTCCCCGAAGGGGCCCTTAACTAATTACCTATAGCTAAATACAAATAAACGTGCAAGTCAAGATTTTCGTGCTTCCGCCAAAACCTTCCTGTTTGAACATAGGTCGGAGGAATGGGCTATTACACGCTTATCAAAGCCTATCATTATGGTGGTATTCAGCCGAATCTTCCTGTAAGACCATGGTTTTTTAAATTTCAGAAGGCTAACAAATTCGCCACTTCTATCATAATCCGGCTACGACTAGGTCACATCTGTTCACCGTCATTTCTTGCCAAAATTAGAGTTAGAGACCATTCTTTGTGCGAGTGTGGCCTGGATGAGGGCACTCCAGATCATATCTTTTTTAGCTGCCCAAATATTTCATTTTCCTTGTACAGTCGACAACACAGCTAAGTGACCATCGGAAATCTAATCTGACCTTAAGTGCATTGTAATAAGGTTCTAGGTTTTCACGGTATGGTTAGTTAGGTGTGTTGCTGTGTGTACGACTCTCTTCCTGATTTCGTTCAGCGCCCTGCTAACCTCAGTTACATCCTTACATTCGCTGACACCCCATTTGTATACATACTTGCGAAATTTATTAACAACTTTAATATCAGGCTCTAATCCTTCATCCATAGTTTTCCATCCGTAGGTCGCTCTGTAGTAATCATAAAAATAACCATGTGTTTGTTGTAGTTAGTTTTCGGTTTTAGTTCATTTTCGGCTCTTAATCTCTTGTAGCTTCCAACCTTGACGCTGGCTCAATTGTCCCTCTGGACAGCAGCCATTCACAACAAAAATTGAATTGAATAATGTTTGTGAGCACCAACTTATATCTAATTGGTTCCACTTCTGCAATTTGTTTGTAAAATTTACGCATTTTAGTGCCAATAACCTACCCAACTGTTGTCGGACAATCGTGGGCGTAGAAAGTAGTTGAAGATATTCACACTCGGCGGCGCTACCACGAAAATCGAATGTCGAAGTTCCTGTCGCTCGAGTACCATAAACCATAAGTGCGATAGAGACGGATACCTACGAACTTCGAGATTCGATTTTCGTAGTGAAAAAAGAAATCGATGTACGAAGTAGAGTTACTGTACTCTGTACACCGATTTCTTTTTTTTTATCACGACAACAACGCCGAACGCAAGATGGAGAGACAGATGTATATCCTCGGCATCCTCGGCTGTTTTCTATTCTATTTTTGCCCGCAGCGCCTACCTTTTTTATTATAGTTTCGTGTCATATCAAAGCTTTTGCCATGCCGAATTGATTTTATTTCCGACTTCTATAATAATTCTTGTGGTGCTAAAAAAACTGTTTTTAGTGTCACGGAATTAGGGTACTTACCCTTTGTCGGCACCTCTGCCTATTGATAACACGCAATCTAATTTGAAAGGAAAAGTGGTGAAAAACGATTTTTTATATTCATTTCATCAGTTGGTATTTCGGGTGCCAATCAATACTGTTAATAGTTAAAATAAATGCCATAAAAAACATTCCGTGTAAAAAATTCTCTAAATTCTTCCACCGTAAAAGGCTGTGAGAAATTTCGTAGGGCCAAGTCAGGCATTATTATTAATAAATTGTTATTATAATCTTTATTTGCTTGCTAAATAAAAACTTATCAATCTTTCGTGATGTTCAACAACTTTACTGCGTTTATTATTTTATGCATACCTAAAACTATGTACGTAGTATTGATTGCCGAGTAAGCAACATTTTGTTTTTGTTGTAAATTGTTGCTCTCTGTAATTCTGAGAAACCTAAGATATTGTTACCCAAAATTGGTAGAGTTAAAAGAATATTTTCTTCAAGATCCTCATTTCTAGTGCCATGATAAAGTTATAAAGTTTCATTGATTGCTCCACTAAAAATCAGCGCCACGGCTTGTCGTGGCAATTCCAAAAAACACAAATAGCATTATTGTGAACTATGGTGAACCAACTCTATGGTTTGGTTAACATGGATATTAGAGTGTTAGAAAACTTATATGTCAATTACTGATATATACAAATTGTCTTACGTATTTTTAGTATAAATAAAACTACATTAATATCAAATAATATATAGACTGCTTTATTCTTGTCACATATGGTGGTCGTCAAGATCCACAATAACACAAGTTCTCATCCTTGAACTTTACATGGTAGCAGAGCTTTCGATGTTGCAAGAATACCAAATGTAAGTACCCGTACAAAATGTCGAGTGCTAAAATAGACGCACTCACGAAAGACAACTATGATACATGGGTTATACAAGCAGAAGCCGTCCTAGTGATGAGGCAAAAACTTTGGAAATACGTTGAGACACCCTTGTCCTCGAACGCAACTGCCGACGAAGTTGATAAGGACAGATTAGCTAAATGTGAACTCGTCCTTATTATCGCTCCATCTGAGCTTAAGCAAATTAAAAACTGCAGCACTGCCAAAGAGGTTTGGGACAAACTAAAAATACTTATGCCAGTAAGGGACCTGCACGAAAGGCGTCTCTGCTAAAACAAGTGATCCTAACGAAACTAGAAGGACACGACGTACGCAGTCACCTAAACAAATTTATGGACACAGTGGACAAACTGGCTGACATGGACATAATAATAATAATAATAAATATTAGTGGACAATCTTACACAAATCGACCTAGTCCCATAGTAAGCTCAATAAGGCTTGTGTTATGGGTACTAGACGACGATATATTTAATAGATAGAAATACTTAAATACATAGAAAACATCCATGACTCAGAAACAAATATTCATGCTCATCACACAAATATTTGCCCTTACCGGGATTCGAACCCAGGACCTTCAGCTTCGTAGGCAGCGTCACTACCCACTAGATTAACCGGTCGTCATACATACCGGACATAATTATGATATGATGTTGTACAGTCTCTCTCCTGATTATGAGAACTTCAGAGTTGCTATTGAATCGCGCGACAGTCTTCCGTAGCCAGAAGTGTTTAAAACTAAAATAATAGAAGAATTTGAAGCACGTCATTATCAAAACATGACCAATACCGACGAACCTGAATCCTCAGCAGCTATACGCGTCCTGCCGAATTTGTAAACGAAGACGTAACATCTTCAAACGCAAGAATCACAAAGTATGTACAAACTGCTGGAAGAAAAACAACGAGAGTACTAAGAAACAAAACATTGACTCTCATCGGAACAATTTATGCTACACAGTGCCTTCTTACACGCAACAAGAAGCCTGAGAACAATATTCGGATCCTAGACAGCGGCTGCACATCACACATGAGTTATCGACGAGAGCTATTTAAAAATATCGAGAAAAAATCCAGAAAACTTAACTTCGCAACTGACGATTGCACTGCAGAGATTGAAGGAAAAGGTACAGTCTCTTTCATATCGAAAAATGGAGATGGTGAAGCTCTCACTCACCTGAAGGACACGCTGTACGTACCTAGTCTGTGCACTAACCTCCTATCAGTTAGCAAGATGACAGATGCAGGCTGTTCTGTCCTCTTTACAAAGAACAAAGCGACAGTCAGCAACCTTAAAGCTGGAATAACTCTCACTGCTCACAAAGAACAAGATGGTCTCTACCACATCAAACCAAGCAAGCATGAGTGCAACAACCTGGCCAATGATAAAGATGACATAGCTCCGACATCCACAAACAAAGCTGACTCGGTAAACATGAACATCTATGACTGGCACAGAAGACTTGGACACACGAACGCCAACGATTTGAAAATTGCACTCCAAAACCAAACTCTGGTCGGTTTGAACTTCGATGCATCAGAAGCATTACCTGAATGCGAAACCTGCATTCTTGCTATAATGCACCGAGTACCAGCTCCCCGTGAGAAAACAACAAAAAGTACATCTGAACTCATAGAACTCATTCACACCGACGTCTGTGGACCTATCCGAACGCCCACGTTAAGCGGAAATAAATACTTCGTCACCTTTACTGATGACTTCAGTCGCTACAGTCGAGTGTACATGCTGAAAATCAAGAGCGAAGTCTTAGATAAATTCAAAGAGTTCAAACAGATGGCAGAAACACACACAGGGAAGAAAATAAAAGCCTTACAATCGGATAATGGCACCGAATATATTAACAAAGAATTCGACGTTTACCTCAAACGCTGCGGGATACAACGAAGGCTTAGTGCGCCTTAAACACCGCACCAAAACGGAATAGCTGAAAGGAAAAACCGTACTCTGATCGAGAAAGCAAGAGACTTACTCATCGATGCGAAAGCACCTTTAAAATGCTGGGGCGAAGCTGTCATGACTGCAAACTACCTATCTAACAGGAGTCTGAACAGTGCCATCCAGAACAAAACGCCATTTGAAGCATGGGTTGGCAGAAAGCCGTGCATTAATCACCTTTATATCTTTGGCTCCAAAACGTTTGTTCTTATCAAAGGCACTAGTGGTAACAAATTCGCACCAAAAGCAATTCCTGGTATCTTTATTGGATACTCTGAAACCTCAAAAGCGTTCAAAATTTTACTACCTTCCAAAAATAAAGTGGTCACATAAAAAGATATCCGCGTGATGAAGTCAATGTTTTACGACGAAACACACAAACATAATATCACCGATCTCTTCAACGATGAACCTCCAAAACCTTTAAAAACGTCAAAACCTGAACGTAAATAAGTAACAATACACTTTGACGATATTGAAGATGGAGATGGCTCACCACTTGACAGCATTAGCGAAGCTGACAAAGAAAATCTCGACAACACGTTGCAAAATTTGGTCAACAGCACTGTAGATGTTGAACAAGCGGAACAACTGGAACATGTTAACAACGAAAGCGACTACGAGTCCCTTTCTAGTTCCAACCATGTCGATAATGACGAACCTGTCAATATTGATGCTGAGGAAACTACAACCAGATCTTTGAGAGACAGGTCAACAATCTCAGCTCCTAAGCGATATGACGATTTTATCATGGCAGCTGCTGAAGAGATAGAAAACCTGCATAAACCCAAAGAACCTGACACTTACAAAGAAGCGATGGAATCTCCTGACAAACACAAATGGCAGGAAGCCATGAAAGACGAGATGAAGTCATTAAAGGACAACTATAGCTGGGACCTGGTCGATCTACCTAAGGGACGCAAAGCCCTACCAAGCAAATGGGTGTACAGATTAAAAATGAACCCTGATGGTTCCGTCGAAAGGTACAAGGCCAGAATGGTCATTACCTAAGGATTATTCCCAGATACCAGGAGTGGACTATGACAGGACGTTCAGTCCAGTGGTTCGACTGAGCAGTGTGCGGTCTCAGTTCGACGTAACCACCGCCTTCCTTAACGGTGAAGTAAAGGAAGAAATTTACATGAAACAGCCCGAAGGCTATCGAGATGGGACGAAACGGGTCTGTAAGTTGAAAGCGCAGTCTGTATGGATTAAAGCACACAAACACTACGCTGCTGGAACAGATGCATCGCAGAGTTCCTGTTAAAATCTGGATTTAAATAGAGCGACGCAGATCCGTGTCTATTTGTCCGAACGAAAGATCGATCAAAAGTCATTGTGGCTCTCTACGCGGACGATGGGCTTGTAGCGCACAACTCGACAACAGCAGGCGAAGAGTTTTTGAATGAACTTAGAGGAAGATTCAAAATTACTACCAAACCTGCGTCGTACTTCCTTGGAATGGAAATAAACGTGCGAAATTCTAGCACCATATCCTTGTGCCAAAGGGCATACACAAAGAAAGTCCTAGAAAAATATGGAATGTCCAAGTGCAAACCAGCACCGTCACCCATCATTAAAGAAAATGAAACGGGAGTAGATGAAGGTATCAAGACGAACTTCCCTTACAGACAAGCTGTGGGTCCTTTGGCTTACCTATCAGTAGGTACGAGACCTGACATCTCATACGCTGTTGGAGTCGCATCCAGAAACCTAGCAGCATCTACTAAAGAGGACGTCATGCTTGTCAAGCGCGTCTTCCGCTATTTAAAAGGGACGTTTGATAAGGGCCTGACATTCTTAAAGAACTCACCGTCCCACTTGGTCTGCTACAGCGACGCAGATCATGGAGGAGACCAGACAACTGGAAGATCAACACCTGGGATAGTGTGCTTATTATCTGGTGGCACTATTAGCTGGAGAAGTCAGATACAACCAACAGTGTCGATATCTTCAACTGAAGCGGAGATAATAACAGCGAGTGAATCGGCACAGGAAATCTTATGGCTGAATCGATTACTCAATGATCTGACCAAGATAGAGAAACCTGCCTTGAACTTAAACAATACTAAGTCAGACGTTTATCTCGCAAACAACCCAAAGTACGAGTATAACAAGCGCACAAAACATAATATTAAACTGAAACACTTCTTCGTTCGGGAATGTGTCGCCAATGAAGAGTTTAATGTCAATCAAGTTCCGTCCGAGATTCAATTAGCCGACATGTTGACAAAGCCTCTGTTCGGGCCCAGACTACCATATTTAAGTTTCAGAATGGGACTGAAGATTTTTTTTTTTAAATTCTTAAAACTTCCGAGGATGTGAAGTATGGCGAACCAACTCTATGGTTTGGTTACCATGGATATTAGAGTGTTAGAAAACTTATATGTCAATTACTGATATATACAAATTGTCTTACGTATTTTGACTATAAATAAAACAACATTAACATGAAATATATACTGCTTTATTCTTGTCACATATGGTGATGGTCAAGATCCACAAAACACAAGTTCATATCTTTGACCTTTACAATTATAAAATACCTCTTTTGGTGTAACACGGAACCTTAAGAATTGATAAACATTTAATATGGTTCAATAGCTGCGCATTACGCTTTTGCCTGTATAATAGCATCATAAAAGCAGGAACAGAACGGATACTACTGTTACGCGAACGGCGTAAGTGCAGATGTCAAAAATGCCTTCTTACAGCCTCTAGCAGCATGGTTCCATAAGAGCATTTTAGTGGTAGTCAAATATGGTAATTGCTGTATAAAGGAGTAGACTTAGGTATACCACTCTAATGCCGCTGCTTAAAAGAGTCACTGTGAACTATACTGTTCAGCTAAAAGTTTTAGAGTGGTGCACACTTGTTCCAATATAGTGCTACTATAATTATTTTAAGTAGAAATTAATGAGAACTAAATTAGACCCAAAGGCTATATAATTTGTGCCCAAATAAGAGTTATATCGGTGTTTACAGCGCTGTTAACACCATAGTAAGTCTTTCTTATACAGCATTGGGTCTTGTGTTCTCAATTAGTCGGAATCTTTTTATGTATGTTCCCTGCGATTACCTACTCGAAAACGCCTACCCCATTTTGAGCACAAGTTGTTAGCGACTGCCTAACACAATGGAACAAGTAAGCATCGCCATAACAATGGATGTCGTCAACAGACGGCATGTGATTGATATGCTTGCAGCAATAACAACTTAGAAAAGTTGAAAATTCTCCGACATTTTCATTTCCAAATTCAATATCTCAAAATCGGCTTACCAATTTTGTTAAAACGTAGCTAAGAACCATCTCGACCACGTCAGCTTTCGGACGAAAAATTCCGCATTAAAATCGGTACGTTCGTTTAGGAGATACGATGCCAGAGACACACACACAGCTACGTCAAACGTATAACACCCCACTTTTTGGGTCGGAGGTTAAAACAGCGTTAGGGATAGCACGGCGGAACCTTGTGGAACATGCTTTCGGAACTAGAATTAACGTGTCTGAGGTAAGTATTAACAAAAGGGGCAAGCATTAACATCTTTGTTTTTTTCTTATTATTATTAAAAAAAACATGTTTTTATTTTTATTTAACTATAAAAATAACATCAGGCTTGAAAACTTGAAAGAATTTATTATACAACAATGTTTAATCATACCATATGTCAAGAAAAAAAAAACTCAAAACCATACCTTGTTTCACAGAAACAAAAAAAAGCGGCCAAGTGCGTGTTGGACCACGCACAACGAAGGGTTCCGTGCCTATTAAAAAGGTCGTATCGTTACTGAAATCTTATGGCACTTACATCCTTTTCTTTAAGGAAGGCAGTTTTTTGGAAATATCTCAAAAACCTTTGAACCGATCTTGTTCCAAACAATTTTCGCTGAAAGAATTTAATAAGTCCATGATTTACTTAATTTTTTTTAAATACACGGTTCAAAAATTAGAGGGGGGGGGGGGGGGACGACACACACAATTTTAGTGACCTTTCGGGGCGATTATCTCCGACTCTATTCACTTAATCAAAAAAATAGCTGATAAACCCTATACCTATTTATTTTGAAAGGCCTATCGATTGATGTGCCACACGTGGGCTTGCAATAAAAAAAATATATTGACTTTCAGTTGTATGTATGGAATGCACCCTAAAAATTTTGTAATTTAATTTCAAAACTATATGCGGCTAACAAAATACACCTATCCTTAAAATTTTATTGAAATACACCTTATAGTTTTGGAGTAAAATGCCTGTGACATACGGACGGACAGACAGACAGACAGACAGACATGACGAATCCATAAGGGTTCCGTTTTTTGCCATTTGGCTACGGAACCCTAAAAATTGAATTATGTTTAAATCACTATTAATAAATAACTACTTTCAGTGTCAAACTTACTCATCAGTCTATGTAGATACTAACATATTAGCCCACATATCTAGCTAGAACGAGATATTATACAGTTTCATTAACATACGAAATCTGTTACAGATAATATCACAAAGAAACGTCAGAATCGCAGTTAAGGCAAGTGATTGTATGATGTAGTGTTTTGTACCTTTGATACATCCAAATTGGGCCCATTCCTTACATACGATGCATTGTACTCAATTTCCACCGGATGTATCTTCATTGTAAGGAACGCCACACATAATGCAGAAATATAAGTAATATAGGTAGATGTACCTACTGTCGCTGCTTTCTTCCAAAATCCTTTTCTTTGCATTATCCACCATCTTTTGTTTCCCTCGTTAATACGTTTTTCCCTACATTCTCCCTGTCTTTTACCCTTTCCTTTCACTTGTTTTTCTTTCTTGTTATTTTTGTTCTGAAGAGCAAGTGACGCTTTTGTTCTTTTTAAATTCCTAGCTGCCTCTTCTTCTTCTAGTGCCTGTTTTTCGGGGTTGTCAAAAAGTATGGCAGATTTTCTAGCATTATTACAGATTACCCCGCATATGGGGTAAGAATTAACAGGTTAATAGTTACCCCGTCTTTTTGTATATTTTGTCCCATGGGTACTTTTTCGATGAAAAAAATCATAACTATAAGAAATAGTTTACATTAGCGTTACAAAAGTCATGTTGTATAATAAAATAGGTAACCAATAAAGTAAGCATCCCGGGAAAAAAAATTGCCCAGATAAATCATACACTTGAGGCGCAAATCAAGAAAGCGTAAAGTGGAAAAAGTGCGTTCGCTGCCAAGAACGGATGCACATGACACAGCTCGCTCCCACAGCATCCTAGGCTTAACTTACGAGTCTCAACCTGCGGCGCTACCACGAACTTCGAAAGTCGAAGTTCGGGTATTTCCATCTCTATCGCACTCCGGATGCATGTATTACGAACTTCGACTTTCGAAGTTCGTGGTAGCGCCGCTGTGCAGCACTGTCACGGGAATCGATTCAAGTGATTACGTCATGTGCAGTTTATCGTTTCTTGGGTACTTATTCGCTTGTTAATACTTACCCCTGTTATTTCAAGCCCCGTCCTCCCTACCTAATTTATTTGGAGCAGGATTTGTTAAACCGTGTACTACCTTCCCTAAAACGGCAAACAAAATCAAATTATTAATCAGCGCTCTTGAGCGGCCGTTGTTTAAAGAGTTGATGAGCTACCGGCTCCTCGGAATTATGCTTTAAGGCCTTAAAATCCGGTAGTTTTTGCCCTAAGAATAACAGCCATCAAAACATTCTCACAACTTTTGCGCTGAGGATTACTTATGTATTTAGACAACAGATAGAAATTAACAAAAATAAAACTTACAGTAAAATATTTCTTAGAACCCGGGTTTCGTTCAAAAACCTCTACCAAGGTAACCGATACAGCCCTCCGAATCGCTAAACATAACTGGCAGCAGGCGCGGCACATTGTACGTAGAACCGATGGCCGTTGGGGCGGAAAGGTTCTCGAGTGGCGACCACATACCGGAAGGCGCAGAGTGGGTAGGCTGACAAGGTGGACTGATGACCTGGTAAAGGTCGCGGGAGTCCGCTGGATGCGGGTGGCACAGGACCGGTCATTGTGGCACTTTTTGGGGGGGAGGCCTACGTCCAGCAGTGGACGTCTTTCGGCTGATGATGAGAAGAATATGAATAGCTATTAAGTTTTTGTATCGACAGTACAATGTGATGGAACGCCAGCCTTTTCCTCATAAGCGGTGATTGTCAGTCGTAGCGTAGAGTGTCGCCGCGCGGTCGACGTTCGTTGGTGCGTTCGGTGCTCGCGTACTGGCCCACGCAAACATCACAGCGTAGCGATCCCACAGTGGATAGTCTCCACTGGATACACATCGTCACAGTGTGTCACGAATACGTACGTAGGCAGGTACTCGTATTCTCGAGCTGCGATGGTGTGACCGTGTTTCTAGAATGTTTGACCCCTCCCCCCCTAAGAAGTTTTCACTTCAATAAACAATTCATTTCCATAGACTGTGCGTCTAACAGTTCGAATTCTCTTCGAATCTAAATAAACACCCTCATAAACTTGGTCGTCAATCTATATATATAAAACTCTTGCGTTACTAATCTATTGACAGACAGCGGCGCACAACCTAAACCGCTAAAGATATAAGCATGAAATTTGGAACATATATTCTTTACAGTACGTGGACAGGTACTAAGAAAGGATTTTTCGAAATTCAACCCTTAAGGGGGTGAAATAGGGGTCGAACCGTTGTATGGAAATCTTTCATTTGGAAAGTTATAGACTTGAATCTTTGTATGAAGGTTCCTTACTAAAAAACAAAACAACTGATTAGCGATGTTGTTAAAATTCATCCCCTAAGCGGGTAAAAAAAGAGTTGAAAGTTTGTTTGGGAAACATGTCGTTTTTAAAGTTAGCCATTTAAAACTTCGGTCACCAGCTCCTAATGTACAGTCAAAACATTGATAAGGGAATATTTTCTAATTCATCTCTTGAAGGGGTTAAGATAGGGGTTGAAAGTTCACATAAGTAATGTGTGATTTTTAATGATAAACTGTGGCTAGAAACATGAAAGCAGGACAGCAGGTTTCTTTTATAATATGTAGATCTATCCATATATATCGAAAAGAACAGTCGTCACGTCAAGTAAAAAAAAAAAATATCTGGGCAGCATTATTAGTATTATTACAGATGATTCTAGATGTACACCTGATATTGTTGCCAGGGTAGCCATGGCCAAGCAAGCCTTCAATTTAAAAAGACCTTTGCTCACAGCTAAAATATCACGCTCAACTCGGAAGAAACTGGTTTAGATGTACATCTGGAGCATTGCTCTCTACGGCTGCGAAACGTGGACCATGACTCAACGGGACGGGGAAAGGTTGCAAGCAAGGTTGTGGTGTTGACGGAGATTAGAAAAGATCAGTTGGACGGAGAAAAAGACTAATGAAGAAGTTTTGCGTATAGTCAGTGAAAAAAGAAGTTTATTAAAAGTTATTGAAAACAGACGAGGAAAAATGATAGGACATCTTCTTCGTCACGATGACTTCATTAAAGTTATAATAGAGGGAAAGATAGAAGGAAGAAGAAAAAGAGGAAGACCATGAAGAGCTTACATGGAGCAGCTAAAGGAAAACATTGAAGTTGAATCTTATAGAAAGTTGAAGGATAAGGCAGAGAATAAAACAGAATGGAAATTACTCCACCGACAAGAGCCAAGCTCTTAAATAAATGATGATGAGATCTATCCAGAAATATATTTTTTTAAACTTGCCCCCTAAAGGGGTGAAATAAGAGTTGTACCGAGAAGACGTTCTTCTAAAAACTTAGAAATATGAAAGTTCGTATATACGTTCTTTATTTATAATAGTGTTTTCATCCAAATTCATTCCCTTGGGGGTGGAAAGGCCATATGGAAAACATAATATGAGAGTTGAAACTTTGCGCATAGGCTCCTTTTATATAGTCAAACATGCTGAGTTCCTACGGCGATTTCTGAAATTCATCCCCTAAAAGCGTTAAAAAGGATATTAGGAAACAAGCCTGTAGCAATATCCGGGCCACAAATTTGACTTGAAATTCGTGGAGATATTTTGGTATTTCAATATTATTATGAAAATAAACTAGCTTTTATTCCAGAGGACAGATTCTCATTTATCATGATAGTAAATTTAATAAAAAAATAATACATACATACATTCACGAATAATGAATGAAATTCTAACCCAACGCCACACGGGCATTATAAATAATAGTAAATAAAAATAATTTACCATAGCGGGTTTTGACGAAGGATTATTCATAGGGGGAAGTAAGTAGTAGTAGGCCGTTGCCGGCGTAACAATTCAACAATTATTGCAAAATTACACTTATTACGCGGGCGAAGCCGCGGGCAAAAGCTAGTCTATATATATAAAAGAAGACTTCCTGACTGATTCATCAACGCACAGCCGAAACTACTGGGACTAGAAACTTGAAATTTACACCATAACTTTCTTTTATGACGTAGGCAAGGGATAAGACGGGATTTTTGGAAATTCCATCCCTAAGGGGGTTAAATAGGGGTGCAAAGTTTGTATGGGGGAAACTTATTTTTTAACTAGACTTGAAACTTTGTAGGAAGATTACTTATTAAGATACAAAAAAAGTACTTTCAGCGTTTTAGAAAAATCCACCCCTAAGAGGGTTAAATAGGGGTGCAATGTTTGTATGGGGGAAACATAATTGTCTGAACTAGATACTTAAAACTTTGTAGAAAGATTACTTATTAGAATACAAAAAAATAATTTCTGCGTTTTAGAAAATTCCACCCCTAAGAGGGTAAAAAAGGGGTGAAAAGTTTGTATGGGGGAAACTTTGTTTTTTAGCAAGAGAATTAAAACTTTGTAGAAAAATTACTTATTAGAATACAAAAAACAGGACTCTCAGCGTTTTAGAATATTCCACCCCTAAGGGGGTAAAAGACGGGTGCAAGGTTTGTTTGGGAAACACTTTTTTTTGAGCTAGAGATTTGAAACTTAAAAAGGGGTGCAAGGTTTAAATGAGACTAAGAAAATTTTACAGTGAGACATTTGTAACTTCGGTCTTAGCGTGTATGTTAAAAGACTACTAAACTGATTTAATATGTTTTTTTTTAATTCATCCCCTTTAGGGATTAAAGGAGGTTCAAAGTTTGTATGGAGAGCAAGACATTTTAAACTAAGACATTTGTAACTTCTGTTTTACACTGTTTAAAATTGATTCCATAATTCCATAATATAAACATTTATCCCCTAAAAACGAGTTGGATGTTTGTACGGAGAACAAGACAATTTTAAAGTAAGGGATCTAAAATTTCGGTTCATGACTAGGAAAAATAATTACAGCGTATCTTAAAATTCATACTCTAAGGAGGTAAAAAAGGGTTGAAAAAAATGTATGAGAAACAAGTAATTTTTGAAGTACCTACCTAAGGGAATTGTAAAGTCATACTACATATACTATATGGTGATAAGGGGCAGGCAAGGTCATTTGCACAAGTTGTTTGCCGGGAATTATAAGCCATTTATTAGTAAAAATACACATAATCCGACTGCTAGCAGAAAAGTAGGTTAGGTTAAGTTACAACCACGACCCTTACAGAACCGAACAGCTACCAGAAATGTAGGTTAGGTAAGGTTAGGTTAGAACTGCGATCTTCCCCGAACCGAAAATAAGGTAATGTTTCATTTAACCTGCAGATTATTTTGTTAATTTAAAAAGTTTTTTTGGATACTTAATCAAAACAATTTATTCTCTGACACCGTTTAATGGGGACAGCGGATAGAGATGGAAGGTTCTACGTCTTTTAGCATTACATTTGCTTTCAAAACTATACAGGTAGCCCGGACTAACGTGAGTAAAACTACTGGATGGATTTAGGCAAACATTCCAGTAATGTAGCTTCTTTAATACACTATGAAACACAACAACACTATGATACAATTTAAGCAAAAAGTCTGTTGATGATTCTTAAGATCTCTACATTTTGTAAAACGGAGTTTTCAATTTAAATTTAGCTATTTAAAGTAATGAACTCATCGCACTGTTATCTTTTACGCTTAATCCCTGAACGGATGTAGATGACATTTTCCGTAGATAATTTGCGACTCTTGGAAGGATATATGATAGATTTTATCTCGAAAATCATCCCTTAGATAGTAGAACTTTGTTGGGTCACCGATAATTACAATAATTTAATAGCAAGTATTTTTTTAAAACGGTAACAAGTTCTACGCGGACAAAGTCGCGGGCAACAGCTAGGATTATTATATAGATGCCCAAAATATCCTTTTAGAGAGCGCTCTCTATGCGAGCCCCATGTCCGAAGGCCCAAGGGCGAGCCCGACGGACACTCACTATCATCAGGTGTCTTGCAAGCAATACTCGTACCTGAGGCCAAAGTCCCGCAGGTGAGCGGCTCGCCGCTCGGCAAGCGAGGCCGAAGGCCGATCTTTTCATTAGAATGAAAGGCCTAAAGCAGAGCTGCCTGCAGAGAGCGGTCTCAATGCGAGCTAGGGCATAAGGCCCGAGGCCGAGCCCCCATGGATACTCGTTATCTCCTAGTAACTTGCAAGCGAAACCTGAGGGCCGAATTCCTGAAGGTAAACCGGGAGGCAAGCGGAGCCGAAGTCTGAGCTTTTCGTAGGAATGAAAGGCCCTAAGCATGCTTTTAGAGAGCGGCCGCTATGTGAGCTCGGGGGCTGAAGGCCCGTGGGTGAGCCCCCATGGACACTTACTATCCCCAGGTGTCTTGCAAGCGAAACCGGAGACCACAGCCCCGAAGGTGAAAGGCCAGGCAAGCGAGGCAAAGGCCGAGCTTTTCGTAACAATGAAAGGTCCAAATCAAAATTAAGAATAATAAGAATTAAGAAAGCCATCGGGGGCTGAAGGCCACTTCCTATCCCCAGGTGGCAGCCTCGCCCAGCCCAGCCATCTCAAAGGCCAAGCTTTACGTTGGATTGAAAGGCCCAAATAATTACTTTAGAGAGCGCTCTCAATGCGAGCCCCTACGGACACTCATTATCTTCGGGTGTCTTGTAAGCGAAACCTGAGGCCCGAATTCCCGAAGGTAAAAGGGTAGGCAAGCGGAGCCGAAGTCTGAGCTTTTCGTAGGAATTAAAGGCCCTAAGCATGCTTTTAGAGAGCGGCCGCTATCCGCTAAGCGAGCTCGGGGGCGGAAGGCCCGTGGGTGACCCCCCACGAACACTTATTATCCCCAGGTGTCTTGCAAGTTTTTACACGTTTAATCTACATTTTGCTGAGAGTTTGAATAGGGTTCTTTTTACTTTCTAGTCAAGTACATGCTTGCCAATTTTTAAGTCTTTAGCTCAAGATTCAAGGAGTTTCCATGCAAACTTCAACCCCATTGTTTAACCCTTTTGCACCCTTATCTTTATAATTTTTATGAACCATAAGCTGGGCGGGAATTTTCTTGACAGAAAAGTAAAGTTTGCATCAAAATCCGTTTAGCCGTTTTCACTTGATGCGCGTTCACACAAACAGACAAATATTCTAAAAACTTTTGGAACGTGTTCTGTTATCGATTCTTAGTATCCCCAGCCGACTTTTTTTCGAATATCTTCCATGTACAGACTTTCGACCGTCTTCAGCTTTATTATATGTATAAATAGATTAAAAAATTACATGTCAACATTATACATACGTCTTAAGCCTGCTGTACACACTGGGCCAACATTGCCGCGGAGCAGAATGCAGCTATGCGTTAGAGGAAGAAGGCTTTATTTCGTTCGCATGCGTTTGCATAGCTGCATCCTGCTCACGCGCCAACGTTGGCCCAGTGTGTACAGCAGGCTTTAAATTAAGCCATTAATTATAAATATTATTTTTCACTTATCATGCTCAAAAAGTGCGTCATATTAGGCTTAGCAAGCGGGGCTTAAGTAGTAGGTACATTAAATTTAGCCCCTCGCATCGCAGACTCAAATCTGGGGAATCTCCGTTAAAATTGATGTAAGGTGAGTCGGGGCATGAGTAACATCGGGGGAAGAGGGTCAAAAGCTTCTCCAGCTAATTCTTTTGAATTGAGCTCCTTTTTGTACCGTCGGTAAAACAGACTAGGCGCCTGTCTGTTTTACCGACGGTACAAAAAGGAGCTCAATTCAAAATAATTAGCTGGAGAAGCTTTTGACCCTCTTCCCCCAATGTTACTCTTGCCCCGACTCACCTTAGATATTGCAGCGAACATGGTTTTTGCGTTCGCTGAGATATTGTGTACGCACTGGACATATATTATCTGTGTTATGCCGGTTGCGAAACCGACCAGTGAGCGCTCGATCGTTATTAGGGTTTGCAAAATTCGTCCAATTTCAGTATTCGAATAATATTAATACTTCGATTTCCAATATTCGAATATTTCGAATAAAACGAATATTTTTGAAAATAAAACAAAATACTTAATGATTTAAGTTGTGTAATTGTTGTTACAATTCAAAAATATCAACATTTATGGTCGTTTAGTCGATGACAATAATTAAACTTCTAAAATAATAATTACTAAATTAATCACAGGAGCACTTTTTCCGTGTGAAGGTTGTATAATGATATGACTATCAACTTTTTCGCGAGAATCGCGAGCAACAAAATTTTCTTTTTATAAAAAATCAACAGGTACTAAACTACGAGTATAACTAACAAAGAACCCTTTTTTACTAGTTACGAGTATGTAAGTAATTGTAATGATTCTGGTAAAATTTAAAAATAAAGAAGTTTTGTGGTATTTTCTTGAAATTTGCCAGTATTACTTTGCATTATAATAACTAAACTTTTGAGATGAATCACAGCACAGTTGTATATATAATATTACTTTGAGTATTACAAGTAGCAGCAATACACAACCTTAAGCAGCTAATGGTTGACTGAGCTTTTAGGGTTTTTGTTTTGTTTATCACCTTTCTCAATTAATACAAATTACAAGTAGGTATTATTAGTATTTAGTTCATTATAGGAAGTTTGTATTTGGCAAGAGTAAACAAAATAATATGTCATATGTCTTAGATTACAGCTTTATTAAAATATTTAAATCTATTTCCACGGAAGTGTTAATATGGAGGATATTTCTAGCATTTTATTTAAGATTTTCGCAAAGGTAAATAATGTCAGAAAAACATCTGCACTATTCGAAATATTCGTTTTATTCGAATAATGAATGTTGCCGAATTCGAATAATATTTGTGGCGAATAATTCGAATTCTCGAATATTCGAATATTCGAATTGCAAACCCTAATCGTTATCCGCTGTAACAGATCGACTGGCAACAACGCACGCAACTGACTGCCATAGCTTACAGCTGTTCCACTGAATGTTTATGTTCAAGTACCGGGCTACCGGGGTAACGCAGCGTTACCGTTGCGTTGAGATACTATAGGAGTTGTAAACGCATCTGCGTTTAAAAAAATAATAATATTGTGCAGTGATTGACCCTAGTCTCACCTTATGGTAAGCGACGACAGAGCCGAAGATGAAGGTCACTGGTTCAGTAATAGCGTATTCGCTCTTGTTTGGAAGGTACCTCGATCGTAGCTCTCAGGAAATACAGATGAAGGGAGCGAATTCCATTCCTTAGCAGCTCGCAACGTATCTGAAATAACTTAATATCATCATACAAGAATGTATTTATTCACGTAGTAAATCAGTAACAATGACAATGTCACGACCATAGAGCCAGGTATATAACATTCGTTCACATCCTCATAAGCTACTACATCTCCTCTATAAGTCGTCGTGGCTTCGTGGTTGTGCGCCCACTGCGCCTTGCTGGTGCTCCCTGCAAGACAGCCGTGGCCGGTGGAAGACCAGGTGTCTCAGCGCTGGCTTGTCGTGGAGTGCCCGCTTGCTTCTGTGAGCCTGGTGAACTTGGAACGATGTGCTCCATCACATTTGGATTTATATGAAGGCGAGCCTTGAGTAGTCTGGCAGGAGGACCAAATTGATGGTTGGGTTAGTTGAGGCGTTGGCTGAGGTGACTCTGGCTGATTGCTAAGTGTGGGTGATGGTGATCGCTGTCTGATAGGTGTGGACAAAGCTAGTGCATGAGGCGTATTTGTGGATGGAGGCAATGGGCGAGAATAAGGTGTGGACGGAGATGTTAGTGGGTGTCCAACAGGTGTTGACGAAGGTAATGGAGGAAGGTCAGTAACAGCTGGGCTGATTGGGTCTGCTAAGCGGGAACGCACATGATCTGCATGATATCTCCTCTCTACACCGTCTGATGAGTTCACAGCGTAAGAATATCTGTGGGTACGCCTTGATATTGTAGCAGGTACCCATCGGGATCCGTCTCGGGTGCGAACAAATACGCTGTCACCTGCTTTAAAAGCTGGGGTTAGTTTCTCAGACACAATGTTTGCCTGTATCTGTTTGTGTTAGTTCTTTTAGGGTTAGGCCGCGCGTTGTCCAGAGCACAATGCAACCGACGCCCAAACAAAATTTCACCTGGGCTCTTACCGGTGGCACTATGAGATGGTTATACGGTAGGAGAATAGGAAGTTTTCTAGCCTCCTTCTCAGGGACATGCCATCGCCCGCACTTGATCCCATCCTCGTCGCCAATGAAATAACTTAATATCATCATACAATAATGTACTTATTCACGTAGTAAATCAGTAACAATGACATTGTCACGACCATAGAGCCAGGTATATAACATTATCTACTTTATTTATTTGTATTAATCTTAGCGGGATAAAACATAGCTCAATGTCCATCCAGGAAGACCATTCTACAGAGCTGAGGGGAAATAATTGGGAAAGATGAGAAATGAAATCGGCTATAAGTGAATCCGGAGACCTTTTGTCAACAAAGTACCTAATAAATGAATGATGAAATAAATGAATTTAAACACAATGCTGCTCAAGCGGGGATTTTAATGAATTAATTAATATAGATGTATATTCCATTCCCAATAGCTAGCTATTGTTACTGGCAACCAATAAGTATCTGAGACTGGATAGTCGCGGTTACGCGTTGCTAAATTGCAAAGGAGGAAACTAATTGCTACACATCCTTAGACCAATCCATAAATTAACGAACGCACACATGCACACACATAATAACCACAATATTGTAAGCTGTTATATGCGCCAAACTAGTGCCCGAGGTGGTTCTTTAATAATGGTCCGAAATAATTTAAAAAATAAAGAACGCAAGGACATAGTAAGTCTGTCCATCGAGCGAACAGTTGAACTATCTTGCACCGAGCTTGAGCAATTCATAATTCTTTGTGCTTATCGTCCACCATCTGCGGACTACTGTTTGTTTGAGTCTGTAATGGAGGAAGCACTTATTAAGATTTCTAGTTCTTCTAAATTTATTATAGTGTGCGGGGATTTTAATGTAAATCTTCTAGAACCATCTGTTAGATCCAATAGTCTAATTTATTTATTTAAATCATATAACTTGGTAAATTTGTTTTCTGAGCCCACTAGGATCACGGCCACTAGTGCCACGTGTATTGACAATATTTTCTGCAATATAGATCCCATTCAAAGTTGTATACTGAACAAGTTAAGTTCGGACCACTGTGGCCAGCTCGCTTCCTTCCCTGGAAAAGTTGATACCGTACAGAGTAACGTAATTTGTAGACCCCTCACGACGGATCGCTTAGACCAGTTCAATAAATGTGTGACCGAGCGCCTTTCATCGTTACCGTTTACGCATGAAAACCCGAACTTAATGTATTCTACTCTATTTCGTTGCATTGAAGAAGAGTTTGTTTCTTGCGTGAAATTAAAAACATTAAAAAAAAATCATAAAACTGCATTTAGTGATTGGGCTACGCCTGGTATTTATAAAAGTAGAAACCGTCTATACGACTTATATGGTCTAAAAAATATTAATAATGACCCTGAATTTTTAGATTATACTCGGCGTTATTCTAAAACATTTAAAATCGTTTGTGCTGCGGCGAAAGCCTTGTTTATTTCAAATAAAATTAAATGTTCCCTAGATAAGATCAAAACCTGTTGGCAAATTATAAACAGTGAGACTGGCAGAAAAAAAAAGAATGGACCTCAACATAGCCTTCTGATTGGAAACAAATTAGTTAATACTGATTTTGAAGTAGCTAGGGAATTCGAATATTTTTTTGCCAATATTCCTACTGAAACGACAAGGACATTAAATAGCTCTCCTTCTGCTGCTAAAATCCTTTTGAAAGGTTGTGTGGATGAATGCGCTGTTATTTTTAAATTTACGCACGTATCTCCGAAAGAAATTGTTACTGCTTTCAATACACTCATGGTGAAAAAAACCGAAGATCTTTGGGGCCTTTCGGTTAAGGCATTGAAAGCAATAATAGTATCTATAGCACCATATCTTGCTTATATATTTAATAGTTGCACAGACGTTGGAATTTTCCCAGACCTAATGAAACAAAGTAAAATAATACCAGTGTACAAAACGGGCACCAAAACAGACCCTACTAATTTTCGACCTATTTCTATACTCCCAGCAATAAGTAAAATTTTTGAAAAGATTATGTTGAACCAAATGTTATCACACTTCAACTTGAATAATCTTTTACATGCAAATCAGTTTGGATTCACCAAAGGCCGATCAACAACCGATGCTGGTGTTGAACTACTGCGAACCATTTTCGATGCTTGGGAAAAGTCTATGGATGCAATTGGCGTGTTTTGCGATCTGTCAAAGGCCTTTGACTGCGTAAACCATGATACTCTTATCTTAAAGCTTAGCCATTATGGGGTAAAACATCGTGCACTAGATCTTATAAAATCTTACCTATCCAATAGAACCCAACACGTGGAAATAAATAGGATACAATCTGAGGGGTCTAATATTTCTATAGGAGTCCCGCAAGGCTCAATACTTGGTCCATTTCTTTTCTTGGCCTATATTAACGATTTGCCGTATCACGTGCAGAACAAACACGATATTGTGCTATTCGCTGATGACACATCGTTGATATTTAAACTTGGCAGAAAAGAAACCAATTTGGATCAAGTAAATGCAGCACTAGACTCAGTTGCAGGGTGGTTCACCGCTAACAATTTACTTTTAAATAGTAAGAAAACAAAATGTATTAAATTCAGTCTCTCTAAAGTCAATACGAGTAAGAACGAACAGGTTAAACTTAATGATGAGTTCGTTGAATTTGCTCAAAGCACAGTTTTTCTCGGTATTACACTAGATCATAAACTGCAATGGGGATCACATATTTCTTCGTTAGGTAATAGGCTTAGTTCGGCAGCGTATGCAGTCAAAAGAATAAGGCAGCTCACCGATGTTGAGACAGCTAGGCTTGTTTATTTTTCTTACTTTCACAGCATAATGACCTATGGTATTATGCTTTGGGGTAAAGCAGCTGATATCCAAATCATATTTGTATTACAAAAAAGAGCGATTCGCGCTATTTATCAGTTAGGATCTCGCACTTCATTAAGAGAAAAATTCAAGCAAATCAAAATCCTCACATTTGCTTCTCAATATATCTTTGAAATTGTGATGTATGTAAAACGTAATTTACACTTATTTAAACTAAATAGTGACTGTCACTCGTTTCATACTAGAAATAAGGATAAACTTTCCGTGCCTCGTTATCGTCTGCAAAAAGTGAATTTGTCTTTTATGGGCAATTGTGTGCGTTTTTATAACAAAATTCCGGAAAATGTACAAGGTTTGTCACTCAATAAGTTTAAGTCGTTTATAAAAAGCCATTTAGTTCGCAAGGCCTACTACACTATAAACGATTTTATAAATGACAAAGACGCCTTTAAATTATTTTAAAATGATTATTATTTTTTATTTTATTTTTCTCTTTTTGTACTGACATACTCTGGTTTTGAATTTGTTTTATATAATCCTGACATAAGTATAATTTTCTCCTAGCTCTAATAATATTTATCTTTTTGACAATGTGAAAACAGCATTTATGTTTGTAAGTTAACATGTGCTTAATTGTAAATTTTAAATGAACTTTGACCTTCAATAAGTGTTCTGTAATGAATCTATATTGAATAAAATATTTGATTTGATTTGATTTGATACCTACACCTACGCACGCAAGCACACACACACACACACACACACCCACATTTTCAGCTGAAATGACAGTTTGACTTTATACAGTTAAAGGGTAAGGCCGTTGAAATTATCACAAAAATAACACAATCACTTGTGATACCGTAACACAAATGTAACACAAAAGTAACACTTTTTTTTGTAAAGGTTGTTTCATAATAGTATTAAAATAGAGGGGTAAGGAAAAAATGTCATTATTTTACGTATTTTAATATATTTATAATGAGAACATTTTAGATAGGTACGTGATCGATCGGTATTTGACTAAATCAGTATTTTTTATGATGATCTGTTTTTTTTATACAGAATAGATAATTACCTTTTCTGTATAAAAAACAGATCATCATAAAAAATAAAAAATATTGACTATAGTTCTAGGAAAAAAACAAGTTTTAAGAATTCTCGCTTATTAGGTAAGTACTACGTTAACACAGTTTTTTTTTTGCAAATGCTCTAAATAGTGAGTTTTGGTTGTCACCCGACGACCATATACGTTTAGACTGTAAGTACGTACTGTTCAAAATAACAATTCGAATAAATCTCAAGATAATAATAAAATGTTTTTCTTTACTATTACAGTATTCTCAATCTGCATGACTCTTTTGTTTTGTGGTACTGAACACAAAATTATTGTTATGGTTAACACAAAACTAACACAAAAGCGCCATAATATATATATGTATATATAACACAAAAGCAGTTTTTTACATTTTGGGTTATAAAGCCAAATTAAGTTAAACTAGACGCACATGTACGCTTTAAACATAAACGAAACGACTATAATAAAGTGAACTTCTGAAACGCTTACTTACTTGAGATATAATATGCATAAACACAAATTATGACGAAAATATGCCACTCACTTTATAAGTTTCTCATAGACAAACTAAAAATGGCAGTTTCTTTTTTTTTATTGTTTGTCACCTTAGGTTTTGCTTTGCTGCTTATAAAATACGCAAAACAAAGTATTTAAACGCCGTTCTTGTACTAACAGAAAGTAATGTGTCTAATCTTTCAAACGTATTTAAACGTTTTTTTGTAAATGTTTAAATAAGAATATAATTCATAGTTCAAAAGTACTCGGAAAAAAGCGACACGGCCTTTTCGACGAAAATTAGGGGGGTTTCATGAACTAAATGCAAGTACTTATTTTATAAAAATAACAACTTTTATTCAGTTTGCGAAATGGGGAAACAAGCTCAATAATTGCTTTATAGAATCAACTAAGTAACAACAACGGCAGTAGCGCTTACATATTTGGAGAAAACGAACTGGAAAATTTTGTTCAGACCAAAATTAACAATGTCGGCGGCCTTACCCTAAAACAAAACTCCAGCCCTAATTTGAGTACAGCCAATTAAAAGTAACGATGAAGTAACAATGAGGTAAATATTGATTTCCAAAAAGTGTTAATTATAAACCTTGTCACGTGGCAAATAGGCTGATATTGGATCTGAAATAGAGTGCTTCATATAAGTCATTGTGTAATTATTTATTTAAACCTCGTTGAAGTCACGCAAATGCCTTGTCAATTGTCATGGACTATGGAATCATAACGTTAGATGCGTTATTACGAAACGTTGTAATAGTTAAAGGAACAACTTCAGCAAGGTAAGAGTTCAGGGTCGGGTCGGTACCACCATAAGAAGCTCAGGTCAATTCTTTAAATAATAAATATATTCGGTATTTTAATGACAATCTATAATTTATTCGGAGTTACGACACATTTTTATATTTTATCGCCCTAATTTTTGTTACGAGTCAAGCGTCCCCATTCCCTGCCGGCTAAATGGCAGAAAAACTGTACAATAAGCTGCCAGCAGAAATCAAATCTGAACATAACATTTATACTTTTCGTAATAAAGTCAAAACTCTATTACTCAGTAAGACATTGTACCATATTAAAGAATATTTGAATAATGATTATGGATAGCGAAATTATAATTGTATTGACTCTATTTAATGAACCTTATTGTAATCTAGTTTAGTTATTGACGATCTCAGTATGTGCTCATGTTTTTATTATAAGTTTTTGTAATTGAAAATAATGTAACACTAATTGAGAAATAAATGAATCTAAATCTAAATCTAAATCTAAATGGCTGCTACTGGGAATATGATAAAATTCGTGGCAGTAGTAGGTACATATAATAAAAAAAGGAAAACTATTACGGCTAAGTAGACATTACTTAGTAACCGAGTCGACCAACTTAAAATGCACTTGAAAAGTACTTGTACAAATTCGGCCGACGCAACCGCATCATTTACTTGGCGCGTATCGATGTAACAAATACCTACAGACAGACAACTACGGAAACCTACACTGCGCGTGGCCCGACACTCACTTGGCCGGTTTTCCATATGAAAAATGACAACACACATCTACCTGACGCGTGACCTGCTGCTGGTCAGCCAACGGGGCAACGCGGCTAGAGTATCTATACATAAATAAATAAATGATATACATCTGTATATTGTACCTACTATATTTGTAAAATAAATTATTCTTATGGGTCTGAAAATGAAACGGAAGGAGGCCTTTAGCTAGTATATCTGTATCTATCACTCAGCCCGACCCGCCCCCCGAACCGCTGTAACAAATTACATAATAATGCTCGTTTTCTAGGAATCTAGGAATTACGTACCTCAACACTTGAGAAGGCTACTTTGAGACCTTAGAGTTACCTACATAATTATGCTTCTTTGAACCTGCGGTGGTACTCGGATCATGATGGATAGGTATAGATAGATTTTAATCTGAAAGTAATTTCGTTCAGCACCATTAATACCTTTAATAAAATTGGTTACTTTTTTTTCATGGAAAAGCTTGAGATCCAGGTACCTGGCTTATTTTCGACGACCTCTGTAGCCTAGTTGGTAGTGACCCTGCCTAAGAAGCCGGAGGTCCCGGGTTCGAATCCCGGTAAGGGCATTTATTTGTGTGATGAGCACGAATATTTGTTCCTGAGTCATGGATGTTTTCTTTTTAAGTATTTATTTATCTATATAAGTATGTATATCGTCGTCTAGTACCCATAGTACAAGCTTTGCTTAGTTTAGGTCGATTTGTGTAGGATTGTCCCCAAATATTTATTTATTTATTATTATTTCTACCCACTAAAAACTCCACGTCAGCCGCCATCTGCGCTAAGTAATTCGGAGGATTCTAGGATCTCAGGTTGAACGTTGAACGCACCAGAGCCCTCCTCGCGGTTTGCCCTGCGGGCTCGGTCTGGGCATTTTCGTCGCCTTTTCTGAGGTAGGTACATGGCCAAGTGCTGTGGCCCCTTGATAGCTACCTACCTACCTACCTACACCTTTTTATCAAGACACGTGACACTGTGTCTGGCCAGGTGCGATGGAAAACCCGAGCGACGCTGCTGTGTAGGTAATGGTACATAATATACTAAGTGCCCGCGCAGATCCGCCTCCATCCGCGTATTACAAATAACACACCGGGGGTCACGAGATGCAGCCTGTGTCCATCGAGAAGGTCTATTCTACATAGGTGAAAGATTTTTTGAAATCGAACGATTATTTCAGAATATTATCTACAAAATTTCAATCTTACAATTTCAAAGAGTTTTCCTCTTTATAAGATCTTTCACCAGTCTATAGAGTAAACCTTCAGGATAAACTTCATAAAAGATATCTTTTCACTATCTTTGGGTAAATTCAATAGTTCCTGCGTAGCTTAATCTTTTCTTAACATCGCGAGCAAAAGCGAATCATTTACCTTACTAATAAACGCATCTTTTATTCTAAACGCTCAATGTCATTTTGCATTTAAAGTAAATGAAATTAGTATAATTTACAGTGTATAATTATTTTTCTTTTCCTTACTATGTTGCATCATAACATAAAATTTATGTTATGATATGTCCTTATGGGTGCGTACGTGGCAAGCACGCTGGTGCTTACCCACCCTGTTTCGACTTACTACTAATTCTTTTTATTTCTGTATATGACCGTTAGTTTCCTAAAAAATAAAAAAATAAAATATATATACAACGTGTTAATAAAATAACGCAAAACCTGAAAACAGTTTGTTCAGAATCGAGAGTAGAATGCGAAAAAAATAAAAAATAAAAATTTTGACGCGATTTATTTTTTACATTTGTATGGAGCAGGTCGCCCCAGTCGGCCAACACTCCATACAAATGTAAAAAATCACTCAAAACACGTTTTATATATATATTTTTTTATCACACGGCTTCATGAGGGCTCTGTGTAGTACGCAAGCGGAACCGCGGGCAGCCAGAACTAAATAAACCCGTGCACATACTCGTAGCTATCGACAACACAGCTAACTGACCATCCGTGCACTTTATGTGCATCGTAATAAGGTTCTATATAAATACAGGATGGTCAGCTAACTGTCTTGGCGTTTGTACTATTCCTTTTACGTTTGTCCTTTCTACATTATCTATTCACAAGTTTCAGAACACTGCAATCTCGCTTGAGTTGGCTAGTACCTACAATCTGACCCCTAGAGATTCGCAATATCTACGCGCAACGGGAGGCTAGAATTACTGGTCCGTCTACAATAGTGCTAGACCTTGTGAATAGATCGGGTTAATGTCCGACCCCTCACTATGTGCTACACAAGGTTTCAGTTGAACATTAAACATAACTCGTTTAAGGCGCCGTAGGTTCAGCGAAGTTAAGCGAACAGAGTTTTTGAAACAATATAATCCGTCTGTTTATAATAATATGGTTTCAAAAAAATATGAATAGTAATCTTGAGACTTTTCTGCAGGGAAATCAGTGCTTCGAAACATGATTAAGCAAATTTCGCTCGATAGAAAAAAATCACGAACATAGGTCTAAAACACACAAAAATACACTTAAAATATTCGTAACAAATTATGCACAAAAGCTATAAATATTAAAACTGCTTCTAAAAATCGGCAATATCATGTTTGAGGGAAATCAATGTTTACATTTTTATTTATTTAAACGGCCTAAAAATTAAAATTAAAAAACCTAATATCCGCGCTTCCGAGCACGCACTTCCATCCCGCTCACGCTTATGGTCAGTGAGAGGGAGAGAAGACCATGAACCTACGGCGCCTTAACAGTATCTGTTCAGAATAGTTAGATGGTTGACAGCAGAGGAGTGTTTTACTAGGCGAGATAAATCAATAGATATGAGAAACCTCTAAAATCAATTTATTATTCTATAGTAAAATAGGAATATGTATTATTATTTATTTATCGTATGGCTGATTATATATCTCTACTTCAAAGACGTACAGTTTTCAAGTACGCCACCGCGTCTTCGGTTAAAGTTTTAAAATCGTCCTATTTAGCAAGAGGCATTAGGCTTTAAGTTCTATTCCACAAGTCGCTTCGGGATGCATAACATTTTTTGGCAATAAGAAACGAATTCCTGAAGAAAAGCGCTACAGCCGTCTCTACGAGGGGTCCTCTTCCTTTCAATATTGAATTGAAATTGATTTCGTATTTGTCGCATGCATGTCATCGCTGCATGAACGCGCGGCAGATATAGCACTCCGGTTTGATCCTACAAATCTAGTTAGTTTCTTTGGTATAAAAATTAGATCTCTCTTATTAGTCGGTTATTCTTGCTTGACAGGACCCGCAGTTCGATCACGTAACGCATTGTATGGGCGTTAGATAGATCTAATGTAAATTTTTATATATGTAAAATGACAGTTGCACTGTCTTAACGCGCGTTGGAAACGTTACGTGATTACCCCTCCGGTTGTGTGCTCGCAACTCTAGCTATATTTCTCCACGGTACGCTTTATAGTGGTTTTGAATTAAGGCGCCGTAGGTTCATGGTCTTCTCTCCCTCTCACAGAGCATAAGCGTGAGCGAGATGGAAGTGCGTGCTCGGAAGCGCGGATATCACATTTTTTAATTTTATTTTTTGGCCGTTTAAATAAATAAAAATGTAAACACTGATTTCCTTCAAACATGATATTGCCAATTTTTAGAAGCAATTTTAATATTTATAGCTTTTGTGCATAATTTGTTACGAATATTTTAGGTGTATTTTTGTGTGTTTTAGACCTATGTTCGTGATTTTTTTCTATCGAGCGAACTTTACTTAATCATGTTTCGAAGCACTGATTTCCCTGCAGAAAAGCCTCAAGATTACTATTCGTATTTTTTTGAAACCATATTGTTATAAACAGACGCATTATATTGTTTCAAAAACTCTGTTCGCTTAACTTCGCTGAACCTACGGCGCCTTAAGCACTTTTTGACATTCAGTGACAGTACAAAGTCAATTTTGAAATTTGTTCTAAATTTAGTACCAGGGGTCTTAGGAGGATACCACGGTGTCAAACAAGCGTACGGCTCAGCTGATGGTAAGTGGTAACTGTACTCTCTCTTAACAGAAGGCAAGAGATCGCACCAAGAAAGTCTTTTTCATTCATTTCATTGTTTAAAAAGGGAATATGTATAATGAATGAATAATGATTTAATTTCCGATCCTTTACAGAGGATCGAACGGAACAAAAATTAATTAACGGATCCTTTTTTAACCTTTATAATCAACAGCACTAATTTTAATTCATACATAACATCGAATAGACTCAGTAAGAATACTAGCTTTAAATAAGGGTGCCTTTCCACCAGAGATGTGCTATGCTTGCTATGCTATGTTTTCATACATTTGAAACGTAAGCTGTAGCTGGAGGTATGTTTCAAATGTATGAAAACATAGCATAGTATGGCATATCACATCTCTGGTGGAAAGGCACCCTTTAGTAGGGTTTTCTCGAGCTTATTTCGCCGTAAAGGTCCGGCCTAGTTAGTCACGTGTTCACCGCAACTGGGTCGGTGTCAGCCTATGAATATGTAAGTAAGCGTAGTCTAGTCGGCACGAATATTACTGTAATTAAGGGCGGTAAACATCTAGAGGTAATTGTGAGGCTTAGTGCCCGATAAAAAATCAATGTGGAGGACCAAGTTCACTACAAAGTACAAAGTAAAGATATAGTTCTTGAGACAGATTGTCAAGAGCCATGATGATGATCTTCTGTATCATCTTTCACAAAACTTAAAAAAAAAGAAAAAAAAAACTCGCTCAATTTATATGGCACCGCATCTGGGCACGTACCCCTACAACCACCCAATTAATAATCCCAACAACTCCATATATCAGAAGTCAAGGCTAAACAACCATTCAATTTAATTCTTAGATCAGCCGAACTGAGGATGACTTAACAGAAGACCACAGCCATAATAAAATCACTACTTGGTTTGCAATATAGTGCAGCAGTTCCTGCGGCGCTACCACGAAAATCGAATCTCGAAGTACGTATATCTCTCTGTCTCTGTCTCTCGAGTACCTTAAACCATAAGTGCGATAGAGACTGAGATATGGCTAGGGGCACAGAATAATTCATAGTAGCTATATGAATAGTAACCACAGACCACAGAAGGTCCACTGCCTGTGATGAAGTTAGCTGTCATTTTTTGCAATAGACAATCATAGAGTGAGATAGGGTTGTCAACGTACCACATAACTGATCATCCAAAATGATAACTATTTTAGTTGTCGTGTTTGTTATCGAAATGATCATTTTTTTTTGGAAATAATAATGTATGATAATAATATAATACAATAGCCGGGAAGTGAGTAAGTTAGGAAGGAGTTAAGTAGAAATATAATTTAATACTGGTTAAGTTTTTACAAAACAATTCATATTTTGCAATGGGATTACTTGTTTCGATGAAATTACGTTGTTACTACGTATAACGGAACGTATAATATGAAACGTCATTGTTGTGATACGCTGTACAGTCCTTGCTAGACCTCCACAGCACGTTTAGCACATGACGGCCGCGACATAGGGTCATTTCGCTGGTTACGCGACCACCTTCGGTTAGCGACCACCTGAAGGAGAAGGTTTTTTTCTATTGAAGATAACATCAATTCTACACACCCTATTGAGACAATTACTTGTACATGCATTTTTTTGTTGTTTTAGAATAGAAATCTACTAAAAAACCGAGAAAATATCCTTTCAGTTCACCAACTCAGCTTTAGTGGTCGCCCACCGGCACATGAAATTAGGTGGTCGCTAACCGGCGAAATGACCCTACTCTCGATTTTATTCGCACTATACCTCTTCTTCTAAGTGTTCTAATAAGAGAGAGACGGATAGTGCGAGAAAAATCGAGAGAGCTCGCGCGCCGTCGCGTGCTAGCCGTGCAGGAGGTTACCATAGACACACTATCTTTGCGCGCCAATTTGACAGTGGGATAGGCCTGGCAGTGGTTAACTGAGGTACCTATTAGTCTCTAGCACGGTCTCTAGCTATCTATACTGAGTATGAGTATGAGTATTTGTTTGTCACATTAGCGGTCCTCAAATCAATCAGGGTCGGCAATGTGACTGTTATAGAAGCGTCGCTAGAATCTACACAGGAAAAAATCTTACATCAATTAAGAAAGCACATAGCACGTAGAACCGATGGCCGTTGTGGCGGAAAGGTTCTCGAGTGGCGACCACATACCGGAAGGCGCGGTGTGGGTAGGCCCCACAGGGTGGACTGATGACCTGGTAAAGGTCGCGGGAGTCCGCTGGATGCGGGTGGCGCAGAACCGGTCACTTTGGCACTCTTTTGGGGACACCTATGTCCAGCAGCAGCAGTGGACGTCTTTCGGCTGATATGATGATGATGAAATTAAGAAATAAGGTAAACGTTCGAGTGCTCGACGCTGTACTAGTATATGACATGGGCACTCTGTGTCACCTTCCCTAAAATAAGGTCGAGGGTTCTGTTTGTGGACTCCGGTCAGTTCATGTTTGCGAGGACGACAAGCATAACTTCATTCCACTGTTCTGCGGAATTGATATGAGAGATTTTACTCTGTCTTCAATTGATTCTATTAAGTACTTCGTTTTTGACAGATATATGCCTTATACTATACATATCTGTGGGTACCTATGAGATTTAAATATAATTATTTTAATTTTGACACTTAGAGACCTTATACATATATCTCTAAGAAATAAGATTGTTTTTTTTTCCTCTTATTGTATTTGACATGTAAACTCTGATGTAGTTAATTTGTTGATATATAAATATATATATATATATATATAATTGCCGCGCCGTGCCGCGGCTGCTGCAGGAGACCATCGCATGTGCTGACTTCTGGCCGAAGGGTGTCGTGTTTCGACGGTTCCGGGGCAACCTGCCGAATCCTACACCGGAGATGACGATGCAACGGGGCCACGCCGTTTCGTCGCCTAAATAGTATTATTTGTTGTTTTTAGTTTTGTGACGCATTGGTTTTTACTGTAATGTCACGTAAATGTATTTGTCAATAAATAAATAAATAAATATATAGGTAAGTACTCATACTATTTTGAGTCTATAGATAGACCTCTTGACTTGTAAAAGTGCCCTCGTGGCCTATTTTTGCTGAATAAATATTTTGAATTTCGAATTTGAATTTTGAAAACAATACGGATTAAATTCGAACTTAGAGGATTTATCTTCATTCGAATTTAAACCATGTCTCTTTGACATAGAGTGCCCATGCCATATACTAAAAATAACTAGAGTTCAGCGTCGAGCTCTCGGACGTTGGACATTCGGAACACCGTCTTTTGAATGGAACAGATATCATCATAGTATTAAGATGATTCTCTCGAACCAAGAGAAATAATTCTTAACGTGTTCCTCGTTAATTTCATGGTTCAAGAATCTTTAAGTACCTCGAATCAAGTAATTTTGTCTGTGTAGGTTAAGTTATATCCACGTATCCGATCCTTGTAGCACTATGTCTCAGTAACGTAAAGATACTGCAGCTACGAGTACCTACATGATGCAGCGAATGGGTGAATGTGACAGGGGCCTAAATTGCTCCGCTAATTTGACACCGATTGCGACTGTCCAAAGTGCAACAACTCCTTTGTTTAAACGAAACGCGTTGGGGACAGGGAGCTTCGAAACAAATGGAGTGGGCAATTAAATATTAACTTCCGCCCACGACTTCGTCTGCGTGGACCCGGAATTAAAACTATCCTATATTTTAGGCTTTTAAACTGTCTTCGTGCAAAATTTCATCCAAATCAGCTGAGATCTTTGTCCAATGTATATTTGCGTCTCACATTTTGCATTTATAATATTAGTAGGATTACTTCGCTCAATTTATCTATAGTACCTAGGGGATAGTTATATAAACCTTGTCACGATGTCGCTGTAACAACGACTGCAATTCATTCGCAGCCTGTAGCGCTCTGACGCATGTGTGACGTGATTGGCGTTGAATGGATTAATTGCCAATCGATGTGAGAAACCTAGCTGCAGTTGTAACTTGGCTGCCTACACAGCAATCCTCAAACAATAAAGGGTCGGCGATGCGCTTATGACTGCGGAGTCGTTAAAGTCCATCCACCAAGCGATACGCTTGTTTGCAACCGTCATGTGATGTTAAAAAACCTTACTTACAAGGTTAGATCAAGCTGTTATTTTTCTTGTACTGTGTCTATATAGTAACCTATACAAGGTGTTGAAAGGGGGTTTAAAGGTCCCCTGTAAAAAGTCCACAACAAAGTGTTCCACAAAAAAAAAATGATCAAAACATAAATTAATCATCATTGAAACGCAACCCTGAAAACGTAATACTAAAGAGGTAAACTACCCTGAAAGATACGTATTTTTTTCCTAATTTAGGTTAATGACAAACCATAACTCGATTTATTTATCTTCAATGACATTAAATCAATTAATTTACTCCCTCGATCTCTCTAATGTAATAGCTACTAAATTCTACTGTAATGTTCTAAATTTAAATTAAATGTACTTATGATCATAATTTCACTGCACCTGATGTTAAAATATAATGCATGTTAGCCATTAATAATTGTAACGCCGATTAGCACGTAAGGCTTGACTGTTAGTGTTAATTGTATGAAAATAAATAAATAAATAAATAACTAGGTACAGGACATGCTTATGCTTCTCAATTTATTTGGAAACAAGAACACAAAATAGTATTTTAGTTGTGAAATGTAATATGTTGATGAAGATTTATTGGATGAGTTGTAATTGACATCCTGTATTTTTAAATACTTAAAGCGGTTTGATTTCCTTTTATTGAGATTGCAAACCTTCTTAGAGTAAATTGGTTTAATTATTATTAAGGCGCCGTAGGTTCATGGTCTTCTACTCTCCCTCTCACTGAGCATAAGCATGAGCGAGATGCAAGTGCGTGCTCGGAAGCGCGGATATCATGTTTTTTTAATTTAAATAGGATAGCGAGCGGATATAATTTTTGGCAGTCTAAATAAATAAAAAAGTGATCACTGAGTTCTCTCAAACATGATATTGCCGATTTTTAAAAGCAATTTTAATATTTATATCTTTTGTGGATAATTTGTTACGAATATTTCAAGTGTATTTTAGACCTATGTTCGTGATTTTTTTCGTGATTTGAAAATTGCTTAATCATGTTTTGAATCACTGATCTCGCTGCAGAAAAGCCTCAAGATTACTATTCGTATTTTTTTGAAACCATATTTGTAAAGTAGATACATCTAGTGTCGAACTAGTGTACTAACATTGGAATGTATGACGCAATATCAGTCATGTTGTAATGCACAATAAACGCCGCTTACTTACTTCCTAAACTAATGTTTTCATTAAAGAACCTAATGTTCCATGGTGTCAGACGTGATAATGTGATGATAATAAACTGTTAAAAGAAAATGAAATAAGTGAGAAAGTTGCAAAATGGCTACAAATGACGCAGTATCTGGAATAAAGCCACCAGCTAACCTACAAATTGACTCGGACAAATCAACGTTCTGGAAAAAACGGTTACAACAGTTTGAGTGGTATGCTACGGACAAAAAGCCAGCCGAGGTCCAGGCAGCAATATTAATGGCTGTGATAGGCCCAGATGCGATCGAAATCTACAATAGTTTCAATCTTAGCGATGCACAACAAAACAATTTGCAAATCATCAAATATAGGTTTAAAGACTAATTTGCGCCAAAGACTTTTTGACAAAGATCTTTCGAAAGATATGTATTTTTCAAGATTGAACAAAATGAGGACGAACAATTCAACGAGTTTTTGACCAGAATAAAAACTCAAGCAAGTAAATGTGAATTTGAATGTTTGCTCGACGAAATGTTGAAGGACAAGATAGTATTTGGAATCAGATCTAATCAAGTAAGGGAGAAATTATTTACAGAAGAACCTTGGCTTGACAAAAGCGATATCTATCTGTAAAGCAAGTGAACAAGCTACCAAACAACTGGATGAGTTGGAAGGCAAAGTTAAAACAGATTTAGCGATGAAAAACAAAAATACCAAAAGAGAACAAAACAAAAGTTTTTACTGCAAAATATGTGGTACACACCATAAGCAAAGAGAATGCCCAGCTTTTAACAAACCGTGAACTAAATGCAACAGAAATGGTCATTTTAATAATAAAATGTGCAGAACTAAGAAGAATTATGGTAATAAACCGAAAAATAGAGTGAATACATTAGAAGAAAGCTCAAATTCTGAAGATGATGTATACATATCTGCTATAAGTGCCAGAGAAAAGAAAAACTGGACAGAAAAAATACAAGCCGGCAATGTGAAGTTCACAGTCAAACTGGATACAGGAGCAGAATGCAATGTATTACCAAGACACTTGATGGACAAGACAAAGGCAAGTCTGAAACAAAGCCGAACAAGAAATTTAATAAGTTATACAGATAATAAAATGGCAGTTCTATGTGAAGCAGAGCTACTGTGTAAACTAAAAGATGAAGAAACAAACATCATATTCAAAGTAGTTCAATAAAAAGTGACGCCAATCGTGGGACTTGATACTTGTGAGAAATTAGGACTTATAGCAAGAGTCATAACATTGAAGGAATGTGAAGACGACATATTCGAAGGCCTAGGGTGTTACAAGAATGATGAGTATGATATTGACCTGATAGATAACCCTTAACTGGAAATAAGACCATCTAGAACAATTCCACATTCTATAAGGAATGGAGTCAAAGAAGAACTAGACAGAATGGTGAAGCTAGATGTCATAAAACCAGAAACGGAATCTACTCCTGCCGTGAGTCCAATGGTAATTGTAAAACAGAAAAATAAAATTAGAATTTGTATAGACCCGTCAGATGTAAATAAAAACATTCTGAGACGTCATTTTCCTCTTACCACTATAGAAGAGATCTGAGCCGACATTAAAGGTTCCAAATTCTTTGTATTACTAGATTGCACATAAGGATTTTGGCAAATTAAGCTATCAGAAAGAACACAAAAGATATTAACATTTGCGACCCCCTGGGGAAGATATTCCTTCAAAAGGCTCCCGTTTGGAGTCTCGTCTGCTCCGGAGATCTTCCAAGAAATCTTGACAAACCTGCTCAGTAAGTTTAAAAATGTAAGAGTATCCATCGATGATATTTTCATACATGCAGAACATAGTTTAGTTTAGTTTATTTTATCTCAGTATACAAATTTCACATAACACATTACATTTGCTTATGCTACTCGTCGCATAGTGATCGTTATAAATACAGTCATAAAAAATGCGGAAATAATGAACAATGTGCAGCATATATACAGGGATGATCACGTACCTAAACAAATTCATTCCCAACATGTCAGACCTAACAAATCCATGAAGAGATTTGTTAGACATCAATACAAATTTTACATGAGAAATTCATCACGACGCAGCTCTCCGCAAAATAAAACAAGTACTTCAGCGTCCTCCAGTGCTGAGACTATACGCCGATGTCAACAAACCAGTAACTTTGTCCGTAGACTCAAGTTCCAAAAATCTGGGAGCCGCACTTCTTCAAGAAGGACAACCTATTAGCCTACGCAAGAGCATTGACAAAATCTGAACAGAATTACCCACAGATAGAGAAAGAAGCACTTGCTATACTGTTTGTATGCAAGAAATTCCATGAATATGTTTATGGTAAGGAACTGACAGTTGAATCCGACCACAAAACACTTGAAACAATTTTCAAGAAAAATATACAATCTGCTCGAGCAAGGTTGCAACGCATAATGTTTAATCTTACACCATACTCTCCAAGAGTCATATTTAAAAAGGGCACAGAAATACCCTTAGCAGACTTTCTTAGTCGAGACTGTGACGCAACTAACCTAAAATATGAACAAGAAGACAATTTGAAAGTTGCAGTTATACTACCCATGTCATTCGATGCTAAAGAAGAACTAATTAAAGCTACAAAAGAAGATCCTCATTTACAGTTACTTCTTGAAACAATAATGCAAGGATTTCCTGAAGATGCCAAAGAACTTCCTACAGAACTACAACATTATTATAACTTTAAAGAAGAGCTAAGCTACCTCAAAGGAATTATTTTCAAAGGTGATAAGATTGTAGTGCCAAAATCACAGATTGCCAAGATGTTAAAGAATATTCATCAAGGTCATCTAGGTATACAAAGCTGCTTAAGAAGAGCCCGCCAATTTCTTTACTGGAAAGGACAATATAATGATATTGTAAAACTAGTCAGAGGATGCTCCGTCTGTGAAAAAACACAAAGAGATAATATTAAAGACACAGTGCTAGTTAAAAAGATACCTACACTTCCATGGAAAATAATAGCATCAGATTTATTCGAACCGAAAGGAAAAACTTACCTGGTAATTTGTGACAGTTAGTCTGGATATTTAGATTTCCAACAGCTAAAAGGACAGTCATCATAATATATGAAGTAATTGAACAAATTAAAATATGGTTTTCTGTACACGGAGTACCGGAAGAGCTACAAACCGACAACGGAATGTGTTATATGTCTAGAGAGTTCAAAATCTTTCAAAAAGAGTGGAGATTTAACCATCCAACCTCCAGTTCACATCACCATCAAGGGAACGGGCTTGCTGAAAAAGCTGTTCAAACAGCAAAGAACATACTAAGAAAATGCAGCATCGACAAGTCAGACGTTTAACTTGCTTTATTGAACTGGAGAAATACACCACGAAATAAACATTTAGGTTCACCGAACCACCGAACCAACGTCTTTTCAGCAGAATTACTAGATCTCCGAAACCTACAAGTGACAATAATCTAAAACCAAAAATAATACAAGGAGTCTCTGCTGAACTACAGCGATTAAGAGAGAAACAAGCTGACTACAGTAATAAAAACCGGCCAAGTGCGAGTAGGACTCGCGCGCGAAGGGTTCCGCACCATTATGTTGTATGGGAGCCCCCTTAAATATTTATTTTATTTTGTTTTTAGTATTTGTTGTTATAGCGGCAACAGAAATACATAGCCTAACTGTCTAGCTATCGCGGTTCTTGAGATACAGCCTGGCGACAGACAAAACGGCAAAAAAAAATACGGTTGCTGTATGGGAGCCCCCCTTAAATAGTTATTTTATTTTGTTTTTAGTGTTTGTTCTTATAGCGGCAACAGAAATACATCAGTTGTGAAAATTTCAACTGTTTAGCTATCGCAGTTCTTGAGATACAGGCTGGTGACAGACAGACGGAGACGGACAGCGAAGTGTTATTTTGAAGGAACTATTGCATATAAACCTATGAATTGTGAAGATTTATTCGCGCTGTTGCTTTCAAACTAGCAATGTACAAGTTGCCGAACATTTTCAAAATATCAGGAAATTCTCATTTTCCGGAAACTTACGAGTAGATCGAGAAATTAAAAACAAGTTTTCGTTAGGAAGTTACCGATGGGCTTTTCTCATAGATGTATCATTAAGTAAGTTTGAGTTTCATAATTCGAAGTTAGGTAGATACTTACTATAAGTGTTTCGTAGCTCGTTGTCCATTGAATCACTCTGGCTGCTAGTTGTTGCGAGTGCACTCGGTGCGCGCGCACCGACCGCGTTACTTTATTTTTGTATGATAGCAAACAATCCAACGTAACACAGTCGTGGTAAGTATGAGGAAAATAGGAACATCTAACGTCACGATTTATTATGTAAATTTTTTGATGTTTTAAATAAATAAATAAATATTAGGGGACAATCTGCGACCTAGTCCCATAGTAAGCTCATTAAGGCTTGTGTTATGGGTACTAGACGACGATATATATAATAGATATAAATACTTAAATACATAGAAAACTTCCATGAATCAGAAACAAATATTCATGCTCATCACACAAATACATAACTCCCAATGTGAACTATGAAGGTACGCTACCTCAGAGGCAATGAAAACGGGTCACTTCCCATGGATTACTTTACAAAGTGACCCGTTTTCATTGCCTCTGAGTGTAACTCCCAATGTGAACTATAAAGGTACGCTACCTCAGAGGCAATGAAAACGGGTCACTTCCCATGGATTACTTTACAAAGTGACCCGTTTTCATTGCCTCTGAGTGTAACTCCCAATGTGAACTATGAAGGTACGCTACCTCAGAGGCAATGAAAACGGGTCACTTCCCATGGATTACTTTACAAAGTGACCCGTTTTCATTGCCTCTGAGTGTAACTCCCAATGTGAACTATGAAGGTACGCTACCTCAGAGGCAATAAAAACGGGTCACTTTGTAAAGTAATCCATGGGAAGTGACCCGTTTTCATTGCCTCTGAGTGTATTTGCCCTTACCGGGATGTTGCTGTAAACCATTTAAAAATCTCCAAGCCGCGCCGCTTTCTGAGTATTTTCAGTACCGTATTCTTAAATATTTTGTTTCTAAAGTTCAATTTGTTGCTAACTTTCCTCCTATATTTGTGGTTATTGTAACTAGAGATGAATAACATTCTAGTATATGTCGTAACACTTTCGCGGCTACCAAGCCGCGAGTTTTGGACCAAGGCTTGAAAGCTATACACATTTCCTTGACTCATCTCTCTACGCCTTTTTAAACGACTTCAAAAAAAAAGGAGGAGGTTCTCAATTCGGTTGTATTTTTTTATTTTTTTGAAGAAGTGAAAACTTCTTTAGCGGCGCAGAGCACTTTTTGGGATGGGGAAAAATTGTTAAATACGCGACAGAGTTTTGTGACGCCAGATGTGAAGGAGGTCACTTTTTGCTGCTAGCCGATTCAACTTCATTCAAAACTGAACGCTATTCGTAAGAGTATAAAGCCGTTAAACACTTTTTGCAATAGCATATTCTGCAAATAAATTTGTAATAATACCAACGAGTCCTTCACCGTTTTGCTATTGAGAAAATTCGAATAGTTTGAATTTGGGCGTTATTCCTAAAGAGATAAAGCTTTGAAAAATATTTCGCAATGGCAAACACAAATTGGTATTGGGTTTGCCGCCGCATGTCGGCGCGCCGGACCCCGGCACCGTTGCGTCGGGCCCAACGCGCCCGCGGGCCGTCCGCCTAAATAATTGATAATTGTTTATAAATTTGCGTCAAATTCATTTTTAGGGTGACACCGTAAGATGTCACGTGACCTGATCGAAAAACTGTTACAATGTTATTGAGTTTTCACTTCTGCCGGCACACCCGGAGTGCAACCCGGTCTTTTTTTTTTCAATGTTTGTTACCTCAGAACTCCGTCATTAATTGATTTGCCTCTAATAGTAAGCTATTAAATAGTCTATAGTAAAACTGATGTACAGTCAGCATCATATAGTTAGTAGCAGCCAACGTAGCCAAATATATCGGAACACGTCTTTATTACTATAGGAGTAAGAAAGGGTTACGATATATTTAGCTACTTTGGTTGCAACTAACTATGTGATGCTGACTGTACTTTATGTTTTATCAATAAATTATGTTTTATGTTTTTATGTTCTATTGATGAGCCGATTCGAAAATTTTTTTTTTGTTTGTAAGCATATACACCTACTATACTTCCAGGTGGGTCCCATTTATTTCAAAATCAGTTGGATGATGGGATCCATGAGGAATTGAGAGAACTCCTCAATTATATTAGGCACGCGTGTAGTGATTTTGGTATTTTCTATTATAACTAGTGTATTTACACCCGGAAATCATAAATTTGGTTGAGTGGAATTGTATGTACTTAAAAGTACAAAAGTACGTCACAGATTCCGATAAGATTCCGTTGAAATAGCAACTAATGAAGTGCCAAAGGTGATCCTTGTGGATTCGACGGAATTCCTCAAATATTATCGGCCTACATACAGCGATTCGGTTTTTTTCTCTAATAATCAACGCATTTGCTCTCGGAAATCAGTTCATGTGGTAAATTGGAAAAGAAATGTAGAAATATTCTCGTGCCTTGGCGGGGTACTAAATAGAAGTCGGTTAAAACTTTGTTTTTAAAGTAAATTATAATCAGGCCTTTAAAACGTTATAAAATGAACCGGAATTATAACGGTATATTCCGTTAGTGTTCGAAAATTACGTTATAACAAAACCAATATTCTCCATAACGATATAAATACCGTAACAGAATGAATAACAGAACGATATATAATAACGTTATAATATCGTTTTAAAATGCGAGCCGCGCGCTACGGCTGCGCTGTTGCCGCTCTGTGCCAATGCCAACATGCCACCACGTGGGCCGTAGCGCGACGTGCGACGTTGCCGTTACGTTGTTCTAGCTTCTAAATCTTATTAATGCTTGTTTACCTCGATCATTTGCAAATTGGTTGTGAATTGTGAATATTTGGTTTGTTGCGACGATAAATGGCGGAATAAAAACGGGACGCAGGAAACGCAACGCTGTCCACAGATTCGTGGACTTGCTCATAAATAAAAAGAAAGAGTGCCAATCTTAATAGCCCCTAGGTGTACACTATTACAATATGTAAGAGGGTCAATATTTTTCTCTTAATAGCCCCTAGGTATACACTATTACAATATGTAAGAGGGTCAATATTTTTCTATGTTAATTGTTTGTCTCGGCACTAAATCGCAGACTCCCAGTATTAGGACCTATTCCAAACAAGCCCTACGACCGACGGTGTTGCCGTGAGCAAAAAATTATGCATAGGTATGTTGGTATGTGCTTTTGTTCATTAATCGTAATAAAATTTAAATATACTTTTAGTTTCCGACATTTTTTTATTTTATTTTTGATTTAGAGCCATTCCGAAAACGACAAGTTAAATAAAATCTGATTATGAAACCAAAGAATGTGTGAATTTTCGATTTCGGTTCTTCGCCATAATCTGTCTAGATAGGCTCGCGATAGATAGGGGAGACCAAGGACGGTTGGTACACATAAATATGTATCGATCCTCCTTTTCTTACGATTCATCCTCCTTTTATAATTAATCCTTAGTCACTAAATATTTATGTAAATAACTAGCTGTTGCCAGCGACTTCGTTCGCGTGGAACTTGTTATGGTCTTAGAAAAAATATTGCTATTAAATTATGTTCGGTGCAAGCTATTAATCGCTGTCCCAAACACACTTCTACCATCTTAAAGATATACAAAAACTATCCTATATCCTTCCAAGGGTCTCAAATTATCTGTACGGGAAATTTCATCTAAATCCGTTCAGGGATTAGTTAAAATTGATAAATCTAAATTGAAAACTTCGTTTTTACAAACATAAATATCTTAAGAATCATCAACAGACGTTTTCATACAGTATTAAAGAAAAATATATTTTTATATGTCTACTAAGCTACATTACTGTTATAATAATAAGTACCCAATGTTGATTAAATCTATTCGATTCTGGGAGCATCGCAGTTCTAACCTAACCTATCCTACATTTCTGGTAACAGTTCAAATCTGTAAGTCTTACTTTAAAAAAGGTCTTGCTCTCTATACAACCTTCAAACTTTTAAACTCTCTTAGGAGATGAATAAAAAAAACGCTGAAATCGTTTTCTAATCATTAAACAAACGGTCCATAACCTAAGTAATAAATCTATTATTTTAAAAATATCTTGCTCTTCGTATAAACTTTGAACCCCCTAGAAACCTTCTTGGGGGATGAACTTCAAAAACATTGAAATGTATTTTTTAGTTTTAAACAAACCGTCTAAAATCGTAGTTACTTACACCTTACACTAATGTTTTACTTTAAAATTGTCTTGACACTATACGGCCTTCGAATCCCCTTTAAAATAAACACTCTTAGGTGATGAATAAAAAAATCTACTAATCTGCTCTCTCTATTTTAAGACCAAAATTAAAAAATCTTACTTAAAAAATTACTTTTCCCTCCTTATAAACTTTGAAGCCCCATTAACGCCTACGAGTATAGGGGATGAATTAAAAAAAAACTCTGAAATCAGTTTTGTTGTCTTTTAACATACAGACTAAGACTGACATTAGAAATATCTTACTATATTTTCTTGCTCTCCATATAAACCTTGAATACCGTTTTAACACTTTTAACCCCCTTAGGGGTGGTATTTTTCCAAGACGATGAAAGGATTTTTCTAATTTTCTAATAAGTAATCGTACCACAAAGTTGCCCATCTCTAGCTCAAAAAAAATGTTTCTCATCCTAATCTTGCATAAGTACCTTTTTAACCCCCTTAGGGATGGAATTTTCTAACACGTTAAAAGTACTAACTGTTTTTCTATTCTAATAAGTAATCTTTCTACAACGTTTCAAATCTCAAGCTCAAAAAAAGTGTTTCTCATACAAACCTTTCATCCCTATTTAACCCCCTTAGGGGTGGAATTTTCTAAAACGCTGACAGTCCTTTTTTGTATTGTATTTAGTAATCTTTCTACAAAGTTTGAAGTTTCTAGCTCAAAAAATAAAGTTCCCTCCATACAAACTTTGCACCTCTATTTAACCGCCTTAGGGATGAAATTTTCTAAAACACAGAAAGTACTTTTTTCTATTCTAATAAGTAATCTTTCTACAAAGTTTCAAGTCTCTAGTTCAAAAAATAATGTTTCCCCCATACAAACATTGCACCCCTGTCCCCTACTTAACCCCATTAGGAGTGGAATTTTCTAAAACGCTGCAAGAACTTTTTATGCATTTTAATAAGTAATCTTCCTACAAAGTTTCAAGTCAATAGTAAAAAAAAAAAGTTTCCCTCATACAAACTTTGCACCCCTATTTAACCCCCTTAGGGATGGGATTTCCAAAAATTCCATCTTGTCCCTTCTTTTTAGTCCCAGTAGTTTCGGCTGTGCGTTGATGAATTAGTCAGAAACATTTGATGCAGGCATTTAAATTATAAATAATTTACCATGTAATAACAATGCCATTAATATCTGGGGGCACGGTAGTGCCCCCGCCAAGTCGAGCGCGAAGCAAACACTGCCGTACCATCCTTTCCTGGAACCATTTCGCCACATTTTCAGGCCCCTATTTGAGAACCTCTGGATAAGACCAGAATGCAGAAATTTTCGTCATCCAGTAAGCTATAATCACATACTTAAAATCCAAAATTTCAAGTCTGTAGGTCATTTAGTTCCGAAGTTAAGCGAAACCAAAGTTTCGCATTTATGACACTCACTCACTCATGATCATCAAAATAGAACTAGCACTTCCCATAAACTCAGAGAGCTGAAATTTGGTACAGTTAGGGTTTAATGGCCACATAAAGGGAAAATTATAAAAAATTGCTATTTAACCCAGTTTTCTAGATACACCAACTGTATACATTACTTTGTAATCCTATACAAATATATAGGATTACAAAGTTACATTTGCAGTGAATGGGAAAATTCAAAAGCAAGAATGGGCCTGCATTCATAGTTTGTATGTATGGATAACACATTACCCTACAAAAAGAAGTGAGATTCCATAAAAAACACTCCATGTAAAAAAGAGGCCAAGTCTCGAAACTCTTCCACCGTAAAAAGTTGTGAGATATTTCGTAGAGCCAAGTTTCAGGCATTCTTATTAATCTTTATTTGCTTGCTAAATAAAATTTTGTGACTTGGCAATCACACAATACTACATAATTTTAGGTAAGTATGCCAAATCTATAGATACAGTTAAGTTGTGTGATTGCCACGTTGCAGAATTTTATTTAGCAAGCAAAAACATTCCATGTAAAAAAGAGGCCAAGTCTCGAAACTCTTCTACCGTAAAAAGTTGTGAGATATTTCGTAGAGTCAAGTCTTAGGCATTCTTTAATCTTTATTTGCTTGCTAAATAAAATTCTGTAACTTGGCAATCACACAACTTTCCTGCATGAATGGATTTCTGCATACCTAAAGCTATGTAGTATTGTGTGAGTGCCAAGTCACAAAATTTTATTTAGCAAGCAAATAAAGATAAAAGAATGCCTGAGACTTGGCTCTACGAAATATCTCACAACTTTTTACGGTGGAAGAGTTTCGAGACTTGACCTCTTTTTTACATGGCATGTTTTTTATGGGATGATACATTTCCGATTAATGAGGCACAGAGTAGCTAAAGACAATCTGATTTGAAAATTATTAGTCAGGATATTCGTATCAGTCTACAACCTGCGCCGACAAGCCGAGCAAATCGAAAAATTCTGCATTTTACTATGACGTCGTGCACTCTAACAAACAACCTACGTTACGTAATCACATCGCTTACATTGCACGAGTAGGCTATACTGAATGCGAGAAAGGGGTAGCCTATAACGTTATAACATTATTATATCGGTTAAAAAAGTATCGGTTTTATATTAATGGTTTAGATTTATAACGTTATAATGGATATCGCTATACAGCGCGTCAAATATCGTTTTTGAGTATAGCGGTTTTAGGAATAATAACGTTATAAATGATAGCGCTATACGAAAATAGCGCTATTTAAAGGCCTGATTATAATTACTCCTTACGGAGACTTATTTTCCTTTATAAAATTATAATTTTGTTAGCAAACGCTTCTGCTTCGTAAAATGATGCAGTTTGTAAGAGGAAATTCACAACGCGTAACAGCTCCAACGATCCAGTAAAACTCTGACCGATTACGTGCAGTTTGTTAAAATTGTCCGGGTCAACATATGCGTAATGTGGGCGAGAGATGAGTCATTGAGCCAACAGAAATGCAGATTGTGAACCGCACAGCTGCGCGAGTGCACTCAGTGCACGCGCACTGGCCGCGTTGCATCAGAGGCCTTCAACCTTTGCAACGGTAACCAGCCTTTAAGTTGGCGGTTGACTCATGTACTCGATTTGGATTATGTCTATACGGGATTCCTTAGGTTGCGTTTATTGACAGGGCGTGTGGCGCTTGTTCGTGTACAATCAACATCTTAAACATGTATTCATTCTAAATGGTTCTGTACCTATTTGCTTAGAGATAAGGTCGAAAAGCGTATACATGTTTATGATGCTGCCAGTACAGGCATGAGCGTTCACAGTCGCATGACAGCACGCCGCTCGCGCCGCCAACGACGAATAATATTTGTTTCTCAAACATGCAATGTAATATTGATGTTATGTTCCTTATAGGCTGCAAAGTGCAAAGTATCTCGTTCCGTTCGGGTGCGGCGAGACGAGAGCTCTTCTGAGGTTATTTCGATATTTCATACAAGATCGCAAAGTGACCTTCTTTTTTAGGTTTATTTGCATTAAGTAGGTACAATATTACATATTGATTTAAACTTTCACGATTCTCACACATTATTTATACTAAACGGGACTTAATCGCGTATAATTAACTTATTTATTTACCTCACTGAGGTCTCCCGACGTTTCGGATGTGTCGCAACATCCATGGTCACGGGACAACTGGCTTGAGCGGGTATCAACATCTTCTTGCTGCGCGGGTTTTCCGAACTACCCGCACTTGGTCTTTATTAACCACTTCTACACTAGGGTTGTCACCCGGTCGACACACAACACTAATAATGTCCGCTGATATAACGGACGGTGTTGTCGAAACGTCGGGAGGCCTCAGTGAGGTAAATAAATAAGTTAATTATACGCGATTAAGTCCCGTGTAGTATAAATAAAGTACAATATTGTCACCAAATGACTGACTGTCAACGTGCTGTCAACTTAGTTTCGGCGTTTCTTCTTGACGGTGGTCTCTTTTAGGAACACTGGTAGATTAGAACTTGTAAAAGTGCCATTGCTTACTTGCTTATTTAATATTGGCCTAGCTACAACACTATGCCATGTCGACTCATACGTATGAAATTCCGCTTTTGTAGCGTTGAATAATCTAGCTCGAGTCTCAGGTCTGCACCAGAGTTAATCACTCGAAAGTATGACTTAGCACCACTTAGCACTGAGGCATTGCGCAGAGGGAAAAGTAGACAAGAACTATGCTAATGTTAGCTGCGGGCAGTGATGTCACATACAATTTTGGCAAAATGGTAGAACACGGTGCAAAAATTTTTAGAAATTGGTCGAATTTGAAATGAAAAATAGGTATAGTTCTACCAAACAAGTGGATGTATTGCTGTCGTGCCAACCTCAAGACTCCCCCCGCAGAGCGCGATAGAGACAACTGCAGCTTGGACCGAAAATACCTATTAAAAGTACATAAAATCAACGTTTCGTAGCCCCTGATTTCTTCTCCAAACTATTTAAACTATTTTTTATATTAAAAAATCAAAGAAACGCTTCGGCCGTGTTATGTTTTCCTTTTTTTAAATAATCTAGTCAAAATTGTTTTCTGGATGTTTCAACACAGCGGAAAATATGGCATTTTTCTTAGGTGTTTGAAGGAAAAAGGAAAACATAGGAACATGTCAATAGTACCCATAGATATAAGGAAAAAAATATTATTGCTCTACTGCCATTATCCAAGGAGAAAACAGGGGTTTCTATGGAAAAACGGCCCTTGTATTTCCTCTTAAAAATGCGTATAAAATGTTTAAAATTGGTGATGTTTATATATATTTTTATTAAACAATCTCAAATGTTCATCGTTAGGTACACCACTTTTCGAAATAAACCTCAGTCTCTGTACCTCATCAATTCATCATTCACTTATTTCACACGGTGTTTTATTACAAATTTTAGGGTGATTAGAAATATTTTTTATGCCAAAATTTACTTCTATTCATAAATATATTTTTATATGTACGAGTAGCGCTTGAACTGGAGTTTCTTAGTATGGTTTCGTATTTTTGTTATAATGTGTTAAATGGCCAAAAATACTGACGATTCTTCGTGTATTTTTACTAAACAGTTGTTTGATATAAATACGGTTTTACTCTACAATTTAATATGTAATTTATAAAATGTTTTCCACTTATTCCTAAGAAGACTATCAATCCAATATAGATTTATTTCTTTCATGTCGGTTTGAAATCAAATAGTCCTTCAAATCTAAGTAGTTTTACACGTCTCCGAGCCGTCTAGTCTGTTTTATCTAATTAAAAAGAGATCTTTTGTTCCGCGTAAACACTTACCGGTCAATGGGTACTCCAAAAGTTATCTATTATTAATTCCTACACACATCTTTACCTGAGAGTCGGGAGTGAGGCAAGATCATTATTTATTTAATATAAAACAGTGTTAAAAATATGTAGAGAAGAAGATCAATAAACATTTAATGCTGCAGCCTGTGTCCTACCTGTTGGATCTATTGCCACAAACATATACTAAACTTTTACGCAACTTAAAATACCTCTGTTAAATAAAACGAGTTTTGTCCCTTTTTTACTAATTTAAATATCAGAGTGACAAATAAAGACAAACGAATATATATATATATATATATATATATATATATATATATATTCATACTTATATATTAACAACCTTCTCCCCGCGACTTCGTACGCGTATAAATTATGGTTTAAGTACATGATATTTTTATGTTTAACCATACATCTGACAAATTTGAAAAGAAAGATTTCATTTACATGGACTGTGCGGTGTGCGTGTAACAGTTCACTTCGAATCTAAATAAATAAACTTGTTCGTCAGTAATATTATGTAAGTAGTTGCCCAAAGTATTATTTTAGAGAGCGCTCCCTAAGCGAGCCCCTTAGTATAATAATATAAATGCAAAAGTTTGGATGTTTAGATGTTTGGATGTTTGATACTCAGTCACGCTTAAACGGTTAAACGACTTAGCTATTTTATCCCTATTCTAAAACATTTCCTAATAAAATGAGCTCCATTCTCTTGTCCTTTTTCTCCAAGTCTCCATAAAACATTATATATTCTTTACCTGTACTGTATTACGTACCTACACTCTATGCATACTGACTCAGTCCAGATAGAAATCATTAATATTCACGCAATGGTAATGACATACTGTGTAGAGTCAAGGCCTACGAGGCAGCTTCTAACAACTACTTGGTGCTGATTGACATAGCAACGGACGATTAACAGTTGACATATTTCTCGAAATTGATTCATTAGAGGAATTGCGTCAGTCATGTAGTCACGCACGATAGAGATGATCATCAAAGATCCGCGAGTACATATTTGGTTACTATTTGAATACTTTGAACTTTGTTTAATTGTCCCTTGTTAACTCTAATTTAAATTGCAATTGACAATTGATTACTGATCCGATCCAAATACCATTTATATCCATCCAAACCCAAGTTGTAGAAATACTAGCTTCTGCCCGCGACTCCGTCCGCGTGGAACTCGCTTATAAATATCGTAGCACCATACAAATTTTCACCCCCATTTCACCTCCTTTGGGGATGATTTCCGGGATAAAAACTATCTTATGTCTTTCCCCAGGCCTCAACCTATCTCAATACCAAATTTCATCTAAATCGGTTTAGCGGTTTAAGCATGAAGACGTAACAGACAGACACACTTTCGCATTTATAATACTAGCTTCTTCCCGCGACTCCGTCCGCGTGGAACTCGTTTATAATAAAGGCAAGGCTTTAGCATACGTAACCCTATTAAACCAGGAAAAATCTTAACAGCGCGAAGTAGGACTGTGAAAAGCGCCATCTATTGCAACAATATGTAACATATAATTATGTAATTAAATCATTGTCTTTGAAAAACTACATCTAACATAAGAATTGTATCTCAAAGGTAATACGTATAAAGAACGAATTAGGAAGTACATCTAGCGCCTTATCTAGTTACTAATAGATATATTACATTTGGCAACGCTCATTTCACGCTGATGTTGGTCTCCAACTCTCCATACAAAGTTTCCTCCCCTTTTTCGTCCCTAAAAGGAATGAAATCTGACATTAATTATACCCTACGTTGTATTCTGATATACAAGGTACATAACTGGAAAATTTCAGAAAAAATCGTCCAGTAGTTTTTGAGATTAATTGGAACGTACATCCATCCATCCATACATCCAACCATTCGCATTTATAATATTAGTAGGATTAAGTATGCATTGAAGATAGTCTGCTGGCTGGTCTATCGTGCAACGTGCAACGTGCAACACACACAAAACAACATTTTACCCTCCATTTGAAAAGTGAGTCAAATTACCAACCCGTGTTAGGAATTCCTTGTAAAACTGCAGCAACAGTGCGTCTCGAAAAACCGCGTTTGTATAAATCATCAATCCGACACTGTAAACATTATGAACTCATTGTCCATTCTCGTTTGGAACAATACCGACTGGTTTAAGTGGGCCTTGAGCACTTACAGCCGTCAATAATAAGGGGGTCATCGCGTGCTGGTCGATGGTTTCCGCTGGGCTAGGTCCGAAGTGCGATCGGTGCACGCGCACCAAGTTGGAACGTAGCGGTGCGACTATAATATGTCGAGTCTGGTCAAAGGCCCTACCGCGAAATGAAGACGAATTTCGTTCGTGTCCTCTCTGTTGCACTCGCTAGTTCGAGCGAGAGAGAGGGAGATACTCGAACGAAGTTCGTTTTCACTTCGCGGTAGCCCCCTGAGATTTATTTAAAACTTTTTCTAAGGCAATAGTATAATTGTCAAATGTTTCAAACGTCTTAAGAGGGGGCGTATCGCCAGGGAAAAATCAGAAATCACCCGCGCGCCCCGTACCTGCCGCGCTGATGCGTCTATTGCTGCCCCGCTCCTTCTCGCATAGTATATGCCCCGACAGTCAGATGAAACATGATGAATACCTATAGATAGTTATAATAAGTGGAAAGAAAGACAAAATCTGTAAGTACCTATATTTGAAGATATAATTTTCGCTAGTAGCTAAGTCAGTTTCGAGAGCTATAACTGAAATATGACCTTCCGTTTTTTTACTAAATCACGTAAGGGTTGTAATTTAGCATAATAATGTCTCGTAAAAGGCTAAAGCTGTCAGACATATCTAAAATACTACTAATAAATCCACGGTTAAAAAATTAACGTAAATGTCACGGCAGGCGACATGTTTCGAACTCTTCGGGAGTTCTTCTTCAAAACAAACATCGAAAACACTAATCCTGAAGAAGAACTCCCGAAGAGTTCGAAACATGTCGCCTGTCGCGTCATTTAATACGTGAATTTATTAGTAGCATTAAAAAAAATTGTAATTTATTATGAAAACTTCGATCATGTTTATGAAAGCCAGATTTTCAGGCCACTGTGTGGCGGCCAAATTTTTCAATTCTGACCCCGTGTCATGGTCGGCCTTATCACGCGATAAGTGACAGGATAGAGCGTCCGTCACTGGCTGACACCGTTTGATAGAACGAGACGATGTCCCTATCTTGTCACTTATCGAGTGATAAGGCCGACCATGATACGGGGTCTGATCTCGGATTCGTACTTGGAGACACTGGAGACGCTTTGGCCCTTTAGTTATCAATTTTGAACATACTCGTATTAAAGAAAAACTGCAAAATTGTGTTCACTTTTTTTAATATAAAAATGTCCAACTACGCAGGCAATAATTCGGGTGCAGACTCGAAAATTATTATTACTCCAAAAGAAAGAAGGCAAAAAAATATGCATAGTGATGAAAATCCCATTCAGATATCTCAAAGAATTACGAAGCTACAACCGTTTTAATATTGCTTGTTAGAGAGAGAAAACGCAAACGGTGTGTGACGTCACATTACAGGATGCTGCCGGCAGGCCGCGTCGACGGCGTCGCCGACCACGATGCGCGCGGCACGTTGCCGTCTTCTGTGACGTCACATTCTTCCAGCGTCATCGTTTCATATAAAGTTGCGTTTTGCGAAAAAGGGACAGAACACATCCCTTCTTAAAACTTTGGACACTTATAACTTCGTGATTATTTAACCTTTTGCGTTGATTTTTTCTCCATTTGACAATTTTTTTTATCCTTCTTCGAGAAAATATCACATTATTTTATTTAGTGTCTACGCCCCTGTTGTTGGAATCTAAAAGGGTCACCCGTGATGACTTTAAAAAATAAAATGACAATAATTACACGGTTCACCCACGTATTAAACGTCACTACGGGCGACATGTTTCGAACTCTTCGGGAGTTCTTATTCAGGATTGAGTGTTTTCGCGGCGGTGTCGCTTGAATCGCGACAAGATTCAAGCGACACCGCCGCGAAAACACTCACTTTATAGAGTACAAATTACTTTAATTACCCAAGGAATACCACTACCTACATTTTGTTGCTTAAAAAACCACCGGAGCTATAACTGAAATATGGCCTTCCGTTTTTTTACTAAATCACGTAAGGGTTGTGAGCTAGCATAATAATGGCTAGTAAAAGCCTAAAGCAAAAAAAAGCTATAATCGAATTTAAACTTTTGTGAAACATGTCTAAAATACTACTAATAAATCCACGGTTAAATTCACGCATTAAATGTCACAACAGGCGACATGTTTCGAACTTTTCGGGAGTTCTTCTTCAAAACAAACATCGAAAACACTCATCCTGAAGAAGAACTCCCGAAGTGTTCAAAACATGTCGCCTGTCGTGTCGTTTAATACGTGAATTTAACCGTGAATTTATTAGTAGCATTAAAAAAAAACTATAATATATTATGAAAACTTCGATCATGTGTCTATGAAAGTCAGATTTTCAGGCCACCACTGTGTGGCGGCCAAATTTTTCAATTCTGATCTCGGATTCGTACTTGGAGACAATGGAGACGCTTTGGCCCTTTAGTTATCAATTTTGAACATATTAAAGAAAAAGTGCATAATTATGTTCACTTTTTTAATATCAAAATGTCCAAGTTCGCAGGCAATAATTGTTGGAATCTGCACTCTCGATAACCCTAAAAGCGACACCCGTGATGACTTTAAAGAAAAACAATGTCAATAATGTCACTACGGGCGACATGTTCCGAACTCTTCGGAAGTTCTTCTTCAGGATGAGTGTTTTCGCGGCGGTGTCGCTTGAATCACGACAAGATTCAAGCGACACCGCCGCGAAAACACTCGTCCTTAAGAAGAATTCCCGAAGAGTTCGAAACATGTCGCCCGTAGTGACATTTAATACGTGAGTCGAACCGTGTAATGATTAGTACTGTTTCAACACGTCTCACGAAAGTTTAAATTCGAAAAGCAATGTCCGCCATCTTGGAATTCAAAATGGACATCATTTCTAGAATCTTCACCCTCGAGAAGCCTGCCAATGTACGTTGTGCTTTAAAAAAACGCGCATATTAATTTACAACGAATGTTTCAAAAATTTTAAATAATGCGACCACTTTTTGAAATATTTCTGACTATGAATTCGTATTTAGACCTCTCAGACATCGATTTTGAACATAACCGGATTTATTCTCAACTATAGCGATCCGCTCCGGCTTCGCACGGATACTATATTATACATATAAACCTTCTTCTTGAATCACTCTATCTATTAAAAAAAACCGCATCAAAATCCGTTGCGTAGTTTTAAAGATCTAAGCATACATAGGGACAGACAGCGGGAAGCGACTTTGTTTTATACTATGTAGTGATAGTGATAGTGATAACCTTTCATAAAGTAAATACACGATCGACAGAAAAATGTTCGTCTAGTTTTGCATGTACTGCACAAATTATTCTAAGAAGCCGGTCACCCGCCGATCGCTGCGTAATGTTATAGTTGTATTTTGAACTTTAAGATTTATATGTTAAGGTCGACTTTTCAATATATTATTTCAAAATGTAGCAAAATATCTACTGGAATGTAATGATACGTTCATTCACTGGACGAATATACTGGGTCACAATATTATTGAAATAATTATGTTCATCGTGCTGTCGTGAGAGCACAGAACGTAGTCCTCTCGTCTCAGCGGAGCGATTACGACTGACTCCGCCCGCGAACGGCAACAAAAGATATACAGAACCGCACGAAACACGCGACGGGAGAAAGGGTATCGCGCTAAATAAAAAAGGCCTATACGCCAAATACGTTTACGAAAAGGGACTACATAAAAATACCCCGCTAGTACTTTCATTAGGTAATGTGAAAAGCTATTATACACTCAACTTTTACTTAATTTATATGCACGGGAACCTCACACTATTGAAATTGAGTAAAAATAAGACATGTTTTGGCGGTTCTTTTCTATCGAGGCAATTTTGGTTTTGTATGGTTTTGTTCAGACGATTCAATTGCAAATATGATGTAGTTTTGGTATGTTCTTTTTCCTGGCATTCGCTTTAGTTTATCATAGGTAAATATTCAATCTAAGAACCCCGATTTCGCGGAGCGCCCCCTCTTAAATTAGTATGATGTACTAATCTTGATGCGTGATATGGTGATGCTAACTAAGAAAGTAGCTGTTCCATAATAAATTGGACTGGTTTTGCTTTTTAAGATAATTAAAGGGTGGTTTACCTGCAGATAATATTAATTCACATTGAAGAATATCATGACATGTTTCAGTTATATCGTCTGTTTCTTGAAAAGGACACATCAAATGGTTACATATCAAATGTACTGCCAAACTGCATGACGGTTTGGCAGTTCGTGCTGCTCCTGATGGGGTATACAGATTATCTGATTTTTGGGTGTGGCGTACCTACAGATGTAACAATCCGACCACATGTGCATGTTATTTCTCAGTACAACTCGTTTGACAGTAGGATCAAATACAAATACTGGCCAGTTCCATTATTATGTCTCATCAAAATTTAAATTTTGAGGAGTGATTTTGATTATTCTTCTTAAAATTTAAGAAGAATAATCAACAGTAAAGTTACTTCCTCCGTTGCAGTGCAGTTGTGTGAATTGAAGAAAAATATAATAGTTCAAGTGTCATTATTATTTTATCGCGTTATAGCTACGTAGTGATGTAACACGCTGTTTTTTTAATTTGCCGCTCTTTTCTAGGTTCATCTTTCCCTGGCCAGACTCTAGTAGACCGACGACCGGTTAGCCTAGTGGGTAGGGATGCTGCCTATGAAGCTGAAGGTCCTGGGTTCGAATCCCGGTAAGGGCAAATATTTGTGTGATGAGCATGAATATTTGTTTCTGAGTCATGGAAGTTTTCTATGTATTTAAGTATTTATATCTATTATATATATCGTCGTCTAGGACCCATAACACAAGCCTTAATGAGCTTACTATGGGACTAGGTCGATTTGTGTAAGATTGTCCTCTAAAATTAATTAATTATTTATTATTTAGTAGGGTCGCCACACTTGACAACAATTGTGTAACTGCTTGGTAACTTGAAGCACTGCTTACTTCCTAACGGCCCGTCCACGACTTCGAGCGGCAGCGGTTTTTCTCATTCATTGCGTGTGATATCATCTAACCACAGTGCGTTGCGCGTCTCGACCGCGTAAAACGCTTGCCGTGCCGCAATCCGCGCAACAATGTCGTGGCCAGCTTTTAGATTTATTAGGGACATTGTGGAAGTTTAAGGACTGAGTTGTTCGGAGACAGGATGTCTGGACGAATTTCAAGTCATTATTAAACTGTGGTTAGCAGTGTCGTGGCTTTGCAGATTTTGGAATAAGCTGGTAGGGAGTTTCTTTTCTATCCTACTAATATTATAAATGCGAATGTGTGGATGTATGGATGATTAAATTTTTGTTACACAATCACGCTTAAATGGCTCAACCAATTTGGATGGTGGTGGGAAAAAGGTGGTTTGTAGCTTGGATCAAAATACAGGATAGTTTTTATCCCGGGTCCGCGCAGACGAAGTCGCGAGCGGAAGCTATATAGTTGAACAATAAAGACCGCCTCAAGAAACGTGAACATATTGACAAGAATATATTGAATTAACCAAATTCTATAGGAATTATTATGTAGAAGACAGGTTACAATCCACAAAGCGCGTTCAGTGCTTCCTTGCCATTTGAGAAAAATCTTTTTATATTTAGGCATTGTGCTGTTTGCTACTATCAAACATGTAAAAGGCTATATAATGTTTCAGTGCCAGTAACATTCTTACACTAGTGTGCGTGAGTGTTCTCAGGGCACGTAGGCGAAAGACTCCCAAAAAGTTTGAATCATGTCGCCCAATGTCATCATTTTAATTCGCGAGTTTAAACGAATAATAATTAGTATAGTTTTACACTTGCCCCAAGTGCAAGTGCCAGGAATCTACATTAAATGGCGCCGTAGCTAATCAAAGTTCCCCATTAGACATTAAAATATGTATACCTATATCTATGCTTAATATTCCCAGCAACTGTGTTGCCATTCCTACTCCACCATAAATGGCGATTATTTTCCAAATGCCTTTTTACTGAGAACTGGTAATTGTCAGCTATTTGCTCCACACCATGTTTGCCAGCAAATACTGCACATAGTTATGGAAATGGACGGTTCAAGATCTCGCGTTGTGTAATATAATTATAAATGGGGTGATGGATGCGAGTCATGCTGTAATGATGATGAGAGGTTTGTTGAGCGCAGGATGTTTACGGTACCTGCGTCAAATAAGTACGTAAGGATAGTTAGTTACTTGCGTGAGAAGCTTCAATCCCTTCTAAGGAGGTACTTCGACCCTGAGCTTAATTTAATTCATCACTTTCGTATCCCACAGTCACATTTCGATGCAGTTCTTACGTTCCTTGTGTTTTCTATCAGTTTTCTATGTTAAGACTGTGTGAAACAATGGTAATAAAAAATTGAGGCTCTATGCTCTAGTGGGATTGTAAGTATTATTATTACCTCCTTCAACATACACATCCGTTTCAACCACTTTTCAACCCCATGTTAACAAACTGACACATTGTCTTTGCAATCTCAATTTAATGTTACAGCTGCATCGGCTATGCTTTCAGAAATTTTACTGATACAGGCTGAGAGACTTCGACAATGATCTGTAGGTTAGAAGCCGTTTTGAAGAGGTGCCAAGGAAACTCAACATCGATGAGGGTTCTTCATCATTACAGAGATAATAAAGAAAGATAAGGGACCGAAAGGTATATAAATAATAAGAATGCCTGAGGCTCTACAAAATATCTCACAACTTTTTACGGTGGAAGAGTTTCGAGATTTGGCCTCTTTTTAACATGGAATGTTTTTTATGCGATCTCACTTCTTTTTGTAGGTTATCGCGTTATCAATATATTATATATGTCGCAGGGAAATGGCTAAAACAGAGATTTGAACAAATCTCTAGGGGATATGATCAACTCACGCAGGATGTTAAAATGGCGAATCCATTTTATCATTTGCCTAGAAAAAAACAGTCATTTGATCAAATCTCTGAATCTGTTTAGTGAAATGACGAAATCGGCCAAAAAGGCAACTCGTTTTTTCATTTCACTAGATTTGTTTAGTGATTTGATAAAATCCCTGAAACGCGTCAGTGATATGACGAAACTAACTCGCAGAGTTAACTCGTTTTATCATTTCACTAGACACGTTTACTGAAATGATAAAGTCTCTACTGTAACATGGTATAGGTGATTTGATCAAATCTCTGAACTAAATAAAGTCTCTACTGTAACATGGTATAAGTGATTTGATCAAATCTCTGAACTAATCCAGTGTTACTCTAGAATTAAGTTTGATCAAATCTCTCACATGATGTTTCAGGCATTTTATCTAATCACTGAACAATTCTGGTGAAAAGAAAAAAACGAGTTGCCTTTTTTGGCTGATTTCCTCATTTCACTAAATAGATTCAGGGATTTGATCTAATAACTGATTTTCTCTAGGCAAATAATAAAATGGAATGGCCATTTTCACATCCTGCGTGATTTGGTCATATCTCTTAGAGATTTGTTGAAATCTCAGACATCATTTAGTGAAATGGTAAAATAAAATGTCGAAAGTAGGTAATAAAATTGTTTGTTAAATCAGATTTTTTAATCGAGTACAAGAATAGGCGGTTGTAAACCGGAATTTAATCATTTTAAGGTGGTTCGCTTTCCATACAAAACGTTATTTGACATTCGCAGGGTAACGGCGTGATATTTTTAGAAATTTATGTAACAATCTTTCATAAATTGCGTCTAAGCCGGCCGGCCGGTGCCTAACACGCAAGGGCGAGAGCGGAGAGCAGTAAGGTGCAGGAGGGAGGTAACACGACCGCACGACCGACTTAATCTGTACTAGAGTTGAGATTTTTATCATTTCACTAAACGCGTCTTGTGAAATGATAAAACGAGTTGACTCTGCGAGTAAGTTTCGTCAACTGTTTCAGGGATTTTATCAAATCACTAAACAAATCTAGTGAAATGAAAAAACGAGTTGCCTTTTTTGGCCGATTTCTTCATTTCACTAAACAGATTCAGAGATTTGATCAAATTACAGATTTTGTCTAGGCAAATGATAAAAAGGATTCGCCCCAGACATATACAGATTAAGAATGCAGTCCCATTCTTGCTTTTTAATTTTTTGTCCCATTAACTGCAAATGTAACTTTGTAATCCAATTTATTTATGCAGTTGGTGTATGTAGAAAACTGAACCGAAATTGTAAAATGTTATAGTTTTACTTTGACTTATACACTAAAAACTAATTGTATTCTAAATTTAAAGCTTCTATGTCTGCTAGAAGTGCATAGAGTTTTGATGATCGGTCAGTCAGTGGGTGACAAAATTAAGAAACTTTGACTAGTTATAATTCTGAACCTATTGGTTCAAATTGAATGAAATTTGAAATATACCGTGTTTATACAATGCCTGCTTGGTTACTGAAAATTCAGGCTTCTAGTTTTATCCACAACTATATAGTTATAGGCGGGTCGAAAATGGTCTGAACTGCTTCGGGAAAAGGATGGTACGGCCGTGCCGCTGTTTTTTTCGACTTGGCGGGGGCACTGCCGTGCCCCCTGATATCTGAAATTGTACTGGCTGGGTTTTTTTAATTCAGACATTTATTATAAGTGTAGATGTAGATTATGGGTTTCATATTATTTTCAAGCAAAAATGACCGCCTGTTTTGAAAATGAGTCTTACGAGAATCTATTGTTCTTCTAATTTGAATTTTCTCAAAATCTATTGAGAAATACGTTTATCGTGAGTTAGTAAAGTTTATGAATATCTGCGCTTCTTGGTACAGTATCGTCTCTACAGCGCAATATTTTATACCTTCAGTAATTATTTTTGTTTATCTTCCCCTATCCCCTTCAATACGGCAATGTTTTGATTTTTTTTAAAGAGTTGTTTATCATTTTAAAATAGTTCGTGTACGTTACACGTGTTACGAACGTTAAATAAGGTTATCCAAACACTCTTAAAACAAACAATTCTATCCGAGAGAAAAAACGAGATGACGTGTTTTCCAAAGGTTTATTAAAAACAATGATTACTTGAGCATCAATACGCGATAACCAGGATGTGGAAATACCAGTTTTCTGAAAAAACTCTACATGTTGCGTGGTAGCTGATAACGGATATTTCGTAATCTAAAACAATGTTTGAAATGAAATGAAATGAAATGTATTATTAATGACAATTGTTACAGGTCGAGTTACAATATTTTAATAGTTTAGTTTAGTATACTTTCAATAGTTTTAAATACAATTAATTACAGTTTTTCGTATTATAATTATGTCAATTATCTTTATCATCATATCAGCCGAAAGACGTCCACTGCTGGACATAGGCCTCCCCCAAAGGGTGCCAAAGTGACCGATCCTGCGCCACCCGCATCCAGCGGACCCCATCAGTCCACCTTGCGGGGGGCCTACCCACGCCGCGCCTTCCGGTACGGGGTCGCCACTCGAGAACCTTTCCGCCCCAACGGCCATCAGTTCTACGTGCTATGTGCCCGGCAAAAGTGCAAAATTGTATTGATTTAAAATTAAATATTTGAAACGTTTTGACCATCATGCGTTATTTTTTTAAATATTGTTAATAAATTAATTCTTGTATGACTATTATTGCTATTTGAAGACCATTTAATATTTTTTAAGTGTTCGTAGTTCAATTTAACCGCTTCAGAATCACGTCCTAAAGTCATAAAAAAAATAACAATGGCGGAAACCTATACTGCCACACTTCCATAAAATTGTGTTGATCTTTAAAGCTTGTTGATTATTATGATGGATTTAATTCTTTATTGCGATATGGTTTGTATAAATAAAATTTAATAATGCAATTTTTAAGACATAAACAATTAAAATTAGTTTTTCGATATAACCGCTTCAAAGCGCGTCGAGTACCTAAATCCACACACACACATTATTAAAGTCTGTCAACAGTGCCCGCCCAAAATGGTCCACACAAACGCTTTTAAATGGGTTCTACATATGATCTGACTGATTTAGAAAATACTTCAGTTTTTGGCTTTCATTTCATTTCCTCGTATTCGAAATGAAAAGTTTAATTCGGGGAAAGCCACCCAGTTCAGCCTCGAACTATTGGCGCTCTCACTTCGTTCGAGCGCCAAAATATCTCGTCGGAATTGGGTGGCCTTCAACCCTCGGTTAACAATCCACTATTGTTGCTGTGTCGTAACTTCATGTATAGTACAGATTATTTACTGGGTGGTAAAACATAGAATGTCTCAGATCGCAGGTATTTGACTTGAGTTTTGATTTGAGTGGAACTGCATTTTTTATGTAAGATCTTTAATATCATGGTTGCAATAAAAACGATTATGATTATTATTATGAGTTGTGGATTCCCTGACCATACACCCCGTTTTGTAATGACGTAATAAATGCCCCTATGCGATCTCAATATGAGGCTTTCAGGGAGAGATGAAATAAATAGGAATTTAGCACCTTAGGTATATAGATGCTTGTACCTTGTTTTTGATTGTTTTTTTTTCTCCTTGATTTATGTGCTAAATTAATTAACTCTTAGTGGCGAGTTCAAATATTTTTACGTAATAGTTGCCGTGGCCGGGAAGGAGGCATTGCAGGTTGAGTATTTGTTTAAACGGACGAACTTACGATCTTAATTATAATACGAAGCCGTCAATTGCCATTCAAGCTGAGACTAATATAGTGCTTTTTTCAAAAATATAAAATATACTAAATTTAAATTTTACAACATGAAAAATGTATGATTTCCCGCCTTTTTTTTACCAGAATCGCAAGTGTATTTTCCCACCCTAAAACGCAGACTATTTGAGACATATACGTATACAAAATCTTCGCGTTTGCAACAGAAAAATACGAGTTGAACTGGCTGAATACGACCTGTGCCATCTATTACATGCCAGTTCCTGCTTTTTTAAAAGTTTGGGACTCAACAATAAATGAATTTATATGTAACATAATTTATATGTAATTTGGATCTGTCCTTAAACTATATACACTTTATCTTCTAATATGTAGCGAGTAATGATCACTTTGCGGCCACTTTTGATAAAATATACTTACTGGGCTGGTATTCACAATGCTTACAGCAACTGACTCCAACCAGTCTGAGACAAAAAAAAAACTTCGTTTAAACTTGACACCTCCGAGGTGTAGACGTTATATGATTCTTGACTATATGATTGTTTATCTGATTTTATCGATACTTACATGATTGCTTAAAATTTCCTCAGAAAAAAAATCCAAAGTTGGGTCTGTATTTTCCTTTTTTTACTCAGCCTACTCAAACGATACATTATTTTACGACACAATCAAGTTAATACCACAGTATTTTATCTCATCTAAAATCTTACTTTATGAAATTTAAATAAAACTTCTCTAAGTTAGGTATTTATCGAAATTTGTCCAAAAAAGCCATTCCCGAAGAGTGTTACATCTCTTTTCCTCGTGCGCGGAAGGAATCAGCGTGTTTCTGTCTAGGGGGCGTGTTCGACTCAAATCAAGGCATCGCCTTAAGGAAATTGTCTTTTGACGGGTGGTCCTAAACAACGCTTCAGATCGCATAATTATCGTCATTGCTTTCAGCTTGGGTATATCAGATACCGACCTGCAGTCTGAGACATTCTTAGTTTTACCGCCCTAGGTGAGTAATGTACTACTAGTGGTTCTGTACTGTACTGTGTAGAACTCGTCCAAAATTGATAAAGTGACTCGACAAAAAAAACTATGTAATTAACAAACCTGCGCACAAAATTTCACGAGAATCGGCCGAGAAACGTAGAGGAGAAATGTAGAGGACAATAGCGGGACAGCGGGACATCCAGACATCCGGACATCTGGATAAACAAACGATTTTCATCCCAAGCTGAAGCATAGAACTTCGTTCGCTTCGCTCCCTCGTTCGATTATAAATGATGTGCCATATGTTGTTACGAATCTCTAGGCATGTTGTACCTACGCGGATGAGTGCGTAACGGAACCGAGACCGGCTGTGGCCTGTGAGTCGCGCAGCTGTACTGATTATTGCGTTGAGCATAGGAACAAAGGGACTTTGACCGCGGACCGCACGTGGCTTCCATGAGTAATCAGTAATCAGTAATCACCGCTGGTCTGCAACGGTCAGAGTAATTTTTTGATGATTAAGGAAACACAAAGGCCGAGATAATTGAGAAATAGGTATTTGTAAAGTGTATTGCAGTCGCGCAGTGCCTGATCAAGCGAGCGCGAGCGCGATAGAGACAATTGCAGCTTGGACCGAAAATACCTATTAAAAGTAAATGAAATCAACGTTTCGTATTCCCCTGATTTCTTCCCCAAAACTTGACCTATTTAACTATTTTTTTTATTAATAATTAAAGAAAGGCTTTGGCCGTGTTCCTATGTTTTCCTTTTTTCTAATAATCTAGGCAAAATTGTTTTCTGGATGTTTTAACACAGCGGAAAATCTGGCATCTTTTTTAGGTTTTTGAAGGTTAATATCTCTTTTAAGAATAAATTTATGAAAAAAAGAAAAACATAGGAACATGTCAATAGTAGCCATAGATTTATGGGAAAAAAAATATTGCTCTACTGCCATTATCCAGGGAGAAAACAGGGGACTACGTTTGTATGGAAAAACGGCCTTTGTGTTTCCTCTTAAGTAAAGATAACTGCGTTGACTTGGTAGAAGCTACGGTAGCCACATGCCTGAACCACGCTCGAATCCCGGCTCGCCAATTAAATTTTCGGAACTCTCTACTTCAAACAGACAGAGAGACACACTTTCGCATTTATAATATTATACTAGCTTCTGCCAGCGACTCCGTCCGCGTGGAACTCGGTTATATCGTAGCTCCATACAAACTTTCGCCCCCCATTTCATCTCCTTGGGGGATGATTTCCGATTTCCGGGATAAAAACTATCCTATGTCCTTCCCCAGGACTCAAACTATCTCTATACCAAATTTCATCCAAATCGCACTTTCGCATTTATAATATTAGTATGGAAGTATGGAAGTATAGTATAGTATGGATTGAGACTCTGTCGTCAGTAAAACCGCATCAAAACAATGATATCATTTGCGTCCTATTTACTACGATCTGTGTTATTCGACGCGAGATAAATATTTGCGCAATGCTGTTATCATTTTTCACATATAATATAATATAACACACAGACGAATCATAATTACCTACTACTAACGTTTGATCTAACAGTTAAAAAATAACGCTCCATTCCATATCCCTTTATTTGACTACAATTATGTACCTATATCCCAATATACACATTTCTTCATGCTCTTTTTGCATTTTTTTCGCAGACTATTTTTTTTGCTCTACAAGCCGCAAACGAGGCTTGAACTCAAGATTTTTTTTGCTTGCCAAATAAAGGGTTAAATGTGAGATTCGCTGAAATAAAATGTAAAATTCTAAGGAGAAACAATGAAAGTAAATGTTTAAAGTTTAAACCTTTCGTTTCTTAAACCACTGAACCAATGTCGCTGAAATTTGGCATGAAGATAATTTCATTACTGGGAATGGATCAAATGGATGTAACATACTTTTTGTTCCACAAATAATTCTCTAAGGACGTGAATAGGTCGTGGAATTTTTAAGGGGGGTGCGATTTATTGACGATAATTACTAGTTATACATGGGTGCAAAGTTGTATTTTACCCGCGAGTGTGGAATTGAAACACGAGCAAGCGAAAGGACGCTATAGTTGAACCACGAGCGAAGCGAGTGATTCTAAAATAGAATCCTGAGCGTAGCGAGTGTTTCAACACGAATACGATAACACGTAACGAACGATAAGTAAAATACATTTGTACCCGTGTGTAACACAAAACTTTTCACCTCACTGTAGCGAGGAAAGTGCAACTTGCGAAACAACTTTATTTAATTTAAATAAGTAATAATATTTTTTTTATTTTTTTAACAGTAATAATAACGTTAATTAATATCAAGTAGAATTTTGGTCAAGTGCGAGGCGGATTTTAGTTTTCCCATACATTTTGAGACCCAGCGCCTGATGAAGGCAACAAGCAATTTTTTTACAGTTCTTATGTACACCTACTTATTAATTTTATTCTGTTTTTTAGTATTTCTTGTTATAGCGGCAACAGAAATACTGATCTGTGATTTTTTTGTATAATGAGCGTTGTACGTTTTGTTATCTGTCAAAAGCTACTTAAACACGCTCCAAGGTCAAAATACTTTCCCCGCTAGTGGATAAAATGCGTTTTTGCCCACTGGTTTTAAAGGAAGACGGCTTTCCGAGGCAGTGAGGGGAAAAACAATTTGCTTGTAGGAAAGACTTCTTACAAGCAAAATAAGCTAATAACTACCTACTAGTAACTATAGTAAGTATAAGTTGGCAGGCAAATTAGACTGTCAGTCGACCTGGGAAGCAGACGCCGCGGTCAATGACCTACCCTGCCGCTCTAGCAGAAACCCCGGACACCACAATAACTACCTTAAACCCTTTTTTATTGGGTTCAAAGTTGATTGAACTGCGGAGGCTTTAAACGTTTTTTGGCCTGTCGAAATTTCAGAGTCGTTGGTCTTTTTCATGGCGAAAGTTTTTGCAAACATTGAAAGCTAGTACTTGCATTAAATCTAGTTTCCCCTACACAGGGGCAATATGCCGTCACGCAAATTTGCGCGTCGTTCTCGCGAGGGTAAGATAACACTGTTTAAAACTTACCGTCAAAATCTATACACGTGCAACCTACACTATAAAGACCATTAATGCTCTGTGGGTCCAATATAACAACTCCTTCGGCAAGCGTATTCTTCAATTTCTTCATTGAAACCCATTGATCATACCTATAATACCAAGGCTATGGCGACTGGTAAACTATTCGTTCCTAGGATAAATAATTACTATGGGGACAGAAGTCTCAAAAAGCGTATCCCATACCTACTGAATAGTTTGCCTGAAAACATTAGACTTGAAAAAAATAAAAGCAAATTCAAGTTACTATTAAAAACGCATTACCTAGATTTACTTAAGTAACACCTAGAAAGTTTAGTATGTATAACTGATTTATGGACAGTATATTACACTGTTATTTATATTAATGTACTTATGCCTAACCTAAGAGACTGCCGGTCCCACAGTCAAACTTACTACAGTTTTGTGGGGGGGCTATGTTTTAATTTTTAGTATTAATAAATTGTACTTATTAAATAAATAAACAAAAAAAAAAACCGTGTGGCCGTCCATGTGGGCCCGCGTGCGCGCGTGCACCAAGTCACCAGCACTCTTCTGAAGGTGGTCGCGGAAAGGATGGACATTCCCATCCTTACCCATTGGATGACTGTGCATGTGCATTCTAATGAGCACTTTGTATTTTACTAACCTAGCTAGGTCATTATAATTTTGTGATGTGTTTATAAATATATACCTGTCCGAAATATATAATTTCATTCATAAAGGTATGACGGTAAATCTTCGCTTCCGCCAGTTTATGGCTATTATTCATAATTCTGGAGCCCCCAATGAGTACGAACGGACGACTTAAATATTTAAGAGGGCTCCCATACAACAAACGTGTTTTTTTTGGCGTTTTTATAGATAATGGTACGGAACCCTTCGTGCGCGAGTAAGACTCGAACTTGGCCGGTTTTTATTGCGCTTTACATAAGGTTGAGATTATTGAATGTGGCAGACTTTTTATAAAACTGTCATTGGAATTGAAATCATCTACCTTGGACGTAGAGTTGCTTTTTGAATGGACTAGTTTCATGCAATTCGGCCAACTTTAAGGCCGGCCCTAGACCTACAATATTTATATGGCGCAATATAATTGAACTACCGCTTGCGATCCAACGTTCAATATTTTCACGGAATAAAAATGCGCAATAACTTTGACGCGTCTGCCGCTGCCTTGTATAATATTGTGCAATACTGTTCCTAGACGGTAGAATAAAAAAGATGGTACCTACAATAAAATTAAACTTGCTCAAACTTTTGTTCAATCATTGCGCAATCTTCAAAAACACCCTTAATGGTCAAAAACAGAGCACAATTCGTAATTTTGTGCAATTTAATTGATCGCTTAGGGCCGGTCTAATAATGTCAAGTACACGAACGAACAGAGGCTTTAGTATAAGTTTTACCGAAACAAAACTTTACGATCGCGTTTGCGTTTTACCCTCAATTTGTATGGGATTTGACGGCTAAACGCCGTTTTGTTTCGGTAAAACTTATACTAGAGCCTCAGATATGTTTATCGTGTTACACTTTCATATTCGTATACAGAATAAGTGAATCTCGAGATTCTCGGAGTCTCGGCATAGGTATTGGATCGAGAATGGGTCAAACGGAAACAGACCTTAAGTCAATGGCGTAAGGTAGCAAAGGACCCGTCATTGTGGTTTTCAAGTGTTCGTTTCACTAACAAAAGAGACGTTTTCTCTTCATGAATCAATCACAGTTCCTTTACCGCTGTGCAATGATAACGGCTGCTAATCCACACTAATAATACATATTACTAAAGTATGCTGTCTGTACGTTTGTTACCGTTCTACCTAAGTATTTAATTCTTTAAATGAAAACTGGAAAGCGGAAATTAAAAAAATGTATTTATCCGAAAACCTCATTCTTCCAAAAAGATACCGAAAGCGACATTCCGGAGAAGGATTTCGACGTAGATAAATTAAGGGATATTTTTAAATGTTCCTACATCTGTATAATTTTTCAACACACTAGGTAACTCCACTAATTAACTGAATGCATACCAGAAAAATGAATGCTGTGCAAAAAAAACCTAATGATTAACTAAACGAGATGATCTTTTTTATCGAATTCACACCAAAAATGTAGTTCGTTAATCGGATATATGGTATACTCTTGGCTCGTCTCAGTCGTTTTTTGTCAAGTTCTTAAATTCGTCCCTTTCTGCTTTCGTCACCCATTCTTCATTCGTCACTTTCGATATTTGGCTATTTCTTATTCCGGCTTAGTTCGGTATTCGTCAACATCGTCTTTGGGTATGGTCGAGGTTAGTTTATGTTGTTTTTAGACTCACTCTTTATTTGTCCTGTCGTTTTTGGTACTATTCTAAGTTCGCATTTTTCTTATTTCGCCTCTTTTGGAATTTACATCTTTCTTTGTTGGACACATTCTCTATTAATCTCGTTCGATATTAGTCCCATTCGCATATCAGGAGGAAATGAAAACATGAAGTTTCTTGTTTATGGCTTCCTTCGTTACTACCATATGCTACGCTAGGAAAGGACAAACAACAAATATGACCAAAGATGACAAAGGCTTCCAGTGAAAGTGACGAATGCAGAATAAGATGAATTAAGAACTTGTCAAAAATCGAATAGGACCAACAACGAACGTGCCGTGAAAAAAATTACGAATAACGAGTGAGTCTGAAAACAACTATCATTGAACATGCCTAAAGACGATGTTGACGAATACCGAAATAAGCTGGAATAAGAAATAGCCAAATATCGAAAGTGACGAATGAAGAATGGGTGACGAAAGCAGAAAGGGACGAATTTAAGAACTTGACAAAAAACGACTGAGACGAGCCAAGAGTATACCATCCTCCTAGCGTTATTCCCGGTAATGGCCCTAAAGGAGCCCGGGGTCCGCTTTGACACTTAAGCCCAAGATTTGGCATAGGCACTAGTTTTACGAAAGTGACTGCCATCTGAACTTCCAACCCATAGGGAAACCGGGGCAGGCAGGCTGGCAGGGGGGGCAGTAGTACATATAATGAATTTAAAAGTAAAACTGTCACGGCTAACTAAACATTGCTCATACTCATACTCATACTCGTTTATTTATAATGCACAAATACATTAAACGTCAAAAAGTTAATATTAGATTAAATTGAATTAATTCTAATTTATTTATGTTGACAAAGCCAGTCAAAGAGTTAAATTATTTCAAAAATGTATACACATGTTAAATGAAAACTTGCTAGTTACCAAGTAATAGTCGACCGACTTAAAATGTACCTACTAGAAAAGGCCAACTATCGTACAAATTCTGCCGACGCCACAGACAGACAGGCAACTACGGAACCCTACACTGCGCGTGGCCCGACACGCACTTGGTTTTTTTTATTTTCCAGCACACTACACAGAATGGCGTGGATGCTCTTTATAGACCCTATATAAAAGGAGTGACCTATTGTTGTAAAAAATGTTGTCAATTCATAAAAAAAGGGCCTAACCCTTGACTTCTTCCACCTGAAAAATTCTTAACCTCTTTGATTAACACGTACCGTACACGGTACCTACGCAATTAACTACTTATATTTATAAATAAAATAAAAAATGATTGGTTCAAATAATTTCGGCCAACTCTCAAGTCGCAACTGAGGACCGAATGCGACTTGTTTATTGACAGCTTGTGATATAGCGGTTTTTGTGACCCCGACGACCGAGTTACGAACAAACTGTCAAAAGCTTTTCGATGAGCGTTAACTGCTAACAAGTTCAAGCGGACATGGTAACTACATAATTCGCGATATCACGCCATGTCACGAACTGCCAAAGAATAATTGTGGAATATACTCGTATCCTCAGTCTGTGAATATGTCATGAACTTAATTGACCGAAATTCAAATGCAAGAGTGCTTCTTTGCAAAGTAACGCTTAATCTTAAGGGAAATTTAAAAACATCTACAAACAGGAGTCATCCTAAAATTAGAATTGCTAAACAAGAGTGCCCCTAATATTTCTATTTTCAATTAGATTATTTTTACAACCGTAGTCTGCAGAAGTTAACCCCGAAATAGCTAGGAGAGGTTGATTCTCGACTCGAACCACGGAGTGCGGACCATGTCCGCAGTGCCGCGGGTGTGAGCGAGGCGTCACTGCGAGTGAAAGGGACCCACGTAATGACCGAAATCGATGTTAGAACGCAAGGGAAGTATCTCGCCTCTCAAGTTTCCCGCTGGTACGCGCGCACCGAGAATGCACTCGCCAATTGTACCCAATGTACCTACCCAACCAATGTTTATTTTAAATTCTTCTTGGTATATGGTCATTCATGAGATCATTATCATACTTATTATAGTATAGATACATTATTTACGCAAATTACTTGTATGATTTTTTATTAGGTATGTCAAAGATCGATGCGACAAGCGTTTTAAGTTATCTTGTTGTTATTTATGCGTTTTGATTTAAGTACAAAGCATGCGTTTTATTTTATTTTACATGGATATATACAATATAGAGTTATAGACATAGTTACGTCACTGGCAATGTATTTGTCAATCGATGACAACGTCTAGGGTTCACAAACATCGAACAGCTGTGGTCTTTGTTCGTGGTGCGCCAGCGAATGGTGGGCAAGGCAAGCGAGCGAGCGCCGAGCGCCGACCACCGACAGCGACACTCGACAGTGGCAGTAGCACACAAAACTTCGCTGTGAGACCTCGCGCCGTGACTGTCACTCACATTAACCTACTGATCCTATCGAATTATAAGGATTATTCACTGTGCAGTGTCTGTGAATTTTTAATTGTGCATCGTGTGTGATTCAGGTAATTAATTCACTTTTCTAGCATCGGATGAACGAATAAAACAAAGGCGAATTTGTTTTGTGTGCGGATTATAATCAGTGTCAAAAATAACAGGTAGTTAAATCCTTTTTTGCTGCTTTCTCTTCTTTTCATAGCGACACACTTCACTCGGTGACCTAAAATAATAAGACATTTTGAAGAGTGTGTTAACAATACAGAATAAATATTTATGATGAGATTGAGATGAGATAATACGAGTATTTACCGACGCTGATTCTGAAAGCACTCCAAGTCTTTTGAAAAACATTCTTGCCAAATTCGTTTCGACATACAGTTGGCAAAACTCTTAGCCCAAACTGCGTGACCGTAGGTCACGTCACTCTTAAATAAAAATAACAAGTCCAAAACTCGTTATCCATTAAAAAAAAATGTAAAGATTAGAGACAAATTGATGCTGTCCTGAATGCCATTCCGACTGCGGATTTCAATCACGATTTGTCCTCATTGTACAAAATGGTACTGAGATCATCCGCGACAATCAGCTTTAGATTGTCAGTTGGAGCGCAAAAACCTTAATTCAACTGAGGCTGTCATTAGGGCTCACTTAATAGAAGACATTTTTCCCATCGCCATCGCCATCGAGTCGTTAGGCTCCTTGGTAGGAATTGTAGTGCTTTTAACAGAGGAGCTGTACCTACATGACAAAAAATATTTATAGTTGCCTGTTTAATTATCTATGCGATGACAGGATGGATGGATTACAGGATGTTACTTCATCGTAACAGCAATCGTTGGCAGCCTTTAATCAAACGGCAAAAGATTATCACGAGAATCTATTTCTAGCTTCTGTGTATGGAACAAGTATCTATCTGATGTGCCACCTACCAAGGTAAATTGTATCCGCGTCAAAAACTACGCGAATAAAATATTTGTCATTCCTTTTCGTCATCTTGCAAAAAGTCTTAATACGCGGTTTACTGTTTCGTAAGAATTGACAAGGCTTACTCATTCCATCGCTTCTTATAAATTCTCCATAATTTACCGGTACCTTTGCAATTCCTTATTTTCCCCATATTTTACCCAGTTCCACGTCGTCAACCCTTGACACATTTCCCTCTGAATTTGAGGTTATCATAATTTCGTCTACCCAAAAGCATGGCACCATTTTCGGGTTATGCCATAGGTACATTCTAAAAAGCCCGGCGTAGCTTAACCTTATAATCGCACGTTAGGTCTGTATGAGTAACCTAAATTACAGTGTTGGACATAGTGACCTGTGCTTCGGTTGTAATCAATCAGGGGCGAACTGCCCGTACTACGGAAATAGCCAAGCCATACAGGCATTACATAATGGTACCAGCTAAGCCTTTCAAAGTTCCACACGCTAGGCAAGCCGTAAAATACTGCTTTATTCGTTACAAACAATGCCACGGTTAGAAATACTAGGCGTTTGGGCTTTGGAACTGCCTAAAACTAACTTGCTCAAGTTTTGCTGGTAGATATATGTTGCTAATATTCCGTGTTGCATTGCAAGTCGACTTTTAACAGGAGAAGAAATAGTCTAGTCAAGTTTTGACGCAAATGAAAAAGAAAACCTTGTTATTGTAGTTCTTTTAACGGACACTTTTCGCATACCAGATATGCAAAACGGGTAAAAATTAGGTAAAGTGGCACCTCCACCATGTACCTTTTTAGCTACTAATCGAAATTCATTCCGATAGCGTATATTCGATTTCTGGGTACGGAGATTTAAGTGCTAACGACAAGATTAGAGTTCTTGCAAGGGATGCTCAATACAAATATTTTTTATTGTTCACCAAGAAAGATAAAACAATAATATAGTTAATTATCATCTTTTATATAATTAGGAAACAAAAAAATACTAGTCTAGAAAATTTCTAGAAAAAAATCTGATGTTAAAAAAATAACGAGAGTAATATATTTAAAACACAATGTCATAAATCGTCGTCAGAACTCATTTATATATCGTGCTCTCAATACTCTTATACATATGTCCATACGCCATTTACTCTCTTAGGTGAGGATTATTGGGTTAAAAAGTTTCCTATTGCAGTGCCCCGCCAAGATAATAACCTCTTCCGCTTCTCAAATTATCTTTAGACTGTATCCAATCGGGTTAGCGCTTTACATAGAACAGATACCATAAATATTTAAAAAGCGAACCGATAAATAACATTCGCAGGAGAATCAAGCTTGCCAGCAATTTTTAATTTATCATATAGTCAAATTCATCATATCAATATCAATTCGTGTATAATATCTGTTTTGTAAGAGCATCGCGCAAGTCGCAACAGTGATGTAATAAGATTTTAGACAACTGAATCATAAAGAAAGTTAGTAGAACGCTCCACAATTCACGTAAGAAGCAGTTACGTAGAAATCTTTTTAGTAGTGCACGTACTTGCAAAATTACCAATTCAGCTTCCCAGGGTTACTGTTGGTCTGATGTCCTGACAGGCTGTCAGTGACAGCACCCGACATAAATCTTGATGATTCATAAGATTGACTTCAATCCGCTGGCGGAATATTTCATATAGGTACTATTCAATTGTGATACAAGGCAAATAGTTCAAATTCAAATTTATTTATTTGTAAACATAGGTTAAATATAGATCTTATACAATAATTTGTTTCACTATGTTTTGCTATTTGGCATACAAATATAATCAAGAAGAAATCCATGGAGCATGCACTAATTATAACATGATGTCAAGTTCACACTAATGTGTAATGATGAATTATATGATATTAATAACTTTCTGTCAAAAAATTCATTTTTGGGTAGAAGCTTTTATTGCCGACTGTACTTTTCTGTATACTATCGTCAACTGCTCATTGAGACGATTCTAACGAGCCCGAACTCGATGGGGTTATGTGATTTTATTACGGAGTTCCTATGGCCACCTTCTGTCTCCATCATCAGATCAGCTCGATGGTACCATAATATTGAATTGTCACCCAAACTATACTTATACTCAAAATTTCAGCTCAATCGGTCACCGGGAAGTAGGTCAAATTTGAGTTGCAAGATTTGTCCCATACTAACAGGGCAAGTTAAATAAAGCTTGTAATAACCATCCTCCATGTCTTCAAGTCAGCCTTTTGTACGATAAGTTATTCATTTGTGCAATAAAGATTAAATCAAAAAAATATATTGAGTTTTTTAGCGCACATAATGAATAATCAAAATAATTTATTCAAGACGCATGTTTTTGATATTTACAGTTCCATATTATATTACATAAGTTAATATGCATTGAGTAACATTTAAGAATATAATAGAATAGAATAAGTTTATTTCTCTGAATATGGTACATTTGTTGGTATGTTTCACATATCCTGCCGACATCGGCGTAGAAATATTATTATAAATTACAAACATTCAAATTATCAACACAACAATTAATTAAAAACTACAACATACAATATGGCAAACAAATTATAAAATATAGTAAGGGCCTGCCTTTCACAATCGCCGGATTTTATCTGCCAGTTAAAATTATTGGTATCCTTTTTTCCCGACATATAAAAGAAAAGTGATGTTTTAACTGGAGATTGTGAAACAGGCCCTAAGACAATTAATAATTCAAAAATTCGTTTTTACAATAGAAACAAATGTCAAGCAGCCAGTTAAATAATTTTCTGTCAAATTGAGTATTAATGTAAACGCATTTAACATTCAACAATAAACCCTTAAGGCCTGTTTCCCAACTAATCTATTTGCAATTCATTAGAAGTGGAATGACCCAAGAGGCTCAGTGAGACACTTAATTTATTCCAAGGTTGGCTGAAAGGAAATCCGCTGATAGATTGAGGTGTACTTGCCTGTACATACTCGTAATTCTTAAAGTGTTGCTCGGGCTTTTCACGCAAACAATCTTTAGAAGTGAAATCGATTTCCTAATTTCTACCAGGCTCTTGAGATGTAATCTTAGAACAAAAAAATAACGATCTGTGGCTTATGGATGAAGATGACAATTGTTTTCTTATCTACGTGGCTTTCGAGGCATCTTTAATTTATTTATTTAATCGTATGGCATACATTATTTTGGCCTTTAAAGTTTGTCACTCTTTAGTACCCAGGGGACACGTGCAGGGTTGTGGTAGGTAGCTCCTGCGGACGCGAGTAACAGTTGTCCCCCCTTTGTCAAGTAAGTGGGCAACTCGACTAGACTGTTAGAATTTCTTAAGCCGCCCGAAGGCCTCTAACTCGGCTTAACGACTACTGTCAAAGACAGCAGCCGGGATCAACTGCTTAGCGTGCCTTCCAAAGCACGGAAGCGCTCATTTATATTAACCACTCAAACATCAGGCGGTCACCCATCCAAAGACTGACCGCTGCCATCTTTGCTTAACCTGCGTTATCGTTTCCGACTCGCAGGCGCCGCTAAGCTATGAGCGCTACGGCATCTTTAATGATCAGGGACCAATTGCAAAAAAATATTCAAATCGCTCATTCTTTCTTTTAAGTTGGCTGAAACAAAAAAAAATCAACAACACAAACGGTTTACAAAGGCGATGACAGTAAACATATTCAATACTGGCTGTCTGTGCAATCATTATTTGATACCAATAGGGGGGTTGGAAGTTAGAACCCTCCCTAAGTCCCTGTATCTGGGACATCGGAAAGTGCTCTAATCTTTATCAAGAACTTTAACAATCGAGTAAACGCCAAAGTTATTAAGAGACCTAAAAAAATCTGATGTTCAAGACCTTTGTTTATAAAGAGACCTCTTGACAACCTACTTACGAGTTATTAGCCTAAAATGATCGATCTTAAAACTACAGCTTTCTGAAAGAAATATAAAGTACTTCATTAAAACCTCTAGATTAAAAATTCAAAATAAAAGGCATAAAAATTAAAAAATGTAAGCTGTTTATTTCAATAAAAAATACTTTATATCTATCTATACAGCGTGTCTCTGACTTTGGGGCTATAAATGCAAATGTCAATTATGCTCCTTAAACGGAACTACTTTTGTTCTACAACTTTTCAAAAATACGTTCTTTTTATATTTTCATTATTCCATACAAATAAAATAAAATGTTCAATGTACATCATCCATTAGTTAGTTTTCATACTTGTCAGTGTCATGGATGTCAAATAATGAGGCCGTGTTTGCAATACATTGATGGTACAGTTAAAGTTCAAACACGAATAAATGATAGAAATAATAGTTATTTTACAAAGTTGCGGAACAAAAGTGGTTCAGTTTCAGGACCGTAATGGACATTTGCATTTAAAGCCCCTAAGTCAGAGACACACTGTATACTACAGATATAGTTTATAGGTGTGGAGCCCCTCCTCTACAAATCAGACCACCCAACCACCTCCACAAAACAATCACTGGACTGGTCTTAAACCAGTGCCTACGCCAATCCTTGGGATTAAGTACCAAGCTGACCTCAGTCAGCCTCCTCTAGAATTCTACTGGGATGACTCTAGGATAAAGAAGAAGAATCAAAGCAAATTAGATATCCAGAACTCAAAAATTATATCTTACACGGTAACAAACGTAATCTGTGAGTTAACTACATGAAATTTATACCTAGCCTACATAAGGACCTAGTAAGTAGTCAATTATACAATTATTATTCGATGATGACTTCGCATAAACCATCATCTAAGATGTTCATTCACGATATTGCTATATGATTTTGATTATAAACGGTAGTAAAACGCAACATAACTACATGATTTACAAGTATAACAAATTGCGTGCCGAGTGGTCCGCTGTGATTCTACAATTTATCTGTTATTGCCCATCATACCAGTTAACTACTGTCGTGGAGCACTTTCAAATATTCGGCTTAGTAATGTAGGTAATGTGCCTTATATAGCATTTTTAACGTCCCGTGAAGAATGAGTGAAGTTATTTAACTTTGTGAACGGTAAACAACTTCTTATTATCATCTCATTATTATTAAATAACTAGCTGATGCCCGCGGCTTGGCCCGCGTGGTTATAGGAAAATGTAACATATTGAATTTTCCCGTGGGAATTAGATGTTTTCCCGTTGAAAAAAGTAGCCTATGTCACTCTCCAGCTTCTAAACTATCTTTATACAAAAAATCACATCAATACGACGCTCCGTTGCGACGTGAAAGAAGGACAAACATAACATACAAACACACAAACTTTCGCATTTACAATATTAGTAATATGTTTAAAGGAAATCCAAAAATAAAAATCAATGAAGTAAAAAAGGAGAAACACGAAACAAAAGCATTTGCCTTACTACTGCGTGGGTTAAAATAAAACAGTTTAAGAGGTGGTTCGACGAGCATACAAAACGTCTTTTGAAATTGCGAATTGGAAACGGCGTGATATTTTAAGTAACTTATTTATTTATTTATTCAAACTTGATTGCACAATACAAGATAAAGTACAAATGGCGGACTTAATGCCATAAGGCATTCTCTACCAGTCAACCATTGGGCAAAACAGAAACATTTGGTGCAGGCATTTTTTAAATGAAAACTTAATCCAAGATAAACTTCTATCAAATAAATACTGAAATAAACATACACAATATACAAAATAATGTATACTTTTTTTTCTTATAATGTTTATTAAGATAAGGTATATATATACATATACATACCTTTTGTACCTAGTGAAAAATACAATGGTGACAACTATCCTACGCGCTTATCAGAAAGATACTTGCGTAACTTGCTCTTGAAAGTCAATTTGCTTTGTGCTTGACGGATAGTTAGCGGAAGAGCGTTCCAGAGTCGAATTGCCTAAACGGTAAAAGAACCAGACATAAAACCGGACCGGTGAGGGAGAACAGACAGCTTTAGGCTACGGGAACTGCGGAGTACGCCTCCGGGTCGAGCAGTAACAAATATAAATTTGGACCTGAGATATTCCGGCGCGGCAGGGTCGAATAGAAGGGACTACAGTATGCATAGGATTCGTAATGACCTGCGTTCACGAATAGGGATCAAGTTTAGTCGACGGCGAAAAGCGGATATATGGTCATACTTGCGAAGTCCAAAAATAAATCGGATGCAGTTATTCAAAAGGCGATCCAGCTTACTTAGCAAAGCCCGAGTTATATTGGAGTAACACACGTCAGCATAATCGATGGTTGGTAAGACAAGAGCTTGAACAAGGAGGGTCTTGGTGCTAACTGGGAGGAAATTCTTAAATCGGTAAAGGGCTCTTAATGTGTTGGTCACTCTGCGACAGATAATTTGAGAATAATCGTTTTCCCAAAGTTTGTTTGACAAACTAATTTCTCAAATTATTCTAGTGTATACAAGCGAAAACACCCCCCCCCCCCCACCCCCCCCCCTTTTTCATAATGTAGATTAGTTCAGTTCAGTCAAACTGTAAATAGTTGTCAGTTTTGACTATTTTTTCTTAAACATTGAATCAGCATGTGATGTAGCGCGCTAGAAACAAAATGTGAACCAAAACAACCCAAACGAATGTTGGAAAGGCAAATGGTAATTCAAGACATTACAAGTACCTATTCACTTTCAACTGATTGCATGGCAAGGGTTCCAAACAGCCTGAAGAAGTTTTCGGCCGACGAATAAGCCGTTTCTCACTTAAGTTATTTATTGGGGACTGGCCAGTACTCGTACCGACGGCGGGAAGTATGTAATTTGTGACCTCGTTCGTGTCTATTGGATTAAAATTATACTTCTGCGTGAAAAGGGTCGTGTTAACATAACCTCAATGCCTGTGATCATTACTAGGACGATAGCGATTGTACTACTTGGAAAGAGACAATTCAAACGAAGTCTATACACTTATCTACCTATAGTAGAAATAAAGAGGTAAAAGTTTTGAAGCTAGTTAAATTAATAATTTAAATAATAGTCTGCGGAGCTAGCCCATCTGAAGCCGCAACGCGATGTGAGAACTCTAACCTACTCTCTCGCCGAGTCTCATTTTGCAGATCGAAGCTGTCTCCGGTCAATACTATTGTCACCGTTTGTAAGAGAGATTATAAACAAAAACGAATCGTGTTTTATGACATGATGTTTTGCTAGACAAAGAACTATTGTACAATGCCGTATTGTTGTAACTGCGGTTATTGTACTGGAGAACCCTTCAATTTCATTAATTCAATGACGCTTATGAGTCTCAAACATTGGGGATTAATAATAACTGACCATCATTTTCAGTTTATAATCCTTCACTGATGAGCATTGGTGTGTCTTCGAGTGATCACGCCACTCATCCCATAACTATTGTTGCTATGGGCCTTAGATGCCTGAAATAAATGGTTTATTATTATTAAACCTGTGCTGCACAGTTATCATAAGACGACGCGCGATCTGTGTCGCGGCGAAATAGACTAGCCATCTCTTTATAATGAGAACCCTTAGACAGAGACGGATAGTCCGCGACTTATGAAGGGACTACTGGTGTTATGGAGGGACCCGCGATCTTTCCAATACAGCTAAAAATCCCTTAATGTTTTGGTTTGTGCATTCGCAAATATCCATTTGAATTTGCTAATAGCACTTTCATGCACCAACTAATACAAAAAATATACACCAAACATACATATAAATTTGTACAATATGACAGGTATAAAAATCGATATCGTAATGACTACTTATGAATACTTTCCATTAAAGATTTATAGAAGAGTCCAATCGGCGCTCGCATTCAGAGTGCAGATTGTTGGCGAGCAATACAAAGACTCTCCACACAATAGATTTCGCAAGACATACCTTTCTTCTTCTTAGTCGTGTCCATCATGACTGATGATCGTGGTTGGTGATTTTCGTTCGAGAACAAATGTGCTCCCTCCATCGATTCCGGTCTATCGAGTTCTTTACAACATTTACCACACCTCTCCTTCTGTAAAATTTAAACTAAGGCATCCTGATATGCAAAAAAGTTCCCTATTTTCCAAAATTCCTTTGCTGCCTGTCTCCATAATCCGGGAATTATCCCGGGACTTGATGTGCGAAATGAGAGAACATTCGGCAACCTTTAGTGTCAGTCCATCATGAATTCCGTGATGTTAATGACGAAAAACGCTATTTAGCGCTAAAGATAATTATTTTCGAGTCAATCATCGACCCTAATCTCATCGTACTGACAGTGATCCTTCTCTATTTAACTCTATGAGGAAAATCGTTAATTATTACGTGCGTTGAATTAATAATCTTCATTCTTCGTACTTTTTACGTTGTACTCCATTCAATATCAAGCGCATTTCTTATTCAAATCACCGCCTGCGGTCTGTGTTGTGTGACCCAATCATCACATTGACTATAGTTTCTCGACCTCGACCCACATTTGAATCATAGTCACAGTCTTTGAGGAATCTTGGGAATCGCCTCGAGATGTCAATTAGTTCCAAGTGCTCAGTTCTTCGTTCCTTGCATTAATTGCACATACTCATCAATGGCTTTTAAATCTATTACAGACTACACAAGCAGTTTCCAGAAGAGAGACAATATTTTTCATGGCTGTGTAATACTACTGCGCAATTATTTGGTGCTGAATAGTGTTCACAGTACCTATACCGAAAAGTAAGAAAATCTGGGAAACTTCGGCAACCATAACAGCAAACACGGTCCTCATGTTGTATGAAACACGGTGGATGACAATTGTATGTAATATAAAAAGAGGTAGATACGTTGTCTTTACGAAATTCCGGGTTTAAAAATGGCCACCAAATCTGACAGCATACATTTCCATTGACGACGCGAAACCTAGGCAAGTTGGTGCAATTTTAGTGTGTCACTTTTGGGGCGGAAATGGAAAAAAAGTATGAAAGTTTTTTTTTGTCGCGATGCAGCCGATTGAAACAGCGGTTGCCTGAAAGTGGGTACGCTGTTTATATAATGAAATGCTGTTTCAATCGAATACCTGGCGACGATTTCTTTTCACTCTCCACCAATTTTCGCCCTAGTCCAAGTTGGTTCAGTTTGGGTTGCACAGGGCGGTTCCACAATTCATCGGGAGCTCAAATACCGCGAGCAATCCGGTTGCCTCTCGGACACTGAAACTACTACACATCATTGCTTTAACTATACCATTTACTCTGACATTTATCCCAGACCGTGGATGTAACTGCTATTGTAAATGAAGGAGCAACCTTCACTAATATTTAAAGGAAAGTTGCTAAACTTTAATAGGGACTAGGAGCCCGACTGCGTGTTAGCCAGATATAAAAATATTTATTTTAAATAGCCCGGTCGAATACAATACCAAACTTGCACAGTAAAATAATGTTCTCCAGTACTATTTCCACTATACTATCATTGGTTAATCAACCAGTTAAATGTTTCCTGGTGATATGACAACCACGTCAATACGCGGTTAAATTCTAGAGTGTTTCAAACACCACTTGAGTATTATAGATTGTGCAAGTTATAGGGCTTGTTTTTGGTATGCATTATGCAAGCTGCAAGCAACACTCAAATAGTACAACTGAATTCAGATTCAGATTTATTTATTGGTAAAAATGTTTTTACAGGTCAGGTACACAATTTCAAATATACATCTGATACATACAACCTATGTTACTTAGGTTGTAATAAAATTAGTCAGCAAATTATGGATAAAATAACAATTAAAATTTAAATAACAATTACAATTATTCATTAGAAAAATTAAGGACAATAATCATAACATAAAAAATAATTAATTTGTATTTACAGCGTAAAACAACTTGTCAAGTAGGTCCTTGGAGAAACTCATCAACACTGTAGCATGCTTGCTGTTCAAGGAATGCTTTCAATTTTTTGTTGAATACAATATCACTCTCAACTGACTTTATTTCAAGTGGGATCTTATTATAAATCTTAGGCCCTATGATACTCAGCGACTTTCGGAGCTTGGCAAGTCGTTTTACTGGAGCGATCAGCAAAGGTTGCCTGCGACTCTCAGCTCCTCGCCTGCAGTTTGTATTGTATTTAGACAGATTGCATCTGACGTGTTTACATGCGGACAATATAAAAACTGCAGGGAGCGTCAGTATTTTATATTTCCTAAAAAGTTCCCTTGCCTGATGGTCGAAAGGTTTCCTGGCAATTATTCTTATTGCTCGCTTCTCTCACGTGACTAATACAAAAACCCCGTCTCGACATTTGCGCCCTGTGACAAGCAAACAAAGGTACGGGAACTCCTCGATTATGTGTAAGCGCTCGACCTCTCTTGTGGGCTGAAACGCTATAGACTGTTTCTTGGCTCATAGTTATAATTGTTCTCCACTCATCACGGACTCCAGCAAGTTCCGTCCTACTGTTGCGGTATCAGTATCACTAAGACAAATGATAATATAGTATAAGAATAAGAAAGATTTATTACATAACTGAGTACACATTAGGGTGGTTACAATTTTAAGACTAATAGATTCAACAGTTACCCCATCGGGCGTGCAATATACTTAGCTTAAAAACTAGTGACATAATCTGGTCAATTACACTACTTTCTACGTTAACAATTCTCACACTCGAAGAACTCGTTCAGACTATAAAATGCCTTATCAATAAGCCAATTTTTTAACCTATTTTTAAAGATATTACTGACTAGGCATTTAATGGCAGTCGGAAGGTGATTGAATACTCTAATTGCCATCACAAATGTACTTTTAGCGTATATGGAGGTACTAGCTCTTGGTAATCGAATGTTGTGTTTGTACTGCGTTCTTACATTAACCTTCGTAGCATTTCGTAAAAAAGTTGGGTTTATTTTTGACAAACAAACATACTTCGAGAATATAAATTCCTGCCAGCGTCAAAAACCGCTTTTCTCGACAAACTTTGCGCTAGTCGGCAGTTTGTAAATGTTTCTAGGGATTAGGGATTCTATCTCACGAGACATTGGAGTTTAGTAAACTCTTTAAACGGTGTTAAATTACCTTTCAAAACATGGACGATACTGCTACGTTGCTGGCTATAGACTATTTCAGTTTTCTTTTTCAAAAAATATTTCTTAACATACTGTTTCCAATTGTAACAGTCGCTCGGGTCTTGCCTCGAAACGGAATTTTAGGCAATACACTCAATTATTTAGTCTTCAGCGCTTACGTAAGGTTCCGACTCGTTACAAAGGTTACTTTCTTGAGGTCATGTTTAATCAATTGAGATGGAATGAAATCATTTTGATGTTGAACCTCCAAATCTATATATATATAAAAGAAGAAGTCCTGACTGACTCATCAACGCACAGCCGAAACTACTAATGTAAGAGAGTTGATTTTTGCACTGTAGGTTACTTTTATAACGTGGGCTAGGAATAAGAAGGGATTTCTGGAAATACCTCCCCTAAAGGGGTTAAATAGGGGTGCAAAGTTTGTATGGGGGAGACTTTTTTTTTAGCTAGAGACTTAAAACTTTGTAGAAAGATTAGTTATTAAAAAACACAAAAAGTACTTTCAGCGTTTTGAGAAAATTCCACCTCTAAGGGGGTTAAATAGGGGTGCAAAGTGTGTATGGAGGGAACTTGATTTTTTGAGCTAGAAACTTAAAACTTTGTAGAAAAATTACTTATTAGAATACAAAAAAGAACTGTCAGCGTTTTGAAAATTTCACCTCTAAGGGGGTTAAAAAGGGGTGCAAAGTTTGTATGGGGGAAACTTTATTTTTTTAGCTAGAAACTTGAATGAAAGATTACTTATTAAAATTAAAAAAAACAGCGATTTAGAAAATTCTACCCGTACTTAGATAGTTCTAGCCCTAACAGGGTTAAATTGTCATACCTTAAGCAAGCAAAATAAGGGTTGATTATACCTTTCGCTATTCGTCAGCAGGTGGCGTTAGTGTAGCAAATGAATTTAATTATTCCTTAAGGGATTTGCCACACTGGACGCGTTCTGCGGTCTGCGGTCAGGTCTCCCATACAAAATTGTAGGGAAGACCTCCCACAGACACGTCCAGGAATTGCATATCAGTGTCTGCCACTGTTTGAAATGTAATATGTCTAGACCATTTTATCCAAGAATAAAATTCACTTACCTATTTTAATATCTTTGTCATCATCAAAAATCTAAGCTAAGTACTTGAGATTGACTTTCTAATAAAATCAAAATCATTTCTTATTGGAAATTTCTACTGTTAAACGATGTTTAACGAATCGGCAATTTGTTAGAAGCTTACGCTTTGTCAACCGAAGTACTTAGGTATAAATTGAATGTAGTTAATTAAAAAACAAAAATATGTAGGTACCTATCGAATTAATCCTCTCAAATATGTACCGAAACCTTATCCCGCCGCCGTAAGAACCACCACCGTGGAGCCACATATTTTAGAGTAACTTGTATTTTTTGAAGTGAAAACTTCTTTAGCGGCGCTGAGCACTTTTTGGGATGGGGAAAAATTGTTAAATACGCGACAGAGTTTTGTGACGTCAGATGTGAAGGAGGTCACTTTTTGCTGCTAGCCGATTCGAATTCATTCAAAACTGAACGCTATTCCTAAGAGTATAAAGCCGTTAAACACTTTTTGCAATAGCATATTCTGCAAATAAATTTGTAATAAGTAATACCAACGCGTCCTTCACCGTTTTGCTATTGAGAAAATTCGAATAGTTCGAATTTGGGCGTTATTTTGTAATTTGATTGTGTTGTGCACCATATAACATTTAAATATTTCGACCGGCATGCCGTTGGTATTCCTGGGAATATTGCTAACGGAATATTTCTTTGTAAGTGAGCCATCAACAAAACTCTGTCGATTATTAAAAAAGGTATATTGGTTACGCAAATAACCACGGAAGCAGACTGTATTGTGTATTCGAAAGTATTACGTTCACTTCGACGCTGTTTCAGTTCTTCTTTCTGTTTTCATACAGCAAAAACCAACAAAGAAATGACAACAGTAATGGCGGCAATTCGATCCTACGTCAAGACGAATGTTTTAATCATAGACAAACGAATGAAGTCCCTATTCTCATGTCACTCTTGATCAAATGTCGTGCGGTTTATATTAAAAAACATACTGAATTGACGTTTCGCATCGATAACTGTTTTAATATCTATGGATACTAGAATAAAGACCCACTTGAGTTTTGTCAGCTGTTCCAAATTTAAACTCATAACCTTACAAAAATCTGTACTTACTGTAATAACATTACAGTACAGATTTTACCTACTACCACAGACAAGAAAGTTCTCATAGTAAAATTGGTTGTAATAATGCTGGCTTTCCTACGGTTTCTGAACGCATTTTAGAGCACTAATGATAATATATGTGCGTAGATAAATAACTATTATGATACAAGTGCGGAAAGTAGGTAATTTCCAACGAGTGACGATGGTCAAAAACACGACCGTGAGGGAGTGTTTTTGACCGACACGAGTTGGGAATTACCAATCCGCACGTGTATCATACAACATTTTACAATGCATCATGCGAGGAAATTAAAAATTATACATAAAAGTTGGAATTGTCATGAAATATCATTCTCGCACGCGTGTGGGAATAATGGCCCAAAATCCATTCCTGCACGACCGCCCCCCGGCTCGCCCCGCCGTGCGGGCATGGAGGGCTTCCCGTGTTCATGTTGAATTGTTGACCCATATATAAAGGCGCACTTTCAGAGCAAGTGCATTGTAAATACTTTCCCTCACACTTTTTCAATGTCAATTAGTAGAGAGGCGCGTTTACTCTACTATTTAGCTGAGCCGTGAGCTTGCCTACGTTCATGACCGATTAGATAAAATGCTTGACAGATATGGAGGCACTCACAGCAAATGGAGAAGTGGCCGATTATCTCACATTATTTGTATATACCCTTCACTAAATGAACAAAGGTATATAGCAAACCTCACATCACTGTTCTCGACATAAATACCTAATGGATACAAGGACAACACTTGACGAGTCAATATTTATGAAATGTCATAACAATTTGCTGTCATGACAGACGGTTTGCAAAGAAAGAAGTGATACCTATAAGACGGTGCTATTAATTCAGTATAACATGCCACCTCCTTGGTAATGTCAACTTGTTTTTATGTTACATTTTTAAATAAAGGAAAAATTTAAAAATTTAATGCTCCGAGCCGGATTCGAACCGGCGACCACAGGCATTCATGGCCCGTCGCTACTAATCAACTGAGCTATCGGAACAATCCGGTTCGGGCACCAAATTCTTCAATCAGTTCCTTCCTACAACGCCTTAGGGAGGCGTGTAGCGACATCTACCAGAAGACTTAGGCTTTAGGCTTCTTAACGGCACCAACGTCTCAAATTATATTGATTGAAGAATTTGGTGCCTGAACCGGATTGTTCCGATAGCTCAGTTGGTTAGTAGCGACGGGCCATGAATGCCTGTGGTCGCCGGTTCGAATCCGGCTCGGAGCATCAAATTTTTCAATTTTTCCTTTATTTAAAAATTTATAATTTCGTTAGCAGCGTAACTGCTTAATACAAAATAAATTTGTTTTTATGTTCCTTTTCCTTTGCATGATATCTTAACATAGCTTAGACACACAGTAAAAATAAATTACACTTACATTAGACCAATAAACAACACGAAAATACTCCGAAAACATGACACGTACTTATACTTTTATACAACGACGGTGGCAAACAAGCGTACGGCCCACTTGATGGTAAGCGGATACCGCAGCCTATAGACGCATGCAACTCCAAAGGAGTAACATGGGCGTTGCCGGCCCTTGATATGTTTGAGGATTCGCCGTGTTGACAGCTGAATGAACAAATTCCGTCGCTCTCAACACAACGCATCCTTGGGAGCTCTGGCGACCTTGCTCACCTCCAGGAACACAACACTACTACAGAGCAAGTAGTAGTGTTATAATGGCTGTGGTCTTCTGCAAGGCGGAGGTACTTCCCCAGTTGGGCTGCTCCACATTCGAGCGGGATGACATTTCGCTGTGCCCTACCTCACAAACCTCATTTATAACCCCCGACGCAAAAAGAGAGGTGTGTCTGTGTGTCTCTGTCTCTCTGTGGCATCGTATAGCTCCTAAACGAATGGACCGATTTTAATGCGGTTTTTTTGTCCGAAAGCTGACGTTATCGTTAGCTACGTTTCAACATGATCGGTTTTGGGATATTGAACTTTGAAATGAAAAACTCGCGGGTTTTTCAACTTTTCCAAGCTGTTAATTATTTGTTGTACGACTTGTACGTGTAAATAGTACATTGTTTAACGAGGGGCGTAAGTGGAATATTCCGAAGAAGAGTCTCTATCAGAAGCCCGACGCCGAAGGCGGAGGGCTTTTGATGACTCGAGTTTGCAATGTTCTTACGCCCGTGTTATACACAATGTTTTTCATCACATTTGCTAGGAAACAAATACATTTTAGATGAAATTAATACAAATCGTAATTGTATCGTAACTGCCGCATGAGTGACAGATACAATTTAAGAAAAAAACCATTACGCCCGTGGGCGTAACACAGGCTATTACAGCTCTGTATGACTGCGCATTATGAAGCCCTTTTCGAGCAAGTGTGTGAATGTGAAAAAGATTTTTAAATATACATGATAAAAAAAAAATACGCTGTTTGACTATATTATAAAATAGTGACGTTCCTATTTCCATACAAGCTACATAAGACCCGAGCGTTTTGGTCAGGGTGGAAGGTAATACTGCCCACTAAAACTCTACATATAACGGTTACCCTCTGTTCTGTATCGTATAGAAGACTCCAGGATACCATGTTCAATGCAATAGTGCCTTCGCTGCTTTCCAGTTGCCGTTCACTAATGGCTCTCTTCTCCATATGCCCTCCAATATTGAAGCACTGACCCCTAGAAGACCGCTGCGTAACGCCCGGCTCCGTCACGGCCATCCTTCACCCCCCAATAAGTGTAAGAGCAACTTTAGACTGGTGTCAGATCCGGCCCCCCTTAAAGAGATAAGACGACATGAACGCAGCCAATTTCCGACACACAGCTGACTGTCAAGTGTATAACAAGTGTACAACATTAATCACAGACCGATAACACTCGATTTACGGATGTCTCAGTAAGTAGCAACTGATAACCAACATTGTAAAGCATTGGTTTTATCGTCTGTTTACTTGATTGATAACAACGCAGCTGCTAATACCACGCAATCACTGTCTATGTAAGTGACGTAAAACGTGAATAATTAAGGTCTCTATGTGGACATATTGAACAGTTCTGTACACTCCTCAATATCCTATACTATATATAGTAGGATCTATTCATCTCGTTTCTCAAGATTGGATTTGGCTGCACACACTATTTTTTGCGACTGCCATCTAATCTTCCAATCTAGACAGGAAACTAGACCCTTTGGGATAAGGTTGAGTTGGCCACTTGACTGGTGAGTCTCCCGAATTCCTTTAACGACTGAATGACGACTTATCATAGACGCCAATTGATTTTCCGAGTAGGTAAGTACACATAACTGATCGTGGCCTATGTTGCTTACTAGTCCATGCATGCAATAGTCTGCATGCATCATATTCCTAGTACGTACAGTGTGTAAAATTGGCATTTTGTTTCTATCTTCTTAGAGCCTTATCACACTTGCGATTTCCAAGCGTATTTTGTATGAAGGCGATCACGCAGCGTGTTCGCCGCGACTGATAATTGTATAGAAAACACGCTCGCAAATCGCAAATGTGATAAGGCTCTTAGTGATACTATGAAAAGTTCATGATAGAATAAAGCGATAAACAACAATGCAATTTATCTCCTACGCGCTGAAGAAAGATAACAAAAGGTGCAAATATTTATTAAGTACCTAGGTAACAAGGTGTAAACACAAGGAAAACATAAAAAAAGTAAATTTATGCGCACGTTATTGTCCGAGTGAAATCGAGGGTATAATTTGCGCTTTATGACAATGGAATAAGGTGCAAACGCGTGAACGTAATCTTGTCGATCGATTCGGATTCATTTTATCAATTGCTTCATTTATTGGTAGTTCATTGAAGACTGTAGTGCGCTATAAAAACGTAAAGTACCACGAAGTCCCCGTGCGGTGTCGGTTAAGATTGGCACCAGTACGTCTAGCACAACTTGCCGCTTAGTCGCTCCGCGCGCGACTGAGCGACTCCTGTCTCACTCGCACCGTGAAAATTAGAATGAGGAGGGTAGATCTGTCTCGACTCGCGTCGCGGCGCGGCGTCAGTTGTGCTAGCATCCCTTTTCTTTCCCTGAGTGTCGTAAGAGTCGACTCCGGATTTCAGTGTGTTGTAGATGATGGGCTAGCAACCTATCACGACAATATGGCATTTTGGCCACATAAACTTATGATTGCTAGAAGTGGAATATTAATTAAATGGCACGCTCTCTGACTACCCCTTTTAAGAATGCTGGCGTGAGTGTATATTATGCATGTAGTTGCACAAGGTTTTCGATTCCATTACGTCGAAATCAATAACCCTAGACTACACGTTGTTTATAAGGTGCCAGAACGATTTTCGCTGCGTCGCTATTTCGTGACCTGTATTTCGGTCACTGGGGTACTGTTAACTCGATTCGACTTCGCTACATCGTGGATTGACCTGTGTCCAATAAGGGTTAACTAGAGCGCCATACAACACATATGTGTATGGCGCTTCTTACATTCGGGAGGTATTCATTTCAATACAGGGTTGGAAGTGTAACAGGGTCATTGAGGGCTGAATTATCTGGACGCTGCTACCGGTACTACTCTTTATTATATTGTGCTGCTACGCAAAAAACTTATCTTTTCTTAAAAAATCAGGAATAGAATTTCTCATTTTTTTAAGATTAAATATATAGTCAGCTACATAAATGTTAATTAAAACTGATTGCAATTCGATTTCTATCAAAGATTAAAAGATAGAGGTTTGGGTACTTAACTAGGTATATGTCGTGGCATGAAATTGAATAAGTAGGTATTTAAATTACCTACAAAGTAAAGATGTTATCAAATTGTCAGATAACTGGCTTCTTATTCACTAAGTTTAAGTTCCAGGCAAAATTCCAATACCTACTTGATCGGTTTCGTTCTAATACATAGTTGGGAATTTCAGCGATATATCTATGTTATCTCTAAACAGGACAGTGTAGACGCCAATAGGTGTCCTTCTATTGTGTCTGGAGTAGTGTCCATCAATCTGTCAACATTGCGTTATGTTCTCGTATTTTTAAAGGTTCAGGACTATAGGTACTCGCAAACTCTGGATTTACAGGCGCCCAGATTTTTATCATCAGGTCCTACGCTTATTGGCCACCCTCGTGCTTCGTGCTATAATGTTGTTGTGCATTAAGTAATCAACTCATGGTACTGAAGGAACAATTAAATAGTATGTCACTAAAACATAATGAGAAAGGTTCAAGTTGTGCCCGCAAAATAGACTTTACTGGCAACATTTGGAGCGCATCCAAACGGAATATGAGTGTTATGTACAAGTTGCTGGCAGACCTAGCCAAGGAGGTTTCAGCCGACGTAACATAATAAATAGAGCAGTATACTTACTATTCATTTATCAATCAACTTACTATGATCCTTCAAACGTCTAAAGATATATTTTATGGGTAGTATTTACACGAGTGACTGTAAATTAAAGTTTTAAGTTCGCTAAAGTATTACTAAGTGAGCGACGGACTGCGAGTGACGAGAAATAAACAGAACAGCAACTTACAAACATTAATTTGAGTTACTTAACCCGACGAACGTGCGTCGTCTGTAGAGCAATGCGTATAAAGGGCTTATGACCCAACTCCTCTCCCTAATTAGGATGCTAAATTCAGGTAAGGGTCATGAGCCCTTTACTATTTTCCGTTAGTAATGAGAAGCTTCATAATATTTGAGCGACCTAATATTTGTTTGAGTGTCAACGTTACGTCCTGCATATTTTTCAATATTTAGCAAATGTTTTTTTTTTTATATAGAGCGGCATTTTATCTTAAATGAAGTGTTTCGAATACAAAAACCACTGAAAAATACTATAATGAGCAGAGGTTTTTCCACTCTTATATAGAAAAAAATAACCTCGAAGACGAAAGCTCAGGTTTTATTTTTAGCCGCTCACTTAGTATCTAATGTTAGTCGCACGGATAGAATATTAATATCTAAAATGGATTAATTGCAACCCACTTTTTGTAAGCTCGTTCTGGATTTTATTATGAAGTAATCAATATTCGTCGTTAGTTTAGTTAATTTTTCGCTTACTCAAATTGATACCGCTCAAGTTATTAAAACAGTATGTCCATCAACAGTCGCAGTTTTTTTGTTATTCCATCGTTTTATAATTCCCCTATTTTTATTCAAACTATTATACATTAAAACATGTTATACTAATATGATAGAACTAAAACAAGAAAATAAAACTAAACGAAATAATAACGAAGTAAAAATGCATATTATTAAAAGAACACCCCGTCGAGGAGAGCCTCTTGTGACATTGTCCCCATGACGCTAGCTGCGTTACCTCTCTGTATCGCGAGGGCGATTCTTTGAGAGAGGTAAGCTCCAGCCAGCAAGAGGTGTTGATGAGCCGCCCCAGGCCCCAACAAAGCTCTCATGAATGACGTCATATCAGCTGACCAGTGACCCAATGTCTCTACAGCAAGGGCCGCAAAGTAAAGACGAATATTTGCGGCGCTTGAGCAGTTGGGCCTGGTCAGCTGCAGCGCCAGCCTGCGAGCGGGTTCCTTAAATGTGGGACGACGCGAACGTGTTCTATGTGAAGGTCGGGGAGTCCGCTGGATGCCGGTGCCGCAGAACCGGTCATTATCTGTATAAGACATATAAGTTCGTATATTGTTGTTTAACGTATAGGTCCTCGTGGTCGTCCTCCAAGCTATGCTTGGTTTGGGCCTAGGTTATAAGATTGTCCCCAATAGGTATTATTAATTTAAATACTTTATTAGAACAGAGAGATTATATATTTATTAATTGTATTTAAAATTGCTGAACGGTCAAATTTTGATGTCATGTATAGTTTGGTTTAGTTTAGATGACGAAAAGTACTTAAGACGAACCATTACCGACATCTATTGTCTAATTATCTCCATGTAGGGTTGTAAAACAATAGAAGAAACAGTAGCTACTCCAGTACCACACTTCGTTCAGTTTTCTGACGTCTTCTTGTTATCTTTTCTTTTCATATTTAGCAACAAAAGAAGTCGTGAAATATTTTCGACATTTTAACTAAAACAAACTAAGTATACAGACAAAGTAATTGTAACAAATTACACGCAAGACGTGGCGTGATACGCACAGGGAAAGTGCCTGTCTGATCAACAATATCGATCGGGAAGTCGCTGTATAGAGAGTTTTTATTTGTTATGTAACGGTGTTGGCTGGAAGCCTGACGAGTCTGCAGCCTACACTGAAACGTGACCTTTGTTGTGCGTCATATTTAGGACAACCTTACAACTGGTTTGTTTTGATTTCGAAAGCGTTATGTTGAGGAAATGAAAACAGGGCGATGACGTATAGGTATTTTACGTCAACTTTTCAAAGCTCTTCTGAACAGCTACCGCGAAACGAAAACGAACTTCTCTCTGTCGCTCGGACCAGCAAGTGCGACAGAGACAGAGATACACAAATGAAGTTCGTTTTCGTTTCATTTTAGCTCTTGCTTAGCTTTCTTGTGCACGTCTTTGATTTTTTCCTTATAAAGTCGAAAGTCTTGTCTGAAAGCACCTAAAAATATGATTAATTTAGTTTATTAAATCTCATTATATTTTCACGTAAGTAACTAACTACATTTATCTTGAATGTCAATCTTGAAAATCAATGAACTGAACTGGTTAAATTGATAAGCTTAATTACACGCGATTAAACCTGGTAATCGACATTTACATTAAGTATATACATTAGATTAGAACAATGCTATTTTATGTAATGCAATACATTACGAAATTAATTGAGACTCTCCAAACGTGAATATAGTATTTACTTCGCTTTTTTATTCAAAACGCACCTCGCCTAGACAGGTGACCTTAAACTTGAACCCCGCTCCTCTAGCGACCTACCTACGTAGTGCGAGTTTTGGTTTGTGGTTTCTATCATAAGATTGCAAATAGTCTATATGTATTTTAGATGGAAATAAAGATAAGAAGATGAAACTCAGTGGATACACCTGACGAATTCAATGATTATCAATTTTTAAATTTTTCATTTAATTAAAAATTTATAATTTCGTTAGCAGCGTTACTGCGGCGCTACCACGAACTTCGAAAGTCGAAGTTCGGGTATTTCCATCTCTATCGCACTCCCTTACTCGAGTGACAGGGATGCTTGTATTACGAACTTCGACTTTCGAATATCAAATCAATCTTAATACCAAATTAATTTAGTATGGGGTGGCGCATCGTTACTGACGATTTCTCAATATAATTTGAGACGTGCGTTGGTGCCGTTAAGAAGCCTAAGTCTTCTGGTAGATGTCGCTACACGCTTCCCTAAGGCGTTGTAGGAAGGAACTGATTGAAAGATTTAGTGGCCGAGACAGATTGTTCCGACAGCTCAGTCAGCTTGGTTAGTAGCGACGGGCGATGTATGTCTGTGGACGCCGGTTCGAATCCGGCTCGGAGCCTTTTCCTTTAATTTAAAAGTTATGATTCAACTAAACACCAAAGATGCATAATGCTAAATACCAAAATAAGAAAAAATCTATATCGAGCAAAACTCATCATCATCCTCCTAGCGTTATTCCCGGTAATGCCCCTAAAGGAGCCCGGGGTCCGTTTTGACACCTAATCCCAAGATTTGGCATAGGCACTAGTTTTACGAAAGCGACTGCCATCTGACCTTCCAACCCACAGGGAAAACTAGACCTTATTGGGATTAGACCGGTTTCTTCACGATGTTTTCCTTCACCGTACATAAGTTACTAAAAACTCATTGGTACGTGCCGGGATTCGAACCCACGCCCACGAACGCCGCACCTGAACCACTAGGCTACCGTAGCGCGAATATCAAGCAATGATATGTGGTCGAAAAATTGACCAATTAGAAGATAATCGTTCAAGGTTGAAATTGCATGTTATTTATCTCTACGTATAGGAATAGATAAATGACATAGCTAAAGTAAATCACTACGATAACGGATTTATTACAATTAGCCTGATAAAATTTGAGTGCGGCGTGGACGGATGTCGTTAGTCGAGTGGGCTTGCCCAAGTGAAGTGACGCGATGGTGTTGCTAGCCAGTACCAGTACTAATGGGAATCGAGGGCAGGTACAGGTACTGTGTTTAATGTGCAAGAAGGACTCGCTATTAAGCCGGCTGTACACATTGGCCCAACGTTGGCGCGTGAGCAGGATGCAGCTATGCGCTAGAGAAAGAGGGCTATGATTCGATCTCATTCGTTTACATAGCTGCATCCTGCTCACGCGCCAACGTTAGGCCAATGTGTACAGCCAGCATTACATGTTTAGTGTTCACAGCCGGCAGCGCGTCTCGGTGTCCCCTTATTTCACCGACAAACGTGTCACCGAATGCATTGTTTCGCCGAATTTACATTTCATCGAATGTTTGTTACTCAGAAACCGTTAAGTTTTTAGGTACAGCTAAAAGGTCATTCTGTAGAACCTGTTAGGTTAGGTTAGCCTTTAGGTTTGTTTATAATATTACTGAAATGTTTAGGTAAAACAAGGTACAACCCCTCACAGACAATACTTAAGATAGCTTTTGTCCTTCCCGAAAATACATTCTCTCTTCACTTCTTAGTCGTGTCCATCATGACTGATGATCGCCGATGGTATTATTCAAATAGGTGGATTATCTTACAATTCTTGGTATACGTTGGGATGGGTTAATAAACCCCGGGCTCGAATGAATTTTTGCGGTCGTTTATAAACAAAGCAAATTCTATAAGCCTTTGATACAACGCCCCGAGACACCTGTTATCAGCGCCTAGACTCAATTACGTATCAATAACACTCTAACAATCTCTCAATTAGTGCACGTTTACACGTAATCCGACGCTAAGTGGGGAGCCATTAGCAAACCTGGCCAGTTATTCACAAAGCCTCACGTCGTCTCAGGAGAACCAGTGTAAGTCAGGGAACTGACGCGCGCATTATGTATTATGAACTCTGGAGTTAATGTAATATTATACTAAATAATGAGCGTTGAGAGAAAATGTTATTCTTTGAGGCTTCCCAATATTATTGTCTCTTATCCGTTATCCGTTAGTATTACTGTCCACCAGTTTCTAATTTTCTATTCTCATTTAACATTTTTAATCACTTAAAATACTTTTCAACACAATTGCTCGTAACGTACCTCTTATTGTGTCGCTTTTAGGCTCATAATCCTGGATATTAAACACGCGTGTTTTATAACCTTACGACACTTGTGTGTTATGGTTATATCCCGATTAAGTCACGTTGGCACCTTGCAGCAAGATGTATGCATGCACTCGGTGCATTCTTAAATTAACCGGGTTGTAAAGAATGTACAGCTTTTTTTTTAATTCTCGGCAAATGGATTCTTACTCGACTAAAGAAATTAAATCCTTTTTGTTAATTAATTGATTATTTCTTTTTGGATATGATATAGAAACGTTTAATTTAGTAAAACTATTCATTTTTGATAACATTTTACATGAATTAATAAAGATACTTAACATTTTAAAACGAAAATATATTTTTTTTGTATTGGCTGTTTAGAGATATCATCTAATGCGCGCGCACTGCGCAAACTTCTCGAAAAACAACTGTTGCGCGCCATTATAGGTTATTTCACAGATAGTCAGATATTTATTGTAAACATTGTTAATGCGTGTTTGGTTATTTTATTAACAAAAATGTTGACTCGTGGTGACTAGAAAAGTGATAAAAAGAATGGACGCCTCTGAAAATTCTTGGGGATGCATACATGTGAGTAAAAACCTGTTGCCATCAAATAAGTAAAGAAAATAACTTGGCAGGCCTATAAAATGTTCAACTTATGAAAAGGATTTTTTCCTCGCAAAGTATGTTGAAAAACGTCGTATGAATCGCGTGAGCTTTGATAATGACATCCTCGGCTCTCTATCCTCGGCGTTTTCCAAGCACCCAAATCGTGCGGAAAGTGCCACTTTTTCGCACTAGTGCTTTTTACTTTTCAATATTTTTTTTTTAATTTTTAAGTCTGTCTTCAGCCCGACGCAGTTCTTATTACTTGAGAAAAGTTTTACAAATATTACAATTACTCTTTTAATTTCATATAAAAGGTACATAAATACTAATAAATAATGTATAAAATGTTTTATTAATCTTTTTTAATTTTGAATTTGGTCAATTAATTAATTAATTTTAAATATTCACTTAATGTGTTTGGCTGAACGCATATCTTTCTTATGCCTTTTGCGATACGACAGTATGGCGACTTGCGCATGCGCATATGTTGACCGCGCATGTATTTAAAACTAAAAAGCCCGCCATTGTTGAGATTATTGTTTACTTTGGAGTTGTTTTATGTGAATATGTTAAAAATGTCGAGTGAAAGAGACTAATCAATAATAATAATGACTTATTGCGTTTCAATAGTAACAGTATGTTTCTTAGAACGACGACGGTACAGTGTATTTTTGTTGTTTATATTGAGTAACTCAAAATCATGCGTGTTCCAAAACCACAATACAATGGTTTTAACTTTTATGTGAATAAGCTTGACAGCAAAAGATGCGGAGAAGCTGTTCAATGCAGTTCCAGATAATTAGTATGTACCTGAAAATATACCTAGGTTCTTCAATTTTAACCTATCTATTTTAAACTGACATTTCAACATTTTCTATTTCCTCACACAAGGCATAGTAAAACGTTGTATGATACACGCGATGATTTCAGACTCGGTCGCTTCGCTCGCTTCACTCGCTCATGTATAAAAATGATACTCGTCGGAAATCACCTACTTTCCACACTTGTAGCATACTAAATTATAGTCGTCGACCTTAATGTTTGAATTAAGACTTCGTACACAAAACTATAATCACATGCTTTTTTCTATGGAGCTCCCAACTCAACTTTTTTTCCTGATACTCTGAAACGTGGCACTCGATTGAATAAGCATACATTAAATGTATAACGATTGCATTACAGATAAATTTAGAACAGTATAAGCGCAGCGAGAGTCAAAACGATCCAATTTATGTGCATTTTTTGAAGGCGCCGTAGGTTTATGGTCTTCTCTCCCTCTCACTAAGCATAAGCGTGAGCGAGATGGAAGTGCGTGCTCGGAAGCGCGGATATCATGTTTTTTAATTTTAATTTTTTGGCCGTTTAAATAAATAAAAATGTAAACACTGATTTCCCTCAAACATGATATTGCCGATTTTTAGAAGCAATTTTAATATTTATAGCTTTTGTGCATAATTTGTTACGAATATATTAAGTGTATTTTTGTGTGTTTTAGACCTGTGTTTGTGATTTTTTTCTATCGAGCGAAATTTGCTTAATCATGTTTTGAAGCACTGATTTCCTTGCAGAAAAGCCTCAAGATTACTATCCGTATTTTTTTGAAACCATATTATTATAAACAGACGCATTATATTGTTTCAAAAACTCTGTTCGCTTAACTTCGCTGAACCTACGGCGCCTTAATGAAAAACGTCGATTTCCTCGTTTTGCTGGCTGCATGTAGTAATTATTGTAACTGCATTTAGCACTACGATATCATTGTAGTGACGTGGTGAATGTTACGAGATTGTATTCTTCTCAGTCGTACTCTTGTCAGAGTGGTCGTGGCCACGTTATGGTGCACTCTGTGGGTCTGCATCGGTGTTGTCCCTTTTGCCAATGGTCGCTTCAGCTATGGCCAATGACGCGCCACTTCAGACGGTATGTGGCAATGCGGGACGAGATAAAAAAAAACTTTTTAGCCTTCACCATTTCCACTAATCTGTTCCTCCCTAAGCTAGCCTGGTATTGATAGTGACACGTCACAAATTAGTCTGTCTGTCAGTCAACATGGCGGATTTAACGTTGATCGGATTCGCTTTTTATGCGAGCAAAAAAACTTGGTTTGATTTCGCTCTAGGTGTTTCCTAGGTAGTCATTATTCCGTTACAGTTTCAGCATAATAAGTGGGTTTCGTTAAGTGCGGCCCACCTGGAGGTTACTTGAAGCACACGTCTGCTAAATAACACTAACTTAGATAGGTACTTCTGCTTTTAGATAAAGTGTTACGTATAAGGTTCACTACAAGGGTTTATTATATGAAAATTAGCGAGGTGTCGCTGCATCCTACCTACGTCCTCATTGGGACAAACTTCTTCCATACTTTTCGTCTAAAACTTTTCACCGGTTCAAGTGTGATTTTTTTTACAGATAATTTCTTTCTCGTGTTTACCCTGTTCGTTTCCTTATTAGAAACATAGGTTCGTAATACTCTTATCTGTTATCTCATCCGCGTGTGTCTGATGAGCAGCTGTTTCATTCCTTATCAGCACTTGAATGGATCGTTTACATTCAGTCAAGGCCATTCTAATTGTACTCTAGCGCGATAGTCGTTTGTTATCACGGGTTACAATAAATTCATTTTCATTGATTACAATAGGCCGTTATCTTTGTGTGCTTGGGAATGTTATTTATTGCATAAGATTGTAAACACTGATTTAATTCTTATCGTGGTAAGGATTCTTATAATTTTGACATTGTATGCGAATCTATATTGTAATTTTTATCTCGAAATAAATAAATCTAATCTAATCTAATCTATTATTGATTTACTGTTTGATATCTGTAGTGTATATTTTCACGTTAAGCTCAGTAGGTACATATAGGCTGAATTGCATACATACATTCACGCTCGTGTTCCCAAATGGGTTAGGCAGAGCACATTTAATTTAATGTATGTAAATATCAATATTTCCTCTAAAAATCACGAACGGTAATTTATTACTCAAAACACCTATTCCAGCATTTCCCTATGCCGTTTTCGTCAGACGTCACTGGCTTCCAATGGTGCGCTAACAAAACGTTCGCCAGAAATAGGGAGACGGAAATAAAATATAATAAGCCACGTTTATGGAAACGCCGCCGTGGAGCCACGGGTTCGCTTTTATAGAAGGTATACGCACTTTTCCGATTAGGTAACATAACTATTAACTAGAGCAAGAGTGACATAGACACGAATGGTAAGGAAAAAAAAGACCGGGTTGCACTCCGGGAGTGCCGGCAGAAGTGAAAACTTGCGAATTGCTTAATACTCCAGGCAAAATACGGTTTTGAAAAACATTAATTTACAATAGCGTTTTTTTTGTTGATTTCATTTGAAAATGTTATTCTAAGATGATTTAGTCAAGAATCCGACAAACTTTCCACCCGGAAGTAAGTAGATTTAAATGAAGCATGCATTCTCTTTTTTTGTACGATTTATCTTGAATATTATAGAGCAAATGTAAATGAACCAAAATCAAGACAAAAACATTTATTAATATTCGATGTCTGAAATTTTGTCGGATTTTGTCGCTGGGTAACTATTTAATTGATAATATATCCGTTACACATAAAAAATAAGCTATTATAAATTATTTCCAAAATTGTCATTTTTTCCATACAAGTTGTCAGTTCATTGCCTGGACTATAAATTATCAGTATAAAAAAAAACGTCCCCGCTCCCCCCCCTCCCCACCCCTCCGTCAAACCCTCCCGCCCGTCACGTGACCTCTCTCGAATCTCACCTTACGAAATCTGTGGCGAGTTTGACAATTTTTCCCATCACAATCGAAAGCGAATCGTCTTGTTTTACGCGATTCTTTTTACGCAAGCGCATAGCCAACGTGCGGGCGGGGCGTGAGACGCACTGATAACGAGATAGGATTTTTATAATTATAACTAATACATATTATGACTTGGGCTGTCACCCGTTTGCGGCTTGACGTTGACTTTTGGGACAGCCTTTCGAGAAAAAAGCAAGGAAAAGAGTAGGTGTTTCGCCGGTTACGCGACCACCTTCGGTTAGCGACCACTTGACTGACTAGACTTCTTTAACTAAAGATATTCATTTCTACAAACCTATAAGATAAAGTATTATCTATAAACTATTTTTGAATAGTTCCATCTTAAGAATATCATTACTTTAAAACCGACACCTTAACCCGAAACCTGTAACGTGATCGTGAACTTAATTTTAGTATTAATCTGAATTTTGTAGTTTCATTGCTTAAATAATTTAGTTACGGTAAGGATTTCGTTAATTTTCGGCATATTATAAAAATAGAATTCAGTAAAATGGGGTGGTCGGTAACCCAAATGAATATTTGCTTATTAGCTTAGATAGCGACCACATAGGTTTCAACGAATCCATGAATTGCCATTCCCGCCAAGGCATATAGTTTACTGTTTATCTCCAAAAAGAAAATTAACAAAACAATAGTTCCCTTCCCTCCCTACTTATTTTTTAAAAGTAGGTAAGTACACGGCATGACTCATAATGCCAATTTCTGTCGAAATAATATTTTGAATACGAAATACATCACAATCGATTACCTCGATTGATTGAAATGGGTGATTATTGATTATGTAGGTATTTAAAATGAATAATTTTTAATTAGATTTAAATCTAAACACCTTTCAGTTCACTTTTAATTCAGTTATGTGAGTATCGTTTTTTTAATAAATACCGGCCAAGTGCGAGTCGGACTCGCGCACGGTTCCGTACCATTATCTATAAAAAAGGCAAAAAATCAGGTTTGTTGTTTGTGAGCCTCCTTAAATATTTATTTTATTCTGTTTTATAGTATTTGTTGTTATAGTGGCCACAGAAATACATCCTCGGACCCGTACGGAACCCTAAAAATTAAGAATACGTGGTAAAACTTTAGGCTCACTACAATCGATGCAATTTGTCACGCCAACTTGCTATGGTCGGAATGAAAAGTATGTATCTCTGTCTCACTTCAACTACAAGAGCGGAAAACAGGGCCACGATTCCATTTGTCTTATTTGACAGAAAAGGCCATCCCTAGAATATCGCATTTGATTGATTTTTCTTTCATTCTGATTTTCAGGGAAAGATACTTAAAGACATTCTTTTAACCTAACCTAGTGTAATTTTCAATGCTTTTACCTATTGGACTGTGGCCGTGAGTGTGGATAGCGCCTATGATGATTAAAAGTATTAAGTAAGTACTGCACGTCTCATGATAGATTAGACGTTTTTCTCGCACTATACCTCTTGTTCAAGTGTTCTAATAAGAGAGAGACGGATAGTGCGAGAAAAATCAAGCGTATGTCGCGGCCGTCTCATGATAGATTTGCTGTAACTCGCTGGAAGCGTGTTAGATGCGTGTGTAGACTGTGGAGACCGATTCTGCAAGTTCACCTTCGGCTTCAGTTTGGTGGAATATAGAAAGAAAGAAAGAAAGAAGATATTGATTCACTTTCACTACACAAAAGACACAGAGACAAAGTGAGTAGAGATACAATACAATTGACACATAATATAGTTGAATCATTTCAAAGACAGCAAGCGCGTTAAAAAACCTAATAAGGTCTAGTTTTCTCTCTGAGTAGAAAAGTCATATGGCAGTCGCTTTTGTAAAACTTGTGCCTACGCCAAATCTTGGGTTACGGTATTAAGGCGGACTCCGAGCTCTTTTATGATAGAACTGGGAAAATCGTAAGAAGGATGACGAATTAATACAACTGACGATGGTAATTAGTAACATATACCAAAAAAAAAATAAAAAACCTTCAATGCCGCTCATTTTTCAGACAAAATAAATAAAAGCAAACACCAGTTATCATTTTGTTAGCTACTTATACACTATTTTCTAAGTTGGTCGCTAACCAGTTAAGAGGTGGTCGCCTACCGACAAAAGCGGTCGATATCTAGCGAATTCTCTATTTTGGAAGCTTTTCTATACAGGGTGTTAACGGGGTCATGATCCGGAATGCCAAAAAGCGAATAAGATGATCATACTGAACAACCTTTCCCATGGGACCAACCACGAAATCGCAAAAAAAAAAGAGCCAATTAAGAGTTAACTGTGAGTTAACTGCGATTTAATTGAGAGTTATGTATGGAATACCTGGTTTTTTTTTTGCGATTTCGTGGTTGGTCCCATGGGAAAGGTTGTTCAGTATGATCATCTTATTCGCTTTTTGTCATTCCGGATCATGACCCCGTTAACACCCTGTATTTTTAACTAATCTATGGATGAAAGCGATATTTTATTGTTGGTTTCAAAACTAGACTATACTCCGGGCTTATACGAATACCATCTATTATGCGTGTACATTTAATAGGTATATCCTTATCCTTACTAATATTATAAATGCGAAAGTGTGTGTGTGTGTGTTTGTTTGTTTGTCCTTCTTTCACGTCGCAACGGAGCGTCGTATTGATGTGATTTTTTGTATGGAGATAGTTTAGAGGCTGGAGAGTGACATAGGCTACTTTTTTCAGCGGGAAAACATCTAATTCCCACGGGAAAATTCAATTTACATTTTCCTATAACCACGCGCGCGAAGCCGCGGGCATCAGCTAGTATTTACTAATCTAAAGTGACCAACTCGGCTAAGTGGTCGTAACCGGCGAACCGACCCTACGCACTCAGTTCCTTAAAATGTCAAAGGTCCGATCATGGCTCACTACTTCTGGAGCAATTTGCAATCTCACCGAGCACAGTGCAGACGAACTAGTAATAACCTGAGGCTCTAGTGGGTCTGTATAAGTTTTACCGAAACAAAACTTTACGATAGCGTTTGCGTTTTATTTACCCTCGATATGACAGCTAAACGCGAACGCGGTCGTAACGTTTTGTTACGACCGCGTTCGTCGTCAATTCATCACCAGTAATGCTGGTGATGAATTGACGACTTTGACGAGTTGATGTAGATTGTGAATCATACACGGGCTGTTATTTACAATACTTACTCAGATCGATAAAAACTTCAGTTCAACAACAACAATCAAGTTCAGTCAGTACGGATCACAAACTCAAGCTATACGTACGTTACAGTCGTTACGTTACAGTCGAACACAAAAAATACTGAATATATGGTGTTTGTATGGAGTGACACGCCTGATTGACGTCATATCGCGATAAACAATTCCATTGATGAGGTGGTCAACTGCTGAAACCCCGTAAGTACGGAACACGATAACACGGATGTAAAGTGGTGACCCAAGGGCAATGGAGAGGGCTATGCTGGAATTACTCGGCGTGATCGCATCCAGAAATGAGGCTACCCGCAGCAGAACTAAGGTAACCGATATAGCCCTCCGAATAACTAAACTTAAGTGGCAGTTGGAGGGGCACATTGCACGTAGAACGGATGGCCGTTGGGGCGGAAAGGTTCCGGGGCAAAGTGGACTGATGATCTCTGGTAAAGGTCGCGAGATTCCGCTCGATGCGAGTGGCGCAAGGCCGGTCATTGTGGCACTCCTTGGGGGAGGCCTATGTCCAGTAGTGGACATCTTTCGGCTGATAAGATGATGATGATGAAAGTAGTCATTAAAACATGCCAGGGTTTTCATGATTTGACAAACTTATTTATTTATTTATTTATAAACCCTTAATTAACACTAACAGACAAGCTATGCATGTTAATTATACAGGAGGATAATATACAATGAGGTGCTTAGGTCTATACAATACAGTAGATATCAATAAAGTATGGAACTTGAAGCCGTAATAGACTCCAGATATCGGCTGCTAGTCGAGAGAAATTGAGATTCCGTGCTGTGGAACATATCCAGTTTGCTGTCGCTGTCCAGTATATCATTGAGAAGAGTCAAGGCATGGTGCAGTGGTGAGTGTGATAGAGCACGAGTTCGTGCCGCCGGGACAGCGAATAGAATGCGGCGACGGGGCCGGAGTTGAATACTGGGGATAGGACGCACTTGGAGTGAGATTACGGATAACAAAGAAGGGCTACTAATCTCGCCGCGTATTAACCGAAAGAAGTATTTTATGAGGGCCAAATTCCTTCTGCACTCTAGAGAAGTATAGTTTACCATTCCTAGTATAAAGAGAGTTGGATAAAGATGCGGATAATACCCATAGAGTTTACGGAAAAGGAAGCGTACGAATGATTTTTGCACCCTCTCCAACATAAGGGTGTACTGCTGTTCATGAGGGCTCCAAATTATCGCGTTAGATTCAAGTCGGCTACGAACGTATGCGTTGTATAATATACTAAGGGCAATTTGCGAGTCAAGAAATTTACATTGGCGGATTACAAAGCCCAACGATTTTCTAGCGATATTACAAGTAGTGACAATGTGGTTGTTAAAAGTGAGATGCGGGTCGAACCATGTGCCAAGGTCACGAGCAGTTGAGACTTGTTGGAGAGGCTTGTTTTCAATTGAGTAATTGTGATGTAGGCGATGATAAGCACGAGTGCAAATAAACATATAAGAAACTTTTACTATTACTTTTTTTACAAATTAGTTATCCTGCTGAAATATGGAATAAGTAAGTAAAGTAGGTAAATATGACCACAGACCATAATTCGATACCCTAGTTCACAATCGTACTAATTACGGGGAAAAACGAGGCGTAATTAGGACTGTTGTGCACAAATCATAAAGTTGCAATTTCATTGGCAAAATAAATGTAATTAGTACGATTGTGAGCTACGGTATCGAATTATATCCTAAAGATCTCGCTTAGCCTAAGTTTTAGGGTTCCGTACCCAAAGGGTAAAATCGGGACCCTATTAGGTACTAAGACTTCGCTGTCCGTCTGTCTGTCTGTCACCAGGCTGTATCTCAAGAACCGCGATAGCTAGACAGTTGACATTTTCACAGATTATGTGTTTCTGTTGCCGCTATAACAAAAAATACTAAAAACAAAATAAAATAAATATTTAAGGGGGCCTCCCATACAACAAACTTTTTTTTTTTACTGTTTTTATAGATAATGGTATGGAACCCTTCGTGCGCGAATCCGACTCGCAATTGGCCGGTTTTTACTTTTAACCAAAGCTGCCAAATTTGCGGGGCGCGGGGGACGTCTAGTGCGCTGTGATTGGTACATTCAAGGCCGCGCGTAACACGTGCCTGCCTGTAGTGATGGGACACATGCGATACTTTATGCTAGTAATAATAATTAGAATGATTATACTATATGATAATTAAAAATATATCCAGCAGTCGTGTTACTACGCGTTAAAATACAATAATATATTGTGAGGCAAAATGTAAAGAAAACATAAATGTTTGGTTTTATTTATAAGTACCTTTAGGACATTAATTTTTTTACTCATAAATTGTCTTTATCTGACATAATTATGTTGTAATAGGAGCAAATAGAATGAATTCCACTCTCGATTCTGAAATAATATATAAATATATTGTTCGCTACTAGCCCGGGCTTGCAAGACTCTACTCGGTTGAAGCCAGGGCTGGGCCCGACGAGTTCCTGACCCGAGTAGGGGCCTGGACTAGAACGACCGGTATAACCCCGCTAAGCTATAGCTTCCAAGAAGCGTGGCATACCGAAGATGCGCCAGGTATCGGTCCGATACAAAACAAAACGTGCTTTTACCTTGATGGAAGCTTCATCCGCCGTTATCTGTCGGCCGGCGTATGTGTATCTGAATGTATGTGTATTAGAGTGTGGGTGTCGAGGCCGTCGCGTGTCCTGGTGAACACTTCCTGGCTCCTGGATGATAGCTCACCACGTAGGCGCACCCGAATCCAAACTACCGACACTAAATTTATCACTTCAGTCTCCAAACACTGGCAGGCAACAACAAAACTCCTCGATAGGAGCGCCTGGCCTCAATTATGAACTGATTCCAATTAACATAAATCAAATGTCCCGAATGCTTTCTCAAAAATCAAATAAATCAAAGAATCGCGTGTTCAATCCAACAAAAGCAAAATTCCAGGTTATACTACCTAAATGGCAGACGTCAAACGTCAAAAAGTGACGTGTCTTTTTCTACCCAAATTATCAACCGAGTGATACCCGCGGTAAAAAGCCGGTACCGAACATATATTCTAATTTTGCGTTTATTAAAGAACACGTTTGTACAAAGTAGGACGTTACGGATTATCTTGTACACCCCTATGGGTAAGATGATCCCCAGGGTAGAGTGTCATGTTACTCCCATTACGAGTAAACAATTTTTTTTAATGAAGAAATATATATATATAATAAATATCACAAATAAATTCACCAGCGTCATCACTTTATATTCCAGCACAACATTTTATCCATCCTTCACCCCTGGTGTCGCTTGAAAACTTTTCTGTGCAGTACAGACACTCAGTGTCAACTTCTTCGTTTTCTTTCTTTTCTTTGACTTCCCTTTACCTACTCTTTTGCCTTTTTGTCTTTTTTTAGGTGCAGTCTTTTTCTTATTTTCCTTTTTCTTTTTTTTTTTTCTCTTTTTCTGTTATATTGCTATTTTCTTCCTCTAAATATGTTTTGTACGGTGTGCTAGTTAAAACAATCGCATAAGTGGTTGTCCTTTGTTTACAATATTCGAGATTTAAAATTAAACAAAAAACGGACCTAAATTATATATATTATAATAAAATCTTTATGTACAAGATGATCACCGGGGACATAGGTACGTAATGTACTAATACTTATTGCTGTTAGACGGGGATAAATATAAACATGAAATCTACAAAAACAACTAAATAATTTGGACATAACGGCAGTAGCGGAGTAAACCTGCCGGAGGCTCAGGGTAGGTATACAAAATTACCGAAACTCAAGCAGGCCTAAAAAAAATATTACGAATTTAAAATTGGTATTAAAGATTTAACGTTCCGTAATAGTACATTACGTAGGTACCTAGGGCGGTGAATTCGTGAATGGGCGGGCGCTAATGTTACAACTCGGTAGCGTCGCGTGTGGAGCGCGGGCGCGCGCGAGCCCGCGCTACACATATCTCTCTCACTACCAACACATTTAATATGTATCTCACTATCTCTATCACTCTATCGCGCGTGCCCGCGCTGCACTGCACACACGTTGCTAACGCGTCGCTGACGCGGTGGACCCGCGCGGGCCCGCCGCGTACCCCCGCGTTGCTTGCTACACGCCGCCCGCTTTCGGTGTGAATTTACCGCTTCAACCGCGCCCGACACGGGCCGCGTACGACACGCGTTCGGTGGGTGGAGGCCTGGCAAAAAAACTTCTTTTCGTTTTTGTGACCAAGGGCAGACCGGTTTTTTTGATTAACGTGTTTGATGATTGCGTGATATCATAAAATGGACGTTGTTTATTTACGTTTTATAGTGTTTCACCCCAAAATCCGCATCCGCATTCGCATCCCTGTAGTTGACGTCAACGGCGCTATTACTTATTGATGCGAACTTGTGTATTCACCACCGCGATAATAATATTACTGGAAACTGTTTGGATGTTCGGAACAGTATCCTGGTGGTTAGGTCATAACCAAACTGTTATATCGATTATGTTTCTGAAAAACTGTTGTTTTATGTGGAATTTCGTAGAATAATTCAGACATTTTGTTGTGATTCTGTCGCTTGGGCCTCGTGACGTGACGTCGTATTCGATTACCTACCTATTAGGCTTATGAAAGTATTGTTTCCCCAAATGTATCATTTGGGTGGATTACAAAAAAATCGTACGTAACACAAAGGAATATTCACAAAAATGTTACACACATTTGGTAATAATACCAAAACGTCACACAAATGACACAAAAACGTCACACAAACGAAGCAAAATTGTCGTTGGGAAGCAAATAAAAAAAACTCGAAAGGTATTTTAAAATTCGTATATGCCCAGCCGATTACCTATTTATTTCACCACCCAACTATGTAAAAAGAGCAGTAAAAACAAAGAAATTACCTATTTAAGACATAACACAATATTGGTTTATAAACATAATTTTTCAATTTTCGTGCCACAACATAAAAACAAAAATGGCTATCGACACATGCGCTTCTGTTGGTTGTAGCTTAATTGGTACCTGACATAAACATGTTACGGTTGCAGTCTTATCTGCAATAAATCGCAAAATGTAGCGTTACTCAGCCGACGTAACACCAAGGAACGAAATCTTTCCCCGAACTTTGATACGAGTATAAGATATTGATATAAAATATTTGTTCTAGAGACCTGAACAAAACCATGTCCTTGCAGTTTTACATAATGTTAAGCAGACCACAAGCACATTTCTTAGCCAGAGCTGTTTAAATCAAAGTTATGATTTTTTGATTACTGTGTGTTATAGTCGTTCGGTTTGAGTTGTGTCCAATCTACTTAAAGGAACAATGCCTTAGTTGACTGAAACCGCAAAGCACCAAAATTACCATACTGTAAAAAGTCGTTACAGCCAGGGTTGGGCAAAATACCGACTTCAGTGTATTTCAAATACCAAATACTAAATACATTCGAAAAGGTATTTGAAATACAAAATATTAAATACATTGGTGACAGGTATTTCAAATACAAAATACTGTGTTTTAAACAATGTATTTAAAATACAAAATACAAAATACTTTTGGACATAGATATTATAAACATTTTTGGGTATTAAAAATTCCCTATGAATTAGGCCCTATGGAATGGAAGCCTTAGTTTTTATGAATGAAATGTCGAATGACACTAATGACACTTGACGTTAACGTTTGACGTTGACACTCAGTCAGTGTTGCTATTGAGGCTAATATAACTAAAGAGGCTATCACATGACATGACATGATTCAAAATCATCAAATAAAATGTATTTTGAACAGATGTATTTTGAAATCTTAAGTATTTCAAATACAAAATACTAAATACATGTGAGTGTGGTATTTGAAATATCAAATACAAAATACTTGTACATGCAGTATTTGAAATACAAATACAAAATACGTATTTGTATTTCAAATACGTATTTCAAATACATGTAATTGAAATACTGCCCAACCCTGGTTACAGCCACCTAGAAAGTTCAATTGAATATCGACTCTATGTCCCTAAGTAATAGGTTACGAGTGCACTAATAGGAAATACGGTCCAGGTGCCTTTGTAACTTGTTCGATTCTCAGTGCTCAGGTAAACGTCAGAAACGTCACATTTCTATTAAAGCAGTTTAAACTTTTGGCAAAGGCCATAGAGTTGAAAATCCAGTAAAATGTTGATGCATGCAGTTTTTATCTACGAATTGTGCTTATCTTTTATGACGGACCATAATGAGGTAGCAAACCCGCACATTGCACAATGAGACAATGGATTGGACACAACTCAAACCGAACGACTATACACAAAAGACAGATAAAATTTGTATGGGACCAAAAAATACTTTTTTTCATTATTGCATTTTTTCATTTTTTATCAAAGTTATAATATAAAACTATAAATCCTATTAAACTATGAACAAGACTACGTGAATTCACATCTGGAATACATGTTACTTCAATACCTATTTTTTTATAGAATTTTGAAGTAGGAGGACATTTCCAATTTTGGAATGTACAATTTTTTTGCAATTCACCCATTTATCATTTGTATTTTTTGAAACGCACTGCAGCAAAAATGCTTTTGGACGGATGAAAATATGGCAAACAACATAATAGCAGTACCAAAAGTCCAAGTGTTTGCTCTCCGAAGGCTGAGAAACACTGTGTCTATCTATAGGCCGCACTAACAGCTTACCACGGCTATGTGTCATCTGTTCTCCGGTACGGGCTAATACTGTGGGGTAACTCTGTAGATGTGGATAGACTTTTCAAAATACAGAAGAAATGTTTCAGGGCCATTTGCAATGCGTGGATAGATGATAGCTGCATACCCTTATTTAAAAAGCTAAAAATACTGCCACTACCCTGCTTATATATAAGAGATGTATGTGTCTTTGTCTGCAACAACCGGTCACACTTCAAAAAACGTGCTGAAATCATGCACAGGCAGACCAGACCAAAAATTATGAATCTGCTGCATAACCCTCGTGCTTGTAAGGCGATTTACGGCAAAAATGTGTTTAAAATGTGTATAAAACTGTTTAATATCTTACCTGACGAAATAAAGTTAGTACGGGGGGGTACGGGGCTTTTAAACACAAGTTATCCACTTGGCTCCTGGACAAGTGCTTCTATAGCGTAAAAAGTTATCTAAATCAAAGGTGACATGGAATTTGTAATTTTGACTCTGTGCTTATTTTGACATTTATTTTATAATTAGTTATTAATAACTTTGTGAACTCTATTATTTTGTTATTGTATTCTTTGCCTATTTATTAAAGCTAACATATTGTTATAATTATAAATGATTCAATCGCAACGTACAGCTCTCGGAAATGTTTGCATGCCTGCATGCAGGCTGAATACATGAAACTGTATTTTAATTTATAAGACCTATTTTCATATACTGTATTCAAGCAAATAAACGATTTGATTGATTGATTGATTGACTAAACGTTTATAGATTGCCGTAAAGTATATTAATTTACCAGTGATTTCTGTCTATTATAAATATATATTCCTAAAGTTGACGCAAATGTTCAACAAGTTAAATGCAAGATGTGATCAAATTGTATAAATAACTCTTTAGCAGAATTCAAAAGAAATACCACTATCGACTCTGTAATATAAGCCTCTTAGCCCCTAAAGCTTGTTCAACAGCAGAGTTCTGACTAATATAAAGAAATAAAGGAATAGGTAAAGTAAAGTAAAAAAATATTTCAGAGTAGATACATTCACCACCTCTTGGCCATACAAAAAAGCAGTGGCTCACACTAGGCTAAGCCTGTCCTGTGACACCACATTATAAAATCACGAGAGTGCATCATTATTATTATTTTTAAATACATTAACACAGTAATTAATATATTCGATAAAACATCATTGCATTTAGGTAGATTGTCTTGCATAAAAAGGTATTGCATTAAATAATATTTGGAGTATAAAAGTTAAGCTATTTCAGAATATGTGTAATCTATATTTAATTTGTGTAAATTAGTACACATCAATAATTTAAATAACTACTACAGAAATACACCAAAATGCCGCTCAATCATAGGCAACAACAAAAATAAATATATTATATTCTAATTCATTTATTATTAAAAACGTATTTTACAGAATAATGGCTTAATACTAGGTAAAATATTATATGAAGGGATACATTTATAGGAGGGCCTGAACTAGGATACCCTGTGTTTCAGGCAGTAGGATAGAACAGTAAAACTAATTTAAATATACTTGCAAACCATAAAAATGTTTAAATACAGTACAAAACTTAATAACTATACAAAGTATAGTATGCTTTAAGGCACTGGTTTTCAATATACATATTTACTACTTATTATTTTCTTTTTCCAGGGTATAATTCCACACAATGGTAATGCAGCGATGACGTCAGAGCTGACGATGGAGTCGAAGGGCACGCAGATCCACCTGCCGCTGGTCGGGCGCGGCAGTCGGGGCGAGCTATCCGACAAGGTCACCTTCAGCCAGGTGAAGAGCCCGCCGTTTTCCGAGCAGCTTAACAATGGACAAGTCCTCGGGTAAGTGATCGGAAGCAGATGGGTGACGACAGTCGGGGAAATAAGATCGATTTCGGAGCACCATAATGTACGGGTCTGGACTGGACAGTAGCTGGTGGTCCCGGACTGGCATTGTTGGCAGGCCTGGGCAACAAAGTGAACTTGGAACAAAGGTATTCGTCGTTATCAGCGCCACCAAAATGGAGGGCTGCTCCTAAATTGAGTCCATGGAATCTCTTCTTTCGGCTTAGAGTAGAGCATGCCACAGCTAATTTGGTTTTACTTTTATTCTGGGACTGTATTATGAATTAGACGTCCCCGTCGTGGGAATAAGATTCTATAATTCTACTGGCTTACCTATACAAACAACTGCAATGCTGCTGCTAGGTATCTATGTTCCAAGATGGTACAGTCAAGTGAGTCAAGTGCAAAAATGTGTATCGCTGTAATCCTCTCATCAATATGTATACCGAAACCTTAAGAGCTGTTTCCCACTGAGGTCAAGTTTTTTGCGGGTACGGTTTTCTGCAGGATCCAGTTTCCTGTAGTATGCGTGCAGTATCCCGCAAACAAAATGCTCGTGTGAACGTTACTATCCTCCTAAGGCCCACCATTCAATACAAAATGGCATTGAAATTGCAATCGTGTTGTCAGAAATAGAGTTGAATTCGTTTGTTTTAAGAAGTGCCCGAAACAAAATAAATGCAACTCTATTCCATGTTGAATATAATTTAAATTCATTCGACAGAATAAATCCTATGGGTACTAGTGGGCCTACTATGGGTAGGTAGGAGGCTATATTAGCACGTATACTACTAAAACGGAATCCTGCAGAAAACCGTATCCCGCAAAAAACTAGACGTCAGTGGGAAAAAGCTCTAATCCGCTGACATAAGAGCGATGGGACCTATTTATGAGTAAGTTGTATGCACCCATATTTTTGCAGTTCACTGTACATTTAAAGTAGGCTTTCATAAACTGTCATCATTTTTGAAGTCTTTGGCTGACCGCTATTCAGATGTGAATGGATGTTATGTTTATCATTTGATAATTACAGTAGCTGTTCCTGTCAGGTTCGAAGTAACCAAATTATCTTATTGAACCATTATTGAACCAATTTTTACAGACGTCTTGTGTATCTGGGCTTTACAACAGACCATTATATCCTTAACTGATTCTAGGAAAATCGGTAATTATGATTTTATTTACCATTGGCTTAGAATTTCACCACCCCCTTTCTTCCCATGGGCGTCGTACAAGTCGACTAAGAGAGCAGGGTTGAAGTGTGTTGTGAGCGATGGACTATAGCAACCTATCACCGCGACATCACATCATGTCGATCTTTTATACCCTCATTTATGCTAAAAGTGGCACTTGAACATAAGTTTCATGTGCGCTGGCTACTCCTTATAGGAATAAAGGCGTGAATCTATGTATGAAAGGTACTAGATCGTTAATTGGCGTTCCCGGCCAATGAATTTGTCATCCAATGGCTGCGTGTCCATAATTTAAGTGATGACGTGGATTGCCAACACGAGTTTAATGTGAGGCTTGACAACAGTGCGAGGAGCGTTCACTTTGTTTTCATTGAAGATGCGAATACTAAACAATCATGGCATCATTTCTTGTTTATACCTAGTCGGTCCTTAAGTTCTGTCACAAATGTTTTGCCGCATAGTCAATAATACCAAGAATGTTTTTATTGAATGCCCTATATGGTTTGATAGCTCATTTAATACTGATAACGATTATTGGATTTAAATGCTTAAAGCCGTATTACACAAATGCTAGTTTCTTCAGAGATTTTGCACTTTTTTAGCCAATCAAAAACAAGGACGTGATTCACTTTATCTTTTTTCCATGATTCTTAAAATCTTTTAACACGTTCGCGGACGCTTAGTCACCCCTCTGGGACACCTAAATTTTGTATGGGAATTTAACGACTGCTATTGCATATCTGTCACAATAAAGCTGAAATTAGGGTTATTATGTGACGCGAAATTCTATGCAAGTCGAATGCTATGCAATCCTCGTCAATATGAAACCTATTTTTTTTACACTGTGTGACAACAAATGCTATACAATTCGGATGCATATGCATGTTTGACACAATACGTAGTCAAAATGTGATCTTATATGACATCGCATGTTATAGCATTTGACCTTCGACCGATACGAACAGGTTATCCTTGCAGGGTATGATATGGCGATGAAAGTTGAGCCCGTTTTGCATTAAGTTATCTTTAATTTCCGACTCTTTACTCACTAAACGGGCCTGCTCACTTTTCTGTAAAGTGTTTGACTGAATTAGGGGTCAAATAGAGCACTCGCCTTGCTGTGAACTAACTACCTCCATACTTGATGAAACAACACACTCGCTTCGCTCATTCTCGTTGGGCAACGAAAACATAGACGGTTCGTTTCGTGGAGAGGAATCTATCTCTGTATGCGGAAAAAGGTTGGATTCACTTTGATGAGATGAAGTAGGCTCGTTCAATGGCTGAAAATCGTGTTTTCTTTGCTGCAGAGAAGCTGGCTCTTTTAATGATGAAAGAGCAGATTCAATTTAAGATAAAGATAGAGTATCATCATGCCATGGCAAGGATAGTCATCACGAGACTGGATCTTTTCTAAAATTTTATTTATATCTTCTAGCGATGGTGAAACAGCAAGGTTCATTCTGTAGTATCATATCAAAAGAAACATGCAGTCTTTCTGGTTGCGGGGATTATGCCGAGAATTAATTTATATGTTGATTATGAACAAAGGGTTTTTTGTACGACTAGACTTGTTCAATTGTGTACTGCAGTCGGATGATGACTAAAACAATGACTAAGTACTAAAGTAATTACTTGAATAATAGGTATAAACATGCCTCACTTTTCTTTATTCACCGTAATCAAAATCAAGTTTTTTTACAATAAACAGTCAGTAAACATGTTTGTTAATAAAACCACAACCAAAAACATAAAGAAACTGTAAAAAAACATTAGTTACGCTTTTACAAACAATCCCTAAAATAGAGTTTGCGCGCGAAATTTGGCCACATTTCACGCGCCCACTCCCAGGCGCACACGCGGGTCTACTGAGGAGTATTCCATACTAAGACGAATGCTTTTGCATACGCGTCACAGAGAGGGGGGAACAATCTGAGATGTCACAGGATAATTTTTAACTGCGATAAAACTATGTAGTATTACAGTATGCAATCTCTGATTTTTAGTGAATGGTAGAGGAAATGTTGGTGAATAATATTATACTGTGGCCAAGCGGATTGGTAAGCATTCGAACGCAGAAATTTAAACCAAATAACGGATTCAATAGCAGGCGCGTCACCAGGAGTAGTACAAAAACGGATGCTATGCAATCCGCGTCCGCGAACGTGTTAAACGTACGTGAGATTTAAGTCAGAATCCTCCCTGACACCTCCATTTTGAAGCGTAAGATAAGTAAGCTGGGTATTTAAAACTAATTTTCATACTTATTCACCTTTTACGTAAGTTGGAATTGGAAGCTAACAGAAAATCAAATGCTAGTTCCTAAGCATGGTCTAAAATCGAGGTTTCAGAATAAATAAATAAAACCTTGTTTGTCATTTAGAACACTGTTTTTTTATTAAATTTGTTTTAAGTGGTATTTTTGTCAGTTTCACGATTGTCTCAAGTTACAAGGTTTTTTTTGTCGTATTGCGATAATTGTTCAAAATGTATTGTATTGCAATTTGATTCGTATAAAATAAGCTTATTAATCATGTATAATACGAATACGAAAAAGTTTATTGCCGAGTTTTATCTATAAAAATCCTTGTGACAGTTTACTTACACATACACGCTTCACACGCTACTTTTTAAATTATGAACAAGTTAGAATGTGACCAAATAAAAATGTTACCGGACTAGTTAGAGCCTTATCACACTTGCGATTTCCAAGCGTATTTTGTATGAAGGCGATCACGCAGCGTGTTCGCCGCGACTGATAATTGTATAGAAAACACGCTCGCAAATCGCAAGTGTGATAAGGCTCTTAGAGCTTTCAGATGTTCTGATAAATATCATACTATAGCTGCCCGCGACTCCGTCCGCGTGGAACTCGTTTATATCATAGCTCAATACAAACTTTCACCCTCCATTTCACTCCCTTAGGGGATGATTCCCGGGATAAAAACTATCTATCCTATGTCCTTCCCCGAATCTAAAACTACTATTTTATTTATTTATTTAAACTTTATTGCACAAAAGAAAACTTATCGTACAAAAGGCGGACTTAATGCCATATGGCATTCTCTACCAGTCAAACCTTAAGGCAAAGCGGAAAATATTGTGGGGCAGTGCAAATAACAACTAAAAAAAAATAACATTACGGTATTTCTATATACAACATATTTACACAAATACATATAGGTACATAAATAAAATAAATACTTACATACACAAATAAATATATACACATAAATATACACTACATACATACTTACAAGCGAAATTTTCAAACCTGTAACCTTTAGTCTACTCGGATCTGCCAGCAAATAAATTACGCACAGATTTCTTAAAGACGAATTTGCTCGGGGCTTTCCTGATCGCGGGGGGAAGGCCGTTCCAAAGACGAACCACCTGCACAGTGAAAGAATTGGACATAAAGCCAGTACGGTGAAGAGGGATAGATAGAGAAAGATTGCCAGAAGAGCGAAATTGACGGTCACGAGAAGCACCATGAAAGTGAAAGAAAGATTTGAGATATTCAGGGGAATGTGGATCATTAAGAATAGAAAATAAAGTGCAAAGCATGCGAGTATTTCGCCGTTGACGGATAGGAAGCCAGCCAAGCCGAGCCCGAAAGGAGGAGACGTGGTCGTATTTCCGTAGACAGAAAATGAAACGGATACAGTTATTGAGAAGTCGATCCAGCTTATCGAGAAGTTCTTCATTTAAATCCGGATAGCACACATCACCGTAGTCGATTATGGGTAAAATCAGCGTGTTCACAAGCAAAACCTTAGTGTGTATGGGCAAAAAGTGCTTGAACTTGTTAAGAGAGTGGAGAGATCCCGTAATCTTGCGGCTAATTTCCGCAACCTGTGTTCTCCAGCTCAGAGTACAGTCCAAGTGAACACCTAAGTCTTTTACACTCTGACTGTAGGGTATAACAGTTCCATTGAACTGCACTGGTCTAATGGAGTCAAGATCAAGCTTGGAAAGTTGCCGAGAGCTACCGATGACAATGGCTTGACACTTTGACTTTGACGAACCTCTCAGACCACTGTTTTATGTGTAAAAGGTCCCGATTTAGCTTGTCAACGGTGGCCGTGATATCAGTCACTTTACACTGGTCGTAAAGTTGTAAGTCGTCAGCATACAGATGGTAAGCACAGCGAAACTCAGGGGTAATGAAGTTAATAAATGTAGAAAATAGAAGAGGAGAGAGAATACCTCCTTGAGGTACACCAGTGGCAAGGTCGCACCAGTCGGACAAGGCCCGGTCAACTCTGACCGCTTGCTGGCGGCCCCGAAGGTAAGCAGAGAACCAACTAAGAGCTGAAGGTGGCACGTTAAGATGCTGAAGCAGAGCAAGGAGGATTTCGTGGTCAACGGTATTGAAAGCATTTGAAAAATCTATTAAGATGAGTACTGTTACTACTGGTACTATCTCTTATCTCTATGCCAAATGTAATATCTAAATCGGTTCAGCGGTGGAAGCGTGAAGAGGTAACATACAGACCGCTTTTATAATATTAATAACTTCTGCCCGCGACTTCGTCTGAGTGGATTCGGGATAATAACTAACCTATGTTTTAATCCAGATTATAAACTATCTTCATGCTAAATTTCATCTAAATCGGTTGAGCCGTTTAAGCGTGATTGAGTAACAAACATCCAAACTTTTGCATCTATAATATTACTAGCTTCTGCCCGCGACTCCGTCCGCGTGGAACTCGTTTATATCGTAGCTCCATACAAACTTTCAACCCCTACTTCATCTCCTTGGGGGATGATTTCCGGGATAAAAACTATCCTATGTCCTTCCCCCGGACTCAAAACTATCTGTATACCAAATTTCATCCAAATCGGTTCAGCGGTTTAAGCGAGAAGAGGTAACAGACAGACAGACAGACAGACAGACACACTTTCGCATTTAAAATGTTATAGTATACTAGCTTCTGCCCGCGACTCCGTCCGCGTGGAACTCGTTTATATCGCAGCTCCATACAAACTTTCACCCCCCCATTTCACCCCCTTAGGGGATGATTTCCGGGATAAAAACTATCCTATGTCCTTCCCCGGGACTCAAACTATCTCCATACCAAATTTCATCGCAATCGGTTCAGCGGTTTAAGCGTGAAGAGGTAACAGACAGACAGACAGACAGACAGACAGACAGACACACTTTCGCATTTATAATATTAAGTATTGATTATATATTATATTATACGTATAGTAGGATAGGATAGATAAAAGAAGTCCTTACGTAAAGGACTCGATGTGATCGGGGAACCCAGAAACGAATCCGCCATGGTTCATTCATAGGAAAGTAATTGCTGTAAATCTAGCATAATCTATTTTTCCAATATTCCTATAAATGCTGATAAATACATATTATATACCTAAGTTGACTTCCATTATGTAAATGCGCCCTTGCCCCGCCTAGTACTCCAGGCAAAATACGGTTTTGAAAAACATTAATTTATAATAGCGTTTTTTTTGTTGATTTCATTTTAAAATGTTATTCTAAGATGCTGTATTCAAAAATTCGACAAACTTTCCATCCGGAAGTAATTATGTAGATTTAAATGAAGCATGCATTGTCTTTTTTTGTATGATTTAACTTGGATATTATAAAGCAAATATAAATGAACCAAAATTAAGACAATTTATTTTTTCTGGTTTTTTAGAAGCTAGTTAATTTATCATTTTTGTCGGATTCTGTCGCTGGGTAACTATTTCATTGATAATATATCCGTTGCACAGAAAAGATAAGCTATTATAAATTATTTCCAAAATTGATTTTTTTTCCATACAAGTTGTCAGTTCATTGACTGGACTATAGGGCACAGCTGCGCGAACGAACCTAATTTTCTGGGTCGACTGCAATGCGTAGGAATGGTGAGATTGTTTTACTAAACACTGGTTCCCGGAAATCATGTATTACACTGTAATTGTTCGTGTTAACTTTTAGAAAATATAATTTGTTCGAAGTTCCGTGTAATGTTACAACTATATGTGAAATTGAAATTCATTTTATTTGCTTAACATTACGTACATGTGTATGTGTGTAGAGGTATATCTAAAGCCCGCCTTAATTTGAAAAGGTTATGTTGTTTAGTCTGATTTTTTTATCAAACATATTTTACAGAACTACTATAGAAATAAAGTTACAACTAAAAACTACATATTTAACATACTTACAAATTGCCAACACTATAGTCCCCGGGTCGGCGCTCTGCGGTAGGGTGCCCATAAGGTGGCTACGTTTCCTCGCTGAATGGCGATTGGCGATGCAAATTAATGTAAGGTGAGTCGGGGTAAGAGTAACATCGGGGGAAGAGAGTCAAAAGCTTCTCCAGCTAATTCTTTTAAAGTGAGCGCCTTTTTGTACCGTCGGTTAAACAGACAGGCGTGTATTAGTTCCATCATTAAATCATAGATGTCTCTTTCACACGCCATATTGAAAAAAACCGCGATTCATTGTGACTGGTTACGACTTGTGATAAGTGGAAGTTCACGTGTATAATTCAAAAGCGGTTTTGTGTGATTTATCTCATTCTCTCCTCCATTCCAATCTCTCTTGCGTTACTAATCTATTGACAGACAGCGCACAGTCTAAACCGCTAACGATATAAGCATGAAATGTGGAACATATATTATTTACAGTACGTGTACGTGTACTAAGAAAGGATTTTTCGAAATTCAACCCTTAAGGGGGTGAAATATGGGTCAAACTTGAATCTTTGTATGAAGGTTTCTTACTAAAAAGCAAAACAAATGATTTAGCGTTGTTATTAAAATTCATCCCCTAAGGGGGTTAAAATAGAGTTGAAAGTTTGTATGGGAAACAAGTCGTTTTTAAAGTTAGCCATTTAAAACTTCGGCCACAAGCTCCTAATGTACAGTCATAAACTTTAATAAGGGATTTTTCCTAATTCATCCCTTGAAGGAGTCAAGGTAGGGGTTGAAAGTTCACATAAGTAATGTGTGATTTTTAATGAAAACTGTGGCTAGAAACATGAAAGCAGGACAGCAGGTTTCTTTAATAATATGTAGATCTATTCAGAAATGCATTTTTTTAAACTTGCCCCCTAAAGGGGTCAAATAGACCCGGGGACTATACTCGTAGTGTAGGCAATTTGTAAATATGTTAAATATGTAGTTTTTAGTTGTAACTTTATTTCTATAGTAGTTCTGTAAAATATGTTTAATAAAAAAATCAGACTAAACAACATAACCTTTTCAAATTAAGGCGGGCTTTACATATACCTCTACACACATACACATGTACGTAATGTTAAGCAAATAAAATGAATTTCAATTACACGGAACTTCGAACAAATTATATTTTCTAAAAGTTAACACGAACAATTACAGTGTAATACATGATTTCCGGGAACCAGTGTTCAGTAAAACAATCTCACCATTCCTACGCACTGCAGTCGACCCAGAAAATTAGGTTCGTTCGCGCAGCTGTGCCCTAAGCGGGGCAAGGGCGCATTTACATAATGGAAGCCAACCTAGGTATATATGTATTTATCAGCATTTATAGGAATATTGGAAAAATAGATTAAGCTAGATTTACAGCAATTACTTTCCTATGAATGAGCCATGGCGGATTCGTTTCTGGGTTCCCCGATCACATCGAGTCCTTTACGTAAGGAAACACCTTTTTTGGGTATTTATATGTTATTTAATTGTATGTAGTTGCTCCCATACAACATTTGTTCCTCTCCAAAAACTAGTTCGAATGGCATCGTAAAAAAATCTTAGGACACACCCCTATTGGGAATATAATCCTTTTGTGAAAACACTCTTCTCATCACCTGCCTAGCCTTATAACTTCTTTCGAATGGAGACTGCTCGATTTCCAAGATACCTATTGCTATGGTTGAAATATTGAAATTGTTTGTGGGCGAATTTTTATAACACTGTCATTGGAATTGGAATCTTCACCTGACCCCGTATCATTGTCGGCCTTATCACGCGATAAGTGACACGATAGGAGCGTCGTCTCGTTCTATCGAACGGTGTCAGCCAGTGACGGACGCTCTATCCTGTCACTTATCGTGTGATAAGGCCGTCCATGCTACGGGGTCTGAGACGGTAGAGTTGCTTTTTAAACGGAGTACATTGATGCAATTCGGTCCACTCAAATAATCTCAAGTATATAATAATAATAATTTATTGAAAAATACGATAAGTATTAACGATATGATACAGAGAAAGAATATAATGGAAAAATAAACCATCTTCGTCTGTAGCCCCCGACAGGATTCGAACCTGCGACCTTTCTATTAACGCTAGACTGCTCTACCAACTGAGCTACGAGGACAGTGACGGAAGCTGTAAATTTTTCCTTATATTCCCGCTAAGACTAGCGCCCTCTCTGTATCGAGTTATAGACTTGTTTCACAGTCTTGGCACCATTATAATGGGCGAGCTATGCGCCCGCTCCATTCCAATCGAACCACATCAGGTAGTTTTGGACTTAGCGAGAGAGATGGCGCGCTGGTGTACATATACCCTTGTCACGAAACAAATTATTTAATTAATTACCTTTCGGTTCGGTGTATGAAAATCCATACCGATGCCGCCCTGCCAAATGGGGTAGTGACTTTAGGTGCCGGAGATTAGAGTGATCATCATCATCATCATCATCGTAATCATCATCATCATATCAGCCGAAAGACGTCCACTGCTGGACACAGGGCTCCCCCAAAGAGTGCCACAATTACCGGTCCTGCGCCACCCGTAGCCAGCGGACTCCCGCGACCTTTACCAGGTGATCAGTCCACCTTGTGAGGGGTCTACCCACACCGTTAGGTGGTCGCCACTCGAGAACCTTTCCGCCCCAATGGCCATCTACGTACAATGTGCCCCGCCCGCGCTCACTGCCATTTAAGTAGTGATGATACGCTCATTTAAGAGGGGGCGCTCCGCGAAATCGGGGTTCTTAGATTGAATATTTACCTATGACAAACTAAAGCGAATGCCAGGAAAAAGAACATACCAAAACTACATCATATTTGCAATTGAATCGTCTGAACAAAACCATACAAAACCAAAATTGCCTCGATAGAAAAGAACCGCCAAAACATGTCTTATTTTTACTCAATTTCAATAGTGTGAGGTTCCCGTGCATATAAATTAAGTAAAAGTTGAGTGTATAATAGCTTTTCACATTACCTAATGAAAGTACTAGCGGGGTATTTTTATGTAGGCCCTTTTCAGACTTATTGAGGTGAAACGTATTTGGCGTATAGGCCTTTTTTATTCAGCGCGATACCCTTTCTCCCGTCGCGTGTTTCGTGCGGTTCTGTATATCTTTTGTTGCCGTTCGCGGGCGGAGTCAGTCGTAATCGCTCCGCTGAGACGAGAGGACTACGTTCTGTGCTCTCACGACAGCACGATGAACATAATTATTTCAATAATATTGTGACCCAGTATATTCGTCCAGTGAATGAACGTATCATTACATTCCAGTAGATATTTTACTACATTTTGAAATTATATATTTAAAAGTCGACCTTAACATATAGATCTTAAAGTTCAAAATACAACTATAAGATTACGCAGCGATCGGCGGGTGACCGGCTTCTTAGAATAATTTGTGCAGTACATGCAAAACTAGACGAACATTTTTCTGTCGATCGTGTATTTACTTTATAAAAGATTATCACTATCACTACATAGTATAAAACAAAGTCGCTTCCCGCTGTCTGTCCCTATGTATGCTTAGATCTTTAAAACTACGCAACGGATTTTGATGCGGTTTTTTTTAATAGATTTTTTTTTTAGTGATTCAAGAAGAAGGTTTATATGTACGTGCGAAGCCGGAGCGGATCGCTAGTTGAGAATAAATCCGGTTATGTTCAAAATCGATGTCTGAGAGGTCTAAATACGAATTCATAGTGAGAAATATTTCAAAAAGTGGTCGCATTATTTAAAATTTTTGAAACATTCGTTGTAAATTAATATGCGCGTTTTTTTATAGAACAACATACATTGGCAGGCTTCTCGAGGGTGAAGATTCTAGAAATGATGTCCATTTTGAATTCCAAGATGGCGGACATTGCTTTTCGAATTTAAACTTTCGTGAGACGTGTTGAAACAGTACTAATAATTACACGGTTCAACTCACGTATTAAATGTCACTACGGGCGACATGTTTCGAACTCTTCGGGAATTCTTCTTAAGGATGAGTGTTTTCGCGGCGGTGTCGCTTGAATCTTGTCGTGATTCAAGCGACACCGCCGCGAAAACACTCATCCTGAAGAAGAACTTCCGAAGAGTTCGGAACATGTCGCCCGTAGTGACATTATTGACATTGTTTTTCTTTAAAGTCATCATGGGTGTCGCTTTTAGGGTTATCGAGAGTGCAGATTCCAACAATTATTGCCTGCGAACTTGGACATTTTGATATTAAAAAAGTGAACATAATTATGCACTTTTTCTTTAATATGTTCAAAATTGATAACTAAAGGGCCAAAGCGTCTCCATTGTCTCCAAGTACGAATCCGAGATCAGAATTGAAAAGTGGCCTGAAAATCTGACTTTCATAGACATGATCGGAGTTTTCATAATATATAATAGTTTTTTTTTAATGCTACTAATAAATTCACGGTTAAATTCACGTATTAAACGACACGACAGGCGACATGTTTTGAACACTTCGGGAGTTCTTCTTCAGGATGAGTGTTTTCGATGTTTGTTTTGAAGAAGAACTCCCGAAAAGTTCGAAACATGTCGCCTGTTGTGACATTTAATGCGTGAATTTAACCGTGGATTTATTAGTAGTATTTTAGACATGTCTCACAAAAGTTTAAATTCGATTATAGCTTTTTTTTGCTTTAGGCTTTTACTATCCATTATTATGCTAGCTCACAACCCTTACGTGATTTAGTAAAAAAACGGAAGGCCATATTTCAGTTATAGCTCCGGTGGTTTTTTAAGCAACAAAATGTAGGTAGTGGTATTCCTTGGGTAATTAAAGTAATTTGTACTCTATAAAGTGAGTGTTTTCGCGGCGGTGTCGCTTGAATCTTGTCGTGATTCAAGCGACACCGCCGCGAAAACACTCAATCCTGAATAAGAACTCCCGAAGAGTTCGAAACATGTCGCCCGTAGTGACGTTTAAATACGTGGGTGAACCGTGTAATTATTGTCATTTTTTTTTCTTTAAAGTCATCACGGGTGACGCTTTTAGATTCCAACAATAGGGGCGTAGACACTAAATAAAATAATGTGATATTTTCTCGAAGAAGGATAAAAAAAATTGTCAAATGGAGAAAAAATCAACGCAAAAGGTTAAATAATCTAATCACGAAGTTATAAGTGTCCAAAGTTTTAAGAAGGGATGTGTTCTGTCCCTTTTTCGCAAAACGCAACTTCATATGAAACGATGACGCTGGAAGAATGTGACGTCACAGAAGACGGCAACGTGCCGCGCGCATCGTGGTCGGCGACGCCGCCGTCGACGCGGCCTGCCGGCAGCATCCTGTAATGTGACGTCACACACCGTTTGCGTTTTCTCTCTCTCACAAGCAATATTAAAACGGTTGTAGCTTCGTAATTCTTTGAGATATCTGAATGGGATTTTCATCACTATGCATATTTTTTTGCCTTCTTTCTTTTGGAGTAATAATAATTTTCGAGTCTGCACCCGAATTATTGCCTGCGAAGTTGGACATTTTTATATTAAAAAAAGTGAACAGAATTTTGCAGTTTTTCTTTAATACGAGTATGTTCAAAATTGATAACTAAAGGGCCAAAAAAAAAAAAAAGGTCTCCATTGTCTCCAAGTACGAATCCGAGATCAGACCCCGTATCATGGTCGGCCTTATCACTCGATAAGTGACAAGATAGGGGCATCGTCTCGTTCTATCAAACGGTGTCAGCCAGTGACGGACGCTCTATCCTGTCACTTATCGCGTGATAAGGCCGACCATGACACGGGGTCAGAATTGAAAAATTTGGCCGCCACACAGTGGCCTGAAAATCTGGCTTTCATAAACATGATCGAAGTTTTCATAATAAATTACAGTTTTTTTTTAATGCTACTAATAAATTCACGTATTAAATGACGCGACAGGCGACATGTTTTGAACTCTTCGGGAGTTCTTCTTCAGGATTAGTGTTTTCGATGTTTGTTTTGAAGAAGAACTCCCGAAGAGTTCGAAACATGTCGCCTGCCGTGACATTTACGTTAATTTTTTAACCGTGGATTTATTAGTAGTATTTTAGATATGTCTCACAAAAGTTTAAATTCGATTATAGCTGTTTTTTTGCTTTAGCCTTTTACGAGACATTATTATGCTAAATTACAACCCTTACGTGATTTAGTAAAAAAACGGAAGGTCATTTCAGTTATAGCTCTCGAAACTGACTTAGCTGCTAGCGAAAATTATATCTTCAATTATAGGTACTTACAGATTTTGTCTTTCTTTCCACTTATTATAATTATCTATAGGTATTCATCATGTTTCGTCTGACTGTCGGGGCATATACTATGCGAGAAGGAGCGGGGCAGCAATAGACGCATCAGCGCGGCAGGTACGGGGCGCGCGGGTGATTTCTGATTTTTCCCTGGCGATACGCCCCCTCTTAAAAACAAACAATCATAACTTGTTGATATTTAATGCCTATATTTGGATAACCCAATTGCAAATATAATATTGTCAATTACGATAACAGATTTATGACCTTAACCTAAATTCAAAAAATATCATTACCCAGTTTATTGACAACGTACACATTGTACTGGTGATCATGATCAAAGCCATTATGCGCCATTACCGTTACGTACCGGAACCGCATCCACGGCTTAATGACGGGTGATTAGTAGATCTTAATTACTCACAATATGGATACTTGCTTGCTTATTAGCTGGAGAGAGAGGGTAACCAATGAAGAAGTGTTGAATAAAGCGAGCAACCAGGGTGAGTGACCAGGCAGTCAATGAGAAACCTAGAAAATAGAGGAGGGAAGATGATAGGGCACCTCATAAAGAAAGAAAAGAAAGAAGACATTTATTCACTACGCAAAAGACACACAGAGACAAAGGGAGTACAAATACGACATGACAAGTTCATACTCCATATAATTGAAGGAAAGAGAGAGGGGAAGCGAGGAAGAGAAAGACCTAGAATAAACTACATAGAGCAGCACAATAAAAGGGTTGATGTTAGGTTGATCGACATGTCAAAGAGGTTGCCTGGGTTCGGAGTAAATGTGGTTCCTACTTTGAGCTACACCGACAAAAGCTTAGCTCTTAAATAAGCAGAAGAGAAGAAGATATGGATACTTGAATGCGGGGCACATAGCACGTAGAACCGATGGCCGTTGGGGCGGAAAGGTTCTCGAGTGGCGACCACGTACCGGAAGGCGTGGCGTGGGTAGGCCCCCCCACAAGGTGGACTGATGACTTGGTAAAGGTTGCGGGAGTCCGCTGGATGCGGGTGGCGCAGGACCGGTCACTTTGGCACTCTTTGGGGGAGGCCTATGTCCAGCAGTGGACGTCTTTCAGCTGATATTATGATGATGATGATAGTGTTAACCAGAGAGACGATAAAAAAAGAAAAATAGAAACTGAGGAATCATGGCAGAAGAGACAGATCTACTCGTACATATAGTGCTCCTTTAGGTGTGCTTTGATAGTAGCGACAGATTTAGCACGCCTTAAGTCCACGTTTTAAGTTACGTCCAGTTCAATATACTTCAAACTCTGCCTTATTCAATAATCATCTGAATAAAACGAAAATCAAACGAAATCAACCACCATAAAGGTTCCAGAAATAAAACAGCAAAGATAAATTCTTGAAACGACTACTTTGATAGAATTCGGCCAACTCCAATAAACTGAAGTAGACACTCGTCGTCGTTAGACGGCGTACTAACAAAAACTGGAGTCATTTTCCTAATCAGAACTGTCTCAGATAAACAAACAACGTCGCGTCTTTCTTATCAAAAGCACAAATAGATACAAGTAAAATACTATTTGAACCAACAAGCTAATCTCTGTTGACTGATAAGCGAGACTACTGTCGTTCATCTGAGTAAGCAAATACATATGTTCGTCACTCACAACGAGCTCGTTTTATCGGATTAGTCGTGTCTTTCTGATATTAACAGTATATAATCTGTATATATAAAACTCTTGTCTGTATAATCTGTGGCATGTGGTTCGATTGGAATGGAGCGGGCGCATAGCTCGCTCATTAGAGTGGTGCCAAGACTGTGAAACAAGTCTATAACTAGATACAGAGAGGGTGCTAGTCTAAGCGGGAATATAAGGAAAAATTTACAGCTTCCGTCACTGTCCTCGTAGCTCAGTTGGTAGAGCAGTCTAGCGTTAATAGAAAGGTCGCAGGTTCGAATCCTGTCGGGGGCTACAGAAGAAGATGGTTTATTTTTCCATTATATTCTTTCTCTGTATCATATCGTTAATACTTATCGTATTTTTCAATAAATTATTGTTATTATATACTTGAGATTATTTGAGTGGACCGAATTGCATGTACTCCGTTTAAAAAGCAACTCTACCGTCTCAGACCCCGTAGCATGGACGACCTTATCACACGATAAGTGACAGGATAGAGCGTCCGTCACTGCCTGACACCGTTCGACAGAACGAGACGACGCTTCTAATGTGTCACTTATCGCGTGATAAGGCCGACAATGATACGGGGTCAGGTGAAGATTCCAATTCCAATGACAGTGTTATAAAAGTCGCCCACAAACAATTTCAATATTTCAACCATAGCAATAGGTATCTTGGAAATCGAGCAGTCTCCATTCGAAAGAAGTTATAAGGCTAGGCAGGTGATGAGAAGAGTGTTTTTACAAAAGGATTATATTCCCAATAGGGGTGTGTCCTTAGTTTTTTTTACGATGCCATTCGAACAAGTTTTTTGAGAGGAACAAATGTTGTATGGGAGCAACTACGTACAATTAAATAACATATAAATACCCAAAAAAATTTGTTAAAGGTTGACCTCGCTGGCGGCAGCCGAAACGCTTCATACTAATTGACATAAAAGTATGACGTCAGTACTGTCTGCTATTTGTACTCGTATGGAAAATCAAGTAAATTGCTGTTTCTAAAATACTGCGTTTAGGTACATAGTTGTCGAGAAAAAATGAGTGGTAGATTTCAATTTACATTTGGGCAATAAAACAAACAGAACAGTTTTTCTAGGATAGGTAGGATAGAGTTAAACACCTTTTTAACACGACAATAGATTTATTCTGCGATTTACACAGGGTAAAGTCCTCTGAGTCCACACGTACTAACGCTGACAACTCAATTAACTCACACAAGTGACTGAGTTCGCGCCTACTAGTACTGACACAGCTACACTTTACTGTTACGCACTAGACCACTTCACTAATCACAACTTTCCACTGTACTTCTTCAACCAGTTCTCACCCGATACTACTCCCTTAGTATCCCATTCTGAGAACTCCACTCTGAAGACTCCACTCTACCCTGACTCTTCTCAAGACTGACTCTTCAAGACTGGCTCCAAGACTCCTCTTCAAGAACTCACTACAAGACTGCCTAGAACCGCGAACGTGGTGCCCTTATATACCCCTTACCGAAGATTCTAGTCCTTAATTTCGATCTTCATTTCGTTGTTCATTTCATTACTCACTTGTTTTGAGTAGCATGGGCTTTTCCAGATAAACGTGCTACGTCCACGTTTCTCGAATATTCCAAAGCCCATACATTCGTCTATAAATTTCCTTAAGCATCGAATGTTCTATTCGCTTACCCTTTCTAGAACATTCCATGCTACTCGGCGTTTTGAAAATGTACTCACCATTAATTAAAAACATACAAAAAGTGCATGTCGGTCGCTGGACTCGAACCCGGGCACATCGGCTCTTCGACCGCCGTTTGTACCACTGGGCTACAGATGTCTTAGTCGACACAGCGAATTTAGAAACACCTTGACGGCGAGTCACTATGCCAACAAAACTGTTATTGACCCCGCCGTCGTAACAATACTATTCTCTATTATGTTGATGAACCCACTAACCGCTATTTTCAAAGTTAATATGATTTTACAAACAAAATGTATTTATGCAGCTTGTACAGTCCCCCGTGTGGTGGCGGGTTAGAATAGCACCACCCCCTTTCTTCCTATGGGTGTCGTAAGGGTCGTACTAAAGGACAGGGTTAAAGTGTGTTGTGGGTGATGGGCTAGCAACCTTTCACTGCGATATCACATTTAGTATATATTTTATAACCACATTTATGCTAAACGTGGCACTGGAACATGAGTTTCATGTGCTCTGCCTATCCCTATTGGGCGTAAATCTATGTATGTATGTAAAGTGAAAATCAATAGAGTTTAGATAGGTAGTATTCAGGTAACAGTTAGCATAAGGTAGCCTGCGTACATGTTACAAGTCTATATTTTTGGGTTGACACGGACTACCCTACCTACCCGTCCGCTGCCCTCCCACGCGGTCTCAGTTAAGTTGCGTCTCACCTCTTGTCCCTCTCCCGTCACAGTTCTGATTGTTCCCTGGCGGTACGCCCCCTCTTAAGCGATTAGGCCTATAGCTGGTTGTACCTACACGTATTTGTTTGGACTTTGTAAAGTTTGTAAATATAACAAAAAAATAAATTTAATATTTTTCTCGTCTATTCTAACTCTAATTATTTTGACACTTACGTGTTTTGGCCAAATTAATACTTAAGGTGGTTCGGTCTCCATACAAAACATTATGTGACATTGGCAGGCTAATGACTTGACTTACTTGACTTATGTTCCTGTCCCCTAGATGGGGCAGAGGGCGTCCACAGTGCGCCGCCATCCCGTTCGGTCTCGAGCTTCGCGCTTCAGTTCGCTCCAAGTCTTCTCTATGGTCTTCGCCTCTGCGATGATCGTCCGCCGCCAGGTCTGTTTAGGGCGGCCACGTTTACGCTTTCCTTGGGGATTCCAGTCCAGGGCTTGCCTCGGTGTGTGACTATGTGCACTTCAGCTCGTATGTGGTGCGCGTGCCGCGGCCGCTGTGCTGACTTCTGGCCGAAGGGTGTCGTGTTTCGACGGTTCCGGGGCAACCTGCTGAATCCTACACCGGAGATGACGATGCAACGGGGCCACGCCGTTTCGTCGCCTAAATTGTATTATTTGTTGTTTATAGTTTCGTGACGCATTGGTCTTTACTGTAATGTCACGTAAATGTATTTGTCAATAAATAAATAAATCAGGGTCCCTTCGGAGAGTGTAGCCGATCCAGTTCCACTTGCGGCGCTTGATCTGCTGGTCGATCGGAGTCTCACCGCAGCGTTCGCACAGTTCTATGTTGGAGATTTTCTCGGGCCAGTAAACACCGAGAATACGGCGAAAACAGCGGTTGATGACGACCTGGAGGCGGCGCGAGATGTCCTTTGTAACCTTCCACGTCTCACAGCTAATGGGGCCCGTGATATTTTAAGAAAACATACGTTGTTTTATGTCAAACAAACTTTCATAAATTGGCTAACTATTGTTATAAACTAGTATAATTTGAGAAAAGTATCACGTCTCAAACAAATTCAAAGTATATTCTAGTTTATACAAGTTTTTTCTAGGCAAGGGGGAATTTCGCGCAAACGGAAATCCAATTGTAAGGCTCACTTTGGGCAGACCGTATATATCACTAGCATCGTCGCGTTTAAAAATGCGTCCATACTAACCGTAGCGTAGCAGCGTATCGTATCATAACGCGTCCATACTAACCGTAGCGTAGCAGCGTATCGTATCATAACGCGTCCATACTAACCGTAGCGTAGCAGCGTATCGTATCATAACGCCGTATCATTAAGTGTGGACGCGTATCCGTATCCCCCGTAACCCTTTGCTGGTCGGGGAAAAACCGCCGAGAGCTCTGTATACAGTACAAACGCGAGCGTTTATCTAGTCGCCGCCATAAGGAAGACCTCGAAGAGTTAGTTTACTTTAAATCATCGAACGTTTTCTGCAAGGAAACAGCTCGAAGGACATATCATTTTAAGGTGAAAATTACAAGTCTCAACGCTCCAAAAGTTACGCGATTATCCTGCTAGTGAAATAATGCGTTTACATAGCAATAGGTAAATTATTAGGCGCGTGTTAAGAGGCTGAGAAGACCTAATTTGGTGAAATTGATGTTATTTAAGCAGTTTTTTTAACAAAAACTATTTGTTCTAGCACATCAAATAGAATATATGTTAATATTCACCATATTTCAAAGACCGTGGACGGGCTCGATATATAATTTGACGAAATCGGCTCGATAAAAAATAATTGCAAAGATTGGTCTTAAAATCACATTAAACGGTTCAATGTCTTTATTTTTTTGACGTATGGTATGGGTCTGCTATTAAAAACATGAAGTCAACATATTCATACATAAACCGCTAGCGAGTCATATTTCACAAATAATCCACCCTTTTTTTATTTCAATATTTATGTACTATCTACTATTATCTTCAAAATCCGGGCCGCCCAGTAACACTCGCTCTCGTTTACTCCGATACACATAGACAGTGTGCGCGCTATCCAAAATCCTCAAGGGCATTTTGGTGTTGACAGCGTCTTAACGAGTACTTGTGAACTAACCGGTTTGTTTTTCACCGTTGTGTGCCTTAGCTCCTTGTAAATAAACTTTATCTTCGCTAACTGGGTTACTGGTTTTGTTATTTTTAGAGGTCTTAAGTCGATTAACTTCATTCGTAACAATAAGATGATGATATTCATACTTGTGTGTACTCAAAGCAGGTAATAAATAGTAGACTATCAGTAGAAATGCTGCTTCTAAAAGCTTTTCGTCAAAATTTTATTAAGTAGTAGGAATTGTTATTTCTATGCATTCTATTATTTCCCGAGGTTGTTCATTCATTCATAATTCATAAGTTATGTTCGTTCAAGTCCATATGCACTGCTTTATTACGTTAAATTGGTGTTACTAGCTTGGCAAGTACAATCATAATAAACCTATAGGTGCCGTTTATATACTTAACATATTTTTGTGAATTCGCGCTGATAATTGCATGGCATTCACTGTCCCCTGAAACAATTGAACACTATACATACATAAATGCTCAGCCTTCTTATGAACTAATGTAAATCGTGTTTGTATATTTGCTTCCGAGGTTGTTTCTGTGCCATTTCCAATGTATCCTGTCACATTCATTTGTAATGTAATTCGCCATTCTTCGAGTGTTAATCTTCTTTATTGGAAAACGTTTCTTTTCTCATTAACGCTTGTCAACATTTTTAACATTAACAATATTGACAGCGTGTTACAATAATGTATGTAATTAATTCAGGCAAGTCTTTGTGGCACAAGTGGAGATTTTATGTGCTCTGCCTACCCCTTACATATATGCATTTCTTCTTTGTAGCGATAACAATGTATTCGCTAAGAATTTTCAGTTGTGCTTCCTAGGTGACCCGCATAACATATATGAATAATTGCCCTATCTCTCTACGTTTCCTCCAGAAATCTTAATCAATAAAGCAGTTGGTATCCAGACCAAGTAAACAATAATTCGACACATGTGTTATATACGTATGATCTTTTTCTGGCCCTCGCGTATCATTACTACAAAGTATTAGTGCGATATATGAAACCCCGCCCGACAAGTGAAATAACACATTCAAGAACCTTTCTCCATCTAACTTAATAATAGACTTTCCCGTCAAACATCTCAACAGACATGCTAAGTAAGTTGCGTCTCGCTTACACAACCTACATAAGAGAGGGACGTGAGATGCAGTTGCAGATCGAGACGATTGGATAAATTATTCATGCGCGGAAATCCAGGCGAGGCTAAGCGGAGAGGCTGCGACCATTCTGTAGTTCTCACCTAGTTTATTTCAACTGAATATTATAGGGCTACATTTTGCTCACGATACTTATTTGTGGAACCGTATTCGGTAGGTAGTATGATAAGTTCCGTGATAAGGTACTCTTAGACTATCTGCCTGCTAAGTTCAGCTAGTACTTTAGTCTAGGTATACTGGATCGATAAGTAGATTTACTAGAAGATAGGAAAATGTTGAATGATGGGCCTCATAAGAAAGCCCAAAGTTACCCAAAGGGCAATGGAGAGGGCTATGTTTGGATTTTGTCTGCGTGATCGCGTCAGAAATGAGGCTATTCGCAGCAGAACCAAGGTAACCGACAAAGCCCTCCGAATCGCTAAACTTAAGTGGCAGTGGGCGGGGCAAATTGCACGTAGAACCGATGGCCGTTGGGGCGGAAAGGTATGGAGTGGCGACCACGTACCGGAAGGCGCAGCGTGGGTACACCCCCGAGAAGGTTTGTGGTCCAGGACTGATGACCTGGCAAAGGTCGCGGGAGCCCGTTGGATGCGGGTGGCGCAGGACCGGTCACTGTGGCACACTTTGGGGGAGGCCTATGTCTAGCAGTTGACGTCTCTCGGCTGAAATGATGAAGAAAATGTTGCCATGCGATAATATTAAGTGTGTAAGTTATATATTAGATAGCTGAGCTGAGTCTTATCGCTAAAAAGCGATCTGTTCCAGACAACTTTGGGTGGTGGAGACGATGCAAAAAAAGATGATTTGTTTGAGTACGTGAAAACAGAAAAACAGAATATAAACAACTTAACTATAAGTGTAAAAACTACACTTTTTAAACTCCACAAATTAATTTATTAATAAACAGCGAATCAAATAACACACGTCATCCACAACAACAATTTTCCATCGTCCGTGTTTTGTTTTCTCTTTTTCTTTTGCGGCCAGTACGAGTGATTATAAACTAAAAGGTTGGATATATATGGGCATTTAATTTAAACATGCCGCGCCCCAAGGACTATATTGGTCCTTCAAAACACTGTTCGTGAGAATAAAAAACAAAGCACATCACAATTTAACATATTGTAAAGCAACTTAACAACATTTGTTACACCACTACGTTTCTACTGAATCGAGAGGCAGAGGGCATATTTTAGTAACTAAGTAGTTACTTGAACATACGGTCCTTAAACTGAAAGGCACTGGCGTTGTAAACCAGTGAGGTACTCAGATTGCCAATGATGCCACAAACATTGAACCCATACGTTAGACACTTTGTTAACAGCAGTCTTAATTGACACTTCATTATCAAATATTATACATATTCGTACAAAAGTACAAGTTCGTATGTTTTGCAACGCAGTGCTCTCAAGTAGGTACAATAAATTACAAGGCTGATTAACGACCGGTACCTAACTATGGTGTGGTGTGACCTATACCTTTGAGTGGTGCCGAGTTGGCAAGTAATTCGGTTATTAACAATAGGGACAAAAGAAATCGACCCAAATATTTGTGTGTAGCTATATGTTCTCAATAATTAATAACTAGTTAAATCATTCTAATGAATAAGTGACTTTAAGCTTCGCTTTAATATCGAGAGTGATGTCGAGTAAGTAAACTAACTCAGTCAAGGAATCAAAATGTTAACAGATTAATGTAAAAACGCTGGACCCTTCCACGGTAGTTGTATTACTTAGAAAATGTGTGGCAAGAAACGATTTTAAATTGTCTAAATTCTATGTAGTCAGACTAACTATTGTGGAATATATATTGATATGCAATCTAGTACAATAGTTTGTATGAACTTAGATATTACGGTACTAGTTTCAAAACGTGACAATGTGGTTGATTTGTCAGGAGGTTTGTATTTTTTTTAAATCTTAATTGAAATCAAACTGATCTCATTACTCTGTTGGAAACCGCGCAAATTCAGCTTTCAGGTCTTCGTGAAATTCGTTGTCCCATCTTAGGCTGGCTAACTGTGACTTTTGTATAAGACCAATTTTTAGTTTAATCACGCAAGGTGTTAGCCAACCCAGGAAGTCGAACGTTTTCGCTATCAAAGATAAGTTTTGTTCTGAAACAACATCATCGTTACCACATGGCAAGTCAACTGTCTCAAATACATTACTTTTTGGTTTCCAGGCTTTGCGTAGAACTTTCACCGAATCACACAACTTTTATAAACACTAAACTTTGTGATGCTTTTTGAGCACTGTGAATTTCACTTAACACGTTATCACTGTTACACGGCCATTTATGTGAAAGGAAGCTCTCTCGTTCCTGGGTTCCAGCTTTAAGAAAATAAGGTTGATTATTTTCCGCAAGTTGACGCTCATGTGTGAAAGTAGGTAAACGATTGTAGTCTCTCAGTGACTCGTACCACAACATTCTCGTTTCTAAATCTCTTTTATCTTGTTGCTGTAGCGAAGTAGTCAGCAGCTCATGATTTTTATGACTTTGTGAGTGTTCAATTACACTTTTAGGGCTGTTTTTAACCCCCGACGCAAAGAGAGTAATGACCAATAATGTTTTAATTAAAAAACTGTTTTGCTGCGCCCTATCCGGGTCCTCGTACTGTATACCTAGCATTAAGTTGCATGTGTTTGTGTACTTGGTTGCAAATAAATAAAAATTAAATTAAATGAAATCTCCGCCTTGGCCTACCTCGCCGCCTGTGTCCGTCCTGTGGCAACCACCAAGTAGCCGTATGAGCCCACTTTTGTGGATGCATACGGTAAACATGGCCGGCCCAGTTCCACTTAAGCAAGGCAGTCTTCTTGCCCACATCTGCTATTCTAGTTCTAGAGCGCAGTGTGGTATTTCGGACTCGATCAATTCTCTTGATGCCTAACACACTGCGCTCCATTGCACGCTGGCAAACCTTGAGTTTGGACTTTTGAGTTTCGGTCAGCGACCAAGATTGAGCTCCATAGGTTAAAATGGGCAGGATACATATGTCGATAAGCTTCCGTTTTAGACATAGTGGAAGGTTTCCCTTCAACAGATCTTTCATGGACCAGTAGCTCTTCCAGGAATGGTCAATGCGTCTTTCGATTTCTTCGAAATTCACTTTACTATATACAAAAGTTCAATTTATGATAGTTTATATCACTTGTTATATGTTTATGACGAGTTTTTAGCAATATATATGCAGTTCGAACAACGAAATTCCATACAAAATGTTCACGATACGAAATCATGATAGTCCAAAACACACTTTAATCGTAATTGGCAGTTAATGTCCAAATACGATAAACAAAATAACTATTTAGCACTGTAAAAATGTTTAAATAATGGAAATAGTTCATACTCTAGATAGATAGATAGATAGATAGATAAAAACTTTATTCATACCCACAATATACATGGCATAAAAAGAACAGGAGAACATGCAACTTAAGAACTAACATACTAAAAACGGCAAATAAAAACTGCAAGTACAATAAGTGAGCCATGTGTCGTGGCAAAGAATGGGCGCTGACTCAGCATGATGATGCGGCAGGAGCCACATCGCTGATATTCTGCCAGGACCCTCCCTAAAATTCACAACCAGTGCAATGCTATGCGCGTGAGTGTGTGTGTGTGTGCGCGCGCGCTTGCGTGTGCGAGTGTCTATATAATATATGTCATGAGTGAGTGCGTAAGAATGATGTAAGTATACGACTTATTAATTTATTTATGTTCTAGAAAGGCCTATTTATTTTTCATTACATATATCTTTATTTTTAATATTACTTTTACTTTATTACTAGTCCATAACTTCACTGGTTCCGAAATCCATGGAAATAATTACTTACAGTCTAATCTTACCCACTCGCAGTATTAATCACTTAGCTTTTTACACTATGACATTATTACACTGATTACAAATTTACTAATCCAACTCGAAGGACCAAACATGTTGAAACTACACTTTTTAAACTCCACAAATTAATTTATTAATAAACAGCGAATCAAATTACACGTCATCCAAAACAACAATTCTCCATGGTCCGTGTTTTGTTTTCTCTTTTTCTTTTGCGGCCAGTACGAGTGATTATAAACTAAAAGGTTGGATATATATATATGTGCATATAATTTAAACAATAAGAAAGACTATACACTTACATAAATACACATATACAGGGAGGAACATTTCCTTGGACTAAGCTGAAAGGACAGTGTTATATAAGTGACGTACAAATGATCTATTATAAATGTTAAGCTGGATTTAAAAGAAAAAAAAAAACATAAAAATCGAAATATTTTATCTTAGTGACAACCCTAATACTATACATAGTTATTATTTTCATTTGAAATTGACACATGTCACAAGTCACAAGAATCTTGCTGACTTCATTGAATCTGCTGGATAGGGTTGAAACATACAGTTTTTTTCACCAAAGTTTAACAAGTTGTATCTCGGTAACCGTTAGAAATATTAATATGGTTACTAGGTGAGAAGTAAAGCACTAAACCTGATCTATATCCCATTTGCTTAAAAGTCCATCGATCTGTTCCACCCAGTATATAAACCTACATACACATACAAATGTAGCCTACATATTTATCCTGAAGTTTCGAATAATATATGACAGAACAGAGATTACCCATGACATGCAAACTTAGGAAGGCACTAAGTCACAAACATTACTCACAACATCTTGGAATAGAACTGAACCTTGAACCAGTTAACCTCAACCGATTGAGCTGATGGGTATAAGTATAGTTTGGATGACAATTCAATATAAATGGTACTATGGGGATCACCCAAAGAGCTATGTTGGAAGTTTCTCTGCGTGATCGCATCAGAAATGAGGCTATCCGCAGCAGAACCAAGGTAACCGATATAGCCCTCCGAATTGCTTAACTTAAGTGGCAGTGGGCGGGGCACATAGCACGTAGAACGAGCTTGTAATGAAGGCTTGTCAAGATCGTAGCTAGTGGATATCCGTGATCTCTGCCTACCCGTCCGGGTGATAGGCGTGATTATATGTATGTGTGTACTATTTTTACTACTCGTCTAGTTTAATCGCCGAAATAGAATACCACTTATCATATCAGAAGAACATGATTTTTTGATGAGCCAGAAGTGTTATTCCACGATACTATTTTATTGTGCTTCAGCTTCGGATACCAATAACGTTTACTTGTGGGAACTGGGACGTCAAACAATGTCAGTTAAGTGGAGTAACTGTTGTTAATGTAACTATCCCTATAATGGCCGCAGGCTAATGGAAAGAGTTCTCAGTTTACAATAGGGCTTAACATCAGTATATTTCCAGGTGAATCAACATTGTCCTATATAAGACTAGCTAGTGCCCGCGACTCCGTCGGCGTGGAACTCGTTTATATCGTAGCTAGCGTATCGTAGCGTACTTTTACCCCCCTATTCCCACTTTAGGGGATGATATGAACTTGTCATGTTGTATGAGGTGCCCTATCATCTTCCCTCTTTTATTTTGTCTCACTCTATTCAGCACTTTTTCATTGGTAACCCTCTCTCCAGCTAATTATCTCCATTCGCTTCCAACACCACACGTATACATATAAGTAAAATCTGTAAAATATTTGCCTTTGATGTCCTATAGATAAACGAAGAACCGCAAACGATACTGTCCGTTAAATATCGAATATTTGTAATGGAGGGTTCCGTGGTTAAATGGTGCGGTTGCGTCGGCCGAATTTGTAAGAATGTTGGCCTTTCCAAGTACACATTAAGTTGGTCGACTATTACTCGGTAACTAGTTGAGCCTACTACTTAGCCGCGATAGTTTTCCTTTTAAACTCATTATATGTAAATGTACTCATGCCACGATTTTTTTCACATTCGGGGACGACACATGACTCGAATAAAAATTAGGGTTTTCAAGCCCAATATCATGCAACGGGTCACAATATTGTTTTTTTTTTTACATTTTATTCTACTCTTTCGCCGGCGTGATTGATTTATATACCCATGGCGAATAACAGCGTTCAAGTAGTAAGAAACCGTCACTGAGCTAAGCCTCAGACGGGACAGACAGACATGGCAAAACGATAAGGAAGGTTGACTACGGAACCCTAAAAAGGTTCACTCTCTGCATCCTAAGAATACGAAAGAAAACAAATACATACATACATAATAATGGTATGTATGTACATGCCATTATTCCGAAAAGGGGTAGTCGGAGCACATGAACCTTATGTTCCAGAGACACTTTTAGCATAATAAATGTGGGTGTAAAAGATCGACAAAATGTGATATTGCAGTGATAGGTTGCTAGCCTATCGCCCACAACACACTTCAACCCTGATCCCTTAGTCGACTTTTACGACACCCCGGGAAGAAAGGGGGTGGTGAAATTCTAACCCGACACCACACCACACGGGGAAATAATAAATATGATTAAAAAAGGTACAATCTATAATGTGCTAAATAGGCCTCCTCACTCAGCAAGTTGTTGTCGGAGGCCGTGAGGCTGATTGATCAGTGAGCCCCACCCATATTATCATCGATTTGCCGTAATTTATTAAACTAGGTCGTTTCGTTTCGACTTTATGAGTGAAACTCAATAATCGCACTCCCACGCAAACTTCCACCCACCTTTTCACGATATTATATATTTAGACGATTTCAAGGTTAAAAATATCCAATCTCAAGGTATCGTTTTCATATTAGATTGGTACAGTCGCCCTCAAAGATATGCGTAGGTAGGTACACTACAATGGAGTAAGGTCCAAAAATGTGAAAATATCCATGATGTCCACTTTACTTGCGCAATGAAAAAGTTCGTCGCTTTTGGACCTTAATAACATTTAAAAAACTGCATATTTGCCTGCTGTTTTTTTCTGGACTTATCTAAGAAATAAGTACCTAATGACAATCAAATATTTCATTCTTGAGTCGCCAATACGAACCATAATTGTATCTAGTATGTAGCCTAGATACATTCATGTCTATGCCATGGCAGTTCAGAAGATATTGGCGCTCTGCCAGCTATATGTATTACAAAACCATTGTTGGAATGGAGCCGGCATTTCGAGCACGAGTACGTTAGCGTTTTATTATATACAAAGAGAAATTATATGAAGACAAATACACCTACCCTACCCTGATGACTAGGCGACTACAATTGATTCATCGACAGCGTCCATTCTTTGAATACCGTCTGCTAATTTCTTACGGCGGTATTCATAAACATCGTACATGTCTGTTTTAACTAAAATGGCGTTAAAATTCGTTTGTCCTTATCTGTCAGGGACAAAGCACATTTTATTTAATAGTAATAGGGATAGTCTTTCAGTCTTCGTAGACACCAATATTTATTTAGAATAACATTCCATAACGAAGAACAAAATTAACATGATAAAATATTGTATCTCATAAATGAACTGCGAATCTCATGATCCGAAATATCGTAATGTTTTTTTTGACTGATGTTTAGCTTTATCGTACCTATAGGTACGGTAAAAGTGTACATACGCAAAAACAGACTGCTATATCATAAGCTATATCTAGCTGCAGAAACCGTAGTTTTGAGATAGTGTCGCACCGCAACAGCATGTCCGTGGTCACAACCAATTTATGGACATTTTAGAAACCGGAAAATATTTAACATAATATATTTTTCAGGTGACTATACACACACAGATAAAAACAGTTTTCTCCAAACTTCAAATGTCATGTAAAAGTTCAGTCGATGAAATTTTAATAATATCCGAAGGTTTGCGAATGTGTTGACGTAAATATTTATCTCCACGGAGAACATCGCTTCTGACTTGAAGGTCACCAGTTCAACCACTAAGCATCAATTTTGGGAATATCTGGTTTAGCTCTCCTCAAAGCAAAACTACAGATAAATTCGGCACTATTGTGAAAATCACGATGTACATGATTATTTATATTTATTGCACTAAAAAAGAACTTGTCGTACAAAAGGCAGACTGAATGACATTTATAAGCATTCTCCACCAGTCAACCTTTGGGCAGAGCAGACCAATTGTTGAGTTCATGTTGTATGAATTGTGTGTATTATTGGGTCGACGACTTAAGAGATATATTTAGTATGCAATCCTCGTTCCGGATCGTACTAACCGAAGCAGATTTCTCTGGCTATTCAGCGTGGTAACGCTGCCACTATCAAAGGGAAAGCCTCTTGCGGCTTTTATCGTTGGTTTGTATGTGACAGTCGTGTTGCTTATTTACATTTGTGCTCGGCTGACGAAGCTTACATTGCGGATTTTGTGTAGTTTTAGCATTATGGCCTCTTTTTCTGAAATATATTTTGTAACTAGCTTCTGCTCGCGACTTCGTCTGCGTGGACCCGGGATAAAACTATCCTATATTTTAATCTAGGCTATAAACTATCCTCGTAAAAATTTCATCCTAATCGGTTGAGCCGTTTAAGCGTGATTGAGTAACAAACATCCAAACATCTAAACATCCAAACATCCAAACTTTCGCATTTATAATATTAGCAGGATTATTTTGACTTAAAGTCGATGGGTAAGGGCACAGTTACAATTGCACGCACAGCATCAATAAGGGTGTTAAAGACTTATTGTGACGTGGTGTGGGCTGACGTAGTTGATGGAATAAAACAATTGGTATCGTTATGTGGTGACGTCAATTCGTTAATGATATTCTGACGTCGTTCTTGCATGTTGTATACCTACTCATGGAAACCACGATACACTATATAGGTTAAATATTTTGAGGCTTAGGATTACCTTTGTTGGCTGTTTCTGTTCATAAATTCAATTTCAATTCAATTCAAAACATTTATTTCGACCAACTGGGATCATATAAAGTTATAAAGTTAATAAATGCAAATCTTCTGTTAGGCCAAAGTCACGATATTTATAGACCATTGCGCGCCTGGTTTTTTTGTAGGTGGATGAAGGGTATTTGGTATAGATCATGATAGAGTCCAAGTAACAATTACTCAATATCTTTGCGAGCTTGACCATGTCTTGGTACTTTCAGGAATGTTTTGTATTTCTCATTTAACTTTAAACACCATGCGGTTATGTATAATGACGAGACGACTTATTTCTTATTACGCGATCAATATCATCTCTTATCAAAATCCGTTCTTCATTTATACGAGTTACTCCTACACATTACAATCACATTTCCACATGTTCGCCCCACGAATCTAACTCATCAACGATTTCCTCATTCCAGAGGCTCACAAATCAACCTCTGCAACGGAGCCGCGGGCACCGCCGCCATGACGGGCCTCGTCCGCAAGATCCCCAACGGTTACGACCAGAAGAAACCCATGGCGTCCCTCACCCACCTGCCCAAGCGGCCGCCCGTCGACATCGAGTTTTCAGACCTCTCGTACTCGATCAGCGAGGGTCGGAAGAGGGGGTACAAGGCGCTGCTGAAGTGCATCAACGGAACCTTCAGGTCGGGGGAGCTGACGGCGATCATGGGGCCCTCGGGAGCGGGGAAGAGCACGCTCATGAATATATTGGCGGGTTACAAGTAAGTACAGATGTTTTTTGTGACAAGTTTGTGTATAAAAAAAGTGGATCACAAATGGGTCACACCGTACACAGACTGAAAATTAAAGTTGTCAGCCAGAATAATTGCATGACAATTCGAACGATCGTCACGAGCGTCACGACGAACCAACTACGAGTAGCAGTCACATTTGAAGCTGAAAATGACTTTTGTCTTAAAGGTAGATCAAAAAGTTACGCAATTACCCTCCAGTGATTGAACTGCTTCAATCACTGGAGGGTAATTGCGTATCCCTGCGGATACTAATAGTGTCTGATTGACTCCCAATAGTCCCAATTTATCGTCTACTACTTACAAATATAAAACTATTCGGATATCAACCTAACTCTGTGTTGACTGAAGTTAACCTTGATCTATATTTGTTGTGATTTGTTTAAAATATTTTACTGGGGCATCATGATGCCCTTTTATCATTGCATCGGTAAGATTAAAAACAAAACCGATTGCTTAACATTCAGTATGAAAATGGTTGACCTCCGCCTTGGCCTGTTGATGAGGGCGGAAATTTAAGGGTGTTACTACACCAATCGATCGATGCCATCGATCGATTATGTATACGTCGATCGACAGTTTCTACTATCAGCCAAACCTACCACACCAATCGATCAATATCGATTGATGGCATGGATCGATTGGTGTAGTAACACCCTAAGACTCGAGGTCGGTTTTGGCCGTTTTAAGTCCATCTTCAGGTCATCTTTTGATCTTTGAAGAGTTTTCCACAAACAAAGTTTAAAGATAATGTTTTATTGAAAAACAATTAATGCAAATGCTAAAATATCTATACGCTACGCTGGTGAGAGTAGGTATTTACATTTGCTAGACAGACTATTTTTATATTTGAAATCCCAAAGCATGCGGCACACAATCCAAATTGGTCTTGTAATGTATCCAGCGCAATCTACAACTTTTCTATAATTTACCTACTTTAAAAACAAAGTTTTAACCGACTTCAAATCAGTATGTACCCAAATTGCTTCAAAATTGCCTATAAAACTGGAAGAGTTCCCTCGTTTTCTCCCATCATCGGATCCTGGCCTGGTCACCATGAGGGACCTCTCAGAATGATACCCTTTTAAACAAAAAAGAGTAATCGGGGAACATTAGGTACGGAAAAAGAAACCTACGAATTGAGAACCTCCTCCCTGTTGGAGTCGGTTAAAAATATGACCGCTATTAACAGTTTTTTCTCGATTTCAGAACTTCCAACGTCAGCGGTTCGGTGCTCATCAATGGAAAGGAGCGGAACCTGAGGCGGTTTAGGAAACTGTCCTGCTATATCATGCAAGACGACTGCCTCCTGCCGCACCTCACAGTCAAGGAGGCCATGAACGTTTCAGCGAACCTAAAGTTAGGAAAGGACATGACAGTACAAGCGAAGAAAATAGTGATCAGCGAAATAATAGAAACGTTAGGACTTGTCGAGGCGAGTGACACACGGACGATCAATTTATCCGGTGGACAGCGCAAGCGTCTGTCGATAGCTTTAGAGTTAGTCAACAATCCGCCTGTAATGTTCTTCGACGAGCCTACTTCGGGGTTGGACAGCTCGTCTTGTTTCCAATGCATATCGCTGCTGAAGTCTCTCGCGCGGGGCGGGAGGACCATCATCTGCACGATCCACCAGCCGTCGGCGCGGCTGTTCGAGATGTTTGACTTCTTGTACACGCTGGCAGACGGGCAGTGCATCTACCAGGGCAAGGTCAAGGACCTCGTACCGTTCCTATCCAACATGGGGCTGAGCTGCCCCAGTTATCACAATCCTGCTGATTATGGTGAGTAAATCAATAAGTTATTAACCTAATTCGTCGATGTAAACCTAGTACGTCTTTTAGCATTAGATAAGTTTACTTTCAAAACTATACAGGTAGCCCGAACTAACGTGAGTAAAACTACTGGACGGATTTAAGCAAAAATTTCCAGTCATGTAGCTTTCTTTAGTACCTATATTATGAAAAAATATACATTTTAAGCAGAAACGTCTGTTGATGATTCTTAAGATATTATATTTGTAAAAACGGAGTTTTCAATTCAAATGCAATTTAAACGATAGAACTCATCGCACTGTTACCTTTTATGCTTAATCCCTGAACGGATTTAAATGAAATTTTTCGTACAGATAATTTGAGACCCTTGGAAGGATATAGGATAGTTTTTATATCGGAAATCATCCCTTAAGATGGTAGAACTTTGTTTGGGTCGGCGATAATTGAGGTTCCGCCCACAATAATGTCATAGCAATCATTTTTCTAAGACAGTTACAAGTTCTACGCGGACAAAGTCTTTTCGTAGGGATGAAAGGCCCTATATAAGCATGCTTTTAGAGATCGGTCGCTATGCGAGCTCGGGGGCTAAAGGCCAATGGGTGAGCCCCCAAGGACACTGTCCCGCGAAACTGGAGACCAAGTCCCAAAGGTGAGCGGCCAGGCAAGCGAGGCCGAAGGTCAAGCTTTTCGTAACAATGAAACGTCCAAATCAAGCCTTAAGAGAGCGTTGGGGGGCAGAAGGCCACTTATTATCCCCTGGTGGCAGCGAGGCCAAAGGCCGAGCTTTACGTTGGAATAACACCTTTTAATTGCCAATAGCATCCTTTTAGAGAGCGCTCTCACGAGCTGCGAACTCCTACGGACATTCATTATCTTCGGGTGTCTTGCAAGCGAAACCTGGGGCCCAAATTCCCGAAGGTGAAAGGGGAGGTAAGTGAAGCCGAAGGCTGAGCCCTATAGCATGCTTTTAGAGAGCGCTCCTTAGGCGAGCTCGAGGGCCGAAGACCCGAAGGCTAGCCCCCACGGACACTTACAATCCCTAGGTGTCTTGCAAGCGAAACCTGTGGCCAAAGTACCGAAGATGAGCGGCGAGGCAAGCGAGCCCTCTTGGACACATACTATCCCGTGTAGGTGAGTGGCGAGGGAAGCGAGGCCATAGGCCGTGCTTTTCGATGGAATGAAGCATTCCTTCAGAAATCGCTCTAAATGCGCCCCCATGGACGGACACTCATTACCTCCCTGTGTCTTGCAAGCGAAACCTCAGGGCGAGCCCCCACATACATTTACTATCCCCCGGGGTCTTGCAAGCGAAACCCCAGGCCAAAGTTCCGGCGGTGAGCGGCGAGGCAAGCAAGGCCTTTTCGTTGAAATGAAAGGATTGGGCCCTTGCGAACGCAACCCTTCTGATAGTTAGCGGTCTCAATGCGAGCAATGACCCCTAACGATACTCATTATATATGTATAGATCAGTATGAGTATTACTACCAGTTTATGCGATACTTATACTACGTGACTTAAATTGATATAACTTTTTTATTTATTAACCGATTTGAATAAAATAAACACTAAATGTTAAGGGAAGTCTAGAATAATATATTACTGAAGCCGTTTCTGAAATTAGCGTGCACAAACGCACAGACAAACAGATAAACAGACAAACAGACAAAAAAATCAATAGTCTTTTTCTGGGCTCTATTGCGTTTATGCAGGCCCCCCATAAAAGTTTTTTTAATATATTTGCCATGTACAGACAGCGATCAGTTACGATTTAATTATATGTATTGATTATCTGTGATAACTTCGTCTTCGAGACAGAATTTATTGAATACCAATTGAAGTTGTTAAAACGGACTACATCTATTCTCCCAAGTACCGAGCCTGAAAGTTAACTTGCATTTTGTTTGGTGTCAATTATTTATTATTTATTATCATAACATTACTGTTATGTCATAGTCGTATCTCCAGTTTTCTGAAACTATGTACCATTCTATAGGTATAAATAAATAAACATTATTAACCCTTACACAAATGGAACTAGTCCCATAGTTCCTCAATAAGGCTTGTGTTATGGGTACTAGACGACGATATATTTAATAAATATAAATACTTATATATAAAACATCCAAGACTCAGAAACAAATATTCATGTCATGCTCATCCCACAAATATGTATTTGCCCTTACCGGGATCTTTAGCTTCGTATGCAGCGTCTCTACCCACTAGGCTAACCGGTCGACAAAACATATAGGTTGTAACAAAAATGGTGGCGACCCGTTTAAAGCGTCCATCGGTATTTTGACTAGAAATAAGAAGGTCATCATTTTATATAGGTACTTTTTTTTGGTTATATTTTGTACAGTCGCGGGATCGTAGGGTTCGTCTTCTGGACCATGATATCATTAAAATTAAATCGAAAAGTGACGAAAATTTTCATTCCACGACTATACCTACCAACTTCTTTTTGGGTACGTCGAAATTTTCAAGTTCCGATACAGAATGTTTACTTAATTCAAAATATCAGGATGACTTTCTTAATAACTTTGTTTTAGGTAAGTATGTTATTGTTGGTTGTTAATAAAGGTGATTTATAATTGCAACCATACGCCTGACTACTGACAAAACAGTACCTTTTGCCTAGGAATGCCATGTATGTCTTTCGGTAAATTAGCACGTATGTAGTCATAAATATGTATATTAGCGTAACATGCTAAGTAATGGAAAGGTTTTATTGTAGCTACTAAACTTTGTACTTCAATCGGCGTACCCAAGGCGACCAAACATGTACCTCAACTAGTAAACAGTTGGACAAGGTCTCGCCAGGTCGTTATAATGATATGCTATTGTCATAGATTTTCCTTCGTAGAAAACCCATTCTTTTTCATGGATTTTCCTTAACACTTTAATAGGTCCAATGATTAAGGTCACTTACATTATATCATTGCAATGAATGGAAAAGTGTTTTTAACAGTTACGTAATATAAATTCGTGCTACCATCACTAGAACAATCACTTTAGAAAAAATAACAGACGAGTTTCTATATCATCACACATACAATAATTCATAATTAAGCAGAAAGTAGTCGTTAACAATTCATTGGTCTTTATGGACTCGTAAAGCGTACATATCGGGAGCCCGTTATACTGATGTGGCTTTAACGACACTATAAAAGTTAGATCCCAGGATACTTCCTTGCGGAATGCACCTTGTTTGTTACTATGTAATTCTTTCAAGTTGACTAAATTACTTTAGTTTTATTTGAGCACTTCTATATCAACGAAAAATCAACGCCTTACATGTAACATGTTCAGGGTTCTTATGGGATTGCCTTTTTTTATCGTGGATGGACACACTCGAACAAAAATTAGGGCTTTAAAGCCTAATATCTCGCAAACGAACCACTGATTTCAAAAATGGTTTTAGAAAACCCATAATAGTTTTGAACGATCTATCCAACGATACCCCACACATTGGGTTTAACGAGAAAGAAATTACATACCCGCTTTAGGTGTAGGGGAGGTACCCTAAAAAAAAAAATTTCAAGATTTCATTGTACTGTTTTGTCGGCGTTATTGATTTATATACCCATGCCGAATTACAGTTTTCTAGTTGTAATGGTTACTGAGCTAAGCCGAAGACGGACAGACAGACAGTCAGACATACAGACAGACAGACGGACGGACATGGCGAAACTATAAGGGTTCCTTGTTGACTACGGAACCCTAAAAACGGACGAATGTAGGTAGAATTTAGAGAATGATATTTCTTATAACGTTGTTGTTGATGACAAAGATCATGTTGTTGTCAATGGTGACGCTCATGACGTTGATGATATTAATGAAGATAATTTTCCAGTGATGGAAGTAGCAACTGGCGAGCACGGCGACTGGGTGCACAAGCTGGTGATGGCGGTGAACAAAGGGAACTGTGGACGAGTGCAGCCTTCGGTCGCCCCGCAGAACTCCAACTTTAACAACCAGGCCAAGAACAACGTCAAGTCACTGGAGACCGTACCCGGTAAGTGATCTAAGATATAATAGTAAGTAAGTAAGGTAAGTAGTAATAGATAGGGGAATAGTGACACAGGTTGTGGAAAAACAATGTAAGTACCTACATAATTATTACTTTCACATAGGTAGTATATTGAGTATGAACTTGTCGTGTCGTATGAGGACCAGCTCAAAAAAAGAGTTGATGTTAGGTTGTATCGAGATATCAAAGAGGTTGCCTGGGATCGGAGTAAATGGAGTGCCTACTTTGGGCTACACCGACAAGAGCTTAGCTCTTACATAAGCAGAAGAAGATAGGTAGTAATACGATTTTTTTAATTTATTTCTAGTAGGTAGATGCTTGGTTTTTACTATTAATCATTAGTATTTGGTTGGAGTTATTTTCATAGCCAAGGGTTAAGCTTTAGATTACTTAGATATTTATTTGTATGCGGCACATTCAGTGTAAATTCTTGAATATTTATTTCTTGCAGTACCTACCATCATACATCAATAAAAACATTACCTTTAAATTGTCATTGGACAACCTTTAAATATATTTTCTGAACCGATTCCATAGAACCATGTGAATTTCGTGAACGCCTGAGCACGCAATCATGTTCGTAGAATTAAAAAAATATATTTTTAAATATTTGGAGACAATCTTACACTAATTGGCCTAGTCCCAAACTAAGCAAAGCTTGTAGGTACTATGAGTACTAAACGTCGACTTATATGGTTAAATAAATACTTAAATACATAGAAAACATCCATGACTCAGGAACAAATATTCGTGCTCATCACACAAATAAATGCCCTTTGTGACTTAATTATTAGGTAGCACGAATAAAACAGTTTTCAATCTGTGTACATGTTTGAAAGCATGCACTAACTTATTTATTTTGTTTTCTTTCCAGACAAACCGACCTGCACAGTGATAGACATGTCCGGCCCAACTCCCAACCCGGAGAAACAGAACGCCCTCCCAAACACCACCAACCTGGCTCCCGTCACCTGCACCACGTCCCTCCTCGACTCCAGCGAGAGCTTCACCAAGAAACCCGTCAAAAGCGGCTTCCCAACATCAGGCTGGAAGCAATTCTGGATCTTATTGAAGAGGACTTTCAGAAGTATTCTCCGAGACCAGATGCTGACGCATTTAAGGCTATGTTCGCATACAGTGGTCGGGCTTCTGATCGGGTTCCTGTATTACGACATCGGGTCGGATGCGGCGAAAGTTATGAGCAATACTGGCTGTATATTTTTCACTGTTATGTTCACGATGTTCACGGCTATGATGCCTACAATCCTTACATGTAAGTTTATTAGTATTTAATAGAAATGCTCATTTTTACATAAGTATAGGTTTAGTTTTCAGTAATTCATGTTTTGTGTTTTTGTTTCAGTCCCAACGGAAATGAGTGTGTTTGTGAGAGAGCATTTAAATTATTGGTATTCTCTAAAAGCCTTCTACTTGGCGAAAACACTAGCCGACTTACCCTTCCAGGTAATTTCATTTCTATATTTTTAGTAATTTACAATATATCATATTAATATATTGCGTGAACCACTTCAGTAAAATTTGATTGTCTGATCATGATGAACCGATACCGAAACGTCTTATATAATAACTTCAACTTTCTATTTTCTTTATTGATGTGTACTGTCCAATGCTCAACAATTACTATTGTCGCAATATTCCGATAAGTACACGCTAGAGATATTTGCTATACGAGTCTGACTGGCCAGTACTAGATACCCGCCACCATTTGCTGATTGGATAAAACTAACAGCTACATTTGTATTCACAGATAGTGTTTAGCGGCGTCTACGTAATCATAGTGTACTTCATGACGGGCCAGCCGATGCAGACGGATCGGGTGTTAATGTTCACGACCATTAACATACTGACGGCCCTGGTGGCGCAGTCGCTGGGGCTGCTCATCGGGGCCGGCATGAAGATAGAAACTGGTGTCTACCTCGGCCCCGTCACCACTATCCCAGTCGTGCTGTTCTCAGGTACGATGTTCAACTTAAACTGCATTCTGAACACATACATAGTTATAGCGCTGCCGGTCGTATTGCTGTGAAATACTGTGCTCTTGGTGTGACGTTCAATAGTTACATGGGGTAAGTTAGGGTGATAAGTAAGCAACTGGGACCACGCTCGGGATGTTATTTAATCTTCACACTTGGCATGCTAGTTTGTTCTCTGATTTCTATAGGTTCCACAATTTGTCCACGATTTCAATATTTAACAATTTTACGAATTGGTAAACTACCTACCTAGGTACTTCAGAAAAACTACGATTCTTTAAAAGTTAAAACCTTTCTGGTCTTTCCAGGTTTCTTCGTAAATTTCAAAGCCATCCCCAGCTACCTTAAATGGCTGACATACTTAAGCTACGTAAGATATGGCTTCGAAGGGGCCATGCTCTCTGTCTACGGCTACGGGAGAGAGAAGCTCGACTGCTCAGAAGACTACTGCCACTTCAGGAAGCCAGACAACTTCCTCAAGGAGATGACCATGGACAAAGCTAACTTCTGGGTGGACGTGGGGGCGCTCAGCGCGTTTTTCGTCTTCATTCGACTGGTCTCTTATCTCGTGCTACGGTTTAAGTTGAAGATGATGCAGTAGGCACAAATATAAACTTTATTTAGGACAGTTTGAAGTTTTGAGATCGCAAAATGTATATTTGCTGCGTTTGAATGAGTTTTGTTTGAGTGCGGCCTATTCGTCTTAATCCAATCTTTACGTACAACAATCGCGATGACACGTGGTTTTACAATATAAATCTTACATCAGTTAACACCAAGTTTCGTATCGAGTTAGATAACGTTTAATTAGATTTTACTTAATAAAAGGTGTAGTATAGTTATCTAGTTGTCGACTCAGCCTTTAAAAGTAATGTTAAGGCACGCATGTTCCAATAGTTTTAAGTATAGGGAACGACCATGAGTTCGTGAAGTATTTGCATCGGTGCAGTAGAAAGTATTATTGTGCTCTTTCGCTCAAGTCACTTCAATGACATGAATTTGGATTGATGAGGAAAAGACGAAATGAAACCTTTTAGTCTGGGATAGAAACGAAGATAGAAAAGAGAAACTTGGTCCATCAAATATTTGTATTCTTAGCTTTATATGCGACAATATGATCAAGTGCAATTTGAATATTTTTATCATGAAACTCATGGTGAGTTCTCGGATCGACTTTAGTTAGTTAGTTAGTTAGGTATAGATAGCTGGAAAGTTAATGTTTCAATCGATATTTTTCGCTCGGTCATGTTTGGTATGTTCTAATTATTTCACGTTTTCACTAGTATTGGAGATGAAATTTTAACAGCCTGGTAAAATGCTGGTTATGGTTGCTCAATGACATATATTTCCAATCCTAAAAAATGTATTACGTTGTTTCTGTTGCTGCTAGACTTTTATTTTTCTTCCCCTGTGATTGACTGTTGGTAGATAAATCTGCCAGATCCGCCATTTTGCACTTTATGTACTTAGCTATCTATTCCATTGCATAATAAGGTACTTTACACAGAACATAGCGCCTGGCGCTCCGCTACAGCAGAGAGGTCAAGCGTTTTATAATTTCATATTATGTTTGCTTGGAGGCGTGGGTTAAAAATATGGCACAATTTTTGTACTTGTAGTGACCGAGCGTAGAAGTGTTTTGATAAAGGAAAAAGCTTAGGTTAGGTTAACGTTCTGTAGTTCGAAATATCTAGCTTAAACTTAGTTTGTTACCTAGGGGTTAAGTAAGGTTTTATAGACCATCGGGCCCATGACTTTAGTTAAGTTCACCCCGCAATCGTGCACCAAAGTTTTGTATAGTTCACGTGGATTTCGACTTTCGCATTTCCCTTTCCTGTACCAATTTGGATAGCCATTTTGGTCTTTAGGTACATGGTTACATCGACGTGTGTTAATCTGTAAATAAACGTCTAGCTATGTCTAGACGATCATAGAATGATATTATTTCCTTGTATTTGTACTTTGCTGAAGACCGGTCGGTACTTCGCATAATATTGGGGTAAATTAAAGACATGCAACACTAATAATGAAAAAAATTGGCTGAATTGGAACAAAGTAATCCGTTCATAGCAGGTTCAAATTGTTATAGAAGTATTTATAATTGAAATAATGGCACAGACAATTTGTCAGCAACTCTGTGATTATTTATCATGGTTTGACATTTAAACGCCAGAACTTCTTGAGGATGTTTTCACGTTTCATCATCACAGTCAATTAGATATGTGGTGCCCATTCAATATTAATTTAATGACATCATTAGGTCCAAAGAAGCTGTAGCGTAGCTACTATGGTGATAAAAATATACTTCTAGATGTTTATTAATTTGTCTATTATAACATTTATAACACACATCACAATATTTTTTAAAGCTTTACATTTGTTTGTATTACTTGAAACATAACATCTTTGTAAACCGTTAAGCCAATTTACGTTGACGTATTTATTTTTGTGTTGGTTATAATACGTTTACGGACAATACCCCTATGTGGTATGTTACGTAATTATATAGTACCTACTCGTATCTGAAAATACACGATCGTCAAAGACACAAGCATATTAGAAATTAGAATTATATTTATGTCATACTTTATCTTCATAATTATATTAATTGATCCATTTGTTATTTATGTTATAAAACTAAAAGGTGTGCAATAATAGTAGTTTATGCAACTGATACATAATCAGAGGCCTTAAAATACGAGTGTGGTTTTATGAAACGAGCGCCAGCGAGTTTCATAATAGGACCACACGAGTGTTTTAAGGCTAAATTATGTACAGTTGCATACACTACTTTATCTACACACATATCATAAGTACTCTAAGATGGGTACAGAAGCCGTAGGAAAATGACCCGCATTGCTACTATAGTGCTACCTGTAAAATATCTTTGTTGCAATCGTGGTTGCATTTACGATATCCGGCGGAGTGTGCATATCGTTTTCGGAGTCACTACTACTCATATTTTCAACTAAAATGTGAATTACAAACAACTTTTCACAATTCTACTTTCGTAACAGCAAAAACCAACAAAGAAATGACAACAGTAATGGCGGCAATTCGATCCTACGTCAAGACGAATGTTTTTTTAAATCATAGACAAACGAATGAAGTCCCTATTCTCATGTCACTCTTGATCAAATGTCGTGCGGTTTATATTAAAAAAACATACTGAATTGACGTTTCGCATCGATAACTGTTTTAATATCTATGGATACTAGAATAGAGACCCATTTGAGTTTTGATAGCTGTTCCAAATTTAAACTCATAACCTTACAAAAATCTGTACTGTAATAACATTACAGTACAGATTTTACCTACTACCACAGACAAGAAATCATTCACGGTCATTTCCTACGGTTTCTGAACGCATTTCAGAGCACTAATGATATGTGCGTAGATAAAACACTTTATGAGCAAGTGTGTTGAAATAGTACACGTACCAAAGGCGGTGAATTCCTCACCTGCGATCTCGGGCTTTACGAATTACCGCCCGTGGGGCGTTCACAATTTTACGTCTTCTCCTGGGTATGAAGTGAGATTTGCCGCTGCGCCCGTAGGCGGTAAATCTCACTTACCGCCCAGAGTGACGTAAATAATATTATATTACGCCAAGCAGAATCCATTATGTATTGACGGGTGATTTTTTGATATTAACTAGTTTAATTTTCACGGTAGGCGACTACTATGTATGTACTTACTCATAAATATGTCATCAATTAAGAGCCAGGTGGCAGTTGTTTTAGGTCGTCATGGTCTCAATATATAAAAGTGACAGCAAAAGCCGCATCAACCGTCTTGGCCCTGGAGCGTTATTTGACTTTGTTTTTGAGAGCTGGTGACAATGCAAAACTTGTGATATGATTATAAGTATGCAGCTGTGATGCAGTGGCGGTCGATGGGCAACCCGGAACAAAGAAGTTATGAAAGAGTATAGAGTATATTATAACTATAAGCTTGCCTAATAAGAAATTAAAGACGGTGGGAATCGGCTTTTATCGCAACTCCATGTCATGACTACTTCAGTTTTCAACACTTGATAAAGCAAAATTATACACATCGCCGATGTTTATTAATTTTATTTATTCATTTATAAAAAAATTAACACTAACAGATAAACTTTACGTGCTAATTTATATTTTGTACATTTCATTTACATATTGTCGCAAGCTGACAAAAAATAAGTCAAATACCGCTCCAGTTTGGTGGCATACTAGACTAAACTAGATTTAAATTACCTTTCCACAAAGCTGAAGGTTTTAGTTAATCTCTATGTCTATCCTAATAACCAGTATTTATTATATATTAAACGACTGTGATTTTTATTATAAACGTAACCTTCTTTCCTGTTGAACAACGATCCCAAATCATCAATCCAACGGTTCAATGTAAAATGAACTTTACTGTAAAGTCTGTAAATCTGGTGAGTATCCCATACACACAAACTTGCATCCTGCCAAACGTACACATTAAAAATTTACCTCTAGAGAGAGGCCAAGCGGTTTCATAGAGGTTACAAGAACACGCAACGTTACAATGTTACAGGTAGGTACTAAGATATTATTAATGTGTTTTCTACACCAAAGACTCAAGTTGATTGACATCATTCTTAAAAGGGGAATACGTACTCGTCCAGACAAAGGGAGAAAACGTTTTTCACTTCTACATATTTTACAATCTCAATGATTTTTTTAAGTTATTGACTTTTTTGAAGTAATTGAAATTTGCTATAAATTCCCCTTGGGACCGTTTCGGAGCCAGCATTTGGAGCCAGCTACCGTATGGGAATTTAAAATCCCGTTTGGGAGCTGGATACGAAACGGGCATTTTTTTTACCGTTTCGGAGCTAACTTCGTACCGTTTCGGAGCCAGCTACCGTGTGGGAATTTAAAATCCCGATTGAGAGCTAGGCATATTATGACTTACTGTTACGAATAGGTACGACGACGAGCGAAGCGAGGAGGAGTGTGTTAGGTATCTTGTGATCATTTGGTACGACGACGAGCGAAGCGAGGAGGAGTGTAGGTTAAAAAAGTTGAAAAAAAGTTCATGTGGTGCGATTGGTAGGACAAAGGCAGTAGGATTTTAACCTACACTCCATCGGGATTTTAAATTCCCACACGGTAGCTGGCTCCGAATGCTGGCTCCGAAACGGTAAAAAAATGCCCGCTTCGTATCCAGCTGCCAAACGGGATTTTAAATTCCCATACGGTAGCTGGCTCCGAATGCTGGCTCCGAAACGGTCCGAAGGGATAAATTCGAACTTAAAGGCACCTCAAAAACAAAAAGTCGAAACCTATACTTAAACCTAGAATATATTATGCTGAAGCAATCGACATCAAAATCAAAGTAATTTGCTAAGATTTAGTTAGTGGAAACAGTTATCTCCCGAAATGGAAATTACGTATAAAAAGTACTTGTTGACAGTCGCGAGCTGCTACTTAGTTCTTTACCTCTACTACCTAGTAATGCCGTATTCGCTTGAATGCTCTTCATCCTCCTAGCGTTATTCCCGGTTGTGCCCTAAAGGAGCCCGGGGTCCGCTATGCAACCTAATCCCAAGATTTGGCTAAGGCACTAGTTTTACGAAAGCGAATGCCATCTGACCTTCAAACCCAGAGGGAAAACTAGACCTTATAGTGACTAGACCGGTTTCCGCACGATGTTTTCCTTCACCGAATAGCTAACGGTACATATGCCGTACACATAAGTTCCGATAAAACTCATTGGTACGAGCCGCGATTCGAACCCACGACCGCCGCTTGACAGCCGCATGTCTGAACCACTAGGCTACCGTGGCTTCGCTAGAATGCTCATTATGTAGATATATTATAAGCAAAGTCCTTTACCTTTTGGCGACCCGTACGCAGGCTTGTACATATTCCGAAGAATCATTTGTCCGAAAGCGGTCATATTTTTTCCAGATTTATATTACCGAAAACCATGTTCCCCTTAAATGCATGGCAATTTGCGTTATACCGAGCCGGGCGTAGCGTTTCTACTAGAATCGTAAGCGTCCATAGCGTCTAGAAATAAATAATAGTTATTTTCCCCTCACTGCCTCGGAAAGCCGTCTTTTATACTTGAAAACCAGTGCGCAAAAACGCATTTTATCCACTAGTGGGGAAAGTAATATGACCTTGAAGCGTGTTTAAGTAGCTTTTGAAAGATAACAAAACGTAAAACGCTCATACAAAATTTTCACAGATGACGTATTTCTGTTGCCGCTATAAACAGTTAAGAACTTTAAAAAAAATGCTTGTTGCCTTCATCAGGCGCTGGATCACAAAATGTATGGGAAAACTAAAATCCGACTCGCACTTGATAAAAATTATTTTTGATATTACTTATGTTGTGTAACCACTAACGCCATCTATGGAATTGCAGGGAAACCATCACAATTCCAGTGTTGTATAGTCAAATGCCATAATGACTTTTACACCCTTTGTATCGAACGTGGCTGTTAGCGCCATCTGTCAGTTACAGACTGCAATATTTCTAAAGTCAACGCTCTCGTGGGTTCTCTAGAAACACATTACTGACTGTTGACTTTAGAAATATTGCAGTCTGTAACTGACAGATGCCGCTAACAGCCACGTTCGATACAAAGGGTGTAAAATTCATTTTGGCATTTGGCTAATACATTTATTGAATTGACGTACTTCTATCTACCTAATAGGCATGGTGACAAAAAAAAATATGATGTCATTCGAACCAGTTTTTGGAGACGTACAAATGTTTGTAAGGGAGCAACTACAATTAAAGAACATAAATACCCAAAACATTGAGACAAAGATTGACCTCGCTGGCGGCAGCGCAAAACGCTTCATACTGATTGACAGATAGGTATGACGTCACAACGACATTTGTTAGTACAGTCGACAACACAGCTAAGTGACCATCGGAAATCTAATCTGACCTTAAGTGCATTGTAATAAGGTTCTAGGTTTTCACGGTATGGTTAGTTAGGTGTGTTGCTGTGTGTACAAAGTACATTTTCTACTGTACTTTTTTGTTTTGACGCTTAGATACCGTATACATCTCTTAGAATATTAGAATAATTATTAATTGTATTTGGACGCTCAGACACCTTATACATCTCTGGAATACTGAATTAATATCATTAGCCTCTGTTAATGCTGATACAGATCTTATATCGAATGTAATGTTTAGGCTTAGGACATTTGGTAGCATACCGTGGTTCTAAAATCCATGGAGTCGCCGAATGTGAAATTTTCGAAGTGAATGTCAAAGTATGAAGTTATATTAAAGGCTTAGGACTTTTTGAAACATATCATGCTTCTATATTTTATGGAATTTTTAGTTGTCAAATAATATATAATAAAGAAAAAAGGACATTTAATAAAAATAGTATAATGTTAAGTAATGTAATATATTAATTAACAATGGCTAAAATGGCTAAAATGGCTTTTCTTGTATTGTAATATCACTCATTTTAAAAACTCCATTCCCATACAGACTTTCAGCCCCCTTTTTACCCCCTTGAGGATAACATTTTCAAATCCCTTCTTAGTGGGTACTTACGTTATACATATAAACTACCTATTGTGAAAAAAAACAGCTTTCTACGGTTTGGGCTGGGCGTTGATTGAATGGCCGGTTCCAATAATCAATCCACCGATAGTTTTCCTTACCGGCAGTTACATTTTGACAGATTACCCGTAGAAAATGTGTCAAAATGTAACTGTTGGTAAGGAAAACTATCGGTGGATTGATTATTGGAACCGGCCATAAGTCAGTCAGTCAGGACTTTTACGTTTATATTAATAAACTAGTTTCACCTATTTCGATCATTTCATACATACTCATTAAGTATAAGTATATATTTTTTCGTTTGACAATGTTTTTTTTTATCGCATGACGGTTACCGCACGATTTCTCAAATCTCATATGAAATAGGGTATAGATTAATTGAAATTATTGTCTTAAATTGGATTCTTATATAAAACTCGTTTTAAACTTCGACTTGAATTGAAACAAGTTTCTAATTGGACGGGCGAGAGTAGCGAACGATGCTTGCGCTAAAATGCTTTCGTATGTCCGTCTGTCTGGCTGTTCTACAGGTCGCATTTCTTAACCGTGTCTTGTAGGTTCGATAATTACGTGTAGGTATGGTTTTTTTTGTCGTTAAGTTTTTTGAATAACAAAAATTTGCCTGAACAGTAATAAAACCAAAATATCTTGGATTAAGATGATTCTCTCGGACCAAGAAAAATAAGGCATTAGCGTGTTTGTTGTTCCCCCTCAATCTTCTGATGACACCGAAAATCTGATTAACACTGTTCAATGTGCTACTTTCTACTGCATGAGTTGGCCGTTCTTCCAAGAGCCACCGCTGGAGCGCACAATATTTGAATGGCGATTCGTCCTAGATATTCAGACGTGAGATGTCAATTTGAAATAAAATATATAGTTCCCTAATAGAGGTCCTAGCCGGTAAGTAATGAGCGGGTGAATAGTTGCCGAGTTATGTAAGGGTCCAACTATTTGAATGGCCTCCATAAACTCCGGCGACACGGATCCCCGACTTAGTCTGGATGACTTACAAATGTCACTTTTAGTTAGCGCTTAAAGTTGTAAGTAGGTGCTGTGTAATGTGTGGCATGTTTGCTTAATGTGACTATGACTAGGGACTTTACTGAACTAAACGTTTACCGACATTCAAAAAAGGAGGAGGTTCTAGTTTGTTGTTTTCTTATTTCTTTCTCTCTAAATCGGTCGAGCCCTTTAAGTGTGATTGAGCAACAAACATATAAACATCCAAACTTTCGCATTTATAATTATACTAGCTTCTGCCTGCGACTCCGTCCGCGTGGGACTCGTTTATACGTAGGTCCATACAAACTTTCACCCCCAATTTTACCCCTTTAGAGACTGATTGCCGGGATAAAAACTATTGTATGGCCTCCCCCGGGACTCAAACTATCTCTATACCAAATTTCACCCGCTTAGGTGGGTGTTTCCAAAACCCTAAAATTACTTTTCTGGTATTGTAATAAGGAGTCCATATACGCAAAGTTTCAAGTCTCTCACTTAAAATTTTACTCCATCCCCATACAAACTTTCAACTCCCTTTTTACCCCCTTGAGGGTGGAGTTTTCATAAATTCATTCTTAATGGATACATACGTTATATAAACTACCTATTGTGAAAAAAACAGCTTTCTTGGTTCAACGGTTTGGGTTGGGCGTTGATTTAAGTGAGTGAGTCAGTCAGTCAGTACTTTTCCGTTTATATTATTTTGGTGAGTCGGGGCAAGAGTAACATCGGGGGAAGAGGATCAAAAGCTTCTCCAGCTAATTCTTTTGAATTGAGCGCCTTTTTGTACCGTCGGTAAAACAGACTAGGCGCCTGTCTGTTTTACCGACGGTACAAAAAGGCGCTCAATTCAAAAGAATTAGCTGGAGAAGCTTTTGACCCTCTACCCCCGATGTTACTCTTGCCCCGACTCACCTTAGATTTATATATATGCAGTGGTTAACAATACGGTTTGGCTTTTGCTAAGAATACACCATAGCTTATGGACGCTTGTGAATCCAGAAGAACCTCAAGCGATACAGTATGGGTGGGTTGCACCAAACCGTCTGTAACCGAAAGCGGTGTTCGTTAGAATATGAATGTACGGAAATTTGACCAGTTTGTATGGAATGACGGAATGTTAGCTGCCGGCACCATATTATAATGTTGATCGGTCTGTAATCGTAGGGTGGCGCAACCCGCCTTAAGAGCGCACTTTCCTGTAACGAAAAGTAACTATGAATTCAGCAACGTTACCTGGTGACCCAACAGTGTACGGCAAATTGTGATTCAATATCATCTTCAGCCTGTAGTCGGCCACTTTACACCACAAAGCCTTTCGTAATTTGCGCCACCATACCCGGTCCTCAAATTGTGATTGTCATGTCATGTTCATGTGGCAATTGTCTAGTTGGGCAAGTAGCAGAAAACTCTCGTTGTTGCGAACCATTTGCTGTTTTTTGTGTTTACTAGCTTCAATATTTACGGAATTTTGAAAAAAAAAAACAAAATAAATGAAATGCACAGCGAAAGAGGTCGAAGGGATTTATTTTGCTCAAGGAAAAAAACTGAACTGAACTATATCCGGATGTCCAGCTGGACAGCCCAGCTGTTCTCCTCTACAGGTCACATTTCTCAACCTCTCGTGAAATTTCGTGAGCAGAATTGTTTGCCGATTTAAAATGAATTGAAACTTTGTGGCGAGCACCATTGGCCCTAGAAGTTGGACTATGAATCTCTCTACGGATATTCACCCTTTACTTGGTTAGCTGGTGCTGCTCAATATTAAAAAAAAACTATATTTTTTTGGGATTCGAACCCACAACCTCTGGAATCCGTCCATCGCTCTGCCAATTGAGCTACCGTGGGTCCGCTAATGGCGACGAATGTTTCAATCCCTTCCACTATTGTGTTAAGACCTTAGGGAGGCTCGTAGCGACATCTACCGCGAAGTTATTACAACTTCTAAAACGGCACCTACTTCTCAAGTTACATTGAGAATCGTTAGTAACAATGCGCTAAATTAAATGTTTTATTAAGCAGAAACGTCCGCTAACGAAACATTTAGTGCTGAATATAATTTCGATCATAGTGGAAAATTGAAAAATTATTCGCCACGAGCGGGATTTGAACCCACAACCTTTGGAATCCGTCCATCGCTCTGCCAATTGAGCTACCGTGGGTCCGCTGATGGCGACGAAACAATTCAATTCAATTTTTAAATTTTTCACTGATCGAAATTTGGAATTTCGTTAGCGGACGTTTCTGATTAATAAACATTTACTGAATATAATTGTCGACTACTCGCTGCTTTAAATTGTGGCCGACTGTATGTCTTGTACACTTGGTTGACCAAAAAAGCTACGAAAACGAAGGCACTAATTTGACGACCTCTGCAGCCTAGTTGGTAGTGATCCTTCCTACGTAGCTGGAGGTTCCGGGTTTGAATCCCCGTAAGGGTATTATTTTTGATGATGAGCACGAATATTTGTTCCAACTTTGGCACCGCTGCCAAGCACTTCCGGCCACGTCCGGACTGACAGACTTAGGTTTACTCTTTCTACGATTAAAGGGCTAAATGATGCCACGTGTCTTGTACTGGTGTCACATGACGTAAATATGCCTACCCATACAAATTTTGACCGGAAATGAAGGGTTTTCAAACTTCCGGGATTTTTTTTTTCTTGTTCAGCACAACTTTCTTGACCTGATGCCATGCATTATAGCATGTTGTCATAAGACATCTGTAGGTGTAAAGTGGCCTACGGTCTATAAGTAGAAGGTGTAACTCAAATATGTTGCCGCCCAGGGTAATGTTGCTTGTTCCGTAGTTAAATTACAATCTACATCTCCAATAATGCAAGCATGCACACAATGTGGGTACATTGTGTTAGCTTTGCCGTAAACTTTGAACAGTTTATGGGTGGTAAAGTATACACGGTCGTTTTCGAGCAAAACGGTACATTTTCAACTATAGCCATTTACAAAGGAAGAGTTAAAAGTCGGCTGTACTCGACTTTTAAGAGTTTAATAGTAAGTCACTGGGCGACCGAGCTCTGCTCGGTTAAAATAGAGAAAGTACGGAGAAAACTAATTTTCCCAGACATGAGACCTAGCTAGATCGATACAGGATAGGATAGATAAATAAATAAACAAGATTGCCAATATCTGTGCAAAGTCCCGTTCTTTCATTTTTTTTATTTTTTTTATAAATAAATAATTATTAGGGGAAAATCTTACACAAATCGACCTAGTCCCATAGTAAGCTCAATAAGGCTTGTATTTGGATTGCTATAGGTGCTTAGATGGTTTCACTTACACACAAAAGGACAACACCCTTACGCACAAAATTTGCAGAAATTGACCCACATTAAACCCTACTTTTTAATAGAATCTACACGAAGGGTGCATATCCGGAGATATACAATATAAGAGATTTGCGAAGCTGAGTTGACACCTAGCTGCCAAGTAGGTACTTGTGCAAGTTGTCAAACATAATAATATGATATTCACCCGCTTTGGGTTCTTTTTTAGGGTTCGTATTTAACAAGGAATAGTTTCGCTATGTCCGTCAGTCCGTCTGACCGTCCATCCCTCTGCGGCCTAGAAAGCTGTAATCCGGAAAGGGTCTATAAATCAATCACGCTGGCAAAACAAAATCTTGTTTTTTTTAGGGTTCCGTACCCAAAGGGTAAAACGGGACCCTATTACTAAGACTCCGCTGTCGGTCCGTCCGTCTGTCTGTCTTTCTGTCTGTCCGTCTGTCCGTCTGTCACCAGGCTGTATCTCATGAACCGTGATAGGTCGACAGTTGAAATTTTCACAGATGATGTATTTCTGTTGCCGCTATAACAACAAATAGTGAGGTAGGGCATAGCGAAAAGTCATCCCGCCCGAATGTGGAGCAGCCCAACTGAGGAAGTACCTCTGCCTTGCTTCTGCAATACACAGCCATAATAACACTACTACTTGCTCGAGCTCCCGAGGATGCGTTGTGTTGAGAGCGAGGGAATTTGTTCCTTCAGCTGTCAACACGGCGAATCCTCAAACATATCAAGGGTCGGCAACGCCCATGTTACTCCTTTGAAGTTGCATGCGTCTATATGCTGTGGTGTCCGCTTACCATCAGGTGGGCCGTACGCTAATTTACAAAAGTTATACTGAATGAGTCACGAGTCAAATTATAACAGATGAGCTATTGTTTGTACATATTAAGGATGACTCACGCTAGAACGGGCCGTGACGGGCCCGGGCCGTAATCGTGACGAGCCGTCAACGAGCTTATTTGGTTGTCACATTTCGCCAACGGGCCGTGTCCGAGCCTGCAACGAGCCGAGCCTCGTCCGCAGCTCGGCCACCGGGCCCGGACATTATGCAAACGACATGTCACCGAGCTCGCACCGGGCCGGGCCGACACCGGGCCGACACCGTGCCGCGGCCGGGCCGCTCACGAGAGTTGCGTGTCAATCACAACGGGCAGCGACCGGGCCGCGACCGGGCCGCTTTCGCTGTTTAATGTCATTAACATAGACATTGACATTGTCATTGCAATTTATTCGAGTACTGCAACATAATCCCTTTGCATCATAATTATATTATCTTATAAATACGTAATCTTAAATACATATCTAATAAAAATAATAAAATGTCGAGTGTCTGATTTCGATGTAATATTGGCTGTTGCAACAATTCAAGACGAAGAAGAAGATTTGGCACCATGTTCTTCAAGACAATTTGGCGTGCATCCGCTTTGACGTTCCCGTGAAGAAAGAGGAGAATCCGAAATTTTGTGTAAAGATCTTTGGACCTATGATGACAAATTTTATGATTACTTTCACATGACACAAGATTCGTTCCGTGCTATCCATGATATAGTTAAACACTGTTTGGAAAAGAAAATTACAAGGTTCCAGAAACCTATATCATCCGAACATCGACTAGCTCTTTGTTTAAGGTAAGCAATATCGAATAAATAATCCAATCAAATCTGAGTAGGTATGTGCTATGAGAGTGTGAGTGTGCGTTTTTCTCCAGCCCCGCTATTCTGTTTCTTATTTTAAGCTCACTCACAAATATATCCTGACGCCGCGATTCGACTAAGCATAATCAGTAGTCTAAATAAAGGGTTGAGAACAAGCTTGTTATACTACACAAGTTGCAAGTATTCATAAGCTATGGTGTCTGTGTTTGTGTACGGTCAGGTGGGCAGATCCTATATTGTTTGTGTGACGTTGACGAGTTGAAATTTTGTGAAAACATAAATGTGCGCGTTATTATTATTTGAATGTATTTCCCGCTCACGACGCAATGGTGCTTCGGTCCTTTGGGAGGCGTGCGCGACGGTCGACTCGCCAGTGTGAGTGGAGAATGTCGATAGTTTTAGTTGGAGGTAAATCGTGAGGAAACTTGCACAGGTATGTACAGCATCTGCGAAGATGTTGACGAAAAGTGTCCAAGCAGCACTGGGCCACTTTGTTCCTTAGTCTATTCTCATCCACAAGAGCATATCTTTGCCTTATAGTATAGGACTAATAGGACGTTTAGGTATATAAGTTCATTTATAAGGATTTAAAAGTTTTTGGTAGGAAACAGTCAATCGCTCGGAGTTGACGCTTGAGGTGCAGTTATCTACTTCAAAACAAATTAAATTAAGAAATGCTACTGCTACCCAATATATATATAGGTAATCAATGATACTAATTATCAACGTCCTAGCGTTATTCCCGGTTGTACCTCTAAAGGAGCCCGGGGTCCGTTTTGATGAGAACTTATTGGGATTAGACCGGTTTCCTCACGATTGTTTCCTTCACCGAAAAGCTAACGGTAAATATTCCGTACCTAAGCTCCAAAAAACTCATTGGTACGTGTCGGGATTTGAACCCACGACCGCCGCTTGACAGCCGCATGCCTGAACCACTAGGCTACCGTAGCTTTTATAGGTAATGCTACCCAATAATAATAGGTACCTACGACGTTTCAATAATTAGACATTTAAATCCATTTGTAAATGATAAACTAAAAGTTAAATTTATTTGCAGATTCCTGACTACGGGGATTCATTCAAAACACTCTCGCTCAATTTTCGAATGGGTCATTCTACCGTTTGTAAAATTGTTGACGAAACTCGTCCAGCAATAGTTTATTGTTTAATGAAAGAGGTGATGCCACAGCCAAACGAAGAGACGTGGAGGAAAATTGCCGACGAATTTAAAAGGATGTGGCGTTTCTCAAATTGCATTGGAGCATAGTTAATGGGACAAAAAATGAAAAAGTAAGAAAGGGACTGCATTTATAATTTGTATATTGATTATTACACAATAACATACAAAAAGAAGCAAGATCCCATAAAAAACATGCCATGTAATAACCCTCCTCTCCTTCGGCAGTCGGGTAAAAAGAGTTGATTGAAATTCATTATTAGGTTCCTAGTATACATTTTCTGATAAAAGAACCCAGCCATTGCAAACAACGTCTCATGAACGATTTTTAATAATCAATGTGATTTTGCAAGATTAGTACTAATAAAAAAACTTTATGCCTTGTCCTGTTGTATTATTGTATTTTGTACAGACAGTTAGACAACCAGTAGCTACTTCTGCATATTCAGTTATACATATAAGTTTAAAGTCCTTACTAATATTATAAATGCGAAAGCTCTGTCAATATGTCTGTCTGTGAGTTACCGTTCCACGCTTAAATTGCTGGAACGATTAAGATGAAAGTTGGTATGGTGGTAGATTGAATCCTTGTGAAGGAAAAAGCTACTAAGCTCTTTCTTTTTATAAGAACAGAAATGGGGGACGAAAGTTTGTATGTAACTACGTTATAAACGAGTTTCAAACGGACGAAGTAAGACAGACTAATTAAATAATATCCAACCCTGACTGTTGTTTGCAAAAAAAAAACATAAATATCCTATACTATTAAACGAGCAATTTTGTATGTATGTATATATTTGCAATCACGTTCTCGGAAACGGCTCTACCGATTTGGAATAAGGGGTTTACGGGGGCGAGAAATCGATTTAACTAGCTAGGTCTGTCGGAGAAAATTAGTTTTCGTCATATTTTCACCCGAGCTGAGCTCGGTCGCCCATTAGAACAAACAGAGATTATGTTTCGTCTTAATAAGATGATTCGTAAGAAAATATCGTATAATGTGCAATAGCCCTTAAAAATATAATGTACAATGACCCTTATTAATAAACCTTTGCGCTAAACTATTTTTTTATGAGCTCTGCATCAAATAATGTAAACCGACTAAGTGCAAGGTTAGTTGGACTCCCATATTTCACATATTCATATATGACACCTTACAACCTTCGTATTTTTGTCGTATGTGTCGGCCGAGCACGAGCCGGGACCGGGCGGCTGAACAGCGGAGTGTTGTTGTAGGTCAACGGGCCGTGTGCGGGCCGGGCCGGGACCGAGCGTCGTCCGAGCCTCGGTTGTAGGTAGGCCGGCCGTCAAACGTTGGTGTTACATATGAGCGACCGACACCGGGCCGACACCGAGCCGCTTCCGAGCCTCGGCCGTGGCCCGGCCGGGCTTGGGCCGCGCAAAAACGCCGTCGTTTTTCTGAGAAAACGGCCCGGGCCGGACACGTCCCGTTCTAGCGTGAGTCATCCTTAAACTTAACAATATCTAATCTATTTCAGTACTGATTGTTCACTCAAAACGGATTAGCTTTTTGTGAAGATAGTTTCTAACATTATTTACGACCAAAACCTAGTCGGGTTCACTGCCATATTTGTTTATCGCAATCGTATTTGCTGACACAATTTTCGCTTTCGCTCGCTCGGCTCGCGCGCTATTAGATCGTAGTTCTACCTTACACTCCTCCCTTACCTTCGCTCGTCGTCGTACCTAATGGATGCTTTCATTTTAGTAGATTTACATTTACACTGCTATATTTAAATAAAAAAAGCAAACCTTGTTTCAGTAAAATTGTAGACTGAACTATAGGATATTGTCAAGGAATTTGCAACACCAAAAGCTCATCTCATACAATCAGCGTCATGGCTAAAATTCTGTTATAGACCGCAATAAGACTAGCATTTGTTGCTGGATTGCCAATAGGAGTTTAGCTGCAAAGTCTACGCGACTTCTGTACTATAACGGATTAGGGTTTTGTAAAGGTTTTGCATAAACAAAAGCTAATCGAGTTCAGGTCTCACTAGGCTTGGTAAAATCGCGCGCGGGACCCTTCGTGCGCTTGTCCGACTCGCAGTTGGCCGGTTTTTTTATGGTACCTCCCCTTAACGGTCATTGGGGATGTAATTTTTGTTTCTAGTCGAACCCATAGTGTGGGGTATCGTTGGATAACTTGTTCAAAGATATTATGGAGAAACCATTTTTCAACTAAGTGATTCGTTTGCGTGATATTGGGCTTTAGAGTCCTAATTTTTTTTCGAGTCAAGTATACGGCATCCTGCCGGCTAAATGGTTGCTCCTGGGAACTTAAAAAAAAATGGCAGTAGTACCAGTAGTACATATACTTAATGAATTTGAAAGGAATTAATACGCAAAGGCACCATTTAGTTCGCGCGAGGGTGAAGATAACAAAGACCCGACACGCACTCGGCAATATTCATGTATCTATACATAGCCTGGTTTATTTACCTGCTTTACTGCGAAGCAACTTGCTGGTTTTTAAATAAGATTGGTATAAAGCTAGTGTAAGTAAATCGACTTATATCCCGTTAAAATTGGCAGTTTCTGAATAGCGGCGGTGGAGTGACAAACACAGTTAGCTTAAGCCGCCCGTCCTTAATTAAACTCCTCAATACCGCTTTATGCCACTTTTTGCCTACATTTACGGGAAATCCACTTTACGGATTATGGATTTAGATATTTTTTCTTTGCTTTGATTATTTTCAAGCATTTTATGGAACAATTTGTCGGTTTCAGTAAATCTGTATATTTTATAAAAATCACGGAACACCTTTATATTACACCAGCTTTATCGTAGACATACATACATAAATTCACGCCTTCCCAAATTCCTTCCTTATTCCCAAAAGGGGTAGGCAGAGCACATGCGACGGATGTTCCAGTGCCACTTTTTGCATAAATGCGGGTATAAAAGATCGACAAAATATGATATCGCAGTGATAGGTTGCTAGCCCGTCGCCCACAACACACTTCAACCTCACTTAGCCGACTTTTACGACACCCTCGGGAAGAATGGGGTTGGTGAAATACCAACCCGACACCATACGGCAAAAGGTTCTCTATTGGATCGCATAAAATCATTTGGAATAATATAATAACGCATAATTTTTTATAGCCGAATTAGCGTTAAGCCTAATCATGTTATGGCATAAATTTTTAGGCATAAAATTAAAAAGAATAAACGAAAATAGCATAATCATATCATCATAAAGACTAACATCAGATAGCATAAATACAAAAACACATAATAATTACTTGGCATCATTACAAAACGCATAAAAATTGTGTCCTAAAAAATAAAATCATGCATTACACAATGCAATGAAAGCATAATGCACGGCCCAATAATGTACAGCCTGATAATCCATGTACATTGGGACGGTCATCTGTGCGGACTAATAATCTCCAGCGAGTCGACGCCACCCCGCTGCGCGGGGTGTCTATTTCTGGTCTGAGGAACACAAGTGAACCCTAACCTAACCGACCTAAGACAGAGTTCGCTTATGACAAGCCATTTTTATCCGCCCTGATAATGCACGACCCAATAATCCGCGTCCACGAAAAGTGTAAATGCATGCTAACAACGAAACTGTGTTTTATTTATTTAGAAAACAGAAATTATGCTTCAAAACAGATATGATAAATAATTATTAGCCCATACCTTATGCATAATGAGTATTAGTCGAATACAAATTAGTCCAAGTAAAATTATTCTAAAACCATAGTATGCCAAACAAAGTAGTAGGCCAAAGTATTATTATGCGACAGTATTATTATGCCAATAGAAATTATGCCAAATCAATTATGCAAAACTATATTAGTCTAAAAAAAATTATGCCAATGAAGGGGATCCCACGGCAAAATTAGGGCGCAGTCTTTCAAGAGTATACAGAGAGGGCGCTAGTCTTAGCGGGAATGTAATTGAAAAGTATACAACTTCCGTCACTGTCCTCGTAGTTCAGTTGGTCAGAGCATTCTATTCATATTCATAGTTCGAAGCCTGTCGGGGGCTACAGACGAAGATGGTTTACTTTTCCATTATATTCTGTCTCTCTGTATCATATCGTCTAGGTCATAGTATAACAAATTTATTTAGAATATGCAATTATATTGTAAGTGTATTCTAATCTATTTTCGATACAATTGTGTACATCATTGTCAATATAACAATTCCGTCGCCCATGCTCCGTTGCCGGACGGGTTTTTGGTTGGATGTTTAGATGTTTGGAGGTTTGTTACTCAATCACGCTTAAACGGCTCAACCGATTTGGATGAAATTTCGCAAAAGATAGTTTATAGCCTGAATTAAAATACGAGTATAGGATAGGTTTTTATCCCGGGTCCACGCAGACGAAGTCGCGGGCGGAAGCTAGTAGGCTATAGTTTATTCCACCGTTGTGCCTGCGTTCTTTGTAATCTGCGGGCGAACCCGTGCGGGCAGCTAGTAGATATATCAATGCAAAAATACGTCCAGGACTCAGAAAAAACCGGCCAAGTGCGAGTCTGACTCGCGCACCGACGGTTCCGTACAAACCTGTAGGTATATAAGCAATAACTTTAAAATGATTAAAAATATTTTTATTATTATATGATGTAACTAAAAATTTACGGTTTTCGCAATTTTTCCTTCATCTGTGCTATAAGACGTTGCTTCGTACCATATTTCAAGATTCTGAGTTCACGAGAACCCCCTACCCGGCTACCCTATAGGTTTTGATTCCCTTGCGAGTTTAGAAAATTTGCGGAAACTTTCAATTCAATTCAATTAAATTATTTATTTATATCGAATCATGACGATCCATATAGATTAGTAAGTAGTGTACTTTCATGCTCATCAAACTAACGGTACACCGGCAGTAAAAAGTAACATTATCCAAACGTTACATTATATTACTTAAGTCAAAAAATACATAGCACACCCTTGTTTAATATAAGCCTACATGATAGCGGAATAAATGATCACATTCAAGCCTCTATCCACGCGACTATTTATTGAATTGTTTTTGTTTTCTACGTCGTGCAGAATTATTATCGTAAATTTAGGATGAGTGTTACTTCGCGTAAATAGATGTTATTTTCTTGCGTCAGTAATAAATCACTGGACACATTTTACGATCTCTTTGTTTCTGCTTTCGGGTATTTAACTCGAATTCAAATTGAACCCCGGTCTTACATACCACCAAAGTTATAAACAAGTGTACAGCCCGCCTGATGGTTCGCTCACCATGCCCGCTGACCAGCACTGTATTGACACTGCTGACCATAGCCTAAAAACGTGTTAAGAATTCTATTAAATAATTTAGTCCCTGGGCGACCGAGCTCCGCTCGGGTTAAAATACGGAGAATGAGTCTCTGACAAAAAAATATTTTTTGGTACAAGCTTTTATTGTCAACTGTATTTTTCTGTATACCATCATCCACTACTCATTGAGACGATTCTATCGAGCCCAAACTCAACGGGGTTACGTCGGTTAAGTACTGAATTCCCATGGCCACCTTCTGTCTCCATCATCAGATCAGCTCGATAGTACCATAATATTGAATTGTCATCCAAACTATACTTATACCCAAAATTTCAGCTCAATCGGTCACCGGGAAGTTGGTCTAATTTAAATTGCAAGATTTGATTACATACATACATACTATCAGGGCAAGTTAAATAAAAGCTTGTAAAAAGTTTTTTTCTGGACATGAGACCTATATATAGCTAGATCGATTTCTCGCCCCCGTAAACACGTATATCCCAAATTTCATCAAAATCGTTATAGCCGTTTCCAAGAACGTGATTTATATACAAATATTGCTCGTTTAAAAGCATAGGATAGGATATCTAACTCGGGGGTGTCCATCTAATCGCATAATGACTCGTCATAATTTCGAAAGCCATACAACTTTACGCATAAAGTTGTTGCGCATATAATTCTTTTGTCATTTATAATTCTGCGCATAATACTTTCATTGTCATAACTGTACCTACTATGTCATATTTTGTTTTTAACCATAATGTTGATCAGTATACAAGTTTTAGTCATTATATTGAAGATCCTAATTATTTTTAGTCATAAGAATTGCTATGCATAACTTATGGGCTGTCATTATGATCGATTCGCAAAGAAAAACAAGTTTTTATATTAGTTGACTAGCATTTAATTAGGTAAGGGAGCTAGAAAAGGGGGGAGGGGGGATCGGGCGGCAAGGCCCCCTCAGTAAAAAAATAAACAATCGCAACAATTGTAATTTTGGTAGGTTAGGTTATGGTTATCTTGTGTTCCTTAGAGCGAAAATATATGCCGGGTGTTTGTTAAAAAAAAGAAAGTTGGATTAAGTTTAGGATACAGACAATTTTTTTTTTTAATGTACAGGTTTAAAAATGTTTGTCTTATACCTATGACTTGAAAACGTTATGCGCAAACATATTATGGCGATTGATTTTTATGCTTAAAGCTTTTATGCACAATAAATTGATGACATTTGCTATTTATACTCTTAAATAATATGGCTAAAATATGTATGCGAACAAATAGGTAGCGCCAAAGTTCATATAAAATTGCTACTTCGATTATTGGATTTCCGAAAAAAAAACTCATACAATTTTATCTCATAATGATCATTATTCATAATTTTTTTTGCTAATAACTATCGTAACTCTGAAATGTTTTTATTCATAGTGTTATACATCATAAGTATCTCTGTTACTACTATCTATGTTTATATACTTTTATATCATAATGGTTTTTATAATATATTTATTTCTATACATACAAGTAGTTATTCCTAAATTTTGTATGAATAAACTTTTCTCTGCGATCAAGATAACCCAAGCCAAGACAAGGTAGTGGTGTATAAGTTCAAGTAGGCAGTAGGGAACAGGGACTTAGTGGCAAAACCGACTCGGATCGCGGATACGTTAGAAGACGGAAGCGGGAACTTAGCCCCCGCTTTCGTCTTCGAGGTTATTTTTTTTTATAAAAGAGCGGGAAAACTTGTTTGTCAAATAAAAAATTACTAGTTCTATTCTTAGTTATGATTTATGATATTAGGACTAACAAAATTATGATAATATAGCTGTTATGAAAAACCAAATTATGAGTTCAAGTCTAAGTAATGACATTATGAAGAAACATTTTATGAAAACTGTTCGTTATGAGTTCCGATGATAGTTACAGAAATTTAGGAACATAAAAGGTAAAGTAAAAAATTATGAAGAGTGATGATTATGATTACAAAGCGGTATTACTAGAAAAAATCGACACATCAAGTTTATATGAGCCAATATGGACCCCCACGGACTGGTCACTGTAGCACTCTCACGATGGATGCCACAGTGACCAGTCCGTGGATGCCGGATGGCATGATGATTAGGATGCCGATGTCCAGCAGTGGACATCTTTCGGCCCATATGATGATGAATGTATGTAACGAGAACACGAGTTTTATGGCCTGGGCCATTCTGGAATAGAGAGTTTCATTCAACTATAAAAGTGTCCCATAGAGAGTCTCCGAGTTAGGGGTCCGGGTCCATATTGGCTCATATAAACATGATCTGTCGATTTTTTCCGTGGCCATACATAAACATTGCTTAATAGTGTTGTGTGATAGATGGCATTGGGCCGCCTGAACCAACTACGCTTTTCTATTTGCAACGCAAGAGGAACATGTATCGAGAAATTGCAACAGTTAGTGGTACAAAAAAGTTGGCAAAGCTTTCTACGTTCAGGAACTAATTATTTCACAGTGTTTATACTTTATTTTTAACGTTTCCCGGCAGTTTGCCAAGCTCTTCCTAAGTCCGTATTGGTCTCCTAGAATTAACTACTTAATTCGATGTGCTTTGTTCTGTTCAATTGACTTCTCGATTACAGTTTGACTCTATTTTTTAACTGTGTAACATCGATGCCTAATTACTATCTATCTTATAATGACCTAGATATAGAGAATACTTTTGGATACGACCACGCACAAATTAATCACGACACCAATGAGCGTGCAACGCGACGGTTCTTCAAAACAAAATGTCTGACATAAGTGATATAGCTCGTTTGTTATTAGTCCAGAGATCGGAAAAATTTGCGACATTGTTTGCAATTATGTGGACATGACTCCAATATCAATCAAAATGTTATTCAGTTAATTATTTTTTTACTTGACATATGATTTGATTCCTAGTCAATAAAATACAAAAGTTTGTTAAAGTATAGGTTTATTAAAAAAAAAATCAGTATTTTTTCCAAATTTTTTTCTATTGTAAGTAATCGTGTCAGTTTAAAATCGTTATTTATTTATTATGTATAAATATTTACGGAAACGATACCCATTATAAATACGAACCTTTTGCTAATAATTATTTATGTAATTCATCGTCGTCGTAACGTCATTTTTTTTTAAGTTACTATAGTATATATACGTGCTTATAAGCACTTTATAAATAAACTATTATCTCCAATAATTCAAATTATCTTTCAATGAATAATTAATTAACATTTTGATTAATTTTGGAGTCATGTCCACATAATTGCAAACAATGTCGCAAATTTTTCCGATCTCTGGTTATTACCGAGAAATCTCTGTACCGTATTCAATTTCTTCTGATGGGTTCACTGTAATATGTAGGAGGAGCCGAGGGGGCACCAAATCCATACTATCCATATCCATACTAATATAATAAATGCGAAAGTCTGTCTGTCTGTCTGTCTGTCTGTTACCTCTTCACGCTTAAACCGCTGAACCGATTTGGATGAAATTTGGTATAGAGATAGTGAGTCCTGAGGAAGGATAGTTTTTATCCCGGAAATCATCCCCCAAGGGGATGAAGTCGGGGGTGAAGGTTTGTATGGAGTTACGATATAAACGAGTTCCACGCGGACGGAGTCGCGGGCAGAAGCTCATAAATGTGCCAAAACCATCATAGTAACGTTATGAAAGCCACGAACTGTTAAATAGCGATATATTTAATTAAACCAGGTTCCAAAAGCTTAGCAATACAGTTCAACGAGAATAATCGAACCATGTCTAATGAATTTATTGCGGTGCTTATTTCAGCAATGGCGATGCCTTGTTGAATAAACGTTTTGAATTAGGCCCGAAATTTCGAAGCGTCTATCCGAACTTAAATGATACGAACAATTAGAGTAATCCGGGGCATCTGTCCGTAACTCCCACGGGATTTTAAGTCACAGCTACGTTAATGTCGAGACACGAGACAATCTTCGCGTCAATTTTGCGTAAAACTTTGCTTACCTATATTTTTAAATAATTTCATTCCATGTAGCTTATCGCTTATAAATAAACGCGTCGTCGCACTCACACACATGTGTACCTACATGCGCTAACGCAAGAGGAAGTGAATGAATCTTTCAAGATTTTTTAAACCTGGGGGTTACTTTATAGGAGGAGCCCAAGAAAACGATTGAAATAAAGAAGGAGTAGCCTGGGCGAAATCTAGGGTAAACCTCCTGGGCGAAATCTAGGGGAAACCTCCTGGGCAAAATCTAGGGGAAACCTCCGGCACGACCAGCGGTCTCCTCTGGATGAGGCAAGATACGTATGACAAACGTGTGAGTAAATATATTACCTTCAACGCATTGAAATTTAATTGGAACGCTTAACGTATTGTATTTGGACACAAACTGGTTGCCAACTTTCCAGGTTCGATTTTTTGTTTGTGAATTTTTGATGTTTTTAGATACATCGTCGCCTTGTGCCATGTACAGTGAAGTGTAAAAATATGGGTGCATACAACTTACTCATAAATATGTCACATCGCTCCTATGTCAACGGATTAAGGTACATATTTAAGAGAGGATTAAATCGATACTTATTTTTGCACTTGACTGTACCCTGTATACCCATAGAAAATGCTTAACTTAATTTATGACAAAGCCGATGTCCACAGATGTTCAACATTATTTCCCTCAAATTAGAAAGTCTCGCCAAACAAAGGCCGGAATAAAATCGACTTTGACATTATCGAAATTTTCCCTCGTTTTAAACAACGCGGAGCAATTTCAGGCACACACGGGAACTTTTAAGGGCTTAAACCAATTTGGAATGAGGGGGGTTCATCCGGTTTCTAATTTGGATTCAATCACGTCGCAGTAGGTGCTTGCTTCGGCTGCGAGTGGAGACACACGGGCGGAGATTACGTTTAGGACCGTCGATTACATTAAAACACAATCATTTACTTGAAAAACAAAGTTTTAACCGACTTCAAATCAGTACCCAAATCGCTTCAAATGTGCCTATGAAAGGACGATGCCCATTTCTGCCCCACCTGTTATTAAAATATACAGAGACATCATTAAGTAGGCATTCGTAATTAATTCGACTTTGATTTTTGGGATAATTGTAGGATTAATTAAAGCTTGCGTTTATTATTCACTGATAAAACGTGATTAATGCATTTCCGATTTACAAATAATGGTGACATATTTAAACATATTGCTCCTAGCGGTGAGTAGCAGGCAACTGTATCTGTCAGTTATGCTATGTAATGCTGTCTCCAAATATTCGCCTTGACTGTTTTTAACACGACCAGAAACAATTAACAAGTAGGCATGCTTAATTATTTTGACATAGATTTTTGGGATAACTGTAAGATTCATTAAACCATGCGTTTATTATTCACTGATAAAACGTAATTAATGCGTTTCCGGTTTACAATGATGGTGACATATTTAAACATAGTGCCCCTAGCGGTGAGTAGCAGGCAACTTTATATGTCAGTTATGCCATGTAATGAAATGAATGAAAAATCGAAACTGAATCGTGGACGACCAGGCCAAGGTCCACTCAGGGCTACATAGCCTCAGATCATGATGATGATGATCCAATCACCTTTCTTGTATAGAAAATACTTCTATAAAAGTATTCCAAGAAATTAATTGGTTAATGTCATTAGACACGCCTTCGGAAAAAAATTAGCACAGTCTGTTTAGCATATGCGCCTAGCTAAGTAATTACAAGGCGTAATTTTTCAATCAAAAAATATAGGAAGCCACCTGGTTTAAATCAAAAATAAGAAATATATACTAAATCTACGTCCAAAGGACTTTTAAATAATATATACGTTAACTTTGCACTTGGCAATTTTTGGTGGGGCACGCGTCCATACTACACTCGCGGTCAAAGAAACCGGGTCAGTACGAAAATCTGTAATATCTCCTAAAATAATAAAGCTAGGGACATGAATTAAACTGCATATTGTAGATAATTTTATACTGAATTAAATAACATCAAATGGTGGAATCGTAATTCTTTTGTTTAATAAAATTACATAGGAAACAAAAAATCAACCAATTTTACGTACAAAAATAAGCAGTAGGTACTTCACATACAACACAAAAAATAAAAATTAATACTTCGTATTGCCTCCTCGGGCTCTTCTTACAGCTTCTAGACGATTCGGCATGCTGTTTATTAAGTTCTTTATGCGTTCTTGCGGGATATTGTCCCATTCTTCCACTAACGCCTGTTTCAGGTCTCTAAGTGTAGCTGGGGCGGGGTTTCGAGCTCTTACACGCCTCCCAAGCTCGTCCCATACATGCTCAATCGGATTTAAGTCCGGACTCCTCGAGGGCCAGTTCATACAGTTGATACCAACCTCCAAAAAATAATCTCTGACAATTTGAGCTGTGTGTGGCCTGGCGTTGTCATGCATAAACATAGAATTTCCACCCATATTAATTAAGTATGGGCCGACATGCTCATTAAGAATCTCTTCTACATATCTTGCACTCGTTAATGATCCATTTTCTATTAAAACTAACTCCGAGCGACTCTCTGAAGAGATTCCAGCCCAAACCATGACTGACCCACCGCCGAACGCCACTTTTTCCTCAAAACATGCTGGAATAAAACGTTCACCAGGCCGTCTGTAAACTCTTTGCCGCCCGTCATTTGCATAGAGCATAAATCTGGATTCATCGGAAAACAAAATTCTTGCCCAATCTTCGTCACCCCAGTATCTGTGATCGCGGGCATAAAGTCGTCTTGCTGTTCGATGTATTCTTTCAAGTTTTGGGCCATTGGCCGGCCTATGTGGGGTCAAATTTGCTTCTTTGAGCCGCCGCCTGACAGTCCGCTCGCTGATGCGGTCCCTTCGGGTCTCTAAAAGCTGATTTTTCACTTCAACTGCTGTGAGGTGCCGATTTCGGAGCATGGTTGTAACAATAAATCTATCTTCTCTAGCTGTAGTACATCTTGTTTTGCCAGTTCCTGGTCTTCTAAGGTTCTGCCCAGTTTGTAGGTAACGTTGGAGGACTCGCTGCACTGTAGAAAGTGACACACCTGTTCTTCTCGCTGTATACCTCTGACTTCTTCCTTCTTCTAACATAGTGATGATACGAGTACATTCATCTCGTGTTAGCGGCATGATAGACATTCAAGAATGACCACAAAATAAAACAATGACAGCCTTTTATCATAGTTCTTTGACAGATTGAAAACAATTGCTTAAAAACAAGCAAAAGTAAAACGAACGCAATTTCAAATAAGTACCTAATTGGTTTTTTTTTTCAATTAAACCTTTTTCCAGTTACTACGTAGAACCACAGATTAAAGAATACAAGTACAGATACCCAATCTCAAAGAGCAAAAGCGTACCGTCCTAATGTAGGCAATTCTGTATACAATTTTAGTCCCGTAGCTACACCAGTAGATGCAGTATCCGAGCTACCACGGCTATGACGCTGTCAGCCTTTAGTAATACATTGAGATATCACCAGATGGCGTTGACTTCCCGGGCAACAAATAGAGTATTTTTGATTTTTTCGATATAAAAGTAGTATTTTAGAGACAATATTACACATCACACAAAAATATACATAACCAAATGCTTAGAGCCTGTGGTTCCATAGAACTTTCGCGACCCGTGATGGCGCCATCTAGTGACAGTACCCAATAATACGTAGCAAGCTTGAAAGCTCACTCGTATGGTACGAGTAACATGGATGTAGTATCAATTTTATTGCATTTACTAAACTTATAAAATATACCTTTATTGTATGTGCGGAAGTATGTTTGTGATATAATTAAGGTACGTTGAATTTATTAAGGTGTAAAAATCATTCTATCTTTACGATTACTGGTTCAAATGTTTCGCTCGGTACCTGTGTCGCCATCTATGAGTTCTTTTTAGTATCAATTATACGTTGTTCTAGTTGGGAGGCCATGGTAGAACATTGAAGGTTGGATTTAGAAGGATATTAAATTCTCTATAAAACAGAGTTAGTTTCATGCAGATACGACCAACGATTTACAAAATATTGAGGTTTTCGTCACTGACCCGGTTTCTTTGACCGCGAGTGTAATTTGGTCATCGTCCTTTTAAGAGTTCCCTCGATTTCACCAGGATCCTATGTGGATCCCAGATCCTGATCTGATGGTGATGACCACGGGACCACCTGGGAAGGATACCCTTTCTAACAAAAAATAGAATTTGTGACCCACGAAAGTTTAAATTCAAGAATTAATTCGCCATACAATGCCTAATTTATTTGTTTAATCGTGTGGCAATACATAATTTATAGGGAAATCTGGGCAGAGCTTTGATGTTGTTATGCCAGGCAGATTATGTGCTTAGTGGTTTGATCTTCCTTTTAAGACAATACAGCGTCCATTCCCAATTCGCTTGTCTGCCTAACTGTCAATGTCTGTCAGCGTTAATTCTGAGTAATGATTTCCTTGAAAGCGACGATTGGCGCCATAGAAACTGTGTCTCTAACGTGAATTCTTTGGCGTCTCTTCTAACCTTCTGTTGGTGTTCCGGGTACGGTCAATTAATTTTACACCTAATATGCTGCGGTCCATGGCTTACTGGCAATCCCCGAGTTTGGACTTCTAAGATAGCGTCAAAAATCAAGTCTGTGTACTGTAGGTGAGAATCGGTAGGACGCACATGATTGTATTAATGGAATTCTAGGATTGATTGGGCATTACCAGGACCATTGACTTATTCGAGTATGACTACGCTTAGACTTCTTGACGTCTTCCATCAGGCCGCCTTCTTGCAACGTCAATACAAGTGCCTGCCAGAGACAATACAAAGGTACTCTCCCAGCCAGCAAGTCCGTGATGGCACAGGAGGAAACTGCGGTGCGGGAGCGGGAGAACGAGCTTCATATCCGCAGACGGAGAGCGGAGCCATCCAATAAACCCACGGGATTGTAGCGCCATGCTTGTGCAAATGAACCAGTCACGAAGGTTAAAGTAGAATTCATCAAGCAAATCTTTGGCAGCGACATGGTTAGACCATGGCTGGGGGTTTAGTGGGTAGTCTGGGCCTTCTGAACGGTGCGTCCATACATTCCCCCAACGTATAAAAAAAAGTTGATGTCTACTCGCTATTAGTACATACATATATAACTCTATATCCAGAAAATGCATTAGGCTAAAAGATCATTAATCAGCGTGTATCGGCATTGTATGTCCCGTATGCCCTCTATAAATGAGAGCATCGTCAAAAAGAGCAAGCCGCCTGCAAACTTGCGGAACGATTTCTCAGCGCCGCCGGAATTCTATCACATTTACGCGGGTGACGAACGCAATAACATAATACCTCACATAAGACGTTTACCTAGACTTATGTTAATTGCTTTTTAGTGTTATATTATAAGAAGTACCTATAACTAAGTGCGCTTTTCGGTGAAGGAAAACATCGTCAGGAAACTAGTCTAATTCCAATTCGATCTAGGTTTTCCTGTGGTGTGGTCAGATGGCAGTCGCATTCGTATGCCTAATCTTGGGATTAGGTGCCAAAGGATCCCGGGCTCCATTAGGGTACAACGAACGATGACTATAAGGACTGTAACAAGTAGTGTGAAGTCTTGGTGTGAAAGGAAACAAGACACTCAAGCAAGACCGGTCGGCAAACCCTGAAGCCCCTCGAAGCGGAACGTGCGGCGCGGCGCGGCGGGGTGGTTTCAGATGAACGCCGCATGTCCCGCTGGCTGGCAGCGGGCTCATAGGCACTGACCGTGGACGCCCTCCATCTAGGAAACCAAGGATCTAAAGACAAGCCAAGTAAAGTTATTATAAGAAGTTTGCTTTTTGTACATCTCGCCTAACTTTCAAGGTGTTAAAAAATTCTCAATAGTCACAGAAAATATTGTGAAAAAATGGAGAATCTCCTCGTTGTGGATGGAGTCGGTTTATCACTTTGAGAATCGACCCACAATCTTCGTAAGCACGCAACTGACGCAACACACGCTTTGAGCAAAAGGTTTAAAGTCTATTGAATAGCTAATGCTGAATGTTTAGGTAATTCCCTCACACGAAATGCCTCTAACAAGCATTCACAATTCTGAATATAACCTACTCCACCCACACATAGGCAATCACGGTATAAAGCGCTTAATCCTTTGCAAGGCGCATAACGTTGTAAAATCATAAGGAAATAGTAGCACATACATCTTTTTGGTCACGGGAAGAGTTTGCAAAACGTTCACACAGTAATTTAGGTACACGGCAGTATCACATGCCAAGTTCGCAAAACGACAAGCCATGTGGTATTTTATATAAACTTCTACTAACTAATTTTTGGTACAGAATGCCTTGAAAGATTAACTCCGTCGTTTGTACTTATTTGTTTAAGCAATTACGTTTAACTAAACAATACTATTTTTTCCATGAAATAAATATTAGCATCAAGTTTGAAAATTGTGGGGGACAGAGACGAGTGGAAATCCAGGGGGGAGGCCTACGCCCAGCAGTGGGACACACCAACAAGCTAACAAAAAAAAAAAGATATCGACATAAATAGGGGCTAAGTTTTGTGTACTTTGTTAAGAAGAAATTAGTGCCATATGTTCTATTTTTGCCACCATCATTTATAACAGCTTTACTTAAAAGCTATGAATGGGTTGTTATTTTCAGTTTTTATTCAACACCCCTGTCCACGCAGTATTACTCATTTAGATATATATATTTTCTAATCTGTGCTTTTACCTGTCAAATCGTAATCATAGTTGTCAACCCTGCAATCCTCAGTAGAAGAAATAAACGTCACAAAAAAGCACCTTGTTTTGTTTTAATAATTTCGGAACCAATCCAATATGGCTGAACATTTGGTCACATCGAGCCGGATATAAAATCCAGAAATAATCCATTATACATACACGAACTTGCATCTACGTGGATTTGTGTTGGGACAAAACAAAAGTGCATAAATTATCCAAATATCCACCATGAACCTAATAGGTTATGTTAAACTGCAAAACGACATGCACGAAAAGATAATGAAAGCGTCGGTGAACTTCAAAAAAACACCGAAGGCTCGGATTACTGTTACGTACTTGGAAGCGAGGTTGGAACTCTTAGATCGCTATTGGAGTGCATTTGAAACCAATCACCAACACATTCTGATTTTATCCGAAGACGAAAATGATAAGTATTTCAAGGACGATTTATACGACACCGTGGAGGAAAAATACATCGTGTACAAATCAGAATTAAAAGAAGCATTGTGTGAGATCCACCCTCAAAATCAACCAGCAGCAACTAACACGCATAACCACAGTAATTACAACAATCACAGTGAATCCAGTGCTGTCAAACTTCCAAAGATTATTTTGCCTATCTTTACAGGCCGTTACTTGGAATGGCCCACATTCCACGACTTGTTCGAATCCTTAATTCACAACAATCCATCTTTGGCTGATGTACAAAAGCTTCACTACCTAAAGAGTCATCTGTCCGGAGAGGCAGAGCAATTACTGAGGCACATTCCTATCACCGAAGCGAACTATGAACAGTGTTGGACACAGCTAAAGAAGAGGTATGATAACAAACGCTATATCGCGTCTTGTATCCTCAACAGATTAGTGGGCCAAAAAGCCTTGTCAACAGAATCATCCAACGGTATTAAGCAGATTTTGGATACAACTAGTGATTGTTTGAATGCTCTTACCAACATGGGTGTAGACATCTCAACGTGGGACATTCTTGTTATCCACTTGGTCACCCAGAAGCTCGACCAAGAATCCAGAAAACAATGGGAACAGAAAATAAGTGATTATGCTGATATACTACCAAGTTACAAAGAATTATCTACATTCTTAGAGTCCAGATTCCGGGCTTTAGAATTTTTGGAGCCGCAGCCAAAAAGAGAAATATGCAAGGATGTAAAAGAAAGTCGCTCAACAAAGGTATTCAGTGTCATGAATGCATCAGTATCCTGCCCATTCTGTTCTGAATCCCACCTGATGTATCAATGCAAGCGGTTTGCTCAAGAAAGTATCCAGAGTCGTCGGGACTTCACCAAGGAAAAGCGGTTATGTTTCAACTGCTTCGGAGCAAATCACTCAGCGACTCAGTGCAAACGACACACTTCATGCAGACGTTGCGGCCGACGTCATCACTCCCTGCTGCATCAAGACAATGTTTATCCACCTACAGTGCAGCCTGGCCTAGCTGTGGCAGGCGAGCGGCGAGCGGTCACCCACAGCGACTCGGAGCAGGGAGAAGCGAAGACTAGTAATATTGCTACTCATTTCTCCAAAGGATCAGTAATGTCAATGAATGAGGTAATGTTAGCCACTGCCTTAGTTAAAGTAGAAAATAAGACAAACTGTTATAAATTTAAGGCATTATTGGACCAGGGGTCACAGGCCTCTTTCATAACAGAGCATGCAGTACAACTGCTGCAGCTTCACAAATTGCCAGTTAATGGTAGTGTTTCTGGGTTGGGAGGAGACAAATCCTTGTCGATAAAATACATAGTCAAATTCCGAATACAGTCCATTTGCAGCTCTTTTAGTGTTGTTATCCAGGCATATGTATTGAGTCGACTCACCTCCACTCTTCCTTCTCAGAAAATTGAGATACAGGGTTGGCCAGAATTGACAGAGTTGGTTTTAGCTGATCCAGGTTATGGCACTCCAAGCAATGTGGACATGTTGCTGGGAGCTGAAGTCTACGGGCAGATCCTGACAGATGGTATTGTCAGACATCCACTGGGCACCTTGACGGCTCAGAATACCTTGCTGGGCTGGATCTTGTCGGGAAAAGTACAAGTAAGTAATCACTCTGATAATATTATTACTACCCACATTCTGGACAACTCCATGAATGACATGCTACGCAAATTTTGGGAAATTGAGACCGACCAGCCTCGTACATTCCTGTCTAAGGATGACCAGGCTTGTGAGACTTACTATGCATCCACTACAACTAGGGACAACACAGGTCGTTATGTTGTGGGTCTCCCATTCCGTGACGACGATCCGTCTTGTCAATATGGTGAATCACGGAATGTGGCTTTACGAAGATTCCATTTGTTGGAAAAAAGGCTTGAAAGAAATCCACTCCTGAAGCAGGAATACTCTAAGGTAATGAACGAATATGTATCCATGAATCATATGGAACTTATCCATGATCAGCAGGAGGTGAATAAACCCGGCTGCGTCTATATGCCACATTTTCCAGTGGTCCGCGAGGACAAAACTACTACCAAGTGCAGAGTTGTATTTGATGCAGCTTGCCCGGGTATTAATGGCAAATCCCTCAATGACGATCTCTTAATAGGTCCCAGACTACAACCAGAACTACGCCACATCATCCTGAAATGGCGTGTTCATCCAGTTTGCTTCGTAGCAGACATAATTAAAATGTATAGGCAGGTTAAGGTCATCCATGAACACACGGATTTCCAACGCTTGCTGTGGAGGGAAAATTCAAATGAAGATATAAAGGACTTCAGAATGTTGCGAGTAAGTTTCGGAGTCTCGTCAGCTCCCTACCTTGCAGTCAAGAGTTTGCAGCAAGTTGCCATAGATGAAGGGAAAGATTATCCACTGGCTGCAGATAGGGTGCTGTCAGACTTCTATATGGATGACTTTATGAGTGGTTGTGAGAACGAGAATGAAGCCTTGCAGATCCATTCCCAAACAGTCGGCTTACTAGGCAAAGCGGGATTCGAGTTACAGAAATGGTCTAGCAATAGTCAGAAGTTAATGGAAACCATTTATCCAAATCCCGTCGCCGGCACTGAAAAGGTCATTAAGATGGATGACATTATTCGAATTTTAGGCCTATCATGGAATTACCAAAGTGACTCATTTCACTATAGAGTGAACTTACCTCCACAGAGAACGCCCATTACTAAGCGAATAATCCTATCCGATATCTCTCGTCTCTTTGATCCACTCGGATGGATTGCGCCTGTCATCATCCGAGCTAAGATATTCATGCAAAAACTTTGGCTTTCAGGTGTCACCTGGGATCAAGACATTTCATCCAGTCATCCTGGTATGCTAGAGGAGTGGAACCAGTTTCGAGAGGAGTTACCAGCACTGAACGAGTTTGTTGTGTCCAGGTGGATTGGTGTAAGGCAAGATACTACAGACGCCTCGATACACGGGTTTTCAGACGCATCCAACGACGCCTTCGCAGCCGTCGTATACCTACGCGTTGTAGACAGTGCAGGTAACATTTCAGTCACTTTACTAGCAGCCCGGACGAGGGTTTCACCTGTTAAACAGCTATCCACCCCTCGTTTGGAACTTTCTGGAGCGGAGCTTTTGGCTAAATTGATGGCGGAAGTAGCCACAGTCTTATCAATCCCAATGTCCCGTTGTCGTGCATGGACGGATTCCACAATAGTCCTGGCGTGGCTTCAAGGTCAGCCAAACCGATGGACAACATTTGTAGCTAACCGTGTAGCTGAAATACTGTCCATACTCAACAACGACCAATGGGCTCATGTGGAATCAAGTAACAATCCAGCCGACTCTGCTTCACGTGGCCTAAGTCCCCGCGATTTTATCCAACTCCAACTGTGGGTCCACGGTCCAGCATGGCTACATGAGCCAGGGTACACACATCCAACTGTAGAGCAGCGGTCCACTGAGGTCGAAGCTAAGCCCATTAAGGTACATTTGTCCACGGTTTTATCCACCCCTGAACAATCAGCGGAGTTCAATGTCTGGATTAAATATTCATCGTTGTCAAGGACGATTAGGGTTGCAGCATATTGTCTTAGATTTGTTAGGAAAGTCCGACACGAAGCCCTTCCGTCATATCTGACTGCTAAGGAATTAGATATCGCTTTAAAGCTAGGAATCAAAGCCAGTCAGGCGTCGGCCTTTCCCCGAGAGCTGAGTCAACTTACACAATCCAAGCCAATACCGCGAAAAAGCAGTATATTGTCTTTATGTCCCTTCTTGGACGACGAGGGTATCATGAGAACTCGAGGGCGGATCGAACAAAGCGATCTTGCTTATAACGTTAAGCATCCCATTATAATGCCGCGTGATCATCACCTTTCAAGGTTAATAATTAGTAATGCTCATGCCAAGACACTACATGGTGGTCCCCAACTAACCCTCAATTATGTGAGGGCTAAGTTTTTAATTGTGAATGCAAAAGGCTTAATAAGGCAAATTCTATCCAAATGTGTTAAATGTATCACGTATAAATCCAGCAAAAATCACCCTTTTATGGCAGATTTGCCTAGTTCTAGAGTCACAGTCGCTCGCGCGTTTAGTCGCAGTGGGGTCGATTATGCGGGACCAATTAGTGTAAGAATGTCAAAGGGTAGAGGGTGCAAAAGCTACAAGGGCTATATCGCATTATTTGTTTGTATGGTGACACGCAGTATCCACCTTGAAGCTGTAAGTTCCCTTACAACTGAAGGATTCTTAGCTGCCTTCCGGCGATTTGTAGCGCGACGTGGACCGTGTAGAGAGATTTGGAGTGACAACGGAAGCAATTTCGTTGCTGCTGCTAAGGAACTGCGTGTTCTCTTCCAGCAAGGAGAGTCTTGTGTGATTAAGGAGGTCGCGGAAGCCTTAGCAAATGAAGGTACCGAGTGGCACTTCATTCCACCCCGGGCGCCCAATTTCGGAGGCTTGTGGGAACGAGGCGTTGCATCCACAAAGTATCATTTGAAACGTGTCTTAGATGGCACCACCCTCACCTTCGAAGAGCTGTCTACAGTCTTAGTACAAGTCGAGGCTTGTCTTAATTCGCGACCCATGTATCAGTTGCCGTCAAACCAAGTCGATTCTAACCCGCTTACTCCGGGCCACTTTCTTGTTGGAGAAGCTCTGGTAACAGCTCCAGATCGAAGCTATGCGGATTGTGTAATCAGCCCATTACACAGGTGGCAGCTGACTCAAAAGCTTATGCAACAGTTCTGGCGTAAGTGGTCACAAGAATACCTGACGACTCTCTATCAGAGGTACAAATGGACTAAATCCACTACGGAACCAAAGGTAGGTGACGTTGTTCTTGTCAAGGAAGATGATCTCCCACCCTCGAAATGGCTATTTGGTTTAATAGAGGAAAAACACCCTGGTTCCGATAATGTCACAAGAGTAGTGACATTAAGATGTAAAAATGCCAAATTTGTCAGACCTGTGTCCAAGTTGATTATATTGCCTGTTGCCGATTAGTGTTAAGAATATTTCAAATGTTACCGAATTGTATTGTTAGTTATCTAAGTGGCTCAGCAGTAGTATGTCTAAAGTAACTATGTGATTGCCAAAACTACAAAAAAAAAAAAAAAACTGTTAACAAGGTTTAGCCTTGGTGGGAACTTTATTGTACTGGTAGAGTTTATTCATTCAAACTTGGATGGTATATACAATAGTGGGTAACATACAAGTTTTATTTTAATTTCATAGATGTTTAATGTGAGTTTAATCCTCAGACCATTGTTTGCCTTTGATGTAACTTAAATTAATGGTAAAGTTGGATCTCAATTATAGAGCTTATTGTAACTTAGTGTATTGAGCTGGCTTGAAGATCTTTTTCCAGGTTTATAAATCCTATGTTATGTTATAACTATACTCTTTTGTAAAAATTGTATTTTATTAAGGTTGTAGCGCTGCCTTAGCCCAATCCCAAATCATCCGTTCTTTGCCCAATCTTATGTTATCCTACACTGCCATGGTGGGCGGTAGGAAGACCATGCTGCTCTTGGTGGGCGGAATGTCCACGCAGTATTACTCATTTAGATATATATATTTTCTAATCTGTGCTTTTACCTGTCAAATCGTAATCATAGCTGTCAACCCTGCAATCCTCAGTAGAAGAAATAAACGTCACAAAAAAGCACCTTGTTTTGTTTTAATAATTTCGGAACCAATCCAATATGGCTGAACAACCCCTATTAGTTACCTACATATTACCTAAACTTTTTGCAGTACCTGCGGTAACCAGCCCATTACATCTGCTGAATTATATTATGTACGTTCCAGAAAGATGATCCAATTACCTAAAATCCATATTTATTTAACCATGCACAAAAACACGGTAATATGAACTTTTTTTAGTTTGTATACCTAACTACGTCTATGATTTGAGAAATATCCCATAATTTGTAATTAGTTTTGTCTCAGTTTTACAATACAATACAATACAATACAATACAAATACTCTTTATTGCACACCTCACACAAACAAAGCAGTTAAAAAGAGAAACAATACAATAACATGTAGGTAGAGGTAGACAACAGGCGGTCTTATCGCTGAAGAGCGATCTCTTCCAGACAACCTTTGGGTATCGGAGAAAGAGATAAAACTAAAAACAAATAAACAGTTTTAGTGTTCCGTTCCAAAATTCCTACGAACACATGCATCCATCGGTGTCTGTCATCACTTTATTTAGCGACACTGACAACCCTAGCCCTGTTCATAGGTCCTTTGTGCCAAACTTGCCCAATTTTTTCACATTCATGTTTTTAGTAGGATTCCATTTGCTGCAAAAGCTAGCACTAAATTCGGAGCTGTACACTTTGGAACGTTGTACGCAAGGCTTTGCGGCAATTAAAGGAAGTTTTCGTGCTTTATATTTCGAAGGACGTCTGTTTTTAAGTGGTATTGAAAGGTTTGGGACTTTGAACAAAAATGTGTGTTCACAAACGAAACCACCAGGTACCAGTTAGAGAGTGTATACTTCCTCACTTCACGGAATAAAATCTGTATACCGAATTTTCTAATTTACCGAAAACTTTCTAATTTCCTGACTAGTAATCATCATCACTATTTCAATAACGATAGATAGATAGAAGAATTTATTTCACAATTACAATTAGTATGTAATTTTACGTGAAGTCGTGATTACGATCGTCAAATACATTCAAGGTTAGCTGGAAGAGCTCCCTTGTAGGGATAAGTTCGCCTTTGTACTTTGATCTATTGTGTTACAAGTATATTCTTTAACCTGTTATTGTATACAATAAAGTGCTTACATACATACTTATATGTTAATTAAAATAGAGAGGGATATATATATATATATATATATATTTGATTTATATGATATATATATGCGATTTATTTTTTACATTTGTATGGATCAGGTCGCCCCAGTCGGCCAACACTCCATACAAATGTAAAAAATAAATCTTGTCAAAAAATTTATTTTTTATTTTTTTCGCATTCTATGCTCGATTCTGAACAAACTGTTTTCAGGTTTTGCGTTATTTTATTAACACGTTGTATATATATATCATATAAATCAAATACATACAAGGTTAGCTGGAAGAGCTCCCTTGTAGGGATAAGTTCGCCTTTGTACTTTGATCTATTTTGTTACAAGTATATTCTTTAACCTGTTATTGTGTACAATAAAGTGCTTACATACATACTTATATGTTCATAAAAATAGAGAGTGATTTATTTATATGTGTTAATAAAATTATATGAATAGGTAAATAAGATACTTAATTAAGTAGGTACTAAAACTTAACCGACGACCGCTTTAGCCTAGTTGGTAGTGACCCTGCCTACGAAGCAAGAGGTCCTAGGTTCGAATTCCGTAAGGCCATTTATTTGTGTGATTGTCCCCTAATATTTATTTATTTATTTAAAACTATAGGTACTTATGTAAAATTCTGCTTAGTCGATACGATACACAGTCAATATTATATTGGCGTAGTAATAACTATTTTACCGCCCGCACACCAAATGACGCCTTATCTGGTTTATCATAATAACATTCTAATAAAACGATCACATCCCCAATAGTAGCCATTTAGCTGGCAGGGGCAGAGGACAAAAGACTAGAACAAAAATTAGGGCTTTAAAGCCCAATATCTCGCAAACGAATCTCTGGGTTGCAAAATACTTATAGTTTAAGAATTGCAAAATATTTTTGAACAAGCTATCCAACGATACCCCACATTATGGGTTTTACGAGAAAAAAAAATACATCCCCACTCTAGGTGTAGTAGGTACCCTAAAATAGTTATTTACGATACAAGTGCCGAAAATAGGAAATTCGCAACGAGTGGTGAAAAATTAAAACACGACCGTAGGGAGTGTTTTAAATCGACACGAGTTGCGAATTACCTATTCGCACGTGTATCGTACAACGTTTTACTGTACATAATTATGGCTCTTTAAAGTTTCGACATATGCACCAAAAGTGCTCTTTTCCGCACTAGTGCGGGAAAGTAGCACCATATGTACTGTAAATATATTTTTAAAGATTTTATCCTACTGTTTAGTCGGCGTGATTGATTTATATATCCATGCCGAATTACAGTTTTCTTGTAGTAAGGGTTTACTGAGCTAAACCGAAGACGGACAGACAGATGGACGGACGGACATGGCGGAACTATAAGGGTTCCTTGTTGACTACGGAACCCTAAAATGTAGGCATAATTTTTAAGAAGCTCTTTATTGTTTATAACCTTCTTAACCTTAACTTTATTGAAATGAAATAAGGATTGCAGTAATCACGCCTGTGACGTTCACGTTGAGCAGTCTCTTCCGTCACCATCTTTCTAGTAATTTACGCACCATTTCTACATCATGCACCCGTCTACATAGGACCATCTTCCGAACCAAATACACCTAGATATAGTTACATATGTTCCCTCCCAGACAGCCCTCCTCTTAGTGCAACTGAAACTTTTCACAATCACACTTCCGAAAGTTTCGCGAACTGTACCTATAAATTTAATTCATGCCGAAAGGTGTTCAACGGTCTGTCCCAGTTTTGTCATAGCATTAATATCTACAGTGCCTCTGGGGGCCTATTTAGAAAAGTGTTTTTGATAAATTGATGTCACCTTTCTTCATAAGGTGAGTCGGGGTAAGAGTATCATACTTTTTTGAAAGTTAGATTCAAATAGTGTTTGTGATCTTATTATTGCATTAATTCGTATACTAAAGCGATAAAATATAAGTAAATTTATTATATTTTTAATTGAAACTACTAATCAAGCAAAGAAACTATGAAAACATGCACTAATTTGTAAAAAAAATATAAATCGGCACGACTGTTCCTCTGGCCCCATGACTGGGGTAAGAGTGTCGTACGTACCTAACTTGAACTAGGTTAGCTCCAGTGGATTTAAGTATTTAGTAACACAGTTGGTAGACGCTGTCAAGAAAATGAATACGTTAATAAGTTGAAAAACTCTTCAAAATTCTGAGAAACTGCGTTTATACATATTCTGGGGCAAGAGTGTCATAGTAGGTGTTAACAGGGGTGACAAACCACCTAACACTTAAATAAAAAAAAAAATACTTTGAATTTTTTAATTCAATTTGAAAACTATACTTTTTACGAGTATCTAATACTCGTAGGTATTACAGTAGTAGTATTTAGTATTAATGCCACTCGTGATTACTTTCATCTTTAACCAATAAAAATCTTTATTTTGTTTTTGTTATACATATACCTTTTTGCCGCATTTTATCAGGTGACAAGAACTGAGGCGATTTTTGTTTTGTTCGTAATTGTAATTGTGTCACGATATGGTTGATTATTTATGTTTTTGAGTGCTTGAACCCAACATCCGCATCCTTAAATGTCGAAAAATTGCATACGCACATCCCTGAATTAAGCAGTGCCAATTTGTAATAAACATGATAATTTATAAAAGGTTTGACAGCCCTGACATGGGGTAAGAGTAGCAAATGACTCCCTTCCCCCGGACTGAACTGGCACTCTTGCCCCACTTAAATAACTTGAGGTTAAAATTTTATTGGCTTGATAAAAACTTATAATGGATAGGAATAACAGAAAATAACGATGTAACATAAGAAATAAACTATAAATATTCGACTCACCAACAAACAAATCCGAATTAACAGCCATAAATCACACAAAACCGCTTTTGAATTATACACGTGCACTTCCACTTATCACAAGTCGTAACCAGTCAAAATAAACCACGTTTTGTTTCAATATGGCGTGTGAAAGAGACATCTATGATTTGACGATGGAACTAATACACGCCTGTCTGTTTTACCGACGGTACAAAAAGGCGCTCAATTCAAAAGAATTAGCTGGAGAAGCTTTTGACCCTCTTCCCCCGATGTTACTCTTGCCCCGACTCACCTTATCGACAATTTATGATCTGGCTAGGAGACTAGGTATTGTGGTAGTTTAAGATCTCAGAATCGATCCAGTCTTAAGCCGCAGTACGAGTAAGTAGGTGCCAAAATTATTATCTGTAACATTTTTCGTGTATTTCGAGAACTTAAAAATTATTTTTCTTTTTATTAAAATTAAATTAGGTAAGTAGTGAAGTGCCGTTGGAAGTTCGTTTTTGATATCAAACGACGCCTGCTATTTATGACTAACTTTTAAAAAGGAGGAGTTTCCAATTCGGCTATACGTATACTTTTAAATGTTTGTTATACAAATCCATTTGGATGAAGGGAACCATGACTAAGTGATCAGTGACAGACTGATCTCCTGAAATATTTCAGGATCGCGTGTAGTAATTTCGATATTTTCTATTATAACTCGTGTATTTACAGATTCAGTGAAGTAGAACTGATGATGAAGACAACATAATCTATTATTATATAATAAAAGAAAACTTCCTGACTGATTCATCACCGCACAGCCGAAATTGCTGGCAACTCTGGCCAAGTAAACATACTAAGATTAGGCTCCGTGCGTTTTAAATAAGATAAAAATGTTTTAAGTGTACTCACAACATTCTCGTATCAACGAACATCAAGAGGAAGGCTTCGTTACAGAAGATACACCACATAAGACGTCACAACATCGCATTTTAAGACTTTAGGACTACGGTAAGAATACTATTTGACCGTTTAACGTTTAAAAACAACAAGAAAATAGTAAAAAGATCCGTGTAACCTAACGGGACCACGCATGATGTGCACAGCTGATTGGGTGAAAGGTGACAACTGACAGCTCGGACACAACGGCAGTAGTACCAACATAAGCGGCGCAACAAATGTTGCCAATGCGAAAGGTACGTTCGGAAACTTCATATTATCACCTAGTTGTCACGATAGCATACATTACTGTGTACATATTTTACTTTTCTTGACAATACAACAAATCGATGAAAGATGTCACCCAAATGTGCAAAATGTGCAAAATGTAAAGAAAGCTTACAAAACAAGGACATTTTGTGTTGTTCAAAATGCAAGCAAACCTTCGATGTGCAATGTGCGGGAAGGTCCGAGAAATTATTCTTACTCATGACATCAGAAACCAAAAAATCTTGGATATGTAAACAATGTCACGCAAATAAAACCACTCCGAGGACAGTTAGCTCTGTAGCCGGAGCGCAAACAAAAACCAAAAAAGCAGCAAAAAATACCATCAGCGCATCTGAGGTAATCAAACCAAACAAAATGATAACCGAGATATCATCCGAAACGACTGAAATTGATAACGTAACGAAAAGGAAACGCCATCTGCAACGGGCACGAATCCCCTCAATGGAAGAAACAATCACCACAGATTCTGAACGAAACCTCTACGATTCGACACTAGATGGCGACACACACCGTAGTCTGCCAAATATTTCGATAATCGATACCGTAACGATGCTAGATCTGAAATATGAGGTAAGCAATCTATCTGCACAACTGGCCAGTGCACACGAAGAAATAGAACGACTAAACTCTGAAGTCATGATCCTTAAAAAAACCGTAGAAGACCAGCGAAAAAAAAACGATATGTATAAAAAAATAATGTCAGGAAATACACCCTGTATCGGGACGCCTCAAAAAGTAACTAGACGTAAAGGCTCTCCCCTACCAGATGAAAACTCATCGAGTCCCACTTCAGCTGCTGAAATCCCATCAAAAATAACACAGCACGAATCGGGGAAAAAGGTAGAAAATTGCGGCGCCATCAGGAAACCAAGGTCTCAGAATCAATTGACCCTACCGACATCGGCAGCGGCACCAGCTCCGGCATCGGAGCCAGCTTCGGCATCTACATCCACACCGGCATCGGCATCAATATCGCCATTGGTGCCAACAGATGTCGCTACGGGAAACAGTACCTTTAATAAGGTAAAAAAATGTGGCCAAGTAACTTCAACGCCTGCAAAAAATAAAATAGCAATATTGAGTTGCAACAACAGAAATAAAATCTCTAGAATCGTAGGACAAGACACAACATTCTCCAGCTTTGATTGGTGTCATTTTATAACACCTAGGGGAGGAATAAGAAATAGCCTCTATCAACTAGAAGATAAATTGGCATCGTTTACACTAAGAGATTACTGCATAGTTTTAATTGGCGAGGATGACTTCCAGCAGAATGAAGATTACACCGACTTAGTTGATTATATTACCAAGACTGTTAGTCGAATTACCCATACTAACATAGTCATAGCGTGCCCTACCTATATTTGTGGCAGACCCCTGTACAACTACAGAATTGAGGACTTTAACATCTTGTTACGTGGCAGCATGCCCCTTCACAATAAACACTTTTCATTCGACTCGAACCTTGACTTATCACTTGATATGTTCTCTAGCAAGACAGGACAACTAAGTGATCGCGGGATGGCCAACATTATACGTCATCTGGGACAATTTGTTGCTACTAATGGCGAAGTACCACGGACAGATTACCATTTAAAACCACCGAAGGTTAGGCACATACAAAGGAAAGTATCGGACTACTTCTCAAAAAAAACTTCCAACAGCTCAATAGAACAACATTCACCTCCAAAGCCAGCTAAGCGGGATGAGGTGGAGCCAGCTAACCAGGATGAGGCGAAGCCAGCTAAGCGGGATGAGGCGGAGCCAGCTAAGCGGAATGAGGCGGAACCAGTTACTCTGGACAGAATCGAGCCGTCTGCTGCGCAGCTAGGACGACCAAATGAAGACTTTTTTCGTAAACAATAGTTTTATTGTATTGCACCAGAATATTGCTAGCTTCTTACATAAAAAAGATCACCTGGAATTATGTTTATCGGAACTATGTGATTCTGGTATAAGTGTAGATGTAATATGCCTAACCGAAACATTTATTAAATCAGGTGAGGAAAGAAACATCTTGCTGCGGCACTACGAACTAGGATCACATTTCTCTAGGAAAAGTAAAAGAGGAGGCTCTTGTATCCTAATAAGAAAAGGTCTAAGATATATAATTGTACAACCGATAAATGACCTAACTGAAATGTTCTCCTTTGAATGCTGCGCTGTAGAGATTTCCTCTATAAACTTAATAATAGTATGTATCTATAGAACACCGTCATCTTGCTTGAGTTTATTCTTTGAGAAATTAGGGTTACTACTATTTATATTGTCAAAAAAATATTCAAAAAAGAAATTTATTTTAGCGGGCGACCTTAATATCGATACACTTAAAACTAATAAATACAGTTGCGAGTTATTAAATATAATTAAAAACTTCAATTTGCACAACCACATTATCAAACCGACACGACAACACGCGTGCCTGGATCACATCATCAGTAATATTAAGGACAGTACTGGCACAGTTATCCCTTTAGGGCTCTCTGATCACGACACAGCCCAATTGTTCTCATATAAGCCTAAGAGAAGGCCGGTGCCACTAAAAACTGTCACTATCCTTAAAAAAGACTACTCCGACGAAAATGTACGCAAGTTTAAAGACAGCCTTAGCAATTTATCTTTCCAAGATGTTTATAGTGAAATAGATTTAAATAAAGCCTTCGACAATTTCCACGAGACGGTGTGTCTATTTTATAAACTGTGTTTCCCACATATTAAGATTAGAATAACAAATAGTAACAAACTAAAATGGATAACTACTGGACTAAAGATAAGCACAAAAAGGAAAAGACAGTTAAGATTTGCTTTCTATAGGGATAAGTCGCCTGAAAATAAAAATAAATACATTGCGTATTCTAAATTATTGAGGCGTTGTATTTCACACGCCCAAAAGAATGTAAATAAAAAGTTTGTATCAAATAGTAAAAACATATGCAGGGCCTCTTGGAAAATCATAAAAAATGAGGCTGAATACTCTAACTTCGACCAGTATATTAATACCATTAAGTACAATAATCTGACTATCAATGACCCAACTAAAATTGCTAACACATTTAATAATTTTTTTATTGAAACCTCGAATAAATCGAACTATAAAACCTTAAATACGCTTAATGGAAATGTAGTTAATAATTCCATATTTTTGAAACCTTTTTCTGAAAAGGAGGTCCACAATATCATTACCTCACTTAAAAATTCAAATACAGAGGGCTACGATGGTTTAGCAACATGTATTATTAAAAAATGTTGTTTTGAACTAGTTCCTATCTTAACACATTTAATAAATAGTTCTATAGAGGCAGGAATTTTTCCTTCAAAATTAAGAAAGGCCACTGTCATCCCCATATACAAAAATGGAGAAAGACAGGATATTGGGAATTACCGCCCCATTGCGATACTTCCTATTATCTCTAAAGTATTTGAGAAAGCAATGTATCTAAGAATAAGTGACTTCTATCATAAATTCAATGTTATCACACCGGAACAACATGGTTTCCAAAAATCCAAATCAACTGCACTTGCGGTTTTTAACTTAGTACGTGAAACTTCTACTCATTATGACGACCGCAGCTTTACTACTGTCCTTTTCTTCGATATGTCCAAGGCATTTGACTTTGTTGCACATGACTTACTTTTGGCAAAACTAGAGTGCTGCGGCATCAGAGGACAAGCATTGCAATGGCTAAGATCTTATCTGGAAAATAGACAACAATGTGTAGAAATTAAGTGCGTAAATGAGTTAAAGGAAACAGAGATACACCAATCTGACTATAAATCTAACCATTATGGAGTTCCCCAAGGGAGTGTTTTAGGACCACTACTATTTTTGACCTATATTAACGATTTACCGAACGTGACGTCCCATAAATGTATTCTGTTCGCTGACGACATCTCTATTATTGTCACAAATAATAAGATTGAAACTATATTAGATCATGAAATTAATGTAAACAACACTGTAGCTGCCGTAATTAACTGGATGCAACAAAATAATATGCAAGTAAATTTATCTAAGACGAATTATATGAATTTTAATAGTTTAAGCTGGACATTGAATATTAATTATAGTGGACATACCTTGGAAAATGCTAATGTTATAAATTTTTTAGGCCTGATTGTTAATAGTAATTTAAAATGGAATGGACATATCGAACATGTATGTAACAAAATTAATCGATTTGTTTTTGTCATGAACAGACTGCGCGCAACGGCCGACCAAAAAACAGCATTGATGGCCTATCACGGCTACGTAGAATCAGTGCTTCGGTATGGACTGATTGTGTGGGGAAATGGGGTTGATGTTCAAAGGGCCTTCATCTGCCAAAAAAAATGTATTCGTGCTATATGTGGAGTGCGCCAAATGACTTCTTGTAAACCTCTCTTCTCTGAATTAAATATTCTCCCTCTACCCTGTCTCTATGTGTTTGAAGTCTCTAAATTTGTTAAGCTAAATATGAACTTGTTTAGGACAGCCAAGGAGGGGTTTCCTAGAAACACTAGGAACACAAACAGGCTTATTGTACTTAAACAGCAAAGAACTGCTGCCTTCAAGAAAAACTGTTACTGCATGTGTGTCACCATATACAATAAGCTACCACAGAACATAAAAGATCTACCATATACTCAATTTAAAACAGCGCTTTTTAAATGGCTACTGGCAAAAACATTTTACTCTATTAATGAATTTATTGTGTATAGTGATGTATAAAATTCATATTAGTCAAATTTATATTACAAATATTTTATTAACATGACATTATATAATTAACTATTTTATTATCAATTACCGGGACTGTATTTGTATATTGTAAACTCATTGCGCATTCTATCTTAGTATAAGTTAATGTAGCTTAGTATTTAATTAAGTTATCTTAAGGTAGTCTAATGTAGTACACATTTAATGTTTTATATAGGTAATGACCCATTTGCATGCTGGCAAAAAACAGCTAAAAAGGATAGGACTTGTAACTCTATACCTAACACCTATGTAAAACCCTTTTTATATGCAAATAAATGAATTATGAATATTATGAATTATGAAACTACTGGGACTAGAAAGTTGAAATTTACACCAGAACTTCCTTTTATGACGTAGACAAGGGATAAAACGAATTTTTTTGGAAATTCCATCCCTAAGGGGGTTAAGTGGGGGTGCAAAGTTTGTATGGGGAAACATTATTTTTTGAACTAGATACTTGATGAAACTTTGTAGAAAGTTACTTTATAAGATACAAAAAAAGCACTTAAAGCATTTTCGAAAATTCCACCCCAAAGGGGTTAAATAGGGGTGCAAAGTTTGTATGAGGGAAACTTTTCCTTTTGAGCTAGAAACTTGAAACTTTATAGACAGATTACTTATTTGAATACAAAAAAAGACCTTTAAGCGTTTTGGAAAAAACCACCCCTAAGGAGGTTAAAAAGGGGTGAAAAGTTTGTATGGGGTAAACTTTGTATTTAGCTAGAGATATACAATTTTGTAGAAAGATTACTAATTAAAATATAAACGAGTACTTCCAGCGTTTTAAAACCGTCAATACCAAAGGGGGTTAAAAAGGAGTGCAAGGTTTCGATGAGGAACACTCTTTTTTGAGTTTGAGACTTAAAACGTTGTATAACAAGATTTCTTATCAGAATAAAAAAAAGTTCTTTCAGCATTTTGCAAAAGTTCCACCCCTAAGGAGATTAAAACGGGATTCAAGGTTTATATTGAGACCAAGAAAATGTAAGAGATGTGAGATATGTGTGTGTGTGTAAGAGATTTGTAACTTCGGTCTTAGCCTGTACAAGTACCTATGTTAAAATACTACAAAACTGATTTCAGAACTTTTTGAAATTCATCCCCTGTCGGGATTAAAGGGGGTTAAAATTTTGTATGGAGAGCAAGACATTTTTAAAGTAAGAGATTTGTAACTTCTGTTTTAGACTGTTTGAAATTGATTCCATAAGGGGTTAAAAACGTTCATCCCCTAAATGGGGTAAAATGAGTTGGATGTTTGTACGGGAAACAAGACAATTTTAAAGTAAGGGATCTGTAACTTCGGTTAAAGAGATTTAGAGGGGCTACTATCCATAAAGCTTAGAATGGCTCTGCTAAATAAAATGTGATTTGTCTCTTTCTTACGAACACAAATGTCAAAGTGACAGATAAGGCTGTCCTTGTAAGCCTGTTTGAACTACAATTTTAGTTAAAATGTGCTTATAGGATGTTTATGAATACGGCCGTAGGAAACTAATTACACCGTTTCTTAAAATTAATCCTCTAAGGAGGTTAGAAAGGGTTGGAAGTATGTATGAGGAACAAGTAAATTTTGATGTGAGGGAATTCTTAGGTCATACAAACTATAATAGCTTCCGCCCGCAACTTCGTCTGCGTGGACCCGGGATAAAAACTATCCTTTATTTTAATCCAGGTTATAATTTATCTTCGTGCAAAATTTCATCTAAATCGGTTAAGCCGTTTAAGCGTGATTGAGTAGGTACCAAACATCTAAACATCCAAACTTACGCATTTATAATATTAGTAGGATGGTCAGCCATTTATTAGTCAAAATACATAATCCGACTGCTAGCAGAAAAGTAGGTTAGGTTAAGTTAGAATAGAACCACGACCCTTACAGAACCGAACAGCTACCAGAAATGTAGGTTAGGATATGTTAGACTTGCTATGCTCCCAGAACCGAAAGAAGGTAATGTTACATTTAACCTGCGGATTATTTTATTAATTTAAAAAGTTAATTTTGGATAATTAAATAGTTTATTTTCTAACACCGTTAAATGGGGACGGCGGATGGAGATGGAAAGTTCTACGTCTTTTAGCATTAAATAAGTTGGCTTTCAAAACTAAACAGGTCGCCCGGACTAACGTGAATAAAACTGCTGGACGGAGATAGGCAAAAACTTCCAGTAATGTAGCTTTCTTTAAATACATTATGAAAAAATATACAATTTAAGCAGAAACGTCTGTGGAGATATTTATAATTGTAAAAACGGAGTTCCTAATTTAAATTTAGCATTGTAAACTAATGAACTCATCGCACTATTTTCACTGTTGCCTTTTAAGCTTAATCCCTGAACGGATTTAGATGACATTTTAGATGATAATTTGAGACCCTTCAAAGGATAAAAGATAGTTTTATCTCGTAAATCTTCCCTTAAAATGGTAAAACTTTGTTTGGGTCGGCGATAATTAAGGTTCCGCCTACAATAATTGCATAGGAATCATTTTTCTAAGACGGTAACAAGTTCTACGCGGACGAAGTCGCGGCCAACAGCTAGTTTTGATATATTTCTGTTGAAGTAGCAACTTATGAAGAACCAAAGGTGATTCTGAGATCCTCGACCAATCGACGGAACTCCTCAAATATTATCGGCCTACATACGAGTATATAGCGAATTATTACAATTCATTATATCTAATCAACATGTGGTGAATGCGGATCTGCGCGAGCTCCAGGCTGGCGACTGGCGGGAAACTGCACAGGACCGGGATCAGTGGCGTGCTGTCGTGTTGGAGGCCAAGACCCACTTTGGGTCGCTGCGCCAGAGGAGTAGTAGTAGTATATCTAATCAACGCATTTGCTATCATAAAGCGGTTACACCAGCGAACGAAAAAACCATAGAACGCGAGCTCCTTACTTTCTGCCCAAAAACGTGCCTAAAACCCGGTATGCTCCTGTTCGAACTAAACGGCTGCCTGGCATCGTTTTGAGACCCCGCCCCCATCCCCGCATAATGGTAATGGCACCCATTCTGTGGGGCCATTTTGCGGCGCTACTTAGACTTAGGGCACCAATTATGGACATTTTAAGTACACCTATTTAGTTTTTTTCTTATAGTGACGACGTTTTTGACTTTACAAAAATGGTGTATTTTTTTTTTTCGGTAACGAAATATACGAGGCACATTTAGACATAACTACAAAGACCGTATATACTACGAAGATTTAAAAAAAAAAAACATATTTTGAAACTTGCTAAAACACCAGTAATGTACAGCAAAAATTCAGTAATGGTCCACCATTCATGGACATCACCAATTATGAACATCCAGTTATCGACACGCTACCACCGTTAATGGACACCCTAGGTGGACAGTGTGAATTGTAAATGACACCAGATACTTGTCATCATTATCATCACATCAGCCGAAAGACGTCCATTGCTGGACATAGGCCTCCCCCAAAGAGTGCCAAAATGACTGGTCCTGTGTCACCCCACTCCAGCGGACACCCGCAACCTTTACCAGGTCATCAGTCCACCTTGTGGGGGGCCTACCCACGCCGCGCCTTCCGGTACGTGGTCACCACTCGAGAACCTTTCCGCCCCAACGGCCATCGGTTCTACCTAGGACAGACTATCAGTTAGGTAGGTCCAACTTCGAGAAAGAGGTCAACCGTCGAACCACACTCGGCTGGGCAGCGTTCGGGAAGCTACGGCACATCTTTTTTCAGACATCTCAATTCAAAAAATAAAAAAAACTATAAGTTTCGACACATGTCCATTACTGGATTTTACTAGATAGCAAATCCAGTAATGAACAACCCGCTTAAAAAAAAAAGAATGCATATTGACAAATTCAGATTAGCTAATTTTACTTGCATTCTAGTATATTTGAATAAAAATAATATTTCATTCCCCTATATCATAATACAAGGAAACTATATGCATAAATCTGTACTCACCTCCTTAATGATTTCAGCAATAAAAACGGTTTTTTTGTGAACGCGCCGAACAGCAATATTTCACGTTGCGGCCATCTTAGAACAAAATGGCCGATTTTTGTGACGTATATCATTATGACAGCTCAAGTGACTGTTGGTTATGGTTTTGTGTTGCAAGTTTAAAAACGTAGTGACAGTTACTTATTATTTTGGTTTAGAGAAAAAAATGTCCATGATTGGTGCCGTCACCCTATACGGTTTTTTCTTTCGCTGGGTTACACACTGTATATCCCTAAGTGTGCCCAATGGAACATCTGCTCGCTGCTGTGGGCTGTGATTCCCGTGATATGCACGTGTAAGAGGGCACGTTTCTTTCTCCCCATTCAGCGCTACGTGTCAAGCGCCTAATAAGGGACACAATTCCACCAGTTTTATTGAGAGCTCTTGGCATGGCCACCATATGTAACCACCTGGCTTTTAAACGGTTTTATGTTTTGAAAGAACACGTGGAGCTTCGTGTATTTTTTTTTACGAATCGTTACTTAATTGGGTATCACACGCGATATACAGACCAGCGAACGAGAAAACCATAGAATACGAGGTCCTACCCATTCTGTGGGGCCATTTTGCGGCGCTACTTAGACTTCTATGGTTTTTTCGTTCGCTGGTACAAACGTAGTTTGGCTCTCATTTTAAAACGGCAAACCCGAATAGCATTAAACTTTTTATACACAATGGGATCTATCTAGGCCGGAAACTGGTTTCTGTTGCTAGTAATTATAATCCCATAAAAACGTTCCACGTAAAAAAGAGGCCAAGTCTCGAAACTCTTCCACTGTAAAAAGTTGTGAGATATTTCGCAGCCAAGTCTCAGGCATTCTTATTATTCTTTATTTGCTAGCTATATCAAATTCTGCAACTGGGCACTCATCCAACTTTACTGCATTTATGGATTTTTGCATACCTAAAACAATGTAGTATTGTGTGACTGCCAATTCACAAAATTGTTATTGATAATAAGCAAATAAAGAATAATAAGACTTGGTACTATGAAATATCTTACAACTTTTTACGGTGGAAGAGTTTCGAGACTTGGCCTCTTTTTTACATGGAATGTTTTTTTATGGAATCTCACTTCTTTTTGTAGGTTATTGTGTTATCAATACATTCAAATTATGGTTGCAGTCCCATTCTTGATTTTTCATTTTTTGTCCCATTCACTGCAAATGTAACTTTGTAATCCTACTTATATGTATATTTACTAGCGACCCGCCCCGGCTTCGCAAGAGTATTATATCATACATATAAACCTTCCTCTTGAATCTATAAAAAAAAACGCATCAAAATCCGTTGCGAAGTGTTAAAGATCTAAGCATACATAGGGACAGACAGCGGGAAGCTACTTTCTTTTATACTAATATGTAGTATGTAGGTAGTAATATGGGATTACAAATATTATTAATGCAGGTGGTGTATCTATAAATCTGGACCGAAATTGCAAAATATTTTAGTTTTCCCTTGATTTATACACTAAAATCTAATTGTTTTACAAGAACTGAGCGTGACCAGCGTAACAATGAAAGGTCAGCTTTCTTTGTTACGAAAAGCTCGACTTTCGGCCTCGCTTGACTGGCCGCTCACCTTCGGGACTTGATCTCCAGTTTCACGGGACAGTGTCCGTGGGGGCTCACCCACGGGCCTTCAGCCCCCGAGTTCGCATAGCGATCGCGCTCTAAAAGCATGCTTAGGACCTTTCATTCCGTTTCTATGCAGTTTCTTGGTCTCCACCATGCAGTTTTTTGGTCTCCACCATATAGTTTTTATGCAGTTTTTCGTTCTCCACCATGCAGTTTTTTGGTCTCCACCATCAGGTTTTTGGTCAACACCATGCCGTTTCTTGGTCTCTACCTTGCAATTTTTTGGTCTCCACCATGCCGTTTCGTGGTCTCCACCTTGCAGTTTTTTGGTCTTCACCATGCAGTTTTTTGGTCTCCACCTTGCAGTTTTTTGTCTCCACCGTGCAGTTTTTTGGTTTCCACCTTGCAGTTTTTTGGTCTTCACCGTGCAGTTCTTTGGTCTCCACCTTTTCTGTGAGTATAGGCTTCCACCCACTCTTTGAGTATAATGGTCATCACCTATTCTGCAACAGTGAATTTAATTAGTCAAAGTAGTATTATAACAACTTTCTTAAGATTTTCTTACGTCGTCACGTAGACGTCACGTGACGTCACACAGTGTTTATGTTTTCTCTCTCTAACAAGCAATATTAAAACGGTTGTAGCTTCGTAATTCTTTGAGATAACTGAATGGGATTTTCGTCACTAGGCATATTAATAATAAATAATAATAATAATAATAAAAATCTTTATTGTTCATACTTATGATACATGGTACAGTTTGGAGCCCTGGCGACTGCGTTAGTTTGCACTGTGTTGCAGCCCCCAGTGAAAGCCCAATTACATGGTCAGAGATTGGTGATAAGAACATCCAGACTTATAATAATGGTAATGAAGTAACTATAGGTATCACATTTACATTACACGTTAATAAGAGTAAGTTGTATCATGTTCAAGAGAACTATGCGTATGTACACTAGTGTGCGTGCGCGTGTGTGTGCGTGAGGGTGTGTGTGTGTGTGTTTGTGTGCGTGAGGGTGTGTGTGTGTGTGTGTGTGTGTGTGTGTGTGTGTGTGTGTGTGTGTGTGTGTGTGTGTGTGTGTGTGTGTGTGTGTGTGCGTGCGTGAGTATGAGGATCTTAAGATAAGAGACATTACTAATGAGACCCTGCAGAATCAACCCCGATCTAGAAGTTTTTCAGTCTCATCATAGTTCATATCACACAACCAGGCCCATACTGTCTTTTTAAAGGAGTGGTTAGAGAAGGATTTGATAGCTTTATAATCTAGTTTAATTTTATTGTATATTAAAGGGGCAGTGTAATGGAAATTTCGTCGCGCAAATATGGTTTTGCATGTAGGAATAGGACAACGATCAATACGTTTATTTGATTTAGGTAACGAGGGAATTACTTTACGGTGATATCTTTTTAGGCATTGCATGATGTACAACTTGCGAACCGAGGGGACCATAGATATGCGGTACAAGTCGAAAGTGGGATAACGGAATGGTAGACTAAGAGTAACTTTCAAAAGTGCTCGTTGGGCTCGTTCTAGTTCTATTAAGTGTGTCTTAGCAGCCCCGCCCCAGGAGGTAATACAGTAATTGATAATGCACTCGCCAAGCGCTTTATAAGTTTGTATTAAAAGAGGTTTAGTTGCCACATCTCTTAGATTTCTGAAGGCATAAATGAGCTTCCGAATTCTCGATGAAACAACGGCAATGTGTTCCTTCCAATTTAGATGAGCATCAATCAGAACACCCAGGTATTTAAGATGGTCGACGCGCGTCAATGGGCTACAATTACAATCATCAACCCTGTTCCTGTTGCACGGATATGTGTGTATTGCGACTTTAAAATCACCTCCAGGTTTAGTCGCCGCAGTCTTACTGAAGCAAATGTAATTTGTTTTAGAAACATTAAGAGAGAGTAGCGAATCCTCCAACCATGCGGTGACTAGTCTAAGGCCATTTTCAGCTACCAGGCGTACTCTATCCCAGCTCCTTTCCTGGAACAGCAAAACTGTGTCATCTGCGAACATAAAAGTTTCGCAACCAGCTATGCTGTTTTTACAGAGATCGTTCACATATACCAGGAAAAGAGTTGGGGCCAGTGTACTGCCTTGGGGGACACCATACTCCACTGGAAGCCATTCACTATTAGTTTTGTTGATGCAAGTACACTGTACTCTTCCAGTTAAGTAATCAGTGAAGAAATCTAGCGCAATGCCTCTTATCCCAACATTCTGCAAACGAGCCAATAGAATTGGTATTGAAACCGTGTCGAAGGCTTTTTGAAGGTCAAGAAACACTCCTAAACATTTCCTCCCAGCATCTAGATGTTCCGTAATAACTTTGGTAAGATTACGAACTGCGTCTTCAGTTGAGATTTTTGTACGGAAACCGTATTGGTTACTGCCTAAAATGTCGTGTGCCTCCAAAAAGCCTTTGAGACGTTTATTTACTAGTTTTTCAACTATTTTTGACAGAATAGATATAAGTGCAATGGGTCTGTAATTGCTAGGAATAACTTTACTACCGTTTTTAAAGACTGGCGTGACTTTAGCTCGTTTGAATATGTTCGGAAAAATTCCCGAGGAGAAACACAGATTACATAAGTGAGTTATTGGATATATTAAGGACAGTCTGCACAATTTGAGCATGTCAGACGAGATGCAATCTTCCCCTGGAGCACTACCAGATTTTAGAGATAATATTATAGACGATATTTCTGTGTTATCGGTAGGATAAAGAAAGAAGGAACGAGTGTTTGCGCTAGATATATTTGAACTTTTAGAAGCTAGTTGGATGTCAGTGGTGTTAAGATTAGCAAGTGTGTTGTCAGCTAGGGTTTTTCCGATTGATGTGAAATATCTATTTACTTGGTTCACGGAGTCAGTCTTATTTTCGCCTAATTCTAATAAAACTTCAGCATTATTTCTATTTGTGTTTAAATTACATACGTCTTTAATAATTTTCCAGGTATTTTTTATATCTCCGTTGTATTTTTGTAGTTGTGATTGATAATATTCTTTTTTTAATGACTTTATTAACTTATTGCATATATTCCTGTATCTACAGTATTTATTTCTTAGCTGTATATCGTTAGGCATTCGATTAGAGCTACGTTGTAATTTATTCCTTTTTCGTATTGATCTAACCACCCCCTCAGTAATCCATGGTTTCAACGGCTTCCTCTTTTTAGGGATAATTTGAATAGACGTGTTTAAGTCGATAGCCGTTTTTATTGTACCGACCAAGATTTCAGCGGCTACATTAGCATCGCAAAGTTTATAATACTGGGTCCAATTTTCCAAGGCCAAGGTTTCTCGGATATCATTATAATTATGTTTGATTTTATGGTATTTTTTCTGCGGTTTTGGACTTGTATCATTGGAAAAAGTTAACAAGATAGGGCAATGGTCAGTAAGGTGGTCAAAGATGTGCGTGGTCCAGGTCATATTACATTTCACCATAAAATGGTCAATGCAGGAGTTAGGGCCAGCAGTTGGTTTGTCCACTCCCTGTAATAGACCATAGTACAGCATTAATGTAAGGTAATTGGCTCCATGATTCGTAATCTGACCAGGTAGAATATTGATGTTTATGTCACCCACGAGCAATACACTTGGTGTGTGTATACTGCGCAGAATAGAGTCGAGGGAATCCAAGTAAGATTTAGGATTACTGTAGCATGGCGGACGATAGGAGCAAACTAAAGTGTAATATTTGTTGATCTCTAATACTAGGCAGTTGCCTTCATTAACCATGGGTTCTTGGGATAGAACATTATGTTTGTTGTGCACATATACTACAACACCATCGTTTTTATTTAAGTGGATTTTAGTGTAGTACAGGTTGTAGTTTGTGATGTTCGGGGGAACGCGTTGGTCACTGGTCCAACATTCGGTGAGTACTAGTACATCGACTGTAATATCAAAACACGAGACGAATACTAGAAATTTATCTAAGTTACAATTAAGGCTACGTATGTTAACTGCTAATACTGTAAAGTTACCGAACCGGTTAGGCCGCGAGTAATCAGAAGGTGTATTTAGTTTGTAGCAATTGGGAAGACCGTGCTTGTCGATATCTTCATGTAAGTTATTCAATTTGCTTTGATTATCGAATGCTATAGCTGAGAAGAACTGGGGCAGAAAAGTTGATTCGTGTTAGGGGTACTGAATTGGGAGCTGAGAATATATGGACGACAGAGTAGTTTATATTATTTTTAATTGGGAAACCTGTGAGTGTGGTACAAGTATGTATATGTTGGGAGTAAGGATGTATAGTTGTGGTTTGTATGTGTGAGTGAAAGGGTGTGATTTGATTATATGAATGAGTAATTAAGATTAATAGCCATTGTTTAGCTTGTTTGAAATACATTCGCATGCGTTTAACGTTAGTTACTTTAAATAACATATTATGGATATATACAAAACTAGAATGAAAACTTGTAATGACAGTAATAGTGCTTAGGCACGGAGACACATAAGTCGTTAAGTACGTACGAGCTAGTCACTTGGTGGTATTTTTAATGGCAGCGATGTCACTGTCCGTGGTTATTCTGAGTGCAGGCGCGCCTTGTTCGCGCCGCAGGTACACGACTCCACGGGAGGTCCAGCAGAATCTGAAATTGTTTTCAGCCGCAAAGTCTCTTGCCTGGCGGAACAGCTTACGTGATTGAAAGGTCAGAGACTCGGACATGAAAATGCGTTTATCCTGCTGGTTTATATTAGCCAGTTTGGTGGTCAACTGGCTATCGGGATGCTGCTTATTGTAATCTTTGTAGGCAGTCAAAACACTCTCTTTTTTGCTGGCAGTTGTGAATTCAACCATGATGGGTTTGTTACTTTCATTTTTTGTGTTTACGCGGTGCACCTCTTTTAACTCCGTCTCCTCGGCGTTCACGCCGATTACAGAACATATTTGTTGCACTGTGATGTGCAGGTCCTTTTTCGTTTCATTCTGCGTAGTCTTCGGAACGTTTCTGATTTCAATTTCATTCGATCTGGATTTTTTTTCCTGTTGATCAATTCTACTTTCTAGTGATGCAATATATTTTTGCGTCTCGATACGCTCTGCTTTCAATTTGTTGACTTCTTCTAGCACTTCGTCGTACTTATTACTCAAGAACTCGATTGATGTTAAAATGCCTGCATTTTGTTCGCGTATGTCTGTAACCGAATTTTGTATAAAAGTAAATCTATGATCTTGTTTTTCCGTGAAGGCCATAAACATACTTTTCATATCGTCCATAAATGTTTGCATGACGCCGGCCTCCTCGCTGACGTATTTGCGTTTGTTACGGGCTGTAATATTGTCAAGGGCCGAGTCTGACCCTGCGTGCTGCAGTTTTGTGGAAGCCGGCTGGCCCAAGCGCCCGGTGCCTACATCACGAGAGGCAGTTGCATCTGGGGTAACGGGTACAGAATCACGCATTACCGGAGTAGTAGGCGGAGTGCGTTTAGGTGGCATACTTGCCTCTTATCGTCCTGTTCGGTTGATCGGCTACGGCGTAGCGTAGCGTAGCGGTTTCCGTAGCGCGTAGCAGCGAATCGGCAGAACTCGGGTGCCGCCGGACCGGGTAGAGGACTGCCGCTAGGTGTGAGTAAGAGGCAAATTATGGTGTACCTCTCTTTTCCTCGAGGTGAAGTGCGGGGGGCCAGCAGCTCAGCATGGGCGATGGCATCAGTACACAGATGATTAAAATTTATTTTGGGTTGCACAGGGAAATATGCATTAATTTAAGTAGGGTAAATGTGATAATCCGTTCAAGTCAAAACTATTTTTACGAGAAAAAAGTGTGCGCACGTCTGTTCTTAACGGAGTCTTGGACGGAAGAGGATTATTTTGCCTTCTTTTTTTTGGAGTGATAATTATTTTCAAGTCTACATCTACACCCGTATTATATATGTTAGTATGTCAATCTATTAGCAGGACACAAGTTACCAATGAAAGTTAGGTATGTTAGCACTTTGGGTTATCTACGTCCCAGTCCACACTATTATATATTGTGTCACGGTAGGTAAGGTACTTAGTCTTTGCTGGTTACGGCCGGTCGTAATTTCCGCTTATTCAGCTGACGACAAGTCAAGATTGGATGCCCCATCTGGTGCCGGGACAATGTTAATAAATAGTAACGTCCTGCTTAAAGGCCCGAGCCAGGACACTATGTTACCGGTCCTTTGACGTTATTGATACGCACACAAACGGCGAAAGACCTTCAATATATTACCAAATAGGTGTATTTGACGTAGAATGAACCTGTGACAGACGTAGGTGCATGTGGGCGGTAATCCATGATGATCGATTGTTTATTTACTTCTCACATAAGTTATTTGCAGACTTAATAATTATTTTAGGTAAGTTTTACTATGATTAGTTCACTAATATTTTTCTACCGTATTCATATTTTATAATGTGATGAAATAACTACCCTTTTTATGATAATATCGTGAAAGTTCAATACAATGTTTATTAATTTTGATTTGTCAATTTGTAAGCATTTTAAAATTTATTAAAGAGTTAAACAGTAATTAAACATAAGGATTGATATTTTAGGTTACTAAGCAAGTAACTAAATGATTTAATAAGGAATTGTATTGTTTTCCAACCACAGCACGCCATTACGCAGGCGCAAGGTGGCGTGAGGTAATGGAGTGGGGTTGGTTGGAAAGGTTATTTAAGTCGTTGCATGACATTTTTCTAGGCTTCTCTGTTGAACTTAGATTGTGTAAACATACTCTGCCAGTTTGTTAATAAAAGTGAATTGCTTCTAATTAAATCTATTCATTCAACTTGTGCCCTCTTTCTACCACAATGGACGTAGCCAGCAATATGTTGCCATCTGATGGCTTGGATAATCAGGCGACTAGTGGGATATCGCCGACATACACTATAGGTTTCGACAAAATGTATTGAATTTAAAGGACGATGGGCAGATTTGTATAGGCACCGTCCGTCCCCACCCTCAAACATTGATTTTATATTAGTGTCCTAATGTATGGATAAACCTAGCGTACCTATCTCACAGAAACGTATTGGAATTCCCTAGTTTTTCCTGACAGTATTTACTGATTTCTAAATAAAGATTTATTTTAATCTTAATTTAGAAACAATCTTCTAACTGACGCGCGTACGAGTACAATGCGTCGCGTCATCGAGCTGCAGGACGCATTCCTCATTTGTGGCATTTTGTGAGCAGGTATTTCTTTGTCAATTATGGTTTTCGAAAAAAAATGACAGGCTCGCGAGTTCTAAGCTCACAGAGCTTAGTCTTTACAGTGTCTTAGTGACGGGTCGCTATTTTTAAATATTTTCATAACGTTCGTCGTACCAAATAATAGGGGCCTGAATATTAATTCAAACGGACCTCGTGAACGAAATATGATACACGAATACCTGTATCACTTTTCATGCATCTGATTTACCAAAATTACGAGTAGCACCGATAACCGACACATGAGCGCTACGCCCGACAAACAAGTCCGAGCGAAGCCACGGATCTGAAGTATGGTCGTTAGTCACCTTTAGAGTTTAACAGTAACTTCATAGTTTACTGCTACATAAACGCATATTGCTTGTATCAGCGATAACTTGTATGTATGAAATAGGCTACACCGTTCATTAAAGTGTCTTTACTTAAACCTATACTGGTGTATTACTTCGCTCCTCGTCACCACGTTGCCCAAGTCCACCATCAGTAACATACATTATCACATGGCGACCTTCCAGTAAAGAACCAAGGAGCTTCAAACGCAGTCAGAACGGGCCCGCTCCGTGCGCCTGCTGGAACGGGCCCCAGCCCCACATTAACCGGAGAAGGATTATCCTTTAACATTAATAAAGAGATCCAGCATTCAGAAGAAACCATCATCCAACCAACCACCAACTATCGGAGACGAAGAATAAGAAAAAAGAAGAGCGTTGTCCAGGGTATCACAGCTCGCACATCAAGAGGTCTCCAGGGATTTCCCGGCCCATGATCGAGAGCTGCAGCCACATCGAGCCACATGCAGCCACATCGAATTCAATTTGTTTCGGAGCATCAATGCTGAAATTAATGCGACGTGTTCGCTTTAAGGGTTGTTTGATATATTTACAATTAAATGATTGCGGCCTTTTTATATTTTCGTGGAAAACCTGCGAGCCACGTACCCAATCACTGGGGGATGACTGGGTCATGTGGTATTTCTATCCACTAAAAACTCCCTGAGGTTAGGTTAAGCAAAGTGCCCCGGCCCCCGACGGAACATTGCGACTCCGATGACCCTCTTTAGTCGCGTTCTACGATAGGCGGTGGAGACCGCGCAGACCTATTCTTGTCCGATCCTACACGGTATACGGCGGTGGCCTATGGTGGACGTGTCCGTTCACGTCCTCCACGTAGTATTCTTCGAGAGGAATCTAATCTCTCCCGTGCCCGTCCAGTCTTTGCTGCCTTAGGTCTTGATTAATGCCACCGTAAATAGTTTTCTTACTTGCGACTGTGAAAAACAGACACACGGAGAGAGTTCTGCATTAAATTTGGTGAGCAAGGGTGAGAGGGGGTTGGTGCGAGCGGCCCAACTGGGGAAGCACCTTCCCCTTACAGAAGACTGCAACCATTATGACACTAGTAGTGGGGAGTAAAATAAGGTCGGTCTCCCGATCTCCAGATGATGAGGGAGAGACCTGCATTTATTTTTATCTGCCGACACAACGAATCCACAAAAATTAAATGGCCGTCAAAATTAAATTATACCTACGTAGTTAGTTCTCCATCAAAACCATAATATATTATATTCAAATACAATAGGAAACATTAAGCTTAGACGGTAAAATGATTTCTTTTCTCCATTGCTTTAAATTGTATCCATATTGAGAGGTATCCGTTATCGTCGAGGCAAAATACCGCTTTATATTATGAAAACAAGCATTGCTCGCGGCTTCAAAATCCTCTCAAGTTGAACCTCATCGTTAGATGCAGCATCACTAAATCGATTAAGGCGTTTACCGTGTTAAGATCCCGCGAAATGACAGATTTTGAGCACCTAAGCTGCCATATGGCTGTAAAATTAACCAACCAAAAAATCTAAAAAATGTATGTTCGCCATGGGTTTATAATTGCACTGTTTCAAAGTTTTATAGATTTAATAAGATACTATTTAAAAACTTTTTTGGGCTACTGCTTCTAAATTAAATATAAGGGAAGATATATTGCCAGTTAATTCAGGAAACGAATCAAACTACATTAATCTAAGAAAAATGATGTCATTGTACACTTGTTTTTACTCGGTTCAAAATATGTTTTTATACCGATTTTCGCAAGTTTCTATACGAACTATAGAGTTAACGATTGCAACTAAAGGAGACGTATAAGTGACTCATGGTACAAATTTATTTTTTTAGTCCTATGAGTGACCGCCAGGGGCGGTGTTTAGATTCTCCATACTTACTAATCGCTTACGCAGTCGCTTATGCGAATTGCGAATAACGTAAACGCGAGTCACGTAAAACTCATGCAGGGTAGGTACACTAGCTACATATCGAGCCAACATTAGCGAGCAAGCGAGCCAAAGCAAGGGCTACATTCACCTTAAAGTCTCGCGCAGCAGATTATTAATCGAGCGTAGACGCTAGCTCAGGTGAAAGTCCGCGTGAACGGACTAACTTCGAAGACTCGAATGATGTTATTACATATAATATTCTTGATATCCCCTGTGGTTCTCCTGTGGCGCTTTGCAGACGCTGCATTATATTTTTATGTCAAATTCTTCAGAAAATTTGCTTCACCGCGCTCCTCAATGGGGATAAAAAGTTGATTGTTTGCCAGGTTTATAATGCAAAAGTTTTATGGATAGCGTTTGTCTAGCTTTATATATTAAATATTAAAGGATCAAGACTTCGTCGTGTAATCTTCAAGGGACGAACAGCAATCTAAATTCTAATACCTTTTAAAAGAGTTTTCGTTACTGACATCCAATTGAAGAATAATGGTTATCCTTGATTATGGTGTACTCGTAGGTTATCTGCTATCTTGATAGAGGGACATTGTCACTTAAAAAATCTTCGTATCGGCTGTCATTTCATCTACCACTGTGTCCAGACTAATGAAAGATGTTTATTAATTCTTGTCGGCCATGGTTATTCGCAAATTGTCGCTACAAATCAACGTGAAACATAAAAGTTGGCAGTCTAGGCAGGGATCACGAAACAAACTGCAGGGATACCGCAGGGCAGGTGTTCACAATGTTTACCAGCAACTCAAACTAACCAGTATAAGTCTAACCTCCGACTACGCATAGTTGTTAATAATCTCGGTTTCCAGTTACATTAGACAGGGTGAGTCGAAACAGGTTGTGAATCCTTACAAGGAATTTGTATGCTGGCCGCGCGAACCACGGTTGGAGGCGAGAAAAGTGTCAAGCCCTAAAATTTGTTTTTCTATGTATTTAGTAAAACCACAGTGCATTAGTGTTAAAGCATAAAAGGATCAGACCTTCTAAACTCAATCTTTGATGCGAAAATGTACTGAATGATGACTTTGTCTTTCTGACATAAATTGTGCTAAATATAATATATGTCAAAATAATTCGTCTTAGTAATTACTAATTGAAAAACCAAACCAAACCAAACAGTTGGTGTTTCGGATCAAACGGTTAGTTTGCTCAGCCTACCTGCATGCTAATAATTTAGGTAGGTACGTATTAGAAGATCGAAAATTGAAATATCGACAGTGAAAACATCGAAGTACAAAATATCGAAAATCAAAATATCGAACGATCGAAATATCTAATGTTATTATATCGACGTCTAATTGGTCTAAAATACAAATGCCGAACGGTTAAAATATCGAAAGTACAGAATATCGACCATTATGCAGGCGATATATTAAAATTTCTAATGACAATATATCGACCATTGAAATGGCGACGCCCAAATAATCGAAAAGTAAAACGTCGAACCATCAAAATATCTAACATCATATGGTCTACTTGCATACCACTGGTAAAATTATTAAAAATATTTTTTGGCGGATTTTCGGGAGCGTGTTCCACCTTGCCTATTAGTAGCTATTTTTAGCAGCAAATTGGAGTAATTAACTTAAAAAAAAACCACAAGCTATTTACTACCTTATATTAAGCTCATACCTATAGTCCATTTTTGGTTGCGTTCATTTGGCAGATATTACCGTAAGAGCTTCGTTTCTACAACGTGTTTTATGTTGACTGCATTATGCCAACGCCAGAATAATAAAAATGAGAGTAGATGTGGAATTTATCATGCTGCGAACGCGCTGTTGTGTTGACGTTAGTCCAAGATTACAATCGCAAACAAATACAACGAACTTGATTTTTTGTCATATAACATTAATGTGTTTGTGAAGTGTGAACATTCAATTATGTGGATGTTTGAGGCCTACTTACTGCCCGTTATCCTTAATTACCTATGATTATTCTATATAATTAATAACTTATGACCTAACTTTTCTATGTGATGTTGTAAAATACGACATATTTACTGTGTAATGATCATTTTAGTACCTATACATGTACGAGTAGTGCCTACCTACAATTCTGTCGATTTTAAAGGGATTGCCTCAAATTATACGTTATCCACGCTCTTGGTTACGGGCTAAGGACCTTACCACACTGGCGATTTGCGAGCGTGAGGTGAGCGACGTGATTCCTTAACGAGCTTTCCGCGACAGCACCATGTGATCGCCGCAGGTGCGCAGCGAGCACACGGCGTTCAATCAACGTTTTGCACAGTCACACACGAACATTCACGACCATGGCGTCTGCGTCGCGGCACGCTCGCCGCGAGCTTGCAATCGCCTCCGTTGCTTCGCGAGCGACCATGCTGCGAGCACGCTCACCGATCGCTTCGCTTGTGAAGCGCTCGCAAATCGCCAGTGTGATAGCGCCCTAACCCTTGGCAGGGCGTAAAGCAGGATTCACATATCAATACGTCAAAATCTTGTTCCGACATTGGTCCACATAATAGAATGTTCACTGTATCGAGTTGTTGCGGTACCTAATGTAGTAATGGTCGTCCAACCTAAAGTCCTGTCAGCCAACAGTGGTCAACCACTTTAGAATCTTAATGCACAAGCAATAGAGTTGAGAGGACAACTTTCTTGGCTTACTGTACCTAGCAAAATCTCCCGTTCTCTTCCCACGCCTGTCTCGCGTCTCTCAGACAGACGTGAGCCGACGATTAAGTGGCTACTCCGCTAAATGGACCCCCTATCCCCTGGGTGGGAGGAATAACACTGGCTAATGAAACCTTTTTCCGCGATCGAGTTTAAACCGATTTGTTTGGGATTAAACGCTAGTCACGAGGTCGAGCAATTATTTGATTGCCTTTTGTTTTGTTGTCAGTACCAGTTATTTCAATTTGGGTTTGAATGGTTTCTGCTTTGTACAAATCGGATGACTGCGCGGTGCAACGGCACGTCATAAAAATATGAATACGTCTGGTTTTCTACCAGATCTAAGCAAAGATATAAAGCCTTTCAGTACACGAATATAAGTTCCACTCGTATGTATACCTGTGCTTTGGACATAATACATACTATTATAGTTTTGTTGTTGTGGATTACATACATACATTCACGCATTTATTCCCAAAAGGGGTAGGCAGAGCACATGAAACGTATGTTTTAGCGCCACTTTTAGCATAAATGTGGGTATAAAAGTATGTTGTGGATTAATGATATACTATAATAAGCACCTATAACCAACGCTATTTTATATGGAGTACCGTTAGCTTTTCGGTGAAGGACAACATCGTGAGGAAACCGGTCTAATCCCAATAAGGTCTAGTTTTCCCTCTGGGTTGGAAGGTCAGATGGCAGTCGCTTTCGTAAAACTAGTGCCTATGCCAAATCTTGGGATTAGGTGTCAAAGCGGACCCCGGGCTCCTTTAGGGGCATTACCGGGAATAACGCTAGGAGGATGATTTTATATGGAGTATAGAAAAAAAAACAAAGAGTTATTTGTCCGAAACCATCTTTAGTCCGAACATAATTCCGAATGCCATTTTCCGCTTAACGAAAATTTGGACTCAGATGATTTAATAGAATATATGTATAAGTAGATTAGGTTACGTTAGTATTATATCCCGAAAAATCAAAAATTGCTTCAGCGGAATATGGTTTTCAGAATTATGAAATTCGGTAAAGATATGCTTTCGGACCAATTAACGCCCAACCGCCGCTCCAACACGCCGCTTTTAAATTGTATTATCTTATAAATACGAACGCTATGCATAAGTTATTACTGTAATTACTAACAAAATATGGATCAAGTTGCCCGAAATAAATAGATTTGAATTTTTGATTAACTTTTTGGAATTATGTAGTGTTATACTGTATGCTGGTTTGCATCCTGAAACAGCCCGAAGTGAAAGGCACCGTCAACATGCCTGACTAAACAATTTTGAAACCTCGTCAAAAGTTATCTTCATCTATGTAACCTGCTAATCTATATATATAAAACTCTTGCGTTACTAATCTATGAACAGACAACGCACAGCCTAAACCGCTAACGATATAAGCATGAAATTTGGAACATATATTCTTTACAGTACGTGGACGTGTGCTAAAAAAGGATTTTTCGAAATTCAACACTTAAGGGGGTGAAATAGGAGTAGAATCGTTGTATGGAAATCGTTCATTTGGAAAGTTATAGACTTGAATCTTTGTATTAACGCGGCCGCGATTAAACCAGACACAGAGGGGTGAGGGCAGAGGAGAATGACGACACAACGCGGGTCATCTCCGCGAGCCACACACCGCTTTCGACCACGGCATCATACGCGCATACCTACCTAAATAAATAAATGTAATTTAAGTATATTAAACTCATAATTGGAAGCAGGAGTTTTCTTGCAGAGACGAAACCCATCAGCTGGGCTGTTCATCAATAACAGCCCCGACAATTGGCGACCGTGACAGGACTGTACCGAAGTTGTTTGCGCAACCAATTCTAACGGGACTCCGGCATCGAGCGGAATATTCCATAAGGGCGTGGTTCCTGTATCCAGTGGATCTTCATCGCAGTTACGAAGGAAAGTAGCCCAACCCCTTTACTATCCCTGACCTTCGTGATATAAGCCTTTAATTCGTGTTAATAGTGACCCAGCCCTCATTAGTGTTAGATTGGAAGTGCTCATAATGCGTGATTCATAAGGCATGCAGTGGTGTAATAATTAAGTAGGTATTTAAATAGTTACTTGTTAGCTCTGTGCAATAAGAGAAGCCTACTTGTATCGTTAAGAACATAAATTACAAGCTTTAATAGGTGTATCTACTCAGAGTGATAAGTTAGCATCCATTTTGTGATAAAACGGTCAGAGTATAGCAAAAGGGGCCCAATTTTAGGACTTAGAAAATTTACGAGCAAAATTTTTTATTTTCGTTTTTGGTAGATTTTTTTGTTAAACTTGAAAGAAAACATTAAAATAAGCATCTTTTATTGATAGAAGCTTTTTTATAAACGTGATCGTTTAGCAACTAGAGCGATCTGAAGTTGCGAGTTCGGCCATGGGATTACTAAGGCACCAGAGACAGAAAATTTACGAGCAAAATTTAAATCTTTTTTTTTTATATAGCTTCTCTTTTTATATAAACGTACAGTAGTTTAAGTCGGTTCTGGCGCTTTGCCGGCCGCTGCCGCGGCACGCTCGCTTCGCTCGCTCGGCTCGCAGTTCTACCTAACACTCCTCCTCGCTTCGCTCGTCGTCGTACCTAACATATTTCAGTGCTCATTCAGACCGGGGGCTGAGTTAGGTCTGGGCTAAGTTAAATAAGCGAGCAAAGCGATGGTGACTCTCATGGAGTTCTGAGCATGTGCTCTTTAAAATAAGACAAAAATGATGAACAAGTTTTGACGTGCTTATTACGATATATGCTTTTTTTTTAATCGTAAATTTTCTAAGTCTCTGGTGCCTTAGTAATCCCATGGCCGAACTCGCAACTTCAGATCGCTCTAGTTCCTAAACGATCAAGTTTATAAAAAAGCTTCTATCAATAAAAGATGCTTATTTTAATGTTTTCTTTAAAGTTTAACAAAAAAAATCTACCAAGAACGAAAATAAAAAATTTTGCTCGTAAATTTTCTAAGTCCTAAAATCGGGCCCCTTTTCCTATACCCCAACCGATTTTTATTAAAGCTTAGGTTCGTGCTTGATATTTTAGCAATATACAGTCGAGGAAATTGAATGTTTAGCACTTTTGAACCTTAATGTCTGTCATTCCAATAGAGTTGACATGTGCCAAACCTTCATTTTCCTCGACCGTACATATGCCTTGCTTCAAACGTTCTAGTTATTTAAAGATATTAAGCATCAGTAGCCCATTAATCAGAACATTACATCTAAAGATAACTGAGCATGAACTGCACTGCCTATACCTATCATTAAAATACAATCTTTACAACTATTTGCTGACATCAGCTGGTCCCTTAAAGCGAGTAGACATTTTAGATACTTACGCCCTCTTAACCGTGCATTTCAGTGTAAACCAGTCATCAGCTAATTCGTGAGTTGCGCTGCGCCTGTTGCCGTGCACGACTCCAGAGGGGCTAGCACAACTGACGCCGCGCCGCGACGCGAGTCGAGAAAGATCTATCCTCCTCTTTCGAATTTGCACGGTGCGAATGAGACAGGGGACGCTCAGTCGCGCGAGAAGCGGCTTGTCAGCAAGTGGTGCTAGACGTACAGTGGCGCGTCGTAGTCGAGGTTCCGATCTTCTTCGCTGCAAGTCAAGCGGCTGTGAACCGATTTGTCAAGCTTGTGGATTGGGTTTGAGTGCACAAGTTACTTTAGCTACCTACTTAATATCCTTATTTGTCCTTAAGTTAATTAATTAATGAAGTAGTGTACAGACAATTGACTCAAAAGTGATGAAGGAACCTATACATCAAAGAGGGACTTATAAAAGTCGTGTAACCAAATATAAAGATTATCTTTCAAATATACAACTATTAGATCAATGTAATATAAATGCAATTACAAATAAAAGTGTTAAATATTCGTTTAACTAGATTGCAAACATTATTTTCGGAATTTGACTTGATTCCAACACAACTAAAAATGGCATGTACCAATGTGGATGATCAGATTCAAGAAAGGGACTCCGTGGAAACGCAGTTCATTTCTCTCATTTCGGCAACACAAGAGATCATTTAATCTCACACCAATCGTGAGGACCAGAGTTCCGAGGGGGCACGGACGGCTCAGTCGAATATTGGAACGTGTAATTTTAATAACATCGTTGATGTATACAAGAAACAGCGTGGGGCCAAGAACACTGCCCTGCGGGACGCCAAACTGCACCCGCGTATAATCGCTTACTTGATCTCCAATTTTCACCATTTGCAAGCGATTCCGTATATGTATAGTCCTCAAGCAATTTTAGAGTTTTATCTCTAAAACCTATCCTTTCCAGCTTGTGGACAAGAATGGGGTGGGATACCGTGTCGAAAGCCTTTTTGAGGTCCAGAATAACTGCGAGACATTTTTCACCATTATCCACGATGTCCGTAATTAGAGAAGTAAGTGCTATCGCTGCGTCCTCGGTTGATTTACCTTGTCTAAAGCCGTATTGGCAGTCTGAAAGGATGTTAAATTTACTAAGATAACTTATTATACGTTTGTTAATTAGTTTTTCTAAGATTTTGGACAGAGCAGATAGCACAGAAATTGGCCTGTAGTTATTTGGTTCCTCTCTCTTCCCACTCGCATATTATTATTATTTTCTTATGCACTATAATGACATGTGATATTATCAATATTACGAATAAATGAATATAAATAGTGCTGAGAAAATATTTATTACAGATAATAATAATGTATGACAAATAATAATAATAAATCACGTCTCGGCAATGCACGGTCAGGTGAAGTTTAGTTAGTGCTTGGAATGGCTGCTCCGTCGTCAAACCCCAACAGTTTCGCTGCAGGTTTGAATTTGTGGCTTACTACGGGTACGTCCACTCACTACTTGCCTACGGTGTTGACCTCTGGGCCGACGCTGCGGAGCGAGAAAGGCCATTCAGACTGCAAAAGCGAGCAATCCGCATAATGGCTGGTGCGCCGTGGGATAGTCCGGCGAGGGAGCTGTTCAAGGAGCACAAAGTACCAACCCTATCTAGTCTATACGTCCTAGAAGTAGCTAAATACGTAAGAAGAAACCTCGAACAGTTCCCAACGTTCGGTGACGCTCACGACCGCAACACTAGACACCGTGATCGCTTGCGACCACCATCGATAAGGCTGTCGAAGTCAAAAAAGTTCCTACTCTCGATTGGCCCAAAAGTATACAATGCAATACCCACGGAAATAAAGAATGCATCCAGTGACCGAGTATTCATAAATAGACTCAAATCAAAACTGATTCGTGACGCGCTTTACTCCGTCGACGAGTTTTTTCATACGCCTGGATGATTCACCTGGTCACTTACCCAACAATTATAATGTAATTTTAATAGCATAAATAAGTATTCCCTAATGTATATTTGTTTTTTAATATTATTATGCAATGGAAAATTTAACCTATAATTATACTGTAGCATAAGAGGCGACAACTATATTAATAATTAAGAAATTGACATGTAAAATATTATTTTATAAATAAATGATTGAATTGAATTGAATTGAATTGGCGTATGCCTCGTATGCACATACTGGTGGCTCGAATTATGGCAGTGCATATCCTTGTTCTAAGCCAACCCAGTATCGTACTCAGTGATTTATCCCAACGGTCTGCGAGGGCTTCGCCTATGTGTTTAACAAAGGAGGTCATCTGTGGTGCGAATACGCCATCGACGGAAGTCACGAGAGGGGTGAAGGTAGCATGTTTCGCTTCGCAAGCAGCGGAGTATTTTCTTTGTTTTTCAGTCTCAGTTGATTTTGGACAGAAGTGACGTGGCGTGCAATGTAAGAGGGAGCGTCAGTGTCTACGACACGGATATCGAAAATAGCCTCTCTCTGAGCATTCCATACGGCGATATGCCTGTATGCAAGCATTAGTTAAATTAACTTGCAAAATAATACGACTCACGTTGCAAGAGCTCTACTGGACGCGGGTTCTCAATCGAGTTTCTTGAGTGAAGGCATGAAAATGAAATTAGGATTTCCTAATAATATTCACAACAAACCGATTAGTGTTTCCGGCATTAATAATTTAGCATTTAATATATCGGATCAATGCGAACTTACCTTGAGATCATTAACGAGTTCATATACTGCTAATCTTAGTTGTTTAGTTGTGCCGCAGATCACGGGCGATTTGCCTAACGGCTATGTCAATGCTTCAGAATTGAACATACCTGCTGGTATTCAACTGGCAGATCCCGGATTCTACCGTCCGTCTGAAGTCGATCTACTGCTTGGTGCCGACGTTTTCTTCGACATTTTAACACCGCTTTCGACCACGGCATCATACGCCCATACCTACCTAAATAAATAAATGTAATTTAAGTATATTAAACTCATAATTGGAAGCAGGAGTTTTCTTGAAGAGACGTAACCCCTCAGCTGGGCTGTTCATCAATAACAGCCCCGACACTTTGTATGAAGGTTTCTTACTAAAAAGCAAAACAAATGTTATAGCGTTGTTATTAAAATTCATCCCCTAAGGGGGTTAAAAAAGAGTTGAAAGTTTGTATGGGAAACATGTCGTTTTTAAAGTGAGCCATTTAAAACTTCGGTCACAAGCTCCTTATACAGTCAAAAACATTGATTAGGGAATAATTTCTATATTCTATAAGGGTTATTTTCTCATTCATCCCTTGAAGGGGTTAATATAGGGGTTGAAAGTTCACATCAGTAATGTGTGATTTTTAATGATAAACTGTGTCTAGAAACATGAAAGCAGGACAGCAGGTTTTTTATAATAATATATCTATCCAGATTTTTTTTTTTTTACTTGCCCCCTAAAGAGGTGAAATAGGAATTGTACCGAGAAGACGTTCTTTTAAAAACCTAGTAATATGAAAGTTCGTATATACGTTCTTTATTTATAAACTATATATTTGACATAGTGTTTTCATCAAAATTCATTCCCTAGGCTAGGGGGTGGAAAAGCCATATGGAAAACATAATTATGATAGTTGAAACTTTGCGCATAGGCTCCTTTTATTTAGTTCACCTCGTTGAGTCTTTTAAGTGTCTTAGTACTAATATAATCCATTGCTGATTTAGTGTACTTCAACCTAGTTTGTCTACACTAAACAGTTCTGGAAACGCTCGAATGTATGTAGGTACATGTATCCCTTGAGTGTCAATAAAGTCCATAATCGTGTCAACCGGCTGCTGTATCTTTGACCCCCCGCTACCCGCTCTACAGTACCACATAATGACACCCGAATCGATTGAGAAATGTGACCTGTAGAGAGGGAACAACTGGACACCCGGAAATACGTAAGAATTTTAGCTCAAGCTGAAACGGTGAACTTCGTTATCTTCGCTCGCTCGGTGTAAAATGTACCCCAATGTATATGTGTTAGGTTGTCTGGAAGATAACGCACTTTAGGGATAAGACCGCCTGTTGTTTGCCTCTAGTTGTTATTTGTTGTTGTTCTGTATTGCTTTCATAAATTGAGGTGTGCAATAAAGAGTATTATTATAATTTATTAATTTAACTACAAACCGCTACCTAAAGGTTGTCTGGAAGAGATCGCGAAAAGACCGCATGTTCTTGACCTTTATTTTTAAGTTTTTATGTCTATTTGATTCATGTTTTGAGGTGTGCAATAAAAATGTATTTGTATTGTATTGTACAAAAGTTACATTAAAAACAAAAGCCCTGCAAAACTGTTTTACACAGTTTGTCATTTTATATGTATTGTATTGTACCCCGTTTGATTCTTCCAACAAACATAAACAGTGAACATACAAAAGCAATCGCAACGCCAGTGCGATACTGCAACTTTGTTGTTTTGCATTTGTTGCATTGATTACTTAAAGCGTCTGAGCTACGTAGTTCCTGACTAGTTTTTCAGCAAACTTATCCTTGTATTTTTACTCGCTTATGTTACAGACAGCTGCAAAATTAGCGGACGTGTACGAAGTTTGGAAGTTCTTCTTACTAGTATTGGTAGTTGGTGCCTATCTATTATTTAGTAGATATAACACGATAAAGATATAGCATAGAACAGCATATACGTATGAATGATGCTTTCACAATGACACGGGATCGGAAACAGTACCTAAATTGGTATGAAAAATATGAATTTGTAGTTGTACAGTAACGTGAACATTCCGGTGTCCATCACTGACCTTTTTTTTGACGCTGGAGAAATGTGTTACACATACCCCCCGGCCCGGGAAAGGCCATAGTGGGGGGTTCAAAGGATGCGGACGTCTCGGGGTGCGTTGGGCAGGGGTGGCGAATATAAAAGACCAGCGTGTGCTTCTCTTCGTGTATGTATTTAATTCAATGAAAAATGAAAAAAGTCAATTCATTTCATTTTTATTCAAATACCAACATGGATCATTATTGTTAGGAAGACTTAGCTTAATATTAGTAATTACAAAGTTCATATAGATAGCACACATAAAATTAATAGTAGTTAATAATTAAAGAGTTAATAGTAATCAATAATAATAGGTAACGATTTAGGCCAGTTTGAAATTTACATTACAGTCAACTCCTTAGTTATAAAACATCATAAATATTAAAGTCGTAATGTCGGAAAGTGAATCATTAAATTATTACCTATAATAACAGAAGACTTCCTGACTGATTCATCACCGCACAGCCGACACTACTGGGACTAGAAAGTTGAAATTTACATCAGAACTTCCTTTTATGACGTACGCAAGGGATAAGACGGGATTTATGGAAATTCCATAACTAAGGGGGTTAAATGGGGGAAACATTCTTTTTTGAACTAGAGACTTGAAACTTTGTAGGAAGATTACTTATTAAGATACAAAAAAAATCTTTCAGCGGTTTAGAAAATTCCACCCCTAAGGGGGTTAAATAGAGGTGCAATTTTTGCATGGGGGAAACTTTATTTTTTGAACTAGAGACTTGAAACTTTGTAGAAAGATAACTTATTAGAATATAAAAAAGTACTTTCTTCGTTTCAGAAAATTCCACCCTAAGGGGTTAAATAGGGGTGCAAAATTTGTATCGAGGGAACTTAATTTTTTGAGTTTGAAACTTGAAACTTTGTAGAAAGAGTACTTATTAGAATACTTACAAAAAAAAATGCTGTCAACGTTTTCGTAAATTCCACCCCTAAGGGGGTTAAATAGGGATGCAAAATTTGTATGAAACAAAAAATCTTTGAATGAAACTTTTCCTTTTGAGCTAGAAACTTGAAACTTTATAGACAGATTACTTATTAGAATACAAAAAAGAACTTTAAGCGTTTTGGAAAAATCCACCCCTAAGGGGGTTAAAAAGGGGGTGAAAGTTTTGTATGGGGGAAACTTTGTCTTTTAGCTAGAGACATACAATTTAGAAAGATTACTAATTAAAATATAAACGAGTACTTCCAGCGTTTTAGAAACGTCTACCCCAAAAGGTGTTAAAAAGGGTTGCAAGGTTTGGATGAGAAACACTCTTTTTTGAGTTTGAGACTTAAAACGTATAAAGATTTCTTATCAGAATAAAAAAAGTTCTTTCAGCATTTTGGAAAAGGGATTCAAGGTATATGGTAGGTGGTGGTGGTGGTGAGTGGTAGGTATATGGAGACCAAGAAAATGTTATAATAAGAGATTTGTAACTTCGGTCTTAGCATGTAACGTCGGTGAGATTGCCAAATCCGTTATGTGCACGGTTTGAATTAAGAGACAATACCATATGTGTAATTACTAGAGCATTATTTTCTTTGACGTAAATTATGTACATAACGGATTTGGCAATCTCACCGACGGTATGTTAAAAGACTACAAAACTGATTTCAGAGTTTTTTGAAATTCATCCCCTATAGATATTAAAGGGGGTTCAAAGTTTGTATGGAGAGCAAGACATTTTTAAAGTAAGAGATATGTAACTTCTGTTTTAGACTGTTTGAAATTGATTATACAAGGGTTTAAAAACGTTCAACCCTAAAAGGGCTAAAAGGAGTTGGATGTTCAGTTCTTCTTAAATAAGAGGCCGCTAAGCACAATAAAAGGAGTTGACCTATGCAAATAAGTAATCAGAATCTATAAAAACCTTTCTGTTTCTTAGATCTAGACCGTCAAAAATCCGTAGTTGTCGCTTATTCCTGACGAATTTTAGAACGCCCTCTTAAAAACCCATAATATTTTTTAACAAGCTATCTAACGATACCCCACACCATAGAGGTATGACGAAATTTTTTTTTATATCCCCACTTGAGGTTTAGGGGACGTATACTAAAAAACTGTATTTTTCAAGATTCTATGTTACTGTTCTGTCGGCGTGATTGATTTTTATACTCATGCCGAATTACAGTTTTCAATATATTGATTTAAACTTTTACGATTCTCACACATTATTTATACTAAACGGGACTGCTATGGATGTTGCAACACATCCGAAACGTCGAGAGACCTCAGTGAGGTAAATAGAATAAATTAATTATACGCGATTAAGTCCCGTTTAGTATAAATAATACAGTTTTCAAGTTGTAAGGGCTGAGCTAAGCCGAGGACGGACGGACGGACATGGAGAAACTATAAGGGTTCCTTGTTGACTACGGAACCCTAATAATGACAGTTGGATCTAACTAAAGCGCGTTCAAAACGTTACGTGATTACCTCTCAGCAGTACACCTGCCACACTTCGGTCTTATAACGACTGTTTTATACTCGTAACGTCTCTATGTTATCTTTTCCTTTCATATGTATTTAACCACAAAATTGACATTAGTTCAGACTTATCTTAATAATAGAACTCAAGCTACGATATTAGACACTTATGACAAGGCCACAAAAACAATAACGAGATGTCAATCAAAAAGTGTATGAATCTGCAAGCGGTACCCCAAGGTAGCGTCCACTATTGTTTTTGATACTCGTATATGTGAATGAGTTCCCTCCAATAGTTGACCACGTGTGTGTGATGTTTGCCGATGATGCGACTATTTTTGTATCTGAAAAAGGTTTGGACATAATGAATTGCAAAATACTCTGGAAATCGTAATAAATTGGTTGTCAACGTTAAATTTAAGTGTGAAACTGGACAATGTTAAAATTGTACAATTTACAAATTACAAGCAGATGAATAAAAATCTGAATAATAGTTATTGACAACAAACAAATTGAACTAGTGCATAATACTAACTTCTTAGGAGTGAAAATAGATACCAACTTTAACTGGAAGTCTCACATTGAAAAGATAAATAAAAAACTAGACAAGCCTTGCTATATTTATATTAACTCGAATAACTTCAATCGACGTCGTAAAAAAGGCGTACTATGCAAATGTTTATATTTTGTTTAATTGTTTATGTTTATAATTATGCCTTACATATGGCATAATTTTTTGGAGTAATTCGGTAAACATTGAGTCTACGTTTCTTTTAATTCTTCTTCTTTCTGTGCCTCTTCCCATTATTTGGGGTCGGCCCTCCTCGTTCTCATGCGCCAGGTTGGTCGATCCTGGGTTGTCTGTATGTTCAACTGGGCTTGTTCCAAGTCCTTTGATATGGTGGACCACCACGTTACAAGCGGGCGACCTCTGCCTCTCTCGTTGTCCGGTAGTCCGAGGGCTTTCTTCACGACATGGTCTTCGTCGCGTCTCATAACATGCCCGTACCATTTCATGCGAGATGCGACCTCGACACTCACTGAAGAGCATCGCGATAGGATTTTTATATTGAACCGTACTGTTACATACGATTTACCGACGATATGCTCCGCAAACGTGTCAGTATCGCCGCGGAAGCGGCGCACCGACAGCGCGCAGCACAAATGCAACTACGAGCTTTTTAACCGCAACAATTTTAGTATACGCTATTGGAGCTGGAGTTACCGCGGCTGCTGGCACCAGACTTGCCCTCCAATTGTTCCTCGTTAAAAAATTTAAAGTGTACTCATTCCGATTACGAGGCCTCGTAAGAGTCCCGTATCGTTATTTTTCGTCACTACCTCCCCGTGCCGGGAGTGGGTAATTTGCGCGCCTGCTGCCTTCCTTGGATGTGGTAGCCGTTTCTCAGGCTCCCTCTCCGGAATCGAACCCTGATTCGCCGTTACCCGTGACAACCATGATAGTCGCAGAAACTACCATCGAAAGTTGATAAGGCAGACATTTGAAAGATGCGTCGCCGGTACTGGACCGTGCGATCTGCAAAAGTTATCCAGATTCATCAAAATGTTACGACTTCGGACGCGAGGCCCTCCGCCGATTGGTTTTGATCTAATAAAAGCACTCATCCCATCGCTGGTCAGAGTTCTGATTGCATGTATTAGCTCTAGAATTACCACAGTTATCCAAGTAACTGAGTAAGATCTAAGGAACCAAAACTGATATATTGAGCCATTCGCGGTATCGCCTTAATACGGCTTGCACTGAGACATGCATGGCTTAATCTTTGAGACAAGCATATAACTACTGGCAGGATCAACCAGGGAGCTGCTGATGTTTCGCGCAATAATGCACAAACACTAGCGCCGCCTCCCGTCCGTCCGTCCACGTCGGACGGGGGCAAGACACATAGTCTAGTACGACGATCGCCTCACCGGGTGTACCGATGCAGACGTCGCGTATCGTTAATTTATAATATTATTATTATACAATATACTCTCTAACGAGTTTTAGAAGCGCGCGCGTGCGCGCGAACGCACACATTACACAAAAAGTGAACATGTGAACCCCCCCGCGCATCGCTTAACCGCGCCCATATCGAACGTTCTTACACGACCAGACACTCATTATATATATGTCGGCGGCAGATCGTTAAATACGCCAGATCACGAAATTCCTAGGCATATCGTGAAACGGCGCCATTTCATGATATGCCTAAAAGTCGGCTAGGCTTATCACGATGTGCCTGATAAACAATACGGCAGATCGATTAGAGCAACGCATTCGTCGATATTCCTAGCTCTATACCGGGCACATCGTAAAATAGTTTCTTTCTTGGCCACTGGTGGCGCTGCACATGCGATGGCGGCCGTTTTTGTTGGGGGCTAATAATCAGGGCGGACAAAAATGGTTTGTCATAAGCGAACTCTGTCTTAGGTCGGTTAGGTTAGGGTTCACTTGTGTCCCTCAGACCAGAAATAGACACCCCGCGCAGGGGGGTGGCGTCGACTCGCTGGAGATTATCAGTCCGCACGTCTTATTTTTTTTAATTTACCTAATTCAATTTTGGACACCCTACTTACGTATAACGGTGAGTATTGAACGATATGCCGGCGTTTCATGATATGCCTAGGAATTTCATGATCAGCCTAAACGTCACTGGCTTGGCCAAATCATGAAATGCCGGCGTTTCATGATATGCCTAGGAATTTCATGATCTGCCTAAACGTCATTAGACAAATCGTTAAACGTTAAGTTTTGAACGATATGGCGGATGTCCTTTAGCCAAATCATGAAATGTTGGCGTTTCACGATATGCCTAGGAATTTCGTGATCTGGCGGATTTTACGATCGGCCGCCGACATATATATCACGATACATCCCGTTGGGATGGTTAGATTCTTTTAGCACGGTCGTTTGATAATAATATCGTTCGCCCGGCGGTGGAGAGCTGTTTGAGAACCCTCAACCGTTTTACGTTTAGACAATTTTCATTATCTGTAAAATTGTTGTGGGTATGAAGAATTTTTGTGCGATCCGGACAATACATATATCCGACCAGTGAACCTCGCGCCGCGCATACTAAGCAAAGCAGTCTCTCAGTTTGATGTCCGCACCTCGCGGGCGACAGTAAACGAGAAAACTCACGTTCCAAAGTGCTGCGGCGCGATAATCAATCCCGTCTGTCGCGTTTCGCCTTGCGCAGGTATATTTCAACCGCGAAGCCGCATAATACGCGTAAACCGGGAACAAAGTGCAAAAAAAATTTAATTAAATAATATTATTATCTGTCTGTCTTCTGTCCTGTTGTGTCTCTTCCCCCAGGGCGGGACGCGAGGGGCGACCTTGTAACTTCCTCTGATGTGTTCGTTAGGCACTTTATCGAGTCTCGTTACACCGGGCTCCCATCTCAGCATCTTCATCTCATTGACATGGAGTTTTTGTTCATGCGCTTGTTTAATCGCCCAGCATTCGGCACCGTACACCATAGCAGGTCTCACAGCTGTTTTGTAGACCTTGCCTTTGGTTTTTATCGGCATACGGCGGTCGCAGAGCACACCCGTGAGCGCCCTCCACCTCATCCAAGCTACATTTACCCTATGTGTCACGTCCATGTCCTTATTTGCGTCCGCGGACAGGATCGAGCCCAGGTATTTGAACTGGCTTACTTTCGGTACTGGGTGTCCATCGATGTTGATAGTGGGTGATGTCTGCTCTGTGAGGCTATAGTGGCATAGCAGGTACTCCGTTTTGCTTCTACTAATCCTTAATCCGTTGGATTCCAGTGCGTGCCTACATAGCTCTAGGGTATGTTGCAGTTGTTCCGTGCATTTGTCAATGAGGACAACATCGTCTGCATACAGCAGGCACCATTGTAGGGGGGACTGGATGTCTCTGGTGAGGTAGTCCATGACAATATTAAACAGCAGTGGACTTAGAGCAGATCCTTGATGCACGCCAACTTTGACCTCGAAGGGATTGCTTGTACCAGCTAGGCTTCTCACTCGTGTGCTTACATTGTCATACATATCCTGTACCAATGTTATGTAGCACTCAGGTATTCTTTGTGATCTCAGAGCTTGCCATACTAATTTTCGCGGTACCCTGTCAAATGCCTTATCGAGGTCTATGAAGACTAGTTGCAGGTCTTCATGGTTGCTACGGCCTTTTTCCATGAGTATCCGTACTGTTTGTATTGCATCTGTAGTTGATCTTGAGGCTGTTTATCCATACTGGTTATCTGATATGGCCACATGCTTCAGAAAACGGTTGTGGAGAATTCGTTACCAAATTTTTAAAGTATGCGATGTTAGCTTGATGCCTCTATAGTTTCTGCAGTCGCTGACGTCTCCCTTGTTTTTGTAGAAGGGCAGGAGATAGCTGTGGCGCCAGGCTTCTGGGATCTTATTGCTACTGAGGATGGCATTAAACAGTAGCGTTAGCCACTCAACTCCTGTAGCTCCAATTCTTTTCCACAGGTCAGCATTCTATCGGGGCTAGTAACTTGATGGTTCTTCATTTTGCTAACTGCAAGCTGGACTTCACTCTCTTTAATGTCTTTCGCTGGCCCGGCAATTGTGGTGATTGGTGAGGTTGGCTTGGGAATTCTTCATTTAGCAGTTCCTGGTAATATTGGCACCATCTGGCGTTGATCTTATCATTCGATGTTAAAAGCTTTCCATCTTTATCCCAGATGTATTTGTTTACCTTTATATCTAGCGTAGACCTGTGGCGTTGATTGGCAATCTTAAAGATTTCGCTATCTTAGCGGGCTTGTTCCAGTCTGCTATAAAGGTTCTCCATAGATTCCGCTATTGACTGTGCCACTTTACTCTTGACTGTTTTCTTTGCAAGTTTGTACTCCATACGATCCTTCTCGAGCTGACTTTTCTGCCATAGTTTAAAAAGGTCTCTCTTCTCTTTCACAGGCTGTTTTACTTCATCCGTCCACCACGTGGGGTCCTTATTGTGACTAAGCCCACCCTTTGAAATTCCTAGGATGTTTGCTGCTTTCTCGAAGTTGGATCACATATTGTCTGCATCGCTGTTATATCCAATGGTCATATCTCTGCCCAGGTATGCTTTTATCTGGCGCAATTTAATTCTTGGGGTCCTGTCCACTACTGTTTTAATGGGTTTGGGTAGATTGAAATCCGAGACTAGTAATCGGTGTTGTGTCGTTAGCGCCTCTCCTGGGATAACTTTGCAGTCCTTGTTGACTGTTTTCGCACGGTATAATTACTATTGGTTTAATAAGTGTAAATAGTAAATAAATTCTTATTCTTTACAGAAACGCAATTACGTCTTTGTTTCATTTTTGAGATCATATATAAGAAAGAGTATGACATCATTATATATCATTATATATAACTACTATATACATAGGTCTGGACAATAAATGAATCTTATCTTATCTTATCTTAACAAACCAAGTTGTAAAATCCCACGTTAAGTTTGCACTTAACGTGGGATTTTACAACTTTGTTTACGTAATTGCTTACGTAATTTTAAGTGGAACAGACTATTTATACGTTTCCATCTAAATCTTGCCCGCCATTTCTTTCACTATCCGCGTTGTACGAAGTCGGATTTACGGGAAACGATTGCATAAACAAGCGAAGAAAACCAATAATCCACTGAGTTGCTGAATAAAACAAAAACTAGTCGGTTCTGGTGCGAAGCCGATCACGGGGAATTCGGCTTCTGACATAATCACAGAATAAATGTAAAAGGCGCAGAAAGAGCGGATACACACGGCGAGTTTTTTAAGCGATACAAGCGCGCAATTTATCGCAAGTCGCGGCACTAGCCATTTATTACCTGTCAAACTCTTTACCTATTCTTGAAGCGCTCTTAGCCTAGCGGCGCCTGCGAGTCGGAAACGATAACGCAGGTTAAGCAAAGATGGCAGCGGTCAGTCTTTGGATGGGTGACCGCCTGATGTTGGAGTGGTTACTATAAATGAGCTGTTCCGTGATTTGGAAGGTACGCTAAGCAGTTAATCCCGGCTGCTGTCTAGGACAGTAGTCGTTAAGCCGAGTTAGAGGCCTTCGGGCGGCTTAAGAACGTCTAACAGTCGGGTTGCCCACTCACTTGACAAAGGGGGAACATCTGTTACTCGCGTTCGCAGGGGCTACCTACCATAACCCTGCACGTGCCCCCTGGGTGGTACTAAAGAGTGACAAACTTTAAAGGCCAAAAATGATGTACATGTCATACGATTAAATAAAAAGCTATTCAGTAACTTATTTTAACCTCACCTCACTTAGCACCCACCAATATAGAATAGAATAGATAGACGTTTATTCGGACACATCGTTACACAAAGGTACAATTACATAATACACGTTAGGAACTAACAAGCAGGGATGAGCTACCGAAAAGGTGTCCACTCGGCAATGCTGTTGACACGGCAGTGCCAACGGCGCTGGTTTTCTGTGGATCCAGTAAGTGCGGAACAGCATATTGCGTGACTCGTATTAGGGTAGGGGGTATAAATACATATAAAGTACATTTTTTTTTTTCTCTTTTTTATTTGGTACAAACAGTCATTACAAAGAATTACATTTTATGCATAGCATTACATTTAATGTCGATAAAAAAGTACCGAAAAATATGTTAGATAATATTACGTTGCAACGGACCTGGGGAATGTAAACAACAAAAAAGTAGAAACACATTTGGGTGGAACTATACATCAGGGACGTGATATATATATTGTAATGTATATACAACGTGTTAATAAAATAACGCAAAACCTGAAAACAGTTTGTTCAGAATCGAGCATAGAATGCGAAAAATATAAAAAAAAATTTTTGACGCGATTTATTTTTTATATTTGTATGGAGTGTTGGCCGACTGGGGCGACCTGCTCCATACAAATGTAAAAAATAAATCGCGTCAAAAAAATTTTTTTTTATTTTTTTCGCATTCTACTCTCGATTCTGAACAAACTGTTTTCAGGTTTTGCGTTATTTTATTAACACGTTGTATATAATATAATATGGCAGTATTTAACTATCGGGAAACAAAGTACTCCGTGGATGTACAGTTCCATCCGGTTGGGGTTTTAAAGTTAACATTGCTTATAACTAATAAAGAATATTAATATATGTATAGGTATATATATATTTATATTTTCTGTTTTTTTTTTACAGTTTTAGCTATAGTTTAGATATGCCTTAGTTAGTTAGATACTTATAGTTCTCGTGAGAGTGAGTGCCAAATTCAAGATACATACAATATGCTAGCTCATGCGAGATTCAAGATTTACACGGAGAAATAAAGAAAAAAGAAAGTTAATAATCTAAAAACTTAACATTTTAAGCGTTTTAATGCCGTTAACGTAACTTATTTATCGTAGTTAGAGAATTTGATGACAATTTTATTTTTCAAACCCCTAAGAGTGGTGTTAAAGATGTCTATGTCATTAACTTCTCTATTATATGAATTCATGGTGCGGGGAATGAAACTATTCCTAGTATAGTTTTTTCGGAGGATGGGTGGTACGAACATGTGAAGGACACGGTTGGGGCGAACTGGAAGTCTTGGAACTTTGCCAATGAAATTAACCTTTGAAAGCAATGAAGGACAATCAACTACACAATTAACAATTTTATAGAGAAGTGAAATATCATATTGCTTGCGTCGGTTTACCAGACTTGTAAGTTTATAGTATGTAAGAGAGTGGTTGCATTGTTCATAGTGGCGATTACATCGAAAGTTTATTCTTTTCAGAAATTTTCTTTGGACTTTTTCGATACTGTCGATATGATGTTTATAAAACGGACTCCAGATTACACATCCAAAGTCTAGAATGGATCTAACGAAAGCGAAATATGGGATTTTAAGGGTTATAATTTTCCTAAATGGTTTAGTAATTCTATTAATGAATCCCAGATTTCTAAATGCACGTTTTATTATATTGTTAATGTGTATGGTGAAGGACAACTTATCGTCGAGGGTTATGCCTAAGTCACGAATATACTTAACACGGTTGAGCAGATTACAACCCAGACTGTAATTGTGCTGAATAGGAGACATTTTTCTAGTGTATGATATTACATTACACTTATCTACATTAAGGAATAGTTGATTAGTGGAACAATAAAATGATAATGCTTCTAAATCAGATTGTAATTTAAGGCAGTCATCGGTACAGTTGATAGTTCTATATAATTTGGTATCGTCTGCGTTATCTGCGTATAATAAATACTGGCTGTTCTTAAAAATGTCTCCTATATCATTAATATAAAGAGAGAATCAACTAGCAAAGTAGTCATATAAGATTGAGCTTATTCAGCTAATAAATCATATAAAAGTCATGTAAACGTGAATTATACAGCACCTGTCGTATAAAGCCAGCGTATAGCTTAGCGGATAGCTTTTTAGTTACTCAGCATATCAGTCATACTATGGTGCTGAGTAAACGTTTACTCGACTTGCTTAAATGACTAATAAGTCATATAAGAAATGCAGAATAAGTCACTTTTATACCACGCTTATATGACTATTTAGCCGAGTAACAGTCACTTATATGACATTTCAAGTGCAGTCGAGTAAAAGCAATGTAGTTTGCTATTATATGACATCATGTAACTTATACAGCAAAATAGCTGTAAATGTTACATGCTGTCATATAAACGCGAATTATAGAACATGTTATATATGAGTATCTTATTCAGCGATGTCCGACAAATAATGTGTAATGGCGTTTGGACCGCTAAACTTGCTATATAAGATGCGATTATATAGCTTAATAGCTGGATAAATGCCGTATAACGGCAGCGTTCAAGACAATCAACAATATTAATTAAATTACAGTGGCGCATTAAATATTTACTATTAAACATAGTTTACTTCATCAATAAACTTACCTTCGCAATACATTTCTACCATACGCCGAAGTTATAAGCATTCTTAATAAAAACATGTAACATCATGGCGGATTAAAAAAATACTTACCGTCATCCATTAGACAAACCAATTAAATTTCATTTTTTTTTATTTTTTTTGTGTTGTTTAGTTGCTTAGGATGCGATTACTCCACAGATATGTCATATAAGTGGCAGTTATAGATCAAATCAGTCATATAAAAGTCGTATAAGTTGCTAATATACAGCTAAATTGTCATACGATAGTCACGTCAGTGATTATTATAAGATCTATAAGTGGCGGTGGTTGCAGTTATACAACTTTTATATTACTGAAATGCTGAATAAAATGGGCCCAAATCGCGTTATATAAACGTGCTGATTACGTTTATATGACTAATAGTAAGAGGTAAAAGGTTGCCGCAGAAACGTTGCCGCAACCATTATATGACGAAATTTTGCTAGTTGGGATAGCACTGGGCCGAGGTGGGACCCTTGGGGAACACCAGATGGAATTTTAAGATAATTAGAGCAATAACCCTTCATACAAACGGCTTGGCTAGCGGCTACTCGAAATCGCAGGATCCACCTTAATAAACTGCCGTGTACACCGAGCCCGTAGAGCTTGGTAAGCAAGAGATCATGACTGATTTTGTCAAAAGCTTTAGAGAAATCGGTGTACACGACGTCAACCTGACCATTAATGTCCATTACTTGAAGCAGATGATCAGTAAAAGTTAGTAAATTAGTTTCTACACTACGGGACCTTATAAAACCATGCTGATTTTCAGCTGTGTGATGACGTACAACATATGCTAATTGGTGGGTAACAATTTTTTCTAATACTTTACCAAGAATGCACAGTTTAGATATAGGTCTGTATTGTGTTACGAGTTCTTTTTGTGCATTTTTTGGTATTGGTGTGATCAGGGCTTTTTTCCAAATACTTGGGAAGACACCCGTCTTTATGGATAGGTTAAAAATACTTGATATGGGTTTTAAGAGTTCAGCAGCACATCGGGAAACCAACACTGGGTGAATGCCATCAGGACCTGCCCCCTTGTTAATGTTGGGATTGCGAAGTTCTTTTAGTATCATGTCATCTGTGAGGGTAACGGTATTAATATCGATTATTGAAGCAGAAAACTAGCTAGTTGAATTGAAGTAATTACAATTGGCGGCAGAAGGGGTCATAAAAACTGAATGAAAGTGTTTGTTAAATACATCACATATTTCATCTCCATTAGTGAGTTTCATTACCGTAAAACATTTTATTGGTATAATTGGCTGTGTTATTTTTAGATTTAACGTAAGACCAGAAATGTTTTGGGTGGTCAGCAATCCTTAATTCCGCCTTTGTGTTGAAGGATAAATAACAATATGTTTATTCAATTGATATAATATTTAATAAATAAATATCTTTACACCGCGATTCGTAGTAACTTAGCGTAATCAGAGGTCTAGTTTCGTTATGCGTGACGGGAGAGTCGCGCATTAGCGCGTTCAGAATAACAGCCCGGGGCTGTTATTCGGAGGTTTTATATTTAGTTTCTTGGAGTTAGAGAAGAGAATCAGATTTCAGTTTCGATAAAAATTAACAACTGCCCGAACTCAGTCTAAATAAAACATCATACTATTTTACTATCTACACAATTGCAATATTGGTACTCGCAATTTACAAAAAATATTGCAAAACTAAAAACTACGTAGGCGTGTCACAATACACATTTTATACACCGTATAATAACCTGTAAAAAAATGAAGTAACTCGTTGATAGACAGTAGACACCCATACCTACCCATAGACGTAGTTAAACGAGCGGATACACACGGCGAGTTTTTTAAGCGATACAAGCGCGCAATTTATCGCAAGTCGCGGCACTAGCCATTTATTACCTGTCAAACTCTTTACCTATTCTTGAAGCGCTCTTAGCCTAGCGGCGCCTGCGAGTCGGAAACGATAACGCAGGTTAAGCAAAGATGGCAGCGGTCAGTCTTTGGATGGGTGACCGCCTGATGTTGGAGTGGTTACTATAAATGAGCTGTTCCGTGATTTGGAAGGTACGCTAAGCAGTTAATCCCGGCTGCTGTCTAGGACAGTAGTCGTTAAGCCGAGTTAGAGGCCTTCGGGCGGCTTAAGAACGTCTAACAGTCGGGTTGCCCACTCACTTGACAAAGGGGGAACATCTGTTACTCGCGTTCGCAGGGGCTACCTACCATAACCCTGCACGTGCCCCCTGGGTGGTACTAAAGAGTGACAAACTTTAAAGGCCAAAAATGATGTACATGTCATACGATTAAATAAAAAGCTATTCAGTAACTTATTTTAACCTCACCTCACTTAGCACCCACCAATATAGAATAGAATAGATAGACGTTTATTCGGACACATCGTTACACAAAGGTACAATTACATAATACACGTTAGGAACTAACAAGCAGGGATGAGCTACCGAAAAGGTGTCCACTCGGCAATGCTGTTGACACGGCAGTGCCAACGGCGCTGGTTTTCTGTGGATCCAGTAAGTGCGGAACAGCATATTGCGTGACTCGTATTAGGGTAGGGGGTATAAATACATATAAAGTACATTTTTTTTTTTCTCTTTTTTATTTGGTACAAACAGTCATTACAAAGAATTACATTTTATGCATAGCATTACATTTAATGTCGATAAAAAAGTACCGAAAAATATGTTAGATAATATTACGTTGCAACGGACCTGGGGAATGTAAACAACAAAAAAGTAGAAACACATTTGGGTGGAACTATACATCAGGGACGTGATATATATATTGTAATGTATATACAACGTGTTAATAAAATAACGCAAAACCTGAAAACAGTTTGTTCAGAATCGAGCATAGAATGCGAAAAATATAAAAAAAAATTTTTGACGCGATTTATTTTTTATATTTGTATGGAGTGTTGGCCGACTGGGGCGACCTGCTCCATACAAATGTAAAAAATAAATCGCGTCAAAAAATTTTTTTTTTATTTTTTTCGCATTCTACTCTCGATTCTGAACAAACTGTTTTCAGGTTTTGCGTTATTTTATTAACACGTTGTATATAATATAATATGGCAGTATTTAACTATCGGGAAACAAAGTACTCCGTGGATGTACAGTTCCATCCGGTTGGGGTTTTAAAGTTAACATTGCTTATAACTAATAAAGAATATTAATATATGTATAGGTATATATATATTTATATTTTCTGTTTTTTTTTTACAGTTTTAGCTATAGTTTAGATATGCCTTAGTTAGTTAGATACTTATAGTTCTCGTGAGAGTGAGTGCCAAATTCAAGATACATACAATATGCTAGCTCATGCGAGATTCAAGATTTACACGGAGAAATAAAGAAAAAAGAAAGTTAATAATCTAAAAACTTAACATTTTAAGCGTTTTAATGCCGTTAACGTAACTTATTTATCGTAGTTAGAGAATTTGATGACAATTTTATTTTTCAAACCCCTAAGAGTGGTGTTAAAGATGTCTATGTCATTAACTTCTCTATTATATGAATTCATGGTGCGGGGAATGAAACTATTCCTAGTATAGTTTTTTCGGAGGATGGGTGGTACGAACATGTGAAGGACACGGTTGGGGCGAACTGGAAGTCTTGGAACTTTGCCAATGAAATTAACCTTTGAAAGCAATGAAGGACAATCAACTACACAATTAACAATTTTATAGAGAAGTGAAATATCATATTGCTTGCGTCGGTTTACCAGACTTGTAAGTTTGTAGTATGTAAGAGAGTGGTTGCATTGTTCATAGTGGCGATTACATCGAAAGTTTATTCTTTTCAGAAATTTTCTTTGGACTTTTTCGATACTGTCGATATGATGTTTATAAAACGGACTCCAGATTACACATCCAAAGTCTAGAATGGATCTAACGAAAGCGAAATATGGGATTTTAAGGGTTATAATTTTCCTAAATGGTTTAGTAATTCTATTAATGAATCCCAGATTTCTAAATGCACGTTTTATTATATTGTTAATGTGTATGGTGAAGGACAACTTATCGTCGAGGGTTATGCCTAAGTCACGAATATACTTAACACGGTTGAGCAGATTACAACCCAGACTGTAATTGTGCTGAATAGGAGACATTTTTCTAGTGTATGATATTACATTACACTTATCTACATTAAGGAATAGTTGATTAGTGGAACAATAAAATGATAATGCTTCTAAATCAGATTGTAATTTAAGGCAGTCATCGGTACAGTTGATAGTTCTATATAATTTGGTATCGTCTGCGTTATCTGCGTATAATAAATACTGGCTGTTCTTAAAAATGTCTCCTATATCATTAATATAAAGAGAGAATCAACTAGCAAAGTAGTCATATAAGATTGAGCTTATTCAGCTAATAAATCATATAAAAGTCATGTAAACGTGAATTATACAGCACCTGTCGTATAAAGCCAGCGTATAGCTTAGCGGATAGCTTTTTAGTTACTCAGCATATCAGTCATACTATGGTGCTGAGTAAACGTTTACTCGACTTGCTTAAATGACTAATAAGTCATATAAGAAATGCAGAATAAGTCACTTTTATACCACGCTTATATGACTATTTAGCCGAGTAACAGTCACTTATATGACATTTCAAGTGCAGTCGAGTAAAAGCAATGTAGTTTGCTATTATATGACATCATGTAACTTATACAGCAAAATAGCTGTAAATGTTACATGCTGTCATATAAACGCGAATTATAGAACATGTTATATATGAGTATCTTATTCAGCGATGTCCGACAAATAATGTGTAATGGCGTTTGGACCGCTAAACTTGCTATATAAGATGCGATTATATAGCTTAATAGCTGGATAAATGCCGTATAACGGCAGCGTTCAAGACAATCAACAATATTAATTAAATTTATGTTTAATTAACTAAGAATTACAGTGGCGCATTAAATATTTACTATTAAACATAGTTTACTTCATCAATAAACTTACCTTCGCAATACATTTCTACCATACGCCGAAGTTATAAGCATTCTTAATAAAAACATGTAACATCATGGCGGATTAAAAAAATACTTACCGTCATCCATTAGACAAACCAATTAAATTTCATTTTTTTTTATTTTTTTTGTGTTGTTTAGTTGCTTAGGATGCGATTACTCCACAGATATGTCATATAAGTGGCAGTTATAGATCAAATCAGTCATATAAAAGTCGTATAAGTTGCTAATATACAGCTAAATTGTCATACGATAGTCACGTCAGTGATTATTATAAGATCTATAAGTGGCGGTGGTTGCAGTTATACAACTTTTATATTACTGAAATGCTGAATAAAATGGGCCCAAATCGCGTTATATAAACGTGCTGATTACGTTTATATGACTAATAGTAAGAGGTAAAAGGTTGCCGCAGAAACGTTGCCGCAACCATTATATGACGAAATTTTGCTAGTTGGGATAGCACTGGGCCGAGGTGGGACCCTTGGGGAACACCAGATGGAATTTTAAGATAATTAGAGCAATAACCCTTCATACAAACGGCTTGGCTAGCGGCTACTCGAAATCGCAGGATCCACCTTAATAAACTGCCGTGTACACCGAGCCCGTAGAGCTTGGTAAGCAAGAGATCATGACTGATTTTGTCAAAAGCTTTAGAGAAATCGGTGTACACGACGTCAACCTGACCATTAATGTCCATTACTTGAAGCAGATGATCAGTAAAAGTTAGTAAATTAGTTTCTACACTACGGGACCTTATAAAACCATGCTGATTTTCAGCTGTGTGATGACGTACAACATATGCTAATTGGTGGGTAACAATTTTTTCTAATACTTTACCAAGAATGCACAGTTTAGATATAGGTCTGTATTGTGTTACGAGTTCTTTTTGTGCATTTTTTGGTATTGGTGTGATCAGGGCTTTTTTCCAAATACTTGGGAAGACACCCGTCTTTATGGATAGGTTAAAAATACTTGATATGGGTTTTAAGAGTTCAGCAGCACATCGGGAAACCAACACTGGGTGAATGCCATCAGGACCTGCCCCCTTGTTAATGTTGGGATTGCGAAGTTCTTTTAGTATCATGTCATCTGTGAGGGTAACGGTATTAATATCGATTATTGAAGCAGAAAACTAGCTAGTTGAATTGAAGTAATTACAATTGGCGGCAGAAGGGGTCATAAAAACTGAATGAAAGTGTTTGTTAAATACATCACATATTTCATCTCCATTAGTGAGTTTCATTACCGTAAAACATTTTATTGGTATAATTGGCTGTGTTATTTTTAGATTTAACGTAAGACCAGAAATGTTTTGGGTGGTCAGCAATCCTTAATTCCGCCTTTGTGTTGAAGGATAAATAACAATATGTTTATTCAATTGATATAATATTTAATAAATAAATATCTTTACACCGCGATTCGTAGTAACTTAGCGTAATCAGAGGTCTAGTTTCGTTATGCGTGACGGGAGAGTCGCGCATTAGCGCGTTCAGAATAACAGCCCGGGGCTGTTATTCGGAGGTTTTATATTTAGTTTCTTGGAGTTAGAGAAGAGAATCAGATTTCAGTTTCGATAAAAATTAACAACTGCCCGAACTCAGTCTAAATAAAACATCATACTATTTTACTATCTACACAATTGCAATATTGGTACTCGCAATTTACAAAAAATATTGCAAAACTAAAAACTACATAGGCGTGTCACAATACACATTTTATACACCGTATAATAACCTGTAAAAAAATGAAGTAACTCGTTGATAGACAGTAGACACCCATACCTACCCATAGACGTAGTTAAACGAGGGAGCGAAGCGACCGAAGTTCTATGCTTCAGCCTAGGTCAAAACTCTTTCGTATGGCCGTTTGTCCAGCTGTTTTCCTCTACAGGTCGCACTGTCTCAACCGATCTCGTCATACTTCGTGACCAAGTTCAAGTAAAAAAAAAAGACAAACTTGTAAGACTAAGTTCTAGCTCACAGAGCCACTAGTTCTATTGTTTTTCAATTTCAATTTCAATTTCAATCAATTCTTATACTACATACCAGTACAGTAAGTATTCGGGTGCGGACTGCCAAATAATTATATCAGTATTTCGCACTGTGGATTGACGGCTCGGCCAAGACTTACAGCGGCGGCGGCAGCGGTGCTTCGTATGAGGAAGCAAGAGATCGAAGCGGGCATCTCGCTCTCTTGAATTGCGCACCGATACCTGCCGTTATAAGCCGTAACGGAGCCCTATTGGAAATAGCCCTATAACGGTCTGCGAAGCCCCAGGCGGAGTTCTGTAGAGGTTCTATGTTTTAGCGGGCTAGCCATACAAAAAGAACGGCTTCTATGGTACCTATTGAGAAAGCTGCCAGACAAACAATTTGTAGATTGATTCTGCTGTAAGCTTTGCATATTTGCAGACGCTGTATTATATTTCAATGTTATTAAAAATATATTATAATCATATCGATCAAGTCTGAATATAATTGTTGAAATGATCGACCCCATACTTAACCATCGTGGCGTTAACCTGAGCTGCACTACATCCCCATAGTTCAAATACAGCAAATAATATTTATGCTGTGGATATGGTATTGATAGCACGACATTGTCCACATTTTTGTACGTAAAATAGAGGTGAATATTTTTAAGCGAACGTAACGCGATAACGTGAATCTACCGTGAATACTGTGTGGATTGCTCGTAAAGCCGGACTGGAAAAAAAACTACGTATACTAATGGGCGTATTTTGTTCGTCTATTAAACTGTTACGCAATGATCGACGGTCAGATTGCCAAATACCCGGGCGCCGAATAGTAGGTATTTTTTAAACGGTCGTTTTGAATGGACTGTAAAGTGTTGTTTACTGGAAGCCAGTCATGTGATCTCCGACCGAAACTTTATAAACTACTAGCTTTTGCCCGCGACTCCGTCCGTGTGGAACTCGCTTATATCGTAGCTCCATATAAACTTTCACTTCCCATTTCATCCCCTGAGGGGTTGATTTCCGAGATAAAAACTATCCTATGTCCTTCCCCGGGATTCATATCTTTATAACATATTTCATCTAAATCGGCTAAGCGGTTTCAGCGTGAAGAGGTAACAGACAGACAGACACACTTTCCCATTTATAATATTATATAATATATATATAATATTTATAATATAATAATATAATATAATATATATATAATATAATTATTTATTTATTGACAAATACATTTACGTGACATTACAGTAAAAACCAATGCAATAAAATGTAATGTTAATGTATAATAATAATATATAATATATATATATAATATTATAGTAATATAGTATGGATAAATATAAAAGAGGTAATTGGGGTGAAAACCTACACACAACAAACAATGATAAACGCTCGTACACATGCAGATAGATACGCAATGGTGCTATTCCAATTAGCAGGCCACTCCAAACGCCTGAAATTACTGACGCCATTACCCACGCTATAACCGCTACGGAATGGGTAATAGTTACAAGTGCAACCACTTACCTCACAACATGCTGCCCCAGCGCGGCCGTGCTTCATCGTAATCGGAGTATAATGGCCTAACTGTGATCTACACAGAATGTTGGACAAGATTGCGGGCGAAACTTTACGATGCAGCTATCGGTCGACCACTAAAACCATGGCAAGGCGCCATTTTAGATATGGGTATCGCATTCAAATTTTAGCCTCAACTAGCATTTACCCTCAACTGCGTCCGCATGCCTCGTTTATATTGCAGCTCCATACAAAATGTCACTATCCTTTTCACCCCCTTAGGGGATTATTTCGGGGATAAAAGCCATCATATGTCCTAAGGGAAGGCCCCGGGATTTAAACTATCTTCATATCAAATTTCATCTCAATCGGTTAAGCGAGCATGAGAAGGCAACAGACAGACAGACAGAGTTTCTTTCGCATTTATTAAATTAGCATTTGTGTCTTTTGCGTCTGAGAATACACAGAGCAGGCGTGTAACACGCAATGAAATAATATTAGAAAATGGATATATATATATATATACATATAACTGATTGGCATACTGTTTCTGTGTACTTCGTGCTCGGCGACATTTTGTTGCAGTCGGCTTATCTTCAAAGCACCATACTGTGGACTTGTTTCAGGATCGTAGTTATATAGCCATGTTTCGTCACCTGTCAGTATATATCATAAACGTTGTTTTTCTCGCCAGCGTCGAATTTATTTATCATACATTTGCACCAATCCACGCGACGGTCTTTCTGCAAATCGGTGAGTTTGTGCGGCCCATCTTGAACAACGTTTATGAAGGAACAGTTGATCTTGAATGATAGTTTGCAATGCTGCTGACCCAATGCCCAGTTCACGCTCGAGCTCTCCATATGTAATTCGTCGGTTCGCACAATTTTTTTTTTCCACAGCTTGCAATTTAGAAATTTAAATTTAGAAACAGAATGGGTAAAATACTTAAAAATAAATGTTGTTTTGACGTACAAGAATATTTAAATGATTGTGTTTTATGATTGATATTTATTTATTTTTAATGGCTTGACTAAGGAAATTGTAATAATGTACTAATGTTTATTACATCATTTGTAATTAGGTTGGTACGCAAAGGTGATGAAATCGCCTGACTTAAAATTTGTATGGCGTTTTATCGGCAAAAGTGGAGAAACTCTGAATTGTCACATAACACCTGTTGTTAACATTACCTACTTTTTGCACAAATAAACTTTTGACTTTGACCTTGACTTGCACATTTTTTTGAGTGACTGCAGTTGGCGGCCGTCCTGTATTCGCCTCATCTTCAAAACTCTCCCGTCCACTTTTAAATTCAGCAAACCAATTAAAAACAGTTGCACGTGAACACGCAGACTCACCAAAAGTCGTGACTAAAAGTTCAAAACACTTGAGGTTTTAAACCTTTTTTAAAGTCATATCACGTCGAATGAGCTCCATTGTCGCGGCTAATTCCCCCCAAATTCAACCAGATTTTAAATATATATATATACTAAGATTTACCGAGTGTTCTATTTTTGAATTTATAATCCAATGACCAGCCTTTACAATGGTGTATAACTTGCCAGTATCAATTAAATGACCATGGAGTATCTAACTTCTTTTGGCATGTCCTCGTAGTTAGCTACCAAAACAAGGGAGTTATATTCACACTACTAGTCCGGGAATAATATTATATACTCGTATATATACCATTTTAATGAATTGTTCCCAATTCTAAAGATTCCGAATTCTACTGGTTACGTGCACTTCAGATAATAATCAAAATAATTTCAACTTTAGTACCTACACATAAATTCATACGGACGGACGGACGGACATTGCGAAACTATAAGGGTTCCTTGTTGATTACGTAACTCTAAATAAGCGGCCAAGTGCGTGTCGGACCACGCACAACGAGGGTTCCTTGCCTATTAAAAAGGTCGTATTGTTACTGAAATCTTATGGCACTTACATCCTTTTCTTTAAGGAAGGCAGTTTTTTAGAAATATCTCAAAAACCTTTGAACCGATCTTGTTAAAAACAATTTTCGCTGAAAGAAATGAATAAGCCCTATGTCCATGATTTTTTTTATATTTTTAAAATACACGGTTCAAAAACTAGAGGGGGGGACACACAATTTTAGTGACTTTCGGGCGATTATGTCAGACTCTATTCACTTAATCAAAAAAATTGCTTGGAAACCTTATAATTATTTTGAAAGGCCTACAGATTGATGTGCCACACGTGGGCTTGCAATGAAAAATTTTTTTTTGACTTTCAGTCTTATGTATGGAGAGCAACCCTAAAAAAAATTTTTTTTAGTTATAAAATTACAAAACTATGTAGCAGCTAACAAATACACCTATCCTAACATTTTTATTCAAATACACCTTATAGTTTTCGAGTAAAATGCCTGTGACATACGGACGGACAGACAGACAGACAGACCGACAGACAGACACGTGACGAATCCATAAGGGTTCCGTTTTTTGCCATTTGGCTACGGAACCCTAAAAACCGGTTCTGGCGCTTCGACGGCCGCTGCCGCAGCATGCTCGCTTCGCTCGCGCGGCTCGTGGGCGTAGGGTCGCAGTACACCTAACACCTACCTACACTACACTACACCTAAATCCGTCTAACGGTTTCGGCTGCAGCCATACATACATACCTACTTACGCTCTTTAAACATAACCCTCCTCTCCTTCGGCAGTCGGGTAAAAATAAGTATTGTTCAAGTTGTAAACTAACAACAAACTGTGTTAAAAAGGTCTTGTTTTGCCTTTGGGTTGGGTGGAAGGTCAGAAGGTACTCGTTTTCGTAAAACTAGTGCCTATGGCAAATCTTGGGATTATGTGCAAACCGGGCACCGGGCTCCTTTAACCGACAAACGCTAGGAGAAAGGATACGTTGCAGACGAATCTAGCTACAGCTAACCTTATGGATGATGCCACGCATTGCACACCTATGTTATGTTTTGCACACCTGAATAGTAATACAAAACAGTACGGCTGCATTAAGCTAAATTCAAGTAAGTCTATTTTGGCAAATTTTACAGGAGAGCCAAAGAAAGTTTTTTAGCTTAAAATTCGATTGTCTCCTATATTAATAGTCCGAACGATGTAATTTTTTGACATGTTATATTATAGATAATAAAGCTTTAAAATTCAGCGTATTTCGCATCCTAATCCCCCCCCCCCCCCATTACATGAATGCATGGGGAAATAGGTTTTAGCTTAGTTTAACAATGAGATTTGTTTTAGTTTTACTAAGCATAAAACAAGCAACTAACTTACTTAACTGTGTTTAAAGCACTGGCAAAAACTAAAAACAAGTAACTTACGACAAACTTGAATTTAACTTAGGTTACTTTTTATTTGCTGATAATCAATATAAAATCTATAATTTTAGTAAAGTATCATACAACTAAGTTGAATGGCAGGGTAGATAGGACTCTCACAAGGGCGGACTGACGATCCTGGTTAAGACCGTAGGAAGGCGGTGGATTCAGAAAGTGTGGGACCGTTTTGCTGTGCATTATCAGAAATGGACGCTTCCTGAATGAGAGGTGATGAAAAAGCTAGCTAAATATAAAGTTTTCAACTAAAACAAACTACATCAGACAACGAAGTTTATTTTAATACATTAAAGAGGTTAGTTATCGACTAGTTACTAGTCCCTTCTTGACCACTGTTGATTAAAGTCTACTGAATGGTTGTTTTTCGGCAAATCTTCCCAAAACGATCTTTTTCGTTCACACATACACTACACTCGCCTAAAAATATGTCGAATACACCCCAAAGCACCTTAATAATATGCTTTTTGACTACGCCCTGCCCGTATTACTGAGTTTCATGTTGACATTTTAATAAATGTAAATGAAAATGTATACTCTTTTTTATTTCCTTTCGTCATGAGCCCTGCTTAGCCGTTGCTAAAAACAACCATTCAGTAGACTTTAATCAACAGTGGTCAAGAAGGGACTAGTAACTAGTCGATAACTAACCTCTTTAATGTATTAAAATAAACTTCGTTGTCTGATGTAGTTTGTTTTAGTTGAAAACTTTATATTTAGCTAGCTTTTTCATCACCTCTCATTCAGGAAGCGTCCATTTCTGATAAATTGATAATGCACAGCAAAACGGTCCCACACTTTCTGAATCCACCGCCTTCCTACGGTCTTAACCAGGATCGTCAGTCCGCCCTTGTGAGAGTCCTATCTACCCTGCCATTCAACTTAGTTGTATGATACTTTACTAAAATTATAGATTTTATATTGATTATCAGCAAATAAAAAGTAACCTAAGTTAAATTCAAGTTTGTCGTAAGTTACTTGTTTTTAGTTTTTGCCAGTGCTTTAAACACAGTTAAGTAAGTTAGTTGCTTGTTTTATGCTTAGTAAAACTAAAACAAATCTCATTGTTAAACTAAGCTAAAACCTATTTCCCCTTGCATTCATGAAATGGGGGGGGGGGATTAGGATGCGAAATACGCTGAATTTTAAAGCTTTAGTATCTATAATATAACATGTCAAAAAATTACATCTTTCGGACTATTAATATAGGAGACAATCGAATTTTAAGCTAAAAAACTTTCTTTGGCTCTCCTGTATTAACATAATGCAATTGTGACAAATACATTCATATAATTCATTGACGCGGGTGGAGCCGCGGGCACGTCTAGTTCATATATAAAAATTACAAACTATATCGAAAGTCCACTTGGAACCTTCGGCATTCAGCTGCTGATTGAAATTTAATGTTATAATTTTTTTTCACAGGCACGAAATTGCACCATTTTTATCTTTAAATGTTCAAAAAATTCAGTAAAATGCTTTGTCGGTGCGTTCACATTTAAATGAAATGGAGAGACTTGAAATACCACATGTAACAACAAAACAATAAGAAACCTCTTTTGTTTAAAAGTGACTACAAAATAAAAACAAAACAACCATTTTATCCATAGCTTAGTATGCTCGCGTTTTATGAAACCTTTTTGGAGTGTGATGTGAAGTGTGATGAAGAACAATTGACATAATTGTAAATTCGCATGAATGTATTTCTGATGTAGGTGCATGTTGACTAGAAGTACCTATTCATGAATAAAATATGGAGAACCGACAACTTTTATAACACAACTACACTTTGACATATTATATATTTGACAGCCAATCCAATTAGGATCTCACTGGTGGTAACAGACTAGGTAGAATATAAGTAAACTTATACTAGGGTCACGCACTTCCGCAAAAAAACAAAGCATTTGTTTTTATTTTTTATGAGCCATTTGAGTGTCCCTTTGGCCTCACTACTGAGCCAAAGGTTTCTCCCGTGATCTCCATGCGTCCCGTCTCTACTAGGTGTTACTTACTCCTTATTGCTGAGAAATGCATCCAGGTCGTCCCGCCATCTTCGTGTAGGTCGCAAGCGTCGCCCCGTCATGTGGCCCCTACCTGGTAGCTATATTAGCCCACCTACGACAGACGTGGCCGGCCCAGATCCACTTGAGCCAAGCAACAAACTAAAACTATGACAGTACATTGATGCCTTCAGGCTCCTAGAGAGAATTTGTGAAACCCGCCTCTCAAAGACTAAAATCGTCTATATGACAAATAGTTAGTTTAGGTAAAACCAATTCCAACTGTCAGTAAAACGCATCGAAGTTTCCAGAGACTAATGCATGTCAAGTCCCAACGCCAATTAGAAATTTGTACCCTGAATAGCTCCTTGAGGGACTCCTGAGTTCAAACGGTGTTTGTATAACACAAGTTTCCTTAATGAATGCTACCTACTCAAATAAGGTATTCGGTTTACAGTAATGTTTGCTTAGCGAGAAAAGGATAAACAAGCCCTCTGGAAAAACATTGTTCTAAACATTTTTTATTATATATATAAACTTTATTGCACAGTATTAAGTGACAAATACAAAAGGCGAACTTTATGCAATAAGACATTATTTACCAGAGAACCTTTAAACTAAACAGAAACTAATCATATTTGGTGTGGAATATTTATTTATTTATTTATTATTAAAAACAAGAACGGTTTACACCAATTACACTTGTAGTCTTACAAATTATATATTACAGTAATAATTATTATACATTATTATATTTATTCGTTACGTCATCCATCAATTCTCACACATCTCACAATAGGTAAGGCATCGAGACATTAACTTAGGCCAGCGATCAAGAAAAATATCGACCTCTGGATCAGTGCGCAGAAGCCTGTTGCATGAATTGAGCATGTCGCACAGTGGTGAGTGGCGGCGCGCAGCCGTGGCGCGCACTCCTGTGCCGTCAGAAAACTGTAAGTATGTGCGCCTGCGCGACTTGTTCGGTGGCACTATGATGCAGTTAACAACATTGTGTAGCTCCGTGCTATTGATTTTGTTTTGAAGCACCTTACACACTGTAGTTATCCGCTCACAGTTTCTGCGTACCTCTAGGGAGTTGAAACCCAGGATGCCAAGTAAAAACTTAGTAGGGTACATATATGGGTAATAGCCATACAGTTTCTTATACAAGAAGCGCAGGAATGTCTTTTGAACCTTTTCTACCATAAGTTTATACTTGGCCTCACTGGGGCTCCAAACGCAGGCACTAGCTTCTAATTTGCTTCGTACTAAAGCCGTATAAATAAGTTTAATGACGCCGGAGTTGTGAAAGTCCCCAACGTTTCTCAATACAAAACCCAACCTTCGGTAGGACTCTTTGGCAAGGCTGCAGATATGATCTCGGAACGTCAGCTCGCGGTCAAAATTCACTCCAAGATCTTTAACAGAAACTACTCGGCTTATAGGTTGATCGTCCATTGTGTAGTTAAAATTAATGGGACATATGCGGCGCGTGTACGTCATTATTTGGCATTTGCTACTATTGAAATAAAGTTTGTTAGCGATGCTCCAACGATATATACGATCTAAGTCTTCTTGTAGTGTTATGCAATCGGATTCTCGTTCTATGCTCATCACCAACTTGAGGTCATCAGCGTATAACAGGCATTTTGCTTGCTGGAGGCCCTTGACGAGGTCGTTTACCATAATAAGGAACAGCAGTGGCCCTAGACTTGACCCCTGACTTACTCCCGATCGGGTATGATACTGGGGTGAAATAAAAGATCCATATTTAACGAACTGCGTCCTGTCTCTAAGATAATTGGAAAAAAACGTGAGTAGCTCAGAATTGAACCCTATATCCCTAAGTTTCAGTAAGAGCACGTCATTGTCGACCGTGTCAAACGCTTTGCGGAAATCGAGGTAAATTACATCAGCTTGGATACCCTTATCAAGACACTTACTAATGTAATCCACATGAATAAGTAAATTAGTATTAGCCGATCTCCCAGACCTAAAAGCATGTTGTGCGTCACAGATGTAGGGTTCAATTTGACGATAGATTTCCTTGTGCAAAATGGACTCAAATGTTTTAGCTGCTGAGTTAAGGACGGCAATCGGGCGGTAAGCATCAACTTTTACTTTATCCTCGGTTTTTGGTATGGGCGTGACTCGAGAAAGCTTCCACAGTAATGGGTAAATGCCTTTTTTGAGGGATAGGTTAAAAATATGGCATAGGGGTTTGGCGAAGATGCTATTACAGGCACGTAGAATGTACGGTGGGACCCCGTCCGGGCCAACAGCACTGCGGGGCTTTAGATTCTTGAGGGCATCCCGAACTTCATTTATTGTGATGGAACTAATGCTTACATGTATATTGTCTGCACTCGTAGGACCGGGTGTAGAGTTACAATTGTCAGTGTTAAGGTCTGGACTGTTTGGAAGGAACACACTACTAAAATAATCGGCAAAGGCATTAGCTGCCCCAATACCCCTGTGTGACCTGCCTTGATATGATACAGATTGGACAAGACCGCCTTTAGATTTTAAACTCGATATATGTTGCCAAAAGTCGCGTGTATTAACTTTAATATTAATATTAATATTATATTTATTAATATTAATAATATGATAACAACACAGAAATACTCGTAAATACAACGTTAACATTGTCTTTTTGTTAATATTTTATTCAACTTACCCCGTAAATTATCACTATAAAAATTCAGTAATAAGTAAAACTCCTGGAATAAACGAAATAATAAGGAAACAATTTTTGAATGAATTACATTATATACGCGCGTAAAAATCAATTCAATTTTAGTAACTTACGAGCTGAATTACTATACATTTTGAGTCAAAGTAAATTGGTTAATATTATGTCTTTAGTTATTACAAAATTTACCACGGATGCCTCGTATATTATACTAACTGCGTAGTGTAGGTACTTATAACTTCTTGTTCTTAAAATTACGTAACGGATTTGAAGAGTACTATGAATGAATCCTACGAGTAAACTAATAAATGAACAACAAATTGTATATTAATTTATTTGTAAATGTTTTCACGATACCGGCTCCAACGTGTTTGATTGAATTCGAGGGCGAACATTCGATCTAGCAAGGTCTCATTCTTAAATGAGTTTCCCCAGATTTTCAATTACAAGGCAAACTTGCTAAATTCACAGGTTGGACTTGCGCACCACGCGCACGCGCACGTGGACTTCGAAATCGTGGGTCGGGAGCTCAAGACTCGCAATACGATTGAATTATTACTTTTTTATTTTTTGAGTTGGCATAGTGTTTGTCTTAAATAAAACGTTTGACAAAGCATGATCTCCATTACTACCTTCTACACTTAACAATTGCTTGATAACTGCGAAAGAAACTAGGAAATTGGAATCTAGGGAATAGGTTGTTGGTGAGGTAGGGCACAGCGAAATGTCATCCCGCTCGAATGTGGAGCAGCCCAACTGGGGAAGTACCTCCACCTTGCCCACAAGACCACAGCCATAAAAACACTACTACTTGCTTTGTAGTAGTGTTGTGTTCCTGGAGGTGAGCAAGGTCGCCAGAGCTCCCGAGGATGCGTTGTGTTGAGAGCGAGGGAATTTGTTCCTTCAGCTGTCAACACGGCGAATCCTCAAACATATCAAGGGTCGGTAACGCCCATGTTACTCCTTTGGAGTTGCATGCGTCTATAGGCTGCGGTGTCCGCTTATCATCAGGCGGGCCTTACGCTTGTTTGCCACCGTCGTTGTATAAAAAAAAAATAGGAATCATTAGTTATTAATTTTTTATACAAGGATGCAAAGTTGTATTTTAACCGCGAGTGTGGAATTATACACGACCTACGAACTTTGAACTCCCAAGTAGCATTACATGCTGTATAGAAGCTGTATTTAGCAGTAAAAAATCCCGCTCGTGGCGAATAATTTTTCAATTTTCCACTTTGATCGAAGCTGTATTTAGGTTATTGTTTATACTAAAAGCTGTTTAATAAGGCTGTATAAGCGCTTATACAGCCCATTTAAGTGCAAAAAGGGCCCAAATTATACAGCTTTTGGTGTTATTGGAGCTGTATAGCAGCTGTATAAGCAAAAGGAAAGCTGTATAATAGCTGTATTAGAGCTGTTATTCGGTGTAATAAGAAACTATAATACTACAGATAGTGGCTTATACGCCACTTGTCAGAATATAAGTTTAACATTGGTTTTTTAAGAGAATTTCAGAAGAACAAAAAATATAGTTGCGACATTAGCGAACTAATAATATTATGCTTGTTCGAGCTGCTGAGGTGAAAAATATTTTTTTCACTCTCGTGGATAAAATGCAGTTTTGCTATCGGGTTTTAAATAATAAAAAAGAGCTTTGGCGGTTTTAAGACTTTCAGAGTCAAATAATTTAGTGTTCGGCACGGACATGACTTTAACCCCGCGATCTTAATATTAATCGTAAAAAAGATTCTATTGAGTGTTATATATTTATAAATAGACGCTTGAATATTTAAAAAACACATGAATTGTATCATTAATCATTATAGATGATAGCTTTAAAATATTAAAGAGACCTCACCTGGGGCTCGTAGGGCTCGCGGTATACGTGTAAAACGCCGAACCGTGTACACGTATCCTTAAGCCCGGCGGTACTAAGAACCCGAATTACACGAACCCGCCAAGATCCGTCCCGTCCCGTCCCGTTTCCAAGAAACGTCCCGTTCCGTCCCGTCCCGTCCCGTCCCGTCCCGTTTCCAAGAAACGTTTCTCATCTCGGCTCCGCTCAGGTAACGGGCAAGGCAACTCGACCCGTCCGCGCCGGTTTGAGTTGAAGTAAAAATGATTTATGATAATATACTCTTATTACTTGCAAACTCGTAGAGTAAAATTGCCTTATTGAAAAATGTATTTGTGTCATTTAAGGGTTTTTTTTTCATTATTAACGGCAAGATTTAGTTTGAAACAAGTACATAGTTGATGTAGTTCAACAAGGTAAAAATAATTAGCAGTAACAGAATGTACACAAAATTAGCCTTTGGATAGGCATTATCAGTGCCTTGCATTTTTTTTGATAAAGCCAAAAGTTGATAAACAAGTCGTTGAATTCCCAAGCTATATTAAGTTTTATGTATTTGCGAGAAAGTCGAAATTTCAACAAATAAATGAAAGCTTTTACCTATGTTTGTCTCCTTTGTTTTTTCTTGTTCGTGCGTACCGGGGTAAAGGGTTTTATGACATTACCTGGTAGGTAGGTACTAGAGCTAGTAAGATATGTCCAAATTATTTTTAAATTTCTGATGAGTCTTTAGTAAGATTATAGTTCGCCACTCAGTCGGTCGTTATTTATAAAGATTTTGTTAATTGTTGGTCATTACTTTCGCAACCAGACCTAAAACTTCAATGTACCCCAGAAACCCAAGAAATATATAAGCGCCCACTAGGCGAGTTCTTTGGTCCACATAATGTGCAACGCAATACTTCACGCCGAGCGCCTACTAGGCGGGCGCACTTTTTACTATAAGTACCTACCGGCGACCCACGCACGAGGTGGGTGCAGGGCTGTGCCAAGTCATTTTTATGATCAAACATTATTATATTGTCACTTTTTAATGTTGTTCGCGTACAAACTTTGTAAATACTTACGGTATAATTATATCACGTAATACTTATTCAAGTAAAAGCCGCAGGTGGATTTATCGGCGATAAGCCGGGTTCTTACCTGAATTACTCGTGGTGTTAACCGTTGCAGTCTCATTTTAACACCCAAAACGATATAACAATAAGATTAGAGTCGTATTGTTCTATCGTTCCAGGTAGCCGACTGTAGGCTTGAGGGCAGTTTGATGAACCGTGGTATTTTTTAGCTAATTGGAATTAGTGCATTGGGTTGGGGTGCGATTGGATTCTTGTTGTTACTTGGAACTGACTGACCTGTGCAGTGTGCGTGAATTACTCGACACTGAACTTATTTAAAAGATGGATTTATTTAATGCGGAAGAATTCAGGATGAATTTGTGGTATGCAATTATTATTGGAAATATCTACCATAAGGCAGTAAAATACCAATGTTTTGTCTCTTGTGGTACCTACCTAATATATTCTCAATTCGGTTTTGCGATTAATGATATTCTAAACTTTTATCGGTAGGTAATAGTGAGTGAAAGTAATAAAATCTGGCACCGTATTTGGTAAAAATATTCCCCTAACATTAAATAACAAAAATCTTTTATGTTGGCGTCGACCCTGTGCGTCGTGGTGATGTGCGCCCGCTAGGCGGGCTCTTTGGCACTGAAGCCATCTATAGTTACACATAGCGCATCCCGCCTAGCGGGCTGTCCGGCATCTGACCAAAGTTACGGAGCGCCCACTAGGCGGGTTCTTGGTTGCGAAAGTGTTAAGTTGTCATGGCCGGCGTCTAGCGCGCGCTCCGCGGCCACGACAACGTGTCTTGAGTGGCGCTGAATGGGTTAACGGTAAAATTACAGTGGCTATTGTAATTTACTAAATAACTGCCACACATGTTTCAAACATACGTAGTACATTAATTTTGTATTAAGCAGTTACGCTGCTAACGAAATTATAAATTTTTAAATAAAGGAAAAATGAATGCCTGTGGTCGCGGGTTCGAATCCGGCTCGGAGCATTAAATTTTTCCTTTATTTAAAAATTTATACGTTGTACATAGTTGATATCCATATCCATACTAATATTATAAATGCGAAAGTGTATGTGTTTGTTTGTCCGTCTTTCACGGCAAAACGGACGAATTGACGTGATTTTTTAAGTGGAGATAGTTGAAGGGATAGAGAGTAATATAGGATAGTTTTTATCCCCGCAATCATCCCCTAAGGGGCTGAAATGGGGGGTAAAAGTTTGTATGGAGCTGCGATATAAACGAGTTCCACGCAGACGGAGTCGCGGGCAGAATCTAGTAGTTCAATAAATTCTAGATGTACACTAAATTATAATTGAGTATTGTAAGTGTCTTGCATTTTTTTTTTGATCAACCCGAAAGTTTAAAAAAGTATTGATAAACAAGTCTTTGAATTCCGAGAAATATTAAGTTCCATGCATTTGCGATAAAGTCGAAATTCCAACAAAAAATGGAAGCGATTACTAAAGTCCTAATTCTCCTTTGTTTTTTTTGTTCGTGCTTGCCAGCGAAAAGGGTTTTATTAGATTACCTGCTACTAGAGCAAGTTAGATAATAATTGAAAATCTACCGACATTATGATGTTACGTTAAGCAAAGACACGTTAACTTAATAGTATATTAAAAATATTTTATTTTCAAGTTGATTTTTTAAATGTATAACCTATTATCATAAACCATTTTTACTCATTTAAAAACTGATTTTTATTTTATTCACCCGATTGCCTTTTTTTCCTTTTTTTGTGTATATATTCCATTAAGTATATTTTATTTATTTACGAAGAATTTTAAATTGGACACTTTACAGTTTAATTTTATAGAGGCATTAAACTATTTTTGACATTACCAATACTTATTATGATATCCAATAGGTTTGAGAGTAAAAAAACGAAATTTGTAAAGTACGAGCCATGATCTTTATCGTAGCTTTTAAAGGCAACGTCTCAGATCGCCACTGGTGGAAACGGGTCGGAACCGCGTGAAATTAAGATACGTGTTCGCGGGATCCCGGGATTCCGGGATACCGGGTCTTAATTATACGGTTCCTAATTACACGTTCCGAACGGCCCATAAAACCGTTTCCGTTTAACACAGAAACGGGGACCCGCCTACGGGTACACGAAACCCGGGCACGACCGCGAGCCCTAGTTTAAATAGCTAAATTTAAATAAAAAACTCCGTTTTACAAAATATTAATATCTCTACACAATGTATTAAAGAAAGCTACATTACTGGAAATGTTTGCCTTAATCCATCCAGTAGTTTTACTCACGTTAGTCCGGGCTACCTGGAAAGCAAACTTATCTTATGATAAAAGACGTAGAACCTTCCACCTCCATCCGCCGTCCCCATTAAACGGTGTTAGAGAATAAATTGTATCGATTAAGTATTCAAAACAACTTTTTAAATTAACAAAATAATCCACAGGTTAAATGAAACATTACCTTCTTTTCGGTTCTGCGAAGATCGCAGTTCTAACCTAACCTAACCTACATTTCTGGTAGCTGTTCAGTTCTGTAAGGGTCGTGGTTCTAACTTAACGTAACCTACTTTTCTGCTAGCAGACGGATTATATGTCTTTTAACTAATAAATGGCTTTTAATTCAAAGCATCATTATATTCTTTCTCTGTATCATATCGATTATAAAATGATCGGGGTAAGTTCCCCGTTAAAAATAACACGAAAAACAAAATATTTAATAAAAAATAATTTGTTTCGTGATAAGGGTATTTAAATGTACACCAGCGCCATTTCTCTCGCTTGTCCGAAACTACCTGATGTGGTTCGATGAGAATGGAGTGAGCGTTTAGCTCGCCCATTAGAGGTGTGCCAAGGCTGTGAAACAAGTCTATAACACGATACAGAGGGCGCTAGTCTTAGCGGGAATATGATGCAAATATACACAGCGTAAGTCACTGTCCTCGTAGCTCAGTTGGTAGAGCAGTCTAGCGTTAATAGAAAGGTCGCAGGTTCGAATCCAGTCGGGGGCTACAGACGAAGATGGTTTATTTTGCCATTATATTCTTTCTCTGTATCATATCGATTATCTTAACGTCTTAACGGATGTTTTCCGAGATAAAAACTATCATATATTCCTTCCAAGGGTCTCAAATTATCTGTACGGAACATTTCATCTACTCGTAAATCCGTCCGTAAAAGGTACAAGTGCGATGAGTTAATTAATTTAAATTGCTAAATATATTAAATAGAAAAATCCGTTTTACAAATACAAATAAATATCTTAAGGATCATCAACAGAAGACTCTGCTTAATTTTTGAAGTGAAAACTTCTTTAGCGGCGCTGAGCACTTTTTGGGATGGGGAAAAATTGTTAAATACGCGACAGAGTTTTGTGACGTCAGATGTGAAGGAGGTCACTTTTTGCCGCTAGCCAATTCGACTTCATTCAAAACTGAACGCTATTCGTAAGAGTATAAAGCCGTTAAACACTTTTTGCAATAGCATATTCTGCAAATAAGTTTGTTATAATACCAACGTGTCCTTCACCGTTTTACTATTGAGAAAATTCGAATAGTTCGAATTTGGGCGTTATTCCTAAAGAGATAAAGCTTAGAAAAATATTTACGAACGGCAAAAACAAATTGATATTTTGGTCGCCACCGTGCACCGCCATCTGCTGTTCTTGCAAATTCGAATAGTTCGAATTTAGACATTATTCCTAAAGAGATAAAGCTTTGAAAAATATTTGGCAATGGCAAAAACAAATTGGTATTGTGTTTGCCGCCGCCCGTCGGCGCGCCGGACCCCGGCACCGTTGCGCCGTGGCGGCGCGTTGGGCCCGTCGCACCCAACGCGCCCGCGAGACGTTCGCCTAAATAATTAATCTGGGGGCACGGGAGTGCCCCCGCCAAGACGAGCCAAGCGAAGCGCAAGGGCACTACCTACCTTTTCTCGAAGCGCTTCGTCGTATTTTTGAACCTTCGTAACTTGGGTTCGGATTATACCATTTAAACAAAATTTTCGGGATATGATGTCAGTGGTTGACTTATTAAAACTATAAAGTTTCAATTGCATAGCTCTTATACTTTAGATTTTATTGATATCTAAAATACCCCGATTTCGTCACTGACTCACTGATGATCATCAATATTCTTAAGGTTCTTCCTGAAGTCCTAGAAAGCTGAAATTTGGTATGTAAGCTAGTAATAGTATACAAACAACGAAAAAATCTTAAAACTTGAAACTTTTACCCCCCCAACCCCTTAAACTAGGGGGTGAAAGTTTGTATGAGACTTCCGCAAATTTTGATGCTAGAAGGTCCTTGTTATCCTTGTTATAAATAATAAGATATGTATTTCAGGATTTTTAGTAAATCACCCCCCCCTCTTTAAATGAGGGGATGGAAGTTTGTATGGGTTTTCCCATTCACTTCTTTAGAAATTACCTTACAAAAAGGAATGAGATCCCACCAAAAACATTACATGTAAAGTGATGCCAAGACTCCATAGCTCATAAAGCTTTCAGCGTGAAAAAGATATCAGATCGCAATTAGCGCCAAGCTTCCACGCTCTACAAATTCTATATCTTGGCTAAAAAGTATGTGTATGCTAAAATGTAAGTGTCCTGCGCCTGACCTAACCTACATTTCTGGTACCTGTTCGGTTCTGTAAGGGTTGTGGTTCTAACTTAACCTAACCTACTTTTCTGCTAGCAGTCAGATTATGTATTTTGACTAATAAATGGCTTACCATATGATATATGTTAGGTCATACATACCCTTACTACCCTGAATACCCTTACTTCAAAAATTGTTTGTTCCTCATACATACTTCCAACCCTTTTTAACCACCTTGAAGGATGAATTTTAAGAAACGCTGTAATTAGTTTCCTAGTCTTTAACCGAAGTTACAGATCCCTACTTTTTTAAATTGTCTTAATTCCCTGTACAAACATCCAACTCTTTTTAGCCCGTTTAGGGGATAAATGTTTTTAACTCCGGTATGGAATGAATTTCAAACAGTCTGAAACAGAAGTATCTTACTTCAATAATATCTTCATACAAAGTTTGAATTGAACCGCTTTTATCGCCTAAAGGGGATGACTTTCAAAGAAATCTGAATTCAGTTTTGTAGTCTTTTAACATTTTTACAGGCTAAGACCGAAGTTAAAAATCTGTTACTATAACATTTTCTTGGTCACCATATCGCGGTCCCATATCCAATCCCGTTTTAACCCTTTTAAAGGTGGAATTTTTCTAAAACGCTGAAAGAACTTTTTTTATTCTGATAAGAAATCTCTATACAACGTTTTAAGTCTCCAGTTCAAAAAGAGTTCTCATCCAAACCTTGCGTCCCTTTTTCACATCCCTAAGGATATAATTTTCTTAAAGGCTGGAAGTACATTTTTATATTTTATTAAGTAATGTTTCTGTATCGTTTCAAGTCTCTAGCTAAAAAACAAAGTTTCCCCCATTCAAACTTTTCACCCCTTTTAACGCCTTTATGGGTGGATTTTTCCAAAAAGTCTAAAGTTCTTGTTTATATTCAAATAAGTAATCTGCCTACAAAGTTTCAAGTTTTTAGCTCAAAAGGATAAGATTCCCTCATACAAACTTTGCACCCCTATTTAATCCCCTTAGAGGTGGAATTTTCTAAAACGCTGATACCTTTTTTTTGTATTCTAATAAGTAATCTTTCTACAAAGTTTCAAGTTTCTAGCTCAAAAAATGAAGTTCCCTCCATACAATCTTTGTACCCCTATTTAACCCTGTTAGGGGTGGAATTTTCTGAAACGCAGAAAGTGCTTTTTTTGTATTTTAATCAGTAATCTTTCTACAAAGTTTCAAGTCTGTAATTCAAAAAATAATCGTTTCCCCATACAAACATTGCACCCCTATTTAACCTTCTTAGTGGGTACTTGCGTTATATAACCTACCTGTTGTGAAAAAATCTGCTTTCTAGGTTCAACGGTTTGGGCTGGGCGTTGATTTAAGTGAGTGAGTCAGTCAGACAGTCAGTCAGGACTTTGACGTTTATATACATATATCGAAGATTAGGAAACAATGCAAAAGAAACGATTATTTATGTGCACTACTCTTTATTTTATAGATGTGGAATAAAACTATAGGTCTCTGCAGACCGAATCACCAGCTGCCGCCATTGAAGATTCTTTATTTACGTTTGTTTCAGAAAAGTGAACAACGTATAAGATGAGCGCAGCACCTGTAAACAAGGGCACAGGATTTTTTAGATTTTCTACAGACGTATTTTTTATGAATATTAATTCTGGAATAAATTATTTTCATTTGTATCACCTCGGCGTATCCGTGCATTCATTAAAACATCAAGTGTGACCGAGTGCACGCGTGTCAGGTATTATTAAGGTATCTAAAGCGAAAAAAATTATACATTTCATCCAGACAATAATGTAAAACATCCAAATGGATATACGAGTAGGTATCTATAACTATTTTCAATATCTAGTTCATTCTCACATTTACGGCCATTTTATCAGCGGATGTAGAAGTACCTTATATGATGCGGGGTCTGTTTAGCGATCTTCGCGCTGTTATTAGCAAGAGTTTTGATCTTAAAATTAACAAGTGTGCGACAAAGACCCAAGTGCGTCGCTCCACAGGCTGCGCATGCGCACCATTAGCATCGTGCGCCGTATCTGTCGCGCTCCGCACTGCGCACACGCACGCCGCGCCGTTGCCTTCGCGCAACGTGGCGCAGCGTCCGCTCAATGTTCTTGAAAGATTGAGCTTGAGTTATCAGTCCGAAATAAGTTGGCAGGAAGTTCTCAGTGCTGATGATGTCGACATCGCTGTGGACACATTTTACAACACACTATATGGTACTTTTGACATGTGCGTAGCATGGCTTTCGACCTAGTCGCTCGGTGAACACATATTTGCTAATACTAACGGACTACATTGCTGTGCATCTTGATAAGGGTATTCAGGTCGATGTCCTCTATTTTGATTTCACCAAGGCTTTCGATCGCGTGGATAATGACGTGCTGCTTAGGAAACTTGATAAGACTGGTTTCTCTCCTAAGTTGCTAACCTTTTTTGCCAACTATCTGCGCGATCGGCAGCAGTTCGTCCGACATGGATGCTTTGTGTCGACTCCTTATCATACCAGATCTGGCGTCAGTAAAGGCTCCATCTTATGACCTTTGTTATTCGGGATTATGATTAACGATCTCAAATCGGTTCTTCGGGCGGCTCAGTGTCTCTTGTATGCTGATGATCTGAAGTTGGTATACAGGATAAAGCAAAGAACCGATTGTGACACGTTACAAGAGGACATCAACCTGGTGTTCCGGTGGAGTATGGAGAATAGACTTCATTTTAACCCAGCCAAGTGTTGTGTGTGTACATTTAGCCGCTCTCGTACCGCTTTACATGCGCAATACATGCTAGGGTCAGAGCCGATAAATCGTGTTTTCTCCGTCAAGGATCTGGGCGTGGTGTTCGATGCGCGGCTCACTTTTCACGAGCATATTTCTTCTCTTGCCACGAACTGCTTTAAAAGACTGGGCTTCGTGATTCGAAACCTCCGCGATTTTCATGACCCGGTGGCCTTAAAAATGGTTTACAATGCCTTAGTAAGGAGTAAGCTGGAGACTTCATCGATCGTATGGAGCCCCTACGAATCGACGTACGCCTTACTTCTTGAGAAGGTCCAAAAAGCATTTTTAAGGTTCTTCTACAAAAAGGTATTCGGATGCTACCCGTATCTATACCCCACCAAGTATCTTCTCGGTTCCCTTGGGTACAACTCCTTAGAGGTCAGGCGGAATTACCACCTTATGAACACGGCATGCCGAGCCTTGCGTGGTGAGTCGGACTGTCCCGAACTTGTTGAGCGTCTCGTGCGACTGTATGTCCCGAATGTTCCAAGGACGGCCCTCAGACCGCGACGACGCGACCTGCCGGCCGTGCCGCCGGTGCGTACCGTGTCGTCTAGGAACTCGCCGCTCCCCCGCTCCCTTTCACAGCTAAATGTGCTCCTGGCATCGACACCTGAGTGCGACTTGTTTGCGTGGCGATGGGCAGCAGTGTGTAATGAGTGTTTGAGATTCTGTGAGGTGATGGATGCTAGTTGCTCAACTGTGCCAACATAATTTGTATTTTACACTTAATGGTCAAATTTTATTTTTAAAATTGTTTTTAGTCTAAGTTTTGTGACGCATTGGTCAATCTGTAATGTCATATAAACTTTCTGTCAAAAAAAAAAAAAAACATCCTCCTGTGTTTTCCCCCACAGTGCTCAAACGAGCCCGAGGTCCGCTTTGGCACCTAATCCCAAGATTTGGCATAGGCATTAGTTTTACAAAACCCACCGCCATCTGACCTTTCAACCCAGAGCAAAACCTAGACCTCATTGGTGCGCAGCGCAGCGATCGCATCGCGCGGACATTCCGCTTGCGTCTCGCACTCTGTCTGACCAAGCCTTAAATAATAAGTACTGTAATAGTGTAGGTCTACCCGCTTTGAGTCGCACTAAATATTTACCGCAATGAAAGTCTCGAGCGAAATGGGAATGATGAAGCCGATGCTCGGCTCCACGGGCCGCGCGCCGCGCGCCATGACCACAAGCAGCAGCGAGCGGAAGCGAGGCGATAGCGAAAACCACTCGCTTTGGTAAACGGAGGTGCTGATTAACTCGCTCTGAGAATTGCATTAATATGTTTTTGGTTGGCTACAAATACGGCACACATAATTTACAGAACAGTATAAGGGCTAAAGGTCGACACGCCGACCCCTCTTCGATAAATAAAATCATACCTCATAAAATAAAAGTGCGTCAAAGCACAGAATAATTAATAGTTCCTAAAGGTTCAGAAGGTCCACTGCCTAACTGATGACGTTAGCTGTCATTTTTTTTGCAATAAACAACCATAGGGTGAGATAGGGTTGTCAACGTACCTACCACTTATCTGAACATCCAAAATTATAACTATTTTAGTTCCTATACCGGACGAGGCACGGCCATGTGTGAGGAATTAGTAACTGAGCACCGCCTGATGGTTTGTCACTTAAAGCATGGCCTCCCATCTAGAACAACGTATAATTGATACTAAAAAGAACTCATAGATGGCGACACAGGTACCGAGCGAAACATTTGAACCAGTAATCGTGTAGATAGAATGATTTTTACACCTTAATAAACTCAACGTACCTTAATTATATCACAAACATACTTTCGCACATACAATAAAGGTATATTTTATAAGTTTAGTAAATGCAATAAAATTGATACTAAATCCATGTAACTCGTACTATACGAGTCAGCTTTCAAGCTTGCTACGTATTATTGGGCACTGTCACTAGATGGCGCCATCACGGGTCGCGAAAGTTCTATGGAACCACAGGCTCTAAGCATTTGGTTATGTATATTTTTGTGTGATGTGTAATATTGTCTCTAAAATACTACTTTTATATCGAAAAAATCAAAAATACTCTATTTGTTGCCCGGGAAGTCAACGCCATCTGGTGATATCTCAATGTATTACTAAAGGCTGACAGCGTCATAGCCGTGGTAGCTCGGATACTGCATCTACTGGTGTAGCTACGGGACTAAAATTGTATACAGAATTGCCTACATTAGGACGGTACGCTTTTGCTCTATGGGATTGGGTATCTGTACTTGTATTCTTTAATCTGTGCTTAAAGGTACGCCCACACCGCTGCTCAAAATACGCTAACGCACCGTAAACGCAGCAAAGTGTATGAAGAATACGTGACGCATTCGACACGTCAACGCGTATACGCAGCGTTACGCACCGGTGTGGTCGCTCCCTAATGCGTCTGTCTAACTCTCAAATATGCATTATATATGCTTAGCCTCTAGCCGCCCAAAGGCCTATTAAAAGGCATCCTTCTCTTCAATGGAATTTATACCATTCGAAATTGAAAGAGAGTTGAATTTGTTATGTTTCATTCGATTTTAAAACACAATAAACTCCACTCTATTTCCTATTACAGGTGATGCAAATTGTATTGCCAATTTCTGTTGATACGTACCTCATACGTAAGCTGAGTTCCATAGAAGCAGTAGACGAAGAGTTGCGTCAATATGCATCCGAGGTATATTAACATTGAGACAAATTCTAGCGATAGCAAACTTAACTGAAATAACAGATCGGTTATACAAAATATGATATACTTTAGCTCTTATCGAAATTGCAAGTTAGACACATCGGTAGGTATGTTGATACATAGAGTAGGTAGGTACCAGCCTACAACCTACTTATTCACGATGCTTTATTAACTTTATAGGCTACACACATTTTCTAATTCGGTCATCCGAACTGCTCACGAAGAGCTTCGTTTTCGTAGGTCGTACGCGAATAATTGCATCACTTTGCAATTTTTCATGTGCACCGAATATCTTTGTCAGTTGAAATTCTTTTTGAAATATTTTAATTTAAGTTCTTGAAATCTAAGCTTTATAAAAATTATACAAAACATGGAAAGCGACCCAGTATAGTTCAGAATACGTGCATTTTCCTGGTTAGAGGGCGTTTCCGCCCTAGCAAGCGCACGAGTTGAGCTCCCTATGAGCCCTGTAAAATGGAGGTAAAAAGCGGGGGGGGGGGGGTTGTTATCAGCCACTTATCAGACCTCGGCCGGTACACATCTTCGCATATGTTCTTGTGAAGAAGACCTGGAAAAACGGACCATACCTATTGAAGCTGAAGTCGCCATAGTTCGACGTTCAGTAACTGCCAAGATGAATTTAAGCTAGTCTACAGTTTGCAGAGTTACAAGAGGTTTCAGCAGAGTAGAACCTTATATTTAGGGGAAAAATATGCGGGCCAGTATGAGAAAGGTACCCACTATTGGAGGATGAGCCTCCCGGTCCTATTTGGTCGGTTGCGTGTTCAGCGTCTTCCTTGGATCTTGGTGAAATTAAATGCCGGTTGGATTGGAGATATGTGTATTGATTAACATCATATTATAAAGTTATGAGTGCTTCATTTATATTGAATATAAAGGAAGATACGATTTTCACAAGCTTTAAGGCCAAGGATGGTCCGCAGACATGACACCATACAGCTCGACGGCAGATTGCTGTAAATCACGAGAACTGGACAATCGAGCAATGGACCCTTGTTCTCTTTTCGGAAGAGTGCAGGATGCGTTTGAATAACTGCGACAGAAGATGAACAATCTACAGAACACCAGAAGAACGAACGAATTTGCTCAATGATGCTTCACCGAAAGAGTTGCCTACGGAGGAGGTTTCATTATATTTTGGGGTGGCATTTCTTACTACGGGCGGACTAAGCTGGTTTTCGTGCCCGGTGCGGGCCGTGGCGGTAGTTTGACTGTTGTCATGGAAATCAGTTTCATTCTGGAGCAGCATGTCATCCCTTACCCTCGTAGGTTTGATGAGGGGTCCCTTCTAATGTACAAATATTGATTAGATCTATGAAAATCCGTATAAATTTTGCTAAAAGGGCGAGAGGTGGTAACACTAAGTAATAATTTATTGCAATAAATTCTACTGTCTATAAAATGTCTTTTCATTTGCAATTTCCGCAATCCATGTTTCAAGCATTTTGCAACTGTTTTCGGGATTCCGATTTATTCTTATCCTTGGACTGAAAATCGCAACAAAATGCCATATTCTTTATTGCGTCAGATTGTCAGCTTTCATTTGGTGATACCACACCATTAGCCACATAACTCATAATTTTCAAATTCAGATGCAAGTCGACAAAGATATTGGGTGCTCAAGCGAGTCTATTCATTTTTTCATAGTGTAATTGTTTGGTCTTTCCTAACGATGCTGGACATATCATGTCCATAATGCTCATCGTCAACTTCCAAGCACACGTTATCATTTACTTTCTCATTTGGTTCAACCTAGTTATCGATGGATGTTAAGGTTCAAGACCACAAGATTTGCCTAACGACCAGAGAACACAGAATATTGTGTTACCAATCGCACTTGAGACTATACGTAATCAAATAATGCTGTGAAGGCGATTATAATCCAAATTTTAGGACTAAAAACTTACACATGAGATCTTGTAAAGAGTCATGCAAAGGATCCAGGCTGACAGGAAGATGTGGACGACCAAAGCCTCCCCGAATACGGATTCCACTTCCTTGGCGAACCTACAAATTTAAGTAAGTAATCATATTCCTTACTTACCTGTATATAGCCAAAAATTGGTATAAATCTATAGTAGCTTAGCCCGTGGCTTCGTTCGCATGAAATTATAGTTTTGACCATAAAATATTATGTACAAAGGTACGCAGATGGTTTTGAAAGCAATCCCTACAGCGTAGAAAATGTTTTAAATGGCGGCCACTTCCCGTTCAAGGCTACGAGCGATTTCCGCTACAGAGCGTGAAAACGCTGCTACGCTACGGCTTAGCACAACGTATTTTTCCATGGCCTCGAATACGATCTATCTCATGAGATCCATCAATCAGATCCACTGTGTATCTAATGAGATTTTTTTTACCGCTAGATACATTTGTATTTACAATAGATTTACTGGATTTTTTTTCTTTCATCTGATACACTTTTGTCAATATTATGTACTAGCTTCCGCCCGCGACTTCGTCTGCGTGGACCCGGGATATATCTATAATATATAGATAACTCTCCCGGGATATATAGATAACTATCCTATATTTTAATCCAGGCTATAAACTATCTTCGTGCAAAATTTCATCCAAATCCATTCAATCATCCAAGGCCATTTAAGCGTGATTGAGTAACAAACATCTTAACATCCAAACATCTAAACTTTCGCATTTATAATATTAGTAGGATCTAGTGAGAAGTTTATCAAAATGGTTTATTATTTATAAGTGCATTCATATTTTATTATTAGATCACAGTGGATCTGTTTGATGGATGTTATGAGATACATCGCTCGAATAGGTTACAGACTCAGATGTCCTCCGATAAACTTGACCATTCGGATTCGAAAGTCTGATTGAGATTGTAGTGTATCTATATTATAATCATACCATACTACCAGTTTATAATGCTCCACACAGCGCACCAATCTTTTCTTGAGCAATAGCGCGAACTCAGGATCTCCGATATCTTTAAAATCCCTTGAAGGAATTTCTGTTTCGCTTCCTCCCACTGGATCGACCAGGTGCTCGAGGCTGTTGCGCAACATCTGCAGCTGTATCTTGGCTTGGGCGTAGAAAGCAACGGTCGTACAGTCGAAAGTCACGGCCCCGTAGGCTGTCACAGTTAACCCGAGCGAGTTAAACGCTAATCCTATTAAAAATCTGAAATTAATAGGACGTATGAGTCGTTTTCCGTGGCTATTACCCAATTTGTGACGTACTAATCTATTATACGTACTAATTTATTTTTACCAATAAATCATAAAACTCTTCGGTACAAGCTTTTGTTGCCGACTGTACTTTTATTGCACGGTCATCATCATCAACTACTCGTTAAGAGGGTTCCACATAGTGTTCCAATGAGCCCAAACATGAGGGGTTAAATATTGGCTGGGTACCTAGTAGAATTACAAGTTCCCTTCCACGCTGCGAAACGAGCTAACCAATAAAGTAAGTACTCAGGTATTTCAATGTGAAACAGACACGAAGCCACGAACAAAATTAGACCTCTAGTGGTCCATTTCAAGAAGCCTCAAGTTAGATGTATACAAGTCTTAGCTGGCAACACTGGTCAAACGGTGACTCGTTTTAGGTCAAGCGGCTTGCCAATTTAGACTTGTTAATGTGTATTGTGTAGCTTCGTCAAACGGGCCACAGGCAACCTGAACAAGAGCACTATGAAGTTAGAATAACCACGCACCCTATCCAGCTGCTGGTATCGAATGGGAAATACCCCATCAATGGCGAGTCCTCGCCCATAAGCTTGTAGACCACCGGGTACACCGTGAAGAAGGTGCAGGCCACGTAGATGGCACCGTGGTCAAACATGAGGAGGCGCGACATGTCTCGCGCGTTGACCTTCATCACTTTCTCATCGAAGGCGTTGCGAGCCGCGAATAGAGGCCCTTCAGGACAATAACATTTATCTCTCTCCCTGTTAATTTAACTATTGTATAACCCTTATTGTATCCAACAATTATCACAATTTTCAAAGCTTTTAAAAAATATGCTCGAATACTCCCGCTTGCGTAGTCTGTGGTAGCTCTTCCTGTGTATGTCATTAACTTTTTTGTGCCAACAATGTCACAACAACTCCTTAATAAATATTTCCTTTTTAAATATTTTCGTTAATAAATAAGAATATAATAATGTTGAGGTGGCGTACAAAGTTGTACAGAGTGATTGTGAATCAAATGCCATAATATAACTACGAGACAAGTGTCAAATCGGTGTTTGTAAACAACATGGAGGCGTCCATCGGAAGTGGATTTTGTACATCGTATAAACACGTAAGATAACAAAAGAATTGAGGTATGTGTGTAATGTTTAAACATTATGTATAAACTAGACATAGATCTTGGCCTTTTAGTACGCCTTACAAACATAATTTTCGACTCGGGTAATGTTGTCGGCCAGGGAGGCCACTAAGACAAAAAATAATGACAACTTCCGTTTCCAACCAAATTTATCTATGTTCTATCTATAAAGTTTTGGATTTCCGACTTTGGGTAACGACTCATAAGATCATTCTTTCAACTGAAAACGACCGTTATTTTGCGCAACAACTTATTACTAGATTTTGTTAGTTATTATCGCGAGTGTTTGAGTGAAGAAGATGGGAAAAAGAAAAAGGGACAAAGAAAGGGATGAAGAATACATCCGTAAGAAGATTCGAAAACTGCAAGAGAAGCTCGGGCATTACACGACACCAGGGACATCGTTGTTATCGACAGCAATAGAACCAACTATGTCGTCGTTGCCGCCGCAGTCAAGGATCCCGCCGCAGCCGCAGTCTCCGTCACCGGGTTCTTCGGCATCTTCGCCTCGTTTGATCCCACAAGAAAATCTGGATTTTAACGCAGGTGCGTTTAAGTATAAACGAAAAGGAATCAAACATCGCCCAGTATTGTTTCCTAATACCTACTCTTTAAACGTATGGGTAACCTTGCTTCCAGTCAGTCACTTAAGTAGTATTAAATCTGATGCAGACTAGTTAAATAAAATCCACTTTAAGCGCTGTCACTAAGCGGACAGACATACTATTGATTTAACTCAAATGTTGGTTGGCAGGCGCTATCACAATGCGGATAGACAATGCTATTACAATACACTAATAAAGCGCTATCACATGGTGGATAGACAAACCTGTTCTTCTTAAATTATAATTGGACAATTTAAAATTACAGAGGCTACGGATGATGATCTTCCAGAGGAGTTCCTTTTGGCTCTGGGGACGGAAGGTCAAGAAAAGACTGAAGTTGGCCTCCCAATAAGGTTAGAGCTGGCAGCCCGCTGGAGAAAGATAATGAATGAAGGGCTAGGGAAGGATGCCAAAGACTTGATTATTAAGAAATACCCTACCCCGGCCAATTTCCCAGCAGCAATAGCCCCAATAATAAATCCAGAAATTTTGGCTACCCTTTCCGAGGCGTCGATTAAGAGGGACAAGAGAATTGCCATCAGGCAAAATATGACAGGCACCTTAATGTCTTGTCTGGGGAAATCCTTATCAAGCATTCTTAAAGGAAACATAAACACTAAGGTCTTAATTGAAGAGATAAATGACGCAGCCAAATTGGCTGCAGAGATCCACCATCAGGACTCTTCATCCAGAAAGTTCTTCTGCCTGGCCGGTGCGAATAAAACGATTCAAGATGCAGTACGCCAACAGCCAATCGACAAATTTTTATTTGGTGAAGACTGTGCAGAGAAAATTAAGGCTGCACAAACAATACAGAAAACGATTAAGACCACCGAAAAAGAGAAGAAAACACCTAAAAAGTTCCCACCAATAAAGTTAAACAGTTAAACTGGAGGGGCCCGCCACAGTTCGAACAACAGTTTCCCCGAGCCCGTGGTGGGCAGCAATACCGTCAACCTCGGAAACACTACAACCAACCTCACCGGAAAGACCGACACACATCCAGCTTCAAGCCGAAGTCCAGATTCCACCGATAGAGCCACAGGTACATGCAGGCAGACTTAAGCATTTTATAAATAATTGGATGGAGATTACTGACGATCCTATCATTTTGAAATGGCTTGAAGGGTATGAAATTCCGTTTCATACCACACCCCCACCTTATGAGGCAAAGCCAAAGGTGTGGCATGGCAAAGACAAGCAAAACTTACAGCATGAAATTGATAAGTTATTGAAACTTGGCGCTATCTCTAAGTGCACTCCATGCCCTGATCAATTTACTTCTTCAATTTTTTTAGTACCAAAGCCTAACGGCTCGTATAGATTTATATTAAACTTAAAAAAGTTGAATGAATATGTTATCATAAATCATTTTAAATTGGAAGATATCAGAACAGCTTGTAAATTAATATCACAAGACTGCTTTATGACCTCGGTTGACCTAAAGGAAGCATACTTTTCACTGCCAATTGCTGTGTGCCATAGGAAGTTTTTAAGGTTCAGATTTGATGGGCAGCTTTTTCAGTTTAATTCATTGCCCTTTGGACTCTGTTGTGCCCCATATGTATTTACTAAAATAATTAAGCCTATAAGTACCTACCTGAGGAAGAAAGATATAGTATTAACTTGTTATCTAGATGACAGTCTGTATTTCAATAGGTCATATAATGGATGTCTAAATGACACCAAATTAGCCTGCAAATTATTTCAGGATCTAGGATTTGAAGTCAATTTTGAAAAGAGTGTTATCACACCTAGCCAAACATGTACATACCTTGGGTTTACTGTAGATTCAACTAACTTATCCCTGTCAGTTCCACAGAAAAAGCAGATTAATATTCTAGATATAATAGAACATTTCACATTTAAAAAGAAATGTACAATAAGAGAATTTTCTCAATTATTAGGAAAACTTAATTCCATTTGTCCGGCTGTACCATATGGTTGGCTATATACCAAACGGCTTGAAAGGGAAAAATACCTTGCTTTATTACACTGTAATGAAAACTTTGAAGCTGTGATGAATGTTACAAAGATTGTTCATTCGGAGCTTCATTGGTGGAGTATGAATATACATAAGTTTAATTTAATTAAGAACCATCAATTTTGTATTGAAATCAATACAGATGCGTCAAAATCCGGCTGGGGGGCCATCTGGTCATCAAATAGGACATCTGGGTCATGGTCAAGAGCTGAAAGGGAATGCCACATAAATTATTTAGAGCTTAAAGCAGCTTTTCTGGGCCTTCAATGTTTTGCTAAGGGATTACATGACTGTGAAATACTCTTGAGAGTAGATAATACGACTGCTGTAGCATACATTAATAAAATGGGAGGTATTCAATTTCCTCACCTGAACGACATTACAAGAGAAATATGGCAATGGTGTGAGGAAAGAAATATTTGGATTTTTGCTTCCTATATTAACACAAAAGATAATTTTAAGGCTGATGAGGAATCTCGCAGAATTAACATCGAATGGGAACTTTCACAAGAAAGGTATGAAGATATCACTCAAGCTTTTGGTCAGCCAGAAATAGATTTATTTGCTTCAAGAATAAATAACAAGTGTACAAGATTCATTTCCTGGAAACCAGATCCGGAGGCTATTTCGGTAGACGCTTTCACTACCAGCTGGAGTGATATCTTCTTTTACGCTTTCCCCCCCTTCTCGTTATTGTTAAAATGCTTACACAAAATTAAGAGGGAGAAAGCTGAAGGTATTCTGGTGTTCCCCTACTGGCCTTCACAGCCTTGGTTCCCTCTCATAAAGCCACTTTTAGTCACAGAACCTCTGATATTCAAGCCTAATAGATATTTATTATCATCCCCTTTCAGAGATGTGCACCCCCTGCACCATCAGCTTACCCTGGCTGCAGGGCTATTATCGGCGAGGCGTATGGCAGGCGTGGAACACCAAGATCTACAGTTAAAATAATGATTAACAGCCTTTCAAGTAATTCTCTGAAACAATATAATACTTCTCTCAAACAGTGGTGGCTTTTTTGTCAACGGCAAAATATAGATATGTTCCAAGCCTCAGTGCCCTTTGTTCTCAAATTTTTGACTGACCGTTTCAAGGCCGGAGCATCCTATGGTACAATCAATAGTACAAGGTCCGCTCTCTCTTTAATAATTGGTCCTAGAATTGGAACCGATGACAGGATCAAACGCTTTGTTAAGGGTGTGTTCCGAACGAAACCGCCGACACCAAAATATAACATGACCTGGGACCCAAGTATTGTACTTAATTATTTGAAAGCGCTGTACCCTAACGATGTTATAAGTCTCGAGCAGCTTACTTATAAAGTCGTCACGTTACTTGCATTGACAACAGGACACAGAGTTCAAACATTGTCGTTAATTAAGATAAATAACATTAAGTTTATGCATGATGGGGTACAGATTTTTATATCAGATCTAATAAAGACCTCAACTAAAAATAATAAACAACCTTTATTATATTTAAAAGAATTCAGTAGCAAGGTGGAAATCTGCCCCATTGCATGCCTTAACTCTTATATAAATAGAACAGAATCTATAAGAAATACAGACAAACTTATAATTACTCATAAAAGGCCATATCATGAGGCTTCCACACAGACCATAAGTCGTTGGATTAAGAGTGTATTGGGAGAGGCAGGCATTGATATTACTGTCTTTTCAGCACATAGTACTAGACACGCCAGTACATCTGCTGCAAGCAGATCGGGTGTCTCTATAGACCTCATACAAAAAACAGCTGGTTGGTCACAAAATTCAATTTGTTTTGCTAAACATTATAACAGACCAGTTCTTCAAGAACAAACGCAGTTTAGCAATGTTATATGTAATCTTATATCGGATTGATTTGTTAAGCTTGACTTTGATCATAGTCAGATCTGTTAAATTACCTTTTTAATAAAAATAATTAAAGCTACTATACATTGTATGACTATGCACTCACAACCCCTGCTTTAAACATCTACAATAGTTAAATTAACAGGGAGAGAGATAAATGTTATTATTAGATTAGACGAACTTACCTTAAGTGAAGTTCTATCTTAATAACATGATTCTCTCTCCCTGTTAAGAGAGTCCCATCCCTTCCCACGTATATGTGCTAATATACTTGTTCTTCCCCAAATACAGGGTTGTTCCTAGATCATACAATCAACTTTAAACGTAATGACATACACAGGAAGAGCTACCACAGACTACGCAAGCGGGAGTATTCGAGCATATTTTTTAAAAGCTTTGAAAATTGTGATAATTGTTGGATACAATAAGGGTTATACAATAGTTAAATTAACAGGGAGAGAGAATCATGTTATTAAGATAGAACTTCACTTAAGGTAAGTTCGTCTAATCTAATAATAATAGTAACTAAATGCAATATAGGTAACATTTTCTACTCATTTACTATACCTACGCAATGGACAATACAAAACCTGCCCTGCGTTCACATTAGTCACTGGAACCGTACGGTTACACGGGGCTGAATACCTTTGTACCGTGTTGCTTTAACGTTATGTTTAAACTGACAAACCTAAGAAGTTGTCAAACTTATGAGAGTGACAAGGTACCAAGACTCGGTTGACTGTACCTTGTATGATGGCGATGATGCGGTCTATGCGCCAGCTTCGCGCGTTGAAGACCACCATCTTGTTCAGCGCGTTGAGATTGGTCAGTAGCAAGAAGAGCGTTTCTACGATCTGCTCCGTATTGTCTGATTCCTGTTGCTTACCAAATGTTATATTGAATAGTTTAATAGTAATAGTAATAGTAATTTATTGAACTCCAAAAGTTGCAGTGTGTCTTACAACTATGATACATTTCATACTTCACATTTACTGGCTGGTCTAATGTGTCACTGATACTTAAAATAGGTATAACCTGTGCTATAAGTATCAGTTGCCTTCCATCTGACTATTTGTGACTTAGTAATGTGGTAAGTACCTAACGGAATAAAAAGGTTGATAAAACAAAGTTAACAATTTAGAATAAACATATTTAAACCTAAGATTAGGGTATGTGTTTGTATGTGAATATGTGTGTGTGTGTGCATGTGTGTGTGTGTGTGTGTGTGTGTGTGTGTGTGTGTGTGTGTGTGTGTGTGTGTGTGTGTGTGTGTGTGTGTGTGTGTGTGTGTGTGTGTGTGTGTGTGTGTGTGTGTGTGTGTGTGTGTGTGTGTGTGTATGGAAGTGTATGTAAGAGGGCAAGTGTCTGACTGTGTGTGATTCATGTTATCGGGTGTAGAATGTCCTCTATAAAGTTGTTCGGTGGGGTAACGATATGTCTTGTTGTAACTGACCTTTAGTAGGGCTCTTTGAGCGCGTTCCAGTTTGATGAGATGGGTTTTTGCAGCAGTTTCATTTAGTTACCATGTTACATTATTTATAAAGTGGGTAAGCGCAACCGCTCACTTGTTTTTAAGTTACAACTATGTGTAACCTACCCTGAATAAGTTGCATCACTTACTAGGATGCCTTTTTCACTTTGGGCGAAGTACTATAGTATAGTACGGGTATTTTGTATAATTTTAATAGAATGTTTTTTTATTTGGGCTCGTATTTTGGGATTTTGTTTTACAAATATTAAAACAGTGGATCGATTAGCGGTCGGCGTGTACCAAAGAGGGTCCTAGATATGTTCTGGCGCTTCGCCGGCCGCTACCATGGCACGCTTGCTTCGCTCGCTCGGCTCGCGCGCTGTAGGGTCGCAGTTCTACCTAACCTACTCTTCGCTCGTCGTCGTACCAACCGGAAACCTGCTTTAGAATAGAAAAGGTAGCCTACACTGCCCGCTGCACCCGCCGGGGCTATCGCATGAGTGAATTATATGAAATACATAAAAGTTTATCGAATAATACCCGCTAAATAGAGATAAATAAATATATGACAGCATAATTTCCCTATGTTAATCGATTTTTTTAAGTCCTAAAAACTTTGATGCCCCATTTCTCAATTTAGACTTGGCTTACTTTTGTGGAAAAAAAGTAAGCCAAAAGTTGCCTTATGTAAAAAAAGGTAACTGTTGCACTGACGTAACGTTATTCGTTTAATAGTTTTTTGACCAACCGAAAGATTTGCCAAATTATCCCATAAATTTTAAGTCATTATAATAATCGACTTTAAAATAATTCTTCCAAATCAAACGTTAACATACAAAATTGTGCCAATAGTTAGTTGTCAAAGTGAATCATCGGCAAAAAATTGGTTGGCAAGTGAAATTCGAACAAAAAAAGATCGGAGAAAAGGCGGAACACCATTCGGTCCATGTATGTTGCTAATCTTCCACACTCAAGTATGTAGCCAAACTTAACCCATTCAAGACCAATGACTCACATATGAGCCGCATCTCTACGAGCGATTTCCGTTAAAAATCGGAAAAATGGTGCTACGCGCTGCGGCGTACCACACATCGCCTTGATTAGCTTCGAATGGGTTAATGCCCAAGTTTACCTGTACAACTCGTATAATCTGCGCCAGATTATAAGTGATGAGGAGAACCCAAACCCCCACGCGGAACGCGGTGTGCAATGAATGCATCAGCTTAGACGACGGCCTAGGAACTATCTTGTAATACCCCACATTGGCGAGGGCATCGAAATGGGGCCTGAAGGCCTGGAATGTAGGATACAAATGTCGTACACCGAAATAAAACTGTTCTTTTCTGTGCTAGCGAAAATAATTACTTAATTTCGTTCAGAACTCAGTCGTGAAGTTCCTGATACACCGCTGTAAGTAATGCTGTGCTTCTATTTAGCTTGTTGATAATTATAGTCTCAAGTTGATTTAAAATGTATAAGTACATGATATACAGTACGTTGTATTACGGTAAAATAACGGTGTACGTTTTGGCGCCCAACATGGGGCACGTAAAATTCCTGATATGAACAACTATTACATAACTAGGCAACGAAGTTTTGGGAATAGGTATATTGATTAGAAAAAAACCGGCCAAGTGCGAGTCGGACTCGCGCACCGAGGGTTCCGTACAAACCTATAACAAGCAAAAGTTATAGTATGTTTATTACTAAATGAAAATGGAATCCGTAACATTACAATGTGGAAAGCAGGTGGAGCATAAATTTAAACAGAGTCACTTTATCAATATAGTATAATCCTAAAAAAAAAGACCGGGTTGCACTCCGGGAGTGCCGGCAGAAGTGAAAACTCAATAAAATTGTAACAGTTTTTCGATCAGGTCACGTGACATCTTCGGTGTCACCCTAAAATTAATTTGACGCAAATTTATAAACAATTATCAATTATTTAGGCGGCCGGCCCGCGGACGCGTTGGGTGCAACGGGCCCAACGCGCCGCCGCGGCGCAACGGTGCCGGGGTCCGGCGCGCCGACGGGCGGCGGCAAACACAATACCAATTTGTTTTTGCCATTGCCAAATATTTTTGAAAGCTTTATCTCTTTAGGAATAACGTCTAAATTCGAACTATTCGAATTTGCAAGAACGGCAGACGGCGGTGGCGACCAAAATATCAATTTGTTTTTGCCGTTGGTAAATATTTTTCTAAGCTTTATCTCTTTAGGAATAACGCCCAAATTCTAACTAAGTATTCGAATTTTCTCAATAGGAAAACGGTGAAGAACGCTTTGGTATTATTTCAAATTTATTTGCAGAATATGCTATTGCAAAAAGTGTTTAACGGCTTTATACCCTTACGAATAGCGTTCAGTTTTGAATGAAGTCGAATCGGCTAGCAGCAAAAAGTGACCTCCTTCACATCTGACGTCACAAAACTCTGTCGCGTATTTAACAATTTTTCCCCATCCCAAAAAGTGCTCAGCGCCGCTAAAGAAGATTTCACTTAAAAAAAAAAAAATTACAACATCATTTATTTTATAATATAACTGAAATACCTACACTAGATTTGCAGCAGCCTGGCCAAACTTCTTCTATCAAAGTTGTTTATTTACAAACTTTTTAGTCACTAACTTTTTATAAATCTGGTTCAAAAATACTAATTAACTGTTAAATTTGAACCAGATCTGTAAATGGTGACTGAAAAAGGTATGAATAGTACCACATTGAACATTGAAGTTCGAAAAAACGTTATCTATAGTTGTACTACTTCGTGTAGTGCTAGTGCTTATTAACGGAAACATGTTTATGGATGAAAAATATGTGGAAATTCCATTTTGGGGATTCATTCTAAAATCAAAATTGAAGTCTCACACAACAATTAAATGGGAACACGGGGTATACCCATTGGGGTTGCTGCCGTATATTGTTGTACTTATTTATGCATTCAATTGCAACATTAATTTGACATTGTGGTGACCTAATACAGTTATCACTCTGACATCAAAAATTTCAAAATTCAAGCATTCACAATGGCCGTTTGCAGTACCTTAGCGGTACCTTAGAGCTTTTTGCGGGTTATTTAAAAAATATCTTGTACATGGCATCCTTTAGATTGCGACGTACATAAGCGATAGATCCCCAACCTGGCTTTGCATTCGATATAGCTGGACCATCTACTCTGCACACCTTCTTAAGCGGATTACTTAAATTGCTGTTTCTTTTTATTGCGTTGATATAAAATAAAACTGAGTTCACGGGAAGTAGCTTTAGGTTTCGATACCTACTCAGTTTTAAATTATGCGACTTATATTGCTATTTCTTATGATTGCATGGACATAAAAGTTTCGTTTTGCTACAGCTGAAAGGTATTATAGACGTGAGTACAGTGAAACCTGGATAACTGAGATCTCAAGGGTCCTGCGAATCAGTCACACTTAAACAGGTATTCCACTTACACAGTTTTCTCAGATATCCAGGTTGAAAAAAATATGATTCTCATCTAAAGAGGGTCTCAGTAATAGAGTTCAGAATACAGGTTAGTTCAGTTAGAGGTGAGATTATTAAATAAAACAACCGTTTTTTTGTAAATATTAAACATACCTAGAGATCTTTAGATATAGGTAATCACAAAAAGGCAATACATAATATATGTAAACCAACAAAAATAATCATCTAGTTCGTGTTTTTGTACACAGAAGTCACTCCAAGACGAGAGAAGAAAATCACTTAAAGAAAAAATAAATGTAAACACCTGGATGATAGCTAAACTAAACTAACTCGAGACACATCTCATTATGCACAATAAGCCAAAGTCCGAAATTTGTGGGTAGACTGACAACGAAACGGAAATTAATTTGCATCCTGCCTACCTATAGGTCTTGGTTAAAGAGGTTCGAAGTTCACAGCATCTCAGTAACAGAGGTTAACACTATATACAATTTAAGAAAAACAAGTTAGCTGGAACCTTTAAAACATAGTCTCAGTGAAAGAGGTAAAAAACACTCACTATCTCAGTTATAGAGGTAATTTTGACGAAAAAATCGACAGGACTCGTCTCAGTTACACAGGTCTCCGTTTTCCCACTAACAGAAGTAATTCAGTGGTAAAGTGTCGGGACCGCAGCATGCGTCCCAGTTATAGAGTTTTCTCACTTACCCAGGTCCCACTTATCCAGGTTTCACTGTATTTGATATGAATTTTAATGTAATACCTCTACGCGTTTACGAGGAAAAAGGTAATAAATTTAAAATTAAAAAAAGATTTTTTTGTATGATTTTACTAAAAAATTCTACTTTTCGTAATTTTTCCTTTGTCTGTGCTATATGAAGTTTCTTCGTGCCAAGTTTCAAGTTTCTGTGTTAACGGGAAGTACCCCGTAGGTTTTGCGAGTGTCGAAAAACTCTAAAATTTGCAGCATAAATGACTGTATCTTTTGATTGCGTTGGCTTTTAAGTTTGATTTTTTCACAGCTTCAAGGGACAATAGACCTGAGTATTTGATATACATTTCAGCTTGATGCCTTTACGCGTTTTTGAGAAAAATGGTCTTGACAGACAGACAGACAGACAGACATAACAAAGTGATCCTATAAGGGTTCCGTTTTTTCCTTTTGAGGTACGGAACCCTAAAAACGTGTTTAAATCGAACTTTAAAGAAGCAGGATGGTTATAAATTTTCATTTCAAATCAGTTCTGCGAAACTATCAAATTTACCTGCATGCCTGCAGATTATGAAGATGAATAATGTAAATATGTAGATATTCTAATAGCGGGTATCGATTATATTTATTAAAAATAACCCTTAAATTAAGTAGTATTAAGGTAATGAATAGTGCACTCTTATTGAGACACCCGTTAAGTCTCTCACAGACTGGCGCAGCCTGGCCCCGGCAGTCAATAGAAAACTTTTCATTAGCTGTCAAATTTACTATTGACCGCCACCGCAGGCCGCGCCATTGTGATTCAGGCCTTAGTTGATGTTGGGGATGATTATGAAATGCAGATTTTTGATACCTATATAATATTTACATCAGAATAGTGGTTAAAAATGAATTTTGTCTTAATTTTAACTAGATGCGCGCGCATTCGGATTGACGGTTGATTTGGCTCTGGCGGGACCTCTGACGTCTCTCTCCGCACGTCTACCTCTTCGTCGTCTTATGTGGTCGCCGACAGTTGAGTAAAATTCCGTTGTTTTTTTCCGTTTGGTGAGCAGCTAGAGTTTGACAGAAATTATGCAGTCAACAAATAGCAGTCTTTTAACTTCATGATAGTTTAATAAAAAATACAATACGTATAACCGTAATAAACGAACAGCCTCTATAAGCAGCTGAAAAACATAATCAGTCGCAGTGTGTTAATTAAGCAATTCACCTAATGGGACACTTTGCACTTAGGCGAGGAGCACACGAAGCGGTGCTAGTAGTAACTGCCGCGCGGAGGAGCGGCGCCGTGTGCCCGCTCTTGGTGGATTACCTGCATCGTGATACAGAATGTCACCGCGCGCCGCCGCACCGCTCCGTATGTTCCTCGCCTTAATGTCTCATTACCTCGTCAATTAGTCGGTATTTAAGTTGTTTTACGAGCACCAACCGCTAGTTAAATGTCGACGTGCGAATTAATATTTAATGTAATAATCATGCTGATTGCGGGTTTGCAAGCGAAGTTGTGTTACTAATTATTTATTTATTTAAGTATTTAATCTTTTTTGCATAAATGAACAACTTATCGTACAAAATAATAATAAAATAACGAACGTAAGCAGCTTTATTAGACAACTAGCTTCCGCCCGCGGCTTGGTCTGCGTGGACCCATGGATCAAGTTAACTTGAGTACTTAATGGTTGTTAAAATTTACGCCATTGTAAAGTGGTTATTTTTTTTTTTTTTTTATTATTTTTTTTATTTATTTATTAACAAACAGTCTCATATAGGTACATTGATACATTAAAAAGTAGTAAATTATGGACTTACAGTTTCCTTAATGAGAATATTTAAACCTGAACATTAAAACCATTAAAAAAAAAAAATTGAGTTGTTGAGATGCATGTTAATAGTAATTGTTAATAGTTAATAGTATAAACAAAAACATTGCCAGAAAACTTAAAGTTATGATTTTGAATTACAGTCGTTGAATACATTGTAAAGATAATCGTTTGAAGCTACAAAATGTCTCATGGAGAATATCCAACGACTGAAATTTTTCATCATAAAGCCTGCACGCTCTTCTAATGAAACCGTTTTTTGCATAAGAAGTACGGCTACGGGGGATATGAAAGAGGGTTTTTTCTCTACAAGCTCGCTCGCAACGCCGGGGTACTCTAAAAGAAAGCGTATATATTAACGAAGGGGCATCGATGATGTTATTAATAATTTTGTACAGGATCAAGACATCAATCCGTTCACGACGAGAACTTAATAAAGTAGTACTTTGTATTTTCAAGGAAGTGGGATAGTCTATATATTTATGTCCAGTGCGATACTCAATTGCCTTGACAAACTTTCTCTGTACTTTCTCTATTTTATCACTGTGTATTTTATAATGTGGATTCCAAACAGCGCTAGCAAATTCTAATCTACTACGTACATAACTGTTAAATAATACCTTGTAAGTTGACAGTCTACTAAAGGGTTTTCCTACACGCAATATAAATCCCAATTGTTTAAAAGATTTAGCCACTATGTTGTCTATGTGAGGAACGAAGGTAAGTTTTGAGTCCATGATAACGCCAAGGTCACGAATCTGGTTTACTCGCGTCAGTTCTTTATTTGACAGTGTGTACTTAAAGTTTATAGATGTTCGCTTTCTACCGAAACTAATAATGAAGCATTTGTCTGTATTTAGAAATAAGTTATTTGAGGTACAAAAGGCCTGAAAATTATTTAAGTCATTCTGCAAGACAGTACAGTCGTCCATATTTTTGATGAGTCTGAATATTTTAGTGTCGTCGGCGTATAATAGCATTTTTGAATTTTTTATACAGTCTGTGATATCATTAATATACAGCACGAACAACAAAGGGCCTAAATGTGAACCCTGCGGTACACCGGAAGTAATAGGTCTATAATGAGAAGTGTGTCCTTGCACAGCCACCGCCTGTGAACGATTCTCAACATAAGATTTTATCCAGCGGAACAGGTCGCCGTGTATACCAAAATGCCAGAGTTTCAAAAGTAAGCGCTCATGATCAACCTTATCGAATGCCTTGGCAAAATCAGTATACACTGCGTCCACTTGATAGTTGTTATCTAATGCATCTAATATGAATTCTGTGTAAGATAAAAGATTCGAGTCAACACTCCGACCCCTGAGAAAACCATGTTGGTTTGGAATGACATGACGACGCATTGCAGAAGAGAGTTGATCACTAACTATTTTCTCAAGGATCTTACCGAGTTGACACAATTTCGATATTGGGCGATAATTTTCTATCTCGGTGCTAACCTCTCCTTTTGGTATCGGTGTAACTAGTGCATGTTTCCATAAAGTTGGTACGCACCCCTCCCTAATGGATTTTTCGAATAGTAAAGTGATAGGTACTGTTAAGCCTGAAGAACAGTTTTTAATTAAGACTGGAGGAATACCATCAGGACCAGAACCTTTATTAATGTTAATGCTGTTAAGATATTTAAAGACAAGATTTTTAGATATGTAAATGGTATCCATGTCGAAAACAGTGTTATTTACGGGAGTGAGATTATTTAGGTCTACAGAACTATCGCTAGGTGTTTCAAACACGGATTGGAAATGTTCATTAAATAAATCACAAATGTGTACACCGTTAGAGGCTGTTAATCCTTTATAATGCATAACCTGCGGAAGGCCACTTTTAGCAAATACTGATTTGATGTATGTCCAGAAGAATTTAGGGTGAGTGTTGATTCTAGCTTCAGTATGGTTAATATAATTTCTGTAACATATAGGTTCCAATTTAGAGATTCTCTTTTTTAACAATTTATAAGTATCTAGGTCCAGTGGATTACCATAAGTCTTCCACAGCTTATGATATTTCTTTTTTTCATTTAATAGTCTTCTAAGGGGTCTAGTATACCACGGAGGCTTAGAACAAGACGTACGTTTAGGGACTTTCGGAACAAATTCGACGATTAAGTCATTTAATATGTCATAGAAAATTAGTACACAGTCCTCCATTGGGCGGCCTGAAAAAAGTTCAATCCAGTTGATTTTAAGTAATTTAGTATTTATTTCGTTAAAATTCGCGTCATAGTAACGGTATACAAAGGTAGGAGCCGGTTTGAGGGGACGTGTGTAAACTATGTGTAATTCAATTTGACACTATAATTCAAATAGTCCTAACAATTATAGCGGAAGTTGATTCATCATTGTACCTCGTGTTAAGCCAACCTCTACTTCGAAACGTTGATTCAATATAACGCACTTATGGACACAACAAAACTGTTTTGTTCAAAATACTATTATGTCTAGGTTGATAATACATACAAAAAATTTTGAGTATTCCCAACCAAATTAGTAGAAGTAGACACAACAAAACTGCTTTGTTAAAAATACCATCCTACTAATATTATAAATGCGAAAGTTTGGATGTTTAGATGTTTGGATGCTTGTTACTCAATCACGCTTTAACGGGTCAACCGATTTGGATAAAAATTTGCAATAAGATAGTTTATAGCCTGGTTTAAAATATAGGATTGTTTTTATCCGGGGTCCACGCAGACGAAGTCGCGGGCGGAAGCTAGTAGAGAATAAAAATATTATTACCCAGTATTAGTTAAATCACACAAATAGAAGGTAGACACAACACTAAACAAAAGTATCTTCTAATACACATATCTTTAGCCTAACTAAAAAAACAAGTTGGTTTGACATATCAATCCAAGACCGGTACTCTAACTAAACTTATTCCGCTGCACTGGAGCTTGTTTTCAAGACTCAGCACAGGAGAAGGCTAAGCATCAACATCAACGGCGAGTACATCACTCACCTCCGCTTTGCTGATGATATAGTAGTCTTGGCTGAGACCATGGAGGACTTAAGCGACGGTGCGTGCGGTGCCAAGTGAGACGTTGCCTCGCAGCTCCGGGTTAACAAAATTGTGAACGAGTAGGGTTATTTAATGTTTGAATCAATGGCATCGATCCGTTTGTTGGATCTGTTGTTTAAATAATAGTCACCTAGAACTATTATATAATCTGTGACCTCGGCACGGTGGAGCTTGGCGCTGGCATTTCACTTCGACTAGTATGAACTGTGTGGGTGGGCGCGATCGCGCGGCGCCTCACATACCTAGCAGAGAACAAATATGTGTAATTTTTGTTTATTTTCTGGTCTATCATTATGTATTAAAATAAATAAATAAGAATAAGAAATACTTTATCCCTATAATTAAATGGATGCCCGGGTTTTACTCCAGCCAGCAATCGAAGTGCACGTTTTTAGTGTTCCGTAGCAAAATTGGTCCAACGGAATACTTATGCGATCACTCGGAGGCTGTCCGTCTGTTACAGCCAGTTTTCTCGAAGACCGTTTGACATAGGAAGCTGAAATTTGGTATATATATAGAAATGTATGGCCTTATTACACAAATAAAGTCAAATAGGTTGTTCGCGCCAGCCGCGCGACGGTCTAGCTCACTCGCTCATTCACTCATTCACGAGACGGCGCAAACGCCGCGACGCCAGCCAGTTGCAATTGACAGTTGACACGCGCAGACGCATCGCTGAATTATCGTGTTCCGCGTTCACCTGGGCCTTCGGAAGTGTTGTTGTGAATGAATACCGGCCGGTAACTAACTATCGTGATTGTGATATCAGTACTCATCAGCTCAAGACTTTAGTGACACAAAGTGAATTTACCGTCAGTGTGCGTGTGAAGGATTGATCAGCTCAAGGTCTCTGACACATAGAAGAAGAACTTCTATCAGCTCAACACCAGCAAGGCGAGCTGCCGCGGCCCACTCAAACCCACTTAAACCTCAGTACAAGTAAGCCATTAGGTATCCCGTATTCTATTAGGTCTCATTCTCAGCTCATCGTCGTATGTTACTGCCCAAACGTGACATAGTTTGGTCCTTCGAGAAACCCCCCAGTCCTGTGGATAAACAGTCTCTCTAGCCCAGAAAACCACACCCAGTTTAGAAAAAAAACCACCCACATTTCATAAAAATAAATAAATCTAATAAATCTTCCGTCGTTCCGTCCAAAATACTCAACCCATAACGTAATAACGTTACAGTGTAAACTAAGCCCATTTCAAAAAAAGGTACAATATTATCAAGTACCATAATCTCATTAAGTAACCTAAAAAATAACATTTATTCCAGAACATTCCGTTCACCTACGTAGGTGGGTAGTTTTATTCCTACTCTAGGCATAAAAGTCACGAACAACGGTCTTCAGCCCTTAGCAACATTCTCGAAACGTATATAACAGACAGTAGTGTGTAGAATTACTTACGGATTAACTTACCACTTATCCCAAAGACGCGTTTGATTGCATCATTATTTTTAACTTTAAAAAGCAACATTTTGTCGTCGTTATAGTACTTCAAACCAAATTCGTTATTCAGCTCAACAAATAGATATAACTAGGCATAATTAACTTGTAGTTCGCGTAAACAACGTAAAATCATAACAATTAACAGAGCTGCATCAGAATAGTACATCCAATAAGCTACCTTAGCGTATAAAGAATAAGGCTCAAAATCCAATAAACATTTTGAATAAATCCGCCCAGCGACAAGCGTAGGTACCATAATCGTGTACTAACTCACATCATGAGCAAAATCAACTTTTTATTTACTATTAATGTGACATGTAATCCATGTCATAATCGTGAATTACCACATTTTGGTCTATTTAATCCACTTTATTGTCGCTCCTTAGCACCCAGACTTTATGTTAATAGCAAATCAAATAAATCAAATCAAATATTTTTATTCAATATAGATTCATTACAGAACACTTATTGAAGGTCAAAGTTCATTTCAAATTTACAATTAAGCACATGTTAACTTACAAACATAAATGCTGTTTTCACATTGTCAAAAAGATAAATATTATTAGAGCTAGGAGAAAATTATACTTATGTCAGGATTATATAAAACAAATTCAAAACCAGAGTATGTCAGTACAAAAAGAGAAAAATAAAATAAAAAATAATAATCATTTTAAAATTATTTAAAGGCGTCTTTGTCATTTATAAAATCGTTTATAGTGTAGTAGGTCTTGCGAACTAAATGGCTTTTTATAAACGACTTAAACTTATTGAGTGACAAACCTTGTACATTTTTCGGAATTTTGTTATAAAAACGCACACAATTGCCCATAAATGACAAATTCACTTTTTGCAGACGATAACGAGACACGGAAAGTTTATCCTTATTTCTAGTATTAAACGAGTGACAGTCACTATTTAGTTTAAATAAGTGTAAATTACGTTTTACATACATCACAATTTCAAAGATATATTGAGAAGCAAATGTGAGGATGTTGATTTGCTTGAATTTTTCTCTTAATGAAGTGCGAGATCCTAACTGATAAATAGCGCGAATTGCTCTTTTTTGTAATACAAATATGATTTGGATATCAGCTGCTTTACCCCAAAGCATAATACCATAGGTCATTATGCTGTGTAAGTAAGAAAAATAAACAAGCCTAGCTGTCTCAACATCGGTGAGCTGCCTTATTCTTTTGACTGCATACGCTGCCGAACTAAGCCTATCACCTAACGAAGAAATATGTGATCCCCATTGCAGTTTATGATCCAGTGTAATACTGAGAAAAACTGTGCTTTGAGCAAATTCAACGAACTCATCATTAAGTTCTGTTCGTTCTTACTCGTATTGACTTTAGAGAGACTGAATTTAATACATTTTGTTTTCTTACTATTTAAAAGTAAATTGTTAGCGGTGAACCACCCTGCAACTGAGTCTAGTGCTGCATTTACTTGATCCAAATTGGTTTCTTTTCTGCCAAGTTTAAATATCAACGATGTGTCATCAGCGAATAGCACAATATCGTGTTTGTTCTGCACGTGATACGGCAAATCGTTAATATAGGCCAAGAAAAGAAATGGACCAAGTATTGAGCCTTGCGGGACTCCTATAGAAATATTAGACTCCTCAGATTGTATCCTATTTATTTCCACGTGTTGGGTTCTATTGGATAGGTAAAATTTTATAAGATCTAGTGCACGATGTTTAACCCCATAATGGCTAAGCTTTAAGATAAGAGTATCATGGTTTACGCAGTCAAAGGCCTTTAACAGATCGCAAAACACGCCAATTGCATCCATAGACTTTTCCCAAGCATCGAAAATGGTTCGCAGTAGTTCAACACCAGCATCGGTTGTTGATCGGCCTTTGGTGAATCCAAACTGATGCATGTAAAAGCTTATTCAAGTTGAAGTGTGATAACATTTGGTTCAACATAATCTTTTCAAAAATTTTACTTATTGCTGGGAGTATAGAAATAGGTCGAAAATTAGTAGGGTCTGTTTTGGTGCCCGTTTTGTACACTGGTATTATTTTACTTTGTTTCATTAGGTCTGGGAAAATTCCAACGTCTGTGCAACTATTAAATATATAAGCAAGATATGGTGCTATAGGTACTATTATTGCTTTCAATGCCTTAACTGAAAGGCCCCAAAGATCTTCGGTTTTTTTCACCATGAGTGTATTGAAAGCAGTAACAATTTCTTTCGGAGATACGTGCGTAAATTTAAAAATAACAGCGCATTCATTCACACAACCTTTCAAAAGGATTTTAGCAGCAGAAGGAGAGCTATTTAATGTCCTTGTCGTTTCAGTAGGAACATTGGCAAAAAAATATTAGAATTCCCTAGCTACTTCAAAATCAGTGTTAACTAATTTGTTTCCAATCCGAAGGCTATGTTGAGGTCCATTCTTTTTTTTCTGCCAGTCTCACTGTTTATAATTTGCCAACAGGTTTTGATCTTATCTAGGGAACATTTAATTTTATTTGAAATAAACAAGGCTTTCGCCGCAGCACAAACGATTTTAAATGTTTTAGAATAACGCCGAGTATAATCTAAAAATTCAGGGTCATTATTAATATTTTTTAGACCATATATGTCGTATAGACGGTTTCTACTTTTATAAATACCAGGCGTAGCCCAATCACTAAATGCAGTTTTATGTTTTTTTTTTCAATGTTTTTAATTTCACGCAAGAAACAAACTCTTCTTCAATGCAACGAAATAGAGTAGAATACATTAAGTTCGGGTTTTCATGCGTAAACGGTAACGATGAAAGGCGCTCGGTCACACATTTATTGAACTGGTCTAAGCGATCCGTCGTGAGGGGTCTACAAATTACGTTACTCTGTACGGTATCAACTTTTCCAGGGAAGGAAGCGAGCTGGCCACAGTGGTCCGAACTTAACTTGTTCAGTATACAACTTTGAATGGGATCTATATTGCAGAAAATATTGTCAATACACGTGGCACTAGTGGCCGTGATCCTAGTGGGCTCAGAAAACAAATTTACCAAGTTATATGATTTAAATAAATTAATTAGACTATTGGATCTAACAGATGGTTCTAGAAGATTTACATTAAAATCCCCGCACACTATAATAAATTTAGAAGAACTAGAAATCTTAATAAGTGCTTCCTCGACGACGCTCGTGGACGATAAGCACAAAGAATTATGAATTGCTCAAGCTCGGTGCAAGATAGTTCAACTGTTCGCTCGATGGACAGACTTACTATGTCCTTGCGTTCTTTATTTTTTAAATTATTTCGGACCATTATTAAAGAACCACCTCGGGCACTAGTTTGGCGCATATAACAGCTTACAATATTGTGGTTATTAAAATTAAACATCAATTCATGTTTTTTTAACCAATGCTCAGTGACGCATAGTATGTGTATATTAGAACAATCTATAAATAATCCTATTCCAAGTTACTTGTGGGAAAATCCTTGTATATTTTGATGAACTACATTAATTTGACTAGACGATTGTATCACAGATTGAAGATTAATATTATTATTATGTCGGCTACCGCGACTGCGGGCAAACGAGTCCACAGCCGCGGGCTTCGTCGAATGAGTTAGTTTAAAGCTACTGGATTCATAGACTCAAAGCTTACTTCAGCGGAGCGGAGTCCATTTTTCAAATCTCTGTCATCAGAAATATTTAAAGGTGGGTTTGTACATTATACGCCAATAGTCTGGCACACTCAAGCTTATCCTTTTTCCAAATATGGATGGAATCACGCTTACAAACTACGTTTTTAATAAATTTATTAATGTCAAAAAATGAAATGCTATTATTGTATACACACAGCTTGTGTAAAATGGAATTTAAGTAAAAAATGTCATTATTAATATTATTTGATACATTACAGAAAGGCAACCCACATAATATTATTTTTCTTATACCTAACTCGCAAATCATAATGAGAGTCTCGGAAAACTTAATTAGTTCATTTCATATGGTATCAGCATGACTAGTTATGAGGAACTCGAGGAGATTTCGCTCCTTTGCACCCAGACTTTATGTTAATAGCATAACCAGATATACATCATATATGACTAGTTATGAGGAACTCGAGGAGATTTCGCTCCTTTGCACCCAGACTTTATGTTAATAGCATAACCAGATATACATTATATATCACTAGTTATGAGGAACTCGAGGAGATTTCGCTCCTTTGCACCCAGACTTTATGTTAATAGCATAACCAGATATACATCATATATCACTAGTTATGAGGAACTTGAGGAGATTTCGCTCCTGAGCATTTGACTTCATGTTAATTGCATAAGCCGAAAACCATTTCTAATTTCCAGTTTATGAGGAATTCACGGAGTTTTCACTCCTTAATCATTAACATGTTACGTCTAGTCTATTGTGTCTAGTTTATAGGGAACTCGAGGAGATTTCGCTCCTTAGCACTTGACTTCATGTTAAGTAATTGCATAAACTGAAAACAATTCCTAATTCCCAGTTTATGAGGAACTCACGGAGTTTTCACTCCTTAGCGCTGTGGTGGTTTTGATTTAATCTAAGTGATTTTGATTTATTTGTATCTGAATACACGAATAATTTTACGTTCAATAGTTACGAAATATATTCGTAACAACTAGATATATGTTATTACTAATGTTACTATCCATGGATAGCCGGAAAGGTTGTGCTTTCTTTAGACGTGACTATAATTTACAATTTAGATACTTAAAAAGCCAAATAATAATATTGATAAAGGGATTTTATCAAATTATATATTATATATTTTAAAGAAATGCCGTTTGTATCATGTCAGTACAGGAAATTAACAATAACTATTGCATAGGTACCTATAGATGATTTCTTTACAGCATGTAAGTAACGTTAATGTAATACCTATATTCCATATTTATGTCCTGTCTTGGATTATTTCCCCACAGTCACGGTAAGTATAGGAAATTATTCGTGTAATCATATACTTTATCACTTTATGCACCTTAAAATATATTACACCTCTGCGTGTGCTCTTCGGCACGTTTTATGCTCCATGGCGTATTTTACCCCTCTGCATGTGCTGCGTGGCACTTTATATGCTCCTACATCTAAGCACTTTTCTTCGCCGTGGTACCTTTGTTGTTGTTTAGGGGCTTACCTATTCAGTGTACCTATCCAATACGCTACTTGACTAAATTAAACGCAATAGGTTTAGATCTATTCAAACTCACACTTGTTATTATAGTGCGAGTCCATTTTTTATATATTTTTTTTATTGAATGAAGGTGCTTGTATTTTTATCGGTCAATCAACTTTTCTTGTCCCTTAGCTTCCCTTCATGGTCACTACAAACTGGTCAGTTACCACGACATTGTGTATTTGGTACATTTTCTTATAGTTGCTAGTTATAATGTTGCATCCCGCAAAACATATTTTAGCAGAATCATGTTTGTCTAGGGGACAATACAATTGTCATACAGATCGGGGACATTTTACGTTCCAGACATATGGTGCAATTGCACCAGTTGAGGGCAAATGAATATCTGTTAATACAGTTGTCATTTAGTTTCGCGCCATAATTAATTGAGTAAGGAATGCAACGATAATTAGCAACAGCATCATCGTATTTCTCGTAATCCCCTTTTAGACAGCAAATATTAGAGACGGGGAGGACACTTAAAAGTTGATTCACCTCTATGCTTTAATAAATACCTTCTGCTGTGTCGTTAAAATACTACGAGTATCCAAGTACTTAAAGAAAACATTTTCGTGAAGTCTCTCTATATAATTTGAGTTTCCGGTTTTATTGCTACGAGTACCTCACTGCGAAAAAAGTTAAGGTATGCACCTGCAAGGTGCACAATATACCTACGCACAATAGCTATCTATAGATACCAATGCTTAAGTACTCCTTGTGTTCTCATTTCTGTGTTTTGTAAATGACCATTTTGATATAGTAAATCAACCAATATTAGCATTCCTAGTGCTCGTATTATTTTATTATTACCAGAATACAGCGTATTTCAGTGGATTCTTATAATGTATTTCGGTCCTTACTCGTTTAATTTATATGTAGAACTAGGTTACAACGACCTTTTTAGATAATTAGGTACTTACACTGAATAGTTGTTATGCCTCGATAACTTTTATTTTATTGACACACACGGGTTCGTATTTTCCTCTTCCTTCCTTTGTAGCGTTTTTAAGAAACCCAAGGAATGTTTTAAATATGGTTCATCACTTACTCGAGGACTCGTCGCCAATGTGACGTTTCACCTTGGGTCTCTGAGGGTATACTCGTATAAATAAAACAACCATTGGATGCTATTCGCTCAGGCGCACAGACGTGACCTCGCTCACCGACAGCTAGCCGGCGACTGACTCGAGCTGTCGGTTTGCCACAGTACAGCTGCTACCCTCGCATATATATTTGTGGTGGCTATGGCTATACGCCACAGTATGGAAATCGATACTTACGAAATTCAGAGTAGATGATCACTGGTCGATTATGTAAAGTTTTGTGTACGTTAGGTGATATGTCATTTTTGTATGGGAATGAAAAAGTAACAGGTGAGTTGTCATAACGGTCGTTCGAAAAGTACACAGGTAGTCACCTAACGTTTTGAACGCGCGTTAGGTAGATCCAAATGTCATTTTTCCATATAAAAATTGACGTTTAGATCTACCTAACGTATGTCCAATGCGTTACGTGATCGACCTGCAGGAATACACTGTTAAATATCTGTAGAGTACAGTCAAGTGCAAAAATACGTATCGATTTAATCCTCTGATAAATATGTAACGAAATCTTAACCCGCTGGCAACGATGGAAAATATTCATGAGTAAGTTGTATGCGCCCATATTTTTACACTTGACTGTACCACTGATTCACGGTATACACCTTTGTAAACGACATGTGTCGCTAGAAGCGAGTCTAAATACCCTCCTAATATAAATAAAAAATAAGCTAGCTCAGTCTGTTGCGTTTAATTCGCTTTCTGTGCGAGTAATGAGGGCAAAACGACAACGTTTATACGCTGAAAAGGGATGCAAATTGGAAAACATCTCTCAAGAAAGCAATCAAGCTGGGCGAAATTAAACTAGCTCTCAGCTTCAACGTTTAGAGGTAAAGCTGACATAAAGATACACATAGATAGATGTCTTTTTAGGGTTCGGTACCTCAAAAGGAAAAAACGGAACCCTTATAGGCTCACCTTGTTGTTCGTCTGTTTGTCTGTTTGTTTGTCAAGACCGTGGTCAAGACCCTTTATATCGGGAAAGCGTGGACGCATCGAGTTGTAAAATTAAAACCATTTACTCAGATATACAGGATGTTAACGGGGTCATGATCCGGAATGACAAAAAGCGAATAAGATGATCATACTGAACAACCTTTCCCATGGGACCAACCACGAAATCGCAAAAAAAAGAGCCAATTAAGAGTTAACTGTGAGTTAACTGCGATTTAATTGAGAGTTAATGTATGGAATACCTGGTTTTTTTTTGCGATTTCGTGGTTGGTCCCATGGGAAAGGTTGTTCAGTATGATCATCTTATTCGCTTTTTGTCATTCCGGATCATGACCCCGTTAACATCCTGTATAGTCTCTTGAACCTGTAAAAAAAATCAACTTCTAAGTTAAACGATATGATACACAGAGAAAGAATATAATGGAAAAATAAACCAGCTTCCTCTGTAGCCCCCGACAGAGAGAGTGGTCCTAGAAGGCTGTGAGACTTTCAATAGAATACATAGAGGTCGCTATTCGTAGCGGGAATATAGTTGAAAGATACGCGACTTCCGTCACTGTCCTAGTAGCTTAGTGGTCAAAGCAATCTAGCGTTAATAGAGAGATCGCAGGTTCGAGTCCAGTCGGGGACTACCACACGAAGATGGTTTATTTTCCCATTATATTCTTTCTATCTGTATCATACCGTTTAAAATATGATCGGGGTAACTTCCTCGTCAAAAATAACACGAAACAAATATATAAAAAAAAAAATTGTTTCGTTAAGAAGTATAACTTCTAAGTTGACGTAAAAAAGAGATACGGCTGTTTATTCTCAAGGGAATCAAAATTTATAGGGTACTTTCCATTGTTCTGGTTTAGACCTGGACTCTCCATTGAGACGGCTATAGTGAGTTTGAAAAGCACTGTTCAGTACGACACCAGTAGGGGTACACCGGTGAACGCTTGTTTCTTGGATTTATCCAAAGCGTTCGATTTCGTGTCGTACGATATTCTGTGGGACAAATTGACCAGTGAAACCAGCGTGCCGGCCGAGTTGATTGAGGTGTTAAAGTTCTGGTATGGCAACCAAATCAACTCGGTCAGATGGGCTGGCATGCACTCAGATGAGTACCAGTTAGTGTGGTGTAAGGCAGGGAGCGCTAATCTCTCTGAGGTTATTTAATCTGTACATAAACCGTCTGATGGATGAGCTCAACAAAGCCTATGTCGGATGCTCTATTGACAATAAATCAATCAACAACATAAGTTATGCAGATGATATGGTTTTGTTGAGCCCATCCATCAGTGGGCTGCAAGAGCTACTGGACATCTGCGAGAGGTACTCGGTGGAACATGGGCTAAGGTATAATGGGAGAAAGAGTGCGGTACTAGTCTTCAAAGCGGGGAGAAAATCCGATAAGACAGTGCCTCCGGTGATCTTGGGTGGAGAGCAACTCAGGATCACAAAAACATTTAAATACCTTGGTCACCGAGGACCTCAAGGATGACCTTGATATCGAAAGGGGACGCAGGGCGTTGGCAGTGAGGGGAAATATGCTGGCTCGCAGGTTCGCTAGGTGTAACAAAGACGTCAAAAAGACGTTGTTTAAGGCATTCTGTCAATCCTTTTACACCTGCAGCCTGTGGGCCAGCTACACCTACACCCAGCGGTCGTATAACACCCTGCGCATACAATATAACAACGTATTCAGGATGCTGTTGGGGCTGCCGCGATATTGTAGTGCATCCGGAATGTTTGCGGCAGAGCGTACGGATCACTTTTGCGCAATAATACGCAGCAGGACGGCATCACTAATGCGGCGATTGGGCGGCAGCGGTAACAGTATCCTGAAGACGTTGGCTGCGAGGCTGGATGCTCCATTATCTAGGCACTGGAACACCCTGCATTGTGCAGGAATCCATGCCAGGGGATGGAGCATCTAACACTATTATGATTAGGATTAAATTGATTTGTATAAGTAAGTAACCCTAGTTGGTAAGTCGTGATTGTGTGTGTTTACTAACAACTTATGGATATCAATGTCCGAAATAAAGAATTGAATTTAATTTAATTGACCTACAACTATGAAAGGCCAGTAATATCGTCTTATAAGTACAGGGAAAAATCTGAAAACTATACATTTGTAATTAAGTACGGAACCCTCGGTGGGCCAGTCTGACTCGCACTTGTCCGGTCTACGACGGTGGCAAACCAGCATACAGTCTGCCAGGTAAGCAGGTACCGTAGCTAATGGATGCTTGAGACTCCAGAAGAATTCCAGGCACGTTGCCGACCCTTTCTTGGTTTAAGGATTTGCTGTGTCGACTGCTTGACACCAATGCAGGGCCTTCACTCTTAAGTCTCAACGTAGTAGTAGAGACCAAAAGCTTAAAAATTCTAGCTTAATCAGGTCAGGATAATTAGCCTTCGAGTTCGATTTAGAATGAAGTGTTAAAAAAAAATGTTTTTTGCTTGGAAGAATATTTTATTTTAATGTCATACAAAACATTTTTGTTTTTTATTGTGTACTAATTGTAGTCGAACCAATAAATACAGTTGATCCTCTCTAGAAACTGGTTTTAATTACACCGTGAAATAAAAACCCCGGCGTCGAACATTCTTAGTATTGGTACGTTTACCTTATTTAATAAACTTGAACTGTGCGTGTATGAGTCAATGAAACGGAAATAAATTCTCAAAGGAACCTACAATATAATCTTCGGACCAACACCATTATGGCTTCAAAATGAAATGTGCAACGCTTTAACAACACAGCGCCCTAAAGATATAGCTTTTAGCGAGATTAAAAGAAAACAGTTTCTCATGCAACATTAAGAGAAACTGTTTTAGTAGACAACTGGTGGTAGGTATGGTACTCACATTTTGTATCCCGATTTAATATAGGTCGCGCGCGCTTCGCAAAGTACTGCCGCTATAAGGAAAAAATCGGCCAAGTGCGTGTCGGGCCACGCGCAGTGTAGGGTTCCGTAGTTGCCTGTCTGTCTTATAATTCATAATTCATAACTTAGTTACATCGACGTGCGGTGCGGTTGCGTCGACCGAATTTGTACGAAAATTGTCCTTTCCAAGTACACATTAAGTTGGTCGACTATTACTCGGTAACTACTTTTGCCTACTTGTCCGTGGTAGTTTTCCTTTTAAATTCATTATATGCACTACTACCACGAATTTTTTCACATCCCCAGTAGTAGCCATTTAGCTGGCAGGGAAGGGGGGGGGGGGGGGGACATGACTCGAACAAAATCTATGGCTTTACAGCCCAATATCTCGCAAACGAATTACTGATTTGAAAAGTGGTTTTAGGAAACCCATAATATTTTAAATGAGCTATCCAAAGATACCCCACACCATGGGTTTAACAAGAAAAAAATGACATCCCCACTTTAGGTGAAGGGGAGGTACCCCAAAAAAATCATCATCCCGCTCGAATTTGGAGCAGCCCAACTGGGGAAGTACCTCCGCCTTGCAGAAGACCACAGCCATTATAACACTAACTACTACTTGCTCTGTAGTAGTGTTGTGTGTGACTGTTGAGTTCCTGGAGGTGAGCAAGGTCGCCAGAGGTCCCGAGGATGCGTTGTGTTGGAGGGAATTTGTTCCTTCAGCTGTAAACACGGCGAATCCTCAAACATATCAAGGGTCGGCAACGCCCAGTTACTCCTTTAGAGTTGCATGCGTCTATAGGCTGCGGTGTCCGCTTACCATCAGGCGGGCCGTACGCTTATTTGCCACCGTCGTTGTATATAAAAAATAATAATAATAGAATTGTTCTTTATCGACTAGCAAATAGGAGTTCTGAGTTTAGCTGGTCTAAATATACACATTCAGATATACTCTTGTTTGAGATTAAATTAAATCAAAATACATATCTGAGTTATGCCGCGTATAATATTAATAATTGTAAAATGCGATTCTTTTCTATACTATTATACTACGAAAAGACACAATAATTTTGCGAGGGAAAAATCCTGTTCATAACATGAAAGTTTGATAGGCCTGCCAAGTTATTTTCTTTACTTATTGATGTCAACAGGTTTTTACTCACATGTTGTATACCTACATCGTCAGGTATTTCCAGTGTCTTACTTTCTGTTCTAGTGAACCTGACCTGAGTCAACATTTTTGTTAATAACCAAACACGCATTAACAATGTTTACAAATATCTGTGAAATAACCTGTAATGGCGCGCAACAGTTTGTTTTGTGAACTTTGCGCAGTGCGCGCGCATTAGATGAAATCTCTAAAGACCCAATGCAAAATAAATTAAATATTTTTGTTTTTAAATGTTATTTTTATTAATTCATGTAAAATGTTATTAAAATTGAATAGGTTTACTAAATTAAACGTTTCTATATCATATCCAAAAAGAAATAGTCAATTAATTAACAAACAGGATTTTTTTTTTTAGTCGAGTAAGAATCCATTTGCCGAGAATTAAAAAAAAAGCTGTACATTCTGTACAACCCGGTTAATTTAAGAATGCACCCGCTTTTGTTACTGGTTGCTCGTGCGTGCGGCTCGCTCCTACCCGTTTTTTTAGATTAAGTACCCTATGTTTTTTTATTCCTCCGCTTTTCGCACAATACGAGTACGTAATCCAGCTGAGTGTACATTTTCATATTATTGCGTTACACAGGAGCTATTTAAGGGATATCCTCAGTAAAATACGAGCTCACAGCTCACTGGGTATTGTGCGAGATATAACTCGGATAAAGCTAACAGCGGCGAGATATACTTACTTGCGAGGTATAATTATAACGCCCATGGTACTCCTTTGGAGTTGTAATACCCCCCTCCTAGTAATATTATATAATGATGACCCTACTTATTACGCCTAGTTCTACAGCTGCCTAACTAAACTACCTAGACGACCTAGATGTTCTAATTAGAAAATTCCAATAAGAAAATGCAAATAAAAAAACTATTTCTAAATTCTAATTATATGTAGTAAATAAGTTAATATCTTGAGTTGGTTCAGTAAGTTGGCCAAGTGATCGTTAGTGTGTATGCAGAACCCCTAGTTATGTCCGGAAATAGTAAACCAAAGTCCTTTTCATATGAAGAATGGAGTCATTGATCTACCTAATCTAATTGATAAATAATAAATAAGTAAAGCAAAAGATCTACTCCAGCTCTAAGTATTCTGTAATTTAATGACTTAATTAACAACGATCATATTTATCGATCTAGCCAAAATAAAAGATTCATCGTAAATTTTAGATGATTTTAAAAGTGTGTTCATTTATTTACAGAATCAAAGAAACTAGAATAAAATCAATCACGACTGCTAAAAGAGCAAACAAATATTTTCATTCTTCATAATAAATTGAATTTACAATGTTAATATATTGCGAGTTATTCCTTTTTTATTTTATCTCACAACATTAATTCTACCAGTAGAAATTATAAGGGAGCAAATATATACTCAATATTGTATTCGTTTGTCATGTAAGTTAGTCAGTGTCGCATATAAATGTATGTAAAAACCCTAGCCTATCAATAATTCCTGAACCCACTATAAACCTAGTTCATTAAAATAGTAATTCCCAATAGCTCTAAATCTACCTACAACTAAGCACCCACAACTACCCCAAAAGCCAAATGAAATAACGTCGGAAGATGAAACCTCGCTAGTTAATAAAATATGTGAGTAAAGTGTAGGCTTTTCTAACAACCCCAATACGAAATATCATGACCTAAACAATTGTCCCTAGCCCTAACAGCTAAACTATCCATCTAATCTGCCGATATATAAATGGAAACTAGAGACCCGGGTCTCACATTTAATTTAAACGTGTATAAAAATATCTCGGTGTGCAATCAGATATTTATTCCTAGGCTAAATCTTAACCTAAGTCGGGTGAGGATCGCCCTGATATCCTATCGCCCTAATTCCTCGTGTGCTTCTACGAGTCTGGACAGGGGATTGGGAAACCAAACTTGCAGATAAATAATTAGATATTTTATGAGGTCAGAGTAGTTAGAGAATTTAAAAAGTCTGGTGTAACATTCCAAATTATCAAACTAATCGGGAGTTTTACCGTCTCTTCAGTAAAATACGGTAAGCAATCAACAACTCCAGAATTGACAATTAACTAACCACAATAATTAAATACCCTTTTTAGAACGATTAAGACTATCGTTGACACCGTTGGTGTGACCTGTCTCAATCTCCCCAAAAAGTCCAAGTAAACTGTACTTGAATATCAGACAAAATTCTCCTAGACGAACTAACCCCATTAAAACACTTATTTAAATTAAATTCAACTACAACAAACTATTAAGCTTTAGACAAGTTAACTCTAGTCAAAAATAAATACCTTAATCACTCAAACTTGAACACAAAATATGAATATCAAAAGAATCACGAAAGAAAGCGCTTCACTTTAAACTTTTAAAATCTACAATAATTAATTAAAATGAAATCACTGAATTAAATATAAATATCGCACACAAATAAACACACTCAAAAACCCCATTTAATGTACCATATATTATATCCGAACAAAGATTATTTTAGACTAGTCTCCAAGTTCTGTCGTAATTCGCGTGAACACGGTGGCGCATGTATTTACGTAAAAAAATCACTAACAGTTAATGAACTAGACTTATTAACCGTCTTATCGGTTGAAAGACACTGTGAAATTGCTGGCATAGACATTTTAGATTTTAATTTGATAGTAGTATGTATATATCGAACAAACCTAATTAGACCGTCAGACTTTTTGAATGTACTAGACTGCTTAACAAGATTAATGAATTAAAATATGATTGCGTAATAGTAGGTGATACTATCATATACTGTTTGACCTTAACCACCGACCATAAATTATTGGTTGATATACTGTCCTCATACGACTTTAAAAATATTGTCAACTTTCCAACTCGGGAAATTATGACAACATGTCCTTAGATCACGTGTATTTAAACCTAAGTGACAACACACCTGCAACCGTATTTCCAATAATAACAAATATTAGCGACCACTACGGTGTCCGCGCCGTGATTGAGCGCAAGCGCATGTCAGTGCCCGCGCCCGCGCGCACCCGCCGCGTTCGCAACTTCCAGACACCCGCCGCGTTCGCAACACAGCCGCTTCCAGACTCGCCTTCGCGCGAGCTGTAGACATTGTAGATTGGAATGAATTGTATAATAACAAAACCACAGTTGATGATCTCGCCCTTGCAATAATCAACATTTTAGTGAGTAAAATAGAAATCTGCTTCCCATTCAAAATTAAACCAAACGTATCTAAATGCTCCACTTGGATTACGGAGGAAATTTACAACACAAAACGACTCCTGTTTGACCTTGTTCGACTCAAAAACAAGTTTCCCGACGAAACGGAGATGGTGCAAAAAGTTGCCGACCTTAATAGTAGGTATGACAGGCTCACGCGTATTACAAAAGCGGACTTCTACGCTACTAAAATCAGTAAAAGCGATAATAAGATCAGAGCCATGTGGAATATAGTCAAAACAGAGACCAACAAAATCAAAACTTCAGCTGTTGATGTCATCAAAAAACCAGATGGCTCGCAATACTCGAGCAAATGTAATTTATTAAATGCTATGAATGAGCAATTCGTGACTGCTGCAACGCGGTGCGGGGCCCCACCTGCTCAACCTGCGCGCGCCCTCGCCTCGCTCTCGCATGCATGTGCCGCTGCTGATCGCTCACTACGATTCAAACCGTTTTCACCGGCAGAGGTGTATAAAATTATAATAAAGTGTGCAAATAAACCCACCAAAGACCTGTATGGCATTTCGGTAGAACTTTTACGATTCTCAGCTACTTCCCTTATTCAGCCTTTGTCTATACTTTTCAATGAATGCCTGAGAAATGGTAAGTATCCGAAATCACTTAAGGAAATAAAGGTCAGCCCGCTGTACAAAGGGAAGGGGAAGCAAGATGACCCAAGTTGTTATCGTCCCATAAGCATCATACCTGCGGTCGCGAAGGTTTTCGAAAATGGGCTAACCACCCGTCTATCCCAATACCTTCTAAATAACAGCTATTTATCGGAACGCCAGTATGCATACAGATATCGCTGTCCCCCAGGGATCGTCCCTGTCAAATGTGGTATTCTCCATCTTACTTAATGACCTACCTATGGCATTCAGTGGGTGTGAGGTCTATATGTATGCGGACGACGTTGCGGCAATTGTAACCGCCCCACGCATTGATCAACTAGAGTCAAAGTTAAATCTAGTAGCCGGACAACTGTCGAACTGGTTTGAACAAAATGGCCTTTTACTAAACCTAACCAAAACGCATTTCATCCAGTTTGATTTGTCTGGGCGCAAGCGCTGTCCGCTGCATACAGACCTCGCAGGCGGCACCATAGACCAGGTTAAAAGTACCTCATTCTTGGGTTTAGGGGAATTTATCTGGCACATAGACCAAAGCCTAACATGGGAGAGCCATATTAATTCCCTGTGCGGCAAATTGGCAAGGGCCTGTTCCGCCCTTAGCAGGCTGATGACCGTCCTCCCGCTTCAGGCAGTCCGCAGCTGTTATTTCGCCAGCGTACAGTCCATCATTCAATACGGGCTTGAGCTATGGGGACGTGCAGCGGATTGGCAGCGCGTTTTCCGGCTCAAAAAACGAGCTGTAAGGGCTATTGCTCGTGTCCCATGGTACGAGTCTGCTAGACCACACTTCGCCACCCTAGGGATTATCACGTTGCCGGGCCTCTTGATATTGCAAACAGTCATATACACACGAGAGGATTTAGATAAATACCCCAGGCGGGGTGACAATAGCAACCATACTACACGTCAACAAAATACACAATTGGAAAGTCATTTCCATGTACTCGTTAACGGAGTACAGAGGGTTTTCCAACAAAAGATTTCTCAGTTTGCGCCGGAATGTTTCGTCATACTCGTATGGTTCATTCCTTAGATTGGCCGGTAAATGTTCGTAATAAGTGGGTCCGATGACGCGGGGTTTCTTTGTTGAAAGCGCCATGCGCGAGGAACCGTTCTCAAGCGCCCAGTAGAACGGAGTTGCTTTCCCGGCAAATCAACACGCACAAACTGGGAAATATTCTTTCTTACAAATAACAAACAGTCAAATAAGTATTGTGAGTAGTGCGTCATAATGCGTTGAGATTTGAAGAGTTCTCTACAAGGGTGCCTATGTTTTACTCCAACAAGTGTACGGATTGCTCGTTTTTGCAAGACGAGTGTGCCGTAAGAAAGAAGTGAGTGAAAATAAGCAAAGTACACCTGTTTCAATGCCTCCCCTGAGAACAATGGTTTCAGTTTTCTCAACGCAAAGACTGCACTACCCAATCTATCGCATAAACTGTCGACATGGCGCTTCCAATTCAAATTAGGACAACTGGACATGCACGGCGGGAGCGGAATCTTTCAGCCTGAGAAAAGTATTATGTTTGATTTTGCACAGTAGCAAAAGTCCATTTGCCGTGAACCAGTTCCCTAATTGACTACAAGCCTGATCAATATTATGGCTGAGCTGATCATCATTCACTAACCAGTACTGTTGTGTCGTCCGCAAACAATACAGACAAACCAGCCATAATGTTCGATGGAAGGTCATTTATAAATATTAGAAATAGGGCATTTCCCAACGCAGAACCCTGAGGAATACCTATATTTATGTCCCCTGCATCGGATTGCAGTGATTTGCCGTCAGTGAGTAATTTCACGACTTGTTTGCGGCCTGACAAAAACGAGGTGAATAGATCAAGGGATCTGTTCTGAATGCCATATAGATTTAATTTATTTAGTAGCAATTTGTGACTAATAACGTCAAAGGCCTTTGACAAATCACATAATATTCCTGCCATCTTATTCTTATCGTCGAACCCAGTCATGATAGAATCGTATATCCTGTACGCCGCGGTGGTAGTCGACATTTTTTGTCGGTACGCAAATTGATTTTCCGTAAACAGGTTATTTGATTCTAGGTGACACATTAGGTTATAGGTTGCGGTGTGCGCTTATTATCAGGCGAGCCGTACGCTTGTTTGCCACCGTGTTTGTATAAAATAAAAAAACCTACTGCGTTCTAAAATTGTGTCAGAGAGAATTGTAACTGAGTGCTAAAATAAATAAATAAATAAATATTTGCGGACAATCATACACAAATCGACCTAGTCCCAAACTAAGCATAGCTTTTACTATGGGTACTAGACGACGAAAATAAAACTATAAAGTCGAGAAAGGCAGCAGCAGGCTACAGAAAGCCGATGTATATGCCCACCTATAAATATCACTTCTAAAACTAAATATTTGGGAATAATAATTGACCAATCTCTCTCATTCACGTATTATATCGAAGCTTTGTGCAATAGAGTTCGGAAGCTAAAATTTATTCAAAAAACTTCGCTCGATCGCGGAACCACGTTTAATCAAGCAAGTATATTTTGCGATATGCCAATCGATACTAACCTACTGCATTTCTTCATGGGGCCGTATTTATAGCTAAATAACTGTACCGTTTTATGTAAGAAGAGAGCACGTAATGCTGTTTCTCGCCGAACAAGTCGCTTAATCCTGGCTATTATCAATGTCCGGTGGCTTGAATATGTCATGCTCGCTTAAAGGGCTTTGCTTACGGTGGCGTCGTTGATCGGGTCGCCACCTTCCCTAACATATGGTTGAGGGAGGCGATGGCTGAGATATGCGTCAAACTCGTGATCGGGTGCTGTTTGTGGAGTCCGGACTATTCATGCTTGCAAGGGCATACTACCAAATCAACTACTTAAATACTAGTGTTATTATTATTATTATCGTATTGACGAGAGACATCATTCTGATCTTGACACGTTTTATTGTTATTGACCCTGTACATCTCTGACAATATAACATTAATGTTCCTTTTTTGTTTTGACGCTTAGAGACCGTATACATCTCTTAGAATATTAGAATAATTATTAATTGTATTTGGACGCTCAGAGACCTTATACATCTCTGGAATACTGAATAATATCATTAACTTCTGTTAATGCTGATACAGATCTTATATCGAATGTAATGGTCATATTTTGCAATTTTGTTTTGTTTACATTAACTTAGTGACATTTAGTTTGTTAACCTTTTATATATAATTTTAAATTATTATTGTGTAAGATTACTATTTTATTGTAAATTACCGTTTGACATGTAAAAGTGCCCTTGTGGCCTATTTGCAGAATAAATAATTGATTTGATTTGATTGATTTGATAAAACTACGCTGCTTAAAGCAAGAGCCTAAAGAGCTGTCCTAAAAGTATCTACATTCCGCTCTTTCCTCTACCCTACTAACCTTCTCTTTGCGTCATGTGAAGTGCTCACTGTTCGACAACTATTTATATTGAGCACAATCTTAAAACAGCACTACGCAACCCCGTACAACGCTGAACACGGTAAAAAAAGACGAAAAGATATTGTTTGACTCCAAAATTCACATAATTACAACAGGTTACATGCTAATGCAGATCTACCCTCTCAGCTATGCTAAATGTAAGAAAACTCTCCGATATGCCCTCCAAAGAATGTCGTACGAACACACAGAGAACTTATTTATTGTACTAAAATTCATTTTGATTTAGTTACTAATTTTGTATAGTTGTTAAGTTTAGTACTGTATTTTAATGTATATTTTTTATTGTTTGCAAGTTTTTGATTAAATAATAGTTATACGTACTCATCTTTACTACTGTCTGAAACACAGGGTATTCTACCTTCAGGCCCTTGTAAAATTCATCTCTTAATACAATATTTTAGTATTAAACCATCTTTCTGTAAAATACGTTTTTAATAATGATTTTTTATTATTATAGTTTTTAGCCGACCGAAATCAGGCGCAATGTTGTACGATACAGCGTGACAGCACGAGTTGTAGGGTGACTACCGCTGTCGGGCAACATTACGTTCAAGTGTTTAAACGGTTAGGTTAGGATTGACATGCGATTTAAACGCGCCAACGATACGTTCAAAGCCGGTTCCAATTTCATACGTTGAGTCCGGTAGAACCTTTATGGGTGAACCAATCACGCTCCCAGATTTAGTTTGACACGTGTAGTGGTACCAAATAAATCAAGCTCCTTCGACGGCAGATAAACAGGTCAGCCTGCTTATGCCCCTGGCGAACCGCCAGCTCATATGCGATTCACAACTTATCTCATATTGTCTCACATTTGTACCTAGTATATCTTGACACCACAGATATATGTAGATAATTACACACTAGATAACTTAAACACCTCAATCTGTATGAAAACCGACCGTGTCACTTTTTTCTACCTACTTTGACGTCACACGGGCGAATTAGTAATCTGAATTCCCCATTGTCCTCGGAAAATCGATTCTGCAATAATGTATTTTCTTTATATTCACGGACAACCGGCTACCACAACAGACGCGCGCGGAATGTAAGTCGGAGTGCCAACTCGGAGTCCGAATTCTGACACGCGAAGTACATGCATTTGCGTGATCTATGTATATCTATATCTGCGCTTGACACCGTTTATATATTATAAAAAATGAATATATTTTGGACAACTTAGATCCATAGGTTGTTAGTACTACATGACTAAATACAACTATGTTAGGACTTAAACTTAAATGTAGGGAGGACCAGTGCCTCAGTAGGCCATCGTCCCATCTGTCGGCCACCAGGAGACTGCGGCGGCGGGCCACCAACCAAAGGGCTCAGCAGAACCATGTCAACTGAATAGCTTATGTTTTTGAAACAAACTCTGCTCAGCTCAGTGCATGTACGTACAAGTTAAACAACTTTGGAGAGGTAAGTCACCCCTGTCGCACACCACATTCCAGTGAATATTCGTCAGACAAAACGTTACCCCAGCGAACACTATTTCTCTGGCTCGACGACCAACACCTAAACAAACGAGTTAACTCTCTAGGGAATTTGACCCCGTCAAGCTTTTTCCACAGCAGCACGGCTACGAGTATCACGCGACGGCGCGTGAGCTCTCTCGATTTTTCTCGCACTATCCGTCTCTGTCTTATTAGAGAAAGAATAAATCTACTGCGCAGGCCTGTTTCCAACTAAACAATCAAATCATAGAATGCATAGACACGGGTACTCCGGCAGGTGTACTATTTCTTGACATGTCAAAGGCGTTTGACACAGTATGCCACAAACGCCTTTTAGACAAACTAGACAAGTACGGAATACGAGGACTAGCTTTCTCTTGGATTGAAAGTTACCTAATTAATCGAGAACAAAGCACTCAGATAGATAGGATTATCAAGGATAATATTTGTACTTTTAACTCATGCTATAAAGTAAACGAGTACGGTGTGCCACAGGGAAGTATCTTGGGACCCCTGTTGTTCCTTACTTATATAAATGATTTACCTGAATGTACTAGACATAACTGTATTTTGTTTGCAGATGACACTACACTGATAATTAAAGGAACAGATAAAAATAACTTTGAACTTGAAATAAACGCAGCTCTGAGAGATGTCATACACTGGCTCGAATCTAATAATCTCCAAATTAACCTAGTAAAAACAAAATTTATGATATTTAGGTCATATAAGTCTAAGATGATTTGCAATATTACTGTAAAATACGATGAAGAGGTAATTGAAGAAGTAGGTAGCACTGTATTCCTTGGTATGACATTGGATACACATTGCAATTGGAAGGAACATGTAGATACAGTCTGTAAAAAAATAAATAAATTTATTTTTGCATTGTGGCGCCTTAAACAGACGGTATCATTCAAAACTGCTTTACTGGCTTACCACGGTTATATCATGTCTACTCTGAGATACGGTATAATAATGTGGGGAAACTCTGTCGACGCCGACCGTACTTTTGTCGCTCAAAAAAAGTGCATCAGAACCCTTTGTGGAGTAAACAAAAGGGAATCTTGCAAGCCTTTATTTATAAAACTTCGTTTGTTGACCCTTCCTTGTCTGTATACGAGTATGTACGAGATAGCGGTATTTGTAAAACTCCATACGGAATTATTCACGTTTGTTACTGATAAGGAAACAACTAGGCAACATAGACGATATAGGTTAGCAATACCAAGTAGCAACAAACTGGTACTCAGAAAGAAAAGTGCTTACAACATGTGTGTTAAAATCTTCAACAAAATACCAGCTGAATTTAAAACATTGCCACATAATATATTTAAAAGAAAGTTGAGAGTATTATTGATTGACAATTGTTTTTATAGTATAAATGACTTTTTGACATACAAATTCTAATATGACATAATTACAAAAATAACTACCTGTCTCAAATTTTAATTCCTCATTCTATGTTAATTTTATTCAATGTTAAACATTTTAATTTTAATCGATCGTAATGCTTATCATAATTGTTGATTATTAGTTCGCATATATTTTTATTTGTTTTATGAATGTGACATGGCATGCTAATATTATTATTACGACATAAATATTATTTTAAACTTATACCAAATTTTACCATTTTTAATTATATAATTATACTTTAGACATTTTGTATTGAGCCACAACTGACAATTATTTTGCTTGCATTTGACGTGACATAAGCATGATCAAACGTAGGTAATGCAAATTTTCACATGCCTTTTTGGGCTAAACATATTAAGGAACAAGGAAATGACTGTAACATCTGTGCTTATACCATATGTTTAATGTGAATAAACGACATTTCATTAGATTCTCTCCTATTCAAATTATTGGTCACACATACGGTTGTTTACATATCGAGAAGCGTGACTGTAAATGCAAATTTATAGAAGTAGTTGATAAATTTAAATAACTAGGCCTAACTATAGATAAACACAGATCAGCGATGGTCGCAGTGATATAAGGGCTCTCTAGTCCGGAAGCCACTACCAGAATAATAATAGATAAACACATTAACTGGAAAATACACGTAGATACAGTATGTAATAGATTAAGGTCTATACTGTGTAAAATTATTAGTTTAAAAAATATAGTTAATAATCAAATATTGCGAATGTTATACCATGCACTGGCTGAGGCTGTAATCGGATACGGTCTAATAGCTTATGGACGAACGTTTAAAATTTGGACAAAATATTAAATTTACAACTGCGATTATTAAAAAATATAATAGATAAAAAAACGAGAGCAAACTGTAGTAACGATTACACGGTCTTATTTAAGAAATTGAACATCCTGCCAGTGCATGATAAAGTTAAGTACTTAATAGCAACTGAGCCATTTAATAATGCCGAATTTAAAACTCCGCGGGTATATACCCGAGCGCCAAGAGGGATAAAACGTCGTAAATACGTGGAATCAACCGCTAGCAACTACTATGGTAAAAGAACGCGCAGCTATATCACACCGCGAATATTTAACGAATGTGGTAGTAAAAACATATTTAAATCAAAAATTAAGAAGTTGCTATTAGGTACACGCATGACTGAATAAGTAGGTTGGGTAAATATTATACACACATACACAACTTATACTGTGTTTGCCCGTATACCCGTATTTTTTTTTAACAAGATATTCAATGACACCACACACCATGGCCCATGGGCTTAACAAGAAATAGTAGATTGTTAAACAAGGGGTGAAAGTGACCCACTTCATCTATCTATATATATAAATGAAGACTTCCTGACTGATTCATCATCGTACAGCTGAAACTACTGGGACTAGAAACTTGAAATTTACACCAGAACTTCCTTTTATGACGTAGGCAAGGGATAAGACGGGATTTTTGGAAATTTCATACCTAAGGGGGTTAAATAGGGGTGCAAAGTTTGTATGGGGGAAACATTATTTTTTGAACTAGAGACTTGCAACGTTGTAGAAAGATTACGTATTAGAATAAAAAAAATCACTGAGCGTTTTGGAAAAGTTCCACCCCGAAGGGGGTTAAAACGGGATTCAAGGTTTATATAGAGAGTAATAAAATATAGTAAGAGATTTGTAACGTCAGTCTTAGCCTGTATGTTAAAAGACTACAAAACTGATATCAGAGTTTTTTTTAATTCATGCCCTATAGTTTGTATGGAGAGAAAAGTAATTTTTAAAGTAAGAGATGTTTTAACTTTGGTCTTAGACTGTTTATTTAAAGACTACAAAACAGATTTCAGCGTTATTTTTTCATTCATTACCTAAGAGTTTAAAGGGGATTCGAAGTTTGTATAGATCAAGACAATTTTTAAAGTAAAACATTTGTAACTTTAAGATGGTGTTTAAAACTAAAAAACATATTTAAACGTTTTTTGAAATTCATCCCCCAAGGGGGTTAAGAGGGTGTTTTAAAGTTTATACGGAGAGCAAGATAATTTTAAAGCAAGAGATTTTTTACTTAGGTTTTGGACTGTTTGTTTAAAGATTAGAATACGATTCCAGCGTTTATTTTTATTCAACCCTAAACAAGAGAGGGTTAAAAGTTTAAAATAAGAGATTTGTAACTTCGGGTTTAGACTGTTTGTTTAAAACCTATAAAACAAATTATAGTTTTTTTTTTAATTCATCCCTTAAGGGCGTTACAAGTTTGTATGGAGAGCAAGACATTTTTAAGGTAAGAGATTTGGACATCTGTTATAGACTTTTTGAAATTGATTTCATAAGGGGGTTAAAAGATATTCATCCCCTAAAGGGGCTAAAAGGAGTTATAAGTTTGTACGGGGAACAAGACAATTTTAAAGTAAGGAAACTGTAACTTCGGTTAAATTACAGCGTTTTTTAAAATTCATCCTCTAAGGAGGTTAAAAGGGATTGGAAATATTTATGAGGAACAAGTAATTATTGAAGTAAGGGAATTCTTCGGTCATACATACTCGTAGGAACATAGGTATAATAATAATAATAATAAATACTCTTTATTGCACCACGACAAGAGAAAACATCTTACAAATTTTTTGCTTAATAAATAATGGTAACAACAGGCGGTCTCATCGCTTTAAAGTTGATCTCTTCCACCCAACCTTTGGTATACCGTTTGGTAAGCCATTTATTAGTCAAAATACTAACTTGAATAAAACTACTGGACGGATTTCGGCAAACATTTCCAGTAATGTAGCTTAGTAGACATAAAAAAATAAATCTTTAGCACATTATGGAAAACTTAAGCAGAAACGTCTGTTGATGATTCTTAAGATATTTATGTTTGTTAAAACGGAGTTTTCAAATTAGATTTAGCAATTTAAACTAACGAACTCATCGCACTGTTACCTTTTAGGCTTAATCCCTGAACGGATTTAGATGAAATTTTCCGTACAGGTCATTTGAGACCCTTGGAAGTATATAGGATAGTTTTTATCTCGGAAATTATCCGTTAAAATGGTAGAAGTGTGTTTGGGACAGCGATAATTAAGCTTCTGCCTAACATAATTTAATAGCAATATTTTTTTGACGATAACAAGTTCAACGCAGACGAAGTTGCGGGCAACAGCTAGTTTGAGATATATCTGGCGCTCGAACGAAGTGAGAGCGCCAATAGTTTGAGGGTGAAATGTGTAATTTCACCCGAGTTAAACACTCTACTTTTCATTTCGACTGTGAGGAAAGTAAATACTACATGTACATTTTATAAAAGGTTTATTAAGATTTATCAGTTTAAATAACATATCTAATATATTCAATTTTATTTGTTGTATTTGTGTAATTCTATTAATAAATGTCAAGAAATGAACATGAAATAAATAAACTATTATATACCTAAGTAAAATAATTACAGATTATATACCTTTTCGCACTGGCCACTTACCACGGCCTACTAGAATGTAATCGAGTAGGCCGCGGGGCGACTAATCGTGAGGGCTATGCCGAAACGTCAACAAAAGAAACTGACATGGCATATGGCATTATGGCGGACAGCCGAAATTTACAGGAATGATTTTGAATGTTGATTTTCTGTAATTGCAATAAAAAATAGACCAACTTTAAAAGGATTTTAATATTTACTTTTCATTACAATTAAATAAAAAATACTTTCTACCCTAGTGTAGAAAACTTAATTTTCCACCCGGCTATATACCCATGAAAAGTCAACTTTCAGAACAGAAGAGATGAAAAAAAAATACATCCCCACTTTACGTGTAGGGGCCCCCCTTCTTCTGCTTATTTAAGAGCTAAGCTCTTGTCAGTTGTAGCTCAAAGTAGGCCCTTCATCTACTCCGATCCCAGGCAATCTCTTTGATATCTCGATTAGATATGAGCGCCGCGCCGCCGCACCGCCGCCGCCGACCAAAATCGACCGATTTCTGTTTCGCGCGCGTTTCAGCTATTGTAGCTTATTTATTTTACACACTCAGTACTCAGTAGCGTAGCGACCGTCATGTGTTTAAGTGTAAGGTAGGCATCTATTTTAAATGAATAACCCTTTAATTGTTCAATGCGAAGTTCTTAGTTGCGCAAATCGATATGACCATGGAAATGATTCAAGCTATGAAAATGGCTCAGCGCTGAAGCTTGTTTGTGTGATGCATTAGCTTTACTGACTATTGGCGTTCTACGTTCAATGTGCCCCACCCACTGCCACTTAAGCTTTGCTATTCGGAGGCCCATATCGGGTACCTTGCTTCTGCTGCAGAGAAACTCCCAGCATAGCTCTCTCCATTGCCCTTTGGGTGACTTGGAGCCTTCTTCTGAGGCCAATAGTAAGCGTAAGTAAGCAAGTAAGTCATATTGGCCGAAAAGATATGCCGTAGCTTTCCGAACGCTGCCCAGCCCAGCCGAGTCGGATTCGACGATTGACCTCTTTCTCGAAGTTGGAGAGGAGTCTGGGAGTTGGTACTACATGGGCATTTGACATGATCTTCGTCTATCCATAATCATCCATAGACGAACTTGCTCGGTGGCTTTACTGAGGTCATCGAGCATCGTACTAAAGTAATACATGGTATTAACCAAGACTACGTCTTTATCTTCAGCACACCGAAGGTGAGTGATGCCGTTGATGTTGATGCCTAGCCTTCTCCAATCCCAACTCAGTGCAGTGGTGAACAGTTTTGGAGAAACAACATCTCCTTACCTGACTCCCGCTGCAGCGGAATAGATTTCGAGTTCTGGTCCTGGAGTCGGACTGACATTGTGGCGTTCTCGTCTCTTCAGTACTTCGGTATAGCGGTGGTCTACTTGACACCGCTTGAGAGACTAGTACAGCCCAGATTTTGATCGAATCGAAAGAACACTAAGCAGAGGGTGTAACGATTCCCCCCCCACGAACACTTCTCCCCCATAAATAAAACTACCTAGAACTAAACAGCTACTCGCCCACGCTTGAGAACGCGGGATAATTTGTAATAAGCTCTATTGTGATGTAAAACCTTTCCTTCGTTAAGCTCTAACGAGACTACTGTAATTTGCATTCTATTGACTTATTTATTAAACCTACTTTTAATGCGTGTTTTATTACTAATACCTGTAGTTTGGCCAATACGTGATCGAATAGTGGTAGGACCCCATAAAATGTTGTGTACCGTAATAATCCAGGTCCTTTTATGAAAGCTAGGCAGGATTTGGACTCTTCATTAACATAATTAAAGCTAGCCTATCAGTACATAAATTGACTTAACTATACCCTAGCTTCAACTACTAATCTCCTAGTTCTAATTATAATAAAGTCCTAAGCATGAAAGTATAAGTTCATTCGATGAAGAATTATTATAAAATAATTCTGTTTGTCGTTCATTATTGGTAATTACATTATGGATGATAATTATATGTCACTCATTATATTATTAGTATAAATATTTTTATTTTTGGGTAGAAAATCCCCTACCTCCTATTATCCGTCCGGTTGAACGAGAGAGCAGCTTTTTAGAATTCAAAGCAAGTAGATTATTTATTTAAACCTATTATGAGCTAGTTGTCTACCCTAAGTAATTGTATTTTAAACCAAAGTTCTAAACGACGGTTTGTGTGGTAATTCTTTTACTCACACATAGCTACTCACTCGTTTGGATGAGGACTGGACGGCCTAACAATTTACCTGCCTGGTTACCTAAGAGTTTAAGACCCAAAGAACGAATCTACCAGCGTTTCCAACTTAACGGTCTGTCTAGGGAGAAACACCGAAACTATCTCAACAGACATCTTTTAACGTTAATAAATATTGTATTTACAATATTATATGGCCAATATATACCTAAGACCATTCTACACCGATGTCATTGGTGTAGTGTCAATGTAAACCGTACCTTACATGTGAAATATTCTACCTAAATCGTACTTTGAATGAATAATGTCCACTCAAGACAGTAATTTGCCTTAAATGGAGAATAACTAGTCCTGATAGTATAATGCCTAGAATGAAGGATATCCATTCATAACAATAAGATACTTTAGGTGGATTTGATGAACTGCTCCGCCTGTCATCAATTCCCAGACTTATTCCATCTTTCTGGAACAATTCTGATATCTCATTGTCATAAATAGAATAGTTACCTTTCTTTGATGTCTATTAATCGTCACACCGTATGATATTTCACATGTATCCCACGGCAACTTGACACTCCTTTGACCACTTAATACTCTTAACTTAATCTCAGTTTCATTTATAAAATATACCTTTTTTTAAATCCTATTGGAATAGTAACCTTAAGTCAAACAAGTTCTTGAAATATTTTTAATCACAGAAGACATAGTTATAAGCCTATCACCCCATAACGCGTGAATTTAGCCCTACATCTACCCCAGTCCCTATTCTGCTCACCTCTAGAACCATACCTTAGTTTAGAGGCAAGAATGTATCCCTAGGTAAACTGTAAGTAGTTCAGTCGGCAAAACTGAGGTATCAAAACTAGCGGCCTGTGTATTTGCCCCCCCCCGCTGGCTCTTGTCGAGCTAGAGGGTTACAGCGAGTAGGGCGACCTGTCTGGAAATAAGTCTGGTATATTTACATATATATAATGCTGAACGACCCCTCAGGCATCCGATCGATTTCAACGAGCGGAGTATCCTCCTGTGCTTATCACATGAATGACCAAGCCACGTCTACGTCGTCAGATGTGCTGAGAGACGTGAGGGCCCCAATTAAGGGGTTTCGTCTCCTGTGTTGGTAAAAAGGTAGACGCCAGACCACACCTCAAATCTGGTAACTACGGACACGGAGTCAACCCGGGTTGGCACCGGTAGGTGGCGATGACTCCGCAGATATACTGATCTTGGCCGCGATCTGACTGATTTAGGCGATTAGAATGAAACCCAACTACATTTCGGAAGCAATCGCTCAAACATAACTAATACCTAGGAGTAGCCCAGGCTTATTAGCTATATTTGATTAACCATAAAAGCCCCCGGATGTCCGTAGTGACTAATATAATCCCGACTGTTTTCCGAAATCATTAAACCCCGACTTAGTCCCAAAACAATCACTCAAACATAACCGATCTCCCGGAGTTGCCTAGATAATCAGCTATGTTTGATTAACCATAAAAGTCTCCGGATATTCGTAGTGACTAATATGGTCTAGACTGTATTTTGAAACACTAACCAAACATAGTCCCAAAAACAATCACTCAAACATAACCGATCTCCCGGAGTTGCCTAGATAATCAGCTATGTTTGATTAACCATAAAAGTCTCCGAATATTCGTAGTGACTAATATGGTCTAGACTGTATTTTGAAACACTAACCAAACATAGTCCCAAAAACAATCACTCAAACATAACCGATCTCCCGGAGTTGCCTAGATAATCAGCTATGTTTGATTAACCATAAAAGTCTCCGAATATTCGTAGTGACTAATATGGTCTAGACTGTATTTTGAAACACTAACCAAACATAGTCCCAAAAACAATCACTCAAACATAACCGATCTCCCGGAGTTGCCTAGATAATCAGCTATGTTTGATTAACCATAAAAGTCTCCGAATATTCGTAGTGACTAATATGGTCTAGACTGTATTTTGAAACACTAACCAAACATACCGCATTCCAGAGGGTAGCTCTGGCAAATAAGGCATGTTTGATTTAGCCATATAAACCTTATAGAATATATTCGATAAGTTAAATATAACTTGGCCCTAATTCCCACTTTAAATTCACAAATGACTATAAAATCGTAAAATAGTAAATGACTCATAATTACGAGGAGAGTTTCCTCATAACGACAAGCCATCCACCATAATCAAGATAACACACCAATAATTTCACAGCCTAACAGTCAGGGACGCTATGCCAGTCCGGGTGCCGAGAATTCAATGCCGCAGCCATCCCCGTTCCTCCTTTTATACCCATTACCCGCGGCCGTGAGTCACACAGTGCAGCCAGCGTAGCCAGCGCAGCGGGCGCAACCCGCGCACCTAGCGCAGCCAGCGCACCTAGCGCAGCGGGCGCAGCCAGCGCACCGAGCGCAACCACGAGCCCGCGTAGGTAACTTGAATCCATGTCTTCTACCCACCTTAACTCTTTTGCAACAAGGTTGAGATTTGATTGTAGTATTGATGTACTGACGTAAATACGTGGTAATAGTCTTGATGTGACAAAAGTCGTATCGTCCCTTCTCATTTAGTCTCTAATGCCCTAGATTTTAAGGTTGAAATTCGTAGGCCTATACTCCTAGATATTATTAGTTTAGCGGAGAACCCTACCATTTTTGTATCTACATTTGAAAGGATTAATGTACTTCTAGATTATATTATACGCTTCTGAACTTGTAAAATAATGGCTGAATGAACTCATGCAACCTTCTTAAATAAAATAATGTTTTGATACTGTCTATCTGCATTATTAAACGTTAGCCTAATTGCTGATTTCCCTTTCCCCCTTACTTATTTGTCCAATCTCTCAACTTTTGCTATAAAATAAAAATTTGTCATTTCCTTCCCTGTATCAATAATTTTATAGATACACACCGACGAGTATGCCCATTCCGTCACAGTCGCCCCGATGAACGATACGCAATGCATGACCTAAGAGGTTATGCATGTAGTATCTTCATCTCTTATCTCTAGATTTGTCAGTGACAATCCTCCCTTGATTAAACTCGTGGTGTGTTTTTAACCATTACTAATTGACTGTTAGTGACTTGGCACAGAAACTCAGTCCTTTGAAATTCAATAATGAGCCATGAATACCCTTACCCAGTACTTCCCCATTTGCATGAAATACCAGGTTGTGAGGCTGATAGAACCTAATGTTCCGAGTTTGCAGTATCAAACTGAATCTTTGGATCTGGCTGGGCATCCTCCAATTCTGATCCACATTGTCCGGATATGAATGATACCCCAAAAACTTTCCACGCAAACTGGAAAAACCCTTTATGTAAGACTCAGATGCTCACTACTCATTAATTGAAATTCGAACCAAATCTCATTACGTCATCACTTTTCCAGTCAAGTTTTCATGGAGTGTGTCACATGTCTTATAAAATAAGCCAATTCCCATTATGACTTGTTCTTAAATAAAACTCATGAATATCCTTCACCCATTTCTCCCATTTGCACGAGATACCAGGTTGTGAGGCTGATAGAACCTATGGTTCCGAGTTTGCAGTATCAAACTGAATCTTTGGATCTGGCTGGGCATCCTCCAATTCTTATCCACATTGTCCGGATATGAATGATACCACAAAAACTTCCCGCGCAAACCAGAGAAACCCCTGTGTAGGGATCCAGATATCCACTATTCCTTAATTAAAATATGAATCAGTCAACTAAAATTGTACGTTCGTTATGATTTATTATACCCTCTTGCGTAGTTCTATTGATTCAATGGCGATTGCCTCGCAATTTTTGACTTATTTTAACCGACACGTGATGTGTATACCTTCGCAAAATACATCGTGTATAGTATAAGTCCCCAAACAATACTCCAGATGCTAAGAGTCGAATCGATTCCTCGATTTTAACCTAATGATAAGAGTCTAGGGACTTATTGTTCCTTTTTTTTTTTTTTTTTTTTTTTTTTTCCCCAACAAAACCAACAAATCTAGGTTATTTGATCACACTCCAGCTATTGTCTAACTGTAGCAACCCACGTTTACAGAAAACCTCAAACATGCTTCCCCCTTCCCCACATAATATATTTCCATCCATCGCCTTCCAAAAACCCCCATTAATATGTCCAAACGTCACATCATTTCATTCCTTCCTCATTCGCCTGCTCACTCGATTGTTACAGGTAGCCAAAGCTTACGATGTGTAATCACTTGATAAACAGATTAAAAAACTTACTGAACTTTAATTTGTTCAATATATTATTACCCCATATGGATGTTCATACTCGCCAGCGATTCATCTACTACAAGTAAAATTAAGATAAAATAAATAACTACCCCTCTTAACCTCATCTTCCGTAATAGATATATCATAACCATTATACATGACTTTACCGTAAGTCAGTTCCGTCATCTCTAATCTCAATATTGAGCTAAAACTTCAATTGTAGTAACCGTAAATTAGTTGAATTCGATATACATAACGACCTTTTCTAATAAGTCAGGTCCGCCATCTTAAATTCCAAGAATAACCCAAAATTTGAAATTAGCAACCGTAAATTAGTTAAATTTCATACCCATCTCGGCTTTCTCCAAAAGGTCATGGTCTGCCATCTGGAATTCCAAAATTAACCCAAAATTTGGAATTAGCAACCGTAAATTAGTTAAATTTGATATACATATCGACTTTTCCAAAAAAGTCAGGTAAGTTTCATTTTGAATTTAAAATCCAACCCAAAATTTGAAATTAGCATTAACAAATTAGTTGAATTTAATATACATATTGACCTTTTCCAAAAAGGCCAGGTACCCCATTTTGAATTTCTAACCTGAAAACCGGAATTAGCATCAACAAATTGGTTGAAATTGATATACATATCGATCTTTTCCAAAAAAGCCAGGTACCCCATTTTGAATTTAAGATCTAACATAAAATTTGAAATTAGCATCAACAAATTAGTTGAATTTGATATACATATCCGACTTCTATTTTCCTGAATATATAGGGAAGATACTAAAAGCGAAATTCAATATTTCCCGCCAATTCGAATCTACTAAAATTTGTATTACCACGCAATACATCATTTTCCCATTATCCGGCTATTCCGCAACCCACTTCTTGCTCACCCCACCGCCCACACAAAAATGCATCTTGACCCCGCGATGCATAGCAACCAAACGCAGGCAGAGGCCCAACCTCGCGACGTGTAAACAAGGTACCAAGGCGGCCATGGTGTTTCAACTGAAAAACAACCCTACTCCATAAAAATAACCAGACTCCTAAGCTCCCTATGTCAATACTCAGATGGAGATCAACTAACTGTGATACCCTCGTGCAGTAATTTTTAGGGTACTTTAAAAGAGATGCCCTGACTTGTGTCGCACACGCCCCCCAGACAGGGACACGCTGATGCCCTCCGCACACGAGGAAACACGATCCGGACGAATCCTTAACACTCTTCGGGAATCGCTGCCCTGGGCAAACTTCGACAAATACCCATCCCAGTGACGGTTTATTAAAAGGTTCATAAAATGAGATTCCAGGTGAAACATAACACTACAGCATCCCCTTGACTGTGTCGCAAAACTATGCATCGCTTGAGTAGGCTGAGCAAACAGGAAATACAGACCCAAGTTTGCCTTCTTTCTATCGAGGGAACCTCAAGCAATGTATCTATAAAATCAGTCGAACAATCATACCGTCGAGATGTATGGTACATCCGAAAATCAGACCCCATTGTTTCTTAGTCTAATCAGAACGGCGCCTCAACAGCACGTGATAATTTCCAATGCACCGCCTTAAAGGTTCTTACGCCCAATCCGAGCGAACCCTGTAAAACTGCACTGCTGCTATGTCGCTCAATTTAGAGTCAAGTAGATATAAGTACGTGTCTATGCACACGCTATGAATATTGTAATAATCTGAAATAAAATTTATTTATTATTGCCATTATTAAAACATCCGCTCTCCCATCCAATACCATGACACCACCATTAGTATCTATTCAAAACCAACAACGCACTCAAATAATCAGCTCTTAAATTTAGGCTAACATCATAACATGGTTCTAATCTTCCCTTTTTATTTCTTAACTCAAAATAAATAAGTTCTGTTGGGAGTCCTATTCAAACTTGACAGAGAGAAGTGTCGCTTCGGTTCTCAATTTTGCAGTAAACAAGAATCATTAGATACATGAATGATTACACTTCATATCACCAAACCTTCTACGAGGCTGACATGACTGAAAGTCAAAGATTTATTTTAAAAACTGAGAAAACACCTTCAGTTTTCTTAAAATTCCTTTTGTGAAAACAGGATTACATTCTATTTTTCTTCTGTAAATTGTACTTTTATTTTACTGTAAAATGAATATGATATCAAATTATAACTTTAAGTTAACCCATAAAATAAATAAACATAACTATAGGACTTACGACGCCGTAAATGTATATATATATTTTTCAAAAGACGTAGAAATTACGCTGCACGATGCGTCGCAATTTTTTTTTTATTTTTATTTAGATAGAATATTAAGAGACCAAGAAATCATTACCAATTAACTACTCTATCGGTTCTTGAACAAACACCGATAGTTACGTCGCAATCCCGAATCAAAAGAAAGCATCCCGCAATACACGCTACCGCTTCCGCTTATGTGGGCGTAAGAACTCTTAATATGTTCCCATAGCTATGTACTTTGTTAATGAAGTCCTTTCAGGTATATAAAAGTTTTACATTAAGAGCCTAGACTCAAATGTTTTTAAGCTACGCTACTCAACAGCCAGTATATGACGCAAGTTTCATGTTTAGAGCACCTTTGCAACAACAATTACAATCTATCTCGTAACCGTATTTCATCGCTGCACGTGAATTTTAAAACACTCAAACAAACTTAAATTATCATGCACATAAAAAGGAAAAAATATAAAAATAAAAGTTTCACTGCCGGGAATCGAACCCAGCCCCACGTCTTGGAGAGCCAGCGTTCTCCGCCCGCGCCACTATGTTATTACGAATGTTGCCCAAAATTATGCACCGCATTCGTTAGTTAAAATAAAAATGCCAAATATGTATTGATATTACTATGTTTACGAGCCCACGACACGAAAAGAAAACGCCTCCACTGGCTATAGACAAAGTTAGGCGTTCGAATTAAGTTAACTCGATGACCTTAATCGTTTGGCATAAATACGTAACTTCTTCACTCAAATCTAATTACAGCACTCACCCCGTGTCTTGAATAATCGCGCATAAATATACCATATTTACTTCCAGCCGATGCCCGTGATTCCGCCCACGTGACTACAGGAACAATGCTTCACATTCCCCAAGGTGTCTTCTGCGCTGGAAATTCAGCCCTTTCCACTCTCCAGTCTCCAAACCATTTCCATACGTAAAATCACATCCATACGACACTCCGCTGTGCCGCGAAAGAAAAGCAACAAAACACACACACTCGCGCATGTATAATATTAGTAAGAATCGTTTGTTATTACCGTAGTTACCGGAAACTTTTCACGCACTGATTCAATGAATACACTTAACTCTAATTACTTATTCCTTGTTTTAAACAAACTTCATTTTTTTTTCAAACCAATTGTGAAAATCAACTGTCAGTCATCCCCAAATTTTTTTATTTTTTTCACAAGTCAGTATCAACTTGTTCAGAAATCATAACCTTTCCTGGCTGCAGTAATTTTACTAATCAGTATCCACACGGTCGTACGAGCCGCAGCACTTACAAATATTATTTTAAATAATTAATTCTTTAGGATCGCTATTCCTATCTTCGGAATACAAAATCTATACCGTCTGTCATAACTACCTACTAAATACTACATTACTCCGCCATCCGAACGAAGTATTTCTGTTCATAGCACAGCTTGCTGTTAAGGGGACACCCCACGGTTCGATGATATTGAGCTTCCTCGCACATAGCGTTGTCAACTTCAGTAACGAGCTATTTTTGATCATAATGCCGCCGTCATGTTTTTACGTTTGTGTATCTAATAAATATAAACATACAATAATTACTGAATAATGTAAAAGTAGTATTCTACACTGACAACACACGCGGATTTTTATCCTATGATCCTTTTATTTTTTCCTCTGTCGCACTTTAGTGAAGCGTACAAAAATAAAACGCGCGACTCGCCTATTCGATTAATCGGCGATGTCCGTTTTTGACTTAGAAATTATTTGAACACCCATGTTTTGACGACAATTAAATAGCAATACTTAATACTACTGTCTCTCGACAGTGTCACTACTAGATCTGAGCACATTAATTAGGTTGGTTCATTAGTTTTGGATGATTTTCGAATTAATCGGCTTAGTCGATAGATCATAATAATCGACTAAAAAAGTCAGTAGCTTAATTGAAGTGGTGTATCACTAAATCTCTCTGCTGCGTCAGTCAAGTGTCAAAATAGAGATCCACGCGTCTTGTTTTCGATTTCCGATTGAATCAATACGAATACTCTAATCTACCGAAATATAAGCATATGTGACGTTATTTGTATATTATATGGATGTGCATTCGAAGGTATGTATTGCCTTATATATGTATCCCCTTTAATTCCGCTTTATCGACTAATTTCCCATCGCCTGGTATATATCTTTTGTTTGAAGCGCCACATTAAGTACCTCAACGGTACATGGCGCCATGGAGCCCGTAATACTCGGCAATGTCCCGGCCAACAATAACTCATCAGTGTTTACAAATGTGCATCCATTTGCGTATGATCGAAAAATATTCTCGTTATATTAGATGGCCTAGTTTTCTTTCAATATAATCTTAGCCTAGTTTTTAGAACCACATTTCACCTAATTATTTCTTGATACAATCCGCCTCTCAAAATAACTAAATGTCCATTTTTATGTTATTATGTTAATCTTATAATTTCTTGCCACGGTGTTTCCAGAAATACCAAGGCGCCCCCCGCTTCCACATACGTTGGTTTGCCAATGCAACAAGCGATCCCAATCAAAATTGCACCAGCGGCCCCATCGTAAACTGATTTGTCACTGTTCTATCAGAATATTGGAGCGCTCTTTATTTGTAAGTACATACAATTCTCCTATAAATGTATATATCCCTCTAACCATTGTATAATTTCACCTCTATTTCTGTGTGTACAATTGGTTGTCAGAATATTTTCCCATTTCACTTCTATTTACAAAAATAACATCTTACATCACTGGTCATAAATGAATACTAACATTTGTGATGTCCCTGCTGATATAAAATATTAATTTGCTCACTTACAGTGGTTTGATCCCTCGCGAGTCCCCGCCTCCACGGGCTTGTCAGAACATTCCCTCTATCCTAGTGATGCCATCCTCCTCTGGTGATTTCATATAAAAGGTAACTATATTCAATATTTTATTATATTATCTTCCGTATTCCTATCAATGATACATTTACACAGCCCTGTGTGCGCTTGGCAACATGAACAAGAACCTGCGTCCGCCTGTCATTCTTTACATAATATCTGAAAAATTTTTGTTTTTTTTTTTTCATTAGGATATTTCCAAATCCGTGGTTTCTCATATGTCTATCAAATTCTGGGTTATCATAATTCTGTAATTGATTCAGAAACCGAAATATAAATATGTTTCTTTTAATAAATTATACCAATAATTGCCACAGACTTAGCAAGTTAATTTAACCCCCGCTCTGAATAATTATTTAAATATTCTCTTATTTCGAACCCTTTCAGTCCATGTCATTTCACTACAATTAGTACAGATATAACAAACATTAGGTACATAAGAATAAATTTTTAATTGGGCTTAATCAGGATGAAAATGCCAAGGCGCTTAATCAGGAAATCTTTGTTAGACATTATAATGATATTGTTTTCCTGTTTACTTTATTTCCCTTTTTAAGGTACCTAATTAAAACTATATTTAAAAAAACTACCCATTCTTATTATACATTGATGTGTCCATATTGGCACCGGAACTCAAATTTCACGTGCTCTGTCCACCCCTTTAGCAAATGCTCGTTTTTCTCTTATGGAGTTTTATCCTATTACATGAACGTGATTTTCACATTTATGATTTATAATTACAGGTCTGCCTACACAATGCTGCGACAGAATCTGATCCTATGCCTGTGAAGTCCCCGGAACAGTACAAGAAAACATCTATTCCTGAACCAATGAGACAATGGTCACCTACCCCTACGGCATCTTCCAAGAAAACCCCTACCTCCTGGTGCATGGTTTACCTTCCTTCCCTTTTCCTCTGCGAAGCGATGTTAAATCTTTTATGACTTCATCTAATATTTTGTCAAACTTGTACTTAAGCCCCAAGCAGACCGATGACGGAAAGTTGAATTGCTTGGCTAATTAATGGTTGGAACTGTCAATAAAACAAAAAGGCGGACAATGATCTTAGCGATGTCCTAAAATGATGTTCGATGTATTTTTAATTCCAACCGATTTTTTATTATGATTTTGTTTAATAAAATTATTATTTTGATTCCAAAATAATAATAATTCCATTCCATTTGGTTTTCCAGGGGAACTTGAATTTATATGTTAAACCGATTATGTAAAAGAAATCATTCTCTCCCGTTTTGATCTTTATGTTCAGCTTTCTGTCATTATTTTGTATGGCGCGCTCGTATGCAGTAATCGTTTATTTTCTCAACCAAGCAATATTTTGTACTAGCTGTCATTACCCAATTAAAGTTTGTAGTGCAAATAATAAAATAGTGCACAGTTTTAAGTATGACTTGTGGCATCTTTCCTATGGTTATATGTCCTTCTTTTTTTTGTTATTCTAGCGCGTAAGCGATTTGGTGTTTATACTGTAAGCTTGTATGGTATTCTTATGAATAAATAAATAAATAAACAATGAATGGATGTGACGTTTGTATATGCTCAGTGATTTCAATAAGATGAGAGTCTGTAGACAAAACCATGTTCTATGCTTGCTGTTCAACTTTTGTATTTTCTCATCCTGTCATCTCTGAGCCTTATTTTGCCCAGGTTTAATCCAGATTACACAATGCTCTGTATAACTAAATCTATTCATTATTTCATTCCCTCTTTAACCCTTCCTGACATAACTAAAACCTTCTCCCGGGTAACGCTTTGCTCCCTTCTCATCAGTGCCGACCGTTGTACGTCATTATAACATATCGAAGTTAAACGACATTGGTGTCATAGCCTCTATGAACCGAAATCTAGCTAACAACTTGATCCAGACATTCATGGTGCATCATCGTAAGTATAGAAGCGTCCCAAAAGAACCCTTGATTGCTATCAGAATCCTGATTTGCAAATCAATGAAGTTTTCGATACGTCGCTATAGGTGTCGCTACTGAATGACTTATGGCTTAAAATTCATTGACCATAGAATAATCAGCCACCTTACATAACATCTAATGCTTCCACGCATTATCTCTGTTTCTAAATCGGCGTACCTACAAATCATGTAACCTGTGCTTCAATCGGTATGTCCAATCTACCTATTTGCCATACCAATAAATTGATAAATACGTGTCCGGTATCACTCACTTGATCACAACCCGTCACTGCAACATGTTATCGGTCATGTAAAGATTACTTCATGCCTATGAAACTCTATCTAATGTTCTTCGCTGTTTTTGACTAATTGTTGCGACAAATCGCCTAAAGGCGCAGGTTCGAGCAAACATTATGATTTATTGAACCATACAATTCCCCATGGCTGCATATCTTAAACCTAAATCGCACATGCGTTGTTGTTTCATTTATTTATTCCTAACCGCTTTCTTAATTCCCTTTTTTCCCGATAACTTATTACTAATTTAAAATATATCACGATAATTTGCATTATTTTACACCTTTAACCTTTTCTTAATAACCGAACAGTCTACAACTTAAGTCCAACTTCCGCCTCTTCTGAAAAAAAAACTTTATTGCGCCATTTTCGTTCTGTTACGCCGATGCGGATCGCGATTCAACTTGTTTAGGAAACCAAAAATTATGGAGCCCGCTTCCCTCAAGGTAAGTTAATTTTTTTCCTGAATGTTTTTATCTAACTTAATTCTTAGACTTATCTATTTCTTTTTTTTTTCATTCCTTTGAATAGCACCTAACTCCCAAAATTTTACTCGTTGAATATGGTCGTCGATTTTTCCTAGCTTGTACCTAAATTCAAATCTAACAGTTAATTTGTTCATTGGTTTGATTTCATCACTCCTTCGAGATTTGGTTTATTCGAAATGTCCTGCACTGTCTTCATTCTAAATTTACAAAAATACGTATGTCGAGCCCTGATTCTAAAACCGAATATTCTTAACATATCTATACGTACTTATCCCAATAATTTTCCCTCATGTATAAAAAGGATTGCTTGAAAATTTTCTTTAATCCCCCTACCTCCTATCCAAATATCTCCAGTCCCATCTACTTACTTTAATCTTAATTTGGGTCTTTATTATTATTATTTCCTTTTATAGACTATCACATTCAAGTTGCTGTCAAACGGTCACGGCTTCCCCCCCTACAATGCGACCGCCCAGGCCGATCGTGGTGCTAACCCGGTACCTCCTTGCCGGGGCCACTCCGTGGCCGTCGTGTTCCCACGCCCTGGAACAATGATTGTTCCCCCGCCTCGGGCCAGGTCGCCGATCCGTGCCCCAGCGCCAATACTCTACTCTAGCGTGGTGCGCCCATCCACCGCAACGTCCGATGGCGGTACCATCTTCTATTGGACCTCCCAGCGGTAAGTAACCTTTTGTAGAATCTTTTACACCATCCTAAACTAACAATAATGGTATCCCATTGTAATGTAGTATCTACTTTGGAATAAGAACTTTATCTAGCCGAGTTAACCCGATGACCTTTTGCACTAAGGCGTGTGTCATACGTCTCGCTGTTTCTTAATCCATATTCGTCCGCCATCATATTTGACAGTGCTGCCAGACAACTTAGCACCGCGCGGTGAATTTTTCCCCTGAGTAATTATAATTACATACTGCAGCAAATACTTGCAAAGATAGTGTGAAAGGTGATTTGCAAAAGACTACGCTCGCATCGACCCTGCTCGCGACCCTGGACCGCTTCAAGTATCTAATCTCCTATAATTTCCTTGTTCCAGACCATGGCTGCGTTAAACGCAGTACTTCTCGTCTCGGCCGTTCCATTAGTTTTCTGTAATTTTCTGTACATAAACTTAATTAACCAGTCACTCTTTCATTTACCTCCTTGCCTAGTCGCGACTATATACTGGGTATTTGGATCTTAAGGGGGGGGAAGAGAGGTCCCGATCACCCTTGTTTTCAAAGCTAACGTGCTGTAAGTATTTTGAAACCGCAGGGGGGTGGAGAACCGCGAAATTATCTGTTCTAAGGGGCCGCGGCATGTAAAAATTGGAAACCTCTGATCTAGTAAATATAATAGCCACACCTCCATCCTAACGTGACATGCTCCAGTTAATATATTTTCTGACACTATACGCTTCCTTTCTCAAAATAACACCGAGGTGAACCTCCGCGCCGCGTAATAAATGTTTCATGATACTCTATGATTGCTTACGTGAAGGCACAAATGATGTTTCAACCGGAATAGCGCTAATGACAGGTCAGAATTGACAATTATTATTATTATTATTATTTTTTTTTTTTTTTTTCAATTTTGCCACAATTTTCCCAATAAAATGTAGCTATCTTATGTAGATACGCTGTGGGTCGTAAATAGCGGTTTTTTATTCCGTATTCACAGCTCATAACTTTATGTGCATTTCTATATTTTATGTACTTACAATAGCTGGCAAAGCAGCAGTATATTGGCCGTCTACGTTTAGTTGTCTTTGGTAAGTTAAAATGTTAATACTACCCACTTATTTTTTCTTAACGCATGTTTGCGAACTACCATCAATTCTGCTAACTTTATTTAAGATTCTCCCGTGTTCTGGACCACATTAACGTTGTCTTAGTAACTTAGAGAACATCCTAAAATGACTTATCACTCCCTAATTTCCCAGTTCCCCATACTTTGGGACAAATCGAACTTCCACTACGGGGACCCGAAGTTAAGGCGTGGAGCCCTCGACGAACTCCTAGTTTTGTTTAATTCTTGTTCGTCCGTCACAGTTTCATTGGCCTTCGTCAAAACCAAGCTGAAATCCTTTTCCCGACGGCTGGCGAAGAATAAGGTTAGCTATCTCCCTCTAATTTTTGATATAACTCTAATTCCATCAGATTTCTGGTAGTACTTTGTGCAACCTATATCTCTATTTTCGTCGTAACATCCCGCAATTTGTAAAATAGCTCCCCCATGCGGGTTTTGCATTTGTCTTTTCTTATTTTCAATTTATTCACTTATAGCGTTCGCATAGTAAGGCCGGTCCTAACACACCTTGCTCGCGTAGCGATGCAATAGACCCGGTGCCGTTGGTGCAACCTTCTACGAGTTCTTCCGAGCAACTGGGACCTATGGACAATCTCCAGGATTTGGTGAGTTTGGTTCTTAAACTACCTCCTCCCCTTTTTGTTTTCATCATTTTCACTCCCTTTCTGGTTCCGCCTTATTTCAATTTTCAGCTAGAGCAGTTTCTTGATGACCCTTTCACTCCGGACGTTCCACTGCAGACCGCTCTCCCTGAAGCCCCTCAGCAATTCGTACGTCTCTGCCATTGAATTATTGTCTATTTTTAATGAAATCATTAAGTTTTCCCCAAAAGTAAAATTCTAATGTTTTTCCCTTTCCCCAATCTTGAACCATAAGTCCCATAAATATATAAAAAAATCTCTCAAGAGTAGAAATTTTCCACGAAATCTATTTTGAACTTGATAGATTGAGTAGCTCTCGAAGGGGAAAAATTCACATAGCCATGGATTTCTACGTTGAGCATGGCCCGACATGCTCTTGGCCTGGTCTATATATATATATATCTTTTCTCAGAGGATCGGTCCTGCAATAAGTATCCCGGGTACGAGTTCTTTCGCTGACGATTCCCTATTCGCCCTGGTAAGTACACATATTCCCGTATTCCTCCGTTTGATAACTGTCAAGACTCCGTTCCATGTGTCACCACGAGCGGCGGCAACTGCTATATCTTGCGACCCGTGCTATCCCGACTACCGCATCTTCTCAGATGTCGTACCTATGCCGTTACAATAGTGATGATTACCACAGTTGATGGGAAAATAATATTTAAGGCCCTCCTTAGCATACCCCGAGGCCCTCCTCTGGTTCTTATACATATATGTAATGAAACGAAACTCCCCCCGCGCCAGCTCGATACTCTCCCTGCCTGTTCACACCTTATCTGCCTTTAATTCTAAATAATTATAGCAACTTTATTGTTTCCAGTTCGGTGATTCAGAACCCTCGGGTGGCTCCCCAGAATCCGGTGGTAATCCGCCCGTGGAGCCTAATGACCTTCCAACCCCGTCTCCGCCGGTAAGTTGAATCGAGGGTTTGCCTTGACTTCATGGCTTTCTACTTCAATCTAAATGTACACCAGCGCCATCTCTCTCGCTTGTCCGTAACTACCTGATGTGGTTCGATGGGGATGGCGTGGCCGTATAGCTCGCGCTCTAGAGGTGTGACAAGCTGTGGAACAGGTCCATAACATGATACAGAGGGTGTTAGTCTTAGCGTGAATATAATATACAGCGTAAGACACTGCCTGCGTAGCTCAGTTGGTAGATCAGCCTCGCGCTAATAGAAAGGTCGCAGATGCGAATCCTGCCGAGGCCGCAGACGAAGATGTTCCATCTTTCCTACTTTTCTTCTCTGTATCGCATCGATTAATTTCTAACGGATCGCCATTACTGTACAATAAAGATAGCCTTAAAAATAAAGCGGAAAACAACCCTTCATGCTGCCTATTATAAGATCACTCGCTTGGTACCCTGAATCCCTCGGATTTCTTGACAGAACTCTATCTAGTCCACTCCTTTATTAAGGATTTGCAAAATTAACGACGAACAATTGCGTATGTTACAAAATAATGTCTGTACAGCGTCCTTAATCTGCAAAATCTACTCCCTTAGGTGAATTTGAATGAATCTCCTGCCTCGTCGTCCGCCTTCTTGGATGCGTTGGTACGTAAGAAAAATTAGTGATACCCCACACTACTGGAAATTCTATATATATTTTTTCCAGATGAAGACTAATTTTAGCGGCTGATCCGTCGAGGTCCCTAGCTGCTGATCCGGTAGAAGAACTTCGTTCGCTCAGCCCGCTTGTTCACTTCGTTCTTCACATTTGCATACTTAAACATCCCTCGTCCTTACTTTACGATTAATATGAATAGATATGTAAACAAGAGATTAGATATTTGACACTACTTGGGTTAATTAAATGTATACGCACTACCATGAGCATAACCCGAAATAAATAATCTGATTTGAGTTTGGTAAATTTATGTTTCTTCCTTAACTCTTGCTTCCCTGTGTTCTGAAAACGAGAATCCTCCTTTTCTTCCTGTCTACCGTCTACTTGTTGTTTATTCTTATTACATAATGAAATAAGTAATCTAAGCATTATGGATACGATTTAACCCACAACTGCTCGTTGCAATAATCCATACTAATATCTATACTAATATTATAAACGCGAAAGTGCGTCCGTCTGTCTGTCTGCCCGTGAATATTAAGAACATTCCTCATTGCAGAATCGATTTTGCGCGGACAACGGGGGATTCAGATCACTAATTCGCCCGTGCGACGTCAAAGCAGGCAGAAAAAGGTGACACGGTTGGTTTTCATACAGATTGCGATGCCTAAGTTATCTAGCGTTTATCTATATCTATGGGATAAGGAATCCCAAAAGCAACTTGAATAATATTTGCATCCGATCTATAAATCAATAATTCCTAATGTTACCATAAGCATTGCTATTTGCTACCGATACCGTAGGGATCCAAATATTCTCCCACGTTAGAGTAATAACTTAAATTCAATAAGATATTATTACGTCCCTGTTTCATTTAAGTCATAAGTTATAACCAAGAACTTTGAAAACCGAAATCCAGGTATACCCATCTCTATCGCTCATGATACTCGAGTGACAGGGACGCCTGTACACGAACCTCGAGATTCGATTCTTGTGGCAGCGCCGCTGTTACCCATAGTCAAGGAAAACGTACTAACGCGCGCTCTGTCTCGTTCTATCAACATGCCATGCTAGACAGAGAAGTAATTTGGATATCTTATTTTTATATACAACATATCACTGCAAAAAGTTGTCAGATGTCTGACGTCTGTTTCCCTGCCATTAAAGCCCTTCCTGCGTGTGATATGAAACAAATTGTCGCGACAAATTGTCTATATCCATGAAATTTTGCGCAGCGTTTAGGATTTGTAATATCGTATACAACTTGTCATACCTAAATGATTTTAAAACTACGTCGTTTTACTCAACTATAAAATAATACTAAGGAAAAACATCGCGTTGCGTAAAATTAATAAATATTACGATAATTGATATTATCTGTGCACATCTGTTTTATGTAAGTACCCCGTGATGTGTAGTATCAAAACGTAATGACACTAACGGAGACTCGATTGACGGAAAAGAAAACCAGTTCGTTTCGTGTTTTGAAGTTTGTTGTTCTACCGCGATTTCCATAACAAGACTTTTAAGAATATAATTTCTATAAATTGAGACAGTGAACGAACATAGTCATTTATATTTTACATTCACGGCTTATTAATGTATGCGCATTCCTACAATTTGTGTTTACAACGCCTTATAAATGACGCATCAGGATCGGCTACCTATGGAAGAAGTCTGGAATTCCTATAATTACTACAAATATAACAGGAATCTCCTTATTAAGAGGTGCCTGTTTGTGTCTACATAAAACATTCGCCCGTTCCTTTATTAGGAAATTCCTATACCTGCCGACTTCGATTGACTACTCCGGTAAGGAAAACCTTTTGTTTTACTATGCATGAAAAACACCTTTAGTTATCCTAACATTCCCTACTTACAATGACTAGAAAATCAAGCATCCGATTGCCTTTGCCATATTATCTTAGTAAACTTGCTAAACTCTCATCCTAGAACTTAAAACTCAGAAAGTTTTGGCAACGAAACATTGTTAATCTTAACCTCCCTTCCTACCCACTGGTCAAACGGTCATAAGTTGCTCTGAGGTTTATTGATTTAAATAGAACCAATTTAGGATATATATATCGTCCCTATATCATGTATCATAGTATCATGGTTTGTACAAATGCAAAATTATTTCATATTAATAATTTTTATTTCAGGTGACACAAGAACCACCAATGAGTAAACCTATCTGTGAATAACACTCCGGAAAACCAAAAGATGTACTGTTCTATCATTGAAAATAATCAATAATTAAGAAATTTAATTTTCTGTATCCGTCTTCACTCGAAGAAGTACTCACAAATTTTTCAAACATATCAAGGTATGTTTCAATATGTATTTTATATACTAGCAGTATTTTGTGTCAATATCTACTACTCAATCAGTTAACCTAATATTATGTATAATGCCTATGATTTGTAATAACGCTTAAACCTGATTTTACGAGGAAAAACTAGTTTTACTTAGCGACACACCAAAATACCGTAGATATTTTCACATAAAATCTTATTCAACAGAATAAAATCGCACCTAAATCTCCTTTTTAAACATTCAATGCAAAGAAATGTTATATTATAAGTCTACATGTCTGTCCGTGCATCTGTCTGAGGCATCGCAGCTCCCAAACCGATGAACCGAATTTCCGTTTAATTTTTCTTTTGGGTCATTGATAACTTTATTCCGAACATTCCCTGCCATGTTCCACGAAAATCTTGTTTAGCCGCCTTTGAGAGACTTCAAATGTCGGGGAATTTTCCATCTTTTCTAATTTTTTTATAATTTATTTTTATGATTTAAGAAAGCGAAACGAAAACAGACCCAAGATTTGAACGGAAATATGAATGTAGGTCAACGTTTAAGGCAGAGGTACGCAACCTTTGTTTATGAATTAATGACGACCGTGAATTCGAACGGAAATTTGAATGTAGGTTAACGTTTAAGGCAGGGGTACGCAACCTTCGTACATGAACCATTGTCGCGCGATAGTCAAATGTTTATTTATAAAAATATTGATGTTTTTTATTCGTCTTTAACGTTAATGATGACTCCCTAATTCCATATTTTATATGTGAATCGCTATCTTTACCATGTAGACGGAGACGAGTCCTACTAAATATTACGACAAATTGTTATATGTTTGTTTCATATGATCTCTAAAATCTAGTAATTAGCACAATTTCTAAGAAAAGTACTTCCTATCCATTTACCTAAGACCTAGATATTATCTCGTATCGTATCATATCATATCGTTTATTCAGTAATATCCTTACATTATGATCGTCCTTACCTTAACTAATTAATACCTAGCGTATTAGACCATAGTCTAGATTACTGTCCCAATTTCCTAAAATTTTGACATAGAGGAACGAAAATGTATAAATATGTGAAACATAGCGTTAGTTCAAAACTCTGATCCTAAATTAAGATTAAAATAGATTCTAGATAAAATATCTTAAGGTTTATGATACCTATTACTAAATTCCGAACAATAAGACTGGTCCTTAACGAAAATGTTGAGGACCCCTGATTCGAATGGTAAACGCCTTGCATTCTTTGAACGAAACAAATAAATTGACTGAATGTTAAGCGCAACGTTAAAAATATTATTTGTTCAATGTAAACAAACTATGCTTACCCACAATCGTAAAATCGCACGCTGGCGCCGGCGCGACGGAGCGAGCGCGTTGCGGCCTACCCTCCGTGTACGGATTAAGCGCACCTACTCCTTGGCTTCATACAATTTACGTAGGCACTAATCTTTCCCTATTATCAACGCAATTATGTACGCAGTCGCGAACGATGAATAAACTTTGTTTTTGTTTTTACGTATTATTGATGGGAGGCTCGCCCCCAAATAAGAAAAATTCATAATTATTACCGGCGTTCCTAGTACATTGTTTACTTATTGCAAATTGCAATTCTTCTCTTAATTATACTAAAGCCTCCATTCCTTTCTCCTTGGCATATCAAGCTTACAATAACAATACTAGCTTATATAGGCTTCCTAAACTTAATATCTAGTCTTACGACCTACAGCTTGGGCTACTACTATTTTTATCGTTAGGAATACTGAATACGTCCCCGCGTATACATAATTTTAATTGTTTACATTTAAAGACGCCCCCCAGAGTCTATGATTTTAATTATTTATACATTCTCGCCCTACTGAATATGCCATTATATCTTAAAAAATACCGAAAACATGTGGTATGCCGAAATAATTTTTCTTTTCAGGTGAGTACTGAATTAGAAGCTGACCTAGCGAAGTCCCTACCTGATGATTTAAAGAAAATAATGAAGAGTCCAATTCCTGCCAAGCTAACCTCCAACTTCACGAGAACAAAATGTGGCCTAATGGCCACTGAAGATATTACAGAGCAAGCTGTGAATAAGAAGATGAATTTAAGCCCAAATTCACCAATCCCGAGTCACGGCTTCACCAAAATGTAACGATTCCCCCCCCACGAACACTTCTCCCCCATAAATAAAACTACCTAGAACTAAACAGCTACTCGCCCACGCTTGAGAACGCGGGATAATTTGTAATAAGCTCTATTGTGATGTAAAACCTTTCCTTCGTTAAGCTCTAACGAGACTACTGTAATTTGCATTCTATTGACTTATTTATTAAACCTACTTTTAATGCGTGTTTTATTACTAATACCTGTAGTTTGGCCAATACGTGATCGAATAGTGGTAGGACCCCATAAAATGTTGTGTACCGTAATAATCCAGGTCCTTTTATGAAAGCTAGGCAGGATTTGGACTCTTCATTAACATAATTAAAGCTAGCCTATCAGTACATAAATTGACTTAACTATACCCTAGCTTCAACTACTAATCTCCTAGTTCTAATTATAATAAAGTCCTAAGCATGAAAGTATAAGTTCATTCGATGAAGAATTATTATAAAATAATTCTGTTTGTCGTTCATTATTGGTAATTACATTATGGATGATAATTATATGTCACTCATTATATTATTAGTATAAATATTTTTATTTTTGGGTAGAAAATCCCCTACCTCCTATTATCCGTCCGGTTGAACGAGAGAGCAGCTTTTTAGAATTCAAAGCAAGTAGATTATTTATTTAAACCTATTATGAGCTAGTTGTCTACCCTAAGTAATTGTATTTTAAACCAAAGTTCTAAACGACGGTTTGTGTGGTAATTCTTTTACTCACACATAGCTACTCACTCGTTTGGATGAGGACTGGACGGCCTAACAATTTACCTGCCTGGTTACCTAAGAGTTTAAGACCCAAAGAACGAATCTACCAGCGTTTCCAACTTAACGGTCTGTCTAGGGAGAAACACCGAAACTATCTCAACAGACATCTTTTAACGTTAATAAATATTGTATTTACAATATTATATGGCCAATATATACCTAAGACCATTCTACACCGATGTCATTGGTGTAGTGTCAATGTAAACCGTACCTTACATGTGAAATATTCTACCTAAATCGTACTTTGAATGAATAATGTCCACTCAAGACAGTAATTTGCCTTAAATGGAGAATAACTAGTCCTGATAGTATAATGCCTAGAATGAAGGATATCCATTCATAACAATAAGATACTTTAGGTGGATTTGATGAACTGCTCCGCCTGTCATCAATTCCCAGACTTATTCCATCTTTCTGGAACAATTCTGATATCTCATTGTCATAAATAGAATAGTTACCTTTCTTTGATGTCTATTAATCGTCACACCGTATGATATTTCACATGTATCCCACGGCAACTTGACACTCCTTTGACCACTTAATACTCTTAACTTAATCTCAGTTTCATTTATAAAATATACCTTTTTTTAAATCCTATTGGAATAGTAACCTTAAGTCAAACAAGTTCTTGAAATATTTTTAATCACAGAAGACATAGTTATAAGCCTATCACCCCATAACGCGTGAATTTAGCCCTACATCTACCCCAGTCCCTATTCTGCTCACCTCTAGAACCATACCTTAGTTTAGAGGCAAGAATGTATCCCTAGGTAAACTGTAAGTAGTTCAGTCGGCAAAACTGAGGTATCAAAACTAGCGGCCTGTGTATTTGCCCCCCCCCGCTGGCTCTTGTCGAGCTAGAGGGTTACAGCGAGTAGGGCGACCTGTCTGGAAATAAGTCTGGTATATTTACATATATATAATGCTGAACGACCCCTCAGGCATCCGATCGATTTCAACGAGCGGAGTATCCTCCTGTGCTTATCACATGAATGACCAAGCCACGTCTACGTCGTCAGATGTGCTGAGAGACGTGAGGGCCCCAATTAAGGGGTTTCGTCTCCTGTGTTGGTAAAAAGGTAGACGCCAGACCACACCTCAAATCTGGTAACTACGGACACGGAGTCAACCCGGGTTGGCACCGGTAGGTGGCGATGACTCCGCAGATATACTGATCTTGGCCGCGATCTGACTGATTTAGGCGATTAGAATGAAACCCAACTACATTTCGGAAGCAATCGCTCAAACATAACTAATACCTAGGAGTAGCCCAGGCTTATTAGCTATATTTGATTAACCATAAAAGCCCCCGGATGTCCGTAGTGACTAATATAATCCCGACTGTTTTCCGAAATCATTAAACCCCGACTTAGTCCCAAAACAATCACTCAAACATAACCGATCTCCCGGAGTTGCCTAGATAATCAGCTATGTTTGATTAACCATAAAAGTCTCCGGATATTCGTAGTGACTAATATGGTCTAGACTGTATTTTGAAACACTAACCAAACATAGTCCCAAAAACAATCACTCAAACATAACCGATCTCCCGGAGTTGCCTAGATAATCAGCTATGTTTGATTAACCATAAAAGTCTCCGAATATTCGTAGTGACTAATATGGTCTAGACTGTATTTTGAAACACTAACCAAACATAGTCCCAAAAACAATCACTCAAACATAACCGATCTCCCGGAGTTGCCTAGATAATCAGCTATGTTTGATTAACCATAAAAGTCTCCGAATATTCGTAGTGACTAATATGGTCTAGACTGTATTTTGAAACACTAACCAAACATAGTCCCAAAAACAATCACTCAAACATAACCGATCTCCCGGAGTTGCCTAGATAATCAGCTATGTTTGATTAACCATAAAAGTCTCCGAATATTCGTAGTGACTAATATGGTCTAGACTGTATTTTGAAACACTAACCAAACATACCGCATTCCAGAGGGTAGCTCTGGCAAATAAGGCATGTTTGATTTAGCCATATAAACCTTATAGAATATATTCGATAAGTTAAATATAACTTGGCCCTAATTCCCACTTTAAATTCACAAATGACTATAAAATCGTAAAATAGTAAATGACTCATAATTACGAGGAGAGTTTCCCCATAACGACAAGCCATCCACCATAATCAAGATAACACACCAATAATTTCACAGCCTAACAGTCAGGGACGCTATGCCAGTCCGGGTGCCGAGAATTCAATGCCGCAGCCATCCCCGTTCCTCCTTTTATACCCATTACCCGCGGCCGTGAGTCACACAGTGCAGCCAGCGTAGCCAGCGCAGCGGGCGCAACCCGCGCACCTAGCGCAGCCAGCGCACCTAGCGCAGCGGGCGCAGCCAGCGCACCGAGCGCAACCACGAGCCCGCGTAGGTAACTTGAATCCATGTCTTCTACCCACCTTAACTCTTTTGCAACAAGGTTGAGATTTGATTGTAGTATTGATGTACTGACGTAAATACGTGGTAATAGTCTTGATGTGACAAAAGTCGTATCGTCCCTTCTCATTTAGTCTCTAATGCCCTAGATTTTAAGGTTGAAATTCGTAGGCCTATACTCCTAGATATTATTAGTTTAGCGGAGAACCCTACCATTTTTGTATCTACATTTGAAAGGATTAATGTACTTCTAGATTATATTATACGCTTCTGAACTTGTAAAATAATGGCTGAATGAACTCATGCAACCTTCTTAAATAAAATAATGTTTTGATACTGTCTATCTGCATTATTAAACGTTAGCCTAATTGCTGATTTCCCTTTCCCCCTTACTTATTTGTCCAATCTCTCAACTTTTGCTATAAAATAAAAATTTGTCATTTCCTTCCCTGTATCAATAATTTTATAGATACACACCGACGAGTATGCCCATTCCGTCACAAGGGGCAGGTTATACTCCTCAGTGTAGGTACTGTATAACCTGACGGAGCGTATAGATGTGCTTTACGGTACTAAAGCCTCTTAGGAAACCGGCTTGTTCGGGAGGCTGAAAGTCATCTAGCTTGTGTACGAGACGATTTGTAATGAATCGAAAACATCATATAGACATGGCTCAGAACAGAAGTGAGATGGGTCGGTAGTCACCACCACCCCTCTGTTCCATGTCTTTGGCGTTCTTCCTTCCAGTAAGACGGAATCGAACAACTTCTGAAGGCCAGTAAGCACCGGTTTTCCACCCGCCTTTAGGAGTCAGCTGTTATTCCGTCTTCACCTGGTGCCTTGTTGTTCTTGAGCTGTTTAACGGGCTGACAAGACCTAATTTTGTTGAAATTGATGTTTTTAAGCAGTTTTTTTTAAGAAAAACTACTTTTTCTAGCACATCAAAAACAAAATGTGTTAATATTCACCATATTTCAAAGAACGTGGATGGGCTCGATACATAATTGGACGAAATCGTCTCGATAGAAAATAATTGCGAAGATTGGTCTTAAAATCATCTTAAACGGTTCTATGTCTTTATTTTTTTGACGTATGGGTCTGCAATACCTAAATTGCTAACGAGTCACATTTCTCAAATAATCCACACTTTTTTTTATTTCAATATTTATGCATCTTCAAAAACCAGGGCGCCCAGTGACACTCGCTCTCGTTTACTGCGATACAAATAGACAGTGTGCGCGCTATCCCAAATCCTCAAGGCCATTTTGGTGTTAACAGCGCCTTAAGAACCATTCCAATCTCGTACAAGCTGATGTCCGGGATGTCGTCGCTATAGTGTCGGGTCAGTCTAGCTCTAGGGTCCTACGCCAGACCAACCTTGGGTCCGCGAGTTGATGTGGATAGCTAGTAACTCAAACCTACTTAAATGAGAATCAAACACACTGCTTTATTATACGCCAACGGTCAGAGTGAAATTTAGTGCCTTTTTAGTACAACATCGATGCCAATCTGCGTGTCGTTCAACATGATATGCGCGATAGAGTAAAACCAACGTCGATATGCGAGTCCGGCTTTGGATAGGTTTACAATACCGTAAATATCGCTCCTTTGTGTAGATTTTATGAAAAATAGTTAAACTAAAGGTTTTTACAAGGTCACGCCACCGAGGCCGCCGCCGCCGGTCAATTTTTACCGGCGCGCCGCCGTCGGCGATATGGCCATCGGCGCTCATATCTAATCTCGATATGACCTAACATCAACTCTTTTTTTGAGTTGCTCTATGTAGCATATTAGAGGTCTTCCTCTTCCTCGCTTTCGCTCTATCTTTCCTTCAACTATATTGAGTATGATATTTGGGGGGGCAACTGGAAACAAAATAAATTCAACATTATGTTTTATCATTTAGTCGGCGTGATTGATTTATATAACAAACCATGCCGAATTACAGCTTTCTAGTAGGGTCACTGAGCTAAGCCGCAGACGAACATGGCAAGATGAGGGTACGCATACTCGAAACAGCTTCTGAGGTCAGATTATATTAGCAACGAGTACATTAATAAAGCGGGATTGTGAATCGAATAGCACGCGTCAGCACTTTCGACGCCCGTATAGCACTGAGTATATCTGGGTATTTAATATGGCTTAGTAGGGTTAAGACTCAGTTTTAACGGCTTCAGACTAGGCTCGCTCATTAAAACTAGTATTATCAGCCTAATCATGTTTGAATTGATGCTTCGCATGATTAAAATGTTCACACAATCGTTCTAATAGCTCGACACCTTAGAGCATACATACCTGGAGTAGCCTTATATGTCGTATTTGAGTACTAAAGTCTGCCGAATTTTGCGGGGGGGGGGGGGGGGGGGTGAAGAAATAACACATCCAAAATATTACTAATGCAAAATCTGTTTATTTACACACGCACACATTATGAATTAAAAAGGATAACACATTCTTATTTTGATGCACACAAACATATCACGGAACCTAAAAAACCACAATATATTTTATTGCTCATTTAAAAACTTGGACGGAATAAATCTGTGTATATACTGTATTAACTTTGGGATTTTATTAAATATATTGACTGACACAGCGACGGCCTTTCGCTGAGTGGTTCATTGTCATTTTCGAATTAGGTTGGACTATAGTGTTAATGCCTTTACATCCAATTAATCAATCTTTGTATGTTATGGCCCCATCGGTATTGTCCATGATTTCGCCAACGTATTTAACAGCTGTCATCCCAATACAATTTGTCATCATAAATGTTATCATTGACGTTTATTGCTATTAAAAAATCTAATTATAGTTTACTTTTGGGGCATCGTTTCATTGACTCCCTTCGGCCAAAATTCTTCCTTAGTAAAGAAAGATGCTCTGTTGCAACTCTAACCACAAAGGAATTAAAATCCTCATTATGGCGAGAATCCAAACTCACGACCCTCAGGATGAATCCGGTCTTCACAATCTTACTTTGTCTTTATGTTGACAATAATAAAATTCTAAAGCATCGTCTTTAACTAGAGTTTGTTTTGTTTTTAATCTGAACTATTTTTCAATAATGCTTTGCCATATTGCAGCCATGCTGTCTTTGTCATTTGTTTTACCCATCTCTGCATAAGACAACACACCTTTTCTAAGTTTCCATCAATTCCCTTTACTTAAGAAAATGCAGGATATCTTAATAAATGCTAACACGATGGAGTATACTAAGAATTTTGCGCACAATATTATAAAACGGTGTATTCTACTAGAGAGCATTAGGAATTTTACAATGTGGCTCCGCTCCCAGCGCGTATTAAAATATGTAAAGCAGGTTTACTATGGAATAGCTTGTTCCCATTGCCTGTGTTTAGGAAACTCGTTATTTCTGAGAATATTTTTTCTTTAACAAGGTTGGTGTTCCAACTTTTTAAAATGTATTATTTTGTGTGCGGAAACACTACAATTTAACGTTGCTTCGTTTTAAGGACAGCGTAAAACGAGACATGTTGTCCTTTAAGATCGACCCAACCAAATGTGAACGAACTGGAATCTGAGGACCGAGACCACTGGAGGAAGACCCTGGGCGAAGGTATGGTTGCGCATGATGCAGCTTGGTTCGATCTTCTGTCGTTCCTGACGAGAACCGAGACACCAGCGTGCTGCTGTCCGCCCTACATCGCCGTGCACAACATTTACTTGTGAAATATGCGGTCGTAGGTGTCGCTCCCGTATCGGCCTGGATATACGCTGCTTAAATCATCTTATCATAGATGTTCAAGGCCAATGATGATGATGAATCAATTTCTAAAGTCATTGTAAGCTGCGAGCAGCTGAACTCAAACGAACATGCTTCAAGCACTTGTGTGTCCACAAAGTATAATGCCCTGTGGTCCTTTTCTAACAAAATTACTTATATATTCTGCAAGAGCAGATCATTTCATATACAGGGTGGATGTATTCCATGAACCTCAAAGAAAATATATTGTCACTAGCTACCGCCCGCGACTTCGTCTGCGTACTGCGTATCTGCGTCTGCTACCCAGGATAAAAAATATCCTATATTTTAATCCAGGCTTTAAACTATCTTCGTGAAAAATTTCTGCCTAAAAACGTAAGCAATTGATTGGTAAAATACTGAAACTTAACCAATGCAAAATTACCTTTTCGAGTAAAGCCCAAAAAAATACTACCCTCGTTTTTACCGATGAACAAATCTGGGCTTGTTAAATTACGACAAAAAGCGAGCGCCTGCGTGATACGACATTCGACAATACGGAAAACACATGTTCTCCATATTTTTCTATTATTTTTCATCAGACTAAAACACGAATGTCGCCTAGAAGGGCACAGTCTCCCAGGGTACTGTTTTTATTATACCAAAATGTAGTAGGTAGGTAATACACTGGTTAATAATTTTACTGTGACAGAGACATAGAGATGATACTTACCGTGGTTTTTTGGAGGATTCTTATGTATATCTATAACGTACGAAAAGGTAATATTTTATCCAGTTATTCACTGTAGTAGATTTTATGAGTTTTACATATCGATGCTTATCTAAAACAACTCTGTATCTCAAAAACTGTGTTTTTTCAGGGCAGAGGTTTAAAAAAAACACAAAAAAGATATTGTTATATTTTTTTATTAAGATAACCAATTTAAAATCTTCTTTTAGTCACAGTTTCCTCTGTCATCCAGTTATTTAAACCCAAGAAAATGAAAAGAAAACAACAAAAAACTACACAAAAAAAACTCAAAAATGTACTACAGTTTAGAGTTGTGACACGATATTTATATACTTTGGATAAGTTTTTATGTGTACTAACGTCTCAATAGAAAATAATTTAAAAAAATATTTTTTTCTTATGAATAATAGTGTATTATTTGTCTTTAAGACAAACGTATATATAAAATATTAAAAGAATACTGACTTATTTTGCTTTGTTTCTCAAATATTATTTTTTAATATGGACAATAATGGCCTTAAACGACATACATCACAATAATACTTAAACTATATAGACAATAACGGTATAGTTTAGTTTACAACACTTGGTATGGATGTAAATTAGTAACTCTTTTTTAAAGATTCAAAGATTCAAAGATGGATGTCAATTATTATGGACTGTAAGGCTCCATAAAAATGTTTTGCACGCCTGCACGCAGGCTGAATGCACTGGACGATTATGTTGTATTTTTAAGAACTATGTAACTGCATTCCGAGCAAAATAAAAATCTTTGAATCTTTGAAATCTTTGAACCTCGAGGGGGGCCTACCTACGATGCGCCATCCGGTACGTGGTCACATCTCCAGAACGTTTCCGCCCCAACGGCCATCGGTTCTACGTGCAATGTGCCCAGCCCATTGCCACTTAAGTTTAGCGATTTGCGATTGCGCAGAGAAACTTTCAGCATAGCCCTCTCCATTGCTCTTTGGGTGACTTTGAGCTTTCTTATGAGGTAACCGTCTACGTTTCTGTGTCATACGTCATCACACAGTGAGGTAGTGGCAACACACACTGGTGAAAGACTCTCCTCTTGAGACATTGCGAAGTATTGGACGAAAAGATGTGCCGTAGGCTCCCGGATGCTGCCCATCCGAGTCGGACTCTTACTCAAAGTTGGACCTATCTAACTTGAAAGTCTGAAGAAGTCTTGAAAGTGTCCGATTGACATGATCTTTGTCTTATCCATGTTTATCCTTAGACCAACTCGCTCGGAGGCTTTACTGAGGTCATAGAGCATAGTACTCAAGTCCTCCATGATCTCAGCCAAGACTACTTATATCATCAGCAAACCAAAGGTGATTGATGTACTCGCCGTTGATGTTGATGCCTAGCCTTCTCCAGTCTAGAGTCTTGAAAACGTCCTCCATTGCAGCGGTGTACAGTTTTGGGGAAATAACATTCACTTGCCTAACACGCCGCTGTAGCGGAATACGTTTGAAGCTCCGATCCTGGAGTGAGACTGACATAGTGACGTTCTCGTACAAACACTTCAGTACTTCGATATAGCGGCAGTCTACTTTTCGCCGCTGGAGAGACTGTAGTACAGCCCAAGTTTCGATCGAATCGAAAGCTTTCTCCACGAACGCTAAGCAGAGAGGCAAGTTTTACTTTCCAGTCTTCTGTATAACCTATGAATGTGGTCTACGGTACTAAAACCTCTTCGAAAACCGGCTTTTTCGGGAGGCTGGAAGTCACTAAGCCTGCATGCGAGGCGATTCGCAATGACTTGAAAACAGCTTGTAAACATGGCTCAGAAGTGAGATGGGACGGTAATTCTTCAGCAGGGTTTTGTTCCCCTTTTTGAAGAACAGCACCCCTTACCTCTGTTCCACGCCTTTGACGTTCTCCCTTCCAGTAGGACGGTGTCAAACAACTTCTGAAGGGTCGTAAGGATCGGTTTTCTACCCGCCGTCAAGAGTTTGGCTGTAATTCCGTCTTCACCGGGTGCCTTGCTGTTCTTAAGCTGTTTCAGAGCCATTCTAATCTCGTACAGGCTGATGTCCGGGATATCGTCGGTAAAGTGTCGGGTTGGTCTAGCTAGGGTCTTCCGCCAGACCAACTTCGGGTCTGCGAGTTGACGTGTATACGATATGTATGACGTGTAAAAACGCACTCACTCAAAAGCTCAGGTTTGGAAAAAACGACTCTCCAGTCCTCAGTTTTTTACCTTGCGAGCTGGCTCTGCCCAATAGACTCGATCGAGATCTCGTGCGAACACATTAGAGCCCTTATTTCGCTCGATGGCCTCTTCAATACGGTTCGTAGTGAATTGGCGCAGATCCCCGCGGGTAAAGGACTTGGAGATCTGTTTATTTCGCTGCCGGTATAAAGTCGCATCGTTTGAAGACTGCAGAATCATTTGACTCCTTTCCTTAATGAGCTTCTGAGTGGAGCAAGAGAGCCTTTTAGTCCTGTTGGCCCGCTGGGCCTCGAAGAACATAGACCCAGTGGCACGGACAGGTTCCACAAAACCTAGGCAATGGAAACGGTTTTGGAGTTCCAGCTGAAAGCTCTCGGGGTCACCCAAAGGGCACAATGGAGAGGGCTATGCTGGGAGTTTCTCTGCGCGATCGCATCAGAAATGAGGCTACCCGCAGCAAAACCAAAGCAGATTTCGGATATTTTTTCCAGTTCTTGTGTTCATTTCTATAACCAAAGTATAATATAGTCAACTGAAAGAGTTACTGAATCTTTGACACAAATTCATCCACGAAAGTGAGGCAGGACAAACCCTTAAAATTAAATAGTGTCCATAGTAAAAATATTATTATTATTGTTATTATACCACTTTTTATACAATAATGAGACGCACACGAGTAATTGAAGTCCCCATGTACATGGAGCATGTAGTAGGTATGTATCTTATACTTATCTTTTTTGATATTACAAAATAAATAAATATTAGAGGTTAATAATATCTTACACAAATCGAACTAGGCTCATAGTTAAGTTCAATAAGGCTTGTGTTGTTTATTATTATTTTAATTGATATAATTACATAAATACCTTTTTTGCAATACATATAACATCTAAATAAGTTTATTATCGTGCTGCTTATCTATTTATAGTGGCTTTTCTCGTTTTGAATCAAGAAACTAAATGCATAATATTTATGATGAACATAGTCCAAATTCGTATAGTATACCAATAATGAAGTAAATCTTATGTAGTATAGGGGCTTATTTTGCTTACATGAACAAGCCAACTTTCATTATTTTCGTGAATACTCGTTTATTTGTTGTTAAGTCAAAACATCGGTACTTACTGTTTAACGGAAAGTGTAGCATCCATGAATAATCCTATATTGCAAAAAATTTCGCTAGTGTTCCACTGAGCTATTTCGCGTAATGCCGCTGTTGTACAAACAAATTGATGTGTTTTAACGAATTATTTGGGGATGTGCCAGTAGTCAACAAAAAAACGTGGTGACGGCGTCGATCGCTATGGCTCATCTGGCCTACGGACGGTCTTCCAGATAAAATGACGTCGACACTCCACCAATGGCATAACGGCACAATGCTGCCACGGTGGCAATTTTTTGAATTAGAACACGTGAGTCTTAGTCACGATAAACTTTAACGTGTTCTGCGTCTAGTCTTATACTTAGTAGCAAAACGGATTATTTCGAAATACCGACTTGTTTTAGATAAGCGACGATATATGTATTTTGTTTTGCCGAGAGGAGAGAGAGACTTTGGTTTTACTTATTATGCAGTGAACATCTGTAGCAAAAGCGTTTTACTGTTGTAGGTACTGTGGAATGGGGTTACTTTGATTCGGGGGGCGACTTTGATAAAATAGGTTTTTCTCCGAAATCATTGATTCACTTGTGGGTGAACTGTGGCAGTGAATATATTAGTATTCTATCTTGCTGTTCACTCGATTAAATCTTCTTAATTTCAAATAGTTCTGCTTTTATACTACATTCCAAATGATCAAAGTATTTATTCCTAAAGTAACAATTGAATTAGGATTTTACTTAATGAAACCGCGAACTCACAAAGACTAGAATGAAATGCCTTCGATTGCGCAAGCAAGTACATTATGGATTTCAGGAAAGCACAGGTTTTTAAAGGGTTGACGCAAGTAAAACACGTGGAGTAACAGGCGGCCATAAGCTGAGGTAACCATCAGGCGGGCAATTTTTATTAAATCATACCTAATTCTTTTGTAAACACGGCAATAACAATTTCACAAAACAAAAGGTAAAAACACAGTATGTTGAAGAACAAGGACAACAACCACTAAGTTCGTAGCAATCTTCTGGTTAAAGAACTTTATTTCTCCAAAGAAATTATACTCTATACTAAAACAAAGTTAAACAGTGAGCATCGCAAGATACATAAGCTTTAAAAATAAATGAAGACATTTTAGTGCCACTATGATTAGTTAGGTACTACAATTATGTAGGCAGTATAATGCGGGCAGCATTACAAAAGTCTAGTTAATCTTTCTATATATAAAACTCTAGCGGTCTAGCGTTACTAATCTATTGACAGACAGCGCACAGCCTATACCGCTAACGATATAAGCATGAACTTTGGAACATATATTCTTTACTGTACCTGGACTAAGAAAGGAAAGCTATAGACTTGTATCTTTGTATGAAGGTTTCTTACTAAAAAGCAAAACAACGGATTTAGCTTTGCTATAAAAAATCATTCCCTAAGGAGGTTAAAAAAGAGTTGAAAGTTTGTATGGGAAACAAGTCTTTTTAAAGTTATTCATTTAAAACTTCTTCGGTCCCAAAGCTCCTAATGTACAGTCAAAAACATTCATAAGGGTTTTTTTTCTAATTCATCCCTTGAAGGGATTAAGATAGGGGTTGAAAGTTTACATAAGTAATGTGTGATTTCCTAAACCGCTAAAGTTATAAGCATGAAATTTGGAACATATATTCTTTAAAGTACGAGGACGTGTACTAAAAAAGGATTTTTCGAAATTCAACCCTTAAGGGGGTGAAATAGGGGTCAAGCCGTTGTATGGAAATCGTTCATTTGGAAAGTTATAGACTTCAATCTTTGTATGAAGGTTTCTTGCTAAAAATCAAAACAAATGATTTAGCTTTGCTATACAAATTCATCCCCTAAAAAAAGAGTTGAAAGTTTATATGGGAAACATGTCGTTTTTAAAGTTAGCTGTTTAAAACTTCGGTCACAAGCTCCTAATGTACAGTCAAAAACATTACACACACACATAAGGGTTATTTTCTCATTCATCCCTTGAAGGGGTTAAGATAGGGGTTGAAAATTCACATAAGTAATGTCGTGATTTTTGCTGATAAACTGTGGCTAGAAACATGAAAGCAGGACAGCACGTTTCTTTTATAATATGTAGATCTATCCAGAAATATATTTTTCTCAAACATGCTCGGAAATGTACGCGTTAATATCACGAAATGAAGACGTGAAGTTTCTTGTTTATGGCTCCCTACATTACTTCTTGGCCTTAGGCCAAGAAGTAATGTATGAAAACCCTAAGTAAAACCATTATTGTCCGCTACTCTAACTTTTTAAATTTGCTTACTAATATTAAACTGACTTAGGAAAATTTACATACTGCCAACCACCACTAGACACTGTAAGCATACTTGCTTCATAAAAAAAATAAAAAAAATCTATGGTACTATACTTTATGTGCGGTTAAACATGGTGCTCGAACGGCTTGTTCAAATGGCATGTTTAAAAAATAAAAAAGGCGCAAATTACCTATTATTTAATTGATTACTTAGTATTTATTTTAATTTTAATATTTCCTCACATCGTTTGAGAAAAGTACTATACAATCCTCGGCCGGAACAGGGATTGCTGGACTCGTTGTATTCGGCCTCGTCTACGACTCGGCCGTCTACCCCAATCTCGTCCAGCAATCCCTTACTTCACGGCCTCTGCAGTAATCTACTATTTTTAACTAAAGGGGTGAAATAGGAGTTGTACCGAGAAGACGTTCTTTTAAAAACTTAGAAATAAGAAAGTTCGTATATACGTTCTTTATTATATAAACCAGATATTTGGCATAGTGTTTTCATCAAAATTCGTTCCCTAGGGGGTGGTAAGGCCATATGGGAAACATAATATGAGAGTTGCAACTTTGCGCATAGGCTCCTTTTATATAGATAGTCAAACATGCTGAGTACCTACGGCGATTTTTGAAATTCATCCCCTAAAAGCGTTAATAAGGATATGTAGTTTTTATCGTTTAGTGTAGAATGTGCAGAATACGATAGATTTTTTAAAAGTATACCCTCCATAACGGTAGGTAGTAGTAATAAATGCGAAGCATGTTTTGTCTTGATCTGAAATATTTGTTACTAATACCAAGTAGTACGTTGAAAATATTCTGTAAAACCATATAATAATATTAATGTTTACAAATAAATTATTGGTTGATTGTTTGAAGAAAATGAAATTGCGGTTAGACGGTCGTATGGAAAAGTTCATAGATACGACGACGTTTCTTATCCAGGGTGTTTGCTCCATCGTTTGCCAAATTAAAACGGCAGGGAGGTTGGGTCATTAGCTATCTTTTCCGGCCTCCAAATAAATGTAGTGTCCACTGGTATTTTTTTTGTTTTCTTTTAAAATAATTTAGAAATTTTCTATATGCTTACGCGTTTCAACGTGGATTAAAAAAAAAAGAAGTGGTAGAGCCTAATTTTTTATTAGATAATGTTGTACGGCTCTATCAAAGTCAAAATTATTTGCAAGTAACGTATACTTATTTTTTTTTTCCCTCAAAAAAAATTAAGATACAAGAATTTCGTCTTGGGTAACTTTGATTTGCAATTAAAAAAAAAAAACAAAATGATAATGTTCTTAAAACTCTTTAAAAAAAGTTATCTAGTCTATCCTCTTTCTAATTATGTGTAATATTGCCAAAAACCCTTTAAGGTACTTTATGAATTTGCCAATTTTGTGTAAGGGATGGAGTAGGCTCTTAATCATCGTACAATATTTTTTGTAAACCACACATGACACGTGCATCAGCTGTCTATTTCTTTCGTCAAATAAACGATAAACGATGCCAACCAGGCAAATTCGATAAGCAGGTTTTTATGTAAATAACATACTGTAAGTAGTGTAGGTAATAGTAAAATTTTAATCATTTCAATCAATAAATTCGTCTTCATTTACAAGTCTTGCTCGAATTGACGGCCTTCATTACGAATGCACGCGTAGCATCTGTTTCTGATTTCTACTGTGGTTGATCGTAAACGAATTTCCTCTTTAATAACGACGAATACCGTCTGTATGCGTTGGGATAAAATCTTCTCTAGATTCGACTTCCGTTGCGTAGACAAGTCCTTTTGCCCGTCCCCACATGTAAAAGTCTAACGGAGTCAGGTCTGGGGAACGTGGAGGCCATGGAATAGGGCAATCTCTCCCAATCCACGAATTTGGGAAAGTATTGTCCAGGTGATCCCTGACTGTTAGCCTCCAGTGCGCAGGACAACCGTCTTGTTGAAACACGATTCGCCTATCTTCATCAAAATGCGGCACATCAGCTAGTAATTCAGACAGATCACTTTGCAAAAAATCAACTACCTTGATTTTCCGTTTAGATTATCGGGTAGGTAGTGTGGCCCAATCACTTTATCACCAATGACTCCTGCCCAAACATTGACGCTGTATCTCCTCAGAAAACATCTCTGTCTTTTTACTCGTGGTGACGCTGTCAACACCAAAATGCCCTTGAGGATTTTGGATAGCGCGCACACTGTCTATTTGTATCGGAGTAAACGAGAGCGAGTGTTACTGCCCGGTTTTTGACGATAATATTACATAAATATTGAAATAAAAAAATAGTGAAATATGACTTGCTAGCGGTTTAGGTATGAATATATTGACTTCATGTTTTTATTTGCAGACCCATACGTCAAAAAATAAAGACATAGAACCGTTTAACGTGATTTTAAGACCAATCTTTGCAATTATTTTCTATCGAGCCGATTTCGTCCAATTATGTATCGAGCCCGTCCACGGCCTTTGAAATATGGTGAATATTAAGCCTGCTGTACACACTGGGCTAACGTTGGCGCGGAGCAGAATGCAGCGGTTCTCTATTGGATCGCACAAAATCATTTGGAATAATATAATAACGCATAATTTTTTATAGCCGAATTAGCGTTAAGCCTAATCATGTTATGGCATAAATTTTAAGGCATAAAATTAAAAATAATAAACGAAAATAGCATAATCATCACAAAGACTAACATCAGATAGCATAAATACAAAAAGACATAATAATTACTTGGCATCATTACAAAACGCATAAGTACACAAAGCAATGAAAGCATAATGCACAGCCCAATAATGTACAGCCTGATAATCCATGTACATTGGGACGGTCATCTGTGCGGACTAATAATCTCCAGCGAGTCGACGCCACCCCGCTGCGCGGGGTGTCTATTTCTGGTCTGAGGAACACAAGTGAACCCTAACCTAACCGACCTAAGACAGAGTTCGCTTATGACAAGCCATTTTTATCCGCCCTGATAATGCACGACCCAATAATCCGCGTCCACGAAAAATGTAAATGCATGCTATGTAATGTATTTTGAAAACAGAAATTATGCTTCAAAACAGATATACCAAATAATTATTAGCCCAAACAATAGTATGCGTAATATGTATTCGGCCAATACAGATTAGTTCAACTGAAATTATGCTATTAGCGTAGTATGCCAAACAAAGTAGTAGGCCAAAGTATTATTATGCGACAGTATTATTATGCCAATAGAAATTATGCCAAATCAATGATGCGAAACCATATTAGTCTAAAAAAAATTATGCCAATGAAGGGGATCCCGAATGCAGCTATGCGTTAGAGGAAGAGGGCTTTATTTCGTTCTCATGCGTTTGCATAGCTGCATCCTGCTCACACGCCAACGTTGGCCCAATGTGTACAGCCGGCATTAACATATATTTTATTTGATGTGCTAGAACAAATAGTTTTTTTTTTAAACTGCTTAAATAACATCAATTTCACCAAATTAGGTCTTACAGAACACTTCTTTAATCGCGATCGTCTAAGTCTGTATGCAGCAAAAAACGACAGAACCGGACACGTTTCCCTAAGTCGTTCTCTTCAAGATCTGTATGCAATGAATAAAATACGCATAAGAATAAATTTTCAAGATTCTTTTTAATTTTAACTACGTGAATAGGATTAAGAGTTGCATTACATGTAAACCTTTTTTTAGCGTGTACGGGTTAATTAAACAATAGCATTTTATATTCAAAAATGAAATACCTTGTACTGGTGTGTAATGAAAAGCGTGTTTGTTATTTCGGCGAAGAACTTTCCACACCTTCCAGATAGAAATTTCGAGTAAAGCCGATATTTTTGTTATGCCTCTAGTCGGGTCTTCCTCCAACAGCGCCAAAATTTGCTCATCGACTTCAACATTGTGTCGCACCACAATTCCTCTTACTTCATTGATGTTCAAATTCCCAGTTTCTCGTAAGCGTTCTTAGTGTTTTGAAACGTGTCGCGGGTTGGTAAGCGTCTATTAGGGAATCGTTCCTATTCCTTGTAGATTCTTTGCGCAGCTCGTGCAACACCATAAGCTTTTCCGTATGCCATCAAAATGTCCGCATATTCTTCATTCGTGAATGTAGCCATTATCAAATTACCAAAACTCAACAATAACGAGATTAACAGAAACACTTACAAAACCAAAAAACTTTTTAAGATAAACTTTTAGAAACTTTTTAGAAGAGTGAAAATTCGCGGCATTGCGTTTATTTTTAATGAGTTGTCTCAATTACTAGCTGTTGTGCCAACAGGCCAATCGTGATTCAGAAAAAAAAGGTTGTCCTGCAAACAGGAATCTGGATAATGTTTTCAGAAATTGATAAAGATTTATCCCACCGGATACAGACAGCATTCATCGTGACATTCGTCGTTATTAAATAGGAAATGTGGTTACAAACCGAGATGTATCTCCCTCTCTGTCGCACTTGCAAATTCGAGAGACAGAGAGGGAGATAGCGAACGAAGTTCGTTTTCGTTTCGCGGTAGCCTTTCAGATGCTACGCGTGCGTTCGTGTGATAGTCGTCAATCTGCAAGTCTTGCCTACCTACTTCTACTTTAGCGAAAGTATGTTTTTTATCGCTTGCCGGTAACGAGCCTCGTGCATCTCTTACCCTTAAGGTTTTTTGGCATTATTGCACATCATTAGAAAGAGGAAAGACTAAGGAACCTTTTTAAAGACATTTTAAGAACATTATTAATTTTAGTTTTTTTTTTTAATTGCAAATAAAAGTTAGCCAAGACGAAATTCTTGCATCTTAATTTTTTTTCGAGGTTTAATAAAAAAAATAAGTAGACGTTACTCAAAACTTCAGATATATATGATAGTAATTAGACCTACTTCCCTTAAAAAAATTAAATTATTTTACTTGCAAGATTTAATTACAGACAGACAGACAGACAACGGGACAGGTGAAAGTAAATAAAAGCTTGTAATAACGAAAAAAATAATACAAAATAATGATATAGGTATTAAGTTTTATAGGAAGGTTTATAGAAAAAAATGTCTATTGTATGTGCATCACATTATTTAATAAACTGCCGAAAAGGTTCTCTAACATGAGCATTAATATGTTTAAATAAAACTTACATAAATGGTTACTGGAGAAATGTTTTTATTCAATTAAGGATTAAAGAAGCCTAAATGAATGTACTTACTTAATATCTTATATATCTTTTTTGAAGTGAAAACTTCTTTAGCGGCGCTGAGCACTTTTTGGGATGGGGAAAAATTGTAAAATACGCGACAGAGTTTTGTGACGTCAGATGTGAAGGAGGTCACTTTTTAATGCTAGCCGATTCGACTTCATTCAAAACGGAACGCTATTCGTAAGAGTATAAAGCCGTTAAACAGTTTTTGCAATAGCATATTCTGCAAATAAATTTGTAATAATACCAACGCATCCTTCACCGTTTTGCTATTGAGAAAATTCGAATAGTTCGAATTTGGGCGTTATTTCTAAAGAGATAAAGCTTAGAAAAATATTTACCAACGGCAAAAACAAGTTGATATCTTGGTCGCCACCGCCGTCTACTGTTGTGCTGTTCTTCCAAATTCGAATAGTTCGAATTTAGACGTTATTCCTAAAGAGATAAAGCTTTGAAAAATATTTGGCAATGGCAAAAACAAATTGGTATTGTGTTTGCCGCCGCCCGTCGGCGCGCCGACGGGCCCGTCCGCCTAGGTAATTGATAATTGTTTATAAATTTGCGTCAAATTCATTTTTAGGGTGACACCGTAAGATGTCACGTGACCTGATCGAAAAACTGTTACAATGTTATTGAGTTTTCACTTCTGCCGGCACTCCCGGAGTGCAACCCGGTCTTTTTTTTAATTTCAAATTAATTTAAAGACCAAATGTTGCGCACCTAAGACGGACGGATGGAACTGGCAGCTATTATCACCAATCCACATCCACCTGTATATAATTCACCCATTTTCAGCAATAAACAATTTCATTTCATTTCATTTCAGTGTGTTTTTACACAGAATACATGTATAGACTTATAGGTAGGTAAATACGGAAGTGGTTTTTAACAAATTAACTTATAATAGGGTAGGTAGGTAGTTTCCTCATGTTAAAATTGATAACGAAATATTGCTAAATGGATAGTAAACCATCTAAATTATTGTAATGGAGTAGAAATGACAAAGTTTAATTCAAATCATAAAAATATAATGGACATTCAAACTAGAAAAAAATTATACATTTTTTTCTAGTTCCAGAGTAAATTAAGAAATACCAATAAAATCCTCACGATATTATAGAAACAACATTGTATAACAACTATGGACCTAAACGCAGTATTACGCGACCCAAACAGCAATTTACTTGATTTTCCATACGACGTTTTCCATACAACGATTAGTACAAATAACAACTGTGACGCCACTATGTATGGCTTATAAAATAAATGAGAATAAATGCGAAGACACACACATTATGTGTAAATTGTATTGTATTTGTACTCCCTTTGTCTCTGTGTGTCTTTTGCGTAGTGAATAAATGTCTTCTTTCTTTCTTTCTTTCTTTCTTTTTAAATAAAAAAAAAAAAACTGTGACGCCACAATCGAATGTCAATTAGAATGTAGCATTTCGGCTGCCGCCAGCGAGCATCTTTGAGTCATATTTTTGGGTATTCATGTTCTTTAATTGTAGCTGCACCCACACACACTTTTTGTTCTTCTCGAGCAAAATACTGGTTCGAATGGCATCGAAAAAAAATCTAAGGAAACAAGCTTATTAGCAATGTCCGGACCACAAATTTGACTTGAAATTCGTGGAGATATTTTGGTTAGTATTTTTAATATTATCATGAACATAAACTAACTTTTATTCCAGAGACAGATTCTCATTTATCATGATAGTAAATTTAATAAAAAAATATTAATAAATATGTATATTTTTTTCCATTACGGGTTTTGACGAAGGGTTATTGATAGGGGAATGAATTATTGCAAAATTACACTTACCGAGCGGGCGAAGCCGCGGGCAAAAGCTAGTAAGTTATAAGTATGAAGTAGTACAAAACTGAACAAGTTTACTTCTTCATCTCTGGACTCCAAATAAAGCTTTAAATATATTTCCAAGCCAGTTAACAACTCCCAAGGCGACTGCAAAAGAAGGATATTTAATTCAACATTTAAATATACACAAGTTGCACGTAGAACAAGGTGGACTGAGGACCTGGTAAAGGTCTGGTTTTTTATTTTTAGATTTTTTCCTACGCTTACACACAATTACCGAGCTGGATTCCAAATTTCATCCTTCTAGGTCATCTGGAAGTAGGTTAGGTTTAGGTACTACATGTCAGTCAGTCAGTGATAAAATTTACGACTTTTTGGCCTTCATATCTTTATAACCGTTTGAGCTAGCTTCATGAAATTTGGGCTTCTAGATCTTCTTATGGATATAATCAAACACACGTAGTTTTATGAGTCTACGTTAAAGAGGTTTTGAGTTATAGAAGGGTCAAAAGTGGCACCAAGTGGTTCGTGTAATATAACACTCGGCGCTGGCTAGCCAATTCCTTTGCTTGAACTTGGCTTGACACGCTGCCGCGTGTCTAGATTGCGACATACCTTGATTGGAAGCTTTTTCAGCAGGTAAAAAAATAAAAAAAGTTAGTGTAGACATCTTCACAGGTAAAAAAACATACAAAAGTCAAATCTTGTTTGGCTGCTTACTTTCTTATTTTTTTTTGATATAGCGAGGCTCATTCAATCGTGTTGTGACATACCTCGATTGAAAGCTTTTTTGATAGGTTTTTAAATGATCATAGACAGAAAATGTTATCTAGACATCTTCACAGGTAAAAAAAATAAATGACAAATATTGTTTTAGCTGCTAATTTTCATTAATTATTTTGATATAGCCATGCTCTCTGATTCGTATTGCGACATACCTCGATTGGAAGATTATTTAGTAGGTTTTAAAAAAATATATAACAGACAGAAAGTGTAATCTCGATATCTTTACAGGTCAAAAAAATACAAAAGACAAATCTTGTTTGGGCTCCTAACTTTCTTAATTTTTAGGGTTCCATACCTCAAAAGGAAAAAACGGAACCCTCAATAGGATCACTTTGTTGTCCGTCCGTTCGTCCGTCTGTCCGTCCGTCCGTACGTCTGTCAGGACCCTTTTTCTCAGGAGCGCGTGTATCAAGCTAAAATGTTTCTAAATACTCAGGTCTACTGTCCCTTGGACAGTAGACCTTGGGACAGTAGACCTTGGAGCTGTGAAAAAATCAAACTTCTAAGCCAACGGAATCAAAAGATACAGCAGAAATTTTCGAAACTCGCAAGGGAATCAAAACCTACAGGGTACTTCCCGTGAACTCAGAATCTTGAAATTTGGTACGAAGCAACGTCTTATAGCACAGATAAAGGAAAAATTGCGAAAACCGTATTTTTTTTAGTAACATAAAAAAAATATTTTTAATAATTTTAAAGTTACTACCCCTTCCCTCATGAACGCGTAGAGGTATTCAATCGAAATTCATATCAAATGCTCAGGTCTATAATATCTTAAGCTGTAACAAAACCAATCTTCTCCTCCTTTGTGATGGGTCAAGTTTTACTCATATACCTACAGGTTTGTACGGAACCCTCGGTGCGCGAGTCCGACTCGCACTTGGCCGGTTTATTTTTATTTTTATTTTATATTACATAACTAGATTGAAAGCTTTTTGATAAGTTCAAATTATCAGGGACAGAAAGTGTAATTTAGGCATCTTCACAAGTTAATAAAATAAAAAGACAAATTTTGTTTAGGCTGCTAAGTTTCATACTTACATTATTTTGATAATATATAGCCATGCTCTTGGAATCGTGTCGCGACATATCTCGCATGGAAGCTTTTTTAAAAGGTTATCAGATGATAATAGACTGATTAAGTAATCTAAACAACTTAACAGGTAAAAAAAATAAGAAATACAAATCGTGTTTAGGCTGCTATCAGATTCAGATCGTATCGTGTGAATTTAGGTGCCTTACGGTAACTTTACTATAGTATTTTGACTCTTGTTTGTTCTCTACGTCGCTAGGAATATATAAAATTCATTTAACTCAAGGTATAATTCGTTTAGTAAGCTAGATGACTCATATTTTGTGTTTTATAAAAATACTGACAAATTGTGACTTTTTAATTCGGTCAGGTTATCATATGCTGCTACCTTTAGGCTGCTAACTTCACAACTGTGTATGGAGTTACTAATAATTTGTACTCACCGTTGCCAAGAATATTCCAAAAGTCCGGCTTCCTCGTCTTCTTTGAGAACTTTTTCAACGTTTTTTTAGTCGTTGTAGGGACTTCGCTCGAAGACTCGTAGTCGAAATAATCAACAACAAACGAATCTGTCATAACAAGTTTCTGTTTAATTATATTTTTTGGAAAAAACCTTATTATACTGGCGACAGGCCGCATTCATTGACAAGTGATCAGTAGCGTGTATTTCCCGATATATGCGCAAACACAGATATATGGCATTGCTTAGAAGTGTATATGTATAGCTATGAGCGATTTTATACTCTCCTGATGGCATTTGTACATACACACGGCCCTAATTTGTTGCAGATTTACATCCGGCCTTAGCATCCATTAAGTCCGAAATAAATCCTCGAGGAAAAGCTTCTCTTGACAAAGAACCCTGTCCTGGTCATGCGTCAAGTGTGTTAACAGCATAACCAGGAGAGGGATGCTTATTTTTTCTTGCTTAATGATATGCTAGGCTTACGAGCAAAGGCGCAATAAAACACGTAATGCCAATTTAACGAACTGGAGCGTTGCCTGTCGATCTGATAATCAATATTCGCTAATTGTAAGTTGACAAACTGCAATAGCCGTTTGGGACTATCGTCGTTACTGCCCAACCCATACCTACAAACTTTATCATGGGTAGGTGTTAATTTTCACGATGTCAAAGTCAACTCAGCCGAAAGACGGCCACTGACGGACATAGGCCTCCCCCAAAGAGTGCCAATGCCAGAGGACTCCCGCGACATTTACCCAGTGGGATTTTTTGCAAAATGGCTCTCTTAGTTGAAAGGCCTGGTAAAAAACGTACGTACCATTAGCTTCTTGTGTGTAACGTGCCGTAGCGTTTGCGTAAGTAAACGGCGTGGTAGACCAGCGGTCGTAGTCCGGAACCCACATGCCCTCGTCTAGTGGCTCGAAACCAAACAGCGTCCAAGGCTGCGGCCCACGATACTCCACCGGCGTAAGCCTGTGTGAGAAATCCAAATTTAAATGTTTCTTATGTTAACCCATTCGTTGCTGACGTGGTCACTCCACATTGGCTCGACATGTGAAAAGCTATCCTCAACTATCGAAAATATAAAAACTGCTTACTATGGCTATTTTCATTTCAAAAAATCAAAAATCTAAATCAATTATTTATTCTGCAAATAGGCCACAAGGGCACTTTTACATGTCAAACGGTAATTTACAATAAAATAATAATAATCTTACACAATAATAATTTAAAATTAACAAACTAAATGTCACTAAGTTAATGTAAACAAAACAAGATTGCAAAATATGACCTCATTCGATATAAATCTGTATCAGCATTAACAAGAAGTTAATGATATTAAATCAGTATTCCAGAGATGTATAAGGTTTCTGTGCGTCCAAATACAATTAATAATTATTCTAATATTCTATGAGATGTATACGGTCTCTAAAAGTCAAAACAAAAAAGGAACATTAATGTAATATTGTCAGAGATGTACAGGGTCAATAACAATAAAACGTGTCAAAATCAGAATGATGCCTCTCGTCAATACGATAATAATAATAATAACACTAGTATGTACGTAGTTAACTATGTACTATGCCCTTGCAAGTATGAACAGTCCGGACTCCACAAACAGCACCCGGTCACGAGTATGACGCATATCTCAGCCATCGCCTCCCTCAACCATATGTTAGGGAAGGTGGCGACCCGATCAACGACGCCACCGTAAGCAAAGCCCTTTAAGCGAGCATGACATATTCAAGCCACCGGACATTGATGATAACAAAGATTAGGCGACTTGTTCGGCGAGAAACAGCATTACGTGCTCTCTTCTTACATAAAAGGGAACAGTTATTTCAGGTAGGTATGTAATACTTGGCAGTATATTATTGGGGTGCCTAAGCAAGTCTGTGGTAAGCATGAGATATGAATTTAGGGTCGTGTGTTTGGCTATTACCAGAGCGGTGGGTGTCATCAGAATTTATATTTTATGAGCGCCAGATGAAACCACCGACAAGCTTGAGGATTAGCTAAATAAAATCACAAGAATAACGCGGCTTTCACATGCTGGCTAAATTTGGAATGAACGAGGTTCTCCAATCTTCTCAAAAACGCAAAATCATTCCACAGAAAAAAAAAACACGTGCCAAATCACAGAACTCGGAGGAGCGCAGCGACCGAACAACAGACCGTGGACGCTAACAATTTTACAGTTTTTAACTAAAACACTGCAAACTGACTCTACATCATCCTCCTAGCGTTATTCCCGGTTGTGCCCCTAAAGGAGCCCGGGGTCCGTTTTGACACCTAAACCCAAGATTTGGCATAGGCACTAGTTTTACGAAAGCGACTGCCATCTGACCTTCCAACCTAGAGGGAAAACTAGACCTTATTGGGGAGGTTTCCTCACGATGTTTTCCTTCACAGAAAAGCTAACGGTAAATATTCCGTACATAAGTTCCGAAAAACTCATTGGTTCGAGCCGGGATTCGAACCCACGACCGCCGCTTAGCAGCCGCATGCCTGAACCACTAGGCTACCGTAGCTCCTGACTCTACGGCGTGTTTAAAATAAAATAATGACTTCTGAGTATTTTCTTTCAGCAAACTAGAACAAAAAACATAAATAAACAAAGTATATGTTTGACATAACAACCAGTGTGGCATGCCTAAAACGAAACGTTCCTCAAACGGTCATAGATAAAGTGATGTGATGTTTTGTTAATGCAACTTAGGTAAAATCGACAATTTGAAATAAGACTTAAAGACCCCTAATTTCAATAGTTTACATTTAAGACAGATGTGCTGCTAGATAGTCTACAATCTGTAGACTTAGAAATACATATTTTGCCAATTTAACAATAGCTTACTCCAAGGAATAAAAAGACAAATGTACTACGACTAATGCAACGAAACGTAGTTGCTCGACAGAATGCAAAGTCAGTTTGTCTGAACTACAGACTAATGTTTACAATGAATTAAAAGTGTTATTTAGTGACTAGTATTAAGTGAAAGTATCTCAAGTGCATTTCCCCTGGATCAGGCAGCTCAAATGCAATGGAATACCCTCGTGACCGATGGGAAATCCCCGTACTTAAGGTAATATGTAGATTGTAAAAGTGGTGTCTTGACTTGGCAACCACGAAGACCTTTCAGCACTAAACTAGCTTATCCATATCCTACGAAGTGTTCCAGGTACTTATAATGATAACATGTATTTGGGTATATTCCTAATAGACTAAGACTACTACTGGCTTAAAGGCATCTTTGTCGTTTAAGAAATCGTTGACAGTATAATACGCCTTGCTTAGCAAATTACTTTTAACATGAGACTTTAATTTACTGAACGGTAAATTAACAATTTCGGTGGGTATTTTATTGTAAAAACGTATGCAGTTCCCCACGAACGACGTGCGGACCTTGCGGAGACGACTGGCTTCACTGCGATCTTGTTTTTACTTCTGGTGTTGTAGTCGTGGAAATCACTGTTGAGTTTGAACTCGTGGAGGTTTTTCCGCACATACATGATATTCTCAAGAATGTATTGGCATGCTACAGTAAGAATGTTTGCCTCCTTAAATTTGTCCCTGAGAGAATCTCGAGCTTTTACTTCGTATATAGAGCGTAGCATTCCATCCTAACTCAAGGTATAGACTTTTGGGGAACGGCAGCAGACCGTGATAGGCCCATAAAAATGACCACCCGGCTAAGGACTTGTTCAAAGAACATAAAATAACCCTGCGTCTTCATATTAGAGGCCTCCAAATACGTAAGAGCTAATCTGGACCTATACACTACCCGCGGACAAAATCACGGCACAAATACACGCGGGAAACATGTCCTGCTCGTCCCGACTCGACAACCGCCGAAAACACGAAAGTCACTCGGTGTCATTGGTGCGAAGATTGTATATCTTCACTCCAAACTAAAATAGTTAACTCGGCAAGCGATACAATATTTATAGATAGGATAAAAACTTTAATACTTGACCAAGCATGCTATAGCATAGATGAATTTACTTTAAGGAAAAAATAAGTATTATATAAGTATATTTGAATCTATGTAACCACACACCACTTAAGTGTAAATGTAGCGTAACCTACTAACCAGAAATGTAACAAATTGACTTGTAAAATGTTATACTTTTACCAATAAAAAATATGCATATGAATATGTTGCCAAAGATTCGCGTCAAGAGATTTGTTAGTCGTAATGCTGCGGACGCGACATCGCGTCTTTGTATATTTCGACTTTTAGAGGCATGAATAATAATACAAAGTTACGTGGTTCGCCAATCGTAATGCCACGGACGTGTAATCGCATCAAAGGGTTTGTCAATCATAATGCCGTGGACGCGAATTCACGTCATCGCTGAATAGGCGCCGGCACCGCGGGGAAAGTTATAATTTGGAGCGTCGGTAATGAATGGGTCAGATACTCAACCAGAAAAAATATAAAAATATACCTCAATCAATGATGTAATATAAAACAGAGGTAGATATGTTAGAAGCGCTCCAAAAGTGGCAGACTAAAACAGTCAATTGTATAACCTTGCCTCAGTTTCGCGTCGTCAATGGCAAAGTGTAAGCTTGCCTCAGCTGTCAGATTTGCAGCGCGAAAGTAAAACCAAGCCGTCGTGTGTGATGCGATTTTGCACTAATTATATTAAAAAGAAGAAAGGAGAGGCAGGGGAAGACCAAGACTTGCGTTTATGGACCAAGCTAAAGAGAGAGTTAATGTAATGTCGTATCAAGAGCTCAAAACAGTGGCAGTGAGAAGAACAGAGTGGCGATTACTCCACCGACAAGAGCCCGGCTCTTAAGTTTATGATGATGATATTTAAAAAACCAGCAAGAGCCAGGGAATACCGTATCATTCGTAAGTAATCTACTTTTGATATAATATATAATATTAATAAGTACATTTTACGTATTCAATAATTACGTGCATAATAGTAGTTTCCAGAACATGTTGAGTGCAACAAAAATATACCCGAAGCGTGAGTGCGATAGAGAAGCAATATCTTTGCCGATCAAAGAATAGTATCAAAACAGAGGGGTCTTGATAAGATTCGTAGGCTGATTTTTAGGGTTCCGTACCTAAAAAGGATAAAACGGAACCCTTATAGGATCACTTTGTTGTCTGTCCGTCCGTCCGTCTGTCAAGACCCTTTTTCTCAGGAACGCGTGGAGGTAACAAGCTAAAATTTATATTAAATACTCAGGTCTACTGTCCTTTTGAGCTGTAAAAAAATCAAACTTCTAAGCCAACGCAATCAAAAAATACAGCAGTTTATGCCGCAAATTTCCGCATATTTCGAATTGAATCAAAACCTACTGGGTACTTCCCGTGAACTCAGAATCTTGTTATTTGGTACGAAGCAACATCTTATAGCACAGATAAAGGAAAAATTGCGAAAAACGTCAATTTTACGGAACCCTCGGTGCGCGAGTCCGACTCGCACTTGGCTGGTTTCATCATATCAGCCGAAAGACGTCCACTGCTGGACATAGGCCTCCCCCAACGAGTGCCAAAGTGACCGGTCCTGCGCCACTTGCATCCAGCGGACTCCAGCAACCTTTACCAGGTCATCAGTCCACCTTGCGGGGGGCCTACCCACGCCGCGCCTTCCGGTACGTGGTCGCCACTCGAGAACCTTTCCGCCCCAACGGTCATCGGTTCTACGTGCTATGTGCCCCGCCCACTGCCACTTAAGTTTAGCGATTCGGAGGGATATATCTGTTACCTCTGAGATCTGTCTGTAGGGCAGAGCCAGCTCGCGAAGTTAAAAACTGAAGATGGTAGAATCGTTTCCTCTAAAACCGAGATTCTGGGTGAGATAGATCGCTTTTACGGACAGCTATACACGTCAACACGCAGACCCGAAGTTGGTCGGGCGGAAGACCCTAGAGCTAGACTAACCCGGCACTATACCGACGACATCCCGGACATCAGCCTGTACGAGATTGTAATAGCTCTTAAACAGCTCAAGAACAACAAAGCTCCCAGTGAAGACGGAATAACAGCCGAACTCCTGAAGGCGGGTGGAAAACCGGTCCTTACGGCCCTTCAGAAGTTGTTCGATTCCGACTTACTGGAAGGGAGAACAAAAAGGGTGACAACACCCTGCTGAAGAACTACAGACCCATCTCACTTCTGAGCCATGTCTATAAGCTGTTTTCGAGGGTCATTACAAATCGTCTCGTACGCAGGCTAGATGACTTCCAGCCTCCCGAACAAGCCGGTTTCGGAAGAGGCTTCAGTACCGTAGACCACATTCACACGCTCCGTCAGGTTATACAGAAGACCGAGGAGTATAACCTGCCCCTCTGCCTAGCGTTCGTGGACTACGAGAAAGCCGATTCGATTGAAACCTGGGCCGTACTACAGTCTCTCCAGCGGTGCCAAGTTGACTATCGCTATATCGAAGTGCTGAAGTGTTTGTACGAGAACGCCACTAGAGTCTGGCTAGCGAGTCGTGTCCACAGCATTTTTATCAAATTCTTTATATGGCAACAATTTTGCCTATCAAATAAACTGTCAGTCATAAGTATACCTATTAATCCGCCATACATTCGTGTTACCAGCATGCGTATTTTTATAATTTACCGCCATTTTCCAGGGACACGACTCGCTAGCCAGACTCTACGAGTATGTCAGTTCGACTCCAGGACCAGAACTCGAAGCCTATTCCGCTGCAGCGGGGAGTCAGGCAAGGAGATGTTATTTCTCCAAAACTGTTCACCGCTGCACTGTGCGATAGAGACGCCGCCGGGTTACTGTGCGAAAGAGATAGAGATACCGCCCGACCCGCGCTGCGCACGACCTGCGTTCAATGTGTGGAGGCCTTTAGAGTACGGCTGGAGTGCCCGCGCCGCTGTGAGCGGGGCGTGCAGCGTACATATAAAACAAAAGCGGTTTATACGGACGCTTCACGCCCCGCTCGTAGAGGAGCTTGCACTCAGGCCGTACACTAAAGGTGTGTACAGATTATTCGCGGCAGCCATGCGAGCCAGTGTTCGCGTGAACATTGGCTCGTGCGGCAAATGCTCGATGGAATTTAGGTAGACAGCGGCGGCTGCGCGAGGCAAGCGATCCAGCTCAATCAGCGCGCCAATTATTTCGTTCTAAACCATGGATAACCGTCCAAATTGCGCGGGCGCCAGCGACTGAAGCTTCTTTGATGCGGGCTCAAAAAGCGACAGCGCTCGGATCGCCGCGCGGCACGTTCGAGCGCGGCAATGTTCGAGCTGCCGTGCGCGGAAACCCCGCCTCCATTACGCGCGGCCGCCGCGCGATCTAATGTTCGAGTGATTGCCGCGCATAATCTGTACGCGCCTTTAGAGTACGGCTTGAGTGCCGTCCGTAAGGTGACTTTCTGACTTGGCGGGGCCGGTATGCGGTATGTTGTACTTTGACGTGAGCTTACTGACGTGGTACAGATTTCCTCACTTGGCGGTATTAGAGTATTACATTTGCGGTAGCTTGGAGTGATGCATTCGTATTACCCGCCCCGTCCCGTGCGTCCCGCGCCAGTTAGGTTGCAAGCATTTTGACGTAGGCGTCCATCGGAAGATCAGTACTGGCCATCAAGCCACCAATTTGCTGAGATGGGACACTTTTGTTTTTATGTAAATTTATTATTGTCACATATCAATGGTTATTTATATTCTATTCAGTAAGGTTCACTGGCAGCTGGCAACATATTGATATTGTACCGCCTCTGTACCTACAAACCACGGGGACGGCGGTGATTTTAATAACACACGACGACATACCTGAAATCTTCGTAGGACGTCCCCTCCTCCCATTTCCACAGCTCGATGTCTAGAAGTGTCATGTTGATGTGCATGCCGTAGGCACGAATGTCCAGTTTGCAGCCCTCGGTGAAAACTACGTCCACTGATATGTCGAACCGGGAACCTGGAAGTACATATCAAAGTAAATCCCTTTGAATTTGGAAGCCAATTGAATAGATGTCGTAAAAATATAGTACATTGTTGTAAAGGCTAGAAGTGGGCAATAGATGGACGAGTGGGTTCGAGGTCCAAGCAGCTAGGTGAGGACCTCGAAGGAGACGAGTCCATCTATTGCACTTTTGGCCGAGAAATTACATAGTGCTTTTCACGCCTACTGCAAGGAAATTGCAAATAATTATAATTATAAGTCTAAATTAAGTAAGTACCTAATTAAAGATCATAATAGGAAACACTGTAGCGCGGCCGCTCGCGTGTCGGAGGGCACCGCGCCGGGCCGCCCCGCGCGGTGCCCCCCGACACGCGAGCGGGGCGGGGGCGGTGGGAGCTGTGATTGAGCGAATCGCTGTTCAAACTGACCAACAATAACATTGTTGGACAGTTTGAACTCATATTTGGCCTGTTCGTACGATGTCTAACTAACCCAAGCTTTGAAGCCTGTTTTCTGACCATCTTTTGCCACATTTCCGAGCAGTGGCGTGAAAAGGTAATTTACTAATGTCATCATCATCATATCAGCCGGCAGACATAGATTTGCCACAGTGATGGTCCTGCTCCTGCACTATCCGCATCTAGCGGACTCCCACGACGTCTGCCGTGTCATCGGTCCACCTACCCACGATGCGCTTAGACCTTATAAGGAACCTACATGCCAAATTTGAAATCTCTAGAACCAGCGGTTTGGGCTGTGCGTTGATATGTCAGTCATTCAGTCAGTCAGTTTCTTCTTTTATGTATTTAGATTAGCTATTGACGAATAATTTTTTCTACAATTTCTTTATCGGTGACGATTTGATACAGGTTATTTTCTAACATGGTACTTAGTAGTTTACGACAATCGTTCGAATTTTCCAACACATTTAGGTTAAAATCACCTGCTATTATTACATGTTTGTTAATTTTAGTTTTTAATTTACTAAGGCCCTTCGCACATGGAGCTACTCAAAAATGACTGGTTACAAACTTAAATTACTAACGAGTTGCTTGAGCGTCACCGCCCATACATTCTCATTGAGGTTCGCACACGACGGTACTAGTCACTGACCGGTTAATAACGCGTTAGCAACTGATCGCGCATGACACGTCGTGTCGGTCGCCGCGCTACTGTTTACCCGAGTTTTCTGTGTAACTAAGTACTTAATTACTAATAAATAAGTTTCTGGCAAAAATTTTATTTTTGGTACAAGCTTTTATTGCCGACGGTACTTTTCTGTATACTATCATCAACTACTCATTTAGACGATGCTAACGAGTCCAAACTCAACGGGGTTACATCGGTTAAGTACTGAATTCCCATGGCCACCTTCTGATGATGGAGACATCAGATCAGCTCGATGGTACCATAATATTGAATTGTCATCCAAACTATACTTAAACCCAAAATTTCAGCTAAATCGGTCACCGGGAAGTGGGTCAAATTTAACTTGCAAGATTTGATTACAGACAGACAGACAGACAGACAGACAGATAGACAGACAACGGGACAGGTGAAACTAAAAAAAAGCTTGTAATAAATAAAAATCTTATCTTATTAAAATCCTTTTTTCTGCGCTCACGCACTCCCGCATGTTATGTGCGTGCGTGCGTGCGTGCGTGTGGCTTCCATCGTAATCTGTCATCTATGACAACACCAAGATACTTGATCGTGTCTACTCTGGATAACACACCGCAGTTACAGTCGTTTACGCCGCTTTCGACACGCACTCGTCTGTTGCAGGGGTATGTATGAATTAAGATGTAGTCAAGGATGGAGCCAGGATCTTTTACAGACTTTTACTGAAGCAGAGATACTTGGTTTTAATTATGTTAAGATTTAAGAGATGGTGTTTAAGCCAAGAAGTTATCTTAATTAAACCAGATTCTACTAGATATTTGGCTTCTGCCCATGCTTTGCCATGAAACACCAATGCCGTGACATCAGCGAACATCAAAAGGTTGGCACCTATAAGACAGGCTTTACAAAGGTCATTTATATAAGCTAGAAACAACGAGGGGCCTAGGGTGCTTCCCTGCGGTACGCCATAATTGCAAATCTGTTCGTTGCTAACGTGGTTACAGACACGCACCTTTTGGGCGCAGTCACTGAGGTAGCTCTGAAACCATGCAAGAGGCGTTCCACGGATCCCCATGTTTTGCAACCTAGCCAGCAATATAGGAATGGACACCGTATCAAACGCCTTTTGCAGGTCTAAAAAGACAGCACATACAAGTAGCGGGTAAGCACAGCGAAGGTCGGGACTGTGGAGAGTGAGAAAATTTATATAAAGGTCAGAGCTTACCCTTGTAAGCGTAACAGGCGGTTCGATCCTGTCCGCGCGGGCAGAAATGGCGCACGAGCATCTCGGCCGATGCGGAGGCGCGCTGCAGCTCGATTGTCACGCACGTGTACTGCACCGTGTCGTATATCGTCATCTGTGGACAATCCGCTTTTAACTAACTTGGTGAAGTGATATCGGAAGGTACAACCGCTGTGACGGGTGATCGGTGATGTGATGACCCAAGAGTTTTAATGAGATGCCACGATGCAAGTAAACCACGCCCCCGTGACAGAGATACTGTTATATCTTCCGCGCTTGAGAAAACCATGCAACACTCTTCGGGAATGGCTTTTGGACTAATTACGACAAATATCTAACTTCATGAGTTTTATCCTTCCTTAAGGGAGATTTTAGATGAGTAAGATACCATCACTTAAACTTGTTTGTGTCGCGTAACACGTGAAGCGTCTGTTTCAGTAATTGAGGTAAAAAAAAATAAAGACCCACCTTTGGTTTTTTTAGAGGAAATTTTAAGCAATCATGTTTCGGTTAAATCAGACAAACAATCATACCGTCAGAAATCTGAAAATCTCTTATTTGTCTCGTAATTTGGTCAGAATGGCGTTTCAAGAAATTAATCCCCAGATTCATGTGACACAAACATGTCACGACTTTGTTGTCCACGAGATAATTTTTCTAATAAGATATTTGTGATAATTTTGGTCGTGACCAAGGACCATAATATCACCGTTGAATCTATCGAGGTGCACCTAGCGCAAGATCCGCTACAAATTGACTGAGGTAAGTTCACTACTACTACTATCCAGCAACGTTGGTGGTGTCGTGATAGTTGAGCTAGTCGAGCCACCATAAACTGCAGATGAGTTCCTTCACACATTTTGCATATCATCGGTGCACACCAGCCCCCCTATTCTGTAACTTGTTTTAAGCTCACCTCAACGCTCACCCACAAATATATCTTGACACCGCGATGCGTAGTAACAACGCGTAGGTAGAGGTTTAGTTGAGCGGCGAGGTGAGCCGCATTAACGCGTAGCGAATAACAGCCCAAGCGTTTAGTGGCCGCGTCCGAGCCACAAGCTGCGGATCTTAGCGATGTGCCGTTCCCATGAATATTCCCATACAAGGGAATTTACGGGAATATTGAAATTGTGTATGTTTACATAATTTGCTATCAAGGGATTCCATGATAACTTGGGCACTTGATTTTTTACCAAGACATTAACCAGTGTAATTTATACGCAAAAGTAAGTTCCCATTTTCCCTGGCAATAGTCCCCTAGCCGAGAAAAACAAATTTTACAAAAGTACTTCAATAACAACGATACAAAATATCACAAATTGAAATCTCAAAAAATATGTACGAATACAAAATGTGAAAATATTCAGATATTAAATGGTAATCGAGATATACAGTCGGAATTAGTACAAAAATGGAGTTTCTTTGCCGAATGGCATTTTATTTGACGGGGCACTATTTTATATTCATTTTACTTTTATTTCAATTTTAATTTTCCTAATTTGTATTTCAATATTCCCCTCCTTCCTGGGAAATTCGCATACGGGAATATTACCATTCACGGGAACAATTCCCGGCGCATCACTATGCGGGAGTGGCTCGCGCTCGCTACTATAAATAAATAAATAAATAATAAATAAATATTAGGGGACAATCTTACACAAATCGACCTAGTCCCATAGTAAGCTCAATAAGGCTTGTGTTATGGGCACTAGACGACGATATATTTAATAGATAGAAATACTTAAATATATAGAAAACATCCATGACTCAGAGACAAATATTCATGCTCATCACACAAATATTTGCCCTTACCGGGATTCGAACCCAGGACCTTCAGCTTCGTAGGCAGCGTCACTACCCACTAGGCTAACCGGTCGTCGGTAGGCGTACTAGTCGCTGCGTTTAGTGGTAGTAGTAGATTGGTCATGTTTAGTGGCGTTCACTAGTGTCTGTTTGTGCAGGCGCTCTTAAAGCTTGGGGCTCACGTTGTATTTGATTCGCTTGACGTTGTTGTTGTCGACCTTTAGATCAACGCTGTCGCGGTAGATGAGGTTTTTCTTTTCGTAATCCTCGCAGTCGCCAAAACGCATCAGCGATCCGTACACGGTTCCACCTGCGAAATAATTCATTATTGAATGTTATTTTATATTAATTAAAGTAACCGCGTAATCTCCTTGCCATAAAACGTACGTTGTGTTACTATCTTTTATTTATCTCGCACGGTTTGGTAATAGTCAGTAAGTATGTAACTTGTCCTTTAAAATATGCAACCCAGTTTGTTACAACCTCTTATCCGTATCAGAGTGAGCTGAAGCTTGGCACCCTTGTGTAAGTTACGTAACGAGACAACATTATGGCATCACCGATCTGATTTGATGATGGAAACTGAATGTGGTCGTAGCAACTATTAAACTATTAAAGATAAACCCATCGTGCTCGGGCCCATTGGTTCACTCTCAACAAATGGTTCTAATAGTGCTGTCTAAGCAACACGGTATTTTTTCTTGTATCTCACACGAATTGAGGGACATTATCATCGGGAAACCCTTGCGTTACGTTTTTTAACACGTCACTGACGACACGGACAAAAATGAATGACGGCGTTGTACGATAAAGCACGTACTGCGCAGCACGTATTTGTGCTGGTGGATCTGGGAGATGGTGATGCGCTGGAACTTGTTCAGGCTGTCTTCGATCCACGGGTAGTAGCGGAGCATGTCGAGGAAACGCGCCGGCGCGCCGCAACCCGGCCCGTGCACACCCAAGCCTAGCTGCAAAAACAGTTGATGACATTGCCGCAGGGCACGTTATTGGTTTATCACCGCACGAACAGTGTGGTGCCGATCGCGTGCCCGGCGGCATGTTTTGATTGTTAATAATTTTAAGGTAGTAGTTCGTTTTTGTGTATATTTTTGTAGTTTTAGGTTTCCTTTTATGTTTGCATGTTTGTATTAGGTTCTTTGTGTTAATGTTTTTTTTTACATTTTGTGTGTTTTATACCACAATGTTGTTAGAGGCAATTAGTTGAGGGTCCCTTCGGGGCCCAACTTGAGAAGAAATGCAAGAAAAAAAAAAAAGTTGATGACATTTGTGGTCTATTTTGATGGGTTGCGTCAGGGTCCATCAAAATGTGTTTCAAACGCGTCCAAACCAGTGGCAGAAGTTTATTGAATTGTGATTGGAATGGTTTGATAAATATAATTTTGTTGAAGCCCAAGCATGTGGTCATCTGCGCTTGCTTCTATAGGAGTGTCACGGTTATGCTTATGCCATGAAATAAATTACCACTAAACGTTTTTGCAATTTTGAATTGAAGTTGTTTTTAAAAGCAAAGGTCTATTGGACTACTACTCGGTTTCTCTACTCTACTCGGCTCGGCTCGGCTCGGCTCTACTTGGTTCCTATTCTATTCTATTCTATTCTATTGACTTGTTTAAACAACCTCGTCCAACTTGTGCTCTTGCAAAGTGCTTGGAGTGCACACTGTTTTCGACCATTTCACTTAAGCGATACCTAGAATATCCAACAGAGCGCGTTAGACGCCTTTTATCGCATGTGGTCCCGTTCGCAAATCGTCCCGTTCGGCAATTCGTCCCGTTCGCAATTCGTCCCGTTGGCAATTTGTCCCGTTAGCAGATCGTCCCGCACACGCACGTCGTCCCGTTCGCGACTGATCCCGTTTGCAATTCGTCCCGTTAGCAAATCGTCCCGGAAACGCACCTCGTCCCTTTCGCGACTGGTCCCGTTCGCATTTCGTCCCGATCCCCCCCGTCCCCGATTTGCCCGCAAAGCAATAAATAGAGACATCGGGATCGGGACGAATTGCGAACGGGACCAGTCGCGAAAAGGACGAGGTGAGTTTCTGGGACGATTTGCTAACAGGACGAATTGCGAACGGGACCAGTCGCGAACGGGACGAGGTGCGTGTGCAGGACGATCTACTAACGGGATGAATTGCCAACGGGACGAATTGCGAACGGGACGAATTGCCGAACGGGACGAATTGCCGAACGGGACGATTTGCGAACGGGACCACATGCGACAAAAGGGTTAGACGGCCACAATGTACCTACTCTTTTCACTTTGTGGTTCCTTTCGTTTTTAGGGTTCCGTACTTGTTCAAACTCCTCGCCTAGTGCGAGTGGAGTGAACTGCCACGCGTTTCGCGGGTCATATAAGCCAGTGGATTGGCTACAAAACTTGTTCAACTCACCTGATTCCGGGAGGCGCGATGTTCGCTTCAACTCCGGTTAGTATCTGTCAAGGTTCAGTCAACTGTCAGGTCAAGTCAAGTTCAATCAAGAGGGTCTCCGGGGCTGAAGAAGCAGCCGTGGTGTTCCGGGGCAGTCTCGCCAACAATCCGCGGCGTCAAATCACCAACTGTTCTGATATCACCTGGATATCCACACAAAACACTCGGACACCCGTGTGTCTTCAAAGCGAGCGATATTACACAAAACAAGGAAAAGGCGTTTCCAAATTACCCAAAAAACCACTCGCCCCTTTTCGGGTCTGCAAAAACGAGGTTATCTTTTTTCCTCCGCCTTGACAAGAAGTGTCACTGTCAAAACCACAGACTCAAGAGGCGTACACACGTGAGGAGTTTAAGGGGCGGGCAGACGGTCGGCCCGAACAGTACTCATAGGGTAAAACGGGACTCTATTACTAAGACTCCGCTGTCCGTCCGTCTGTCCGTCAGTCTGTCTGTCCGTCTGTCACCAGGCTGTATCTCATGAACCGTGATTAGTTAGACAGTTGAAATGATCACAGATGATTCTGTTGCCGCTATCTCGTTGCAACAACAAATACTAAAAAATCAGGATAAAATAAATATTCAAGAGGGCTCCCATACAACAAACGTGATTTTTTTGCCGTGTATAATAATGGTACGAAACCCTTCGTGCGCGAGTCCGACTCGCACTTGGGCGGTTTTTTCTACATGACCATGCAGTCATCCTGCAGCTTTCAGTCAGAATAAGCTATATATTTAAGGGGCTCCCATACGCCAATGACGTTCGATCTGAATCCCTTAGTTTTCTAATGTTTTTGTAGCTTATTATATTAACAACAACGGCTTTAAGCAATATATATTTACTTCAAAGTTCATTGTTTTCGAGATATTTGGCATCAAAGTTGAACAGTTTTAGGCCAGAAAACCAGTTTTCGGGCCATAACTTTTGTGTTAATTAGTTTAAAATGAAAACCCTGGACACGTTTTTAAAGACGTCATAGACGAACCCAAATATGTTAATATCGTTTAGTTAGATCTTTCACGTCAATAGAAATACCTACGAAATAAGTGTTTTATTAGACAATGTTTAAAAAAATCATACAAAATGAAGAACAGTAAAGGAGGGACTTTTTGGAAACCATGGAGCTATTAAAAAAAAAAAAAAAAGTTTTGGTAGTTTATAACTTTTTTTTACTGGTAATACAATTTTATTTTTATCGTCTGGCAATACTTCAACTAAAATTATAGTGGGGGACGAAAGTTGAGTTTTTATGAAATGGGGCTTTTTGAAACCGTTTTGGGGTTATTTGGAGCTGAATTCCAAATAGCCCCCTTCAAGGCTGGTGATAGTTTTGCTAAGATTATACCAAATAACCCGAAATGCAATTTTCGAGTATTTAAGGGTAAGTTATATTTTTTTGTTTTAGTTTTATGATCATGGTGCGTACATACGACCTTAAAAAGCTTCAAGAAGCAGTAAATTGTGTGAAGGATAGGAGAATGAGCTTAACTTAGGCAGCGAATACATACGGTGTTCCAAAAAGTACGTTGAGTAGAAAAAGTCGAAATATCAATTGTACACAAGCAAGCGCTGGCCATCCGACACTATTTACACCAGAAGAAGAGATCATCTTCCTTAAATTCATATTATTAGTAGGAGAATGGGAATCAGACGGGCAACAGATCTTCGTGTTTTTGCCCAGAAATACTTACCTCAATAAAAATGGTAAAAATATATATGGGCTTGAAGACAATATGCCCGGGGTTGACTGAGCCCGTAATTTTCTTAAAAGACATAGTACACTAGTTTCGAACCGCAAATCTGCGAATATCTCCACAGATCGAGCCAAGATAACGTGCCAGGACATTGATTGATTGATCATGATTTTTTTGAACATTATACTAAAACTGTTAAGGGGGTTGCTGCAGACTGCATTATAAATTATGATGAAACAAACCTTACTGACGATCCTGGTAATAATATAACTTTAAAGTATTAATGGTTGTTGTTCTCACAATATTCACTACAACATTTGAAATTTTATTGTTCCGATTATCGCCTGAGACAAATTGTAACAAAGGCAGAAACTTTTAAAATTTCATTATATTGTGTCAAATTCCTAATACTGTTCCGATGTTTGGAACGGCACTTTTGAATAAGGGTAGTTTTGGATTTCAATGAATATACGGTTAATATGTACCAGTATGGAAGGTCACCGGTAAGACGTGTTACGAGTAATCATTAAAGTACAATTTACCTATAGGTACTACTTACTTCGTTTTAATAATAGTTTTTCACAAGATTTTGTACCAAATAGCCCCACTTTAGGTATTAATTTCTTTCAAAATCCGGTAGATAAAAATGGAGATAAAAGATTGAAGAGCAGCGGTTTGACTTATAATTCTATCTGTAGTGCAAAAGTAGGAGATACGATTCAAAAATCGATGAAAACCTCGGGTAGCCCCTTAAGTACAAGCGTTTGTACTTATGCATAGATGCGACGTGTAAACGTCTCGCTTCTGCGTGCTTCGCGTTGTCTAGGCTAACTCACAGTCTTTCTGAGGAAAACCTAAGAAAAGCCTATTATGGATACATACATTCTAATTTAACCTACGGTGTCGACCTATGGGGTACTGCTGCGGATCGTGAAAGGCTATTTCAATTACAAATTCGTGACCTCCGCATTATGACTAGAAAACCACTCGACTATCCGGCTAAGGAACTTTTTCAAAAATATAAAATACTTACCTTACCCAGTGTGTATATAATAGAAGCATGAAAATATGTAAAACATAATCAGATTCTCACTCATAGCCAACTCCTGGGTAGCGTACCGCGCAGGCGTTCGAGCTGGTCGTGCCCGCGCGCCGCCTGGCCAAAACTAGGAAGTCTGTGCATGTAATGGGGATCAGACTGTACAATGCACTGGACAATGAAATAAAGGAAGCTTCTAGCGATGCAATATTTGCCCGCAAGTTAAAGGCTTGCTATACGATTGACGAGTTTTTCGATGGCCACAGGACATTGGCTCAGTCGCGTACCTAATTTAAAATTATTGAAATGTTATTATGTATTTAAATTATTAAAACATGAATTAATTATTAGCATATTTCATTGGCAGTGCAGCGGGGGAATGCCGCGAGCATATTAAGCACTTTTGCGCCAGGTACCTGCCATCCCGGGGATCCGTAAAATGCGCCAACCTGAGTGGGTTCACTTTGACAAAGTCTGTATAATGTAAAATGACATGTAAAAATAATATTTATACTGTATAATTATCCTACTGTAATAAATAAAAAGGTTAGTATGAAATTGACATGTAATGTGAAACTTTTTTTTAATGTTAAATGACTTGTAAATGACAATGTTTACCAATAAAAAATACAATACAATACAATTCAATTGTGCGTCAACATCGCTCCAGACATATCCAGGTCGTCGACTATTGGAAGGACAGGCCACGTCTTGTTTAATGGCACTTGATCCTCCACCCGCCGCCAGGAGAAACTCGCTTCGTCAGCTCTTCGTTTCACTCGATCGCCCGCTCAGCTCGGATTGTAAGGCCGCGTTCCGGACACCAGCGGGCAGCGGGGCAGTGAGCAGTTGCCCATACATAGAAGTCGCTCGAAGATATTAACGCCCGCTGCACGCTGGCGTCCACGACCGCGGTCTAATGGGTCCGATGGTAACTGATGGATGAGAGCTGCATTATTATGTATTGTGAAACATGATTATAGGTCAGTGTATTACCAACTGCCAGCGTCCCCACACGTCCCGGGTGGTGAGCGCAGCGCCCGCGCCCCACACGCACGGATTCTTGTGCGCCAGCGACACTGTGCACTTCACGAAAGACGGCCGCCGCTTCGCCTCGTACAACTGAAACATTTACAAAACCAAGAACAGGAGGTAGCCAAGCATGTGCATTTATCTTTTGAGTGATCAGCCTCTTCGCTTTTTTTTTATTAAGATCGTAGTGAGGTATAGGCGCTCATAAATATGTCATGTGATATTTACTTCCTCTTGTTCTTTATTAGACTACACATAAGCAAATGCATTGATGGCGGTGTCAGTACGTGCGTCACGCAGGCGTGGGGCAGGCGGAACGGGCTTCGACAAATTTCGTAGTGACAGTTCATACAGTAAGTTTAATGTTACTGTCATTCATATAATTGCAAACGTGTATCACGAAAGTTTGGATTCGGCTACGTAGTCATATCATGGACTGAGCGCCGCACAAATGAGTCTGTTCTCGACGAGCTCGGCATCAAAACGAGGCTCTCCACCATCTGTATCCAACGTGTCCTCAGCTTCTTTGGCCATCTGGTCAGGTCCGGACCGCAAAGCTTGGGAAAGCTAATCATCACCGGCCGCATGGCAGGAAAGAGGAGCAGAGGACGGATGCCTATGCGTTGGGCGGACACGGTAACATCTGAGGCTAGAGCCACACTCCAGGCTAGCATGCAGCAAGCCCAGGACCGAGCAGCTTGGAGAGTGATGGTGAAGAGCGCCCACAGCCGTCACGTCCCTCAGCCATGAGGATACGACAAGGAAGAGGAAGAAGACGTAGTCATTAAATCTCGAGACAGTAAACAAAAATTACTCACGCTCCTTTCGATGTAGAAGTTCCGACACATGGCGGCGGGTACGTTGACCACCGGCAGCACTTGCTTCTGCAGCAAATCCAGATCTGAGACCACAATAACAGTAAGAATCTAGGAAGCAAACAATTCACTGATAAAACTAAATTTAACCGACTTTAAATCTGTAACCAAATCGCTTTAAGTGTGCTTTCAAAATCGAACTGGCCCGAGATAATCTCCAACATAGAACTGTGGGAACGCTGCGGTGAGACTCCGATCGACCAGCAGATCAAACGCCGCAAGTGGAACTGGATCGGCCACACGCTCCGAAGGGACCCTGATCACATACCGAGGCCAGCCCTGGACTGGAATCCCCAAGGAAAGTGTAAACGTGGCCGCCCTAAACAGACCTGGCGGCGGACGATCATCGCAGAGGCGAAGACCATACAGAAGACTTGGAGCGAATTGAAGCGCGAAGCTAAAGACCGAACGGGATGGCGGCGCACTATGCGTCCATAGTGCCCCATCTAGGGGACACAGGAACATAAAGAAAAGGAAAGGGCTTTGCTCAAAATTGGTGCCTTTTTTTTTATGGCACCCTAACGCCACCTTGTTAGAGTACTTCCATACAAACAATAGTTACTATGGCAGCTCAGCAATAATGTACATTCGTCTTGAGTTATGCGTCCGAGTCTATAATCATAAATTATTATTTTTAGGTATTTGAAGGTCAATATCTCTTTTAAGAATAAATTAATGAAAAAAAAAGAAAACAGGAACATGTTAATAGTAGCCATAGATTTATGGGAAAAAAATATTGCTCTACTGCCATTATCCAGGGAGAAAACAGGGTACTACGTTTGCATGGAAAAACGGCCCTTGCGTTTCCTCTTAAAGGGAGACGGGATGGAGATCGAAAGTTCTACGTCTTTTGGCATATGATAATTTTACTTTCAAAACTATACAAGCAGTCCGGACTAACAAAATTAAATCTACTAAACGGATTTAGGCAAAAAAAACATTAGCTAAGTAGATTTAAAAAAAATCTTTAATACATAATAAAAAACAAAAAGTTTAAGTAATTAGAAACGTGTGATAATACTTAAAATACTTATGTATATTTTAAAAACGGACATTTCACCCTTTTCACGAAACAAATTATTTAATTAAATATTTTTGTTTCGTGTTATTTTTAACGAGGAAGTTACCCCGATCATTTTATAAACGATATGATACAGATTCCTCGTTAAAAATAACACAAAACAAAAATATATAATTAAATAATTTGTTTCGTAAAAAGGGTATAATGTACACCAGCGCCATCTCTGTCGCTAAGTCCGAAACTACCTGATGTGGTTCGATTAGAATGGAGCGAGCGCATAGCTCGCCCATTAGAGTGGTGCCAAGACTGTGAAACAAGTCTATAACTCGATACAGAGAGGGCGCTAGTCTTAGCGGGAATATAGTGGAAAAATATACAACTTGCGTCACTGTCCTCGTAGCTCAGTTGGTAAAGCAGTCTAGCGTTAATAGAAAGGTCGCAGGTTCGAATCCTGTCGGAGGCTACAGACAAAGATGGTTTATTTTTCCATTATATTCTTTCTCTGTATCATATCGTTTACGGACATTTCAATTTAGGTTTAGCAATGTAAACATTTTACGCCTAAAACCCAGAACAGAATTACATGAACATTGGCATAGAGATAATTAAATTTAGGACCCTTGGAAGGATTTAGTATAGTTTTTATCTCGAAGATCATCCCTTAAGATGGTAGAAGTTTGTTTGGGACAGCGATAACGCCTAAAAGAATTTAATAGCAATATTTTTTCTCAAGTTCTACGCGGACGAAGTCGCGGGCAAAAGCTAGTATGTTTATAATTGTATGCATAACGATGATGTTTTTTGCGTTTGCAACATGTTTAACGTTGGTTACTGAATGGCGGCTGTGAAATAAAATATATTAGTCGATAATAAAAAAAAACATATTAAAAACCGTACATGGCGGGAATAATGTTACGAGTTGAGATGAAAACTGACTTAGATTAGATTAACATAATTATAGTTCAAATTTCAAAAAAATACATAGCTAAGAGTCATCTTGACAGACAAGACTTACAATTAAAATAAAAACGCATCCAAATCTGTTGATCCGTCTATTTAGCAAAGACTTAGCAACCGATAGTTTTAAAGGTGGATTAAGAATTGTGTAAATAAGGAAAGAATCCGACCTGTTTGTGATGTGGTCCGATGCTCCCGAGTCCAAAATAAATCTCACTTTATCTTCTTGAACATCATCTTGATAGTCGCCCGTCATAAAGGCAAAACCAGAAAAATCGTTAGCCGTTTCTTGATTCACTTCGACTTATTGAACTGTCCGCGTCCTATTTGTTTCAGTCTGTTTTTCTTGAATCATTTGTTTAAAGTAATAACAGTCCCTTTTTGCGTGACCTTTACGTCCACAATGGTGACATTTTAAAAAGTGGGTATTTTTCCAGCTTTTGTTCTTGTAAGGACTACGATTATTACCATGGTGATTTGGCGGTTTAGCTGTATCGATTTTCCTCTTCTTTGAATTGTGGGGCTTATGCTCGACGTGCAGTACTTTCGAGCTTGTATCTGCACAGTCGTTTCTCAACTTACCGTCGTGGTCTAATAACCTTGTTTTCACTAATGCCAAAGTTAAACTACTTATCTTCAGATAACGTCTCAATTGCAGTGATTATGCCGTCGTAGGTTGCAGGTAATGTTAATAATGAATGGGCAACTTTATCAGTCTCCTCCAGTTTTGCTCCAGCCGCAAGTAGTTCCGTGATCAAGTCGTCGAAGGTGGCGAAATGTCGCACTAAGCTTGTATCACCATGTAATTTTAATACTAATAACTTTTTCCTCAGTGCTAGTTGAGTGGCTATAGGTACTTTTACGCTCATAAAGAGCGTCTAGGTTTTAGAATATTTCTCTGGCGGTAGACTCGTCACGCGCAAAACCGAAATAAGAATCAGCTAGGTGCTCGATTATTATGCTTTTTGCAATTCGGTTATTTTTATCCCATTCACTTGTACGTAGCAAGGGTTCTTCATCGACAATTCTTAATACGTCCATTTCACTTAACAGAGCCTGATCACGAAATTTCCACACGCTATACTTCTCGCCGTCGAAAGACTTAATATTTCGTTTTGATTTTAGGTTATCCATTGTGAGCACGTGTTTCGAAAAAAATATCGTTGGAGTTTTAAAGTTTTAGTTATTACACATTTAATTGATAGTAGATTTTAACTTTTAAAAACGCGCAATCTGGGCCCATAACCTATAGATAGGTAAGGGTATAGGATTTATTTTAAATTAAATACTTAGTAGCAGTTCAATTATTCTCATTTATTTTATTATGATTTTAATTTTATACTTGGAAGCTAGGACACGTCTATCTACGATTACAGTCTGGATCAAAGTGAGGCATGGCGCAGGAATAACTAGAAGATCTGAACAGAGAATGATTTAAACTAACCATTCACTCAATCAATAGGTCTCATTCATTCCCTTAACAAAGTAGTCAAATCAGTTACCTTTTATTTACAGAAAATGTTAATTTTTGTACAATAAAATATATTAAAATCAACAAATATCGGCTGGCTAGAAAAGGAAATATTGAAAAAAGATCATATAATACCTATTTTTTTTTACTATAAATTTTTGGAGGCTCAAATTTTGCATACTTGTTCTGATACAAAGCCACATCATCGAAAAAAAATACAAGCCAAAACTCGCTAGGGGCAGATTTACTTAGCTTATCCTGGCATGGCCTTTGGTAAGTATGTAATTGATAAATGCGCATCTTGAGTACTTAGGAGTACAATCAGTGCAGTGATTTAGGAGATGTTAAGATGATAAAGAGAGAGTAGAGTTTGAGACTTGCACTGTTCGATAAGTTGACGGGTGTATGTAAGTAAGTAAACACTCTTTTGTGCATAATCACAAAGAACAAAAAAATAAGGACAAAAATACACACTTGTGAAAATTGGAACACGTGTTTTAGAAACCCTCCTAGACTAACAGTCATCATCCTCCTAGCGTTATTCCCGGTTGTGCCCCTAAAGGAGCCCGGGGTCCGCTTTGACACCTAAACCCAAGATTTGGCATAGGCACTAGTTTTATATATTAATAACTACTGCTTATCTCTAACAATATTACTACAAGCATAAATAATCAAATTGATAACCTAGCTTTATTTGAAGTCGGTTAAAAATTATTGTTGATGTATAAACTCCTTAACAATTTTACGTTACTTTTTCGCGTCACTTTACGCCACCAGCGGGTAAAAGTAGCGCGAGAAATGTACGCTGCCTCTACGCTATTTGTTCCAAGATTTACGGCCTGACCCAGATATCATACATAGGTACATCAGCTGAAAGACGTTTATTGCTGGACATAGTCTCAAACATATCAAAATATAATTAAACAGAGCAGTGCTAAGCGCGCCGGCATCGCGAGTGCTCATGGATAAGAGACACGTATTGGTTCGAAACGTATGGAGTGTTATTCGACCGGAAAGACGTGATTGTCCTGTTTCGTTATATTTTAATACTGGAACACTTTGCGAATAAAGCTGCGACAAGTTCTACCCGTTGTCATCGCTCCTAAGCATAGATTTGATAAAATTTTACTTACTTTCTTCGAATTTCACCACCCAAAACTGAGGTTTGCGAATACGCTCGGGGGGCGGACATATTGGTTTTATTCTAGCTGGAATTCGATAATAATTCAATTACACATAATTTAACTGAATGGACGGTAATTGCGTGCCGTTTCGATCCTCAGTCACGAGAAGAACAATAAAGTCTCTCACAGACTGGCGTGGCTTGCGGTCGCGGACAGTTGTATACTATGATAGTCAAGGCCACGTGTCTAAATAATTGATAGGATTATTTATCGTTCCCGCGGGCCACGCCAGTCTGTGGGAGGCTTAAACCTTGACAGTCAGCCAAACGCTAATTAGAAGGATGGAAATAAATTAAGATGTTACACATTATAGAAGTAAAACTTAACGGGACTCAATCGTGTATAATTAAATTATATCTGGTCATCATCATCATAACCCTTGTCAACCCGTAATCACCCATTGCTGAGCATCTGCCTCTCTTCGAGTAAGCCTGTTCGGATGCTGAATGCTGAGTTAGTCCGCGGTCCTCCCACTTTCCTTCTGGTCACTCGAATTCAAATATAATCCGCAAATAGAGCTCTTTTACTTGCAAAGTTGCGTGACAAGGGTACTTCGGATACCATTCAATGAAAATGTGTTAAAGCAATATCATTAATTAAGATTAAAACCATTGGTACTTGGAGATATATCCTTAACACAATATATCATTTTTACTGAACGAAATCGGGTCTAAAGGTTTCAGCCATCAACATCTTCGGTCATGAGAAGGCTGCGCAATTATTTTCCTTTAAGAGTCTTTATTGCTACAGAGTGCGTATTTTGCAAAATGCTGCCTTTTTCATTCAAGATTACGACGTAATTATTAGTATTTATTCAAAAACTGATAATGTTCTAAAATAATATTTTTTTTTAACTCTAATCAATCTAATCATTTCTTAAATAAATATTTCGGCGGCGACTAAGCAGGCGGCGTTGATTTATACGTCGTTAAAAAAAAACGGGTACGTAAAATCCTATAGTCATGACATTTTTTTATGGGTTACCATAAAGTTACAGTTTGCTATATAGTATCCCACTCTGAGAACTCCTCTCTGAAGACTCCACTTTCTTCAGTCTTCATTTGATCATTAAAAATCTAAGATTCATTAAAAAAAAAAATACAATACCTTCCGAGTTTATTTGTTCTTCAAGCCTTCACTCAACACTGACTCTTCAAGACTGCTTAGTACTGCGAACGTGGGCCCCTTATATACTCATACCCCTTACCGAAGATTCTAGTCCTTAATTTCGATCTTCATTTCGTTGTTCATTTCATTACTCATTTGTTTTAAGTAGCATGGGCTTTTCCAGGTAAACGTGCTACGTCCACGTTTCTCGAATATTCCAAGCCCATACATTCGTCTATAAATTTCCTTAAGCATCGAATGTTCTATTCGCTTACCCTTTCTAGAACATTCCATGCTACTCGGCGTTTTGAAAATGTATTTACTATTAAAACATGCAAAAAGAGCATGTCGGTCGCTGGACTCGAACCCGGGCATATCGGCTCTTCGACCGCCGTTTGTACCGCTGGGCTACAGATGCATTATAGTTAGGGAGCTGGCGAGCAAAACTTCGATATGATCAGCACACAAGGCAGACGTTATTAATAGTGATATTTATGCCCTAAGAAACATTAAGGACCTTGTCTGCCACCATGGTGGCGCTGCGTTGTAAATTTACAGCGTTTCAAAAATGTAAAAATAAAAAGGTGTGCTATATTATGCGCACACGTCTGCTTCTGGGGCTGATGATCACAGTCATCCTGGAAACACAAAGAATCGAAAAGGCAGACATCCAGGGCTCTAACTTTAGTAGTATTAATTTTTTTAATTTATTTTTACGATTAAAAAAAACTATGAAGTGCACACTTGGCAGATTTGAATTGTTCGATCAAAAACAATGAGAACCACGGAAAAATAGTCTGCTAACATGTTGCCTCTGCGTTGTCTGTTGACAGTGCTCCAAAAATGTTAAAAAAAAAGGTGTGCTATATTATGCGCACACGTCTGCCTCTAGGACTGATGTTTGAATTCCTTATGAAAACCAAGAAAATCGATGAGGCAGACGTTCAAACGTGCGTTAAAGGCACGTGCTTTGGTGCATTTAAATCTAAAAATGACTAAAAGAGAAAACACAGCATGTGTAAAACAAACGCCTCTTCGCGGCGCAGAAACCACTAACTTGAACAGCCGCGCTTGACAGCTGACGTTGACATTGACAATCCGCTAAAACAATCGCAGCTGCGGGGCTAGCACAACTGACGCCGCGCCGCGACGCGGGTCGAGAAAGATTTACCCTCCTCTTTCTAATTTGCACGGTGCGAGTGAGGCAGGAGACGCTCAGTAGCGCGCGAAGCGACTAAGCAGCAAGTTGTGGAAAATTTGGTCAGTTGAGTTCCCGGTCTGCCTCTGGCTTACCACGCCACAATGGAAGAGCCAGAAAAACGTTGCGTTTTTTGTCAAACACAAGACTTGAGCAACATCATTTTATTCACAAAAAAAACGTTAGAAAAATGTGCGCAGACGTTATTAATTCGCAAAAAATTTGAGTTAAAATTTTGTGATATCGCGCTACCAGCTGAGATCAGTGACGCGGCAGGATATCACCGGCAGTGTTATAGATCAGTGACACGGCAGGATATCGCCGGCAGTGTTATAGATCAGTGACACGGCAGGATATCACCGGCAGTGTTATAGATCAGTGACACGGCAGGATATCAACGGCAGTGTTATAGATCAGTGACGCGGCAGGATATCACCGGCAGTGTTATAGATCAGTGACACGGCAGGATATCACCGGCAGTGTTATAGATCAGTGACACGGCAGGATATCACCGACAGTGTTATAGATCAGTGACACGGCAGGATATCAACGGCAGTGTTATAGATAAGTGACACGGCAGGATATCACCGGCAGTGTTATAGATCAGTGGCACGGCAGGATATCACCGGCAGTGTTATAGCAATTTCACCGCGCTGAAAAGCATATACAAAAAAAAATGGTCCTCTGAAACAATAACTGAAATAGTTATACGGCGGAAAATCAGTGAGCAAAGTGTCTGCCACATTTTTTTTCGAATGCACGGAGTCATAGTGAATCGAATGGGCGCAATGAGAACCGCGTGCAAATGACTTATTGGGCTTTTTTTTTACATTTTTACAACTCCTTCCCATGATAATGCAGAGACCTGAATGTCTGCCTCTTCGATTTTCTTCGTTTCCAAGTACTTACTAAAGGCAAAATACGGTTTTGAAAAACATTAATTTATAATAGCGTTTTTTTTGTTGATTTCATTTTGAAATGTTATTCTAAGATGATTAATTAAAGAATCCGACAAACTTTCTACCCGGAAGTAATTATGTAGATTTTAATGAAGCATGCATTGTCTTTTTTTGTACGATTTATCTTGAATATTATAGAGCAAATGTAAATGAACCAAAATAAAGACAAAAATATTTATTAATATTTTTTCTGACTTTTCAAAAGCTAGTTAGTTTATCGTTTTTTTGATGTCTGAAAGTTTGTCGGATTTTGTCGCTGGGTAACTATTTAATTGATAATATATCCGTTACACATTAAAAATAAGCTATTATAAATTATTTCCAAATTTGACTTTTTTTCCATACGAGTTGTCAGTTCATTGACTGGACTAAAGATGATTGTGACCATGAACTCCAGAGGCATACAATGATTTAATACCCCGATTTTTTAAGCAACTTAAATCCGCTGTAACGCGAAAACGCAGCGACATGGGACCTTAATTGATTGGACCAAATCAATTCGTAATGATTTAAACTGCAATCCACCTCGACGTGAGACGTGTGCAAATCATATACCGAAATGCTCGCCAGCTCCCTAACTATTAGACGACAGCGAATTTTGAAACACCTTGACGGCGAGTCACTATGACAACAAAACTGTTATTGACCCCGCCGTCGTAACAATATGTTGAATTGAATTGTAATCATTCATGTGCCAAATTAAGAAAAATTAAGAACTGAAACGACACTTCACACTGCAAAATTTGAAAAAGACTCCCAAGAAAACTCATTTATCTTAGGTTTAGAAACAGAAAATGAAAATTTGAACTTTGCCCCTACTTTAAGAAATGGTTATTTAAGTAAGTACGTTATCAGTTTTTGAATTAATACTAATAGTTACGTCGTAATCTTGAATGAAAAAGGAAGCATTTTGCAAAATACGCTCGTCTGTAGGCGTAAGGACTCTTAAATAATGTGCACCCGGTGCATAAAACCAATTTTATATTTGACTCAAAAACTACTTGTTTCTTGCCACATCGAGGGTTTCCAGAATGCCTCGAGTCACCGGCTAGTAAGTGGTTTTTAAAAGCTGCTGTCAAATAGACCTCTCACTTACAGCGCTGCCAGCTGGTTACATAATGCATTCTGGAAACCGTTATTGACTAGGATGATATGGAAACCGTTATTGGCAAGAATATATGTGAACTTACTGTCGCGAACGGGCTGGGCCAAGTGTATGATGGCGATGCTGTTCATGGTCTCGCCGTACTCGGGGTGCACGATGTAGCTGCGCACGCGCCGCCCGCCGCGCTCCCAGCCCTCGCCAAGCAGCACGCGCGCTTTCTCTCTGCCAATTGTACACCTCACATAAAACTTCTATAAATTACTACTAACAAATGTACAATGCGTTACGTGATCGACCTGCTGAGGGATAATCACGTAACGTTCCGAACGCGCGTTAGGACTCCATTTTTCTATATACAAATCTACATTTAGATCTACCTAACGCACGTACAATGTTACCTGACGTGATCTACCTGCAGTTTGTCTGACGTCTCATCATCTTGCTACCGTCTTCCCGGTTATAGGCTAAGCTCCGCTTTGGAACTCGTAAGATTTGGCGTACGCACTTTACAAAACTGACTGTCATCGGACTTTCCAACCTAGAGGGGAAACTAGACTTTCTTATTGGGATTAGACAATGTTCCAGGAACTGGTCCCTATAATGTTTCCCTTTACTGAAGAACTACTAATTTAATATCAAATGATACACGTTTCTATTTGTTTACTCCACAAACTTCAGATTCAAAGTGCCTTACCACTCGGCGACAATGGCTTGGTAGTTTGTATGAAATCTGATGCGGATATTCTCTTTTTACCAAGTTATAGTACCTACTGTAGATGTTGTCTATGCAACCTCTACAGTGCTGGCTGTACGACACTATTCATATTACAAATCAAGCTGCCTGGACTTCTATATATACAAGACGATTTGGAGACGTCAAGCGGTCACCCCCGAGGCTTTGGCCTCTAGCCCACGCTACTCGCATAATAATACCTCTTGCCAGGCTAAGCGCGTAATCATCTGAGAACGATCTTACTCTACATTTTAATAGCTACCTTACAATACCAACAGGATATATCATGCAACGTATCAAGACAGGGTTATTAATGGCATAGCAGAAAAGTAAAAGCTTTTGTATAATAAAAGATGCAAGTCTGACACCTGAATGCCCGCTTGGGCATGGGCCCAATGTCGGCGGAGCTGGCGATCACGAACTCCACGTGTATGAGCACCACCGTCGTCACCGACCGCGTCTCGCCCAACCCACCATCTGAAATACGTTACTTCATAAGTATTACCCCCTTCATGGTAGACTGACCTGGTAAAGGTCGCGGAAGTCCACTAGATGCGGGTGGCGCAGGAGCGGTCACTTTGGCACTCTTTGGGGACACCCATGTCATAATGATGAAATTTTTTTTAAACTATACAGGGTCTTCTTCTTTTGCCAGACTTCTTGCATTTACTTGGGGTCAGCCCTCGTAATCATGAGACGTCAGGCGCGACAAGTAATTGATATTATAAATTTATAAGTTATTACGACTCTGCGTCTAAGTCGTCGAGTAGGTATAACCTGTACCTTATAAAGTCACACAGCGTCAAAAATATCTTCAATGGCTTTGATAAAAACATGGCATGGCCACGAATTTCTCGAAGCTGGATGGAACTAAAAATAGGTATTATTGGAGAAAATATAGTTTTGGTAATTAATGTATACAGTGTCAACGTCATCGACACCACACTTGATGACGTCCAGCTTCATTTCAGTATTTAGATGCCTGAAATAAATGGTTTATTATTATTATTATTATTTCTCCCAACCTCCTCACTGGAATACCTACACACTGTAATCTAATAGCACCATCTGTACTCACACAGCGAGTAGAACAGCACACCAAGCCAAGGGTACTGGTCGTTCAGCACCTCGCTTTCTACAGTGTCCACGTCATCCACGCCACACTTGATGACGTCCAGCTTCACTGCCTCCAACCTCCTCACTGGAATACCTACACACTGTAATCTGCCGATTAAGGTTCGTTTATCAAACGGAAACAAGGAATGTCTGAGATAAGGCGGCAAAATAGTTTGAGCTAAATTTTAGAAGTTAGCCCTCATCTATACTTCCTAAATCAACTACAATCTATGGATCTAATCTACCTCTCTCTATCAGGTAAAGCATTCTACGAACGATCGGTAGATCTAACTGACATTTTTTATATGGCAAAATGACAGTTGAACTGTCGTGTGGAATGTGTGGAATGACCTAACGCGCGTTGGAAACGTTACGTCATGGCCTCCCAACTAGAACAACGTATAATTGATACTAAAAAGAACTCCTAGATGGCGACACAGGTACCGAGCGAAACATTTGAACCAGTAATCGTGAAGATAGAATGATTTTTACACCTTACTAAATTCAACGTACCTTAATTATATCACAAACATACTTCCGCACATACAATAAAGGTATATTTTATAAGTTTAGTAAATGCAATAAAATTGATACTAAATCCATGTAACTCGTACTATACGAGTGAGCTTTCAAGCTTGCTACGTATTATTGGGTACTGTCACTAGATGGCGCCATCACGGGTCGTGAAAATTCTATGGAACCACAGGCTCTAAGCATTTGGTTATGTATATTTTTGTGTGATGTGTAATATTGTCTCTAAAATACTACTTTTATATCGAAAAAATCAAAAATACTCTATTTGTTGCCCGGGAAGTCAACGCCATCTGGTGATATCTCAATGTATTACTAAAGGCTGACAGCGTCATAGCCGTGGTAGCTCGGATACTGCATCTACTGGTGTAGCTACGGGACTAAAATTGTATACAGAATTGCCTACATTAGGACGGTACGCTTTTGCTCTATGAGATTGGGTATCTGTACTTGTATTCTTTAATCTGTGGTTACGTGTTTATCCCTCGAAATAAATGCATTTTCTAAAGTAGCTATATTGAATGATCTGTCTGTTACCTTTACCCGCTTCAACCTTGAAACCGATTTAGATGAAGTTTGATATGAAGATAGTTTGAGAACCTGAGACGGGCAGGGTAGATCATCTCCGGGGGGCGTCGTGGTAAGTAATGCTGCATCCCACGACGCCCCCTTTAACGGCAGGTGAGGGTGACGCCGCTGGAGTTTTAGTGGGTAGGCTCCTCCCCTCCCTCCGCCTTGTGCGGAGGGGGTTACGGGAGGAGAGATCCCCACATAACCCCCCACTATGGCCTTCCCCGGGCCAGGGGGTATGTGTAACACATTTCTCCAGCGTCAAAAAAAAAAAAAAAGGGTAGATCATCTCGGATACCATTTTTTGAATCATTTTGATATTAACTATTTAACACAAATCCTATACGTTGTACATAGAGCTAAAAGGTATTGTAAAATATAAGTTTTAAACATAAATTGAAGCAATTTTTATTGAGAGGTTGCTTTTATATATGGTGTTGACGAAATATTTGATAGTTATTAGATATTAGGGCGTAGTTAAACACAATCTTGTATTATCTACTGAAAAAACATGTCCACAAACACAAAATGTCTGCTCTACACAGTACACTTAACTTACTGCTTATATAACACACAAGAGCATACAGTTTCGCCCAAATCATAATTCGTTACTTTTTATAACTAGGTTATAGCACAGTTTTAAGATGTACTCATTATACAACCAACAACCAACACGGTTCGTTTTGAAATCGATACTGGAATTAGTACGAGCAATTTTACATAGCCAGTTCGTACAAAGCATTTTTACATAGCCAAGAACAAATGTTTGGTAAACTGCAACGGCGGAATGCTGGGAGCAAAACTAAACCGCGTTAAGATGCGACATTGTTTTATCTTGTGCTAGCAGTCGCCCGCGACTTTGTCTGTATAGACTCGCTTTAATGAAAGTTAATGGCTTTTTTGCACTCCCATAGAAACTTCCACCCTCATTTTACATTCTTCCCGCATAAAAGTCATTATCATCATATCAGCGGACAGACGTAACCCAAACCCAAAGAGTGCCACAATGACCGGTCCTGCGCCACCCGCATCCAGCGGACTCCAGCTACTTTTACCAGCTCACTAGCCAGTAAAAGTATCATACGTCTTTCCCGGATCTCAAACTGTCTACAATAAACATATCAAATTTCATCACAATCGGTTTAGAAGTTTAAGCGTGTGAAAAGGTTACAATTAGTTTTGCGCGCTAGGTTCTCTTTTTACTCGACTGTCCCAGAATGAGGGTTATGTTTTTATCACAATTCGTTCAGTTGTTTCGCGGAGAGAAAGTAACTGTTCAACTCCTCGCCTAGTTCGAGTGGAGTGAACTGCCACGCGTTTCGCGGGTCATATAAGCCAGTGGATTGGCTACAAAACTTGTTCAACTCACCTGATTCCGGGAGGCGCGATGTTCGCTTCAACTCCGGTTGGTATCTGTCAAGGTTCAGTCAACTGTCAGGTCAAGTCAAGTTCAATCAAGAAGGTCTCCGGGCTGAAGAAGCAGCCGTGGTGTTCCGGGGCAGTATCGCCAACAATCCGCGGCGTCAAATCACCAACTCTTCCGATGTCACCGAAATATCCACACAAAACACTCGGACACCCGTGTGTCTTCAAAGCGAGCGATATTACACAAAACAAGGAAAATGCGTTTCCAAATTATCCAAAAACACTCGTTCCCTTTCGGGTCCGCAACAACGAGGTTATCTCTTTTTCGTCCGCCTTGACAAAGTGTCACTGTCAAAACCACAGACTCAAAAGAGGCGTACACACGTGAGGAGTTTAAGGGGGCGGGCAGACGGTCGGCCCGAACAATCACCCGCCTCGGAACGGCCTCTAAGCCGGTCCGCTATACTAGGGGAAGTCGCGATAGGGTTGCTACCGCTCGCTTCAGAACCGAGTCCCCAACCATGACCTCGGCAAACCGAGGGGTCCCGTCCTTACCGGGAAACAAATTAACGATGCGCCCCCGGCGCCATCGCAGTGGCGGAAGGTTAGCATCCTTAACTAGCACAAGGTCTCCAACTCTGGGGGGACTGGTTTTGTCAGTCCACTTGAGGCGCTGCTGCAAAACATGCAAATACTCTAATGACCATCTGGTCCAAAAGTTCTGAGCCATTTGTTGCAGCATCTGGTAGCGCGACAAACGACTGGAGGGTACGTCCCGGAGGGGGTGCTCCGGCAACGCTGCAAGTGGCTGACCAATCAAGAAATGGCCTGGAGAGAGCGCTTCCAGGTCATTTGGGTCGGAGCTGAGCGGACACAACGGACGGGAATTGAGGACGGCCTCAATTCTACAAAACAACGTCGCGAGTTCCTCAAAAGTCAATACAGTTTGACCGACTACCCGATACATATGGGCTTTTGCTTGCTTCACGCAAGCCTCCCAGATTCCACCCCAGTGGGGGCAGCCTGGCGGATCGAACGTCCAGGTGATACCCCGACGGGAGAGGTCTGTTCCAATATCAATCTTATTTTCAAATAAAAATTTTACAACATCTTGTAAATAACGGTCGGCACCCTTGTAATTGGTTCCACAATCTGACCGGATCAGAGATGGGAGTCCCCTACGGGATACAAATCTATCCAATGCCGCAATAAAAGCCTCCGTCGTAAGATCACCAACAAGTTCAAGATGAGCAGCCTTGGTCGACAGGCATACGAAAACGCACAAATACGCTTTTACAACCTTCGCATTTCGAAGTCGCGACGTTTTCACCAAAAAAGGTCCCGCAAAATCGGTCCCCACCCTAGAGAAGGTCCTAGCCTCGTTGACCCGATCAGGAGGAAGGTCCCCCATCTGGGGCTGCATCGTGGCTGCCTTGAGCCGAAAGCAAGGCAAGCACCGAAACACGATGCTCCGAATAACCCGTCGGCTGTTCAATATCCAAAAGTCTCGCTGCAAAATGCCCAAGGGTGCATTGCAGCTGGCATGCGAGTTCTTTATGTGGCGGTCAGTCACCAACAATTCCACCAGATGCCCCTTCTTAGGCAGCAAAATGGGGTGGCGCACCGAGTACGGCAAGCTAGCGTTGCGGAGCCGTCCTCCAACCCGGAGTGTACCCGACTCGTCAATGAACGGGTTGAGGCGTGCTATCGCCTTCGGTAGCTTAGGACGTCCCTGCCGCAGGGGCTTCAATACGTCCCCAAAGTGTTCTTCCTGCACAACCCTAATCCAATGATGTAGGGCGGCATTCCGCTCTTCTGTGGCGAGAACTCTAACGCGTGACCGGTTGTCAGGGTGGCGACAATTGTGTATAAATCGCTTGACCCAGGCGGTCACTCCAACAAGCTTGTCGAGAGAGCTATACCGTTCTAGCAACCAAGCAGTGTCTGACACTGGAGCGGTCTCGACAAGGTGGACACCCAAGCCAGAGGATGGGGTCCCAATCACACAACTGGCAGGCCAGAGTGTCTCCGGTTCCAACAACCAATCTGGTCTCCACCACAGTGAGTGGGCAACAAGCTCAGGTGCCGTGCAACCCCTGGACGCCACGTCCGCTGGGTTCAGTTCACCTGGCACGTGTCTCCAAACCAAAGCAGTCTCCGAATTCTGGATTTGCGAGACCCGGTTGGCCACAAAGACCTCCAAAGTATGGAATGACGACTGCAGCCAACACAATACAATTTGGCTATCAGTCCATGCGTAGACACTCTCCTCAAGGTTCACGGTGTCCTTCAAGGTAGAGGCCACGTGGTTCAGTAGGCGTACAAGAAGAGCCGCTCCAGATAATTCCATTTTTGGGATTGTCAAACGCGTGCGAAGGGGAGCCACCTTGCTCTTCGCCATTACCAAGTGCAAATCGACCGATCCGGCGGAGCTGACCGTCCGCAAGTAAACGGCCGCTGCATACCCTCGCTCGGAGGCGTCGCAAAACCCGTGTAGGGTTACTCGGCATTTCCCGGCCGGCAACAGCTTACGCGGCAGTTCGACCTGATTTATCTCCGGGAGCGTGGAGAAGAAAACCTCCCAATCGCTCAACAAATTTCCGGATAGTGGATCATCCCAACCCAGTTGGACCATCCACAGGCGCTGCATAAATGCCTTCGCCGTGAAGATGACCGGCGCGATCCATCCATTCGGATCGTACGTCCTGGCCACCGTGGACAGCACAAGCCGCTTCGTCCAGACCCTCGGGGAATCCAGTTCCACCCGATAGGTGAACACATCTTGGACTGGTCGATATTGCACGCCTAGGACTGATAACATGTGCGGGCTCTCAACATTTTCGAACAGGTGCGGATCCTGCTGGTGATCCTCGGGGAGGCCGGCCACCACGGCCGGTGAGTTGGACATCCATTTGCGCAATTCATATCCACCCGTCCGCAAGAGTTCCACCAGCTCATCCCGCAAAACCAAAGCCTCTTCGACACTGTTTGCCCCGGTGCACACGTCATCGACAAATAAGTCCCGTTCCAAAATGGCGGACGCTCGAGGGAACCTCAGTCTCTCTCGAGACGCCAATTCTAACAAAGTTCGAATTGAAATGTACGGACTGCTCTTCAAGCCGTATGTATTCGTATTCAGCTCGTACACCAACATCGGTTCATCAGGGCTCTCACGCCACAAGATCAGCTGATACCGACGATCATCAGGATGGATCACTGTCTGCCGAAACATCATCCGGATGTCGGCGACGAACACCACCTGATGTTTCCTAAAATTTGTGAGGATATCCGTGATATCCTTGTGCAGCTTAGGACCTGCATGCAAACACTGGTTCAATGACACCCCAGTCGAGGTGGACGCGGACCCATCAAAGACCACACGAATCTTGGACTCCGGGGATTTTAGGACCGCGTGGTGCGGCAGGAAGCAGTGCTCCACTGTACTCCAGTCCGTCCGAGCCACCGACATGTGTCCCAAACCCTCGTACTCCCTCATGAAGTCCACATACTTCTGCCGGAAGAGCGCATCTCTTCTCATTCGGCGTTCCATCGAAACCAGCCGCTTCTCAGCCATCTCACGTGACGCTCCAAGAGGAGGTCGGTGGATGAGCAGAGGAAGTCGTGTTATGAACCGACCAGAGCAGAGGCGCCCAGTATTATTTTGGTAAAACCGTTCGCACTCTTCCTGCTCGGGGCTCATACGCGACGCGGTAGGTGGTTCCTCAATCTCCCAGAACCGTTGCACGGCTTCTGAAAGAGCAGTTCCAACCAGACAGCCCTCCTCAGTAGGAGGCGGTGGAGCCGCTAAAACCAAACCCATTACAGCATAGCCAAACACCGTTTCCAGTGTAACCAGTCCGCCAGGCTGTAAGGTACGGTTGCCGCTCAACAGCACCCGCCCAAGAACGTCTGCACCCAGCAACACGTCAATCGGACCAGGTCTGTCAAATCCAGCATCCGCCAGAACTAATCCAGCTGTCAAACTCCGAACCTCTGGAGGCAGCTTCACCTGGGGGAGTCTCCCCACCACTTCATCCAATACTAACGCGGGAGCATTAATCCTCGCGCGTGAAGTGGGACCCGGTCCAAAGGTGAGTAAGGTCTGCCCTACCAGATTTGACACTGTCACATTGCCTACCCCACGTATACTTTCCGGGTGGGGTTTCACAACCAAGCCCAACTGTCGCACCAACCTACTGGATACCATGCAGCCTTGCGCTCCCGTGTCAAGGAGAGAGCGCACGCAGGCTGATCCTCCGCCAGGGCCCCAAACACAAACCGAAGCCGTGGGCAATAACACGGTCTCCAAGGGCGTGGCGGTGGCTGGTGCGTGGGCGGCGTATCCCTAGCAGGGATAACGCGTTGCATCCTGTTCCGCATGGGCGGGCCGCTCGTACCGCTCGAGCGGGTCCCACTCCGGCTGGTACTGCCGTCGCGCCATGCGTGCCGCCTGCGGCCCCTGGTATGTCCTACTCCGGCCGTACACCGGAGGTCCCGACCCCCAGCGGGGTCGCTCCACAAGCGGCGGCGACATCCGTGGCGCCTGCCGGGGTGGAGGCGTTTGCGGGCACCCGCCCGTAAGGACCCCCCGTTGGGGCACGGGTGCGTGCGAAGTAGTCGCGTAGTTTTGGAGCGGGGGGGAGGAGGGTGTTACCCGACGTCCCCACTGGTAGGCCATGGGCCCCTGGTCAGCCCGCTGCTGACTCCGAACAGGGGAGCATGACCCCTGCGCAGGGGGGGGGGGGAGGTGTATCCCCACTGCGGTTCATGCATAAAATGGAGTGGTGCTTCCCACCACAGGACTTACACGCCCGCGGGTGGGCACAATCTCGCACAAAATGTGGGCCCAAGCAAACAAAGCACCATTGCCGCTGCTTAGCAATGTTGCGGCGTCCCACAACCCGCTGCGCAAGAAACTTCGGACACGCTGGCACCCGATGGCCAGGGTTCTTGCAGCATAGGCAGACTTCAGGGTCCAATGCACTGGTATTATATTGGTGAGGACCCGCTGGTTGTGGGGCCGATTTGCCCCACCCTCCCCTTTGAGGTGCAACTCTCCCCTGGGCCCGCTGGGCCCCAGGAGGCCTCGGGGGTGGAGGTAGATCCGAGGTGTCGGCCCGTCGACACTCAAGTTCCAATTGGTCGATAAGATTGGTGAAGGTCGGCAGATGCTGAGCACTTTCACCACCATACCGGTGCTCAAACCTGGCCCGTACATCAGCCGGCAGCCGGTTCAACAAAAAATTCAACAGTATGTAGGACCACTGGTCCACCGGCAAACCAAGGTTCTCTAACCCTTTGGTCGCTGTCAAAACAGGATTCAGCATTTTCAGCCGGATGTCTGAAGCCTGAGCGATCCGAGGGATATTCCAGATCTTAGTCATAAGAGTATCCGCAAGTCGCCGCACGTTCTGGTATCGGTCCCTCAGCAACGTGCGCGCGATTTCATAATTGTCGTCGGTGACCGACAAATGCGCGATCAAGTCGCGCGGTTCCCCGACGAGAGCAGACATCAGCTGCGTCAACTTCAACGCCGCTGGCAGGTCCGTCCGGGCATGCACCAAGCTATCAAAGAGGTCGATGAAGCTGGTCCACTCGTCCAGGTCTCCTCGGAAGACCGGCATCTGTATGGCTGGCAAGCGCGCTGCCAACCCTGGGTTATAGATAACTGCGTGTTTCGGAACGTCCCGGGCCGCACCATTCCGAACCCGCAGTATCTTAGAAGCCCTCTCGACAATCCTGTCCCCAAAATCCATACATTGCTCAAAGTCCCGCTCCACCTGCTCGGTCTCCGGGGTCGTCCGGCCGAGCTCCGCTAGGTAGAGTTCAACCTGGAACTCCACAGCCTTAAGACGGTCTGACACCTCCTCGTACCGGGTCAACAAAGCCTCCTCCCGGTCATTTCTGTCAACCAAAGCTGCTGCAGATGAAAACCAACGCAGTGCAGACTGGATCTTAGCCTTAGGTGTAGATCCCATTTTAAATTAATTTCCAACAATACCAGAGAAAATTAAAATTAATTTAATTAATGTGGAAATTCCAATCTCTTGGTCACCCTAGTGAATCAAAACCAAATATCAACTCAATTACAGAAATGCCTTACAATAACAACCAATATAGATTCTCAAAACGCAGTGGAAGCTCAAATTATAATCTATAATTGGCTAGTTACATCACTTCTAATAATCTAGCTTACAACTAATATTTATGTTCGGGCCGACCGTCTGCCCGCCCCCTTAAACTCCTCACGTGTGTACGCCTCTTTTGAGTCTGTGGTTTTGACAGTGACACTTTGTCAAGGCGGAAAAAAAAGAGATAACCTCGGTTTTGAAGACACACGAGGTCCGAGTGTTTTTGGATAATTTGGAAACGCATTTGCCTTGTTTTGTGTAATATCGCTCGCTTTGAAGACACACGGGTGTCCGAGTGTTTTGTGTGGATATTTCGGTGACATCGGAAGAGTTGGTGATTCGACGCCGCGGATTGTTGGCGATACTGCCCCGGAACACAACGGCTGCTTCTTCAGCCCGGAGACCTTCTTGATTGAACTTGACTTGACCTGACAGTTGACTGAACCTTGACAGATACTAACCGGAGTTGAAGCGAACATCGCGCCTCCCGGAATCAGGTGAGTTGAACAAGTTTTGTAGCCAATCCACTGGCTTATATGACCCGCGAAACGCGTGGCAGTTCACTCCACTCGCACTAGGCGAGGAGTTGAACAATTTTTTGGTAGCAGAGCGTGGTTCCTCACAAAGAAAAAACGCGAATTTTGATAGTTTTTTTCCTTTTGGGTAAAAATTTTGAGGTTATTTGTTAAAACCAAATTTAGCTACAACTATTTAAAACCTCTATTTTGTGGCACTGCAAGTGTTTTGTACTGTAGATTTCACGAAATTATTGTACTTGCAGTGCAAATTAGTGAGATTACAACCTCCGGAAGGTGATTTTGAGTGTTTGGTACAATTTAATTTGGAAAATATTTGAAGGCAAATATAAGCCACATATTTGATTGATTGTAATTTGGAAAGCCTTTCATAGCTTGTTGTTTGGTAATAAGGCATTTGTTTTATTCAGTTTGCTATAAGCGGCCAAGTTTGCTAAGAATATAAGCTAAAATATAAGGCTACCACAAATATTAGTTGTAAGCTAGATTATTGTACAAGTGATGTAACTAGCCAATTATAGATTATAATTTGAGCTTCCACTGCGTTTTGAGAATCTATATTGGTTGTTATTGTAAGGCATTCCTGTAATTGAGTTGATATTTGGTTTTGATTCACTAGGGTGACCAAGAGATTGGAATTTCCACATTAATTAAATTAATTTTAATTTTCTCTGGTATTGTTGGAAATTCATTTAAAATGGGATCTACACCTAAGGCTAAGATCCAGTCTGCACTGCGTTGGTTTTCATCTGCAGCAGCTTTGGTTGACAGAAATGACCGGGAGGAGGCTTTGTTGACCCGGTACGAGGAGGTGTCAGACCGTCTTAAGGCTGTGGAGTTCCAGGTTGAACTCTACCTAGCGGAGCCCGGCCGGACGACCCCGGAGACTGAGCAGGTGGAGCGGGACTTTGAGCAATGTATGGATTTTGGGGACAGGATTGTCGAGAGGGCTTCTAAGATACTGCGGGTTCGGAATGGTGCGGCCCGGGACGTTCCGAAACACGCAGTTATCTATAACCCAGGGTTGGCAGCGCGCTTGCCAGCCATACAGATGCCGGTCTTCCGAGGAGACCTGGACGAGTGGACCAGCTTCATCGACCTCTTTGATAGCTTGGTGCATGCCCGGACGGACCTGCCAGCGGCGTTGAAGTTGGCGCAGCTGATGTCTGCTCTCGTCGGGGAGCCGCGCGACTTGATCGCGCATTTGTCGGTCACCGACGACAATTATGAAATCGCGCGCACGTTGCTGAGGGACCGATACCAGAACGTGCGGCGACTTGCGGATACTCTTATGACTAAGATCTGGAATATCCCTCGGATCGCTCAGGCTTCAGACATCCGGCTGAAAATGCTGAATCCTGTTTTGACAGCGACCAAAGGGTTAGAGAACCTTGGTTTGCCGGTGGACCAGTGGTCCTACATACTGTTGAATTTTTTGTTGAACCGGCTGCCGGCTGATGTACGGGCCAGGTTTGAGCACCGGTATGGTGGTGAAAGTGCTCAGCATCTGCCGACCTTCACCAATCTTATCGACCAATTGGAACTTGAGTGTCGACGGGCCGACACCTCGGATCTACCTCCACCCCCGAGGCCTCCTGGGGCCCAGCGGGCCCAGGGGAGAGTTGCACCTCAAAGGGGAGGGTGGGGCAAATCGGCCCCACAACCAGCGGGTCCTCACCAATATAATATCAGTGCATTGGACCCTGAAGTCTGCCTATGCTGCAAGAACCCTGGCCATCGGGTGCCAGCGTGTCCGAAGTTTCTTGCGCAGCGGGTTGTGGGACGCCGCAACATTGCTAAGCAGCGGCAATGGTGCTTTGTTTGCTTGGGCCCACATTTTGTGCGAGATTGTGCCCACCCGCAGGCGTGTAAGTCCTGTGGTGGGAAGCACCACCCCATTTTATGCATGAACCGCAGTGGGGATACACCTCCCCCCCCCCCTGCGCAGGGGTCATGCTCCCCTGTTCGGAGTCAGCAGCGGGCTGACCAGGGGCCCATGGCCTACCAGTGGGGACGTCGGGTAACACCCCCCTCCCCCCCCTCCAAAACTACGCGACTACTTCGCACGCACCCGGGCCCCAACGGGGGGTCCTTACGGGCGGGTGCCCGCAAACGCCTCCACCCCGGCAGGCGCCAAGGATGTCGCCGCCGCTTGTGGAGCGACCCCGCTTGGCGTCGGGACCTCCGGCGTACGGCCGGAGTAGGACATACCAGGGGCCGCAGGCGGCACGCATGGCACGACGGCAGTACCAGCCGGAGTGGGACCCGCTCGAGCGGTACGAGCGGCCCGCCCATGCGGAACAGGATGCAACGCGTTATCCCTGCTAGGGATACGCCGCCCACGCACCAGCAACCGCCACGCCCTTGGAGACCGTGTTATTGCCCACGGCTTCGGTTTGTGTTTGGGGCCCTGGCGGAGGATCAGCCTGCGTGCGCTCTCTCCTTGACACGGGAGCGCAAGGCTGCATGGTATCCAGTAGGTTGGTGCGACAGTTGGGCTTGGTTGTGAAACCCCACCCGGAAAGTATACGTGGGGTAGGCAATGTGACAGTGTCAAACCTGGTAGGGCAGACCTTACTCACCTTTGGACCGGGTCCCACTTCACGCGCGAGGATTAATGCTCCCGCGTTAGTATTGGATGAAGTGGTGGGGAGACTCCCCCAGGTGAAGCTGCCTCCAGAGGTTCGGAGTTTGACAGCTGGATTAGTTCTGGCGGATGCTGGATTTGACAGACCTGGTCCGATTGACGTGTTGCTGGGTGCAGACGTTCTTGGGCGGGTGCTGTTGAGCGGCAACCGTACCTTACAGCCTGGCGGACTGGTTACACTGGAAACGGTGTTTGGCTATGCTGTAATGGGTTTGGTGTTAGCGGCTCCACCGCCTCCTACTGAGGAGGGCTGTCTGGTTGGAACTGCTCTTTCAGAAGCCGTGCAACGGTTCTGGGAGATTGAGGAACCACCTACCGCGTCGCGTATGAGCCCCGAGCAGGAAGAGTGCGAACGGTTTTACCAAAATAATACTGGGCGCCTCTGCTCTGGTCGGTTCATAACACGACTTCCTCTGCTCATCCACCGACCTCCTCTTGGAGCGTCACGTGAGATGGCTGAGAAGCGGCTGGTTTCGATGGAACGCCGAATGAGAAGAGATGCGCTCTTCCGGCAGAAGTATGTGGACTTCATGAGGGAGTACGAGGGTTTGGGACACATGTCGGTGGCTCGGACGGACTGGAGTACAGTGGAGCACTGCTTCCTGCCGCACCACGCGGTCCTAAAATCCCCGGAGTCCAAGATTCGTGTGGTCTTTGATGGGTCCGCGTCCACCTCGACTGGGGTGTCATTGAACCAGTGTTTGCATGCAGGTCCTAAGCTGCACAAGGATATCACGGATATCCTCACAAATTTTAGGAAACATCAGGTGGTGTTCGTCGCCGACATCCGGATGATGTTTCGGCAGACAGTGATCCATCCTGATGATCGTCGGTATCAGCTGATCTTGTGGCGTGAGAGCCCTGATGAACCGATGTTGGTGTACGAGCTGAATACGAATACATACGGCTTGAAGAGCAGTCCGTACATTTCAATTCGAACTTTGTTAGAATTGGCGTCTCGAGAGAGACTGAGGTTCCCTCGAGCGTCCGCCATTTTGGAACGGGACTTATTTGTCGATGACGTGTGCACCGGGGCAAACAGTGTCGAAGAGGCTTTGGTTTTGCGGGATGAGCTGGTGGAACTCTTGCGGACGGGTGGATATGAATTGCGCAAATGGATGTCCAACTCACCGGCCGTGGTGGCCGGCCTCCCCGAGGATCACCAGCAGGATCCGCACCTGTTCGAAAATGTTGAGAGCCCGCACATGTTATCAGTCCTAGGCGTGCAATATCGACCAGTCCAAGATGTGTTCACCTATCGGGTGGAACTGGATTCCCCGAGGGTCTGGACGAAGCGGCTTGTGCTGTCCACGGTGGCCAGGACGTACGATCCGAATGGATGGATCGCGCCGGTCATCTTCACGGCGAAGGCATTTATGCAGCGCCTGTGGATGGTCCAACTGGGTTGGGATGATCCACTATCCGGAAATTTGTTGAGCGATTGGGAGGTTTTCTTCTCCACGCTCCCGGAGATAAATCAGGTCGAACTGCCGCGTAAGCTGTTGCCGGCAGGGAAATGCCGAGTAACCCTACACGGGTTTTGCGACGCCTCCGAGCGAGGGTATGCAGCTGCCGTTTACTTGCGGACGGTCAGCTCCGCCGGATCGGTCGATTTGCACTTGGTAATGGCGAAGAGCAAGGTGGCTCCCCTTCGCACGCGTTTGACAATCCCAAAAATGGAATTATCTGGAGCGGCTCTTCTTGTACGCCTACTGAACCACGTGGCCTCTACCTTGAAGGACACCGTGAACCTTGAGGAGAGTGTCTACGCATGGACTGATAGCCAAATTGTATTGTGTTGGCTGCAGTCGTCATTCCATACTTTGGAGGTCTTTGTGGCCAACCGTGTCTCGCAAATCCAGAATTCGGAGACTGCCTTGGTTTGGAGACACGTGCCAGGTGAACTGAACCCAGCGGACGTGGCGTCCAGGGGTTGCACGGCACCTGAGCTTGTTGCCCACTCACTGTGGTGGAGACCAGATTGGTTGTTGGAACCGGAGACACTCTGGCCTGCCAGTTGTGTGATTGGGACCCCATCCTCTGGCTTGGGTGTCCACCTTGTCGAGACCGCTCCAGTGTCAGACACTGCTTGGTTGCTAGAACGGTATAGCTCTCTCGACAAGCTTGTTGGAGTGACCGCCTGGGTCAAGCGATTTATACACAATTGTCGCCACCCTGACAACCGGTCACGCGTTAGAGTTCTCGCCACAGAAGAGCGGAATGCCGCCCTACATCATTGGATTAGGGTTGTGCAGGAAGAACACTTTGCGGACGTATTGAAGCCCCTGCGGCAGGGACGTCCTAAGCTACCGAAGGCGATAGCACGCCTCAACCCGTTCATTGACGAGTCGGGTACACTCCGGGTTGGAGGACGGCTCCGCAACGCTAGCTTGCCGTACTCGGTGCGCCACCCTATTTTGCTGCCTAAGAAGGGGCATCTGGTGGAATTGTTGGTGATTGACCGCCACATAAAGAACTCGCATGCCAGCTGCAATGCACTCTTGGGCATTTTGCAGCGAGACTTTTGGATATTGAACAGCCGACGGGTTATTCGGAGCATCGTGTTTCGGTGCTTGCCTTGCTTTCGGCTCAAGGCAGCCACGATGCAGCCCCAGATGGGGGACCTTCCTCCCGATCGGGTCAACGAGGCTAGGACCTTCTCTAGGGTGGGGACCGATTTTGCGGGACCTTTTTTAGTGAAAACGTCGCGACTTCGAAATGCGAAGGTTGTAAAAGCGTATTTGTGCGTTTTCGTATGCCTGTCGACCAAGGCTGCTCATCTTGAACTTGTTGGTGATCTTACGACGGAGGCCTTTATTGCGGCATTGGATAGATTTGTATCCCGTAGGGGACTCCCATCTCTGATCCGGTCAGATTGTGGAACCAATTACAAGGGTGCCGACCGTTATTTACAAGATGTTGTAAAATTTTTATTTGAAAATAAGATTGATATTGGAACAGACCTCTCCCGTCGGGGTATCACCTGGACGTTCGATCCGCCAGGCTGCCCCCACTGGGGTGGAATCTGGGAGGCTTGCGTGAAGCAAGCAAAAGCCCATATGTATCGGGTAGTCGGTCAAACTGTATTGACTTTTGAGGAACTCGCGACGTTGTTTTGTAGAATTGAGGCCGTCCTCAATTCCCGTCCGTTGTGTCCGCTCAGCTCCGACCCAAATGACCTGGAAGCGCTCTCTCCAGGCCATTTCCTGATTGGTCAGCCACTTGCAGCGTTGCCGGAGCACCCCCTCCGGGACGTACCCTCCAGTCGTTTGTCGCGCTACCAGATGCTGCAACAAATGGCTCAGAACTTTTGGACCAGATGGTCATTAGAGTATTTGCATGTTTTGCAGCAGCGCCTCAAGTGGACTGACAAAACCAGTCCCCCCAGAGTTGGAGACCTTGTGCTAGTTAAGGATGCTAACCTTCCGCCACTGCGATGGCGCCGGGGGCGCATCGTTAATTTGTTTCCCGGTAAGGACGGGACCCCTCGGTTTGCCGAGGTCATGGTTGGGGACTCGGTTCTGAAGCGAGCGGTAGCAACCCTATCGCGACTTCCCCTAGTATAGCGGACCGGCTTAGAGGCCGTTCCGAGGCGGGTGATTGTTCGGGCCGACCGTCTGCCCGCCCCCTTAAACTCCTCACGTGTGTACGCCTCTTTTGAGTCTGTGGTTTTGACAGTGACACTTTGTCAAGGCGGAAAAAAAAGAGATAACCTCGGTTTTGAAGACACACGAGGTCCGAGTGTTTTTGGATAATTTGGAAACGCATTTGCCTTGTTTTGTGTAATATCGCTCGCTTTGAAGACACACGGGTGTCCGAGTGTTTTGTGTGGATATTTCGGTGACATCGGAAGAGTTGGTGATTCGACGCCGCGGATTGTTGGCGATACTGCCCCGGAACACAACGGCTGCTTCTTCAGCCCGGAGACCTTCTTGATTGAACTTGACTTGACCTGACAGTTGACTGAACCTTGACAGATACTAACCGGAGTTGAAGCGAACATCGCGCCTCCCGGAATCAGGTGAGTTGAACAAGTTTTGTAGCCAATCCACTGGCTTATATGACCCGCGAAACGCGTGGCAGTTCACTCCACTCGCACTAGGCGAGGAGTTGAACAATTTATGTTAGCCTTATATTTTTAGCAACCTTGGCCGCTTATAGCAAACTGAATAAAACAAATGCCTTATTACCAAACAACAAGCTATGAAAGGCTTTCCAAATTACAATCAATCAAATATGTGGCTTTAATTTGCCTTCAACTATTCTCCAAATTAAATTGTACCAAACACTGGTAATCACCTTCCGGAGGTTGTAATCTCACTAATTTGCACTGCAAGTACAATAATTTCGTGAAATCTACAGTACAAAACACTTGCAGTGCCACAAAATAGAGGTTTTAAATACTTGTAGCTAAATTTGGTTTTAACAAATAACCTCAAAATGCCCTTTTTTTACCCAAAAGGAAAAAACTATCAAAATTCGCGTTTTTTCTTTGTGAGTAACCACGCTCTGGGTACCAAAAATTGTTCAACTCCTCGCCTAGTTCGAGTGGAGTGAACTGCCACGCGTTTCGCGGGTCATATAAGCCAGTGGATTGGCTACAAAACTTGTTCAACTCACCTGATTCCGGGAGGCGCGATGTTCGCTTCAACTCCGGTTGGTATCTGTCAAGGTTCAGTCAACTGTCAGGTCAAGTCAAGTTCAATCAAGAAGGTCTCCGAGCTGAAGAAGCAGCCGTGGTGTTCCGGGGCAGTATCGCCAACAATCCGCGGCGTCAAATCACCAACTCTTCCGATGTCACCGAAATATCCACACAAAACACTCGGACACCCGTGTGTCTTCAAAGCGAGCGATATTACACAAAACAAGGAAAATGCGTTTCCAAATTATCCAAAAACACTCGTTCCCTTTCGGGTCCGCAACAACGAGGTTATCTCTTTTTCGTCCGCCTTGACAAAGTGTCACTGTCAAAACCACAGACTCAAAAGAGGCGTACACACGTGAGGAGTTTAAGGGGGCGGGCAGACGGTCGGCCCGAACAGTAACAGATGTACAAATAGACAGAGTTCTTACGATGATATTACTATAGCAGGTCAGTCACGTAACGAATTGTACGTACAAGTCGACACACGTAAAAAGAGCTCTGGCGGCCATACATTTGAAATGACGCTTTTTACGTGTGTGTCGACCCGTACGTTAGGAAGAGTTCGTCATTTTTGAAGTGAAAACTTCTTTAGCGGCGCTGAGCACTTTTTGGGATGGAGAAACAGATTTTTGTGACGTCAGATGTGAAGGAGGTCACTTTTTGCTGCTAGCCGATTTGACTTTATTCAAAACTGAACGCTATTCGTAAGAGTATAAAGCCGTTAAACACTTTTTGCAATTGCATATTCTGCAAATGAATTTGTAATTTTGTCCACGCGTCCTTCACCGTTTTGCTATTGAGCAAATTGGAATAGTTCGAATTTGGACGTTATTCCTAAAGACATAAATCTTTGAAAAATATTTGGCAACGGCAAAAACAAATTGGAATTTTGTTCGCCGCCGCCGTCCGCTGTTCTTGCAAATTCGAATAGATCGAATTTGGACGTTATTCCTAAAGAGATAAAGTTTTGGAAAATATTTGGCAATGGCAAAGACAAATTGGTATTTTGTTCGCCGCCGCCGTCCGCTGTTCTTGGCGCCGAACATTCATTCAAAATTCATTTTTAGGGTGACACCGTAAGATGTCACGTGACCTGATCGAAAAACTGCCGGCACTCCCGGAGTGCAACCCGGTCTTTTTTTATACGGAAAATCACAGTTGGATCGACCTAACGCGCATTCAAAACGTTACGTGATTACCCGTCAGAGGGGTAATTACGTAACGTTTCCAACGTGCGTTAGGAAAAGTCAACTGAGGCTCTAGTATAAGTTTTACCGAAACAAAACTTTACGATCGCGTTTGCGTTTTACCCTGAATTTGTATGGGAATTGACAGCTAAACGCTAACGCGGTCGTAACGTTTTGTTTCGGTAAATCTTATACTAGAGCCTCTGTAGTTTTCCCATACAAAAAGTGAGATTTAGATCTACATGACGCGCGTACAATGCGTTACGTGATCGACCAGCAGATGCACCGATTTGATTTCAATAAGTAAATAAATATTAGGGGACAATCATACGCAAATCGACCTAGTCCCAAACTAAGCAAAGCTTGAACTCTGGGTACTAGACGACGACAAACATACTTATATAGATAAATAAATACTTAAATACATAGAAAACATCCATGACTCAGGAACGAATATTCGTGCTCATCACACAAATGCCCTTACTGGGATTCGAACCCAAGGACCTCTTGCTTCGTAGGCAGGGTCACTACCAAATAGGCTAAAGCGGTCGTCAATCAATAAGGAGGAGTTGATAATTTTAGCCCAAAATTATTGGTAATTTCTAACCTTATAAATATTCGATTCCCCCTGGGAAACTCTGCCCCAGGTGACGCTTGACATGTGAGCTAAGTTATTATAATGTATTCGGGTTTACTACGCTGCCCCGGTTGCATTCGCTTACAGAAATGCATACTGACGACATGCTGAGGTGAAATATAATATTTATTTTTAAGTTAGGTTTGTGGTTAGATGGATAGGACGGAATAGGATTAAAAATGACTTTGATAGCTGTAGTGGTCGCAGTTGTGCAGACCAGGTCCTTGCACTCACCAGCCATATAGAGGCGGGTTTTCAGAGAAACCAGAAAACCTTCGCAGCTTTCGTGGACCTGAGGGCGGCATACGATACGGTCTGGACAGACGCCCTGCTATACAAGTTTAGCGAAGTAATACCATCGGCAAAGATTCTCCTCCTCCTCAAAAGTATGCTAGGCCCGCGCAAAATCAAGGTTCTTCTTGGAGACAGGGAAAGTCGATATAGACTGTTAAAGAACGGACTTCCTCAAGGATCAGTGCTGGCTCCTCTCCTCTTTAACATCTACACCCGTGACATGCCCGCTACGAAATGTGACAAATTTTTGTACGCTGACGACTTGGCTCTCACAGTCCAAACTAAGAACTTCGAAACTGGGGAAATGCTGCTGACGCAAGATCTAGAAACACTTAACGAGTATTACACCAAATGGAGACTCTGCCCAAACCCTACGAAAACCGAAGTAGCTGCCTTCCACCTATCTAACAGCCTAGCACGAAGAGAGGTAGGCGTCACGTTCTGGGGGAAAAAACTCCAGCATAATTTCCACCCAAAGTACCTGGGGGTTACCCTCGACCGGTCTTTGACCTACAAGCCCCACCTCGAGAAGCTAGGTCAGAAATTGAAAACTAGGGTGAACCTTATTAATAAACTCGCAGGAACAACCTGGGGAGCACGAGGCCGTGTCTTGCGCACCTCTAGCTTGGCTCTCGTCTACCCTGCAGCCGGATACTGTGCCGCAGTGTGGTATAAAAGCGTGCACACTGGTAAAGTGGACGTACAGCTTAACCGCGCTATGCGCAAAATAACGGGCTGCCTACTACCAACGCCTGTACAGTGGCTCCCTGTTCTATCCCATATTGCGCCGCCAGATATACGCAGAACACACGCCGCCTCGAGGGAATGGGAGAAGTGTAAGAAAGGAACGCTTCCAATTAACAAAACACTGGATAGCCTCCCCAACACACGCCTCAAATCTCGCAGACCTATCTGGTCAGACCCCCAAATCCAAGGCCCAGAATCTTTTGCCGTTAACCTGGAATGGACGGAAAGCTGGAACTCGTACAGTACACAAACTCAGTTCCCCAATAGCATCGACATCAACCCAACACAAGAACCACCCGGCCTAGATGAGCCGCGAAAGATCTGGGTCACACTAAACAGAATAAGGTCCGACGTCAGCTGCTGTAACCACAACCTCCACAAATGGGGCTACAGGCCCTCACCAAACTGTGACTGTGGCGCGCCAGACCAAACAACTACGCACATTGTGGAGGAATGCCCCAGGCGGCGTTATACGGGAGACATGAAGGATCTGCATACAATAACCGTGGATGCCAGGGATTGGTTATCAAACCTAGATATTAAGCTATAAGTAAATGTACATAATACATAATGTTAACCTCTGTAAATTTAATTATTTTCTGAATAAAGCCATACGATAATAATAATAATAATAGCTGTAGTCAAAAAATGTAGAACGGAAAATGTAGTTAAAAGTTTTGTTTTACAAAGAAAAGTCATCTTTGTAACTGTTAATGTTTACCATCACAGACTTGCTTCTAGATAATTTGTCAATTTCACTGTTACTTATGCAGGGTTCAAGCAAAATTCGACTTTCCAGTGACAGAAATTCCTGTCATCTTTTAAAAGATTGTTTACCAGTAATGGCATTGAGCTTATTCTCCTTTAGAGTTGTGCAAATTTTTGCACAAAAATTTGAAGAACTCTAACGTGGACGCTCAGAAATATTAACATAGTTTATAATGGAAAACTGTACGCATCTTGCGGGAAAGTCCATCGTTACGTTCCACGCTGTATCCTTAGTTTCTAAATTTTGATTATTATGCCAAAACTATTATATTTTCCGACAGTACATATTATACAATGTAAATAAATGAATTTAGTCATTGTGTATATCGACCGTTATGGAAAACGTACTCAATGGATCTTCATTGTTTTACTATATGTGAATTTATATATTTTGAACTAATATTTAATAAATTTATGCATATTTATTGTGGTGTACCCTTGTTTTGTCGACAACCTTTTCATCGAATATTATTTCATCGACAACGATTCATCGAAACTTCAGTACTAGTAATATTCTTTGGCTTTATTTCATTTCAACTACTATTTATTTAAATTTATCTTACTACGTAGAAATACTATTCAACGAATATTACTTAATCGCTGTTTTGTTTCAAATTATCTTAATTGGCACAACTACAAAACATTGCAATTCATTTCTTCGACGTATTACTTTTATACAATTTTACATGTCCTACTGCACTTATTTTATACATTATTCAAATTATGTAGTTAATTGTGTGATATACAAGTATGTATAATATTTATGTATAATAAAACTAAGAATCATTGGTGTAAATCGTTTATTACAAAAAAATATCAGGGCGGAAAAAATGGCTTGTCATAAGCGAACTCCGTTTTAAGTCGGTTAGGTTAGGGTTCACTTGTGTCCCTTAGACCAGAAATAGACACCCCGCGCAGCAGCCATGACATGAATTTTATTGAAATAAGTCAACTACCAATTAAAAGACCTCGATTCAAATTACCTAGTATCGAGTCCTCGACGCAATGACTTGTCGATGAAATGAAAATACTTGAAACGTTGTCGTTGAAATAATATTCGATTAAATGTTTGTCGGCAATTCAATGGTAAACCATTTATTGTATAATGTATTTATTTATTACGTACTCGGTGGATAGGTACTCTTATACTATTAAGTTTTAAGTAGTTAAGCAGGTAGTAAGTAGCATAAAAAAATGTCGTTGCCTAGAAACGACTAGAAAAATAAGGAAGTAATGATTTAACGACCATGAACCTATAATACTCTGGACAGGCTATGGTAATAATAATACCACGTGCGAGCGAGCTGGTAGCATACAAATCTCGATAAGTGTGATAGAAAGGGAAATATCGTTCATTGTCCTTGTCATAGTCACAACTGATTTAGTATGAAGTCGTGGCACATAAACCATTATCCGTCCAAATTAGGTAGGTTGTTTATGGCAAGTCATCTGCCATTTTAAGACCAGTTCTTATTTTAGCTGCATAGGAGCCTTTCCGTCCCTCACTGTGGCATCACGTACAGCCTGTCCAGAGTATTATAGGTTCATGTTTAACGACAGAATCATGTCCCTTTAATCTAAAAAATACTTCGTGACGCGTAGTTTGACACCAAGCATTCCAAAGCCAGCAGTTTAGTAAATATTATAGTTCCCCGCGGCTATGAAGTCAATCCTGAGACATGCCTCTAGGGTTGTTACACGTTCGATCACTGTATCGATAAAAATCAAGTTAAGTCGAATGCAGTTCTCCACTAACTGTAATAAAAAATTATTTATCAGATGTATAATTATGCAGAAAAGTGAAAAAAAATATCTAGGTAGAGATAATATTTATATTATTTACTTTATTATGTATCACTTTCCGAAGCACCATCACCATCATCACTACTGGAATCGTTTATATTAATAACTAACTCAAAGTACTATCTAAAATACTGTCCACTTTAATGTCTCTATCCAACACCGATGTCACGGGCAATATCGGTCCGCCGTTTTGAGCTCCTCGTTCAAATAGTCACGAACACGTATCATTAGCTCACGAGACTGACTGTTAAGAACGAATTTCTTCGATCGTTTCGGCATTTTAACAAGTCCAAATAGTAAACATTTCAAATTCCAAGTACTTCAATCTGCCCCTAGATGGGGGATGGCATAGTCAAAAACATGCATAAGTGTAGCACAATCAAAATTATCAACCTTTGGAAGCGATCAAGGCAATACTTAAAATTGTTTTATCATACCTATTGACGTTTCATTGAATTTATTGACAGGAAATACGGTAAATAACAAAAATACTGCATTCAAATTCAAAAAGTTTTCTCTAGGTAAAAAGAGTTCCATTCCCAGAGGTTAGTAATAAAGAAACAAACGCATTTATTTATTAATATTTATAATTAACTGAAGGAGAATATTATAACTAATTTTACAATTAAGTAATACGTTTTATTTACATTAATGCACATCATCATAAATCATAACTAATATTTTTGGCTATACGAACTTCTTAACGTGTATCGATATATTGTCTGTGATATTATTGCCACTCATTATTCTGTCACACGCAATAAGTAAATATGTAATTTTTTCCTAAGGTTGACATCGTCATTACATTATTCAGAAACTTCATAGTTGCGCAATGTGTCAGGATTGACTTCATAGCCGCGGGGGACTTGTAGTATTTAGTATCCAAAAATGCTGTATTTACTAACAATAGTACTACTATTCCAGTCTCGGTTTGAAAACGTACTGCGCAGCTGTCGGTAGTCGTGAAATCTTATATGTAGGTACTCGTTGCTGTAAATAAATAAATTCAATACGTACTAAAATACATAATACATATATATAACCAAGTTTAAATATTTGCGAAAAATGATACGGGCGAAACTGTATGCGCTTGTGTGTTGTATAGATTAGATTAGATTAGATTTTATAGAACGAATTTATATGTTTCAGCTTGCGCCAAAATTCGTTCTATGTCCGACTGTCCCGCTGTCCTCTACAGGTCGCATTTCTCAGTCGATTCTCGTGATTTTTTGTGAGCAGGTCGTTAATTAATATAGTTTGTTTGTCGACCTAGTTTTCCTAAATTAAAAATAAAATTATAATAAATGCGACTTCTAGAGGCGAACAGTCGGCATTAAGTCCGCCAATTGTACTTTTATTTTTATATTTGTGCAATATAGTTTAAATAAATAAATAAACAGGCGGACATAAGACATCCGGATAGGTATACAAAAGGTTTTTCGGCGCAAGCTGCAGCAAGCAACCTAGTGACACTGCTTTTCACACGTCCTATGTAAATAGTAGTAGTGTGTGTTATGTTAGAGATCACATTTATTTCCAATCTTGAAAAGTAAGCGAAATGCCATTCAAACAGTTATCGAGTGTTTCAAATTAAACTGACTATCAATAAAATACGGGATATTGGGACTGCATGATCTCGAATAACCACATCGGAATACAAGTCAGTTTTTTTTTTTCTCTTTATTTTGGTACAAACAGTCATTACAAAAGTACCGAAAAATATGGTAGATAATAGTACGTTGCAACGGACCTGGGGTATGCAAACAACAACATGGATTTATTTGGCACAATAATTTTATAGCCTTCCGTTGCGACCTAGGCCACTAGCAAAGCATTAAGTTTCCTGATCTTATTAAATTTAACTGAAATGTTGTTTCCGCATGTCTTCTATTTGTGACAAAGAGTAAACTTTGATGTGACAATGTCAGATAAAGTTCTTTCAATGTCCGTCTCAAGTGTCAATATATTAGATCTACTTAAACGGAAGAGGTTGATTAGATAACAGTGATTAATCATTGATTAATCACATTTTCCATTATTGGGTACGGATAAATAAACGTTCGTTATGCCGTTGCTCTTTTCAAACTTTTTCCATCCTGTATGTAGCTTGACGTCATACACCTGTCATCGGCATGAAATGTACGCTCCCTGATGATGGCAGTATATTAACTGTCGGGAAACAAAGTACTCCGTGGATGTACAGTTCCATCCGGTTGGGGTTTTAAAGTTAATATTGCTTACAACTAATAAAGTATTTTTTTGTCAATTGTACGGTTAATCTCGGTTATCTTCATCCATCAGACAAACACGCGAAGCGACTATAATGCCTCTCGTGTCCGTCAAGGGTTGTAAGTGCATTACATCAGCTTGATTTCTTGGACATATGTTAAATTAATCCTTATCAATGCCGTGTTTTCATTTCGACAATTTGATAGTGTTATATCGGGCCTGGATGGCTAGTAAGTACTAGCCATCATGCCATCATGTAAGTACATGTACTTATTTCAATATTGATTTTGATCACTTAAGTACCTACTTTTGACGTGTACTGTACATAGTCCCCAGTTGAGCTGCTCCAAAGTCAATTTATGTACTTTATTTCCTTAGGAATAAACAAATAAAATTGTTTAGAAATTACAATTTGTTTAATCCTAAGAATATAAAACTGCCCTCAATCCTGCAGCAAAAAAATAACTGTGGCACCGGCAATTTCTTGGAAAGGCATTAATTATTATGGAAGTTTTTGTTTTTACAGATTCGTTTTATCAAGATTATTTTGACCACGAGTCTACGACGCATCACACAACGTCAAAAAATACGAGAACATTGAAAAAGTTCTCGAAAAAGACGAGAGCTTTGTACTGGTACAGGGCTGTTGGCAACTGTGAGTCTAACAATGACTCGTGACTCTCAATGCAAAACGAGGGCCACATAAGAATGCCCAGTCACCCAAAGAGCAATGGAGAGGGCCATATTGGGAGTTTATCTGCGTGATCGCATCAGAAATGAGGCTATCCGCAGCAGAACCAGGGTAACCGATAAAGCCCTCCGAATCACTAAACTTAGGTAGGCAGGGCATATACCACGTAGTACCGATGGCCGTTCGGGCGGAAAGGTTCTCGAGTGGCGACCACGTACCGGAAGGTGCGGCGTGGGTAGGCCCCCCACAAGGTGGACTGATGACCTGGTAAACAACGCGGGAGGCCGCTAGATGCGGGTGGCGCAGAACCGGTCACTCTGGCACTCTTTGGGGAGGCCTTTGACCAGCAGTGGACGTCTTTCGGATGATATGATGATAAAGAACCACCATCATATCACCCGAAAGACGTCCACTGCTGGTCATAGGCCTCCCCAAAGAGTGCCAGAGTGACCGGTTCTGCGCCACCCGCATCCAGCGGACTCCCGCGATCTTTACCACGTCATCAGTCCACCTTCTTCTACGTGCGACTTGTGACATATTTAAATGTTGAATTAAATATCCTTTTTAGGGTTCCGTACCCAAAGGGTAAAGACGGGACCCTATTACTTAGACTTCGCTGTCCGTCCGTCTGTCTATCACCAGGCTGTATCTCAAGAACCGCGATAGCTAGACAGTTGAAATTTTCACAGATTATGTATTTCTGTTGCCGCTATAACAACAAATACTAAAAACAAAATAAAATAAATATTCAAGGCGGCCTCCCATACAACAAACTTTTTTTTTTCAGGCTGTATCTCAAGAACCGCGATAGCTAGACAGTTGAAATTTTCACAAATTATGTATTTCTGTTGCCGCTATAACAGCAAATACTAAAAACAAAATAAAATAGATATTTAAGAGGGCCTCCCATACAACAAACTTTTTTTTTATAGATGATGGTACGGTACCCTTCGTGCGCGAGTCCGACTCGCACTTGGCCTGTTTTTTACAGTCTTCGTCGGAGTTGCAAAGTGGTTTGCAAGGCGGCTTCTTGTCGCTGTTCGGATAAAGACTGCTACGAACTTAGTGGTTGTTGTCCTCGTTCTTCAAAATACATGATGTTTCTACCCTATATTTCAATGATCAAACGAACTTACCTGAAGTGAAGTTCGATCTTAATTATCCTGTCTTCGCCGGAGAGATTTAATTCTTGACTATGTAGTAGTAGCCCTGCTACGCCGCAAACCAGTCGCACAAGTTTTTAGAGTTAGAAAGAGAAAAAAACAAGCGCTTTCTCTCTCTCAACTCCCCACTGCCACCAACCAAGTCTGACAGCTCTGGTAACTGACAGACAGCTCATTTATTTCAGAGTTAACAAGAGGCGTAAGTTTTAAGACAGCAACATAAAGTATAAGTATAAGGGTAAGTAAAAATAAATAAACTCGGGTAGGGCGGGGTCTTAAATCTCTCCGGCGAAGACAGGATAATTAAGATCGAACTTCACTTCAGGTAAGTTCGTTTGATCATTGAATTATCCGATCTGTAGGAAAGGGACTCGTCTGAAAATCAGCGCTGGGTATAAATATCTAGCAATGGCTGAGACGAGTACCCATTGCCCAGTTACCACGAATCTACAGAGTTACTTTATGTTTTTTGCTGTATTTTTTATCCTTAAGTGTTTATCAAGTTAAGTCTCTCATATATATATATTTTTGTAAAACTCAATTGTGGCAATAAACTTTTTTTTTTTTTTTTTTTTTTATCCTGAATTTGCCTTCGAGATTTAATTCTTGACTATGTAGATGTTCAGAGAATGACCAATGTTGCTGAGAAAAAAGAAAGAAAGGTAAATTATATCATAAAATTAAAATATTTGTTACTGATATAATTTATTTCACAAAGGAAAAAACAGGAATCAAATAACACGCATATAAAATCGAGAAAAAAAAGGTATAACACTGCTTGATTACAGATAGTATTATTATGCTAAAAAAAATAAAAAAAAAAAACTTAAAAAACAAATGAAATTTTTTTGGATAACCTAAAATGAATTAATTAATCAAGTAAATTCTGATTGGAATTTATAATAGGCCTATTATAGAAATTAGCGAAGACAGCTGATTGAGCAGACCAACCAGCTGTCTTCCTAATTACGTCAACGTTCAAACCAGCTCGAGCAGCCGCGGATGTCGAAGCGTGCCTCGTGCTGTGAGCAGAGAAAAGCGAAATGTCGACTCCGCTGTGGCCTAATGTCTGTTTCAACCATCGCCCAATGGTCTGGGAAGTAGCTGGCTTGTGAGGTTTCTTAAAAGTCAATATTATACGATCATCAGCACAGGACCTCAGACCAGATGTTACTAAAATATACTTTTGTAGCACCGAGGCTGAACAGATCCCGGTTCGGGAGTGGAAAAAAGGCAAATTTAATATAGGTTGAGATTTTCCGACAGAGGAAGTTTTGATTAAATCGGAAATTGTTATAATTATACGCTCATCAAACACTTTCATATTTGAAAGTTTAATGAGAGACAATGTTTGTGTCCTGTGTCCTGTACTTAGAGCCAATAGCATGACTAATTTTTTTGATAATATTTCTAAGTTAACTGAATCATTTTTCATTTTATCTAAATAATCTAATACAATACAGGGATCCCATGTGAAATCATATCGCGGAAATACTGGCTTTAGTCTGAAAATCCCTTTAAAGTATCGTTTTAAACTTGAATCATCACATAAGTTCTTTAATGATATTAAGGATATCGCAGAGCGATGGTTATTCAATGTTCCATATGAAGAACCTTTTTTGAAGCAATCCGAAAGAAATTCTAATAGAAATGACGTATCAAAACAATAACAATCAATATTTTTTGAATTACAGAATTTCCACCATAATCTAATACTGGACGAATACTGAGATCTGGTATTTTCAGATATAGAAGCAATCATAACTTCTAAGGCTGATTCTGGCACACCTTTCCTACGGAACCCCTCCCGGATAACACACACGCTGCCAGGGAAAGATGGCGATGCAACGGGTGTGTTGATCTGAAAGGAGAGGATAGCAAGTATTCACTCGGAGGACATATCAAAATTTCCTTAATACATAATGACTTAAAAAGTGGATACCAAGGCTGTGATACCCAGTTAGGGACGACTACGATCCCTGTTGCTTTATCGGACACGATTTTTCTTAAAACTTTTAAAATCAAAGCAAACGGTGGAAATGCATAAAAATAGAAGGGACCCCAATTAATCGTAAAGGCGTCGATATCATACGCGTCCGGGTCTCTCTTCCATGACATGTATAAATCACACTTTGTGTTAATCCGAGAAGCGAATAGATGGATATCTGGTACCCCGAAATAATTAACAATTTCTTTAAATTCTTGGGAACGCAATTCCCATTCCGTGTCGATATTTATTTTTCTTGATTCGCTATCGGCCTCAACATTTAATGCGGACCGAATATATGAAGCAAACACAAATATATTTCTAGCTTCACACCAGTTCCAAACCATTTTCGTAACCTGATTTAAGTGGGGGTATTGCACCCCACCCATCCTATTAATGTAAGAAATAGCGGTTGTGTTATCCACCCGCAATATGATATCACAATCTCTTTTCTTATCCGCAAAAGACTTAAGTCCAAGATAAACTGCCAGCAGTTCCAAATAGTTTATATGATTGGTTCTTTCAGATGATGACCAGAAACCACCAGTTTTTTCATTTTCACAGGCTGAACCCCAACCTGTGGTTGACGCATCTGTGTACACTTCCATTATATAATTTTGATTCCTAATTGGATTTACAATAGTCATAATATTGGATTTCCACCAATTAAGATCTTCATATAAATTATCGGAAACGTTCATGAAAGCTTCATAATTATCGTTGTTTTTTAGTAATGCTAGATACTTTGCTCTTTCTAGTGACTTTGTGTGAAGCCAACCATAAACAACTGCTGGGCACGCCGCGGTAAGACAGCCTAGAAAACGCGCAAACTCGCGAATTCTAAGTCTATTCGTATTTATGAATGACAACGTTTGCTGTAAAATTCTTTGTCTTTTTTCTAGTGGTAACTGCAACGTCATCGTATCGGAATTCAGTATAAATCCTAGAAATTTACAAGTCCTTTGGGGCGCCAAGTTACTTTTTTCGTAATTAATTACGAAACCCAGCTGTGTTAAATATTTAATTGTAGTTTTAGCGTTTTCTAGACAGTCTTTAGCTGAATTTCCCAAACACAAGATATCGTCTAAATATCTAACTGACACAAGACCCTGAGATCTCAAATGAGCAGCAACCGGTTGTAATATTTTTGTAAATATACACGGTGCCGTACACAAGCCTTGAGGAAGGGCAATAAATTCAAATAAATCGTTTTCGACGTAGAAACGCAGAAACTTCATGTGTTTTTCGTGTATGGGTACCAAAAAGTATGCATCCTTAAGATCTAAGTTGATCATATGACAACCTTTAATCATAAGTTTAATGGCTGTTCGGACGTCCTCCATCTTAAAATGTTCCGTGTAAATATACTTATTAAGTTTTTTTAAATTTAAAATGAAACGCTTACTGCCATCGCTCTTTGGAACTAAAAAAATATCGGAAATAAATTGCCCTTCCTTCGGTTTACAACGCCTGATAGCTTTTATTTGTAATAAATGATTAATTTCTTTTCTGATTTCAATTAATTCAACTAAACTTAAAGAGCGTCGAGGATAATTCTCGGGACTTTGATTAGGTTTTGCAACAAATGGTATCTCATATCCTGACACAGCTTTTAAGATATATTCATCATCTGTTATCGATCGCCATTGTTTAAGAAAAAACTTTAACCGACCGGAGTGTACCTGAGGCTGCGCCGCTACGTCTGACGACTGGTCGCGGAGCTGGAGCTCTGTGCCGGAGGCGGCGGGCGGCGCGCTGGTGCCGGCGGCGGATATGACGCCGCAGCCCGGCGGCGCGGCGTCGGAGCTGTAGCCGCTCGCCAGCGGTTCGGGTATTGATACGGGTATGGGTATGGCTGAGCTGTCGTTGCTAGCCTCGGCCCACCGCCTCGGTAATAGCGAAACGAGTGACCGCCCCGTTGCTGCCTGGCTCCTCGGGACGATGGGCCTTTCCCGTTTAAATTCGTATTAGTAGAAGCTGGAGGTTGCATTAACTGTCCGGTTTTCTTTAGGCCTCGTGAATCCTTCACAAGATCTCCTAACTTTTCTCCGAATAAACAAGTATCTCTTTTCCTGTTCTTTAAGGAATCCGTGAAAGACTTGTCTATTAAGGGCATAATCACGGAGCGGCGAGTATCAGTCTCGGCAAAGTGTGAATCGGATAGCAGCATACCAGCGTCATTTAAGGTTCGTATAATATCAGGGATATCAGGTGTCTTTTTTAAGAGGCCTGTCAATGCTTTTCCCAACGCGGAGATAGCTTTGTCGAGCTGATCTTGCTTGGTAAGCAACCTCTTATCTCTCTGCTTGCATACATCGTTTAACATGGCCGCAATCTCCGGGTTAAGAGCGGGACTCTTTGCCAATGGGACATTTTTAGGAAAGGGATACTTTTTGATGAGTTCCTCTTTTGTTTCCTTTTTAAGGCCCTCTAGTAATATTTTTTGAAACCTTGTCGCTAAATCTGCTTGCAAGCTTTCGCCAAATTCAACGGGATCCTGGTCTACATCTCCTAATTCACGTAAGAGATTGTCATCATGTGATCAAAGTCATCGACCAGAGCACTGTCAATAATAACTTCACCCGTACTGGAGCGGGGGCTTAAGCCAGCCGTTGTGTCAGTCATTACGCTAAACTCTTCGAGAAAATTATCCCGCAGCATATTTTCAGCATCGACCATTGTCTCGCTAGCGATAGGCCGCGGAGGGCTAACATATACATCCTCATTATATTCGAGATGTTCTGTAATTGGGAAATAAATAATATATAATATTGTTTAGCCGATAATGTTTTATAGGGTAGTTCTAGATTCTTTAAACTAGAAATTGGGACTAGATTCGAAATTGCAATAAACTGATAACTTTCTTATTTGATTATATTATATATATTTATTTAAATTAGCGCCAAAGAATATTTGTTTTCACTATAAATATCGCCCAATGAATGCAAGGGGCGTTCTAAATATTTAGCAAATGTTTATCCGAAGAATACAACGGATTAGGAAATATTGACTGTTTTCATTATAAATTACCGTCCAATGAATGCAAGGGACGCTTCGAATATTTAACAAATTTTATATCCGACGAATACGACGGTTAGAAAATAATGACGGTTTTGTTTAACCACAAAATATCACCCGATGAATGCAAGGGGCGTTTCAAATATTTAGCATATTTTTTAATATTTTTATCCGAAGAATACGACGGATAAGTAAAACGAAATAGCATTTCGGAAGAATCGCAACATAGACAAAGAGATATTAGGAGAAAAGAAATGGTTAGGTACCTTCATTTTGTACATCATTTTCATTTGAGGGCAGCGTTAGCGCATCCTGTGACTCGCCATTCCGTTGCCTTTTTGCAAAATTTTTTTGTTCGTACATTTCAATCTTCCTTCTCCACCTTTCTTCGCGAGATTCTTTTTTGCTAGTATCATCGTGTGTCCGTTTAGACATGACGACTTATTTATGACTTAAAATATACTTTGATAACCTGTGCGAACGCCGCGCGCGCACGGACAAGAATGAGCTGTCTGTCAGTTACCAGAGCTGTCAGACTTGGTTGGTGGCAGTGGGGAGTTGAGAGAGAGAAAGCGCTTGTTTTTTTCTCTTTCTAACTCTAAAAACTTGTGCGACTGGTTTGCGGCGTAGCAGGGCTACTACTACATAGTCAAGAATTAAATCTCGAAGGCGAAGACAGGATAATTTATAAAAAATCCCAGGTAGGAACATAAAATTGGTATTGCCGTGTTTACAAAACAATTAGGTATGATTAAATAAGAATTGTCCGCCTGAAGGTTATCTCAGCTTATGGCCGCCTGTTACTCCAGGTGTTTTACATGCGCCAAACCTTAAAAACCTATGCACTGCTTTCCTGATATCCATAATGTACTTGCTTGCGCAAACGAAGGCAAGTAATTAATTGTAGTCTTTGTGAGTTCGCTTTCATTAAGTAAAATCCTAATTCAATTGTTGTGTATCTACAACAGTAATACAACACTTTTGCTACGGATGTTCACTGCATAATAAGTAAAACCAAAGTCTCTCACGGCAAAATAAAATATATGTTATTCTCATAAAATCTAGTACAATGAATAACTGGATAAAATATTACCTTTTCGTAAATTCTGAGTTACACGTATAGGTACATAAGAATCCTCCAAAAACCACGGTAAGTATCATCTCTATGTCAAAAACACGTCTCTGTCACAGTAAAAGTATTAACCACTGTATTAACCACCTACTTGATTTTGATAATGAAAACAGTAGGTACCTACCCTGGAAGACTGTGCTCTTCTAGATGGAGAAAGTGTGTTTTCTGTATTGCCGTATCACGCAGGCGCTCGCTTTTGCCATAATTTAACAAGCCCAGATAAATCATTCAACGGTAAAAACGAGGGTACAATTTTTTTGGGCTTTACTCGAAAAAGTTGTTTAACACGCAAAATTCCTTATATTTAAGTTTGGTTTTGCTGGGGAGATGCTCTTCACGCTAAATTAAAATAATTGTACTTTTGAAACTCTTGAAGTACTTACTTGCAATTTTTCAACAAGAAAGTTAGAACTTAGGTACTTGGAAAAAATTGCAAGTATCTATATTTTTTTATGATGTCATTCGAACCAATTTTTGGAGAGGAACAAATGTTTGTATGGGAGCAACTACACTTAAAGAACATAAATACCCAAAAAATTGAGACAAAGATTGACCTTGCTGACGGCAGCGCAAAACGCTTCATACTGATAGACACAGGTATATGACGTCACAACTGACATTTTTACTAATCATTGTATGGAAAATCAGTTAATTGTTGTTTCGGTCGCGCGTTTAAGTACATAGTTGTCATACAATTTTGCTTTTATAAAAGCGTTAGGATTCTATTGGTAGCTTTAAATTTACTCTTTGACAATAAAAAAAATGCATATTTTATTTTACCTTTAGAGGTTCATATCTTTTTATGATTTTAATTGTATTGTATAATAAAATTTATACTTTATTACGATAATTTGATGGTTTACTACTACGTTATCAATTTGAACATGAGGCATCATGCCTATTCAATCATTTTGGCATAATTGATTCTTCCGACACCCTCGAGAAAGGGTGGTACTATTCCAACAGCTAAACATTTGGGGTTATTTGTTCACCAGTATGTACGTCTGTACACACTTTATTGTACCTACACAATAACAGGTTAAAGAATATACATGTCACACAAAAGATCAAAGTACAAAGGCGAACTTATCCATATAAGGGATCTCTTCCAGCTAACTTTTGAGCAATTGAGAGGAAGGTAGGTAGAACGAGATAGGAAAACTTATACCAGTAACGTTCATTTAAAGTGTTAATTTTTGGACTTATCGTTCAGTAACTATATACCTAATCAAGATACGAAGAAAATAATTGTCTATAAATACATATAAACATTGACAAACGAGCAAATATGTTATTTTTATTTTTGCCCAAGAAAAGATCCCCTACAAACTTTTCAACGACGAAATTTTTTTTAAAGTTAAACAACTGCAAATTCTATATAAGTTGCCTTCGGATTGTTCTGCCACTTCGTCCTACCCCACTTTCCTCCACCCACGAGTGCTCTCCGTTGAATTTCCTTTTAGTTTTACAGTTAGTGTGAGAGCCATCCGTCTTTTGGATAGAGACCTTTAGTATTTTTCTAAACGGGACTTTACTTAAATCCTTACAATATTATAAATGCGAAAGTGTGTGGGTGTTTGTCCTTCTTTCACGTCGCAACGGAGCGTCGTATTGATGTGATTTTTTGTATGGAGATAGTTTAGAAGCTGGAGAGTGCGCATATCGCCGCCCTAGCCGGAAAACTTAGTTCGGCAGCCTATGCAGTAAGACGCATAAGGCAGTTAACAAACGTTGAGACGGCTAGGCTGGTGTACTACAGTTACTTCCACAGTGTTATGTCCTACGGAATCCTGTTGTGGGGGAAGGCGGCTGATATCCAGACTATATTCGTGCTACAGAAACGAGCTGTACGCTCCATATACGAACTAAAAGCTCAAGATTCTCTCAGGGACTAATTTAAGGAGGCAAACATTCTTACTGTAGCATGCCAATACATTCTTGAGAATATCATGTATGTGCGGAAAAACCTTCATGAGTTCAAACTCAACAGTGATATCCACGACTACAACACCAGAAGTAAAAACAAGATCGCAGTGAAGGCCAGTCGTCTCCGCAAGGTTAGCACGTCGTTCGTGGGGAACTGCATACGTTTTTACAATAAAATACCTACTGAAATTGTTAATTTACCGTACAGTAAATTTAAGTCTCATGTTAAGAGTAATTTGCTAAGCAAGGCGTATTATACTGTCAACGATTTCTTAAACGACAAAAATGCCTTTAAGCCAGTAGTAGTCTGATTCTATTAGGAATATACCTAAATACATGTAATCATTATAAGTACATACCTACCTGAAATAACTGTACCGTTTTATGTAAGAAGAGAGCACGTAATGCTGTTTCTCGCCGAACATGTCGCTTAATCTTTGCTATTATCAATGTCCGGTGGCTTGAATATGTCATGCTCGCTTACGGTGCGCGGCCGTTTGCGGCTTTGCTTACGGTGGCGTCGTTGATCGGGTAGCCACCTTCCCTAACATATGGTTCAGGGAGGCGATGGCTGAGATATGCGTCATACTCGTGATCGGGTGCTGTTTGTGGAGTCCGGACTGTTCATGTTTGCAAGGGCATAGTACCTAATTAACTACTTAAATACTAGTGTTATTATTATTAGTTATTATCGTATTGACGAGAGACATCATTCTGATCTTGACACGTTTTATTGTTATTGACCCTGTACATCTCTGACAATATAACATTAATGTTCCTTTTTTGTTTTGACGCTTAGAGACCGTATACATCTCTTAGAATATTAGAATAATTATTAATTGTATTTGGACGCTCAGAGACCTTATACATCTCTGGAATACTGAATAATATCATTAACTACTGTTAATGCTGGATACAGATCGTATATCGAATGTAATGGTCATATATTGCAATTTTGTTTTGTTTACATTAACTTAGTGACATTTAGTTTGTTAACCTTTTATATATCATTTTAAATGATTATTGTGTAAGATTACTATTTTATTGTAAATTACCGTTTGACATGTAAAAGTGCCCTTGTGGCCTATTTGCAGAATAAATAATTGATTGATTGATTGATTGAGTGACATAAGTTACTTTTTTCAGCGGGACAACATCTAATTCCCACGGGAAAATTTATTATGTTACATTTTCCTATAACCTCGCGGGCGAAGCCGCGGGCATCAGCTAGTAAATATATTAATGAGCCATGATCTAGAGGTTATTCACTACATCACTTCATCTAGTCATGTAGTTTAATGAGTTCAGTAAAAGTAATGTTCTAAAGTCCTGAAAGTGAAGATCAATAGATATTCTAGTTTCCTAATTTCGGCGAGTCGATTGAGAAAATATTTAATTTACTAGCTTCCGCCAGCGACTTTCTCTGCGTGGACCGGGATAAAAGCAAATCTTAATTTTATTCTAAGCTATAAACTATCTTCGTGCAAAATTTCATCCAAATTGGTTTAACCATTTAATTTAATTGATGAAAAATATAAAATACCTAAAAAGCAATTCAGTCGGGTTCGCAAAAAAAAAAAAAAATTACTTAAATAACAAATAATAAATGCTAAATAATTAAATGCATACCATGTATCTTGAGTATTTTGCTTATTAAGTACGAAAAACAAATGTATATAAAATATACGTAATATTAACAATTGGAAAGCCAAAACTTTTCAGACTCTAATTGAGTAATGCTGCGGACTGCGATTGTCTTATGAACATTGGTAACTCATTCCACAACTTGACGGAATGTACAATGAATGAGCTTTCATACGCATGCGCTTCATAATGCTTTAGAACTAAAATCAACGGTAGTTTATGAATTGTTTACATGAGTCGTTTAAAGTTGTAACCGGCCCCTGTACTATAAGTAGCAACTAATGGACGGACATTATCCGTAATCGAACGTCCCAGACAACCGGATACACTTTTCAAAGTATTCCGGAATTCCAAAACGTTTATCCTTGGCTTTGTGTAATCCTAATTCAACTAGTTTACTAACCTCTTATCGCAGTCAACTTTTTGGTCAAATGACGACTCTAATTTGTGACGAGAAGGGTTCAAGTTAGATTATGTAAGAGCCGAGATTGCGTTAGCGGGGAATTCGGGATATGCTGCTTACTGGAGATTTAGGACTATTTAAGCAAATAATGCAAAGAAAATTCACCAGTATCTCGCAAACTGGAGATTTATTCAGTTTGGCTTATTTATTTACGTCTTATCTTATTTTATACTTGTTAGTAACAATTCTTACCGCACTCACATTAGCCGGACTCTACTACAAATTAAGAGCCTGATATACGGCCGGTAACAAGCCCATCCCACAGAGCGACACGAGACTAGTCCGGACGTGTCGTGAAGACAGTGGTTTCCAGCATGATTTAGTTTAAATTTCGGACGTCCGAGCGCGCGCTAGCGACCGCGAGGAGTGTAGCGTAGTCGGCACACCGTCTAGCCAGTAAACTCACTACCAGCCTACCAGCCTGGTCACCATGAAGGCCGCACCGTCGGAGGCTTGTTGGCGACCGTGTAGCAGGCGCTTTACAGTGGCGTTGGCAACGGTGCACCATAAAACGTCAGTTAGACGGTCAACAAGCCTCTCCGACCGAGCGACCTTAGTCCGGCTGACCGAGTAGACAGTTGTTTGCAGTAAAAATTCATACGTATAAACAATCGGTCCGGGTCCAAGGTCGCTCGGTCGGAGGGGCGGTTGCCGACCTACTAGCAGACGTTTAAGTCTGACCGAAACTGTCTGGCTGCGTTCTGATAAAATGGCAGATAAACCCCACGGTCTCAATTTGGTTCAGCTTTTTCACATGCAAATCGCATTTTATTATGATTCTCGTGCTTGTTCCCATGAGTTAGACCCGAGCGTGGAAGCTAGCGCGCAACACATTTACACAAACTGGCGATCGTAATGCAAATCATCGACCCCTAGTTGCGGGTTGTTGGTCAATGCACCTCCACCAATCCACCCGGTAGTGGGTTCATCATCTAACGAGCGAGCAGAGTACACGAAATTCTCCGTTTCTGCTTGGGACAAAGTTCTTTCGTAAATCCGGACATTTTATTTTAATTTTCATAAAAAAATAAAATAAAATGTCCAGATGTCCAGATGTCCAGATATCCAGGTGTACGGCTATTCTCCTCTATCATCCTCTATAGTTAAAATTTTGGAGCAAGTTCAAAAATCATATAGACTCCCTTGTCGATTAAAATTTTCGTAGTTAAAAAAAATGACAGACTCGGGAATTCTACAGCTGACAAGTCATTATATTTTAGAGCCTAGGTCTTGTGGAGCAATCGCCATTTTGTTCGCCTTTCTACTATTGGATTACTCTCATTGACTGATAGACTATAACCTAGAACAATTTTCTTGACGTCTTCAAGGCCGCCTTCTCGGAATGTCAATACTATAGCGCCGCCAGAGATTATGTAAGGTAAATTACACTGGCGCGGCCTGCGGTGGCGGTAAATATAGTACATTTGATAGCTAATGACAAGTTTACTATTAAGTCAGTACGTATAAAAGTGCCGAAAAAAAACTCGTATCAAAGTAACATCCTTTTACTATAAATATTTACAAAGGCTTGGAACATCGGCTCCTCAATCCATGCAGGTCTCTTCCCGAAGAATCACAGTAATCCTGCCCGGATATTTTTGAAGAAGTTGGCGATACCTGACCATACTGTAAAAATAAGAATGCATATTATAAGGTTATTCGCCTCCACTTGGCCTCGGTAAATATATACCTACTGCTCAAAACAAAGTAAGGGCCACTTAATTTTTTTCATCGCACTTGCTCGAAAAGGGCTTCATAATGCGCAGACATACAGAGCTGTAATAGCTTGTTACGCCCACGGGCGTAATGGTTTTTTTCTTAAATTGTATCTATCACTCAAGCGGCAGTTACAAAGCAAAGAGGATTTATATGAAATACGATGTCTGAAAACGTATTTATAAACAAATTTAAACTCAAAACACTACTTAAACATGTTTAACTGAATTATTTACAGATTTTATATGTAGTTATTTAGTGTCTATGTAAAATTTTTTAAGTGTTTTCAAATCGTGGCTGTATACCGAAGGGTCTTTGCCATACGCGCCTCACGTCAAATTCAACAAAATGGACGACTGACATGTTGCAGTTTTTATTACGATTTGTATTCATTTCATCTAAAATGTATTTGTTTCCTCGCAAATGTGATGAAAAACATTGTGTATCAGCACAAAAAACTCCTAATATTTACGGTTTTTACAAGTTTTTATTTAGTTTCACCTGTCCCGTTGTCTCTCCGTCTGTCTGTAATCAAATCTTGCAAGTTAAATTTGACCCACTTCCCGGTGACCGATTGAGCTGAAATTTTGGGTATGAGTATAGTTTGGATGACAATTTAATATTAAGGTACCATATCGAGCTGATCTGATGATGGAGACAGAAGGTGGCCATGGGAATTCAGTACTTAACCGACGTAACCCCGTTGAGTTTGGGCTCGATAGAATCGTCTCAATGAGTAGTTGATTATGGTATACAGAAAAGTACAGTCGGCAATAAAAGCTTGTACAGTCGAGGTCATAAATATGTTTACACTTTTGCACCTTATTACAAGGCAATAAGGTGCAAAAGTGTAAACGTATTTATGACCTCGACCGTACCAAAAATGAAATTTTTGACAGAAGCTTGTTATATATCACAAAAATGTGAAAATTGCAAGGGCCGTTCGATTTCTTTGCTCCCAAGTGTATCTATCTTCGCCGTTGGGCACTACTGGGTATGTGCTAAGGAAAGTGCTTGGAGCGGCGACATTTTCCTGAGAATTACCAAGAATGCTAATCGACTCCCTTGTTACTCACAAGCTGTAGTCCAGTAAGATGGGTTCTTCTTTTTCTTCTTTGAAAACTTCTTCAACTTCTTTGTAGTAGTAGTCGTTGGGAAGGGACTGGTTGATTTAAACTCAAAACCTGTTTGCACTGCCGTATCTGTAATAATATGTGTTTTGTAGTTGGGTATGATGTCAGTAGGTTTGAGTAAAGACCATTCATGATCGCTCCAACAATGGAGTAGCGTCGCGCCACTTCACTACATATAGGTAGTATTAAACAAAGTCGCTTCCCGCTGTCTGTCCCTATATATGCTTAGATCTTTAAAACTAAGCAACGAATTTTGATGCGGTTTCTTTTAATAGACAGAGTGATTCAAGAGGAAGGTTTATATGTATAATATAGTACCCGTGCGAAGCCGGGCGGGTCGCTAGTTTGGATAATGTCCAAACTGTGGCAGTGCAGATGCAGTTCAATGATGATTGGCGCGGCCGCCGGCTGGATATACTTACTTCCAAATGGAGTCATGCGTTCGAACATACGCATACCGGGTTTAAGACCTGTTTGGGTAGGAATTTGTAAGGATTTTCCGATTCTATGGTGTTTTCGTTCGCTGGTGACAAAGCGGACTCCCGTGACCATTTGCCTCTACACACGCTACATACCGTTATTCTCCTGTGAGTATTGTTCCGTAGTCTCCTCGTGCAGAATAAACGGCGTAGTCGACCACCGATCGTAGTCGGGGACCCACATGCCCTCGTCCAACGGCTCGAAGCCAAACACCGACCAAGGCTCTGGCCCGCGGTACTCTTGCGGTGTCAACCTGTATTCCAAATTTAAATATGTATTACTAGCTTCCGCCCGCGACTTCGTCTGCGTGGACCCAGGATAAAAACTACCCTATATTTTAATCCAGGCCATAAACTATATTTTTGCAAAATTTCATCCAGATCAGTTAAGCCGTTTAAGCGTGATTGAGTAACAAACATCTAAACATCCAAACATCTAAACTTTCGCATTTATAATATTATTATTTATATTATATAGTAGGATTCAGTTACCTAGGATTAACCTTTCGTATGCCTGATGGTTCCGTATCTGTCGAGAACGGTTCGAAAGATACGTCTAAAACTTCATGAACATGGTGATGTAGCAATTTGAAATCGGCATCCTACACTTACACCTGAGGTGCGTTAAGTGACGCAAATGTATGTGAGGTCGTAGCTAGTATCATTTCTGCCTAAGTTATGAATTATGATTAAAAAATACTAGCTTCCGCTTGTCCGCGAGGAACTCGTTTATATCGTAGCTTTATACAAACTTTCGCCCCCTTAAGGGATGATTCCCGGGATAAAAAAACTATATATTATGTTAATCCAGACTATACACTTACTTACACTTATGTTAAATAACATTATTAATGCGAAAGTTTATCCTACTAATATCAAAAACTAAAATCACGCAAAAACGGCTAAACTGATTAATATGAATTTTGGTATAAGTGTAAGTAAATGTATAGTCTGGATTAACATATAAAAGGATCAGAATTGATGGATGTCAGATAGCATAGGGGTTCCTAATTGGTTAAAGATGGGGCCAACAAAGCAAGAGGAAGCGTTGGTCGAAGCAATCCTGACGGCGACTCTGATTAGCACACCTCAGGTAGAAGAGCTCCTGTAGTAACATTGATAACAGACGCATACCTGAAGTCCTCGTAATATGTGCCTTCCTCCCACTTCCACATTTCCATGTCCAGTAATGTCAAATTGATGTGCAGGCCATACGCGCGGATGTCCAGCGCACACCTGGTGGTGAAGAATACATCCACAGCTATTTCGAAACGGGTGCCTGTAAATAAATAAAATATATACTAGTGAACTACACATTGAACTAGCCGCATAGTAATAAGGCTTATATTATGACTAAATACTTAACGTGAAAAATCCAAGAATGAAAAAAAAAAATTGTGCTTATCACACAATACAGGAATTTGAACTCAATGCCACTGGCGTCACGTAAGTAAGGTCACCTTTAGATATGATTTTTTCTGTGCACACACTGTATAGAATAAAATTGTAGTCTAGATCAGGGATGCCGCGGATGCGACTTTTTAGACATCCGCGGATGCGGATATTTCAAGGCTCACATCCGCGGATGCGGATTTTGAGGCATTGACACTCAAAAACATAAATACGCGACGTCTTTAAGGGGCTCCCATACGCCAATGATCTCCGATCTGAATCCCTTAGTTTTCTAATGTTTTTGTAGCTTATTATATTAACAACAACGGCTTTAAGCAATATAGTAGTATCCCATATTTACTTCAAAGTTCATCGTTTTCGAGATATTTGGCATCAAAGTTGAACAATTTTAGGTCAAAAAAATGGTTTTCTGGCCACAACTTTTGTGTTAATGAGTAAGATTATAAAAACGCATATCAAATTTATAGGTAAGTTCAGTATGTATGAGTAGGTATGAGTTTCGGGTGTATAAAAGTTTTAATGAGGATGAAGTGTCGGGTTTTGTATTTTTACAGACCTCTCTTTAAAAATGGATAATTAATTCTGTATTAACATTTTTTCATTTATTCAATATCAAAAATGTTAAACAGCAATCAAACTTTACCATATTTGCACCTGCAAAACTAGCTTCAATAAACCGAGGACGAGTGTCTGGGAATCGCTGAACAACGGTAAGTTTAACGTCAGTCCTTTTTGAAAGCTAAACATTGCCATACGAAAATTGAACATAGTTAATTCGACTGCTTGTGAATTTTTCATTATACATTGAATATTTTATTAAAAAAATATGCAATTAAATTAGAATTATTATTAGTGATTTTGATTACATAGAATTTAATCTATAGTTTTGTTCTCGAGAAAGAGGATTAAAAAATAATAGTTTTTAAACGTTTCTGAACACCTAGTAACAAGCACTTTCAAATCGTCAGTTATATTATAAAGTAATTTATTAAACATGAAAAATAAAAATTATATGAAGTAAAAATTGTATAGAAAATACTAGTGAATGTTTCTAGACAATACTAAACACGCCGCGTTGGCCCCTTTCTTGTCGCGAACTGTACTACATCCGCAGCCGCAAAAACCCCGCATCTATTTTTGCGGATGCGGAGGCGGATGCAGATGTTGAAAATTATGCGAAACATCCGCGGTTGCGGTCCCTTACTGAATGAATGACTGTAATTTGTTGTGTGAGCCTAATAAATAAATAAAAATAAAATAAATGCACTTTACGGTGCCAAGAATTTGAGAGCTTATGTGAGTAACTACGTTTTCACTCAATCTGATTCACATCTGACCTCAATTACGCGTTCCAAAAATTAACGCCACGCGATTGACAAGCATTTGTGTGAAATTGGTTTTACGGAAAGACTTATGTAAAATTCAACTTCTATGATATATTTTGTGATGCATATGAAGAGTTTTGTGGGAGCAAATGGTCGTTCTGATCTCGCCACTTATGGCCCGCCGCTGCCGCTGTCGCCACCGCTTGAGGTTGTGGCCGAGCCGTGTGGTCAAGTGTGAGCAATCACTTCAGTCTTTCATGAAATCTTGGGTCTCTCTAAGAAAGACAAATTAATACCTAGTATTTGCTGCATAAGCCAAGTCTATTTGATGTCAATGGCTGGTCAATGACGGCAAAACTGAGGGCCTTCGAGGTCCTGGGGCTGACCAGTGACCACCTGCTAGATGGAGCACTCAGCCACTGCATCCTTGCTGCTACATAGCTGCACCAGGTCATGCATAAGCCGGTTGATAGGAGCCTATAGAGCAAGGGTCCGCAACAGGCGGACCGCGGAAGGTCGATCCGCGGCCCGCCAAATATTGTTAAATATACTTACCTACCCTTTATTCATTTAACATTAACACCGTCGGTGAAAATTTTCGCATTAATTTATACTTACTTAATATGGTAAATTAATTTAAAAGAAAAATAAAAAAATATTGCTTATACCTAGAATCATTATCAGTTTTTTTTTCTCGACTTCAATATATTTTTCAAACAATTTTCGGACCCCACTCAAAACTACTTGCCGACCCCTGCTATAGAGGAGTATGGTCAGCAAGCTTAGGATATGACGTCACAATTCTCAGCACTAAGAGAAGGACTGGCTGGCATAACTAACCTTTGTGGGCGTAGCAGGCAGGCCCACCGGTGTTGCGCGAACAGAAGTGTTGCACGCGCAAATCGGCCGACGCCGATGCTTGCAACAGCTCGAACACCACACACGTGTATTGCACAGTGTCGTATATCGTCATCTGTGGACAATCTGCTTCTTAAAGCGAATGTTTCGAGTACTGAACCGGATATTTTCTTGCCTGCATCGAAAAGGTTATTTTTGTCTGCCACCTTTTAAATAATTCTGGGTACTACATGACTGCGTCCATTTAAAACCATGAAAGGCAGGTAAACTGTTTTCTTAATATATTTGACACCTCGCATGCTTGACAGCTAGGTGTCACTTGAATGGAAAAATAGCAAAGCACATCTCTAGCACACTCTTCTTTATTATAATAATTCATATGAAAAAAAGCAAGAAAAACATTTATTCGTCACAAACAAAACGACAAACATTGAATAAAAATATAAATAAAACACGTCACGAAAATATGCTGATAAAGGGTTAGGAATCACACACTAAAGTTAGATGTTCAGGCTGCTGGGTTAAGAAACACATGCTTTAACTTACATTGTATTTGACGGTCTTGACGTGGTTGTTGTTGGTGGTCAACTTGATGTAGTCCCGGTAGATGAGGTTCTGCTTCTCATAGTCCTCGCATTCACCGAATCGCATCAGTGATCCGAGCGCCGTGCCGCCTGCGACGGAATTGACACATACTGCTATTAATGCTAACTACTACGGGAGTACGAGGTTACAGTGTGTTCATGTTTTTCTTATAACAAGCTAGTCGCAATGAAGCGTGGGACCTGCATGATGACATGCAGTGTATACACGTAGCCTAAAGACGCTTGCCACTCCAGGGGTGTCAGAAGGGCGTTGCCGACGTTTAAAAATGTTGTATAGTACAATACTCTACCTAACCTAACCTAACCTAACCTCTCACATTCCAATCCACGCTCTGGTTTTCAGAATTTAAAAAATGCGTGGCGCGGGGTTTCACGCTCCTTTAGACGTGCGACGGCTGGTTAACTGGTTCGCAGGTATCCTGCACAAAAAATATAGATGATGCACATACTGCGGAGCACATATTTGTGTTTATGGATTTGGGAGATGGTGATGCGCTGGAACTTGTCTAGGGTGTCCTCAATCCACGGGAAGTATCGCAGCATGTCCAGGAACCGCGCCGGCGCGCCGCAGCCTGGTCCGTATACGCCCAGCCCTAGCTGCACAAAGCACAAACATAATACGGGTGTAGACTCGAAAATTATTATTACTCCAAAAGAAAGAAGGCAAAAAAATATGCCTAGTGACGAAAATACCATTCAGATATCTCAAAGAATTACGAAGCTACAACCGTTTTAATATAGCTTGTTAGAGAGAGAAAACGCTAATGGTGTGTGACGCACGTTACGGGATGCTGCCGGGGGGCCGCGTCGATGGCGGCGCCGACCACGATGCGGCGCGGCACGTTGCCGTCTTCTGTGACGCCACATTCTTCCAGCGTCATCGTTTCATATGAAGTTGCGTTTTGCGAAAAAGGGACAGAACATACTCCTTCTTAAAACTTTGGAGTGTGGCTCATATTTTCCGAAAATCATTTTTTCTTCGTGCCAATTATTCCATTCCCATAATTTCCCGGTGGCATTTTTTCCCAATATTTTCTTTTCTATGGACATTTTATTCCGTAAGGCAGGTCGCCGTTAGGTACGACGACGAGCGAAGCGAGGAGGAGTGTTAGGTGAACTGCGATCTACAGCGCGCGAGCTGAGCGAGCGTAGCGAGCGTGCCGCGGCAGCGGCCTGCGAAGCGCCAGAACCGATTTTTTTTTTGTAATATTTACATAGGTAAGCACAAAAGTCCAGGTGATTATCTTATATGAGGAAGTGAAGGTGTCGATTCTGGCGCTTCGCCGGCCGCTGCCGCGGCACGCTCGCTACGCTCGCTCAGCTCGCGCGCTGTAAGTCGTAGTTCACCTAACACTCCTCCTCGCTTCGCTCGTCGTCGTACCTAACGGCGACCTGCCTTACGGAATAAAACGGACTTACGGACTTTTACGGACTTTGGAGTCATGGCTACTCACAAAAACCTTTTATACTTTTAACGAAATTATGGAATTGCCACTGACTATGTAACAATTTGTTTAATTTTTTTTTTTTTATTCAGAATAACTGACATTACCTACTCTGTAATGTGGAATTCGTATGTGTATTGTACAAATTTTATTTGACGTGTATCAGTATGCTACCAATAAAGATTATCTTATCTTATCTTATCTAACGGCGACCTGCCTTACGGAATAAAATGTCCATAGCAAAGAAAATATTGGGAAAAAATGCCACCGGGAAATTATGGGAACGGAATAAAAACTACCAAGAAAATAGGGGACTGGAGAAAAATTACACCGGGAAATTATGGGAACGGAATAATTGGCACGAAGAAAAAATTATTTTCGGAAAATATGAGCCACACTCATCCTTTTTCGAGAAAATATCAATATACATTATTGATTATTTTATTTATTGTCTACGCCCTAATTCACTGACTATTTTTTTATGCCAAGGCGGACGACCGACCGATTTAGCTAATAAAATAACGCGCTTATGATTGCCCCCATAGATGCAACTGTCACTTACATGGCAGTTGGTGGGGCCCATTACACGGGGCGGAATGGTTCTCAAGTGGCAACCATGTACTGGCAGGCGCGGTGAGGGTAGACCTCCCCTACAAGGTGGACTGATGGCCTGTTATTGTGTCACTCTTTGGGGGAGGCCTTTATCCAGCACTGGACGTCTTTCGGCTGTATGATGATAATTCCAATAAACAATGCGCGGATTGTGCCGGTCTGTTATTTGTGTATTTTCGCATGTAGTTAATCCGCAAATTAACGCCTGATTCAATCAATGACATTTTTTATATCTTCGCTACACACAGTGTAGTCTGAGTGTCAACATGACAGGAACACTGCATTGTTTATTTATTTATTTATTAATACATTCAAAATCAACAGCGCAATATATTTAAAGCCACAATAATAAAACCATATAGCCAATTACAGGTTCTCACTTATAGAAATAGACTAACACAAAGAAATCTATAGTACTCCAGGCAAAATACGGTTTCGCCAAACATTAATTTATAATAGCCTGCGTTTTTTTTCTCCGTCATAAATACATATTTTAAGATACTCTATTTACGAATCTTACAAACTTTCGACCCGAAAGTAGGTATAAAAAAATACTGTCAAATATACGCCGATTTTATTAATTAAAATTAATAATAGTTGTCTATAATCGTCAACACAACAATATTATTGTCTTTAACCTGTAAACAATGAAATCCGACATTTTTTTTACATGTAAAATCAATATATTAACAAAATGCATGGCTTGGGTGACAGGTGACAGAAGTTGGTAGAAAAAAAAATGTAATAAGTAGTACTTTGATTTGATTCTCATAAAAATAATTGATGAACCTATTTTGCTAAAAATCGTATAGATTTTTGTTTAGAATTGCATATAAATACATTTACTCCAATAAACTATCGGTAAATATATTTATAGGACCAAATTGTGTCCAAATTTAATTTAACTATATAGATTATTAAAGTAGTACACGAATCCTACAGAAAAAAGGTTTATGTAAAGCATAATACACATTTGAATAGTCCTGTTTAATTCTACAATTGAACTTGAGCTCTTTCCGCGTGTGTTAACGATCACATTCGCTCGCAACGGCGGCACGCAACGAGTCCTTTTCTGTGACGCGAAGTAGATACTCGTAGATACCTACATTACCTACGCAGATTATTTGTAATCTAATCATTTATATCGTCTTCGACGATGTACTAGTAGGAGAATGCGACTATTCACGGTGTAATAATGGCGTAAGCGGGAAACGCGCTAACAATTAATGAAATTTATAAACATATTTTAGTGAAAACATACCAAGAATTTAGTACATTTCTATGTTTGGTGTCTCAATGCTTCATAATTATTTACTGATAAATGTCATCATTATAAAACAGTGACGACAATTTTAACAGGTGATTTCCTACTTAAAGTAGTTAATTTCCCACTTAATCTGCGTAGGTAGTACACAGACAACTTAACCTAGGTTAAGTCGTCTGTGAGTTTGTAGTACAAGATCCATCTGCACATCATTGTAGTAACGGAAGTAGGTACTTAATTATTGGAATGGGTAAGAAAGAACACGCTGCTAAAATACTGCTTAGCTGCTATAGCTATACAGAGTGGAAAAACCTATGGGCCCTGAAAGAAAACCACCGTAAATCCATAACATCAGTGGCGTGCACCACGTAAAGGCAGAAAGACACTGCCTGCCCTACTCAAATCTGTGATATTGTTTTACCCAAAGGGTAAAAACGGGACCCTATTACTAAGGCTCCGCTGTCTGTCTGTCTGTCTGTCTGTCTGTCTGTCTGTCCGTCTATTGTAGGTAGTTTGGGCTAATTTGGTTTATTTTTACTAATCATATGTTTAATCTTGGTGAAAATTTAAAGTCAGGCATTAATATATGTACAAAAAAAGGGCATAAATATCTGTGTACGCCTCTATGTCAGTTTTTATCCTTACTCTGGTACAAATATTAATATCCCTGACTGGTAAATTCGATTTTCAGCTACGTTACGCGTGTATCGACTCGATAAAAAAGCAATACTTGAGTACCATTTCGTTTTGGTATTCGATGGTTATTCTCGCCAGTTCCCACCAATTTGCTAACACTAGTAACGGCTGTGAATTGTTTCCTATGGAACTGGACTGAGAAAAGTAACCCTAAGTAAAACCATTATTGTCCGCTAATCTAACTTTTTAAATTTGCTTACTAATATTAAACTGACAAAGGAAAAATTACATACTGCCAACCACCACTAGACTCTGTTCTGTAAGCAAACTTGTGACATAAAAAAAAAACGATGGTACTATACCTATGTGCGGTTAAAAATAGTGCTCGAACGGCTTGTTTAAATGGCATGTTTAAAAAATAAAAAGGCGGCAAATTACCTATTATTTAATTGATTACCTTGTATTTATTTTTATTTTAATATTTCCTCACATCGTTTGAGAAACGCACTATACAATCCTCGGCCGGAACATGGATTGCTGGACTCGTTGTATCCGGTTTACCCCAATCTCGTCTACTCCAAGCAAAATACGGTTTTGAAAAACATTAATTTAGCGTTTTTATAATAGCGTTTTTTTTGTTGATTTCATTTGAAAATGTTATTCTAAGATGATTTGGTCAAGAATCCGACAAACTTTCCACTCGGAAGTAATTATGTAGATTTCAATGAAGCATGCATTATCTTTTTTTGTACGATTTATCTTGAATATTATAGAGCAAATGTAAATGAACCAAAATTAAGACAAAAACATTTATTAATATTTTTACTGACTTTTTAGAAGAACTTATCATTTTTTCGATGTCTGAAATTTTGTCGGATTTTGTCGCTGGGTAACTATTTAGTTGATAATATATCCGTTATACATAAAAAATAAGCTATTATAAATTATTTCCAAAATTGACATTTTTTCCATACAAGTTGTCAGTTCATTGCCTGGACTAGTCCAGCAATCCCTTACTTCACTGCCTCTGCAGTAATGTACTATTATTCAAAATAACACACGTATAGTCTGGCCAGGGAAAGATGAGCCTATATTGTTTGCATATTTAGCAAGTAACCAAGTAAGAAAATCTCAATGAGAACAACGTTTACGTTTACACATTCCTATATGACTATGACGTAAGAAGTTTCATTATATTTTGCAAAAATGCTTCACAAGACGACGTTTGGGATGAAATGGGTAACTCTGGGTAGGTTGGGTAAACACCATCTCTAGGCAGGGTGTTCTTTAAATAAATCGATACTAAATAATTATAACAGACCCTTACTTATACAGTACATATGTAAATATTAAGTAGTAAAAAAGTGTTCGGTTCTGGCGCTTCGCCGGCCGCTGCCACGGCACGCTACGCTCGCTCGGCTCGCGCGATGTAGGGTCGCAAACTCGCAGTTCACCTAAAACTCCTCCTCGCTTCGCTCGTCGTCGTACCTACACCGACCTGCCTTAGTCTCTGTAAAACTACTTTGAATTTCATTCAAAATGAACATTTCACTAAACGTATGAAATGCGGAAAGTAATGCTGGATAAGTCAAAAATTGGCTATGAAACAAAAGTTGTAACAAAGCTCAAAAGACTGTAGTGGTAAAAGTTTTTCGGACAACTGACACATTTGGATAACATCAAATGGTAAATGAAAAAAGTAATGAATTGTATATTCGGAGAAGTCATAAAAATACGAAAAGTTTTCGGACAAAAGATATTCGGTCAATAAATTTTAGTGATTGCGATAGTAAATTGTAATTCAAATGTAATTCGGGCTAAAAGTAGGTAAATTAAATTTAAATAGTGTTTAATTCATGATAATGAGAGCGAGAGAATGAGCTGTCTTAAGGGTTTCCCTTCAGGTTCCATAGATTTTTTCACCATGTATATTATCTAACGTGTAATATTGGGCATAATAAAAATCAAATAATAGGTAAGGGTATAAATCTCTCTAGTTTACTATTTTAACGAATTTTGCTCTATTACAATTACTACACGCCCACAATCTGTCTGCTTTGCGCAAAGGTTGACTGGTAGAGAATGCTTACGGCATTAAGTCCGCCTCTTGTACGATAAGTTGTCCTTAGTGCAATAAAGACTAAATATATAAATAAAACTGAACCAAAAAAGAAATTAATGTAAACAAAGCAAGCATCTTCCTCTAGTCTTAAAAAGTCCATCACAAACTACATAATATACACGTGTGCACAATCTTTGAAGTCCCTTTTTCCAACTTCCACTACCTACGTCAAAGTTCAAAGTTAAATTGCATAGGTATCTTCATCCCACGCTCGTCAGTGTCACTCATTGATAAATAAATAAAAATACTTAAATATTTTCATAATTCGTTTCACAACGAGTATATTAAAATTTAACTACTATCAACAACTAGATCTTAGACGCGTTAGATGGTTTCGCGAATAGTTGCGATTCGTGCGGTACGTACCTAGTATGTAGTACCTACGCGGCGAGCGGGCGGCCGGCCAATCACGTTAGCTCTGCGGCTCGCGCGCGGCATTTTTAAACCTATTTTAACAGGTGTTTGTAATAACATTACTTGCAACCGATTTTATAAGGGGATTCGTACATTATTCGATGAAAAATAGCTTATAATGAAAATCCCAAAAGTAACTGATCAATTTGCATTTTTTTAAATAGTTAAACAGCATTTAACCCCTAAAATCCACCCTCCGTTGTTGTTTAGTGTGCGATTCGTTTCTAATGTTTGTGTCCACTACATTCATCAAAGAATGTAGGAACCTACAGCCAATTATTATTTTTGGACACGGAAATATGGTAAATGAATAAAATGTTAGGGATCTACTAAATAGAAATGTAATATTCGGAAACATTTTTTGCCTGATTTATCATCAAACTTATAGAGGAAATATTAATTTATCAAAACAAAGAATAAAAAATGAGTTAATTTTTTTTTCCGATTTTACAGGAATTTATAAATTTTCAATTATTTATTAAAATATCTAAATCACAAATATTTTGTCGGATTTAGTCTCGTCGTTATTAATACAATTATAATTTATCTGTTACGCAGAAAAAAAAAGCTATTATAAATTATTTCCATTTCGCCATACTAGCTGACCCTATTTTGCCTGGAGTATAGCCAAACTGAAACTAAGCGTACAGCACAGTAACCAATCGCGCACTATTCGTTGCTAATAGACTGTTTGTTACTGACTTAGCTGAAGAGTGAACTAAACTCGCCCGTAGTGATTATTTCTTTTTTTTTCAGATCAGTGGCTCCGTTCAATAGTTACAACGAAGTTTGTATGAAACGATTTAAATAAAATATCGAATTATAATCATTGGGTAGCGAATCTAAATCTCATAGACTTCGCTTCTTTTGTCATCTGATCACACGAGATGACTTAGGTTTCACCGTGAACAGTGTGGAGGCGAAGGATCTTATAATATATCAAACAATTATTCATTGATAACCATATCCTTACACTACCCTCACAACACATTTTCAACATTGCTTCACATGTACACTCACACAAACACACCTTCTACACAAGCAAACTCACGCGTACCCGTCTAGGCAGTAAAGAGCGACTTCTGTCGTCTAGTCACCGACTGACTAAGTCCTCCAAGACAATGCACGTAATAGGTCCCAAGGTGTATAACAAACTACCCGCAGATATTACGATGGAAGAGTGCACAAACACTTTCAAAGATAAATTTAAAAAAATGGTTAATTGGACATGCCTTTTATAATTTAAATGATTTTTATAATAATAATAATTGAATAATATGTATAAACATTTCTTAATATTAAATGATAAATAAATAAATAATAATAATAATAATAATAATGGTTTTTATAATGATTTTATGTTTTATATGTATAGTTTTATATTTTACTTTTTATATAATTATTGTAAAAACCTAGCTTAAGATGAAATATAAATAAAGAGATAATAATAATATAAATACCTATACGCAATTGTTATGCTAATAATATGTGACAAGTAATATTTAGATAATATTATGAAAAAATGAGTATGAGTATGAGTATGTAAGGATTTAGGATCAATATGACAAGTAGCAAGAAATGGCGCCCGCTCAGAATAAGTTACGTGCAGAGAGCAGGATAAGTGACGTCTTGGAAGCCCAGATCTTTTTGGACTGAGCCAAAATAGTTTAGTTAACTGATTATATCCGTACCAGTTGCCAGCGGCCCCACACATCGCGCGCTGTTAAGGCTGCACCAGCGTTCCATACACACGGCGAGCGGTCGGCCAGTGACACGGTGCATTTCACGAAAGATGGTTGCCGCCTCGCTTCGTACAACTGAAACACACTCGTAAAAGAGAGAAAAGTGACGTAATCGTAATTGAAGACTCACTGGGTGGTATTTGATAAAACATAGGGATATACTTATAATGGCGAGTCAACATTTAACTTTAAAGATTCGACCCTTACAGCATAAACACACACGCGTCAATATACAGTGAAGTTAATTGCAAAAATAAATCTGGAACTATTAAGTCCTCGCTGGAACCGTAAGATAATGATATAGGAAGGGATAGAAATGAGGTTAAAGCACACACACACTTGGTGGTTAACACTTGTCCCACGTACGCAACGTATGCAATGCAACTTGGGAGAGATTGTGTGCACACTTGTCCCACGTATACGACGTGTATTGACATCAGACGCTGTTGTAAGGCAGGGACACACTTATCCCACGTATGCAACGTATGCAATCTGACGCGCGGTCGAACGTTGCATGGGACGCGTGGGGTAGCATTGCGTATGACAAGTATGTTTCTAAGCATACAAATATCAGGGTCCAGATTTCATAATGCATTGCATACGTTGCGTACGTGGGACAAGTGTGTCCCTACCTTAAATGATACAAGTAGTATCAGCCTTTGCATTCATATCATGTTTATAACATTTGATATTTCGCGTTCTACCTCAATGTTTTACGTCATGTGCGTATCAAGAACATGAGGTTTCTGTTAGTTACACTGTCATACTAATTATTTAATATAAGGTAATCGTCTCAGCGCTCGACACTGACCTAACATCACACTTTTAATCAGGCGTCGGGTTAGGACCTTTACCTTGCCACAAGCAGAAAATACTCACGCTTCTGTTAATGTAGAAGTCACGACACAGGTCGGAACGAACGTCAACAACGGGCAACACTTGCTTCTGCAAGTCCTCCAATTCTGCCAAAAAAACCGTTAAGGTATTATTCCGTACACACACACTTGTCCACACACATATTTGATTCATGTGCTGTGCTGCTGGCAGCATCGTCTGCAGAAATTTAGCTTTAGGGTGATTATCGACCTGAGCTTGCGAAGTAGCGGAGCGGTATGCGAGGAAAATCTAGCAATATATATTTATTCCCTTATTCACATATCTTTATAACCTAGCTACGGTAGCCTAGTGGTTCAGGCATGCGGCTGATACGCGGCGGTCGTGGGTTCGAATCCCGGCTCGTACCTATGAGTTTTTCGGAACTTATGTACCGAATATTTACCGTTAGCTTTTCGGTGAAGGAAAACATCGTGAGGAAACCGGTCTAATCCCAATAAGGTCTAGCTTTCCCTCTGGGTTGAAAGGTCAGATGGCAGTCGCTTTCGTAAAACTAGTGCCCATGCCAAATCTTGGGATTAGGTGTCAAAGCGGACCCCGGGCTCCTTTAGGGGCATTACCGGGAATAACGCTAGGAGGATGATGATTATTCACATATCTTTATAATTTATAATCATCATTATGGTAGCCGAAAGACGTCCACTACTGGACACAGGCCTCTCCCAAGGAGTGCCAAAGTTATCGGTCCTGCGCCACCCGCATTCAGCGGAATTGTGGGGGGTCTACCCATGCTGCGTCTGCCGGTACGTGGTCGGCACTCGAGTTCCTTTCAGCCCCCCACCCTCTGCTACACTACGAATAGCTTTGGCAAAAATGTATCCTTATAGTCTGTCCAACAAAACAATAAAATGTAGCTGAGGATGCGTACATATTTTTATTTAACGTAACAGGCTATAAACATCCTCAGCCACCTACTTGTTATTGTTCGCTGGTAGCGACAGACTGCAAGGACTTGCAAGAATTTTGTGACATTGGATCACATGGATATAAATTGTTTTAGTTAATATCAAAATATACACTCAATGTGTTAACCTTAACCTTAGCCAAAATGAACATGCTCGCAATGTTTAAGAAAATACAACTTACTGTCTTCAAACTTCACCACCCAGAACTTAGGGTACCGTATCCTCTCAGGGGGTGGACAAATTGGTACTATTCTATCTGAAAATACAAAATTAACTTTGAAGACCTGATGGATGGCCGTTCCAAAGTTGACGAGGCGGACTTGACAGATCATAAGAAACAATGTCGAGGACTAAATAGGGTCAACAACAACTCACAGCGTAAAGGGTAACAACTCATGAAATAGCGCGTGACAGTTTTACTTTTAAATTAATTATTTATATATGTTGAAGGTCCCAACCCGCACTGGGCCAGCGTAGGCGTATTGCCTGTTCCCTCTCATCTATAAGAGGAGGCCTGTGCCCAGTAGCGGGACGTTTATATGCTGATTTGTATAATATATATCTATATGTACTTCTGCATGTGTTTTTCCTCATACTGAGTAGTAACCTCACCATTTATCCATCAAGGGACACTTGACTTACAGAAATTAGGCCATTAATGCCCAATGTCACGCAAACAACTCCGTGAATGAAAAAAATATCGATCTTAATTTTGAACAATCTATCCAAAGATACCCACATCAAGAGATTAACGAGAAACGAAATTACATCCCCACTTAAGAATATGGAATACTCCGTCCTCGTCCATACAAAAAGGGATAACGTTTTTCCACTTCTAAATATTTTCCAATCTCAATGATTTTTTAATACGTTACTGACACAATGAAAGACTAGGTTATTTTTTTCAAAATTTGCAATAAATTATATTTTATAGGCACCACCAAATTGTTTTTGTGATGATGAAGCGATCGACATCACAATCAGAGCGATTTGTTAAGATTTAGTTAGTGGAAAACATTTTCACCCGAAATGGAAATTTTAAAAGTACCTATTGTCAGTCACGAGCTGCTAGGTATACTTCCTTCTTAATGTGTTACGTAGGAGAGGTAAGCTGCAGACGAGCGGACAGACAGACGGACATCGCAAAACTAAGAGGGTTCCTTGTTGACTATAAAGGCCTCCACACACCGAACGCGGGTCGTGCGCGGCGCGGTCGGTAGGTATCTCTGTCAGTACCAACTCATTTAATATCTCTCTCACTACCTTTAACCATCGAGGAGGCGATGGCAGAAATATGCTTCATACCTACTCGTGATCGGGTGCTGTTTGTGGAGTTCGGTTTGTTCATGCTTGACATTGCATAGTTACTATCTTTTGAACATATTAGTTGTATATTTGTTTTAATCTCAAAGAAGAGTACATCTGAACGTGCCTAAGACTGTACTGGCTTACCACGAGGCAGCTTATTGACCCGTTCAGTGTAACATTATTATTAATTTATTGTAATCTATTATTATTATACTACAACTGTTGTTATTATTATATACCGCTTGATATGTAAAAGTGCCCTTGTGGCCTTTTTGCAGAATAAATAATTGATTTTGATTGATCATTTAATTTAGGTAGGTAGGTACGTTTTGCCTCTTTTGTTTAGGTATTAAAAAGACGTTACCATTTATACTGTCAACAGTCCTTTTTTACTAAGAAAAAGCATAAATCTGCTAATGAAATTCTTAATTCTGTTAAAAGTGAAAAAAAATATTTTGGCGTTTATTTTTTTCCCGTCTACGGCAGAGCCGAAAGGAACAGATATGTTTTTAGCAATATATGTTTGTATTTACGTATGTTCCATCCACCGTAGCATTTAAGATACTGAACCAATTTTGATAAATGAGGTACCTATCAATCGAATCCAAATTATGCTTTTATAAAGTTAGTTTTCCGTAGACGGGATACAGTTTTTTCAACTTTCTACGCTTGTAATTTTTTTCACTTTTATCGGAATTCATAAAATTCTTTTACAATATTACTTTGCGGGTAAAAACATACCGGTGCGCACCGGCTGCCGCAAATGTATGATAGCAACGCTGTTGATGGTCTCCCTGTACTCGGGGTGCACGATGTAGTTGCGCACGCGCCGCCCGCCGCGCTCCCAGCCCTCGCCCAGCAGCACGCGTGCTTTCTCTCTGTCAGGAAGAAACTCTTCGAATAATTACGTGGCCAACTTCTTATAAAACTATCATTGGAATGGGAATCTTCCACCTTGGACGTTAGAGTTGCTTTTTGAATGGACGACTTTTAATTCAATGCGGCGACTCTAATAATCCGTGGAGAGTTTGTGTGCAAAGTGCCCGCATTGGAAGAAATTTGTTTGCCGTGGTAATACGAAACGTTTAGGTATGTCGAACGTTCCGACAATTATTGTAGGTATTTATATATTTATTTATTTATTGACAAATACATATTTACGTGACATTACAGTAAAAACCAATGCGTCACGAAACTAAAAACAACAATTAATACTATTTAGGCGACGAAACGGCGTGGCCCCGTTGCATCGTCATCTCCGGTGTAGGATTCGGCATATTGCCCCGGAACCGTCGAAACACTTCGGCCAGAACTCAGCACATGCGATGATCTCCTGCAGCGAGCGGCCGCGGCATGCGCACCACAAACGAGCTGAAGTGCACATAGTGGCGCGAACGCAGCTGGAACACCCTCAGCGGGAGCCGGTATGCTTGTTAAAGGTAGGTAACGACTGGCTGTGACCTGTGTTGTGAAATGTAGCTTCGTGAAAGGGTTATGGTGTACCTAGTTACTCAAAAAACTTAAACTGCAATTTAACACTAACACATAACTAACTAACCAACACATAATTATAAAAACTAACCTAATTATAAAAGTTAACTATTACATAATTATAATACAAATAAAAAATAAACATTAAATTCGGACAAAGTAAATCCTATGAAGTTAGTATTACAATTAAACTTAAATAACTACGTTAGGACCTAAACTTAAGCGCTGAGATGGACGTGTCAGTGACTGATTAGGATAAGACTGATTGTCCCATTCCCATCGCTCTGCCACAACGGCCAGACCCCGTATCATGGTAGGCCTTATCACGCGTGATACGGAGTCTGGACGGTGGCGGCTAGCGCGCACCCTGCGAACCGTCGCGACACAGCGCTTGTCGTCATGGAACCCGTCCACGTGCGCGTCGGCAAACATGCCCGACGCGCTACAGTATCGCGGCAGCCGCAACACTACCCTAAAGGCGTCATATATATAATGTATACACATGGTATAATGCTGTGGTACCTGAATGCCCGCTTTGGCATGGGTCCAATGTCAGCGGAGCTGGCGATCACGAACTCCTTGTGTATGAGCACAACCGTCGTCACAGACCGCGTCTCGCCAAGCCCGCTGTCTGCAATGAGCGTAACACAATTCCAGTTCGTCGTCTTATCAGAACATTAGCAGGCCTGAGCCCAACTCATCTTTATTTAAATACGTGTTGTAGCTACAAGCACATTTCAGTTCGTGGTCCCGATCCCGCACCATTCTCGATACTAAGCTTTATGAGGTCGTTCATGTTGCCGATAAGAGACAGACTTGGCGAAACATCATTAGAGAGAGGATCTTGAGAGCGGGTCACCACTCTTGGCACGTAGGATGGAGGTCTAGATTACTCATAAATTACATTCACACCGGGCCAAATTGCATTTTTCCATCCCGCTCCAACATTGGCTTGTCTGACACAGTTTCATAATTAAAAATATATATCTTCTTTCTAATATTTGAAGGAGCCCTTTTAAAAACTGTTTCAACTTTAAATTGCAGCCAAATTACAATACATATGTATCTAAGTGCAGTTTGCCTAAGGATGTCATGCATTGACGTTGAGGTAACATAACCTGCTTGTGTAACCTAAATTTCGAGTGGTTGGCTCATTTACTGTTAGTCTATTTCAAAAGTCTCCAATCTACAATAAAGGCCTAGAGATTGTTAAAACTGGTGACGTGCCTACGTAGGTTGTTAAGGGATTGCTTATAACCTTGATGCCAACCATTATCCTCCACTTATCAGGCATTCCGTACACCCCAACATGATATAATAACAAAAGCAGTGTCGTATATTACACTCACACATCGAGTAGAACAGCACGCCAACCCAGGGGTACTGGTGATTCAACACTTTTCCCTCCACCGTGTCCGCGGTGTCCATACCGCACTTGGTGATGTCCAGCTTCACTGGCTCCACTCTACACACTGGAACATGTATAAAAATAGGGATGATGACTAAGATTGTTTTATGATGACATTCGAACCAGTTATTGGAGAGGAACAAATGTTCCTATGGTTGTAGCAACTACAATTAAATAACATAAATACCCAAAAATTGGAGACAAAGATTGACGTGGCTGGCGGCAGCGCAAAACGCTTCATACAGATAGACACACAAGTATGACGTCACAATTGTATCGTTGTATGGAAAATCCGGTAAATTTTTGTTTCGGTCGCGAAATACTGCGTTTAAGTACATACTTAGTTGTAGTGCAATTTTGTTTCTGTAAAAGCGAAAGGATTCTATTGGCAGCTTTAAATACCTCTTGGACAATAAAAAAATGCATAATTTTTCTAAGCTTTCAAGGTTCATATCTTTTTATGATTTTAGTTTTGATTTAATTAGATCATCACAGCAACAAGCAACCCTTCTTAAGACTGGCTACTATAACAATTTCATCAAAAAACACGCCAACATAGTTACTGACACTAATAGATAGGATACACAGACAAAGTATCTTCTGTTGACTTACCATTCATATAAAAAACTAGTGCATACAGCTTTGCACATATCATTATTCTATATTTTTTTCGCTTTACAACACAATATTTTCATGTACATGTTAATCCAAATTTGGAATGCTAATGAGATAGTTCGTTTACTGGAAGTCGTGGGTTACTTGACTATTGATAAATATTGCAATTCTTGTGTATTAGATTACTAATGTTTAGTAAACCATAGACATTGGAATGTTTGGAACGGAATTTTGGGGGGTGTTAGGGTTGAACGGAACAGGTTATAATTACGGAGTTTTAAACTAATTAATGTTTATATTATCTACAAGGGTTATTTGCTACGCCTAAAAAAATGAGCAAAATTTTTAGTTTACTCATTCGATCATTTAATATAGGTATAGCACGTCGAGATAGCAGGAAATAAAATACAATATAGGTGGTAAAGGGTGTGCGCAAAAAATAAAAGGTACCTTTCAAGTTTTATGTGTTTGATATTTTATGTCCTTATTATATTAACATACATTGTCAACTACATAAAACAAATAATTTTAATAAATACCTTTTGAGTTAAAATGCTATGTTTCTTTCTAGAAATCTATGACCCAAATTGATCTTTGACGGTTTGTAAAGATAATTACACACAATAATAACCCTATGGATATTATCAGTGAACTGCTCTGACTAGCTAGAGAGCGAAATGATCCTTTACAAATTTGTTGTATTAGTCGTATTTTCACCTGTTTTTGTTTGTATCTATTTCTATAATTATAATAATTCCCAGTCATGTGTCATAGCCGCCGGCGCCATATCTCGATATATGTCGAGAATTAGCGAGTTTCGTCCAACAAATCATTACACTGATGTCGGAAACGTTCACGGCCGACACCATATTTACGGCACTGCGTAATTGGCGTGAAATAGGATATTTATGACGTCGACAGGCGATTGGAAATAAGCTCAACCAAATATGATTGCGGTTGCATTAGCATGAAGCAATATTTCCTATGGTACAGTCGACTACAAAGAGATATATACGGCCAAAGTTACAAAAATATGTATACACGACTGTATTGCCTTGACATTAAGGTCGTGTATACATATTTTTGTAACATTGGCCGTATATATCTCTTTGTAGTCGACTGTACATGAATTGGACGAGTGGTTTTTGTCTTTAGGCTTCCAACTGATTTGGTATCAGGGAAATTGAAAATGTAGGACTGGGCCTGAGTTAAGTTATATCTTTTAATCCCAGCTCGTACCAATGAGCTTTTAGTAAGTTATTATGAATTGAATATCTATTTATTTATTTACTTTGACTAAAGCAACAAGGCACATATTTACAAATAAAAATAAAAATAAAATAAAATGTATTTCATTTAAACAGTGGTGTTTTAAATACATAAGGTTGAGGCCTTCTAGTAGCTTTTATTTACTTTTGTGCTTGTGTCAGGAGGACTCGCTTTTCCAGAACATACAGTTTTGATCTTATCCACTAAAGTTACAGATGCAATGAATGAAAAATTAGACAACAAGATTACAAGTTACAATTAGTTATTATTATTAACATACCTAAGTAATTGTGTACGTGTGTGTGTGTGTGTGTGCGTGTGTGTGTTTGTGCGTGTGTGCGTGCGTGCATGTGTGTTTCAATTAATAAATATTTTACACTAGAATGTCCCCAGTTCAGTAGCTCTTCGGTTTAAAAGTAATTAAAATTGGTAAGTCACTTAGTTACGGTCCCTTACATTCATGATGTTATTAAATACATTTTTAGCTTCCTGTTAACTCTATTATACAGTTTGTGCAGATTGAACGTCGAATTGCCTTCTTGCGTAAACTGATTTGCAGGTGGGCACGGGAGCAACTGTGTTCTTTTCTTTTACTAAGTGTTGTAGACATAATGGTTACTTTCTTATGAACTTTTATAATTACAGAAATTAAGTAAAGTTTACGCATACTCAGAAGTTTGCACTGACTATACACGGTGGAATTTAATCGGTGAACAGGAACCCATTTTTCTAATTCAGTAATCGATGGCGGTCACGTTTATGTAGTACTTAAGTGGAACCAAGTTTTTTTTATCATAACTAATTTTTAAGTTGAAATTAAATTTTAATTAAAATTTATTGTCACCCTACTAATCTGTCTAGTTTCCCGCCAAAGCCAGCAAGCACTTGACGTATGTACACTTACGAGTAACTTCCCTTCAATAAAAGTAGGGTGTCCATTTATTCAGTCAGTGTACATCTAACCGATGTTAATTAAGTGTGATTAATTAGATTGTGAGCTATATTGCACGAGATCTCACGTATTGGTTTCTGTGTAGATAGATAATTAAGATTTTTGGATTCCTGATCACCGATTAAATTCCACCGTGTATAGATCCACTTTAAGGTATCGATACGGCTTAAAGAGCATAATATAAGAGTCATCTCTGCCCTCGCACTACTTCAAGGTAATTGGTTGTATTAACTTTTCAGTGGCAATGTGTCTTAGAATTTTGAAAATCCATACGAGTTTTTGAATTCTATTATTTATGTAATCAATACGTGTGTGCCAGGAGAGGCGAAGGCCATTATTCGTACAAATTCGGCCAACGCAACCGCACCGCACGTCGATGTAACTAAGACAGACAGGCAACTACGGAACCCTACACTGCGTGTGGCCCGACACGCACTTGGCCGATTTTTTATTATTTCCAGTTACATGTAGGTACAGAGTGCTGTTGTAGACGATTATATAAGCTTAATAGTGCCCCGGAAACGCGGTCACCAGCGGGGTCAAATTTCAAGAGTAATGACCGGGCGTCAAGTGTCGACTCGGTCAGTTTGCATGTTGCTGACACTGCGCATGCCATTCCACGGCCCGCGTGCCCCCTCCGCGCCGGGCCTCCCCCCGCCCCATCCTCTAAATCACGTCATCGCTATGCTGATGCCGTAGCTGGTCGGTCTGTCGCAGCCGACCGGAGAGACGCGCCCTCAAGAGCGCGTGAAGTTCGGGTTCCTCCAAAGGAGAAGCCCCCGCGCACCGATGTGCATAAGGAGGGTTTTACAACGGTGTCGAGGAAGCGCAAGCCGCGCAAGCAGGGATTGTAACCCGGTTACAAATTTATCGGTTTATTTAGGTTAAAGTGTTTAGGTTACTTTCGAACTATTTGATTTGGGAGCGTTTTTTCGGAGCGCTCTCTAACCGGTTACTCGGTGTTTCGATACGGGATCATTGACCGCTGTCGCGCCGCCCGCGCCGGTGGCTTTGAATAGATATTCGATAAGTATTTGAATCTTTTCCCATACACGCAACGATAGGTAAATACGTGCCGTACCTATTACATTACATGTAATGTGAGAGGAGAATTTATTTTACGTGGGTATAAGTTTAAGCTTGCGACTCTTGCGAGTGAGCGAGCGGTCATTCACCGCGTACACGGAGAGAGCACTCTCTAACCAGTAAATGGATTTTGTTCCCTGTTTGCGCTCCGAGATATGCTCCAGAGAGAGAGCGTTGTTCTTGCGAGCGTAACCTTTATCATGGGTTAGGCTCTCAAAGTGTGGCTCGAACCGCTACGGCAAAATGAACGGGGTTACAATGCCTGCGCGCAAAAGTCAGTGTGGTACTGCAGAACTGGTTGGATCCGGTCTGCGGGTTGCCACACCGAGCAAGGCGCTATATGTATAGCGCCTGCATTACACCGCCACGGCTGATGATGTGGTGGAGTACGTTCGTCAGAAGACCGGCTTCTCGCTGAGGGTGTTCCAGCTGCGTTCGCGCCACTATGTGCACTTCAGCTCGTTTGTGGTGCGCGAGCCGCAGCCGCTGCAGGAGACCATCTGCTGCTGCAGCTGCATGTGCTGACTTCTGGCCGAAGGGTGTCGTGTTTCGACGGTTCCGGGGCAATCTGCCGAATCCTACACCGGAGATGACGATGCAACGGGGCCACGCCGATTCGTCGCCTGAATAGTATTATTTGTTGTTTTTAGTTTCGTGACGCATTGGTTATTACTGTAATGTCACGGAAATGTATTTGTCAATAAATAAATAAATAAGTACATCTAGCACCGACTGTCCAGTTAGGTAGGTCCAACTTATCTTGTCGTCCAAAATTCCGCAGTGACGAGGGTCTTTGACCATTGTGTGTTGCCAGTGATGACGTATGGCACCGAAACGTGGTCGCTTACTATGGGCCTCATAAGAAGGTTCAAAGTCACCCAAAGGGCAATGGAGAGGGCTATGCATGGAGTGTCTCTGTGTGATCGCACATTTCTGATGCATTTCTGAGGCTATCCGCACCAGAACCAAGGTAACCGTTATAGCCCTCCGAATCGCTAAACTTAAGAGGCAGTAAACACGTTAAACCGATGGGCATTGGGGCGAAAAGGTTTTCGAGTGGCAACCACGCACTGGAAGGCGCAGCGTGGACTGATGACCCAGTAAAGTTCGCGGTAGTCCGCTGGATGCGAGTGCCGCAAGACCCGTCATTGTGGCACTCTTTAGGGGCGGTCTATGTTCAGCAGTTGACGTCTTTCGGCTGATGAGTGCCGTCCTATTTTTGAAGTGAAAACTTCTTTAGCGGCGCTGAGCACTTTTTGGGACGGGGAAAAATTGTTAAATACGCGACACAGTTTTGTGACGTCAGATGCGAAGGAGGTCACTTTTTGCTGCTAGCCGATTCAACTTCATTCAAAACTGAACGCTATTCGTAAGAGTATAAAGCCGTTAAACACTTTTTGCAATAGCATATTCTGCAAATAAATTTGTAATAATACCAACGCGTCCTTCACCGTTTTGCTATTGAGAAAATTCGAATAGTTCGAATTTGGGCGTTATTCCTAAAGAGATAAAGCTTAGAAAAATATTTACCAACGGCAAAAACAAATTGATATTTTGGTCGCCACCGCCGTCTGCTGTGCAAATTCGAATAGTTCGAATTTAGACGTTATTCCTAAAGAGATTGTTAATGGCAAAAACAAATTGGTACTGTGTTTGCCGCCGCCCGGAGCCGGCGGCCCGTCGCACCCAACCCGACGCGCCCGCGGGCCGTCCGCCTAAATAATTGATAATTGTTTATTAATTTGCGTCAAATTCATTTTTAGGGTGACATCGTAAGATGTCACGTGACCTGATCGAAAAACTGTTACAATATTATCGAGTTTTCACTTCTGCCGGCACTCCCGGAGTGCAACCCGGTCTTTTTTTTTGTGTTTGAGCACGAATCTTTGTAGTGGCTAACAAAATACCCATATTCTCCAAATTCAATTCAAATACACTTTCTAGTTTTTGAGTAAAATGCCTGTGACATACGGATAGCGACATAACGAAACTAGGTATCAAGACATGGCGGGTATGACGCATGACTGGGGATGTCCAGCAATATCACTAAGAAGATGCAGCCAAATACGAGCTCTAGTCCGTTTTTGTCATTTTGACTACGGAAACCTAAAAAATCTACATATTAAATGCCTTGTTTCAATAAACGTATTTCGCACAAAATACTCGTACGTCCAAAGGTTTGAGTTATAGCTAAAATCTGCATCTTCTACACAAAAGGATTTTTTCTATGTGGATACGATTTTTCTACACGACGCTACGACTACGACGCATTTGACTACTTCAAAAAAGTGTCCATATCACTCTACTCGTACCATGAATGACGCAGTACGAGGACGCCTTCAATCCACTAAATACCGCAGACCTAACAGCATTTCGATACGCACCGCACGTTTCAAGCACGGAATGCTCTAGATTAGACCGCATTCGCTAATTAGGCCACTAATTTGGTTGGTTATAGTTGCGTCACATACGGTGCCTGCTAAACAGAAGCTAGTCTCTAAGCAATAGAATGCGTTGAATGTATGACTGGATAGGAAGATGAGGTCGTGCATGTGGTTCATAATATGGAAATATCGTTGTGTGAAGATACATCTAACATTAACTGCAGCTTTAGCGTTATTGTTGTATGTCGATACATTTAAGTTGTTTCAAAGCCATAAAGTTGTTACTTAGTAATATCTACGAAGTAGTTCACAATAAATAGTACTTCATTGTAAACATTAACAGGTTAAAACATCGAGAACAAAGTAAAATAATCAAATAGTTACCCATTTTAGTATGTCTGGGGACAGACACATTATGTTACAGTCAACACTTCCACATTTTTACACTAACTTACACGTACATAACTCGCAAAATATTTATAAAACATACTTTTCTGTCAAGATTGGCAATAAAAACTCATCTATTGTGTAAAATATCTTATTTTTCAAATTTATATAAAATCTTATTCTTCTTAGTAACATAGATAATTCCTACTGGTTTAATTGCCATAAAATATCGTTATTAGAAAATTGCTCAACGCTATTAAATAAAAATAATCTAAAAGTTTTAAGCGTACGTCAATATAAGAAGTGTTCATAAAAACTTTAATAATTTCTTAGTTTTGAGAAAAAGATTAAATATTGATTTTGATGCAATTATTTTCAGTGAATGCTGGTTAAATTACCTTAGAAGGTTATTCTTCATTTCACTCTAAAAAATACATCAATAAATCGAGAGGCGTCATAGTTTATCTTAAAAATAATAATAAGTGTGTTCAGACCTAGATGTTGATGAGGCCAACTGCGTTCTGGTAGAAGGTGGTAACTAACTGCTTCAAAATAATCGCAACGTATACTTACGTAGCTTTCGAAATCCTGAAGTGTTTATTAATTCGCTTGATACGGCCTTCAAAAATATGGACTTGTCAACGTCGTGTTATTTTTGCCGGTGACATTAATCTAGATATTTTAGCCTCCGCGCCCGATGACGCTCATGTCACAGAGTAATTTAGTTTGCTTTCGGAACATGGCCTTTTCCCCAGTATTGACAAGCCGACTCACGGAAAGACGTGCTTGGATCATGTTTTTATACCAGCTAATGTCGCTGAGGAGTCCGTGGTTTGCACAGCAGACCTCGCCGATCATGATATAACCATGGCCGGTATTACTGTTAATCATAACGTGAAGGAAGCACCTGCCCGTATTAAAAATATAATTGATTTCAAAGCTCGTGTCCGAAGTTACAGTCCGTTGATTGGTCGCCTTTAATTAATGATTCTAATCTCGATAATGTCGTCACTTCTATTTCTTCTATTATAAAAAATGCCATACCAGAACTGTCAAGGTTAGCCGTTCCAAATTTGCTTTGCAACCGTGGATGACACCCGGTTAAATAAGATGTTCCAAACACAGAGACAAATTACACCAACAATACCGTGACGATCCAATGAGCTTGAACTTTTGTATAGAGCTACTACATAAACAAGTTCCACGCAGACGGAGTCGTGGACAGAAGCTAGTATATTATCACTATCACTACATACCTAGTATAAAACAAAGTCGCATCCCGCTGTCTGTCCGTATGTATGCTTAGATCTTTAAATTATTTAATAGTTAGAGTGATTGAAGAGGAAGGTTTATATGTATAATATGGTACCCGTGCGAAGCCGGGGCGGGTCGCTAGTAATATATAATATCAAACATAACGCGTGCAACTGAAGCACCTGACAAACCTGACTGTACAATTATGTTACACTGTGCGGAATTGCATTTTTTTTTTATACAACGACGGTGGCAAACAAGCGGACACCGCAGCCTATAGACGCATGCAACTCCAAAGGAGTAACCTGGGCGTTGCCGACCCTTGATATCTTTGAGGATTCGCTGTATTGAGAGCTGAAGGAGCAAATTCCCTCGTTCCCACTAGCGTAATATTATGGTAAAAATGTCCAAATTGGTTACCTATACCTATTATGTATTGTCTATATATGTGTCTTGTAGTTACACGAAATAAATGCTTTTGATTTTGATTTGATTTGATTTGAAGCAAACGCTCGTTAAAACGTAACTAAAATCTCCCGAAATGTTTTAAACCTTAAGTACGCCGAGAATTATTCAGTTTCCATTTATAGGTATTTCTGGAAGCGAGAATCCATAAACAATTGAAAACCGTTTTAAAGCCTCTCGATTGGACACCCCCACAGGCTTTATTCGACTTATAACCAATTAAATTTGTAATATCCGCACAATTTTTTACGCTCTCTGAGCTTAACATCTCTGAATAAACGTAAGCGATAAATACTAATCCGGTTAAAATGTAATTATAGTAAATAAGTAATAAAATTAAATAGCCTTTATTACTAAGAAGAGTGCAATATACATTGAATAAGAACTAGTAATCTATTTTTCTTGTTTGTAATTTTACGCTATGGAGCAACTAAAAACCAACCAGCACGACTATCACGCGACGGCGCGCGAGCTCTCTCGATTTTTCTCGCACTACCCGTCTCTCTCTTATTAGAACACTTAGAAGAAGAGGTATAGTGCGAGAAAAATCGAGAGTATGTCGCGGCCGTCCCATGATAGACGTGCTGTACTAATAACTAATTCAGACATGTGTTAATCACTATGTGTTAAATGTGTTATTCACGTCACTTTAATAATTTCTCTTAACTTATATTATGTCACTAATCTCAGTTTGCCTCTTGGCAAAAGCTTCCTCCAACTCTCTCCACTGAGCCGCGTCCATAGTGACTCTTCTCTTCTTAATTTTAATTTCGTCTGCCCTAATTATAGTAAATAACCTTTATTTAATACCACGACGAAGGCAAACAGCTCCGCTTGACAGATTGGACAAGAAATGTGTTTCTCCCCATGTTATGGGGTCGATGCTTATTATTACCTAATTAACTGAAATGAAAAATTAAAATATATTTGTCGGGAAGTCATAATATGGGACATCAAATGACAACGAAACGCAAGCGCTGGATTGGTGCGCTTCAACTGAGTCTGCCCTAACGTCTGTGCAAGAGCGGTGGAGGGGCATTATTTGGGCTTGGACCACTGGCCTACGGACGACTCTAACCAGGAACAGTTTTACGTTTCGTTGCTTAAAGAAATAAATGCAGTTAAAAATAAATAAATAAATAAATATTAGTGGACAATCTTACACAAATCGACCTAGTCCCATTGTAAGCTCATTAAGGCTTGTGTTATGGGTACTAGACGACGATATATATAATAGATATAAATACTTAAATACATAGAAAACTTCCATGACTCAGAAACAACTATTTATGCTCATCACACAAATATTTGCCCTTACCGGGATTCGAACCCAGGACCTTCAGCTTCGTAGGCAGCGTCACTACCCACTAGGCTAACCGGTCGTCAAAAGCAGCAGTTGATTGTTTCTTAAGTGTTTCATCTTGACCGCACCTTCTACGCTCACTATAAATTATGTCCTGCAACGAGTCCAACTTACCCCATCGCCCGTCATATTTATTCACGAAAAAAGCAATTCAAAACATAGTACTGGTTATGGTTCCACACAAGGATGGGCCTGTCCCGTGGAAACCAAACAGTACAGATTAATAATTACGCGGCTTAAAGGAAAAGCAAGACAAGGTATGAACTTTTACTCGTACATGGTACTTAGTATACGTACATACAAGAAATAATAATAATGATTAAAAACCTAAATAGCTATTATAATTAACCATTTCGAGGACTCCTAGTAAAAGTGAAGTGGAGGGTGTACAATTTGTAGATGTTTATGTGTGTGCGTGCGTGCGTGCGTGCGTGTGTGTGTGTGTGTGGGTAGTGAGTGAGTGCGGGTGAATGTGTGTGTTTGTGCGTGGTAGTGAGCGTTAAGACACAACCCGAAGTATGATTTCTGACTGCTCATAACTCCAAGATAATAAGAGCGTTTGTATTTTCTTTTTTGCTTCTTGACCGCTGCAATGTCTTAATTCAATCGCTTTTGCAAATTCATTATAAATATGCGGAAACAGAAACCTAGGGAATAAATTTAGTCTTGACCATCGGAACGCGTACTTTAAAAACTATTTAGCATGGCAGGTTCAATGTTGCCTTGTGGACGTACATGGCAGCACGTAGCAGGAATAACCTACGAACGCTAAGTATACCCCTATTTAACCCCCTTAGAGGTGGATTTTTTTAAAGGCTGAAAGTAATTATAAAATAAATCTTAATATATAATCTTCCTACAAAGTTTCAAGTCTCTAGTTCAAAAAATAATGTTTTCCCCATACAAACTTTGGACCCCTATTACACCCCCTTGGGGGGCGAATTTTGAAAAACCCTTTCTTAGTGCTCCCCTAGACCTTATAAGGAACCTACGTGCCAAATTTGGAATCTCTAGAACCAGCGGTTTGGGCTGTGCGTTGATATGTCAGTCAATTTCTTCTTTTATATATTTAAGATGGATATCAATTTTTTTGCAGAATGAATCTATGTTCTTAACATAAACAATATTTTCATAAATTCATTGGGGCGCTACTATGAAAATGCGAATTTCTTTAAAGAGTTCTCTCGCGGATTCTCTTGCTCTCAGGTTATATCTATATATAACCTGAGAGCAAGAACGAATAGCTCTTTTTGTAATATACAGATTGTCTGTATGTCAGCTGCTTTACCCCAAACTAGAATACCGTACCACATAATACTATGAAAATAACTATTATTAACTAGGCGAGCTGTTTCAACATTGCTTGGTCAAAAATTGGTCAAAGACATAACGTCGCCACGATACGCCGCGCGAGCTGTCAGGCATAGGACACAAAACAATAAAATAAATCCTTACTATAACGTCCGATGCAAAGCGCTCTCACGAACACCCGTCGATACAGTAAACTGTACTTAGTCAGCGATACATAAGCCCACGTGCAGCCGTGGTTTTAAAGTTGTGCCTTAAATGAGCCCGGAGTCCGCTTTGGCACCTAATCCCAAGATTTGGCATATGCTATTAAACCAAAGCGACTGCCATCTGACTTTTCAAGTGAGAGGAAAAACTAGACCTTTTTTATTTCTTTATTGGGATCAGACCGGTTTCCTCACGATGTTTTCCTGCACAGAAAAGCTAACGGTAAATATTCCGTATGCAAGTTCCGCATATCTCATTGGTACGAGCCGGGATTTGAATCCACGACCGCCGCATGCCTGAAGCATTAGGTTTATTTTTAATTTTTTTATTGGGTCGCTTGCAGCAGCCTGGCGCTTTCGCTGCTCGTCTTGTCTGGAATTGTGACTAGGGGCTACTATGGGATTGATCAATCACGTTGAATTCATCCCGCCCTCCGCGCGTGTTGCACTGTCACACGCGCGGAGGGCAGGATGAATTGATTTGTAACGAAACTTTGCATGTACAATGACATGAGGTATGTCCAGGTCTGTAATTAGTTTATGTACCTTCAGATACCATAGTAAAAAAAATACAGCGAATTTAAGTTTTTCATACAAAACTTGTTTTTGCTGTAAGTATTTCTTTTTTTTATAAACTGGAACCATATAAACTACAAACTAAATTACAGACATAGATATTGTAGCAGTATCCAAACGCATTTTAAAAAAGTATGTTTAAGCTGTCAAAGTGACACCCCTTCGTTGATCGCCCATCCCTCTAGCGACACACACGCACTCCTGTTTTAATATAATAAATACATTAAAAAACTATAAAATAAACATCTCTGAAGATCAAATTATATCTTTTAATCAACAACAATACATGGCGCAGCCGGTAGGAAAGCATTTTATAATTGCAAGAAGTGTAACACGGAGCATGGGCCAAGGCAGTGTCCAGCCTATGGCAAAGTATGCTCTAGATGTAACCGATTCAATCATTTCAGTGAGGGTTGTACCTTTAGGAAAGGCTAGGTTCATTATATGAACAATTACGAGGATATTGATGAAGCTTGCAATGATGTGCAGGACTTGTGACTAGTCTATTGTATACATTTTGGTAATAACGAGTGAACGGAGTCACTACGGGTAGAAAATAAGAAGGTTCAGTTCAAATGTGATACAGGTGCCCAGATTAATGTGGTCAGTTTAAGTACTCTGAAGATGATTGTCGATGATGATTCTAATAATAAAATGTCTGAGACAAAAACATTTACTGAGGTCTTCGCAGGTGGAAAATTATACCCAGTGGGAAAAGTCACATTAAGGATTTTTAATATTAAAAACAGTGAAGTTTTTAATACTGAGTTTTTAATTATTCATGAGAAGGTCAGGCCAATTATGGGGCTAGCTTCATTAGTGCAATTAAAATTACTAAATAATACTAAAATAGACACATTAAAAACTGAACCTGTAACACATAGTGAGAATAATATTAACATTAAAAGTAAAGACTGTATAATTAATAAACACAACGAACTATTCCAGGGTGTTGGTGAGTTCGATAGACCTCTGCAGCTGCGCATTCGACCTGTTGTGGAGCCTGTGGTGAGACCCCAGCGCAGAGTGCCCAACGCGCTCATGACATGCCTCGCAGATAAGCTGGAGGCTCTGGTGAAGCATGAAGTTATAGCTAAGGTAGATCACCCGAATAGTTTTGTTAGTAATTTGGTAATAATTGAAAAGAAAAATGTTCTTTGAGAATTTGCCTCGACCCTAAAGATCTCAATCAAGCTCTAATAAGAGAGCATCATTTAATACCCACATAAGATGAAATTGTACCAAGAATATGTAATAAGAGATATTTTTCTGTTCTCGACTTGTCCGATGGGTTTTACAATATTAAGCTGGATGAAGGGTCGAGCAATTTATGTACATTCAACAGGCCTCTCGGCTGTTACAAATTCTTAAGATTACCGTTCGGTCTGTCCGTAGCACCAGAAATCTTTCAGAAGTATAGCGAGAGAGCCTTCGGAGACATTCCTGGTGTGATTGTATATTGTGACGACTTATTGATTTGTGGGGACACCAAGCAGGAACACGATGCAATATTAGACAAATTGTTTAGTAGAGCCAAAGAGCATAATGTTCGCTTCAACAAGGATAAATTTCAATACAAACTCAAGCAAGTGAAGTATTTTGGCCACATTTTTTCAGAGCAAGGTATGCAAATAGATCCCGATAGAGTCACGGCCATTATTAATATGAAAAGTCCTAATAATAAAAAAGAATTACAATTTTTTCTCGGAATGGTAAATTACTTAAGAAAATTCATACCTCACTTAGCTGACATTGCATCCCCCCTGCAATTATTATAAAAAAAAGATGTGGATTGGCTGTGGACGCAAGTTCATGAAGATGTGTATGTTAATATTAAAAATAAAATTTGTGAATCCCCGGTATTGCAGAATTTTGATACAAAACTGCCCGTTACAATCCAATGTGACGCATCAAAATATGGCCTTGGATGCTGCTTACTCCAGGAAGGTAAACCAGTCTGCTTCGCTTCACGAAGCCTGACACCAGCTGAGCGTAATTTTTCACAAATTGAGAAAGAATTGTTAAGTGTGGTTTGGTCAACTCGCAAATTTCACTATTACATCTATGGGCGTGTAGTTACAGTTTTAAATGACCATAAGCCACTAGAGAGTTTGTTAAAAAAGCATCTTCATGAAGTCCCGTCCCCTCGATTACAGAGACCAAAACTAAAATTATTAAGATATGACTTGGATTTCAAATATTTGCAAGGAAAGTTAATGTTTATTGCAGATTTGTTGTCACGCTCTTATCAGTCTAATAAAGAAGTTGTGCATGAGTCGTATATGTATGAGGTTATACATTGCATTGGCCTAGCGCAAAATTTAGAATGTACACAAGAACAAAAAACCTTACTAATAGCTGAAAGTACAGTAGATAATGAATTAGAACTATTAAGAAACTTTATAAAAAATGGTTGGCCTCCTAAAAATAAGGATATTCCAGATGGTCTGCATGATTATCATAAAATAAGAGGTGAACTTTCAGAGGATAATATAGTTTGGTATTTTTTAATAACCGATTAATTGTTCTAAGAAATTTAAGACTAACTTTTATTAAAACTTTACATGAAGGGCACATTGGTATGTCAAAGATGAAACAGTAAGCTAGAAAATTATACTATTGGCCTCACATTGATTCACATATTGATAAATTAGAGATACCAAAACAATAATATTAAAGAGCCTTTAGTGTCTCTCTCATAAAGTGCCAAACTTGCCATTCACAAAGATAGCTATAGACATCATGGATTTTAAGACAAAAAGTTACCTCATAGTTTATGACTAGCAACAAAATGGCTAGAGATTAAGTACATATTACGTAATAAAAGTGCCAGATTTTGGTTTTCCAAGAGAAATAGTTGCAGATCATGTACCATTTGATTCTAAAGAATGTAAAGACTTTGCTCGTGACAATGGCTTCATATTCACATGTACAAGCCCCAGGTATCCACAGTCTAATGGCATGGCAGAGAAAGGAGTTCAGATTGCTAAGAAAATTCTAAATAAATGTCACGAAGATAAAACTGATTACAGATTAGCCTTATTAAATTACAGGGCCTCACCCGTGTCTGGTACTAACTTCTCACCTTCTGAGCTAATGTTTAATAAAAATTTAAGAACTAAATTAATTGTTGATACTCAGTACCTACAGCCAAAGATTAATATTAATGTTAATGAGCAATTTGATAAGACAAGAAACAGAAATATTAGTAATTATAATAAAACTAGTCAAGTCAAAGAACCATTTCAGGTAGGCCAGAATGTTTGGTTTAAGAAGGATCCCATTAAAAAGGTGTGGATTGAGGGCAAGATTACCAGTTGTAATGGTAATAGAGCATAATATGGTGTAGCGTATAAGAGAAATAATGTAATTTACAGTAGAACTTCCTATCACATCAGATCTCCTTAGCTGTGCTTGGTGCTTCATCGGACTCTGTAGTTGGGTTCAGCACTGGTCGAATGTCGTAGTGATACAGTTATGTGTACCTGATGTTACTTCTAATTTAGTTATGCATATTATTGTGATAAAGTAGTATTTAATCTTAACTTAATTTAGTAATAATTAAGAGTGTCTTTAAAAAAGGGGATGAAGAGCAATGTTTAACTGTAATTTAATTGAAATGTATAAATCTGTATAGCTAAGCATAGAGCGCAGCTTTTGCTTGTATAAAGATTTGTTTTTCTTTTAAAAAGGGGATGATGTAGCAGTATCCGAACGCATTTTAAAAAAGTATGTTTAAGCTGTCAAAGTGACACCCCTTCCTTGATCGCCCATCCCTCTAGCGACACACACGCACTCCTGTTTTAATATAATAAATACATAAAATAAACATCTGTGAAGATCAAACTATATCTTTTAATCAACGACAATACAGATATACCTCATGTCATTGTATATGCAAAGTTTCGTCACAATCCTACACGTAGTTTTAAAATGAGAGCGTTACTATGTTTGTATGGGAAGGTGAAATTCGGCCGAACTTACTGCGGACTCTTAAGCTTAGATTTGAGTAAGTATATGGTTTTAATTTAAACTACACGCACACGTCATATACACGTTACACAGACGAACAAAAAAGTGATCCCTCTCTATAAGAGTTCCGTTTATTTCCTTTTGAGGTACGGAACCTAAAAATGGCATTGAGGTAACGTCAATAACGCGCGTTAGAAGCGTTGCGCAATAGCCCTGCTAAAACAAATACTTACGAACACGGTTGCAAGGATATGTTTTCGGTAATTCGTAGGAAAGTTCCATCGGATAATGATCATAACTGGGGGGGTCAAGGAAGAAACTTGAAACAAATTACGGCACTCGGACAAACAGGAAAAATACTGTTTTCCTTGTACAAGAAGCGGGTATTTGTGATTAAATATATTGCATTAATATCAAATTCATGTTTACGGGTCGGCTACGACTCCAAACTGCAAGCGATGGTGGCATCAGTTCGCTTTTCTGTATCTTATTTTAATTTCATCTCACCGTTCCCCCACAAATATATCTTGAGGCCGCGATTCGTAGGAACTAAGCGTTGTGTTAGGCGTAGCGGGTGAGGTGAGGCGCTTGTTCTGATTCAGAACAAGCGCCTCACCTCACCCGCTACGCCTAACTTCTGAATAAGCACAGGAGTGAGCGGATCCCTACGAGCGGATCCTTACGAGCGGGCCACTGGACGCGACGTCTGGCCATAAACGTGGTCTAACGAGCCCGCTCAATAAATATTAGTTCGATTTCAAACCAATACGTGTGGCATAACAGACCGCCAGGGGCGCCAGGACTAGATCACATATTATTTTTAATTTATTTGTATGATCGGCGTCAAATATAATGTTTACACATAGGCAATAACCGTAATAAAAGGTACCTATGAGATTTAATTATAATTATTAAAATTTTGACACTTGGAGATCTCTACATCTCTAAGAAATAAAGTTGTATTTTAACATTGAAAATGTTATTTAAATCGCTTCAGTATAGCCCCCCATTTCAGCGAAAGTGAGACATCGCTCTGGTCTCGTGAGTTTTAGGGCTACGTGGCTGATTGAGATGTCAAAAAATGCCCCTTAGCAAGGATTACAAAATGTAAAAAAATAATTATATCTTAGTAAAAATGCAAAAATGTCGAAAAATTACGCATTTTTTTCGGGTCTTTTCGTACAAAATCGGCAATATCTTGAAAACGAAAAGCGATATCGAAAAAAATTAAAAAAAGCCCTCGGGGTATTGAGTTGGCCTACATTATGAAAAAATAAAAACCTCTCTATCTTATACGGTCTAGAAAGGAAAGTGCCCTTTATGTGGCGCAATTTCAAGGCGCGCGCTCGTTTTGTTCTGCAATACGAATGTCGTGTCATTGAGTTGCTTTTGGAGTGTTTATTTGAGGTTTCTGTATTTATTTGTGATTTTAATATATAATATATTTATTTATTTATGTTAGTTCTTTACTCAAAAATTAAACAAGAAAATAAGATAAAAATATATTTAAGAAACATTAACGGTACCATTCATATTCGTGCATTTGTTAAAAGATATTTTTCTTGATTTCTCGGGGACATTTATATATTTGTTGAATGTCTGAATTTGACTCTTAGGAGATTTGACTCTCTCATTCAAACTTTTCCGAGATCCTAAGATTTTAATTTTGAAATAAAAAATATTGCTCATGTTTTTATAACCAAATAATATTATTATATTCGTATTTCATAAAGTCAAAACTATATAAATAACATACTTTGATAATGTAATTGTGATAGACGAAGATAGCCTATTCAAATATTTTCATACTACATGTCATTTAATGTTTTCATTATTAGTATTAGTTAAAGAGTTTTTGCCTTAGCTCACATGCACAACTTTAAGTTAAAAAAAGCTTTGTGTGTGTATTCCATTTGTCACCAACTCATAGACCCTAGTGAATCATTCTCCTAGCGTTGTTCCCGGTTATGCCCCTAAAGGAGCTCGGGGTCCGCTTTGACACCTAACCTCATAGACCCTAGTGAATATTTTATCTAAAATAAAAGTAACGAATTTACAACTTAAACTTTTTTTATATTTATTAAAATAAATTCCATGAACTAGTAAGAATAAAATTATTTCCCTTTGTCAAGTTTGTCAGTGGCGGGGTAAGTATTGATATTTATTAGAATTAGTTCCCGCATAATGCTTATAAGGCGAGGACTAATTGGAATACACTACTTTTCTGCACTAGAGCAGAAACGTATCACTTTCTGCACACTTTTTAGAACAACAACGACCCACTTTCAGAGCATGAGATATGAAAAATAATTTGCAAACACTAATAATTAAAACAATTAGTCGTATGCATATTAAAACGTATACTCCAAGTAAAAAGTATATTTGAAATAAAATAGCGTTTAAAATTATTAACTAGGCTAATTAATTTATTAAAGACAATTAATAAAAACAAACATAATAAAACTTAACCTTAGGTAAAAAAATGGCATAAATCGCAGTCAACGGGCAAGGTACCCAGATTATTAACTATATTTTTAAATACATATACGACCTCATTGCCCTCACATCCTTAGTTTTTCTATAGGCCGGTGACGTATGATACGTAGGTAATAGGAATTACATAGATACTTACTAACTGGACAAATATTGATCCCAAGTTTTTAAATCTCGCGTTTTACTGGACACTTCTATAAGTCATCGGTTTGTTCCACTTACTGGTATTTGAGGTTTCTGTTTTTATTTGTGATTATAATATATGTCGAGTGTCGACGCGCGACCAATATTCAAAACAAATACTGAAATACGTAATATACTGTAATATGTGTTATCTATAGTTACATTGGTATTATACTTTGGCAAAAAACTAAAGGAATGTTAGAGACCATCATAAGTGTGGTGTTTTGGACAAATAGTTTGTGTCAAGTGGTTGTTTATGGCGACGGATACACTTGTGGATCTGGATGTGTTCTCGATTGTGAAGCGGTAGAGACTCATAAATTGCATGATAAGATAATTGTTAACGTTTTCAAAAGGATATTAGTCATGAATCAATAGTAAGTATATTGTTAAAATAAGTTGAGACCATGAAAAAGATGGGACTTTATTGTTCATAGGGTCGCTTACGAACAATATTACAAATAATGGTATATGAAAAGGGTGGCACAGAGGCTAATATTTTCTTCATAACGCAATCGACGATGAGTAAATTTTGTTTTGTTGAATTCATTAAATTAATTTTCAATGTAGCAGAAGCCCAGGGTCGTGAAAGGCACGACATCTGTGTTTTTTTTTCTCTTCTTGTATTTGACATGTAAGCTCTGATGTAGTTAATTATATTATGAAATAATGTACTTATACTATTTAGTCTATAGATAGACATTTGGACTTGTAAAAGTGCCCTCGTGGCCTATTTGCTCAATAAATATTTTGAATTTTGAATAAGGCAACGTATCTCTAAAGTCAACTGTACCTACCTAATATTCTATGTAACTACCTAACTGAGAAAGGAAGATTTTTTATGTTGCTAACTGAATCAATTATTATCTCCTTAACAATTGGCTGTGACTAACAAGCATAAGGTATGTCTGGTGGTTAGTAGACAGCGTAGATAATGGACGCTTGCGACTTCAGAAAAATCACAATCATGTTGCCAACCCTTTAATGAATAAATTCAAAATTCAAAAATTTATTCTGTAAGTAGGCCTCTGGGCTCTTTCACATGTCCGAGCTTACAATCTCTAACATTACATGACATTAATACAAAACAATGAAAACAGACAATACCTGGGCACACATTTCCCGAGAGATGTATAGAGTCTCCGGGTTCATTATATCACAATAATCTTATTCTCTAATAATAAGGAGATGTAAAGTCTCCAACGTCAAAAAGAAATACAATAATAATAACAATGTCAAATAAAATAAAATAACTGAGATGTAAAGAGTCCCTGGTCAAATAATTATTGTTTTGGAATAAACTAATGCTATGTATACACATAACTTGCATGTAACCAATATGTCAAATCAAAATAAACATTACAATAAAATAAAAAAAAAAAAAAAAAAACAAAACAAAATAGACATGAATTAAGACAGCCAGTAACAGCGGCGTCCCAAGCAGCACGCGAGTCTCTCCAGGACACGACTAACAAAGTCACGACGGCTTTTGAGACCGAAGGATTTCCCATATTTCTTTGTCTTCCATATATTCTTCGATCTTGTAGTATCCTCTCTTCAAAAGAGCATTTTTTATATATTTTTTAAATGAATAATATGGAAGATCCCATGCATCTTTGGGTACTTTGTTGTAGAACCTTATACAGTTAGCCAAAAACGATTTATTAACTTTCTGCAAACGAAATTTTGGGACAGCTAATTTATGTCTGTTTCGTGTATTTCTACTATGGACATCAGACTGCTTCTTGAAGGACTTTATATTTCTGTGTGTATACATAATCACGTCCAGTATGTACTGTGAAGCTACTGTGAGGATACCTATGTCCTTAAAGCGTTCTCTCAGCGAGTCTCGAGAGCCAAGATTATAAATCGATCGGATCGCTCTCTTTTGAAGGACAAAGATAGTTTCTATATCAGCTGCTTTCCCCCAGATCAATAAGCCATATGACATGATACTGTGGAAATAACTGAAGTATACTAGGCGAGCCGTCTCCACGTCTGTCAATTGCCTGATTCTTCTTACAGCATACGCGGCAGAGCTGAGCCTATTTGCCAAAGCAGAAATGTGGGTCGCCCATTGTAAGTTACAGTCTAAGGTGAGCCCCAGAAAAAGCGTGTTTTCGACAAGGTCCAGCTTAGAACTCCATTTAATATAATAGCTGTCTCAACCTGCCTTACATTTGGCAACGTAAACTTCACACATTTCGTTTTCTGTGCATTTAGAAGTAGATTATTTGCCGTAAACCATTCAAGCACTTCTTTCAAAATTGCATTTATATGGTCGAAGTCACGTATTTTCCTATCAACTTTGAAAATTAGTGAGGTGTCATCAGCAAATAGAACTATGTCACATTTATTGTTTATAAAATACGGCAGGTCGTTTATGTATACAAGAAAGAGAAAAGGTCCCAGAATTGAACCTTGAGGTACACCGAGCTTCACAGTCGTGCCACTTGACTCAATCCCGTTAACGACCACTTTTTGAGTTCTTTGGCCTAAGTAAGACATAATAAGGTTTAGGGCTTCAGCTGACAGTCCGTAATGATTTAGCTTGTGTAACAGCGTATCATGCTCCACACAATCAAATGCCTTGGAGAGATCGCAGAAAACGCCTATAGCATCTTGTGAATTCTCCCAAGCATCATAGATGTGCTTGATGAGCACAGCGGCGGCATCTGTTGTCGAACGGCCTCTTGTAAAACCAAATTGCTGAGTGTGAAGTAGTTCATGTTTATTAAAATGTCGAAGCAATTGGTTCAGTATAATTTTTTCAAACACCTTACTGAGAACAGGTAATATAGAAATTGGTCGGAAATTTCCAAGCTCCTCCTTGCTTCCAGATTTAAATAACGGAATAACTTTGCTGTATTTCATTAGGTCGGGGAACACACACTCACTGATACAGGCGTTAAACACAACTGCTAAATGCGGTGCCACAATATCAATAATGGATTGCATGACTTTCACAGAGATGCCCCACAGGTCCTCGGAGTTTTTTAATTTCAAGGTTCAATGTTTTAATGATCTCATGGGCGTCAGTATATTGAAAATAAAGTTCCTTGTCACATTGTTTATCCTTTATTGAACCCAGGTAAGAACTAGCCTTTGCCACAGAAGAATTTAAATTTTCTGTTGTATCTGCAGCTATGTTAGTGAAGAAATGTTGAAAAGCGCCAGCGACATCCAGGTCCGTAGTCAAGACTTTATCCTCTATTTTTAGTCTGTAGCGGCCTTCATGGGGCTTCTTTTTACCAGTTTCGGTATTTAATATATTCCAGGTCGCTTTTACTTTATTGTCTGCCGACTTGACTTTGTTGGCTATATAGGTAGACTTGGCCGCAGCACAAACTTTCTTAAAAATGTTAGAAAACTTCCTTACATATTCTGTGAAAGAATCATCTTTGATATGATTTTTCATTTCATACAACTCATATAATTTATTTCTGCTCTTATGAATGCCCATCGTGGCCCAGTCACTAAACCTTGCTTTTACTGTGGCATTCTTTAATGTTTTCGACTTAAATATATTCTTGTGTACCCCATAAATTACATTTGACAAATATTTATACAGTGTGTTCGGGTCACTGTTGCCTGTAGGGAGAGCCGGTAACTTGTTAATAATGTTATCTCTAAACTTCTCCATCCGACTTGCTGTGATGGGTCTACACATGATATCATGCTCTTGTTTTTGGATATCTACTCTAAAATAAGCTTTTTGACCACAGTGATCAGAGTTAAAACAGTTAAAAATGATTTGATTCGTAGCCTCACAATTGCAGAATATATTATCCAGACAAGTCGCCGTGGTGGCCGTAATTCTGGTAGGATCATTAAATAATGGAAACAAGTTGAAGGACTTAAACAAATTTAACATTCTGACTGTGTGTGCATGTACAGTGTCTAAGAGATTAACATTAAAATCACCACAGACTATTATTCTCTTACTGCAATTGAAGACTTGTTTCAACGCATCTTCCATTACCAACTCAAACTGGCTAAAGTCTGACGATGGTGGTCGGTAAATACACATAATGATGTGACTCTCCAATTCTACACAGGATATTTCAATAGTTCGTTCAATCGAAAGTTTTACAATGTTCTTATTTTCTTTACATTTATACTTATTTTTTATTATTATTAGTGAGCCCCCGTGAATGGCTGTTTTTCTAGTGAACGAGCTAATTATGTCATAATGACTGACATTCATTAATAACAATTCATGTTCCTTGAGCCAGTGTTCAGTCACACACATGATATCTATATCTAGAGCTTCCAAGAAAAGTCCTACCTCTAATTCCTTGCTGGAGAAGCCCTGAATATTTTGGTGAACCAAACTCAATTCCCGGTGCTTCTCCGCTGTCGCGGCCGTCAGTTTAAATGCTGCGGCTGGCCCCCGGGAGAGGGCGCGCGAGTGCTAGTGTCATCGCTGCTACTGCCTGTCGAGTCAAAGTGCTCAGGTTCAATATTATAAGCTAGAAGCTTAGCCATTGTCATTTTACATTTATTCAATATATTCATACGAACATTAAACAGTTTGAACGATTTGACAAATTTGTTCGTATCAAAAAACTGATAGTTACTACTATAGCATGTCACATTGTACAGCATGGAATTCAAGCCCGATACTTTAACATTATGCTCATACGGCATGGATTTTGAATATGGGAGGGCACACAAAATTATTTTATGAATTCCATGCCGCTCAATTTCCGATAGGGTTTGAATAAGGGGCCCCATCTGAGATCTCTCGAGGCCCACACTATTCCCTAGAATAACAATCAGAGTGGTGCTCCGACTAAAACTGTCCTTCGCCAACCAGTCCACAATACATTTGATTGAGGCACCACGTAAACAGTTGTTTCTGACCTTCTGCCGGAGGCATTGGCTCATCATGGATCCGAGGCCAGCCCCAAACTCATCAGAGTAGATGACCGTCGACGCGGGGCCCGGCTCGGACGCGCGGCAGGGCGCCGGCGTTTGCGGGCGGCCGGGGCGCTGGACGGGTGTAGAAGGCGCGCGAGAAGCTGTCAGTGTGCTCGGCGTGCCCATAGTGCTAGGTGTGTTCAGCGTGCCCGAAGTGCTTGGCGTGCCCGATGTGCTCAGGGTGCCCAATGTGTTCGGCGTGCCCGATGTGAATAGGTAGAATAGGTAGTATAGTATAGTCACCAGTAAGTCATTCTGATTTTGAAAGAAACAGAGTAAGGCATACATACCCTACCCTACCTATAAGTATACGCCTATACCTACCCTTACTTTAGCATAGATAATCTGGTATGGATATGAAAGTCACGCCTAACAGGGTGTCATGAACTGACTAAATTAACTGTAACACTTTATTATGTTAATGATTATGCAATAAATGAAATATGAAAGTATGCCGTATTTGTATCCGCTAAAACCCCACCGGAGGCCGCCATCTGTGCTCATATGCGGAAGACTCCGGGATTTCAAAACAAATGCACTCGAGCATGGAATATAAAGAATGCGATGACATTTATATTACGGCGGATTCCCATGGCCTTTATAGATAAACATGCTGTTGCCTGCGACTTCGTCCGCGTAGAACTTGTTATCGTGTTATAAAAATGATTGCTAATAAATGTATTTTAGTTGCAAGCTTAATTATCGCTGTCCAAAAAAAAGTTCTACTTACTATCTTAAAGGATGATTCCCGAGATAAAAACTATGCTATATCTCTACGCCAAATATCATCTAAAATAAGACTAGAGTTTACGCGTACATTATATTCATTAGCCAAAATTATCTTCTTATATAAAAAAAACGATATTTAAATCTACCATAACTTTATTTTCAGTCCTGTGAGCATCGCAGTTCTAACTTAACCTAACCTACTTTACTGGTAGACTAATTAATGACTTACCAAATAAAACCGATGAATTCCCTACTTCAAAAATTACTTTCTAAAATACATACTTCCAAATCCTTTTAGCATCCTTAGCTTTTCAACTAACCGTCTATGACCGGAGGTACATATATCTCACTTCAGAAATATTTTACCCTCGATATAAACTATGATTTGGATTTTAACCCCTTTAAGGTATGAATTTCAAAAAACTTCGAACCCCTTTTGAACCCTCTTAGGGAATAAATAAAAAAAAACGCTGAAATCAGTTTGTAGTTTAAAAACATTTATGACTGGAGTTACTTGTACATATCTCTCCCTTTAATAATCTTGCCTTCGATATAAACTTTAAGCCCCCTTTAAATCGTTATTAAAATTCGTAATGAGTTTTGTAGGCTTTTAACAAACCGGCGCAGACAGTTACTAATCAATCACATACTTAAAATTTTCTTGCTCTCCATACAAAATTTGAACTCCTCTTTAACCTCTTTAGGACATGAATTTCAAAAACTTTGATATGATTTATTTGTACTCTAATAAGTAATCTTCCTTCAAAGTTTTGAGTCAAGCTCAAAAAAAAGTTAACCACACAAAGTTTGCACCCCATTTCCATCCCCTTAGGGGTGGAATTTTCTAAAACGCTGAAAGTACTTCTTTGTATACTAATAAATAATCTTTCTACAAAGTTCTAGTCTCTAGCTCAAAAAAAAAGTTTCCCCCATACGAAGTATGCACCCCTGAGGGGTGAAATGATCCAAAAACGCTAAAAGTACTTTATTTATATTCTAATAAACTTATTGATGATAAAACTCCATGGAACTAATTTGTGACTGAATTTTTAATCTATTATTCTCGTTGTATTTTGTTTCTTGACATTAGATTGTTTTTCTAGAAACATTCTACTAGTATTTTTCATACAATTTTTACTTCATGTAATTTTATTTTTTTGTGTTTAATAAATTACTTTGAGTTGAATTTTCTAAAACGCAGAAAATACTTTTTTTATTCTAATAAGTTTAGTAATCTTTCTACAAAGTTTCAAGTCTCTAGTTTAAAAAATAATGTTTTCCCCATACAAACCACATACATTGCATCCCTATTTAACCCTCTTAGGGATGGAACTTCCAAAAATCCCGTCTTATTGGCGACGTCATAAAAGCAAGTTTGGGTGTAAATTTCTAGTTTCTAGATACCTATATTAGATTTATTTGTAGCTATCTTTACGGTCAACGTGATATTCATCTATGTATATGTATAAAAGAAGACTTCCTGACTGATGATTTTTTTCATCTGGTTTTTGATTTTTGAGAGGGTAAAATGTTTCGTCATCATCATCATATCAGCCGAAAGACGTCCACTGTTGACATAGGCCTCCCCCAAAAAGTGCCACAATGACCGGTCCTGCGCCACCCGCATCCAGCGGACTCCCGTGACATTTACCAGGTCATCAGTCCACCTTGTGGGGGTCTACCCACACTGCGACTTCCGGTACGTGGTAGAAACTCAAATATTTATATGGAAGCAACTGGACCTACGATTGAAAATGTCAAACCTTCATAGAGACCGATACAAATGCCTCACGCAGCCATAATAATGTATTCAATTGACGTCACGACTATGCACACATTACTACCAGTCAGCATCATAAAGTTAGTAGCAGCCAAGGTAGCCAAATATTTCGGTACACGTCTTTATTACTGTAAGAGTAAGGATGTGTTACGATATACTACTTTGGGTGCTACTAATATGCTTACAATGCTGACTGCTGATAAAAAAAACAAGTTATCCATTCCTCGCGTGCTCTGCGCCTAATTTAGCTGTAGATACTAATACTTCTTAATAGGATAAGTCTGTGAGGTTCTAAGTTTGTATGTAGGGGCTAATCTCCAGAACTACTCATCAGATTTCAAAAATGCTTACCAGTATATAGAATGGAACCTGCAGGTTCGACAGGCTATATTTTATCCTGCTGCTCCACTTAGGTTCTCGGTTATACGCGGGCGGAGCCGCGCGGGCAGCTAGTCCATACTAATCCATACTAATATTATAAATGCGAAAGTGTGTCTGTCTGTCTTTCTGTGTCTATCTGTTTCTCTGTCTGTTACCTCTTCACGCTTAAACCGCTGAACCAATTTGGATAATTTTGTTAGAGAGATAGTTTGAGTCCCGTGGAAGGAGATAGAATGGTTTTTAGCCCGGAAATCATTCCCTAAGGGGGGATATTTGTATGCAGCTACGATATAAACGAGTTCCACGCGGACGGAGTCGCGGGCTGAAGCTAGTATTTAGGCCTTGGTCTCCTATAAATCACGCCGTACGCTGCGTCACAACGCTTACTATGCAAATGTACTGTTGTAGCCGACGACCACACCAGTACATATCCATAGTTCGCATTGTGACGCAGCGTACGGCGTGATTTATAGGAGACCAAGGCCTTAGTACTGTATAAAATACTGTCATCACATATCAATGTTTTGAAGCCAGGTTGACCTCTATTAGCACGGGTCGATAAATGGCACAACTGCTCAACCCGGCTGAAACATTGGTTGTCAACCGGCCCTTCGACTTGATTACCTAAATTACGGACGGGTCGGTGTAGTAAATCAAGCAATCGAACGATCTTGTGCCTTAATTGTACTGATGTATATGTAATATCCTATTGTTAGAAGTTTTAGCAAAAAAAAGGAATCGTCTATTTTTAATTACAGGTTATGTGATAAGGATTTAGTAAGAGTGAAAGAAGTCCGTGATCTTGGCGTCATTTTGGACGACAAACTGTCTTTCATAACACATATCGATTCCATTCTGGGAAAATCTTTTAAGCAGTTGGGTTTTATACTGCGTGTTGGTAAACCTTTTAGAAATCCTCTGACACTTAAAATATTATATAATAGTTACGTCCGTAGTCGGCTCGAGTTCGCATGTGCTGTATGGAATCCTTTTCATAGTGTTCATATAAATAGCAGTCTCTCTGCAGAAAAAGTTCTTAAGATCCCTTGACTTTATAACTGGCAATGAATATAATGATTATTTTGAATCTTTAATCCGCCACAATATGCAATCACTTGAGTGTCGTAGAGACTGTGTTGACTCAGTTTTGCTTCATAAAATAATACATAATCATCTTGACGCTCCTAGGTTGCTCCAAGATATACAAATTAGAGTTCCACGTAAAATTGAACGCCAATGTCGTAGTATACATTTATTTTCCGTCCCACGTAATAGAACAAATTATGCAAAGAATATGTTTATTAAGCGTGCCTCTGGGCTTTATAATAATAACAATAAACTAAAAGATATTGATATATTTAATTGTACTATAAGTTCCTTAAAAAATGTCTTCAAAATTGCATCTAGATAATTTTGATTTATATTCCTATAACAAAGTTAGGTTACCTAGGTACTTGCAAATGTAATAGTAGTAGTACTTAGTGTTTTTCTTGCTCGCTTCTCTTTGTCATTGTTTACCTTGTCGTAAGATTTTCTATTTTTATTTGTAGCAACTTAATAACTGCAACTACGAGTATGTAATCTTTTTTAAATTAAGTTTTGGCTATAATTTATGATACATATTGGAAACTATAGGTCTAATTTGTACTTAACTAATAAGTAATATTATACTTTTGTATGACCGTTTTTTTCATAAAATAAATAAATAAATTATTTAATTATCTAAACATATAATACAGCTGAAGACGGTCTGAATGCATGGACTCTTTGATCGTGTCGTGTCAGTCGTGTCACTCGTGTCAAATAAATAATTAAATTCTCGTTCTCGAGAACATTCTCAGAAGTTACCAAGAAATTCTCATGTGGAAAGTTTCGCAACTTTGGAAAATTCTCGTGAATGCATTGCTAGGTCTAGCACAAGTTGAAATGAAATTAAAATGAATGAAATTAAAATTATTTATTCGTAACAAATGAATATATCTATCACATACCTACATATATTACTATTTAATTACTTAACACTATTTAGTTGCTATCTTTGCGCGCTATTGAGAGGCTCCTGTCCCACTCGCACTGTGCAAATTAGAAAGAAGAGGGCAGATCTCTCTCGACGCGGCGTAAGTGGGCCCCAGCTGGCGGTGAACATGTTAAGATGTGTGATCCAGGAGTCTGGCAAACTTACAGACGCCGCACCGCCTATACAAATATGGAAGTGGTCTAAGGCTAATAAAACGTTTAGTAATTATTCACATGGATAGAATACGGATTTTTTCTTATAATTATAGTTAAGGCTAACTTTTATTATTATTATTATTATTGTGAGCCTGTAGTGTCCCACTGCTGGGCAAAGGCCTCCCCCCACTTTTTCCAGTGCTCCCGATTCTGAGCAGTCTCTGGCCATTCTTTTAAAAAGGACTCTAGCTCGTCTCTCCATCGCCGACGAGGTCTGCCACGTCTCCGTTTCGAGCTGTCGGGCTGCCATTCAGTGGCGATCTTGGCCCACAGTTCACTCGGCATGCGGCAGACATGACCAGCCCAGTCCCACTTCAACTCTGCCGACTTTCGAGCTACATCGACTATTTGAGTTTTGGAGCGCAGCGTGGTGTTCCGGATGCGATCCACTAATTTGATACCTAATATGCTGCGCTCCATGGCTCGTTGGCAAACCCCGAGTTTGGACTTTTGAGATGACGTCAGAGACCAAGTTTGTGCACCGTAGGTAAGAATTGGAAGAATGCACATGTCCATGAGTCTCCGCTTAAGTGATATTGGAAGGTCACCTTTCATCAGATGTTTCATGGACCAATAGCTCCTCCAGGCGTTTTCAGTCCGTCTTTCGACCTCCTTCTCCTGTCGTGCCTGGAAGGAAACTAATTGGCCCAAGTAAAGGTACTCATGGACATATGCAATTGGTTCTCCGTTTATCTCAATCCTACGTGCGATGCTATTAGTTATAAGCTTAGTCTTAGTCATGTTCATCTCCAGTCCAACCTCGAGGCTTGCGTTGTTTAGGTCTTGGAGCATAAGTTGTAGCTCGGAGGCTGTTGACGAGAACAGAACTATGTCGTCGGCAAAACGAAGATTGGTCAATCTATTATCACCGACGACCAAGCCCCGTCCCTTCCAACTCGGCACAAGTTTCCGGAAGACGTGTTCCAGTGTGCTGGTAAAAAGCTTCGGCGATAACGGATCTCCTTGCTTGACTCCTTTTTGAATTTCGAAAGATACACCAGAGGACTCTAACTTAATTGCAGCTGTACTACAGTTATAGATGGCGGTGATTAGGTGAATGTAGTTTTCGTCTATGTCTTGATTGCGTAATGCTGCAAAGATGGACTCATGAGACAGGCTGTCGAATGCTTTGGAATAATCTACAAATGCGAGGTAAAGTGGGAGGTTGTTTTCCTGGCATTTTTCTATTACTTGATGTAGAGCATGTAGGTGATCGGTGGTGGAAAGGCCTGGACGGAATCCTGCTTGTTCTGGTGGTTGATGGCGGTCAAGTTGTCCTGCGATACGGTTTTCTATTACTTTGAGGAATAATTTGTAGAGGTGTGAGACAAGACTGATAGGACGGTAATTTCCTATGTCAGACTTATCACCCTTCTTGTGGAGCAGGATTATCTTAGAGTGGCAAAAATTCTCTGGAAGGGTTTGGGTAGTTGTTATATCATTGAAGAGTTTGCAAATGTGTGGAATTAAGGTTGGTTCGCCTACTTTTAGCGCTTCGGTCGTGATACCATCCTCACCGGAGCTTCTACCGTATTTCATTTTACGAAGTGCTAAGTATAATTCGTGCTCTGATATAGGCGGGATGGGATCTAAGCTTTTATCTAAGATGGAAGAAGAAGTTTGGGCTTTGAGCGGGTCCGAGTAGAGATCCTTGTAATACTGGGTAGCAATATTTATAATTTTATTTCGGTCGCGTTGCTTAGTGCCCGTGCTGTCCTTTAAGCTTGTTATCCAAGTTTTACCTTGCGATGCCCCTTCTTTAGCGATTTTTAAAGATGTGCGTTTGTTTAAAGCCACTTCTACTAATTTTGTCTGGTAATTCCTAACATCTGTGCGTATGCTGCGTTTAACTTCTCTGTCTTTTGCTCTGTACTCGTCACTATGTTTTGAAATGCTCAATAACTGTCTGTTTTCTATTAGTGTCAATGTTTCGTCTGTAAGTTTTTTGTGCTTATTCTTTACTCGTTTTATTTTGCTACTTGCTTTTTTTAAACATTCTATGACATTTTTGTATTGGTTGTCTACGTCTCCATTAATATCGCTATCTAATGTTCCAAAGCAGTTGTGTAATTGTAAATTAAATTCGTGTTTATTGGTTAATAGTGTGGTCTTGTCGTGTTTCCTTATTAAACTTTTTCGAATTAGTTGGTGGCGATATATTTTGCTATTGAAAACTACTGTGGCGCGGAGTGGTCGGAGGAGGTCGGAGCTAAACTTGATGTTGTTAATTGTTTCTACATTTTTTATTAGTTGGTTATTGGAAGACATTATGTAATCTATTTCATTTCTAGTGTGGGAGCTCGGGGAAATCCACGTCCACCTGCGTTATGGTTTCTTGAAAAAATAAGTGTTTGCTATTTGGATGCTTTGACCAAAGGCGAACTGGACGAGACGTGAACCCCGCGTATTCCGGTCTCCAAGACCATGGGGCCCGACAATTTTAGTGTCATCCAGTTCTTGCCTTTTGCCTATCTTAGCATTGAAATCGCCAAGAATCAGGTTGTATGTGCCACGATGCTCATCGCATGCTCTATTTAAGAGGTCGTAGAAGTCCTCAACTTCTTCGTCAGAGTGTGCTGATGTTGGTGCATATGCTTGAGCAACAGTCAGTGTTTGTTTTTTGGCTAATCTAAATTTCAATACTGCAATTCTATCTGAATAGGAAACGAATTCTAATATATTGTTCTTCCATTTTTTGTTTACTAGGAAACCTACACCGCTTAGTCCTCCCGAGTTCCCGCAATAGAAAAATATTGTATTTTCACGTTCGACAGTGTCTTCGCCTTCTCTGCGAACTTCAGAGAGGCCTATAATATCCCAGTTTATATCCATGAGTGCATTTTCTAGCTCCAGCAATCTTTCTTCAGTCCTAAGTGTTCTGGTATTACAGGTTAGGATATTCAATTTAGAATCGGAGTCCTTTTTTGCGTTGGCCGAAGTTGCTTGACGGGAAGGTGATCGTAACGCCCGGAGATTCTTCGCACCCCGGGTTCTAGGCGCTCTCCGCCTACCGTCGTCAGTGGAGTCACCTGAACCGCCGGGCCCTAGGGGCCATTTCTTTGTTTGTGTATTCATAATTGAGGGGGGGGTTTGGACATTTAACCTACCACGCTCGTCCAGTGCGTGTTGGTAGGTGAGCAGTGAGCCTTCTCACTCGGCCCGTGGGCGCCGCCGTTGACGGACTAGCCATTCTTCCGCCGCCACCCTAAGTCAATGTCCTGCTCTGACACTGACTGTCCAACCAAGCCATGAATTTGACATGCCCTAGTTGCCGTTACACACTCTACCTGAGAGTGTGCGACAGTTTAACGTCATATCGGAAGGCTAACTTAGTTGAATTTTATAAATTACTAGCTTCTGCCCGCGACTCCTTCCGAGTGTAACTCGTTTATAATATAGTAGCTCCATAGCTATCATTTGTCCTATCATGTAAATCGGACTACTCTGTAAAAAGTTATGCGTATATAAAAAATATACGCGTTGACTTGAGAACCTCCTCCGTTTTGTTCGTCGGTTATATAAACAGACATACTTTCGCATTTATTTACTTACAAGTAACTGATATTATACGATGCGAAAGTATGTCGGTTTATTGTATTGTGTCTTGTGTATTGTCTGTATATTCACGACATGCAACCAATACAACTAAATGTTGTATGTAAATTATTAAAATATTTATTGTTTCATAATCATATAAAAACAATATTATTTATTTAATGATTCCCCTGTAGAGCTCTCAGAGGCAGACGCAAAACGTGAGCGGCATCTAAATATGCCTGTCAAAGTTCAGGATACCCGCAACTACAAGACTTGAATTTTAGCCATTTTTGAATTTGCATTGTAGATTTCATTTGAGATACTTAGTTAGTTTTGCAATGTTTGTTAAGTTGGCACTTAAATTACGGAGTTGAGAAATAAATTATGCGCAGTTTTGATAGTTGAATTGACTATACCTACCTAGATATTTGCTTGGCTTGCGAGAGATGACGGCCGCCCTTAACGGTTCAACTTTTGTAAATAACAAAGATAAATTTGTAAATTACAAGAGCATACAATAGAAAACGGAGTAGTTACAGTCGCCATCAGATATATCGGAGCGGTCAAGGTGCTCACAAATATCTAACACGTCTCTATTGTCGAGGCATTAGACATGTTCAGATAATTGTGAGCACTTTGCCCGCTCCGATACATCTGATGGCGACTGTACAACAACAAAGTGTCTCAAAACAATAAATGTTAATAAAGTTCGTATTTCTCGCAGGGCTTAACCTCTAAGAAGCGAGGCAATAAAAAATACACGGTTCACAGGGCCGGGTCACCTGGCTATGTATTCACAAAATTACTCATTCGTGAGTTTGTCCCTAGTACAATTCGACCCTCGGATAGTAGACGAAGAAGCGTTGTAATGTGTCTCTTATACTGGTTCACTTTCGTGGTATTGGCCGGGTCGTGTTGTTGCCTTTGTTTTTCCATCGTATGGAAAATCTGTGAATCTGATGCTGTCATCTTGTTAAATTTAATATAAAAAGAAAAGATTATGGGGCAATTAAAATGGACTATTTCGTCTAAAGGTCATTATGTCTGATCGACTATTAATGAATAAGCTTTTTTTAAATTACTTATCGCCAGATCTAATGGATCTTTATAAAAGCATGATTCATTGAGATTCATGTCTTTGATATTGAATTTATATCTCCTAGCTTTGGTAACGGGTACGTATCAGAATGTCTAAATTTAAAAAAAACTAACGTTAAATAGCCTACGTTCAAAATACCTAAAATCTAAATACCTAAAGGTTTTTTCACCTAAAATTCTAAATACCGAAAGGTTAAAATGGGTACGTATCAGAATGGCTAAAATTAAAAAAACTAACGTTAAATAGCCTACGTTCAAAATACCTACAATCTAAATACCTAATGGTTTTTGCACCTAAAATCAAAATACCGAAAGCTTAAAATGGCTACGTATGGCAATGTCTAAAATAAAATAAAAACTAACGTATAATAACCTACGTTCGATATCACTAAAATCTAAATACTTAACGCTTTTTTAACTATAATCTATATACCGAAAGCTTAATCATTAGGTATTTAAATTTTAGTGATTTAAGCCTATGTTTTTCTTAGTAGTAAATTGCCTAATTGTTATTAGTAGTAAGTTCAAATAACAAGTTTTTCCGGTCTATTATAAAAAAAATTACCCCGAAGACGAAAGCGGGAGCAAAGCTCCCGCTTCCGTCTTCTAACCTATCCGCGATCCGAGTCGGTTTTGCGACTGGCAGTAGGGAGCAGAGGCTTAGTGGCAAAACCGACTCGGATCACGGATAGGTTAGAAGAAGGAGAAGAAGCTCCCGCTTTCGTCTTCGAGGTTATTTTTTTTATAAGTGCGGAAAAACTAACAATTTGAGAATAATTTTACTGATCTACTACTTCATACAAATAGCTCGCAAGTGCATAATTTAAGGTATTTTGACCATTTGGTATTTTAAATGTTGGTGTATCAAACTTAGGTGTAATAGCTATTGATATTTTAAACATTAGGTATTTAGTCCAATCGGTATTTTAAACATTAGGTATTTAGTCCAATCGGTATTTTAAACTTAGGTAATTCATAGGTAGGTGTTAGTTGCTTAGGTATTTAAATCCATTAGGTATTTAGATTTTAGGTATTTTGAACGTAGGCTATTTAACGTTAGTTTTTTTAACTTTATACATTCTGATACGTACCCTTGGTAACTGCGACTGTAGTCATGCAGCTGAATATTTTGCAATATCGTAATATAAATAAGAGGACCACTTTTTTATTACATCATTGTACTTGAGCCATAAACTACACCAGTAGGGCGTAGCATTGACATTTTATCACTTATCGCTGTCGATAAGACATGCGTCACGTTCTGGCAAGTATGCTAGTGCGAGAGTGACGGATGCAACGATTAGTGACAAAATGGAAACCCATCTTGGGCCCGCAGCTACGAGTACTTCACCCGGCTCTATTTTTGTAGCATAGTGTTCCACGATACTTGCCGATGGAACGTAATACAAGAGGCAAGTTGAGCAATCCTGGAGTCCTGGCGGAGGTGCGTTTGAGCGTACCGGATCAGTATGTGCCGCGCGTTAGGGTAGGGCGCGGTGGGGCGACTGCCCAGGGCGCCGGACATAAAGGGGGCACCGGCGCCCCTTTATGTCCTCTCGCTCATTGGGTTAGGGGGCACCCTAGAAATCTCGCCCAGTGCGCTGGTAGTGCTAAAACCGGCACTGAGTATGTGTGGCGGCGGCGGCGGCCGAGCCTGCTGGCCGAGCCGCGCGCTCGAGCCTCGAACGCAACTCCTTCGCCAGGCCCCCTTTACGATCGAGGTAGATTTGTTTTTTTGTCCTTTGAACGAATTCACAAAGGCCACGCTATATGTATGTATTGTGTTGCTGTAATTTGTAATGTACCTGTGTTTTAATTGTCTGTTTTGTGTCAAATTCCATACTGTCGAATTAGGATAGCCTGTAAGGATGGTTGTGTGTAGCTATCTTAATAAAAAATAAAAAAAGACGAGATACAAAACACAAATATTAATACGCCTGCCTCTGGACTGCACGCAGGTCTGTGAAAGTGTTTGACAACTAAATTTTTTTTAAACATCGAACAAGCATATTTGAACGAGTGAGACCAAATTTTTGGACTGTCGCGCTTACCTCTTTATTTCAAAGTTTTCGTTGCGTATTTTGCTCCAACTTTTCATGTTCAAGTCCTTTCACATAAATCAGTCCCTACTATCTTATGTAACCGCAACCTGCCCTTACAAGGGCATGATGTGTGACCTTCATTACTTCAAACACTCTGCTGACCTTTATCTGGATTCGTTCGTTTCGAATTAGCGAACTATGTGAGCGTGAAAATGATTCAGACTTATTCGAAATCGGATGTTCGTGCCGATAGACTTTAGATATAATTTGTAGAGTTTGTTAGAGAAACTACTTGTATTATTTAATTATTTACACGTTTTAAAGTAGATTAGGCAGTAATATCTAATAGTGAAAATTATAAACTAAAGGGAAAATTTTAAGGCTTTGGAGTGTGGAATGGCCAGGATTTTACGAGGAGACTACACTAAGAGTCTCTTCAAGTGAAGATATATTTTTTTAAAGAATCGATACCGCGCATGTGTCACCGCTGGAGTTGCAAACGTCGGTTTCTTTGCCACATAACTACGTCATACGTGGTATATAAAAATTGTGCTCATGCTGCCGAAACTCGAAATAGGTGGCAAAAAATCGCATTTATTTATTTAGGTATTTATTGCGTGTCACATTACAAAAAAATTGATGGTAGGTAAAAAAAACATTCACGCTCTACGGAAAAGCAATGTCAGTGCGACAAGATAACGGGGTCTACATATCATATTGGTATACAAAACATCCAGTCTGATTGACCTTTTGAACAATTTGAGCTAGTGATTTTACCATTAAATATGTAGTCTAGTACTCGCTATGCGCGAGCAGAAGTATATTTCTGTTACAGTGTCCCATCGAACGACAAGATTTATTAGAGAATGTCTATCTATTAATCAGCCGGTGTTAAAATAACGACCACTTAAACGACAATTCACGGTAGTCCCACAGTATCTGTACAGCACAGAGGGGTAATCACGTAACGTTTTGAACGCGCGTTAGGTAGATCCAACTGTCATTTTTCAATATAAAAATTAACATTATATCTACCTAACGTAGGTACGTAAGTAACAATGCGTTACGTGATCGACCTGCTAGTTTTATCGGGGCATTGGCCGAAAGACTCGACTACTACGAAGTTTTGCCTATTGGGGGAGCTAAGTAGCCTAAATTTTTTTGTTCCTTTACTTTTGTTACTTTTTATAATTTCTAATCCTAACATTAAGGCGCCGTAGGTTCAGCGAAGTTAAGCGAACAGAGTTTTTGAAACAATATAATGCGTCTGTTTATAATATGGTTTCAAAAACATACGAATAGTAATCTTGAGGCTTTTCTGCAGAGAGATCAGAGATTCGAAACATGATTAGGCAAATTTCGCTCGATAGAAAACATACACGAACATAGGTCTAAAACACACAAAAATACACTTAAAATATTCGTAACAAATTATGCACAAATTAAGCTAAAAATATTAAAATTGCTTTTAAAAATCGGCAACATCATGTTTGAGGGAAATCAGTGATTACATTTTTATTTATTTAAACGGCCAAAAAATTTAAATTAAAAAACATGATATCCGCGCTTTCGAGCACGCACTTCCATCTCGCTCTCGCTTATGCTCAGTGAGAGGGAGAGAAGACCATGAACCTACGGCGCCTTAAATCGCAAGCCTTCAATAACAAAATATGGATCACGGTCTGAATTAAATGATTTATATATTACTAGCTTCTGCCCGCGACTCCGTCCGCGTGGAAATCGTTTATATCGCAGCTCCATACAAACTTCAACCCCCCATTTCATCGCCTTAGGGGGTGATTTCCAGGATGAAAACTATCCTATGTCCTTCCTCGGGATTCAAACTATCTCCATACCAAATTTCATCGCAATCGGTTCAGCGGTTTAAGCGTGAAGAGGTAACAGACAGACAGACAGACAGACAGACACACTTTCGCATTTATAATATTAGTATGGATAGTATGGATTATTTTTATTAGTCCGGGCGTGCCTGGCGTGACATTATCGTCTAACCCTTAACATAAGCCTTATTGAACTCACTACGCCGCTTTAGTTCGATTTGTACACGAGTGTTCCAATGCCCAGCAGTGGACGTCTTTCGGCTGTTATGGTGATGACGAATGTAAAAAAAAAACAACAAACAGCAGTTATATTTATATAAAAGGGGTGTGGTGTCGGGTTAGAATAGCACCACCCCTCTCTTACTGTGGGTGTCGTAAGAGTCATGTAGTAAAGGGAACAGGGTTGAAGTGTTTAGTTGTCGAAGTAGTGGCAACTTATTTATTTATTTATTGATACATGGAAAACCAACAGCGCAACATATTTATAGACAAAATAATAAAACCATATAGCCAATTACAGGTTCTCACTTATACAGGGTGTCCAGTAAATAATGGATAACCTTCTAACCACCAATAGGCCACCTTAGGCTGGTCCAGAAAATCCACTTTAGGGTTTAGTAAAAGTTCCCTGGTTTTCGAGATTTTCACACTTTTCATAATTTTAAGTTTTCGGTTCCTTATTTGACTCTTATCATCGTGGTAACGAGAAATGTAATGATTTGTTGTTGATTTGTTGTTGTTTTTTATTTTTGTATTATTATTTTTATTTTTTATTTTTTTCACACTTCATAATTTTAAGTTTTCGGTTCCCTATTTGACTGTTATCATCGTGGTAACGAGAAATGTAATGATTTGTTGTTAATTTGTTGTTGTTTTTTTTTTTTTTTTTGTATTTTTTTTTTCGTTTTTTTTTTTTTTTTTTTTTCTGGACCAGCCTTCGGTGGCCTATTGGTGGTTAGAAGGTTATCCATTATTTACTGGACACCCTGTAGAAACTTATAGTTTTTATCACTGCGATATCACATTTTGTCGATCTTTTATAGGCACATTTATGCTAAAAGTGTCACTGGAACACAAGTTTTACGTACCTAGTCTAGTATAGGTAGGGATAAAGGCGTGTATGTATATGTATGTAAAAAAACAGAAAAAAAACGAATTTCCTATGCCGTGTTACACAATTGACATAATATGCATATCACAGTGATAAAAAAAAACAGAAGTTTTTCTTTAATAATCTAGCAGCCACCTACTTATCATTTTGAATATTGACAACACCAAGCTCAAATTAGATGGCGTTTAGTTATTCAGTGACGCTCTTCATACAATTCGATTTTGGCGCTAAAGAACGAAACTGCTTCAAAAATGCTACATAGTATGGGACTTGGGTATCCAAAAACCTCAATCGACAACATTATTTAAAATGAAAACCCCATTAAGCCCAAATGTAAACACAAAATTCCGCACCCAAATAAATCGCTAAAAGCACATTCTTCTTGCAATTGTATAATTATATCAATTCGAATTAAAAGCCGCGATAAAATCGGTATGTAGCCCAGTCGACAATTCGGACTATCACACGAAAGAATTTATTGTAACGGCCGGGACGGGACGGGGCGAGAACAAGGAATTAGGTTATATCGCAAAGACATTTAAATAAAATGAATGTTACTGTTTTGACAAAACTCCACAAAGTGGACTGATCACCAGAGGGGGATCACGTAACTTTTAGAACAACTTAAGTGTCATTTTCCCATACAAAAAGTGACATTTAGATCTAACTGCCACGTTGTTACAATGCGTTACGTAATCGACCGGCCTCGCTATTCTGTAACTTATTTTAAGCTCACCTCAACGCTCACCCACAAATATATCTTGACACCGTTATGCGTAGTAACTACGCGTAGGTAGAGGTCTAGTTTCGTTAGGCTCGACGGATGGGGTGAGGCGAATGAGCGCGTAGCGAATAACAGCCTCACAGGGGTGATCGCGTAACTTTTTGAACGCACGTTAGGGCTAGTAGTCCTACTATGTCCGGTTTAGTCTAGTTAATTTTTTAGTTTTTCAGCACCTCTGTATGCACTTAAATTGTCGTACCCATGACAATTTAAGTGCATACAGAGGTGCTGATATTTATATTTTATTAACGTTTTTTTTACTCATTTTAGAAACTTGAACGCAATTGTCTATCATGATAATAGACCCCTTAAATTGTGGAAAATAAGCTTTTAAATTCAAGGTTATTGGGGAATTTCGATAATTATGGTTACTTTTTAAATTTTAGTTTTCTCACTGCCTTTTTTGTAATATGCATGTGGAGTTTACCTGTCAGTGATTGTTACATCTGGCATAAAACTGTTATTGCAAGCTATTTATGTAATATATGGTGTTAACAATTGTTGGTAAACCTAATAAAACAAATAAATAAATCGATAAGTAACAGTCACTTTGGCACTCTTTGGAGGAGGCCCATGTCCAGCAGTGGATGTCTTTCGGTTGACATGATGATGAATTTTTTGACAACCGGTTTAGCTTCGTGCGTTGTGACACTTGCGACTAGTAACCCTGCTTACAAAGATAAAGATAAAAAATAATTTATCCATGTAGGATTTTACAATCACTTTTGCATCGTCAAAGATTACATTGTATCTATTTATTAATTTTATTACCAATATTACCATTCTGTTAAACAAACACATATTCTTAAAATAATTAATATGTCACCTAATTCTGAGTTATTCAATGTCTGCTTCATTTATTATCAAGGTTTTAACGCATGAAGGAGGAAAGAAAAACGAAGTTATTTATATAGTCCTATAAGAAGGCCTGTCATCTTTATAATTTAAATACTCTTCAACGGTATAATATGCCTTTTTTACTAAAAAAAGTCTTTAAATATGTTTTTATCCTAGGCCTGTCACAGACTGGCGCGGCCGCAGCGGACAATAGTAAAATTGTCATTAGCCGTCAAATTTACTATTGTCCGCCACCGCAGGCCGCGCCGGTCTGATGCAGGCTTCCATTGGTAGTTTATTGTAGAAATGAATGCAATGACCCAAAAAGGATTTACTGACTTTCCTAACCCGAAACTTGGGTCTCTATTGGTTCCCATAAAGTTTTTGTTCCGATTTTTTCACTCCATACCGTTTTCGATCATAATTTTCATAAGTCATATTGTCGCAAGTCATAAAATTATAGAACATAAATTGGAGATCCGATTTTTGCAAGTCGTCATTATTGTAAGTCATAAAATTGGGTAGTCATAACATTCAATGCCCAGATGTTATGACAATTCATAATGTTAAAGGCAATAAAGTTGCTTTCAATAATTGCTGTAAGGATCTTTTACGCAAGTCATAATTATTTGTAGTCACGTGATTAGTTAGTCATATCATTATAAATACATACAATTTTAACGTGCATATGTGTGACCGTCAGATAATGAACACCGTCAGTTTATAATCTTAACGACCAGTATGGTAAGTAGTTTTTCCGCTCTTTTATAAAAAAAATAACCTCGAAGACGAAAGCGGGAGCAAAGCTCCCGCCTCCGTCTTCTAACCTATCCGTGATCCGAGTCGGTTTTGCCACTAAGCCCCTACTTACTAGTACTTTCAAATGTATGCCTGGATATGTTTCTGAGTACTTATCTATATGCCTAAGGATGTTATAGATTTGGCTTCTTCGACGTAATTCACTTTAGGCATTAAAGCGATATGAATACCAACCATTAGGACGTTGAAAGATATGACTTAAAATATTTCTGATTAATTATTGATAGACCTTAGAACGTTATAGCCATAAATATTATGACTTCTGAGATTATAGCGGTTAATGTTATAAGTCATTAATGTTAGAACTATCCAACGTTATACTTAACAAAAATTATGACTACTGATGTTTATGACTATAAATTTTATGGATATCAATTTCTGACCAACGAAATTCGGAACAATAAGAATATGGGAAACAAAGGGACCCCCCGAAACTTAGTTATTGCAATTTTGTGTTATTTCTTGCACTGCATTTTTTACGGAACGTGGCTACATTTTTTAGAGCATACGTAATGGTAGCAATCAAATGTACTGTGATGCCATTGTTAAAATATTTATGTTTTTGAAATGTTCTCTTTGCGATACACATGTACATGGATATCGACCGTATTGCTCGTTGAAAGCTAACGGTCCTAGGTTCGAATCCCAATAAGAACAAATGCTGTTGAGCATTTGCACAGCATGGATATTTGTTTCTGAGTCTTGGATGGTTTTATATTTATTGTAAGTGAATATTAATACATTTTTAGGGCTCCGTAGTCAACAAGGAACCCTTATAGTTTCGCCATGTCCGTCTATCCGTCGGTGACTCTTTCTACTAGAATGCTGTAATTCGGCATGGGTACACAAATTAGTCATGCTGACAAAATGGTAGAATAAAATCTTGAAAAAAAAAATGTTTTTATTTTAAGAAGGGATGTAATTTTTTTTGGTGTTTTCGTCATAAGACAGTGGCGCTTATTGCTTTACCTAGCTAAAGATCTTTTTGCGACATTTACATTCTCTAATTCAACGTTCTAAAGTACCAGAGGGCACCCGCACCGAATTACGTCAGGGTTGTCGCCCTAACATCAGTTATGGTAGGATTTGAACCCTTGAAACATTGTTTTATTGTCATTTATATCGCCTATTATATTGTACGGTCATTCAGCCTTAACTTGGAGCAAGAATTAATGATGAAGACTGATAAATCTGCCTCGTCGACACTAAACACGTGTATGGGTGAATGGGTGACCATGTTTATGCCAGCATTGCTGTCATATCTGGGGTTCCTTGGTACCCTAAATGAAACGTCTTAAGAAGTTTAGGCTTTTCTGCTGCATTATAATTAATCTATTATGACTTTTTAGTATACTTCAGAATTAAATGGGTTTCCAAGAAAGGTTCCTTCACATAAATATTGTGTTTGCACCGTTTTTGTTTGAAGCGGTTAGTATTTGTCTGTGATTTGAAAAACTTCTTGACATATTTAGTGAACTACCCTCAATTTTCCTTTTTTTTTTCCTTTCCAACCTTCAGACCGTTTATCTCCCAAAATGCTAAATTAAATTGTATTTCAGATTCCAATTGGCAAAACATACGTTTAAAAGAGAAGAATATTAACACCAGACTTAACAAATACCTACAGCCAAACATTGTATTAATTAATACGCATTTGTAGCACCTTCGTACATAGGTACCTACCGAACAACTCCAAGAGCTGTTTCGTCCCCGAAATGATAATTTCTCGCTTGAACAGGACAGAATCGGTCCTTATCTCTGCAAATACTTGGCGTCAAAGGCGACAGATTCAGATTCGTCTCGGAGACAAATTATAGCGAATTTTAATTCGGAAAACGGAGAATATGAAAACAAATTAGGGAACAAGAGATAATGGAATTGGATTTTAATTGAGTGACCTATTTCTAGAAGTTTGTGTTTATTCTGAAATTATTAAATGCATATAATTATCTACTACGTTTGTGGCCCATTTTATACAAAGTGACTTTAGACGTTTTTAAATGCAATATTTTAGAAAGAAACTTGCACATGTATTATAATTTATAAGCCTTTGTAAAATAGCCCCCGGACCGTTTAGAATTTTTCTACTTGGTATGCTCTCACTTGCTCTCGCTTGCTCTAGTGTGAAGCAGCATATGTAAGAGCGTGACGCATTGATGTCGAGATTAAATCTCATATTGAATTGGTTGAGTTTGACACAGGATTGATATCTGCCACAATATCTATTTCTAGAGCCGTAAGGAATGTCAGATATGTTTGCCACTTTGATAGATTTAAATTTATTTATTACACGATAAAAATTGCAATATAAATTTACATAAATGTAAAGATTACAAGAATTTCTACCATGTTGGTCAATTTTAATCATAAAAACTTAATGAGTCAACTCTAAAAACAAATATTTTGTCCCGTTTTTATTTTAATTTATTTTATTTATATTAAAATGTGTTTAGATTTAAACGGAGTTTATACGAACGCCACTCTCATGGTTTAAAAAAATAACCTAAATAAATAAATATTTGTATACTTACACCTAAAATCTTACACAAATTGACCTAGTCCCGAACTAAGCTAAGTTGGTACAGTCAGGACATGAATTTAAAAGGAAAACTATCACGGCTAAGTGTTTACCGAGTAATAGTCGACCAACATAATGTGTACTTGGAAAGGTCAACTTTCGTACTAATTCGGCCGACGCAACCGCACCAGTTAGTAAGCGCGCGCGTATCGATGTAACAAAGACAGGCAGGCAACGACGGAACCCTATACAGTGCGTGGCCCGACACGCACTTGGCTGGTTTTTATTATAATATTAAGTATAGATAAATACATAGAAAAAATCCATGACCCAGGAATAAATAGTCGTGCTAATCACACAAATAAATGTCCTTACCGGGATTTGCTAGCTTCGTACTTGCCCCCTCAAGGAGAAAAACCATAAGTGACAAATTTTATCAAATCGAGTTTTTAACAGTCTCGGACTGGGAGAAAAATTAGATTTTTCTATCTCACACGGGTTTGGATATCTCTAATAAACCAGGATTTAAACAATCATAAGTTCATGTCATTTTGTTAAATTTACTTCCTGTTCCAAGTAGATAGTCATAACTTCATGTTAATAGGCAAAAAAGTACTAAGTAACCGCCTATTTTCTTTAATCTTTGTCTTGGATGTGTGCCTATATATGTGTTTTATTATGAGAAGAAAAACCATATTTTAATATTGTTTCAAATTACTAAGTTAAAAATACTTAAAATGAAACATATGCTTTATCTTGTTAGTTCGTTATTTTTATCAATATTAAAACTTTGAGCAATTAAATAAACCACAAATACCCATTTGTGTTTTTTAAAGTTTCTAGATCACATAATAGTAAAAGCATTTGTGAGTACTTGTGTTGTTTTTTCTTAGATGCTATACTGCAAAGTTAACACAAGAAACATTAGTGCGCACTTATGTTCTTCCTTTGAAACGATTTTTCCTAATGTTTTTTTAAGAAGCAGAAGCTTTTTTTCTTAATTCAAATAAAAAGATTATTAACAAAATTAAGTTGCATTAAAATTCAACAATTCTAATATCTTGATTTATAAACACAGGTTTCAGCTTTGTACTTTGAAATAAAACCAATTGAACGGAAGTGTAAAGTTTTTTAGATTTGTCTCCAAGCAAACTTACTTTTTGTCAGTTATGGTTTTTCTCCTTGAGGGGGCAGCGTAGCCAGGGTCACTACGAACTAGGAATGTCTGTTTACCATAATATCAATCATCTTTGTAATCCATAATTATCACATGCCTTAATTTAAGATAACTATATTGTGTTGAGCCAACACTTTAGGGCGGAACCGACTTCCGACGGGAGGACGACACAATGACCGGTCCTGCGCCTCCCGCATCCAGCGGACTCCCGCGATCTTTACGAGGTCATCAGTCCACCTTGTGTCCCACCCTGTGACTGTGGCTCACGCTGCGCCAGATACCTACCTACCCTTAAGTATCTGACTGACCTCCAGAGGTTGTAATACGCCCTTATAAAGATATCACTGACCTTTCCTTGACTTTCGTACTTTGATAAACATTAGGCTATTAACATAAAATATTTTCCGACCTAAAGCCAATTTATCAACCTAAAAATTTACAATTGAAACGAGGCCCAAATTTACACAAAGTATTTTTGCGACATAATTCTATTCACCAAGTTCTCAGACTCGCGCAAGTTCACACGTGAAACGACACTATCATTAACTTTTTTGGCTTTGTCAGTACGGTGAGAAGTTTGGAAAGTATTCACACACGATAGCTGGCGCGTGTAGAATAATATTGGCTGTCACTTCTACGCAAGTTCGGTGAAACCTCGAAGTCGAACGTTTAGATTGAAGTTGGGACAAGTTTATTGTCAATTCCAGTATACAATATTGAATATAAAATATTATGAGTCATATATTGATTGCTCTCGCTTCGGGCGACACAAATCAAACCCTCCAGTTGTTCTTGGATCCTCTGGATGATCATCCTCTTGGTTAATCTGGATGAGTGCACTATTGTCCGCTCTGCCTTCTTTGCGCCTATAGAAGGTTCTGTGCTTTGCTTATTTGTTGCCACTGATTTAGATTAGGTATAAAGTCAGTTCGAGTCCCAGAAAAGGCTTGAAGAAACTTTTAATCTCATTCTACCCTCAAACGGGAGCGGGGTGGAATATAATGATAATAATAAAAAAAAAATTCAGGCATCTAAGGCCCATATAAAAAATACCTTAAAGAGTAACATACATACAATTATAAACTAATTTTAAAGATATTTTAGGTGACTACGCTGTGGGTCCGCTGCGTCGTCAGCTCCATGTAGGGTTCGGTAAGTTGCCCCAGAACCGCCAAAGCACAACACTTTTCTACCCCAAGACGCATATTGCTTGTATCAGCGCAAACTACGTGTATATTTAAATAGAAAGGTATTATACTAAGGGGGTGCTATAGAAATTACCATGTTCTTTGAAACGCCGTTCTGACTAGATTAGGATACAATAAGGCCTGATTATCAGATATATGATACTTGACTACGTGATTGATTAAGTATCTGATTTAATCGATACATAATTGCCTACAATTTTCTCTGCAGAAATAAGATCTAAAGTAGGGTCTTTATTTTTCTTATTCTGATCCGCCTACTCAAACAATACATTATTTTACGACACAATCAAGTTTATGCTATTTCTAGTAATTTATCTCTCTAAAATCCTACATAATAAAATATGAATAACACTTAACCAAGTTAGGTACTTATCAAAAATCCAAAAAAAGTCAATCCCGAAGATTTTGGATGCAAAATGTTCGGGAATCTTCTTCTTTTTTTTTTTTTTTTTCGTGCGCTGGAGGCATAAACGTGTCTCTATCACGAGGGCGTGATATTCGCAATTCGACTCGAATCAAGGCATCGCGTTAAATAAATGGTTCTTAAAGACACTCTTCACCTTCTTACTCATCGGCCACGTTACTCATCGGCCACTCTCCCCATGTTTGTGGTGTAGTACATGACGATCCCAGCCTGAAGAACTAAACTGTACTTTAATACAAGTTCCATCTCTTGGCCGGGATAAAGCGTAAAACTCTATACAATAGTTGGTAGTATAGAAAGCTTCCGTACGCATCGCATAATTATACGATTGGCTGTTATTTCTCTGAGAAAGTAAGAGCAGCCCTTCCGCCCCTCTGAGGGGGGCTCCACAGACCTGCAGGAAAAATAGTGAAGACCTCAGAGGGGTAAAACTGGGGTTGAACTTAGTATGAGAACTCCTTGAATCTATGAGCTAAAGACTTGCAAATTGGCAAGCATACGAGTATATTTGACTAAAATTAAAAAAACCCGATTCAAACTTTTAGCAAAATATAGATAAATCGTGAAAAAACAAGGTCCAGTTGATTATATATGTAACTTTGTGGTAGGGGTAAAATTGGCTCCGGTCCGTATGCCGTTGTTTCTGAGCCTTTCCTGGCCAGTTCATCCGCTGCATCGTTTCTTCTTGAGCCACTGTGCCCCTTGATCCATTTTATGGTAACGTTGTTTTTATCTGCGCACACCTCTGCAAGGTTTTGGTGGCATTCGTATATCAAGCTTGATGTGATGCTGTCACTGCTCAGTGCTTGTAGTACCGATTTACTGTCTGAGAGTATCCGTATGTTATGGCGTTGAAGGCTTCAATTATCCCTACGCATTCAGCCTGGAATACCGAGTTATGTTCACCCAGTGGTTTGGATATGTGTATGTTAAAATCCTCTGAGAACACACCACATCCCGTTCCCGTGTTTGTTTTTGACCCATCTGTAAAAATTCTAAGGTCTGTTTGGTTTAGCCCCTCTGTCGAGTCTTCCGTTAGTGATACACCATAGTCTTTCCTGAAGACTGGGTTCTTGGTATTTTGTCGATTGAAGCCTCCATGATGGGGAGGCTTGTGATCAGTCTGTTATGTATCTTTGTGTGGGGTGTGTTTAGTTTCGTCCATAGGTTGAGGCTTTTTAGGCGTAATGCCGTCGCAGCCGCTTCCTTTTGTATATGCATGTGTAAAGGTAGAAGTCCTAGCATGATTTCTAGTGCTGCTGTTGGGGTTGTTCTCATACAACCTGTAGCCGCAACACATGCTAGTCTTTGTGTTTTCTGGATTTTGGTAATTGCACTCGTGGTTTGGGTGCGCGGCCACCATACTATAGCACCATAGCTTATCATTAGTACTATCACCATTATGTATAGCCACAGTACGATGTGGGGAGCCAGACCCCATCTCTTCCCCACCATCCTTCTGCATTGCCAGAAGGCTACCTGTGCTTTGTTTAGTCTACTGTCTAGGTGTTTGCTCCAGGTTAGTTTATCATCTAGTGTTATACCTAGATATTTCACCTCTTTCGATAGTGTTAGTTTTGTGCCGAATAGAGTTGGCATTTCGTAGGTACCCAGTTTTCTTTTGTTTGTAAAGAGAATTGTGTCGGTTTTCTTTGGGTTTACCGATAGGTCATTCTCCTTGCACCATTTCTCTATTATTTTCAGTGCTGTTTGTGTGAGTTCACACAGTGTGTTTGTGATCAGGCCGCTAACCAGTATGACTAGGTCGTCCGCGTAACCTATCGTTAGTAAACGTTTATTGTTTAGTTTAGTTTTTGATGTGCGGGTTTAGCCACACACACATATCCCTCAGCCTGAAGGGCTATCGAGGGTTTCCTAGTCAACTCAGACGGGAAGGAGCCTAGCGGAAACAGGGGGGCAAATGATAACAGCGGTCGGTTAATGTTCTAAACTGGGTCTTGTCGCCCTTTTATTTAAATACTAGCACTTGCCGTTGGTTGCCGAACTGATACGCTTCGGGTCGGTAGGAGGCGGGAATAGCGTGATTGTGGTACTCCGGCAGTGCACTCGGGATCCGAGCGGCCAGGTAGTGTCACGGGCACGGGTTCGTTACTCCGGCAGGGCACTCGGAATCCAAGCGGCCGGGAATAAAGCGGATGTCCTATCGACTCACTCCTCAGGCAGAGCACTCGGAAACCAAGTGGCCTGGAAGGGGTGAGGGGAGCGGAAGACTTCGGCAGTACACTCGGGAACCGAGCGGCCGGAAAGTCGGGATACCACGGCAGTGCACTCGGTATCCGAGCGGCCAGTGGCGGGGAGGAGAGGAGGGCGAGGGGAGTGAGTTGAGCACACGGCGAGCCGCTTGCTAAACTCTTGCGTTCTGACGGTCGCGCAGCGCTTATATGTAGGCGGCCGGGCTGCGCTGTGGTGGGGCGCGTCGTGTCGGTTGCCGCTCTTCCCCGCTCGTCTGTCCCCCGCGTCGGCGCCGCTCTGTCGCGGCCGTTGTGGCGTGATTGTGTATGTCACAAGTTATTAGGTCGTTTACTACCAGGTTCCACAGCAGTGGCGAGAGGACGCCTCCATCATCCATCATCCTCCTATCCTCTTATGACTAGCGCCTGGTGACTTTGGTTTTCGGATAGTTGTATGATTCTTTTCTTAAGCAATTTCATAATCCATTCTATGAGCAGCTGTTCGGTTTTGTGTCTTTCTAGTGCTAGTTTTATGCTGCTGAAATTGGTTTTGTCGAAAGCACCCTCTATATCAATGAAGGTGCCTAGACAGGAGTTCTTCCTAGCGAGCGCGTCTTCTATGATCGTTACTACAGCATGGAGGGCTGAGTCTGTCGATTTGCCCTGGCTATAGGCATGCTGGCTTGGATGTATCTTTATGTTTTTAAGAGCCGTATCCTTCAACTCCCTGTCGCATAGTCTCTCCACGGTCTTTAACATGAACAAGGTTAGGCTTATAGGTCTAAATGATTTCGGGTTCGAGTAATCACTCTTCCCAGGTTTCGGTAGGAAAATGACTTTTACCTCTCTCCATTTCGTTGGTATGTATCTGTGAGCAATGCAGCTGCATAGTAGGTTTGATAAATGCCTGATCAGTTTATGTCCTCCCCACTTTAATAAAGCAGGGTAGATACCGTCCAGGCCCGGTGATTTACAGTAGTCAAAAAAATTATCGCCCAGGCCGTTTTGTTCTTCTCTGTTATTCGTTCTGCTGTCTTCCACTCATTATCTGTTAGATGATAGTTTTCCTCCTGTTCTGCTCAGGTTTGTACGTCAATTACTTTGCACCCCGAGAAGTGGGTTTCCACCAGTAGACTTTCAGTCTCAGTGGATTGCTGGTGTTGGTATTATCTGGTCTCCTCAGTGTGCCCAGTAGTTGATTAGGTTGGTTGGCTAGTATCTTCCTTGTTCTGTTGGCCTGTGTGCTGCTAGATATGTTGTCACAGAAGTTCCGCCAGGAGGCAGATCTTCTGTATCGTGTTCTTTTTTTGTAGTGGGCTTCGACTGTTTTGTATCTGTCCCAGTACTCTTCTGCTTTTGTATTCATTGCTCTGTTTAAAAGTCTTCTCATTTTGGTTCTCATCCGTTCCATTTTCGAGCCCCACCAGTTGGAGTTCATGTTGTTCCCAATAACTGATGGTGTCGATGATAGACATGTGTTCTCATAGCTCTCTGTTATGTGTTGTGTGAATATGTTTACCTGTTCCTCCAACTCTGTGGTGTTGAGAGGTCTGTGTGTAGTAATCTTATCATCTAGTTTACCTTCCAGAATCTCCTTGCCTCCCTGTTTACCTTTCGGATTTCGGCTCTCAAGTTTCGCTTGCGAGACACCGGAGGATAATGAGTGTCGTGAGGGGTCATTGCTCGCATTGAGACCGGTCTCAGAAGGGTTGCGAAGGGCCCAATCCTTTCATTCTAACGAAAAGGCCTTGCTTGCCTCGTGACTTCGGAACTTTGGCCTGAGGTTTCGCTTGCAAGACTCCGAGTCAAATCAAATCAAATCAATTATCAAATCAAATCAAGTAGTGGGATAGTAAATGTATGTGGGGGGCTGGAGGCTCGCCCTCAGGTTTAGCTTGCAAGAACCAAGGAGATAATGAGTGTCCGGCCATGGGGGCGCATTTAGAGCGTTTTCTGAAGGAATGCTTAGAGTATTTCATTCCAACGAAAAGCACGGCCTTTGGCCTCGCTTGCCTCGCCACTCACCTACACGGGATAGTATGAGTCCGCGAGGGCTTGCTTGCCTCGCCGCTCATCTTAGGTACTTTGGCCACAGGTTTCATTGTAAGTGTCCGTGGGGGAGCGCTCTCTAAAAGCATGCTATAGGGCTGAGCCTTCGGCTTCACTTACCTCCCCTTTTACCTTCGGGTATTTGGGCCTCAGGTTTCGCTTGCAAGACACCCGAAGATAATGAGTCTCCGTAGGAGCTCGCATTGAGAGCGCTCTCTAAAGGGATGCTTTGGGCCTTTCATTCCAACGTAAAGTTCGGCCTTTGGCCTCGCTGCCACCTGGGGATAGTAAGTGGCCTTCAGCTCCCGAGCGCTCTCTTAAGGCTTGGTCTTGGGTTGGATTTGGACCTTTAATTGTTACAAAAAACTCGACCTGCCTAGCCGCTCACCTTCGGGACTTGGTATCCAGTTTCGCGGGACAGTGTCCGTGGGGGCTCACCCACGGGCCTTCAGCCCCCGAGCTTAGTTAGTTAGTTATCCTGGGCTCTTTTCCGCAAATCGACATCCAGTGTGCCTATTTTGCGTGAATTTGTGGGGTAGCGCTACTCTAACCACCCCAGCTCCTCCAGAAAGTTGGTGAGTGCCTTTGTGTTTATGATTGCGTCCCGTAGTGTGTCTGGAGACCCTAGGTGCTTTTTCCTGTATACTTCTACCTGCTTGCAGTCCAGTAGAATGTGTTTGGTCGTTTCTTCCGCCTCCATGCACGCTCTGCAGCCTGCACGCCCCCGAGCTTGCATAGCCGCTCACCTACCGCTCTCTAAAAGCATGCTTAGGGCATTTCATTCCTACGTAAAGCTCAGCCTTCGGCTCCGCTTGCCTCCCCGTATACCTTTTGGAATTCTGCCCTCATCAGGTTTCGCTTGCAAGTTACTCGGAGATAACGCGTATCCATGGGGGCTCGGCCTCGAGCCTTATGCCCTTGGGCTCGCATTGAGACCGCTCTCTGAAGAATTGCTTTCTAGGCCTTTAATTCCAATGAAAAGTTTGGCCTTCGGCCTCGCTTGCCTCGCCGCGCACCTTCGGGACTTTGGCCTCAGGTCTCGCTTGCAAGACACTGAGGATAGTGAGTGTCCGTCGGGCTCGCCCTAGGGCTTTCGGACCTGAGGCTCGCATAGAGAGCGCTCTCTAAAAGGATACTTTGGGCATCTATTAGTACATTACTTACCAAGGGCTGTAAAATAAAGAAAGCCCGAAATCGCAGGTATTTATGACCCGAGCCGCAGGCGAGGGTTGTAAATATGCGATAAAGGGCTTTTTTTTTTACTGCCCGTGATAAGTACACAATCTTACGTCGTCACCTGGCCACAATGCGAGAAAACTCACATTGTGGCCAGGTGTGACGTAAATAATATTATTGACGAACAAGTTTATGAGGGTGCTTATTTAGATTCGAAGTAAACTGACACGCACACCGCACAGTCCATGTAAATGAAATATTTATTTTCAAATTTGTCAGATGTATGGTTAAACAAGAATAAACATCATGTACTTAAACCATAATTTATACGCGTACGAAGCTAGTATAGAATATTTTTTCGGTCAGAGTATAGCAAAAGGGGCCCGATTTTAGCCATTTTTGTCCGCCCTGATAATGCACGACCCAATAATCCGCGTCCAAATTAGTGCTCAGCACCTCAGTATCTAGTTCGTTAACGGTCAAGTTAATCAAAAAACTACTATCAATAAAAGATGCTTATTTTAGCATGTTCTATACGATTCAGTAATAAAACACAGAGGTTATAGTGTTAAAAAAACTTCATCGTTTTTCTGTCCCTGCTGGCTCCGTAGTAATCCTATGGGCCGAACTCGCAGCTTTGGACCGCCCCAGTTCTTAAACGGGCAAGTTAATCAAAAAATAATAATTAATAAAAGATGCTTATTTATAATTAACCCGTCAAGCGCGTGCACGTGTGTTATTAACGGACAATATTAAAGGGCTTATGACACGTACCTGAATTTAGAGCATCCTAATTAGGGAGCGGAGTTGAGTCATAAGCTCATAAGCCCTTTACACACTGTTCTACAGTCGACACGCGTTCGTAATCTTACACAAATCGACGAAGTCCCAAACTAAGCAAAGCTTGTACTACTATGGGTACTAGACGACGATAAATATACTTATATAGATAAATAAATACTTATATACATAGAAAACATCCATGACTCAGGAACAAATACTCGTGCTCATCACACAAATAAATGCCCTTACCGGGATTCGAACCCAGGACCTCTTGCTTCGTAGGCAGCGTCACTACCAACTAGGCTAAAGCGGTCGTCAAATTTTATAGTATTCTTTAAAGCTCTAATCCAAAAAGTAGCAAAAATGAGTTTTTTTAAACAAGATTTTTTTAAGGCCTAAAATCGCTATACCCCAACCATTTATTCGATAGTATTCCTTTTTTTTATAAGGCAAGCTCGCGAGTGCTACAGCACAGAGCCACTAGTTTTATTTCTACGTGTAAAGGCACCCGTAAGTTATTTTATGAACGAAACGTACTTAGTCTAAATCCGGCCTAATTTAAGGGCCTCCTACATATCGTACCTACGCATTTGGCACCTTCGCATTTCCACGCGATCAATCGAATACATAAAAAAAAACACTTACGGAGTTTTACTCAAGATCAAGATCGCAGACGTTTAGGGTCAGCAAAACTAAATGATTGACTACCCTTTCTTCTTAGTAGCTTTTTTTCAAACGGATTGTGTAGAGCAGGAACGGTGCCAGCAAAGTAAGGGGTGTAGAGATAAGATACGATTGTTATTTATACGAGCCATATGAAAGCGTTTGCGTTTTTATTACGATTTATTTCTGACTCTTAAACTTGACCTCACTCCTTAGATTAAGATCACCTTTGATTTTTAGGGTTCCGTAGTCAACAAGGAACCCTTATAATTTCGCCATGTCCCTCTGGCCGTCCGTCCGTCTTCGGCGTAGCTCAGTAAACATTACTACTAGAAAACTGTAATTCGGCACAGATTCGGCGGTTATAAATCAATATTACATCAATGTTCCTTTTTCGTTTTGACGCTTAGAGACCGTATACATCTCATAGAATATTAGAATAATTTATTAATTGTATTTGGACGCTCAGAGACCTTATACATCTCTGGAATACTGAATTAATATCATTAACTTCTTGTTAATGCTGATACACATCTTATATCGAATGTTATGATCACATTTTGCAATTTTGTTTTGTTTACATTAACTTAGTAACATTTAGTTTGTTAACCTTTTATATATAATTTTAAATTATTATTTAGTAAGATTATTGTTATATCATTGTAAATTACCGTTTGACATGTAAAAGTGTTTGTGGCCTATTTGCAGAATAAATAATTGATTTTGATTTTGAATCACGCCGACGAAATAGGCGAATAAAATCTGCAATTTTTTTGTTCTTTGGGGGCTCTTTCTCCTCTACACTTAAATTGAGGATTTAATTTTTTTTTCTCGTTTAACCCAAAGTTGGGGTATCGTTGGATAGCTTGTTCAAAAATGTTATGGGTTTTTTATAACCACTTTTCAATTTACTGATTCGTTTGCGAGATCAGGCTTTAAAGCCCTCATTTTTGTTCAAGTCATGTGTCCCCCCCGCTGGCTAAATGGCTACTAGAGGGGATGTAAAAAAGTTCGTGGCAGTATTATATATAATAAATATAAAAGGAAAACTATCAAGGCAAAGAAGCCATAACTAGTTACCGAGTAACAAAACGAGACCTTGTGTCTGGCTGATAGCGGTCACATTATCACACATCACTATTTCTCATAAGTGGCTAATTGTTTTTCAAATTCAAATTCAAATCATTTATTTCCGGGTTTTTTTTATGCAACCTTTTAAAGTTTGAAGTGATTGATATGTATGCATTATTTTGGTAAGTATCGTTATTAAAGTGTTTATTTGTGTTAATATACTATAAGCTAATGTTCTTAAATTTGTGAAATCCGCGAGTACAGCGAGCACTTAAAAATCTACAATTTCTATAATATTATTGCTATATATCACAAGAAATAGTGAATGTTATTACTCCAAATGATTATTTTTATTTATATCCAGATATCGCTCAAAATATTCTTTATTATAATTTTTTTACCAAAACCCATTAATTTGCACGCCTGCATGCAGGCTGGATACACCGGACTTCAAAAAATGTTACACCTATATAACTGTATTCAGCAAATAAACAATTTGTATTTGTATTTGTATTTAACCGCGATGCATGGATAAAGAGGGTAGGATTTGCTCAGCTGTGGCACATAACGGGTGTCGATATAATAATAAGAAGTAATTGATTAGATAATAATACTAGTGACTCTCAGAGCTGTGGAACTCGCGAGACAGTATTTTTCGCGAGACAAAAAAAATACTAGGTAAGTAAGTATATCATTATTGAACCTGCTCCCAATTTTGTCCGAGAATCGGTTGTGAAACGCGACCTGAAGAGAACAGGCATACAGCGGGACACTGGACACCAGACAAACGATTTTCGGCTCAAGCTGAGGCATAGAACTTACTACTACCCGTTCGCGCTAAGTTTGCCGTTGGCGATATGACGTCACTCGAAGAATAGCGGCTGTTGGCCATAGGACGTGCATTCCACGGACCGGCAAACTAAGCGCGAACGGGTTGTACATTCGCTTCGCTCGCTCGTTTGATAAATAAAAATAAACCTTAACAAAACAATCAATTTCATAATTTTTAAGCACTCTTTACCTAAAATTTACAAAAGTGAACTTAAAACCAGCGGGTAACATCTCAGAATCAATGTCCAGTTATTTATTTAAGTACAGACAACACTACTACGTAACAACACGTAACAACACAACTACGTAATGGCGACAAAAAAAGTGGTATAATAACCATGCGCAGACATAAACTAACATTATAATTCATGTAATCTTATACTAATAGTACATGTTTAACGAGGGGCGTAAGTGGAATATTGCGAACAAGAATCTATCAGAAGCCCGACGCCGAAGGCGGAGGGCTTTTGATGACTTGAGTTTGCAATATTCTTACGCCCGTGTTATACACAATGTTTTTCATCACATTTGCGAGGAAACAAATACATTTTAGATGAAATCAATACAAATCGTATTAAAAACTGCAACATGTCAGTCGTCCATTTTGTTGAATTTGACGTGAGGCGCGTATGGCAAAGACCCTTCGGTATACAGCCACGATTTGAAAACACTTAAAAACATTTTACATAGACACTAAATAACTACATATTAAATATGTAAATAATTCAGTTAAACATGGTTAAGTAGTTTTGTAAGTTTAAATTTATTTATAAACACGTTTTCAGACATCGTATTTGATATAAAACCTCTTTGCTTTGTAACTGCCGGATGAGTGACAGATACAATTTAAGAAAAAAACCATAACGCCCGTGGGCGTAAGACAGACTATTACATCTCTGTATGTCTGCGCATTCTGAAGCCCTTTTCGAGCAAGTGTGATGAAAAAATACATTCATCATCAATGGAGGGCTCTGTGGGAAGTACACGCTTTGAACAGAGTTATTTTAACATAATTGTTATTTAACGTAATGTAACAATATCATTAGGAAGCAGTGTACTGCAACAGCCGCACCGCTTTATTACTTTTGTAAAGTATTCAAATGATGTGTCCAAAGTTTTGATTTAAAACTATGAATGGATTAAGTATGTAAGGACCGAACCATGTCTTAAAGCAAAAATGTGATCGCGTTTGAAATGTTACAAAATAAACGTTGCGCATATTCCTCATCCCTGATATGCGAATTCTGCAACGGGCAAATCGATTTTGTCTAGCATGTACCTAAATTGCAGGTAAACTTCGATTCAATCCAAGTCGGACCAGCATTCCGCGATGAGAGGTACTTTTCAGGGTTCCGTGTCAAAAACTACCGCGGTCAGAACGCTAGCGGGTAGCGAAATGACAAGCGACAGTTCTCAATAACTCTCGAATATCAAATACCTCATTGGTGTATAGTTTGATTCATAACTTTTGTTTGGTTTTTAAATGCTCGTCGCTGGCGCTGCTTACTGCACCGCGGCGTTACGCACTGCCGACTAGTCGCCGGCGACTCAGTTGATGGCGACCGTGACTTTCTACAGTTTATATGGGCGTTTACGCACTTAAGAGGGGGCGTATCGCCAGGGAAAAATCAGAAATCACCCGCGCGCCCCGACCTGCCGCGCTGATGCGTCTATTTGCTGCCCCGCTCCTTCTCGCATAGTATATGCCCCGACAGTCAGATGAAACATGATGAAACCTATAGATAATTATAATAAGTGGAAAGAAAGACAAAATCTGTAAGTAACTATATTTGAAGATATAATTTTCGCTAGTAGCTAAGTCAGTTTCGAGAGCTGTAATATAACTGAAATATGACCTTCCGTTTTTTTACTAAATCACGTAAGGGTTGTAATTTAGCATAATAATGTCTCGTAAAAGGCTAAAGCAAAAAAACAGCTATAATCGAATTTAAACTTTTGTGAGACATATCTAAAATACTAGGTACTAATAAATCCACGGTTAAAAAATTAACGTAAATGTCACGGCAGGCGACATGTTTCGAACTCTTCGGGAGTTCTTCTTCAAAACAAACATCGAAAACACTAATCCTGAAGAAGAACTCCCGAAGAGTTCGAAACATGTCGCCTGTCGCGTCATTTAATACGTGAATTTATTAGTAGCATTAAAAAAAAACTGTAATTTATTATAAAAACTTCGATCATGTTTATGAAAGCCAGATTTTCAGGCCACTGTGTGGCGGCCAAATTTTTCAATTCTGACCCCGTGTCATGGTCGGCCTTATCACGCGATAAGTGACAGGATAGAGCGTCCGTCACTGGCTGACACCGTTTGATAGAACGAGACGATGCCCCTATCTTGTCACTTATCGAGTGATAAGGCCGACCATGATACGGGGTCTGATCTCGGATTCGTACTTGGAGACAATGGAGACGCTTTGGCCCTTTAGTTATCAATTTTGAACATACTCGTATTAAAGAAAAACTGCAAAATTGTGTTCACTTTTTTTAATATAAAAATGTCCAACTTCGCAGGCAATAATTCGGGTGCAGACTCGAAAATTATTATTACTCCAAAAGAAAGAAGGCAAAAAAATATGCATAGTGATGAAAATCCCATTCAGATATCTCAAAGAATTACGAAGCTACAACCGTTTTAATATTGCTTGTTAGAGAGAGAAAACGCAAACGGTGTGTGACGTCACATTACAGGATGCTGCCGGCAGGCCGGGTCGACGGCGTCACCGACCACGATGCGCGCGGCACGTTGCCGTCTTCTGTGACGTCACATTCTTCCATCCTTCTTAAAACTTTGGACACTTATAACTTCGTGATTATTTAACCTTTTGCGTTGATTTTTTCTCCATTTGACAATTTTTTTTATCCTTCTTCGAGAAAATATCACATTATTTTATTTAGTGTCTACGCCCCTATTGTTGGAATCTAAAAGCGTCACCCGTGATGACTTTAAAGAAAAAAAATGTCAATAATTACACGGTTCACCCACGTATTAAACGTCACTACGGGCGACATGTTTCGAACTCTTCGGGAATTATTATTCAGGATTGAGTGTTTTCGCGGCGGTGTCGCTTGAATCACGACAAGATTCAAGCGACACCGCCGCGAAAACACTCACTTTATAGAGTACAAATTACTTTAATTACCCAAGGAATACCACTACCTACATTTTGTTGCTTAAAAAACCACCGGAGCTATAACTGAAATATGGCCTTCCGTTTTTTTACTAAATCACGTAAGGGTTGTGAGCTAGCATAATAATGGCTAGTAAAAGCCTAAAGCAAAAAAAAGCTATAATCGAATTTAAACTTTTGTGAGACATGTCTAAAATACTACTAATAAATCCACGGTTAAATTCACGCATTAAATGTCACAACAGGCGACATGTTTCGAACTTTTCGGGAGTTCTTCTTCAAAACAAACATCGAAAACACTCATCCTGAAGAAGAACTCCCGAAGTGTTCAAAACATGTCGCCTGTCGTGTCGTTTAATACGTGAATTTAACCGTGAATTTATTAGTAGCATTAAAAAAAAACTATAATATATTATGAAAACTTCGATCATGTCTATGAAAGTCAGATTTTCAGGCCACTACTGTGTGGCGGCCAAATTTTTCAATTCTGATCTCGGATTCGTACTTGGAGACAATGGAGACGCTTTGGCCCTTTAGTTATCAATTTTGAACATATTAAAGAAAAAGTGCATAATTATGTTCACTTTTTTAATATCAAAATGTCCAAGTTCGCAGGCAATAATTGTTGGAATCTGCACTCTCGATAACCCTAAAAGCGACACCCGCGATGACTTTAAAGAAAAACAATGTCAATAATGTCACTACGGGCGACATGTTCCGAACTCTTCGGAAGTTCTTCTTCAGGATGAGTGTTTTCGCGGCGGTGTCGCTTGAATCACGACAAGATTCAAGCGACACCGCCACGAAAACACTCGTCCTTAAGAAGAATTCCCGAAGAGTTCGAAACATGTCGCCCGTAGTGACATTTAATACGTGAGTTGAACCGTGTAATTATTAGTACTGTTTCAACACGTCTCACGAAAGTTTAAATTCGAAAAGCAATGTCCGCCATCTTGGAATTCAAAATGGACATCATTTCTAGAATCTTCAGCCTCGAGAAGCCTGCCAATGTATGTTGTTCTTTAAAAAAACGCGCATATTAATTTACAACGTGTGTTTCAAAAATTTTAAATAATGCGACCACATTTTGAAATATTTCTGACTATGAATTCGTATTTAGACCTCTCAGACATCGATTTTGAACATAACCGGATTTATTCTCAACTAGCGATCCGCTCCGGCTTCGAACGGATACTATATTATACATATAAACCTTCTTCTTGAATCACTCTATCTATTAAAAAAAACCGCATCAAAATCCGTTGCGTAGTTTTAAAGATCTAAGCATACATATGGACAGACAGCGGGAAGCGACTTTGTTTTATACTATGTAGTGATAGTGATAGTGATAATCTTTCATAAAGTAAATACACGATCGACAGAAAAATGTTCGTCTAGTTTTGCATGTACTGCACAAATTATTCTAAGAAGCCGGTCACCCGCCGATTGCTGCGTAATCTTATAGTTGTATTTTGAACTTTAAGATCTATATGTTAAGGTCGACTTTTAAATATATTATTTCAAAATGTAGCAAAATATCTACTGGAATGTAATGATACGTTCATTCACTGGACGAATATACTGGGTCACAATATTATTGAAATAATTATGATCATCGTGCTGTCGTGAGAGCACAGAACGTAGTCCTCTCGTCTCAGCGGAGCGATTACGACTGACTCCGCCCGCGAACGGCAACAAAAGATATACAGAACCGCACGAAACACGCGACGGGAGAAACGGTATCGCGCTAAATAAAAAAGGCCTATACGCCAAATACGTTTCACCTCAATAAGTCTGAAAAGGGACTACATAAAAATACCCCGCTAGTACTTTCATTAGGTAATGTGAAAAGCTATTATACACTCAACTTTTACTTAATTTATATGCACGGGAACCTCACACTATTGAAATTGAGTAAAAATAAGACATGTTTTGGCGGTTCTTTTCTATCGAGGCAATTTTGGTTTTGTATGGTTTTGTTCAGACGATTCAATTGCAAATATGATGTAGTTTTGGTATGTTCTTTTTCCTGGCATTCGCTTTAGTTTGTCATAGGTAAATATTCAATCTAAGAATCCCGATTTCGCGGAGCGCCCCCTCTTAAGCCAGGCGCGCACTACGATTTTTTGTCGTACAATAATCGCGTCGCAAAAATGCAACGTATGTATTTATATGTCAGTGCACGCACATGCCAGGTGCGCGCACTGACATATAAAAAAAAAAAAAAAATCGTTTATTTACCAAACAAAAGTTGCACAAAAAACATAGCTTACAATTATTTGGTTAAACTTATGAGTAAAGCTTGTACACTGGTGAGAATTACCATCGGGCCCAAACTAGGCACAGCCTGTATCTTGGGAACCGAGTCACTAGATTTGACAATTCAAAGTATAACAATAAAGAATAGTACGGCCGTTTTTGGAAAATGTAATGGAATGTTAAACAATAAAAAAGCGGGCTACAGAAAAAAACTAAAATTAAATCTACTTAATTAAAAACCTGGTGCATGCGTGTTTATATAATATGTATATATAAGTGAGTGTGCTTGTGAGTGTTGTGTGTGTGTGTGTGTGTGTGTGTGTGTGTGTGTGTGTGTGTGTGTGTGTGTGTGTGTGTGTGTGTGTGTGTGTGTGTGTGTGTGTGTGTGTGTGTATGTGTGTGTGTGTGTGTGTGTGTGTGTGTGTGTGTGTGAGTACAGACACTCTAGTTATGCTTTAATAATATCTTCGGTTTGATCGTATGAAAGGGTAAGAAGCCATTTTTTTACTGTGGTTTTCAGTCGTGCATTAGGAATAGTGTCAAAAGAGCATATTTTAGAAACCCTGTTGTAAATAGTGGGATGTAGGTAATCGGGAAAGCGTTTGGCAAAAGCAGTCTTGACTCGGGGGTGCTGGAGATATAAATGTTTAAGGCGTTTTTGAACACGTCTGACATGATCAACTGAAGCAATAGCCTTTTGGTGAGATTCAGCAACAGCTTTGACAATGAAAAGTTGGCGAACTCTAAGGATCGGCGCTACTTCTTTATATAAATCATCGGTAGGGAAACGGAAAGGTTTCCTCAACATGACTTTTAAAACAGCACGTTGAGCCCGCTCTATAAACACATACATTGCATTTTTGCGTATTGGCGACACATGCGATTGCTGGTCGCCGGTTCACACTTCGAGCAACTGTCGAAACGACCGGACGACACTCACAAAAATGTCATCACTCACTCATCAATTTTTTTTGGAAATAAAACACGAAAAGCTATTTGGGATTAGCCAGTGCCAATATTCCATCAGGGATATGCCGTATAATATGCCGAATGAACATTCGATATGTCATCGAGCGCGAGAGTCTATAATTATTTTTTCTTTGTTTTTTAAATTTAGTTCACCTAACGGTCACATTAACTTTACCAGAATTTTTTGGCATAGGTTCTGGAATTAGTAAATCATTATTCATTAACTTTTGATAAATAGATGAATTCGTAAATATCGCGTTTTTTTTACCAACATCTATGTACCTATATGAAGTTGTAGTTGGCGTCACAAATGCTAATCTGCAGTCTCCCACGCCCCAGTTGCCTATGTCTTGGTCGCCGAGAGACCAAGTCGCCGGCGACTAGTCGACAGATGCGTGACGGCCCTACAGGTAACGGAAAGACAAGGAAAGCGCATAAAAAACGCGTCTCTCTGTGTCCCACTGCCTCTAAAAAAATATTAACAATTTACTAGCTACGACCAACGACTTCGTCCGCGTAAAACCCTGTATAAACGTTTATCTTCTACTTTAACCATTTGGGGATGATTTTTGGGATAAAAAGTATTTTTGTATTTTAAGCGGCATCAACTTCTATCTCCAATTTTAACTATTTATTTAACTATATATATACTCATCGTATTGGGATAAAAAATAAAATGTTCCACAATGATCTGGGATGTTCCCGAACATTCCACAACATTCTAGAATAATTCAGAATGTTGTGGAATGCTCTCGAATACTCTCGAATGTTCTGGACTGTTCAAGAAATTTCTAGAGGGTGAAACTTCCAGCCCTTATATTATCTTCAAAAGCACGCGCTTCAGGTAAAAACGGGAACCTTCTCCATGGTCGGGAGATAGACGGCTACCACACTATATAACTGTCTAATGTCATCTAAATCCGTTCAGGGATTAAGCGTAAAAGGTGACAGTGCGATGAGTTCATTAGTTTAAATTGCTAAATTTTAATTGAAAGCTCGGTTTTACAAAATATCTTAAGAATCAACAGACGTTTTTGATTAAATTGTATATTTTTTCATAATGTCTTAAACAACACAGCTACATTACTGGAAATGTTTGCCTAAATCCATCCAGTACGTACTAAACTATAGTTTTACTCACGCTAGTCCGGGCTACGTGTACAGTTTTGAAACCAATCTTCCATCTCCATCCGCCGTCCCCATTAAACGGTGTTAGAGAATAAATTGTATTGATTAAGTATCCAAAAAAACTTTTTAAATTAAAAAAATAATACGCAGGTTAAATTTATTTATTTATTTATTTTTATTTAGACATACGCAAGCATAACAGTACAGGACCAAATCGCTTACACACTAAACATAAGTCATAGGTAGATACCTACCAGTCAGTTAAAATTAATTACAGCCCAGTTAGGACCATACATTACATTATAGTACATTACTTACCAAGGGCTGTAAAAGAAAGAAAGCCCGAAATCGCAGGTATTTGTGACCCGAGCCGCAGGCGAGGGTTGTAAATATGCGATAGAGGGCTTTCTTTTTTACTGCCCGTGGTGAGTACACAATTTTACGTCTTCATCTGGCCACAATGCGAGCTTTACCGTACGCGCAGCGTGCGGTATAACTCACATTATGGCCAGGTGTGATGTAACAACTATTTAATAATATAAAAGACAAGTACTTATTCATTGTTTCGTCATAGATTTAGTCACTCATTAAAATAATAATTTAAATACATTAATAACTTTCTGCCAAAACCACAACGCTATCTGCAAAAACGTCTATTTGTGGGGCATCGATGGACATAGCATTGAGCATAGACAGCGCCCGAGCAGTGGGTGCGTTCCCGGCGCGACGGGTGCGCATGGCGCGGCCCGCGAACAGGCGCTGCGGGCGCCGCGCGGGCAGGGCGGTCAGGCCCGGGGGACAGGGACGCCAGACCGGAACGAAAAGGCCCAGCCTCTCCAACACAGCGGGACTGTTTACGGTGTTATTAATGACACCGTAGTAGTGCATTGCCAACAACAGTTTCCGCCTTAGTTCCAGTGTATAGAACCCGACCATACCCAAGACGTAAAGCGAGGGATACAATAGAGGGTAGTACCCGTATTGCCTTTTAAAAAGGAATCTTGCAAAACGTCTTTGAACCCTCTCAATCATTATCTTGTAAATAAAACATTACCTTCTTTTCGGTTCTGGGAAGATCGCAGTTCTAACCTAACCTAATCTACATTTATTTTCTGGTAGCTGTTCGGTTCTGTAAGGGTCGTGGTACTAACTTAACCTAACCTACTTTTCTGCTAGCAGTCGGATTATATGTATTTTAACTAATAAATGGCTTATAATTCCCGGCAAACAACTTGAGCAAATGACCTTGCTTGCGCAAAGGCGAATTGTATATGCGAGCTGCCTCCCCTCTTATCACCATATAGTAGGTATATTATGTATGACCTTAGAGTTCCCTTACTTCAAAAGTTACTTGTTCCTCATACATTTTTCCAACCCTTTTTAACCCCCTTAGAGGATTAATTTTAAGAGACGCTGTCAAACATCACAGTTTGGCGAGTTTTTATCTTATGTATAAAATATAATTTCTTTTTTTTTTAATAATAATTTAAAAAAAATTTGTTTCCTAGTCTTTAACCGAAATTACAGATCCCTTACTTTAAAATTGTCTTGTTCCCCGTACAATCATCCAACTCGTTTTTAGGGGATGAATGTTTTTATTATGGAATTATGGAATCAATTTTAAACAGTGTAAAACAGAAGTTACAAATCTCTACTTTAAAAATGTCTCGCACTTCATACAAACTTTGGTACTCCTTTAAAACTTTTAACCCCTATAGTTACTACGAAGTTTCAACTCTCTAGTTAAAAAATTAAAAATCCCCTTAGAGATGGAATTTCCAAAAATCTTGTCTTATCCCTTGCCTACGTCATAAAAGGAAGTTCTGGTGTAAATTTCCAGTTTCTAGTCCCAGTAGTTTTGGCTGTGCGTTGATGAATCAGTCAGGAAGTCTTCTTTTATATTATATGATTAAATCGTATACATAGTTTTGCACTTGACTGTACATATCGCCCTTAACGAACAACCGAAGAACCCGTCGATGCTTGATTCCAACTCGAACTTGACAGAAATATTCTGCATGCCCAAAGCGTAAACTTTTAAACATTCTCTCTTTAAATAAAAATGTAAGTTCTCGATGAAATTATTTGAGAAGTAGAAATCTTTTGATGTGCTGGCATTTATTGGCAAATTGGCTAGCCGATAGTTCAGCAGTTTAACGGATTATCTGGAGTGTTATTCAATTAGTTTCTTTAGGTTTTATAACTAAAAAAATTACTTGAATTGGACCACTTTTTATAATCAAAGACCAGTTTAGCCTAGTTAGTAGTGCGCGACGTGCGCGTGTTTACGACTTACTTGGGGCCTGGCCTGGGTTCAAATATATGTGCGTGATGAGCACAAGTATTAGGTCTTGGATATTGAATGTTTTGAGGTATGCATTTATTAAATCTAAATAATGTTTATTGTCGTCTATTACCCATAGTACAAGCTTCGGTTAGTTTGGTCCAAGGTCGGTTTGTAAAAGTATGTACTGAAAATATAGGTTACTTTCTTTATTTGTTCGTTTTGTTAGTTTAATGTTATGTCTGTATCTAATTACTTAATTATTAGTAATACACAATAAAATATTATGTAAATAATTAATTTAATTTATTCTTTTTTTTTAACCGCGCTGAACTGGCCCGAAAAAGATGATATTTATTAGCATCTCATCACTCGGCAAAGATAATTCGTTCCAATTTCGTAAACTGTCGTAAGTCCATCATGCAGGTAATCCTACATAATAAAGAGGCGCCGAGCTGTACTTATCCATGAAACACATCCAGTTTCTAGTCCTGCATGAATCGATTATTATTATAATGTCGAAAATCCAATATGGTAATAGATATTACATTAAACATTGTCATTTTATTAGATACATTATTATACTAGCTAGACATTATTTATTGACATCAACTACATGTAATAACTTTTGCATGCCATATTGGCTAAACATGTGATACTTAATTAATTTATTATATACCTACACCAACTGTAACCATGTTTACGCAAATAAATCATTTCATTTAATTTCATTTCATTTCAAATAAATAAAAATACATACAAATATAAATCTATATATATATAAAACTCTTGTGTTACTAATCTATTGACAGACAGCTTCTGTTTAAGCCTGCACGGCTCAAACAAGTGTCTGCGGGACTTCTTCCATTGTGTCTTCCATTTCTGATGGAAGATCGTCGAAAAGGTTACTCGTTGAGACATTGGTAAGTACTTTTTTCGTTGAGTGATATTTTTTGAGTCACTAAATGTTATTTCAGGGGATAATAGACTCGTGGCCGGGTTTTATGTGGCTTCCGTTTTAGACTCGCGTTCAATGCCTTTAGGCGTGATGTAGTCTTATCTTTATCAATGTTAATTATTTTATAAATAAAAAAATAAATCAATAAATATTAGTGGACAATCTTACACAAATCGACCTAGTCCCAAACTAACTAGACGACGATAAACATACTTATATATATATAAATAAATACTTGAATATATAGAAAACATCCATGACTCAGGAACAAATATTCGTGTTCATCACACAAATAAATGCCCTTACCGGGATTCGAACCCAGGACCTCTTGCTTCGTAGGCAGGGTCACTACCAACTAGGCTAAAGCGGTCGTTATGCATTTGATGTTTTGCTGCCTCGGCTAGTTTAGACGTAACAGAGCTGCATGACGAACATATCCACTTTATTTTGCTCTCCGGTGTAATTAAAGCTTAGATCTATTAGTGCAATCTACATGGTATTTTTTTTACAATTCTGACACTTAAGATAATCTTGGTTGTTTTTTTTTTTGGCGCCATATTCCAATTGTTATAGCGTTTTTAATTATTTATTCATTCGGTGACCTCTATTTATGATTCGCAGGATAGTTTAAAGTGTATCTGTACACAGTGTTTTCGTCGTTGGTAGGTAAATTGGTTGGTAGGTCGCGGAATTTAAAACAAGTCCGTTGCACTAAAACAGCAGCACACTAAATTCGCCTATAAAACCATGGAATTACCGGTTCTTACCGCACCGCGAACGTAACTGGCACTGGACGGGCGGCGCTAACTCCGCGGGCTTGTTAAAGCGCTGCAGCGGCGCTTGATGCTAGAGGAGCGAACGCGACGAGCAGGCGACGATGAGTCACGCCACAACCGATTTTAACGATTTTTTTTTGTTATTGGCTGTATTGTCACAATTAAAGTACTTTTAGACGCACTGTTTCCACAAATTAGTTGAGCAACGGTTAAACTTTGAGTTTATCACTTCACATTTTAGAAAAATGAATTATTTGCGCGTTTTTCGAATTAAAATCGTGGCAGCAACAGACAGGGATGTGCTCTTATTGAAGTTTCGTAACGGATTTGTGTATTGTTGTTATTTATTATGTAGGTATGTATATTTTTTTGTGTGTTTATAGTATACTAGCTTCTGCCCGCGACTCCGTCCGCGTGGAACTCGTTTATATCGCGCAGCTCCATACAAACTTTCACCCCCCATTTCACCCCCTTAGGGGATGATTTCGGGGATAAAAACTATCCTATGTCCTTCCCCGGGACTCAAACTATCTCGATACCAAATTTCATCGCAATCGGTTCAGCGGTTTAAGCGTGAAGAGGTAACAGACAGACAGACAGACAGACAGACAGACAGACACACTTTCGCATTTATAATATTAGTATGGAATGGATGTAGTTGCACCGCCCACAATTTGTCTGCTTTGCCCAAATGTTGATTGGTGGTGGTGTGGTTGAATGCTTACGGCATTAAGTCCACCTTATGTTCGATAAGTTGTTCTTTTGTGCAATAATGATTCAATAAATAAATAAATTATTATTGACACAACTTCGCTTGCAAACCCGCAATCAGCATGATTTTTACATTAAATATTAATTCGCACGTCGACATTTAACTAGCGGTTGGTGCTTGTAAAACAACTTAAATACCGACTAATTGACGAGGTGATGAGACATTAAGCCATTAAAGGCGAGGAACACACGGAGCGGTGCGGCGGCGCGCGGTGACATTCTGCATCACGAATATCACGATGCAGGTAATCCACCAAGAGCGGGCACACGGCGCCGCGCCTCCGCGCGGCAGTTACTACTAGCACCGCTCAGTGTGCTCCTCGCCTAAGTGCAAAGTGTCCCATTAGGTGAATTGCGAAATTAACACACTGCGACTGATTATCTTAGTCAGCTGCTTAGAGGGTGTTCGTTTATTACGGTTATACGTATGTGTTTTTTATTAAACTATCGTGAAGTTAAAAGACTGCTATTTGTTGACTGCATAATTCCTGTCAAACTCTAGCTGCTCACCAACCGGAAAAAAACGACGGAACTTTAATCAACTGTCGGCGACCACATAAGACGACGAAGAGGTAGACGTGCGGGGAGAGAGGTCCCTCCAGAGCCAAATCAACCGTCACCGCGAATGCGCGCGCACCTAGTTAAAATTAAGAGGAAACACAGAGGCCGAGATAATTGAGAAATTGGTATTTGTAAAATGTAGTGCCTGATCAAGCGAGCGCGAGTGCGATAGAGACAACTGCAGCTTGGACCGAAAATACCTATTAAAAGTAAATGAAATCAACGTTTCGTAGTCCCCTGATAAATTTCTTCTCCAAAACTATTTAAATAATTTATTGAATCAGGCGTTACTTTGCGGAAGTCCATGATATATTACGAGAACAATATTTCTTTGCTATTCCGCTAAAAAAACGTGCTGGTCTATCAGTGAAGATAAGATGCAACTATTTGCGTATAAACATGCAAAAAATTACAGCAAACCACCACCAATATTGACAAAAACCTCGACACGTGTTTCGCCTCTCTACGAGGCATCATCAGGAGTTGCTGGCAGGAGATGTTGCTTGCGCCACGTCCACTGAGCAAATGAGCCGCCCGGAGCCGTCCGCCATATTTATATTCTGTCCCCCCATACTACCATTCATGCGTGAAAGAGATGGAAGAACACGTAGTAACGGTGATGACGCAACATTCAATTGTTCGTTAATAATAACGCCTCTATTGTTGTACCTAATTATTTCTAGTTGTTCTAGAACACTTAAACGCAATCCTTTTTCGCAAACATGCAAGATGTTGTAAGAATGATTGTCAGACAACGCATGGTTATTCTCCAATAAATGTTTTGCAAAATTAGACTTGTCCGGGTGATTATGCCGGTACGACGCAACATGTTCTTTATACCTAGTGCTAAAACTACGGCCTGTTTGTCCCACATAAACTTTATTGCAATTGTCACAGCCAAGCTTATAGACTCCCGACTTTTTTGCGCTTTCCACTTTCTCCTTGCCATTGCACAGTCTAAAGCGCAAGGTGTTATTCGTTTTGAAAGCCACGTTTATGTCGTTAGACTTTAAAATGTTGTAGATCTTATCAGACAACTTGCCAACATAAGTTATGCTTGCTTTGTACTTTTTAGGTGGGTCCAAAGATCGTGCAGCGTACAGAAGATTGTTTGTCATTTTAGCCCGTTTTTTCCCCAATAATACCATCCACGTGAGATTTGCTGTAACCGTTTGAAATTGCCAAATGGTATATATTACTTAATTCCATTTTATAATGATCATCAGAAAGAGGCACTGTCAATAACCTATGTGCATAACAATGAAAAGCAGCTAACTTATGTTGCCATGGATGAGTGGAAGAAGCCGGGATAACTGTATCTGTATGCGTAGGCTTACGGTAAATTTGGAATTGATGTTTGTTATCTACCTTAGTAATCGTTAAATCCAAGAAATTCAGTGAGTTATTCTGTTCTAATTCCTTCTTAAACTTGATTTTAGGATGCTTGTTGTTGATTTCATTCACAAAAGTATCCAGTTGACTCATATTACCCGTCCAACAAATAATCAAATCATCAACATACCGAAAATAATATAAAATATTATTATTATCCACAATGTGTTGGTTCTCAAAATGATCCATGAAAATATCTGCCATCAAAGGACTAAGTGGGGAACCCATTGCCAAACCGTCACCTTGCAGATAATATTGCCCCCCAAATCTAAAATAATTTTGTCGCATACAGACTGTCGCCAATTCTATTAATTCATCTACCTCCCCTGGATGCAGCCTCTGTTTTTCAAAAAGTGCTCTGAGAATGTCTAAAGTATTCAAATATGGTACATTTGTAAACAAACTATCCACATCCAGTGACAAAAGAATAGCATTTTGTGGCACGTTGATGTCTTTGATCCTTTCGATTAAATCCAAACTATTCTTTAAACAATATTTTGGCTCAAAATTAGACTTCTGTCTTATGATACCATTCAACCTTCTAGCCAATTTATAAGTCGGTGCACTCAAATACGAGACAACTGGACGAATCGGGATATTATCTTTATGTATTTTTGGAAGACCATACAGAATTGGTGCTTGAGGATTCATGGGTATGACCGTGTTTTTCTGATGCTCTGTTTCAAAAACAAATACAGAGTTCTTCACAACATTTCTTAGATCTTTCTGGAAACCAGGCGTTGGGTCCTTCCGTAAAACCGAAAAACCATCACCCTGAATAAGATCCATTACTTTCTGGCTATATTGTTCCCTACCCATGATGACTATGCAATTCCCTTTGTCTGCTTTTGACACCACTAAATCGTTTTCATCCACTTTCTGTTGAATAGACCTCAGCAATAACACGTCAGAGTCAGGCGCACTTCTCCTCAATGTACATGTGTTTTTTAATGCATTTGCTACGGTGACCTTTGTATCCATATCATTATTGCTCAGAACTATTGCAACACATTGTGGATAATAATAATATTTTATATTATTTTCGGTATGTTGATGATTTGATTATTTGTTGGACGGGTAATATGAGTCAACTGGATACTTTTGTGAATGAAATCAACAACAAGCATCCTAAAATCAAGTTTAAGAAGGAATTAGAACAGAATAACTCACTGAATTTCTTGGATTTAACGATTACTAAGGTAGATAACAAACATCAATTCCAAATTTACCGTAAGCCTACGCATACAGATACAGTTATCCCGGCTTCTTCCACTCATCCATGGCAACATAAGTTAGCTGCTTTTCATTGTTATGCACATAGGTTATTGACAGTGCCTCTTTCTGATGATCATTATAAAATGGAATTAAGTAATATATACCATTTGGCAATTTCAAACGGTTACAGCAAATCTCACGTGGATGGTATTATTGGGAAAAAACGGGCTAAAATGACAAACAATCTTCTGTACGCTGCACGATCTTTGGACCCACCTAAAAAGTACAAAGCAAGCATAACTTATGTTGGCAAGTTGTCTGATAAGATCTACAACATTTTAAAGTCTAACGACATAAACGTGGCTTTCAAAACGAATAACACCTTGCGCTTTAGACTGTGCAATGGCAAGGAGAAAGTGGAAAGCGCAAAAAAGTCGGGAGTCTATAAGCTTGGCTGTGACAATTGCAATAAAGTTTATGTGGGACAAACAGGCCGTAGTTTTAGCACTAGGTATAAAGAACATGTTGCGTCGTACCGGCATAATCACCCGGACAAGTCTAATTTTGCAAAACATTTATTGGAGAATAACCATGCGTTGTCTGACAATCATTCTTACAACATCTTGCATGTTTGCGAAAAAGGATTGCGTTTAAGTGTTCTAGAACAACTAGAAATAATTAGGTACAACAATAGAGGCGTTATTATTAACGAACAATTGAATGTTGCGTCATCACCGTTACTACGTGTTCTTCCATCTCTTTCACGCATGAATGGTAGTATGGGGGGACAGAATATAAATATGGCGGACGGCTCCGGGCGGCTCATTTGCTCAGTGGACGTGGCGCAAGCAACATCTCCTGCCAGCAACTCCTGATGATGCCTCGTAGAGAGGCGAAACACGTGTCGAGGTTTTTGTCAATATTGGTGGTGGTTTGCTGTAATTTTTTGCATGTTTATACGCAAATAGTTGCATCTTATCTTCACTGATAGACCAGCACGTTTTTTTAGCGGAATAGCAAAGAAATATTGTTCTCGTAATATATCATGGACTTCCGCAAAGTAACGCCTGATTCAATAAATTATTTGAAAACGGCAAGCATAGCCGAACAGGCACGACTTTATGTCAAGCTAACTAAACAACACCGAGCAGCTGTCCAGAACGTTTGGTTTAATCAACAGTGTAAACGTCTTCATGTGGTACCTAATTATATCAACATACGTTGTAATAGTTCTAGTAGGGCATCTCAGGTGGCTATTAATAGGGCTCGGAAAATATGGCTGAATGAAGAATCACGTTCTTGGTTTTCAATCAGGGATAAATTAAAGCTACACCTTAAAGTTTTGTATTCGGAGCTTTCCTTTAAATTGCATAACATTGAATTTGATATTTTGGACCAAAAAGCGAGATATTTTGCTTCTGAGCTTGCGCACCAAATGTATGTGAAACAGATCGACAAACTACATAGGCTTACTAGGTCGAGCACTGATTTCAACTTAACTGAAAGGCGTGATGGCCTAACCACTCAGCACAGTTTCCACCCTCGTGTAAAAAACCTAACCGACATTGAGTTTTTAGAAGATGAGGTCAAACTGTTAGATAAGGGATTGAAGTATAATTTAAGACCTAAGGTGTCTCAAAAAGCTTTGGAAAATTTAGCAGTGGATGCTGAGGTCGCAATAGTTCTGAGCAATAATGATATGGATACAAAGGTCACCGTAGCAAATGCATTAAAAAACACATGTACATTGAGGAGAAGTGCGCCTGACTCTGACGTGTTATTGCTGAGGTCTATTCAACAGAAAGTGGATGAAAACGATTTAGTGGTGTCAAAAGCAGACAAAGGGAATTGCATAGTCATCATGGGTAGGGAACAATATAGCCAGAAAGTAATGGATCTTATTCAGGGTGATGGTTTTTCGGTTTTACGGAAGGACCCAACGCCTGGTTTCCAGAAAGATCTAAGAAATGTTGTGAAGAACTCTGTATTTGTTTTTGAAACAGAGCATCAGAAAAACACGGTCATACCCATGAATCCTCAAGCACCAATTCTGTATGGTCTTCCAAAAATACATAAAGATAATATCCCGATTCGTCCAGTTGTCTCGTATTTGAGTGCACCGACTTATAAATTGGCTAGAAGGTTGAATGGTATCATAAGACAGAAGTCTAATTTTGAGCCAAAATATTGTTTAAAGAATAGTTTGGATTTAATCGAAAGGATCAAAGACATCAACGTGCCACAAAATGCTATTCTTTTGTCACTGGATGTGGATAGTTTGTTTACAAATGTACCATATTTGAATACTTTAGACATTCTCAGAGCACTTTTTGAAAAACAGAGGCTGCATCCAGGGGAGGTAGATGAATTAATAGAATTGGCGACAGTCTGTATGCGACAAAATTATTTTAGATTTGGGGGGCAATATTATCTGCAAGGTGACGGTTTGGCAATGGGTTCCCCACTTAGTCCTTTGATGGCAGATATTTTCATGGATCATTTTGAGAACCAACACATTGTGGATAATAATAATATTTTATATTATTTTCGGTATGTTGATGATTTGATTATTTGTTGGACGGGTAATATGAGTCAACTGGATACTTTTGTGAATGAAATCAACAACAAGCATCCTAAAATCAAGTTTAAGAAGGAATTAGAACAGAATAACTCACTGAATTTCTTGGATTTAACGATTACTAAGGTAGATAACAAACATCAATTCCAAATTTACCGTAAGCCTACGCATACAGATACAGTTATCCCGGCTTCTTCCACTCATCCATGGCAACATAAGTTAGCTGCTTTTCATTGTTATGCACATAGGTTATTGACAGTGCCTCTTTCTGATGATCATTATAAAATGGAATTAAGTAATATATACCATTTGGCAATTTCAAACGGTTACAGCAAATCTCACGTGGATGGTATTATTGGGAAAAAACGGGCTAAAATGACAAACAATCTTCTGTACGCTGCACGATCTTTGGACCCACCTAAAAAGTACAAAGCAAGCATAACTTATGTTGGCAAGTTGTCTGATAAGATCTACAACATTTTAAAGTCTAACGACATAAACGTGGCTTTCAAAACGAATAACACCTTGCGCTTTAGACTGTGCAATGGCAAGGAGAAAGTGGAAAGCGCAAAAAAGTCGGGAGTCTATAAGCTTGGCTGTGACAATTGCAATAAAGTTTATGTGGGACAAACAGGCCGTAGTTTTAGCACTAGGTATAAAGAACATGTTGCGTCGTACCGGCATAATCACCCGGACAAGTCTAATTTTGCAAAACATTTATTGGAGAATAACCATGCGTTGTCTGACAATCATTCTTACAACATCTTGCATGTTTGCGAAAAAGGATTGCGTTTAAGTGTTCTAGAACAACTAGAAATAATTAGGTACAACAATAGAGGCGTTATTATTAACGAACAATTGAATGTTGCGTCATCACCGTTACTACGTGTTCTTCCATCTCTTTCACGCATGAATGGTAGTATGGGGGGACAGAATATAAATATGGCGGACGGCTCCGGGCGGCTCATTTGCTCAGTGGACGTGGCGCAAGCAACATCTCCTGCCAGCAACTCCTGATGATGCCTCGTAGAGAGGCGAAACACGTGTCGAGGTTTTTGTCAATATTGGTGGTGGTTTGCTGTAATTTTTTGCATGTTTATACGCAAATAGTTGCATCTTATCTTCACTGATAGACCAGCACGTTTTTTTAGCGGAATAGCAAAGAAATATTGTTCTCGTAATATATCATGGACTTCCGCAAAGTAACGCCTGATTCAATAAATTATTTGAAAACGGCAAGCATAGCCGAACAGGCACGACTTTATGTCAAGCTAACTAAACAACACCGAGCAGCTGTCCAGAACGTTTGGTTTAATCAACAGTGTAAACGTCTTCATGTGGTACCTAATTATATCAACATACGTTGTAATAGTTCTAGTAGGGCATCTCAGGTGGCTATTAATAGGGCTCGGAAAATATGGCTGAATGAAGAATCACGTTCTTGGTTTTCAATCAGGGATAAATTAAAGCTACACCTTAAAGTTTTGTATTCGGAGCTTTCCTTTAAATTGCATAACATTGAATTTGATATTTTGGACCAAAAAGCGAGATATTTTGCTTCTGAGCTTGCGCACCAAATGTATGTGAAACAGATCGACAAACTACATAGGCTTACTAGGTCGAGCACTGATTTCAACTTAACTGAAAGGCGTGATGGCCTAACCACTCAGCACAGTTTCCACCCTCGTGTAAAAAACCTAACCGACATTGAGTTTTTAGAAGATGAGGTCAAACTGTTAGATAAGGGATTGAAGTATAATTTAAGACCTAAGGTGTCTCAAAAAGCTTTGGAAAATTTAGCAGTGGATGCTGAGGTCGCAATAGTTCTGAGCAATAATGATATGGATACAAAGGTCACCGTAGCAAATGCATTAAAAAACACATGTACATTGAGGAGAAGTGCGCCTGACTCTGACGTGTTATTGCTGAGGTCTATTCAACAGAAAGTGGATGAAAACGATTTAGTGGTGTCAAAAGCAGACAAAGGGAATTGCATAGTCATCATGGGTAGGGAACAATATAGCCAGAAAGTAATGGATCTTATTCAGGGTGATGGTTTTTCGGTTTTACGGAAGGACCCAACGCCTGGTTTCCAGAAAGATCTAAGAAATGTTGTGAAGAACTCTGTATTTGTTTTTGAAACAGAGCATCAGAAAAACACGGTCATACCCATGAATCCTCAAGCACCAATTCTGTATGGTCTTCCAAAAATACATAAAGATAATATCCCGATTCGTCCAGTTGTCTCGTATTTGAGTGCACCGACTTATAAATTGGCTAGAAGGTTGAATGGTATCATAAGACAGAAGTCTAATTTTGAGCCAAAATATTGTTTAAAGAATAGTTTGGATTTAATCGAAAGGATCAAAGACATCAACGTGCCACAAAATGCTATTCTTTTGTCACTGGATGTGGATAGTTTGTTTACAAATGTACCATATTTGAATACTTTAGACATTCTCAGAGCACTTTTTGAAAAACAGAGGCTGCATCCAGGGGAGGTAGATGAATTAATAGAATTGGCGACAGTCTGTATGCGACAAAATTATTTTAGATTTGGGGGGCAATATTATCTGCAAGGTGACGGTTTGGCAATGGGTTCCCCACTTAGTCCTTTGATGGCAGATATTTTCATGGATCATTTTGAGAACCAACACATTGTGGATAATAATAATATTTTATATTATTTTCGGTATGTTGATGATTTGATTATTTGTTGGACGGGTAATATGAGTCAACTGGATACTTTTGTGAATGAAATCAACAACAAGCATCCTAAAATCAAGTTTAAGAAGGAATTAGAACAGAATAACTCACTGAATTTCTTGGATTTAACGATTACTAAGGTAGATAACAAACATCAATTCCAAATTTACCGTAAGCCTACGCATACAGATACAGTTATCCCGGCTTCTTCCACTCATCCATGGCAACATAAGTTAGCTGCTTTTCATTGTTATGCACATAGGTTATTGACAGTGCCTCTTTCTGATGATCATTATAAAATGGAATTAAGTAATATATACCATTTGGCAATTTCAAACGGTTACAGCAAATCTCACGTGGATGGTATTATTGGGAAAAAACGGGCTAAAATGACAAACAATCTTCTGTACGCTGCACGATCTTTGGACCCACCTAAAAAGTACAAAGCAAGCATAACTTATGTTGGCAAGTTGTCTGATAAGATCTACAACATTTTAAAGTCTAACGACATAAACGTGGCTTTCAAAACGAATAACACCTTGCGCTTTAGACTGTGCAATGGCAAGGAGAAAGTGGAAAGCGCAAAAAAGTCGGGAGTCTATAAGCTTGGCTGTGACAATTGCAATAAAGTTTATGTGGGACAAACAGGCCGTAGTTTTAGCACTAGGTATAAAGAACATGTTGCGTCGTACCGGCATAATCACCCGGACAAGTCTAATTTTGCAAAACATTTATTGGAGAATAACCATGCGTTGTCTGACAATCATTCTTACAACATCTTGCATGTTTGCGAAAAAGGATTGCGTTTAAGTGTTCTAGAACAACTAGAAATAATTAGGTACAACAATAGAGGCGTTATTATTAACGAACAATTGAATGTTGCGTCATCACCGTTACTACGTGTTCTTCCATCTCTTTCACGCATGAATGGTAGTATGGGGGGACAGAATATAAATATGGCGGACGGCTCCGGGCGGCTCATTTGCTCAGTGGACGTGGCGCAAGCAACATCTCCTGCCAGCAACTCCTGATGATGCCTCGTAGAGAGGCGAAACACGTGTCGAGGTTTTTGTCAATATTGGTGGTGGTTTGCTGTAATTTTTTGCATGTTTATACGCAAATAGTTGCATCTTATCTTCACTGATAGACCAGCACGTTTTTTTAGCGGAATAGCAAAGAAATATTGTTCTCGTAATATATCATGGACTTCCGCAAAGTAACGCCTGATTCAATAAATTATTTGAAAACGGCAAGCATAGCCGAACAGGCACGACTTTATGTCAAGCTAACTAAACAACACCGAGCAGCTGTCCAGAACGTTTGGTTTAATCAACAGTGTAAACGTCTTCATGTGGTACCTAATTATATCAACATACGTTGTAATAGTTCTAGTAGGGCATCTCAGGTGGCTATTAATAGGGCTCGGAAAATATGGCTGAATGAAGAATCACGTTCTTGGTTTTCAATCAGGGATAAATTAAAGCTACACCTTAAAGTTTTGTATTCGGAGCTTTCCTTTAAATTGCATAACATTGAATTTGATATTTTGGACCAAAAAGCGAGATATTTTGCTTCTGAGCTTGCGCACCAAATGTATGTGAAACAGATCGACAAACTACATAGGCTTACTAGGTCGAGCACTGATTTCAACTTAACTGAAAGGCGTGATGGCCTAACCACTCAGCACAGTTTCCACCCTCGTGTAAAAAACCTAACCGACATTGAGTTTTTAGAAGATGAGGTCAAACTGTTAGATAAGGGATTGAAGTATAATTTAAGACCTAAGGTGTCTCAAAAAGCTTTGGAAAATTTAGCAGTGGATGCTGAGGTCGCAATAGTTCTGAGCAATAATGATATGGATACAAAGGTCACCGTAGCAAATGCATTAAAAAACACATGTACATTGAGGAGAAGTGCGCCTGACTCTGACGTGTTATTGCTGAGGTCTATTCAACAGAAAGTGGATGAAAACGATTTAGTGGTGTCAAAAGCAGACAAAGGGAATTGCATAGTCATCATGGGTAGGGAACAATATAGCCAGAAAGTAATGGATCTTATTCAGGGTGATGGTTTTTCGGTTTTACGGAAGGACCCAACGCCTGGTTTCCAGAAAGATCTAAGAAATGTTGTGAAGAACTCTGTATTTGTTTTTGAAACAGAGCATCAGAAAAACACGGTCATACCCATGAATCCTCAAGCACCAATTCTGTATGGTCTTCCAAAAATACATAAAGATAATATCCCGATTCGTCCAGTTGTCTCGTATTTGAGTGCACCGACTTATAAATTGGCTAGAAGGTTGAATGGTATCATAAGACAGAAGTCTAATTTTGAGCCAAAATATTGTTTAAAGAATAGTTTGGATTTAATCGAAAGGATCAAAGACATCAACGTGCCACAAAATGCTATTCTTTTGTCACTGGATGTGGATAGTTTGTTTACAAATGTACCATATTTGAATACTTTAGACATTCTCAGAGCACTTTTTGAAAAACAGAGGCTGCATCCAGGGGAGGTAGATGAATTAATAGAATTGGCGACAGTCTGTATGCGACAAAATTATTTTAGATTTGGGGGGCAATATTATCTGCAAGGTTTGGCAATGGGTTCCCCACTTAGTCCTTTGATGGCAGATATTTTCATGGATCATTTTGAGAACCAACACATTGTGGATAATAATAATATTTTATATTATTTTCGGTATGTTGATGATTTGATTATTTGTTGGACGGGTAATATGAGTCAACTGGATACTTTTGTGAATGAAATCAACAACAAGCATCCTAAAATCAAGTTTAAGAAGGAATTAGAACAGAATAACTCACTGAATTTCTTGGATTTAACGATTACTAAGGTAGATAACAAACATCAATTCCAAATTTACCGTAAGCCTACGCATACAGATACAGTTATCCCGGCTTCTTCCACTCATCCATGGCAACATAAGTTAGCTGCTTTTCATTGTTATGCACATAGGTTATTGACAGTGCCTCTTTCTGATGATCATTATAAAATGGAATTAAGTAATATATACCATTTGGCAATTTCAAACGGTTACAGCAAATCTCACGTGGATGGTATTATTGGGAAAAAACGGGCTAAAATGACAAACAATCTTCTGTACGCTGCACGATCTTTGGACCCACCTAAAAAGTACAAAGCAAGCATAACTTATGTTGGCAAGTTGTCTGATAAGATCTACAACATTTTAAAGTCTAACGACATAAACGTGGCTTTCAAAACGAATAACACCTTGCGCTTTAGACTGTGCAATGGCAAGGAGAAAGTGGAAAGCGCAAAAAAGTCGGGAGTCTATAAGCTTGGCTGTGACAATTGCAATAAAGTTTATGTGGGACAAACAGGCCGTAGTTTTAGCACTAGGTATAAAGAACATGTTGCGTCGTACCGGCATAATCACCCGGACAAGTCTAATTTTGCAAAACATTTATTGGAGAATAACCATGCGTTGTCCGACAATCATTCTTACAACATCTTGCATGTTTGCGAAAAAGGATTGCGTTTAAGTGTTCTAGAACAACTAGAAATAATTAGGTACAACAATAGAGGCGTTATTATTAACGAACAATTGAATGTTGCGTCATCACCGTTACTACGTGTTCTTCCATCTCTTTCACGCATGAATGGTAGTATGGGGGGACAGAATATAAATATGGCGGACGGCTCCGGGCGGCTCATTTGCTCAGTGGACGTGGCGCAAGCAACATCTCCTGCCAGCAACTCCTGATGATGCCTCGTAGAGAGGCGAAACACGTGTCGAGGTTTTTGTCAATATTGGTGGTGGTTTGCTGTAATTTTTTGCATGTTTATACGCAAATAGTTGCATCTTATCTTCACTGATAGACCAGCACGTTTTTTTAGCGGAATAGCAAAGAAATATTGTTCTCGTAATACAAAACTATTTAACAATTTTTTTTATTAATAATTATAGAAAGGCTTTGGCCGCGTTCTTATGTTTTCCTTTTTTTTAATAATCAATTCAAAATGGTTTTCTGGATGTTTTAACACAGCGGAAAATCTGGCATTTCTTTTCGGTTTTTGAAGTTTAATATCTCTTTTAAGAATAAATTTATGAAAAAAAAGAAAACATAGGGACATGTCAATAGAAGCCACAGATTTATGGAAAATAAAATATTGCTCTACTGCCTTTATCCAGGGAGAAAACTTTGTGGGGGACTACGTTTGTATGGAAAAGCGGCCTTTGTGTTTCCTCCCACTATTCTGAAGTAAATCTTATATATCAAGAATCTGCCTTTCATAATCATCCCCAACATCAACTAAGGCCTGAATCACAATGGCGCGGCCTGCGGTGGCGGTCAACAGCAAATTTTACAGCTAATGAAAAGTTTTCTATTGACTGCCGGGGCCAGCCAGTGCCAGTCTGTGAGAGACTTAACGGGTGTCCCAATAAGAGTGCACTATTAATTACCTTAATAATACTTAATTTAAGGGTTATTTTTAATAGAAATAATCGATACCCGCTATAATAATATCTATTTTCATTATTTATCTTCATAATCTGCAGGCATGCAGGTAAATTTGATAGTTTCGCAGAACTGATTTGAAATGAAAAACAACCATCCCTTTTCTTGAAATAATTTACACGTTTTTTCAAAGCAATACTAATGTACTCTTATTCCCAACACTTTGTCGCCTAATGATTTAATAATTGTTGTATCAGAAAATTTACGGGTCCCATGTTGGGCGCCAAAACGTACACCGTTTTTTTACCGTAATACAACGTGCTGTATATAATTTATACATTTTAAATCAGGTTGAGACTATAATTATCAACAAGCTAAATAGAAGCGCTGCATTACTTACGGCTGTGTATCAGGAACTTCACGACTTTGAGTTTTAAACAAAATTAAGTCATTATTTTCGCTAGCACAGAAAAGGACAGTTTTATTTCGGTGTACGACATGTATCCTACATTCCAGGCCTTCAGGCCCCATTTCGATGCCCTCGCCAATGTGGGGTATTACAAGATAGTTCCTAAGCCGTCGTCTAAGCTGATGCATTCATTGCACACCGCGTTCCGCGCGGGGGTTTGGGTTCTCATCGTCACTTATAATCTGGAGCATGTTATACGAGTTGTACAGGTAAACTTGGGCATTAACCCATTCGAAGCTATTGAAGGCTATGTGTGCTACACCGTAGCGCGTAGCATCATTTTTCCGATATTTAACGCTCGTAGAGATGCGGTACATATGTGAGTCATTGGTCTTGAATGGGTTAAGTTTGGCTACATACTTGTCAGTGTGAAAGATTAGCTACATACATGGACCGAATGGTGTTCTGCCTTTTCTCCGATCTTTTTTTGTCCGAATTTCACATGCCAACCAACTTTCCGCATAATATATGATTCACTTTGACAACTATTGGCAAAATTTTGTATGGGAACGTTTCATTTGGTAGAATTATTATAAAGTCGATTGTTATAATGACTTAAAATTTATGGGATACTTACCTATCATTAAGCACATCTTTCGGTTGGTCAAAAAACTATTAAACGAATAACGTTACGTGAGTGCAACAGTTACCTTTTCTTACATTAGGCAACTTTTGGCTTACTATTGTGAAAAATAGTGATGAATGTAGGTTCCTTGGCTTCACTCTGGACTCTAATCTTAACTGGAAGGGCCATGTAGACAAACTATGCGATAGATTGAGTAGTGCAGTCTTTGCTTTGCGTAAGTTAAAACCTTTAATATCGGACGATGCCATGAAGCAGGTTTATTTTGCTCATTTCCATTCGCTGATGTCCTACGGTTCGCTGATTTGGGGAAACTCAACGGATGCCAACAGAGTGCTACTTATGCAGAAACGTGCCGTACGTGCGATGATTGGGGCAAAATCGAGGACTTCGTGTAGAGGCTACTTCCCAATGCACGGTATTATGACGCACTACTCACTCTATGTATTCGAAATTATAATGTTCGTAAGGAACAATCTTTCTTCTTTCGATACCGTAAATGCGATTGGCAAAACACTCCGCCGCACTGGACGTTTGAGAACAGTTCCCCGTCGCATGGCACTTGCAGGCAAGAACCCGCGTGTCATTGGGCCTACCTACTACGAGCGACTGCCCGCTGATCTTAGACAGGAACCATCTGACGAAGCATTTCGACGCCGCCTTAAATACCTTTTATTGGAAAATCCATTATACTCAGTTAAAGAGTATATGAGTCTGGACTTGATATGTTTATTATTATTATGACCTATTTAAATTTGTATGATTATGATTTGACTTTAAATGTATTGTGTCACGTATTTAATAATTGTAAAAAATGACGATACCTAGAGGTTGATATATTTGTGTTCTTTGGTTTTGGTTTGTTTCTTCTATTTCCTTGTTATTGTGTTCTTACATTTGTTGACATACTCTTAATATTTCTCTGTTTTTGACGATCGTGATAATAATTCTTATTTTTTTGACATGTATGCAAATCTGTAATGTAATTTTTTATCATGAAATAAATAATCTAATCTAATCTAATCGAATCTAACTTAAATGAGAAATGGGGCACCTTAGGACTTAAAAAAACCGGCCAAGTAAGTGTCAAGCCACGCGCAGTTCAGGGTTCCGTAGTGGCCTGTCTGTCTTAGTTACATCGACGTGCGGTGCAGTTGCGTCGGCCGAATATGTAGGAATATTGGCCTTTTCAAATACACATTATTCGGTAACTACTTATGCCTTCTTGTCGGTGATAGTTTTCCTTTTAAATGCATTATAAGTACTACTACCACGATTTTTTTCACATCCCCAGTAGTAGCCATTTAGTCGGCAGGGGGGGGGGACACATGACTCGAACAAAAATTTGGGGGCTCTAAAGCCCAATATCTCGAAAATTAATCACTGATTTGAAAAATGGTTTTAAAAAACCCATAATATTTTTTAACGAGCTATCCAACTATACCCCACACTATGGGTTTAAGGAAGGAAGGGAAGTACCCTAAAAAAATTTTTTTTTAAGATTTTATTGTACTGTTTGGTCGGCGTAATTGATTTATATACCCATGCCGAATTACAGTTTTCTGGTAGTAATGGTTACTGAGCTAAGCCGCAGATGGAGAGACAGACATACAGACGGACATGGCGAAACTATAAGGGTTCCTTGTTGACTACGGAACCCTAAAAAAACGGCCAAGTGCGTGTCGGACCACGCACAACGAAGGGTTCCATGCCTATTAAAAAGGTGGTATCGTTACAAAAATCTTATGGCACTTACGTCCTTTTCTTTGAGGAAGGCAGTTTTTTAGAAATATCTCGAAAACCTTTAAACTGATCTTGTTCAAAAAATTTTTGCTGAAAGAATTTAATAAGCCCTATGTTCATATTTTTTCATATTTTTAAAATACATGGTTCTATAATTAGGTGGGGGGGGGGCACAATTTTACTCGAAAGTCACTGGGTGATTATCTCCGACTCTATTCACTTACTTAATCCAAAAATTGCTGAAAATCCTTACATTTATTTCGAAAGGCCTATCGATATATTCTTTACACTGCGTGGACGTGTACTAAGAAAGGATTTTTTGAAATTCAACCCTTAAAGGGGTGAAACAGGGGTCAATGAGGTCATGTGCATTGCGTCTCACTCACTCTTTTAGCAAAATGCGAGACGCAATACAAATTGAACAAAGATCTTGTATAAGTAGAATACCACCCTTGAAAAGGTGTTAATGGATTTAATAATATCTATCCGCCTATTCGATAACTGCTTTTTTAATCACTTGTTTAATAATCTTAACTAAGTTTTCGGCGGCCCCATTTGACGCTGGCTGATAGATATGTGGCCGTGAAAATGTGTTCGATACCATCCGAGGCCAAACAGTTCGAGAATTGTCGGCTCGAGAACAGAGGCCCGTTATCGCTTACCACCTGCTTAGGTATTCCCCACTTTTGACTGTAAATTAGGAGCTTGTGACCGAAGTTTTAAACGGCTTACTTTAAAACCGACATACAAACTTTCAACTCTTTTTAACTCCCTAAGGGGATGAATTTTTAGTAAAGCTAAATCATTTGTTTTGTTTTAAGTAAGAAACCTTCATAAAAAGATTCAAGTCTACAACTTTCCAAATGAACGATTTCCATACAATGGTATGGATGTATTAAACAGGTGGTATCGTTACAATGGTATCTTTATATAATGGTATCTTTGTGTGAAGGTTTCTTACTTAAGGGGCTCCCGTCAAAAATCAACGAAATTTAGTAGTTTTCATTTCGACACTCGTCCTCGGTTTATTGAAGCTAGCCTTCCAGGTGCAGATATGGGAAAGTTTGATTCCTGTTTAACATTTTTGATATTGAATAACTTGAAAAATGTTAATACTGAATTAATTATCCATTTTTAAAGAGAGGTCTGTAAAAATACAAAACCGGACACTTCATCCTCATTAAAACGTTTATACACCCGAAACTCATACCTACTCATACATACTGAACGTACCTATAAATTTGATATGCGTTTTTATAATGTTATTAATTAACACAAAAGTTAAGGCCAGAAAACCAGTTTTTTGGCCTAAAATTGTTCAACTTTGATGCCAAATATCTCGAAAACAATGAACTTTGAAGTAAATATGGGATACTATATTACTTAAAGCCGTTGTTGTTAATATAATAAGCTACAAAAAACATTAGAAAAGTAAGGGATTCAGATCGAAGATCATTGGCGTATGGGAGCCCCTTAAAAGCAAAACAAATGATTTAGCGTTGTTAATAAAACTTATTTTGCAACTCTTTTTTAACCCCCCCTTACCGGTTAAAGTTAGCCATTTAAAACTTCAATCACAAGCAAAAACAATGATTAGGGAATATTTTCTAATTCATCCCTTGAAGGGGTTAATATGGGGGTTGAAAGTACAAAGATTTTATTTGTTCAACATAAGTATGTACCAGGTGTTAAATTAGCTTTCGTATCACTATGTCATGCCTGTCGGCCTACAAATATATTGATCAAAACATATTTGTGTTGACATAGCACGTAATAGAAACAGTCATTTTAATACATGTCATGAAATATAAATTGATTAATTAAATTAAAATAAATAAGTAGGTGAAAAGAGATATAACAATTAGATTAGGTAAGTGTAGGATATATCAATATTTATCAAATACATCAATCAAAAATTCTGTTACCGTATAATATTGTTTTTTTCCGTAAGAAATTACTTCAAACTCCTGTTAAAATCTACATCATTTCCATTGTTTGCAAGGGTGTGCTGTGGTACCTAAGTAATGTGTGATTTTTATTGATAATTTGTGGCTAGAAACGTGACAGCAGCACAGCTGGTTTCTTTTATAATATGTAGACCTATCCAGAAATATTTTTTTTAAACTTGCCCCCTAAAGGGGTTGTTGTATACGTATACGTATATAGTTGTAACGGGACGGTGCCGCGATCCCTACATAAGCTAACGTTATAGAACTAATAAAGTAGTGTGTAATCGACCGCCTTTGGTTTCACTTGTCCCCTGTCACATACCTAACAGTGGCGACGAATCTACCCGCGTACGAAAAAAAAAAAAAAAAAACAACGACAATGGCTCATTTCGGGTTATTAACAAGTTTTGACGGGAACGTGGCAGGTGTACAAGAATCGGTTGTCGCAATGGTTTATTGCAAACGATATAACCCCAGATAAGGACACCACGGGAACAAAGCGGCGAGCGATTTTGTTGAGCGCACTCGGCGAGGCTACCTACAAGTTGGCGGCAGACTTGGCCTTGCCTAAGTTATTACACACAGTGCCGTATGACGAGATTCTCGAACTTTTGGATGCACACTTTTGTCCGAAACGCTGTGTTTTTGGTGAAAGATTTAATTTCTATTCTGCTGTGCAAATGCAGGGTGAGAGTTACACGGAATGGGCGGCAAGGTTGCGTGGTTTGTCGGGGCATTGTGGGTTTTCAAACGTCGAGGAAGCATTACGGGACCGTTTTATAATGGGAATGCTTCCCGGGGCGGAACGCGAGAAGTTGTTCGCTTTAGAACATGCCAGGCTAACCTTGGCGAGAGCCGTGGACCTGGCCGAGAGCGCGCGGAGCGCGCGCGCAGGAGCGACCGCGACCCAGGTGTCTGCGCAGCCCGAACAGCTGTTCAAGATCGCTACGAAGCCTAGTGTTAAAGTGAAGTGTGCGGTGTGTGGTTTTAAAAATCATACTACGGAGCAGTGTCGGTTTGCTAATTACACTTGCCGTAAGTGTAACAAAAAAGGTCACTTAAATAGAATGTGCAAAAAAATCAATTTTGTAGAAAGCGAGAGTGTCGGTGAGAACGGCGATGACGGTGAGTTGAACAACATTCGTACCATTAACGGAGAACCCATGACTGAATATATCGATGTCCAAGGGATCAAAATGAGGTTTCAAATTGATAGCGGATCGGCGGTCACGGCGTTCTCAGAACACTTATATTTACAATATTTTAGACATGTCGACGCTTATCTAAAACAAGTCGGTATCGCGAAATAATCCGTTTTGCTACTAAGTATAAGACTAGACGCAGAACACGTTAAAGTTTATCGTGACTAAGACTCACGTGTTCTAATTCAAAAAATTGCCACCGTGGCAGCATTGTGCCGTTATGCCATTGGTGGGGTGTCGACGTAATTTTATCTGGAAGACCGTCCGTAGGCCAGATGAGCCATAGCGATCGACGCCGTCACCACGTTTTTTTGTTGACTACCGGCACATCCCCAAATAATTCGTTAAAACACATCAATTTGTTTGTACAACAGCGGCATTACGCGAAATAGCTCAGTGGAACACTAGCGAATTTTTGTGCAATATAGGATTATTCATGGATGGGACACTTTCCGTTAAACAGTTAGTACCGATGTTTTGACTTAACAACAAATAAACGAGTATTCACGAAAATAATGAAAGTTGGCTTGTTCATGTAAGCAAAATAAGCCCCTATACTACATAAGACTTACTTAATTATTGGTATACTATACGAATTTGGCCTATGTTCATCATAAATATGCATTTAGTTTCTTGATTCAAAACGAGAAAAGCCACTATAACTAGATAAGCAGCACGATGATAAACTTATTTCGATGTTATATGTATTGCAAAAAAGGTATCTATGTATTCATATCAATTAAAATAATAATATACAACACAAGCCTTATTGAACTTAACTATACTAGGCCCATAGTTCGATTTGTGTATGATATTATTAACCTCTAATATTTATTCATTTTGTAATATCAAATAAGATAAGTATAAGATACATACCTACTACATGCTACATGTACATGGTGACTTCAATTACTCGTGTGCCTCTCTTTTTTGTATAAAAAGTGGTATAATAACAATAATTATTACATTTTTATTATGGACACTATTTAAGGGTTTGTCCTGCCTCACTTTCGTGGATGAATTTGTGTCAAAGAATCAGTAACTCTTTCAGTTGACTACTACTACTTTGGTTATAGAAATGAACTGGAAAAAATATCCGAAATCTGCTTTGGTGTTGTTGCGGGTAGCCTCATTTCTGATGCGATCGCGCAGAGAAACTCCCAGCATAGCCCTTTGGGTGACCCCGAGAGCTTTCAGCTGGAACTCCAAAACCGTTTCCATTGCCTAGGTTTTGTGGAACCTGTTCGTGCCACTGGGTCTATGTTCTTCGAGGCCTAGCGGGCCAACAGAACTAAAAGGCTCTCTAGCTCCACTCAGAAGCTCATGAAGGGAAGGAGTCAAATGATTCTGCAGTCTTCAAACGATGCGACTTTATACCGGCAGCTAAATAAACAGAATCTCCAAGTCCCTTACCCGCGATCTGCGCCAATTCACTACGAACCGTATTGAAGAGGCCATCGAGAGAAATAAGGGCTCTAATGTGTTCGCAAGAGATCTCGATCGAGTCTATTGGGCAGAGCCAGCTCGCAAGGTAAAAAACTGAGGACTGGAGAGTCGTTTTTTCCAAACCTGAGCTTTTGAGTGAGTGCGTTTCTACACGTCATACATATCGTATACACGTCAACTCGCAGACCCGAAGTTGGTCTGGCAAAAGACCCTAGCTAGACCCGACACTTTACCGACGACATCCCGGACATCAGCCTGTCCGAGATTAGAATGGTTCTGAAACAGCTTAAGAACAGCAAGGCACAAGGTGAAGACGGAATTACAGCCAAACTCATGACGGCGGGTAGAAAACCGATCCTTACGACCCCTCAGAAGTTGTTCGACACCGTCCTACTGGAAGGGAGAACGCCAAAGGCGTGGAACAGAGGTTAGGGGTGCTGTTGTTCAAAAAGGGGAACAAAACCCTGCTGAAGAATTACCGACCCATCTCACTTCTGAGCCATGTTTACAAGCTGTTTTCAAGAGTCATTACAAATCGCCTCGCATGCAGGCTTAGTGACTTCCAGCCTCCCGAAAAAGCCGGTTTCCGAAGAGGTTTTAGTACCGTAGACCACATTCATACGCTCCGCCTGGTTATACAGAAGACTGGAAAGTAAAACTTGCCTCTCTGCTTAGCGTTCGTGGAGAAAGCTTTCGATTCGATCGAAACCTGGGCTGTACTACAGTCTCTCCAGCGGTGAAAAGAAGACTGCCGCTATATCGAAGTACTGAAGTGTTTGTACGAGAACGTCACTATGTCAGTCCCACTCCAGGATCGGAGCTTGAAAAGTATTCCGCTACAGCGGCGTGTTAGGCAAGTGAATGTTATTTCCCCAAAACTGTACACCGCTGCAATGGAGGACGTTTTCAAGACTCTAGACTGGAGAAGGCTAGGCATCAACATCAACGGCGAGTACATCAATCACCTTTGGTTTGCTGATGATATAGTAGTCTTGGCTGAGACCATGGAGGACTTGAGTACTATGCTCGATGACCTTAGTAAAGCCTCCGAGCGAGTTGGTCTAAGGATAAACATGGATAAGACAAAAATCATGTAATCGGACACTTTCAAGAGTTCTTCAGACTTTCAAGTTAGATAGGTCCAACTTTGAGTAAGAGTCCGACTCGGCTGGGCAGCATTCGGGAACATACGGCACATCTTTTCGTCCAATACTTCGCAATGTCTCAAGACGAGAGTCTTTGACCAGTGTGTGTTGCCACTACGTCACTGTGTGATGACGTAGGACACGGAAACGTAGACGGTTACCTCATAAGAAGGCTCAAAGTCACCCAAAGAGCAATGGAGAGGGCTATGCTGGGCGTTTCTCTGCGCAATCGCATCAGAAATGAGGCTACCGCAGCGCAGCAAAACCAAGGTAACCGATATAGCCCTCCAAATCGCTAAACTTAAGTGGCAATGCACGGTTACATTGCACGTAGAACCGATGGCCGCCGGATAGCGCATCGTAGCTAGGCCCCCCACGAGGTTCAAAGATTTCAAAGATTCAAAGATTTTTATTTTGCTCGGAATGCAGTTACATAGTTCTCAAAACATTTTTATGGAGCCTTAAAGTGGACTTTAAGGCTACATAAAACAATATAAAGATAATATATTATTATGTCCATAATAATATATTATCTTTGAATCTTTGAATCTTTAAAAAAGAGTTACTAATTTACATCCATACCAAGTGTTGTAAACTAAAGTATACCGTTATTGTCTATATAGTTTAAGTATTATTGTGATATATTTCGTTTAAGGCCATTATTGTCCATATTAAAAAATAATAATTGAGAAACAAAGCAAAATAAGTCAGTATTCTTTTAATATTTTACATATACGTTTGTCTTAAAGACAAATAATACACTATTATTCATAAGAAAAAAATATTTTTTTGAATTATTTTCTATTGAGACGTTAGTACACATAAAAACTTATCCAAAGTATATAAATATCGTGTCACAACTCTAAACTGTAGTACAGTTTTGAGTTTTTTTTGTGTAGTTTTTTGTTGTTTTCTTTTTATTTTCTTGGGTTTAAATAACTGGATGACAGAGGAAACTGTGACTTAAAGAAGATTTTAAATTGGTTATCTTAATAAAAAAATATAACAATATCTTTTTTGTGTTTTTTTTAAACCTCTGCCCTGAAAAAACACAGTTTTTGAGATACAGAGTTGTTTTAGATAAGCATCGTGTGTCGTTATAAAAAAAAAAAAAAAAAAAACTTTTTATTTCGGACGGAATCCATAGGTGTTAGTTACAGCCTTATATTCTAGTGTTATTTGTTACTTAAAAATGAAAGAGTAGGTACTACAATTAAAAACACAATTCAGGTATGGAGCTTAGTCCATCTCTGTAGAAGGGGGGAGTCCCATCTATCCGCTAGCGCCACCAGGATGCCGTTGGCGCTGCCTCGCCAGCGGTTTAGTAGTGAGGCACACCGTTTACGCATGATGGCCGCAAAACCATCAACCTGTGCCTCCGCAAACATTCCCGAGGCACTGCAGTGACGAGGCAGCCCCATAAGCATCCTGAAAGCGTTATTATATTGTACCCGTAGGTCGCTGTACGCCCGCTGCGTAAAACTACTCCACAGGCTGCATGTGTAGAAGGATTGGCTGTAAGCTTTAAAAAGCGTAACCTTTACTGCATTCGTACAGCGAGCAAACCTGCGGGTCAGCATATTGCAACGAACGGCCAGCGACCTACGCTCCCTTTCAATATCACAGATATCGCTAAGGTCTTCCGTGACCCAGTGTCCTAAGTATTTGAATTTATTTACTCTATTCAGAGGTGACCTATTCAGCGAAACATCTGGCAAGTTGGTGTAAGTCTTTAACTTGGGCCTGAAGACCATTAAAAAACTTTTTATTTCGGACGGAATCCATAGGTGTTAGTTACAGCCTTATATTCTAGTGTTATTTGTTACTTAAAAATGAAAGAGTAGGTACTACAATTAAAAACACAATTCAGGTATGGAGCTTAGTCCATCTCTGTAGAAGGGGGGAGTCCCATCTATCCGCTAGCGCCACCAGGATGCCGTTGGCGCTGCCTCGCCAGCGGTTTAGTAGTGAGGCACACCGTTTACGCATGATGGCCGCAAAACCATCAACCTGTGCCTCCGCAAACATTCCCGAGGCACTGCAGTGACGAGGCAGCCCCATAAGCATCCTGAAAGCGTTATTATATTGTACCCGTAGGTCGCTGTACGCCCGCTGCGTAAAACTACTCCACAGGCTGCATGTGTAGAAGGATTGGCTGTAAGCTTTAAAAAGCGTAACCTTTACTGCATTCGTACAGCGAGCAAACCTGCGGGTCAGCATATTGCAACGAACGGCCAGCGACCTACGCTCCCTTTCAATATCACAGATATCGCTAAGGTCTTCCGTGACCCAGTGTCCTAAGTATTTGAATTTATTTACTCTATTCAGAGGTGACCTATTCAGCGAAACATCTGGCAAGTTGGTGTAAGTCTTTAACTTGGGCCTGAAGACCATTAGCTCACTTTTCTTAACATTATATTTAAGACCATGTCTCTCCGCATAGCGTTGGCATATAAAAGTCAACCTTTGCAGTCCCCTGATCGATGGGCTTAGCAGCACCATGTCGTCAGCATAGCTCAGATTATTTATGCACACTCCTCCCACATGGCATCCGATTCCGGTGCTGCTAAGCTCATTGATCAACTGGTTCACGTACAGGTTGAAGAGTCTGGGAGAGGTCAGGCCCCCCTGCCTTACCCCACACTCCAACCTGTATTCCTCAGAGACCGCGTTTCCCCATCTTACCAGGTTTTTCTGATGGTTATACCAGTATTCAAGCATGGTTATTATTTCAGGAGCCAGAGTCGTCTCTTTTCTTAGTTTATCCCACAACAGATTATACGATACCAGATCAAATGCTTTTGAGAGATCTAAAAATGCAGCAAACACTGGGGTTTTTCTGGTCGTATAATACTGCACGGTCTGCTTGAGGCAAAGGATAGCACTTTCTGTAGACAAACCTGGTCTGAAACCAAATTGTGCATTATTAAGGAACAGGTGTTTCTCCATTTGCCGATCAAGCAGGCCGTCCAGCACCTTAGCGATGACAGAGGCAAGCGATATCGGTCTGTAGTTGGACAAATCAGAAGAATCACCAGTTTTGTCCTTAATTATGGGAACTACGACCGTACGCATGAGATTGTCTGGCAGATACGCATGGCTTAGACATAGCGAATAAAACATTGCTAGGGACCTGGGCAGGTGATCTCCCGCGTACCTTAGGTGTTCGACGCTAAGATGATCATACCCAGGCGATTTTCCACCATCCATACCCTTAATCACACTTGCCACATCTTTAGCTGTGAAGGTCACAGTACACCGCTGTATCACAAACGACCCAGCCTCGGGCACTTGGAGTGCAGGTCCCAATGGAGATTCGAGTTTAAAGTGGTTTCGGAACAAATTACAAATCCCCACAGGGCCATGCACTCCGCCTACACTCGCGGGGAGACCAGGTCTCTGGTTCAAACTATTAGTATTTTTCCAGAACTTATTAAACCTTCTACTGAAATGATGTTGCGCAATTATATCTAATTTTATTTGGCCCGCGTTGTCTTGACACCATTTAAGTTTCGATTTAAATATTTTTCTGGCCTCGCACATACGGTCATAAAAAATACCATTTTTATGTTTACCATACTGAACCCAGGTCTGGAACCACAACCGCGCCTCCCCGTGAGCGTCTCGCACGTGTTTGTTCCAGCCAGTAACATATTTATTCTTAGGAACATGTTTAACAACATGCGTCAGTTCAGCGCCTTTAGACAATGTGCAAACAATTTGCCTATACATGTCATCTATAAGTAAACAATGTTTTTTATCAGAACACATGCTATCCGCACAGTTGCAAAAACTTAAATTAAAATCCAACTTCCTTAACCTATTGTTACAGTAGTCGCGATATTGATCAATCTGACCAGGGTCACGCTCGCCCCATCTTATTTTATTTTGCATCATATCGTTACACAACTGGAATTTAGGTGTTAATATGTCGACATTACACTCCAAAGATATAGGGTAGTGGTCAGACCAATAGGTGTCATATAACACTGACACTCGCTACAGTTAATTTAGCCGCATTAGTAACTACGCAGTGGTCCAGCCAACGGCGACACCCGTGCGCATCGCTCACAAAAGTGAAAGTGTCCGGTGGCAAAAAGTAGGCATCAATACACGTCCAGTATTGTTCCGCACAGAAGTTGACAAGTTCACATGAAAATGACTCACCGGGATGCGCGTTATAGTCCCCTAACATATAGACACATTCAATACCTTGACTATCAATAATTGCATTTAGTTCACTCAAACATTCCGTAAACTCAATTAGATTATCACTGGAGTCCGTAGGCATGTAAATAGAAAAAACAAGTAATGAGCGACTGTGTAACACCACCTTAATCGCCGCCAAGCGCACACTCTTACACTGCACTACAGACACCATAGGAAACAAATCCTTCCTCCATAGCAGGGCAACTCCTCCGTAAGGCCTGCCTCGTAGAAGGCCAGCCGACATGTCCACTGCGGATTTACCGGTAAACGCAAACTTCTCGTCAATGCTTCCTAAAAATGGTATGTCGTGCTGAAGCAGCCACGTTTCCTGCAGGGCAACTATATCGGCTGATTTACACAACTTTCTCACACAGTCCACAGATCTTTTGACGTTTTTACAATTAAACGTAACTAGTTTTATTGTTTTATCCATTGTTGGCTTTTGTTGACTGATCCGTGTCTGGTTTATTCATGAAGTTAATAAAACGGCGATAGTGTACATGCTCGGGCCAAAAATCGTTCTGCATGAATAGATCTAATTTACTACTCGGCACGAATACCTTAAAAGAGTTGTAGGATTTTTCTACCTTCATGGTTATTTTTACAAGCTTAACTTTTAACTTCGTCTTATCTTCTATGTAAGTTTCGATATCACTTACGGTCGCCTCCTTCGACACATTATAAATGAAAATGGGAATACTGTATTCCGCCGCTTTAAAATTTGCCTTGAGGCCCGAAGTTGCTACTCCCTTCTGGCCCACAAAACGATCATTTACTTTGTTCTTCTGGTCCGACTTCTTACGCTTCCTGTTGGACAGAGTTATCCACTCGCCTTTGCTAGCGATGTCTGCATATGAGACTTTATTTTGTTTATGGCTCCGAGCGGCCGTGTGTATCGGGGCATTATCAGTCAGCTGCAGAGGTTGCGTCATCACATTATTCTCTCCGCTAACATAGTTATTGTTTTCCAATGTCTGTATGTTTACATTATCACTTTGACACGGACTGGCTATTTTATTGTTGGTTAGGTTGCATGCTGGTCTACCCTCGTCCGATTTACGTAATTCTGGCCCTGGCCGCGAATGGGCTTGGGTTGATGATGATGATGGGGCCCCAAAAACCTCTGTAGAAACCTCGTCTGTATCGATTAGCTGCAGTGCCTCTGGGCCGCTATTATAGTTAAACGAGGTCATTACGCAGGCTCCCCGTTTCAAGTTTACATTACAAGTACCCTCATAGTTATTTATTAATGAGGCCTTTTTAAGCATTTCTAGATCTGTTTTTATATACTCTAGTTGCTCCACCGTGGCATATTTTTCACAGGCCAATAAACGGTTGCTAACGTACACAGGAGATCACATTTTTTGCATTGGAGTCGCGCGATTACTGTTTAATTATTCAGGCAAAAGTCATACGATTAACGTGTACATTATTCGTAACGGTGGGCCACCCATTGTAGGAAGGGACTTTATTGCTCAGTACAATTTGGAAATAGCACCTATTCATTTCTGTGAACCGTCAGATAATTTCATAGATAAATTACAAAAGCAATATCCCGCGGTATTTTCAGATGAGTTAGGAACTTTTAACAAATATAAAATAAAATTGTTCCTCAAAAATGACTCTAAACCCATATTTTTTAAGGCTCGCCCCATGGCCTTTGCTTTGCGTGAAAAAGTAGATAGAGAATTGGAGCGATTGGTACAAGTAGGTATTTTAAAACCTGTTGAGTACTCGGAGTACGCATCGCCGGTAGTACCGGTGTTGAAGCGCGATGGCTCCATACGACTCTGCGCGGATTATTCTGTGACAATTAACAAACAGCTGCTAGTGGAACAGTACCCGTTGCCCACCGCGCAAGAATTATTTACTAAACTACACGGCGGCCAGCAATTCAGTAAATTAGATTTATCTCAAGCGTACGCGCAATGTGTTCTAGACGATGAATCTCAAAAACTCACTTGTATCAATACGCACAAAGGGCTATTTTTGTATAGAAGATTAGCCTATGGACTTTCCAGCGCGCCTGCAGCTTTTCAGCGCGTTATGGAGTGCGTACTGGCAGGTATGGAAGGAGTTTTGTGCATGCTGGACGACGTGTTAGTAACAGGATGCAACCGGGAGGAACATGTTTCTAGGTTACGGGCGGTACTCCAAAGACTACAGGATGCCGGTCTTACACTACAAAAAGCCAAGTGTGATTTTTTCAAAGATGAAATAGAATACTTAGGGTACACTATAAATAAAAACGGTTTGAAAAAATCACCTAATAAAGTTGAAGCTATTTTGCGTGCGCCTACACCTTCAGATGTAGCTAGTTTACAGTCATTTTTGGGCTTAGTAAATTACTATAGAAATTTTGTACCCGGGGCGTCATCCCTGCTCAGTCCCCTATATCAGTTGTTGCAAAAAGGAACTAAATGGGTTTGGACTACTGAGCACAATAACGCGTTTACGGCCATAAAAACACACCTGAGTTCGGATCAAGTGTTAGCCCACTTTAATCTAAATGCGAAGGTACTTTTGACCGTGGACGCATCGCCGAAAGGACTTGGCGCCATTTTATCCCAGATTGACGCTGATGGCGTAGAACGACCAGTGTCATTTGCATCCCGTACATTAAATCCCGCCGAGAAACGTTATTCCCAAATACAAAAGGAAGCGACCGCGATCATATTTGGGGTCCGACGATTCCACCAATACCTATACGGCCGATCGATTCCTTTTGTATTGCGCACTGATCATAAACCGCTAATATCAATATTCGGTCCATATCGGGGAATTCCAGAGGTGTCAGCAAACAGGTTGCAACGTTACGCAATGTTTCTAAGCGCGTATAACTATACAATAGAATACATACGTAGTGTTGATAACAGCGCTGACTACCTATCGCGCGCGAGCCTGCCCAACCCGGGTAAATCATGCGATTCATGCGCTGCGCCTGAGTTAGTTGACGATCGGGCTTCATACGTTAACTTTGTGGTCGATGATACCTTGCCCATTACATGTGACGAGTTGCGTGAGGAATGTTTTAGGGATGTAACATTAAGTAAAGTGATAAGATATGTTCAAGACGGCTGGCCTAGGAAAGTGTCAGATTTAGATGTTCACCCTTATTTTTTGTGTAGAAATCAACTTTCTGTCGAAAATGGGTGTCTCATGCGGGGTCATAAGATTGTGATACCTATGAAACTACAGCCTAGAATTCTAGCTGAACTCCATAAATCGCACTTGGGGATTGTAAAGTGCAAAGCAGAGGCAAGAAGTAGACTATGGTTCCCAGGCATAGATAAGGAAATAGAAAAAACTATAGGGAATTGTTTTGTTTGTTCGCAACTCCGCCAGTCGCCTCCCCGTGCACCGTTAGCGGTGTGGCCTTATCCGCAACAAGTGTTTTATAGAATACATATAGATATTCTTGGCCCAATAAGTAATAGGTCGTATTTGGTTATTGTGGACGCCTATTCAAAATGGGTAGAAATTTACTTAATGAATAATACGACTTCACTCGTAGTTATATCTAAATTATATGATTTTATGGCAAGATTTGGTCTTATGCACACATTTGGTCAGTGATAACGGTACTTGTTTTGTGTCGAGCGAGTTTGAACGCTTTTGCGAGGTAAACGGAATCGTTCACGTGACGTCACCCGCTTATCACCCGGCCAGTAATGGACAGGCGGAAAGTTTCGTAAAAGTGGTGAAGAAGGGCATTCGGGCTTGTTTGTTGAGTACTAGTAGTACAAAGCAAGTAGATCAAAATTTGACAAAATATTTGTTTGACTATAGGAACTCTGTTCACTCCACTACGGGCGTTTCGCCTGCCGAGCTGGTGTTTGGTCGGAAACTTCGCTCGCGCCTGGACTTGCTCGTGCCCGCCGCCGCTAATGCAGCTACAGCGGCGTCGGCGTCCTCGTCTGACACTCTCGCTAAGGTTGTAAATCATAAACAGTGTTTGCAGACTAGGGCATATGGTGGCACAAATAGACAATGTTTTGTGTCCGGAGATAAAGTTATATATAAGAAAAACTTGAATAATAATAAATTCACGTGGAGTAGTGGAGTAATATTGAAGAGATTATGTAGAACCGTTTATTTAGTGCAAGACAATCTAACTCTTATAAAATTAAAAAAACATAAAAATCAACTCGTAGCGTTTAGAGGGACAGAGACAAGCAACAACTATAGTGGCACTGTAGACACAGACACGGCTGCCGAGGCGACACTAAGTGACGAGTTGGGCCCTACTTCATCTAGGCAATGCACTGAGGAACTCGAGGCAGCACTGCCAGAGCAGGCAGAGGAGGGCGTTGGCACGATACCAGCGAGTACGACGACTCCTTCGCGGGCGCCGCCACAGGTTTTGCACCCGGCGCCATCCGACGACGGTGACCATGATGAGTTCTTCGAAGCACGAGACCAGAGCCAAAGCACAGGAAGTGCGCAAGAGACGGAGACTCAAGCTGAGCCGTCAGGCCCAAGTAGGACAGCCGGGGAAATGTTACTGCGTCCTGTCCCTAGGGTTGATTATAAACCTTTTTTCTATATTATGTAATTTAGTTATATTATACATATTAGTTTCATTGTATCGTAAAGCTAGAAGGGGGAGATGTTGTATACGTATACGTATATAGTTGTAACGGGACGGTGCCGCGATCCCTACATAAGCTTACGTTATAGAACTAATAAAGTAGTGTGTAATCGACCGCCTTTGGTTTCACTTGTCCCCTGTCACATACCTAACAGGGGTGAAATAGGATTTGTAACGAGAAGACGTTCTTTTAAAAACTTAGAAATATGAAAGTTCTTTTATACGTTCTTTATTTGTAAACCATGGGTGCCCCTTGAAATCTCGACAAACTTTTCATCGAATTTCATTTCACCGAAAACGATTCATAGAATATTCAGTATCAATATTATCTCTTGGAGTATTATGGCTTCATCGACTATTCATTACATATTAAAACAATTATTAGAAAACGGTACAAGGATTTTTAAATAATTAAAAATACATTTAATAAACTATTTAAAAGACAGAACAACAAAATATCAATGTTTATTATACAACGTATTATTATACAACTACTTCATTTCATAGTTTCATACTAGATTACATATTTTACATGTAAAAGTGCCCTTGTGGCCTATTTGCAGAATAAATAATTGATTTGATTTGATTTAAGAAAAAAAAAAACAAACTCGAGCAAGTTAGAAAAACATACTTAAGTACAAGTTATGGGCATAGTAAAAGTTGCCTACATCTCATATCTTCACCAGTCTCATAGTAAGATTCGTCCTTTTTGCTCTGAGATTCACAGTCAGATGCGTCCTGTTTCCTTACGCTGACAGAGTGGGTTACGTTAGGTTAGAACTGCGACCATAACGGCGCGCGAGCCGAGCGAGCGAAGCGAGCGTGCCGCGGCAGCGGCCGGCGAAGCGCCAGAACCGAACTGAACCAATATAAATAATTTCCTACCAGAAAACTATGACTATGAATCCTACCTGACTATGAAACTCAAACTAAAAAGGACGTATCTTCACCAGTCTCATAGTAAGATTCGTCCTTTTTGCTCTGAGATTCACAGTCAGATGCGTCCTGTTTCCTTTCGCTGACAGAGTGGGTTAGGTTAGGTTAGAACTGCGACCATAACGGCGCGCGAGCCGAGCGAGCGAAGCGAGCGTGCCGCGGCAGCGGCCGGCGAAGCGCCAGAACCGAACTGAACCAAGTTGTAGAATGAAGAATAATGATATGATTTTCTACCATATAAAACTTACAACAAACAAATAAATATGGAATAATAAAATATGACATAAAGATCTGCGAAATAAAGTATAAATTAAATAATATTTCTACTAAATAAAAATCGGTGTTTCACAAATACACCATTTAAATGTTCGAAGTAATGAATATTCGATCAAATGAAAAAATGCGAAACGTTGACATTGAACTGAAATTCGATTAAAAGTTTGTCGAGATTACAAGGGTAAACCAAAGTCCATATAAAAGTTTTTTTGTTCCTAGTTGCGTCAGACTGAGCGTCACTACCCACTAGGCTAAACGGTCGTCATATAAGGAGCCTATGCGCAAAGTTTCAACTCTCATATTATGTTTTCCATATGGCCTTTCCACCTTGGGAATGAATTCGATGAAAAAACTATGTCAAATATATGGTTTACGGTTTACCCTTGTAATCTCGACAAACTTTTAATCGAATTTCAGGACGAAGGCCATATGGAAAACATAATATGAGAGTTGAAACTTTGCGCATAGGCTCCTTATATGACGACCGTTTAGCCTAGTGGGTAGTGACGCTCAGTCTGACGCAACTAGGAACAAAAAAACTTTTATATGGACTTTACATGGCAAACAATAGCCAACATACTGCATCAGTACAACTAATCTTACTAATCTGTGGTCAGCCATGTTGTTTTGCTTGTCATTGCGTCTCAGGTGTCTTGTTTGTTTATATTTGCTAATTTCTAATTGATTTGTCCCTAATTTCGAATCGAAAGTAGTGAAAGGTGATCGAAAACTGTTTAGTGTATATATTTTGTGACAATGCCACCGAAAATAAGGTTTATTACTTGTGAAATTTGTGGAAATCGCACTAGTCGTGAAAGTCTCGAAAAAAGGAAGTTTATGGCGAAATTTCCCTTGGATGAAGACCGGTAAGCATTGATTTAGCAATGTTTAAATATATTTGAGTGCCGCAGGCTATAAACAAGCTAAATTAGATATTTTATTTCCATTTTTATTGTGTACTAGAGATGTACTGATGTACCTATCGATAACAATACAGGCTTATTTTGTTTATCAGTGCAAAATAATTATGTTAAGTAAGTCGAATTGTGTGAGAACTATCATGAAATATGACTACAAAAATACTGATTATTTTAAGATGCACAGGCAGTTAATACTCGTACCTGATGCGTGCAAATCAATATCCATTTGCTTTTTATAGTTCAAAAAATTGCTTAGTCACTTTTTAAACGAATTTATTGACATATCAATGATGATTCTTTGATTTATTTGTAATGGAGTCTGGTAATTATTTCAGATCTGAGATAACTTTAAGACTTTAGATGTAAGAAATTGAAAATCGGTTTTAATTACTAAATATTTTCAGATGCAGGCAGTGGGTCAAGTTTGTGGGAAAAGAAGATTTGATATATGTTCCCGTAGAAAAATTAATCTTAACTTTGCGAAATCCGAGGAATCAACTGCCGACATCATTAAAAGATCACAGCAACAGGGCTCGGCAAAATAATAAAATAATTACACTAGTAAAAAAGTTTATTATTTTATTTCGGGTCCACATTTAATTCCATCCTTGTATTAGTCCATTTAAATAAATATCTACTGTACAACATACGACTTAAGTGTGAATTCGAACCTAACCTTATTTCGATAAATAAATAGTTGCCATATTAGCCTGCATTTTAACCCTGTTCATTTTATCGATATCGATAAAAAAAACCAAGCGTATAGGGCACTACACTATTTTAGTCTGATAGGTTGGTACTATTGCCGTTTGTTGGTTCTTTGACGTACATGTTGGTATCGATGTGCCATGCAAACTGCTTCCATTGGCTAGTATGAGAGTCCCGTCTCTTAAAACGTAGTGATTATATTCTCTTTGGTGACGCTGCCTACGAAGCTGAAGGTCCTGGGTTCGAATCCCGGTAAGGGCAAATATTTGTGTGATGAGCATGATTATTTGTTTCTGAGTCTTGGATGTTTCCTATGTATTTAAGTTTTAATATCTATTAAATATATCGTCGTCTAGTACCCATAACACAAGCCTTATTGAGCTTACTATGGGGCTAGCTCGATTTGTGTAAGATTGTCGCCTAATATTGATTTATTTATTTATTATTTATTTTATTTGATATAGTCAAACATGCTGAGTACCTAGGGTGATTTCTGAAATTCATCCCGTTAATAAGGATATAATAAATAGTTTTTATCGTTTAGTGTAGGATATGAAGAATACGATAGATTTTTTAAATGTATACCATAATACATTTTGCAAAATATACAAGTTAAAGCTGAAACCTTTGTTGAATTTAGCAATTGAAACGAATTAACTCATCGCACTGTTGCCTTTTACGCTTAATCCCTGAACAGGTTTAGATTAAATTTTCCGTACAGATAATTTGAGACCCTCTTGGAAGGATATAGGATAGTTGTTATCCCTTAAAATGGTAGAACTTTGTTTGGTTCGGCGATTATTATGGGTTCCGCCAGCAAAAATGTAATAGAAATATTTTTTCTAAGACGGTAACAAGTAGGGAATGCAAACCGGTTAACCGAAAAACCGGTTGACCGGAACCTTTTGCGCTCGAAACCGGTTATTAACCGAAACGAGTAATATTTATAAAATGCCTGAAATTTTGAACCAAGAGCGTTATTTAGCAAAAATAATATCTAATAAAACATGTAAGTTTTATATGGTTGGGTTGGTAAGTCATTATAGTTGTATTGTTTTAATTGATATTCATTGATTTTTAGTAAGAAAATGATAAATAAATAAATAAAATAAAAACAAAGAGTGTATGAGGGAAATGTCGATAGAAAGTTGGAAGTGGACGACCTTCACGAACTTTTTCTGACCTTATAGGAGAAATCCTAAAGAAAGGTCAGGTCAAGAGTATTCAATCGACGGCAGGCTTAGTGAAAAAACGGACATTAGCTGTTGCAGGCCGTCAGGAGATTCTGCTACGAAACAAGTCATCAGCATACATGATATCAGTAATCAGTGCATACGAGACCTTGGTGCGAGCCTTAAGTCGAGCCAGGTAGTAAAAGGTGGATACATTTCGATATTTGGGGAGCACTGTAACATCCAAGTGTGACCTTGATGCCGAGATCAATAGCAGGGGTCATTGCTGCAGCTGCGGCAATCGGCAAGCTGTGTTCCAAGTTCTTCTGCTCACATGACCTTAAGTTGGCCACTAAAATTTCAGTGTACATGGCAATTGTGCTGCCAAACCTCCTATACTCCTCTGAGACGTGGTGTGTGTACCGCCACCACATACGCAATCTGGATCGTTTCCACCTCAAATGCCTGCGATCCATCATGAAGATTAGATGGTCCGAGAGAGTGCGAAACACCGAAGTCCTGCAACGAGCCCATGTTGGTGGAATTGAGGCCTATCTAATGTGTCGGCAGCTTAGGTGGTGCTGTCACGTATCTCGTATGGCGGAGGTGAGAATGGAGAAACGCATCTTCTACTCTGAAATGGAGGAGGGCAAGCGAAAGCAAGGCGGACAACTCCTCCGGAACAAGGATGTTCAACCAAAAGCGACATATGATGAGATTCAACATTGAGCCCTCTCAATTGGAGTGTTTGGCAGCACAGCGGTCAGAATGGCGCAGGATGGTGAACAGTTCGCGAGTTCGAGGATCAGCGCAAAGTTGAATTTGATAATAAACGCGACCAGTTAAAGGCCCGCCCCCCTGTTGTCATAGCATAAAACTACCAGAACGGCGTACTTACGTGCCCGGAATTTCGCCGCAAGGATAGAGGCCATCTTGGAGCGCACGAGCGCCAAAACGCTGGACTAGGAGTGGTCGCCATGGCCAAAAGCGACAGACAGGACAGATCATCATCCTCATTCAATCGACGAGCATAAATGAAGAATGAGAGAGAATGTAAGAAGTATATCGATATAAATCCATGATATCTGTCTAACAATACTGTTACTGGATAATATGCCTCTGGAAGTTGTAGACAATTTTTGCAGCCTTGAGCTCACAGTGTCAAACAACCTCTCCTTGGCGTAGAGATCAACATAGTAGAGATCCACATTGGCAAATCATCCACGATCGGGAAGCTTAGTACAAGGGTATGTGATAACACCTGACTGTAAATACGAAGATGATCGTGTACCAGACATGCATCTTGTACGGTGCTGAAACTTGGACATCTTATACAAAACAAGAGCGGATATTGAGCAACTTCCACATGCGATGTCTTCGGCGAATTCTAGAGATCTCATGGTAGAATCGTGTTACGAATGAAAGGGTGCTTCGCGCGTTTCCCCAGCATTATTGCTATCTTGAAGCAAATGCGTCTTCACTGGCTGGGGCACGTGCAAAGCATTGAGCCCTTTCCTTTGCCACGCATAACTCTGCTTAACGAAATATCCCATCCTAAATGACCAGTATGGCCGACCAATGCTTCGATTTAAGGATAGAGCAAAACGAGACATGTTGACCTTTAAGATTGATCCAACCAAATGGGAACAGGAGTCTGAGAACCGAGACTACTGGAAGATGACCCTGGGCGAAGGTATGGTTGCACATGATGCAGCTTGGTTCGATATTCTGTTGTTCCCGTGAGAACCTTAGCCCTTCATCACCATGCACAACATTTACTTGTCAAATATGCGGTCGTAGCTGTCGCTCCCGTATTGGCCTTGCGATTCATGTGCGTAATTGCCGCACAACCATGACATAGCCTGCTTAAATCATCTTATTATAGATAAACAAGGCCAATGATGATGAATATGTATAAAAAGTATTCAAAACAATGTTAGTTATTTATTCAACTACACCTCGCCTACTACTTAAAACCGGAACTAATACTCTTTCAGCGAAATTATCATCCAATACCTTTTTTAAAAACGATTAGTAAAAATCAGTAAAAAACCGGTTAACCGGTTTTGGACTGTGCCGCTTCGGTTAATAACCGGTTTTGAAATTTTACCGGTTTTTGCATTCCCTAGTAACAAGTTCTACGCGGACGAAGTCGCGGGCAAGAGCTAGTCGGGAATACAGCTTTCGGCAATAAATTAGAGAACCGGACCGAATATTGTAGCGTAGCCCAATAATTATTGGGCTACTCTTTAGTTTATACCGCATACCACCCTAGAGCCCAAATTTGCATTGTCTATTTTATTCACTTCTATTTATATTATATTTTTTTATATTAATATTTTTTTTCTATTCGGTCAAAAGAAAAATACTACCTAAACAAAGATTTTATTACAATCTTCAGGAGCATTTCCCGAATGTAAATTCCTGGTATACCTACTTCCCAGGAGTAGCAAGCGCCGATAGGTGTAAAGCAGGCAGTGTTAGTAGAATTATTTGGGGTTTCCCACTGACAGATAGTTAACATTCATTTAATTTTCAACTTTAACCTCATACAAATTAAGTACTTATTTCTAAATCGGTAGACGTGGGTAACAGTATTCTGAAAATTGCTTTATTTCTATGACGTTAAAGTTGAAAATTAAATGAAGGCAAAATATCTGTCAGTGGTTAACTAACAGTAATCGTACCATCATGCGAGAGGTATGCCAATATCATGGTATAAAAATATACCTAAAAAACGAATAACGAAAGGAAGTTAAAGGATCAGTTAGTTTGATTTTGTTTAAACACAGGATTCAGACAATACGGAGCAGATCGTAGAAACGCTCTTCTTGCTACTGACCACTCTGAACGGGCTGAACAAGATGGTGGTCTTCAACGCGCGAAGCTGGCGCATAGACCGCATCATCACCATCATACAAGGTACAGTCAAACGAGTCTTGGTACCTTGTCACTTTCACAAGTTTGACAACTTCGTAGGTTTGTCAGTTTAAACATGACGTTAAAGCGACACGGTACAAAGATGTTCAGCCCCGTGTAACCGTAGGTACGGTTCGAGTGACTAATGTGAACGCAGGGCAGGTTTTGTAGTGTCCATTGCGTAGGTATAGTAAATGAGTAGGAAATGTTACCTATTGCTAATGCCTTTGTTGTGAAGGGCCTCTGTTCGCGGCTCGCAACGCCTTCGACGAGGAAGTGATGAAGGCCAACGCGCGAGTCATGTCGCGCCTCCTCATGTTGGACCACGGCTCCATCTACGTGGCCTGCGCCTTCTTCGCGGTGTATCCGGTGGTCTACAAGCTTATGGGCCAGGACGACTCATTGACGGGGTATTTCCCATTCGATACCAGCGGCTGGATAGGGTGCGTGGTTATTTATAACTTCATAGTGGTCTGGTTCAGGTTGCCTGTGGCCCGTTTGACAAAGCTACAAATTAAGAAGTCTAAATTGGCAAGCCGCCTGATCAAAAACGACTCAACGCTTGACCTGTGTTGTCTGCTAAGACTTGTATAATTATAACTTGTAGCTTCTCGGAATGGGCCACTAGAGGTCTGATTTGTTCGTGGCTTCGTGTCTGTTTCACATTGAAATACTTACTTACTTTATTTGTTAGCTCGTTTCTCAGCGTGGAAGGGAACTTGTAATTTTACTACCCAGCTAATATTTAACCCGTCATGTTTGGGCTCATTGGAACTCTATGCGAACCCTCTAAACAAGTAGTTGATGATGATGGCCTTGCAAAAAAAGGACAGTCGGCAACAAAAGCTGGTACCAAAAGGGTTTTTTGACAGCGACCTATTTATTGGTAAAAATAAAACTTTATAAGTTAGGTAAAGATTAGTACGTCACAAATTGGGAAAACTAGCCACGGAAAACGACTCATGCGTCCTATTAATTTCAGATTTTCAATAGGATTAGCGTTTAACACGTTCGTTTTAACTGTGATAGCCTACGGGGCCGCGAATTTCGACTGTACGACTGTCGCTTTCTACGCCCAAGCCAAGATACAGCTGCAGATTTTGCGGAACAACCTCGAGCACCTGGTCGACCCAGTGGGAGGAAGCGAAACACAAATTCCTTCAAGGGATTACAAGAATATCCAAGATCCTGAGTTCGGGGTTTTGGTCAAGAAAAGATTGGTGCGCTGCGTGGAGCATTATAAACTGGTAGTATGGTATGATTATAATATAGATACACGAAAATCACAATCAGACTTATGAATCCGAATGGTTAAGTTTATCGAAGGACATCTGAGTCTGTAACCCATTCGAGCGACCTATCTCATAACATCCATCAATCAGATCCACTGTGTATCTTATAATCAAATATGAATGCATATACCGTTTTGATAAACTTCTCACTAGATACATTTTTGCAAAGAACTTAATCCGATCTAATGAGAAATAAATTATCATTAAATCCATTCCACAAGGGATTTACAAAAGTGTATAAGATGAAAGAAATCCAGTAAATCCATTGTAATATACATGTATATCTGACGGTAAAAAATAACTCATTCGATACACAGTGGATCTGATTGATGGATCTTATGAGATAGATCGCATTCGAGGCCATGCATAATAGCTACGTTGTGCTACGCCGTAGCCCATAGCAGCGTTTTCTTGCTCTGTAGCGGAAATCACTCGTTGCTTTGAATGGGAAGTGGCTGTCATTATAATATTTTCTACGCTGGAGTGATTGCTTTCAAAACGATCTGCGTACATAATATTTCATAAAACAATAATTTTATGCGAACGAAGCCGCGGGCTAAGCTACTATAGATTTAAACTAAACTAGTTTTTGGGTGCACAGGTAAATAAGGAATATGATTACTTACTCAAATTCGTAGGTTCGCCAAGGAAGTGGAATCCGTATTCGGGGAGGCTTTGGTCCTCCAAATCTTCATGTCAGCCTGGATCATTTGCATGACGCTTTACAAGATCTCAGGGGTAAGTTTTTTATTCTTAAAAATTTGGATCATAATCACCTTCACGGCATTATTTGATAACGAATTCTAGTGCGATTGGTAAGACAATGTTCTGTCTTCTCTGGTCGCTAGGCAAATCTTGTGGTCTTGAACCTTGACAAAATATCCATCGACAGACGCGCGCGGAATGTCAGTAGCGACGGCCAACTCGGAGACCTACTCCGAGTTCGGACACGCGAAGTAGATGCATTTGCGTGATCTAGTGTATATCTATATCTATGGTGTGTAGCCCATAAAGTTAATAGAGCATCGCGAATAAGTAGTTTGTAGAGGTACCTACCTATGTAGCAACATACCTACCAAAATGTCTTACTTCTATTTCGATAATAGCTAAAGTATATCATAATCACATGCTGAGTGGGCTCCTTTTTTCAGACAACTAATACTTTTAGATATAAGAATTCTGTAATCTGTTTTTGTTGTTGGTGTTTCGAAATAAATCTTATTCATTCATTCATTAATTCATATTTTGTATAACCGATCTCTTATTTCAGTTAAGTTTGATATCGCTAGAATTTGTCTCGATGTTAATGTACCTCGGAGTCATGTTGATGCAACTCTTCATGTACTGCTTTTATGGAACTCAGCTTACGTATGAGGTACGTATCACATTGTAACGATAGGTAAACATACACATACAAACACATACACACATGACCTCTACCAGCACACCATACAACAGAAATTGGTAATGCAATTTGCATCACCGGTACTAGGAGTAGAGTTTATTGTGTTTTTTAATCGAATGAAACAAAACAAATGCAACTCTCTTCCAATTTCAAATGGTATAAATTCCATTGAAGAGAAGGATGCCTTTAAATAGGCCTTTGGGCGGCTAGAGGCTAAGCATATACAATACATATTATAGAGTGAGTCAGACGCATTAAGTGACAAACCAGGCGGTGCTCAGTTACTAATTCCTCACACATGGCCGTGCCTCGTCCGACCGTCGGCCGGGAAACGTTAACGTGTGAAAATCGTGTAGGTATATAAAATAGCAAAAAAACTAGACTGCGATATATTTGACTTTGACCAGGCCTATCCTACAGTTAATTTGGCGCGAAACGAAGTTTGTCTACAGTAACCTCCTGTGGAGGTCTGCAAGGGCTGTACAACATATCGCACACAATGAAGTTTTATATTTTCGTACGACGAACATAGTATACGTGACGATTTACGTAGTAACAATGTAATTTCATTGATTGCACACCACGCACACCGTTATACGAATTTCAATTTTACAACATAGAAAGAAAGAAAGATATATTTATTCACAAACACACAGGACACACATATTAAATAATAAAATAAACAAGAAGAGCACATACAACATGAAAAAAGTGTGTCTCTGCGGTAGTGAACCGGACATGGCTCAGCATTATGCTGAGGTGTCAGACACCTACAGCGCTGATTTTCATCCAGCACCGTTGGTGACTCACGGAAACGTCATACAATTTAATACATAAACTGCTATACTAATATACTAATGGGATAGACTAGAGAGAAATAAATATAAGTGCTATCTTGCTAACATGACGAAAGAAGTAATCCCATTGCAAAATATGAACTGTTTTGTAAAAACTTAACCTGTATTCAATATTTTTTTTACTTAACCCTGACTTCCCGGCTATTGTATTATTTTATTATCATATTATTATTTCCAAAATTGGATGATCATTTCGATAAGAAACATAGGAACTTAAATAGTAATCATTTTGGATGTTCAGTTATGTGGTACGTTGACAACCCTATCTCACCCTAAGGTTGTCTATTGCAAAAAAATTACAGCTGACGTCATTACTTAAGCAGTGAGCATTCTGTACTATTAGGTACTATTAATTATTCTGTGCTTTGACGCACTTTTATTTAGTTAGGTGTGATTTATTTTACTGAAGAGGGCTCGGCGTGTTGACCTTTAGCACTTATTCTGTTTTGTAAATTATGTGTGCCGTATTTGTAACCAACCGAAAACATATTGTGCCATTCTCAGAGCGAGTTAATCAGCACCTCCGTTTACCAAAGCAAGTGGTTGTCACTATCGCCTCGCTTCCGCTCGCTGCTGCTTGTGGTCATGGCGCGCGGCGCGCGGCCCGTGGAGCCAAGCATCGCCTTCGTCATCCCCATGTCGCTCGAGACATTCATTGCGGTAAATATTTGTGCGACTCAGAGCAGGTAGACCTACACTACCGTACTTATTATTCAAGGCTTGGTCACACAGAGTGCGAGACGCAAGCGGATTGTCAAATCTTGGGATTAGGTGCCAAAGCGGACCTTGGGCTCGTTTGAGCACTGTGGGGAAAACACAGGAGGATGATGAAAAAAATGGATTTTCTACAATATTGACTGGATGGAATGTATAATTGTTTCGCTTTAGATACCTAAATATACCGCGCGTGCACTCGGTCATACTTGATGTTTCAATGAATGCACGGATACGCCGAGGTGATTGAAATGAAAACAATTTATTCCAGAATTAATATTCATTACATCTGACGAAAATCTAAAAAATGCCTATGCCCTTGTTTACAGGTGCTGCGCTCATCTTATACGTTGTTCACTTTTCTGAAACAAAAGTAAACAAAGAATCTTCAGTGGCGGCAGCTGGTGATTCGGTCTGCAGAGACCTATAGTTTTAATCCGCATCTATAGAACAAAGGGTAGTGCACATAAATAATCGTTTGTTTTGCATTGTTTCCTAATACAGTATACCTATAACTGAAATAAATGAATTTTATTCTGCAAGGAGGCCATAATGGCACTTTTACAAGTAAAAATAGTATTAAGTCCACCCTTTATACTTATTTAATTTGTGCAATAAAGTTTGTATAAATAGGTAAATAACTTGCAGTTACGATGTAGTTCTTTAGTCAGTACCTTTAAGTTTTAGTAAGTACTTAGACTCACTTTTTATGCGAATAAGTTGAACAGAATTTGTAAAGGAAGCTCCGTTGAATTCAGCGGAGTTTTCAATGTTACCGCAGTACACTGACGTGGAACAGTTTGGATATTGAAAAAGGTTATAAAAATCTTGGAGTGTACATATTGTAAATTTTTGAAGTGTTAATCGGTCCTCTTCTTGTAAAAGTGCGATGGTACATCTTACTGGACCAAATGACGTCACTGGGTCCAAAAACTGCTAATCATTAATCATATTCGCCAGACACTTCCATTATTATATGTATTCCTGTGTATTGTTTAGGAAACAAAGATTTATTATTATTTATGTGAGAAATCAATTGGTATTTGTTATTCTCCATTTAGGAACTTATTTGGGGCACAATTTATATTTTATTTTGTTCTTTCAACGTCAGTCCTCATATATTATTATTTGAAGCAAAAGTAAAATAATAATTGTGAATTAAAAAAAAATATTGACATTTTGTGTCGGTAAAATTCAACATGCATGTTGATTAATAGTACATTTTTACCGAGGCGTGGAAAGTAAGGGGTTGCCTGACGAGGCTTAGGCACATCGCGTGTTTGTTTTTCAAACAAAATGCGTCACTTTCCGAGCACGTTTGAGAAGAGCGGCATTATTGTAAATCCCCGTTTCCATTTCGTCCGCCATTGCATGTAGGTACATTTTTATATACGCACTTATTGTTTTAGTCATTTCAGTGTGGCCTACTATTTACCTACCCTGAAATATCTGTAACAATCTAAATCCTGTGCCGTTTCGTGTGTTTTCCTGTATACAAAGGTAGGAATATAAACTGTTCATAGTTTTTTACGTTTTATTAATCCTTGCATCACCATCAGCGGCCCCATCGTCTACCTCTAGGTATAAAAGAGTTAAATCTATCTACAGCTGCGGTTCAGTTCCAAAGTGCACTTCATAAAATTCTCCGGGAACTTCCGTACTTTTAGCAAGACTTATCTTTAGGCTAATGACTTGTTTTAAATTAGCCGTCGGTATCGAAGCTCCCAAGTTGGGATAGGTACTATTGAAAACGGTCCGTTGGAGTTTCACCAGAGTTTCGGTGCAGTGCACGGCGGTGGACATTAGGATCCCATTTGGCAATCTGGGAGCCCATTTTTCTTCAACTTTCAACTGGTTTTGGTAAAGTTAGGTGACTCCGATATTTAACAACTTACATGAAACCGTCAGGAAGTACGTAATGATTGAAAACCTGAAAACAGTTTTTTTTTCGAGGTCCATAATGTCCTACTGCTGGGCATAGGCCTCCCCTCTCGACTTCCACTTGTCCCGACTTTGAACAATATCTAGACAACACTGCTGTCCTAAGCAAAAAGGACGCATCTGACTACGAGTCTCATAGTCAGAGATGCGTCCTTTTTGCTTAGGACGGCAGATTACAGTGTATAGCACTTTAAACTCCCGCGCTTTGCATATTAAGATTACTTTATAATATTATATATACCTTTGGTTCTGAGTTAACGAGACGAGTTGGACAGATTGTGGTCTCAGGTGACGGATGGCCTGGAATCAGTTTGTGTGAGATTAGTGATCACACAATTTTTCAATGATATTGTTTAAATTTTTAAATGTTTTTACTTTACAAAAATTGTAGTGATATCTACATAATATGTATACTAAGATTATAAAGAGGAAAAGTTATTCAGGCTGTAGCTTTTTAAGTTTGTACTTCTGCGGGATTTATACTCTAGAACTACTCATACGATAAAAAAAAAATACAATGCGCTAGCTCTAACAGTGCGGCATTATATGAGTTCACGTCGGTGTTCATGTTGGTGTGTAGGTACTCAACATGAACACCGAAAGTCCCCCAGTGGACTTTCAGGTTTTTCATACGGTATATATTATCCTTTGATGCCACACCGCCAGGCTCTCTATAATTGAGTTAACACTAATAAATATTAGGCTACAAATAACACAAATCAATCTAGTCCCACAGTACCTAAGCTTAATAAAACTTAGGTTGTGAATACTAGACATACCTATATAAATATACTAACGCGACTCTGTCTGCGTGGACCCGGGATAAAAACTATCCTATATTTTAATTCAGGCTTTTAACTATTTTCGTGCAAAATTTTATCCAAATCGGTTAAGCAGTTGAAGCGAGATTAAGTAACAAACATCGAAACATCCAATCTTTCGCATTTATCATATTAGTAGGATATTTTACTTAAATAAAGATAACTAGCTTCCGCCCGCGACTTCGTCTGCTTGGACCCGAGATTAAAACTATCCTGTATTTTAATCCAGGCTATAACCTATATTTGTGCAATTTTTTATCCAAATCGGTTAAGCCGTTGAAGCGTGATTGAGTAACAAACATCGAAACATTGAAACTTCCGCGTTTATCATATTAGTAGGATATTTTACTTAAATATAGATAATTTATCCGCATCCAATTCTCAGGAACAAATAACAGCTCGTTGATAATAAAGAAATATTTTTCGTTACCGGGACTCGAACCCAGTACAGTCAGGTTGAGGCACTGGTCCCACCAAACTTGAAAAAAAGTTTTTTAAGCCTACACCTAAAGCGGGGATGTAATTTTATTTTCTCGATAAATCCATAGTGTGGGGTATTGTTGGATAGCTCGTCAAAAATATTATGGGTTTCCTAAAACAAATTTTCAAATCAGTGATTTGTTTGCGAGATATTGGGCTTTGAAGCCCTAATTTTTGTTCGAGTCATGTGTCCCCCCCCTGCCGGCTAAATGCCTACTAATGGGGATGTGAAAAATTCGTGGTAGTAGTACATATAATAAATTTAAAAGGAAAACTATCACGGACAAGTAGGCATAAGTAGTTACCGAGTAATAGTCGACCAACTTAATGTGTACTTGGAAAGGCCAATTTTCGTACAAATTCGGCCGACGCAACCGCACCGCACGTCGATGTAACTAAGACAGACCTAGGCAACTACGGAACCCTACACTGCATGTGGCCCGGCACGCACTTGGCCGGTTTTACTTTAAGGGTTTCTTGTCGACACTTTATTCAAGACTTTTTGTTTAAGCTTTTAAGCCGTTAAATAATAAAAAAATAAATACATGACAGACATGACTTTTAAATGTTACATCATCATCCTTCTCCTAGCGTTATTCCTGGTTGTGCCCGTAAAGAAGCTCCGGGGTCCGCTTTGACACCTAATCCCAAGATTTGGCACAAGCACTAGTTTTATAAAAGCGACTGCCATCTGACCTTCCAATCCAGAGGGACAACTAGACGGTTTCCTCACAATGTTATACTTAACTGAAAAGCTAACGGTAAATATTCCGTAAGTACATAAGTTCCGAAAAATTCATTGGTACGAGCCGGGATTCGAACCTACGGCCACCGCTTGACAGCCGCATGCCTGAACCACTAGGCTACCGTAGCTTCTCTATTTAATGTTACAATGATTTTTATCCAGGAGAAGAACTAGCGATAACCAAAGTACTAGAAATCATCTCATAAATATGCGAAATGGGGTCAAGACGGAATGAGTTGCAAGACACAAGAATAATTAGCTTATTACTTCCCGGTAAAAGTAAGCTTCCTTACTTTTACCGGGAAGCTCGTGATCGCTGTAGTTTATAACAAAAAAATACTTCTTCATGAAACATAAAATAAGAAATAAACATTTTCCGACTTTGAACAGAGCTTGGCGAGCACCGAGAATCGGGAGCAACGTTAATTCTCCTAAACCAACTATGTATGATCTTTAGAAATAAACCTTATCATAGGTAGAATTAAGTGCACATTTTAAGTAACGGCAAGCGGGGAGAGGTTTACAAAGGAATCATTAGAAATGCTAGTGCTTTTTTCAGTTTTGTAATTACGTTTGCACAACAGTGAATTTCTATCTAATTCGTCATTTGTTATGCTAAACGAAGCCTGACAACAGAGTATTTTCTGAACACCTGTTTTCCATTATTCTTTATATTTTATGTCTGAATAAGGCTGCAGCTTAGAGATAGCGCAGGAACCAGGGTTAGAGTGTATTGACTATCTACCAGAGATTTGAAATGCTGTTTTTACACATGTTAAATTTAATACACATACTGTTTCATTAATAATAATATAATTATTATAAACTAGCTTCCGCCCGCGATTTCTTCTGCCTGGACCCGGGATAAAAACTATCCGTAATTTTAATCCAGGCTATAAACTATTTTACTGCAAAATGTCATCCCAATCGATTGAGCCGTTTAAGCGTGATTGAGTAACAAACATCTAAACATCCAAACATCTAAACTTTTGCATTTATAATATTAGTAGGATCACAATTGCATATAATTATTATGACAGTTCTATAAATGTTTATACGTTACATTATTCAATTTTTAATATAATAAAATTATTCAAATTATAAAAGGCATGTCCAGTTAAGCATCTTTTTCTGAAGGTGCTTGAACATTCCTCCATTGTAATATATTCGCATATTTTGTGTGTGTGTGTGTGTGCACATGCGAAGCCATTTTGAAAATGCGTTGTACTTAATAACTAATCTTTGCACACATCTAGTGGATATTTACAATTTCTTTAGGAATATTCATTAAACTTAATAAAATATGTTTTGTCTATTTATTACTAATACAAAACCGGATTTTACTGGCATTTTAGCTAGAATAGGTTTGTTGAAAGTTTATAAGCTCGGCCATTACAATATAGTACTTAGACAAGCTTAGCTATTTGAAATCAAATTGATTATATTAAGGCGCCGTGGGTTCATGGTCTTCTCTTCCCTCACTGAGCATAAGCGTGAGCGAGATGGAAGTGCGTGCTCAGAAGCGCGGATATCATGTTTATTAATTTTAATTTTTTAGTCGTTTAAATAAATAAAAATGTAATCACTGATTTCCTTCAAACATAATATTGCCGATTTTTAGAAGCAGTTTTAATATTTTTAGCTTTTATGTATAATTTGTTACGAATATTTTAAGTGTATTTTTGTGTATTATAGACCTATGTTCGTGATTTTTTTTATCGAGCGTTTGCTTAATCATGTTGCAAATCACTGATCTCGCTGCAGAAAAGCCTCAAGATTACTATTCGTATTTTTTTGAAACCATATTATTATAAATAGACGCATTATTTTGTTTCAAAAACTCTGTTCGCTTAACTTCACTGAACCTACGGCGCCTTAAGAAGTAAAGCAAACCGCAACACAATATAATTCTAATAAATTTTATTGCGTGGCACGAACATAGTACTTGTTAACAGTCTTACATGTAAATGTTTACTTTTACTTGGGTTTACATGAACCCCAATTATATGTGAACGCGTGTGTAATGAATCATCATTCGCAAATATAAATCATGCATAACTTATATTAAGGTAGTCAAAAGGAGGGCACCAGAAATCTAAAAAAACTGTTAAAAAAAGAAACATTTAATTCACCAAGAAGAAATAATATATTATAGTTTCTATAAAATGTTGTTATGCAATTTGATCTAAAATATATACTATTGTATAATTACATGCGATATTTTAAATATACTTTATGCACTGCAAAAAACACGCGCAAATAAAAACAATAATTACGGAAGGAAAAAAAACACAATCACCCCTTGAATCACTTCGCTTTAAGGTATAAACAAAAAAGGTCTGTGAGATAGCTCTGTAAGTTTGTATGTTTTAACTAATCTCTGGAACCATTTATCGGTTTTCAAAAAATCTTTCACCTGCGTGTATAATAGATTTTTTGGATGGTAATATACTATATAGTATACCGCGGATTCACCTGCGTTCTTTGCTATACGCGGGCGAAGCTGCGCAGGCAGCTAGTTAATACAAAGATTGCAAATAAATGATTCGTTTTTCAATTTCATTCCAATTTTAAAATTAAAGCCCTCATGATCTTAGTAAAATAATTGTATGATTAAGCTTAATTAACGCATAAAATATACCATTTTATATATTCAAATCAAAGGAAAAATTTAAAATGTAGTGTTCCTAGCAATGCTTTTTGCTTTAATTTATTATAATTTCGTTAGTAGCGGTACGGTACTGCTTAATACAAAATTAATATACTATTTTGTTTGTCAGAGGGCAAATTACGAGTACAAAAAATAAAGCAAGTCTGGCAATCTCAGTCTTAGGTAAACCATTATGGAGGAAAAAGCGCTCATTAACGAACAGCCGGTTTAATAAGCCCGTAGTGTTGTCCCGGGGTCCAATTTTGGGTATCGGTTTCTGTAGCCCAATTGTGGAACTCACCATCATTATATTTAAGAAGTCGCCATTCTGTTTATTTTCTACCAATATTACCAGTATTCTGTGAGTTCTCAAACTCCCTGCAGGCCAGTCTTCTTTTCAATCTAATTTCTTAGCATTTGATAGGACTAGGTAATGTCAAAATTACAACAAATTACTGTTATTAAGAATAAAATCAGTTTATTCAAGTATCGAAGGTTCGAGCAGAAAAGTTAAAATTGTAAAAAACTAATTAAATGGTGTAAACTAACTTAAAATAGATTTATAAACGTTTACTTATACAAAAAAAAAAACCAGTTTTGAGGCGTTCATTTCGTTCTTGGTACCGGAATTAAAGTATCTACTTAACTCCATACTTAAATACTGAAAATTCAGTGTATCTTAGGCGTGAAAATATTTTTACAATAAACTCGTTACATTTTTTTTTTACGACGCTTAATGAGCACAGTCTCATGAAACCTGTGCTAAAAACGCAATAATTCATATTCGAGCGATGAAATACCGCTTTTATCGCGATCGCGGCTAAAAATACATGCCGCGTTGACACAATCGAAATCACCAATTACTCACACTGCGATATTTAATTAGGTTTTTAATAGCTTAGTAACATGAACTGTTTATAAGAAATATCACCTGGATGTTATCCGTTTTCAGGTCGGCAGTAGAAAAATAACAACCGAATACTAATAATTAAAGGTTGAACTCTCGATTACGAAGCTAGTCTCGCATTTGTCGGAGTGAAATCGGTTTGCGGCATCTTGTATTCTACCGAGAGTTTACTGGTGTCGTTTAGATTTCCATACGTGTCGGTATTACATTTACGCAGTAGTATTAAATTGCGCAGACGTGTACCGCAATCGTACCGTCGCGTCCGCTTTCGTGCCTCCAACTTCAATATATTTATTTAAATTTAAAAGAAGTGTTCAGTGCAATTAATTAAATTTAAATTGCAACACTTCTTTTAAATTCCTCAAAACAGTGCATTAAATGCATCATCTAACACTAACACATCGTGCAAAGGTACAATTCCATCATGAAACCATGCGGAATCCGTCAGATTGAAACTTCACATAAACCTTTCGCTGCAGTAAAGAAATTAAAAAAGCTTCATATTTAGGAGTGAAAAGAATATTCCCTACCGAGAAAAGTCTTTTCAAAAAGTTCGGTGTGTACAGTTAGAAGCGAAAACATAAAATGTGTAAAGAGATTTTTACAGACTTATTGTATGCATGGAAATACCAAACGTATTCAGATTATTCGATTCGGTTGTCTTCAATCATCTCAGTGCAGTCAAAGCTATTCCGGTATCGGAACGGGTATCGTAATAGCAACGGGATGATTGATCAAAGGACGAGGACAAAAACCGACGGTATCTCTGTGTTTTTGCACAAACTGCTACTTTAGCTCTTTTGTTGGCGCGAGATAAAACCTGGCAAGAAAAATAGCCGCATTTTTGGGGTTGCGCAAACTTGCACGGCACTATAAAATAAGGTTGGCTGAAGAAATTCTTATGAGTAATTATAAATATTGTCGTATCTTATATAGATAAACAAAACGCTACTTTTTGACAGGTCATGTTCATGTACTTAACGTTTCACAAGATACTCGTTTTTTATTAGGGTTCCGTAGTCAACAAGGAACCCCTACAGTTTCGCCATGTCCGTCTGTCTGTCTGTCTCTCTGTCCGTCTTCGGCTTAGCTCAATTAAATCCAAGCACACAATTTAGGTTTGCACCTGTGCTTGGAGTTTAAATTCTATTCAGACGCAATGCAAAGACGTTTTAATTAAATATAGTCCTATAATATACCTAAGTTTATTTATTTATTTAGCTTACTTGAGCTACACATTTTTACATAATATAGGTAAATATGTTAGGTAACTAACCACATGTAGTTTTATTTTAAGATCTAAGTATAGGTAAGCATTAAGTTAAAGTAAGCCACCTTCCGTACTAGTTTATAAACTGTATTACGGCAAGGTACCCTCCTTCTCCTCATGATTAACCGCGTAGATATGAGTTAGAATTGTTTACATTATGTATTTATGTAATTACCTACAATGATCATTAATACTATTTATTTTAAGGCATATAGGTTTCAATGTAATTGGTAACATCATTAGCATAATTATTGCATGAGTTTCTAGAGGGAGAATGTATTTATTAAATAGTGAGTATAGTAGTATGGTGTGTGTGTGGGTGTGTATGTTTGTGATGGGAATAGACTTAGCAGTAAGTACAGTGCGGAAACCAACAATAAAACATTTATAGGCAATTCATGAGTGGCACGGACGGGTCATACAACCATGTACGTACCTACAGTTGGGCTTTGAGAGTAGATGCTAGTTAGATACTAGTGTTAATGTTACATACTGCGCCAAGCCGTAGGCACTTATACACGAGGATTATCAGGGTTAGGCTAGTAACTGTACTATTAATCACTACATAGTTTGAAACAAAGTCGCTTCACGCTGTCTGTCCCTATGTATGCTTAGATCTTTAAAACTACGCAACTGATTTTGGTGCGGTTTTTTTAATAGTTAGAGTGAATCAAGAGGAAGGTTTATATGCATAATATAGTACCCGTGCGAAGTTTATATAAAGGTAGTTAGTAAAAAGTTTGTCTTAATTGAGGCCTTTTTAAATGCACTATTAATCTGCTTAAAAACCCGTTCCATGAAAAGCGTTTCCTTTCTCCGCGGGCAGGTCCTGATATCGTTAATTAATGTTCTTAGCTCCAATATATGAACCTCGATGAACCAAACGAAGACCATAATGTGTCTAGCACTATTTCAACAGTGATGAAGAGTGTGTGAACTGTTGATATTCTAATCAATTATTAAAACATCTTCTCTTCTTTTACTTCTTTAATATCATCACAGCTAAAACTATTACATTATACTATACTCCATTTAAATAATCCTAACCGAAATCACATATTTTTTATGACAACTCAAAATCTACCATAAAAATCTACCATGAACTGCTGCCCGGGGTACTGCTCTAGCATAATTAACTGCAACGCAACGGGCACGGGCTGCGTTTGTGCTGCGTCGCGGTATTGCTTTATGAATTGGAACAATGACCGATGGCAGCTACGTGCGTGTTCGACGATTCTTATGACTTTACTAACGAGACTCCTTAGCAAGAGTTTGGGTTTTATAAGGTACCGGCATGATAGGAAAGTAAAAGCAAATGGAACGAATGACATTTTTCATACAGCTGCGAGCTGTACGAGGAATGCAATGTCAGAACGAGAGTTCAAGTCGCTCACACTGCGTCGTGCATGCTTGACAAGGATATTTTGAAATTAGTGTTCTGTTTTCAAAACGATATTTAAAATGTTATGTTATCATTGCCTTGTCTCCACTCTATGGCATTTATGTAAGAAGATTTATTCACTTGTAAAAAATGTTTAAAATATAAAATTTATGAAGACTTTTTTTCATTGCGTCCTTGTTGGTCAAATCCTTTTCGAAGGATGAGTAAGATTTTATTCGACTCAGGTCTGTCTCCATAAGTATGTTTAACCCTCGTATAGAACATTTAATTCCTTATGGGACCGAGTTCTTATGTTTTTTTGCATATCCCGAATGCCGCTATAAGGTAAACGTTGCACTCGTATACAACATTGGGCATTTTATGTCAAAGTGGCATAAAATGGCTTAAGTTCATCATTCGCTTGTCCTTATCCCATTTACTTGGGGTCGGCGCAGCATGTTTTTTTCTTCTATACCTCTCTATCGCCCGTCAACTCGTCACACGTCATCTATCTTTTCTGTTCATTTCGTCTCTCACGCAGTCCATCCACCTTTTCCTTGGTCTACCTCCTCTCTTACATCCCTCTACATTCATACCTATTGCCTTTGTAGTAACATGACTATCATCCCTCCGCATAGCATGTCCATACCACCGTAGACGATTTGCTCTCAGCTTTTCAGTTATCGGTGCTACTTTCAGGCTTCCTCTTATATACTCATTCCTTATACGATCCAATCTCGTCACGCCACACATCCATCTCAACATTCTCATCTCCGTAACATGCAATCTTGTTTCATCCGTCATCTTTGCGGCCCAACATTCCGCTTCATACACATGTCTTATAATGGTCTTGTAAATGTTGCCCTTCAGTCGAAGGGGCATTCGATCATCGCAGATTGTTCCCGTAACCTGTCGCCATTTCATCCATCCTGCGCTGATTCGGTTTCTAACGTCACGGTCAATATCGCCATTACATTGTATAAGTGACCCAAGGTATCGAAAATCGGAGCAGACCGGCAGCGTTACGCCATCGAGCTCTATGGGCGTATAATTGGAGAGACCGCCGAAATCGCAAAACATGTGTTCAGTTTTTGATCTGCTGATTTTCATGCCCACATTCTCCAATTTTTGCCACCACTGCTCTAGTCTGCTCTCAACTCCGAGTCCATCTTCACCGACAGGAACAATATCATCAGCAAAGAGCATACGAGTATACCAGGGCGCCTCTTCCTGGATGCCCGACGACAGAGCGTCCATTATAAGCAGGAAGAGGTAAGGGCTTAAAGCCGAGCCTTGGTGTAAGCCCACCGTGACACTGAACCTGTCGGTGATGCCAGCCGCCGACCGGGCGCGTGTACAACATCTGTCATACATAGACCGAATCAGCCTTACATACTTCCCTGGCACACTTTTCTCTTTCAAGGCCCACCACAAAACCTCACGAGGAACTCGGTCGTTAGCCTTCTCAAGGTCAACAAACACCATATGTAGGTTTTTTTTGCGCATGTCTATATTTCTCGCATAGTTGACGAAGTGCGAATATGACGTCTGTTGTACCCCTGCCCGGCATAAATCCGAATTGGTTTTGTTTTATTTCACTCTCATCTCTCATTCGTCTCTCTATTACTTTTTCCCACACTTTCATACTATGTGACATGAGCTTTATTCCTCTATAGTTGTTACATTCTTGTACATCCCACTTGTGTTTAAAAATGGGCACAAGTAAACTATCGCACCATTCGTCGGGGATATTCTCTTCCTGCAACAACTTATTGAAGAACAAGGTCAGCCACCTAAATCCATCCAATAGCTTCCACACCTCTCCTGGTATTCCATCTGGCCCGACAGCTTTTCCATTCTTCATACTTTTCACAGCCTTCCTTACTTCATCAATATTAATTTCTCTCACAATACGCATACTCACCGGTTGGTTTTGTAGCACCCTGCTGCAAGCATTCTCTTCATTCATAAGTTTTTTAAAGTAGCTTTTCCACTGATCTTTTATACATATGTCTTCCCTCAACACCTTTCCAGCATCATCTTTCACACATTTTACGTGGCACATATCTCTAGCATTTCTTTCCCTTGTTTTTGTTGGCTTAAGTTAATGCGGCTTGAATGAAGAAAAATCCTCTTACTTCGAATTTAACAACCCATATTGCTCTGACATAAAGTGTGTCATATCATAAACCTATGTCATACACTAGTGCAATGACGAGGACTAGCGTTTAGTGTCAAAGAATTGTACGTCGGGGGAAACGCGGCTGAGCTGGCGGAAAAGGGGCTAATATACTCCTCTTAAAAGTCTTAAACTCTTTCGAAAAAAAAAGATTTGGTCTAGCCTGGGACTTGAGATTCCAAGTAAAACGAAAATTTTACGCGGGCGCAAATTAAGATACGATAAAACCCTGCCAGATCTACGACTAGCCGAATAAAACCAAACCCAATTATTTATTCAGTGTGTCCAGAGGGATGCGGCGAATCACGGCACGAATGTCAGCCGAGATTCCCTCGCAAAGGTTCTCCTGAATTTTTTACTGTACGCTATTGTGTCTGGTATAAGTATGGAGGTGGCGCTAGTGTGCAAGCCTTAAACTTCGACTCCGTATTAAAATTACCGTTAAAATGTATAAATTAAAGTGGAACGTGAAATAATCTACTAAATAAAAGTGCAGAGGTGACAACTCGTAACATAATTTGTGGACAGTGTAAAAGACGACCTGTGAAATAGACAAAACAGTGTGTTTACATATAACATATCTACAAACAATATCACGAATAAACCTTATAAAAATACAAAGTGTAAGTGCAAGTGGGTCAAATGGACTGAAAATAGACAAAGTGCAGCAAAAATAAACGAAAATAAAGCTAATTTTTTGAAAAATAACCTAATTGTATGCATATAAAAGAGCACAGTAACTGTCATAACTATTTTGATAACAACGCCATCTAGCGCAAGTGGTGCAAACTTGAAGATCAACACCGTCACGAAAGTTACGAATATCGGCCGATCGAGCAGGATCTAACCAAGCGATTAAGGTTCTTCAATATTATACTCAGTTTGCGATAGGGGTCGCTACCAGTACCAAACCGCAACTATGGAAGAATTACAGAAATTGATTTTAGAAATGAAAACAGAATTCCAGAGCAGATTTTCGTCACTAGAAACACAAGTGGCACATATTCCACGCTTAGAAGAAAAAATAAGTACAAAAATCACAGATCACATAGATGCAAAATTTCAGGAATTTAACTCTGATTTAAGAAATGTACATTCTCAACTAGAGGAACAAGAAAAAAGATTATATATTCTAGAAAAAAATGCCGTACAAAGAAACCTCATGTTCTTCGGAGTCGAAGAAACTGAAAAAACATATTTTCAGCTTCAAAATAAGATAATTGACATCCTTAACAAAACTATGAAAGTATCTACCCTAGAACTGGAACTACAGACGGTCAGAAGAGTAGGCAAGAAAGGTGAACGTCCACGTCCAATCGCGGTCATGTTTAGTACATTAGGAAAAAAGATAAAAATTCTTCAAAACAAAAAACAGTTAGAAGGAACCAACATATATATAAAAGAAGAGTTTCCGCCAAAAATTTTGAAGGTGCGGGAGGAATTAAAACTAAAGCAACGGGAAGAAACCGATAAAGGCAACATAGCTTTCATAAAATACGATAAGTTAGTCATCAAGGACAAAAAAAACGAAACGAACACGAATAAGAGACAACTTTCCGTCTCCCCACAGCAAACAGAACCGTCTCGTACAAATACACCAATAATAGGGCAACATAATAAGGAACAACAAGCCACAAGATCAAATAAAAAATACAAGGCACAGAACTCTATTACGACATATGTAACAAGAAAAGATGAAGCATGAAAATCAAAGGGCCCCTCCACCTCAAATGAATACTTACAATACCAACAAAGAAAACAAAACAATTTATCTGAACTCCCGATAAGGTTGGTCACCGAGGGAGCTCCCGACCAAAACCCTCCAGATTATGACAAAGATCTAATCTATATAATAACCTACAATACGAGAACTTTATCTTCCTACGAACGACTACTAGAGCTTATGGATTCTCTCAAAAACACGAAATTTGATGTGATAGGATTATCAGAAATAAGGAGAGTAGGAAACTCGATCCAAGAATATGAAGATTTTATATTTCACTTTGTAGGCGAGACAGCAGGACTGTACGGAGTCGGTTTCATTATAAAAAAATATTTGAAAAAACACATCGTGGAAATAACAGGGCTATCCGAACGGGTAACTCTACTTACATTAGATTTCGATGAAAACAAAATAGCCATAATTCAGGTTTACGCTCCCACTGAATCTGCGGACGAAAACAAGATGGAAGAGTTTTACGAAACAGTCTATAGAGCTCTAGCACTGGCAGGAAATAGAAAAATAATAATAATGGGAGATTTTAATGCGAAGATAGGTATGCCTCGCCCTGATGAACATCTGATAATGAAGAAATATGGCTACGGAACCAGAAATAATAGAGGAGAAAAACTAATTGAGTTCGCTTACGAAAACCAGCTATCTATATTAAACACCTTCTTCAAAAAGAAACTAAGGCAAAGGTGGACTTGGAAATCACCTGACAGTAAAACCAAAAGCGAATTAGATTATGTTATGTCAAACTTTCCGAAAAGCTGTCAAAATATCGAAGTTTTGAACATAAAGTTTCCATCCGACCATCGACCAGTAAGAGCGAAAATTAACATCCAACTTCCAAAAAGAAGCCGAGCAAGTTATAGTAAAAAGTCATCAAGTTTATTGAAAACGGAAAAGCAAAGAAATTCTTACTTAGAATATCTGCGCGACAATATGCCTTCACAATTATTGGGTCGGACCAGTCCTACAGTCAATGCATATTACGACCAACTAATAAAGACTATAAAAAACAGCATAAATAAAACCCTCACGAATTCACTAGTCAATGAAAAATCGTCACCAGTAATATCAGACCACACAAGACAATTAATGGCGCGAAGAAATGAAATTCAGAGAATAAAACCCAAAAGTCGAAGCATGAAAAATGAGTTAAAAGCTCTCTACAAGTTAATCAGCAAGTACATTAGGCACGACTACAATACCTACAGAGCACGAACAATAGAGAGACATTTGAACACCACTGGCAGCTTGAAGCGAGCTTTTAAAGACTTACAAACTCACAAAGATTGGATAGAACGAATTAAAGGACATGAAAATGTACATAACAAAAGAGACGACATACTGAATATTGCAACAACATACTACAGAGATTTATATAGTAACCGTACACAAAATCAGTCAGCGTCTCTTACAAACTTAACCGAAGTCGAAAATATGACAGAAGTAGAGGCATTTCAAGAAAAAGAAATATATAAACAAATACAAAAGCTTAAAAACAACAAGAGCCCAGGCCCGGACGGCATCTCAAACGAATTATTAAAAATCGGTTTACCATTTCTTCTTCAACCAATTACCACACTATTTAATAAAATTTTGAAAGAACAGGAAGTCCCTATACCATGGTGCGAATCAGAAATCATATTGCTATACAAGAAAGGAAACCCAGCGGATGTAAGTAACTACCGACCAATAAGCCTCATGTCGTGTATATACAAACTATTCTCATCCTGCATTGAAGCAAGAATAAGCCCTATACTAGAATCTTATCAACCACCAGAACAAGCAGGGTTCAGAAAAAACTATAGTACCATAGACCATATCCACGTGCTGGACCAAATCATCGAGAAGTACCAAGAATTTAATACTACACTTTACCTGGCTTTCGTCGATTATGCCAAAGCCTTTGACTCAATTTCTCACCAAAGCATATGGAACGCCCTACTTGCACAATCAATTCCATACCCCTATATAAATATCATAAAAGATATATACAGAAAAACCTCAAGTAGAGTCAAGCTAGACCGAATCGGACCGCCTATAAAAATTAGTAGAGGCGTAAGACAGGGGGACCCGCTCTCACCAAAAATCTTTATTTCTGTCCTACAAAATATTATGGAAGGTTTACCATGGACTAAGAAAGGAATCTGGATAAACGGCAATCGATTAAGCCATCTTCGCTTTGCCGACGACATCGTCCTACTTTCGGAGTCGCCGACGGAACTTCAGTCGATGCTTACGGAATTATGCTCAAAAAGCTTAAAGGTTGGTCTTGAGATAAATGCAAGCAAAACAAAAATAATGACGAACAGTGTTACCGTACCCATAGTCGTGGACGGTAAAAATATAGAGTACGTCGATGAATATGTATATCTCGGCAAATTAATGTCTTTTAAAAAGAACAGACACATCGAAGAATTGAAAAGTCGCATAAATAAAACGTGGAGTAAATATTGGAGCCATAAAGAGATTTTTAAATCCACTCTACCTGTGAACATAAAGAAAAAAGTTGCTGATTCCTGCCTATTACCTTGCTTGACTTATGGATGTCAAGATTGGGTTTTCAACAACACAACACGAAATAAAATACAAGTCTGCCAAAGAGGTATGGAGAGAAGTATGTTAGGAAAAAAATTAAAGGACAAAGTTCCAAACTATACTATACGAAAAACTACCAAAGTAATAGATGCCACACAACACTCACAAAGATTAAAATGGAAATGGGCGGGCCACGTAGCGCGAATGAGCCACACAAAGTGGACAAAAATAGTCACCTCCTGGAAAGGCCCGCAAAAAAAGCGGAAGAGAGGGAGACCGCCTGAACGATGGGTTGACGAAATCATAAAAATCGCCGGAAAGGAATGGGAAAAAGAGGCACAAGACAGAAAAAAATGGAATCAACTGGAGGAGGCCTTCACCCTAAGAGGGGTCCTTAAAACTAAACACACACAATAATATTATATATAGCACCAGCAATTATATTTTTTAAGTACGTCGGAATTATTATCATTATTATTAATTATAATCTGAGTGAAATGCAATTACGATTATTAATTTCAATCCAAATGGAATAAATTATTTATTAAACTGTAAATTGTTTAAAAGGAAATTATTCATATTTTTTTTTAACTAAACTATTAATTTTATCAGAATAGAAATACAAATTCAAATGTAATTTTATAGGTAACACTGTTTTCAAAGTGTTTGCATGAAATTTTATTGTACTCATTTTAAGTTTTGAGGAATATTAAAGGCTTTTTTATTTTTTTTTTTATTTTTTTATTTTTTTTTTTATTGTGTCTGGATGACTGGCTGTGCGCTTTGACTTCCCTGTCCGATAGCGGTTTCATAAGGTGAATAGACGGGTATATAATCGACTTTATTATAAACTAGCTTCTCCGCACGACTCCGTCCGCATGGAACTCGTTGATATCGTAGCTCCGTACCAAGTTTCACCACCTATCTCACCCCCTTAAGGGACGAGTTCTGCGATAATAACTATTCCATGTCCTTATCCGGGACTCAAACTATGTCTTAGTAAATATACCAAACATCATCTCAATCAATTATAATTATTAGTATGGAAGTATGTATTAAAACATTACTGATTATGGGTGATTCTTGAGAGGGTCAATTTTCAGCGTCCAGAGGGAAAAAGTACCCGAAAAAATAAAATAATTGACCTTACACATTTTTGTACAGTAGTTCAACACTTAATCTAACTGGGGCAGGATTTACTTTTTGTTAAAGGTAAGTAGAATTAGCCATAAAAAAATGTCAAACACCTAAATTATCATTCCCCCGGTGTGTCCATCCGCCATTTTGTGAACAATCTACTCTGAAAACAACTAGTTATGGATCAAAATCAAATATTGTATCGAGTTAAATCGTTAGAATATAAGTTAATGATTTAAAAATAAAAATATGGTTCCCCTATTTATCATAGTTTTTATAGGAATCTATATCAAAGGTTTGTCCAGAGCTAACCTATTATTTCCCTAATACCTGACTAAACAACGCGTACATCCTTACTGCAACGTCTTGTGACGCGTAATCTCGGCCGTGTCTCACCCTCGTCTGTAGCGCTACCGACTCCGCGGAGAGAGGACGCGTCTCGTCGCTGGAGCTCGGAGCAATGGAGGTAGATATATCATCCCCTAACTTTGGTTCACTATGATTATCATTACCCTATATTTACGTATAAAATCTATTTCCTGCAATTGGCATACAATATTTAGTGTAGATAATAACACATGAATGATTGCATGTGTTGATTTAATAGTTACTCTTATATTAATAACAGTTTCGGTATAATCGACAAGAAACATACTTTTTCTTATTCCCCCGACTCTCATTCCCTCGGTTTCTCATTCCCTCGACTCTCATTCCCTCGATTTCTCATTCCCTCGACTCTCATTCCCCCGGTTTTCTGAACGGGGTAATGATAGATTTCTAAAGTTTCTTGAAAATTATAACATTTTATCATATGTACCGGCTGTGGCCTGTAATAGGAACAATAAATTTAGAGGATGACTCCATAGAATATATATGTCATAGTGATTAATAGTGTTTTCTTGTTTGTTTTTTATAAAACCACTTAGAACTGATTGCTGATTGGGTTAGTAATCCACCGTTTCATTTATTGCTCCTATTACAGGCCAAACCCTTATACCGTACTTACAACATATTATGGTCGACTCATTTATTCAACAATTTATTTATAATATCATGAACGTAACATTACATTTTCTGTTAAATAGAAGGTCTTGAAATCAATACTAAGTATAAGCATGGTTGTCAATTTAGGTTACTTTAGAATTTGGAAAATTTACATTTATTATTAAATTGTTACTAAAAAAACATTAATAACTAATTAAGAGTCTGATTTTTATATAAATGTTACAAATATGTTTTATTTGTGATCTCAAGTGATATTTATGATTACGTAGTAAATAAAAAAATGTTACGACTATAGTAAAAAAAGGTATTATTCCAGTAATACAAAAATATGATATTAATGCTATAAGTAAAGTTGTGAATTTTAGTTGTTTTTAGGAATCAAACCAAAAAGATGTTAATACTTAGGTAACAACTAACAGTCTGATTTTTATCAACAAATGTAACTTATAAAAAAAGAATTGCTTTAAAACAAATGCCCAGTTAAACAAAACGATTTTTGTGTTATTTTTGTTGAACTGGACCTATTATTGTGTGTTGTTTCACTTGTTTCTAATCATGCATGCAATTTTATGGGATCTCAAATATTAAATCAAGTATTTGAGAAAAAAACATAAAGTACCTATTTTAGTCTTTGATACGAAGCGTATACCTAATGATAATCATTTTCAGAAGTTTGAGAATTTAAGTGAGTTAGATGTTATTAAAATTACTTCCCTGTTAGATTGTGATAAGCAAAAGAAAAATATATATTTGTAGAAGTATTTTTGCAAAGCGGACCCCGGGCTCGTGTAGGGCGCTACCGGGCAAAACGCTAGGATAATGATGATTGTTGCAAGTAATGCGAAGAATTAATGTCAATGAATGGTTAAGACTGAAGTCTCAAATTATGGTACTTAGTCTATAAGATTATTAAGAAAAAACTGTGATTTTTTTCTTTATTCAAACTGATATTTTGTATTATTTAATAAAACATCTGATCTAATACCAAAGATTATCATTCCCCCTCAATTTTATCATTCCCTTGTAGTTTTTATCATTCCCCCGTTATTTTTCTCATTCCCTCGTACTTTTTATCATTCCCCCGTCATTTTTTCTCATTCCCTCGACAGTTAAACTTTGAATTGGTATATTTCCGTACCTAATTGACCCAAAGTGATGCCTATTCGATAAATATTATGTTTATTATTAAATACTTAATTTGATTTTATTGTAACTTAGTAGAAATTTCTTAAAATAAAAAACGCCGAGGGAATGAATAATGCAATTCTCAAGAATGACCCTTATGCCAGAAATCATCATCGCCACGTTTATTCATCAGAATCCTTTAAAAACACTGCATTACTTTGTTTTATATGATACGAGTTTATTTACTTTCCTTAACTTAATTTTCAGAATTAAATCAAACCTGACACACGTAACGTTACGAACGCGCGTTAGTACAACTTAACTGTTTTTACAACTTAATTTTTCTGTACTAAAAGTGACATTCAGATCTACCTGACGCACGTACAATGAGCTACGTGCCTATAGTCAGTTTTATTAATAATCATTTCGTGATATTATCAAAATAAACTTTAATCGCAATAGGAAAACTAACTGGCGCTCGATCTAGTTAAATTGTACTCGTCAAACAACCCTCTACTCTAAAATACCCATTCGCAGTCAAATAAACGTATGAGGTCCCCCATGAATGTAGATAGTAATATTATCGTTACCGCCCGCCCCGTCGATGGTTTAATGTCGTCATTACGGTAACGTGCCTCGCACGTTTATTGTTTACGTCGACATGAAAATGATAAGTGACGTAATAATTCCATGCCGTTCTGTGACGACGCCTCGCTTAATATGGCGTGATATCGTTTTCGCTGGCTGTACAAATGTTTGCACCGAGTTAATATCATTTCGCTTTTATAATGTTTTTCCTGCTGTCGTCGGGTCAGTTTCCTTTAGAAAGATCAGTCTTGATTGCCCACAATAAATAGTTAAGTATCGAAAATATTTGCACAATTTAGTGATTGTTGCTCGACGTTTGCAAATATGTTCTTCTTTTAAATGTCAACACTGGATTATGTAATTTTATTGATGGAGGTAAGTATAGGATTATCCAGCTTTTGTGAAAGAAAATCCTGTGGAATAGTCCTGTATCTTTTTGACCGATTTTTTATATGGCAAAATGACAGTTAAACTGTCCTAACAAGCGTTACGTGATAGATCTAAATGACAATTATTGTATGGAAAAATGACAGTTTCATTGTCCTAATGCGTGTTTAAAACGTTACGGGACTACCCCTCTGAAATAAATCACATCCCTAGTGCGAAAAAGCTATGCGGTCACTTTGCTGAGAATATTATATCGGTTTTATTGATGTCTCCTTCATTTTGTCGTATTTATCACTATTTGACGTGTTTTCTTAATCGTATTGAAAGCATTCCACAGCATTTTTAAATTTTCCCCTTGGCACTCTTTGGGGGAGGCCTATGTCCAGCAGTGGACGTCTTTCGGCTGATATGATGATGATGCATTCCAATAATGGGTTTCTTCGGTGGATTTTCTCTTTTTAATGAATATTCAAACAATGACCTGCAGAACCTCAAGCCGTAAATCGCCTCGTCCTTTGCGGCCAGCAACTTTTTGTCGACCCACCTGAACTCTGGAATGGGCCGCTAAATCAAACTTCTTGCCGCTTTAGAGTGGAAAAAATAAATTCTGAAAAGTTCCAATTGGTAAGTTTTTGACATTAGCTGGTTTCCAATAGGAATAAAGGTTAGTCAAGTTAGGCTTTTCAAAAAATTGTGTGCCCAATTACTGTGAATTGTTAAACAAAAATTAACTCAGTGTCCGTTTTGTGACAAAAATTAACCATAAGTACAAATTATGTGAAAATGAACTTGTTTCACGCTTGAATAACGTGTTTGTGCATGTTAACTTTTATACAAACTGAATACTTAATTGTCGTCACAAAACTGACACTGAGTAAGTTTTTGTTTAACAACTCACGCTAAATTGGGTACACAATTTTTTGCAAATGCCCTTTTTATGTTCGTGTATTTAACAAATCTTGAATATTAACCCAATATATTGATATTGGTTTATTAATGTTTATTAATGTATTCTACACGCCATTAGTTTATTGATACCGTAATTGATGGATGGCAGAGGCGTCCCGCAGGGACGGTGACTGGGCCCCAAATTATTCATGCTTCAATTTATGATTTAACACCCGGGGGCTCGATTCGAAGGGAGTCGTTGATGTGCTAAAATTCTGTTGGATTGGCTATTGTGTGAGAGAGATCAGTAAACCATTCAAGAAAATTCCAATAGATCATTTATTTTATTTATTTAAATCGGGCAACCGGGGCCCATAAATAGAAACTTATATCTTAATCAATACCTATGTCACAGTGAAATAATCCGCCGTTTTACATAACATCTAGCTTTTTTGTAACACTGCACACTGCAGGTTAATGATCAGGCGAATTGAATACTGCTGAATGAAAATCCGCGCTAATCATTCTTCAATACGACAAGCGGTAATGTAACACAACGGGTCAATAGACGCCGCTTTGGGTAGTTAACGCGCGGCGCTATCTACATACATTTTCATTCAGCGGTATTCAATCCACCTGATCGTCAACCGCCTGCCGTCGCCTGTATTGTGTGAAACAGCTGGCTGTTATGTAAAACGGCGGATTATAAATTATGCCTGCGACGACTATCTTGTATCAGTTTAGCGTTCCATTTGAAGCCCTGAAGGTCAATTTACTCGAAGGTTCGCGTTCTAATATTATATTTATTTATTTAATCTTTATTGCACAAAAGAAGAACTTATCATTCAAAAGGCGGGCTTAATGCCGTAAGCATTTCTTACCAGTCAACCTTGGGGCAAAGCAGACAGATTGTGGGCTGTGTTACTTCAATATCAGTGTGTTTAAACAACGAATTGTATATTAACGCCTTCTTATTTTATTGTTATTGGTTATCGTATGGCAAATCAAAGTATTTAGAGCCTTGAGATCTTCGAAACAACAGCACAGTATTTTGTTGTAAATTGTAATACTCGTACTAATAACGAAGAGGTTATTGTCTGTGATATGTTAGTTTTTACGAAGGTTTTTCCGAAACTAGTCATCCGATTCAAAACAATTCGTTCCCCAGTAGAATGGACCTCGGCCAGAACCATAGAAACGGAAAACCATAGAATGCGAGAAACTTACAAATTTCTACCCAAACACGTACCTTAAACCCGATATGTGCATGTTCGAACTAAACGGCTGCCTGGCATCGTTTTATCACCCCGCCCCCGCCCCGCATAATGGCAACGGAACTAAGGCTTCTATGGTTTTTTTTTGTTCGCTGCCTTCGGCTATACTTTAGTCAGTGCTCTGTCTGGGTTTGATGTATTACGTGGGCAGGGTCGCAAGAGCTTGTTTATTGAATAAAATCCTTAAATACCTAATTAAGGGTTTATTATTATTTCTAGGATTACCTGAAACAAACCCTCCGCAATTCACAATGAAAACTCATTTGAACAACCTATTTGACTCGCCTAAATCCAATACAAATTCAAATTCCAACAAACAAAAGATTCACGCACTCGAAAATCCATACAAATGGACCTAAACACATAACGCGGTAACCCCGCCGAGAATCCCTGAAAAAACCGGCTGAATCTGAAATTATAATTTAAATTCCATAAAACAACCTTATTCTATTCCGGGTTTGTCCTGAAATATTACAATAAAGGAATTATCAGTGATTTATGCAAATTAACTCGTTACGTCCCGTACCTGATATAAAATTTAAATTACAAATGGCGTTCAATTAATCAGACCCTTTTATTTTCACCGGTTTCGTATATCAACGGGCAGCGACACAGTTTAACGGGGAAGACCGATAACGCGGTGGTTTTTCGTCAACTCCGTGTGACATTTGTTAATACCGATACAATAACAAATCGATTTCTAATTTAATTCGTGCACTGCAGTCATGAATCGTTTGAAATTACATACTCATTATTAAATTAAAGTCGTACCAGCTGGATAAGCGCACAAGTATTGGAACGCGCGTTATGACATAACAACTGTTATTTCTTAAGAGGGGGCGCTCCGCGAAATCGGGGTTCTTAGATTGAGTATTTACCTATGACAAACTAAAGCGAATGCCAGGAAAAAAAACATACCAAAACTACATCATATTTGCAATTGAATCGTCTGAACAAAACCATACAAAACCAAAATTGCCTCGATAGAAAAGAACCGCCAAAACATGTCTTATTTTTACTCAATTTCAATAGTGTGAGGTTCCCGTGCATATAAATTAAGTAAAAGTTGAGTGTATAATAGCTTTTCACATTACCTAATGAAAGTACTAGCGGGGTATTTTTATGTAGTCCCTTTTCAGACTTATTGAGGTGAAACGTATTTGGCGTATAGGCCTTTTTTATTTAGCGCGATACCCTTTCTCCCGTCACGTGTTTCGTGCGGTTCTGTATATCTTTTGTTGCCGTTCGCGGGCGGAGTCAGTCGTAATCGCTCCGCTGAGACGAGAGGACTACGTTCTGTGCTCTCACGACAGCACGATGAACATAATTATTTCAATAATATTGTGACCCAGTATATTCGTCCAGTGAATGTACGTATCATTACATTCCAGTAGATATTTTGCTACATTTTGAAATAATATATTTAAAATTCGACCTTAACATATAGATCTTAAAGTTCAAAATACAACTATAAGATTACGCAGCAATCGGCGGGTGACCGGCTTCTTAGAATAATTTGTGCAGTACATGCAAAACTAGACGAACATTTTTCTGTCGATCGTGTATTTACTTTATGAAAGATTATCACTATCACTATCACTACATAGTATAAAACAAAGTCGCTTCCCGCTGTCTGTCCCTATGTATGCTTAGATCTTTAAAACTACGCAACGGATTTTGATGCGGTTTTTTTGAATAGATAGAGTGATTCAAGAAGAAGGTTTATATGTATAATATACACTCGCGGTCAAAGAAACCGGGTCAGTGACGAAAACCTCAATATTTTGTAAATCGTTGGTCGTATCTGCATGAAACTAACTCTGTTTTATAGGGAATTTAATATCCTTCTAAATCCAACCTTCAATGTTCTACGTAGTAACTGGAAAAAGGTTTAATTGAAAAAAAAAGACCAATTGGGTACTTATTTGAAATTGCGTTCGTTTCACTTTTGCTTGTTTTTAAGCAATTATTTTCAATCTGTCAAAGAACTATGATAAAAGGCTGTCATTGTTTTATTTTGTGGTCATTCTTGAATGTCTATCATGCCGCTAACACGAGATGAATGTACTCGTATCATCACTATGTTAGAAGAAGGAAGAAGTCAGAGGTATACAGCGAGAAGAACAGGTGTGTCACTTTCTACAGTGCAGCGAGTCCTCCAACGTTACCTACAAACTGGGCAGAACCTTAGAAGACCAGGAACCGGCAAAACAAGATGTACTACAGCTAGAGAAGATCGATTTATTGTTACAACCATGCTCCGAAATCGGCACCTCACAGCAGTTGAAGTGAAAAATCAGCTTTTAGAGACCCGAAGGGACGGCATCAGCGAGCGGACTGTCAGGCGGCGGCTCAAAGAAGCAAATTTGACCCCACATAGGCCGGCCAATGGCCCAAAACTTGAAAGAATACATCGAACAGCAAGACGACTTTATGCCCGCGATCACAGATACTGGGGTGACGAAGATTGGGCAAGAATTTTGTTTTCCGATGAATCCAGATTTATGCTCTATGCAAATGACGGGCGGCAAAGAGTTTACAGACGGCCTGGTGAACGTTTTATTCCAGCATGTTTTGAGGAAAAAGTGGCGTTCGGCGGTGGGTCAGTCATGGTTTGGGCTGGAATCTCTTCAGAGAGTCGCTCGGAGTTAGTTTTAATAGAAAATGGATCATTAACGAGTGCAAGATATGTAGAAGAGATTCTTAATGAGCATGTCGGCCCATACTTAATTAATATGGGTGGAAATTCTATGTTTATGCATGACAACGCCAGGCCACACACAGCTCAAATTGTCAGAGATTATTTTTTGGAGGTTGGTATCAACTGTATGAACTGGCCCTCGAGGAGTCCGGACTTAAATCCGATTGAGCATGTATGGGACGAGCTTGGGAGGCGTGTAAGAGCTCGAAACCCCGCCCCAGCTACACTTAGAGACCTGAAACAGGCGTTAGTGGAAGAATGGGACAATATCCCGCAAGAACGCATAAAGAACTTAATAAACAGCATGCCGAATCGTCTAGAAGCTGTAAGAAGAGCCCGAGGAGGCAATACGAAGTATTAATTGATATTTTTTGTGTTGTATGTGAAGTACCTACTGCTTATTTTTGTACGTAAAATTGGTTGATTTTTTGTTTCCTATGTAATTTTATTAAACAAAAGAATTACGATTCCACCATTTGATGTTATTTAATTCAGTATAAAATTATCTACAATATGCAGTTTAATTCATGTCCCTAGCTTTATTATTTTAGGAGATATTACAAATTTTCGTACTGACCCGGTTTCTTTGACCGCGAGTGTAGTATCCGTGCGAAGCCGGAGCGGATCGCTAGTTGAGAATAAATCCGGTTATGTTCAAAATCGATGTCTGAGAGGTCTAAATACGAATTCATAGTCAGAAATATTTCAAAAAGTGGTCGCATTATTTAAAATTTTTGAAACATTCGTTGTAAATTAATATGCGCGTTTTTTTAAAGAACAACATACATTGGCAGGCTTCTTGAGGGTGAAGATTCTAGAAATGATGTCCATTTTGAATTCCAAGATGGCGGACATTGCTTTTCGAATTTAAACTTTCGTGAGACGTATTGAAACAGTACTAATAATTACACGGTTCAACTCACGTATTAAATGTCACTACGGGCGACATGTTTCGAACTCTTCGGGAATTCTTCTTAAGGATGTGTTTTCGCGGCGGTGTCGCTTGAATCTTGTCGTGATTCAAGCGACACCGCCGCGAAAACACTCATCCTGAAGAAGAACTTCCGAAGAGTTCGGAACATGTCGCCCGTAGTGACATTATTGACATTGTTTTTCTTTAAAGCTATAAATGAAATATTTTCAAATAAATCAATAATTGAACGTATGTTTTTTTTTGTATTTTTTTATTCAATTAATTATTCAGTAGGTAAGTATACATTCTGTTATTTAATTCATACCTATTCTTTGGCTTATGTCATTCATTCCCGCACCCAAAACCCCGGGGTATGGTAATTAAAGTAATTTGTACTCTATAAAGTGAGTGTTTTCGCGGCGGGGTCGCTTGAATCTTGTCGTGATTCAAGCGACACCGCCGCGAAAACACTCAATCCTGAATAAGAACTCCCGAAGAGTTCGAAACATGTCACCCGTAGTGACGTTTAATACGTGGGTGAACCGTGTAATTATTGTCATTTTTTTTCTTTAATGTCATCACGGGTGACGCTTTTAGATTCCAACAATAGGGGCGTAGACACTAAATAAAATAATGTGATATTTTCTCGAAGAAGGATAAAAAAATTAGTCAAATGGAGAAAAAATCAACGCAAAAGGTTAAATAATCACGAAATTATAAGTGTCCAAAGTTTTAAGAAGGGATGTGTTCTGTCCCTTTTTCGCAAAACGCAACTTCATATGAAACGATGACGCTGGAAGAATGTGACGTCACAGAAGACGGCAACGTGCCGCGCGCATCGTGGTCGGCGACGCCTTCGACGCGGCCTGCCGGCAGCATCCTGTAATGTGACGTCACACACCGTTTGCGTTTTCTCTCTCTAACAAGCAATATTAAAACGGTTGTAGCTTCGTAATTCTTTGAGATATCTGAATGGGATTTTCATCACTATGCATATTTTTTTGCCTTCTTTCTTTTGGAGTAATAATAATTTTCGAGTCTGCACCCGAATTATTGCCTGCGAAGTTGGATATTTTTATATTAAAAAAAGTGAACACAAGTTTGCAGTTTTTCTTTAATACGAGTAGTTATGTTCAAAATTGATAACTAAAGGGCCAAAGCGTCGCCATTGTCTCCAAGTACGAATCCGAGATCAGACCCCGTATCATGGTCGGCCTTATCACTCGATAAGTGACAAGATAGGGGCATCGTCTCGTTCTATCAAACGGTGTCAGCCAGTGACGGACGCTCTATCCTGTCACTTATCGCGTGATAAGGCCGACCATGACACGGGGTCAGAATTGAAAAATTTGGCCGCCACACAGTGGCCTGAAAATCTGGCTTTCATAAACATGATCGAAGTTTTCATAATAAATTACAGTTTTTTTTTAATGCTACTAATAAATTCACGTATTAAATGACGCGACAGGCGACATGTTTCGAACTCTTCGGGAGTTCTTCTTCAGGATTAGTGTTTTCGATGTTTGTTTTGAAGAAGAACTCCCGAAGAGTTCGAAACATGTCGCCTGCCGTGACATTTACGTAAATTTTTTAACCGTGGATTTATTAGTAGTATTTTAGATATGTCTCACAAAAGTTTAAATTCGATTATAGCTATTTTTTTGCTTTAGCCTTTTACGAGACATTATTATGCTAAATTACAACCCTTACGTGATTTAGTAAAAAAACGGAAGGTCATATTTCAGTTATAGCTCTCGAAACTGACTTACCTACTAGCGAAAATTATATCTTCAAATATAGGTACTTACAGATTTTGTCTTTCTTTCCACTTATTATAATTATCTATAGGTATTCATCATGTTTCATCTGACTGTCGGGGCATATACTATGCGAGAAGGAGCGGGGCAGCAATAGACGCATCAGCGCGGCAGGTACGGGGCGCGCGGGTGATTTCTGATTTTTCCCTGGCGATACGCCCCCTCTTAATGTGATAATAACAGTTGATACGCCCTTGCGTTTGGTTGAAAAGTTTCCCAATAACCCTGCTGAAATACACGCTTTGGAATTTAAGATTTTGATATAAATCGTTTCTCCTACCGGGATTCTAACTTACGACCGAGTATATTCGAATGTTGTGCAATAGAACTCACTAGTCAAAAAACAGTGATTGTATGTGTTTATCGAACTCCTAGTTATAGTAATCTTAGTCTATTTTATGAAAAACTTGACATTATACTGACTAAATTATGTAGCAATATTAATAAAAAAATAATTATCTGTGGAGATTTCAATATTGACATTATGAAAAGGAACCATAATATATCGCTAGACTTTGAATACTTTCTTATGGGATTCAACTTGAAATTAGAAATAAGAGAGCCTACGAGATTATCTAGTAATTCATGTATAGATAACTTTGCCCATAATTTGAAGCATGGCCAAAGTAGCAAAGTTTACGACTTTGGTTTATCTGATCATACTGCGCAAGTCTTTAAGTATCAAGGAAACAAAACGTGTAAAATAGAAAACTTACGTGTCAAAAGGCGCATTTATTCTCAGGAAAATTTAAAGTTATTTAAGAAATATCTAGATTGCTTATCCTTTGCTAGCATTTACAAAACTCGAGATCCTGACAAAGCTTATAATATTTTCCTGGCTGATTTTAAATTTATATATGACATGTGTTTTCCTATAAAAATTATTACAATAAGAACCAACAAAAAAGTAAAATGGTTATCAAGGGGCATTAAAACCTGTAGTAAGAAACAACGACAACTACTTTGGCAATACAGAATTTCTCCTACAATAGCAAATAAATGCATACTTAAATGTTATTCGCAAAGATTTAGGAAAGTCATAAAGCTAACTCAAAAAGCTCAAAATAATTATAAAATTGCATCGGCGCATAATAAATCTAAAGCTACTTGGCAGATCATAAACTCTATAAAATCGAGCTCACGAATTAATGACGTCTTAAAGTTAAAATATGATCACAACGTCATTTCGAATCCCAAAGAAATAGCGGACACACTTAATAATTATTTTGTAGACTGTGTAAAAAACCAGTCGGACAAAAATATCATTAACGACCGTCATAGCAAAATTGAAAAAACCTCACAGTCTATGTTTATGGGCCCATCAACAGCTCATGATATGAAATTAATTATAAATTCATTAAACAACACTAGGAGTGTAGGCATTGACGAAATTTGTACCATAGTCATCAAATATGTGAGTGGAAATATTGCCCCTCACCTAAGTTACATAATGAATCTATGTATTGATGCGGGTATTTACCCTAACAAACTAAAAATGTCTGTTATAAAGCCATTACATAAAAAGGGTGACAAAGAAACCCCTCAGAACTACCGGCCAATAGCTCTCATACCAGTATTTTCGAAAGTATTCGAGAAATACATATATCAGTGTCTCTATAACTACATGGATAAATTTAAATTATTATGTATGGAACAAAAAGGGTTTAGGAAAAATGTAAGCATTGATATAGCAATCTTTGATCTAGTTGACACTGTGATAGAAAGCCTTGACAATAAAATACCAATCTGTGCCTTGTTTACGGACATGACTAAAGCCTTTGATCATGTAGATCATGAGATACTGCTAGATAAACTCGATAGTTATGGTATTAGAGGCAACATTTTGAAACTTTTAAAATCATATCTCTCTAACCGGTTGCAATACACTGAAATAAGTAGACTTTGTGTTAGAAGCAAGAGCCACAAAATATTCTCATCTAATGAACGATCTGTATGTTACGGGGTACCGCAGGGAAGTGTACTTGGCCCTCTATTATTCTTGATTTATATCAATGACTTACCTACAGCAGTTTCCCATCCCATGATTTTATTTGCTGATGACAGCACTTCCATTATAAAATGTAGCAACTTAAATAATTATGAACATGACATTAATAACGCAGTAACAGACATAGTAATGTGGCTTAACAATAATAATTTAGTAATTAATTTGACCAAAACCAATTTAATGCACTTTTATCAACGAACTGAACCTAATGACTTTAATACCAATTACAAGGGAACTAGAATAGAAAAAGTAGAGGTGACTAAATTTTTAGGATTAATTATCGACAGCCAACTCACTTGGAAACACCATGTAAATGACTTGTGTAAAAAAAAAAATAAGTCAGTTTTTGCTCTTCATAAGCTTTCTAAAATGGTAAATAAAGATTCTCTAATGGCCGCCTATCATGGACTTGTTGCGTCAGTACTTAGATATGGAATAATTTTTTGGGGCAATTCGGTAGAAAAGGAGTCAGTTTTCAAAGCCCAAAAAAGATGTGTGCGAGCTATGTGTGGCTTAAAAATGAGAGACAGTTGTGTGCCTTACTTTAAATCATTAAACATTTTAACATTACCCAGCTTGTATATTTTGGAAATTGCAATATTTGTGAAATGTAACCCTAACCTATTTAATAAAATTTCCGACACGCGAAAGCTCCCCACAAGGTCACAATATGAAAGTCAGTTGCGTAACAAACAATGTAAAACTGCTCTTGCAAGAAAAAGTGTATTAGGAATGGCACCCCAAATATATAATAAAATTCCAAGCACAATAAAAAACTTGCAATTAGGACATTTTAAGAATAAATTTAAATTATTATTAATTAATAAATGTTACTATAATATTCAACAATTTTTAAATGACATTGATCTCTAGTTACGTAAGAACATTGGACTTTTATTGGAATTTTATTATATTATAGTTGACTTTTTAAATTTATTGTGAATTATTGTTAACATTATTTTATTTTGTTTTATTGTATTATTTCATTGCCTCATGTTTTACTTTGACATTCATTCATTCAATTTGTTTTTATTTTTTGTTATTAAATTCTATTAATTGTTTATGACCAATGTAATTTAACTAATAATGAGGTACAATATGAAATTGCATGCAACAATAATATTATATTTGTACGCCAGCCGGCAAAACATAGTGTTTCGCTATATGCATTATTTTAAGATCTTTTATGTACCTATGTTAAACAAATAAATATATTCTGATTCTGATTCTGATTCTGACCGGGCATACTAATCCAGCCGCTGTCAAACAACCAAACTACTGATCTCAACCAAAGGTCACTGGTTTCATTCCGGTTCAAACAATTCATTTTCCAATTTTCCTCGTTTATTTGGAATTTATAATTTTGTTTTAAAAATTACCTATGGTTGGCCATTAGGGCACATTCTGTGCTGTATGAAGAATTTGACAAATAGCGTGCCGTCCGTATTTATTAGTTACCAACCATTTTCATAGCTCTGAGGGCTAATTTAGTAACTTGTCGAACGAGCGTTAAGAAAAAAGACCGTGTTGCACTCCGGGAGTGCCGGCAGAAGTAAAAACTTGAATATTAACGTTGTGCATTTTTGATATTTTGGAATGGTTAGGGAATCATTTTGCACGAATTGCTTTAATTATCAATAACTCCCGACGACGACTCAATTAATTCACATAAGTGGCTGAGTCCACGCCCACTAGTACTGACACAGCTACTGTTACTTCGCAGTAGACCACTTCTCTATTCACCACTTGTTTCTACTGTACTTCTTCTTCAAGTTCGGTTCTTCGGATCATTGCTTGATCCGGAGTACGGTGCCACTCGCGTGCCCGCCGCGTCGGCGAGTTGCTTGTGGCCGCCGTGTGTGGCACTATAGGTCAGCAGATTGGGACGAGATGCGGTCCTTTTTTGCATCTTACCCTTGGGGGCAGGTTTGCTTCACGCCGGATGATCCCTACGTCGTTGCTGATTCTGTTGCTGACGTGGTACTGCAGGGAATGGAGCTTTTCATTCCTTCCTCTGTGGTCCCTGTTGGTGGCAAATCCCAACCCTGGTTTGGTCGCTTCTGTAAAATGGCCTCTCGCCGAAAGCATGAATGTTACCAAGCCTGGGTAGACGCAGCGGCAGTACGGGATGAAAAGACTAGCGTATTAAAAAAGGAGTTTAACTTTGCCTCCAGGTCCTTCAAAAGAGATATTGCCAGAGCAAAGTCGCTGCATATTGGTAGAATTGGTGAGAAATTAGAGCGCCTCCCGTCGGGAACTCGTGCGTTCTGGTCTCTTGCCAAAGCTATCCAGGGGAATTTCTGCACGCCATCTTTTCCGCCTCTGCACATGGATAACGATTCATTGGCCCACGACGCAAAAGACAAAGCCGATCTTCTGGGTAAATTCTTTGCGTCCAACTCGACTTTGGATGACGGGGGAAACGCGCCGCCGACCATTCCGCGGTGCGTGAGCTGTATGCCGGATATCCGGTTCAACCAAAGCTCGGTGCGTAAAGCTCTTCTTTCCCACGACACTCATAAGTCGAGTGGGCCTGATGGAATCCCTGCAATTGTGCTGAAGAGGTGTGCTCCCGAGTTGGCTCCGGTCTTAACGCGTCTCTTTCGGCTCTCTTATTCTTCTGGCGTAGTCCCGACCTCGTGGAAGTCAGCTTTGGTGCATCCGATCCCTAAAAAAGGCGACCGCTCAAACTCGTCCAACTACAGGCCAATAGCTGTTACCTCCCTTCTCTCGAAGATAATGGAGTCCATTATCAACTGCCAGCTCCTTCGGTACCTAGAGGACCACCAGTTGCTTAGCGATCGACAATACGGTTTCCGTAGAGGCCGCTCGGCTGGTGATCTTCTAGTCTACCTGTCACATCGTTGGGCACAGGCGATCGAGACTAAGGGTGAAGCATTGGCTGTTAGTTTGGATATAGCGAAGGCCTTTGATCGGGTTTGGCACAAAGCACTTCTTTCGAAGCTACCATCCTATGGGCTTCCCGAGAGATTATGTGTATGGGTCAGTAGCTTTCTAGCAGACAGAAGCATTAAGGTCGTAGTTGACGGGGAATGCTCCGACTCCATGTCTGTGAATGCTGGTGTCCCCCAAGGTTGTGTGCTATCGCCCACGCTATTCCTTATGCATATCAATGAAATGCTGCAAATCAGCGGAATTCATTGTTATGCTGATGATAGTACAGGTCGATACCTCCTACGTATACTGGTACAAGTGCAGAATAAGGATTTCACAGGACAGCGGTTCAAAGGTACCTAAACCCGTAACTTTCTCAGATTTTGACATAACTCTTCAAAATTTTGGCTCAATACTAAGGAAAATATTTTACATAAACCTACATTAATGGAACTTTTAATATTTTTATCGTTTTGATGAAAACTGCAAATACACTAGTATACGTGTATTTCACATGTCGTACTTGTGTGGTATACTGAGCTAATTACCACTTGCTCCAATATACGTCGTAGTACAATGTCCTACTTGTGTGGTATACTGAGCTAGTTACCACTTGCTCCAATATACATCGTAGTACACCGATTATTCATTTAATTATTTTTTTGTATAATATAAAGACAATTCGATTATTATCTTCATAGGGCTTGCATGAAAAACAAAGCAGGTGCAGTTTTGCTTCTTATTAGCCTCTATTTAATGTTGTTCTAATGTTTTCCTGACTTGTATCAATATACGTTGGGATGAACGTACCACTTGTATCAATATACAGCTAGTAATGTATTAAAATTACCATACGGAAGTATTAAAAATATATTATAAAAAAAACTCACATGATTCTATGCTATTGTACAGGTTTTTATTATGAAAGAAAATTGTACAAAGGTGAGTAATTTTTCAGAATCAGTCTTGAGCATCATGCAGTTAGTAAAGTTAATCATCAGAATATATTTTAAGGCGAGTTTAATAAGAATATATTCTTACCATATTACTACTTAGTAATTATCTAGGAACAAGTATTACTGTATCTATGATCAGAACCAGTTACTTTAACTTTGGCCCCTTTTTTACTTCACAACGTAGCTAAATAAAGTTTTTTCAATTCACAACTGAGATCATCTCTTAATATTAACGTAACGAAACTGAGATCACTTTGACCTAATAATTAACAAAAATTATATTAAAAAAAATACAAATCTCCTATAAAATGAACACAAAACCACGCAACTACAAAATTAACTACTTTAGTTAGTAACTTCAGTTTTATAAAATATCAACATTGCTTATTTAATAACACAATCTACAGCATTTGCTTTTTAAACGACAGGAACATTTAGGTAATCACAATAAGAAACCTTAATATAAATAGTAATCACGTCATTGTATCAGACTAATTTGTGATAGAATTCATGGTATTGATCAGGAATTACACCAGTCTTACACAAATCGCCAAGATCTTTTAATTTTTGTTTGTCGAGAGGCTATGATGCTTGGTAAGCTACGCTAATACTATCCAACCCTATTTCAAGCTCACTTAGTCGGCTCCTTGTCTGTTTCATGGAATCACATTCAATGGATTCATATCCCTGTTCGAATTTGTACTTGTACTTTATTGTAAAGGGCTCTTCGTGTGATACATATACCTCACACATTCGGCTCCACATAACGGTTTGCCCTTTTCTACCTTTGTTCCAATTATTGAACAGCTTCAGACAAGCCTTGAAATTAAATACCGAGTTTTGAGAGAAATCTATAACTTCATACGGTTTTTCTACTTTCGCCATACGCATAGCCATATATCATTCCACTCCATGTCATAAATAAATACACAATAATAATAGCTTACACAAAAGTAAAGGAGCCTCGTCTGCCAACAAACCACTCTGTGGTTTGGCAGAAGAATATAAATGTATTTAGTTGTAAGCAAGTCCGTGAATAAACGTTTATTTTTTATTTTATTTTTTTTATTGCTCAGGTGTGTATATATTGACGTTTTACGTTCTTTTTTCAATTAGAGCATGCATGCTGTCGCTTTCATTTTGTGTATGCAACTACCAGAATAGTATGTTTACTTTCTTCACAATTATTTAGCAATTAAATACCATAAGCAACGTGCACTTAACATAATAACTAAAAAAAATTGCGCACGTAGATGTACCTATGCTTCGTCGTCTACTACTACGTAGCGAGAGCTAGCGTGCATACTGAGGCAACTGCTAGTTACACTGGACTAACCCGCCCCACCACTATATTGGTGCCGCGTATAGTGGTGCAAGTGAGTTGCCTCAGTTTACGTCGTACCGATTAGAAGAACGGTGTTAGATGTATTCATACACGCTATTTTTTTTCCGAAACTAATTGGAATATTCGTACGAAATGTTTGTGGTAGGTAAATATAGACATATTAATCACAAAAATGCAAAAAACTGAAAATCTGAAAATTGTCACTTGCACCAGTATACGTAGGAGGTATCGAGGTGATGCCTCTTACACCGGCCGTACCAATATCTCTCGGGAAATCGTCATCGAGAACCGGAACAAACTTGTGTCTGAAATTGAGACTTCCCTAAGTGCAATCTCTGAATGGGGTCGACTTAACTTAGTCCGTTTTAACCCTACCAAGACACAGGTTTGCGCGTTTACCGCAAAAAAGTTAAAGTTCGACGTGTCACCTTGTTTTGAGAGCACTCCCCTGACTGCCGCAGCCAGTATCGGAATCCTTGGCGTCGACATTTCGAGTGAAGTCCAGTTCCGCGGCCATTTAGAGGGTAAGGCCAAATTAGCCTCAAAAAAGCTCGGTGTGCTCAATAGATCGAGACAGTATTTCACACCGGCCCACCGCCTGCAGCTTTATAAGTCGCAGGTCCGCCCACACATGGAATACTGTTCTCATCTATGGGCAGGGGCACCCCAATACCAGCTTCTCCCTCTGGATCGCATCCAACGACGAGCAACTCGAATTGTCGACAGCGAGCATATTTCGGATCGGCTTGACCCCTTGGCGCTGCGTAGAGATGTGGCCTCTCTCTGCATTTTCTATCGCATGTATAACGGGGAGTGCTCCGAGGAATTGTTCGGATTAATCCCTGCCGCTTCTTTTCGCCATCGTCCAACGCGACAACATTACCATCCTCACCACTTAGATGGTTGGCAGTCCTCAACTGTGCGCTTCTCCAGAAACTTCCTGCCTCGCACAGCTAAACTGTGGAATGGATTGTCGCCTGCGGTATTTCCGGACCGATACGACCTTCAAACCTTCAAGAAAAGAGCGTACTCCCATCTTAAAGGCCGGCAACGCACTCACAACACCTCTGGTGTTGCAAGTGTCCATGGGCGGCGGTAATCGCTTACCATCAGGTGATCCGTCTGCTCGTTTGCCTCCTATATCATAAAAAAAAAAAAAAAAAAAGTTCTCACCCGATACTACTCCCTTTGTATCCCACTCTGAGAACTCCACTCCGAGGACTCCAATTAGATCGTTCAATGAATACTTTCTTTTTTATTGAACCTGACTGTTGATATAATAGGATGAACCCAATACAGCGGTCAATTTGCGTGGTCGGAGGGTAGCCTGGGCAAAATCCAGGGAAAATCTCCGGCATGACCACGCGGGGCAGTTTAAACACTGGAATACTCTACCGTACCGTCGTAAGTAATCGTAACCAGTCTTTGGAAACTCGCTTATAATGAAAAAATGTACGGGGACGAAGTCCCATTGCAGCCAACCTAACAAAATACAGATTACATGGACCTAATATAATACGCAATATTTTCTTTACGTTGGTAGTAGACACAAGAGAATCTTAAAACAATGTATGAAGTTCCGCCTCTTAAAACGTAGTGGTTATATTCTCTTTGGTCGTAACATTATTATTGAAATTAAAGATCAACACAACGAATAAAAATCGCTTCCCACCCACATACAATCTTCTTGCCGGTGTTTTTCTACTTGTCCAAGATCTTGAAACTATCTTGGTCAACATAATTTTCGTTGAAAGTATTTATAAAACACTATGTCTATGATTTTTTTATGTTTTTCTATTACACGGTTCGAAAGTTAGAGGGGTGGGGATATTTTCATGACAATTTTAGTGACTTTCCGAGTTATTATTTTTAAAGGCCTATCGATTGATATGCCGCTTACTTACAGTGTTTTTTTTTACTTCTAATCATGTATGGAGTGACCCTATATTATTTTTTTGGTTACGCAACCCTAAAAATCGTGATGGGAAAACATAATAGAGTTTCATAAATTAAATGTTTTTACCTACTTCAATTAAGGCTTTCTTATTCGAGTAAAGCTACATACGCGACACAAAATATCCGCTAGGCGGCGCGACGTTATTGTAATTCTCCTCCGTAACGCACACCACTACATTTCACGCACATTATCTCACTTTACTGTGACAGGTCACTGACCTAGGATTAATTAGTTTTTTGGTGACATTAAGAATTTAAACCAGTCAACCAAAACTGAAATTGTCAAAACATCTTGCTAGAAAATGACAGATACTTTGTTCTCATTTCGTAATTTATTCCAAGTATGTTTCTTAGATACATTTCGATGGGTGACATACAATTGAAAAGTCAATAGTACCTACGATATTGACAACGTTATAGTAACTCTATGCGGTTTCCACTTACGTGCAAAATAGAATAAATTTAAGCACGACAACATTGATTAAATTTTGCTATGATTTTGCCATTTTCTACAGAAAAAATATCGATCTTCCTATAGTACAACTTTTAAGAGGATTCCGCACAAATTCTATAAAAAAATACTAAGATGAAGTTGTTAGTTGTGCCAAACACACATAGGCAGCATCAGCATTGCAATTCAGCGAGGAAATGCCGCCAGCATCCTCGGTACAATGCCTCGAGGTCCTTTTTTAGATTAAACTTAGTTTTCATTTAATTTAGTTAATGTTAGTTATCAAATACAAGCCTGCAATCCCTTGAAGCTGTGAAAATTCAAAAAGTCATACGAAATTATAAGATAGGTTGAAATAGGGGGTGTCGTGTCCAATGCGCGCAGCGACGTAGACGCATTGATGACTAATTAATTAATTGCGGACATAGCGCGGCTCGGCCGCTGCTAATAGTTTTGAAACGATGAGTGAACCCGTCGTGAATAAGCTACTCACCTTTCTGCTGCGGGTACTGCGGGAAGATGAGTTGGACGCGGAGCAGGTCTGTTTGGCGAGCTTCAGTGCCGCCGACATCTGCGCAGCGAAGAAGGTGCTGTTCCAGTCCCTCGGGATCGCCGGCACATTCATACCTCACCGGAGAGGAGACGAAACCGGGGAAAAATCCCTTAAAGACATCGTTGGTGTTCTGAGGGAGCGTGAGAGCGACTTGCCTGAGTTCGTGGCGACGGAGGTCTCCAGATTGCCGTCCTGCATTCCAGAACATGTCGACGTGAGTGGCCTGCTGAAGGAAATCGTGGCTCTTAAGGCAGGCATGGCTGAAATTTTGGAAAAGTTTGACGTTTCGCAGGCTACGATTGCCGTGTTACGCAAAGAAATTATCGAATTGCGTAATAGTGCCCCGGAAACTCGGTCACCAGCGGGGTCAAATTTCAAGAGTAATGACCGGGCGTCAAGTGTCGACTCGGTCAGTTTGCATGTTGCTGACACTGCGCATGCCGTTGCACGGCCCGCGTGCCCCCTCCGCGCCGGGCCTCCCCCCGCCCCATCCTCTAAATCACGTCATCGCTATGCTGATGCCGTAGCTGGTCGGTCTGTCGCACCCGACCGGAGAGACGCGCCCTCAAGAGCGCGTGAAGTTCGGGTTCCTCCAAAGGAGAAGCCCCCGCGCACCGATGTGGATAAGGAGGGTTTTACAACGGTGTCGAGGAAGCGCAAGCCGCGCAAGAGTCAGTGTGGTACTGCAGAACCGGTTGGTTGCGGTCTGCGGGTTGCCACACCGAGCAAGGCGCTATATATATCGCGCCTGCATTACACCGCCACGGCTGATGACGTGGTGGAGTACGTTCGTCAGAAGACCGGCTTCTCGCTGAGGGTGTTCCAGCTGCGTTCGCGCCACTATGTGCACTTCAGCTCGTTTGTGGTGCGTGTGCCGCGGCCGCTGCAGGAGACCATCGCATGTGCTGACTTCTGGCCGAAGGGTGTCGTGTTTCGACGGTTCCGGGGCAACCTGCCGAATCCAACACCGGAGATGACGATGCAACGGGGCCACGCCGTTTCGTCGCCTAAATAGTATTATTTGTTGTTTTTAGTTTCGTGACGCATTGGTTTTTACTGTAATGTCACGTAAATGTATTTGTCAATAAATAAATAATAAATAAATAGGGATAGAATTTTGCAACACGCCTTGCTTCCGACACATACCTACATATAGGCCATCCAAAGTATATGTAGTATAACCAGCATATGTTATAATGTTCTAGAAAATTCCTTAGCCACAGAGTAAAAAAAAAAAAACCATAACTTGCCCTATACGAAAAGAATACACAGTAAGTATTTATAGGTAGCTACTTAACTGCCTTTAAGTAAATTACATCATATATAATGATAATGACACAATTAATTCGAGAATAAAATAGCTTTATTTTTAGATTTATGATAGGTAACAAAATATACACATGTATACGCCATACTGTTTTAGGTGATCTTCTTCATTTACTTTCAGTTTAAAAACATGCAGAGGTTGAAGTGTGCTGGTAGCTGGATTAGTATTTTGAAGATCTGCATCTGGTAGGCGTCGCTTTGTATAAGTCCACAATTTGTTCAATAGCATCATGACGGGGCCTGCTATACTATGCCATCGATAGTTTTTGCAGCAGTAGAAGTATTAGCGGGAGACCAGTGGAACGTCCAATTGCATAGGATTACGAGTTGATCTTATAAATATTGTGACTATGAGGATCCAAGTCGTTGGCACTGCGGCACTTCACTGGGTGGCGTAAACATTATGGCAGGATCACAATTACAGCATCATAAATGGCAAAATTAAGGTGCTCTTTGTACTACATGTTATTTATTTAGAATATTAGCTTTACAAAATCAATAGTTCCGTAAGACAACATGACATAAATGTCAAATGTCAGACATACCTATTATGTCAGATGTTACGAAAAATCTATCACAAATACACACACATGCACCTATACGGCGTAAAAGACAATGTGGCCTGTGTAATAAAAAAATACTCCACATACGAGTTTAAATTAGTCTCTTTAGTACTAAGAGACTAATTTAAACTCTTTACATTAAGAAAGGGCTCGAAGAAGAAAAAATTGGAAAAAAGCGTTGTAATGGTATGTTTTTTGAACTTTTATATTAGTGCGTATTGTAAAAATACCATTACATCTAGTTTGAGTGCTTATCCAACCACATCACATCTTATATTTTTTCCCTAAAATCATATAAGTATCTGGTTGCTGGTATTAAATTTGCGAAAAATACGGTTGTCAAAATGAAAAAATCGCTACAGACGTCCGTCCAGCCCGAGGCCGCATGGCCATCTGCCTACTAAAATGAGACGCGCAGGTCACTTTCCCAGATAAATTGTGTATAGATAAATATAAAGCCATTTTTAAAGAAAGTGTCCGTAAAAAGATCTTCTTAACATCATTGCCTATTTTTTGTCACTATTCACTTGAGTCAATTTTGCGCCTACTTTATGTATGACTCGAAATAAGATCAGAATATTCCCTTTTTTCAGAGTTCTTCAGGATGCCATCATCAGACCCTGACCTGATGACCATGGAACCACCTGAGTAGAATACCCTTACAAACAAAATAAAAAATTCCAAACCGGTCCAGGCGTCTTCGAGTAATTGGAGAACATAGAGACATATATAAATAAAAGAAACGGACGAATTACTTTTTTGAAATTGGGTAAAAATCATTACCTTCGGTTGACATTAAAACGTTTTGAATCCCCCCAGACGTCTGCCGAACCCCGTGGTTAAAACTACCGTTTTGCTCCCGGGACGCGTTCAAGCTAATGAGCCACAAATATTTGTGTTCTTGGGAGAAACGGGGCGCCTTGTTTGCGCGGTAAATACGGAATGAATGCAGAGGGGTAAACACGTAACGTTTCGAACGCGCATTGGGATTGGGATAAAGTAAAAATCATTTATTTCAGACCCAAAACGATCCATAGTGGGTTAGTATCAATAACATCTTACATACTATGTTAATTAAATAAAACCCAGAGACAAAAAATAAATTGAGAAAAAATATCTTAAAACTAATTATTATTATTTGGCCCTCCATATCAACCTCCATCCAATACTTAGCGAGCGGACAGTCCTATCGCTCTGCCAACTCCTTCAGGAGGCTGTTGCTGCTACTTTCCACTCTCCTTATCAACGAGGCTATTCTTTTACGCCTTATGGCAAAGAAGTCGTCTGTTCGCGCCTCCGCGAACATACCCGACGCGCTGCAGTGCCTCGGTAGCCTCAACAACGTCCTCAGGGTGTTGTTGTACTGGACGCGTATTGTGTTATAGGCCCTTTGTGGTAAACTTACCCACAGACTGCACGTGTAAAACGTCTGAAAGTACGCTTTAAATAGCGTCAGTTTTACTTGCGTGTTACACCGTGCACAATCAATCAATCAATCAATTTTATTCATTAACAATACAACGATTGTGTTTGAAATTACACGTAAATATTATGCACAATACAAATTTAACTAACAATATTATATAAAGAAATGTCAACTAATTAAGTACAATTATAACAAAAAACGCGGGCAAGCATATTGCCTCGTATTGCCATGGCCCTCCTTTCCCTTTCAATGTCCAAATCTTCATTTAATTTATCATTAATTACGGCACGCCTCCCAGGAAGATCCTAGGTACAGCGGACGGATTATATTTTCGTGCCTTGAACACCATTACCTCGCTTTTAACTGCGTTGTACCTAAGCCCATGCCGCCCAGCGTAGCCCTCACATGTCGCAACAAGTTCTCTCATCGAGTCAACCGAGGGTCCCAGCAACACCATATCGTCAACATAGCTAATATTATTAAAACACGTTCGACCAATGTGACAACCGACACGCATGCTGCTGAGCTCCCCGATTAACTCATCTACAAAAAGATTAAACAGAATGGGGGAACAGAGCCCTCCCTGCCTCACACCACACTGAAGCCTATACTCATCTGAGTCCACTCTTGCCCACCTCACTCGATTGATCTGGTTGCTCAGGAGCACGATACATTCTTCCGGCACTCCCCGCCTTTTCAAGCTTGCCCCTAAGTATGTCGTACGCAACCAGATCAAACGCTTCCGAAAGATCCAGAAAACACGCATAAATTGGCGTGTTTCTGTCCTTGTAATACCTGACAGCTTGCTTAAGGCACAAAATTGCACTTTCGGTTGACAGACTTGGTCTAAAGCCGTACTGCGCGTGGTGCAACTTTATATGTTTGCAAAGTTGTGCATTAAGCAAACTGTCAAGCACTTTTGCCAGCACAATCCAACTGTAATTTTTCCATATAAAAATTGACATTTTAATCTACCTAACGTACGGTGTAAAATGTTACGCTAACAACGTTTCGTGATCGACCTGCTGGAATACTGCACACTGCAGCCCGTTTCATTAAGTCCCAGGATTTTATTTATTTTATATTTTTTTACTCAGGTTTAACGATTTTTATGTTTATTTATTTATGTTTATTTCTGACGTTTCGACACGGGTTGCGCCGGCCATGGTGGTCAGTGGTGGTTTATTTATTTTGCAATAGTTTTGTACATTTTAGTCAGAATTCGGGCAGGCTATCCTATTTAGTTCTCAATAAATGCACAATTTAATTATTTTTTTCCAGCGAATGACCATATTTTATTATATGAATAGTCTCAAATATTTCTCATTTTGTTTTCAAGGGTCATTACGAATCGTCTCGCGCGCAGGCAGATGACTTCCAGTATTCCTAACAAACCGGTTTTTGAAGAGGCTTTAGTACCGCAGACCACACCCATAAGCTATACTAGAGACTGAGGAGTATAACCTGCCTCTCTGCTTACCGTTCGTGGACTACGATAAAGCCTTCGATTCGATCGAAACCTGGGCTGTACTAACTACAGTCCCTCCAGCGGTGCCAAGTACCGCTATATCGAAGTACTAAAGCGTTTCTACGAGAACGACACTATCTCAGTTCAACTTCAGGACCAGAACTTGAAACCTATTCCGCTGCAGCGAGGAGTCAGGCAAGGAGATGTTATGTCTCCAAAACAGTTCACCGCTGCACTTAAGGAAGTGGCTGAGACCATGGAGGACTTGAGTCTGATGCTCGATGACCTCAGTAAAGCCTCCGTTCGAGTTGGTATAAGGATCCGAAGGAGGAGACGAAGATCATGTCAAATGCCCCTGTCCAATTACACCAACTCCAATAACAATCGGAATCTGATTATATCTGAAACTGATTACTCTCTCTCTCTGCGTTGGTCCCTCATGTCGAAGGATCGTGGTCAGCATAAGGGTTGCACCTGTAGCGAACGAATCTGCCTCCACCGGTTTCTGTCCTGCGCGTCCCTTACGACATTTTTACTTGATTGGTCCATCAAAAAGTATATAAGAGATACTGATTACTTATAAGGCAGAATTTATCGTAATTGTCGGTACAATATGTACTCGTCGGTACAAGCAAGCAATTAAATATAATTGTATTTCCCTGTCCTCACGACGGTAAAATATTGAAATCCGAATAAGACCGAATCACAAACAAGTCTCGCAAAGTTGCAAACTCGGAAACTTCCTAACAATGACAAAAATTTGCCGTATACATAAGCAGTTGTCTAGAAAACACGCTCCAAATTTATAAGAAAGCAAATCAAATTCAGTCTGTAATAATAATTCATTTCCCATGCCATGCCCATAGCCATGGAAAGAAAAACAACGCTTCAGAGACTTTCAGTTTCGGAGTTGTCTTTATATTTCTACGTAAAGTTTCATACTTGTCATTATTCAGAATGTAAAAATGTACTTATAAAAAAAGTTACATAATTTTCCAATCATGGGACGCTGAGATCATTCGTAATAGAACAATGCTTAGTTTGATACTGGCTGATTCTTTTTTTAATTCAGAGATTTATTATAAGTGAGAGATACACTCACGCCTGTATTCCCGGAAGGCATAGGCAGAGCAGCTCACTACATCATTAACATAATCAAGTTAGAATGTCTTTATTTTACCTCATCTAAACTTTCATAAGGGCAAACATGAACCACTTCACAAATTGTATAATTTTAACATTTGTCCAAAAACGCCATTCTCCAAATGTTGCATCTCGTTTTCTCGTCTGCGGAGTTAAAACTTGCCTCTGACGTATGACCGTAGCAAGGGAAACGTCTGAGGGGCTACCGCGAAACGAAAACCAATTTCGTTCGTGTATCTCCCTCTCTGTTGCACTTGCTAATTCGATCGACAGAGAAAGAGATACTCGAACGAAGTTCGTTTTCACTTCGCGGTAGCCCCTCTGAGTGCGCTAGTATATAGCATGGGCACTCTATGTCAAAGTGACATAGCTAAAATTCGAATGAAGAGAAATCCTCTTAGTTCGAATTTAACCCTTATTGCTTTGACATAGAGTGGCCATGCCATATACTAGTACAGTGTCGAGCACTCAGACATTTACTTTATAAATGTAAGAATCATCCCTTTAGAATCATTACCTACTATTTATGTTAGATATTTTAGCTTGTGATTTCCGCATTTCGTTTTAATATACGAAACCATACTATGGGTGTGTTATGGAAAGTGTGTGGGACGCGTAACTCAATCGGGCGGGTAGGTCGGTTGAATAAGTTACCAACTCGAAAATCCCATATTTCGCGCATGGAAGATTAATGGATAGCCTAGTCGAGCCAGCGGTGACCTCCAGCGTATGGACTAGCAATAGCTGGCCGGACATTTGGATATAAGCAATATTAGCCGCGCAATTTCTGAAATTGTATATAAAGGATTTATAAAATTATCACAAGGCTCTGGCTGACATGTGTGAACCATTTCAAGATTACGTTTAATTTAACAACACACTTCAATATATTTTTACAATGCTGATTTCACGATTTCGAGGAGCGCGTGAAAAATATAACTAGATTACGGTATACTTTGACAGTAAACTGATGTTCGCACAAATAATTCAAGTAATCAAGTAAAAAAAACATACTTACTTTAGGACTGCTATATAATTATTTTTTATTCACCATGCGCACATCACAACTTTTGACACCGCACACTTTGAAGAATGTTTTTACATCTTTATTATATACAATTTAGGATGTTTATATCACTAATTTCAAGTCAATAGGAGTTAAAAAACCCTTTAAATTGCATATTAGAGTGACAGTGCCGTTAAAACCTCTGTAAGAGGGGGCATATAGGTGTCTTATAACTCTTATTCTTATTTTAGCTCTTAACGATCGCTATTCACGCGCCATTATAACTCCTTTAGCTCTTACTAGCGCTCTTCACGCGCCATTATAACTCCTTTAGCTCTTACTAGCGCTCTTCTCGCGCCATTATAACTCCTTTAGCTCTTACTAGCGCTCTTCACGCGCCATTATAACTCCTTTAGCTCTTACTAGCGCTCTTCACGCGCCATTATAACTCCTTTAGCTCTTACTAGCGCTCTTCACCCGCCATTATATCTCTTTAGGTGCTCTCTAACTCTGTTGTAGAGCTGTTGTATCGCTTAAGCTCGTATTAAAGCGACTCTAGCGATATATTGATAGGGTCGTTATAAGTTTGACGTGTCTATGTGTCTGTCTGTCTGTGGCATCAAAACTCTTTAACCTAATAGGACCGATTTTAATGCGTTTCATTTTTTCTGATAGCTGACGTGATCGTTATCGTTCTTAGCTACTCTACAACAAAATCGGTTCAGCCAGTTTCGAGATATTTAACTTTGAAATGAAAATATCGGGGGTTGTACAATTTTTCCAAGTTGTTAATTACTTAAGAGGAAAATGGAAATTGATATTATGTTCTAACAGTCATTCCAATAGTTTCGCAATTACACTGCCAGTGAGAACGGCACGGATTAAAAACGCCATATAAGTCACACCACTGACTTTACGGTACAGGTAATCACAATTAATATAGCGCGCGTCATGGCGCTTAAGTAGTTGACCGAGAGGGTATTATTGCTTAAGGCTGTGCATTGGAAATTCTCGCGTGCTTTGAAACGCCGTTCTGACTAGATTAAGAAACAACAAGGTCTGATTTTTAGATATATGATTGTTGACTATATGATTGTTGATCAGATTTTATGGATAAATGATTGCTTAAAATTTCCTCGACAGAAAAAAATCCAAAGATGGGTCTGTATTTTCTTTTTTTTTACTCAGCCTACTCAGACGACACATTATTTTACGACACAATCAAGTTAATACTATAGTATTTTATCTCATCTAAAATCTCACTTTATGAAATTTAAATAAAACTTCACTAAGTTAGGTGTTTATCGAAATTTGTCCAAAAAAGCCATTCCCGAAGTGTTACATCTCTTTTCCTCGTGCGCGGAAGGCATCAGCGTGTCTCTGTCTAGGGGGCGTGTTCGTCTCAAATCAAGGCCTTAACTCGCGCGCCTTATTACTTGGGTCTTGCTGTACCTCAGCGTATTTTGAACAACAGTATGACCCAGCTGTAATCAGGCAGTTCCTTTGAAGTATCCAAGTATACTCATGACAAGTTTTTATGACAGTCCTGTCACGTGAGTAAACAATGTAACGAACTTTCGGGTCGCGAGATAGACACGTAGAGGCATGTAGACAAACTTCCGGTAATCCCGTTAGACAACTTCGGGGCCCTTCACAGTGTATACATTAGTAAGTCTGAGCAGTTATCTAACTGTCGGTACATGGCTTCAACAACAACCCAAATAATTGTGACTTCTTTTGCGATGGTTTTTTTTTTTGAGTTTTGTTGCCAGTTAGGCACGCGTGAAAGCGAACGTGCTGAAATCTTAATCAATTTCGTATCTTTCAAATCGACCCGGATTCTCAAATCGAATCTGAATAGAATAGTAAAATGTTTATTCAAATAAAGCACACATTACAGAACAAAAAAAAGTTGAAACTCAAATAGAAACATGAAAACAAACAAAGATATCTTTTGAGTTCAGCAGCGTTATAAAGTATTAGGCTTAGACTCAGCATTAATGTTCCTTAAAGGGCTTCTAGACGGGCTATACTTCTCCGGAAATGTGTGACCGGGGTTCTACCATCGAAATAAGAGCAAGACGCCCATAGTTGCCGGCCGCACATTTCCGGAAAAGTAGGGCTAGAACCCCTAGTAAGGAGTTGACCTTGTATTTTTAAACGACTGCCCAACGATAACTAGTCTAATATTTTTTAGCCAGCTCAATAACTGTGTCATCTACAAACTGTGCTCGCACACGGGTTCCATGTCGAATTAGGATGGAAGGAGACTTTCGGAACAAAATTATGTATACCTTTACACGTTTAGTTTTTTAAGAAATAACTTATTCTGACACGTCAGATCGACACATATTTTTTTTAATTTTTTAATTTATTTCCAAACAAAAAGTAGGTTCAATGGTTTTTACATTTGTTTCGTCAAACATAACTGTTTATTGGCGAGTAGTACACTCATTTTCAGTTTATTTATTGTACCTAAACATCTGTTACAAAAGCATGCATTATACTAAATATTCATTTCAATATGAGCTAGTCAATAACAATATTATTATTGACTAGCTCATATTTAACTATTCTGTTACTGTAATACTATTCCTAGATCTTTGTTCTGGTTTACATTAAATTATATTAGATAGCATCTTATAGAAACTGTTTTAGCCTTTTTTTGAACATATTTTTATTAGTGCATTCATTTTCCGGAAAGATGGTATTAAATATTCTAGGTGTTATATAACTTATAGTCCTTTTACCATAGTAGTTATTAGCTTTGGGCTCAACGTAGGTCCGCTGTGTCGTATTTCTCAGACCGCTTTAGTGTTCCGCACCAAAATTGGTGCAATGGAACACTTAAGTATTTAAAACTACAACAGCGGCGAACAAGAAAATGGCCGGCCTGATAAGAGATGAGAGAGAGATAATAAGATGACGTACAAAAGTTGACCTTTAAAGTACGTCTTTTATGTTGGTCGACTATTACACATACACTTTACGTAGAAGGAAGGTACCCTAAAAGTGTTATAATTGTTGCGCCCATTTTGTTGTCTTGATTGATTTATATACCCATGCCGAAATACAGCTTTCTGGTAGTAAGGGTCACTGAGCTAAGCCGCAGACGGACGGACAGACATGGCGAAACTATAAGAGTTCCTTGTTGACTACGGAACCTTAGAAAGTACCTACACATCAATAGGTATAAAGACGCAGCTAGAACATGTCGCGTTGGATTCTATCTATCTGAAGACGAATATAGAAAAGTGTCTTATATTTCCATCATCCACACAGGCAATATCATAAGGTGCTTGCTTTCCTGGAGTTACACGGCTGAAAGACCAGATATCGAATGCGCAGCGAATCGTCCAATCGCACGACTAGTTGCAAGATATTCCAGTATTGATCAATCTTTGAAGTATAGCTGGACATTGTAATTTGTAACGTATCTTTCGCTATTTTTTTTTAATTATAAAACTATATTCTCGATTCCGAACATTTTATATTTACCATACTTACTAGTATAATATATATGAACGATTGGATCATAGAGGAAAGAATAGATGGACTCACACAAACATACACACATGAGTGACGGTTCACCATCATTTCATAAAAAAACGTTTCATAAATGATCATTTTATAAACAACGATTCACAAACTATTCATTTCACAAACCTATCATTCCTCCAAATGCGTATACTATAAATAATTATTTGAAAAATATTAATTTAGCAAATGTTACACTTTAAAAAAACATTGAATGTTAAATTGTAATTTTAAAAATGATCATTTACCAAATAAATCGTTTATAAAATAGGTCATTTTACAAATCGTCGATTGATAAATGATTGTTTCATAAAAGTAAAAAATAGATATCTGTCATATCACGGTATCTAGCGCCAAGAAACATTCCTGTAGTAAATTAAAAAAAAGTATAGTTTTAAACATAAATCGATTATGGCGCTTCGCCGGCCGCTGCCGCGGCACGCTCGCTTCGCTCGCTCGGCTCACGAGTTGTAGGGTCGCAGTTCACCTCGCTTCGCTCGTCGTCGTACCTACAATCACTTGCCTTAAAGTAGAATAGATTAGGCTAGGAATGATACAAACGATATGATACATAGAAAGAATTAAATGGAAAATAAACCATCTTCGTCTGTAGCCCACGACAGGATTCGAACCTGCGACCTTCCTATTAACGCTAATGCTCTACCAACTGAGCATCTCTTTCGCTAGTCCGAAACTACCTGAGGTGGTTCGATTAGAATGGAGCGGACACATAGCTCGCCCATTAGAGTGGTGCCAAGACTGTGAAACAAGTCTATAACACGATACAGAGAGGGCGCTAGTCTAAGCGGGAATATAATTGAAAAATATACTACTTCCGTCACTGTCCTCGTAGCTCAGTTGGAAGAGCAGTCTGGCGTTAATAGAAAGGTCGCAGGTTCGAATCCTGTCGCGGGCTACAGACGAAGATGGTTTATTTTCCATTATATTATTACTCTGTATCATATCGATTATAAAACTGATCAGGGTAACTTCCTCGTTAAAAATAACACGTAAACAAAAATATTTAATTAAATAATTGGTTTCGTGATAAGGGTAGGATTGATACCTTATTTGCTAAACACTTTTAGACTTATCCATGTGTTCATACAGACTAATACGAAACCTGTATAGAATTATACAACTTGTTGTTTAAAACTTTATCAAGACGATCAATGATTTATTATTAAAGCAATGCATTTTCTTAAATGTTATTTCACCATACGTTACTTTGCCAATTGTCACGAATAATAAATGAGTAATTTGTCAAATATGGTTTAAGACATTTATTTCTCATAAGAATTAACATTCACTTAACATGAGAAATATCACAGAAAAAGTTCATTAGCATGCATATATAATTTAAAATATTTTACAGTGTAAATATAACAAACATTGAAAAGCAATTTGTATCTTGAGGGTAAGTTTCGATTCATTTCGATATCGGCCGGCAACTCGGTAAGTATATCTTACGCGTGGTGCGCGCTTGTAGTTGAACTTGTTTACGATAATATTGTTCGCAGAACACAGATCGAGCGCACCTGGATGTGATAAGATGCTTGAGCGTATATTAAGTACTTTTTAGTTAATTTCGTGTTGTAAATAATGATTTATAATATGATGTCTTTTCATTTAAATGATTTGTCTAATGAACTCTTTGTAAAACAATATTTTATAAAAAGACTAATTTGTTAATTATTAGTTTGCCATACTTTGTTTATAAAATGAATATTTATGAAACGTTTTTTTTATGAAATGATCGGATACCATGAGTGGCAAGGAAGTAAACATAGACAATACCACTAGTGGGAACGAGATACGATGTCAAATCTCCTGTCCCTCAGTGAGTATTAGGCTTGTTTTGTTTATCACCACCTGTTAAAATACTTTTACAGTACATATGGTACTATTTTCCCGCACTAGTGCGGAAAAAGCACTTTCCGTGCATATGTCGAAACTTTAAAGAGCCATATGAATAGTAAAACGTTGTACGATACACGTGCGAATAGGTAATTCGCAACTCGTGTCGATTTAAAACACTCCCTTCGGTCGTGTTTTAATTTATCACCACTGGTTGCGAATTTCCTATTTTCGGCACTTGTATCGTTAATAACTATTTCATATCTGATGCTCTGAAAGTGGGTCGTTGTTGTTCTAAAAAGTGTGCAGAAAGTGATAAGTTTCTGCTGTAGTGTAGAAGTGGATTCCAATTAGTCCTCGCCTTATAAGCATTATGCGGGAACGAATTCTAATAAATATCAATACTTACCCCGCTAGTTCACTCACGGAATTTATATTATTTAATATAAAATAAGTTTATGTTTTAAATTCATTACTTTTATTTTAGCTAAAAAAATGACTAGGGTCTATGAGTTGGTGTCAAATGGAATACACCCACAAAAGCTTTTTTAAACTTAAAGTTGTGTATGTGATCTAAGGCAGAAACGCATACAGCCACTCTTCAACTAATTCTAATAATAAATACAAATAGTATGAACATATTTGAATGGGCTATTTTCGTTTATCACAATTAAATTATGAAAGTGGAGTGGGGTGAAGTGAAGTGAAAGTATGTGGTTTTGACTTTAGGAAATACCAATATAATACCATTTGGTTATAATAACATGAGCGATATTTTTGATTTGAAAATTAAAATCGTACGTTCATTATCTGTATGTCACGTGACAGAATTACACCATATAACCATAAGCGCGAGCGAGACAGATATTTGCCTTTTTCTTTAGGACAGGTGAGATGGGGCTATTCTTTCGGCTCGGATGACGTCACGGTAATGGCGGCTGGCGTTTTTGAATTGTATACTTAATTTTCCGTCTGTATTTTTTTGACTTTCCTCGTATTCGATATGAAAAGTAGTGTTTACCCAAGTAACACATCAAAGCAGTATAACAGCCGAGTTACAGCATTTGTGTATCATTTTGGCATTTTGAGTTAGTTCTAAAGTAGCATTATAAACGTTTATACGGCTATTGTAGTGCTTATTTGGGCACAAATTTTACTGCTTTAGATCCTAAAAAGGTTCACAATAGTTGTTTAATTGCATGACAGGCGCATTATACAAGCATTATTGTGGTCAAAGAAAGTGTCAATCGCATTAAAGCAGCATTATTATGGTCAATGAAGTTGCCAATGACATTACAGAAGCATTAAGCCGGCAATATTATTGATAATGAACATGTTAATTGCATTACAAAAGCATTAGACTAGAATTAGAATGTACTAAAAGAATTATAAATGTTCACATGTAGGCCTACATCAGTATAAAAATTTCATCGATCGAATACATCGCTAGTACAAATGTTAATGGTCTCGCAATAATATATAATATATGGATGCGTGAGTGTTCAAAACTGACAGCAGTGACGAGTGTTTGCAAAATTTATGATAGATGGTAAAGTGTTTAACTCTTTAGTTATTTTATGCCTTCAAATATTACTGCGCAATGTAGTTTACTGTAAATGTCTATATATGTTTCATTCAATATTTTCACGCGCCTTCGATATTTTGTGGTTTTTATATAAAGTGTTATATAAAGATATTTGTGAAATAACCAAAACATTTTTTTTGTTGCTAGTATACAACGAATTTTGCATTATTGACATAATAGTTTTCGTTGGGCAGTATTAAATTAAGTTATATCATTATTATTCAGGTATATTACTTTTATAAATAGGTCCTCATGGTAATATTTTTTGGTTATAATATTAAACAAAATGGTGTCGGGCTATAGCAGCCCGGTGAGCCTTTAAAAAGTCCAATTAATGCCGCAAGCAGTAGAAATACTCACATGTGAACGATTATTAAGCCAGAGGCCAGAGAGAAGACTTTTGGTGAACCACTGTGGTGCCGTTGTCTATAAAGTAGTTATATATGGGTTCACCGGTATGCCACTAGACTTGATGTGGACTAAAATAGTGCCATTACTTGATTGCAATTTTGGGGATCCTTGAGCAAAACAATAAAACCCATTTCAGAATTTTTGTACAGTTGGAATCCGTTTGCCTATGAATAAAAAGGCTTTCTGATTCTGAACGCATTATCTACATAACTAACGGACACATCGTTTTACGAATACTGTAAAATAAATGTTTATATACAGCTTTACGCATTACACGCACTCACGTGTATTAGATTAAAGAGCTGTTAGCTGTAAAACAGAACTCGGGTGACCTTTAATAATGCAAGCATTACATTGATTCACGTTTCTGCTGTTCAGCAGCATTAGGCATTATCTTACTACTTAAAAATGCTATAGTAGGCCCTAAGGCCTAAAAAACAGCTGAAAGCTGTTTAACGGATTTACATGGCATTATAATGGTTCACGTTTATGCTATTAAATAGCATTAAGCATTTATTTACTACTTAAAAATGCTATTATAGCTCCAATGGCACTAAAAACAGCTGAAAGCTGTACAATTGCGTTGTGGTTTGCTGCAGTAAAACTAAAGGCTTTATAAAAGCATTTTGATATGCCATTATCTTACCGTTATACAGTGTAAAGCATCATAATGGTTTTGAAATGCCAATATAAAGCGTCAAGATGTTCGGTGAACTTATATAAGAGTTTATACGGACCTTAAGTTCTACATAAGTTTACTATTCGTGTGATAAAATGCTTTCTGTGTTACTTGGGTAACTCTGGTAAAAGTCACCCATTTCTGACTCGAACCATTGGCGCTCTCACTTTGTTCGAGCGCCAACCTGCTCGTCAGAAATGGGTGCCTTTCAGCTCTTGGTTAACAATCTACTATTTCTCAATCATGCAATGAAATATTGACGTTGTGTTCTTCATAATGGGGCTTCGAAGTGTCACGGTTTCGGGCGCAGCCAGACGAAAGACCCGTAATGGCGTTTCATACAAAATTGGAGGCCTGCAAAATGGTCTTTTTAGGGTTCCGTAGCCAAATGCCAAAAAACGGAACCCTTATGGATTCGTCATGTCTGTCTGTCTGTCCGTCCGTATGTCACAGGCATTTTACTCGAAAACTATGAGGCGTAATTGAATAAAATTTTGACGATAGGTGTATTTTGTTAGCCGCTACATAGTTTTGTATTTAAATTCCAAAAAAACAATTTTTTTTAGGGGGTACTCCTTACATAGAACTGAAAGTCAAAATTGTTGTTTCATTGCAAGCCCATGTGTGGTACATCAATCGATAGGTCTTTCAAAATAAATATAAGGTTTTTCAGCAATTTTTTTCATTAAGTGAATAGAGTCGGAGATAATCGCCCCGAAAGTCACTAAAATTATGTCCCCTTCCCTCTAATTTTGGAACCGTGTATTTTAAAAATTTGAAAAAAAAAACATGGACATAGGGCTTAATAAATTCTTTCAGCAAAAAATATTTTGAACAAGATCGCTTCAAAGGTTTTTGAGATATTTCTAAAAAACTGCGTTCCTTAAAGAAAAGGACGTAAGTGCCATAAGATTTTAGTAACGATACGACCTTTTTAATAGGCACGGAACCCTTCGTTGTGCGTGGTCCGACACGCACTTGGCCGCTTTTTAATTTCAATTCAACAATTTGTGGCACAGGATCACGGCGTTCAGCCATGAAAATTTAAGTTTGATTTCTTGAGAGTTTTTATAATTCATTTCATTGCATGTTTGAGAAAAGCACTATACATACATCGCATCGGCGTGAAAAGGAGTTGCTAACTATCGACCTCGCTACGCTCGACCGTCTATATGTACTCGGCCGGCAACCCCTTACTTCCCGGCCTCTGTAGTAATGTACTAATATTGTACTGAAACTGACGTCACCGACATAACAAGACTAAATTAATTATAATACCACACTACGACTAAAATATAAGGTTTCAGACAGAACAGATCACTGACAAAGCCCATTGATCAGGAAATCAGCTATCCAGTTTCAAAGGCAAATTGATATCCAATAAGCTAAAAGCTGGTTCACTATAGGCTAGCATGCCAGACCCTATCAAATGCTAGATATCGGGAGACACGGCAAGAGGCTGGGGTAATTAGGCAATTAGTACAACCAATGTAACATTCCTTTTTAGGGTTCCGTAGACAAATGTCAAAAAACGGAACCCTTATGGATTCGTCATGTCTGTCTGTCTGTCTGTCCGTCCGTATGTCACAGGCATTTTACTCGAAAACTATAATGTGTATTTGAATAAAATTTTAAGGATAGGTGTATTTTGTTAGCCGCTACATAGTTTTGTAATTAAATGACTAAAAAAAATTTTTTAGGTGTGCACTCCATACATAAAACTGAAAGTCAAACATTTCATTTTCATTGCAAGCCCACGTGTGGCACTCAGTCGATAGGCCTTTCAAAATAAATATAAGGTTTCTCAGCATTTTTTTTGATTAAGTGAATAGACTCGGAGATAATCGCCCCGAAAGTCACTAAAATTGTGTCCCCCCCCCCTCTAATTATTGAAACCGTGTATTTTAAAGATATGAAAAAAATCATGGGCTTATTAAATTCTTTCAGCAAAAATTGTTTTGAACAAGATCGGTTCACAGGTTTTTGAGATATTTCTAAAATACTGCCTTCCTTAAAGAAAAAGACGTACTTCTTTTTCTTTAAGGAAGGCAGTTTACGCCAAAAGATTTCAGTAGCGATACGACCTTTTTAATAGGCACGGAACCCTTCGTTGTGCGTGGTCCGACACGCACTTGGCCGCCTTTTTATTTTTTAAAGCACCAACCTTTTTTTTTCACCTAGATGACATCAGTTATTAAAGTATATCTCATCGCTTGTTAGCAACTCTTTGACGTATTCCTTCCTTAGAAACTTTTGTTCCAGAAAATAGATTCTGCAAAGAATTTCTACCTTTTCAACGATCGCTCTTAAAGGCCGTGCCTTCAAAGGTGGTAGTGTAGTACGTTTTACTCCTAACAATGATGTACAAGATGATATAATGTAGAAAATATGTTTATGTAGAGACTATTTTTAATTTGTATTAAGAGCAATTAAAAACGCGTAGTCGCAGTATGCTAGAGGCAGCCAGCACGGCTAGCACGCGACGGCGCGCGAGGTCTCTCGATTTTTCTCGCACTATCCGTCTCTTTCTTATTAGAACACTTAGAACAAGAGATATAGTGCGATAAAAATCGAGAGTATGTCGCGGCCGTCGCATGCTAGACGTGCAGATGGCTCGCGGTATTCAAGCAGCTGCCAAGCAGCCGTTTGGCATGCTGGTTCTTTATCACATACAGACACTGGATTGGATACCCCCCGGGCCGGTCGGTTATCGATCCGTCAGAGTTCGAAGCCGAAATAAAAAAGGAACTGTTTTCTAGCTCCTTAAATAAAGAGAAAAAAAAAAAACTTTGAGACATTGACCAGAATGTGTGTGTGAGCTTGCCCTTGTTTTAGTCAGCAGGAGCAGTTATTGCTACGAATCCGAAGTTAGGTACAGTCAACGTCAAAAGTAAGTGATTAAAATCATTATTTCAAAACATGTCCTAGTATAACGCCCCTGATATAACAAACTGCAAGTAAAAAGAAAATGATCGTAATAACAACGGGACACAGAAACGAAATGACAGATCAAAATGTCAAAGTGAAAATACACGATGTCATAATTAACACATTAAATAAACAGTCTCGATCTGTCACCCGTTGAGACAAGACGCGTAAACAATCGGTTGAGTCATTGCCGCGCTAATGAGTACAACCCTCCCGACAAGTTCGAATCATGGGAGATGATAAAGAAAAAACGTTAGTGTTAAATGAAGTGTTGTGCTACATAACGAATCGTATCAATCTGATTGATGATCCAACGTTAGCAAGAATATGTGTAACGAATTTTATGGACAGTGAAATTGATACGGCTAAAGTCAAGTTACGAGATCTCCTGGATATACGAACAGCATCAAGAAAAGGTGAAGGAAAAGCGTCAAAAAATGTTTTAGACATTATTAAAATTTTGAAAGAAAATGACCCAGACAAACTGCCGGTATTTGTCGCAAAAGATCTTCATAGAATTCCACCAATCACGTTTGACGATCTGGATGTTACGAGAATACTGAAGGAATTGGCGACCTTACGGTCCGAAATGAATACACTAAAACATTCCGGTGAAACAAATAAAGACGACATAAAAGAGGTGAAACATGAAATTGCGGAAATGAAACTTCTAATCACGCCGCCGTTGTCGCAACCTGTGTGTGACAGTGTACGCAAACCGTTGCGCAGTCGAATTAAGAAAAGTGAACTAGCGGGTAGCTATCATCCAAGTACTAATGGCGCGGAGTGTCAACATGAACTGGTTGTGACACCACAGCGCACTAGCGAAATGGCACCTTGCGTTGATGACAATACAGTCGAATCTCCAAGTCACATGAGTGAATGGGGCCCGCCAGCGATGCCCTCTTTTGTCATGGAGGATTTGCAAAGTTCACAGACGCCTTCGTATCGAGATATCGCCTTATTCAAACGTAAGGTGAAACCAACAATGGACTCGGAAGGTTACATAACAGTGACAAATCGGAACAAAACATTACCACCCGCTATTCGAAAACTCAGTAAACCTATCGTAAAAAACAGATGGGGTAATGGCGAGTCGAATGAAATCCTTGAGGCTGCACCGAGGACGACTACACTTTACATTTCGCGAACAAGGAAACATATCACATCTGAAAAAATGAGTGAATACATCACTAGTAAAGGAGAAGCAGCTATAAAAGTGGAATATATTAAGCCATATCGTGAGACAACGTTCAACACATTTCTAGTAACGATTGAAACAGAACGTTTGGACACTTTTCTGAGTAATGGGTTTTGGCCCAAAGGAATAGTATACAGAAAGTATATATATAAAACGATAAAACGATATAATAATGCTACGCAGATTCCAAAATAAATAATGGATACGACTAAAACAAAGCTTATATCATTTAACTGTAAGGGTGTCAAACGTTCGCTCCCTAACGTACAGGAATTAAGCAAAGAAAATGACATTATTGCGCTTCAAGAATTATGGCTTCTGCCAGACGACCTAGACTTTTTGAGCCAGATTAGTCTAGATTTTGGCTATCATGGAATATCAGCAGTTGATACATCGGCAGGGCCGCTAAAGGGCAGGCCATATGGCGGTGTGGCGGTGCTATGGAGAAAGAGTTTGTTCACTAAGGTGTCTATAGTTGAAACTGGCTCAAAACGAATCGCGGCAGTCCGTGCCGAGTTACCGGGGAATCGGAGTATTATTGTTATGTCTGTTTACATGCCGACTGACTGCACGGATAATTTACCGCTGTTTACCGAGTGTTTAGGAGTTATAAGTGCAATAACAGAAGACAGCGATAGTGAGTGTATGTTGGCACTGGGTGACTTTAATGCCGACATACGTGCTTCATTCGGAAAGGAACTGATAAGTTATTGTGAAGATCAAAAATGGGTATGTGCGGACGTTGAACTGCTGGGTGAGTTACGTGAGACATTTACTTTCAAAAGTGACGTGCAGGGATCCAAAAGCTGGCTTGATCACTGCGTTGCTACGGAGTCTGCATACAAATTATGCACTAATGCCCGCGTGCTGTACGATGTATACTGGTCAGATCACTACCCCCTACAAATTGAGTGTGATATGAGCCTCATAGAAATAAAAAGTATTCCTTGTCCCATTGTTATAAATAAAGTCTTATGGGGTAACAGGTGTAACGAGCAAATAAAACGGTATCACTTATTATGTTCTAAGTATTTGAGCGCTATAAATGTATGTATCGATAACTGTGGCGAAACATGTAACAACTCAACGCATTTGTCACTAATTAGTAAGTTTTACAACGACATAATAAAATCCATCCAAACAGCTGCGAAACTGACGTCTGCAAGTAAAATGCACAATAACAAAGTTACCGGTTGGAATTATCATGTGCTACCATTGTACAATAACGCACGCGAAGCGCATAAAGCATGGTTGTTGCATGGTTCGCCAACGTCAGGTCCCGTGTATGACGAAATGACTAGTAAGCGAAAGTTATTTAAGAATAAGTTAAGTTGGTGTCAACGGAACCAAGAAAAAATTAAAATGGATATTATAACATCACATAGATCTACAGGAAACTTCTCTCAGTTTTGGAAAGAAACGAATAAATTAAGTTATAAACAAAGTAGACCAATGTCGGTAAATGGATTACATAAGGAAAAAGATATAGCTAATATGTTCAGTAAGCAATTTAAAGTAGATAACTCGCCCCAAAACTCACAATCGGCTCACCCGCCAGACAGCGTGCGGGACCGTGGTGAGCCGACGACCGGTCCCGAGTTGTTTATTACGCAAGATATGATATGGCACTGTGTTAGAAAGATGAAACGAGGGAAGTCGCCGGGTCACGACGGTCTAAGCATTGAACATATTTTGTACGGAGGCCCATTGTTACATGTAAAAATGGCACAATTTTTCAACTTATGTTTAACGCACGGATTCTTGCCTGATGAGTTCATGACAACAAGTGTGGTGCCGATTGTAAAAAACAGGACGGGCGATCTCAGTGACCCGTCTAACTACAGGCCTATTTCGCTAGCCACGGTGTTCTCTAAGGTGCTTGAAAGGCTGATTAACCCGATACTCACAGAGCGCATACAATTAAACGACGCACAGTTTGGGTTTCGTCCAGGTCTGTCAACAGATATGGCTATTTTTTGTCTCAAAAACACCGTAAGCCGATATCTTAAGAAAAAGACGTCGGTTTACGCTTGCTTCCTAGATCTAAGCCGCGCTTTTGATACCATTGACTATAGTTTACTATGGGAAAAGGTGTCAAGAGCCGGTGTGCCGAGAAGAGTAGCCGGTCTGCTGGGATTCTGGTACGGGAACCAAACGAATAGCGTTAAATGGGGAAGTAGTAATTCTGACCCATATAAATTGAACTGTGGGGTTAGACAGGGTGGGCTGACATCGCCATTACTGTTTAACCTTTACATGAATGAACTGATAGAGGAGCTCAGCAGGGCCGCAGTCGGGTGTCACGTAGCAGGCGTATGCACCAATAATCTTAGCTACGCTGACGACATGGTTCTGCTGAGCCCTTCTATCACGGGACTGAGGATGCTGATATCCATATGCGAGCGTTATGCGGCACTACACGGACTTAAGTATAATGTGAAAAAGTCCGAGATAATGGTATTTAAGTACGGCAGGGGACCTGAAGTTGTACCGCCCGTTAGACTGAACGGGACTGAGTTAAAAAATGTAAATAGTTTTAGGTATCTCGGACATATACTGACAGACAAACTAAAAGATGACGACGATCTCGAGAGACAACGGCGGGCCATTGCTATGCGAAGTAATATGTTGGCACGTCGGTTCGCTCACTCCTCTGACCAAGTCAAGATTACTCTGTTCGGGGCTTATTGCCAGGCGTTCTACACTAGCCACCTGTGGTGCCATTACACGAAGCGGTCGTTTAACAGACTCAGAGTGCAGTACAACAACGCGTTTCGTGTGATGTTACGGCTGCCGTGGCGGTGTAGCGCGTCTGGGATGTTCGCCGTGAACAGAGTGGACGACTTTTACGCAATTATGCGTAAAAGTCACTGGTCCTTTGTCGGGAGAGTGAGCGAATCGACAAACAGTATTGTGAAGATAGTGTCCACAGCATGCTATATTTTACGATGACGAGTGACTTTTAATTTTAATTTAATTTTAACTTTTTAATTTTAATTGTATAGTATTTTATTTTTGTAAATTTTTAAATGGGTTTTTACCTAAATAAACAACAATTTTATTTATTTTATTTATTTTATTTATAATTATCTGTGTATGTACTAGAACTTGCAATGAATTACACATTTTTATCTAAGTGTCAAGCGACGAACGAAAGCAAGTCAAAATTCCAAAATGTCTAAATGAGAACTCGGCATTTAAGAAGGATTTATTTAAAATATTTCCATAAAATCAAGCTGAAGTAATAGGAACTTATTTTAACACTTGACAGACACGACAGGTACAGTTGCTTCGCGTGTTTGTCTGACGAATATAACCGAAATTAACCGAACATCTGTATTCCGAGGTGATCATGCGAGGTCAAGGTCATGCAGTCCCAAAAACCCGTATAATCAGTTTAATTTGACACACTCAATGACACACTCAATAATGACCTGTTTGAATCGCATGTCACTTACCTATGACACATTTAGAGTTATTTTACTTCTGGTAAACTACAATAATCAGTAAAATCTACTTAATTTATTGTTTACATTAATTTGGGGCCTTATTTCATCAGTTTCTTTTGCTGTTGACTATACGCACTTTTGCAAACATTTCGGTAGCGTCTGGAATCTTCATCATCATCGTAATTTAAGAGAGCTCTTGACGGTGGTCATTGGAAGCTTCTTAAAGAGTAGTTGATGGTATAATTAAGTACAGTCTGCAAGTGCAAGCTAGTACCAAAAATGTATATTTTACATAACATTATTTTCACTAAACACCAAACATTGTAAGTCTTGGATTCAGGTGCTAACGGACCTTTAAAGTTAAAAGTAATCTCGGAGATTTTTATCTGTGTATAACGCTGGTAAACAATTCAGTCTTTCTGCGCATAAAACGTTATCTCCTCTCCTCTCAATATTGGATTCCTAAGCACCAAATCGACGGCGACAAATCCTGTCTAAACCTGGCCACGACACTAACCTTTAATCACCCTTTACTATGCAAATGTGCCGTTTTTCCAACATGGCATATCTTTACCCAGCGTTCCTGAGACTTGGGATTTTTCCCCTCGGACGTCGAAGATGTAATATCCAAAGGGAATGGTTAAGGGCTTTTTGCAGTGTTTGCACTGCTCTGTTTAAACGATTTTTAAATCAAACATCGTCGTTGCTTGACTGACGATGACGGTCCTAGGGCTATTAAAATTTAAATTAAATTGTTTATTTCAGACCGAGATCCATAATAGTGTTAGTAACAATTGGGACTTACAAGACTATGTTAGAAATTCCACGTTACATTGAGTTAAGTTTTAAATTATAAGTTTTAATTTAATGTTTGGTGTTGTAAGATGGCCGAAAAAGGCAGGAGCAAGTAGTGATTGTTACTCCCTACTTGGCCCTACCAATGACCACCTCAACCCAATACTTGGTGAGCGGGCAATCAAGGCGCTCTGTCAACACCCTCAGCATACTGTTGCTGCTGCCTCGCATCCGCTTCAGCAGTGAAGCTATTCTTTTTCGCCGAAAGGCAAATAAGTCGTCCGCCTGGGCCTCTGCAAACATACCCGGAGCACTGCAGTGCTTCGGCAGCTTCAGCAGCATCCTAAGGATGTTGTTGTATTGAATACGCAGGATGTTAGAGGCCCTCTAAGTAAATCGCTATTGCGTAACGTTTTGAACGAGCGTTAGGCCAAATCAACTAATTTTTGTCGCCAATGAAATGAATTCGTAAATACTGTAATCCGTAACGTTCAAGTATTTGTGTAAGGTTTAAATTCGGATTTGGCATTATATCGAAATTAGATTAAACTCGAGAACCGCTGGACCAAAGGACCATGCGTCAAAATGGGCCTGAAACCAAGAGGATTGAGAGTTATGTCAATAAATAGGTCTTAAAATATACTTTATTTCATTATATGGGCACAAAGTCAAATTCCATTGCTGAACTAAGATTTTTGTATTTTAGTCACGGTGAGTACGAGCTACGATAAATGCATTCGGAGAATATTCATATTCTGGAGGGTAAATATTGAGCAAACCCAATTTAAAAAATGAAGGTAGGGATATCGACCATTCCATTAATTATATTCGTTCGGTGTCATTTCTTGTTGAATATCGTGTTTAACCAATAATAATATTATTTCGAACCATTTAAAACCTCTTTTACCTAGGTATCTACGTTAAGTACCTATCTTACCTGTGCAAGTGTTACTTGATATCGCAACGTTTAAGTGTTCAATTGATATTGCTTAGTTAAAAAGCCTAATTATATAAACATGGCAATAGAAGGACGCCGTTATGTATTATGTCCTCGTTCGATTTTGCCACAGCGGCGACATATTTTAGAAGAAAACTTACCTGCATTACAACCTGTGATTGCACAATACTTACGGGCAAATGCACTTATTCAGGTGAGTAAACATATTATGCATTATGGCTTTTCTGATAGCATGATGTTTTTCTATATGTATAGTGTGTTTATAGGTACTAAATGTAGTTAGATGAATATAAATATTTTCCTAAGATCGGTACATAATTACGCACTTATTTCATGCTTATGTCCACCGCTTACTGAATCTAAGTAGGCACTTTTCGTATAAGTATGGTTTATTACCTCTCTTAATATGTATTATTTTATTTTTCGGTTGCATTTAATAACATTCAAGCCACATGCAGTTTTTTAATAGATCCTATTTACTCTGACTTAAATATGAATATCTCAGTTCTGCAATGGAATTCGGCTTTGTGCCCATATAATGAAATAAAGTAGATTCAAAGACCTATTTAATGACATAAGTTTCAGCTCTGTTGGTTTCAGAACCAGGCTCCATACAAAGTTGCCCATGGTCCTTTGCATATTTTGGTTTTGAATTAATTGTTGATGTTCAGGGAAGGTTTAAGAGATGGAAATTATGGAAATAATGCGAAGAAAATGGTAAAAATCAACAATTCTCTTTTCCCATACAAAATGTTCCTAACTGTCAAAAATTAGATGAATGCGGTACTGTAGAGCCGTATCCCCTCGAATTGAAGAACGTATTAAAATAAGGGTTTTGAATCGACAACATATATCAACAACGTTGTGACCAACGCATATTTTCAATCTTAACAATGCTAAATAGTGCCAAAAGAAGACATATTTGGTAGTTGTCAAATATTTATGGATGCGTTCAGAAATCATAACTTAAAAAAGAGTTACTAAGCTATATAAAATTAGGTAGATTTCGCGGTAGCAGCTCTTGAGTGCTGTGAGCGTGATTCGGAACACAGCACATACGTCAGAATGTGACATTTATTCAAACAATAACCGCTTCTGTCGCAACAGAATTAATTTAGATGTGTGTTTAGAGGTATGGCGCGGCGGGAAGCCCCGGTGACTGAGAGTGAGACGAGTCCTAGTGCCCTTCTGTTCCCTCGATACTCTCCTATTCTTCAAATTCTTCAGGCGTAATATTAAGATCAGGAAATATTGATATTTGACAAACTGGAGCGACAGAAGGAACCAAGGGGCCGCAGCTTGATTAATATTGCAATAACGCCTAGGAACACGGCATACGAGGAAGAGGGCGGTGTTGCACGCGCAGATATAGTATTTGGCAGCAACTGCAACCATCAGAAAGACAGGTAAACCTGCCTGCCTGAATGCCTTTCTGGTAAATGTTGCCTGTTTCGTACAACTCATATAATAGTGATGGATACTAACCGAAAAAAATGTAGGTGCGTATACGTATTTGTTGATATAATGCCTGAAACGTAACGTGAAAAAAAAAACAACAAATGCATATTATTTATGGCAAATGCGATATATCATTAACCTGCTGTTAATGACTATAATAGGAATGGTAATTGGTTTAACTGGAGGGGGAAGTATAAACAAGCCCAATGCATCAATAACACTTTAAGGAATGTAAATGAATGTTTCTACAATAAAAAGTATTTTTTAGATGTACCAATAGAGCAAAAAAACTAGCTGGTAAAGTAGATGAGAAACAATGTAATGAAGTCTATGGTACTGAATCTACTGTTGCACTAAAAATAATCTATCATAATATTAGATGTCTGTCAAATAAGGTTTATAGGTTAACTATATTGCAAAGTATGGAGGCAATACACATTGTCTGTCTCACAGAACATTGGAAAGAAAAACATGAGTTAGGTAGTATAAAAATAATGAATTATGGACTAACGTCGTCATACTGTAGATCCAACAACATCCATGGAGGAGCTTGTATTTATGTACATGATAGTGTTATGGCAACAGAATTAAGTAATCTGGTCAGCTTGTCAGTTGAAATGGTTATAGAGATTGCAGCACTATTAGTAGATCAATATGGATTAACTATAATATGCATATATAGACCCCCATCCGGGTACATAAATTTATTATTTAAAAAATTTACACGTCTTTTAAAAATAATACATGATGTTCAAGGAAACGAGAACACATTAATAGTAGGAGATTTCAACATTGACTTGCTTAAGGACTCCCAGACTAAAACCAAACTCTTGGATCTAATGAACTGCTCTACTTAATCTGAATCCCATAGTTATGTGCTCAACAAGATATCATTCATCAGGTCAATCGTGTCTGGATCATGCGTATTCTAACATTGACCATGTCGAATTCGTTGTTGAAAAAAGCAATCTTTCTGATCATGACGGGCAGATACTGACTATCAACTGCCACGCAGGAGATGTTAAACATGACGTAAAAATAGTTGAACAGAGACACATCACACCTCCTAAATTAAATAACTTTTATGAATACTTGGGTTTATAATGATTGGGAGAATATAGTTAAGTCTCATAAAGAACCAGATCAAATCCTAGACTCTGTAATTAATGTTTTCATACACGTCTTCCGTCAGGCATTCCCAAAATGTAAGGGTCCCAAAAAGAGAAACGACAGGAACACATCACAGGACATGGGTAACTGAGGAAATTATATCAAAGAAGTTGGTATTGGACGACATCAAAGGCTTATGCAATGTATTTTCGGAAAATGTCCCATTATCTAACTTTAAAAAACAATTTGAAGATTTATATAAGAAATTAATAATATGTACACGTAACAATTACTATAAACATGAAATATGTAGGGCCTCCAACAAATCGAAAGCAGTATGGAGTGTAATTCAATTCGAGACAAATGCACTGAGAGAAAAAAGTGTACCTTTTAAGACATCTGAACCGGATGAACTAGCCAATGACTTCAATAACTTTTTTGTAAATTCTGTGAAACTGGCGCAGAGACAACCTAACATACAGTTGTCGCTGAACCTACTTGAAGCATATACTCCTGCGGCAGTGGGTTGCGCAGTATTAGCGCCATTCTCAATTGGAGAGTTTTATAAACTAATTAGGCAAATCAAACCTAAGTTTACGAAGGACATTTACGAAGTTCCTACGAGCATCTAGCGTCAGCTCCCGCCGTCGTTTGTTGATGTACTGTGCCATGTAATTAACCTATGCCTAAAAAATGGTTCGTATCCACAAACCCTAAAAAAAAAATTAAATTGGTGCCCATATATACGAGTAAGAAGCAAGGGCTTAAAAGCGGATCCTAAAAACTACCGACCAATTTCAATCATACCTGCACTGCCCAAGATTTTTGAGTTGGGTCTTGTAAATAGGCTTATAAGCCATCTAACTATTAAAGGTGTATTGACTAAACAACAATATGCTTATCAATCCCATAAGTCAACGGTGGATGCAACACGAGAACTAATAAATACAATTGTCAATAAGCAAGAATTAGGATATACTCGTAAGGTTGCAGTAGTACTATGCGACTTGTCGAAAGCGTTTGACTTGGTAGATCACAAACTTATTCTTAGAAAGCTGCACCACTATGGCATTAGAGGGAGTTTCCTAGGAGTATTTGAATCATTTTTAGAAAACAGAGTGCAATTTTGTGAAGTAGACATTAATGGCAATAAAGGAAAATCATACTACCTATATCTCGATTCTACCTCTGTTCTTCAAGGATCAGTAATTGGTAATTATTTATTTATTACACTTGAAAATTATTTATCCGTCTGCACGTCGCATGGTAAACTAATTGCCTATGCCGATGATAGTGCTTTTGTTGTCTCCGGCGCTAATTTCACGGAACTACAGTGCAAAGTGAATTATCTTCTCTTAGATGTCAAGAATTGGTTTACTGCTAATGGTATGCAACTGAACCTAGAAAAAACGAATGTGATCCAAGTCAGTCTTAGGGGCTTGCCACCACAGGCACCTAAGATTGAATTGGATAACATTAATGTTCCTTTAGTAGATAAGGCAAAATATTTGGGCTTCACTGTGGACTTGGGACTAAAGTGGTGTTCCCACATAGAAGAACTCAGTAAGAGATTAGGAAAAGCATGTTTTGCAATTTCGCGCTTGTCCAAAATGCTGAATGATGAATGCGTAAGAAATGCGTACTTTGCATATTTTCAATCAATCATCACCTACGGAATTGATATGTCCCTGGACAAGCAGCGGATAGGCATAGAATATTCCTATTCCAAAAACGGGTGATCAGGATAATGGCTGGGGTGCCATGGAAATCATGGAATACGCCTGCCCGCAGCTTATTTCAAAAATTGAGAGTTATAACGGTTCCTGGTCTCTACATATTAGAAGTGGCGAAAGTAGTTCGAAGGAATATTGAGAAATTTAAAAAATATGACCCCAATAGTCGAAACAAAAACAATCTCCTTCCGAATAGGCACAGGTTAAAGAAATCTGAGCAGTGTGTGTGGTACATTGGTCCTAAAATCTACAATCGGTTGCCAAAAGATCTAAAGGTATTGGCAATATCGGAAAACATGTTCATAAGTAATCTTAAGCATTATTTGACAGATAAAGCATTATATTCATTAGAAGAATACATAAATAAATAAAAATTATAACTAATAATTTATTGGATGAACTTATGACATAATATTGTAACTTATATAAGACATGAATATATTTTAATAGGTATAATTTGTAAACTCTGAACTGTTAAATGACCTGTAACTAATGTTATCAATAAATAATTGAATTGAAATTGAATTATATGTACCAAGGTGAGACGAAGTCAAGATAAAGTCGTTTCACCGACCTACAGAAATATATCACAGCCTTTTACAAGTAGGAAAACTCGGTAACTCTTTGGCGCTTCGCAGAATAAATAGGCATTATAATTTTGCGTATATTATTAACCAATGGTTGCTCACATGGGAACTGTCTACATCTAATTTACTCAATAAGTTTATGTTTAGGCTTCCGTAGTCAACAAGTAACCCTTATAGTTTCGCCTCGCCTGTCTGTCCGTCTGCGGCTTAGCTCAGTGAATCTTACTATTAGAAAGCTGTAATTCGGCATGGGCACCACACACACATACTTTATATAATTCTTCTGTACGTGTGTTTGTCACCTAATTCCTCCTAAACGGCTGGGCTGATTTGGATGAAATTTGTGTGTGTTTGGGTTCCTGGATGGTTTGAAAACACAATTGGACCCAGTAGGTGGCGCGCCAGTCGGTATGTCACTGATCTCCTCCTAAACGACAGGGATGCTTTTAATGTCATTTTTGTATACGTTCAACTGGGTCCCTGCAAGTTTTGAATTCACAACTGGACCCATTAAGTAGCGCTGCAGTCGGTATGTCACTGATCTCCTCCTAAACGGCAGGTACGATTTTAGTGATATTTTTTGTAGACGTTCAAGTGGTTCCCTGCAAGGCGTGAATTTACAACCGGACCTGGTAGATGGCGCTGCAGTCGGTATGTCACTGATCTCTTCCTAAACGGCAGGTACGATTTTAGTGATATTTTTTGTAAACGTTCAAGTGGTTCCCTGCAAGGCGTGAATTTACAACTGGACCTGGTAGATGGCGCTGCAGTCGGTATGTCACTGATCTCCTCCTAAACGGCAGGTACGATTTTAATGATATGTTTTGTAAACATTCAAGTACCCTTCCTGCAAGGTGTGAATTTACAACTGGACCTGGTAGGTGGCACTACAGTCGGTATGTCACTGATCTTTTCCTAAACGACAGGGATGAATGAAGGGATTTGTCACCTTCAGCTGGCAAGGAGTACCTATTATGTTTATTTGTACAGGCTGTTTAATGATTAGTAAACAGTGCAGTATATATAAATGATGATACAACCGTAGCATCGTCAGAAGTAATTATGGATCTTAAAATTAATAAAAACTTCATAATGACACCTTTCCTTGCTACACTACTATACTAATTTAATATTACAGTACATTTAGAATTTATGATTATAATAAGCACAATTGAAGGATTGTATCTTATATCGAAAATTCGAAATGAATAATGGTTCCCTTACAAAACGCCAACGTTAGGACAGTATAACGTCTGTTACATCCGCTAGCAAAGAAAAACAAAACCCGGTAGGTGGCGCGGCAGTCGGTTTCCAGACCCCCACCAGACGTTGGTGATGTCTCAAGATTTTAACGCTTTTTTATACGAACAAAACAAACCGTTTTGATTTGGACGGACCGTTTTTAAGGAAATTATACAATTTTCGGATGATTTTCCGAGCAGTACGACGTCTGCCGGGTCCGCTAGTTGGTTATAAACTTGATTTATAAACTAAAACTTTGCCAAATAAACATTCAAAGATCAAACTCGTTGCCAAAGAGCATTCCAATACCTTTAAATTCAAACTGTTACAATGTATATTTCGAGAGACATACCGAGAGTTCAACAAATTATGATTATAAGCTAGTGTCCGAATAATGGTTCCACGAGAGGCCCGACTTAAGGACTTCGGCGACCGAGATAGGAATTCCAACTCCAATATCGGGTGTTTATGAAAGGAAATTTAGCATACCAGTTTGCAGAATATGATGCAAATGCGTCTTTGTACTTTATTTTGGAATTCGACCGATAGCTGCCGGCGCAACTCCGCCCTCATTTAACACAGGACCCAGGCCGAGCCGCAGGATAAAATATAATATATTTATGTCCATCGCCAAGATTAATTTTATGTGAAGAAAGAAAGAAAAACATTTATTCGTGACACACACAAAACGACAAACATGAAATGGTGAATGTTGTTTTTTATCGAGTAAGTTAATTTCGAAGATTACCCCCTGTATATAAACTTACACAGCTACTATACTACTTATATTTCACAGACCTCTGTGTTATTTCGAGAGACAGATATTGTGTAGGTATATCGACGACCGAGGCGTAAAATTTGTGCAGTAGTTGTTTTACAAGAGAGGCAGTCTTTCTGTTTTGTGTTATTTACATACATATAATCACGCCTATTTCACGGATCACGGATTTCTACATGCTACGATCTTGATAAACCTTTCTTGCTTCATTCACTTTCATTACCTACATTCTGCATATATGCTCGTCGGTTTAGGGTACTCTTGTCCTGACCTTTCTTCAGGATTTCTCCGATTTAGTCGGAAAAAGTTCGACGAGGTCTTCCCCTTTCAACTGTACCATCAACTTTTCCCCCATACACTCTCTTTGTTAATCTTCATTCATTCATCCTCTATATGCCCTTCTCAATTTTCGTCACTACATCTCTCTCTTATCACACTATTTCTTATTCTATCCCTCAAGCTTACCCCACACATACTTCGCAACGCTCTTATTTCCACTGCATTCACTTGACTCTGATGCCACACCCAACTTTCAACTTTCACTACCATACATAATAAGCTAGACGTGCGTGCTATTTATATTTAGTTGTTTTGTTAAATAAGAAATGCAACGCAAACGGTGTTCTATTTCTACCATCTAAAGTCATCAAAAATAGGTCAATAAAAAAAATGTGAGTAAGGGTACACTACAGAGTTATGTCAGTTTAGGGTTGCCATAAGTGTGGGGACTCAGACCGGGACATTTGAAGAAAAACTAGTAAAGGTAGAAAAAAAACAACTTTTATTACAACAATAGGTAACTTTACAGGTTTAGTCCTTGCCTAAACACAAAACAACTTTCAACACAGCCATTCAATGCCAGCGACTCGCCAGTAGGTTTTTTTTTTCGGGTTTTCTGTTTGTTGGCGCTTTTCGCTACAAAGCCCTCTATTAAATAACTATGCTTTTAAAACCGGGACAATTTGCTTATGGGCCAGGACGCCAGGACACCATGCTTCAAATCGGGACATGCCCCGGCGTACCGGGACGTATGGCAACCCTATGTCAGTTGCGTCTTTATGAGGAGAGTGATTTTTGGATAAACGTTGTTTTGTTGAGAGCATTTGAGTAAATAGAAATTTAATTTAAATGTAATCTGTATTTTTGTTTAGACGTTTCTTGAAGATTTGAAAGTAAATAACTTCAATGAAACCGCCTTTTCCGTCAGCTCAGCCTAATGCAGTCTAACAAGAATGTAAAATGTTCTGAAATCTCCCCAAACCTTCCTAAAGTGAACAAAGGATGCCTCTAAATTAAATCCAGTCCAATCTGGATCTCTTTTATTAAACTCCAGCCTTATTAATGCCTGTAATAAGGATTTCTTATTAAAAGGTCATTAAATTTAGATGGAGTTATTGTTCGTTCCGCTCGTTCTCATTTATACCCTACGAAAACAATTTCAACTGAATGTCAAAATTTAAACGCTCGTGAAAATTTTATGGCGAGATTTGATTGCTTATGCAAATATTGTTGGCTGGCTAATGCGAGAATGAAAGCATGCTGGTCGGTTTACATTGTGCGTTTGTAGCTATTCAAACCGAACGGTATACTACCTTCTGTCATAATAATAAGGATTTTCTTTGGGAATGACAGCGCTATCTGAGAATTATGCTTATTCAACTAGCATGCTATTGCGAATTTCTACTTTTCTACAATGAGATGTAAGGATCAAGACTCGCACTTGTCACATTGTGATAGTGCAACCTGCAGTCCACTGAAATAGTACATTTCGATCCTAGTGCGGAAAGTATAATATGCGTAGTAAGAATGACATTTCCGCACGTGTATCGAACGATATTTTTTAATACAGTTGCGAAAAAATAAGAAAAACAACAAGTAAGGAATTTGAAACTTTCATATTATTAATTCTGTAACATCATTGTAATGCAGTTGAAAAATAATGAAGTTGTTCAAAAAATATTTTTTTTAATACAATTCTATTTTATTTCTTTTTTATTGACTTAATACTTAATGGTACAATTTGTACAATTATTGAGTGCGAGAAGTGAAAAGCGAAAACCAACTTTCCGCACGCTAAACAGCTATTGACCATATTATTTTAAACACGACTACAGTTTTAATCAAATTATTGTACAGTCGAGGAAATTGAATGTTTAGCACTTTTGGACCTTAACGTCATTCTAATAGAGTTGACATGTGTGCCAAACATTCAATTTCCTCGACCGTACAATTACATTGCTTACACATCGCGCTTACATTATAAGCTATGGATAAGCTAGCTTTGTTATAAGTATCTCTAAGATAAGATAAGATAATTTTATTGTCAAAACTGTGTTCCAGGTGGTGAAAAAAAAAAAATAGCATCAACAGTTTGGCCATTTCGGACAATAATCATGGCGTTAATTTTTTTAAATTATAAACAACAATCATTGTAAAATAATAATAATGATCGTGCCACGCTCTATTGGGATCGATCTGTCATCACGCACAGGACTATTCTAGCCAATAACCCTGATATCGTGCTGAAAGATCGATCGAAACGCCAGGCAGTGCTCGTCGACATCACCATCCCCCATGACGAGAACCTCGTGAAGGCCGAGAAGGACAAAGCCAGCAAGTACCTGGACCTGGCTCACGAGGTAACTGCTATGTGGGATGTTGATTCGACGATCATCGTCCCGATAGTCGTTTCGGCGAACGGTTTAATAGCGAAGAGTCTCGACCATCATCTCAAGAGACTCTCGCTAGATGGCTGGATCAAGGGTCAGATACAGAAGGCGGTACTCCTGGATAATGCGCGAATAGTCAGGAGGTTCCTGTCTCTGACGCCCTGACCACCGGCGGCTTAGGCCCCGCCTCGCTCCCGGCGGTACCCTAGGTTAGGTTTTTATAATGATTTTATGTTTTGTATGTATAGTTTTTTATTTTACTTTTTATATAGTTATTGTAAAAACCTAGCCTAAGATGAAAATTAAATAAAAAGATAATAATAACAAATCAGCCTATATACGTCCCACTGCTGGGCACAGGCCTCCTCTCATGGACGAGAGGGAACGGGCAGTAGTCCCCACGCTGGCCCAGTGCGGGTTGGGGACTTTACATACACCTTTGAATTTCTTCGTGGATGTATGCAGGTTTCCTCACGATGTTTTTCCTTCACCGAAAAGCTAACGGTAAATATCAAATGATATTCCGTACATGAGTTCCGAAAAACTCATTGGTACGAGCCGGGATTCGAATCCACGACCGCCGTTTGACAGCCGCATGCCTTAACCGCTAGGCTACCGTAGGCTCTAAAATAATATCTCATCAAAAACATTATTAACAATAGAGTTCAATAATAAAATTTGTATAAATTTAGTAATAATTTACAAAAACTATTCATATATAAATTATAAAAACTTTGTCTAAAAGCCACTCTAATCTTCTTATCTGTCGATAGTCTGGTCGCGAGTCATGGTCGTTAAATGTTGTGTTTATTTATACTGACGCACGTCCGCTCTTCGGTTTACGGTGCCTTCCAGCACTACTTCTGAATACGGAATGGCTGCACGGAATGCTGTAGCTATTGTAAAGATATTTCTCATCACATTTGGTTGTAAACTGGTTTATAATTTTTATATATTTATTTACACTTAGGAGTAGTAAATTGTCAACGAGGGCTCACCCTCCGGGTCTTTGGCCCTCGGGCTTGCGTGGAGAGCGTGCTCTGAAGAGACGCTTCGGTCCTTCAGCCGTCAGGTTCGCTTGTCCTTGCACTCAGGAGTAGAGTATGCGAGAGCGCGCTCTGGAGGGTGCATCGGGTCTTCGACCCTACGTGGAGCTCAATGTGTTCAAATTCAACCGTAACTTGCGCTCCAATCAAATGAAATATGCGCGGGCGTGGGATATAATAGGGGTAGGATGACCCGCGCCGTTGAAACATATTTATAAAATAAATTATACTCACCTGGCTAATCTTAAAATCCTCCACCCTGGTTAATCTTGCTCCTAGGCGTATTATCGAATAACGAGAAATTGCATATTTTTGGCAAGCTAATAAAATGTGTGATATTTCTTATCATAACATTACTCACGCTAAAGTCTCTTTCTAGAATTATACTGGCAAGTAAGCAAACGTCTCATGTAAAAAAAAACTTTTTGTTTTATTATTTTACAAACGGTTGATTGGACGTTATAGAGTCCATGAACAAACAATAGTTCATTAAATATGCTTTCAAATGACACCTCACACGTATGTACCGATCAGTAAACAATTTACTTTAAAAAAAAAGTTTTAATCGACTTCAATTTAGTACTCACCCAAGCCACTAGAACATTTCCACATTTATTTTCCAATTTACCACATGAACTGATTTCCGAGAGCAAATGCGTTGATTATTAGAGAAAAAAAACCAACGCTGTATGTGGCGGCCTGATAATATTTGAGGACTTCCGTCGAATCCACAAGGATCACCTTTTGCACTTCAATAGTTGCTATTTCAACGGAATCTTATCAGAATCTGTGACGTACTTTTGTACTTTTCAGTACATAATTGAGGAATTCCATAAGTCATCTGTGGTCTTCATCATCAATTCCACTCCACCATATTTGTGATTTCCGGGTGTAAATACACGGGTTATAATAGAAAATACCTTAATCACTACACGCGTGCCCTATATAATTAAGAGGTTCCCTCAATTCCTCCCATCCCATCATCCCACTGAATTTAAAAAAAAATGGGACTCACCTGGAAGCATATACTTAATTACAAACAAAAAAAATATTTTGAATCGGCTCATCAATGACGGAGTTCTGAGGCAACAAACATTAAAAAAAAAATACAACCGAATTGTGAACCTTTTTTTTTTTAAAGTCGATTAAAATTCATAATAGAACCCGCGATTTGAACAAAAATCGATGACTGTCAGCCGCCATCTACGTCACAGCTATGGCCGTTCGCCTCCCCTTGAACTAAAACCGGTAGGTTCGTACTCTGGAACACATCCATACCAGTTTTAGGCTGTATAGAAGTCGTGTCCATTTTATCAATATTGGCCAATTTCCGCCGTACTAATAATCCCTGCTTGAAACTCCCAGTTAAAGATGGAGTCGATGATACCTGAATGAGAATGTGTACTTAAGTATAACTTGAGATCGACATTTAAGAAATTTCTTAGCGTAAGCTGGCCCCGTAGCATGGATGGCGTTATCACGCGATAAGTGACAGGATAGAGCTTCCGTCCCTGGCTGACACCGTTCGATAGAACGAGACGACGCGCCTATCCTGTCACTTATCGCGTGATAACGCCATCCATGCTACGGGGCCTGGAAAAGTCACATTTAGGGGCTATTTGACTTGTCAACCGATCGAAGCGAGGTCTTAGCTTCAATTAACGGACGGCAACCGGTACGCAACTTAATGCTTACATGTTGAAATGTTTGTATAGCTGTAACTCAAGTATCTTTAATAAGATCTTGATGTTTGATAGGGTAATTTAACTGAAATGGACTGCGGAAGTGCATTAAATATGTTTCTTTTTTAATCTTTCGCAGTAAAAAAATGTACCAGTAGTACGAGTAAATCATATAGAGTACTATAGCTTCTGCCCGCGGCTCCGTCCGCGTGGAAATCGTTGTTATCGTAGCTTATATCGTAACTTTCATCCCCCATTTCACCTCCTCAAGGATTGATAAGAACTATCCGAGTTCCTCAGGATGCAAACTATCTCATACCTAATTGTAACTCAATCGGTTCAGCTGTTTAAGCATAAAGAGGTAACAGACAGACAGACCGACAGAAATGTTGAAGTATTTTTAAAATTGAACTTTAGATTATATGACGTATGTTTGTCTCGCTTTTAGGTTGTCACTTCTGTATAAACGTTCACACCGGGAACAACGCTCCGTATTTTAATATATATTATGTGGTCAATAAATTGTGTTCTTAGTATCGTGCAACTTGTTTAAATCACAACAAAAAACACTTTCGCATTTATTTGGATGCCATTGCACGCATCCATGTTGACAGCACAGTGGAAACGCAAACGATAAATACTGATTTCATCTCAATTCGATATGTGAAGTCAAATAAAACCCTGTTCACTTTGTTTTACGTCCATGGAGAGTGCATTGCTGTGTTGAGTCGCTCTCAGATTGTTAAGTGGAGTACTCAAGTAGAATGGAAATGCAGACGATAACACTGAGTCTATTTGGGTTAACCTACATTTTGCTTTAAAACGATGACAGCGGAGTGGTTAAATGTTTTTGTTTTTCCTTTTTTAATCCAGTAACAAACATTGAAAATAGATATATTATGAGCAGAAGCTTTCAGTTTCATCAGCAGCAGCAACTACCCCACGCTAGGCCCAGTGCGGGACTTCACACCTTACACCCTTGTTATTTTTTGACTTCTTACAATTTGAATCTAGGTTGGCCTGGCCTAGCTATTATTAATATTCTGACATTGACATTGTACCATTTATCATTAAGTATTTAAATTGTTCCTATTGCCTGATTAATAGAATTTTTGTTTATCATGCTTGTTTTCATTTAAAATTGGATTTTTATTGACTATTATTGTTTTTAGTGTTCCGTACCAAAATTGGTCCAACGGAACACTTATGCGATCACTCGGAGGCTGTCCGTCTGTCACAGCCAGTTTTCTCGAAGACCGTTTTACATCATCATCATCATAAACTTAAGAGCCGGGCTCTTGTCGGTGGAGTAATCGCCACTCTGTTCTTCTCACTGCCACTGTTTTGAGCTCTTGATACGACATTACATTAACTTTCTCTTTAGCTTGGTCCATAACCGCACGTCGTGGTCTTCCCCTGCCTCTCCTTCCATCAATCTTTCCTTCAATTATAGTCTTTTTGTAATTGTCATGTCGTATCAGGTGCCCCAACATATTTCCCCTTCTGTTTTCAATCGTTTTTAGTAGACATCTTCTTTCTTCTATCAAATTTAGAACCTCTTCGTTTGCTCATCTTTCTGTCCAACATTTCAAATGCGTTCAGCCTCTCTCTATCACGCTGGGTTAGAGTCCATGTCTCGCTTCCGTACAGCGCTATGCTCCAGATGTGACCTACATTCAGCATCATTCATTCATCCTTCATAAATCGTTTCCTGATATTTCGAGATATTTTTGCTTTTAATATTTGCTTTTTAGCATTGAAGGCTTTTTTGGCCATGGCTATGCGTGCGATGATATCCGAAGTGCATCTGGAGTTACAGGTTATAATGCTGCCTAAGTATTTAAAGGTTTTAACTTGTTCAATGGCTGAACCTCTAATTTTTATGGGATCTATTATTGGGTTTGTCTTAGATGCAATAAATGACATAGGAAGCTGAAATTTGGTATAGATATAGAAATGTATGGCCTACTTACATAAATAAAGTCAAAAAGGTGTAAACCCTAATACCCGCCATCTGCGCCAATTCAATACAAATCGTATTGAAGAGGCCATCTAGCGTAATAAGGGCACTAAAGTATTCTCGAGAGATCTGTCTATAGGGCAGAGCCAGCTCGCCAAGTTAAAAACTGAAGATGGTAGAATCGTATCCTCTAAACCTGAGAGATAGAGCGCTTTTACGGCCATCTATATACACGTCAACGCGCAGACCCGAAGTTGGTCTGGCGGAAGACCCTAGAGCTAGACTAACCCGAAGCTATACCGACGACATTCCGGACATCAGCCTGTAAGAGATTGTAATGGTTCTTAAACAGCTCAAGAACAACAAAGCACCCGGTGAAGACGGAATAACAGCGGAACTTCTGAAGGCGGGTGGAAAACCGGTCCTTACGGCCGTTTCTTCAGAAGTTGTTAGATTCCGTCTTACTGGAAGGAAGAACTCCAAACGCATGGAACGGAGGGGTAGTAGTGCTGTGCTCAAAAAGGGTGACAACACCCTGCTGAAGAACTACAGACCGATCTCACTTCTTAGCCATGTCTATAAGCTGTTTTCGAGGTTCATTACAAACCGTCTCGTACGCAGGCTATATGACTTCCAGCCTCCCGAACAAGCCAGTTTCCGAAGAGGCTTTAGTACCGTAGACCACATTCACACGCTCTGTCAGGTTATACAGAAGACCGAGAAGTATAACCTGCCCCTCTGTTTAGCGTTCGTGGACTACGAGAAAGCCTTCGATTCGATTGAAACCTGGGCTGTACTACAGTCTCTCCAGCGGTGCCAAGTTGATTATCGCTATATCGAAGTGCTGAAGTGTTTGTACGAGAACGCCACTATGTCAGTCCGACTCCAGGACCAGAACTTGAAACCTATTTCGCTGCAGCGGGGAGTCAGCCAAGGAGATGTTATTTCCCCAAATTATTTCACTGCACGGGAGTACATTTTCAAGACTCTCGAAGGCTAGGCATCAACATCAACGGCGAGTACATCACTCACCTTCGGTTTGCTGACGATATAGTAATCTTGCCTGAGACCATGGTAGACTTAAGTACGATGATCGATGACCACAGTAAAGCTTCCGAGCGAGTTGGTCAAAGAATGAACATAGATAAGACGAAGATCATGTCAAATGCCCATGTAGTACCAACTCCCATTACAATCGGACACTTTACGCTCGAAGTTGTAGCCGATTATGTATAGCTAAGACAGAATCCAGTTAGGTAGGTCCAACTTCGAAAAAGAGGTCAATCGTCGAATCCTACTCGTCTGGGCAGCGTTCGGGAAGATACGGCACATCTTTTCGTCCAATATTCCGCAGTGTCTCAAGACGAGAGTCTTTGACCAGTGTGTGCTGCCAGTGATGACTTATATGGCTCTGAAACGTGGTCACTTACTATGGGTCTCATAAGAAGGCTCAAAGACACCCAAAGGGCATTGGAGAGGGCCATGTTGGGAGATTCTCTGCGTGATCGCATCAGAAATGAGGCTATCCGCAGCAGAACCAAGGTAACCGATATGGCCCTCCGAATCGCTAAACTTAAGTGGCAGTGGGCGGGGCACATAGCACGTAGAACCGATGGCCGTTGGGGCAGAAAGGTTCTAGAGTGGCGACCACGTACCGGAAGGCGCGGCGTGGGTAGGCCCCCCACAAGGTGGACTGATGACCTGGTAAAGGTTGCGGGAGTCCGCTGGGTGCGGGCGGCGCAGGACCGTTCACTGGCACTCTTTGGGGGAGGCCTATGTCCAGCAGTGAACGTCTTTCGGCTGATATGATGGTTTATTTATTTATTTAAACTTTATTGCACAAATTTAAAATAAAGTACAATTGGCGGACTTAATGCCTTAAGGCATTCTCTACCAGTCAACCATTGGGCTAAACAGAAACTTTAGTGGTGCAGGATCCTTAATACAGAGACTCGAATGGAAACACAAATCAATTAATTTCATTAACATACATATGCACGGTTTCACCAAAATAATTAAATAAAGGCCGTGCCAGGATAAGCTAAGTGATTCTGCCCCCATCGAGTTTGGGCTTGTAATTTTTATGGACAGTGTGGCTTTACATTAGTAATTAATGTGCAAAATTTGAGCACCCTAAACTTCATAGTTTTTGTTTTAAAAAAAAAACGAAATATGGTTTTTCTTCGATATTTTTTTTATAGCCAACCGATTTTAGTGTGCTTCACATATATTATATTATACACTTACTAAAGATGATTATATGACGTAAAGTATATTATCATTATGTCATACAAAAAAAGTTCAAAAAGCTGACTGAACTTTTCAAATATTTTTTTTATTTGCTTCCAGGTTAGAGACCGATCCATTTTTTTCACCAATAATACACCTACTATGTATTCTTTTCCAAATTATAGCAGTGGGAGAACATGAGTGTTGGCGGGCAATATGCCCGCCAACACTCATAAAACCTACACGCACAATCCCCACATGATGGTACTTGGTAAAAGTTTTCCATGTCGTGAATTAATTGTTTTAGAATCTGTTTATATATTTTTTAAATCTACTGATTGTGCTTGTTTAATAAACTTCATATTTAACTAGTTACGTGTAAGCACAACAAAGATTTTCAATATACTGAAGATGGTATTATTTTACATTTCTACATAACTGACCAATACAACTTCAAAATTAAATCAAAACGCGGCGCAGAGTATCAATATCTCAGAACCCAATTCAGCGTTTAAAATCATAACCATAGGTAAGAAAACACCTGATTCAACGCTGGAATCAGAAGACCCAATTGATATTTCAAAAAACCCGATTGAGATTTTAAAATTATAATTACCATGATATCATGATGAAGACGCCCAGGATCGTGCAAAGTGGAGGAAAGCGAGTAGGAAAGCGGACCCTGGCAAAGGCCGGGATAACGCTAGGTAGAAGAAGAATTACCATGATATTGGGGTCCCAATAATCACCTAATCCGGTATTAGGTAAAGGGGAGGTATCCCAAAAAAAATATTTTTCAAGAATGTATTGTACTGTTTTGTCGGCGTGATTGATTTATATACCCATGTCGAATTACAGTTTCCTAGTAGTAATGGTTACTGAGCTAAGCCGAGGACGGACAGACTGACATGGCGAAACTATAAGGGTTCCCTTGTTGTCTACGGAACCCTAAATAAGACGAAATTGAGGTTTGAAGGTCGGACTAAGTGGAAAATAAGAATTGCTTGTAGTCCGAGTGTCGGACTAAGTGGAAAATAAGAATTCCTTGTAGTCCGAGTGTCGGACTAAGTGAAAAATAAGAATTCCTTGTAGTCCGAGTGTCGGACTAAGTGGAAAATAAGAATTCCTTGTAGTCCGAGTGTCGGACTAAGTGTAAAATAAGAATTCCTTGTAGTCCGAGTGTCGGAGTAAGTGGAAAATAAGAATTCCTTGTAGTCCGAGTGTCGGACTAAGTGGAAAATAAGAATTCCTTGTAGTCCGAGTGTCGAACTAAGTGGAAAATAAGAATTCCTTGTAGTCCCAGTGTCGAACTAAGTGGAATATTAAATTCCTTGTAGTCCGAGTGTCGGACTAAGTGGAAAATAAGAATTCCTTGTAGTCCCAGTGTCGAACTAAGTGGAATATAAAATTCCTTGTAGTCCGAGTGTCGGACAACGCTGCCGAACCACGCGGCCGGAGGGGTTCAGAAAATAATATAGAAATCTTCATATGTATATGAGATCCATCACTAACACTTTTTACAAAATAACGTATAGAGAGATGTTGTTGAGCATGTCATAGAAATGCAACTGATTAAATAGTGTGATGGCACTTACCTCATTATCTGACTTTAGCACCCTATAACTAATGTCATTAGAAAGTTAGACAAAAACAATTAGTTAATATGGGGGTTTAAACAATATGTTATTTATTTAAACATATTACTCATTAGTAGAAATCCGCTAATGACTTTTGTCCACCTAGCTTGTTCTACACGAAACACAGTGACGTAGGGCACAAATACCCTGCCACCTACGTGGGCCCGCAAGGGCAACACTGGCAGAGTTCCAGATGTGTGCAATAGCGTTCCCGGGGCTCTGGCTAAAAGCGAGCAGTGGGACACCCCAGGGGTTTTAGTCCGTGAGAGTCGGACATCCACTCGGCTTCTCCCGCGCTGGGTGGGATCCATAAGGGATTTCCCCTGGGGAAAAAAAGTAAATAGGTACTGTATTCTAAATTGACAGTTATGTAGATAAGAATAACTAAATTGGGGGTATAAGGACAATCTGAATCCAGATATATGCCCAGATATCTTTATATTTTTTTGGTCGAATGGTCGATAAAATTATTCCTAAATGCGATCTTGGCGTTTAATCTGAGGTTAAGTTCTTATATTACAAGCTTTTATTTAACTTGCCCTGTTAATATGTTAGTATGGGACAAATCTTGCGAGTTAAATTTGATCCTCTTCTCGATGATCGATTGAGCTGAAATTTTGGGTATAAGTATAGTTTGGATGACAATTCAATACTATGGTACCATCGAGCTGATCTGATGATGGAGACAGAAGGTGGCCAAGGGAATTCAGTACTTAACCGACGTAACCAGGTTGCATTTGGGCTCGTTAGAATCGTCTCAAGGAGTTGTTGATGATGGTTTACAGAATAGTACATTCGGCAATAAAAGCTTGTACCAAAAATGAAATTTTTGACAGAAACTAATTTTTGTTTAGTCAAGTCGGCTCTTGCTTGGCCATTCACCTTCTAACTATTGACATTTTGTTTCTTATTTAGGCGCGAAAAGAACAAGCCATGTGTAACCGGATCTACACCTTCTGTGAAAAGTATAACATATTTAACGACTGCCAAAACGGATTCCGGAAGCATAGATCAACAATCTTGGCAGTATACAAGTATGTGCAAGAAATCTTAGAAATTCTTAATACTAAACAATATGCCACTGGCATACTTTTGGACGTGACCAAAGCTTATGACAATGTACAGTACGACATATTATTAAAGTAAATGTATGGGATAGCAATTCGTGGAAGTGCTTTCGGATGGCTAAAGTCCTACCTAAAAGATATAAAGCAACTAGTTGAGATAGAACACTTTAACCTTTCAACTGCAGAAATAACTACTCAAAATTTTCGATATATTTTTCATTTCATATTTTACGAATATCATTCACAAACAGTCTGTATTTTTGACATAAGGGTAGGTGACATTTATTTTTAAGGTAGGTATATTTGCTAATAAATCTAATAATTACTGTTTATTAAGATAATTAATCACAAACTCTCCTCTCTCTGGTATTGTAATAGTTATTTACGATACAAGTGCCGAAAACAGGAAATTCGCAACAAGTGGTGATAAATGAAAAGACGACCGAAGGGAGGGTTTTAAATCGACACGAGTTGCAAATAACCTATTCGCACGTGTATCGTACAACGTTTTACTGTACATATGGCTCTTTAAAGTTTCGACATATGCACGGAAAGTGTGCTTTCCGCACTAGTGCGGGAAAGTAGCACCATATGTACTGTAAATAATATTGCAGTGCCCAACAGGGTTCACAAAGCTCCAGCTTATAAGTTTACCACCTGTACAACTATATTGTGAAATTGCAATAAAATATTGAGTACGAGGGCTGCCTTTTAAGTTGTGTCGTTTGGAAAAACTAAAGACAATTTAAGTGTTAAATGGTATTTATTGTTTTTCAAAGTAATCACTGTGATATGTAATACACTTTTTCATTCGATCGAACCAGTTTTCGAAACACTTATTCCAGTCCGAAGTCGGGGTCTCCAAAATGGCCGTTTTGTATGCCTCAACCGCTTCTTCAGGCGTCTGGTACCGTTGACCACGAAGTCGTTGCTTGATTTTTGGAAAAGTAAAAAAATCGTTAGGGCTTAAGTCTGGACTGTACGGCGGGTGTTCCAGAATTTCGACGTTTTGCTCTTTTAAAAACGCAATAGTTTGCCGGGCGGTGTGCGAGCTCGCATTATCGTGGTGCAGTCTTATACGACGTCTTGGGTTATTTTTTCGAAACTCGCCGATGACTTCTGGTAAACAGACAGTGGTATACCAGTCAGCATTAACCGTTTTACGATCCTCGAGCACGATGGTGGCAACGTGACCACTTTTCGCCACAAACGTGGCGACCATTTTTTTCGAAGTGCTCCGTGAGCGTATTACTTTGGTCGGTTTTGGCTCATCTTGGAACACCCAAACAGTCGACTGCTGTTTAGAATCGGGATCGTAGGCATATATCCAAGATTCGTCACCACTGATAATGTCGTAAACATGTTTCGAGTTTCCTCGGTTGAATTGCCGCAGAGTTTTGCGACACCATCGAACGCGAGCCGTTTTTTGGTCTTCACTGAGTAAATGTGGTATCCAGCGTGAGATCAACTTTTTTACGCCTAAGTGATCATGCAAAATACTGTGAACACTGGTCCTTGAAATACTTAAGGAAGCTTCTATCTCACGGTATGTCGCATGGCGATCTTCGATGATCAGTTGCCGTACAGCATCAATGTTCTCCTGGGTTACGGCTGTTTTTGGTCGACCTTCACGATGTCTATCACCAAGACTAGAGCAACCACGTTGAAATTCTAAATACCAACGTTCCACAGTCCGAAGGCATGGTGCTTTATCATTGAAAACCGTAGTCAACTCTTCGAAGCACTGAAGTCGCGTTAAGCCCCTTTTGAAGTTGTAAAAAATTATCGCACGTAAATTTTCCTTCGAAATTTCCATTTTCACAACTGACTTGTCAACTTTGAACGAACGCTGTACTAAAACGGTTGGGCCGATTTCGAGTAATTCTTTTGTTTTCGAATTCTAAATTCAAATATCTTAACGTGACACTAGTTCTTTTTTATGCAATCACGGGAGGTTTGCAAACGACAGAACTTAAAAGGCAGCCCTCGTATTGAGTTAAACTGTATCCCTTATTGAATGCATTATTAATGAAACAATCTTGTTGTGATAGGTAATTGATCGACGGGCATAAAAGAGTTTTCTCCACATCCGATGGGAGACGTATCGTGTCCCATTCTGTCTAAACTAGCACGTCTGTGTCTGATTTATTCGTTCTCGGGCCGCTCCTATTCCGAAAGGAAGCCCGTCCGATTCGTCAAGGGTGGCCAAAGGCATAGGCTGAAGCAGGCAGTCATCTGCCAAGGAAATTCGGGCACGCGTGTGCGACAACCCTGGACGTGGAAGTGAAAAGTAACAAAAGTATACACGGTGTTTCCGGGAATTTCGTTAACTTCGGCATATTGTACAGAAACAAATTAGCATATTCTTTTCTTGAAATGGAAAAATAAATAATACATTTCTATAGAATAATTTAATGTAGCATTAACAGTTATTGTCTTATTGTACAAGGGATCAAGACCAGAAGGTCCAAGAAGACACATTAATTAAAAAAATGTATCTCCGAGTCAGTTCGTGCCTAATATCGAACGAACACCTAAACCAACCTTCTTGTAGTGTATAGGAACTAGGGCTCTGGATATCCGTGATACAAGCCGACCCGTAGCTACGTGTTCTTAACGAAGGTACCGCCGGGGTTCTTAATCACGAATTTCACGAACACGGCCGGTACGTAGCCCGTACCTGCGTTCGTGTGCACCGGTCGGAACGATACACCCGGGCCGCCGCCGTTTGGAGTTAAAATTAAAACAAATTAGGACTATTAATGAATTACTAATTATTACTTAGTACGGGACGAATGGGTTTTTTTCTGTATGGATTTTTGTTTTAATTGTATTTTTTTGCGTCGTTTCAGTTATAATCAGAGCTCGGATAGGGTGAGCTGTTTTGAGAGTTTGCATTACATGGACATACCTGTCAATGGTATTTGTCCAAAGTGTAATTTAATTAGGTACCTTACTTTGTTGAATTATATCTATACTTAAGTCGATATCAAACGTAAGAAGAAATACGTTGAAAATGGTAAATATAGAAAAACTGATAGTTTTACACAGAAACTTTATAATAAATTAAAAATCGTAGAGAGTACTCTTTTTGCAATGCATTATCATTATAGTTTAATCATAATCAATTAAAGTTTCGTTTTGTTTTAATATTTATTTTCAGGGTGTATCCATATTAATATTAACGCATGACATTAATGACATAAGAATAGCTCACCCTGTCCGAGCTCTGGTTATAATGGTTAGGTATATTTAAGTAATTAACGGCGTTATTCTGTTTTCTGTATAACCAGCAATTGTGATTTTAGTCAAAGCTAGCGATGATGCAAAATTCTCTAGTGCCATTAAATAGTTATACTTGTATTAATTATACAATTAAGAGACTGCGACGTATAGCGTTATAGTACCTTAAATTATATTTTACCTTAAAAAATTAACCCTAAAAAAATTAAAAAGCTGTAATGACCTCACAGTTAATAGCCATTTACACTGGTTAGATCTGCAAAACTGATTAAATTAAAATATTGAATATCTTGATAACAGTAAGAGTTAAGATACTACTATCTTGGGGAAATTAACTTTATTTGATCTAAACTTCCATCCCCTTGCAATTAACGGAAATTGTCAAAAACACGTAGTATATATTCACAACACGATACAATTTCAGAATCCCCTACACAAGTATCGATCGAAACCATCCTTCGCGCAGCTGCCATCTCCTTTCCCTCAGTGTGTCCAAGTTGACGCCGCTTTGTCTCAAAGCGCGTTCAGATATATATCGTTGCGCTTACACAAGCGTCCGTACGCTTCCACCATTGGGCGAGCCATACGGTTGTTTAGCCCCCACTTGGTATTAAAATTGAGCACCGTAGCTACTCACTACCCCTCTCTGTCTGCTGTCAACATAGTAGTACGGGAAGTAGTGTCATAAGGTGCAAATTTTGGTACCGGATGAATTTACTTGGCACAGATGTAATATACGTAAAGCTAAGCTAATTTAGCCCGATAGCCATCCGCCACCCCCTGGGGAGTAGGTAGGGGGGGGAATTCAAAGTTACACACCGCCGCGCTTCAGAAAAAAAAAACATATCAGCTTCTATTTACCTTACACCTCGAGTGTGGTGTCATTTTCAGATTAATCGGGCATGAGGAATTCATTTTTGAGACATTTAATGCATACATTTTTAACGCAAAAAAAGGAAAATATTGACGAACATATAAAAATCGGTTTGCTAGTTTTTTTATTCAACTATCAGTAATTTTCTCGTTAAACCCATGGTTATTCATCATAATATAAATTCATATAGATTAAGCTAGCTTTAATTTATATTGTAATTGTATATTGTGAAATAAATAAATCTAAATCTAAATCTAAATCTGTGGGGTACCGTTGGATAGCTCGTTCAAAACTTTTATGGGTTTTTTTTATAGCCATTTTTAAAATCAGTGATTCGTTTGCGAGATATTGGGGTCGTGTGTCGTCGTCCCCCCCCCTCCCCTGCCGGCTAAATGGCTACTACTGGGGATGTGAAAAAAATCGTGGTAGTAGTACATATTATTATAATAAATTTAAAAGGAAAACAATCACGGACAAGAAGGCATATGTAGTTACCGAGTAATAGTCGGCCGCCGCAACCGCACCGCACGTCGATGTAACTAAGACAGGCAACTACGGAACCCTACACTGCGCGTGGCCCGACACGCACTTGGCCGGACACGCACTTGGCCGGTTTATATTAATGGTTAAAACAGCAAAAACATCACGTTACGTTCACGTTTCGTTCGCAAACTGGTTGAATGTTTGTATGCATTTTCCCCACGCATGCGTAACGGCTTAGAGTTTTTTTGACCCATAAACCTGACGTAGCTCGGTTAGCACAATGTGAATTTTCTAGTTTTCGCTCATCTTTGTGGTCAAGAGACCAGGAGGAGATTATTAAGCAATATTTTCAGGCTACAATAAATTGGTTAAACATTTGACAACACTATAGTTTGAGCGTGATATTGATATTGATATTTATTTATCTCATAATTTTCATTGCATTATAAATAACATTATGTTAAACCTGAAATAATTAATACTATGAATAATACGTCAAGGGAATAATTATAATATAAAATAAAATAAATACAAAAAACGATGCATGACTTCTCAGCCTTATTCTTATTATAATATTTGTATTAGGATCGGTCACTTTGGCACTATTTGGGGGAGGCCTATGTCCAAGAGTGGACGTCTTTCGGCTGATATGATGATGATGAATATTTGTATTTGTTTGTTGTTGTTGTTTGCGTGTGCGCAAAAGAACGTAATTGGATATGATACGTTTTATGGAGATTAGTACATTCACTTTTACTCCAGGAAAAATACGGTTTTGTTAAACATTAATTTATAACAGCATTTTTTTGTTGATTTCATTTTAAAAGGTTATTCTAAGATGCTTTATGCAAGAATCCGACAAACTTTCCACCCGGATGTAATTATGTAGATTTAAATGAAGCATGCCAATGCATGCTTTATTTAAATCTACATTATTCATCTTTTTTTTGTATGATCTATCTGGAATATTATAGAGCAAATGTAAATGAACCAAAATAAAGACAAAAACATTTATTTATATTTTTTCTGACTTTTCGGATGCTAGTTAATTTATCATTATTTTGATGTCTGAAATTTTGTCGGATTCTGTCGCTGGGTAACTTCATAATATTTATCCATTACACAGAAAAAAAAAAAAAACACCCATACCCATGCCGAATTCCAGTTTTCTAGCAGTAATGGTTACTGAGCTAAGCCGAAGACGGACAGACAGACAGTCAGACAGACGGACATGGCGAAACTATAAGGGTTCCTTGTTGTCTACGGAACCCTAAAAACTACCTAATAAGTTTATTTTTCCTAGTTGCGTACCTCTTTCTAAGAACACGGATATCAAAAAGTCTGACTAAGTTCAACGAATTTTAATTACATTTTGATATATGATCGGTAAGTATTAGTTTGGTAAACTTTTCTTAAGGGGCTCCCATACGCCAATGACCTTCGATCCGAATCCCTTAGTTTTCTAATGTTTTTTGTAGCTTCTTATATGGCTTTAAGCAATATAGTATCCCATATTTATTTCAAAGTTCATTGTTTTCGAGATATTTGGCATCATAGTTGAACAATTTTTGTGGGAATTGGTTTAAAATGAAAACCCTGGACCAGTTTTTAGTAACGTCACAGACAAACCGAAATATGTAGATTTCGTATATGTTAGATCTTTCACGTCAATAGAGATACGAAATAAGTGTTTTTTTTGACAATGTTTAAAAAAATCATACAAAATTAATTATTCATTTGTTTCAAAATCCAACGTACCAAAATGGAGATAAAAGATTGAAGAATCGATAGCCGTTTGATCTGTAATTCTATCTGTAGTGCAAAAGTTGGAGTTACGATTCAAATCTTCTAAAAAATCGATGAAAAACTCGGATAGCCCCTTAATAAGTGGATTAGCATTTTAAAGATAGATTCAGCGGCGAAGTTAGTTTTTCGATCTAGGACGCAAAGGAACGCTAAGTGTTCTTTCTGGCGCTTCGCCGGTGCTTGTAAATGTGTTATTTTTAGTTAATTGCAGTTCAAACATTTTTGACTCCGTACCTATTTTAGCCCTTAAATATTTTAGGCATTGCAATTTTAGTAATACCAGTATAAGGCCAGACATGTTTTATGCTTTATAATCATAGGCGTACTTAATAGGTTTTAGCCAATTCGTAAACATCTATATTATTTAAATGTTTTTATTTACATTTACATTGACTCATTCATTTGATTCCTTGACTTTTTTACAATCAGTAGAAGTACTGAACACACACAGCTACATGAAGAATGAAGATATAGCTATATTAGTAATCATTCTCCTCAACTCTCGTGATACTATATGCACCTATATGTAAGCGAGTATTTCTTCAGTTTCTAGATATAAACCGTCCACCTGCCATTCTGTGCTGGTTCAACTTATAAAATACATACTTCTTTTCCAATACACGATGGTTGTTTTCTTTATTATTTTCTTCACAAGATAGTAAGATGACAGTGCAGTCGACAAGATAGTATATGAGGCATGACCGCCATTATAACTAGAAGTCACTCGCATCAAAAAAAGGCTATCGTCATCAACGGTGACCATTCCGTAAAAGATCAATTTCAAAATGGAAACAATAAATTCCAACAATTCTATTCCTGGCCGCCTCCGCCCTTCACCCACGCTCACTTGATTCGTGACCCTTTTTAGGGTTCCGTAGCCAAATGGCAAAAAACGGAACCCTTATAGATTCGTCATGTCTGTCTGTCTGTCTGTCCGTCCGTATGTCACAGGCATTTTCCTCGAAAACTATGAGGTGTATTTCAATAAGATTTTGAGGATAGGTGTATTTTGTTAACCGATAGTTATGTAATTAAATTACTAAAAAAAAATGTTTTAGGGGTGCACTCCATACATAAAACTGAAAGTCAATTTTTTTTTCATTGCAAGCCCACGTGTGGCACATCAATCGATAGGCCTTTCAAAATAAATATAAGGTTTCTCAGCAATTTTTTTGATTAAGTGAATAGAGTCGGAGAATCTCTAATTTTTGAACCGTGTATTTTCAAAATATGGAAAAAATCAAGCTCATACTCGTAGGGCTTATTAAATTCTTTCAGCGAAAATTGTTTTGAACAAGATCGGTTCAAAGGTTTTTGAGATATTTCAAAAAAACTGCCTTCCTTAAAGAAAAGGACGTAAGTGCCATAAGATTTCAGTAACGATACGACCTTTTTAATAGGCACGGAACCCTCGTTGTGCGTGGTCCAACACGCACTTGGCCGCTTTTTAGGGTTCCGGAGCCAGAATGGCAAAAACGGAACCCTTATAGTTTCGCTATGTCCGTCCGTCCGTCCGTCCGTCCGTCCGTCCGCAGCTTAGCTCAGAGGCTCTTGGTACTAGAAAGCTGTAACTTGGCATGAATATACATATTAGTCATGCCGACAAAGTGGTAAAATAAAATCTTGAAAAACATTTTTTTTAGGGTACCTCCCCTACATGTAAAGTGAGGATGATTTTTTTTATTGTCGTCTACCCCATAGTGTGGGGTGTCGTTGGATAGGTCTTTTAAAAATATTGGGGGTTTGTGAAAACAATTTTTCGATTAAACGATCCGTTTGTGAAATATTAAGCCTTAAAGTGCTAATTTTTGTTAGACTCCAGTGTCCCCACCCCCTGCTAGCTAAATGGTTGTTTTGGGATATGTGAAAAAATTCATGGTAGTAGTACATATAACGAAATTAAAAGGAAAACTATCACAGCTAAGTAGGCTTTACACGTTTACGAGTATTAGTCGACCAACTTATAAAATGTACTTCAAGAAGTAATAGTTTCGTACAAATTCTATTGTAACTTATTATTATATATAATGGTACGGAACCCTTCGTGCGCGAGTCCGACTCGCACTTGGCCGGTTTTTTTTATTGTAGTTGATAGCCTATAACATCGGCTGCATACATCAGGTCAATCTGGCTCGACAAATTGCATGTAAATGTGATGTTAATGTGTTACGCGCATTCGCTTCCACGCGCAGTGAGTTAACATTTCAAAACGATATAACGTGACAGATAGGTACGAGTATGCTATGTGTGTCGAGGCGGATTGATCCTCGTCACGTTATATGGCGCAGTTATGTAGTACGCAAAATAACTAAAGCGATTTATTAACTGCCTCAAGCGCTCAACCGTTATGATTTGACGTGTATTATTTAATGACCGGGCATGAAGTGGAATGGACTAGATAGGTACTGTGTCGTCTCGTTTGGAGGGTGTACTGCTAACTCTAATAGTCTAATAGTTAGATCATGTTATGTAGATACAATTGAAGTTTCTACACATATAGTACACAGTAGAAACTTTCGAGGGGTAAACAATGAAAGTTTATTAAATGATTAGATTAAACTGGCGTTACTACTATTTGCTTAACATACTCACGGGGAACAGCAAGTATAACAGGACGAATTTATCATAATTTAATGTTTAAGTGTTAAGTATCCACCTTAATACCCTTTTTTGTGACCAGTTCATGTAAATGTCATTTCTACTTTTTGACCTTTTCTCACCAACATACTTGGGCAAAATGTTCTGACATATTTATAAAAAACATTAATATCCACACGCGTAGTAATTCACACGTTTCCTGCTCTTTAGAAAAGCACTGTTAGTCACTACCCGTCTGCGCTCCATTTTACGGTTATTCCCTAGGACATTAATTTTATTTCAAAACTACGTCGCAGCAACTGTTTTAGTATAATTGGAATGCAGTGCTGTTTTATTTGAAAGTGCTGGAATATTTTACAGTTGGTCGGTGAGTTAACAAAACGGAATATATGCATATCTGAATCTTCAACATCGTTTAGGAAAGTTTAATCCAACATAAAGCCGCCCTTTCAATTGTGCATGAAATCGGAGGAGATAGCAAAAACTATTTTGCGCAAGAAAAACCAGTTAATGAAGATGGCATAAAAATTTACTCGGATAGAACCCCACAAAATCCCAAATGTATCTCAAAAAATTATCTGATGAACTAAATCAACGAAAACAGGCGGAGTAACAAAATCTCATTATTAAATACATAAAAGGAATACCCAAAATAATTCGGGAGCCTTCAAAAACCACAAGCCTAACGAGCCCGACTACAGCAACAGAACAGTGATTAAAGATAACACATCGTACCAGGTAGTAAATGATTATGCAAACAAACAAACTAGTAAAGGTGCTATTCCACTATGACTTCTTAACGCCTACAATAAAACTATATAAGGAGACAGAAATAATGAATATAATGCAAACCTACATTTATAATGTCCACATGTTTATTAATATGAAAAATATTAAATAAAGATATGAACACTCAAATTTCTTTCAGTAAAAAAAACAACATATCCAAAGACTGAGACTTGCATAGTGGAATAATGTTATACACCTCGAGGAAAAACTACGGTACAAGAACAATAATTCATGAAGGTGCTAAGTTATACTATAAACTACCTAGAGATATGTCTAAATCCGTTTATATGTTTAAAAATTGCTGAAGTTTTACATTTGAAATAACAATATAAACTTAGATTAACAAATGCTTGTCGGAGAGGAGAAGTTTCATGCAGCGCCCTCTATTACATTCATCGTGACTTCGGTCGTAATGTGCTCCACTGTCAATCTACAAATGTCATCATTGAAATACATGCGAACGAGGACATATTTGTCTGGGCAAACTCGGGAGCTCATTAGTTCCGCCGCGCGCCAACAGAGGGCTATGACGAGTATTATTTTGAATTAGAAACAGAACAACGGACGGTTGTGTTCGCTGTCATTGAGGAAAAAGCCTGACAGGAGGTGGTTGCTCTCTTGGATGGAGAATTAATCGTTTAGAGAATGGTGTGACGGAATACGAGAACCGAAATTGCCAGTTCACTGTATTTCACATGAATTTTGTAATTATGCTGTGGAGAAGTCCTTAGTAAAGTTTGTAATCATAGTAACATCGTTTCCTATCAATGCCCGAGAACCCAGGATACGCCCACACCTCGACATGCTAATAATTATCTGAACATATTAAATAAAATAAGCAAAATAAATATACCATATAAATAATGAATATTATGTATCAAGAACGAATAAATATTATATGAAATAAATGTTATTCTGTAAATAAATAACAATACGTTTCAAAATGAAATAACAAGCAATATATAACACAACAAATATTCGAGCTATAAATTTAATTCAGCAATATGTACATTTTAATAACACTTAAATAAATTATAATTTTGCATGTTGAAATAAAATAAATATTATGATAAAAATATAGGCACAAAAACGTAACACGTAATTAACTAAAAAGTACTTAATATACGCTCAAGTTATCTTATCACATCCAGGTGCGCTTGATCTGTGTTCTGCGAACAATATTATCGTAAACAAGTTCAACTACCAGCGCGCACCACGCGTGACCGAGTTGCCTGCCGATATCGAATTGAATCGAAACTTACCCTCAAGATACAAAATGTTTTTCAATGTTTGTTATATTTACACTGTAAAATATTTTAATTGTATATGCATGCCAATGAACTTTTTCTGTGATATTTCTCATGTTAAGTGAATGTTAATTCTTATGAGAAATAAATGACTTAAACCATAACGTTGTAATTGTACGGTCAACTTCAAATAGTAATAACGCCAGTTTTATCTAAACATTTAATAAATGTTCATTGTTTACCCCTAGAAACTTCAATTATTTCTGCATAACATGACTAATAGCTGCAGTTCACTACTTTCTCCAAACGCGACGACAATAGTAGTTTATGCAACTGATCCACAATGAGAGGATTTAAAACCTACGTGTGGTTTTATGAAACGAGCGTAAGCGAGTTTCATAATAGGATTATACGAGTGTTTTAGGGCCTAATTGTGTACAGTTGCTTACACTACGTTATTTACACACATATCATAAAAACTCTAAGATGGGTCCACAACTCTACTTTCGTAACAGCAAAAAACCAACAAAAAATGACAACAGCAATGGCGGCAAAATAATTTAATCCTCTGTCAAGATTAATGGTTTTTTAAAATCATAAACAAACGAATGAAGTCCCTATACTCATGTCAGTCGAGATCAAATAACGTGCGTAAATATTAAAAAAAAACATACTGAATTGCCGTTTCGTATCGATAACTGTTTTAATAGCTATGGATACTAGAATAGAGACCCCCTTGAGTTTTTTTTCACGGGTGTTCCAAAACGTTAAACTCATAACGTTACAAAAATCTATACTGTTATAAAATTAGAGTACAGATTTTACCTACTACCACAGACAAGAAAGTTCTCATAGTAAAATCGGTTGTACCTAATAATGCTGGTCATTTCCTACGGTTTCTGAACGCATTTTAGAGCACTAATGATACGTGCGTAGATAAAGCATATTTCTAGTCCATTCCACTTCAAGCCCGGTCAATAAATAATACATGTCAAATCATAACGGTTAAGGCGATGCCTTGATTTGAGTCTAACACGCCTCCTAGACAGAGACACGCTGATGCCTTCTGCGCACGAGGAAAAGAGATGTAACACTCTTCGGAAATGGCTTTTATGGACCAATTTCGAAAAATAAAATAAAGAGAAGTTTTATTTAAATTTCATAAAGTGAGATTTTAGGTGAGATAAAATACTATAGTATTAACTTGATTGTGTCGTAAAATAATGTATCATTTGAGTAGGCTGAGTAAAAAAAGGAAAATACAGACCCAACTTTGGATTTTATTTCTATAGAGGAAATTTTAAGCAATCGTGTAAGTATCGATAAAATCAGATAAATAATCATATAGTCAATATAGTCAAGAATCATATATCTGAAAATCAGACCTTATTATTACTTAATCGGCGTTTCAAAGCACGCGATAATTTCCAATGCACAGCCTTAAGTGCTTCAGGCCGTTATCAAATCGCTCTAGTTATTTTGCGTACTACCTAACTGCGAGATACAACGTGACGAGGAACAATCTGTCCAATCCAATCAATCCCAATCTTATGCACATTTATTTATGCTTTTGCACATTATTCATGTGCAATATGTCGAAATATATGTACTTAATTTTGACGTTGACTGTACAGTCAGTACTGTATAGTTAGTAGCTGCCAAATTAGCCAAATATATCGAAACACATCCTTACTCTTACAGTAATAAAAACGAGTACCGAACGAAGTACTTGGCTACTAAGACTGCTACTAATTATATGATGCTGACTGGACATACTCTGCCTAGCTGTGCACAATATAGACTGGTAATCATATTATTTTAAGTATATTGTTATCTATTTGACCCAATAACTCAGTAGGTATTTGAAAATGTTCACTCGATTTGTTTTTAATTTTTACTCTTAATTGATTGGATTGGGCGTTTCTTTTCAGAACTATATGATAAGTTACTTAAGAACAATATTCTATTGCTATTCCGCTAAAGAAAAGCAAAAGCAAGCTTTTAGCAGAATAGCAAATTAATATATTATACTGGTAAATTAATATGACTCTTTCTAGGTATCAAATTCAATGTTTCTGGCACAGCCATCAATAACTCGTTGAGGGTTCCAATTAGCCCAATTATGATGGGTTTATCTTGTGTAATTAACGAGTTGCCATGGCCACCTTCTGCCTCCATCATCAGATCTGCTTGGTGGTGCTCTTATTGCCTTGTCACCAAATTTACATTAGTACGCCTAATTTCAGCTCAATCAGATACCAATTAGTGTATGAAAAACGATTTTGAAATTCGAAGGACTATTAAAAAAAATTACTTAAATAATAATTTTATTTATTTACAGAATACGCTACTAGTATGACGATGATGACTTTTTTACAAGCTTTATATTGACTTGACATGTTCGTACGTTAGTATAATTATAAGTATAAAGCCTCACAAAAAGATATTTCATGAAACGGAAGAGACGGATGCGCACCAAGACTCTGGTTATAATAATAATGGTTAATTATATAAATATCATTAAAATACTAATGTGGAAGGGCTTTATGAATTTAGAGAGACTTTGTGGTTAAAACATCTTTATTTTATCACATCATTTGACAATAACGAAAAATCAAAAAAACAATCGAGCGTTTTCAAACTGAACTCTAGAAAAGTTCCGTCAGGTCCTTATATAGCCTCTCTCCCCCTTCACCTCACCTCTCCGCCATAACGTTTCGTTCCCACATTCTCGGCCCTCCTGAAAACATCCTGTCCTCAGGCATGCTCATCTCAATCTTACTCACGCCTGTCCAACTCTAAAATAAATAACCAATAACATGCGCACCATAAAACGAACAAGTTATTCTAACAAGAACAAGTATACATAATTAGCCATTAACTCAAAAATTAACTCACCTTGAGTATTCATTAAACACACTGAACCCACATCTAACAGGTTTGAAATTAACAAATTTTCTTACCAATTTATCGCGTCGGAGATCAACGTAATAAACACTAAACATGTATTACAATTTTATTAACTCAGTACTTATCATCCTTTTACCTCGTATATAACACATTACAAACTCTAGATGCATTGAGATTTATGCACCACTTTTAATAAAGAACAAACGTAAGTATATAGTTATGATGACAATAAATGGGGCCGTCTTTACCATCATTAGTAAATAAAAATAAAAAACCAAACCTCCTACCATTCATCTCAATCACTCAAAGAAATTATAATCACTCACCAATGACATCATCTTCATCCGCCATATGCCACTGCTTCATGTGATCTGCTGAAGTCGAAGTTTTGCCGGGTCCCTCCGCGTCCTGTGTCCTGTGACAGCTTCTCGACGTCGTAACGGTCGTTTCTCTTAACATTGGTAACTCTGTATGGTCCAAGAAACTTAGGCTTCAACTTGAGACCAAGACCAAACTACGTCCTTTTGATAGCGACCAAATCTCCAACATTTTATTTCTTACTCTGCTTTCTTCCTCTATCATAATTCTTCTTATTCTCTTCTTGTATTTTTAGTATCTGTAATTTTGCATTATGTCGCAAATCTTCTCGAGCTTCGTCATACTGCTTAGCGGTTTCCTGCTCTAGCAATCTTACCACCTCCAAGTCTTCCTTATTTCTCATTCTTGTTCCCATCAACAGCTGGAATGGTGAAGTACCTATACTCCGTTGATAAGTGCTGTTCAGTGCTTTGTACTCTACCAATGTTTTGTACCACACCGTTGGATCCTCGATACACAGCTTTGTCAGCATGGGAATGATGATTCGATGAATCTGTTTCACCTGGCCGTTCCCTCTTGGTAGGCCTGTCGTGATGGTAATATGCTGAATTCCTTCGCCTTCGCAATATTTTAGAAAAGCTTCGCTCGTGAATGCCGTGCCTCTATCTGTAATAATTCTACTGGGATTTCCAAACACCTGTTGGTGAACCTGTAACTTGCTTATCACCTCTGCTGCTGTAGTTGACTTCGTGGGAAACAACCAAACAAACTTCGTGAATGCGTCTACCATTGTGAGTATATGGTTATGTAATTTTCGTGTTTCCTTTCCGGCAACGGTCCGACATGATCCAAATGCAGGGTATGCAATGGGGTAGCTTCTTTTTCAATCGGGTTAAGATATCCTTCTTGTTTCCCTTTTTTCCTGGTTGCAGGTAAACATGGGACACAGCTAGTCATTACCTCTTCAATCCTGTCAATATTTCTTATGTAAAAGTCTTTACTGTGTGCGTGCAATATAATAACGCATTTAGGATGCTGTTGGGGCTGCCGCGCTACTGCAGCGCTAGCGGTATGTTCGCAGAGGCACTCACCGATGGCTTCCACGCTATCATGCGCAAGCGGGTAGCGTCGCTGGTGCGGCGCGTGCCTGGCAGCGCCAACAGTCTCCTTGCCACAGTCGCGGACAGAGTAGATGGCGCTTTCTGGCAATATTGGAATAGCTGCATGCTTGCAATAGATCAGATAACATAAATTAATTGTAAAACTAACATAGGTTAAACATTTTAGTAATAAGCTACTAATACAATATGGAAACATTCCGAAATAAATGATTATTTAATTTAATTTAATTTAATTTACTAACGGCTTTTTTCATCTTTATCATGGCAAAATGCCCTTGGCAGTGTATTCTTTCAATTACTTCTCTTTCCATTGCTCTTGGTCCACCACCACCGCCAACACTTGCTTTTGATCTCCTTTATACAGTATTCCATTTTCAAGCCAGTAATCTTGATAAGGTCGTTCTTCTAGTACCGCTTTGACAGCTTTTAGCCCATCGTCTCTGTCCTGAGCCAGTTTCAGCTGTTCGTGTAAACTATTCTGAATTGCACCTACGTAAGGATTACGGCTTAAAGCGTCTACATGTCTCATTCCAGTGCCAGCTCTGTGCTCCATCTTGTAGGTATATGGGCTGAGTGCCATTACCCATCGAGCGACTTTGGCAGTTAAATCCTTCTTCTTTAAGGTCAATTCCAGTGCCTGACAATCTGTGATTATTTTGAAGTTTATTCCAAACAAATAGTGATGAAACTTCTTTACTCCTTCAACAACTGCTAAGGCTTCCAGCTCATAGCTGCTATATTTACTCTGTGCCTCGTTCATCTTCTTGCTCATGTAATGGACTGGATGAAGACCCGTACCTGGATGATATTGCATCAGGACAGCTGCAATGGCTTTGCTTGAAGCGTCACAATGCAACCCTGTGTTTCAATCTGGGTTAAATATCTTCAACACAGGTCCAGTAGCCATCTTCTCCTTTAGTATTTCAAATGCATTTTTCTGCTTATCGTTAAAAACGAAATCAGCATCCTTTTTTATTAAATCTGTCAGCGGTTGCGCTATTGTGGCAAAATTTGGAATATACTTTCTGAAATATGATGTGGGACCAACAAAACTATGCAGTTGCTTTATAGTTCTTGGCTCTGGATATCTCAGTACTGCCTCTGTTTTCTCACTGCTTGGCCGCACTTCACCAGCTTGTATGTTGTGGCCCAAGTACTCTATCTCTTGGCAGACCAGCTTAGCTTTTTTCCAATTGATCAGAAGTCCGTATGATGAAGCCACCTCTAGTACCCGCTTCAGTCGTACTACTGCCTCTCGTTCATCTTATGTCGAATAATCCCTGCTGCAAGCCACTCTTACATTTGCCGCTCCACCGCCTATTGCTCCTTCAAAGATATCGCGGGCGCTGCGCAACTGGCACGTCGTCCTTCAAAACTATTTTCAACTCAATAGGCGCCTCCCGTGTTTGCACCGGCTTGAAATTGGTTACACTGCATATATCCATCTTCACCTTTTCATCCTTGATATGTCCTATAACAAAATCTTTACCTACTGCAAAACAATTCATTCGATTCATCCATTCTGGTTCTAGCAAGGTAATTGACCCTCCATTCATAATCATCACTACATTTTTCAAAAACTCCTGGCCAATTATCACATCGTACGGCATAGTACCTTTAGGCACGACATGAAAAATTACATCGTTATTATCAATCGTTATATTCGTAAAAAGCTGACATAAAGAACATACTTTAATGAGTCCAAATCCGGAAAACACGAATTTATCATCACACGTTTTCGCACTGATTGCATTCTTGAAGTCTTCGCACATCAGATTCACCTCGCTCCATGAGTCAATTAGGGAAAGCGCCGATCTTCCAGAAATTAACACATTCTTTGTTGGTTTACTCATCGTAATAATATTATTCTTGCACGTTGACTGCAAATTTTCCTTCAATGAAATTGAATTGTTTGACGTTGACGTTGTTAAAATCAAATCGTTGACTTCTTTTTTTTTTTACCTCGGTGATGCCAGCATAATATTTTGGCGTTTTGTTCGCTGTCGTAGGCGATGATGTTCCGGAACCGGATGCCGTCTGGTTCGGACATTGCCGACCAATGTGTCCGTATTCATTGCATCGAAAGCATTTTACGCTTTTAGTGCACGTTACTGACAAATGATTATCTTCACTACATTTGTAACATCGTTTTCTCTTTTCTTCTTTCTTAACACCCGACGTAAAATGATGGGTGTTGTAATTATGCACCGGTTTAGATTTTAATCTTAATTTTTCGTACAAGGCTAATTTTTCTTTGAGCACTGGGTACGTCGTTGCACCATACAAAATTGCCTTGTTTGGCTCGTAATCTTCTATGCCGTCTATAATATACTGTATGGACACGTAGTCCGGGAACTTGGTACGCTTTCCGAGTTCCTTCATTGCCAACATGAATTGATAGAATGACTCGTCTTTACGTTTCTTGCGGCTAGCCATCATCTCGTGCATTTCTTTGCTGTTGGCTGAGCCGGTGAATTCCTTAAGTCTTTAGTTCTTCGTATTTTTTAAATGTTTTCTCCGATTGGAGCCATAATGCCGCCGTACCAACTATAGTTCTGCGCGCAATAACTAGCTTCTGCGCCTCCGTCCAGTCGAAGATCTCTGCGTTGTCTTCAATATCTTGCGCCCACTTAGTCGACGAGTGTGTCTTGTCCTCGCCACTAAATTTAATTATACCTTCCAGCATCGTCATGGAAGATAAAGCGCCGCTCAACTCGATCTCTATTCGTCTATCGCTCGAACTCGCGCTTGCACCGTCGTCTTTCTTACCCTCAGGAGTCATCGTTTGTCGTCGTTCACCGTAAGTATCTTCGTAGCAATTTTATTCGTCGTGAGTTGCTATGTATTTCGTCGTTATAGCATCCGCTGTCATACACCGTGTCGTCGTTCACCGTATAATTTAAACCGTTAATTTTCGAAAAAAAACCATCTTCGTCTTCTCTAAAAACTCACAAGCTTAGCGACGAGCCCCCATTTGTGGAAGGTTTTTCTTGTCACTTCTCCGATTTAGTTGAAATTTTGGGTATTAGTATACTTTAGATGACAACTCAATATTATAGTACCATCGAGCTGATCTGATGATGAAGACAGAAGGTAGCCATGTGAATTCAGTATTTAACCGACGTAACCCCGTTGAGTTGAGCTCGTTTGAATCGTCTCAATGAGTAGTTGATGATAAATGATAATATACAGAAAAGTACAGTCGGCAATAAAAGCTTGTACCAAAAATGATTTTTTTGACAGAAACTTATCACACATCAAACTTAATTATATCTAATTTATGTTTGAGGATGATGCTAATTGCAGGTAAGCACAACATACTCGTACATACTTACAAATATGTATATTAGGGGACAATCTTACAAAAATCTAAATAGCCCTCATAGTAAGCTCAATAGAGTTAGTTTTATGGGTACTAGACAAAGATATAGAGACTCGGAAACGAATATTCATGCTTATCACAGAAGCATTTGTCCTTACCGGGATTCGAACCCTGGACCTTCAGCTTCGTAGGCAGCGTCACTACCCACCAGGCTAGCCTGTCGTCAAATGAACATACAAACAGTGCTGGATAAAATAAAGCTTGGAAAAACTATTATATTTTCCAGCATCATCCAGCTGTCTTTGACAGCTGCGGCTGCAGAGCTCGTGGCACGCTTCCAGCGCTGTATTGATGCCGTCATGCATTCAGCGATGCCATTATTTCTACCATTACCTACTACCATTAACTACCATTTAAATGGCGTGCATAACCGTTCAGCTGGGCTGTTGAATATTACAGTCGGGTGAGCTGGCGCGTAAACGCTCGATTGCAGTAGGATTTAATAACAAAAGTGTACGACGTCAGAGATATGTTTAAAAATAATATTTTCATCACACTTGCTCGAAAAGAGCTTTATAATGCGCAGACATACAGAGCTGTAATAGTCTGTGTTACGCCCACGGGCGTAATGGTTTTTTTCTTAAATTGTATATGTATTTGTATTTGTATTTGTATTGTCACTCATGCGGCAGTTACAAAGCAAAGAGGTTTTATATCAAATACGATGTCTTAAAACGTATTTATAAATAAACTTAAACTCAAAAAACTACTGAAACATGTTTAAAAGAATTATTTACAGATAATATGTAGTTATTTAGTGTCTATGTAAAATGTTATTAAGTGTTTTCAAATCGTGGCTGTCTAGAGAAGGGTCTTTGCCATACGCGCCTCACGTCAAATTCAACAAAATGGCCGACTGACATGTTGCAGTTTTTATTACGATTTGTATTCATTTCATCTAAAATGTATTTGTTTCCTCGCAAATGTGATGAAAAACATTGTGTATAACACGGGCGTAAAAATATTGCAAACTCGAGTCATCAAAAGCCCTCCGCCTTCGGCGTCGGGCTTCTGATAGACTCTTGTTCGCAATATTCCATTTCCGCCCCTCGTTAAACAATGTACTATTATAGTAAACAAATATTCCTTTAAACACAATTGTTGATGTATTTTTATAACTTTTATAAGTAAGTTATATTATATCCGTGTAAAGAGGCACGTTTTGAATTAACTCGTACCTAAGGCTTAATTTCGAGTCAAAAGAATTCAAGCTTAACAGCCCAGTTAATTAGCTTTTTGTAATAAAATTTAAAGTAGGACTCGTAATTTTAAAATAGTTAGTTAATTATGACCTATTTTCAGGACATGGGACCGTTATTCCTTACTTCTAAAAATAAGTTGGGCCGGGCCTTACGAGGTGAAATGTGTGAGTTTGTGCAATGTTTACATTAAAATTTTGAAATACTTTTTCTATAGGTATTTCATTATAAGATCTTCCACAGGTAAAACGACGCTGGTATAATGAGTGTATTATGACACATGTACGACACCAGATATTCAATCATATAGGTATACTGCACGCTGATTCCGCTCCGCTCAATAAGCAAATGGCTTTACTCTCAAACCAGTAGTGAAATCAAAACGGCATTCAGTTGTGAAAAACAGTATTTTAGGCACGGAATGTAATTCGATTTTTAATTTCAATTTTTTTTTTGCATATTACGAGATGGCAATGGTAAATATTAATTCGTTCGGTTTTGCCTATCTATTAACAGTACAATTGGTAATCCAATGTAAATTTACAATTGTAATTTGGTCTAATTTACTAGTAAGTACCTTTTTTTCGTGTACCTGTGGTTCACTTGAAGCACTAGTCCGAAGACGTTTTAAATTTCCTGGTCCTTTCGTACACTTGGACGAAGCCTCCCATTAATTAAGACTGATTGCTCACCACTAGGGTCCAACTGCTCCGATTCCGACGTTCAGAGCAGAAGTAAAACGTCGCATAGTATCCATTATTATCTATAGATTTGTAGATTTAGGAGTAAATCTTCGTAGATCGATAATGGGAATATAGCTGAAGTGTGATGTGGGTCTCAATCACAGATAACCTCCTATAGATAGAGCCTATAAGCGATTTAGTTCGATGCAAAGGTCACCACAGTTGGCGGTAGGTGCGGGTTGCGGGGAGGTCGGTAACGGCGCTGCGATTGGCTATTTCGAAAGTAGCGCGCTTTGTCACATCACGGCGCCAGAAGCGTAGTGATGGGACGCGTTGGTCGTTAACGGTTTTTAGCGGTGCCGCAATTAATTGTTAGTAGAATATTTTACATGGCGTAGGTACCAGTTAACATGGTTCAAATTTTTGAACGGCTGTCACTGTTAGGTATATTATTATCATGTTGCGTTCATCGAATATTTTGATCACCACGTAACATAAAAAAGTATGTTAATCACATCGAGTAGTCATATAAAAAAAAAAAGGAAAGGGTGTAGTTTTCCGGCGATTTCGAGGCCGGCTATTTGACACCTAGAACTTGCGCCGCGCGTCGCCGTCTTAAACGTGTTTTTGTGTTATGTTTATGAGTTTTGTATATTGTTATGTATGTTAGTCTGTGAGGTATTTGTAAATATGGGCCTTGTTGCCTGACTCAAGTAAATAAATAAAATTAATATGAAATAGTTATTTCTAGGCATTTTACAACATTTACTGCATTATCGTGTTTATGTCGGACAAGAAGCCTTCGTCCTGTTCGTATTCCATCACTAACCACCTCCAAGAATATACTACCTATGTATTCATTATTAAATTATATTTCATTCTACTTTATATGAATGAATACAACATAACAATAGCTATTCGACACTGCATATTATTCTACAATACTCTAAATTACCCAATAAATAAAATAATATCTACTCCTAAACCAACAAAAAACTTCCAGCACGGCTATCATGCGACGGCGCGCGAGCTCTCTCGATTTTTCTCGCACTATCCGTCTCTTTCATATTAGAACACTTAGAACAAGAGCCGTTGCCTTCGCACGATGTGTCTTCGTCCAGTGATGCTGTGGCGCAGTTGTACCTGTGAAATGTTATTCCGTCGGTTGTGAAATAAGACGTTCGGGAGTTTTTCCCACACCACTTCACACAGCAATAACTAATTTTTGTAGCGTAAAACAATTTTAATTTGTTGCTTGTTTGACGCACGTCTAGATCGCGTACCCGGTCGCAACTGACTATCTATTCTAGGCTATCATTGTTAGAGCATATACCCGTGGTCACCCTATAGGCTCTAACTATAGGAGGTTATCTGTGGTCTCAATGGAGTAGCAAAATATCTAAGCAATATCATATGTCTCCACCAGTAAGGCGCATGTCACACTGCCGCCGCATCCCGCTGTGACGTGCGGAGCCGCGTACAAATTTCGCCAAACTGAGGTGCGGTGCAGTGTGTTTTACAAACCGAGGTAGTATAGTCACCATCGCATAGTTAGTAGCAACCAAACTAGGCAAATATATCATAACACATCCTTTCTGTTACAGTAATAAAGACGTGTACCGAAATATTTGACTACTTTGGCTGCTACTAACTATATGATTCTGATTGTACAGTACCTCAGTTTGTATATAAACTAACGACCCGCCCCGGCTTCGCACGGGTAGGTACCATATAATATTACACATATAACCCTTTCTCTTGAATCACTCTGTCTATTAAAAAAAACCGCATCAATATCCGTTGCGTAGTTTTAAAGATCTAAGCATGCATGCCAGTGCATACAACGTTGCGAACCGTCGCTTGGCACGCCGCAGCGGGATGTGGCGACATTGTGATGACCGCCTAATTGCTAGCAGCACTCAAAATTGGAATGCTATATCTATGTCTCAGATAGACCTAAGTCAAATGACACTTTCCACAATCCAGCGTTGCGGACAAGATAATCGTATCGTGTGTCAGTTGTGACCTGGGAGTCTATTTGGCTAAACGCATTGAATTAGAATCTGCTTATGTATCTCGGTTTTTTTTATTTTACTTTGTCACGTTGATCTTGTTAGACGCAGGGGCTAAGGCAACTTCTGTATATGGAGCTCAAACATATATAAAATCAAAAAAAGTTTTAACCGACTTCAAAGCAGTAGGTACCCAAATCGCTTCAAGTCTCCCAATAAAATTTGAAAAGAAAATCCCTCAATGTCTCCAGGCTCTCATCATCAGTTCCTGACTTTATGACCATGGGACCACCAGGGCAGGATACAAAACAAATGAAAAAAAAAAGACCGGGTTGCACTCCGGGAGTGCCGGCAGAAGTGAAAACTCAATAACATTGTAACAGTTTTTTCGATCAGGTCACGTGACATCTTACGGTGTCACCCTAAAAATGAATTTGACGCAAATTTATAAACAATTATCAATTATTTAGGCGGACGGCCTGCGGGCGCGTTGGGTGCGACGGGGGCCGACGGGGCGGCGGCAAACACAATACCAACTTGTTTTTGCCATTGCCAAATATTTTTCAAAGCCCAATTTTTTTGCAAATCTCTTTAGGAATAACGTCTAAATTCGAACTATTCAAATTTGCACAGCAGACGGCGGTGGCGACCAAGATATCAATTTGTTTTTGCCGTTGGTAAATATTTTTCTATGCTTTATCTCTTTAGGAATAACGCCCAAATTCGAACTATTTGAATTTTCTCAATAGCAAAACGGTGAAGGAGGCGTTGGTATTATTACAAATTTATTTGCAGAATATGCTATTGCAAAAAGTGTTTAACGGCTTTATACACATCTGACGTCACAAAACTCTGTCGCGTATTTAACAAATTTTCCCTATCCCAAAAAGTGCTCAGCGGCGCTAAAGAAGTTTTCACTTCAAAAAAAACGAAACCTGTCCAGGTGTCTTTGAGTAATCGGGGAACATACAAACAATATAAGAGATTCGGATCAATTGAGAACCTCCTTTTTTGAAGTCGGTTAAAAAACCTATCAACCAGTCGATTACGTAACGTTTCGTACGTACATTAGATATATCTAAATATCAATTTCTGGATGGCAAATACCCTGGTAGACACGCTTTTGACAAAAGAGTGCGATATTCTGATATTTTTAATTTAGATTTTGTCAAGATATTTTTAACGGTACTTAAAATTCGTCAACCACCTCTGATTTTATAGTTCATAAACATTGCGACCATCGAAGATAGAAATAGAATGAGTGAATCGCTGTTAGAGATGCCCTGGCTATAAATGCTAAATCGATGTAAATTGAACACTTTTTGTGAAATAGGTTCCCAGGTTATCAACCGCGACGCGTGACGCGTAAAGCCCCAAAACATGATTAGGGCAGGCCCTAAGGGGGTCGATTCCATTAAGTGCATTGAATAAGAATATAATAATATAAAATAGAACCCATTTTTTATAAAACAAAATAACATCAAATCAAATCAAATCAATTATTTATTCTGCAAATAGGCCACAAGGGCACTTTTACATGTCAAACGGTAATTTACAATAAAATAATAATAATCTTACACAATAATCATTTAAAATTATATATAAAAGGTTAACAAACGAAATGTCACTAAGTTAATGTAAACAAAACAAAATTGCAAAATATGACCATTACATTCGATATAAGATCTGTATCAGCATTAACAGAAGTTAATGATATTAATTCAGTATTCCAGAGATGTATAAGGTATCTGAGCGTCCAAATACTATTAATAATTATTCTAATATTCTAAGACATGTATACGGTCTCTAAGCGTCAAAACAAAAAAGGAACATTAATGTTATATTGTCAGAGATGTACAGGGTCAATAACAATAAAACGTGTCAAGATCAGAATGATGTCTCTCGTCAATACGATAATAATAATAATAACACTAGTATTTAAGTAGTTAACTAGGCCCTTGCAAGCATGAACAGTCCGGACTCCACAAACAGCACCCGATCACGAGTATGACGCATATCTCAGCCATCGCCTCCCTCAACCATATGTTAGGGAAGGTGGCGACCCGATCAACGACGCCACCGTAAGCAAAGCCCTTTAAGAGGAATGCCTACCTGCGATTTTCCCATACAAACGCTCTCGACTGTTTCCTCTCTGGTTTTTGAACACAGAGCAATGAATTTTTCAAATAAGATCAATATCATCAATATCTATGCCGCTATGTTTTGCTTTTTTGGATATTTTTATTTTAAAGAAACTTACAGCGCCTTGAAAATCGCAAAAACGGCTTAATTGAATTGGCTGCCAAAAAAGGCGCAGTATACAAATATGACAACAAATATCAAAAAAATGAAAACATAGCGGCGTAGATTATTTGTTATTCTTGCAGTTCCCATTTTTTGCGTGGCATTTTTAGTCCGAGCTGCAGTTGTCCTTATCGCACGAATTGGAGCTCCCGCCCACAGCAGCACAACAGAAACATTGCGTCAAAAATTCGAGATTTCAAATCTACAAAGTTGCTCAGCTAGGCATTGCTCTTAAGCGAGCATGACATATTCAAGCCACCGGGCATTGATAATAGCAAAGATTAAGCGACTTGTTCGGCAAGAAACAGCATTACGTGCTCTCTTCTTACATAAAACGGAACAGTTATTTCAGGTAGGTACTTATAATGATTACATGTATTTAGGTATATTCCTAATAGAATCAGACTACTACTGGCTTAAAGGCATTTTTGTCCTTTAAGAAATCGTTGACAGTATAACACGCCTTGCTTAGCAAATTACTCTTAAATTGAGACTTAAATTTACTGTACGGATTTACATCAGATTACAATTTCGTACACTTACACATAAATGACAGACAAAGAACTTTGATATTAAGATATTGATATAAAATATTTGTTCTAGAGACCTGAAAAACCATCGTTGAAGCGGTTGAAGTTTTACATAGTGTTAAACAGACCACAAGCAAAGAGCCAACCAGAGCTGTTTAAATCAAAGTTGTGATTTTTTGATTACTGCGTGTTACACAAAAATCAGATAAAAAATTGTATGTGAGCAAAATTTTTTTTTATTAATGCATGTTTTTCATACTTTGCTCGTAGTTGTGACAAGACTACGTGAAATCACACCTGGAATACATGTTACGTAAATACTTATTTTTTTATTTTATACAATTTTGGAATGTAATTTTTTTGGCAATTCACTCCTTTATCTAACCTACGCTGTAACTTTTTCCATTGTGTAACGGCAAATACTCATACATTTCATGTGGGTAACTCTCGTTTTAATATAGAAGAAAGTTAAAGCATAGATAAAAATTATTACTATTGTTTATTACTAAGTACTCAACAATGGGATCGAAAACTTAATTATCACATTTCCCTGCAAAACTATTTAAACAGTTTGTCTGCAGGTAAGAGTTTCTATAGAAAACTATATATCTATCACGATATTTCTGATACATTCAGGACCTTTACTATGTACATTTTTATTACAACCCACTAAAGTGGTCAACGCACAGCTTAATGCGCTGGCATTCAATAATACCACAGAGCCGGTCTTCGTTCGAGCCTACAGCTGTAAAATTGTTTAGCTGATCTCGGGAACGCGTGGAGGTATCAAGTGAATCCTTTATATTAATGATTTACCGAATGCTACTCCATATAAAAGTATATTGCTTGCTGACGATACTACGCTGTTGGTAAAATGTAATAATAGAAATGACTATGACCGTGACATGAATAACTCATTAATTGACATAACGAATTGGATGCAAGTAAATAATCTACGAATAAATATTAATAAGACAAAATTACTGCAATTTTCGTCGTATAATTACAGTGACATACCTATTACTTTAATTAGTAATAACGAAGAAGTTGAGAGAGTGGATACCTTTAAATTTCTAGGGATAATAATTAACCAACACTTAAATTGGAAAGAGCACATAGAGCAGGTTTGTAAAAATTTAAATAGATTATTTTTCGCTCTTAAGAGACTAAGGGATACTGTATCTGCTGAAGCCGCACTTACGGCCTATCATGGCTATGTATCGTCGGTTCTCTTATATGGATTGATTTTATGGGGTAACGCTGTCGACGTAGACAGAGTTTTCAAATTCAGAAAAAATGTGTTAAGGTTATAATTTGTAACGCAAAGATTGACGATAGCTGTATTCCACTTTTCAGAAAGTTGCACGTGTTGCCCTTACCGTGCCTATATAAGGTGCTAACAAATTAGGTACCAATACTTTTAGAGCTGATAGTACTAGTCTCTAGGAGTAGAGTTAAGTATGAAACATTTAAAAGTGTGTATCACTTTTTGGAGATAATTAGGGATACAACGTTACTGCGTAAAAACACCCTGTTAATGAGATAGTCAACAATCAATCATTGACGTTTGTCACAAACGACGATGTTCACTTGACAGATAGTGTTTTAACATCTCGTCAGTTGAATGCACAGGCTGATTATGTTTGGTCGAAATTTTAATTTATTTATTTTGTACCGGAAATTAAAACAAAAATATCATATGAAAAGTTTTCTTAATTTCTATTTAAAGTCAATTGTTTTGATGTAATGTAACACCTCTTAAAATATTGGTACTTAATTTGTTAGCACCTTATATAATAAGAGAAGTGTGTGTATTGGTCACGTCAAATTGACAATATTTTAAAATTAGACTTAATACCAGGCAAAGAGAAACAAGAGTAAGACTGATGAACAAGTTATATAGACCATCATGAAAGAAGTACATCTATAGGAAAAACATTTATAACATGTGTATTAAAATGTACAACCGTATACCAAATGACATAAGATTAAGACAAGGACTTATTTTTAAGCATAAATTGACGGACTGGTTATTGGACAATTGTTATTATAGTGTAAAGGAGTTATTTGCAATTATTATTAAATTTATCGTATGGCAAATACGTGTATTTAGAACCGTGAGATCTTCGGAAATAGGATATTATGATTATTATTTTGACATTGTTTTATATTGTGTACTAACTAATCTCACTTTTTAGTGAACGTAAAAGACACGGCCGTTTAAGCCTAAAAAAACGTATATTTCTCAATGGAATCTATACATTTGTTATTTTGTACGGAACCCTTGGTGGGCGAGTCCGACTCGCACTCGTCCGGTTTTTTTTTCTGTTTGATGTGCTTCCACGCGCTGCCTGCCCTGCCTCATGGTAGTTCTTCCACAAACAAACAGGATGCAAAACGAAAATCCATTGGCGACAGAATATATGAAAGCGTAATTAAAGGGATGTTTAAAAAAAATACAGAATGCGAAAAAAACTATATTTATCCTAAAATATTTGTTTTAAACAATACCTTCCATTTATAATTGGCCACAGATTTACAGTTCGTCACCGATACTGTTTTTGTAAAATGATTAGCAGTTATGTTATTTTCTTGCAAAAACAATATAAATTCGTACCGTAAAATGGGGCGAGTAGGGGCAAAACTGACATTCAAACCTCGATAACATTTTATTTTTACATATGGCAACTGAATGGTGTATATAATAAGTGTTCCGGACGTTTGTATTTTAGTTTATTTTTATTTTGGGTAGTTCTATTTTATAACTTTGACGATAAACAGGAAATCCCACCTCACCCCGTAGTCCCTCGTAATTGGGGTGAGATGGGATTTCATACAAAGGTGATTTTGGAAGACTGTTGGATATTTTTTTTTAATTATGAGTATTATTATAGCTCCATTTTAAATTGGAATATATTATTTTTAAAGCAGTAGCTTCAGAATCCCATCTCACCCCCCTTTCATCCCTTCTCTCGCCATTCATAACCCAACTCTCCCCGCGAACCCTACTCACCCCATTTTACAGTTTAGTAAAAATTATAATAGAATTTACGTAAACTGTATTATTACCAATTGTATTCCATATTAATTATAAATGGGAATGTAAATATTATTGTACTATAAGTTCCGTAGAGCTAAGTAATTCTATTTTACAGATACGGGGCTAATTTTGAGAAAATGGGATCGAAATCCTAATAAAAAAATGTTTATTGCACAATTGTCGCGTCTTCACAGACGATCATAATCAAACCAATAACTCGATATCGTAAACACTTGCATGCTGCTTCGGCTTACTACTGGAACTATGTTCAAAATATGTAAAACCTTTGTACTTACGTACTGTTGAAAATAAACATTTCTATTTAAAATTCATCCTTCAACTGGTTTAATTTTTTAATTCTCGATTTTCCATTTATGCCAAACATTAAATCCCGTTTGTATTTCGGAGCCAGCGTCTAAGGTTATTTGAGTGAGGTCAGCTCAGCCGCTGCTGCCAACATAGGTGCTATGAGGTTCACAACCTGTCTCGTCTCACCTCACCACTCATCTAGTAACTTGACCAGGAGATCCGTAACAATATGCATAGCTGAAGATCAGACCTACTGGTTTGCCAGATGCGAATGGTCGGCAAGCGTCGCGAAGCGCCAGCCCAAATGCGGCGTTGACTCCATCATCGCATTACGTACCGATTCACTGAATTCAAACCGCGATGAATTAAGAGTCGGTATGTGATTACAAAATGCGAATGTGGTGAGCAGGCGCGACTAAGCGTTAACGATTCGGAGAAAATTGGATGCTTCGTACCCGAAACACAAGTATGGCAGAATGCCTAAAAAAAGATGAGTGAGTGCGTAATGGAAGAGTTCTAGCTGAACGCTGTCCTTTTCAGGGTGTTTTGAGGCCGGTTTTGTGACTCTCTGGCGCAGCTACTGAGACGTTAGTTTACTTTAGATTTTTTCATAGAGGTATGTGCTGCGGTATTTTGTTATGGGGCAGAGCTACCGGCGACACTCTTTTTGTTTTACAAGTCAAGTACTCCGCGGGGTAAATGGCTTGAAAAATAAAAAGCCCCGTCTTTCTATGAAAATCAGTTAACACGATTGGGATTGTGATGACGGGATTTTTATGTGGCGACAATTTCTTTAGACGACCAGAGAACTGTGAATCCTCAATGGTATATAGTGTCTAAATCTGAATCTGCTTTTTGGGGGCTGTTCTTGCATCACGCACGACAATGCGTCGCCGCCCAAAGCCTTCCTCAACAAAGATTTTTTATAAGCAGACTTCTAAGCGTTCTGTCATTCTCCATTCAACCCCAATTTAGCTCTTGCGGTTCCTCTTCCCAAGAATAATAACACTCACGCTTGACAGCAGCCCTGATGATGCTGGGACTGCTGAATTGCTGCCCAAAAACCTACCTAAACAAGAGTACCTACCGGGACTGTAATTATGGTTTAGGCGAATGAACTCGTGCTAAGAATCTAAACGGAGAGAACTGTGTGATTTTGTAATGAAAATATCTTAATAACTTTAATACTTTTTAGTAAGTATCTCTAAACATCCGTAGTAACTTAAGATAGTAGTTTCTAGTCGAAGTGAGTACACATTAGTCTACGGCTTAACCCTTTTAACGCTTGACGCTCAGCGGGGTCAGTAATCGGGTTAGGTATTGATTTACTCGCCTTAATTGCCGCGTGACCGTGCGCTGAGTGGGTTACTTTAATCCAGTTTGTCCTACGCTATTGAAGTCTTCTTAGACTGGGTTTGTTCAAGTAGAACAAATGTTTTGTAGTGAATGTTACGCAGACAGATTCTGTGACAGATGCGTTGATGTTTTGATCTTTTTTCTTGTAAATAAAACGCGTAATAATTAACTCTTTATGAGTAGGTAGTTGTCTTTAACCATCGGTAATCGTAAGTTAAATAAATAAATAGCTTAAATATTACTGGGCAATCTTACACAAATTAAACTATCCCCATAGTAAGTTCAGTAAGGCTTGTGTTATGGGTACTAGACGACGATATTATTAAATATTTAATAGATATAAATATTTAAATACATAGAAAACTTCCAAGACTAAGAAATAAAAATTCAGGCTCATCACACATCATTTGCCCTACGGGATTCGAACCCAGGACCTTCAGTTTCATAGGCTGCGTCACTAACCACTTATGTAGGTGGTGGGTCGTCCATAAAATTTACAGTTTTCTAGTTACAGCTGCCGGCGCTGTATATTGGACTATTTTACGGAAAGTTGTACACCCGATTTTTTTTTTTCCTATTAGGTTCGAAAATGCTCTCGATTTTGAGTAGAAATAACCCGATTATATCAGTCCAAATCTATAATTTGTATACATATTTTTATATGGGTCAGTTTGAACGTAGAATTTCTCCTCCTAATTTGATTATTTATTTTTTTAAAGCTAGTTCTGACACGTTAGTTCGGCGCGCTCTCTCATATTTTATATTGGGGTACGATTTCAAAATGTCTCCATCGTTGCATTGGGATATGTCTTTGTCGCCTCCTTCGTTCAAAATCAGAAACGGAGGAAATGACGGGTACATACGATATTATCTATAGGTACTTCATCATATAATAAAGAGGAAGTGTCAGTGAGATTGTAGTTTTGTAAGTTTGTATGTTTTGGGTAACGTGGGCAGCTAGTTTTGTAATGAAGTACAAAAAATGCTGCCCGTGCCTATTTTTCCCATGAAGAACATGAATATTTTTAGCCGTTGGCTTTTTGGCGCAACAAAAATGTTGAATTTATTCCAATCCAAATGTATCTACCACAGCAATCATGCTGTGGCAACCCAGAAGCCTTAACACCTTTCTCATAAGGACTATAACCGTTTGACCCGACTCACGAAAGTTTGCGCGTTGGTTTCGACGATAGGACAGAGAGAAATCCAGTATAATCCTAGAGAGCTCTCATTACTAAAGGCTTTTTATTGTACACCTTTTCAGTACGCAATAAAGTTGTTTATGCGCTACACGAGTAGTTGAGAAATTTGGGAAGTGAACAGTCAATTAGCAATATAAAAGTTTTAGTTGGAAGCTGCAGTTGTTTCGCATTGCAACCGAGTGGAATATTGTGTGGTGGCACATAGGGTCCAATTAAAAATGTTTTTATTTTTTTATAGATGACTGCCACTTTCGACCTTTCAGTGTGCAAGACTCGCTACGTGCCATCCGTATCGGCGCTTCTTCCAGAAAATTTAAAGAAAGAAGAAAGAAAGTGTTTATGCGTGACAATAAAAAAAACACATAATATTAATATTTGACACAAAATGGTCCCTGCGTAATGCTGACAGAGCCAGCACTGATCTTCCGTCGTGGCCATTTGGTGAAACACGGCGCAATGTCGTCGTCACTATCGCACACGATAACAATTTACAAAAAAAGAAGACGAACACAAATTATTCAAAAGAAATCATGCGACAAATAAAACTTAAAAAGACACGTTACAAAATTATAACAACATAAATCGTCGAAGAAGGAGTCTGAATCATTCCACTATCTCTGTTTATGTTTACCTTGTCTGCTACACTAGCCTACTTAAGTTAACAATAATACATATTGGGATATTATGATAAAGGAAGAGGGCGCAACGAATTAAAAGCACCGCAACCGGGAAACTTCTTCAACACTACAGAAAACCGCAGCCTGCTGCAGCTGCATGCATGTGGAGTTTTTTTGGTGTTGTGTTTCTATTAGTTAATAAGGGCTCCAAGCTGTCAACAGGATGAGCTTTATAGTAAAGTAAGTGAGATGAATAACCTATATTTCTGTTGCAACTCAACGCGGTGAATATTCAAATGAATAAAGGGTCCGTAACGACCACGTGAGATTATTTATTTAAACTTTACTGCACAACACATAAATGTTTCACACAACTGTTAAATTTTCACACACTGTGTACAACACATTTATACAGTAAGATATAAATTATAATAGCTAGTATATTAAATACATACTTTATACAATTATATTATAGTCATCTCAGCTACGAATTCCGATCTAGCACGAATTTCAGACTGGAGTAGTAATTATCGTCTCAATGTTAACCCAGCAAAGACCCAGGCTATCATCATTGGTAGCGCTAAGATGATTTCTAAACTTGACTATGTAAATCTCCCACCGATTTGGTTTGATGGCGTTTTGATCCCGTACTCTTTGCAAAATCAGAACCTTGGCGTTATTTTGGATCGCACTCTTTCGTAGGTGCCACAGATGAATGAGGTTAGCAGGAAGATGTTTGCTGCTGTGGGTTCTTTGAGAAGGCTTCGTAATTTCCTCCCCATTGCTACCAAAGTTGTGCTTGCTCAATTGCTTCTCCTTCCTATTTTAGCTTCTCCTCACAGTCTCGCCCACTTTTATGGAATTCTTTTTAACCCTGCAACTCCTTGCTACCTTAAGGAACGCTGTAAATTTCTTTCTTCTTAGCAGAAGAAATTCTGCTCAGAATTAGTTGCTTCTGAGTGCTCCCCCATCAAACTCAACATTTTACAACAATTCTTTTACTTTCCGAGCTGTTCTATTTTGGAATTCTTTGCCTATTGAAATTAAACGCGCTTAGTCTCTTCCTATTTTTAAAACAAGAAGGATTACAATTTTTCTCTTCCGTAACTAGTCATTCCTACTTGGTGTGTGCTGTTTTCGACTTTAAGTAATACTGTTTCTATGACATTTAGTTATTGTATGTGTATGTAGTTTTCTGTTTTCACCTACTCACATCATTTCTTTGTGTGCATCTTCTCCACCACCCAAAGGTTATCTGGAAGAGATCGCTTTTAGGTTTAAGGAAATTTATTTTCTCATAAGAATGTCATGAATTCACTTACATGAGAAAGTATACAAATTAAAACTAAAACTAAGCATACAGTGTTTCAAAATAAGGTAAGTATACATATTAAAAATCAATGTGGGTAGAAAAGCATTATAATAATTATTGCGCTAGGCGCTCGGACCGTATCTCCGCGTTGCTAACTGCACTACAACTTTTTAGCGATAAGACCGCCTGTTGTCTACCATTGTTTGTTTAATTTACCTCCATCTTTTATCTACTATTTCTGGTAAGCAATTTTTAACAGGAAAATATTACAAAGCTTAAAAGCTAATAACAAAGCCAATTATAGATGTCCACCGAAATACAGTCAATGGAAAAAAAACGTAAACACAGAGTAATTTAAGAATCGAACTAAAATTAAATCTATAACATGCTATCTAACATGCTGAAAATAGAAGCCAAGTTCAATATTAGTAGTTGTCAACTTCGCCGACAAAAGGATTGAGATCTATATGGGTGCCAAGTTCAGTGGACACTCCAAAAATAAGTAGTCCCATCACTTCGGAAGTCTCTTTCAAGAAAAAAAATATTTTTTCAAATCGGTATATAAATGAATGCAGTACTCTGAGGTAACAAACATAAATAACAATAATAATAATAAGCCCGCGGGGGCCGCTTGTGGCGATACCGCGGACCCATAACCTCCAGAGGGCCCGAGTGATCTGGCCCTCGCCTCTGTGCATGCCTTACCCGGCCGGCCAGAGTGGAGTCGCAAGATCGGAACCTATGCTCCAGGTTGGAAGTGTAAAATGTCATAACGCCGGCGGCCCTTGAATGGATTACCGGGATCTGACGCACCGCAGACTCGCCTCTCGACAACCTTACAGCCGTTCAGACGTGTAGCTCTATAGTCGCAGTGTGCGTGCGATTGTTTGTGGGGCCCACTTAACGAGTTGGCGAGTCACCGCCTGCCTTTTCATAATTTTGAGAATTACTTATATTGTCACGACAAGTGTCCGCTAGTCTTCTCCCATAACCCATTTTCCAGACCACCCACCATTCAACCCAATGACCCATGACATGAGTGTTGCACTGCAATAGTATTTAGACCTGGCGGGGACCATCACCGGGTGTATCATGTTTTGCGCTCGGAGATGGTATCTGCTGCCATTTGTATCCCTCGCTTTCGATTATTTTTGTTTTAAAGGGCCTCTGCGCTGTTGGCTTTGGCTCCACGCAGGCCTTCCAAAAGTTCGGGAATGTGGAAAAAACATATAAATTGTAATAATAAGTAATACTGAAAAATTCCCCGTTTTGAGATTTTTTTAATTGTATACACACAATTACCCAGCTGGACGCCAAATTTGAACTTTCTAGGTCATCTGGTTAGAGATTTGATCTATCTAGGTCACCTGGAACTGGGTTAGAATGTTGATCTAGTGATAAAAATTACGATTTTTGGACGTTAATATCTAAATAACCGTTTGAGGTGTGTTTATGAAATTTAGAGCACATAATGTATCTCGCAAGTATCAATATTATATTGAATGAATGAATGAAATATTTTTTTCTCAAACATGCTCGGAAATGTACGCGTTAATATCACGAAATGAAGACGTGAAGTTTCTTGTTTATGGCTCCCTACATTACTTCTTGGCCTTAGGCCAAGAAGTAATGTATGAAAACCCTAAGTAAAACCATTATTGTCCGCTACTCTAACTTTTTAAATTTGCTTACTAATATTAAACTGACAAAGGAAAATTTACATACTGCCAACCACCACTAGACACTGTTAGCATACTTGCTTCATAAAAAAAATAAAAATAATCTATGGTACTATACTTTATGTGCGGTTAAACATGGTGCTCGAACGGCTTGTTCAAATGGCATGTTTAAAAAATAAAAAAGGCGCAAATGACCTATTTAATTGATTACCAAGTATTTATTTTAATTTTAATATTTCCTCACATCGTTTGAGAAAAGTACTATACAATCCTCGGCCGGAACAGGGATTGCTGGACTCGTTGTATTCGGCCTCGTCTACGACTCGGCCGTCTACCCCAATCTCGTCCAGCAATCCCTTACTTCACGGCCTCTGCAGTAATCTACTAATTTTAGGTCTTCACCAACCCATATAAGAGGTGTTATGTAGTTAAAATTTCATTTTAATTATAAGGTTAGGTTACACAACAACAATTTGACACACAACAGAGACTGACACAAAGACAAACCTTCGTTTAGTTCATGTGCACTCATATCATGATTTTGAGGTTATTTTTGGTAATTGTTACTGCTACATTTTCTGTTTACGTTTGTCATGGCCGGCAAAGTACGTGAAATAAAAGTTCGTTTCGTACGCTCGTCGCCAAATGTTATAACTGGTTTTAATGTGTAATTAATTAATTCACTCAAATTGATTAATTGAGAAAACACGTTTATTATTCAGACAGACCTGTCAACCACCAAATCATACAAAATATATTTTCTGACAGTTTTCAACGCAGTGTTGCCAATACCCATTATCGATACAACAGAGGACATACACTTATTTAATATAATAATAAAGTAGATTTGACCTGCCCAATCCAATACTTCAGTATTGGACCTTCAAACCTACCAGCCAACATTTTATTTTGCATAATCGCATGAAAGTCATTAGTGCGTGCCTCTGCGAAAATCCCGAGGCACTACACCACAATGAACCTGCGGGCAACCATGTTACCTCTGACGGATAGCGCCTCACGCTCCCTTTCTATATCCTGGTCATCACTCAGGTCTTCAGAAATAATGTGACCAAGATACTTATAGCTGTAGACCACCTTAAGTACAACTCCACCAAGAGTGACGGGGGGCACGAAATTAATAGGCTTAATTTTGAGACCATTACTTCACTCTTAGCGAAGTTGTACACTAATCCATGCTGTTGTTCCTCGTTCCAACATCCATGTTTCCAACCAGTATTTATTTATTATATTTATTCATTATAATTACCGGGTCAGGTCCGACCTTTGAACTAAATAAGTACTGGAATAACTGTTTTGTTTTGTAAATACGCAATCGATTATGACATTTATGACATTCGCCATTACTCCGTTAGTAAGATAGAAACGACATGCATGCTTGACATTGCTTGCTAGCCAAAGCCGCAGATTAAGGAACTAACGTAATGTCACAGCAATGTATCGCGTAATTCGCGTATGTCATTTTAACGGGCCGATTGCCAGTATGACAAGAGTGGTACCATGCCTAGTGTATGTACTTATCGATAATTATATTACTTTATTTGTATCTCGGATGGCGATCTCAATAAAATTATTTTCTCATACCTATTTTAAGATGACAGAGCTGATTGTAGTCCATTCGTTATTTGTCATACAGTAAACATATTTGTTATTAGAAATACTTAACATAATTATACTAATATATAAATGCTATCAATAACATGTTTCAATAACAAATGGCATGGTACCTATATAGAGGACTTTAAATGTGCAATTTTATTTTTATAACGATCAGAGTATGTACCCTAAGAAATCGGGTAACGAAATTTTGATCTAATGCGCAGTTCTAAAATGCTCTAAATGGAGATGGTGCTGAAAGTAACTGTCAAAAAAATCGTGTAGCTCACGAAAACATCCTCACATTTTTTTATCAAAATACGTACAAGTTTTAAAGAATTTTGAATATTTATAAGGATACTCACAGTCTCTATTGTTTCCCATAAAATTTAAGATCCGATTTTTTCAGTCCATAACGTTTTCCAACATAATTTTTTCTAGTCATATTGTCGAAAGTCATAACATTTAACAATACAAATTTGAGTTCCGATTTTTGCAGGTCATCACCATTGTTGGTCATAAAATTGGTTAGCCATAGACATTGGTTGAGCTATGAAAATTCTGTAGATATAATCATTCTGCTGGGTAGCTAAAACAAAATATATTAATAACGAAGGTATTCTTACCGAACATGGCGTGAACTACATTCCTGAGGTTAACTTCTTATTTTTTCTGGAATATCACGTTTTATTACTTATATAAAACCGTTCAAAACCAATAATAAGCTACAAAATATATATTTTTTACACACTTCGGTATCCTAATGATTAATGACCGGTATTCTCTGAGTAACCCGTTTTCTGATAGATCGTATTCACGCTGACTAAAATATGAATATGAGTTCTGCAATGGAATTCAACTTGGTGCCAATAGAACGAAATTAAGTAGATTTAAAGACCTATTTAACGACCTAACTTACGACGTTCTGGGAGCAAAGTTCCATACAAAGTTGCCCATGGTCCTTTCTCACAGAAATAGCACTACACTGCTACTTCGGTCGGACTAATATTTATCAGGTTCAGATCGGCTGCAGTGCACAAACGCTCTTACTTCTACGAAATAAGGCCTTTTAAATGTAATTAACTATAAACATACGTAATTAACCATATAATATAATTATAAACTATATGCCAAGAATATTAAATATCGATAATGATGATTTTAGCCTCACCTCTATTTCGTATTCTAAATTTCTAAATAGGTGTATCTCCATCATAGTGTCATAATAACATAAGACCTTTGGTTTCGAACTTAATCAAACGTCAAGTTCAAATCGACAGGGCCCTTCATTTTGCAATCAAAAATTAGTGTCAATTTCCGTCATAAGTGCGTCACGCTCACACACGTTCAGTTATGCTTTAGCGCAAGAAGGAGAGCATGTATCAAGACTATTCCCATAATATTTACATACTTGAAAACCCCTTTCGAAATTGGCTCCTGTATTGATAAAGAATATTTGTCATTTTTTTGGCATTGGAAATTAGACCGCAAGTAATGCAGTTTTGAGTTACTTTTCGTTACAAAAATTACAACTGTTGAAATCAAAATGGAATTAAAAGCTTTTACCAATTAGAAGCGTTTTGCAGTAGTGTAGGAGGGGTACCCTATACAAAAAAAAAACAAGATTTTAATGTACTGTTTGGTCGGCGTGATTGATTTATACCCATGCCGAATGACAGTTTTCTAGTAGTAATGGTTACTGAGCTAGGCCGAGGACGGACAGACGGACATGGCGAAACTATAAGGGTTTCTTGTTGTATACGGAGCCCTAAAATTGGACTTAAGTAATTTATTTATTAGTTATGTTAACGATTTAATTTAAAAACATTGTCTTAAATATACATACTTATGTGAATACAGTAAGTAAGTACGTAAGTATCTTATTTTATTTTTAATTAAAACTGTTATTTTATTTTAATAAAAATGTTCACATTACATTGGCAATACATTCAGGTCTCAACCACATTTGGTATCAGTTATGACAAAATAGTTATTTAAGATACAAGTGCCGAAAATAGGAAATTCGCAATGAGTGGAGATAAATTAAAACACGACCGAAGGGAGTGTTTTAAATCGATACGAGTTGCGAATTACCTATTCGCACGTGTATCGTACAATACAATTCAATTCAATTCAATTCAATTCAATTTATTCATTTACCAAACATACCTTATTAACAACGTTTTACTGTACATGTGGCTCTTTAAAGTTTCGACATTATGCACGAAAAGTGCTCTTTTCCGCACTAGTGCGGGAAAGTAGCACCATATTATGTACTGTAAAATAATATTATCATCTTGATATGTATGTAAATTACTATACATCTTTTTTATTTAAATTAATAAATGCAAGAACTAGTCGTGTGGGTATGGCGAAATGGTACTATAAAAAGGAGGTAGAAAGGTTATATTATAAGCGCTCCAAAAGTGGCACCCTAAAACTCAGCCAATTGTATGACCTTGCGTCGTCAATGGACACGTATAAACGTGTCTCAGCTGTCAGATTTGGTGGCCATTTTTAAACACCGAATTTCATATAGACAACCTCTTTTTTATATTACATCATTGTTGGCGGCCATGACATGTTTAATCCTCACTTCATTTTTGGATCTTACAGCCGTCTGGAGCGAAAGACTTATTTAGAAGAATTAGATTGGGAATAATTATTTATTCAACTATTTTTAAATAAATGTAAGATCTATGTATTTTTGACGACCGCTGTAGCTTAGTTGGTAGTGACCCTGCCTACGAAGCAAGAGGTCCCTGGTTCGAATCCCGGTAAGGGCATTTATATGTATGATGAGCACGAATATTTGTTCCTGAGTCATGGATGTTTTCTATGTAAGTATTTAAGTATTTATTTATCTATATAAGTATGTTTATCGTCGTCTAGTACTCATAGTACAAGCTTTGCTTAGTTTGGGACTAGGTCGATTTGTGTAAGATTGTCCCCTAATATTTATTAATTTATTATTATTTATTATCGATCAGTCTTATATCGACTCTGACGATTATATTTCGTATTAAATATCATAATAAGGTTGGTACCACCTGGAACAACCTGACAATGGTGAATGTCACTGTCACTACATTTCTTGGTAGATTAGATGGAATTTCATTATAAAAAATGGTACAGGTGGCGCATTTTTTGTCGAATTGGTTATATTCATTTTTTACCGAACCGGAACCGGTCCAATCCCAATAAGGTCTGTTTCGTAAAACTAGTGCCCATGCCAAATCTTGGGATTATATGCCAAAGTGGACCCCGGGGCTCCTCTAGGGCATAATCGGAAATAACGCTAGGAGGACAATGGTTCTGTTCCTTTCTTATTTAATGTTTTAAATACCTAAATATTTTTTCTTCATCTATGGCAACAAAAAGTACTTACATACGAAGTGCAAGTTAAATAAAAGCCTGTAAAAACATACGGGGTCTTGTGACGCGAAGTTCATTGCACTTCCTTACACAAACTTACTCATCTCGCATAGACCGTCCTGCCGCAGGATTACGCTTTTGTCCGATGAAAAGGCCCACTCTGACACATAAAAGAAGATGGCTCCTCACTGCAACACAAAAACGCTCACGTGTGGAATATTCAACGGAGCCGAGATTGAAAAAAACGTCTCAGGCGTTTGAGCCTGAGGTAGAAATGGGTATTTTGTGGAGTAATAACCACGCGGATTTGCGCTTGGCTTTGTAAAGCGCGGTAGTTTTTTGGGTTGTGAACGTGAATGCCGTTGTCACATGACAAAGGATATAGGGCTAGGTACTTGCGAAAGTATCCGGTGGCGTGAATCAACATGTGCAACCTTTTTCTAAATTGTATATATTTATAGGTCCCTACCTATATGTATACAAAGGTAAAGGTGGGTTAGGCTTAGAGCTCTATGTATATACTTCCAAAATATCCTTAAATATTACGGTTGCGTTAGATTTAGACTCTTAATATTATGTATAGGTAAACTGGCCTTAATATGGCAATCATGATGTAGCACTTGTTCTCAATAATACAAATTTTAACAAAAATAACTATAATTATGTATATTAAAATAAAAAACATTATGTTATACAAGTACATAAACTAACTAGTAACATCAACAGGGATACTTATATTGAATGACATTAATTATGTGTGTTGTGTGTGTGTGTGTTTGTGTGTGTTATGTATGTGTGTGTGTGTGTGTGTGTTCGAAGTCACGACAGGCATTATCCACAAATAATTATGAATAGTGATCATTATGATTAGACCCCGTTATCAGCGGTGAAAATTTGTTGAAAATACTAGGGTTGGCACTGCACATAATTATTACCTACATTATTATTGTTGTTGATGTAAACAATATACTTAGTTTATTCGTAGGCGAGATGACATAGTCACATATTGTTGAGCCAACATGCTTGAAAAAGTTTTCATTTGATTGTTAAAGTCCATAATAGGTAGGTACATAGTTGTCATTTATTTGTCAAAATATGTTTCATGTCATATATTTTTTTTTTCTACTCCTGTACCGTTATCTGCCATTTATAGAGGCACTATAACTCGATCAAATACAATGAGACCGATAATAAGTTGCCCAAAAACTCCTTGCTCTATGACCCATAAAAGCACTGTTTAGCGTGCTGTTATGGTTCAAACCTTTTTCATAACAGCACTGTTTTACCACGATGAAAACACTAAACCTTAAAAAAAAACGGTCCTTATATTGCAGTGGTACCAACTTCTCAAACAAATATTTTGAATCAAAAGTTTTTATTTCCTATCAAACATTTGTATAACATATTTTTTTTTTCTTTTTCGTCGTTTCACTCTTGACAGAGTGGTCGTGGTCATCATTTCAGGTGTTGGTAGCAAGCTTCACAAAACGCCGCCGTTCCTGTCTGACAGTCGCCTTCCTTATGCTTGCGTGTAATGATGCATCTACTGCAGCTTTTATCTGGTCTGTCCATCTCATTGGTGACCTGCCCCGTGGTCTGGTGCCCTCGACCTTTCCCTGGATCATTATATCATAAATTATTTACAATAATAAAAATAAATAATCATGTATTGTGTGTTAATATACATATTTTATCAATTATTGGTATTATTTATAAATATAAACAGATCCGATTCGGTTCGGATCCGGATTAAGTTTGGTTCGGATGGCAAGTGCAAGGAAATTAAAAACAAAACAGACCATAAACAAGAGGTGTCAAGGTGTGACATTTCTTATTTCCCACCAAAGTTCCAATTTAAAATTAAAAGACGAAATATGATAACTATTAGTTATTAATAACTTATTAAGATTTTCTTCGTGTTCGTAAAGTGAAGAAAAATGTGTACGTTTCTTTTAAAATGGACGAAGAAGAAAATAACTGCACTCCTGAAGAAATTGCGTGAGTAGCTAGTAATAGAAGTAACGGAAAGCTTACTGCCTGATAAATCAAATAAATGCTATTTATTTGAGATTTACTCGTAGAAAAAGTATGTTATGCAACGGTGTATAACTTGGTCTTAAAGAGCTAGTGGCGTCTTTAATTGCGATGCTCGCCAAGGGTCGCATCGCAACTCACGACACTCGCGTTATATGACCCTACCTATACAACAGTTGCATATAATACTATTATTATTCAGTAAAAATATGAAATTCCTGGAAAATCGTGCTGAATTTTCTCATTTTAAAACGGACTTGATGGCGAAATTGGAAATAAACCGATTGCGACGCGGAAATGTTTCGTATATTTAGTACAGCTGAGCAACAGCTGGAACCAATCGTCACATGCAGGCCTTTAAAACGTTATAAAATGAACCGGAATTATAACGGTATATTCCGTTAGTGTTCGAAAATTACGTTATAACAAAATCAATATTCTCCATAACGATATAAATACCGTAACAGAATGAATAACAGAACGATATATATAATAACGTTATAATATCGTTTTAAAATGCGAGCCGCGCGCTACGGCTGCGCCGTTGCCGCTCTGTGCCAATGCCAACATGCCACCACGTGGGCCGTAGCGCGACGTGCGACGTTGCCGTTATGTTGTTCTAGCTTCTAAATCTTATTAATGCTTGTTTACCTCGATCATTTGCAAATTGGTTGTGAATTGTGAATATTTGGTTGGTTGCGACGATAAATGCGGCGGAATAAAAATGGGACGCAGGAAACGCAACGCTGTCCACAGATTCGTGGACTTGCTCATAAATAAAAAGAAAGAGTGCCAATCTTAATAGTCCCTAGGTATACACTATTACAATATGTAAGAGGGTCAATATTTTTTTATGTTAATTGTTTGTCTCGGCACTAAATCGCAGACTATCAGTGTTGCCGTGAGCAAAAAATTATGCATAGGTATGTTGGTATGTGCTTTTGTTCATTAATCGTAATAAAATTAAAATATACTTTTAGTTTCCGACATTTTATTTTATTTTTGATTTAGAGCCATTCCGAAAACGACAAGTTAAATAAAATCTGATTATGAAACCAAAGAACGTGTGAATTTTCGATTTGGGTTCTTCGCCATAATCTGTCTAGATAGGCTCGCGCTAGATAGGGGAGACCAAGGACGGTTGGTACACATAAATATGTATCGATCCTCCTTTTCTTACGATTCATCCTCCTTTTCTAATTAATCCTTAGTCACTAAATATTTATATAAATAACTAGCTGTTGCCAGCGACTTCGTTCGCGTGGAACTTGTTATGGTCTTAGAAAAAATATTGCTATTAAATTATGTTCGGTGCAAGCTATTTATCGCTCACTTCTTCCATCTTAAAGATATACAAAAACTATCCTATATCCTTCCAAGGGTTTCAAATTATCTGTACGGGAATTTTCATCTAAATCCGTTCAGGGATTAGACCTACGTAAAAGGTAACAGTGCGATGAGTTCGTTAGTTTAAATTGATAAATCTAAATTGAAAACTTCGTTTTTACAAACATAAATATCTTAAGAAATATCTTTTCATACAGTATTAAAGAAAAATATATTTTTATATGTCTACTAAGCTACATTACTGTTATAATAATAAGTACCCAATGTTGATTAAATCTATTCGATTCTGGGAGCATAGCAGTTCTAACCTAACCTATCCTACATTTCTGGTAACTGTTCAAATCTTAACTTAAAGTCTTACTTTAAAAAAGGTCTTGCTCTCTATACGACCTTCAAACCTTTTAACTCTCTTAGGGGATGAATAAAAAAAACGCTGAAAACGTTTTCTAATCATTAAACAAACGGTCCATAACCTAAGTAATAAATCTATTATTTTAAAAATATCTTGCTCTTCGTATAAACTTTGAACCCCCTAGAAACCCTCTTGGGGGATGAATTTCAAAAACATTGAAATGTATTTTTTAGTTTTAAACAAACCGTCTAAAATCGTAGTTACACTAATGTTTTACTTTAAAATTGTCTTGACCCTATACGGCCTTCGAATCCCCTTTAAACACTCTTAGGTGATGAATAAAAAAATCTACTAATCTGCTCTCTCTATTTTAAGACCAAAATTAAAAAAACTTACTTAAAAAATTACTTTTCCCTCCATATAAACTTTGAAGCCCCATTAACGCCTATAGGGGATGAATTAAAAAAAAAACTCTGAAATCAGTTTTGTTGTCTTTTAACATACAGACTAAGACTGACATTAGAAATATCTTACTATATTTTCTTGCTCTCCATATAAACCTTGAATACCGTTTTAACACTTTTAACCCCCTTAGGGGTGGTATTTTTCCAAGACGATGAAAGGATTTTTTTTTTCTAATAAGTAATCGTACCACAAAGTTGCCCATCTCTAGCTCAAAAAAAATGTTTCTCATCCTAATCTTGCATAAGTACCTTTTTAACCCCCTTAGGGATGGAATTTTTTAACACGTTAAAAGTACTAACTGTTTTTTCTATTCTAATAAGTAATCTTTCTACAACGTTTCAAATCTCAAGCTCAAAAAAAGTTTTTCTCATACAAACCTTTCACCCCTATTAAACCCCCTTAGGGGTGAAATTTTCTAAAACGCTGACAGTCCTCTTTTGTATTGTGTTTAGTAATCTTTCTACAAAGTTTGAAGTTTCTAGCTCAAAAAATAAAGTTCCCTCCATACAAACTTTGCAACTCTATTTAACCGCCTTAGGGATGACATTTTCTAAAACACAGCAAGTACTTTTTTCTATTCTAATAAGTAATCTTTCTACAAAGTTTCAAGTCTCTAGTTCAAAAAATAATGTTTCCCCCATACAAACATTGCACCCCTGTCCCCTACTTTACCCCCTTAGGAGTGGAATTTTCTAAAACGCTGCAAGAACTTTTTATGCATCTTAATAAGTAATCTTCCTACAAAGTTTCAAGTCTCTAGTTAAAAAAAAGTTTCCCTCGTACAAACTTTGCACCCCTATTTAACCCCCTTAGGGATGGGATTTCCAAAAATTCCATCTTGTCCCTTCTTTTTAGTCCCAGTAGTTTCGGCTGTGCGTTGATCAATTAGTCAGGAAGTCTTCTTTTACATATATAGATAAATCAAATTTCTCTCCACCTCATTTAAGCATCTTAGCTGACCATCCATCCGTAATGTGCGTGCTGGTGCCATGAGACCGGTTTAATTTATTTAAACTGTGACACAATACAAAAAAAAGTATATATGGTGGACTTAATGCCATAAGGCATTCTCTACCAGTCAACCAACGGGCTAAGCAGAAACATTTGATGCAGGCATTTAAATTATTAATAATTTACCATGTTATAACAATGCCATTAATATCTGGGGGCACGGCAGTGCCCCCGCCAAGTCGAGCGCGAAGCAAACACTGCCGTACCATCCTTTACTGGAACCATTTCGCCACATTTTCAGGCCCCTATTTGAGAACCTCTGGATAAGACCAGAATGCAGAAATTTTCGTCATCCAGTAAGCTATAATCACATACTTAAAATCCAAAATTTCAAGTCTGTAGGTCATTTAGTTCCGAAGTTAAGCGAAAGCAAAGTTTCGCATTTATGACACTCACTCATGATCAAAATAGAACTAGTACTTCCCATAAACTCAGAGAGCTGAAATTTGGTAAATAGTTAGGGTTTAATGGCCACATAAAGGGAAAACTATAAAAAATTGCTATTTCAACCCAGTTTTCTAGATACACCAACTGTATACATTACTTTGTAATCCTATACAAATATATAGGATTACAAAGTTACATTTGCAGTGAATGGGAAAATTCAAAAGCAAGAATGGGCCTGCATTCATAGTTTGTATGTATGGATAACACATTAACCTTCAAAAAGAAGTGAGATTCCATAAAAAACACTCCATGTAAAAAAGAGGCCAAGTCTCGAAACTCTTCCACCGTAAAAAGTTGTGAGATATTTCGTAGAGCCAAGTTTCAGGCATTCTTATTAATCTTTATTTGCTTGCTTGACGACCGGTTAGCCTAGTGGGTAGTGACGCTGCCTACGAAGCTGAAGGTCCTGGGTTCGAATCACGGTAAGGGCAAATAATTGTGTGATGAGCATGAATATTTGTTTCTGAGTCATGGAAGTTTTCTATGTACACTCGCGGTCAAAGAAACCGGGTCAGTGACGAAAACCTCAATATTTTGTAAATCGTTGGTCGTATCTGCATGAAACTAACTCTGTTTTATAGAGAATTTAATATCCTTCTAAATCCAACCTTCAATGTTCTACGTAGTAACTGGAAAAAGGTTTAATTGAAAAAAAAAACCAATTAGGTACTTATTTGAAATTGCGTTCGTTTTACTTTTGCTTGTTTTTAAGCAATTGTTTTCAATCTGTCAAAGAACTATGATAAAAGGCTGTCATTGTTTTATTTTGTGGTCATTCTTGAATGTCTATCATGCCGCTAACACGAGATGAATGTACTCGTATCATCACTATGTTAGAAGAAGGAAGAAGTCAGAGGTATACAGCGAGAAGAACAGGTGTGTCACTTTCTACAGTGCAGCGAGTCCTCCAACGTTACCTACAAACTGGGCAGAACCTTAGAAGACCAGGAACTGGCAAAACAAGATGTACTACAGCTAGAGAAGATCGATTTATTGTTACAACCATGCTCCGAAATCGGCACCTCACAGCAGTTGAAGTGAAAAATCAGCTTTTAGAGACCCAAAGGGACGGCATCAGCGAGCGGACTGTCAGGCGGCGGCTCAAAGAAGCAAATTTGACCCCACATAGGCCGGCCAATGGCCCAAAACTTGAAAGAATACATCGAACAGCAAGACGACTTTATGCCCGCGATCACAGATACTGGGGTGACGAAGATTGGGCAAGAATTTTGTTTTCCGATGAATCCAGATTTATGCTCTATGCAAATGACGGGCGGCAAAGAGTTTACAGACGGCCTGGTGAACGTTTTATTCCAGCATGTTTTGAGGAAAAAGTGGCGTTCGGCGGTGGGTCAGTCATGGTTTGGGCTGGAATCTCTTCAGAGAGTCGCTCGGAGTTAGTTTTAATAGAAAATGGATCATTAACGAGTGCAAGATATGTAGAAGAGATTCTTAATGAGCATGTCGGCCCATACTTAATTAATATGGGTGGAAATTCTATGTTTATGCATGACAACGCCAGGCCACACACAGCTCAAATTGTCAGAGATTATTTTTTGGAGGTTGGTATCAACTGTATGAACTGGCCCTCGAGGAGTCCGGACTTAAATCCGATTGAGCATGTATGGGACGAGCTTGGGAGGCGTGTAAGAGCTCGAAACCCCGCCCCAGCTACACTTAGAGACCTGAAACAGGCGTTAGTGGAAGAATGGGACAATATCCCGCAAGAACGCATAAAGAACTTAATAAACAGCATGCCGAATCGTCTAGAAGCTGTAAGAAGAGCCCGAGGAGGCAATACGAAGTATTAATTTTTATTTTTTGTGTTGTATGTGAAGTACCTACTGCTTATTTTTGTACGTAAAATTGGTTGATTTTTTGTTTCCTATGTAATTTTATTAAACAAAAGAATTACGATTCCACCATTTGATGTTATTTAATTCAGTATAAAATTATCTACAATATGCAGTTTAATTCATGTCCCTAGCTTTATTATTTTAGGAGATATTACAGATTTTCGTACTGACCCGGTTTCTTTGACCGCGAGTGTATTTAAGTATTTATATCTATTATATATATCGTCGTCTAGTACCCATAACACAAGCCTTACTGAGCTTACTATGGGACTAGGTCGATTTGTGTAAGATTGTCCCTTAATATTTATTCATTTATTTATTTATTGCTAAATAAAATTTTGTGACTTGGCAATCACACAATACTACATAATTTTAGGTAAGTATGCAAAAATCTATAAATACAGTTAAGTTGTGTGATTGCCACGTTGCAGAATTTTATTTAACAAGCAAAAACATTCCATGTAAAAAAGAGGCCAAGTCTCGAAACTCTTCCACCGTAAAAAGTTGTGAGATATTTCGTAGAGCCAAGTCATTCTTTAATCTTTATTTGCTTGCTAAATAAAATTCTGTAACTTGGCAATCACACCACTTTCCTGCATTAATGGATTTCTGCATACCTAAAGCTATGTAGTATTGTGTGATTGCCAAGTCACAAAATTTTATTTAGCAATCAAATAAAGATAAAAGAATGCCTGAGACTTGGCTCTACGAAATATCTCACAACTTTTTACGGTGGAAGAGTTTCGAGACTTGACCTCTTTTTTACATGGCATGTTTTTTATGGGATGATGCATTTCCGATTAATGAGGCACAGAGTAGCTAAAGACAATCTGATTTGAAAATTATTAGTCAGGATATTCGTATCAGGCTACAACCTGCGCCGACAAGCCGAGCAAATCGAAAAATTCTCTATTTTACTATGACGTCGTGCACTCTAACAAACAACCTACGTTACGTAATCACATCGCTTACATTGCACGAGTAGGCTATACTGAATGCGAGAAAGGGGTAGCCTATAACGTTATTACATTATTATATCGGTTAAAAAAGTATCGGTTTTATATTAATGGTTTAGATTTATAACGTTATAATGGATATCGCTATACAGCGCGTCAAATATCGTTTTCGAGTATAGCGGTTTTAGGAATAATAACGTTATAAATGATAGCGCTATACGAAAATAGCGCTATTTAAAGGCCTGGTCACATGTACTCGAAATAAATATTGTGTGGCAACCCTAGTGTTAGATTTCAATAAATTTTCACCACTGATAACGGGGTCTGATTATGATATTAAATTGTTTGAGATACATTTACGGAAATCCAATAATCGAATTTGCAATTTTATATGAACTCTCGTGCAGCACTTGAAAGTGTTCAAATAGTAACTGCGACTGAATTGATAACGTTGTAAACATATGAAAGTATAATCGGCTGGTGTCCCGCATGACACAGATTAACAAATAGAAAAAGGTCGCATTAAATGTATTTTATTTATTTATCTATTTAATTGCTTACATGTGTTTTACAGGGTGTTAAATAGGGTGAAATAGTATCAACATGTACCCATTTTTGGGTATTGCAATATAATTAACCTAATTAAGCTATGATACAATACATATGGGCATCAATTACATTTAAGACTATTTATGGTGATTTAACAAATTAAGCAAACAACTTATTACAAATTAATTGAGTAAAATTTTTATACCATTCCAAATATTATTATTTTAATTTAAATGACTAGTAATTAATTCCATTTTATAGCATTCTCATTATGTTATTCACTATTTATTATTTTCAGTATCACGCATATATTTACTTAAAGAATAATAACATTTTCGCAACAGTAATGATTTCAACTCTTTGTAGAACAAGTTATAAATGACTAGGGATTTAATACAGGTAGGCAGCTTGTTACGAGTATATACTTTGACAGCAATAAATTCTGGGCTATTTTGCAACATTTTGATTTTATCAGCGGGTTGGAGCAGCTGATATTTATATCTGGGGTTTCTATTTTCCTGGAACTTGTGTTTATTATTTCGGACATAGATAGCTAATGCCATGATATATTTTCAAGGGAGGGTCAGAATGCCGTATTCTTTGAAGAAAGGCCAACTAGTTGGGCTTTGGATACCTGCTATGATGTACGCGGGCACATGCGTCTGTATGTCACAAATAAATGAATTACTCTCACTTTTTTATTGTACATTGGTTTGTTTTAAGCCTATAATAAAAAGTCACAATACCTACCTTTTTACCAGCCAGCTCTCGGGGGAAGTCATGTCGTATTTTTACCCTCTATTAACTCCTCGTCTGCCGCCGTCTGTGCTTAGTAATTCGGAGGACTATGATCTCAGGTTGAACGCTCAACGCACTAGCTCCTCGCGCTTTGCCCCGGCAGGCTCGTTCTGGGCATCTTTGTCGCCTTCTCCGGGAGTGCCGGCAGAAGCGAAAACTCAGTAACAGTTTTTCGATCAGGTCACGTGTCCGTCTTACGAATTTTCAATCAGTCGAATCTTACGGTCACGTGACCTGTTGCGAGTATCTCTCGAATCTCACGGTCACGTGACATCTTACGGTCACGTGACCTGTGGCGAGTTTAACCATTTTTCCCGAACACAAAAAGTGTACAGCGCTGCTAAAGAAGTTTTCACTTCAAAAAAACCACTGGCGACCCCGTTGACCCCCTTAAGTCGCATTTTACGACCCTTTTTTTGCCCGAGTCTACACGGTTCACAATGGCTACCCATACTTTCCAGGAGACTCGTGTAAATTCGTTTGTTTTCAGTTTTGAGTCAGTTCAGTGGTGAGGTAGGGCACAGCGAAATGTCATCCTGCTCGAATTTGGAGCAGTTCAACTGGGGAAGTACCTTCGCCTTGCAGAAGACCACGGCCATAATAACGACTACTACTTGCTCTGTAGTAGTGTTGTGTTCCTGGAGGTGAGCAAGGTCGCCAGAGCTCCCGAGGATGCGTTGTGTTGAGAGCGAGGGAATTTGTTCCTTCAGCTGTCAAACATATCAAGGGTAACGGTAACGGTAACGCCCATGATACTCATTTGGAGTTGCATGCGTCTATAGGCTGCGGTGTCCGCTTATCATCAGGCGGGCCGTACGCTTGTTTGGCACCGTCGTTGTATAGAAAAAGTTTTATTCATTTCACGGACGGCTTTATAGAACCAAGCCTGATTTTGGAAGCGCAATTTCACAGCAAATTGTGTTTCCAGGTCGAAAATGCGAGGCATTTTAAATGTTATTTGTTGATTGGTTTGACTGGCGTGCAATATGCATTTTCGTTTGGTCTTATTTAACAATGGAATCGAACCTTTGTGTGTTTCAAGCCATTTAACAGCCCGGTGCTTCAGTGCGAGTTAAAGGAGATGAGCGGAATATATTCACCGCATTTTGTTTTATTTGACAATGTGAATTTTTATTAAAATTGTACAATGTGAATTTTATTTTTTTATTATTTGATCCATGCGTGGGCAAAGAGCAAAGCATATAGAGGTAACATAAGCAAACGAGAGAGACAAAATCAAAGCTTCTTCCAGTCACTTTAAAATGTACATATTTTATATCGCGAGATGGAAGGGTGCGAGCAAGGACTTACTATTTACGTGTTATAACTATTATACTGTAAGAAAAGTCGCTAGAGTTCCCGAGGATGCACGACATTAAGATTTTGATATCAACGTTTGCATCATACGTTTTAAAGTCGGCAAACGTAGTGTTGGACACCCTCCGGCCAGATGGACAGATGACTAGATTAGATAAGATTAGATTATTTATTTCATGATAAAAAATTACATTACAGATTTGCATACATGTCAAAAAAATAAGAATTATTATCACGATTGTCAAAAACAGAGAAATATTAAGACAATGTCAACAAATGTAAGAACACAATAACAAGGAAATAGAAGAAACAAACCAAAAGCAAAAGAACACAAATATATCAACCTCTAGGTATCGTCATTTTTTACAATATTTAAACACTTAAAGTCAAATCATAATCATACAAATTTAAATAGGTAATAATAATAATTTAACAAGTCAAGTCCAGACTCATATACTCTTTAACTGAGTATAATGGATTTTCCAATAAAAGGTATTTAAGGCGGCGTCAAAATGCTTCGTCAGATGGTACCTATCTAAGATCAGCGGGCAGTCGCTCGTAGTAGGTAGGCCTTATGACACGCGGGTTCTTGCCTGCAAGTGCCATGCGACGGGGAACTGTTCTCAAACGCCCAGTGCGGCGGAGTGTTTTGCCAATCGCATTTACGGTATCGAAAGAAGAATGATTGTTCCTTACGAACATTATAATTTCGACTTGAGGAGGGTAGCTGGCAGTGAACTAGTGACTGGATGGCGAAAACGGAAGAGCGAGTCTGGTGGCGTACCTTGGGGAGGCCTAAGTCTAGCAGTGGATTGCAATAGGCTGATGTATGTATGCAATAAAGTGTGATTAACGAGCATGTTACTTCTCTTAATTAATAAGCCCATTGACTACGGTTTCTGCTTATAGTCCGAATTCCGTTTCTAGAACGGATCTTATCTAACGACCCATCGGTCCAACAATACGATAATACTTAGAACTTCGAAGTGAAAAGGCCATGTTAAATAAATACTTTACTTGAAAAGTGACTCTATTGTTAAAGCACGGTTCAAATTAAAACGAAAGGTATTAACAACGCTTGATTAGTTGCAGCAGGTTAGTTGAAGCATGCTTAGAACTAAAATGTATAAAATTTGCAGTTTGTTTTTCTTTAATTGTTAAGCGAGCTTAATAACGGACGCAGTTTTTAAGGGAAAACTACATTTAATATCAAAAGAAATAATTTTACAACATAACGTAATGACAACTGATGTGATATGCAAACATGTCAAACAGTGACACACAGCTCATACCTGGCTCATACCTAGAGTAAGGCGGTTGAGTTCGATAGCACATAATATATTAACAGAGCTTAACAATTAAAAACAATGGCTTTGGTTTATCTTTGTGCCTAGAACAGAGAGACATGTATTCGTTCTAGAAAAATGATTCGCACCATACCATCAGGCAGGATACCGTACAACCTTCGATTGAAGTATACAAATTCACCCCGCCTGATTTATATTTAGTAACCAAATAGGTACAGGTATATCAAATCAAACTGCTTTTAAATATTTTTTTAGTTTAGAAGCCAAATCATCCTTACGTCACTTTAGTAGGTAGTATTCGCGAGACGCTAGTATCTAGTATATTGCGCCCCAGATCTGTCCGTGAGAGCCTTCAGCGATGGGGGTAATTAATGTCATTCGTTATTGTGCTGACCCTCATTAAACTCCCAATTACCGGACCTCTGCGGAAGTTTCCTCGAAATAATCACAACGTAGCTGCCAGGAAAGCAACGAGGAAGAGTAGAATCTATAGAGACGGGGCGTTACCTATTTAAAGTACTATTTGGGTTACAAAAGGCAATACGCAAATGCTTTTTTTTATTCTAAATACTGCACAGCGAATTCGCCAAGTTGGTAGTGATCCATAGTTAGTGTTGTGCCGTTCCCGGGAATATTCCTATACCTGGAAATATAGGAGAATTTTGATTTTGTCTATGTTTACACATTTTGCTATCAGGGATGTCATGAAAGCCCTTGATTTTTTTTTCTAAGTCATTTAACAGTGTAATTTAACAGCAAAGGTCAAATTACCTACCATAGTTTTTGGGAATATTCCCGTTAACAATTGGAATATTCCCAAAGTTCCTGGATATATTCCCCTAACCAAAAAAAAAACACGATACATTATTATAACAAGTTGACTTCACAAAAAATTGTACGGATACAAAATAAAGGCAAGATTTTGGCGAAAGGCATTTTATTTGTCGGGGCATTGATTTTAACTTTATTTTATTACAATTTATTTTGCCTAATTTGTATTTCAGGAACAAGGGCACATCACTATTTAGTCCTAATTTCTACCAACAAGCGTTTCTTCATATTCGCAATTCTAAACAATCTATATTCATCACCTTCACATCACAATTAGACAAGTTTTCCTTTTTTTATGATGCCATTTCAATCAGTTTTTAGGTCTCGTAGTGAAGAATCCTCTCGAAAATAGTTGAACATTGTAAATAGGAAGAATCCGTTTCGTGCGAATAAAATATGGTTTATTGCTGTTGAACAGTATTGTGTATGTGCAGAATCGCGTTCATTACCGTACCCCAAAACCATCAAAACATTATGTACTCCAAAAATACTTTGCCAACGCGTCCAACGGTTAGTTACAAGTGGCTTTAACATATAAGTCTTGGAACGCAGGCAGCGCAGCAACGATGCCAATTCAATTTTGATATCGGTCTCGACGTTACCACAGTATAGTATAATACAGTTGTTAATCAGAAGCCGTTAAGGAGCGTTTGTTACCTACTTTCGCTCGATGCGCAGGGCTGTGTCACGTTTGTGGCTTGGCATACCTATAATACTAATTTTGCTTTTACTCGTAAGTATGCAAAGTATTTCTGTAACAGTTTAATAGACAATATTGTATACACAAAGTAATTATTATAGATAGATATGTGTTTTTAGTTTCCCACTGCATCGAATATTTGAATACCACTATACTTTACCTAAAATATTTCGTAGTAAGTATAATAGTTGCTAAACCGCACTAGGTTGGTAGGTGCTTAGTTACAAGCCTATTCGGCTCCTTTTGATATCGTGGCACTGGCGGCTCGCCGTCTTCATACCTACGAGGCAACTTCCTTTGACGTAGCGAGTGAGAGCGAGCGAACACGGCAACGGCGCGGCCCCGATTGAAGCATTCTCCATCATTCCCGAAGGCTATGTGTGTGTGCGTACCGAACGCGCGCATGTGTGCAGCAGTGCGATGTACCTTTGTTCGAAGTTTATTTACTGTTCCTATACTGTGATGTTACTCTAACTACGTCTGCGTCAGTTCCCGTCTCGATAAGATGTATACTTACTTACCGAACTTTACTTACCCATCTTAACAACTTCTTACGTATCCCTAAAAGGGGTAGGCAGAGCACATGAAATTTGTGTCCAGTGCCACAGTTATCATACATGTGGGTATAAAAGATCGACAAAATGTGATATCGCAGTGATAGGTTGCTAGCCCTTCGCCCACGACACACTTCAACCCTGTTCCCTTAGTCGACTCTTTTTTTTAATATTTATTGATTAAGACAAAAACAATGTATATGCTTACAAAGCCCATCTAGGCAAAACCGTGGAGAGGTTTGTGTGCCGTTGGGGAGTTCTTAGTGTTCTATTGATCTAATTTATAGTTAAACTAGCTGTTGCCCGCGACTTCGTCCGCGTAGAACTCGTTACCTACCGTCTTAGAAAAATTATTACTATTAAATTATTGTGGGTGGAACCTTAATTATCGCCACCCAAACCAAGTTCTACCATCTTAAGGGATGATTCCCGACATAAAAACTATTCTATATCCTTCCAAGGGTCTCAAATTATCTGTAAGGAAAATCCGTTCAGGGATTAAGCGTAAAAGGTAACAAGTGCGATGAGTTCATTCGTTTAAAATGCTTAATTGAAAACTCTGTTATTACAAATATAAATATCTTAAGAATTATAAACAGACGTTTTTGCTTAAACTGCATATTTTTTCATGATGTTACTGGAATTTTCCCCTACTTAAATCCGTCCAGTAGTTTTACTCATGTTAGTCCGGGAAACCTGTATAGTTTTGAAAGCAAACTTATCTGATGCTAAAAGACGTAGAACTTTCCATCTCCATCCGCCGTCCCCATTTAACGGTGTTAGAGAATAAATAATGTTGATTATCTAAAATGAACTTTTTAAATTAACTAAATAATCCGCAGGCCACATGAATTATTACCTTCTTTTCGGTTCTGGGAGCATCGCACTTCTAACATAACCTAACCTAGATTTCTGGTAGCTGTCGGTTCTGTATGGGTTGTGGTTCTATAACCTAACCTTCTTTTCTGCTAGTAGTCGGATTATGTATTTTGACTAATAAATGGCTTACCATATAGTATATGTATGACTTAAGAACATACTTCCAACCCTTTTTTAACCTCCTTAGAGGATGAATTTTAAGAAACGCTGTAATCAGTTTAGCCGAAGTTACATATTATGTTTTTCTTTTTCTTAATATTACATATTTATAAGTTTGTACCGCTTTGGCCTTGCTGTTAAGGTATAAATGTTACTATATAAATAAATAAATAAATTACTTTAAAATTTTCTTGTTCCCCGTAGAACCATCTAATTCCTTTTAGCCCATTCAGGAGATGAATGTTTTTAACCCGCATATGGAATCAATTTCAAACATCTAAAACAGAAATTACAAATCTCTTACTTTAAAAATGTCTTGCTCTTCATACAAACCTTTAACCCTTATAGGGGGAGAATTCAAAAATCCTGAAAACAGTGTTGTAGTCTTTTAACATACAAGCTAAGACCGAAGTTAGAAATCTCTTACTATAAAATGTTCTTGGTCTCCATATAAACTTTGAAAACTCGTTTTAACCCCCTTAGGGGTGGAATTTTTCCATAATGCTGAGAGAACTTTTTTTATTCTGATAAGAAATCTTTATACAACGTTTTAGGTCTCCAGCTCTGTTTCTGATCCAAACCTTGCACCCCTTTTTAATTGGAATTTTCTAAAACAATGAAAGTACTCTTTTGTTTTCTAATAAGTAATATTTCTACGAAGTTTCAAGTGTCTAGCTCAAAAAATAAAGTTTTCTCGATACAAACTTTGCACCCCTAATTAACCCCATTAAGGGTGTAATATTCTAAAACGCTGAAAGTACTTTTTAGGGTTCCGTAGTCGACTAGGAACCCTTATAGTTTCGCTTTGTCTGTCCGTCCGTCCGCGGATAATCTCAGTAACCGTTAGCACTAGAAAGCTGAAATTTGGTACAAATATGTATATCAATCACGCCGACAAAGTGGTAAAATAAAAAGTGTTTATTTTTTATTTTTATTGGAGTACCTCCCCTATACGTAACGTGGGGAGTGTTTTTTTTTTTCATTTCAACCCTAACGTGTGATATATTGTTGGATAGGTATTTTAAAATGAATAGGGGTTTGCTAAAATCTTTTTTTGATAATGTTAATATTTTCGGAGATAATCGCTCCAGGAGTAAAAAAAAAATGTGCCCCCCCCCCCCCTCTAATTTTTGAACCAAGTTTAAAAATATGAAAAAAATCTCAAAAGTAGAACTATAAAAACTTTCTAGGAAAATTATTTTGAACTTGATAGGTTGAATAGTTTTAAAAAAAAATTAGAAAGAACTACGGAACCCTACACTGAGCGTGGCCCGACACGCTCTTGGCCGGTTTTTTTGTATTCAAATAAGTAATCTGTCTACAAAGTTTCAAGTTTTTAGCTCAAAAAATAATTGAGTAATGTTATAACCGTCGTCAAAAATTCAAAGATATATCGCCTTTGTTTTTCTTAGACTGTTCAAGGCAAAGTGACACTTTGAAATCTGGTGTTGTTGATGTGCGCGTAAACAGGATTCGGGTTGGAAAGGGTTGTGTTATGTCGATAATGTATACAGTCTGTAAAGTGTATGTATGTGTTATCTTGCGGCAAACTGGCACGCCCTTCGTCCAGCTCGTCCTCCAAAGGCACCTTGTCCAAGTCCATACAAACTCCGTACACTACGCTGCTATATATCACTATAGCTAAGCCTCGAAGCCACCCACTGGCTTAACCTGCCAAGGTCCAAAGCAACACTATATCTCGGCGCCTCTCCGTTATGAGCGCTCCCGTACGAGATCTAAAACCGTAATCTAATTAATTGTGAGGGTGCGTCTGACCGCGTCGACGCTCGGCGGCAATATAAATTTACTTTTAAAATACACCGCTCGATTCTAAACATTCAAAACAATCGAATTACCGATCTGTAACATGTCGTTGTTGCAACATCGTAGGAGAAATCAGGTCGGCGGGTTAGACACCTTGAGAGATTACCAGTAGAGATGAAGAGAGTATGTTGGTCGATCTAGATATTGCTGGAAGGACGAGGAAGGGAAAGACTTCGCGCTTTCCACGCAGAAAACTGGGAGATCACACAAAGTAGGGCGCGCTGGCACCAACTCGTATCTGAGGCCAAGAAGTAAGTTAGTACCTTTACCTTATCCTTCCTCGTTTCTTACATCCTTCCGCACTAATGTAATAAATATGCATTATTAGAATGATAGTCAAACTTTTTATGGACCGTTAAGACGCTCCTTTAGCTAGCATGAAATATCTAGGGAAATACAAACTATAAGTGTCCAAGTGTATCAAGTCAATCCTCAAACATGCCTCTAAGGGTTGTTACACGTTCGTACATTGTATCGATAAAATTCGAGTCAAGTGTGAGTTAAGTCGAATGCAGTTCTCTACTAACTGTAATAAAAAAATATTTATCAGATGTATATGAAGGAAAGTGAAAAAAAAGCATCTAGGTAGAGACAATATTTATATTCTTTACTTTATTACTTATGTATCACTTTCCGAAGCACAGTCACCATCACCACTACTGGAATCGTTTGTATTAATGACTAACTCAAAGTCATTATCTAAAATACTGTCCACTTTAATGTCTTTGTTGCAATCGTCCCATATTTTGGCTTTACTTTTATTCACTACTTATTTTCCAGTTATTTTTGGTTACGTGATTGCACGCTTCTTCTAATAATTTCATCATTTCCGCTGTGGAAAATGGAGGTTCAGTATTATGGCGTGCCGCATGTCCTTTGATCTTAATGCACATCATCATAAATCCTGAACACTATTTTTGGCTATACGAACTTCTTAACGTGTATCGATATATTGTCTGTGATATTATTGCCATTCACTATTCTTTCACACGCAATAAGTAAATGTGTATTTTTTTCCTATGGTTGACATTGTCATTATTCAGAAACTTCATAGTAGCACAATGTGTCAGGATTGAGTTCATAGCCGCGGGGGACTGTAGTGACGCTGACGTCACCGTTTCGTAAGTCACCGTCGTCTACGGGTTTCGTTAGTTGTGTTTGTTGGATAGATCAAAATAATTCATTTTAATCGAATCTGTGTTACAATTTTGCAACGAGAATCATAATGCATGAAATGTTTCAGACAGTAATCAATTAGTAATACAGAGTAAGCATATGGTTGATTTTAATTAAGTTCTTAATTTAAATATTTCCCTACTAATTCGCTAATTGGGTAGGTAATAAATGTTATAATTCGATGTATGTTTCAAGCCTAAATTTAAATGTAGGGTAACCAGAATATTTATATGTATCACTAGAACTAATTTATCTTATAGAAATTATGTACTCGATTTCAGTTGGCTCGATATCAGTTCATAGAAAATTTAAGTGGTTCGGTCTAATCTAAATGTTGCCTATGAATGGATAATTATTATTATTGACGAAATAGACAAAAACATTTTTAATAACAAGTGTGCGTTTTTGCGTGCGGTCGTTTTCCGTCTTACATTGTTATTGGTAGGGTATCCTGTATATTGGTAAGGGGAGGTTTTTCCAGAACCGGAACGTTCACGGGAGGACATTCTATTTATCCCTTTTTTGACCAAGGCAGGGACGTGATCTTTTATTAGATCTGTGACACCGTAGTAAATGGATGAGCGAGTCCCGCGAATATTACTTGGAAAATTAAAACTAAGTATCTGAAAAAAAACCTTTACGTACTGTTCAACCCGTAGACTCTACTCTCTACGGCGTAGAGGCTCACCCTTGAAAGCTTGATCATTATACAGTCGGGGTACGAAAACCTTCGTCAGTTATTAAATTCAGTCCTTTATAAAGTCATAGACTCTTAGTACCTTTTGAAAGCAAAGTACTAAGTAGACAAGTGCATATAAAATTATACTTACTTGATATGATAACAAGGATCAAAATTGTTTACACCTCTGACCTATATCTAGTTTCTTATCAACATCAAACCTTTTTAATGACCTAGTCAAATAAACAACTTCGTAAGAGTTCCAATCACACACACACACACTATTCTATTTATTTGTCAGTGTTTTTCAGTGTTAATATTTTCTTGCAATGTTTGCGATCAATAATAACATTAATAAACAATAATAATAATTTGATAATGCCGAGGAATTTAAATAACCATGAAATAGCTGCAATTACTGCAGATCATGAAGCTTGCTACAACATTAGCGAAATATCTTTAAATCTGAATATTAACACGATAATTGATTATTGCAAATGCCAACGTCAATGCGATATTTCTTTTTCGTTTGAAATGAAACGTTGGTAGGACTGATAATTGCCTTGGTGCAAGCAACTGTCGACTTTAAGGTGACGGACCTTTTCTTACTCCGACTTTACTATCATCAAGTTTCTCAATTCGAAAAACACAATATAGCTAATTTAGCGTCTGACCGTAAAATTCTGAAGAGGCTCGCCGAAATCATGTCGTATCTTCTATCTGCCTCTCTTTTACGACTGTTGCACTTTGTTCCATAAATTAATTTCATTTTTTCTTTCAGCCGGGGCGAGATAAAAGATAATCTCAATCGTGTTTTGTTTCTCTCGAGAGAAAAGTTAATTGAAGTCTGGCCAGCCAATCGAGTTAGTGAAAATGTATTAAAGCTAATATTATACATTTTACCAACACCCAGTCTTGGAAATAAATAGCAATACATCACATGTATAATTTTTGTATTCCACATTATTTTTTTTATGTTAAACAAAACATGACAAGAAAGGAACTGCGTCTTTGTGGATAATATTTGATTCATAGGTCTGATCAGTATTTTGATTGCGTTTACTCTGGAGTTTTTATTTTCACATTCAGTAGCTCCAAGGTGTTGCAGAGCTTAGAAGTCGTTTTTGATATTTATTGCAACGCGTTCTTGACGTGACATTTAGATACCTGACGCGCGTACGATGCGTTACGTGAACGGAACGTAACGTAATAATCATTCGTTTTGGTACGATGCTTTTTTTATTCAAATGTCGCTGAGCACGACGTGTCTAGTCGTATGTCCGAGTTTACCCGATGGATTAAAAATATTTATTACATCTTTATCTGTTCGCATTAAGACGGAGTGTTGTGTCAAGGGGCAATATTAGTTCATGATATTTGAATAATTTGTAGGTTTTTGACCATTTATAGAATATAGCTAGGTGTATATATTATATATATATAAGTGAAAATTGGCCTTATTTCGTTACATACAAAACGCAATGAACTTTGCTCAGAGTTTTCATAAAAACTATTCATGCTAGCTTGATGCCTATCTTGGTATCTAATAGAATTGTATTTTAAGTAGCATCCCACACCTCAAATTACGATCTAACAAAGACTTTATATATTTTTTTAATTAAAACAAATGTAGGAGTCGATAATGTCGGAAGCTCTTCCATTAAAAAGGAAAATGTAAGTAACTTTGTGCCGAACAACAGAAAAATATTAAAAAAAAATTGCTAAAAGCATTTTCGAGCATAATCAATGTACTTTTCAGCAAGTCACCTAGTTTGAGAAGCTATTTATTACATTGACAACGTAATTAAGCATTAAAATACTACTTATTTTATCAAAAAACTTCGCGTAACTGATTCACTAAGCTTTTATATAACACGACGTTTATTACCATTTTTCCCATTAAAAACTACGAGTTATGTGGAAGAAATTGATTAAGTAAATTGGCAACACAGTTTACTATAAAGTCTATTAATAGAGATGTTGGTGTCGGCCATATTTAGTCGCATACGAACCTTCAAAGTTAGTGCACGTCGCTTCAACACCAAAATGTAACATGGTTTTTAGTGATTTAAAGGTAAGTTATATTATATATATATATAATATATCTATCTACCTCACATATAGTGCAATTTTAAAATAAAACGTATTAGTACCTATTTAGTTAATTCAACACAATAACTAATATAACTCCATACTATAATTACTCTGAAACCAAAATGTTCAAAGATAAATAATAAATGTAGGTATCTAAAATCATTGCTCAACAATTTCGAAAGTTAATAATTTAGGATTTTAGGAGAGATAGATAATTGTAAAAGTATTATTGTTGTGTTTATTAGTATGTTAAATGTTGATGAATATTATTGAATTGTATTATGATAAACTGTCGAGATAATTACTCGGATAAGCTTAAAAGTTAAATAAGGTTGCCTATGAAGTTGAAGATTTTTAAGAGTTTTTCAATAAATATGTATATTTAATATTTTTTATTAGTTTCACTTCCTTTATGCATAAACCTTTACCTAACTTTTATATCACATTTATGTAACTTTGGTACATATAAGTATACTTAATACTGCTTTTATGTGAATAAGGCCAATTTTACGGCCTTTCCCATATATTTCGAATATGTAGTCTAGTTCCTCCATACAACACAAGACTTATTTTTGTAATAAGTATTAATTTATGAAGATGATTTTGCGCAGCTTAAACTAAACTCACTATAAGCGACATAAAACAAACAAACTCGAGTTTTTCCCAAGTATATTCCTGGCCCGACGTAGCGTGCGCAAAACTTTCATTTTCCTCCCTTCTTTGTGCTCCCGGCATACTCAGCTTTGCATTTGGTTGTTATCAAGATTGAGCATTTCGGTTTCTTGTTTTCCTTAAGTACAGAGATTGTATCCGTTGAGCAGGAAAAGGTGTAAGCGGTTTTCATGTCAGTCAAAATAATGTCTGGTTTATTGCTGATATACAAAACCATAAACTTTCACACAGTATAGTATTTTTTTCTGTTTTTACGTTTCTGTAGTCTGCATGTAATTTTTGTGCAAATTAACCTATTGTACGCGCGTCAGGTAAATCAAAATGTCACTTAAAAGTATGGAATAATGACAGTTGAGTTTTCCTAACGTACTTTCAAAACGTTACGTGTGATCACCCCTCCGGTATAAGGTAATACCGGGTTATGCAGAAATGCCTGATGCACTTACACCCCGTTCACACTGCGTCCGTTACCGTGTCCAGGAGGCATCCCTCTTTTTCTCGCTTGCGATGTTTCGCCCGAGTGCGAAAGAGACGGATGCCTTCCGGACACGGTAACGGACGCAGTGTGAACGGGGTGTTAGGTTTTCCCAAAGTTAGGCAACAACTCCGTATTCCGAAGTATCAGCAATGGTCCATGTCCCAAATTAGCTAAAATGTTGATCTAGGTTTCTAGGCCAAACCACAAACTCTAATGGAACCAACTTATTTTCTCAGCTGTTTGAAACATGCATTTATTTGCTTATAACAGTTAAATTATTTCCCAACCAAATCTGCTCACCCCAGTGATCCGCGGTCGTGGCCCGGATTAGGTAACTAATTGCGACTTTGGGTCTTAATCCGATAGACGAGGACATAAATTGGAATAACAGCGTTGGACACGAATAATTCCACCTTAGTAGTTCTGTGTTTCAGAAGCAAACAGTCTGATGTCTTGTATTTGTAGCTGGAAGCTTGTTCGAAGCAGATCTGCGTCGCTTCAGATGTCTGGAGGAGCGACGTGCAATTATGTGGGTTCACGTTGTATACATATTTTGGTGATCAAAGGCGTCGCAGATCTAACAAGATATATAAGATTAGTGGTCCGTATAAAATGCTGTATATAATGATATATCATTCCTATCTAATGAATGTAGCCACTAAAGCCATAATGAATTGACTGTATAATTATTTTGTTTCAGATACTGAATCAGTATTGACAGATGATTGATAAATGTCATGCAATTCAGGATGATGATCAGCATTCTAAAATATATCCGGGCATATAAAATGTAATAACGTAAGATAACGAAGCAAGATAAAAAAAAAAATACCTATTGATACCCTGCAAAGGATTATCAACCCTTTCACCAGATTAAATGTGGCGTGCCACTTAATAATTAATGGCTAATTCTACTTGGACAACTTTAGGTCCCGGCACCGAACCCGCGTCCTCGGCCATTGACGAATTAGTGGCTTGCGAACTTTGTTGTTAATTGCCGGAAAAGCCTATTCCAATCGAAAATGTATTATTACTTTTGGAAAAAAGTTGGGAAACCAGGAAATGTCAGTTCCGATCTCGATCGGAACTGACATTTCCTGGTTTCCCAACTTTTAACTTAATCTCGATTAAGTAAAAAAATATGTCAACCAACTTTTTCTACCTACCTTCGTCATTATCATCGTACCAGCTGAAAGACCCCGATTTAGACATAGGCCTCAATTGTGCCAGTGACCGGCCCTGCGCCAACCGCATCCAGCGGATTCCCGCGACCTTTACCAGGTCATGAGTTCACCTTGTGATTGCCATCTACGTTATAGGTATACGTATATTTAAAGAGTTCTATAGATTTCATCTGAATGACATAGACTATTCTGACCAGAGGTAAAGGTGCAACTTTTTGAGCTCGTTGCATTAGGACAATCCAACTGTCATTTTCCCGTACAAAAATATGTACGTCATCTCACGTTCACGTTATTTCTTGGCGGAATTTGGTTTTTAAATGAAAAAAGGGTTCCCGAATTCGTCCCAGAAGATACGAAGCTTGAAGAAGGACCGAGAAATATTGAAAAGTTTAGATTAAGAAAGTTATTTTTAACAAAGCCGTTTAATTTTTGTATACTTGAAATGCCTACCTATAGGTAATGTTAAGTTGAAAATAGGCCTAAATTACCATTTTTTAGGGTTCCGTACCCGAAGGGTAAAACTAGACCCTATTACTAAGACTCCGCTGTCCGTCCGTCTGTCATCAGGCTGTATCTCATGAACCGTGATAGTTAGACAATTGAAATTTTCACAGATGATGTATTTCTGTTGCCGCTATAACAACATTTACTAAAAAACAGAATAAATTAAATATTTAAGGGGCTCCCATACAACAAACATGTTTTTTTTGCCGTGTTTTATAGCTAATGTTACGGAGCCCTCGTACTTGGCTGGTGTTTTAAATATTTTTTCTCTTCGTTTATAATCTTAATATTTCCTTGTAAGTGCTATAAAATTTAAAACTTCAGGTATGTACACGAAAGCCTTGGACATAAAGCTTCCTAGTCTAATATATCTTGCTGTATAAACGGTTGGGAAGACTCGCGCCTCAAGACACATCAAAATTTCATGAGAACACTAATAGATAGCAATATAAGTTCAGCACGTGTGTCCCTTAAAAGATGACGTGGACGTTGCAGTAGCAGAAATTAATAGCGATCTAGAGGCGATTAAGCACGGTGGTCTTACGACAATGCTCTCATCATTAATCCTTCGATCAGTTTTCATTATTCTGGGCACTAAAACACAGGCTGCCAATGTACGTGCTCTTAAAATTGATTTGCGCATATCGAGTTTAACTATTTCGGAAGAGCATCAGGTTCATCATCACCATCATCATCATATTAGCCGAAAGACGACCACTGCTGGACAAAGGCCTCCCCCAAAGAGTGCCACAATGACCGGTCCTGCGCCACCCGCATCCAGCGGACTCCCGCGGCCTTTACCAGGTCATCAGTCCACCTTATGGGGGCCTACCCACGCTGCGCTTTCCGGTACGTGGTCGCCACTCGAGAACCTTTCCGCCCCAACGGCCATCGGTTCTACGTGCAATGTGCCCCGCCCACTGCCACTTAAGTTTAGCGATTCGGAGGGCTATATCGGTTACCATGGTTCTGGTGCGGATAGCCTCATTTCTGATGCGATCGCGTATTAATATTATATTGTAATTACCAAACTTCTACTATATTCCGCATCATGGAGTCTTGAGACCGTCGTCGACTAGCACGCCTCTACGTGTCGTCTTTGATGCTAGTGCCCGGGACGGTCAAGGTACCTCGCTGAACGACACTCTGTTGCCAGGACAAAAGCTGCAAAACAACATCTTCCACCTGCTTCTTCGTTTTCGTTGGCATATGGTCGTTTTTACAGCAGATGTGAAGCAAATGTACCGGCAGATTTTGGTGACTCCTGAAGATGCAGAATACCAGCGCATTCTGTGGCGGCCTTCTGCCAATGAACGTGTTAGTGACTACAGGCTGCTCACTGTCATATATGGGGTTTCTTCGGCTCCTTACCAGGCTCTGCGCTACATTGCTCAGTTGGCAAAGGAATCCGCCTCCATGTGTCCCTCAGGTTCAGGCGTTTTGGATCGCGACATTTAGGTCGACGATGTTGTGTCTGGTGCTCCGTCTGTCGAACAAGCTCGTGGTCTCCGGGCGGAACTATCCGCAATAATAGCGTCGGGTGGTTTCCATCCGTGGAAATGGACGTCAAACTTTCAAGGCTTCTTCGATGACATACCATCGACTGATTTGTACTCTGAGCACTTTCGGGAGTTCAACTCCATTGGTGACGTCTCTCTCAAAATTCTTGGTCTGTCATGGTTGCCTCGGACAGACCATTTCACCTTCAAGGTAGTGGTTGAGGATCGTCGTTGTACCAAGCGAACCATTCTCTCGGAGATTGCTCAAATCTTCGATCCGCTGGGCCTTCTCTCTCCTGTCACGTTCTTCGCGAAATACCTTACGCAGCTGCTCTGGGTTTCAGGAACCGCGTGGAAAGACGAGGCACCAGATAATATTGCCACTGAATGGCAAGCTTTTAAGGTTCAGCTGCCTTCCTTAAGCTCGGTCTTGGTCCCTCGTTGTATGGTCCGAGAGTTCACTACGCTCGAGCTGCACAGATTCTGCGACGCTTCAGAACGCGGTTTTTGCGGAGTAATATATTTGCGAACCTTGGATGACAACGGAGCTTGCAATGTCCAATTGGTCAGTGCCAAGTCAAAGGTGGCACCTCTTCGTAAACTCTCGGTGCCGCGGTTGGAGGTATTGGCAGCGGTTTTGCTCGCAGATTTGGTGGCGTCTGTCGTAGATGCTTTAAGGCCTTTCCAGGTGGTAGACCAAATCTTCGCGTGGTCCGATTCTAGCGTTGCGTTGGCGTGGATCAAGTCTTGTCCTTCCAGGTGGAAGACCTTCGTGGCCTACCGCGTAAGCCACATTCAGGACACAATCCCTCCCGATTGCTGGCGACATCTGAGGACGACTGACAATCCCGCTGATTGTGGGTCTCGAGGTCTCCTGCCTAACGACTTGGCCAATCAGATCAGTTGGTGTGAAGGTCCTTCATGGCTTGTCTTGGACAAAGCTGACTGGCCAAGATTAACGTTGTCGGTCAACGCTAATATCCTTCAAGAGGAACACAGGGTGACTGTACTTGTGACGGCTGTCGAAGAGCCAGTTGTCGTGAAACTGCTTGACCAATTTTCGTCTTCAACGAGTCTTAGCATATTGTTTCCGATTCACGCATAACGCCAAGAACCAAAAGACTCCCAGTAAGCTGCGCACCGGTCCTCTGACACCCCTCGAGATAAAACAAGCGCTCATGTTTCTCGTTCGTTTCGTTCAAGAGCGCCACTTCCCTCAAGAAATTGAGAAAATTAAAAACAACCTTTCAAACTCTCTGAAGATGCGGGTCATTTGAGGGCCGCCCACCCTCAATCATCGCCTATCACGAGCTTCTCTCGAGTTTGATGTAAAACATCCCCTGCTTTTACCTCGTGATGATCGCCTGACCTTTTTGCTCATAGATGAGTACTACCGTCGGTTTATGCACCCCGGCGTGCAAACATTGCATAACTTGCTGTTACAGCATTTTTGGGTGCTGTCTCCGAGGCGGGGCATCCATTCAGTGACGTCCAAGTGTGTGAAGTGCTTTCGTTCTCGGCCACTGGGTGCTCCTGCGCCGTTCATGGGTGACTTACCGTCGTACCGGATAAGCCAACTAAAATCGTTTTCGAGTGCCGCCGTCAATTTTGGCGGGCCTTTCGACATACTCGTATCTCTTGGGCGCGGCCGAGGTAACAAAACTTACAAGGGTTACATCTGCGTATTCGTTTGTACTTCGACCAAAGCTATCCACACCGAGCTTGTGACCGAACTGTCTTCAGAGGCGTATATAGCCGCTCTCCGGCGTTTTGTCGCGCGTCGTGGTCGTTGTAGCCGCCGTGTTGTGCTTCGGGTGCTTGGTGGGCTGCCTGGTCGCCGGTTTCCCAGCGGTCTTCCTGCGCCATGCACCCTTGTTGCCTCTCCAGTGCTTCGGTACTGTGGGTACAGCGCCATCGCCAGGTTGTGTGCTGTTGCCTTGGGTTGCTTGCGCTTCCCTGAAGGCACGAGATTTGGAGGGAGGTACTGGTTTACCAGCGCCTTCGCCTTGTATTGCAGTATTGGGTACAGCGGATGCTGCGCCGTCTACCGCTTGGTTGGGGTTGAGGGATCTTGTTGTATCCATGTTTTGGTGTAGTTGGTTTCACCTCTCGAGCTTCCCACCCTCCGTGGAGCCCGCACCTTTGGGGATGTCCGTTAGGACAACAGGAATACCCGAGAGGTATAGATAAGGTGAGGTATTGCTCATGCGCGACATCAGGTGCTGCAGACGGGTGGCTGGGACAGACGATCCCATCTGCCCCAGTTGTTCCACCAGCCCTCGCTCCGTCAGCACGGCCGAGCCCCAGTGTTCTCCCTGAGAACACCCTCCCCCTATCTCGCCTGCGGACCGTACCACCTCGACCGTACGGGACGCGTGTCCATTTCCCTGTGGTGGCTAGTCACAGGGCTACCTTTTTTTTTTTTTTTGTTGTTAGATTTCTGTTTGGCCAGCAATGCGGCCATTGACAGATTTGGTTTTGGATGGTCCTCTCCAGGGAAGGAGTCACAGGGCTACCGTTTTGCCTGAAATCAGGTCCAAAGAGGGCGTGTTGCGTCCCAGGAGTAACTAATCCCGACTCCTGGTCGGCTCAATCCTCCAGGCTTCGCCATCCTGGTTTTCGGCGCTCAACTGCGCAGGACTAGCGCAGGTCGGTGAGAGTAGTCCACCGAGGTCGCCTACACCCTCGGCAGAACCGTGGAAAATTCTGAGGAGGGGAATTTGGAGGGGGTTTGGGAGGTGTGAGGGGATTGTTTGAAGTGTGACGGGAGAGGGAATGAGAGTTTGGGAACACGGGATAGGGGTTTAGGATTACCCGGCTGGAGGGGACTCCAGCCGGGTATGGCCCTTCTTACTTAGCTACTGGCGATCCCGGGTAGATGGTTAGAGTGCAGCGCCCTTGTGATCACCAGCATTACCAGGGTGCACGATCCACTACATTAAGAAGCAGACTCACCCCTGACCTGCGACGGCAGAGTCAGTGGTGACGTGGACGTGTAAGATAAGGACTTAGGTGAGTGTGCCTTGCAGCTCAGCGCTGCACACCTGAGTGCCTACATACCCACCCCTTGCACCCCACAGGTGATGGCAATAAACACATTCTTATTCTTATTCTATCTCTCTCTCTCTCTCTTCCTAGCTAAGTGTCCCACACGGTGGTGGGGTCAGTTTTCCCCGTCTTACTTCTCCACTTCACTCTGTCCTCGACATCTGTTTCGGATAATTTGCATTCTCTTGTTCTGCGTCTGCCCCTGGAACGAATAACGATTCCTCTATCTAACTTTTTTTTTTTTTATTCTTCAAAAAATTCTTGGTTTGTAATTTCTTTTTTCTTCTTCTGATGACCTCTGTAGCCTAGTTGGTAGTGACCCTGCCTACGTAGCCCGAGGTCCCGGGTTCGAATCCCGGTAAGGGCATTTATTTGTGTGATGAGCATAAATATTTGTTCCTGAGTCATGGATGTTTTCTATGTATTTAAGTATTTATTTATCTGTATAAGTATGTATATCGTCGTCAAGTACCCATAGTACAAGCTTTGCTTAGTTTGGGACTAGGTCGATTTGTGTAAGATTGTCCCCAAATATTTATTTATTTATTATTTACTTTATGAAAGCAAAAATAATAATATGAAATACGAGGTATTCAAATTTAAATAGACAGAGGAATCTTTATGATTTTCCTGCAATATTTACGTTATTCTTATAAAACGATATTATGTATTAATTTGTTTTTTTTTCACTTGGTAATCTTTGGAGATAAGGAGGGGTAATGGTATATATATAAATATATATAGAAATCAAAATGTTACCTCTTTGTTTACAATTGTTCCAAATATCAAATTGTATAAGTATTTTCTGAGATATTTAACGTTGTGGCAGACGGACAGGCAAACATTACAGTGTCGCACCATAAGCAACACTCAACATCATACGCATACATTTCGTCCAACAGAGTTGCCGCGTACTAATTAAATCTACTGGTGTTTGCCAGACTGTAACACGGTAAACTTATATTCCATTTTCAAAACAAATCTGCCGAAGTGCAAACTGTAGGGTAGTAGCGTGTTATTTTATCTCCACGAGGAAATATATTCGGCGCTTAGCAAGCCCAGCTGTCGCCAACGGATTTGCATAAGCGAAATTTTGACAAATCACTTTTCAAATCCCACTCGAGAACGCGGGAATTCCTTCCGGAGTTTTTCGGAGCGTCTGAACGGTTTTGAGAGTATGTATCTGTTAAAATGATTGGTCTGTTTGGAATAAAAGTCTATATGTATGACCAAAACAGTTTTTAATAAACTTCCAATTGAGCTAAAAAAATTACCACCAAAGCCTTTTAAAAAACAGTTGTTTGACTGGCTGGTGAAACAGTGTTTTTATAGTATAAGAGATTTTGTACAAAGCTATTATAGTGTATGTTAAGATATATAATGTAAGTAGAATAATTCGTTAATGATTGACATTTGACATATATAATGTACTTAATCGCAAAATAAGCATGATTGACATAATAATAATAATATAATGTAATCGCAAAATTAGCATAATAGACCTAAGTTTATAATTGTACGCCTCTGTAAGGCAGGATGTGGAGAAAATAAATCATTTATACAACAGCTCTGGAAACCCATAACCATACAATAAATTATTTAGAATTTTTTGAATAAAAAACGTAGATGAAGAGTATCTTATATCGAACTTGGTACATACAACAATATTTTGCCAATGGGTTGGCTAAAAATATCCTGGCTACGCTATGAATATTACGGGTGTAGACTTAAATGTTTTGTTACTCCAAAACAAAGAAGGCAAAAAAATATGTCTATAGTGACGAAAATTGCATTCAGATATCTCAAAGAATTACGAAGCTACAACCGTTTTAATATTGCTTGTTAGAGAGGAAAGCGTCTGCGAGCGTCAATCGTTTCATATGAAGGTGCGTTTAGCGGAAAAGGGACAGAATATACCCCCTCTTAAAACTTTGGACACTTATAACTTTGTGATTATTTTATTCCCCTGCTTTACTTTTCTCTCTATTTGACAATATTTTTAATCCTTTTTATACATTGCACTCATTTTTGAACGAACTATTTTTATTCTAATCTAAACGCTGGGTTAGTTAATTTTTATAGGCTCCACCTGCTACCTGCCTGCTTGCTGTCTATTACTTTAGGCCTAACTATTGGGCTGGCAGGTATAAACCGGTAAGTCGAACTAATCATCTTACTTAGCACTTAAAGCACTTATCTGTTTAACAATTATATTTACAGTACATATGGTGCTACTTTCCCGCACTAGTGCGGAAAGAGCACTTTCCGTGCATATGTTGAAACTTTAAAGAGCCATATGTACAGTAAAACGTTGTACGATACACGTGCGAATAGGTAATTCGCAACTCGCGTCGATTTAAAACACTCCCTTCGGTCGTGTTTTAATTTATCACCACTCGTTGCGAATTTCCTATTTTCGGCACTTGTATCGTAAATAACTAATTGTTTATGAGTGGATTGAAAAAAAAATTACATAGTGAGAGGCCTTAAGCTAATCTACGCATTAACGTTTTTCCAGTGTGTAATGACAATTATTCATACATTGTATATGGGTAACTATATGCAGGTTTTTTTTCGCTATCCACCTTTAGGCTTCGTACTTTTGATTAGAGTAAAATTTGTTAGTTACTATTGAGTGCAATGAAGAAAAAACTAACTTCGATATATGATACTTTTTATCCATTTAACAGATGGGTGAAGGTCGTGCCTCTAAAATAGATGGATGTAATATTTTGATTAAATTCACAGGCGTGCCATGTCAGCTGCCACTTGGTCGTGATCGTTCCCCATATACAGGGTGTGGCCTGAAACAGGAGCAAAAAATTAAACGGTAGACTATTAAGCTTGGGATAAATAATTTCCAGGTGGTTTTAATTGAAAAAAACAAAGATTTTTTTTCATTTATTTTTATTTGAAGTAAGTTCACGTGTAATTTTTACCCTTCTAAAAAGATAACAAAAAAACACATAAATATCTTTTTAAAACTAAAATGCTAAAACTATTATGACTCATTGCATGATGTTACCTCAAAATCTGCATTGACTGCTGTGCTGTGTGATCTCGTGGTGCCAAGGACATTACCTGCTTGAAGGTCCTAACTTTAGATCAACATTACTACGAATTTAAAACAAAAATAAAAAATAAATGGACACAAGGGGTCATTCTACAGATGCTCTTAGCAATCGTCCTTTTAAATATTTGCCCCTGTTACAGGCCACACACTGTATAAAATATTTGTTTATGCGACTGTTTGTGTTCTAAAAAACAAAACAATAAAAACACTGGTACACCAATTATCTCCGCGACTCTGTCACTGTACGTTGACAGTTTTATTGACGACCGCTTAAGCCTAGTTGACTTGACCCTGCCTACCAAGCTGGAAGCCCTGGGCTCGAAACCCGGTAAGGTCATTTATTTTTATGATGAGCATGAATATTTAATCCCGGGTCATGAATGTTTTTATCATTATCGTCGTCATCATCCATCAGCCAAAAGACGTCCACTGCTGGACATAGGCCTCATCCAAAGAGTGCCACAATGACCGGTCTTGCGCCACCCGCATGTTTTCCCGCAGTATCTAGACACGCGGCAGCGTGTCAAGCCAAGTTCAAGCAAAAGAACTGGCTAGCCAGCGCTTACACGAACCACTTGGTGCCACTTTTGACCCTTCTATAACTTAAAACCTCTTTAACGTATACACATAAAACTGCGTGTTTAATTATATCCATAAGGACATCTAGAAACCCAAATTTCATGAAGCTAGCTCAAACGGTTATAAATATATGAAGGCCAAAAAGTCTTAAATTATATCACTGACTGACTGACATATAGTACCTAAACCTAACCTACTTCCAGATGACCTAGAAGGATGAAATTTGGAATCCAGTTCGGTAATTGTGTGTAAGCGTAGGAAAAAATCTAAAAATAAAAAAAAGTTAAAAAATAGGGGGGGTCCCCATACAATTTTTTTTAAAAGTTAAAACTTCTTTAGCGGCGCTGAGCACTTTTTGGGATGGGGAAAAATTGTTAAATACACTACAGATTTTTGTGACGTCAGAAGGAGGTCACAAACTTTTATATTTTGCTGCTAGCCGATTCGACTTCATTCAAAACTGAACGCTATTCGTAAGAGTACCTATAAAGCCGTTAAACACTTTTTTGCAATAGCATATTCTGCGAATAAATTTGTAATTATGTCCAAGCGTCCTTCACCGTTTTGCTATTCGAATCGAATTTGGACGTTATTCCTAAAGAGATAAAGCTTTGAAAAATATTTACCAACGGCAAAAACAAATTGATATTTTGTTCGCCGCCGCCGTCTGCTGTTCTTGCAAATTCGAATAGTTTGAATTTGGACGTTATTCCTAAAGAGATAAAGCTTTGAAAAATATTTGGTAATGGCAAAAACAAATTGGTATTATGTTTGCCGCCGCCGACGGGCGAGCCGGCCCGTCGCACCCAACGCGCCCGCGGCCCGTTCGCCCAAATAATTGATAACTGTTTATAAATTTGCATCAAATTCATTTTTAGGGTGACACCGTAAGATGTCATGTGACCTGATCGAAAAACTGTTACAATGTTATTGAGTTTTCACTTCTGCCGGCACTCCCGGAGTGCAACCCGGTCTTTTTTTTTAAATTTTAGCGTTGGAACCGTTACAAGCAGATATTTGAAACTATCCCAATATATGTATTATTATATTTGCTATAAGGTGCTTTGGGGTATATCTGATATATTTTTGGCGGAGTTGAGAGCATGTTCGTGTTTGGACTTGAAAGTCACAATCTAAGAATTATGCCTTACGAGCGATGGCATTTTTGTGTAATTGGATATATTGATCAACGCTTGGTGAAAACACTGCTTGAAAATATTGCTGAATTTAGAAAATAAATTTAATTTATAAAATAAAATATTTTGTTTTTTTTTTTTAAGGAGCGGGTAAATTCGATAACGCTTGGGGTAATTTCAAAGTATTTTTAAAATTATCCTTATAAATTATCAGTCTAAGGTCCAAATTCCTTTTTCGTTCTAATTTACCCCTTTAACATATCTCATTGATTTAAGTTTTAACAAAGATGTACTCTTTATATTTTTCATTTCATTTTCGAAACTACCCCATGTCGTGTAACTCAGGAGCCTGACATGTTAAATCATAGTCTGATTACTTTAACGTTAGATTGTGTTTTTAACGCATTGTTGAGTAAGTCATAACGGTCTAACTGAAGTGTTTAACTGATGAACTTTCGAAAAAGTACATATTTTCGAATTTTACCCTTGGGGTAAAGTCGAATGCTTCTTTAAAACTTCAGTTAGACCGTTATGTCTTCCACAATGCGTTAAAAATGACAATCTAACGTTAAAGAAATCAGACAATTATTTAACTTATCAGGTTCCTGAGTTAAATGCCTCGGGGTAATTTCAAAAGTCCTCAAGAGACACCAAAGTGGAGTTAACTCGGAAATTTGTTCGAAGCACACGTATTTCTACAGCTACTGACAGGAGCGACCAGTAGCGGGGGGACAGATAAACATGGCGTCTTGGCAAGTGCTGCCAAAGTTTAAATTGCTTTTAGTTTTAGTAGGTATTTGTGATTTTCCACTTAACCCCATTTTCGAGATAACCCCACTGCACCATATAACAAAAATATGAAAATAAAGTTATTTAAAAAAATAAGTGGTGTCCCCATACAAAAAACTTATAATACGCGCTAAATTACCTGTCGTCGGCGGCGCGCGGCACCACATAATTATACACAGAGCAGAATTAAATCTGCATAAAAGCGCTAAAGAAAAAACATTAAATCTCAATACCTGCCTAGTTTTCCTTACAAAAAGTAATGATATCCCACCAAAAACATAAATGTAAAAAAGGAGAGCCAAGTTCAATACTAAAATAATGCTTGGCTGTGGGCTTTGCCGCAAAAATAATGGAGATCTAAATGAGTGCGAAGTTGTAGATATGCAAAATCCAAATATGTATTTATATGAAAAATATAACATTATGAACAAGTATTAAACTCTATTTCTTTGCTTTATTGGAGACCTATAACAATTGCTGTTATTTAAAAATATGAGATCTTAAAGTAGGTTAGATTTGACTTGGCCAGTTTTTATCAGAATGAAAATATATATGTATATATATATGTTGAATAACTTTATAAAATGACTGATGTATTGAAAACTGGCCAAATCAAATCTAACCTACTTTAAGATCTCACATTTTTTATTATATGTATCATCAAAAATATGATCAAAGAGCTAAATAGTTCAACTTGTTTTATCAACAGCTCGAGGCGCGGTAACCATGCGGACTTTTTGTGAAAACATAGTCATTGGCAAGGCAAACAATATTTTTTTATTAAACAATGTCTTAATAATAATAAATACTGATCCTAACATAAGTCCTCAAATAAAAAAGGCATGAATAAATAAAAAATCACCATGAACATTACGCTAAAAACGTAGAAATCGATATAACAATGCTAAGTAATAAATATGCTCATTTATGAGTTAATGTTTGAGTTTGAGTTATCACAAATGCATTAATAATAAATACATGGGTATTTGCTTTGGTAAGAATTTGAAATAAGACAGATTTAAATACCTTTCTTCTCAGTAATGCCATTGCACTCAGACATTCTAATTTCGTCGAAACTCAAATAAAACTCGGCGACAACAGTAGTACAAAGTAGGGCTCCCGCTACACGTGTTACCCGCCCGCCCGAATACACGTGTTCTTAAGCCCGCGGTGCTAAGAGTCCGTTCTACACGTACACGCCCGAACCCGCCCGGCCCGCGGGCGGGTACCCGGGTACCCGTGTACCCGTACACACGTACCCGCGGGTTCTAATTACACGCGGGTTCGGACGGTCCGTGGCCGTTTGAGTTGAGGCAAATAGAATATAATTATTTCATTTTACTCTATTTGCATTAGCAACTCTATGGGTTTGGTGTGTATGATGTTGATTTATATTAGGTATGTGGCAAATGGAACCTTCGCATGAAGCCTATGTTTGCTATATTGCGTCATAATATTGTATAAACCTAGTATTTTATTTAATGATTGCCCGACAAAGGGCACGCAAACTGTTTAACTTTTATTAATAGCCGCTTATAGATATGATAGTTAAACAAAAACAGTAGGTAAGTACAGTCAGCCAAGAAAGTGGTCTACCGCTTTTCGACTTTATTGCATGCAAAATAAGGTCCAAAAGTGGTAGACCATTTTCTTGGCTGACTGTACTTGAGAACTATTTAATTTTAACCGAGCGCTTATTGTATTGTCCAGTCGAGGAAATTTAATGTTTAGCACTTTTGATCCTTATCGTCATTCAAATAGAGTTGAAATTTGCCAAACCTTCATTTTCCTCGACCGTACATGCCATTATGGTTCTAAATAAGGGACCGAATGTGTTATCGAAATTAAGGGTATTAACGGTACTTAATAAAGCAAGTAAGCAAGCTTGCAAGGTATACCGTTTTAAACCTTACCTTTACTCACGAGGTTGAATATGAGCACCGAATAAAGGCACTGAAGCAAAACGTTACTTGCAACATTACTCTGCCTACGATACCATCTAAAGGATACAGTAATCATTTTAAAAGAAAGGTACTCGAACAAAACGATATCATTGCGACAATTTGCTACAGCTTCAAAGTATACCGTTATCATTATATAATAAAAGTACTCGAACAAAACGATATTGCGACAATTTGCTACTGCTTCAAGTATTCCGTTATCATTTAAAAATAAAGGTACCTACTCAACCAAAACGATACTTTAACTTTTACGTTACCGATTTAAAGTATACTGTAATTATTTCGATATCGGATAACGGTACCGTAATTTAAGAGTATAGTATATCCAAAACTCGAGTAAATTCTATCACACGAATGCAAGCAAAAAACGATTATGTGCTCTGATGGTAAAGTCGTTTCTGCTTGCGTTTTTGACAGGATTTTATCATAAAATTTCGGACGTACTAAACATTGTAGATGTAGTTTAACGAGGTAAAAATAATTTGCAGTAAGAGCGTGCGAGATTATCATTTGGATAGGCATTATTCAGTGTCTTGCAACTTTTTTTGGATAAACCCAAAAGTCATAGCGATTAAATATTCATAAACAAGTCGTTGAATTCCAAAGCAATATTAAGTTTTATGCGTTTGCGATAAAGTCGAAATTTCAACAAAAAAATGGAAGAGACTCCTAACGTTCCTTTGTTTGTTTTGTTCGTCGCTTGCCGGCGAAAATCCTTTTATGGCATTACTTCCTACAAGTAGAGCAAAAACGTCATCGTTCTAAAGCAGGTAATAATCCTTTATCTGTTATCTTCGCCGACTTGAGCTGTGTGGTGTTTTACCGCTGAACGGATATATTAGGGAGGTGGAAGGGGTTTTTAATGTGTAGAGGAAGACATTCAGTATTTGTTAGTGCATTCTATCAGACGCACAATTTACTTGTTAGTGCATTTTACTCTAGCAGACGTATTAATTATTTACCGGCAACATGGAGTTATTTAATGTTGAAGAATTTAGAAGGTGGAAAAAAGAATACGAGGCAGAAAGGCAACAAGAAAGTAAGTTTAATAATATCTATAGTTATATAATTATTTATAATATCGAGTAACAACAAATGATTGATAAATTATTGATTACAGGAGAGCGACAGCGTCCAACCAAAGGAAACGAAGCAGCAGAGAAGAAAAAGGCAAAGATGCTTAACAGCAGAAAGTGTAAGTATTCTAGGATGTAATGTAATCCTTTAACAACATTCTTGTTTATAAATTGTTTGCAATGAGACTAATAAGATTTATGTTTTCAGATGATCAATTTGATAAAAGACGATTATTTACAAAAAAAAACAAGTACCTGTTGGACAACGTCCCTGATGAAAATTTAGAAAACGTCTTCGACGAAGTGAAGGCCTTAATAGAAAATTATGACAAATGAAAAGTTTCGTAAGTGCCATTTTAGCGAGTTGATTGTATTTAGATTTGTCTTTTTTGTGTGTTGATTTTTATAGTTGATTTTTATATATAGTTGATTTCTTGATAAATGCGATTAATATCTAAATAGAAAATAAGTATTATTATTATACCAGTACTTTTTTATGTCAATTTCATGTTAACTTTGCATTTAAATTAAACATTTCTTGGCATGCAGCCTCACGTGCAATGTTCTTTATTTAGTTGGTTGTATTTTGATTTTATTATATGTTTTGATTTTTATATACCTATAGTTGTTTTTTAAATGTTATGTAACGAAATAAAAAATAAACGGTGAAATTAAATAAATTCGTTTCAATTTAATTAAACCACGTATTTGTAAACATATTTTTTACTAGCTTCTGCCCGCGACTCCGTCTGCGTGGAACTCGTTTCGTAGCTTCGTACAAACTTACAGCCCACCATTTCATACCCTTAGGGGATGATTTCCGCGATAATAAATCCACAATGTAACGCTATCAAATATTGAAATAAGTTGCGTCATTGCCTACCGATTAGTATGCTATACCTCAATATAACGGTATCAAAACGATGTGACATCGAAATAAGTAGCCTTATTTCCTACCGATAGTATGCTATACCTCAATATAATGGTATCGAAACGTTGTGATATCGAAATTAGTAACCTCGATGTCTACCGTTACTTTGCTAGACCACAATATAACGATACTGAAATTGTGTGTATCTTATTGGTTGTTATACCGTACTTAAGGGTATGACGTCATACCGGAAAAAGAATTGTAGCGCTATTAAGGGGCTATTCAGTCCCTCATCGTATTATTTTAACAATTAGAACTTTTAATTGTTAAAATAATATGATAATGGTGCAAACTATCGCGTGCGTTTATTATGAGCCTTAAAAGGATTTTAGTGATGATAACATTTACCAATTCATAGATCCTAAACTATAATCCATACTCCATACTAATATTATAAATGCGAAAGTGTCTGTCTGTCTGTCTGTCTGTTACCTCTTCACGCTTAAACCGCTGAACCGATTTGGATGAAATTTGGTATAAAGATAGTTTGACTCCTGGGGAAGGACATAGGATAGTTTTTATCCCGGAAATCATCCCCCAAGGGGGGGTGAACGTTTGTATGGAGCTACGATATAAACGAGTTCCACGCGGACGGAGTCGCGGGCAGAAGCTAGTTACTTATAACTCAAAAATGTGTCACAGATTATTTTTCCAGGATAGATAAGCATGGTTGAAGTTTCAATGAACTAATTAATACGCTTACTAGTTAATTTAAAATTGTATGTGTGGAAATAAAAATAAATAAATAAAATAAGAATAAAGTGTTGTTAACACCGGCTTATGTACAGAAAGGGTTTTTTTCCAATATTTTAACCCAGGTGTAAATTCTAAGAACTAATGAATGCACTTCCCAGATAAGGATTAAGTATTGTTTACGTCGGCTTCACACAGATGGTATTTTTTACCTGGAGCTGTAGTGGGTGTGAGTGAGAGAGAACAATTGCAATTAGAACTAGAGGCTCTGAATGAGTGATTTAAAATGTTCTAGTTGCAAATTAGTAAGACTCTAGTTGTCCAAGCAGTTGGTCGGTTGGATAAATCGTGCGGTTTTTAATACTTAATTACTTTCATGGTAGCTTTCTTCGTTACTGTTTTTGTTAAAGTTTTGTTTTGTTTTTTTTTGTTGATTATTGTTAAAAATGAAAAAAAGTTGGGTGTGGAGTTACGCCACTAGAATTGACGATAAAGCATATTGCAATTTGTGCTGTGACCGGACCAATAATGAATTTTCATGTATTGGTGGTTCAACTGGAGCTATAGGAAGGCATTTGAAAACGGTTCACCAAAAATCACCAACCGTGACATCGCCTTCTGAGTAAGTATTTGAGTCTTGAGTCCTACTTATATTTTACCGTAGGTAACATGTATTATTTTTTCAAACAAGTTATTTTACCTAGTTTAATTAGATAGCTTACTGCTTTTAGTAAATTATAATATTGATATAAATGTGAGTATCATGTTAACCGCATGTAATTACTCCAACCCGTTAACTTGGACTTGTATTTTGCATGCATATCTACTAGGGCCTGCTTTTCAAAAAACCCAGTACCGTTTGTAGCGGTTTAAAATCCCGGTTCTTCGGTACTTTTCGGTATTGAGTACTTTTTGTATTTAAATGACAAATTATTGAAATAAAACGCTAATTCTATTTCAATCACATACTTCTGATTAAACACAATCGGTAAAAGTAATCGAATTAACAAAAGCTCACATCACATCAAAAGATAATTTGTTTAAGACCAATAAAAATCATATTAAGTGCAAAATTTTGCTGACTGATAACTTGTAATGTTATAATCATCTTTAAACTAGTAAATTCATTTTACGTAGGTATTGCTACTAGTTTGGGTTTAATTGAGAATTAAATTTTATTTTTTATTTTATTAAATTTGTGCGTTGCGTACTTAATAAGATTGATAGGTTCTTCTTCCATTTAACCAGCGAAAGAAAAAACCATAGAAGTCTAAGTAGTGCTGGAAAATGTTCCCACAGAACGGGTGCCATTCCCATTTTGAGATGGGGGCGGGGTGTCAAACAAAACGATGCCAGGGAGCTGTTTAGTTCGATCGAAGTGAGCAAACTGGGTTTTACGCACGTGTTTGAGTAGAAATTTGTAAGAAGCCTTCTATGGTTGTTTTCGTTCGCTGGTTTTAACACTTTCAAACCACTGTAAAATTGGTTTCATATTTTAATGAAATACATACATATAAGAAATACTGTTTTTTCTTTAGGATTGTTTCATTGTGCAATTTGTTTATTCATCGGTTAAAAAATAGCCTCTGTCCATCCAGAAAGTCCAATCATACTGGTAACATAATTTCTGAAATCGGTTAAGCGGTTTGCGGAACCATTATTTACCTCCTAGCCCCCTACATACAAACTTACAAACATATAAAGCTACAACCTCACAGACTTTTCCTTTTCACAATATTAATATAGAGTTTAGATATAGATTAACCGATTGATGAGAACTATAGTGAGAACATTACACTCCACATCTTTTACTACAAGATTTTATAACAACTAATAATAACAAGTTATTTATTCACCAAAATTTTGCACCTAATATGATATTCATAAAAAATATGTTTTAGTATTGTTTGATTATTTTCCCGATTGTGTTTATTCAGAATTCTATAATTGAAATAAAATACTCACTACCGAAAAAACGGGAATTTCCGGTACTGGCTCAGTACCAGAAATCGCAGTCCCGGTTCTTCGAGCGGTACCGGTATTGCACCCCCATATATCTACTGATTGAGCGTTGTTTACTTATTCGGCATACATATATGTATCTGTAAACTATGAAAACCAACATAAATAAGTAACTCGCCTTAAACTTTCCTGATTTCATACAATTTCTGGCTTTATAAGTTAGTACGTTGTTCTTTTGTTTGGAATCCATAAAATAATATTTGCCTGATTTGCGGTCACTTTACGATAACTCAGTGTAATTTTTTCAATCGGTCTATGGACTGTGGTTTACCTTTTTGGTAAATGTTTATTTTATTCTCAAGTACCATTGATTACCATTTTGGTCCCAAACATTTATAGGTAGCACTTTAAGTTTTCCGAATGCAGCAATATATATCTTGTAATGGTTGAAATATTTGGATAATGACCCTGGACAGATGTCGATATAATTTTTGCTTCAAGTACAATAACTTGTAAATTTTGTTAACTTGCTTTTGCCCGCTATTTATTTACATAGGGCCCTTTATGCTTTTAACTGAACAAGCATAACTGTTGAGGCTTTCTATGAAATACATAAGACCTGAGCCCGAATATGCTTTTAAAATTGTACTTGGTCATGCGTTCAGTATCATGTTTTTAAGGAAGATATTAGTTTTTACAACTTATTTATATAATTACAATGACTTTGTTTGGAGCAAGTAAGCAAAACGTAGTGAAACTATTCTTTTAATACACAATGTACCCATAATATATATTTTACTATTTATGAAAAAAGTAAACTAAGGATATATGTATTATATTTTTTTGCGAGTCCCGGTTGGAGTAACCAAAATGAAGCTGAAGGACAATCTGAGAGCGGGGCTCCTAAACGAAGACGTTTTCGTCAAAGCCAATCTTGTGATCGTATGACATGCAGCACGGAAAGGACAGAAAGTATTCATCAAGCTCTGGCGAGAATGATTGCTGTGAATCAACTACCTTTATCATTCACAGCAAGCGAAGGTTTTCGGAAATTTATGACTGTTGTGGAACCGGGCTATAAAATCATCAAAGAAGATTCTTTAAAACGCAGGTTAAACCTTCTAGCTGAATCTTTGAAAAATAACTTAAAAGAAAAAATATCAAAAGCCAAAAATATAGCATGTACTGCTGACATCTGGTCATCTCGCACCCAAGAGTCCTACATAACATGTACAGCAAATACAATAGACGATGAGTGGAATTGTTCATCGATGACATTAAGTACTAAAGAATTAGAAGACCGACACACAGCGGACAACATCGCTAAGGAGATCAATGAAATAAGCGAAGAGTGGGGCATTGCATCCAATCTCTCAGCAGTAGTGACCGACAATGCAACAAATATCGTGAATGCTGTTTCTGAAACAAACGTGCTAGAAAATAAAGGTTTAACCTGCGCTGCACATAGCATTCAACTGGCTGTAAATAAATCTTTGGGTATGGAAGATGTGGCAAATGTTTGTACGAAAGCTAGCAAAATTGTAGGACACTTCCGTCATTCAAATGTAGCAGCGAAAGCCTTAGAAGGAATGCAAGAACAACTAGAAATGAATGAAACAGCTGTCTCTTGTACAAAGCTGCAAAACAAGATGGAATTCGACATATGAAATGCTAGATCGTCTGCTGATCAATAGGATTCCAGTTATGAATGTGTTGAATGATCGCACGAAGACAACTACAGGTACTGCTCATAGATTGGAAATATTTGAATTAGAATGGTTGTTAATAGAAGAACTAGTAAAAATTTTAAAACCACTGCAAGTAATTACAACTTTGATTTGCTCAAACACACATTCACCAGTGTCGATGGTGCGTCCACTGATTCAAACTGTCATCAAAAACCATTTAAATCAGGAAGTTACTGACTCCAATACAGGCCAAAGTGTGAAAAATATCATAAAAGCAGAATTGGAAGAACGGTTTCACTTGACGTGGAACTATGACATCGAGGTTAATGCCAGGCAAATTGCATGTCTGCTGGATCCACGTTACAAAGATTTAAGTGACGAAAATATAGATGCTAGACCAATTATAAGAAACAAAGTTCTTTCCAAAATTCAAAACTGTGTGCCTAATGAGGAAGTCGAACACTCGCCGGAAGCTGAAGGAAACAGCAACAAAAGTGCATTAGAGTTTATTTATAAAAAAACAAATTACTCTAATATGCACCCCACAGAGCAATTCAATGCTTATTTGGCCGAACCACAAATCAGATTCGATATGGATCCATTTATGTGGTGGAAGTTACGAGCAAATAGATATCCAGCGGTAGCAGACATGGCAAGGAGATATCTCTGCATACCAGCCACCTCCGCTGGTTCTGAAAGAACTTTTTCTACAGCAGGCAATATCGTAACAGCTAAACGGAACTGTCTTTTACCGAAGAATGTATCTTTATTGGTATTTCTTTTCCAAAATAAGGAATACTTAGATTAAATAAAAGAGTGTTTGAATAAGAGTTTACGATTTTTATAGTTATAATGTTATATAAATAAAGTACTATGCATATTATTTTAAGCATATGTATGTGTACCAATTGTGATTTTTGGGTGATTTAAAATAGTTATTTGATTTTAAAATGTTGTGATTCTGTTGTGCGAAGTAGAGTATTTTATTTCATGTTACCTACTAAGTGTAGTTGATTTTAATGTTTAAGTTGATCGTTCTCTTTTGTTGTGATTCTGTAGTGCAGAACTAGTGTATTTTATTTTATGGTGTTACCTAACCAAGTGTAGTTTGATTTTAATGTATAAATTGAAATTATTTATATGATTTTAAAGTCTTGTGATTCTGTATTTTTTTGTGGTTACGTAGTTTGTTACTCATGTGGTTAAGTGAAGTTGATTTTAATGTTTAAGTTGATCGTTTTTTTTTTTTTGTAACTAGTATATTTTATTTCATGTTGTTACCCGACCAAGTGTAGTTTGATTTTAATGTATAAGTTGAAATTATTTATATGATTTTAAAGTCTTGTGAGTCTGTATCTTTACGTGGTTACGCAGTTTGTTACTCATGTTGTCAAGTGAAGTTGATTTTAATGTTAAACTTATTTGAAGGTGTTCATTTGATTTCAAAATCACTCAATGACTGACTGACTGACCGATCATCAAAACTAAGGCACTTCTAGCAGACATAGAAGCTTCCAATGTATAAATCAAGGAAAAACAAAAATATTTTGCAATTTTGGTCCATTTCTCAGGATACATCAACTGCATAAATGGGGGTCCTGTCTCTTGACTAAACAACTTTTAGCCAAATGTATCATTTGACAATTGTTTCATTTGACCTAATGCATTTTTCGTCAAAACAGTGGTATTTTCGGGTATTCATTGAATATCATCAAATAGAAGTCATTAGGTTAGGTAAGGTCTGTTTTATAATAATCCTATAAAGCTTTCTATTTATGAAAAAAATGCATTAAGTCAAATGAAACTTTTGTCAAATTAAACATTTGGCCAAAAGTCGTTTGGTCTAACAAGGGGGCTAATTTGTGATATTGAGTGTTCGTAAAGGCCCACACAATCTGAAATAAATGTGATCAATTCTTAATAGATACCTGCATGCTTTTTATTACCTGATTCCTTCCCTTTGTGAGGTTATAAATAAATGGTCGTGCTAATCTCATCATTATTTCTAATATCTACTATTAGAGCTGGTGGTCTGAAATTGGGACCGACCAATTTTAGACCACCAGCTTCGTAACTATTCTGGTTCAAAACCAAAACTAGATTAATGCTACTACATTATTTTTCACATTTTAAGCTCAAATAAAAACCTGGGGGCATGGCCCCCGCCAAGTCGAGCAAAACAGCGGCACGGCCGTACCATCTTTTTTCGAGGCACTTCAGGCCATTTTCGACCCCGCAATAACTTCGTTGTGAATAAAACTAGAAGCTCGAATTTTCAGTAAACAAGCAGGCATTGTATCACGGTATACTTACTTTAAATTTCATTCAATTTGAATCAGTAGTTTAAGAATTATAACTAGTCAAAGTTTCTTAATTTTGTCACTCATATACTCACTGACCGATCAACAAAAGCACTAATTTAGAACATTATTAGTGTTAAAATCAAGGTAAAACTAAAATATTTATAACTAACTAACTACATAAAGAACTTTGTAAACCCATATAAATATAGAGGATTACAAAGTTACATTTGCAGTGAGTGGGAGAAAAAATTAAAAAGCAAGAATGAGACTGGGATCATAATTTGTATGTATTGATAACACAATAACCTACAAGAAGAAGTGAGATCCCATAAAAAAACATTCCATGTAAAAAAGAGGCCAAGTCTCGAAACGCTTCCACCGTAAAAAGTTGTGAGATATTTCGTAGTACCAAGTCTCAGGCATTCTTATTATTCTTTATTTGCTAGCTAAATAGAATTTTGTGACTTGGCAATCACACAATACTACATAGTTTTGGTGTGCAAAAATCCATAAATGCAGTAAAGTTGTGTGATTGCCAAGTGGCAGAATTTTATTTAGCAAGCAAAAAATATCTCACAACTTTTTAAGGTGGAAGAGTTTCGAGACTGGGCCTCTTTTTTACATGGAATGTTTTTTTATGGGATAAAACTTACTATTTCTGCCCGCGACTCCGTCCGCGTGGAACTCGTTTATATCCTATGTCCCTCCCCAAGACTCAAATCTCTATACCAAATTTTATCTAAATCGGTTCAGCGGTTTAAGCGTGAAGGGGTAACAGAAAGATACAGGCAGACAGACCCACTTTCACATTTATAACATTAGTATGGATTAGTACTTACTTTTTTTTAAATCTGAATTTGAGAAGGCGAACTTTACGTACTTTGTTTTAATTTGTTACATTTATTAATCTGCCATTTTTATTCACAAAAAAAAGATGTTGTAATTGCAAAGCGGCGAACACTCATTTAGTACTCGTATGTACATTCATAGAACTACGGGATAGTTCCTAGCTTCACACCTCAAGGACGGGTAGTACTACCCGCGTGTAATTAGCGCACGGGTACCCGTGTACACGTGTACACGTGTACACGGGTACCCGTGCCCTAATTACACGGATCCGTTCGGACCGGTCGCTTAAACCCGCGGGCGTGTTACACGGGCACGGGTACCCGACACGAATACACGAAACCCGGACACGACCGCGAGCCCTAGTACAAAGACGGGAGTTAAATTTAATAAAAACCGAAGAAACAGCCAATGGTGCCGAAGTTGTTTGTGCAATGTTGCAATATGCAAATGCAGATTACAGGAGAACTTTGTCTTTGCAGTGTTTTGCTTGAGGATTTTTAGATATATATCCCAATATTAAAGCTTTGCTATTTATAAGTTGCTGACTTTACATTTTAAGTACACGCTTATATTACCAACTGCGCTTAGTATGAACAAATATGAATTAGTTTTGTATTAAGCAGTAACGTCTACTAACGAAATTATCAGTTTTAGTAATCTCGAATAAATATATTAAGACATTCTCAGTTTTCATTTATGAAAACATTAGCCGTTCACCATTACCGACAGTTCAATTTTTTTCACCAGTAATACACCCACCAACGACCTACAATACGTATTTTTTTCAAAATTATAGCCTAACATTTACATAAAATACTTTATCTACGCATATATCATTAGTGCTCTTAAATGCGTTCAGAAACCGTAGGAAATGACCAGCATTATTACAACCAATTTTACTATTAGAACTTTCTTATCTGTGGTAGTAGGTAAAATCTGTACTGTAATAACATTACAGTACAGATTTTTGTAAGGTTATGAGTTTAAATTTGGAACAGCTGTCAAACTCATACGGGTCTCTATTCTAGTATTCATAGATATTAAAACAGTTATCGATGCGAAACGTCAATTCAGTATGTTTTTTTCATATAAACCGCGCGATATTTGATGTCGAGTGACATGAGAATAGGGACTTCATTCGTTTGTCTATGATTTAAAAAAACATTCGTCTTGACGTAGGATCGAATTGCCGCCATTACTGTTGTCATTTCCTTGTTGTTTTTTTATCTGTTACGAAAGTAGAATTGTGAAAAGTTGTTTGTAACTCACATTTTAGTTGAAAATATGAGTAGTAGTGACTCCAAGAACGATATACACACTCTGCCGGATATCGTAAATGCAGCCACGATTGCAACAAAGATATTTTACAGGTAGCACTATAGTAGCAATGCAGGTCATTTTCCTATGGCTTCTGAACCCATCTTAGAGTACTTATGATATGTGTGTAGATAAAGTAGTGTATGAAACTGTACATAATTTGGCCTTAAAACACTCGTGTGATCCTATTATGAAACTCGCTCACGCTCGTTTCATAAAACCACACTCGTGTTTCAAGGCCTCTGATTATGTATCAGTTGCATAAACTACTATTTCATCACACTTGCTCGAAAAGGGCTTCATAATGCGCAGACATACAGAGCTGTAATAGCCTGTTACGCCCACGATTACGCGGTTTTTTTCTTAAATTGTATCTGTCACTCTTGCGGCAGTTACAAAGCAAAGAGGTTTTATATCAAATACGATGTCTGAAAACGTATTTATAAATAAATTTAAACTTAAAAAACGACTTAAGCATGTTTAACTGAATTATTTACAGATTTAATATGTAGTTATTTAGTGTCAATGTAAAATGTTTATAAGTGTTTTCAAATCGTGGCTGTATACCGAAGGGTCTTTGCCATACGCGCCTCACGTCAAATTCAACAAAATGGACGACTGACATGTTGCAGTTTTTATTACGATTTGTATTAATTGTGTCTATGTAAAATGTTTATAAGTGTTTTCAAATCGTGGCTGTATACCGAAGGGTCTTTGCCATACGCGCCTCACGTCAAATTCAACAAAATGGACGACTGACATGTTGCAGTTTTTATTACGATTTGTATTAATTTCATATAAAATGTATTTGTTTCCTCGCAAATGTGATGAAAAACATTGTGTATATCACGGGCGTAAGAATATTGCAAACTCGAGTCATCAAAAGCCTTCTAATAGACTCTTGTTCGCAATATTCGACTTACGCCCCTCGTTAAACAATGTACTAATACATGCATTTCCTAGAACTGCTATAATATAAAACGGAATTATTGAAACCTCTTTAGTAATACGTGCATGTTGCGTACTAAAGACCTACTGACCACTTCCATTTCATTAGCTTTACAAGCAAATTAAAAAAAAACGACGAATTGCAGCGGAAATAGAAATTGCAATTTCGTTGAAGTTGCGTTTGACCGTCTGTTTTGGGCCTAAGGCGTTGTAAGATGGAACTGATTGAAAGATTTGGTGCCCAAGACGGATTGTTTCGATAGCTCAGTTGGTTAGCGACGAGCCATGTTTGCCCGTGGGCGCTGGTTCGAATCCGGTTCGGAGCCTTTTTCCCTTTATTTTGAAACTAGCTGCCCGCACCGGCTTCGCTGTATTATTATTATTAACTTTACCTAAGGACCTACTATGTTAAACTCATCATCCTCCTAGCGTTATTCCCGGTAATGCCCCTAAAGGAGACCGGGGTCCACTATGACACCTAATCCCAAGATTTGGCATAGGGACTAGTTTTACGAAAAGCACTGCCATCTGACCTTCCATCCAGAGGGAAAATTAGATCTTATCCGTTTTCCTTCACCGAAAAGCTAACGGTAAATATTCCGTACATAAGTTCCGAAAAACTCATTGGTACGAGCCGGGATTCGAGCCCACAACCGACGCTTGACAGCCGCATGCCTGAACCACTAGGCTACCGTCTAGCCTCTCCACTAACTGAACCACTATGTTTAACTTTTAAGTCTTATAATTAACTAAGTTTTATGAAACAAGCGCCAGCGAGTTTCATAATAGGATCACACGAGTGTTTTAAGGCCAAATTATGTACAGTTTCATACACTACTTTATCTACACACATATCATAAGTACTCTAAGATGGGTTCAGAAGCCGTATAATATCATTGTTGTAACCGTGGCTACATTTACGATATGCAGCGGAGTGTGCATATCGTTCTCGGAGTCACTACTACTCATATTTTCAACTGAAATGTTAATTCTACTTTCGTAACAGCAAAAAACCAACAAAGAAATGACAACAGTAATGGCGGCAATTCGATCCTACGTCAAGACGAATGTTTTTTAAATCATAGACAAACGAACGAAGTCCCTATTCTCGTCACTCGAGATCAAAATATCGTGCGGTTTATATTAAAAAAAACATACTTAATTGACGGTATGCATCGATAACTGTTATAATATCTATGAATACTAGAATAGAGACCCTTATGAGTTTTGGCAGCTATTCAAAATTTAAATCATAACCTTACAAAAATCTGTACTGTAATAACATTACATTACAGATTTTACCTATTACCACAGACAAGAAAGTTCTCATAGTAAAATTGGTTGTAATAATGCTCGTCATTTCCCTCGGTTTCTGAACGCATTTAAGAGCACTGATGATAAATGTGCGTAGATAAACGCATTTTAAAATACACCTATGGGTAAATGGGCATGTACTAAGTTGACTTTGCAGACTAATGGAAATCAAACTTAAAACGCTATTAATTTACCGGGCATATTATAGCATCGATGAGTTTGTCGGATAGCGTTGCTGAAAAAAGACAATCCTAAAACTATTACTACTAGAATAAGTATGTACCATGAAAAATATTGCATGATTATAATTTATTGACATTAACATTATTTTAAAATGAAAGGTAAATAATGATTATTTAAATTGACATGTAAAATCCTATATTTTATAAAGAATTAAATGAATGAATGAAACCGAATGCATTCCTCTTTACCCAGCTAAAACCGTTGCCAGCTTTTTAGTACCACTCCTCTTTTAAGCATCAAAAGTCACAGGAGCAAACGAATTGTGCAGTATGCACACGCATTTACGGGATGCATGTATTTCCAACAAACAATCTAAGGAAAAAAGAGCTGGATAAGCCTCAAAGTCATTGAACACAGGTACAGCGAACTTTATACGTAGTGATAGTGACTAAAGAAACGCTATAACAATAAAGGCTAGGAAAAAAGGCCGTACAAAATCCTAATTTACTACGTTAGGTAACCGTCAGACAAACATAATCTTTCAAAGGCCGTTATTTGGCCTTTATAAGAAAAGGATTGGTAATATGTCAATTGAAATACATTAAAGCGCAAATTGCTAACACAAAACAAATAAAATAGTTGTGCAAACTCAAATATAGCTGAAGGAGGCAACCCTATTTCAATTTCAGCTGACCCGCGCCCCACCTCACGCGGCACTTTATTTTCCCCGTGCCAACCCTACGTGGCGCGAGTCGAGTAAACAAATCTTATGATTGAGTGTACTTTTATTTTGATTTCAAATTTCGAGCGGATTTAGTCCTTCGCGTACGAATAGCGGCAGTTTTACCGCAGAGTTTTGCTGGCTTCCCCTAAGCAAGGTCTGTCAAAGTGAAGTACTGAAACTTGGCCTGTGGGGCTGTTTTAGCCAGGCCAGCTAGTAAATGCCAATTAAAATACTTGCAGTTCGAGCATCAAAGACTGTACAAAAGTTGTACTAGGCAAATTGCTTCTACTTTCCTATTATGAACTACTAAAACTTTAACTCAAACATTTATTCTTAACAAAAATAACACAGATAATAAAATGAATATTATAAAAAAAAACATTAGGCTAAATAATGGAATTACATGTCTCATTCGTCTAAAGTTTCAGACTTTTGTTATCACTATTGTACACACATAAATTAACGTAAGATCTCGCGGGACGGCCGGTCTGAAATAAGTTTCCGTGCCCGTGACGAACAGCAATCTCCATGCATGGTGGTCGAAAAATATTGCGCACATCAAAAGCTCTGCTCTGTCTTTTCCACAAAAAAAACTTACTTCGTTCCTAACAGGCAGGTTTAAAAGTGCCACACATTTTCGTGAAAATCGAGAAATGCCGCGCCTGACTCCTGACGCTTAGCGCATTGCTATGGCTGACGCTACCGCTCAAAACGGTGACCGACTCGTTACGCTGTTTTCTACTCAGGCGTTTCGCAAAATATCTCTAGAAAAAAATGTTTCGTTCCAAAAACAAAAAAATCGGTCCGCTGTACACTTGCATCTTCTACCAGGCATCCGAGTGTGAAATAAGAATTTATTATTGGGCCGCTCAGCTGCGCCCTATTGGTTTACTGGCGGTGGACGGACGCCTGCGTTGATACATGGAACCCTTTTCACTTTTAAACCCGGAGTCATATATTTTTATTACAGCTTCATTAATCTTTCTGTTCACATTTGAATGAAAGAACGATTGTGGAGAGATTCGGGGAAAACGCTCGGTGGAAAGTCATCTCGGTCAAATGTGGTCCTAAGTAGTAAGTGGGAAAAAAAATAAAAAATAAACCCAATGAATACCATAATAGTTTAGTTATTATAATTATATAACGGCGCGCGATTTATTATTTCGATCATTTGTATTCGAATTTAATTAATCGAGTAATCGTGAATAATGATGAGAAGTCCATTATTTCTTTAAGCGGGTAGTTGTCGAAAGCGTTGACATCAAGTAGATTTATTTTAAGAGCGGGTAACCCCGAATGGAGTTGTAAGTGTCATGGCGGCGAGGGACGTCATTCGTTGACAGCTTTGCTCATTCAGCACCATTCACAACTCACAATCACGCGTCAAAGCAATGGCCCTTCTGGCTACATAATATTGAGTTAAAGCTGCTAGCTGCTACGAACTACGGTGCGGCGTAGCGCTATGTCGCTACATACTGGGTATAAGCTGGTAGTTGCTACGAACTACGGCGTAGCACTTTGAGCGTAGCGTGGCGGCGAATGAATTCAAAAAGTGCCGTAAATTCAGAGACCAGCTTTTCTCTTTTAAAAAGGTAGACAGTTGGACAATTGGCACTTTCAATACAAATAAGTGAAGTTCAAAATAATGGCGAATAGAAACAACTAACCCTGCTTTTTGACGAGTAAAGTTGTGTGCTAGAATTATATCATATTATTAATTAATTAATTTAAACTTATTACACAAATATTAATATAAAAATTTGAATGGCGGAATTAATCCCTTTAGACATTCTCTACCAGTCAACCAGTGGGCTAAACAGAAACCTTAGTTGTGCATGATAAATTGTTAATATCCTAAATACTGACCGCCTTATTCATAAAACTTAAAATTCCTCTGATAAATAAGATGTGCTTTGTCCCTTTCTTACGCGTACAAATTTCAAAGTGACAGATAAAGACAAACGAACTTGAACGGCATTTTAGTTAAAATAGGCTTGTAGAACGTTTATGAAAATGGCCGTGAGAATCGAATGAAAACACAAATCAATTAAATACATTAATATACATACACATATGCGTGCATGCGTATGCATTATATATGTATGTATATTAATGTAATTAATTGTAATGAATATAAACTTACTTATACATACTTGAATACATACAATTATATGTACCCGAACAAAATATCATCAGGATCAGCAATCTTTGATAGTTTATAAAAGAGATGCTTACGCAACTTGCGTTTAAAGCAGAATTTGCTCTGAGCTTGCCTGACGGTAAGTGGGGAGATCATTCCACAGACGAATAGCCTAAACAGCGAAGGAATTTGAGAGGACCCCCAGTACGGTGAAATGGAATAGAGAGTTTAAGTTTACTGGATGTACGTAGCTCGCTACCTATTATCCTGATGACGAACAAGTGAATCTCTTGTTTCAACAAAACGAAATAGCCTTTTTATTACCGATTTATGTGTGTGGGTAAATACTCGATAGTTTAAACTGAGCGAAACCGGTAGCCAATCACCCTCAAGCACTACCGGTTCCCTAAAGTCAACTCAATATTAAACACAGGTCGCAGGTTCGAATCCTGTCGCGGGCTACAGACGAAGATGGTTTATTTTTCCACTAGCTTCCGCCCGCGACTTCGTCTGCGTGGACCCGGGATAAAAACTATCCTATATATTAATCCAGGCTATAAACTATCCTTGTGCAAAATTTCACCCAAATCGGTTCAGCTGTTTAGGCGTGATTCAGTAACAAACATCCAAACATCTAAACATCCAAATATCCAAACATCCAAACTTTCGCGTTCATAATACACTCAGAGGCAATGAAAACGGGTCACTTCCCATGGATTACTTTACAAAGTGACCCGTTTTCATTGCCTCTGAGTGTAATTCCCAATGTGAACTATTAAGGTACGCTACAGACGAAGATGGTTTATTTTTCCACTAGCTTCCGCCCGCGACTTCGTCTGCGTGGACCCGGGAGGTAGCGTACCTTAATAGTTCACATTGGGAATTACACTCAGAGGCAATGAAAACGGGTCACTTTGTAGAGTAATCCATGGGAAGTGACCCGTTTTCATTGCCTCTGAGTGTATTATATATAGCGGCAACAGAAATACATAATCTGTGAAAATTTCAACTGTCTTGCTATCGCGGTTCTTGACATACAGCCTGGCGACAGACAAAACGGCAAAAAATAACACGTTTGTTGTATGGGAGCCCTCCTTAAATATTTATTCTATTTTGTTTTTAGTATTTGTTGTTATATCGGCAACGGAAATACATCATCTGTGAAAATTTCAACTGTCTAGCTGTCGCGGTTCTTGAGATACAGCCTGGTGACAGACAGACGGACGGACAGCGAAGTCTTAGTAATAGGGTCCCGTTTTTACCCTTTGGGTACGGAACCCTAAAAAAATTATCGGGGTAACTTCCTCGTTAAAAATAAGACGTAACAAAAATATTTAATTATATAATTTGTTTTGTTATAGAGGTACAATATTAAACAAATGCAAATACTCATTGTTTCTCGTTATTTTCGTTTGTTAGGTCGATTTGTGTAAGATTGGACAAATCCCCTAATATTTATTTATTTATTTTATTTTTTTATTTTACCCTTCATTTTAAAATGGGGAGAAACCAAATCTTCTATTGATTTATGTTCGACACCCAAGTTACAAGGTTGACACGTTAATATTATAATATATTACGCGAGCTTATGTTAATAACTCATATTATGTGTCATGTTCAAACACGAGTTTGGAAATTCTTGTTTTCAGTTAGTCTGTAATTTGACAGTGAGATTTTTCCTTTGAGTGGTGCACTTAAATTAATCTGAGTATTTGCCGTGTACTTTGTACCATTTGGCGCCTGAGGGTGGTCCCACCAGGACCCCGGGGAGTGTCACAGGCCCATAGAACGACCTCCCATACAAACAGTCCTCCTGACCAGAACAAATCGGACGTGTTCCGCGTTGCTGAACTTATTCTAACTTAAAACGAAATAACTACTAACCTTCGTTCTTGAGTCTTTGTGCCCCAACCGCCAGCAAGAATTTGTTAGTGTGTTGTGTATTGTGTATGTATGTGTTATCTTGCGGCAAACTGGCACGCAGTTCGTCCAGCTCGTCCTCCAGAGGCACCTTGTAAAAGTCCATACAAATTCCCGTACACTACACAGCTATCACTATGGCTAAGCCTCGAAGCCCCCCGCGGGCTTAACCTTGGGAGCCCTCTGTTGCTCTTCAGGTCCCAGTACCAGCGACATGTTTTGCTGTGCGACAGGGTTTCGACAATTATGTATGAACCACTTTATCCATCCCGTGACTCTAAGTAGCTTACTCAGTGAACGTTAGCGCTATCAAGTATGGTTTGGCGCTCTCATCGTGATTGCGCGTGCCAGTGAGCGACGCACGGCGCTTTTGCAGACAAAACACGCGCTGCTGATCGGCTGCTAGGCCCCAGAGTTCTAATCTATTGCAGTACGAGCACTGCTTGTATGCTAGCAAAGTAGCACGACCGGACTGTTCGGCACTGCAGGGTGAGGCTTAGCATGGATAGTGCTAAAGATGCCTTACTTAGTTTACCACACACTGCATTGATTTGTGTCTCCCACGTATGTCCCTAGTCTAACTGGATATAAATATTGTTCGAGTACTTGTCTACTCTCACATTTACTTGATAGGTTTCTTGATGGTAGATTGGAACACGAAAGACGAATACTTGATTTACTCTTGATTTATTTAACTTGATGAACTTTGACATCGACTGTAACGAATGAGCTAGTACCTTCTATCCACTATAATTAGTTAAGAATACGATGTGTATTTGGAAAATATCTTGATTAACTTTAAAGCAGTCATGTAAAAAGAAAGTCAGCTTTACACGTCTCACATGAAGTCAAAGTCAACACTGCAAAGCATTCACAAAGCATTGTTTTCTGTTTTGCGTCCGCTCCCACAATTTCGTATCGGTTCGTTTACATATGCCAACTTATCAGTGCCGTCTCATAGTCCTTATTCATTCCACAAATACAATTGCTTAAACACAAGCATAGATTGGCGAGTGCACCTACAGATCAACCAATGTATCCTTGCCGTCTTAAAGCCCTTACTCCTCTGACATACAGATTATTTTAGCTTGTATATATGTTGGGGTGAGTTTGGGTAGTTCTAGGGGTGTGATTTGGGTTGCTAATTCGTGCAAGTGTCACCGCGCGGTTTCAAACACATTGGAATCGCGTAACAAGATTTATTTGAACTTTGTGTAAAATGAAATGTAACATTTTTAGTAGGTGTTACCTATATAGGTGTTTGTTAATTGAAAGTTGAATCGTACTTATTATTAACGATTGTTTGTGACGTGCTCAATTACGTCATCACAATGATCACTATGTCAATTTCGTCCTTAGTTAGCTAAAACTATAAGAGATACGGAAATTTGCTCTGATTCACGACAACGATTTTAGCAAAAATATAAACTGCATTCGAAGTATATAAAAAGCATCATTCATCAAGCTCAAACATGGCCGGGAATTGAACTAAGTTAAATCTGTCTTAAAACAGAGTTCGTTTAATTATGTAAATTAATAGTGCTGGATGTAAGGGACAATTGTTGCTCAGGAAAGGAACCCTGTTTCTACGATCACTGACAAATGCCGTATTTCATATTTTTATTCACGGAAAGGGATCTTGCCGTACAAACTGGTAGGTACCCGGATCAACTATGGATTAGTATTAAAATTATGTTAAATACAGTTATTAAAACCGCCGCTGACGACCGCTTTAGCCTAGTTGGTAGTGACCCTGCCTATGAAGCCAGAGGTCCTGGGTTCGAATCCCGGTAAGTGCATTTATTTGTGTGATGAGCATGAGTATTTGTTCCCGAGTCATGGATGTTTTCTATGTAAGTATTTAAGTATTTATTTATTTATCTAATATATAAGTATGTTTATCGTCGTCTAGTACCCATAGTACAAGCTTTGCTTAGTTTGGGACTAGGTCGATTTGTGTAAGATTGTCCGCAAATATTTATTTTAATATTTATTTAGTTCAAAAGATTGTTGTTAATAATGAATACCAATAAAGGTTATACTTTACCAATTTCGCTTGGTTTCATACATCACATCCCCCAATGCTAAGCTTTGCGTTAGTAAGTTAACTGCTCTAAAATTATGTTGCAAGATTGGTCCTAATCAAAGCTCGTCAAAATAACAAACAACGAGCGCTCCATGTGCGTAATTTGTTCAATCTTCCACTTTAGCCCCGCTATTCTGTAACTTGTTTTAAGCTCACCTCAGTTAGTTAGTTATACTGGGCGTTCTCCGCAAGTCGACATCCAGTGTGCCTATTTTGCGTGAATCGGTGAGGTAGCGCTACTCTAACCATCCCAGCTTCTCCAGAAAGTTTGTGAGTGCCTTTCTGTTGCTGATTGCGTCCCGTAGTGTGTCCGGAGATCCTAGATGCTTTTTCCTGTATTATACTTCTACCTGCTTGCAGTCCAGTAGAATGTGTTTGGTTGTTTCTTCTGCCTCCACGCACGCTCTGCACATGGGGCTGTCTGTGATACCCAAGTTGTATAGGTGTCTGTTCAAAGTGTTGTGACCTGTTATTATTCCAACTATCTTGCGAAGTTGGTTCATATGTGTCCTTAGTAGTGCGATTGTGAGTTTGTTGTCGCGTTTCGACAAAATCTCTTTAGTCTGTCTGCATGTGTCTATCTCCTCTCAATATCTTTGGTGTAGGTCTTTGGTGTATAGGTCCAGTTGATTATATATGTAGCTTTGTGGTAGGGGTAAAATTGGCGCCGGTCCGTATGCCGTTGTTTCTGAGCGTTTCCTGGCCAGTTCATCTGCTGCACCGTTTCCTCTTGAGCCACTGTGCCCCTTGATCCATTGTATCGTAACGTTATTTTATCTGCGTACACCTCTGTGAGGTTTTGGTGGCATTCGTATATCAAGCTTGATGTGATGCTATCACTGCTCAGTGCTTGTAAGCTCACCTCAACGCTCACAAATATATCTTGACACCGTAGTGCGTAGTGACTAAGCGTATATAGAGGCCGGCTTTCGTTTGGCGTGACGGGTTGGTAAAGGCGCGTAAAGAATAACAGCCCTGCTTCAGTCCCTCCGTTCGTCTTGAACTCAAAAACATTTGATTACACCTTTCGCATTTAAGCTACGGCTTTACGAGGAACATCTCATTGTTGTAATACACGTGGCAACGGCGCAGTAACCTAATTCCGGGAGGCAATCTGCCTCATTCTATAACGTTTCGTGGTCACATTAGTGAGTTCCAGGTACAATCGTGCGCGATTACGGACAAGTTCAAGATTACCGTGATTACGAGTCCCGGAAAACGACGTTAACGTTTAACTTTTCGATTTTGGAATGATGGCTAGGTGCGAATCAAAATCAAAATATTTATGGCTGTATTCATAGACATTAAAGCTATAATGCAGTTTAAATTCGTTTGTCTTTGTATGCCATTCTAACATTTCTGATCGTAAGAAAGGGACAAAACACAATTTATTTATCAGATGTCTATTAAGTTTTATGAAAAAGGGGGTTTTATGAATAATCTGCAAATAAGTAGGTCACAAGTCCTAAATTTATTATAAATCTACTTACGCTTACGAAATTCAAATCAATCCGAACTTTGCACTCATTGTGTAAAAATCAACTTACAGAATATAACGCTTGACAACACGACGCTACACAATTATCTTTATTTGAATAACATTTTAGTTACTTGAATAAAATGTTATTTAGAATAACCGCATTTGTAGAATAATATATTCCGCTTTTAATTCCGTATTTAAAAAAAAAAGAAGCATGATTTATTCACTTTCATTTAACTTTAAATAACAGACGCAATAATAATTATTGTTATTGAAATCGAGTTGAATAAGAAATAACAATTCCCTTTTAATTAACACGTAAGCACGTAATATTGTATGTACTATGTCTTAATACGCAACCACATTGTTAACATTTGCAATAAGGTTTATGAATAAAAATGTATTATTATTATTCTCTTTATTAAATTTTCTTCTTAAGCTAGGTTTTTACAATAATTATATAAAAAGCAAAATATAAAACTATACATACAAGACATAAAATCATTATAAAAACCTAACCTAGGGTACCGCCGGCAGCGAGGCGGGGCCTAAGCTGCCGGTGGTCAGGGCGACAGAGACAGGAACCTCCTGACTATCCGCGCAGTATCCAGGAGTACCGCCTTCTGTATCTGACCCTTGATCCAGCCATCTAGCGAGAGTCTCTTGAGGTGATGGTCGAGACTCTTCGCTATTAAACCGTTCGCCGAAACGACTATCGGGACGATGATCGTCGAATCAACATCCCACATGGCGGTTACCTCGTGAGCCAGGTCTAGGTACTTGCTGGCTCTGTCCTTCTCGGCCTTCAAGAGGTTCTCGTCATGGGGGATGGTGATGTCGACGAGCACTGCCTGGCGTTTCGATCGATCAGTCAGCACGATATCAGGCCTATTGGCAAGAATAGTCCTGTCTGTGATGACAGATCGATCCAACAAGACAAAAAATGCCCTTAGGCGCGTAAAAATGTTTTAAGTAACGTAACGTTTTGGAAGCACGTAGTAGGGACAACTCAACTGGAATTTTCCTATAAAAAGTTACATTTATTTAGATCTACCTGACGCGCGCACAATGTGTTACGTGATCGAGCTGTCGATGTACACTAACTAAAGTCCCGTACTTTACCAGCACAAGAGTGCAAACCCTATTCCTTCAGGAAAAAACGCGTTAAGTTCAAACGATACTTTGGACAAAATATACATTAGGGCAAATGGTTTTCGGCCAACTGAGGAGCCAAATGCCATAACGTAACCCTCCCGTATTGTACCTATAATTTATTTCACTCGAAGCCAGTACCGTACCATTTGTATTGCGGGAAGTCGGGGTTTAAAACCGTTGTGGCGCGTTTATTTGCCCGTCTCATTGGAGCGGTTGCGAAATTGCTTGTGAAAACACTTCCTTAATATTGTTAACATTGTTACAAACTGGCAAACTCACAGCATTGTACACTCTAAAACTATATTATTAAGATACATTTCGCGCTACGATGATATGTTTTATGACTTTTTTAGTATCTAAAAGTACTCTGACTTGGCTTGTTTTGAAAGGTTGCTAAAGATATCTTTGTTAGCCTTAACTGACGCAAACTTGAAGTACACTTAAGATTCTAGAAGTAGGTAGGAGAAGGTATTTCATTGTTTCTATTTGGTACAAATTAACAACGACATAAGAAATATAATGATAGTCTTATTGATAAAACTTCATCAAAAAGCTATTTTAGTTATATGAGGTTTTTAAAATTCTATGAATCCATCCATACTATCCATAATAATATTATAAAAAAAAAACTGTCTGTCCGTCTGTCTGTTACCTTTTCACGCTGAAACCGCTGAACCGATTTAAATGAAATTTGGTATAGAGATAGTTTGATTCCCGGGGAAGGATATAGGATAGTTTTTATCCCGGAAATCAACCCCTAAGGGGATGAAATGGGAAGTGAAAGTTTGTATGGAGCTACGATATAACCGAGTTCCACGCGGACGGAGTCGCGGGCAGAAGCTAGTACTTAACGATCATTTTCCAGATTTGTGTTCTCAGTCTCATTACCGCGTCGCTTTTTTTCCACTTGCTTTTTGATAAAATTTATATCAAATGTAGTGATATATCAACCATTTAAACTTAAATGTTTATGTGGCACTTAATTATTATTAGCGGATAGTGAACTATACAGGTTTTAAAATTTGTGTGACGCGGTAATCAGAAAGTCGACGCGGTAATGAGAATTCTGGCTTTTTTCTTCGGCTCGTTTTATAAAACCGCACTCGTGTTTAATGCCTCTCATTATGTATCACTTGTATATAAATTACTATTATGTATCAAAAACCTCTTTAAAATGATATTTTCTAGATATATTATAATTATTATTACCGCGTTCACTTTTGAAGCAGATGAGACGTGGCAATTAGGGATAAGTGATAAAAAAATATAACTCATTGTAGGTAAATGTAATAAACTGCAAGATCTAGTAGCCGTTAAATACTGAGTTTCTTAATGTATACAATAATTCACAGAGCTTTTGAGTTATTGGTCGATTTATAAAACTAGAACGTGGTAATCAGAATTCTCGAAAACCAAAACTTGGGAATCAGATACTTACGTTCATAGTCTGTGGTCCGCACAACACTGAACAAGAATGAACGCGCGGCGTGGATCAGGACGGGTCTCGGGACAAAGTTCTAGATTTTCATAACTTAATTATAAATTATAAAATATATTTAATACTTTTTTTATAAAGAGGATATCTAATCTATTATTTAATAAAAATACTTGCATTCAACTTTACTTTGGTATATCATCAGGGAAAATTAGTATGTAAGTGATTTCAGAAGTGGGATACGACGCGGTAATGACGAGAAGGGGTATTGGTATTTTTTTTGTCCAAGAAGGCTATTGAATATGTACTTGAAAATTCATGTTCACTTCAATACAAGTACCTTTTACGACCCAAAAATATAAAATCTGCTATATTAAATAGATTTCTATTTTTTAAATGCGAGGACATACAAAAATGCCTGTCTAGAGAATGACCGTTAATATTATAAATGCGAAAGTGTGTCTGTCTGTCTGTTACCTCTTCACGCTTAAACCGCTGAACCGATTTGACTGAAATTTGGTATAGAGATAGTTTGAGTCCTGAGGAAGGACATAGAATAGTTTTTTTCCCGGAAATCATCCCCCAAGGGGATGAAGGGGGGGGGGGGGTGAAAGTTTGTATGGAGCTACTAGTATATTATAATTCAAGTTCTTAAGCTACAAGTTAAAATTTTAAATTAAAGAAAAAAATGAAAAAAATAATGTTCCGAGCCGGTTTTTGCGGTTTTTAAGTGGCTGAGACAGATTGTGCCGATAACTCAGTTCGTTAGTAGCGTCGGGCCATGAATGCCGGTGGTCGCCAGTTTGAATCCGGCTCGCGGAGCATTACATTTTGCGATTGTTCCTTGAATTTAATGTAATTTCGGTAGCAGCTTAAAACAAAATTAAATAAGTATTTAAGAAGTCCAAACAGACAACACGGGTCAAATGGCAAGTTAAGGATTGTAAAATTGTAACATGGCTCGTAAGGCTGGGACACAAAAACAGTGTTGCAACTTTTACAACATACAATGTATGGGGTAACCCACAACGTCGAAAACCCCAGCCCATTTGATGTTTCAATATTAATTAAGTGTGATTTAATTTCGTATCATTTGATTATTGTTTTGAATGAACAAACCCAACGCAGTTATGCATTTTGGCTTGTCCAGCAGTTCTTTTCTACGGGTCGCATGTCTCAACCGATTTTAGTGAAATTTTGTGATCAGATTCATTTTTTGACGACCGTTTTAGCCCAGTGGGTAGTGACGCTGCCTACGAAGCTGAAGGTCCTGGGTTCGAATCCCGGTAAGGGCAAATATTTGTGTGATGAGCATGAATATGTGTTTCTGAGTCATGGAAGTTTTCTATGTATTTAAGTATTTATAACTATTATATATATCGTCGTCTAGTACCCATACCACAAGCCTTAATGAGCTTACTATGGGACTAGGTCGATTTGTGTAAGGTTGTCCCCTAATATTTATTATTATTATTATTGTTATTTATTATTTTACTTATTAATGATGTGTCATTTCATACAGTTATATATTACAACATTATCTTGAGTCTTATTCTTTGTAGTATATTGTAATCCTGGTATTTTGCAACTCAGCGGTGGCCGGGCATTTTCGCGAGAAGAAATGCATCGTTAGTGACGTCACCGAGTATAAGTTAAAAATGTTCCATTCTGTAACCAAAATTAACCATACAATTTTTATGACAAATAAATGTTACAAAATGGAACACTTTTAACTTAAACTCGGTGACATGACTAACGATACATCTTTTCTCGCGAAAATGCCCGGCTGATAAAGATGCCTAATTATCATTAGGATTAATGAATGAAACATGTTTACTCATTGATGTGTAATGTTTAATAACGGCAGCTTATACAATGATGATAACCATAGTATAAATTATAAGAAAGCAGCTAGCCTTATTATGTCTCCTCATTACAATGGCATACATTTCTCATCTCATAGTGAACAGTTCCTGTCTCATATCCACTCGTGTTTTATTTCAAAATTCAAAATTCAAAAATTTATTCTGTAAGTAGGCCTCAAGGGCTCTTTCACATGTCCGAGCTTACAATCTCTAACATTACATGACATTAATACAAAACAATGAAAACAGACAATACCTGGGCACACATTTCCCGAGAGATGTATAGAGTCTCCGGGTTCATTATATCACAATAATCTTATTCTCTAATAATAAGGAGATGTAAAGTCTCCAACGTCAAAAAGAAATACAATAATAATAACAATGTCAAATGTCAAATAATAATAAATAATAAAATAATTTGATAATCAACCTATTTTGTTTAGTGGTGTGTAATGATCTTTGTCTGAATATAGTGTTTCTATTGTTTTCTATACATGTAGGGCCCTTGATATCAAGTAACCAAGTCCTTTTATTAACCAAGTGATATTTTATACTGATTTTATCAACGTAAATAAGTACCTTCCAAAGCTCCCTGGAATAGGTTACATAAAAATATTACTTAACTTAGCAAATATTCCCGCGATCTTTTGATCTGCTAAAGAAATTGATACAAAGAGTATTCTTAAGGGAAATAGCTTATTGATTCTCTGTAGCTACATAGAAAGATAGTAATCTCCAGCCGCGGTCTACAAAAAAGATAAGAATAAATAATAAAAATCAAGGCTACCAGAAATTGATTTTAATGTTATCAGTTTTTTTTAACTAAAATTTTTAAACTAAATTGCGTTAGTACATTTAAGCTTGGAAACTTTATTATACTTTACATGATCGCGTTTATGTCGCACGTTAAGCATCGGCTTTCACTAGCAAGTATGTAAGTGCGAGAGGGACGAGTTTTCGTCGGACATAAACGCTATCAAGCTAACAGTGCTAAATGCGCCTCACCTCACCCGTCACACCTAACGAAACTAGACCTCTGGAGTCAAATTCACTAAAATAATGATATATTTCGGGACGGCGGCGTCCCAAGATATCACCTCACTCATCACCCCACCTTCTCACCTCACCTGTCACCTCTCACCTCTCGCCTAATGCGACAGACAAGATAATCTTACCCCGATGCGTCACTTTTCATTCATTTGAGCAAATATTGGCTTTGTACTTATGTTTCACACATACGTTTATCAAAGTTCAATTGTTGCTTTACTTTGTAAATTTTTGTTGATTATAAGCCGCTTAAACTACTCAAATTAGAATAGTATTATATACATACTCTCCGTCGATGTGTGTATCGATAACTAGAACACCACTAGGGGTGAGATGATTTGACAGTTGGACCTTATTCACTAAGCTATTTTGGCAGTCAAATGACAGGACTGATCACGTTTAATTTAAATCATCCTCAAGATAAACATATGTATTTGTGGATGAACGGTGAGGTAAGGTTAAAAACAAGGATCAGAATATCTGGGCTGGAGGTCTCAATCTTAACTTGCCGACAGAACTAGCTCTCAAGTCAAATACTAAACTGAATTTCGTTCATATAAGTTTAGTCATGAGGGGTCTACCCACATCTTTAGGTCTTTGGCACTCTTTGGGGTGGCCTATGTACAGCAGTGGACGTATTGTGGCTGATATGATAATTTATGCACTGTTCTCATATAAACCTTTTAAGCCCGCAGTAGAGAACGTTGTATGTATGCCGAATTCATCAATCCCTTGTGGGACCAGTAAAAAAAGAGGAAATAACGTATTGAAGCTCTGAAAATAGCCCTCTTAAGGGTCAGCAATGCCTAACACAATGTTGGAAGCACAGTATAGTAACAATATAATTCCAACAATTAAAATTATATTTCTCATTAGCTTTTAAATAATATGTATTTGTGTTGTTCTCTTTCAACCGGCAATGGAAATTCGTTATCAGATTTTTTTTTCAGGTAATAAAACAAGAAAATAACATATAAAATAATGGTGATATAAAATGCTTAAAAAACGAGTGTATGTTACTAGGTCGAGAAGGAAATTTACAAAACAATATACGTACTTGCTAAAAGGACATTCAAAATGATTATGAATTTTTTTTTTATCTAGATACAATACAATACTCTTACTTTCATACGTCAATAGTAATACGAGTTATAGCTACCTACAACTTATGTTTTTTTCGGCAACAAAGTAAATGAAAAATAAAAACACAACTCTATAGGTACAGTCAAGTGCAAAAATATGTATCGAAGCATGTAAGCGGATTAAGGTTTTGGTAAGTACCTACTTAGGTAACCTTAATCCGGTGACATAAGAGTTAAGGGATATATTTTTGAGTAAGTTGTATGCACCCATATTTTTGCACTTGACTGTAGGTATACTAAAAATATCCAAAAATTTCAAAGAACTCCCTAATTTGATAAAATTGTGATTTTATTAATTTATCGTATGGCAATTTAGTGTATTTAGAACCGTGATTAAAGCTAACAGAAGCGATTTTCAAGGCTACGAAAAATTCTACGAAAATTGGGATTTAGGTATTGTAAAACCAGACATAATCGAAAAACTTTAATGGAAAAGCATGACGTGCGACTGAAAAGGACAAAATATTTAGATAAATAAAAAAAATGAATTTAAGGTAGAGAAATAGTGTATTATGGACGAATCGTACATACACACGTCGCACGTTCATGGGAAAGGTTGGTCAGACTCTAGCAAACGCAGGGATTAAAAAACCAATTTCCAAAGGGCAACGTCTTATTATAGCTCATGCTGGTAGTGAAAATGGCTTTATACCTGGTGCGTTGCTTATGTACGAATCAACAGACACAACAGGCGATTACCATAAAGAGCTGAATAGCGAGAACTCTGAAAAATGATTAGAAATCGGCTTATTCCAAATTTGCCAACCAACTCAGTGTTGGTTGTTGATAATGCCTCATATTGCAACAAATATATTGAAAAACTGAAAACCCAATTCTAATACCCGGAAACAAGACATGATAGATTGGTTAAAAAAAAACAAAACATCCCAGTAAACTCCAACCAAAACAAACCAGCCATTTACGACACACAACAAACAATTATATATACAATATTCCACAGATAAAATAATGGCTGAATATGGTCATTCAGTTCTGCGTTTACCTCCGTACCACCCAGACTTTAATCCCATCCAGAATATATGTGCTAAAATTAAACAATACTTACCTAGCCCAGCGTAATGTTGACATGAATAATGACAAGCATAAAGAATCTTTTGAAAGAAAAAGTCAATATGATTGGCCCAGAAGATTGGAAAAAAGTTGGTCAGCACGCAATTAAATGTGAAGAAGACTTTCGTATATACGAAAATAAAATAGACGATTACAAGTAAGTTTATATTGTATGCATTATATTATGTATGTTTATTAATGAAATTAATTGATTTGTGTTTCCAATCGAGTCTCTGTATTTAGGATCCTGCACCACTAAAGTTTCTGTTTAAGGCATTAAGTCCGCCAATTGTACTTTTATTTTTATATTTGTGCAATAAAGTTTAAATAAATAAATGACAGTGACCAATTCATATTTAATACAAATGTCTCGGATGCTGAATAGGCTCACAATATATATTATCATTAATATATTAAACGCAATTTTCCAATCTTATAGTTTTATTTTTATGAATTGCAATATGTGACACGTATTCTCAACTCTATATAATATCTCCCAGAAAAGATAAATGAAGGTTTGACATTCTGTTTTCAAATTACCTCCGGACGAATTTCAAGTTCTAATTCCATTTTATTTCGATTATGACAAAAAGTCAAATCGCAATATATTTAACTACCGAAAATATAGTATAGCATCATTCAATTGAGTTTCATTTTATATTGATGTTTATTGTTTCCTTAACTTTTAAGGTAACTTTAACAAGTTTTATGAGTTTATGAGAAAGCAGAACAGCAGTATCACCTTTGTGAGTTACCGCCGATAGTCGAAGTCTCTTTCTTAAACACGAATCCTCTTCTAAGAGATCACGGACTGTACTTCTATTTGTTTGTGTGTAAAAGACAACCGGAAACTTTGATATATATAAGTTTGAAAACGAGTTTGTTACTCATAGTTTCACTGATTGAATTTCGCTGCGCGTTTGCCAAGCTATTCAAGTTTTGCAGGAAATTGTGATTCGTATCTGCAAACTAGTTTCAATAGTTAATATTATTTCCCTAAATAAAAAGAAAAAAACGCTTTTTGGAATGTTACCTTGTTTCGTAAATTTAGTGTTGAAAATACGCCACTATTTTTAATGTATCATTGATACAAAGATAAAAACACAAAACAGTTTTGCTTAGCAGACGGACAGTACCCAACTGTCTGGACGAGATCGCTTTAAAGTCATAAGACAGTCAGTCTTATGTTCTAGTTGTTACCAGTATTTATTTTGCCTGATCTTGTACAAACCTTTGTTATTTGTGGTGTAATAAAGAAGCGTCTTTAAATTTCGTTCACTGTTATACCTTTCCGGTACCAATGTGCTATGTTCGTTAGTGAAGCACCGACCGGTTAGTCTAGTGGGTAGTGAGGCTGCCTACGAAGCTGAAGGTCCTGGGTTCGAATCCCGGTAAGGGCAAATATTTGTGTGATGAGCATGAATATTTGTTTCTGAGTCATGGACGTGTTCTATGTATTTAAGTATTTCTATCTATTAAATATATCGTCGTCTAGTACCCATAACACAAGCCTTATTGAGCTTACTATGGGACTAGGTCGATTTGTGTAAGATTGTCCCCTAATATTTATTTATTATTATTATTATTTATTATTCCGCGCGGCATAAATCAGTTGTTGCCAATATTCCCAGTTGCACAAGGACTTGCAGAATCTGTTGCCAGGTCAGGTCGCGCGCGACTTAGGGAATCCTGTCTCACTCGCATTGACCAATTCGAAAGGAGAATAGACTTTTTAAGTTTACGTCTAGTCACGGCGTCAATTTTGCTAGCCAGAGGGGTATTCACGTAACGTTTAGTACCTACGCGCGTTAGGACAGTTTAACTGTAATTTTTCCATATATTTGACATTTAGATCTACCTGACGTGCTTACAATGCGTTACGTGATCGACCTGCAGGAATACTGTCACCTGCAATATTGCCGAGACCATTGCCTGTGTTGCGGAATATATTGCTCGTGCAAGAAACAAGTATGTGATACATTCTTGACTTTAATCTCAAAAAACTGTAGTATGTTTGTGCTTTGGTTGACACCATTTGAAATCTTTTTCTTAGACTTTAAGGTGAAGTTTCAAGTTAAGGTTAGGGTTAAGTTTTTTGTAAGTTGAAGCTTACTAAGTTAAGGTAGACTAAAATACAACAGTTAAAAAAAAACATGCCGGCTATCGACTATTTTGCGGGCAATTTTCCATTGTTCCCAGCAACAGTGCTCCACTACCAATCCATGTCACCGAGCCAATACATAACCACGCAACACTTCCTAAGCTATTAAGGTGACTATCTTCCAGAATGACGCATCGATGTTGCAGCTGGGAAACAATTTGGCTACACCGGTACCGCGCCGAGGAAGTGACGAATGGCGCGATGCATCATGCACAAGATGGTGCCAAGCGGTTCTGCCCAGATGGTGTCTGCTGGAACCGTCTCAGTTTATCTCGTGACAATGATAACGCTTCATGGTAAATTTTGTTATGCAATTTTAGGATGGCATTTGCATTATATTGACAATCCGTATTTGAAGATGAAGATTAATATAGGCTCTGGTGGCTTACCATCAGACTAGCCGTACCTACACTTGCCACCGCCGTGATATATAACTTAAAGAAGAGCATGAAAAAAACATGAAATACTCTTTTTGTCGTTTTGTTTTATTAAATAAAGCTAATTAAATTAATATCATAACATAAGCCTACATTTCCATCTAATCGATCATTGCGTAACTTTTTGAACGAGTGGTTTTAGGGTAATACAATTTCTCCATACAAAAGTAACATTTAGATTTAGATGATTAGCTTTGTTTTAGTTTAGATGACGAAAAGCGATTAAAACCAAACAATACCGGTATCTATATTATTTAAACAAGTACGCATACACAATAGAACAAACAGTATCTACTCCAGTACGCGTGCCAAACTTCGGTAAGTTTTATGAAATCTCTTTGTTATCTTTTCCTCTCATATTTAGCAACAAAAAACAATTTAAAATCCCACGTAGTATGATAACAGTAGAGTTGAGCTGTCCTAGCGGTCAATCTAAAGTTACGAAATTACTCTTCAGGCCCCGTAGCATGGATGGCGTTATCACGCGATAAGTGACAGGATAGGCGCGTCGTCTCGTTCTATCGAACGGTGTCAGCCAGGGACAGAAGCTCTATCCTGTCACTTATCGCGTGATAACGCCATCCATGCTACGGGGCCTGGTTTACAAATGGATGCGTGTAAAGTAGTCATCGCCGCTAGCGGGCGTAGCATGGTTGCGATTTTATCACCCATATCTGTGGATAAGCATCCGTCACGTTCTGACAAATATGCAAGTGCAAGACACTTATCCACAACGATAACTGATAAAATAGCAACCACGCTACGCCCACAGTTCACCTTCTGTCACTTATATCCCCTGCCACCACGCAGTAGCCATTTGCGAATTGTCGGCTCGGGGACTGTTTCAATGACCCCATCCGTTACTTTTTAGGAGAGCCAATGATGAACATTTTCGGGTTAATACCGTCGACAGAACCGTATATGTTTTACGTTCATAATTTATCGACGTACCGCTACCGGTACGTGCGGCGGAATCGTTTGAAGGGTTAAATTAATGATTGACGGGGAATGAAATATGATGGAATAAAAATTGATTTAGTGAGGTAGGGAGTGCTGTTCTGTTCATTATACTTTCCATTATATTAAACCTAGTGATGAAGTAGAGTGAGAGAAAAGTATGGTCAGAGATTTCCGTGTTGCGTTCCAAATTAAGATTTGTTTCGGGGATTTTTCTGTGTCTTTAGCAATTATCACAGCATGTTTTTTTATTTAAAACGTTTGACGACCGGTTAGCCTAGTGGGTAGTGACGCTGCCTACGAAGCTGAAGGTCCTGGGTTCGAATCTCGGTAAGGGCAAATATTTGTGTGATGAGCATGAATATTTGTTTCTGAGTCATGGAAGTTTTTCTATGTATTTAAGTATTTATATCTATTATATATATCGTCGTCTAGTACCCATAACACAAGCCTTACTGAGCTTACTGTGGGACTAGGTCGATTTGTGTAAGATTGTCCCTTAGCCACTCAAGTGCCCAGCGCAACTACGGTTGCGATTCGCCAAATCGCAAAGTGCTCTCGCAACCCTAGGTGCGAGGTGGAGTTCAAACGGTTTTTAAATTATATCTATGTGGAAAGTGCGAAGAGCTCTTTTCTGTTGACTTAGTTAGGTAGAGGATTAATGTGGCAATATTAAAAAAATAAAAACCGCAGTCTATGGAACAATTTTACAAAAAGTAAAGATGGTTTGTTGTTGAATTGCGAAACTGACATTTTAGACATTGCAAATGAAAAAGGTTTTATGCGGAATATTTCCCCGCGACCATATACTTTATTTAGTACCAATCAAAGCGTGAACTATTAAAGTTTTAAATAAACATAAAAAATACCGTGCAATTTAGATTTTGAAAAACAAATATATTTCTGGCATAAGTCCCTATTCGAAACTGTACGTCAACTTTGTGATTTTTTTAATATTAATTTCACTATTTTGACTTATTTCATTATTTATATGAATAAATTGCCCGTTTCTTTAGCTTTACAACGTGAAAAGAATCAGATCAAAAAATTCAGTGAAAGCCAAGCAATTGATTTATTTACAAAACATGACACGGCGCCGCTGGCGCGCGGTAAATCTTAGGCACTTTACAGCACTTTTTTTTAAATCGCGGGCACTCAAGTGGTTAATATTTATTTTATTTTATTTATTTTATTTTTATAAAAACTTTACATAATTTGTAAATCTGACAATTAGCGCATCAAGAATAGGTCGTTGTAAGCGAAGAAACAAGTCGCAAGGACGGCTAAAATACACATAAAAATATAATAAACTCACTCCTCTAGTCCTCAAAGGGACTAGACAGATCACATGAAATGAGATTTGTAGTTCCACTTCTAACAATTTTTAGGTTCTTAATTTGAGAAAATGTGATGTCGCAGTGAAAGGTGGCCGCCCGCAACCAAATTAAACAAACGCACGCGCGCATTAAGCAATTAAACGATTTGAATATGAATTTATCCCTATGGTCGACTCTTGTTCTATTCTCTAGTGTTATTCTTACTCGATACCACCCCATCTCCTTTAAAGTGCTGCTGTTCATTATTATATGTCTTTCGTCAATCCCCGTTATTGTAGTTCCCCAGATTATAGTTTGTGAGGTAAAACGAAAATGCACTTAACATGGGAATTTACAACTTCTCTTGTTGCTAAATATGAAAGGAAAGGATAACAAAGAGACCTAATTAGGCGAGCATATGCAACCAAGGCCATGGACAAAAGTGCATTTAATTTAGCAATTAAGCATATTAGTTTAAATCAATAAATCAACGATGAGCCACAGTTATTCCACTGCTGCCCCGCCATTCGGTAACTTGTTTTAAGCTCACCTCACCGTCACCCACAATATATCTTGACGCCGCGATTCGTAGTAATTAAGGGAAGGCAGAGGTTTAGTTCCGTTAAACGTGACGGATGAGGTGAGACACATGAGCCCTGCAGGTCAATCACGTAACGGATTGTACGTACATTAGGTAGATCTAACTGTCAATTTTTATATGGAAATTTGGAAGAAACGTTGCGTGATTACTCCTCTGAACAAAGGCTTATACCTACATCATGTTGCGCCATAATAATTGATTCCTGCTATTAACAGCTTGTGACATTAGACGCATTATAAGTAACTATAGCTTTTTAATTGTTGTGGGCCGTTTCATCGAAAAGATATAACAATTACCTTTTCTAATGGAGTTATAATTTTTTTTAAGTTTCTCGAGCAGCAAAATACTGCTAACATTTATTTTACGTTTCAGAGAGGCAGAGCTAGTTTCCAATGTTAGTGTCAGTTGTTAACTTTGTCACTGATACAATGCCGCAATGGCGTACCGAATTAATCTGTATGAAAAAAACTGTTTTTACGTCACACCTGGCCATAATGTGAGTATTACCGCACGCTACGCGTACGGTAAAACTCGCATTATGGCCAGATGAAGACGTAAAATTGTGTACTCACCACGGGCAGTAAAAAAGAAAGCCCTCTATCGCATATTTACAACCCTCGCCTGCGGCTCGGGTCACTTTCTTTCTTTCACAGCCCTTGGTAAGAAATGTACTATTTTTTAGTACAGATACCAACTAACATTCATTACTGCTTTTAATTTCAGCCCTTAGGTATATGCTCTTATGAAAGTCACACACTGTATGTAGTAAGATATAGTTTTGTGTAACCCTTCCTCTCATTATCGGACAAGACATCTGATTGATAACTTCGTAATGACCGCAGCGTGTTAATCTTAGTCGTAGCTCTTTTGTTGTCTGGGCGCCCCTTAACGAGATTTCATCCATACATGTATGTATGTATTGAGCAATTTTCTGCTCAACAACCATTACATTAATCTGGGTAAGTAATACGAGATAAAAGAACTGATCACATAACAGTCATAATATATAAGCTCACTTTGTATTAGCTTGGTTATTATAATATTCACTGGATATAGTGAACGAAATATATAATTTCAAAATATCTACTTTCATAAAGTATAACGTTATTTAGATATCATACCAAATTGATACCACAATTAAAGCGTATAATGTTCATAACACCTAAGATTTTAAACAATCGTCTGCTCGTATACTTAGTATAAACGCCTACAAAGTAGCAATTGTTTTGTGTCTGGGTCTCAGTCCTAACCTAACCTACTTTTCTGGCAGCAGTTTGTTTTGTGTAGGGGTCGCAGTTATAACATAACCTACCCTACTTTCCTGGCTGCAGTTTGTACATTGCAAACTGTACTATTACAAAATGTAACTATTACTCAGTAAACAAGTGTCCGGTTCTGGCGCTTCGCCGACGGCCGCTACCGCGGCATACTTGCTTCGCTCGCTCGGCTCGCGCGCTGTAGGTCTCGGTTCTTCATAACACTCCTCCTCGCTTCGCTCGTCGTCGCACCTACACCGAGCTGCCTTAATTGAAATAATCAAACACCGAATTTCATATTTCTTGAAAAAAAAACCGCGAGTTCCTGGCTCCGTGGGCTCTTATAAATATGCATATATGTTAAAATCCTCATACTAAAGGATAGTCAGTATTATGATTGCTGTACGTTTTGCATGTTATACGAAAAAAACGTTATATATTAATATGAATATTATGTCTATTGACCGTTATTCTTTATAAAAGTATTGATTTTGCTGTTATAGCAAACGTTAATTATATCTTGTAAACGTTATTAATATTAAATTATATATGATGTTATATTTCGTGAGAGGCACCCCTTTAATCTATAATTGCGAACGTTGAAGATTTATATAGCCCTCCGCGATTCATAACACTTCTTCTTCTTCTCATGGCGATGGTTTCAGACTGTGCGGGACCAGAAGACGGCGACGCTTATCGCCCTGTCTATTCTATTCATAACACTGATAAATCAATATTTTTAAATTTAACTTATTGCCACTGCCACTGCTGGACAAAAGCCTCCCCCAAAGAGTGCCACAGTGACCGGTCCTGTGCCACCCGCATTCCAGCGGACTCCAACGGCCTTTACCAAGTCATCGCAATCCACCTTGTTAGGACAACGGTTGTCCTAACAAGGTGGGCTGCGATGACTTAACCTACGTTGCGTCTACCGGTACGTGTTCACCACTCGATAACCTTTCCGCCCCAATGGACATCGGTTCTACGTGTAATGTGCGGCGCCCACTGCCACTTAAGTTTTGCGCTTTGGAGGGCTTTATCACTATCAGTTACCTCGTTTCTGCTGCGTTGATTTAAAATTGTAGGAAAATAAACGTACGTGGGTAGAACCTCCTCCTTTTTTTAAGTCGGTTAAAAAAACAATAAAATATTCACGAAGCCCTTTTGTGTACCTAACAGCCTAGTAAGGTTCCGATTTCAGTCGAATAATAAAATAGGAATCTATTTTTGTCATCCCCGTTAAGATCTCGAGTATCCAAAGAACAAATAATTTATTACTTTTAGGTAATTCTATATCTTCCCTTAGGGCTTAGCCAACAGCGTAAAACGTTAAATAAATATACATATATCCAGGAAATAGTTTAAAAATAAAATAAACTGGAAGGAAGCAATTATGTGCCCAACAAATTGTGTGTCGTGGCGACCGAATGAACTGACAACCATGATATACCCAGCCTGGATGAGACAGTAAGAATGCAAATTACCCACTCACTTATTATATTTATTGTTTGCTGCAGTTTGGCGAGAAAAAAATTATATGTGCTCTTTTGACTCGTTATGTTTTTTTTTAATTAATTTATTTCAAAAAGCGCCTCCTTTACTACGAAGGTATTTATATAATGACAGTCAGCATCAAAAGTAACTGAGCAAACGAAGTTGTCAAAAGCTACTATTTAATAAAGACTTTTGACTTCTTCTTTTGCGTAGCTCTTTGATGCTGACTGTTCCTTATAAATCGTAAAAACAAAGTAGGTATATTGAGATAATATCTACTTAATGCAGAATCGGTCGACACGGAAAGGTAGCTGCCACCGGACGCCTGACTTGGTCTAGTGGTATGTACTTATACCCTATTCCATAAAAGATTATAAAAATTCGTATGAGTAAAACTAGTACAATATTTCCTTTTGATATCCTAGATAAACGAAGAGTTGTACGATTCCCACAGACCGGGCCGGGCCGGAGCGCCTGACCGCATTTCAGAAGTAGCCAAAGGAATTTGAAGCTTTAAAACAGACGTTACGTTTCATATTTGAATGGATTTGCGGCCGGTCGGCTCCTCGCGGACGTGCTGGACGACTGCGCTCTGTCGTCGCATCTGCCCGGCTCCGTCCAGCTTTTGCGTACTGGACGCAGCTAACGAAAAAAACCATAGAAGTGTATGTAGCGCCACAAAATGGCCCCACAGAATGGGTACCATTGACATAAAGGTACGGCCCACACCGCTGCTCAAAATACGCTAACGCACCGTAAACGCAGCAAAATGTATGAAGAATACGTGACGCATTCGACACGTCAACGCGTATACGCAGCGTTACGGACCGGTGTGGTCGCTCCCTTATGCGGGATGGGGGCGAGGTGTCAAAACGATGTCAGGCAACCGTTTAGTTCGAACATACGCATACCGGCTTTTCGGCACGTGTTTGGGTAGAAATGTGTAAGGAGCTCGCATTCCATGGTTTATTCGTTCGCTGACTGCACGCCGTTGCGACGCGGCCCACGCCAGCCGGCCCGGTCCGTTCAGTGGGAATCGTAGGTACATCGTAGTCATCACGTAAGCGTGCCATCGTCGTTGCAAAGTGCCAGCCGGGTAACGATAACTGTTACTATTAAGGTGACTGTTGTTCCCAGAATGTTGTCTCGCTCGCCGCTAATGTTAGCTCGATATGATGTTCTCTTCGCCCGCGCAAGGAACAACTTTCAAATCATATTTTGGAATATCAAACTATTAGATTTTGCCCAATCGAATTTTCAATCTTTTTTTAAAAGGACCGTGAAAATATGTGGTTTAGGAGCAGAACCAAAGTAAAGTTGACAACAGCCTCATTTATAGAGATATGTGTGCTATAGTTGGTGTTATACAAGAAATTTATACATTCAGGTCATCCTCCTAGCGTTATTCCCGGTTGTGCCCGGGGTCTGCTTTGGCAGCCATCGAACGCCATCTGACTTTCCAACCCAGAGAGAAACTAGACCTTATTGGGATTAGACCGGTTTCCTGACGATGTTTTCCTTCACCGGAAAGTCACTGTTAAATATCAAATGGCATTTCTAAAATGACGTTTTCTAAAAAACACAAGCAGTGCAGGGCATAATGGGGTCAGTACCAAAGTTGTCAAACATGTATTGGACATCATAGCTTCGCCTTTAAGTCAGGTAATTAATCGTAGCACAACAACATTACAGGTATCTATCAGGAGAAACTAAAGATAACTATTATTAAGCCTCTGCACAAAAAAGACGATAAAACTAATATGGCTAATTATAGGTATATTGCTCTTGTCTCCGTTTTTTCTAAAATCTTCAAGACAGTAATTTATGAAAGGCTTTACAATTTTGTGGAGAAGCATAAATTACTAGTGTCTGAACAGAAGGGATTTCGAAAGCGCAGAACTATGAATATGGGCGTTTTCGATCTGATCCGTCCAATTATTAACGCTATGGATGGGCGGAAACAAATATGCGGCATCTTTATGGACATGATGAAGGCGTTCGACTATGTCGACCATACAATCCTTTTAAGAAAACTTAGTTACTATAGCATCCGTGGAAATGGATTTGACCTTATAAAATCATGTTCAAGTAACAGAACACAGTATACAGAACTGACACAGGTATCTCTAAACTCAAAAATGCAAGAAACCTTATAGATCTAAAGAACGAAATACTATATATGGAGTCCCCCAGGGCAGCGTTCTGGATTCACTCTTATTCCTGTTACAAATATATTAACGATCTCCCACAACATATTGAACACCCCATGGTACTTTTTGCAGACGACAGTACAGTAATTATTAAGAACAAAGACATTGATAATTACGAATACGAATACGAATCATCATGTATCATCAAGGGGCTTAAAAGTAATAATTTATTAATTAACTTAAATAAAACAAAGATTATCCATTTTAGTCAACGCGTACCAACTGTTTCCATTAAGTGCGGCTATAAAAGAACTCAAATCGAAACTGCTAATGATAACAAGTTTCTAGGACTTTATATCGATGGCAAGCTGTCATGGAAACCACACACTGAAGCAATTTGTAGAAAGCTAAATCAGTTTGCATGTTCTATACAAACTTGCCAGGCAAGCAAGTGTTGAGGCTGTCATGACAGCGTATCACGGGTTTGTGGCATCTACGTTGCGCTACGGTGTCATATACTGGGCAAACTCTAATAACAGAGAGGCGGTCTTTAAGGCCCAAAAGAGGTGCATAAGAGCAATCTGCGGACTCAAGCAAACAGACAGTTGTGAACCGAACTTCAAGGAAGTGAGAATCTTGACGTTGCTCTGCCTGTATATACTCCAAACCGCTGTCTTTGTCAAAACAAACCCTGCACTGTTTAAAACGATCTCTGAGGTCTTCCCCCGAAGTACTAGATACGGCCAGAATCTATTCACAGAGTGCGCAAGCACGGCGCTAAAGAGTAAAAATTACTAATTACCAAATGTTTCTACTCGATTAGGGATTTCTTGACATATGACAAATTTTAATTCTTATTTACTAGATCACAAACTACATTCAATTTTATAAAGTGTACTTTGACATTGTGTTATTAAATTATATTGAATTGTTCTATTTATTTTTAATCTAGTTTAATATTATACCTTGACATGTTACATTGAATTATTTTGAAATTTATTGTGAATTGTACTAACAGAGTTGTTCTATTTATTTCTCATTTAGTTTAAAATTGTACTTTGACATGATATATGTAATAATTTTTGAAAAGGATTAACTGAATTGTTTTATTTATTTATTACTAATAGAATCTATATTATAAGATTGTTTTTGTACGCCAAAAGGCAAAACATAGTTTTTTTTTTTTTTTTTTTATTAAGTATAGGTACGCATTTGACCCCTATCTCGCCTGATGGTAAGTGATGATGAGGTCGAGGGTGTTACATGCATACCTAGATAGTGCCTATTCACTCTCGTCTTGAAAAGATCCAAGTTATATGTAACTGGGAAAAGGTTTGCCGGAAGCGAGTTCCACTCTTTGGCTGTCCTCGCGAGAAAACTGGAAGCAAAGCGCTTCGTGCGAATCAGTGGTAAGTCAACAACATAAGGGTGGAACCCGCGACCGCGCCTAGTCCCAAGATGGCGAAATGGTGAGGGCGGGATTAATTCGTGTAATCCTAGCGCACACTCTCCGAAATGTATCCTGTAGAACACCGATAAGCAGGCAACCTTTCTACGGTGTTCCAGTCTTTGCATTTTAGCCTCGGTTAAATTTAGGTCACCAATGAGCTTCCTGGCACGCCCATCAATCGAATCCAAGGCGGCTAGCTGATATTTAGCGGATCCATCCCAGAGGTGGCAACAGTACTCCATACATGACCGGACCTGTGCTTGGTAAAGCTGAAGAAGCTGCCTGGGTGTGAAGTACCGCCTCACCTTAGAGAGGATGCCAAGCTTTTTTGCCGCAGTTTGCGCCAAGGATTCAATGTAGAGCCCAAAGTTCATATTGGACTTGATGTCCATGCCAAGGAGCTGCAGATGGTCTGAAATTGGTACGGATACACCTCGGAAAGTTGGAGTCAAGTTAAACGGACTCCGTTTAGTAGAGAACAAACACGCCTGCGTCTTGGTTGCGTTGAACTTGACTAGATTAGCATCGCCCCAGTCGGAGACTGCCCTAAGAGTAAAATCCAAACGATCAACCATATCCTGCCGACAAGATTGAATTTCAACGTTGCTGGCCTTTGCACTGGACAGATATCTGACTGCAACCGTGCTATCATCAGCATACCCAAAGGTTCCGGGCAATAACATGTCGTTGATATGCAATAGGAATAAGGTTGCAGACAGAACAGATCCCTGAGGAACACCGGCATCTAAAGCCCATTGATCCGATGTGTAGCCTTCTAAGACCACACGGAACGATCGCCCGTTCAGGAAATCAGCTATCCAGTTACAAAAGCCAGCTGGTATCCCATAAGCTGGAAGCTTGCTCACTAGGCTAGCATGCCACACCCTATCGAATGCTTTGGAGATATCGAGAGACACGGCAAGAGCTTCACCAAGCTTCTCGATAGCCTCGCTCCAAAGATGAGTAGCATGCACAAGAAGATCCCCAGTTGATCGTCCCCGGCGGAAACCATACTGACAATCACTGAGGAGATCATTGTCTTCTAGGTATGTTAGGAGACGCCTATTCAGTACACACTCCATATTCTTGCAGAGTATGGAGGTGACAGAAATCGGTCGATAGTTGGCAGGGTCTGCCCGACTGCCCTTTTTGGGCACGGGTTGCACATTAGCCAGCTTCCAAGATATGGGAACTACACCCGTTTCAAGTGACAGGCGATACAGGCGAGTCAGAACCGGAGACAGTTCTGCTGCACAGTTTCGCAGAACAATGGCAGAAATTCCATCAGGCCCACTAGCTTTATTCACGTCTAGAGCTCGTAGGTTTTTAAGAACTTCTTTCTGGCGAATACGAATATTGCTCATAGAGCAATTCATTTCTGAAAGCACCGGAGGAAGTTTACCTGTGGAGTCCAAGCGCGAATTCTCCGCAAAAAGACAAGCAAATAAGTCGGCTTTGTCCTTGGCAGTGTGAGCAAGTGAGCCATCTGGTTTCAGCAAAGGAGGTAGAGAGGGCCGACAGAAGTTTCCTTCAACCGCTTTCGCCAAGGACCAGAACGCCTTGCTTCCAGGAGGATACGAGGCCAGTTTAGTCCCAATACGACGAACGCGGTCGAAGCGTGCCCTACGAAACGAAATAGTGAAACGAACATTTATCCTTAGACCCACTGTAACCAGATAAACACATTTGATTTGAATTATTTTACATAAAGATGTGGTACAAAAGCTGCTATAAAATTATGTCATGGTCACACACATCCCACCAGAAACTGGCATACAAAATGAATATATAAATGTCACAATTTAAATTACATTACTAAAATTTGATAATAACAATCATATTACTAATGTCGGGAGTAGCTCTAAGAATTCATTAAGTAACCTGTGTCTAGATTTATATTGTGTCAATCCTATATGTATAAATCTGTGTGTTAGTTTGTAAGTTAATCACGTAAATAATAAGTCTTGTTGTTTTTACTGTTTTCACCATAAATATGTCATGTACCTACATAATAAGATTATATTTGAATTAATAATGGGATTGTGAGGTCGATTTCACGGTATAACACAAAATAAACATAAATACATGGTCAAGGTAGGTATTCCATGCCACGCCCCTATTATGACCTAGCTAACGTGTCGCGCGGCTTCGCTCCTACGTATCGGGGGCCCTTTTGCGAGCATAAGAATGGCCGCCAGAGGCCCCAAAATCAGTTTACATATTTACACGCTTCTAGCAACACTGCTACACAACTTCGTCGGCAGCGCCATGTGAAATCAACCAGTCTTGTTTTACTTTCTTCGGCTCCAATATTCCTGAAATCTTCAATCCTACAAGCTACAGTCAACAACTAATATGTCATTATTACAATACAAATCTAATTACAATAATAAATGTCAAGTTCAATGTTTAATACAATAATAAATGTCAAGTTCAATGGTTAAAATAATCAAAATATTCTCCTACGGAGTAAAAACATTCTTGTACAAGCCAGTTCCTAAGTTTACGCTTAAATAATCTAATAGGCAAAACTTTAATGTCATCATGCAAACGATTAAAAATGGCAATGGACTTACAGTATGCGTTATTGCTATACAATTGTGTCTTACGAACAGGACCAACGAGACGGTTTGGATCTTTTACGAAAGTTGCATGTCTCTTTATAGGTTTTGAAGAGTTCCGGATGAGCCTTGACAAATAAAAAACTTCGTATAAATACCCTTCTCACGAAAAAAATTATTTTTAATTAAATATTTAAACTAAACAATAACTAACTAATTAAACTTCGTATATATAAAAACTTGGCACAGTCAATAAATTCAGATGTCTAAAGAGCGGCCTACAAGATGTTAAGACGTCTACGTTACAGGTCGCTCTGACGCAGTTTCTTTGCTATAAGTGCGCGTTTTGCATGGCTTTAATTTCCCCAGAGGAGGACGCCGTATCTGAGCAGTGAGCAAACATAACCATGATAAGCCTGTATTATGGTCTGCTTGGAGCTAATCTTACCTAGTTTCCATAGAGCATAAGCAAACGAGTTAATTTTATTGCATAATTTATTAATATGCTCATCCAAAGAACACTTATCGTCTAAGCAAATACCTAAAAATATTGTCTGACTTGATTCCGTTATCCACGACTAAAGTAGCTCTGAATAAAACATTCAGGTCATCCTCTTAGCGTTATTGCTTTGGCACCTAATCCCAAGATTAGACCGGTTTCCTCACGATGTTCTCCTTCACCGAAAAGTCACTGTTATGTAAATATTAAATGACATTTCGTACATGAAAAAACCCTGTGGTACGAACCAGGATTCGTATCCACGACTAAAGTAGCTCTGAAGCGCTCATAGCCTCGCGGCGCCTGTGAGTCGGAAACGATAACGCAGGTTAAGCAAAGATGGCAGCGGTCAGTCTTTGGATGGGTGACCGCCTGATGTTTGAGTGGTTAATATAAATGAGCGCTTCCGTGCTTTGGAAGGCACGCTAAGCAGTTGATCCCGGCTGCTGTCTATGACAGTAGTCGTTAAGCCGAGTTAGAGGCCTTCGGGCGGCTTAAAAACTTCTAACAGTCGAGTTGCCCACTCACTTGACAAAGGGGGGACAACTGTTACTCGCGTCCGCAGGAGCTACCTACCACAACCCTGCACGTGTCCCCTGGGTGGTACTAAAGAGTGACAAAATTAAAGGCCAAAATGTAATGTATGCCATACGATTAAATAAAGTAGCTCTGAATTCAAACATTGAGGTATTAATGGTAAAATATCAGGTAACAATTCAAAGTGCCAAGCCCGTTATCTCTAGCTCTGTGTAGTGACGGACTGATTGCTACCTAGGGGACCGTCACACAATCAATGACCAAACAAAACAAACCAGACAAAAGTTTCAAGCAGAAACAAAAACAAAGCGGCCTAAATGTAGGGAACTATCCGTTACAAGTAAAACCTCGACTAAAACCTGCTTTAATACCACGATTCGTAAGGCATAATATTCTATGTCATGTGCAAATTGTCTATAACACAAGTATTTTATAAACAAAACAGTGTATTTGTAATGGTAAATGTCCTGGCCCTGACCCCGTATCATGGTCGGCCTTATCACGCGATAAGTGACAATATAGGAGCGTCGGCATCGTCTCGTTCTATCGAACGGTGTCAGCCAGTGACGGACGCTCTATCTTGTCACTTATCGTGTGATAAGGCCGACTATGATACGGGATCAGAACTTGATTCTGGACGAGCGGGATCTCTTGGCACAAACATAACTACTACGACACGACTCGTACAACTAGGAGGTCGGTACCTTTTCTTTTGTAAACGCAATGATTGTGACTAAAAGAACGATATTTCATTTCTATTTTCATTTCATTGCTCATTCAAATGAGTGCACCACGCGTTTAAATTTGCTGTAAACTTGTAAAGTCTTGTTTTTTAGAATGGTTTAAGATATTTTATTAGATTGTTTGTATTTTGTGTTTATGGAATAAATAAACTTCAGTGGCAGTTTGCGGGCCACATTGCACGTAGAACCGATTGCTGTTGGGGAGGTAAATTACTCAAGTGGCGACCACGTACTGGGAGACGCAGCGAGGGTAGATCCCCCACAAGGTAGACTGATGACCTGGTAAAGGTCACGGGTGTCCGCTGGATGCAGGTGGCGCCAGACCGGTCATTTTAGCAATTTTTGGGGGAAGCCTATGTCCGGCATCTTTCGGCTGATGATGATGATGGAAAAAATAGAAAGTTATTAATTTAGCCATATTTACTTCTATTTTGGGCTGTAGGTCCGTGGTGCGCCAAGCGCAGGCAGTCGTTGTTGGATATCGACGGGCTCTCCACTCTAACGACCTACTTTAGATAGGTCGCAGTGGGCTTCAACTGCACTTTTCAAACGTCATGTCTGTTCGGGCTTGTTAGGGGAAGTTGAGTAGGTATTGTTGAAACAGATTGTAATTTACGATTATAATACGGATACCTTTCTGACCGGATCTTATCCATCGGTCCAACAAAGCAATTGTTTTAGCCACAATAGCCAAATGCGCTTTGAAATGAAAGGGCCATGTGGCCACAAATTTAATTCTTATAGCGACTCTATTGTTAAATTAGTTATAGTTGTAAATACAAAATGGCCAACAATGCTAAATAAGTAGTAATTTGAATGTGAACCCCCTGTCCTGAGATAAAAAGCCGCCTGGTGGTTGAACGAGTGTTGATGTTTAATATTATGTTTATTTTACAGAATCAATTTTATTAGCGGTTACACTTAACGATAAAATACAATCGCTTTGTTTATCACATAACAATGAAAGGTAATCGCATTGTTTACTAGGCACAAAGAGAAGTGAATTCGGTCTAGGAAAAGAATCCGCACTACATCCAAAGAATTTGACATCCGACCGAAATTTGTTAAGCTGTAAGCAAACCTAATAAAAAGTATTGCAACTAAAATTTTCAGAAGGCGTCAATTTTAGTGGTGTTCATACATTTTATAATATGCCTTAACCTCGTATCTCATGCGTAAATATGGTCAGTGGAATTTGAATCAAGTTATAGTTGAATGTATTTGACGCTCAAATACATTCAACACTTTTCTAAGATGAGAAGCAGCATGCACTAGACGATCCCCAGACGATCGACCGTGAACAAAAACCGAACTGACTTCTAGGAAAGTGTATATTGTTCATTAATCTGACGAAAAACTTTTTAAAAATTGTAGGTTTCGTTCTGCGCTAAGTATTTGAAACTTAGTTCTTTTGTTTTTTTTTATAAGACATGGTACAAGACATTTTAAATTATTCATATAAAAAATGTATCTCATGGACTGCTTCTTTATTATTTTAATTTCAGTTATTGCGATATCCGTGCACAGAATACGCTAAACATCATCATCATTATACTTAAATAAAAAGACTTTTAATCTCGCAAAGAACAAGCATTGGGGTGGTATGCACGTAATGGCGGTTATATATTGCTGAGCGCGGCTAAAATACTGCTTCATGAATCATGGCGGCGTTTAAAACTAGTCCACAAAACAGGCTTTTATAATTATGTCGAGTTAAAACTTTAAAACTAAGCGAACCGTCACACATTCTGGCATACAAGTCAATTCCGTTTGTCGCATTGCATAGATAAAACTTATTTTGTGACGTAAGTTGGCTTAACTGTCTACAACCTAGTGCCAAACTTGGCACATTATCAGATACCACCCACTTTTTATTGCAATCTCTTCCTCTAATTGAATTTTGCTCTTGCCGTTTGGCATTTTTCGTCAAGTTCTTGTGCTTCAATAATATATATGGATAGACTGTAGGAAAATCAAAACAAAATAGCATCGTATTAATGTACAGTCGAGGTCAAAGATATGCTTACACTTTTGCACCTTATTGCCTTGTAATAAGGTGCAAAAGTGTAAACATATTTTACAGTCACCAGCAAAAATATCTGATCATCAATTTGAAGGTATAAATATAATTATATGACGATACAAAGGCGGTAAAAATATGTGATGATTTACAGCCGGCATAAAAATCATTTACCTGTAACAGCATAAATATCGGATCAGACCGAGTAAAAATATCTGATACTCCACGAAATCAAAATGATGTGATATGACCAGCGTAATTATCTATCTGCTGTAGAAGCATAAACATCGGATCACGTAACGACAGCATAAATATCTGATACGATTGTCAGTAAAAAATATCTTCAAATTCTGCAAAAATAAACTTTACTAGCTTTGACATACGGTCGTAATTTGAACAAAGCTATTTGATGCTTCTTTTTTTTTTTTTTTTAAAGTTCCAAATAATTTTATCGCAGAGTTTCATGTTTTATGTGCTAAAGCCATTAATGGCTTAGTTAAAGCTAGAGTTCGGACTAACTATTTGCCATGTAAGTACTTACATTACCTTCCCACTATTATTTTACTAAACGAGATTCAAGCACATAATATATAATCAACTTATTTATTTACCTCTCTGAGGTTTAGTAAAATATAGTGTGAGAATCGTGTAAGTTTAAACCAATATACTTTCTTTCAGTTACTGTACCTAACGCTAATTAACAATAACAGATCTATCACTAGGTTATTACAAGGCGTAATCATAGTTGTTACTTGACATATAATACTTGTTTACATTCTTGAAGAGAGTATTAACCTGTCATTGGATATCGCTAATTTTTTTTATTAAATTGCTTGTTTAATTAAATGCTGGTCGTGACTTTCTAGCAATATACTTCAGGCAAAATACGGTTTTGAAAAACATTAATTTATAATAGCGTTTTTTTTGTTGATTACATTTGAAAATGTTATTCCAAGATGATTTAGTCAAGAATCCGACAAACTTTCCACCCGGAAGTTATTATGTAGATTTAAATAAAGCATGCATTATCTTTTTTTGTACGATCTATCCTGAATATTATAGAGCAAATGTAAATGAACCAAAATAAAGACAAAAACATTTATTAATATTTTTACTGACTTTTTAGAAGCCAGTTAACTTATCATTTTTTCGATGTCTGAAATTTTGTCGGATTTTGCCGCTGGGTAGCTATTTCATTGATAATATATCAGTTATACTTAAAAAGTAAGCTATTATAAATTATTTGCAAAATTGACATTTTTTCCATACAAGTTGTCAGTTCATTGCCTGGACTAATAAAAAAATAAGATTGATGGCCAAAAAAAACACGTTGAACGTAAGTTGTGTTTACATGAGTTTTTTTTCGAGGCATCAAAATATATATATTCTGGATTTCAATAAAAATAATATGCATATTACAGAAAGTGGAAATACATTGTATCTCCGAAAACAGATTGTCATTTTTGGAATTATGCCAAAACCGCCCCAACATTCAACCAAATATCTTCCGATTTTACTGACGTCAGAATATGTTATATGCTATACCATCATATTAAAAGAACAAATCAGTTATATCTGAATTCTTTACTTACCTATTAATTTTACTAATGAATAATGAAACACCAACTTGAACAATACCAATTCTTAGAACTTATTGATCAGCCCTTGTATCTAAAAATACAAAAACAAAAAGATTTCACGGACCAGTTTTAGAAAAGAAATACTGCTTTTCAACTTTTTTTACGGATTACGAAGAGTTATCATGACGCATTTTCAGATATAAAATATTACTCAATTAGTAGGTATCAACACATTTCACGCAAAATGCTATCTATTTTCTATGCTTGTTAATGTTAATTGAAAAGAAGAGCTAGTACAAAAGCTTTTAGATTAAGCAAAATCCTGGTTAATGTGATATAATAATGTCGACCTGAAATGTATCTAAAAGGGGTGTAGCTATCACTTTATCGAAATATCTTTCATCAAATTTCATACCACCGAAAACTATTCCACGAATGACATTTAGGTTTTTTTTCTAATCACATAATCATCATCTCATTGCTTTTTAAATAATCGAACATCTATTCATAGTTAATCGTTTCGAATTTGTGTCAAATCGTAGCTTAACTATTCATCGAATTTACCTTTCATAGAATAATTAGTTAGTCATAGTATTAATTTATCGAAACGTGATTCACAGATGGTACGTTCCATATGTTATTATTGCCACGAACAATGTGTCATCGCAGTAACGTTTCATCGAACGACGCATTTGTTATTGCAGCGAGTTAGAAAAAAAGACTGCGGTCATTCGTAAATAACACAATTACCTACCTCCAATATTGTATATTACATTGACTATCACTGACGTTCTGTGTTAGGTGCCTGCTTGTTATTGATCTATATTTTGTACCTGTACCTGTTTGACAGTCTGATGACCCGCCAGCGTGTCGACGACGCGGGGCGTCTACTTGCGCTCTGAGGGACGCAAGTAAACCCTGAATGAATGAAAAAAATGAATGTTCCGAGGAAACGTTTAAGCGCCGACTAAAGAACCTTTTATTGGAGAAGTCGCTTTATTCTGTAATAGAATACATTGACATACCCAAATAAGACATTTATTTACATTTATAAATGTAGTTATTTGGTGATCCAATTAGATTTTTTATTTTTATTTTATTTGACATATTAAATATATACTGACATGTTAATGGATAAGTACTACCGGTAGGTACCTACTCATTATTATTATTATTATTTAATTTAATTTGACTAAGGAACAAGGTTTTGGTTTTGTCCTTGTATTTCTATGTACGCCAATTATTGATAAGGTACCTCTCAGTACAATAATTGTTCATGATTTTTATATTATTTGTATTCTTAACTTTGAAATTTTGACATTCTTATTTTTTATATTCTATTTGTTGATTTATATTATTCTTTCTATTATTGTTGCGAAATTGTGCCTAACGATCATTATACAATAAGTAGTATTTACAAAGGTATTGTTATATGAGAATTGTGTAATGAGATAAATAAAACTAAACTAAACTAAACTAACCTAACCAACCCAGTTTTTTAAACAAACGAATACGCTTCAGTTTTCCTCAAAGTAGCCCAATTTCCAGTTCTGTAGGTACCTGCTCCGTTATATCCGGCGTCTGCGTTAGAATATTATTTTTATCGAGAAAGTTTTTACGACTATTGAAATGATGTGAGTTGACATTTCATAATAAAAAAATAAATACAAAAACTAAACCTAAACTAGTGAAAAAGGATGAGACAGTTTAGTATATGTTGTTATAAGTACTAAATGTATGGAAGCTGGAAAAAATGAATTTTCGGATTGATCCCGTTTATTCTACTCGTATTATTGCTACCGACCCTTTGATAGAGCTCATCAAGCACTTTGTAGCGTTTACCTGTTTTTCTGATAGTTGCAGTTGCTGCCAAATACTACCTATATCTGCGCGTGCAACACCTCCCTCATGCTCGTATGCCGTTTTTCTAGGCGTTTTTGCAATATTAATCAAGCTACGATCCCTTGGTTCCTTCTGTAACGCCAAAGTTTGAACAATACATATTTCTGCGCGCTGGTAATGTTAACATGCAGTTTAGGCACACCCTCCTTACCTGTTTTCTGTTATTTTGGGCTGTATTTAATCATTATTTTCACAATTATTTAGGTTTCCTGAAAATAATTGAATTGCTTGTTTACCTTTTTGACAACCTGTCATACAACGATACGTACTTCGAATTTTTCACCGCGCTGCCATGAAGTTAAGGTGGTATACTTTTAGTCTAAGGTTGTTATAATTCTATGTACATACGAGTATGTAGTCCTGGTACCTTGTAAATTTGAATTTGTGAATTGACAATCTGAAATCCTCAGTGTAAGGGCTGAGTGGACGCCCCAATCAGAGCGGGGCGTCGAGCGTCCATATAAATTACTTTTGTTTTATATGGACGCTACACGCCCCACTCTGAGCGGACCGTCCAATCAGGCCTTACACTCAGGGATACCTGTATAAGCCGTACAACGGACGGACCCCGCAGTTCTACGTCGACTTCAAAATATGAATCTTCTAAATTAATCCGTTGCGGGGTCACAGCTGCTGGCCCCGCAACTCAAGAAGGATCCTACGTCTGAATTATTTGGTTGTCCTGCTCTTACCCTGCGCGCCTACTACCACGCTTCACCTCGCGTCTTGAGCTGCGCGCCTGCTCGCCACATCTGCGCGCCTGCTCGCCACATCTGTATAGTATGTTTTAGTTAAAATTACAAAAATGGAACTTAACCTGGGATTTTACAACTTACTTTGTTGCGAAATATTAAAGGAATGGATAACAGAGAGACGTCATAACACTGACCGAAGAATGGCACGTGTACTTGGAGTAGCTAGGTACTGTTTTTTATATTGTAAAGTAAAGTAAATATTTATTTGTGATACACAGGTTACATAATCTGTGACAATAGAATAAAAAATACAGTACGCTGTGGCCTACCTAAAAGGTGTACAAATGTTGAGCCTTACAAGAACTAAAACCTACAAATCATTTTATTTTTTATGAGCATTAGATTTAATTAAACTAATATTTTTATTACATATTTATTTCACATATTTAGAAAACTTCTATCTAAAAACTCATCAATGCTCTCTCGAAAAGTTTTAATTTTTATTTGTTTTTAAAAATTGACATTTAATTTCTTTAGGCTTTCTGGTAAAAAATTATATATTTTGGAAGCCATGCCTAGTACACTCCTTCTCAGCAAAGCTGTTTGGCCACTCTCGGTTTGTATAGCATGTTTGTAACGGACGCTTCTCGAATTCATGTTTAGCCTTAAGGGAAACAGTGAGGAGCCTGCAACTTATTGGTGGAATTACCCCAAAATATATAATTCCGTATCTTAAGATCGAATCGATGTAACCATGGTATGCAAGTAAAGCTATTTTAAGGTCTGATATTTTCGAGATTTTATTGAGAACAAATACGAAACTGTTTACGCGCTTACATAATTTATTTAATCGTATCGCATACACTTATTTATAATAGACAAACAACAAAACAGATGTTAAATTTAAATGTCAACATTCAGGGAGTTGAGCCACGCGATTACACCGGGTGTCAGATGCAGAAGGTCCCCCTCCGGCCCCACATATGAGTGCAGAGGGCATGGTTTGAACCTCTTCGCCGCACTCACACATGGCCGAGTCTACTACGCGCTTACATAATGACTGTGGTTTCCAGTTTGTATGTATATCTATGTTTAAACCTAAAAATTTGGTTACGCTTATATTTTCAACGCTTTTATTATTATACTCTTTATTTTAATTTCGTCTTAGACTAGGTTTTTACAATAATTATATCTAAAAAGTAAAATATAAAACTATACATACAAAACATAAAATCATTATAAAAACCTAACCTAGGGTGCAGCCGGTAGCGAGGCGTGGCCTAAGCTACCGGCGGTCAGGGCGACAGAGACAGGAACCTCCTGACTATACGCGCAGTATCCAGGAGTACCGCCTTCTGTATCTGACCCTTGATCCAGCCGCCTAGCGAGAGTCTCTTGAGGTGATGGTCGAGACTCTTCGCAATTAAACCGTTCGCCGAAACGACTATCGGGACGATGATCGTCGAATCAACATCCCACATGGCGGTTACCTCGTGAGCCAGGTCTAGGTACTTGCTGGCTTTGTCCTTCTCGGCCTTCAAGAGGTTCTCGTCATGGGGGATGGTGATGTCGACGAGCACTGCCTGGCGTTTCGATCGATCTGTCAGCACGATATCAGGCCTATTGGCTAGAATAGTCCTGTCCGTGATCACAGATCGATCCCAATAGAGCGTGGCACGACCATTTTCGAGAACTGGTGCAGGTGTGTACTTATAGTAAGGCACTTCGGAGGCCACAAGACCGTATAGTAGAGCAAGTTGCTGGTGAATAATTCTGGCTACAAGGTTATGTCTGTGCAAGTACTCGCCGTTAGCAAGATGACCACAACCGGAGATAATATGCCTGAGTGACTCCCCGGGACGGCGGCATGCCCGACAAATGTCGACCGTACCGTCCTTCAGGATATACCTCCGGTAATTGTTCGTCATGATAACTTCGTCCGCAATTGCACAGACAAAACCTTCGGTTTCCCCGAAGAGATCCCCGAAACGTAGCCAGTTCACCGACGCGAGCAGATCTACATCGGGCCCTGTGAGGGCCTTGTAGAACCGCCCGTGTAGCTCCTTGCTCCTCCATACCGCCCTGCGGTCCTCGGCGCTCATTACTTTAAGCCTGCGCCAGTTCTCGTTTGCCAAGGAGATCGGGGTGAAGTTTCCGTCTACTGCTACTACGTCGCGATGCATCCCACACTCGTTGTTTAGGAAATAATCCCTGAGGTTGCACACCTCGCGGTTGTGGAGATCTTTGGCATTTAAAAAGCCTCGACCTCCATACTTCCGCGAGATGTACAGTCTCATAACAGACGAGCGTGGGTGTAGCATGCGATGCGCAGTAAGCAGTACTCGGACTCTTCGGTCCAGGGCATCCAGCTCAGTCTGGGTCCACCTTAGTACGCCAAAGGAGTAAGTAAGCAAGGGCATCACCCAGGCGTTGAAGGCGCGCACCTTATTGCCGCCCGACAAAAGACTATTAAGTACTTTGGTCAGGCGACAAAAGAAGCGCTCCTTCACCGCCCGCTTTACGCCCTCACCCTCAATACCCAATGACTGTGACATACCAAGATACTTATAGGTTTCTGCTTCGGAGATAGATTTGAGGGTCATTGTCTCAGAAAGTTGCAAATTTGTTGAATTTACAACTTTCCCCCGCTGTACATGCATGACCGCACACTTATCGACACCAAATTCCATTTTGATGGCGCTACTGAAGACTTCTGTTGTTTTCAGTAGTTCCAACAGGTCATGTGCATTCGGTGCAAATAGCTTAAGGTCATCCATATAGAGCAGATGAGAAATGACCTCACCCTCTCTCCGAAGCCGGCAACCTAGCCCTGAATCCTTCAGCAGGGTGCTAAGCGGATTCAATGCTAGGCAGAACCACAAAGGACTCAGACTGTCGCCCTGGAAGATCCCACGTTCAATCCTTATAGAGTCTTGCAGACCAGACGGGCAATCTCCTCCCCCCGGTTGACGAAGGACTGTGGTCCACTGCCCCATGCAAGCGTCTAAGAAGGATCTCAGAACTGCATCAACTTTATACAACTCTAAGATCCTCCTCAGCCATGAATGAGGCACCGAATCATAGGCCTTCTTATAGTCAATCCAGGCGGCCGAGAGGGCCCCTTTGTTCCGCCGGACTCGTTGGCAAATGGTCATGTCTATGAGGAGGAGCTCTTTAGTACCACGAGACCCAGCAGTTTGTTTGCAACGATGTGTGGCAAAATGGATGTAAGGAGCTTGTACAGCGTAGGCAAGCACGTGATGGGTCTGTAGTTTTTCGCTTCCGTGGTACTACCGGACTTATAGAGCAGGGAGGTGATACCAGTTGTCAAGAAAGATGGCAGGGAACCGAGCTCAAGCGCTCGCTGGAACTGCGTTGCCAAACGCAAGTGTGAGCATCGGAACCATTTCAGCCAGAAGTTGTGTAATCCATCCGGTCCAGGACTTTTCCAGTTCGGCGCCAAACGGATGGCACAACTAACGTCTTCGGGGCTAACGGTAACAGTCACCATGGGTTCGATGAACTCACACTCACGTTCAACAACACTCATCCACTCGCCTTCGGTGTGTTCGACTGGCACCGACCAGATACTACGCCAGAAGTCAACCATCGCAGTAGCATCCGGCTGCCGCCCGTCGGACACACGAAGGTCGGCTCCCTCCCACTTTCGATATACCTTCCTTTGATCGCTCTGGAAAAGGCGATTCTGCTGGTATCGGTCCACACGCTCTCTGTAGCGGCGAATACGGCCTGCCCATGCATAGACTTTCTGCTTCAGAAAGTCAATACGCTCTGTGACACAGGCCATGTAGTCGCGGGGACTGATACCAGTTCCCGCGAAGGCCTGGTTCACAAAGCGCATTACTCGGGGGCGGTTGTTGCCCCCCCTGAAGCAGATCAGCTTTGCAATGAGAGTCCTAAACGTATTGATACGGCACTCAATCCGTACTTGCCATGCAGGGACACCCCCGGTGGTCCTAGGTGCACGGTCAGCGTCCGGAAACTTGACGCGAGCAACACGGCACGCCGCGATGGCCCCGCAGTACATGATTGAGTATGTATCAAGTAAGTCTTCACTAGCCCGTATATAGGGATCTAGCAGACCGTTTAGAGCTCCCATTAACGCTAGATTGCGTCTATTTACGGGCAGGCGTGGTAATCGTGGCCTAGTGTTGCTTGTGGAACGATACCCCGTAATCGCATCTTCCAGAGCCCTCCTCAGTTGCTCATTGGTCTGGCTACTCACGCTCTGATTCGCACAGTCCTCCTCGTCGGCACTGGGCTCAACCCGCGGTGCCCCCGGTGCCAGGTCGGGTGCGGGCACCGGAGTCTGCAACGTAGCGGGTGGATCCCGCGCCGAAGCAGAGGCGGCACGAGCAGAGAGTGCTTCCAGGCGTAACCGATCAAGTGTGGCGTCATCCAACCGCTTGTGCCGCTGGATGACGCGCACTTGATCCGATAGACGCTGCGCAGACACGGTGACGGCCGGCTCAAGCGCCTGAAACAGAGGCAGCATCCGGACACGGTACGCGGACAGATTAGTTCCTCCCTCTGTCGCCCCATAGTAGGCGCGCATGCAGTTTTCGTTGATCGATTGTGACCACTGCATGCGGCGCACTGTACCACCGGTAGCGGGAGCCGTGGGCGGAGCAGGATGCCCCGCAGGCCCCAAGCGTGCCGGCAGCGGAGGCCGCCCGCGCCGCGCAGGTGGTCGTGGCGGCGGCGGCGACGACCCGCACTCGTCACTTGAACTGCTGCTGCTGTCGGCTGCGGTTTCAAACTCGTCGCCCGACGATGATGTGCTGGATGACGGGGGCGGCGGCGAGGCGGGCGGAGGTGGAGGGTGTGCTTGTGGTTCCGCTTCTTGTGTTCGTGCTCTTGATCTTGTTATAATATAATTATTATAATTATCTTATTATAATTATTAATGTTAAGACTTATGGTGTTCGATTTTGATTGATGAAACTGCATTAATTTTCTATATTCGATATTGATTTTTAATTTGATAATTTTTTGCCAATATGCTACGGAAGCTAGTGCTTTATTAATTTCAGCCTCATATGTATTACTGTCCTTCATTTCGATTGCTATCATCTGCAAATAGGACCATTGGTTTTTTGACATGTTCGGGAAGGTCGTTGATATATACAAGGAATAACAAAGGCCCTAAAATGCTTCTTGCGGAACTTTTTCGTTGAAACCCATAACTGTGTTTTCAAAAGAGTAAATAGTGCAGTAAAATTAGATAAAATATTGACCAAACTTGTACATTTAAAATTACTTAGCGGGACCTTTTGTAAAGTAAAGTAAAGTAAAAGTAATTTTATTGCACAAATAATAAAAATATAGTTCAAAAATACAGTTCGAAACAATAGGTTGGTATTGCACAAGAATTTACAATGCAAAAGTGACAGAGGTTCCCGCACTAGACCAGGCCTGTATCGCGGGAAACCAGGTTTCTATTTGGTGTCATGATTGTATTTATTGTAATATGTCCGGACACCTCCCAGGATGACGCTCGCGAAAGTCTCAGGCTTTCCCTAGTGGGATAGCCGGGATATCCTGGAAAAACTGGACTTTGAAGAAAATTACAGGAGCGGGTTTAAAATCGTTCCCCTCGAACAGGTTCTCGCCTTGTCGTGGCGGGGGGGGCTCAGTAGTCGTGGATTGGTGACTCACAGTGGAGCCAAGAGGAACCTACTGAGGGGTCGCAGAGGAAGAGGCGTGTGGGAATGTCGTGGCCGCTTGCCCTGTCCTCCTCGATCCTGCGGGGCCGTACCGCTATCGGCTGATGCTGATTTTAATATGTTAAAACGTTAAATATTTTTTGTTCCAGAAATCCAGGGTTGACAAGTTGTAACAAGTAGTGCCTTTTTACCGAGAATTTGCTTTTCATTGTGCTTATCGTTTCGTCATGGAAAAGTGTATTTTGTGTGATAATGTCAAGTGCGTTGGTGGAAAGCGTTTCAGTGGACCAAGGGGCATTGAGACAATAATAAAATCTAGTAATATTCGTGAAAATGGAGCCGATGAGCGATTTAAAGGAAAAACTTCGGTGGAGCTTCATGATTAGTGCCGCAAAGTTTACACCAGGTGCCCAAAGACCCCTACTGCACCTGAACAAGTGCAGAAAGTACCTCACTCAACGGCTACGGACTTCGACTTCGAGCTCCATTGCTTGTTCTGCGATCGATTGGTGGATGTTCAACACCCAGACCGTATGCCTTTTTGCGAGGTGGAGGCTTTAGAAATAATACGGAGCATTTAGTGAGTATGCTGTCAAAAGAAATGACCAGTGGGGTGAGCAGGTCACCACAAAGTTAAGCACGGTTTGAGACTTAGTGGCAGCTGCGGGTAGATACCATAGGGAGTGCTACAATTATTTCAAGCGTGTTGGATCTCCCCTCCCAGGCTCATAAGTGTAAAGGGCAAAAAAAGCGATGCAGTGAAAAGTTCAGCGTTCGATAAATTATGCCAAGAGCTTGAAGAGGATTGTGATGACTGCCAGTATACTCTTGCAGAGCTAATATTACAAATGAAGGAGTATGATCCAACCGACGATACTTACAGTAAAAATCATCTTAGAAGAAAACTAAAAGAGAATTTCGGGGAGGGAGTTGTGTTTACTGAAGGACAGGGACAAATTTGTTGTATGTTTCACGGGCGTTGCTCATAAGATTTTAAGTGAGAACTGGTACCGTAACAGAAATGCGGATACTCAAAGTGAGAAGCTTAGAGTCATCCAGATAGCAGCTCGCCTTCTTCGTCAGGACATACTCTCTAAACTATATGACACTTCTTGTTATCCATCTGCTTCAGACATGTCAGGAGGGGGACAGGACTTATTCCCCGACTCTCTTCAATTATTTCTAGAGGAGCTCTTGCAAACTAAAAGCAACAAAATGCATGCAGGTAAACAGAGAAAGGCAGTAACCATTGGCCAAGTGATAGTTTCTGCTCTTCAGCCGCGCTCTTTTCTTTCTCCACTCTTATTTGGACTTGGGTTACTTTGCACAGACTATTTGGTTCAAAACTACTCATTGATATGCTTCAAAATTTAGGTTTTTGTTCTTCGTACAATGAAGCAGGGAAGTACGAGGATTCAGTGGCTAAAAACGAATCAATTCCAGGAATCCTGTACTGCAATAAGCATGGGCCTGAATCTGAGTTGTATAGAAGCAATGGTTGCGTAGAGCGCAAAAAATTAATAAGAAATTATTAAAGTAGCTTATTTTGAAGTGAAAACTTCTTTAGCGGCGCTGAGCACTTTTTGCGATGGGGAAAAATTGTTAAATACGCGACAGATTTTTGTGACGTCAGATGTGAAGGAGGTCACAAACTTTTATATTTTGCTGCTAGCCGATTCGACTTCATTCAAAACTGAACGCTATTCGTAAGAGTATAAAGCCGTTGAACACTTTTCGCAATAGCATATTCTGCAAATAAATTTGTAATTTTGTTCACGCGTCCTTCACCGTTTTGCTATTGAGCAAATTCGAATAGTTCGAATTTGGACGTTATTCCTAAAGAGATAAAGCTTTGGAAAATATTTACCAACGGCAAAAACAAATTGATATTTTGTTCACCACCGCCGTCCGCTGTTCTTGCAAATTCGAATAGTTCGAGTAATTAGTAGGCCCGTCGCACCCAACGCGCCCGCGGGCCGTCTGCCTAAATAATTGATAATTGTTTATAAATTTGCGCCAAATTCATTTTTAGGGTGACACCGTAAGATGTCACGTGACCTGATCGAAAAACTGTTACAATGTTATTAAGTTTTCACTTCTGCCGGCACTCCCAGAGTGCAACCCGGTCTTTTTTTAACTATTTTACGCTCGCTCCAAGAAAAATTCCAGGTGCCTTGGAATCCTGGAACTGAAAATATTTAACGTCAAAATCATTAAGAAAAACAGAAAGTCGTCTAATATTAAAAAAACGGCGTCCTGACATTGCTCTAAACCAATCCTAGGTTTTTCCTCCCAGTGCCAGGAAAATTCCAGTGTTTCCAGGTTTTTTTGACATTGGTATGTACTGGATAATAAATTATTAATTCAGATGTCTTGTATGTAAAAACATGTGACCAAATGAAAAAAATAAAATGCGTTATTTATTACGATTTTAGGCACGCTCCAGGAATTTCCTTCAAATTCTTGTGTTTCCAGGATTTCCAGGCTATCCCACTAGGGATGGCCTGGGACTTTTTTTGAGCGTTATCCCAGAAGGTGCCCAATCGTATTCTTAAAGGTCCCGTTTAGTAATTTTAAATGTACAAGTTAAAACCTAATTTAACTGTACTAAAACCAATTCTACCTTTATAACGAACCAAGTTTTTTAATTAAAAGTTACCCCGATTATTTTTTAAACGATATGATACAGAGAGAAAGAATATAATGGAAAAAAAACCATCTAATATCTAATATCCATTATCAGCTAGTCTTAGCGGGAATTTAATTGAAAAGTATACAACTACATAGTTAGTAGAGCAGTCTAGCGTTAATAGAAAGGTCGCAGGTTCGAATCCTGTCGGGGGATCCAGACGAAGATGGTTTATTTTTCCATTATATTCTTTCTCTCTGTATAATATCGTTTAGTAAACCAATTCTCGTTTTGTTTTACTACAAATCTTCGTGATTTCTGTACGCTGCTTTCTATTTGTCTAAGACTGCGCCGAGCATAATCGGCAGAAACGGCAGTCACCGTTCCGACGGTGGAGTTCACAATTCTTTACAATAAAATATAAATTATAAATGTAATTATAATCACAAAGAGTGTGTTTACAATAAAATGCTATACATATTCTCAAATCATCTACCGTTTAATAAATACAATTCCGTAAAGTTGCACAAAAAATGAGAAGAACGTGTGTCGGCGTTTAGGTAAAATTGAATATAAAAATTAATATTTTAGTTACAAAATCCTACACAAACGAATCTCCAATGTAATAACTACAAGGAAAAGCAATCCAAACATTTCAAAGTGCTTTGGTTATTTACTTATGATTTTTTAAAAACACCCTCCAAATCCGCCATACCAAATTACTATGGAACAAAATGATGAAATATAATACACGAGCAAACGCATGACATATTCAGTCACCGACGAGAGCTCAGAGAAAGAGCACGTCTCAATGCGGCGCGTATTTTTTTGATATTATAAGCTTCTAAGCAGGTCGATCACGTAACGCATTGTATGCGCGTCAGTTAGATCTAAATGTCAATTTTTATATGGAAAAATCTACATGACGCGCGTTCGAAACGTTACGTGGTTGCCCCTCAGGAGCAACGAGAACTGATGGCGAGGGTCTCATGACGAAGCCGGAAGATGGCTGGTGGAACTCGATGATGGAAGGGGCTAAGATAGTCGAGTTTGGGCTCGTTTGCTTTGTTATCTTCAGAACTTACCATTAAACATTATGATAGCGAGGGTCTCATGACGAAGCCGGAAGATGGCTGGTGGAACCATATGATGGAAGGGGCTAAATAGTCGAGTTTGGGCTCGTTTGCTTTGTTATCTTCAGTACTTACCGATAAACATTATGATAGCGAGGGTCTCATGACGAAGCCGGAAGATGGCTGGTGGAACCATATGATGGAAGGGGCTAAATAGTCGAGTTTGGGCTCGTTTGCTTTGTTATCTTCAGTACTTACCATTAAACATTATGATAGCGACGGTCTCATGACGAAGCCGGAAGATGGCTGGTGGAACTATATGATGGAAGGGGCTAAATAGTCGAGTTTGGGCTCGTTTGCTTTGTTATCTTCAGTACTTACCATTAAACATTATGATAGCGAGGGTCTCATGACGAAGCCGGAAGATGGCTGGTGGAACTATATGATGGAAGGGGCTAAATAGTCGAGTTTGGGCTCGTTTGCTTTGTTATCTTCAGTACTTACCATTAAACATTATGATAGCGAGGGTCTCATGACGAAGCCGGAAGATGGCTGGTGGAACTATATGATAGAAGGGGCTAAATAGTCGAGTTTGGGCTCGTTTGCTTTGTTATCTTCAGTACTTACCATTAAACATTATGATAGCGAGGGTCTCATGACGAAGCCGGAAGATGGCTGGTGGAACTATATGATGGAAGGGGCTAAATAGTCGAGTTTGGGCTCGTTTGCTTTGTTATCTTCAGTACTTACCATTAAACATTATGATAGCGAGGGTCTCATGACGAAGCCGGAAGATGGCTGGTGGAACTATATGATGGAAGGGGCTAAATAGTCGAGTTTGGGCTCGTTTGCTTTGTTATCTTCAGTACTTACCATTAAAGCAAGGGTCGATCGACAGCTACTGCGTTGCTCGACGTAGTCGATAACATCTTACAGGCTCGCGATGCTGGTAAAAGTACCTTTTTAGTTCTTTTAGATTTCTCCAGGGCCTTCGACTGCATTAGCGTACCCCTACTAGTACCCAAGATGTCTTATTACGGGTTTGATGTCACTGCTACAAAATGCTTCAGTAGCTATTTGTCTGGCCGTGCGCAGGCAGTTGCGTTACGTAGGGTGGATGGTAGTGCTCTGCGGTCCTCTGTTTGTCCTGTGACTCGGACCTCTGCTCTTTATACTGTATAGCGCTGACATCACTAACAGTATAGAGAGCTGTAAGTATCACCTGTACGCGGACGACGTGCAACTTTACTTTTCTAGCTCGCCGTCAGACACATCTGCTGCCATAAACACGATTAATGCTGACCTTGACCGTATTTCCTCTTGGGCGGACAAGAACTGTTTAGTTCTTAATCCTAGCAAGTCGAAATATGTGGTCTTTGGGTCAAAACATCAAATCCGTAATACCCTTAATAACCTTGAAGCTCTAACTTCCGGGAATGTCGCCGTCATGGGCGAACCAATAGAACAGGTGGTAGAAGCAACCCACCTTGGCCTTCTTATGGACGGGAATTTTCGCTTTGAGAACCACATACTAAATATTGTGAGTAACTGCTTCTATCGCTTTAAAGTTCTATATAATATACGAGATTACCTTAGTGTCGATTTGCGTGTTGACCTATGTGAATCACTTATATTATCTAGGTTAAAATATTGTGATGTCGTGTATGATGGGTGCATTACTGGTCGTTCCAAGGGGCTTATACAACGAATGCAGAACGCATGTGCTCGTTTTTGTTTCAGAGTCCCTCCCCGATCCCACATCACTCCATACTTGAACGCCGATAACTTGCTTAAGATGCCTGCTCGCCGGCTCCTGCACCTTGCCACTCTGCTGTTCGGGGTAGTAAAACACGAAACCCCCGGCTACCTTTTTCATAAACTGGTATGGTCCAAAAGTGCGCGCAGGTTTAAGGCAATGGCCATTATACCTATGCACTGAACCGCTGCGTTCAGAGGTAGTTTCAAGTACGCGGCGTCTAAGTGCTGGAATGATATCCCTCCTCCTATCCAAGGAGCGCTTAGCTTTAAGCGTAAGCTTAAAGGCTATTTGTTGACCCTCCAGAAATCAAAATCCTAATCCCCAGCACTGTGACAGCAATAAATATGCCAATTGCTAATTTTTTATCTAGTTTTTGTTTTTAATGTGTAGGTACTGTCTATATTATTATAAATATTTTATTGAAGCTGCATCTAGGTAGTGTGTAGGTACATTACACATCAAACTTTGTATTCATGTTTATTTCTCTTTCGCCTGTCCCAATACTCCCAATAATGTAGGTAGTTTATTTATTACATTTGTATGACGTATTCGTGAGTCACCAACGGTGCTGGCTGAAAATCAGCACTGCAGGTGTCTGACACCTCAGCATAATGCTGAGCCAGTGTCCGATTCACTGCCGCAAAGACACACTTGTTTCATGTTTTATCTGTTTTTTGTTTATTTTATTGTGTAATTGTGTGTCCTGTGTGTTTGTGAATAAATGTATCTTTCTTTCTTTTCTTTTCTTTAAACATTATGATAGCGAGTCTACGACTGGAATTCATCCTGGCGAGGAGGATTGAGCTTCGAAATACGTGATTACTCACCAAATATGTCTCAAAGATATGAGGATACGACCCTGTTCGGTCGTGACGCTAAGTTTGCAAATCATGGCGCCAGGCTGAAATAATAATCAATTTCATTAATAACGACGTAATAAGACGCGCAACAAAACTTATTTGGTTGTAATACTCACCCAGGATGAAAATTTAACTCCCAGCGGAAAGGCTGCAAATTCCTTCACATGTTGCGGAAGTCAAGCGGCGAAATGGCATGAACCACACTTAAAAATTCCCCATGTCAACAGATTTTTCCAGCTTGCAACATCGAAGCCCTAAATGAACGATATGTATACCAAATTGGTAAAATAAATCTAACTGCATGAGGCCTTTACGGCAGAAGAATATCATTAAAGATTATATAATTATTCCATTTTGGATAATTAAGAATAAACAAAACCGATATTCGACCATTGAAACGTGAAAACGATACGATGGTTTCCGAACGAAACTACCTGCGTTTAGCTGCTGGAAAGATGAATTAGATGACACTCGTTGTACTCTCACTAGACATTATTTTAAAGGAAACAGACGTGTCTGCTTATTAAACATGATAAATTAGTGTTTTCATATTAAAGATAAAGATTAATAGTTAATGTTCTTTTAGACATTAACAACTTAACAGTTGCCATCTACCGCGACGTCTCCAAGTAAGGATGAACGAAACGCCAAATCTATCTGTCATGACTTTTACAATAACTGCAAACCAAGTTTCTTCTCGCTTTTAAACCCGAATTAGTTTATTAAGGGGTTGATTAGCGTTTTAAGTGAGTTATAAATTAATCGAAAATGATGGCAGTGGTCCGAAAGCTGCCTGACAAGCGTTCCAAATGCTTTATTGTATGTTTTTCCAGCGCAGGAACATCACTGGTTAAAAGGTTGGTTTGAAATTGGAATACTATCCACGATTCACTACACTAATAGCAAACAGCTACTACTATATCCGTTATGTAGGTACCAGATTTATGCGGTTTAAGACCGTTAACCAGAAAAATTACTTGAAATGTTACCACTAATTGCATACAAACACAGCCTATCGTATACTGCAAAGTGTTACAAACTATACACTGACACGTGGTAATCAGAGTGTCGTGAAGGCGACACGTACGTACTTTCCAAACCCTTACCTAAAATAAGCTTGTATTAAAACTTATTTTTGGTGTAATACTAATGATTACTCACGTATTCACGGGCCGTGCGGCGGCCGGAGCGGGCGCGGGCAGTGATTCAAGCGACACCACCGCTAGAACACTCATCCTGAAGAAGAACTCCCGAAGAGTTCGAAACATGTCGCCATAGTCATATTTAATACGTGTGTTTAACCGTGTTATTATTAGTATTATTTCAACATGTCTCACGAAAGTTGAAATTAGTGTTTTGGTGGTAAGTATTTATAAATCACTTTTCGTCATAAATGATAATTGATTACGGCGGAGAGTACTTACTTTTCTTTCTGCACAACCATCAACTACGCATTCAGAGGATTCTAATGAGCTTGAGCATGTTTGAACACGACAGTACTTATATACGAGTAATTGAGCAGTTCCTATGGCCACCTTCTGTCGCTATCATCAAACCAGCTTTGTAGTAGCATAAATATTGCATTGACATCCGACTTTAGATGCCTATTCTCTACTGTGTAACAGGTCTGAAATGTTTGTGAGAGTAAAGCTTTGTACTCATCCGATAAAAAAAAACATTTTGAGTCCCGGATGAGTCAACTTTGTCTTGTGCACCATGGCTAGTTAAATTAGTCCGATGGGACACCATTGAGGGCATCAAACTCTTAGCTTGTCTCCATGTACATATAATGGACTTTCGGGTATACTTTATTTGTGGAATCATTATTATGTCATTTATAATATGCGGGTGCACCCGCGCGGACAACTAGGTCCTCTTAATTTTATTCTGTAGGTTTTCTCTTGAATTTCCAAATAACTTTTACAATTGCTACACGAGCTCTTTTCTTAAATAAAATTCGACTTCCCTATACCTATTTCTAAGGTCCCATCGGAAATCAAATATTGACATCTGTCAGACTTGTAAATGGAATTTGGAATGAATACCAGGCGCTGGGAGCGAGCTAGTTGATAGACGCCTACAAAAGCCTTTTTATATATTGACAGCTATCGGTCGGTGACGGTGTAAATAAAATAAAAAGTCGACTACATTATTACTGACTGTTAAAAGATCAAACAATTTTATTAAGTTACCAGTATAAATACTAACAATTTAGATATTACTTAAGTATTTTTTTACGACATATGCGTTGGTCAAATTATGAAGAAGAGTCGTACCAACGCCGTGGACAAAGCAAACAAAGTACTTACTCAGGGCATGGACGACTTTCTGTTATTAAAAAAAAAAATGCGTCCTGAAAAGCTTTGTCGCAGGAGTTGACGAGCTGCGTCCACGCTTCCCCTGTTGCCAGCTTCTCGGTGCGCTTCGATTATTGTGTGCCTCACCTCTGGCACTCCCTCTCGCACAGAGTCACACCAGCGGGTGTTCGCCCTCCTAGTCTGTTTTGTGTCCGCCTCGCCAACTAATAACTTACTTTAAATAGTTGAGCTCAATTTTAGGGTTATGTGTCAAATTGTTTAAAACATGGTTTAGTTCCCATAATAACCTTTTCATTAAAGTATGTAGTACCTATGTTTTAATCATCATCATCAGCATTTCAGCTGAAAGACGTTCATGCGACCTATGTTTTACCATGTTTTCATTATTTCTGTAGAAGGCCACCGCAATTTTTATTAAAAAAACCCACATTATCGCTGATATTGAAAATGATTTTTTCTAGAAATATAATAAATTGATTTACAAGATCAAAGCAAAGTTAATGAAATCCTGAAACAAAACTGGCTTCAAAAATTACTTGGCCATAATTAAAACACGATATTATCCAGGTTTTTAACAAAATAATGACGGTAATTCACGGTTCAACGAGATTTACTGTCATGTTCAGCGAACTTAAAATAAGTTTTCAATTGAACTAAGTATCTAAGTTTCGGCAGTCAATTAATTATTTTTATCCGATTTACAAAATGGAGGATGATCTCAATTCGACTTAGGTAAATAGTTGATTGAACCAGGCGTTACTTTGCAAAAGTCCGTAAGTAATCTCACAACACCCCTGGTGTTGCAAGTGTCGATGGGCGGCGGTAATCGCTTACCATCAGGTGATCCGTCTGCTCATTTGACTCCTATACCATAAAAAAAAAAAAGTTATTAGTTACGAAAGTATTATTAAGAAGACGTACGTTCTTATATGTTTCAGGAGTTGATCGCATCGCTGGGTCAAAATTCCTTTCGTTGTCTTATTTCAACTAAACTGAACCCCCTTTTTTTGAAAATTAAAAGTTTTTGTAAGTGATTAATTTCCAGCAATACGGAATAGTTGATTCACTATGATTATAATATCGTAATTAGCAGCGAGGTTTACGAATCCACAATTCCGTATTTTTTCATTTTCTAACCATAGGCGTGAAAATTAAACAACTCTGTCACAAAACTAACTATTTTTTGTATTTTTTTAAAGCATAATTTTACATTCATAAAATGTTTTTGAAACATTTGAATCTTTAATTAATATTACTCTTAAGAATCAACGACATAATTTGAAAATCATACAATATTCTCAATTGTTAGGTACCACTATGTCATGAAACAGCATGTAACGAATAAAAAGATTTGTTTTTTTTTTAAATTATTAGTGTAACATCTCAAAAAGTTACATCCCCACTATTGTAATCAACTCTAACATTACGTATAATTCACTTCACGTTGAGATTTTACTTGAACGCTTAAAATGTAAAGTCGTCTTAACTACACTAGGGACAAAATGTGACGGAGTATTAACATCTCCGTGACAGAGTGGTATTTACATAAAAAGACTTCAAAATAAGCATTAATGTTAAACAAAATCAACGAACGTTTCAACAAAACCCTACTTTAACTTTTTTTTAATTATAATCAGTCTATAATCAATCATTGCAGTATCATTTTTGCGTTTTTCTCTACATCGCCGCTGCCTTTCGGCAGCAGTCATGCCATTACGCTTATTATGTTGTCTGTCAACAAATATAAAGACAGTCGGTACACATAATATACTTAGGTATTGTTATAATGGGGGTACAATCATAATTTTACAACTCCGTCACGACCAGTGAACACTCCGTCACAATGTGTTGTGACAGAGTTGTGCTGTGACGGAGTTGTAAAATTTGAACGTTTGGCTTGATTAAAACATAACTGTAATAAATATAGTATATTATAATGTCACATTAGAAACGAACCACACGAATCTTAAAGCCTTTTGAAAAGTAACTACGCAAGTAATAAGGAAAAAGGTAAAAATTACGTGACCGAGCCGACAGCAACAAAATACACGCACTCCCTCTGAATACTCGCGGCCGACTAAAAGGCCAAATACGGTGTTGAGCGAACTGAGCGGGGCGGGGGAGGCGGCAGCATTCCTTGGTTCATCACGCACACACAAAAGTAACTTAACTACAACCAAATATTTTACGAACACCGTGACAGAATATAGCTACAAATACACACCGTGATTTGGGACACACACTTCTAATTTAATACAAATACGTACAAATGAGGTAGATTTTTTAAAGTCACGTATTAAATTGCGAAAATTAATGTTTTTTTAATAGAAAATACCACTTTAAGTATCTCCATATAAAAAAACACTAAAGACATGTTGTCCAATAGTCGTCTGGGACATCATTTCTTAGTATGAAAAACAGCTCCGTCACGAAAACTGTACACTTCGTCACAACTCTTTTTATATTAATTCTACACATTTTACGTTTGGATCCCCTCGAGTATTGTTATATAATACATTACATTCAAATATAATATGTCAAGTTAGTAGTATAAATATGTTTTAAGTACTTAAAAATTAAAAAAAGGATTCGGGGACCAACTTTAAGACAATGAAAATGATTTTGACCCCGCTATGTCTTTGAGTCCGAGAAGAACCCGTATGCTGCGTCTTGTTTCATACTAGTTTGAAAATTAACTAATAAGTACTTACTAACCTGACAAACTTTTCTTTTGCCACACAAAGGACCACACTTTTTATGAATGAATATGACTCAGCAGAACTGGCCTATGTTATTAAGAATCTTATCTTATCACGTCCACAGTATATCGGGATTTGCAGCATTGTACGGTCGAGGAAAATGAAGGTTAGGCACATGTCAACTCTATTTGAATAACGTTAAGGTCCAAAAGTGCTAAACATTCAATTTCCTCGACTGTACACAACTATACACACGTAATCAGCAGGTCGATCACGTAACGCATTGTACATACGCCCGTCAGGTAGATATAAATGACAATTTTTGAATGGGAAAATGACAGTTCAATTGTCCTCACATGTTTTCGCAACCCCTCAGATGTCAAACTTACACAGGTTCGCCAGAAGCAAGTTCAGACTTATACAGGTTGGCTGGGGGCGAGTTGTGCCGCGTTGCGAATGCTAGCCCTGCAAGGCTACCTCATGGCGGTGATAATATTCCTTCATCGCGCGGTGACCGCATTTTGTACGTGACCATTTGAGGAGCCTGTTACACCGTAGTGTAAGACTATTAAGGGTGAAATCACATCTATCAGTATCGAATCGCATTTTGTAATACAGTAAACGTAATTTTGTATGAGATGCGTCCGCATGCGGAAAGGTGAATTGATGCGGACGCATCTCATACAAAATTACCTTTACTGTATTACAAAATGCGATTCGATGCTGATAGATGTGATTTCACCCTAAAAGTTATACAGTCAGCATCATGTATTTAGTAGCCGCCAAAGTAGCTAAAACACACACGTCGTTACACGTCGATATTACTGTAAAAGTAAAGATATGTTACGATATATTAGGCTACTTTGGCTACTACTAACTATACGATCCTGACTATACTGCATTCGTAGCAAATTATATTACCGTAAGTAATGTTGTTTTTTTTCTTGTGTAACATCTAAACTTCATCATCATTTTAAATATCATTGTCATACCATATGAGTCTCGCTGTGGCTAACAAACTTCATTCCATGATCAATAGAGCATGGGTTTACTCCCCGCGCTAACACAGTGCCCGATGAGGTAAAACAGTCAAATCGTTATGATTCATCAGAATTCCAAGGAATCCATTCGAACCTGCGACCTTTCTATTAACGCTAGACTGCTACCAACTGAGCTACGAGGACAGTGACGGCAGCTGTGTATTTTTGCATTACATTCCCGCTAAGACTAGCGTCCTCTGTATCGTGTTATAGACTTGTTTCACAGCCTTGGCACACCTCTAATGGGCGAGCTATACGCTCGCTCCATTCTCATCAAGTCTATAACACGATACAGAGGGCGCTAGTCTTAGCGGGAATGTAATGCAAAAATACACAGCTTCTGTCACTGTCCTCGTAGCTCAGTTGGTAGAGCAGTCTAGCGTTAATAGAAAGGTCGCAGGTTCGAATCCTGTTGGGGGCTACAGACGAAGATGGTTAATTTTTCCATTATATTCTTTCTCTGTATCATATCGATTAATGTTTTAAATACTTAAATGCATTTTTCTAATTTGGGCCAAATATATTGCCGGTGAGTATATAAGGGTGCCGTTTTTGCCGTTTAGGCTCCGGAACCCTAAAAAGACAGGTTCGCGAGTTTTACAGCTCACAGAGCCGATAGTTGCGTATTGTCACTTCGCGCTTAGTACCAATTCAATTTCAAGTAAAAACCTACGTCACATTGTGTAGACGCTCCATGATAGGCTCGGCGAGCGGCGGCGGTGTGAAAGCACACATAGCTATGATGCCACGTCCACAAGGTTTGACCGAGCACAAGCATATTTTAGACTTTGCGGAGTGCTTTTTACGGTTTCACCAACTTTATTATTCAGTGCGAATATGAAGCCGCCATTTGAGTTTTTTTCCTTTACAAAGTTTCTGTCGTTGCGTTTCGTTTTGAGTGGTTTGGTTTTGTTATAGATTTCCAAAGTAACTGGAAAGTGAGTTAGGGGTGTTTGCTTCGAAAAGTTTATTAAAAAACTTTGTTTTTAACATTAGTGCTTTAGTATTAATCAACTTGAAATTTTATATGATTTATTATTTCAATACTGGAAGTGCCTATTCCATAGGTGTTTTTTTTATACGGAACTAGCAGTTACGGATATTAACAGTACATGACAAACTTGCAAAGCTACAACATTTCGATGTATGAGGTAATATATAGTAATGAGGATAAGGAGTAGAATTTTATTTGCAAGGGAGTTTCTTTGCGTCATCGCATCAGAAATGGAGGCTATCCGCAGCAGAAACAAGGTAACTAATATCGCCCTCCGAATCGCTATGCGCATGGGCCCCGGAACATAGCTCGTAGAACCGAAGGCCGTTGAAGCGGAAAGGTTCTCGAGTGGTGACCACGTACCGGAAGGTGCGGTGTGGGTAGGCCCCCACAAGGTGGACTGATGACCTGGTAAATGCACATTGACACTATTTGGGGGAGTGCTATGTCCAGCTGTGGACGTCTTTCGGCTGATATGATGATGATGATTACATTATCCACCTTCTTATTGTTCGTGTGATATAATATAAAATTGCAGTTAAATAAGCTGGCAATCAGAATACATTTTAAAGCTTCACATATCAGGCCAACATCGGAGCAGCTATTCTTTTCTCTAGGAAATCTTTTTTATTTCTTGCTCTTACTATTATATACATTATTTTGAAAGACAGAGACATAAATGACATGCTAGTGACGTCATATTTAAATTCCCGGACATTTTCTAGAACTGACAAGAAAGGACAAACGGAAGAAAGGGGCGCATAGAGAAAAGGAGAAAGGCCACATTTATGTACTACAGGAGCGGTTGGCGGAGCGGTGCAAACACAATTCATATGAAGAAAGAAGCTTCCGCCCGCGACTTCGTTTGCGTGGGCCCGGGATAAAAATTATCCTATATTTTAATCCCGGCTATAAACTTCGTTTGCCCAAGGCGAACGGGTATAGTCAGCGTCATATAGTTATAGTTAGTAGCAGCCAAGGTGCCAAATATTTCGATACACGTCTTTATTACTGTAAGAATAAGGGTGTGTTACGAAATATTTGGCAGCTCTGGCTGCTACCAACTGTATGACGCTGACTGTAACATTGATGCCGCTTTGGGGAGAATATTTATATACGTTTCCATACTCACCTAAGAAACCGCATCCTCGACCGTCCATAACCTGAGCAAAGGGAATTTTCGCGTCCTTCTGCGTTCGCCACGGTGTAAAATATCCTCATAATCCTACGTGACCTTAATAACTGCCAGGTCTTAGTAACCTTTGTTGTATGCCGCAATTAAATTTGCATAAACACACATATTAATGATCCCTTTTACTCGGAAACTTGTGCAAGGGGTAAGTTCAGTTTAAAATGAGCTTAAAGTAGGAACCAGAAATTGTAAGCATTGCTCTAATTTTGTCTAGACTTAGACTAGACTTTATTTTATTGTTAGGATTTAGGGAACTGAAGAGGATTTAGGGAGCAGTTGTTTTAGAAATAAGGAGAAAACTAATAATGTAAAATAGCTTAGGTACCAGTATACCGTGGGTACTTTGTATTATTACCAATATCAATAATTTCTAGAAAATTTAACTTTGTAGTACTTAGCTTTTTATTAACTTGCGATGTACGTGAGTAAATATGTTATGTACATCCAATTGAGCTGTAATCTGGCACTCTTACAGTGACCACATCGTGTTCGGGCTCGTTGGTACTCTCTCAACGAGTAATTGATCACTGTGCAAAAAAAATTACAATCGGAAATAAAGGCTTTTAACACAACAAAAATTGCACTAAAACTCATTTATTTATTGAATCTTTATTGCACAATAGAACAACTTATCGGGCAAAAGGTGGACTCAATGCTTAATAATGCTTTATGTAGGTAAATAATGAACATATAAGTACAGCCGCCATCACACATATCGGAGAGTCTAAGATGCTCACAAATAATTTTTTTGGTGCGTTAGATTGCATGGCCCGTATTTTTTGGCACCCTGCAAAGAATAGAAATGTTTGAAGGCGCTTCAATTATGACTTTATTGTGAACAAATTACTTCGGCTCTAACACGATTTGAATAATTCTGCAGCACATTGTTCCAATCTTAGTAAAGAGTGAAGGCTCTCTCCCGCGGGGCCTTGTTTGAATTTCCGATAACCCAGGCTTGGAGGATAATGTTTCCTCCCTCCAATATGCTCGGAATATTCACTTTACTGCAATAACGGTACGAGAAATTCCGATCTACAGGCAAACAATGAAAACACAGGACAGGAGCCGCAAATAAGACCATAAATTATTTACTGTATTGATCTCTCCTTTCTTAGGTCAAGTTTAGTTCCACGCGGACGGAGTCGCGAGCAGAGGCTAGTAAAATATAATTTTTAGGATGTTTACTCCTATAATAAAAATGACAAACGACTGAAATTGGACACCTCGCAAGCTTTACAGTTAAAATGTCAAATATCATACGAACACACAGCTCACCTCTCTGTTGAACATTCACCCTTAACCTAGAATAGATTAATGAAAATCGCATTAAGCACAGAAACAAGTCACGTTTAGGCAAGTTCCAACGGTTAAAACTACACGGAGAAGCGTTACCCCCTAATCCGTCACGGCTCATTCGCAACTTTCGACCTAACCCCTTCACCGTCGTCATAGAGTAAAATATGTCCCGTTTTACCATTTTTTGAACGAGCTAGCGAGCTCTCACCTTTGCCTGTCCAGCTGTTTTCCTCTACAGGTCACATTTCTCAAGTGATTCTCGTGAAATTTTGTGAGCAGGTTTGATAATTATACCTATAGAATTCTTTAGTCGATTCAGTTTTTGGTGATTAAATCAGAAGCACAGACTCGCGAGTACTACATCATATCACCTTTACGCAGGTGACCTACAGATTTATGCAGCGGCTATTGTCGATAATATCTTCCTCATTAATCTCGGAAGTCAATCGAAAACTTGAATCTATACGCTGCTGGGCGTGTTAGTTTGGTTTACAAATCAATGCGAAGAAATCGCAAGTGATTGTTTTTGGTAGTCCTTACTATATAAATAATATAAATAAGCTCTCAGAGGTGGCGGTGCCTGATATATTTTTGGTGGAATTTCTATTCTTTTTGCCTTTACTGTCAGGAATTTGTATATGGATCAGATGACCACCATGGATCGGACGCTTTTTTGGTAACCCCATATAGCTGAGGTGAGTCAGAGGATCTTTAGATCTCTTCACTCCCTAAGGCGTCTCCAGAATTTCCTTCCTCTTCGTACCAAGTTGACTCTTACTCAATCTCTTTTGCTTCCTCTTCTGACCGGCGACCACAGGCATTCATGGCCCTTCGCTACTAACCAACTGAGCTATCGGAACAATCTGTCTCGGCCACTAAATCTTTCAATCAGTTCCTTCTTACAACGCCTTAGAGAGGTGTGTAGCGACATCTACCATTAGGCTTCTTAGTGTTATATTGAGCATCCGGCTCGGAGCATTAAAATTTTCAATTTTTCATTTATTTTTAATTTATAATTTCGTAAGCAGCGTTACTGCTTAATACAAAATTAATATATAACATATTGTAGATTTTTTATTTTATAATATATATATTGGTATGTTTTATTTTCTTTAATGCTTTTGTACACGGCATTAGTTTGCCTATCTCGTTCTACCTACCTTCCTCTCAATTGCTCAAGGGTTATTTATTTATTTATTTATTTATACAATTATATATTATATATTATTTTATTATATATTATTTTATTTATTTATTATTATTTTTTTAGCGGGAAGAGATCCCATATTATACTTTGATCTATTGTGTGACATGTTTATTCTTTAACCTATTATTGTGTTCAATAAAGAGCTTACATACACTTGTATACTCGTACTAGTGGCTAGTAACTACATATACTAGTGGTAGAGGTTATGTAAGCTGTAGAACTCGCTAGTCGGTCTTTTTAGAATTCCCTAGTGAAAATGGCAAACATGGAAGCCTTATAGTTTCGTCATGTCCATAGATCAATCTATAGATCTTTAATATATTTTTTATTCAAAAAAAAAACATTTAAAAGTGGTAAACGTATACATTTCCTGTTCGCCAAACTGAGGGCAGTTTGTCGGTGAATGATAAATTAAACCCCCTTCGATCTTTCGAATTGTGGAATCTTTCGAGCTTTCATTCATCCTATTATTAATCTTGAGGATTTTGGATGACAAACATCTGCAGTTCTTAGAAGATGACCATGATAATGCGAAGAGCTGGATCCATGCCGTGCCTTGCCTGCTTGCATCTTAAATCTGATGAAGCAGCTACATACTCATTCGTTTGGCCCATAAATCTTAGTCTCACCAATCAGCACGAATTAGTGGCGTCTAGTTAATGATCCTAGGATTGTTTCATAGTAAGTCGAGTTAGCATAGTGAATAGTGACACTGCCTATGAAGCTGAAGGTCCCGGGTTCGAATCCCGGAAAGGGAAAATATTTGTGTGATGAGCATGAATATTTGTTTGTGAGTCTTGGATGTTTTCTATGTATTTAAGTATTTATACCGATAACCGTTGAACCGATGGCCGTCGGGATGGACAGCTCCTCTGACTGATGACCTGGTAAAGGTCGCGGGAGTTCGCTGGACGCGGGTGGCGCAGGGCCGGTCATTATGGCACTCTTTGGGGAAGTTCTATGTCCAACAGTGGACGTCTCTCGGCTGACATGATGATGACGATGATGAAGTATAATTATATCCATTTAATATATCGTCGCCTAGTACCCATAACACAAGCCTTATGGAGCTTACTGTGGGGCTTATTTGATTTGTTTAACAATGACCCTAATATTTATTATTCCCGAGAACGCGCATCACGAATCGTATCTGCTCTGTGGGCGGCACGTCAGGCACGTCCGCGGGGCACGTATTATTCGCAGTTTGCCAACTGTGGCACGTGGCGGCTGCATCGAGATTAAGATACGTTTTAACGTGCAACGCCTTAGGTATTCGAAGACGAAATCCTTTTTATTTAATCGTAACATGGCAAACAGGATCAAACAGTAACAAATATCCATAATCCATATATATTCTATATACTATATATACTACATTATAATATTACTAGCTGTTGCCCGCGACTTCGTCCGCGTAGAACTTGTTACCGTCTTAGAAAAATGATTGTAGGCTATGTAACCTTAATAAAATTATCGCCGACCCAAACAAATTTCTACTATTTGAAGGGAAGATTTCCTAGATAAAACTATTCTTTATCCTTCCAAGGGTCTCAAATTATCTGTATGAAAAATTTCATCTAAATCCGTTCAGGGATTAAGCGTAAAAGGCAACAGTGCGATGGGTTCATTAGTTTAAATTTAATTGAATAACTCCGTTTTTACAATTATAAATATCTCCACAGAGGTCTCTGCTTAAATTGTATATTTTCTCATAATGTATAAAAGAAAGCTACATTACTGGAAGTTTTTGCCTATCTCCATCCAGCAATTTTACTATTTATAGCTTTGAAAGCAAACTTATCTAATGCTAAAAGACGTAGAACTTTACATCTCCATCCGCCGTCCCCATTTGACGGTGTTAGAGAATAAATTATTAGATCATCCAAAACGAACTTATTAAATTAACAAAATAATCCGCGGGTTAAATTAAACATTACCTTCTTTTCGGCTCTGGGAGCATCGCAGTTCTAACTTAACCTAACCTACTTTTCTGCTAGCAGTCGGATTATGTATTTTGACTAATAAATGGCTGACCATCCTACTAATATTATAAATGCGAGAGTTTGGATGTTTAGATGTTTGTTACTCAATCACGCTTAAACGGCTCAACCGATTTAGATGAAATTTTGCTTGAAGATAAATTATAGCCTGGATTAAAAAATAGGATCGTTTTTATCCCGGGTCCTAGCAGACGAAGTTGCGGGCGGAAGCTATTATAGTTTGTATGACCTAAGAATTCCCTCACTTCAAAATTTACTTGTTCCTCATACATACTTCCAAACCTTTCTAACCTCCTTAGAGGATGAATTTTAAGAAACGCTGTAATTAGTTTCCTACGGCCGTATTCATAAACGTCCTATATCTAAGCCTGTTTTAACTAAAATGGCGTTAAAATTCGTTTGTCCTTATCTGTCACTTTGACCTTTGTGTTCTTAAGAAAGGGACAAATCACACTTTATTTAGCAGAGGCATTTTAAGTTTTATGGATAAAATGGCTAGTCTTTAACCGAAGTTACAGATCCCTTACTTTAAAATTGTCTTGTTCTCCGTACAAACATCCAACTACTTTTAGCCCATTTAGGGGATAAACGTTTTTAACTCCTTATGGAATCAAATTCAAACAGTCTAAAACAGAAGATACAAATCTCTTACTTTAAAAATGTCTTGCTCTCCATACAAACTTTGAACCCCCTTCAACCCCTTTAGGGGATGAATTTCAAAAAAATCTGAAATCAGTCTTTTAACATACAGGCTGAGACCGAAGTTACAAATCTCTTACTTTAACATTTTCTTGGTCTCTATATAAAACTTGAATCCCGCTTTAACCCCCTTGGGGGTGGAACTTTTCCAAAATGCTGAAAGAACTTTTTTTTTATTCTGATAAGAAATCTTTAAACAACGTTTAAGTCTCAAACTCAAAAAAGTGTTTCTCATCCAAACCTTGCACCCCATTTTAACCCCCTTTGGGATAGACGTTTGTAAAACACTGGAAGTACTCGTTTATATTTTAATTAGTAACCTTTCTACAAAATTGTATGTCTCTAGCTAAAAAACAAACTTTCCCTCATACAAAATTGTCACCCCTTTTTAACCCCCTCAGGGGTAGATTTTTCCAAAATGCTTAAAGTACTTTTTTGTATTCAAATAAGTCATCTGTCTACAAAGTCTCAAGTTTCTAGCTCAAAAGGAAAAGTTTCCCTCATACAAACTTTGCATCCCTCCTTAACTTTCTAAAACGCTGACAGTATTTTTTTGTATTCTAATAAGTAATCTTTGTACAAAGTTTCAAGTTTCTAGCTCATAAAATAAAGTTCCCTCCATACAAAATTTGCACCCCTATTTAACCCCCTTAAAGGTGGAATTGTCTAAAACGCAGATAGTACTTACTTTCTTTAGTTTCTAATAAGTTATCTTTCTACAAAGTTTCAAGTCTCTAGTTCAAAAAATAATGTTTCCCCCATACAAACATTGCACCGCTATTTAACCCCCTTAGGGGGAGGATTTTTCTAAAACACTGAAAGTACTTTTATTGTATTTTAATAAGTAATCTTTCTTCAGTTTCAAACTCTAGTTCAAAAAATAATGTTTCCCTCATACAAACTTTGCACCCCCATTTAACCCTCTTAGGGATGGAATTTCCAAAAATCCCGTCTTATCCCTTGCCTAGTCATAAAAGGAAGTTTTGGTGTAAATTTCAACTTTCTAGTCCCAGTAGTTTCTGCTGTGCGCTGATGAATCAGTCAGGAAGTCTTCTTTTATATATATATAGACTAGCTTCTGCCCGTGACTCCGTCCGCGGGGAAATCGTTTATATCACAGCTCCATACGAACGTCAACCCCCCATTTCATCCCCTTAGGGGATGATTTCCAGGATGAAAACTATCCTATGTCCTTCCCCGGGATTCAAACTATCTCCATACCAAATTTCATCGCAATCGGTTCAGCGGTTTAAGCTTGAAGAGGTAACAGACAGACAGACAGACTGACAGACACACTTTCGCATTTATAATATTAGTATGGATAAATTTGAAAGTGTGTCTGTCTGTCTGTCTGTCTGTCTGTTACCTCTTCACGCTTAAACCGCTGAACCGATTTGGATGAAATTTGGTATGGAGATAGTTTGATTTCTGGGAAAGGACATAGGATAGTTTCTATCCCGGAAGTCAACCCCCAAGGGGATGAAGTGGGGGGTGAAAATTTGTATGGAGCTACGATATAAACGAGTTCCACGCGGACGGATTCGCGGGCAGAAGCTAGTATAATATTATAAATGTGAAAGTGTGTCTGTCTGTCTGTCTGTTACCACTTCACGCTTAAACCGCTGAACCGATTGAGATGAAATTTGGTATGAAAATAGTTTGGATCCCGGGAAAGGGCATAGTATAGTTTTTATCCCGGGAATCATTCCCTAAGGGGGTGAAATGAGGGGGTGAAATTTTGTATGGAGCTGAGATATAAACGAGTTCCACGCGGACGGAGTCGCGGGCAGAAGCTAGTCAGCTATAAATTAATATTGAGGCTAATCAGCCACTTCGTCCCTTTCGTCGCTATAGACGATAAGGTCTTCAATCACGCTTAAACGGCTCAACAAATTTGGATGAAATTTAGCACGAAGACAGTTAATAGTCTGGATTAAAATATAGCTTATTTTTTATTCCGCGTCCACGCAGACGAAGTCGCGGGTGGAGCTACCAATTCTGCAAATAGCTGGTTTGTACTTAAACAAAATTTTATCAGTGACTAGCGACCCGCCCCGGCTTCGCACGGGTACTATGTTATACATATAAACCTTCCTCTGGAATTACTCTATCTACTAAAAAAAACCGCATCAAAATCCGTTGCGTAGCTTTAAAGATCTAAGCATACATAGGGACAGACAGCGGGAAGCGACTGTTTTATACTATGTAGTGATTTTCGCAAATACTTTTATGGGCTCTACCCCTTTGTCACGATTCGAGTACATTTTCTTTCATTACTGTGAAGAGGCTTCTTATTGTTGAATGGTTTAAGGAGAGTGGAGAAATAGGTCGACGTAAATTATATTTTACATTATTTTAGGATCGATAGCAGTGAGATGAGAGCAATACGGTGACGCCTCGTCTGAGCCAGAGATGGGCAAAATGTAATCGACTTACGATTAAGATTAACCTAGTTAATCGTTAATCGCGATTAAAAATGACGATTGATCAATCTTAGTCGTAAGAGTTTCGACTAATTTAGTCACGATTAAATTAATCGTCGATTGAATACGAGCGACTAAATCTTTAATCGATTGATTAGTTAGATTAGTTTTCTCTCGATTGATATCAGAAATTAATAAGTTTTTTTGTAAGTTTTTTTTGTAATAAAATAAGTTTTATAGTCGTCGCTGCCCTTACCCTTAGAGTACTGCACTGTAAAACTATCTTGTGTTACTGGAACAAGTTTATATCACACAGTCGATTAAATTTAGTCGATTAAAATGTCGATTGATAAATCGTCAATCGAACTCTGCGACGATTAAATTAATCTTGACTAAATTAATCGCGATTAATTTTGTGACGATTGATTGTTTAGTCGACTAATTAGTTGACTAAAAAATTAATCGATTAATGCCCATCTCTGGTCTGAGCAACGAAATGTAGAACAACTAGTATAATAGTTTAACTCTTTGCTGTGCTAAAGAAACACAGATAGGATTTACAAAAGCAGTAAGTACAAAGGTGAAATTATCCTGATGAGGGATCTCTTTAATAAATAACTGGCTAAGTTAAGTTCAGGCCACGCTGCAGTTTAGGGTTTCGTAGTTGCCTGTCTGTCTTTGTTACATCGACACGCGCGCGCCAACTAAATGGTGCGGTGTGGTTACGTCGGCCGAATTTGTACGGAAGTTGGCCTTTCCAAGTACATGTTAAGTTGGTCGACTATTACTCGGTAACTAGTTATGCCTAATTAGTTGTGATAGTTTTCCTTTTAAATTTATTATATATAATAAAAAAATGTAATATAATAAAAAATCGTGGCAGTAGATACATAATTATATTATGTACTACTGCCACGATTTTTTTCACATTCCCAGTAGCAGCCATTTAGACGGTAGGAGGGGGACACTTGACTCTAACTAAAATTAGGGCCTTCAAGCCCAATATCACGCAAACGGACCACCTAGTTGAAAAATGGTTTTTAAGCCATAATATTTTTGAACAAGCTATCTAACAACACCCCACACCATGAATTTAAAAAGAAAATAAAATACATCCCTACTATACATGTAGGGGAGGTATCTGGTACAGTCAGCATCATATACTTGACTGAGTTCTTAAGTAAGACTGATTAAGTTCCTAGTTAGTAAAAAAGAAAAGGAAAAGTGTAATAAGGAATATGACAAACTATTTCCCCTCTGTAAAATTCTACCAGTAGATGGTAAGACTAAGTATTTGATTGCTTTGGAGCACTACTATTCCGATGAGTATAAACTCAGTGTTACAAATACTTATAGCACTAAAAGTGTAAGGGAAAAAAAACTTGTACAACCTAGGGCTAAAAACTATTATGGGCAAAGAGTATCAAACTTCATAGTACCAAAAACTTTCAATCAGATTAGTATATTAAGACAAACTCCTAAATTAAGTAAATCTATTTTAAAATCAAGATTAAAGGACTTGCTCCTTAACGACAAGTCGATGTCAACAGATGGACATCCACAGAGTAAATAAGAAGGTACTCCTACTTATTTACTCTGTGGATAGGATACCTGTGCCTACATAGTAACTAGTTAGGTAAGCTGTTGTCGTCCACTGTCGCCGGAGGTCGAGCCATAATACGGTATTTTATTATTACTAATATTTTTAATTGCCATTCTACCTAAATCTGTAAAAAGTTTAGAGAAGAGATTAGGTTAGTAATAAAAGCAAATTAGGTTAAGTTAAAATAGTTGTAGTAAATGAGCGCGTCTCGCCATCAAACTTAATAGTTTGGCGAGTGTATATTTGTAATTTATCATGTAACGTATTTGGAAAAAAAAAAAAAAAAAAAAAAAAGTTAGTAGCAGCCAAAGTAGCCAAATATATAGGAACACGTTTACTATAGGAGTAAAAATGTGTTTCTATATATTTGGCATATTTGGCTGCTACTAACTATATATGATGCTGACTGTACCCAAAACATATTTTATTTTTTTATTTTATGCTAAGTACCGTTTTGTCAGCGTGATTGATTTGTATACCCATGCTGAATTATAAAGGGTCACTGTAATAAGCCGCAGACGGACAAACGGACATGGCGAAACTACAAGGGTTACTTGTTGGCTACGGAACCCTAAAAAGGCCACGGAGACCATAGCCCAGTGCTCCCGCAATGCCACCAACACCATAGCTAAGATGGCGCCCATTGGTAAGATGCACAACACCGATATAGACCCACCGAGTACCTACACCGTAAAAATTACCGCACTCGGACAAGAGTACGACTGAGAATGCAAAAGGATGATTCACATTATACCGTTCCGTGCCAGGAACATATCGCCCGACTTAATAAATTGTCTTGCTTATAATATATTTCGCCGATATTCATTATTGAAATTCTATTTATTACTAGCTTCCACCCGCGACTTCGTCTGCGTGGACCCGGGATTAAAACTATTCTATATTTTAATCCAGGCTATAAACTATCTTCGTGCAAAATTTCATCCAAATCGGTTAAGCCGTTTAAGCGTCATTGAGTAACAAACATCCAAACATTTAAACATCCATTCATCCAAACATCTAAACTTTCGCATTTATAATATTAGTAGGTGACGATTTTGACAGGTGATACAGTTTACCGGCCGCGGCCGGATCAGATCAGAGCTTTGAAATAACTTACAACGTAAATACATAACTTTTTTAACGAGCGTTACGACAATTTAACTGTCATTTTCCCACACAAAAAGTGACATATAGATCTACCTGAAGTACGTTGAATGCGTTACGTAATCGGACAGCAGGACCACCCTTCGGCCGCTAGAACCTTTTGGCAGGATCTATCAATGAAGTCGAGTGAACCTTTTTTAGCGTCGAGCTTGAGTTGAGAGCTTGTCAAGCGGACTTTATGGCATGAAGAAGGCGTCAAACATACTTAGGTGTTAATAATATGTTATCTTACCTAGAGCACCTAGAGTAAATGTGTGATTAAGATCTACTTAAACGCTACCACCATAAACCTGCGGAGAGGTGAACAACCGTTAACTCACATCAACTATCATTTACAGCTGATATGTCCTAACTTGCTTTCTAATACCCCGTGTAGAATAGAATAGAATAGAATAGAATAGAATAGAATAGAATAGAAAACATTTATTCGTGACAACACAACACAACACAGAAATAATCAAACAACCGTTAGGACATAATTATGCGCCTAGTGACTGCCATACGGCCGCATTCTAAAATTAAACACATTTGAGATGTGGCTCTATTGCAGACTGTAAATTCGGTAACATATCGAAAGTAAAATGCATTTGAGATGTGGTCGTATTGCAGGCACTTGGCGAATATCAACTGCCATGTTCACTTTCAAACAATCACGGGCAAAGTATACTAACGCGCTTTAGCAAAATCATCTTACTAGAATGGGAAGTCAATTAGACGTGCCGATTTCACATCTAAAGATGTGAATCGCTTTTCTAACCAATCGAGTATGAAACTGAGCTCTTACAAAGTTGTACTTACAGCTAATCATTTATTCATTTCCCTTTCACGGATAAATAATTCGCAATTAGGAAGAACAAACAACTCATCGCGCGTAAAGGCACGGCTTGCCTTGATTTATTAATTTTAATTTGTTAAAGGAGATAAACTTGGATTTTCTATGACAGACGTTTTGTCCTGCCATTGGAAAGTTAGGAGATAGCAGACTATTCACTTGTTAATGATGGAGCGTTTAATAAATAAATTCAGGTTGTTTTATCACACTGATATTATATGCGAAAATTCGTTGATGTTGTCAGAGAGACATAATAAGGAGACTCCGAAGGAAATTGTATTTATGCAACATACATTAAAAACTTCAATAGCGCGATGCAGAACATCGCCAATTTTAACGAATATTCTAGCCTTAGTAGGTCATTCTCCAGTTTTTTTTCGGCGTCTAAACTCCGTCAAACCATTTGAAACGTATAAAAGTTTCATGGAGTTCAGGTAACCCGCAGACCAAAGGGGTTTGGGTAAAAATGTTGTCATTTTTTTTAGATGAGCGGCCACTCGTAAAAGTGGTAGATTATGATAGATCTACTAAAAAAAAACATATTTTGTTATGAAATGTAATACTCTAAAATGCATCGGAGCCGAGATATAGCAATATATATTGTCAAAGGTCATATTGTAGTTATAAACTAAACTTCAAACTTAAATATCTCGGCTCCGATTTTGTTTAACGCGTTTATTTTTTAATATCTATGCATATTAAGAGGTCCTCTAGACGATTATTAAAAAAACATCCTTGGCCGCAGCAAAAAAAAAACGAAATTTTTTCTCATACAAGGTTACCCAATGCCCTTTGAGACTAACCGATTGGATAAAGTCGTGTATACGCAACAGCGCCATCTTTTGTTATCAAGTGGACGTCGCGTGGCCGCGATGACATCCAGTATAATTTTGGGGACAAATTCTAGCAAAAACTACTGAACCGATTTTGATGGCACTTTCTAATATTGTAGTTTAGACCTCAAAATAGGACATAGCGCGGCCTTTTTTTGATATAATTTCTTCAGACAGTGATATAAGGTTTGGAAAATTGTAAGGGGATCAATATTTTTTTTATGATAAGACTTGAAACTTCGTAAAAAGGTTCCCTAATGATACACAAGAAAAGTCATTTCAGCGTTTTGGAAAATTCATACCCTAAGAGGGTCAAAAATGGGTTGCCAATTTGTATGGAAAGTATGTAATTTTTCGAGCTAGGGACTTCAAACTTCGTAAAATGGTTCCATACTAAAACACAAGAAAAACCATTTCAGCGTTTTTGCAAACTCATCTTCTAAAAGGATTAAAACTTGCTTGAAAGTTTGTATGTAGAAATCCAGACTGAACAACTCCATAATAGATGGCGCTACCGGTCTTATCCGATAATATTAAACGAGCAAAATTTGTATATAATAAACATTATATTTATGTGTATATTTGTAATCATGTTCTGATTAAATTTACAGTATAGGGGTTTACGGGGCCGAGAAAACGATCTAACTTGGTCTTATTGTCGAGAAAATTCGTTGTTTCCGTATTTTCTCCCAAAAGGCTGGCTTACTCTTCGACGACGACCAATCTTTTTTGTTGGTTGAGACTTCAAACCCCAGCGATGAGAAGGTTTTTTTTTGTTTTCGTTTTATCAGCTTATTTTGTTATTGGTTGGTTTTTTTTGTTTAATTTTGTATAGAAGTAGTATTAAAGCCGAGAAAATCTTGGTCCCAGGTGAAACCCAATTTTAAGCATTAAGAGCAACATCGACGGTTGTGGATTTGAATGCATTCATACAGTCTTATCGTTTTTAATTTATGCCGCATTTAGTCCAACACGATCCCAACCTGGGCCAAACTTATTTACAATATGGACTGATAAAATGTTCTGTTTGTGAAGTTACAGAAGTATTGTATGACATGATACATACATTTACAGTTAGATTAATGTTTCTTTAATAATTTTAGAATCAAATAAAACCTATTTATTACTTTTTGGTATATTATTTTTATTGGTCTAAAAATTACAAAAACATAAATAATAGAAATTCTATCGAGCTCAAATTGTACCAAAATTATGCTCGCTAGATGGTGCTACCAATTTATAATTCAAGCATTAATAATGTTTCTTTTTGATAGAATTTGTGACTCATAATCATGAATTATTGTTAATATCCGTTGTAAAAACGATCTGAAATCCCGTAAGTATTAACACGTTCAAAAGCACGCGGCCTGGCAGCCTACTATACGAGAAATATAACTTCGAACTTCTATTTAAGAAGTCTGGTTTACAATTGTGTCTCCGAGGCCGCAATAGAGAGAAATACGAAAATCTTACAGCCCTCGCTGTAAGATTAAGGGGTCGCCGTCTAAACCCCCTTCACCGCTGCGTAAGTCCGACTCGATCTTGGCCAGTTTTATCACTTATTTAATAACTAGCTACCGCACGCGACATCGTTTCCGTGGACCCGGGATAATGCTATCATCCTATATTTTAATCCGGGCTATAAACTATCTTGGTGCAAATTTTCATCCAAATCGGTTGAGCCGTTTAAGCGTCATTGAGTTACAAACATCCAAACATCTAAGCATCTAAACATCCAAACATCCAACCATCCAAACATCCAACCATCCAAACTTTCGCATTTATAATATTAGTAGGATTCACATTTTTAGCACAATTCTACCACCGTAGCGAAAATCGTGTGAATTAACCTTATTCATTAAACTTAAAACGCCTGCTGTCTGTCAAGCGAGTCGTGTCCCTGGATTTTTTACAAATCCAACTAATATTATGAATGCTAAAGTTTGGACCTCAATCACGCAAAAACGGCTTAACGGATTAAAATTTATTTCGGTATACATATAGTGTATTGTATAACCTGAATTAACATACGAGTATATCATATTCTTTATTCCGGGAATCATCGTCAAAGGGGGCGAAAGTATGTATGGAGCTATGATATTAAACGAGTTCCACGCGGACGAAGTCGCAGGCAGAAGCTAGTATTTGTATAAATCATTTCGTTCCGTATCATTATTATGTTCTTAAATGATGTAAATTCTCATTTGTGTTTAATAATGACTGACAACGGCATTTTCAGTCGAGAATTTTATTGGATTTGCAGACAAAGGACAATAAAACAAGTTACTTATTATTTTATCCTGAATTATTTAAAAAAATGCTGGTGAAAATACTCTATCGGTGCAAATAAAATTAACACCATCTAAATTGCCTATTTTCAGGAGCTCTGGCGACCTGGCTCATCACATGTACTCAAAAGATACACTCGAGTCGTCAAACTAACAAAAAATATCAGATCCACAATTTTTTTTTATGAATAACTGCCGGACTATTTTCGAGCACCTGACAACGCATTTTTTTTATAAAAATGCCCGGGAACTTATTGGTTCTAACGGCTGCCTGACCTGGCACAACGCATTGTCCCAGTTGGCAAATAAAATAACGGCACAATTTAATTTCAGAACTAGAGGCCGACTGGACGAAACAAATGAATGCGGATATAAATAACTTCAGTTACGCAATATTGTATCCGTTTTGTTTTGCCATTTAAAAATGGACGACATAGGCAAAGCTTATTTGTTTTGGTAACTGGCCAAAATGGAATAGCTTTTTTAGTTATTTTTAAGTTTTTATCCAAAATGTGTTTATCGGAGACACTTCGTACTTATATCAAAAAGATTTCTATGCGTTTCGTGCGAAAGCACGTCCAACAGTAGTTAATGTCATGATGCACTCACGCATTTATTACGCACTGTCGCACACAATGTTTTTATCACAATATTTGCGAGGAAAAAACTAAAATTAATACTAATCCCAATAAAAAATACTAAATAGCAATCGTCCATTTTGCTAAATTTGACGCGGGTTCGTGGGGCAAAGACCACCTGGCATGCCGCCACGATTCGAAATCACTGTTTAAAACATTTTACACGGATACTAAATTACTTTTTTTCAATCTGAATATATTTAGTTTAGTACATATCGTCCCCTGATTGCGAAAACCGCTTAAGTGCATGACATGTAGTTTTGAGAAAAACGCATTTAAAGATTTGCATGTTAATATTTCTATGAAGGGCCAATAATAAGTAAAGCATTTTCGTGTTTTTATATGAACAGTTTATCGCTTATTAAGACTATTTGACTTTATTAACTTTTTGTTTAGGATAAGAGGATAAAATTTAGGGTTAACCGTAAAAAGTGCTGCAGTTAAGCGGTTGTTCCTGAAGACACCTTTTTTTTGTATCTCTTAAAATAATAGCCTTAGATCGGAATTTTCGAGTTATAATAATTTCTGATGTAAATTAATAAATGTTTGAACTGAATAAAGTCTTCAAACGATTTCAGATTCTGTATTATTTGAGTTTATTTAAAAGTCAACATGCAGTTTGTAGGTTTTTTCTGGAAGAATGTTAAAATTAAGGAATTAAAAGCACTTATAATTAGAAAATACATGTGCAATGTTTTGGCACGTGAGGTTTCATTACATTTTTTTCATCTCCTGTGGTTTAATTACTTTATTATTTGTAATGGTCATTTCCATCGTAACTCTTACCTGTTTCTTGACAAAGTTCAATATAAGGGAAAAGATAAAAATAAATAACAAAGGTGTTCGAAAGGTATTTCTGCTTAACTGACATTTATCTTATCGGAGATATTTTAGAGTTAGCAATGAACTAGTAATAAGATTAAAGTAGGAATCCAATGAAATAAACAACATATGAATGTAAAATATTAGTTCATTCTGACTAATTGAGACAATTGACTGAAAACTATACGACGACTAGAAGACGCAGAAGGGCGACGCCGGAAGAGAAAAAGGAGAACTATGCAGTGTACCGCGAAGCGACCATGGCATTGCAGAATGCAATCGCCGACGCCAAATCACAGGGGGGGTTAACGTCTCCCTCGCTCTTTAACCTGTACATGGATGCGCTCATTGTCGAGCTCAGTAACCACCATGTCGGCTGTCATGTTGACGGAGTCTGTGTCAATAATCTAAGCTATGCAGACGATATGGTCTTGCTGAGCGCGTCAGTGTGTGGTCTGAGGACATTACTGGCGTCCTGTGAAAAATACGCACATGATCATGATTCATGGGCTGCAGTACAATGTGACCAAAAGTCAGTACGTTGTCTTCGAGGTTGGCTCGCGTCGCGTAGTGAATGTGCCGCCCATTCTTTTGAATGGGATAGCTTTAGAAAGGGTAGATCGATTTAAATATTTGGGTCACATAGTTACCGCAGATCTCGAGGACAATGCTGACATCGAGCGGGAACGAAGGGCGCTGTGTGTAAGAGCGAACATGATCGCCCGCAGGTTCGCAAGGTGCTCCAGGGATGTAAAAATAACACTATTCAGAGCCTATTGTACATCCCTGTACACATGCGGTCTGTGGGCGAGTTACACTGTGAAAGCGTACAGCGCCCTTCGGGTCCAATTCAATAATGCATTTAGAGCGGTGTTGGGGCTGGCTCGTTACTGCAGTGCGTCGGGCATGTTCGCGGAGGCGCGCGTGGCGTGCTTCCACGCGAGCATGCGCGCGCGCAGTGCTGCGCTCGTGCGCAGAGTGCGTGCCAGCCAAAACGCCGTTCTATCTATGATAGCCGATAAAGTGGATTGCCCATACATCCGGCATTGCTGTGACAGACATGTCCCAGCGAGATAAATCGGCCGAGTAGGTACCTATTTTATTTATGTGACATTTTATTTTATATGACTTATTTGAAATTGTATTGTATTTTTAATTTTTAATTTAATTTAATTTAATTTTAATATTTGTATTTGTATGAATTTAATTGAAAAAATGTATTATGAGTTTTGTTACTCGAAATAAATGATTTGATTTGATTTGATTTGAAATCTCGGTCGTAGGATGAGTTGCTGTGTGACCTGAACTCGTGGTCTGAGAGAGATAACCGAAGCTGAATTGAAGTGGGCCGTGAAGCATGATGGAGGCGCCTATTCAGCAGCTGTCTCCGATATGGCTGCTTTTCCATGATATGGAAAGAGGCAAAACTGGTTCTCTTGCGAAAAGAAGGGAGGCCTGCAGACTCACCTTCTGCGTACCGGCCAATATGCTTATTGGACCAGGTAGGCAAGCTCTTTGAGCGTATTATCTCCCTCCGTGTAAACAGGCATCTAAATAACGAAAGTCCAAACCTGTCGGATACTCAGTTGGCTTCCGCCGGGGTCGATCGACTGTGGATGCAATCCGTCGCGTCCGAGCGTTGTCAGAGCAGGCAATTTCGCGAGGGAGGGTGGGGCTGGAGATCAGCCTTGACATTGTCAACGCTTTCAACTCTCTTCCTTGGAATGCAATTCGGCAAGCTTTAGTCTACCATCAGTTGCCATCTTACCTGAGGACCGTGATCAAAGCTTACTTATCTGAGGACCGTGATCGAAGCTTATTTATCCGACAGGAGCATTCGTTACCCCGGTCGTTATGGCGCCGACATGCAGGGAAGTCAAATGCGGGGTACCTCAGGGGTCGGTGTTGGGACCACTTCAGTGGAATATTACATACGAAGCAGTTCTACGAGCAGCACTCCCCATCGGCGTCAGCGTCGTTTGCTATGCAGACGATACTCTAGTCTTTGCCGAAAGGGACAATTACGTGAGGACCACTAGACTGGCGTAGCTAGGCGTGGCAGTCGTGGTAAATAAGATCCGCAGTCTCGGTTTTATAATCGTGCCACACAAGACAGAGGCGCTTTGGCTACATGGACTGCGTCGCGGCAGGGAGCCTCCCGCCAGCTCCGTGCAGGTTGGAGAGGTAGAGCTCCAAGTAGGTCAGTTTATAAAATACTTGGGCCGCACGTTAGATGGCCGATGGAGCTTTGACGAGCACTTCAACCGGCTCGTCCCCCGGATTAAAAAAACATCGGGTGCACTGCACAGACTGCTGCCAAATCTTGGAGGGCCAGAAGAAGGAGTACGCCGCCTTTACGCAGGGGTGATGCGGTCCATCGGGGCGCCCGTGTGGTCAGAGAGGTTGACGCGCAACTGACGTAGTATAGCGAAGATACTGGCAATTCAGCGCCAGATATCCATTAGGGTCGCCCGCAGATACCGTACGATATCGTACGAGGTGTGGCTGCTCTCCTAGCACGGTTCCCACCACTTAACATCTTGGCTGAAATGGATTCCCAAGTCTACAATGCCCTGCGCGCAGAGAATGGAGGTGCTGCGAAGGTAGAAGTTACGGCGGTTCGAGAGGGTGCCCATAAGCAGGCCATAATTCACTGGCGTGAACGACTGGAAGAAACCCGAAGTACATGGTAGCGGATAGTTACCGCAATCCTACCACATTTTGACTAGTGGCTGGAGCGGAAGGGGCGTGTTACCTTCGGGCTAACACAGGTACTCACCAGACATGGCTGCTTCGATGAGTACCTACACATAATAGGAAAAGAGCAGACGGCACGATGTCACCATTGCCAGTCCATCGAGGAATGCCCAGCGTGGCAGTCTGAGCGGCAGGTCCTAATGCAAGAAGTGGGACAAAATCTCTCCTCACCCGCTCTCATAGCGGCAATGTTAAGAAGGAGCTCCACTTGGGATGCAGCTGTCACCTTTTGTGAGAGTGTACTGGTCCATAAGGAGACAATAGAGTGCGAGCGGGAGCGTCCAGATCCTGCTTGGAGGAGGAGGAGGCGGCTACAATAACACGTCGCCGCCACTGCGCCCTGTAGCCCGGGCAGTAGAATATGGCTATTGTATTCAATGCCTGTCGTACAAGGCGACTAAAGGGGACTCTCGAGGCAGCACACGGTCGCAGTTGCGGCCTGCGATCGTCTAAATATAGGGTACGACCCACAGAGGCGTGACGCTAGGGCGGCACTGTTGCGTTCCGTAGGAGATCCCAGAGCTGTCCGAAATGCGTCGAGGAGGACCATCGGGGGGTTTTAAGTCGGTGCGAGTCCGAAAAAACCTCCGCGCTATCCCCGTGGTGCGGAGGTATCCATTACGGATTTTCCCCCAATAAAAACAAAAAAAAGAGGTAATAACAATCCAATAAAAAAGTATGCGCGCGCGCAGTAGCGTAATTATCGCTCCGAAATAAAAACACGACTAATTGCGCCAAGTGCGGGCACGGTGTGACCCACCCGCGCTCCCCGGGATAGCGGCGAAAGTGCACTTAGGCGGTTTTGGTTAAATGAATTGAATGTGGTCGAGGGCGAAACGTAACGAGCAAAGCCGCTTATATTACTTTAAGCATGTTTTTGCTGTAGATCAATTTTAACTATTGATTGATTTGGTGTTCTGACAAAACATATTAAAGGTGGTTAGACTATTTTGACAGATGACTAAACACACATTTTGGTTTTATCGCTTGCTGCAAAAATCTAGTTTATCTCGTTAGCATCTTTAGACTGGTTATTAAATTGCAAGTTTCGTTCAAACTACCAACATTCCAAAAACGCTTAAATAATGATAGAATGTTTTGACCTTGAAAAAAAATGTGCTAGCCCCCATAACAGACACTTAATAGGTTTTGCCTGTAAATTATTTAGAAAAAACAGTGTTATCTGACGTTATCCTAAACACCAAATCAGGAATGGAGCCACGTATCAAATAACGGGCTTTTGTAGCGGGTAGATCATGGAAAGCATAATATAGCAGTATTAATATCTCACTTTTGACCAAAACGGAGCTTAAGCGGTTTTCGCAATCAGGGGACGATATAGCTGTATTAATATCTCACTTTTGACCAAAACGGAGCTTAAGCGGTTTTCGCAATCAGGGGACGATATGTTTTATTTATGTTTTTATGTTTAGATTTAATTATAAAGTTGTTTTTAAACATCGTATCTGAGTTCAAACCTTCTATATAAAACTGGTGCGTGAGCGACAGATAAAATTTTAGAAAAAAAAGAATTCGCCCATGGGCAATAATAAAGGCCATTATAGCTGTGTATGCCTGCGCGTTATGAAGCCATTTACGCGCAAGTCTGATCAACAATATTATCACAATGTAAATATTTCCGTTCCAAAATCTAGCCTCAGTAGTAAAAGTCAAGATTTACAAGTTGAACAAAGTCATATCAACTGAAAACCGTATAAACTTGTGATCTGATAATATTACATTTGGAACGAAAGCGTCGCCTCGGAGCAAACTGTTTTATTGCTGTTTTTACATAAACCTGCCATAAATATAATTTATGGGAGTAATGAATGAAAACGGTATTATCTCCTCCTTCGTGTGTGGTGAACTCACGTAAATATTTTTATGTGGGTATTTAACAATAGGTTAAACGTTAGGAACGATTGTGGGAAACCATTTCAACCGGTGTATTTTCATATGTTCGCAGTTACACGAGGAAAATGAATATAGGTAGTATTTTGATATTTTTCGTTTTGTATTTTAAACATAAAGTTGCTTAGATTTTTATAATATCGTTTCGGAGAACGCTGATATATTTTGCAAATCTAGAGTTTTAGAAACTGTACTTACATAAAATTATAGTAACCATACGGATGAAGAAAATCATTTAACATCATATTTTGAAAGTAAGAAGTTCTCATGTCTAATAAATCCATTCAATGCCACGCTATTATCATAGCAGCTTAGCGTTAAGAACAATTATGTTACGGGATACCTCGGTGGAAGAACACGGGCGGTAATTCATAAAGCCCCAGATCGCATATTTATTACATCATCGCATCTCCTGCTCCATTTTATATTTTTTACCTTCGGTTCGGGCCACAAACACCTGCGATCTAGGGCATTCACGATTTCACCGCAATGTTCACGCACTAAAAATAAAGTACCTGGAAATTAAACATTATGAAACTTCTACGAACTTATGCGCAAAGTATTGGGTATCAACAAGATAATATTAATAAATTCAGTGATTAAAAGGAGCATTTGATAATCTGTACCTAGGTAGATGTCGTGGATTGGACTAAAGTTCAATTACCCCACTTATTACTGTCACCTTTATCGCGTCCTTTGTTCCCGATAACAATAATTTTAATGAAGTGTTTACTCCCTACGGCCAGGCGGTCTGTTCCGGATTCGGAGTTCCCGCAAGGCAATGTTCTTAGCTCTTATTATTATTTAATGAAGACACATTTTTGTTATTAAAATATTTTTTTTTTAAATATGCAATGAAATATTGACGTTGTGTTCTTCATAATGGGGTTCTAAGTGTCACGTTTCGAGCGCAGCGAGACGAGAGACCTTTAATGGCATTTCATACAAAATTGGAGGCCTAGGCCTGCAAGATGGTCTTTTTTAATTTCCATTCCACCATTTGTGGCACAGGATCACGGCGTTCAGCCATGAAAATTAAATAATAAGAATAATAATAATATATTCTTTATTGCACCACAACATAAGAAAAGCATGTTACAAAAGTATAGACGATAAATAAAGATAACAACAGGCGGTCTTATCGCTTTAGAGCGATCTCTTCCAGACAACCTTAAAGTTTAAAGTTTGTTTTCTTGGAGTTTTTTTTTAATTTATTTCATTGCATGTTTAAGAAAAGCACTAAACATACCTCGGCGCGAAAAGGGGTTGCCAGCCTCATAAGTATCCGACCTCGCTACGCTCGGCCGGCAACCCCTTACTTCCCGGCCTCTGTAGTAATGTACATATACGCGACGAAATACAGGGAATTTTGGTTAACATTGATTTAGCTGTAGGTAATATTAATCGATTTGGTAGTATTTTTAATTTCACCACGTCTAGTATTTGCCAAATTTTTACAATATAATTAATGATCTACTAGGATTTAAATTAATGAATGATATATATATAATAGTAAATATTGCAACGTCAACAACCTATAGTCTCTCAATCGGTATGCGATGTAACAAACTGCTAAATAAATTCAAGGAATTCTCACTTAAAAGTCAGCCCACGCCTCATTTCCCAAAGAACGATGAATAGGCACCCTTTTTGCGGTCCATTTGATAAAGAGTTAAAATACCTAGAATCATATTTATGAGAGAAAGTTAAACCATTTTATTCTGTTTGAAAGAAAAAGGAAAAACGGTTTTTGAGCTTCATAATGAGGTTTTGTTTTTGCTTTGAGATATGATACGTTTTTCAGAATTAGGAGTCAACCAGGCTATAACTGAAGTGTGTCATTTTTGTGAAAAGGCGACGTTTGTTGGTTTTACTGAGACTAGGATTCTCAAGGACCTCTACAGATATTATACTTACTGCGTCAACAACCCTAAAACACTATAAAGCCTCTATTCAGTCTCTTTCACATCACAAAACGCATTTTTAATCATCACAATCGCTCGTTCTCTCACATTTGTTCAGCGTGCGTGGAAGAAACGACGCAAATCAGACTGATTATCTTCCCTTCGAGCTTGGCAAACACACAAAATAGCGAAAAATGCAATATATCAGGCAACAGTTTGAAATTAAAAAACTTGAAGGAAGCAATTATGTGTATAACGAATTTTGTGTCGTGTCAACCCTGGTGCGGTCCATGCAGCATGGGTACTGAGTACCTGATGACCTGGTAAAGGTCGCGGGAGTTCGCTGGATGCGGGTGGCGCAATACCGGTCACTTTGACACTTTTTAGGGGAGGCCTATGTCCAGCATGATGATGATGAACAAGGATTTCGATATTTATATGTGTTGTATAAAAACAGCATTTTTCTCACTGTACTATTAGGTACTACATATTCTAACACAAGCACAGTATTAAATAAGACTTCGTGCCTATAAAATCGTATCCAATGAAAGCCTAACGCACTCGATATTTTGACATGGGTCCACATCCACCATTCACATGCATCCTTTTCCACAAAGTCTTAAACGACATGATTTAGTACGAGTTACCTGACCTGTCTTTATCCTAGATATTTATTTTCACACATACTTTAGTAATTTTAGTAAGGTCGAAAATATCGTGTGCCTGTATAGTTAAACGATGTTTTGTTTTTGTGCTGATTTTCGCTGGAACTTGACAAGGTCGGTCGGAGGTATTTGCGTTTCTGCTTCGACGGGGAAACTATCGAACGTAACGGTTTTCTTATGTAATATAGTCAACAGGGTAAAGGAAAAATGTGAGATAGTTTTTACCCGGGTCCACGCAGACGAAGTTCTGGGCGGAAGCTAGTGTATCATAATGTAAAGTATTTTTTTTATCATTTCTGTTTTAAAATACTGAGGAACCAGTTTGCTAGGACTGGCTTCCCCCACGAGGCGGCTTTTCTCACGTCTGCTGAGGCAGCGGTATAATAACCAAAGCCCGAAAATCATTGTGGAATTGTCCCGAAACGACACTCACAATACTATTATATCCATAATTTTAATACACGAAATAAAAATAAAATAGCAACTAGAAAGTTTCGTGTTCGTAAAGTATAGGTCTTTTTTGGGTCAATGTATCCATTTTTATAATAAGGAGTCGAGTCCAATGCGCGCAGCGACGTAGACGCATTGATGACTAATTAATTAATTAATTGCGGACATAGCGCGGCTCGGCCGCCGCTAATAGTTTTGAAACGATGAGTGAACCCGTCGTGAATAAGCTACTCACCTTTCTGCTGCGGGTACTGCGGGAAGATGAGTTGGACGCGGAGCAGATCTATTTGGCGAGCTTCAGTGCCGCCGACATCTGCGCAGCGAAGAAGGTGCTGTTCCAGTCCCTCGGGATCGCCGGCACATTCATACCTCACCGGAGAGGAGACGAAACCGGAGAAAAATCCCTTAAGGACATCGTTGGTGTTCTGAGGGAGCGTGAGAGCGACTTGCCTGAGTTCGTGGCGACGGAGGTCTCCAGATTGCCGTCCTGCATTCCAGAACATGTCGACGTGAGTCGCCTGCTGAAGGAAATCGTGGCTCTTAAGGCAGGCATGGCTGAAATTTTGGAAAAGTTTGACGTTTCGCAGGCTACGATTGCCGTGTTACGCAAATAAATTATCGGATTGCGTAATAGTGCCCCGGAAACTCGGTCACCAGTGGGGTCAAATTTCAAGAGTAATGACCGGGCGTCAAGTTCCACGGCCCGCGTGCCCCCTCCGCGCCAGGCCTCCCCCTGCCCCATCCTCTAAATCACGACATCGCTATGCTGATGCCATAGCTGGTCGGTCTGTCGCAGCAGACCAGAGAGACGCGCCCTCAAGAGCGCGTGAAGTTCGGGTTCCTCCAAAGGAGAAGCCCCCGCGCACCGATGTGGATAAGGAGGGTTTTACAACGGTGTCGAGGAAGCGCAAGCCGCGCAAGAGTCAGTGTGGTACTGCAGAACTGGTTGGTTCCGGTCTGTGGGTTGCCACACCAAGCAAGGCGCTATATGTATCGCGCCTGCATTACACCGCCACGGCTGATGATGTGGTGGAGTACGTTCGTCAGAAGACCGGCTTCTCGCTGAGGGTGTTCCAGCTGCGTTCGCGCCACTATGTGCACTTCAGCTCGTTTGTGATGGTGCGCGTGCCGCGGCCGCTGCAGGTGACCATCGCATGTGCTGACTTCTGGCCGAAGGGTGTCGTGTTTCGACGATTCCGGGGCAATCTGACGAATCCTACACCGGAGATGACGATGCAACGGGGCCACGCCGTTTCGTCGCCTAAATAGTATTATTTGTTGTTTTTAGTTTCGTGACGCATTGGTTATTACTGTAATGTCACGTAAATGTATTTGTCAATAAATAAATAATTATTTACCTGATTAATTTCAGTGTCTTTCCAATTTTAAAAATTAATTGAGCAAACATTGATAAGTAAGTTAATAGTCATTGCATCACGGCTAGAGAGCTAGATTACACAGTTCCTACAAGAAAACATGCCCAAGCATTTAGGTAATAGTCGCGTTTCCATTCTTTTCATTTTTTGAAATCTCCCTGGCTTGTTTTCTATAACACAGTTTCAGACATGTTTTTTTTTTCTCTTTGTATTCATATTCAGGATTACTTATTTTTATTAAGTTAAGTAGCATTGCAAAAAGCTTTCTTTTGGCAAAAACAGTGGTCTTCTTTTTCAGAAACGCTGGTATAATTTTGACTTGTAAAAGTGCTATTGAAGCCTACTCATTAATTTATTTATTCAATAGCCTACTGACTATCGTGTCTTACAATTATAAAAATATTTCACGGCTCTGCATTGGCTCAAACGTTGTACCGTCTAGAACACTGTAGATTGACCATTCATGTACCTTAATTCAACGGGATAAGATTTATTACTGTATACTTAAGCGTGTCTTCGTTTGTACTGTAGAAGTGACGTTACCCAAAGGCCTGTTCGTGAGCGTTAACGCCGAGTTCGCGGATTCTCTTTCTTCCGCCCTTTCTCGTCCTCAGTGCTCGTGTTTCGGAGGGGGAGGGGTTATTCTGGTTCCAACTTGATTTACTATGATTATTATGTCAGATGGTGTATAACAGATGGTTCTGCAGGACCTTTAATAGGTCGTGTTTGGGCTAAAACAGCAGACTAGATTGATTAGGTACATAAGGTTATTATTTTGTAGTTCAATTTATGTAGGTAACCGCAAAATCATCATCAATCCAAAATATATATCAACTGCTGTAAGAGCTTGTAAAATTTGTCCTTAACGGTATAGAGTTTAAAACAAGCTGCCGGGACTTAAAAACAATCACAAACGGGACTTTATGATAAATCATAAATTAATTTCAGTCGTTAGATATTCTCCATGAGACATTTTGTAGCTTCAAACGATTATCTTTACAATGTATTCAACAACTATAATTCAAAATCATAACTTTAAGTTTTCTGGCAATGTTTTTGTTTATACTATTAACTATTAACAATTACTATTAACATGCATCTCAACAACTCATTTTTTTTTTTTAATGTTTTTAATGTTCAGGTTTAAATATTCTCATTAAGGAAACTGTAAGTCCATAATTTACTACTTTTTATTGTGTCAATGTACCTATATGAGACTGTTTGTTTCTTAATAAATAAATAAATATCTAACGATATTTAAATAACTTTTGATAGTCTTTTTCAATAGGTAGGTACCCTAGATTATAATTTTTTTTCATTAGAACTAAAACGGTAAAATCAGTTTGTCTCTATTTAATTGCATAAACCTATCCATCCTCCCTCGACCTCATCATCACTTACCATCATGCGAGATAGGGGTCAAATGCGTACCTATACTTAATAAAAAAAAAAAAAAAAAAAATATATATAAAAGTAACTCCTTAAATAACGGCAAGTAATAAAACAAGAACCGTGGGTGGAATACGGATGAGACCGCAACTCAAACTAAGTACCTAATACTGACAATCGCTCATTTGAGGAACGTCTCCGGAATGCTGAACGCGGATTGAGCGCTCGCGTAGACAAATATAGAGCCGGATTTATTCAGGACGAATTACAGAGATGTTAGAGCTGTTCAGTTATTATTATTATGGAGATTTTCAAGACCAACACTATACAAAGGGTATTCATGTCATAAGAATAGTTAACGATTATGAAGCATAAATAGTTAGGTTCATAAAATTAATTTTGTACACGGGTGTAGACTCGAAAATTATTATTTCTCCAAAATTAAGAAGGCAAAAAAATATGCCTAGTGACGAAAGCCCCATTCTGATATCTCAAAGAGCTACGAAGCTACAGCCGTTTTAATATTGCTTGTTAGAGAGAGAAAACGCAAACGGTGTGTGACGTCACATTACAGGATGCTGCCGGAGGGCAGCGTCGACGGCCCCGCCGACCGCGATGCGGCGCGGCACGTTGCCGTCTTCTGTGACGTCACATTCTTCCAGCGTCATCGTTTCATATGAAGTTGCGTTTTACGAAAAAGGGACAGAACATACCCCTTCTTAAAACTTTGGACACTTATAACTTCGTGATTATTTAACATTTTGCGTTCCTCCTCCATCCTTTTCCGAGAAAATATGACATTATTGATTATTTTATTTTGTGTCTACGCCCCTATTAAAGCAGTAACGCTGCTAACGAAATTGTAAATATAAATTAAAGGAACAATTGAAAAATTTTATGGTTCGAGCCGGATTTGAACCGGCGACCACAGGCATTCATGGCCCGTCGCTACTAACCAACTGAGCTATCGGAACAATCTGTCTCGGCCACTAAATCTTTCAATCACTTCCTTCTTACAACGCCTCGGGGGACGGCCCATGAATGCCTGTGGTCGCCGGTTCCAATCCGGCTAGCAGCATGAATTATTTTTTTATTTTTTTTTCAAATCATAAATACACGCCTTCATTCCCAAAAGGAGGGTAGGTAGAGCACATATTATAAATTATGTCCTGTGCCACTTTTAGCATTTATGTAGGTATAAAAGATTGACGAATTGTGATATCACAGTGATAGGTTTCTAGCCGATCACCCGCAACACACTTCACCCTGTCTCCTTAGTACGACAACCACAGGAAGAAAAAAGAATTACGAGTATAAAACTATCCAGCCATCGCGCATTTTTGTCTGTTTTTGATTAACTTCAAAACTGGATACATTTGAAAAGTCACAGTTGAGTGTTTACTTATAGATGTCATGGAAAATTTAGAGCGGCAAATTCCTTTGACTTCCGCTTTAGCCTAGTTGGTAGTGACCCTGCCTACGAAGCAAGAGATCCTGGGTTCGCATCCCGGAAAGGGCATTTATTTGAGTGATGAGCACAAATATTTGTTCCTGAGTCATGGATGTTGTCTACGTAGTTATTTAAGTATTTATTCCTCTATATAAGTATGTTTATCGTCGTCTAGTACCCATAGTACAAGCTTTGCTTAAGTAGTTGGGGACTAGGCCGATTTGTGTAAGATTGTCCGAAAAAAAAACTTTTGGAACTGTCAGTCAAGGCAATTACAATTACAATCGAGAAGCGCTAACGCCAACAGAAAACGAATAAAATGTAGGGGAATGACAGATGCCGACGAAACACTTTTCGTTAACATCTGTCATTCCCATACGTTTTATTAGTTTTCTATTGGCGTTAGCGCTTGTCGATTGTATCCTTGTCTAGGCCCCCAGATTCTTTGCTTCGCGCCTACATTCAAATAACCGCTTCCAGATTGGTGCGGGAAGCGACGCGATACGAATGCAGTACGTACGTATACCGATAAGTAATGAAATCGGTACGTCTAACACAAGACCCGCGAGCTGTGTCGCGGCGAGATAGACCTACCGTCTCTTTCTACTTAGAACGCGTATAAAGAGAAGGATAGTCTATGTCGGCGCGACGCAGCTCGCGGGCCGTCCAGTGATAGCTGTGCTGGGCGACATTAGTGAGCTATCGGTATACTTAGTTCATCATACCGCGTACAGACTCCGCCCCGAAAGGAAATTATCCTCACACAATATTGCTGCAGGTAGCGTGAACAACATATATACTAATATAAAGCCAGAACCTCCTCATCCAAAGCTAAGTGTTTGTAAGAATAGATGTCCAACGCCGGAAAATCTCGAATATTCGAACGTTCGAGAGCTCCTGCTCGGAACATGTGGATTTGAAATTTAAGAAAGCATTTCCTTGGATACCGGTGTGAGTGTCCCGTTAGGGGTATTAAGCACCCCAAGCAGAATTGAAAAGTTGGTGAAGATTTTATAGACACGGTTTGGTTAAACTTTGGACATTTGTGTTCAAGAAAACATGTAGATTTCATAGTTTTAATTTTAAAGTTATGTGAATCACCACTAATCTACAGAGTAATATAATTCAAACTATCTTGAGTACTGCACATACATATTATTATACACAGACAGCCGGATGGACAGTGGAAGCATAGGAACGGGGTTCCGTTTGATATCCTTTGGGAACTCGACTCTAAAAAAGTATCTAGTTGAATTCCTTGACCCCAAATGTGTATATTTAGACACTAAGTTTGTGATTCTACATTACTTAGAACTCGAGATATTAATGATATTAGGTACAGTATAATTCAAAATTGACGCCATAAAATTAAATATCGCCGACAGAGGCGTTGGTTCCTATCAAAAAACTTAAAGCTATGGACCTAACAGGTACCTGAAAAAATGTTGGTGCTTTTGTCTAGCGTGTCCACATTATCACCTGAAACTGCGCTACTATTTTTACTAAATCGGAATATATAGTTAGTTACCTACATTTGCATTCGACAATAAACAGATTTTACATTCCGGTCGTGGTGCAAGACAGTACAGGTAAAAGACTCGCCTCTCTCAAGCAAGCCCTCTTGCAACCAAATATTTATCTTGCAACACGTCAAAAAGATCGAGGTAAATTGTGTAATCAATCATACGCTAAAAAGTAGTCTCATTGAGACTGAGTTTTTATATAAAGGAGAGATTTTTCTCCAGTTGGACTGCTCTAAATAAATAAATAAATATTTGGGGAGAATCTTACACAAATCGAGCTAGTCCTAAACTAAGCAAAGCATGTACAATGTTACTAGACGACGATATACATACTTATACAGATAAATAAATATTTATATACCTAAAACTTTCGTAACTCACGAACAAATATTCGTGCTCATCACACAAATAAATGCCCTTACTGGGATGCGAACCCAGGACTTCTAGCTTCGTAGGCAGGGTCACTACCAACTAGGCTAAAGCGGTCATCTAAAAGTGTGTTCTTGAACTTTATAACTACGTAAAAAAATACGTTAAGGGGTAAGTTCCAAGCAATCTCGGGACCTCCGGCTTCGAAGGCAGGCTGACTACCAACTAAGGCTACAGAGATAAGAACAAGATGAATTTCTGCTGTTCTGTGAACGTAGACTCAGGGTGCCGGTTAATGTACAGCCATAATAATGCACGGCCAAAATAATGTACAGCCCATTCATCCGCGTCCATACTGTACATGGATTATCAGGCTGTACATTATTGGGCCGTGCATGCCTGAGCAAACTTGGTCCGGGGCAATAATTGGAAGCTAATTTTGTACGAGCTGATAATGCACGGCCCAATAATGTACAGCCTGATAATCCATGTACATTGGGACGGTCATCTATGCGGACTAATAATCTCCAGCGAGTCGACGCCACCCCGCTGCGCGGGGTGTCTATTTCTGGTCTGAGGGACACAAGTGAACCCTAACATAACCGACCGAAGACAGAGTTCGCTTATGTCATAATATTATGTGAACAGCCATTTTTGTCCGCCCTGATAATGCACGACCCAATAATCCGCGTCCACAAAAAGTGGACGCAGATTATCAGGCTGTACATTATTGGGCCGTGCATTATCACCCTGAGCAAACTTGGTTCGGGGCAATAATTGGAAGCCACTTTTGTCCGGGCTGATAATGCACGACCCAATAATCCGAGTCCACAAAAAGTGGACGCGGTCAAAGTCACAAAATCATAGTTATGATAGTAATTAGCCCCGCCCCGTAACCATAGTCCTCAATAACGGTTACATTACCTAAATACAAACGCAATGACCGTTTATTCCGGCAACGATTCCGCGATATCGCCTGATTGGGTAGTGCCAAACGGGTTTCATTATCCATTTAATATAGCACGGGACTCTTGTAAGGACTCTGCTGATTTGGCCAAATAATTATAGTTTACACGTCCATCTAGTTTGGATACTTATTAGTATATATTAGTTCAATACAAGTTTATATCATAAAAATGCGATTCAGTCAGGAAATGCTGCCAGCGTTTTTTTCATAAAAGTCTGACCAGTGGTGAACCCAAATCTCATCTGATGGTAACGCCGAAGCCTGAGATGAAGCTCACTAGTTCAGTTATAGCCTATTTATTATTTACTATTGTTTTGAAGGTAAGATTGTAATTGATATGATACAGAGAAAGAATATAATGGAAAAATAAACCATCTTCGTCTGTAGCCCCCGACAGGATTCGAACCTGCGACCTTTCTATTAACGCTAGACTGCTCTACCAACTGAGCTACGAGGACAGTGACGGAAGCTGTGTATTTTAGCATTACATTCCCGCTAAGACTAGCGCCCTCTGTATCTTGTTATAGACTTGTTTCACAGCCTTGGCACACCTCTAATGGGCGAGCTATACGCTCGCTCCATTCTCATCGAACCACATCAGGTAGTTTCGGACAAGCGAGAGAGATGGCGCTGGTGTACATTTAAATACCCTTATCACGAAACAAATTATTTAATTAATTATTTTTTGTTTTCGTGTTATTTTTAACGAGGAAGTTACCCCGATCATTTTATAATCGATATGATACAGAGAAAGAATATAATGGAAAAATAAACCATCTTCGTCTGTAGCCCCCGACAGGATTCGAACCTGCGACCTTTCTATTAACGCTAGGAGTTAATTTTGTGTTTAAATTGAAAGTTACTTAATTTATTTATTTTACACATTTTAATTATTTTATTGTATAGGTGAGGAGCTAAGAAATTAAAATGTCTCTTTGCGCATGCACTGTAGCAGCGTGGTACTGGTTATCGTACTAGTCTTTTTTCACCAATTACTATGGTAGGAGCTATTACCTTATGGTATCTTCGAAGACTTTGAAATATGAAAAGTTTACGTACACTCAATACTTCGGCTAGATCAAAAATAATTTTAGTAGGGTATCTATATGGGAGGTAGAACATAACCTTCAGAACTGCTCGCTGGGCGCGTTCTAGTTCAATGAGGTACGTTTTAGGGGCGCCACCCCATGAACAGATACAATAAGACAGTACACTTTTGCAGAGTGCATCGTATGTCTGACTTAAGAGTTCACGATCTGCCACCTGTCGTAGGTTTTTAAAAACAAATATTTATTTGCGGATTCTGTTAGTTGTAGAAGATATATGAGGCTCCCATCGTAATCTGTCATCTATATGTTTAATAAGTCCACTATTGACATCATATCCCGAGAATTTTGTTTATCTGGTACAATCCAAACCCAAGTTACGAGGGTTCAAAAAAACGACGAACCGCTTCGAGAAAAGGTAGGTAGTCCCCTTGCGTTGCGCTTCGCTTGGCTCGTCTTGGCGGGGGTACTGCCGTGCCCCCAGATTCTGGTACAAGCTTTTATTGCCGACTGTACTTTTCTGTATACCATCATCAACTACTCATTGAGACGATTCAAACGAGCCCGAACTCAACGGCGTAACGTCGGTTAAATACTGAGTTCCCATGGCCACCTTCTGTCTCCATCATCACATGAATATTGAATTGTCATCAAAACTATACTAATACATTACAGCATACATTTCAGCTCAATCGGATAACGGCAAGTGACTGAAAAATGGATTGCATGACGGACAACTTACAAACTTACACGAACAGCTCAAGTTAATATAAACAAAAAAAATAAAGCTTATAATAAAAACAAAAGGAAGAGAGGCTACGTATTAACGTATATAGAGCATGATTGGTGTGGTACTGATGTGACGTCACCAATATTTTTATTCCCAGGAATACTAGCACTGGCAAAATTTTTTTTTTTTTTAATGATATAGGAGGCAAACGAGCAGACGGATCACCTGATGGTAAGCGATTACCGCCGCCCATGGACACTTGCAACACCAGAGGTGAAAATATTGTAAAGTAAATTTAGTGCGTCCGTGTACGCTTGTATTGCGCACTTTAGTCAAAAGGTCAGTCTCAAAATTGTTCCCGGTTTTTTTTCTGGCAAATTTCCAAGCCTAGAGATCAAGACAAGACTTCAAGCGACAGCATCAATGGTCCGTCATTCGTAAGACCACAAGGCTGCAGTCTTTTTCTACACATATGAAAAGGCCCACCGCTGTTCCTGTTGCCCTCGCTCCACATCATGGCCGAGCAGTAAGGCCCTACACCTTATCAATGTCAGTCCCTCAGTAATATCCAAAGACTTGTGTATCATATTTTTTAAATGATATTAAAAAAAAAAACCAAAGTAAAACTTATGACGCTGCCTAGGACTGCTGGCATACGGTGAGTCCGTATGTCAGCAGTCCCATTATTTACAGAAGTATACAGACTATGACTTTCCCAGTGGACTAGAAAATTGCTCAAGTGACTCCATTACCAAAAAAGCCAAATCCAGCTAACCTGTCCGAGTTCCGTCCCATAAGTATTCTCCCTTGCGCATCAAAAGTAATAGAGCGCGTGGTCTGCGACCAGCTCTCGGAATACCTGGAGGAAAATGGCATCCTACCTGAGCTACAGTCAGGTTTTTTGCAAGGGTCGATCGACAGTTACTGCGTTGCTCGATGTAGTCGACAATATTCTACAGGCTCGGGAATCTCGGGACGTTAGGAAGAGTACCATTCTCGTTCTTCTAGATTTTTGTGTCCTTACTTCTATCGAAGATGTCAAATTACGGGTTTGATATTTCTGCAGTGAATTGGTTTGATAGTTATCTCTCCGGCCGCGTGCAGACGGTGGCGTTGCGTAGGATGGATGGTAGCACTTTGCTGTCCGCTCTTTGCCCTGTGGTAACTACCTTGTCCTTAATCCGAAGAAATCGAAGTATGATATTTTTGGATCAGAGCATCAAATCCGTAGTACCATCAGTAACCTCGAGACTTTGACTACCAGTAAAGTTGCTATCATGGGCGAACCAATAGAGAGGGTGCTAGAAGCAACTAACCTTGGCCTCCTCATGGACGGCAAGCTGAACTTTGAGAACCAACTTGTGAGTAACTGCTTTTACCGCCTTAAAGTTATTTACAATGTTCGCGATCATTTAAGTGTGTTTTTGCATCTTTTTGAATCGTTGATTTTGTCAAGATTAAATTGTGATGTTGTCTATGCTGGCTGCATTACTGGTCGTACAAAAAAGCTCATGCAACGAGTTCAAAACGCATGCATTTGTTTCTGTTTCCGAGTCCCACCCCACTCCCATATCACTCCCTACTTGAACGCCGCTGGTATGCTAAACATGCCTGCACGCAGACGGCTTCACCTCGCCACTCTTCTCTTTGGCATAGTGCGATTTAGGGAACCAGCATATTTGCTGAGTATACTTGTATGGCACAAGAGTGCGCGTAGGTGTAAGGCGATGATTCTGGTGCCAAAGCATCGGGCCGGGTCGCGGCGTTTCGCGGTAGCTTTAGGTTTGTGGCGTCCAAGTGTTGGAATGATCTCCCTCCACCTATCCAAGGAGCGTCTAGCAAGTATACCTGTAGGCGCCAGCTTAAAGGCTATTTATTGACGCTCCAAAAATCCCATCCAGCACTTTTTAAAACATCCCAACCGTGTCGCGTTTTATATTTACTTTGTATTTTTTTATCCCATTGTGCTACTGTTACATATTTTACAGATTGATTATATTCATTATTTATTATGTATATATGTTGTGTTGCGTTCCGTGGGTCACGTACGGTGCTGTCTCAAAATCAGCGCTGTAGGTCACATCGGCATAATGCTGAGACAGCGACCGATTCACTGCCGCGAAGACACACACAATCTGTGTCAATTGTATTGTATGTCTACTCCCTTTGTCTCTGTGTGTCTTTTGTGTAGTGAATAAATGTCTTCTTTCTTTCTTTCTATATGTCACGTAAATTATATTTGCCAATATTCAATTTCGCTTAAGTAAATAGTGTTTCGATTAGATAACAACAAATGTCCACGCGTTATTCTCATTCACAAATACTGAATAAGCTTATTTTAGTTTCGCATTTGCTGCAGGGGTTGATGTGAATAAATTTACATTGAGTCGGGAAACACCCAGATGTAACAGTACAAATTTTGCAAAGTCAATAATTTATATATACGTTGAGCCATTCAAATGTGGTCGGTCAGACAGATAACCATATATTAATAATTCATAAAATTAGGAAAGTTTGCACATTAATGTCATGCATGAATCCCAAAACAGAAGGAAATTATGCATCTCCGTCATCAGTTAAAAAGAGTAGGTAAAAAATGAAATTTATTTGCTAAATGAAATGAAAGAGAAACATTATTTGCTAGGGACATGGTGCAACATTAGATGTAACAGTGTTTTATTCATGATCAGCACGTCTCGCCAAATTTTGTACATGCAAAAATTTATTTTTGAAAGTTGTATTAAAACGATTTACATAATGTAGGTAGTGAGCCGCCGCAAATAGCTAGTACGCATTTTTTTGGCTGATAAAAACGTTTATTTATGTCAACTGAGTTTCCCCATAGTATCAAACCATACCAGAGAACTGAAAGCTACATAACCGTGATACGCCGTGAGAGCTGTATACTGGCGTAGCAGGATATTGATAAGACACTAACAATTTTTTTTTGGGCAAAGCGTTATGAAATAAGTATATTTTTTGTCTGCTACCGAAATCTATACATTTAATATTGTAAGCATTTTTTTAATGCTTTGCTCCGAGCTGGATACGCGTAAGCCGAGGTTCTTGAGAGAAGCTAGCTTTCCACACGCGGCCAGCAAGACGAGTGTAAGAACAAGCGTGAAAGATTGATATCCAACTGGAATGCGAAATGTTAGTGACTGAGAGTGCCCCATTGTTTTTTTTTCAGATTTTTCTGCCCGTATGCTCGTATTTTAGGTTCGCGTGCCGCCCCAACACCTTATCAGCAACCACGATGTCTCAATTAGTTTGAGGAAAAAGAAAATTGCCGGCTTGTGTGCTTACGACATGTTTATGAAGGTTCGTGCGGGCAGTTAAGTAAACTATGTAAAAAGGACGAGAGCTTTTAGGTATGCTAAAAGTTACGATTACTGATAAAATCACAAACGAGGTAGTATAAGGTTTCTTCGCTCTGAATGAAATTGTAAAATATTACATTGACTCTGGTCTCCCTTAATGGATTTGGTGTGTGAAGGAAATAGTAGAAAAATATTGAAAACAAGAGGAGGAATTTGAAGAGGCACCTGATCATCATCATCATTATCATATCAGCCGAAAGCCGTCCACTGAGGCTCCCAAAGGGGGCCACAACAACCGGTCCTGCGCCACCCACAACCGGCGGGCTCCCGCGACCTTTACCAGGTCATCAGTCCTCCTTGCCGGGGGTCTACTCACGCTGCGCCTGCCGGGAGACACCTGATATGACATTATAGGTATACATGAAAATAACGATAGAATAAGAGAAAAGTAGGGAAAGATAGAGACATGCGTTTCTGGATCTCAAGACATACAAGCGAACGGAATGGCGTTTACTCCACTGACAAGATAGGTGCTTAGATATGTCATGTGACACATTGGAATAGGGTTTCAGAAAATATGGCATCTTTCGAGAAACGCCGCAAGTAATGAAAGCAAAGCATATAAAGTTTTTGCCCTTTTACTGTTTTTAAATTTTTCAAGAAAGTTCATCGAGCTTTGTTTTCGTACTATGTGGGCCGTGCCCTTTATGAATATGCATACATTTTAGGAAGATGTATAAAAACGTTGAATCAGCTGTGTCTACCTTAACGTGTTTTTGTATATCCTTCCTTATTTAAATAAAAAAATAAATGAACAAATATTCAACGACGAAATTAGTACGTAAAAGTAAATTCCATAAGACAACACATTTAGAGTATAATTTAGGTACTACTGTTACAAAATCCTTACACTGTAAAATCATTTAAGAAGTCGGGTATAATATACAAGTATATAAATGTTAATTATTTTTCAAGGCTCAAATCCTTAATATAAAAGGGATTGTAATGTATTTTTAGGGTGGGTACTAACTTAACATCGCTAATTCGATTAACCTAAACATAATCGTCTTATTAGGTTAAAACGATCTTAACCTTTTATAAAAGAGAACGCAATTTGTAGGATTCCATTTTACAAAGCGTGGGAAGGTATTTGATTTTGTAATTATTTTGGGACACAGACAATTATCACAAAGATCGTTAAAATTGTTTTTAATTGTAAGTACTTAATATTCCTTGAATGGTATGTATACATTTTCGTATTGATACAATTTAAGGGGAGATTTTAGTTCATTAAAGATTAATAAACACGTTACTCTATAAGCAATCTTATTAAGTATAATTACTGTTAGCACGACTAAAGCCCCACAGGGTAGAGTATCGGCCCGGGCCGCAATGTGTTTCTTCCCAAGACTGTCAAAATGAACAAATATAAGTTGTACCCAGAAATTTCTCGGATGATTGGGCCCCTGGCCAGCCAAGTGGCTGTAAATTGTACCCGACCCTAACCTTTGATGTGATATCAGGTTCAACTGTAATGGGATCATCAGAAAATTACGTACCTACATAAAGCCGGCTGTACACATTGGACAACGTTGGCGTGTTAGCAGGATGCAGCTATGCGTTAGTAGGAGAGGGCTATAATTCGATCTCATTCGTTTACATAGCTGCATCCTGCTCACGCGCCAACGTTGGCGCGGAGCAGAATGCAGCTATGCGTTAGAGGAAGAGGGCTTTATTTCGTTCTCATGCGTTTACATATATGGATCCTGCTCACGCGCCAACGTTGCCCCAATGTGTACAGCCGGCATAAGAGACTAAAAGGTAAGGGCAACGGACGTATCACAAGTAGGTCTATTTTCGTTCGTCGGTTGGCGCAATTGTACTTCAATGTGTCATGCACTTGCATCCACACGCTAGGCTTACGTGTCAAATCACAATCACACACAAACACATTGAAAAGTGAATACAATTCAAAAGTGAATCAAATCAAGCCGTAAAACAGAAATCTTAACAAGCTGTGAAATGTTATAAAAACGTCATCTACATAATGTATAATTTAGAGCAGGGTAATCGCGTGACTTTTCAAATATGCGTTAAGGCGCCGTAGGTTCAGCGAAGTTAAGCGAACAGAGTTTTTGAAACAATATAATGCGTCTGTTTATAATAATATTGTTACAAAAAAATACGAATAGTAATCTTGAGGCTTTTCTGCAGGGAAATCAGTGCTTCGAAACATGATTAAGCAAATTTCGCTCGATAGAAAAAAATCACGAACGTAGGTCTAAAACACACAAAAATACATTTAAAATATTCGTAACTAATTATGCACAAAAGCTATAAATATTAAAATTGCTTCTAAAAATCGGCAATATTATGTTTGAGGGAAATCAGTGTTTACATTTTTATTTATTTAAACGGCCAAAAAATTAAAATTAAAAAACGTGATATCCGCGCTTCCGAGCACGCACTTCCATCTCGCTCACGCTTATGCTCAGTGAGAGGGAGAGAAGACCATGAACCTACGGCGCCTTAAGACATATCGTGTCATTTTTAGGTAAAAAATGTAAATATACTCGTTTTAAAAGTTACACATGTATTTACCCTACCTACTTGAGTTTGAGTAATGTATCAAACGAAATATCGTAAAACTGCATTCTCAAGAGCTCTGACGACCTGACTCGCCATTGAGAACGCAACTCTACATAGCTTCAGAGTTTATCGTGACTTTGTGGTTACGGTCATCCTAATGCAGTAACCGTAAAACTATATATTGATTTAAACTTTCACGATTCTCACACATTATTTATACTAAACGGGACTTAATCGCGTATAATTAACTTATTTTATTTACCTCACTGAGGTCTCCCGACGTTTCGGATGTGTTGCAACAGCCATGGTCACGGGACAACTGGCATGAGCGGGTATCAAGATCTTCTTGCTGCGCGGGTTTTCCGAACTACCCGCATTTGGTCTTTATTAACCACTTGTACACTAGGGTTGTCACCTGGCTGACACACAACACTAATAATATCCGGTGATATAACGGACGATGTTTTTTGACGCTGGCATTTACTTATGATAGGATTCCACGAAGATGAAATCTTAAAACCGTCGTCCCGGTCAGTGAGGTAAATAAAATAAGTTAATTATACGCGATTAAGTCCCGTTTAGTATAAATAATCCGTAAAACTGTAGTCCAGAGAACCGACCGTTGTAGACTAAAACTGCCAAAACTGAGGACATTTTTCAGTAATCAGTAATATATTGTGTGAAGGATGCAAGGTATACCAGTCACATACTTCTTTTAGAATCACAAAATACGTTGTCAGGCGTACACACCTTTCATATAATATAATAAAAATACAGTATGTGAAAATTACAATAAAATAGTTATTTACGATACAAGTGCCGTAAATAGGAAATTCGCAACGAGTGGTGATAAATTAAAACACGACCGAAGGGAGTGTTTTAAATCGACACGAGTTGCGAATTACCTATTTGCACGTGTATCGTACAACGTTTTATTGTACATATGGCTCTTTAAAGTTTCGACATATGCACGAAAAGTGCTCTTTTCTGCACTAGTGCGGGAAAGTAGCACCATATGTACTGTAAAATAATATATATTACATGTCAGATAGAGATAAAATTTTGTAATTAACAATTGATTTTAATTTCTAATTACAAATTCTGTACGTGTCGTTCTTAAAAAGTCAGCAACACAGTAAAAACATGAACAAGCCATTGTTTTGTTTTTCTTTTTAATATTTCAAATGCATCAAGCAATTTGTTATAATTTTCGATGCTCCTGATACAAGAATTCGTGGAACTAAAAGCCAGTTTAACTGATGGTTTAAACAATTTATACTTTTATTTATATCTATACTGGTTTCGAACTCTCCGAGTGCATCTTGCTTTTGATAAAAAAGATTTTGGTGCTTGTGTACTTTAAATATATTTTATTTTTATTTGTCGCATTGTAGTTACATAGCCTCTCATAGAGTTCACCCAGAACAATTGCCGCACATAATCGTGTAACATTGAGTTATTTCTCAATCTAAGTATAGTAATAAGATAGATAGATTTAGTAGTAAGCTGAAAACAAACTATGTTTAGTCTTATTTTTAACATGCTGTTACCACCTGTATGAAAGAGCGTTTCCCCCTAATACAAGTGTCTAACTTAAAAGGGAGAAACGAACACTAAATGTAAAAACCTTGTTGAAAATAAATAATTTTGAATTTTTGAATTTTTTTGAATTTTGAATTTGGACCACGGTTAGGCGACTGGAACGTTGGGTGGAATTGCGGTAGGTACCCGAGCTACTAAATATGAGCAAAATACGACTAAATAGAGTTACGGTGTTTCAACCATAATTTAATTTTTAAACCTTTCCCATTTTATATCCAGAATCTCACTTGAGAAATCTTTCATCCGTTCGCTGGAAATGAAATGCTCCCTGATGGCCCCGCTGTGACAGTTTGATTAACGGCTTTTTAAACTGCACCCTTAGAGATAGTTCGTGAGATACTATTTTTCCTCCCTCACACGAGATTTCGGTTTCTAAGCGATCATACGTTTTGCTTTTCGATGAGTTCGCGCTGTCCTGACAAGTTAACTCAGCGTGTAAGAGCGAATACGCGAATCGTATCGAAATGTGAAACAAATGAGAAGCGACCAGCGACAAAACAGTTTTTGACTAGTTAAGGAAATGAGAGTCAGTCCTGGAACTTACATTAATAACAACATTATATAAGTATACGGGCTTTTGCCCGCGACTTCGTCCGCGTGGAACTCGTTTGTATATTATCGTATCTCCGAATATCCATACAAACTGCCACCCCGTTTTTCGCCCCCTAAGGGGATGATTTCCGGGATTCAAACTGTATGCAATTTAGCGGGTATAGCGTGAAATGGTAATAGACAGACCAACAGAGACGAAGTAACATTCACATTTTTAATGTTAGTATATTTTATCCAGTTTGGTAGGTCCAAGAGGTCAATCGTCGAATCCGACTCGGCTGGGCAGCGTTCGGGAAGCTACGGCACATCTTTTCGTCCAATATTCCGCAGTGTCTCAAGACGAGAGTCTTTGACCAGTGTGTGTTGCCAGTGATGACATATGGCACTGGAACGTGGTCGCTTACTATGGGCCTCAAAGTCACCCAAAAAGCTATGGAGAGCTGCTACTAACTATATGACGGTGACTGTTCCACCATACAAACTTCCGCTCATCATTCTTCCGGGATACGAAGTACCTACCTATATCCTTCCCCGGCATAAAAATGTATATAATAATACAAACAGACAGAGTTAAATTAGTATGAATTCAATGCGTAGGTATTTAGTAAGGGGCCATATCCAGACTTTTATGAAGTAAATAAGTAAGTATTGAAATTATTTGTGAACTATTTTATATCATAGTTAGTCAACATTAGAGTGAGCGAGTCCGATGCGCCATCCACTAATAATAGAATAGAATAGAATAGAATAGAATAGAATAGAATGGCATTTATTCAGGCAACAACACATCATAAGTAATAAAAATAAAACACATTAACAAATACATCGAAAAAGTAGGGATGTGGACCTGAAATGGCCTCCACTCAGCAATGCAGTTGGCACGGCTAGCGTGATCAACGGCGCTGGTTTTCTGTGGAGCCAGCGGGGTGTGCGGGACAGCGTACTGTGAGACTTGTGTCAGTAGATACAAATACCTTATATGAAATATTATTATAAAATATATATATATATATGTTACAACAATAAAAGTACCTATATTATACATACTTATAATTTTATTAATTAGCGGTTAACTAAATTGCGGCTAATAGTTTTTAGGAATGGGAGCTAGTAATGGTGTTTTGGATATCCTACCCTTAGGCAGCAATAACTTGTTGAGCCATTAGGTGTTTTTTCAGTTTGGACTTGAACCCACTAATAGTAATGCTCTCCTTGATAGGTGGTGGGAGGTTATTCCAGCATTTCGTGGCAGCATAACGAAAGCTGCCACGAAATGCAGCGGTATCGTGCCTTGGGCAAACCAGTCGTGGAATACGCCTGGCTCGCCACCGGTAGAATATCAACTTACTATGCAAATACGCGGGTTTCTTACTGTGAAAAATACCAAATAATAGCGTGGCAAAGTGAAGTGTACTAACTTAACTAATGACTTGGAGTTGTCTGTGTGTCACGTTACATAACGATACCAAAATGGCTACCGCATCATCAGACCCGCGGGATGGCACCCTAATATTGCAATGTCGTGTCTCTTAAGAGGCTGACAAGACCTAATTTTGCTGAAATTGATGTTATTTAAGCAGTTTTTTAAGAAAAACTATTTGTTCTAGCACATCAAAAAAAATGTTTATATTCATCATGTCAAAGACCGTGGACGGACTCGATACATAATTGAACGAAATCGATAGAACATAATTGCAAAGATTGGTCTTAAAATCATCATTAAACGGTCCTATTATGTCTTTATTTTTTTGACGCATGGGTTGTAATTAAAAACATGAAATCAACATATTCATACCTAAACCGCTAACGAATAAATAACGTCATATTTCACAAATAATCCACACTTTTTTTATTTCAATATTTATCTATTGTTATCTTCTAAGACCTGGCCGCCCAGTAACACTCGCTCTCGTTTACTCCGATACAAATAGACAGTGTGCGCCGTATCCCGAATCCTCAAGGGCATTTTGGTGTTGCCAGCGTCTTAATGCCAAAGGGGTTTGGGTAAAAAATTCGTCATTTTTTTAGATGAGCGGCCGTTCGTAAAAGTGGTTGATTATATTAGATCTACTCAAAACAAACATATTTTGATATAAGATGTAATAAACTAAAATGCATCGGAGCCGTAATATTTGCAATATACCTACATATATTTTACAACTAAAAATCCTAACTAAAGTGTCCATGTAAGTATATCCTAGAAATTTGCCTTTTCGTCAAAAATAATTACAATCTTTTTCCTCAATATTCCCGCTCTCAAAAATTACGACCGAAAAACAAATTGGCTAGGCCAAATTCAGTACTTAAAATTATACATGCACTTATGGCATGTCAAGAATCGACGCCAAATAGTGGAAGTAGTAGGCTCAGGCACTGAAAAAATGCAACAGAATTATAGATCAAACGTGTTATACAATAGAGTAGGGGTACCACAAGGGACTATACTTGGACCTATATTGTTCTTATTATAATATAATAAGAACAATATAGGTCTATATTATATAACGTAATATATTATATTAACGATTTACCTTTAGTTATATCGTTATCTCTGACATGAAAAATCAAAATTATGAGAATGTTATTAATAATGCTACTGCTGACATAATTAAATGGTTAAAAAGTAACAATTTGCAAGTTAATGTTGACAAAACTAAGTACATCCAATTTATTAATAGCAGGGGTAAGAAGGAGAAACTAAATGTATTACATAATGGACAGACTCTTGTAGAATGTGATACAACTACGTTTCTAGGATTTGCTCTTGATGATCGATGTACGTACTTGGAAGATGCATGTGGATAAAGTTTGCTCTAAAGTGAATAGATTTGTATATGATTTATGGAGATTGACACGTATAACTGATATGAAAACCGTTTTAATGGCATATCATGCTTTTGTGGTGTCTAATTTAAGGTATGGTATTTTGATTTGGGGAAATTTGTCACATGTGTGAGTCGAACCCTGATAACACAAATGCAATGCATTAGAGGAATATGCAACATACCTCGAAGAACATCCTGTAAAAGTTATTTTGTTGAACTGAAGTTATTAACGGTGCACTCAATTTATATTTACGAGGTTTGTGTAAATCCCCAACACAACCAACGATACTAAAATATTTAAAAATACAGTGAAATCATACCTTATGAGGAAAGCCTTCTATACATTAGATGAGTTCTTCAATGATAAGAGCGTGAACTGTATGGAGAAATAATAATAAAAAATAAATTGTATCTAATTATTAATTATGTACAAGACAATTAGTAAGATTTTATTAGTATAAGATAATTAGAGTCTATAAGAAGAAGAAAGAAAGAAGAAGAAAAGAAGAAAGAAAGAAGACCTACTCAACGTTTAACAGTTTTTTTTTGCCATTGCTTTGCCCTTCCAGGGTTCATGTTGAGTAATGATTGATTGACCATTACTTTAAGAACTGTATACTTAACTTACATGAGTGCAATAAATGATATGAATATGAATAGGTATTTAATAAAAAATAATGTTATGTTGAAATTAATTTGGCAACATAATTAACTATTTTGAATTGAGCACCGTTTCAAAATATAGATATTGGGGGCAAATCAAGTAAAAGGACAACCAGTATATCGACTCAATACGGTATTAGACAATAGTCAAATCACCTTCTTTTTATGATACGTCAAAAACGCTCCGTTAGTATGGAATTTGTAGGGATTACTTGCTTGTGACGTCACCATCAAACAACGTCCTTATTGTTAGATTATATGAATTTAAAAATCTTAAAATAGTAAACCTAAATGACAGATTGATACTTTCCGAGTATTTTCGTAATGTTTTGCTAATAAAAAACAATTTATGTACACTGTTGTCAAATACCCTATTCAAATCAATTTCACTGCCGGGAACCCGCCTCGCGGGCGCCTACGCCATAGTCGCTTTCCACCACATACAGGAAAACCCATGGGATCTGGCTATGAGCGTAGCGTAGCGATTCTTGGCAGTGAATGTGTAAATAAATATAAATAACCAATTAAAATAAAAACATGCAACACCACTGCATACGTTACCGACTGTATAAAATTAATTTAAGTCATTTCAGCCTCGCGGCTTGCGTGGCAATTAAATAAAGTTACTCCAACCACATGTAATTAATTAATATCCAACTCAATATTGGCTAGTGGCTACGTTATTCGAACTTCATGTAAAAAATCATAAAATTTACTGGTAATAGCGCTAAGACGGCCGGTGTACGCCATTGTTAAATGCGATCTCACTCCCGCTGATGCGTAAGCTAATGTGTAAGAGTTGGAAAAAAATATATAGTTAAAAGTTACTTTAGTGTATAAGGTGGTGATATTGTGACTTTCCAAATGGTAAAAAAAATTATTCTGCCTTACACAAAACCATCAAATCAAATGCAGAGAATCATCACTATATACCCTAACGAAGCATAATGTGATACCCCCGGAATCTGATTCTTACCACATTGCCTTATTGTTTGCCATAATAATAATAATAAGATGCTAGATGGCTGGATCAAGGGTCAGATACAGAAGGCCCTCCTGGATACTGCGCGGATAGTCAGGAGGTTCCTGTCTCTGTGGCCCTGACCGCCGGTGGCTTAGGCCCCGCCTCGCTGCCGGCGGTACCCTAGGTTAGGTTTTTATAATGATTTTATGTTTTGTATCGTGTCGAAAGCGGCGTAAACGACTGTAACTGCGGTGTGTTATCCAGAGTAGACACGATCAAGTATCTTGGTGTTGTCATAGATGACAGATTACGATGGGAGCCTCATATATCTTCTACAACTAACAGAATCCGCAAATTAATATTTGTTTTTAAAAACCTACGACAGGTCGCAGATCGTGAACTCTTAATTCAGACATACGATGCACTCTGCAAAAGTGTACTGTCTTACTGTATCTGTTCATGGGGTGGCGCCCCTAAAACGTACCTCATTGAACTAGAACGCGCCCAGCGAGCAGTTCTGAAGGTTATGTTCTACCTCCCATATAGATACCCTACTAAAATCCTTTTTGATCTAGCCGAAGTATTGAGTGTACGTAAACTTTTCATATTTCAAAGTCTTCGAAGATACCATAAGGTAATAGCTCCTACCATAGTAATTGGTGAAAAAAGACTAGTACGATATCCAGTACCACGCTGCTACAGCGCATGCGCAAAGAGACATTTTAATTTCTTAGCTCCTCACCTATACAATAAAATAATTAAAATATGTAAAATAAATAAATTAAGTAACTTTCAATTTAAACACATAATTAACTCCTGGCTGAAGTCGATAACGTATATGGAGTCAGAAGAACTGCTTACTATAATATCTTAATACAAATGCTCATAGTTCTCAGATACACACACACGCGCGCACACACACACACACACATACACACACACACACACACACACACACACATACATGCATGTTGCATTCTACCTAAGATTAACATTTATAAAAAAAAATAATTAATAACCTGTCTTGTATAAATGAATGTTGTAACTATTATAAATTATAATGCCTGTATCAAGGAAGGAACCGGCTTTTGAGACACAGGGAAACCTACTTTGAAAGCCGGGGATTCAACTATTATGTACCTATGTTTTTATAGTTGCAATAAAGAATTTATTATTTATTATGTATAGTTTTATATTTTACTTTTTATATATAATTATTGTACAAACCTAACTTAAGATGAAACATAAATAAAGAGATAATAATAATAAATACTCTTTATTGCACCACGACAAGAGAGAAACATCTTACAAAAGAATTGCTTAATAAATAATGGTAACAACAGGCGGTCTTATCGCTTTAAAGCCATCTCTTCCAGACAACCTTTGTTTAGCAGGAATCATTTAAATTCTTCTATGGGACTGGACATCCTAATCTCATCGCTGTCATCAATGAATGGCGACAGTTTAAACAGGCGGCTGCTTCGGGGCAACGGCTCTCGATTCTTGATGCGCATGAAGTCTTCCTTAAAATAATCCAGCTGACTCTGCCGCAGGATGTGGACCACAGCTAGGCGTATATCACTCGCAGAAATTCTTCCTAATGTATTGGGAGCATTTGAGATGCTAGGAGAGGATGTGCAAGTGGGTGTGTAATGATTGGTATAACAACTTTTGATATATTTTCACTGGATATAACAACATTTAATATAATTTCATTGGAAATAATCACTCAAGGGACATACCGACCATATATGCCGGAGTGCCTATTTCTGCTCTAAGGGACACAAGCTAACCCTAACCTAACCTACAAATAATACCATTGGTACAATTATTTGTCGTTTTTAGGGTTCCGTACCTCAAAAGGAAAAAAACGGAACCCTTATAGGATCACTCGTGTGTCTGTCCGTCTGTCACAGCCGATTTGCTCCGAAACTACTGGACCGATTTAGTTGAAATTTGGTAAACATATGTAAATTGGTGACCCAAAGATGGACGCGTAAAGTAAATTAATAAATTCTGAACAGATTTGAAGTAATTGAGAAAAAACGACGAAAATTGACCATTCCCCCCCCCTTATCTCCCAGACTACTAGGCTTAAAATTCTGAAAAAAATATGGAAAATAGTTCCTTGCCTAAAGATTACAGGAAAACCTATAAGAAGTTTGAGTATTCAAAGTAACGGGAAAATTCTCAATATTATTGTGTATTTTGTATGGAGCGCCTGATGATTGAGCATAGCAATTTTTACGTCCGATTAAAAAACACTTATGAAATTTAGACTATATACGGAACCCTCACCACGCGAGTTAAACTCGCACTTGTCCGGTTTTTTACAGCGGGGGGCTTCGCCCCCCGAGCTCCCTTTTTTGTTCGTGCCCTAACCTAATATTCTATATTATAATCCTTAAATATACTATGTGTTACCAGTTTATCAGTGGCTATTATACTGTTGTGTGTCGGTGGTTACTCGTCGTCGTACCTACACCAACCCGCCTTAGAGTAAAATAGGTAAGAAATAATAGTAGCAAGTATTCCAGATTATGCCAATAGTACATTATACAAACTGAGTTTTATATCGAACAAAGTTTATATCCCATAATACGTTATGACTGTTATATTAATAGTTGTTATATTACAAGTTCATTACATCTGTTGATCTGATATGATCTGATATATCAAAAGTGCATTATATCCTTTAATCGTTATAATATATCTAGTGAAAATATATCAAAAGTTTTTATATCGATCGTTACGCACCCAGGTTGGAAGGTACACAAATATCCTTCTAGACGGGGGATGTGAAAGTTACGATCTCGTCTTTGTAGACTACGCGCACGCAATAATGATATGAATTGATGCGCTTTTGCTGTTGCTCGCACCATTCTCAACCACAAACTAAAACGGTGTGGGTTTGGAGAGACTGGTGCGGGCAGATCAGTTTCGGTGATGAGTTGAATATGATGTTTGTATTCTTCACGGCCTAGTCCGCTGATATCAATTTTAGGCTCGGCGGGCCAGTCCGAAGAAAGAAGAAATTTGGGTCCTGAAATCCAGCGAGATTCTGGAGACAGCACAGTACGCTTCACACGTGTGGCATCGTCAGCTACGTTTAAGACGCTCGGGACCCAACGCCACTCGGTAGCATTTGTAAGCTCCAGTATCTCACCGACTTGATGAGACACGAAAGGCTTGAGCGCGCGAGCGTCGCTGCGCTGTGAAGCCAGCCCAGAGCAGTCTTTGAGTCACACCAGAAAATGCGTCTCGAAGGTTTCAATCGGTGGGCTTCGCATATAGACGTCGCGAGACGTGCAGCCATCAGAGCACCCTGAAGCTCTAAGCGCGGAATCGAGACAGGTTTAAGGGGGGATACCCTGACTTTGCTACAGACGAGAGAGAGCCTGATGTCACCATTCTCGTAAAGGAATCGCCAGAACGCAACCGCTGAAAAAGCAGACTCACTCGCATCTGAAAACAAATGAAGTTCGCAACCTGCTACCTTAAGATCACTTAAGTTATAGCGCCGAGGAATGCGCAGAGTGGAAACCGATATTAAATCCTGATACCATAACCTCCACGCAGTGCAGTCACTTTGAGGGAGCTCTTGGTCCCAGTCCACACCCTTGCGCCAAACGTCTTGAAACACGATGCGACCACGAACAACGATTGGGGCAAGGATTCCAAGTGGATCATAAATTCGCATCACGTGCACTAGCAAATCGCGCTTTGTCAGCTTATCTGGCAACGAGACCTCTTCTTTTACCCCCGTGTTAAAACCTATCACATCTGGGGCGGGTTGCCAGATCAGACCAAGCGTACGGACGGGCGTGGCCAGACGACCTAAATCTATGTCAATATTATTGTGAGTTGGTGCCGCAAGTAGTGAATCCTTAGGCAACAACGAGAGCTCCAAAGGATTGTTCGATATTCAGGCACGCATCTCAAACGCGTAATCTAATTGTAAAAGTATAGCACTGTAAGTGCAGGAGTGAAGTGTTCATGCATTATCATGTTTAGTGTGTAATTTAGTGTTTAAGATTATAAGATTGATTAGGAATCACATTATTTACCCAATCCTGTACAGTTGCGCGACTGCGCGTGCCGCGGCTCCTGCCGCGCTGGCTTTCGCCTGCCTCAATGGCCGCGAGTTCAGCTTTCAGTTGAAGTTCGGCAACGTGCCGTTCTCGTTCCACAGCTTGGCGCTCTAGCTCGGCCGCTCGCTCCGCAGCGTGGCGCTCTAAATCAGCTAGACGGCGCGCATGCTGCGCCTGTGCCTCCAGCTGCTGGGCCACGATGGTGGCGGAGGAGCGCGAGGTGGCGGCACTCGATGCGTGGGAAGGTGCCGGCGGCTCGGGTTGATGAGGTTGGTCCACGCCCGCCAGCGCGGCCGGGGCAAATTCGGTCGGCCCAGCTATCACACCGTCTCCCGTGCAAGGCGCACTTATTTTAGCGTTTTTAGAACGAGTAATCTAAAATCTTCAGTAATCACTTACTATCCGGTAGAAGTACCAAATATCGGATAAATTAAAAGGGCACTGGTTCGGATGGTAGAAACAAAAGTATAATGACGTCAAATATGACAATAAAAAGAGTATAAAAATCAAAGACAATAAAAAGTAATAAAAAGCTAAAAAAACACCATAAAAAGTTGTGCAATCTTGCACACGAGGGATGAGAGGTGACTTGAGGGAAACGAGTTGTGAATAGCGCAGCGGAATCCGAGACGACTTGTTTCGATTCCTCCCCAGTCGAGTATCCTAGCAACCCCCTCACGTAGTTTATGAGTCGCTCCCAGGAATGTATTATTTTACCCGGATCTTTTTACGACGCAGCAAAGAGTGTTTGCGAAATATAATCTCCACTTACTAAGTCCGGAAGTTTGCGGAAGTGTTGTATTTGAAACAAGTTCAGACCAGGTAAGGGTCTATTCAATATGTTGAACAGGATTCGTTTTTAGGGTTCCATACCCAGAGGCTAAAACGGGGCCCTATTACTAAGACTCCGCTGTCCGTCCGTCTCACCGTCTGTCACCAGACTGTATCTCATGAACCGTGATAGATGGTTGAAATTTTCACAGATGTTATATTTTTCTTTTGCCGCTATAACGACAAATACTATAAAAACAGAATAAAATAAATATTTATGGGGGCTCCCATACGACAAACGTGAATATTTTTGCAGTTTTTTATAGATAATGGTACGAAACCCGACTCGCACTTGGCCGGTTTTTTTTATATTACCAAGCACTTGTAATCAAGTCAGAACGAAGACATCAATCGAAAACATTCACTATGTATAATTTTGGAACACTGATGCCTCGCCGAGTTTTTACGCCGGTTTCTCTCTATAGACATTCATGTGCCTTAATTGGATCATAAATAACTTTGAGTTATTTTAATAGCAATGTGATAATACTGAGTGGAATAAGTCAGCATCAGTTTAGCATAGTTTCATTTTATTCATCTCATAATACAGAATTGTCATATATATAGAACCAAATTTTTTCGACCATCATCGATAAAATAGTCTTCAACCATTTTAATGTTGATGTATATCAAATTTTCTCCATCAATCTCCTGGCTCTTTCCCTATTTGGGGTCGGCCCTCCTAATACTTTTACGCCATTGCTGGCGATTTTGTGTATTTTGGTGTACTTTCATATTTGTATCAGGACATGTTGTTTGGTTTATGGTTTTACGGCCGGTTACCACCTGACGCCAAGACAGTGACTCCTATTGAGGAGCCTGGGTGCCGCCGTTTCCGCCGCCATCCCTACTACGCCATCCTGCCCAATGTCGTAGCTCCAGTACAACCATGTACTCCAATATGAGGGGCCTGCTTGTAACTGGAATTTTTTGCCTCTTCCGCCTGTTCCACCGTTTAGTCATACTATGGCTCCGCCTTCACAGCCGTTGAGGTCTTCACCCGTAACCCTGGGCAAGGGCTCTGCGTTATACCCCGCTGAACTGGGTCCCCGGCTGGACTCTGCCACCCACATACACCGGCCTACTGGAGTATGGGGTACCCACCCCCGCGGCGAGGATGCGCCAGCCGGGAATTACCCCAGTGGAGTGCAGGGAAGATGTCCCTGCCCCCCCTAAGGCCGGGTTAATGGTCTCGTATGATTCCAAGACCAAAGGCTATATCAAATTTTCTGACATCAATATTTGGCAAAGTGCAAAAACCTCTAACTACTCTTTTGCAATAGACGGATCAAACCGCCGTATGCAGAGAGTTTGTCCAACAACTTGGTTAGCGTTGTATTTTTTTGGAATAGAAATAAGACAAAAGTTGTTCACCTCGCCCGCACAACTACTTCCGCCATTGACGGTACAAGCAGAATTAAAGTTAGCGAAGAACAAAGAAACAATGTTTGGCACCGCGTTGTATATATTCAGGAAGAGCAGTGAGGACGTTTTTAGGGTTCCGTAGTCGACTAGGAACCCTTATAGTTTCGCTTTGTCTGTCCGTCCGTCCGCGGATAATCTCAGTAACCGTTAGCACTAGAAAGCTGAAATTTAGTACTTATATGTATATCAATCACGTCGACAAAGTGGTAAAATAAAAAGTGTTTTATTTTATTTTATTAGGGTACCTCTCCTATACGTAACGTGGGCAGTGTTTTTTTTTTTTTCATTTCAACCCTAACGTGTGATATATTGTTGGATAGGTATTTAAAAATGAATAGGGGTTTGCAAAAATATTTTTTTGATAATGTTAATATTTTTGGACATAATCGTTCCAGAAGTAAAAAAAAATGTGTCCCTCCCCCTCTAACTTTTGAACCATAAGTTTTAAAAATATGAAAACAATCTCAAAAGTAGAACTTTATAAAAACTTTCTAGGAAAATTATTTTGAACTTGATAGGTTGAATAGTTTTTGAAAAAAATTACAAAATAATTTCTGGACGATAAACTACGGAACTCTACACTGAGCGTGGCCTGACACGCTCTTGGCCGGTTTTTAATATATGCGTTGAATGAAAATGAGTTCGCCATATTACAACGGCATAAAGAGCAAAAGTCTAAACATATCTTTGACGTCGGCTGGATTATGAGCGTCAACCTCAAATCAAGAAATCGTACCCTTGGTGCAACAAAGCCATATCTGCATATTGAAAACATTCCAGGAGAGAGGTTCAAATATTCTGCGAGTGACATTACTCGATATTTTCTTTGTCTATATCACAATTGACACATTTTCACATTCAACAGAGTATCAGTAAGTTAAAATGCCTATAAAGTTATTATCAATAGCCAAGAACTAAAATTTAATATTGATTGTCCATCAGCTTTGCCAGAATATTAAATTTTATAATTGAAAATCCTCCGATGTTTAACATTATGATATTAAAATTGTACATAAAAACTTCCTATTTTTTATTAAAACAAAATAAGAAATATTCGTAATGTCCGATGATTAAAAAACCTCTGATGTTCCGCAAACATGATAACAAAATTACCCACAAAAACTTCTATTTTTAATTATGTAAGTACTACAAAAATATAAATAATCTGTAAAAGGGTGGTTCTACTCGTAAGGGAATTTTCCGCGGCTCACCTTATTTTGTATAGTTTTTGTAGGCAAATTATATTGATTTACGATCGAAACATAAACAGCTAGTATGACACTTAAAATTTGTTCACTCCTAAATATATATCTTTCAAAAATTATACTTTAAAGTGCTAAATTCTCAGTCTCCTGGCATGTCTCTCGGATGAAATGAAAGCTTACAGCCTGCAACGTAACTTTATTTTGAGTATTTACGTTATATCTGCACTAAAATAGAAATGTATAATATATATAGTTTCAATGTGTTTGTTTAAATTTATCTTAAATGCGAAACTTATTTAAAGAAAAGTGCATTCTATTTTGTCTAGGTTTTTACCTCAGTCTCCTGCTACATAAAAACACTTTACAATCAGCTTGAATTACCGCGTCTGGCGCGTTTCTGTTCAATCTGAGGGAAAGATCGAAGTGAAGTTAGTTTACAACCACTCGCGTTCGTCTCGGCTCGCGGTTGACTTAGTCGCTACGGCGAGTTGTGTGAGTGAGGTTGTGCTGCGGCCTGTCAGCTTAATAGTATTCTGATATGTATTTACAATCCATTGTTTTCTTTATACTTTTTTTGCGTTCATAGGTTGTAAATTCGTTACAATGAGATTACAGAATTGCATAATTTCGATATAAAATGTTGCATTGACGTAGTTATTGGCTATAACTTAAAATAATGTCAGTATCCTGTCCTCAGTCTCCTGGAAACATAATACCCAGGAGACTGAGAGTCATCAACAACGACATCAAGGATCCGCACGAATATTTAACTATTTTCTTCTTAATAGTGAGCCATTACTATTTTTAATAATAAATAAATATTTATTTAAATAATTACAACGGTTATTAACTTATGTTGTATCAATATTCAGTATCCTGTTCATAGCCTCAGTATCCTGGGCCCATTTTTTTTAATGGTCATAAATGATGTTTTTGATTGGCCCGTTTGAGATCAGTAAAAAAACGACCTAAAGCTGGGTCCACATTTGTAAGTATCATTTTGCCGATCACGATCACGCGTATCGTATCGAGCTCGCGTATACTAAGTATGGACGCTCACTTTAGGCACCCCGTATCACTAGCATCTCTTCTTCTTCTTCTTCTTCTTAGCACATTCCCACTTTAGGTGGGGTCGGCTCTCCTAGTTAGTCGGCGCCAAGACGATCTGTCCTGGGTTGTCGGGTCGGGTAAATTTTCCTCTTTCAGTAGTTTCGTCATGCTGGTCCACCAGGTAGCAGGTGGACGCCCTCGACCTTTTTTACGTTCTGGTAGGCGCAACGCTTTCTGTACAACATGTTCCTCGTCTCTCCGCATTACATGACCATACCATCGAAGTTGGCTTTCAGTGAGTTTTTCGGATATGGGGGCCACTTTGAAACTGCCACGTATGTATGTATTTTGGACCTTGTCCAATCGTGTCACCCCTCCCGACCACCGCAGCATCTTCATTTCATTCGTATGGAGTTTTTGCAGGTGTGTCTTATTTACTGGCCAGCATTCGGCTCCATATATCAGTGCCGGTCTTACCGCTGTCTTATAGACCTTACCCTTCGTTCGCACGGGCATACGCGGATCACACAGAACTCCGGTTAGCGATCGCCATTTCTGCCATGCCACATTAACTCGGTGTGCAACGTCGGCCTCTATATCTGCACTTTCCGCTATTACAGAGCCTAAGTATTTAAACTGTGTCGCTTTTGGAACTTGCGTATTATCCGGGTAGCTGACTATGGCTGGGTTGCTGACATTACCAAAACTGCATTGTAGGTGTTCTGTTTTGGAGCGACTAACTTTAAGGCCTGCACCTTCAAGGGCCGAAATCCATGATGTCAGTGTGGTCTGTAGATCGCTTGCTGTATTGGCCATTAACACTATATCATCTGCATACAAAAGGTTCCAGGGCAATGGGGATTGGATTTGCTTTGTAACAAGGTCCATGACTAGGTTGAAGAGTAGTGGGCTGAGAGCTGAGCCTTGATGTACTCCTACTTTCACCTCGAACTCTTTACTTATGCCGGCAGGGCTCTTGACCTTAGTGCAAACGTTACAGTACATATCCTGTATTAAATGCACATAGATTTCTGGCAGATTTTGTGTTCTCAGTGCTTGCCAAACCAGTCTCCGTGGCACCCTGTCAAAGGCTTTTTCGAGGTCTATGAAAATAAGGTGCAAATCCTGTTTGTTCAGACGATGTTTTTCTGTTACTACTCTAACAGCCTGTATTGCGTCAGTAGTTGATTTAGAAGGTGTGAAACCAAATTGGATTGGGCTAATGGATGAGAGCTGCTGGATGCGGTTGTTGATGATTCGTTCCCAAATTTTTAATGTGTGTGATGTCAGCTTAATTCCTCTGTAGTTACTACATTCCGTGACGTCGCCTTTATTCTTGTAGAACGGGACTAGATGACTGAGACGCCAAGAGTTCGGTATCCTCCCGCTCTCCAGAATTAGGTTAAAGAGCCTTGTAAGCCATTCCGATCCTATTGGTCCCAGTAATTTCCAGACTTCCGCTGGGATTTCGTCTGGGCCCACAGCTTTAGAATTTTTCATCCTTGATACTGCCGACTTTACTTCCTCAAGGCTTATGGCTTGAACGGGTCCTTCTACCGGCGCAAGGGGTTCTAGGTCTTTGCTGGGGAACTCCTCATTCATAAGCTCTTTGTAGTATTCATACCATCTGTTTTTAATGTCTGAATTGACAGTTAAGAGGATTTTATCTTTGTTTTTAATAAACTTGTTCGTTTTAATATCCAGTGTTGATTTAAATCTTGATTTTGCTACTTTAAAAATGTCTGTGTCCGATTTAGAATTTTCTATTTTACAATAGAAACCCTCCCTCGCCCTGGCCCTTGCGCGCGCAACGCACTTTTTTGCGACAGACTTTGCCTCCTTATACTTGTTTAAGTCTTCTTCTTGTTCAGATGCTTGCCAGTTTTTAAACATCGTTTTTTTGTTTTGGACAATAGTTTTGACTTCATTGTCCCACCAAGATGGGTCCTTTCCCGTAGTGAGGCTACCCTTTGAAGTGCCTAGTATTCTGGTTGCGCTGTTCTTGGATTCTGTTTCAAATTTAGACCACAATGATTCCGGGCAGTCATAGGTATTTTCCATGTCCTTTAACAGGTATTCCTTCAATAAACCAAGAAGCTTGTCGCCTTTTGGCCCAAAAAGCTCTTTCCATTTTACTCGAGGTGTTCTGTCCACTGTCACTTTCATAGGTTTAGGCAATCTGTACACTCCTACCAATATTCTATGCTGTGTGGTCAGTGATTCTCCAGGTATGACTTTACAGTCCTTGAAATTGTTTTTTAGGGGACTATCCACCAGAATGAAATCTATTTGGGAAAATTTTCCTCCGCTTTTATACGTAATGAGGTGTTCTGACTTCTTCTGGAAGTTGGTATTAACAATCGTCATGCCATGTCTCGAGGCGAACTGCAAGATGTTTTCTCCCTCCTTATTGCGGACACCATAGCCAAAACCCCCGTGTGCCTCTCGGTGTATGTCATTGGATTCGCCTACATGCCCATTTAGGTCTCCGAGGACAAATTTATGCTCTTCAGGCGGTATATTGGCGATAACTTCATCTATTTCTTCCCAGAAAGATTCCTTGTCTTGTTTTGAACACCCTGTTTGTGGTGCGTACGCGCAGATGATGTTCATGATAGCTTGGTTATCCATAGCTAGTTTCAATGCTATGAGACGATCCGTTTTCCTATCGATATTTACTATTCTGTTCTTTAGATGACTGTCGAGTATGACGCCCACTCCGTTCTGCTTGTTGTCCGTCCCGTAGTAGACCAGCTGATAGCCTAGACCTAGGTCTCTAGATTTCGATCCCTTCCATCGCGTTTCTTGCACGCAACATATATGTATGTCTCTCCTTTTCAGGGTTTCCGCTAGTTCTTGGCTGCGTCCAGTAAGGGATCCTAGGTTCCATGTTGCCATCCTGATATTTACATATTTATGCGAGCATTTGTTCTTGTCAGAAGTACCGTCGCTTGCGGGGGACGCCCTAGCATTCTTCGCATTGGTCGCCAACATAACGTCGCTTACGGGGGACGCCCTAGCATTCCTTGCATTCGTCGCCAATGTAACGTCGCTTACGGGGGACGCCCTAGTAGTTATACACTTATTCTTATTGCCTTTGTGATTCATAACTAGGAGATTGTTTTGTTTTGGCTGTATGGGTTTTACGGCCGGCTGCCGCCTGACGCCAAGGTTGTGACCCTCCTGGAGAGCCTGGATGCCGCCGTTGACCATTCTTCGGTTCTTCCGCCGCCATTCCTTCTGAACTCCCCAACCTAGGAGTCCAGTGCACTAGCGGCCTTCTCTCTAAATATGTTAGAGCAGCCCGGTAGCGAGGTTTTTAACGAAGTGTCCTTCTTCGGCCTTGTGGTCCGCGGGGGATATTTTATTTCTCCCCTGCCCATAGGATTGCAAGCAATCCGGCCGGGCTTTCCCCTATCCGCCACCTGGGGACGCGTTCCCTAGGGAATGAGGCTACCCCGGGAATCACTAGCATCGTCGCGTGAAAAAATGCGTCCATACTAACCGTAGCGTAGCAGCGTATCGTATCATAACCCCGTATCATTGAGTGTGGACGCTCATCCGTATCCGATCCCCTTTGATGATCGGGGAAAAACCGCCTCGAGCGATCACGGCGTATCGCGTATCAAATCATAACTTCGTATTGTGATACAGTATCAAAACACGTCCATAATTACCGATCTTGATACGCGTATCCGATAGCGAGTGTGCGGGGTATATTTCATAATTATTTTTTTATTAAAACCGTATTTTACAGTATGATGTTTCTTAATACTAAAATATTATATTTAGGGATACATTTTACGAGGGTCTGAACAAGGATACCCTGTGTTTCAGGCATTAGGAAAGATCAGTAAGTATAACTATTATAAACACACTTGCAAAACATAAAAAATCTACGTTTAAATACAGTACAAAACTTTACAACTAAACAAAGTATTTAATAGACGCTTGTCAACATCGATCCCGAGCGATCAGATACGGCGAGCCGTATGATCGCGCTGTTTTTGCGTCCACACTGGCGATCTTGATACGCGTCGGTGCAACGCGACGGACATACGATACGACAAAATGATACAAATGTGGACCTGGCTTAAGTTAGACGCCAAACTATTTTTGTACCCGTAGATGCCAAAAAAATATTGTGCCCAAAAATCACTTCATTTTCGTCCCTACTGAGTAGAACCACCCAAAAACGTCCTATTTATTTACAATAGAAATAAACATGAAATGTTTTTAAAATAACAATCAAGGATGCTAGTTCAACAATTTAAAAGGATGCACTCGCCGGTCCATCTTGCTTGTGAAGACTGGGAAGGTGTGAGTCCGCGTCGGCTCGCCCTACGGGCTCGCGTAGAGAGTGCGCTATGATGGGACGTTCTGGCCCTACGCGGAGCTCCGCCTTTAGACTCTCGAGCCTTGCCACTCACTTTTGGCTTATAATACACTCGGGAACAGTGAGTTTCCGCCCTCTGAAGGGACGCCTCGGGCCTTTGACCCTACTTGAAGCTCAGCCTACGGCCGTGCGGGTCTTGCCGCTCACCTTTGGGCCTTAGGCCCTCAGGTTTCGCTTATAAGACACTCCAGGATAGTGAGTGTCTGTGTTGGTTCGCACTTCAGGCCTTCTGCCCTCGGGCTCACGTAGAGGGAGCCATCTGAAGGGACGCTTCGGGCGCTTTGCCTGATGTGGAGCACAACCTTCGTCACTTACGACGACAGGTTCGGGTGGTAGTAATACTACATCGTCAAGTTCATCCGCCAAGATAGACTTGAGAGCTTCTTTAAGCCTTGCGCTGTTATATTGCCTTGTAAGTAAATACACGGCGGTTCGCCATAATGGGGCTTCGAAACAGTAGTAAATAAAATAAAATAAATAGACATAACTGCCCATTGGTGCTTGAGTACAGCGACATAAAATTATGCCTTTTGCAAAATGTAAACGTAATTTTACTATTTATACACTATTGTTGTCATAATTGATATCTAATTCAACATTTTAATGCATAATATGTCCATGATTAGTTAAAATTACATTTTTAATTATGCAAAACGTCTTGCCTTGAGCACAATTTATTTATATCGCAAAGTGAAAAATGGCATTTCTTTTTATGCCACTGCCATTATTCTTACTTTGATAGACCACTACTACCATTTATTACCACTATACGCAATTCAATGATGCAACAACAGATTTTTTTCCTCAAACATCGCTTCGAATAGCTGTATCTTCCCATGTGCTCATACAAAAGGGACTACCATGTAATACGACTGTAGAAATAAGTAACATGTGAACTAAAATTTGGTAAATTTACTCGCAAATTAAGCCTTTCAAAGGTACTTGAACTTATTCATATTAACAAATTATGAATAAAAGCGTCGTAAAAAAAACCGCAAGTGTACAAATTGTACCAGGACTGTATCCAACAACGACGCATGTCTATATGTGGCTAGGAATAGTTCGTGTAACAAAGACAAAAATGACTTTACCATTAGTTTTTAACAATTTATAAAAATACGACTCCAACAGTAATGCTTCAAGTGGAATATAATTTAAAAACATATTTACTAAGATTTATGCCAATACGTAAAAAACCCACAAAGAATATCAGATGATATTGTATTGTTATGGAATAAAAGATGGTCTTCAGATCTTCGGTGGTTTATTTATCAAATATTTAGATATTAATATACAAGATATAAGGTTGCGTGTGTTCGCTACAAGGGGCTGGATAGCAGAGAGAGCTGTCAAAGTGACAGTTAATAGTCGATGACTAGACTGCGTTTAGATACTACAATACATCATCCCCTTTTTAAAAGAAAGTTATACAGAATTACATTTTATCTAAGTATGGCAAGTACGTTCTCATAAGTTACATCTATTCAATAGTTATACAAGATATATTTAGACTTAGCAATCACATTAACAATATTACCCTGTTCTTCATCCCCTTTTTAAAAGAGAATGAACTTACATATAATTTGCATACATAATACTGTAATATCACAAATCAAGTTTCACTAAGCATAAGTAACATTAACTAAGTATTGCACATTACAAGTACACATTCGACCAGTGGTGTTGAACCTGACCGCTGAGTCTGATGAAGCACCAAGGACAGCTAAGGGGATCTTATATGTAAGGAGGTTCGGTTGTAAATTACATTATTTTTATCAGCTACATTATATGCTCTATTACCATTATAACTGGTAATTTTGCCCTCTAACCATATATTTTTATTTGGCTCTTTCTTAAACCAGATGCTCTGACCCACGTGATATGGTTCTTTGACACGACTAGTTTTATTATAGTTACTAATATTTCTGTTTCTTATCTTATCAAATTGCTCATTTACATTAATATTAATCTTTGGCTGTAGGTACTGCGAGTTTACAATTAATTTAGTTCTCAAATTTCTATTAAACATTAATTCAGAAGGTGAGAAGTTAGTACCAGACACGGGTGAAGCCCTGTAATTTAATAAAGCTAATCTGTAATCGGTTTTATCTTCGTGACATTTATTTAGAATTTTCTTAGCAATCTGAACTCCTTTCTCTGCCATGCCATTAGCCTGTGGATACCTGGGGCTTGTATATGTGAAAATGAATCCATTTTCACGAGCAAAGTCTTTGCATTCTTTAGAATCAAATGGTACATGATCTGAGACTATTTCTCTCGGAAAGCCAAAGTTAGAAAAAATATCTGTCAAAGCCTCGATAATGGATCTGGCACTTTTATTACGTACATACTTTATCTCTAGCCATTTAGAATAATAGTCATAAACTATGAGGTAACTTTTCGTCTTAAAATCCATGATGTCTGTAGCTATCTTTGTAAATGGCAAGTTAGGCACTTTATGAGACATTAAAGGCTCTTTAATATTATTATTTTGGTATGTCTGGCATGGAAAACATTGTTTGACAAATTTTTCAATATGTGAATCAATGTGAGGCCAATAATATAATTTTCTAGCTAGCTGTTTCATCTTTGACATACCAATATGTCCTTCATGCAAAGTTTTAATAAAAGTTATTCTTAAATTTTTTGGTACAATTAATCGGTCATTAAAAAATACCAGACTATTATCCACTGAAAGTTCACCTCTTAATTTATGATAATCATGCAGACCATCTGGAATATCCTTATTATTAGCAGGCCAGCCATTTTTTATAAATTTTCTTAGTAATTCTAATTCGTTATCTACTGTACTTTCAGCTATTAGCAAAGTTTTTTGTTCCTCAGTACATTCCAGATTCTGTGCAAGACCGATGCAATGTATCACCTCATACATGTAAGATTCATCAACATCATTAGAAGTCTGATAAGAGCGTGATAACAAGTCGGCTATAAACATTAATTTACCTTGTAGGTATTTATAATCCAAATCGTACCTTAAAAGTTTTAGCTTCAGTCTTTGTAATCTTGGTGACGGGACTTCATGAATATGCTTTTTTAATAGACTCTCAAGTGGTTTGTGGTCATTTAAAACTGTGATTGTACGCCCATAGATGTAATAGTGAAATTTACGAGTCGACCAAACTACACTCAGAAGTTCCTTTTCTATTTGAGAAAAATTACGTTCGGCTGGTGTAAGACTTCGAGACGCGAAGCAAACTGGCTTTCCTTCTTGCAGTAAGCAACATCCAAGGCCGTCTTTTGACGCGTCACACTGGATCGTTATGGGCAATTTAGTATCAAAATTCTGTAATACCGGGGCTGTACTTATTTTATTTTTAATATTAGTAAAGACATTTTCATGAACTTCCGTCCAAAGCCAATCCACCTCCTTCTTTAATAATAACTGTAGAGTTGATGCAATATCAGCCAAGTGGGGTATGAACTTTCTTAGGTAATTGACCATTCCCAGGAATATTTGCAGTTCTTTTTTATTATTTGGGCTTTTCATATTAGTAATGGCATTAACCCTTTCAGGGTCAATTTTCATGCCTTTTTCGGAAAATATATGCCCAAAATATTTGACCTCTTTTAGTTTGTATTGAAATTTATTTTGATTAAATCGCACATTATGCTTTTTAGCACGCTCAAAGACTTGGTTTAATATTGCATCATGCTCTTCTTCTGTGTCACCACATATTAGCAAGTCATCACAGTACACAATGACGCCTGGGATGTCTCCAAAGGCATTTTCACTATACTTTTGGAAGACTTCCGGGGCTACGGAAATTCCAAAAGGACATCTCAGAAATTTATAGCAGCCAAATGGACTGTTGAATGTGCACAAATTACTTGAAGCCTCCTCTAATTTAATATTATAGAACCCATCTGACAAATCTAACACCGAGAAAAACTTTTTGTTACTTAAGTTTGGAATGATTTCATCTAAAGTTGGTATCAAGTGGTGTTCTCTAATTAAAACTTTATTTAGGTCCTTGGGGTCTAAGCATATTCGAAGTGAACCATCCTTTTTTTCGATTATTACCAAATTACTAACAAAACTATCCGGGTGATCTACCTTAGCTATGACTTCATGCTTCACCAGAGCCTCCAGCTTGTCCGCGAGGCGTGTCAGGAGCGCGTGCGGCACTCTGCGCGGGGGTCTGACCACAGGCTCCACACCGGGTCGAATGCGCAGCTGCAGCGGCTTATTGAACTCCCCAACACCCTGGAATAGTTCAATGTTCTTATTAATGAGACAGTCTTTGCTTTTAATATTATTACCTGTATTTTCCCTTACACATTCAGTATTTACAGTATCAATATTAGTATTATTTAATAACTTTAGTTTTATTAATGAAGCTAACCCCAAAATTGGTCTGACATTTTCGTTAATAATTAAAAACTCAGTATCAATACCATCATTGCTTTTCATATTAGTATTAAACACCTTTAATGTGACCCTGCCCACTGGGATTAATTTCCCACCACCGAAGACCTCTATTATGGTTCTTGTCTCAGACATTTTAATATTAGGATCATCATCGACAATTTTCTTCAAAGCGCTTAGGCTAAGCACATTTATCTGGGCTCCAGTGTCACATTTAAAATTAACCCTTTTATTTTCAACCCTTATGGACTCTGCCCATTCATTATTACCCAAATCAATTGAATATACTAGTCACAAGTCCTGCACTGTTTTGCAATTATTGCAGGCCTTGTCACTGTCTGTGTTAATACAATGAACCCGACTTCGCATAAAAGTACAACCCACACTAAAATGATTCATCCTGTTGCACTTTGAGCATGTTTTGCCATAGGCTGGGCACTGCCTTGGGCCATGTTCAGTGTCACATTTTTTACAGTGATAGAAGGATCTATTGTAACGGGCCTTACTATCCTTCTCACTTGAGGAGTGAGGCTGACTGGTTTTATAATTACTATTAAAATACTTAGCTCTAGACTGTTGGCCGTGCTGCTCCACCCTCTCAGACCGCATGGCATGCACCTCCGGGTTGCTCAAGGTCTTCACAAACTCCCTGGAGAGCTCCGCAGACCTGCAGATGTCCACAGCCTTTGCTAATGTCAATTCCTTCACTTCTAGGAGCTTCTGTTGCGTTCTTCTGTCTTGAACACCTATTACAATTTTGTCCCGAATCATCCTGTCCTTTTGATCGCCAAAATTGCAGTTCTCCACCATTTTCTTAATCGCTGTGTAGTAAGCATCGAACGACTCCCCGTCTTCTTGGTTTCTTTTATTCAAATTATAACTATTAATTACTTCATTTTGTTTTGGTTTGAAGTAATCGTCGAAGATCTTTATTACGTCTTCTAGTTTGTCCTTCTCACAATCTTCTGATTTGAGCACATTGAAGTACAGTTCCTGTGCTTGCTGCCCGATGCAATTAATTAGAATTGCGGCTTTTCTGGCTTCGGACAGTTTTTCTAAACCAGCCGCTAGCACAAAGTTCTTAAAAGAGAGCTTGAACCGCTGCCATTGAGGCCAGCAATTTTCTAAGTCGTCTAGGTTAAGACCTTGCGGCATTTTATATTCCACCGCACACATGTTGTCCACTTTAAATTCTGATTTCGTCTTATCTTCGTCGCCCATAACTATTGCGACACTTCTTCATGCGATTCTATCTTCTTAGTAGTTAATATTAGTTTACCGGTACTGGTGACCAAACGTGTTTTTCGAGGTTACCTTCTTAATCCGGTTTAATCTTCGTAGATTCTTCTCCGATTCGACTGCGCCATGTATTGTTATGGAATAAAAGATGGTCTTCAGATCTTCGGTGGTTTATTTATCAAATATTTAGATATTAATATACAAGATATGAGGTTGCGTGTGTTCGCTACAAGGGGCTGGATAGCAGAGAGAGCTGTCAAAGTGACAGTTAATAGTCGATGACTAGACTGCGTTTAGATACTACAATACAGATATAATAAACATATTTTATGAAAATTTGTCGAAACATCACTAAACCACTTACCATTTTATACAATTTTTTTTTAACTTTTGGCGTGACACGCGATATATCCGTTGCTAACTATTTAATAGGTCTTTCGTCGGGGATGCGGTCAGCGGTGGACGCCTTGCTTCTCAAGCGGAGCTTCTGACGCTGATTGCATTATTGACGACTGACCAAACTACCGAACAACGTCGCTTTATAAGCAAACTTGACATTGGCGAAATCATCTTAACTTAGATGGAAGCCATTTTTTAAAAATTGAATTTGAATTTTGAACTATTTAATAGTTAGCAAGGCGCTTTTGATCTCGCATTCTTCTGTCGCAAGTATCCATAGAATACGGTGTCTCCTTATCATCAGCAAACCATATGCTTATTTGGCACCGTCATAGTTAAATAAAATGACTTTACCATTAGTTTTTAACAATTTATAAAACTCTCCAACAGTAATGATTCAAGTGGAATATAATTTAAAAACATATTTACTAAGATTTATGCCAATACGTAAAAAACCCACAAAGAATATCAGATGATATAATAAACATATTTTATGAAAATTTGTCGAAACAACACTAAACCACTTACCATTTTATACAATTTTTTTCTAACTTTTGGCGTGACACGCGATATATCCGTTGCTAACTATTTAATAGTTAGCAACGCGCTTTTGATCTCGCATTCTTCTGTCGCAAGTATCCATAGGATACGGTGTCTCCTTATCATCAGCAAACCATATGCTTATTTGGCACCGTCATAGTTAAATAAAATCTGCCAAGTGCGAGTCGGAACTCGGCAAACAGTGTTCCGTACTACCAGTAACCCCAGTACAGTACCAGTACCTAGTAAGGTATATTAAGGTATAAGGTAATTTCAAGTTCAGTAAATACCTACAGTACTTACTTAACTTCAAAAGAAATAATTAATTATTTCAATACAATTGAGTTCCACGAAACTCCCTATCATTTAGGCCTAGTTGGTAGTAATAGTGACGCTATTTTTGAAATGCTGGGGAAATGCCCTTACGCAGCCCGTCCTGTGCGGCAAGGAAAGACGTGTAAAACGGACTCGTTAGTAAAATCGGAATTTTAGTAAAATTGTAACATTTCTTATTTGTCATTCGCCGGTAGGCTAGGCCGACTGACAGTGTTGGGCGTAATGCATTACATGTAATGAAATTGTAATGCGATTACAAATGTAATGCATTACGGCATTACATTCGTAATCGCATGCAGGGACATTTCAGCACTTAGTAATTTAATTTGCCAAAGTGGTGTCATTATAACATCTATCGAAAATGATTGTAACGTGTAGAACACGTCAAAATAAGCATCTTTTACTTGAAAACTTTTATCTAAATTTAAAAATTACCGAAGCATAATAGCGTTCCAAAGTTTTCTAACTTCAGCACTTGGTAATTTTTTTGCCAAAGTGTTGTCATTATAACACCTATTTTGAATGATTGTTACGTACAGAACACGTCAAAATAAGCATATTTTTCGAAAAACTTCTCGTTTCTTTCCGTTCATTGATAAAAAAAATAACACCTATCCGTGATCCGAGTCAGTTTTGCCACCTTTAAATGACTGACCTTTGAACCCGAATATCTCGGTAAATATCGATCTGAGAGAAAAATAAAACATGTTTATTTTTATGCATTTATTTATAACGATGAGAATAGATAATAACAAAAATGAAAAAAAAAGAGCAAAATCCGACTTTTTGCCCCACACTGCCGACTGATCGCATTTAGGTGTTCCGTTGGACCAATTTTGGTACTGAACACTAAAAACATATCCATACTAATATTATAAATGCAAAAGTGTGTCTGTCTGTCTGTCTGTCTGTCTGTTACCTCTTCACGCTGAAACCGCTGAACCGATTGCGATGAAATTTGGTATGGAGATAGTTTGAGTCCCGGGGAAGGACATAGGATAGTTTTTATCCCCGAAATCATCCCCTAAGGGGGTGAAATGGGGGGTGAAAGTTTGTATCGAGCTGCGATATAAACGAGTTCCACGCGGACGGTGTACCTATATAAAAGCAAGCAAAATGTGTGAGAGGAAGATAAGTACTGGCTCTAAATTTATAATTCTGATCTAGATTAGTAACAGAGGCAGTGGCTACTTATTTACTGATATTCCTTTCAAAAAATGAATGCAATAGTAGTGGTATTTTACGCTCTAGCCGAAAAGCAAGTGCCATAAAATAAAAGTAATTTGTAATTTTGCGAAGTAATGCATTACAAATTAAATTTTGTAATCTGTAATGAAAGAAAGAAAGAAAGAAAATAAGTTTATTTCGCAAAAATACAGAATACAACAATATTATTAATTATACATTTTGACATTTCGTGAAATACGAAAAAGGAGCCCACTCAGCACAATGTCGAGCCACAGAAGATGACTCGACGCTGATATTATGTGGATCCTTGAGTTGCACGTCACAGGACTGCACTTCCATTGTAATACGTTACAGACAAGTGGAATCAAAAGATATTTCGAAAAACCCAACTGCTTTTTTACAAATATTTTAGCCTATTTCACTCCTACAATTAAGAGGAAACCAACGACACCACATAAGTCGAAATCCGTCAAACGGTTTAGGCTGGCAGATAATAAAACATTCACACATACATAGATACGCTCGAAAAATCTAAAAATATAACCCTCCTCTCCTTCGGCAGTCGGGTAAAACCGAGGACATATTTATAATGCGATTCCTATCTAATTTGTAATGCAATAATTGAATTAACATTTTGTAATGTAAGTAAATGTTGTAAATTCTTTATGAGATAATAAATGTCTTAAACCATAATTGTAATTTGTAATGCAATTACTTTTTGCCCCACACTGCCGACTGGATCGCATTTAGGTGTTCAGTTGGACCAATTTTGGTACTGAACACTAAAAACATATAAAAGCAAGCAAAATGTGTGAAAGGAAGATAAGGGCATTAATTGAAATGTCTCATCTCACCCCGCACATCTTACCGACCTAATCGTACAAGTGAGGAACTATGTTGATTTATCAAATGTTTACAGTTCTTTGAGTTTGCTAGAAACCACGAATCGTATTGCTCAATATTTAATTTTGCACCATACTGTATTCGTTTTTAGTTTTCTTCCTGTATCACAATTGTATTTTTAACTTGTTTTCCGTTTCTGTATTTGCGTATATTCACTATCCGAGATAAAAGTTGCGTTCGGTCTGTCAAGTTGACAGTGACAGTGACACTGACACACAGTTTGGCGACGCGTTCACACGCTGCAATCTGCCGTGCCACTCTGTGCTATAACCACGAACTTCGAATGTCGAAGTTCGGATATCTCTATCTCTAACGCACTTACATTACTGCTTGTTTTTGCTTAAGATACCTATGTATTCCCTAAAATATGTTTAGCGTAGGTATTTGTTTTGTGTTGCCTTCCAGGAGGTAACTCATGTAAAGGTTCCGACGGAAGACCAGCGCTGGCCTTCTAGGTTAGCACCATGCTGAGTCGGGGCCTTTTCGTGGACCCTGCTACTTTTACGTTACTGTGTTTTGTTTTCTATATTATTATTTCTATATTTCTATATTTTTGTCCACGAATAAATGTTTTCTTTCTTTCTTTCTTTCTATTGATTGCTGGTATTCTAGCCGAAAAGCAAGTGCGATAAATATGCGATCGGATGCTTTCTTTAATACCGCCCGTGGTGATTACGACATTTTACGTCTCTCCCTGGCCAGGAGGAGGGATTTTCCGCGCGTGTAGCGTGCGGTAATTGCTACTTTATGGCCGGGTAAGCTTATTTTTAACCCCCGACGCAAAGAGAGGGGTGTTATAAGTTTAACGTGTCTGTGTATCTGTATATCTGTCTGTGGTATCGTAGCTCCCAAACGGATGGAAGGATTTGATGGCGAATTTTTTCGTGTTATAGATAGTTTTATCCCGAGTGTTCTTAGTCATGTTCCTTTAAAAACCTGTTTAGCCGTTTTTGAGATATTGGACTTTGAAATTAAATTGTCGGGGGTTTTTCAACTTTTCTAAGTTGTTTTATAGGTAAACGTCCCAGTCGCCCACACTGCCTTAATGTGTCACTTTTAATCGTTTATCAAAACAATAGAGATGAACAGGTGTCAACTATTAGGCATTAAAGTGTTGAGCATTGGGTCGTTTATTTGAAGATGAAACGCATCATATGCAAAGTTTATTTGCTTTTCTGTTAATCGAAACTTGAGACAAAAAAATGGGGTGATTTAATACTTATTCAACTTATAGTTAAAATATTAAGTACATTTATTTAGTCATTAAATAGCAACATAGTACTATTAATATACGTCAGCTAAAGTTGCAAACCACGTAACTCAATCTAATCCAATTTTAGAGGAGGCCCAGTAAACTTCATCACCAAAAAAGAAGCTTTGGAGTTGCGAAGTTTTCTAGCTGCTTTAAGTATGCGAATTTAATTAACTGTCACCAGTCACAAAAAAACAAATAATAATTTAAGAGAAAACCCGACGCGATAGGAGTATAAAGGTACGAATTAAATCAATATCAACTTGTCCATCTTAGTCACCCCGTACGAACGAAAGTAAGCACAGAAGGAGCTCGAGTTGTACCGTTAATATTCAGGGCGGGGTGAGTGTGGACGTTAATTAACGAGCGGATGACGAGACGCCCACATTAATCTTCAAACGAGTTCGGAATTGTTCCGCCGGTGCCCGGACGGTTAGGGTGGCCGCACGCTTTCGACTCAACTCATAGGTAAAGGAATTGTTTGTACTTAAGAGTCTCTGGGAAGCTCCACTCTCTATACAAACGTGAAACATGAAACTTTATATACAAAATGGGATCCAGAAACAATGTCCTATCTAGGTATGGTGGTTCATAAAATTATGTTATTTCCAACACGCCGACATGTTATTTAAAAAGCGACCCAATCAGCGTTTGTATATTGAGCCGACTTTTCTCGAACTTCCTCCGGACTTTTAAGAATAAGCATATGAAAATATATTTTGTTATTACACAACATACATAATACATTGATTATTCAAAAAAGTTGCAAAAGAAAATCTGCTGAGACAGGCAATGCGGTTGCACAGACTGACTTGATCACGTTATCCACGTTAATCCCCTAGCCTGATCCCCCATGGGAATTAGCGGCAATTATTTTATATTCAACTAGGAAAAAATGATAATGTTCGGTTATGGCGCTTCGCCGGACGCTACCGCGTCACGCTCGCTTCGCTCGCTCGGCTCGCGCGCTGTAGGGTCGCAGTTCAACTAACAACCTAACCGTTTTTTTCCCCTGGGGGATCAGGCTAGGGGATTAACGTGGACAACAGCGACTTGATTGACAAGTTATGCGGATAGAACGAAAAAGACAGAAAAAACCACATTAAGCGCAGATGTAGAAATAGCATTTCATACATAGGTTAAGTTAGCAGGATATTTAAAAGTAAATGACATTGCCATTAGAGTCAATTTCGCCTGGCCTGGGGAAAAAGCCTGTGTGACCTATTCGCAGTCCAAATTTCGTTTTGGTACTAACTATTTCGTTTTGGTACTAACTATTTAGTTTTGGTACTAACTATTTAGTTTTGTCTTATTTGTAGGTACTACTACGGAATCTTACTGCTGCTGATTACATTTGAACAGCTATTTATCACATTTGAAATTTTCTTGTAAGTATATTCTCATATCTTACGAGTATAGTTGTTCAACTCCTCGCCTAGTGCGAGTGGAGTGAACTGCCACGCGTTTCGCGGGTCATATAAGCCAGTGGATTGGCTACAAAACTTGTTCAACTCACCTGATTCCGGGAGGCGCGATGTTCGCTTCAACTCCGGTTAGTATCTGTCAAGGTTCAGTCAACTGTCAGGTCAAGTCAAGTTCAATCATGAGGGTCACCGGGGCTGAAGAAGCCGCCGTGGTGTACGGGCCGTCTCGCCAACAATCCGCGGCGTCAAATCACCAACTCTTCCGATGTCACCGAAATATCCACACAAAACACTCGGACACCCGTGTGTCTTCAAAGCGAGCGATATTACACAAAACAAGGAAAATGCGTTTCCAAATTATCCAAAAACACTCGGACCTCGTGTGTCTTCCAAACCGAGGTTATCTTTTTTCTGTCCGCCTTGACAAAGTGTCACTGTCCAAACCACAGACTCAAAAGAGGCGTACACACGTGAGGAGTTTAAGGGGGCGGGCAGACGGTCGGCCCGAACAATCACCCGCCTCGGAACGGCCTCTAAGCCGGTCCGCTATACTAGGGGAAGTCGCGATAGGGTTGCTACCGCTCGCTTCAGAACCGAGTCCCCAACCATGACCTCGGCAAACCGAGGGGTCCCGTCTTTACCGGGAAACAAATTAACGATGCGCCCCCGGCGCCATCGCAGTGGCGGAAGGTTAGCATCCTTAACTAGCACAAGGTCTCCAACTCTGGGGGGACTGGTTTTGTCAGTCCACTTGAGGCGCTGCTGCAAAACATGCAAATACTCTAATGACCATCGGGTCCAAAAGTTCTGAGCCATTTGTTGCAGCATCTGGTAGCGCGACAAACGACTGGAGGGTACGTCCCGGAGGGGGTGCTCCGGCAACGCTGCAAGTGGCTGACCAATCAAGAAATGGCCTGGAGAGAGCGCTTCCAGGTCATTTGGGTCGGAGCTGAGCGGACACAACGGACGGGAATTGAGGACGGCCTCAATTCTACAAAACAACGTCGCGAGTTCCTCAAAAGTCAATACAGTTTGACCGACTACCCGATACATATGGGCTTTTGCTTGCTTCACGCAAGCCTCCCAGATTCCACCCCAGTGGGGGCAGCCTGGCGGATCGAACGTCCAGGTGATACCCCGACGGGAGAGGTCTGTTCCAATATCAATCTTATTTTCAAATAAAAATTTTACAACATCTTGTAAATAACGGTCGGCACCCTTGTAATTGGTTCCACAATCTGACCGGATCAGAGATGGGAGTCCCCTACGGGATACAAATCTATCCAATGCCGCAATAAAAGCCTCCGTCGTAAGATCACCAACAAGTTCAAGATGAGCAGCCTTGGTCGACAGGCATACGAAAACGCACAAATACGCTTTTACAACCTTCGCATTTCGAAGTCGCGACGTTTTCACTAAAAAAGGTCCCGCAAAATCGGTCCCCACCCTAGAGAAGGTCCTAGCCTCGTTGACCCGATCAGGAGGAAGGTCCCCCATCTGGGGCTGCATCGTGGCTGCCTTGAGCCGAAAGCAAGGCAAGCACCGAAACACGATGCTCCGAATAACCCGTCGGCTGTTCAATATCCAAAAGTCTCGCTGCAAAATGCCCAAGAGTGCATTGCAGCTGGCATGCGAGTTCTTTATGTGGCGGTCAATCACCAACAATTCCACCAGATGCCCCTTCTTAGGCAGCAAAATGGGGTGGCGCACCGAGTACGGCAAGCTAGCGTTGCGGAGCCGTCCTCCAACCCGGAGTGTACCCGACTCGTCAATGAACGGGTTGAGGCGTGCTATCGCCTTCGGTAGCTTAGGACGTCCCTGCCGCAGGGGCTTCAATACGTCCCCAAAGTGTTCTTCCTGCACAACCCTAATCCAATGATGTAGGGCGGCATTCCGCTCTTCTGTGGCGAGAACTCTAACGCGTGACCGGTTGTCAGGGTGGCGACAATTGTGTATAAATCGCTTGACCCAGGCGGTCACTCCAACAAGCTTGTCGAGAGAGCTATACCGTTCTAGCAACCAAGCAGTGTCTGACACTGGAGCGGTCTCGACAAGGTGGACACCCAAGCCAGAGGATGGGGTCCCAATCACACAACTGGCAGGCCAGAGTGTCTCCGGTTCCAACAACCAATCTGGTCTCCACCACAGTGAGTGGGCAACATGCTCAGGTGCCGTGCAACCCCTGGACGCCACGTCCGCTGGGTTCAGTTCACCTGGCACGTGTCTCCAAACCAAGGCAGTCTCCGAATTCTGGATTTGCGAGACCCGGTTGGCCACAAAGACCTCCAAAGTATGGAATGACGACTGCAGCCAACACAATACAATTTGGCTATCAGTCCATGCGTAGACACTCTCCTCAAGGTTCACGGTGTCCTTCAAGGTAGAGGCCACGTGGTTCAGTAGGCGTACAAGAAGAGCCGCTCCAGATAATTCCATTTTTGGGATTGTCAAACGCGTGCGAAGGGGAGCCACCTTGCTCTTCGCCATTACCAAGTGCAAATCGACCGATCCGGCGGAGCTGACCGTCCGCAAGTAAACGGCAGCTGCATACCCTCGCTCGGAGGCGTCGCAAAACCCGTGTAGGGTTACTCGGCATTTCCCTGCCGGCAACAGCTTACGCGGCAGTTCGACCTGATTTATCTCCGGGAGCGTGGAGAAGAAAACCTCCCAATCGCTCAACAAATTTCCGGATAGTGGATCATCCCAACCCAGTTGGACCATCCACAGGCGCTGCATAAATGCCTTCGCCGTGAAGATGACCGGCGCGATCCATCCATTCGGATCGTACGTCCTGGCCACCGTGGACAGCACAAGCCGCTTCGTCCAGACCCTCGGGGAATCCAGTTCCACCCGATAGGTGAACACATCTTGGACTGGTCGATATTGCACGCCTAGGACTGATAACATGTGCGGGCTCTCAACATTTTCGAACAGGTGCGGATCCTGCTGGTGATCCTCGGGGAGGCCGGCCACCACGGCCAGTGAGTTGGACATCCATTTGCGCAATTCATATCCACCCGTCCGCAAGAGTTCCACCAGCTCATCCCGCAAAACCAAAGCCTCTTCGACACTGTTTGCCCCGGTGCACACGTCATCGACAAATAAGTCCCGTTCCAAAATGGCGGACGCTCGAGGGAACCTCAGTCTCTCTCGAGACGCCAATTCTAACAGAGTTCGAATTGAAATGTACGGACTGCTCTTCAAGCCGTATGTATTCGTATTCAGCTCGTACACCAACATCGGTTCATCAGGGCTCTCACGCCACAAGATCAGCTGATACCGACGATCACCAGGATGGATCACTGTCTGCCGAAACATCCTCCGGATGTCGGCGACGAACACCACCTGATGTTTCCTAAAATTTGTGAGGATATCCGTGATATCCTTGTGCAGCTTAGGACCTGCATGCAAACACTGGTTCAATGACACCCCAGTCGAGGTGGACGCGGACCCATCAAAGACCACACGAATCTTGGACTCCGGGGATTTTAGGACCGCGTGGTGCGGCAGGAAGCAGTGCTCCACTGTACTCCAGTCCGTCCGAGCCACCGACATGTGTCCCAAACCCTCGTACTCCCTCATGAAGTCCACATACTTCTGCCGGAAGAGCGCATCTCTTCTCATTCGGCGTTCCATCGAAACCAGCCGCTTCTCAGCCATCTCACGTGACGCTCCAAGAGGAGGTCGGTGGATGAGCAGAGGAAGTCGTGTTATGAACCGACCAGAGCAGAGGCGCCCAGTATTATTTTGGTAAAACCGTTCGCACTCTTCCTGCTCGGGGCTCATACGCGACGCGGTAGGTGGTTCCTCAATCTCCCAGAACCGTTGCACGGCTTCTGAAAGAGCAGTTCCAACCAGACAGCCCTCCTCAGTAGGAGGCGGTGGAGCCGCTAAAACCAAACCCATTACAGCATAGCCAAACACCGTTTCCAGTGTAACCAGTCCGCCAGGCTGTAAGGTACGGTTGCCGCTCAACAGCACCCGCCCAAGAACGTCTGCACCCAGCAACACGTCAATCGGACCAGGTCTGTCAAATCCAGCATCCGCCAGAACTAATCCAGCTGTCAAACTCCGAACCTCTGGAGGCAGCTTCACCTGGGGGAGTCTCCCCACCACTTCATCCAATACTAACGCGGGAGCATTAATCCTCGCGCGTGAAGTGGGACCCGGTCCAAAGGTGAGTAAGGTCTGCCCTACCAGATTTGACACTGTCACATTGCCTACCCCACGTATACTTTCCGGGTGGGGTTTCACAACCAAGCCCAACTGTCGCACCAACCTACTGGATACCATGCAGCCTTGCGCTCCCGTGTCAAGGAGAGAGCGCACGCAGGCTGATCCTCCGCCAGGGCCCCAAACACAAACCGAAGCCGTGGGCAATAACACGGTCTCCAAGGGCGTGGCGGTGGCTGGTGCGTGGGCGGCGTATCCCTAGCAGGGATAACGCGTTGCATCCTGTTCCGCATGGGCGGGCCGCTCGTACCGCTCGAGCGGGTCCCACTCCGGCTGGTACTGCCGTCGCGCCATGCGTGCCGCCTGCGGCCCCTGGTATGTCCTACTCCGGCCGTACACCGGAGGTCCCGACCCCCAGCGGCGGCGACATCCGTGGCGCCTGCCGGGGTGGAGGCGTTTGCGGGCACCCGCCCGTAAGGACCCCCCGTTGGGGCACGGGTGCGTGCGAAGTAGTCGCGTAGTTTTGGAGGGGGGGGAGGGGGGTGTTACCCGACGTCCCCACTTCTCCTCGGCCATGGGCCCCTGGTCAGCCCGCTGCTGACTCCGAACAGGGGAGCATGACCCCTGCGCAGGGGGGGGGGAGGTGTATCCCCACTGCGGTTCATGCATAAAATGGGGTGGTGCTTCCCACCACAGGACTTACACGCCTGGCCACAATCTCGCACAAAATGTGGGCCCAAGCAAACAAAGCACCATTGCCGCTGCTTAGCAATGTTGCGGCGTCCCACAACCCGCTGCGCAAGAAACTTCGGACACGCTGGCACCCGATGGCCAGGGTTCTTGCAGCATAGGCAGACTTCAGGGTCCAATGCACTGGTATTATATTGGTGAGGACCCGCTGGTTGTGGGGCCGATTTGCCCCACCCTCCCCTTTGAGGTGCAACTCTCCCCTGGGCCCGCTGGGCCCCAGGAGGCCTCGGGGGTGGAGGTAGATCCGAGGTGTCGGCCCGTCGACACTCAAGTTCCAATTGGTCGATAAGATTGGTGAAGGTCGGCAGATGCTGAGCACTTTCACCACCATACCGGTGCTCAAACCTGGCCCGTACATCAGCCGGCAGCCGGTTCAACAAAAAATTCAACAGTATGTAGGACCACTGGTCCACCGGCAAACCAAGGTTCTCTAACCCTTTGGTCGCTGTCAAAACAGGATTCAGCATTTTCAGCCGGATGTCTGAAGCCTGAGCGATCCGAGGGATATTCCAGATCTTAGTCATAAGAGTATCCGCAAGTCGCCGCACGTTCTGGTATCGGTCCCTCAGCAACGTGCGCGCGATTTCATAATTGTCGTCGGTGACCGACAAATGCGCGATCAAGTCGCGCGGCTCCCCGACGAGAGCAGACATCAGCTGCGCCAACTTCAACGCCGCTGGCAGGTCCGTCCGGGCATGCACCAAGCTATCAAAGAGGTCGATGAAGCTGGTCCACTCGTCCAGGTCTCCTCGGAAGACCGGCATCTGTATGGCTGGCAAGCGCGCTGCCAACCCTGGGTTATAGATAACTGCGTGTTTCGGAACGTCCCGGGCCGCACCATTCCGAACCCGCAGTATCTTAGAAGCCCTCTCGACAATCCTGTCCCCAAAATCCATACATTGCTCAAAGTCCCGCTCCACCTGCTCGGTCTCCGGGGTCGTCCGGCCGGGCTCCGCTAGGTAGAGTTCAACCTGGAACTCCACAGCCTTAAGACGGTCTGACACCTCCTCGTACCGGGTCAACAAAGCCTCCTCCCGGTCATTTCTGTCAACCAAAGCTGCTGCAGATGAAAACCAACGCAGTGCAGACTGGATCTTAGCCTTAGGTGTAGATCCCATTTTAAATTAATTTCCAACAATACCAGAGAAAATTAAAATTAATTTAATTAATGTGGAAATTCCAATCTCTTGGTCACCCTAGTGAATCAAAACCAAATATCAACTCAATTACAGGAATGCCTTACAATAACAACCAATATAGATTCTCAAAACGCAGTGGAAGCTCAAATTATAATCTATAATTGGCTAGTTACATGACTTCTAATAATCTAGCTTACAACTAATATTTATGTTAGCCTTATATTTTTAGCAACCTTGGCCGCTTATAGCAAACTGAATAAAACAAATGCCTTATTACCAAACAACAAGCTATGAAAGGCTTTCCAAATTACAATCAATCAAATATGTGGCTTTAATTTGCCTTCAACTATTCTCCAAATTAAATTGTACCAAACACTGGTAATCACCTTCCGGAGGTTGTAATCTCACTAATTTGCACTGCAAGTACAATAATTTCGTGAAATCTACAGTACAAAACACTTGCAGTGCCACAAAATAGAGGTTTTAAATACTTGTAGCTAAATTTGGTTTTAACAAATAACCTCAAAATGCCCTTTTTTACCCAAAAGGAAAAAACTATCAAAATTCGCGTTTTTTCTTTGTGAGTAACCACGCTCTGGGTACCATAAATTGTTCAACTCCTCGCCTAGTGCGAGTGGAGTGAACTGCCACGCGTTTCGCGGGTCATATAAGCCAGTGGATTGGCTACAAAACTTGTTCAACTCACCTGATTCCGGGAGGCGCGATGTTCGCTTCAACTCCGGTTAGTATCTGTCAAGGTTCAGTCAACTGTCAGGTCAAGTCAAGTTCAATCATGAGGGTCACCGGGGCTGAAGAAGCCGCCGTGGTGTACGGGCCGTCTCGCCAACAATCCGCGGCGTCAAATCACCAACTCTTCCGATGTCACCGAAATATCCACACAAAACACTCGGACACCCGTGTGTCTTCAAAGCGAGCGATATTACACAAAACAAGGAAAATGCGTTTCCAAATTATCCAAAAACACTCGGACCTCGTGTGTCTTCCAAACCGAGGTTATCTTTTTTCTGTCCGCCTTGACAAAGTGTCACTGTCCAAACCACAGACTCAAAAGAGGCGTACACACGTGAGGAGTTTAAGGGGGCGGGCAGACGGTCGGCCCGAACAATAGTATAGTATTTCAAGATTGCTCAAAGATTCCACGCTTTATTTCCCCATTGGCCATGAAAACTCTTAGCGAGCATCATCATATTACAATTAGTAAAGCTCTGCTGACAAAGTGGCTCATGCAACTTGATTACCACGAGACCGAACTCCTTCTGATCGTGACAAAATAATTATTGTTATTCTCATAACGTATATATTATCATTTATTATATAAATTTATTTATTTACTATATCATAGGTTCATACACACTCACACCATACACACACACACCGTAAGTAACTCAAACATAACCAAATCTGAGATATAAGATATAAAAAGATAGCTCCTTCTCTGCATAACTTGTATACTTCAGTTAAGTGTAACCATTATTGAAACGAAACTGAGTCCTGTAACAGGGTTTCCTAGCCCAGGCCGCGGGGTCTTGGTACATTTTTGTAATACTTCTCGTGAAAAATAAACTTTTTAATTTTCATCTACAACGAAAATAAAAATAATGTTGTTATTATTATAATCGTGTGTTATATGCTACGTAAGAACTGTAGCCCTAAACTTGGGGGTGTATTCGGGGTGCAAGCAAATTATTTTTAAAATGATCTGCTATTTTTAAAAACCGTTTTTTGGATCTGTACTGTTCGACCGAGGCTTAATTTTTTTAGCTAAGTTAAGGGTTCAGTAAACATAACTAATCAAGAATAAAACTGTACCACATATTTTGAAATCTATGTTTTGGAATAATAATTTAATATAATTGATGCATTAGGAAATTACATTAGAGCCGACCAAATCGAATACTAATCCTTAGTTGATTGACTCTATCAGAGATCAACTTTATTTTCTAAAACGCGCCCCAGTCGCAACCAAAATCTCGTGTACAACCTTTACGTTAAGGAAGTGTCATTTTCCGGGCAGTAATACTGACCTCTCTGACCCTTGTATACACACATACATACACGTAGATTGTACATCTACACGCCGGCGCCACAAAGCCGGTGGTACACAATGCTTTTGTTCATTTTAAGGGGTCGTAAAAATTGTATAGGAATTTTATACACAAATTCTACGTTCTCGTAATCTTTACGCTTGTGATGTTTGGGTTTTGTTCGTGATTAATCGTATATTTTAGAATTATTAACCTTCCTCTATAGCTCTTTTAGATATTTAGTGATACCATATTGTAAACTTGAACGCTGCACCCGTAATGGCTGATTGGAGTTATACGAATTAGACTATTTGAATGATTATGTCATGATTTGCTATATTCAATGCGTTTGTGTCTAACCCACTATAAGTTGACGCAACTTCAATGTATCCTGACCGTATCAACTAATCCCTCCCTAACCCCACCAAGGAGTGTGCGAATTATTATTAGAGTTTAGAGAAATAAGCAACACGGGCGCAGTGGAAATAATGTAATTATTCAAATAATTATGTTAATAACATTGACTTAGAATATTAGAATAATTATTAATTGTATTTGGACGCTCAGAGACCTTATATATCTCTGGAATACTGAATTAATATCATTAACTTCTGTTAATGCTGATACAGATCTTATATCGAATGTAATGGTCATATTTTGCAATTTTGTTTTGTTTACATTGACTTAGTGACATTTAGTTTGTTATAATTTTTGAATTATTATTGTGTAAGATTATTATTATTTTATTGTAAATTACCGTTTGACATGTAAAAGTGCTCTTGTGGCCTAGGTGGGCGAATCCGAATCGCACTTTTCTTTTTGAATATTAAGTACTTATTAATATTTTTGCCAGCCAATGCGGCGCCATGGTAGACATACTGGGCCACCATGGCCTCTCTTGTGTCCGGAGCGCTGGTAGCATCTCCCGCCACGCCAGTATTAATGATGTTATCCGTCGGGCCCTTGTCAGTGCGAGAGTGCCGGCAGTCCTCGAGCCGAGCTCGAGCCGGCTGTCCAGGGACGATGGCAAGGATGGCAAGAGGCCTGTCGGAATGACGCTGGTGCCTTGGAGCATGGGTCAGCCGCTAGTTTGGGATGCTACTTGTGTTGATACCCTGGCGCCATCCCATGTTCCAAGCACCAGCGCCGCCGCTGGCGCTGCAGCATCCTCGGCCGAAAGCCTCAAGCGCCGCAAATATGCCGTCCTAGGAAACAGCTACATGTTTGCGGCGTTTGGCGTTGAAACCTTGGGGCCATGGGGGCCAAGTGCGCGTCGGGCGACCAGAGGGCTGGCCACTATTTCGCACATCGTATTAGTGTCGCTATACAGCGAGGGAATACGGCCAGCCTTCTGGGCACCTTACCCATTGACGGCGATTTGTGCCAATTTTTTACCTATAGGTTAAGTTTTATTATGTTGGTTTTTATTAATTGTATTTAATAAATTAATAAAAATATTATAATTTTATAAGTACACTAATCATTTAAAATTTGCAGACTACGGACCGATGTAAACGGTTAACAAACTAAATGTCACTAAACGAAAATTAAACAAAATTGCAAAATATTATCCATTAAATTGGATATAAGGTCTGTATCAGTATTAACAAGAAGTTAATGATATTAATTCAGTATTCCACCATTCATTCTAGGAACAAACTATAACCTTGTTAATATTGTTTATAAGTGTTAGCTGTAGCATGCTTATATGCTTATACCTATTACAATTAAAACTGGCATGCGTATTAAGATTTTGTGAATATTTTAATAGATTTTATAAATTTTGTTACCTATTGTGTTGCTATTGTAATTTGTAACGTATTTTGTGTAGGTACCTCGCGGTGCTTACGTTCTAATACGTGAAATGTATAATTACTTTGAGTAAATAAAGTTCATTAAACCTAATTGAAGATTGAAGGTTTGCTAACGGGCTATGGAGCGTAGCATACTGGTAATGAAACGTATCGACCGTGTCCGAAACTCTACGCTGCTCAAAAACCCGCATTGCCGACGTTGGGGTTAAGACCGCCAAGCTGAAATGAGAATGGGCTGGCTACGTCTGCCGCATGCATCCATAGAGGTGGGCAAAAATTACCACGGAGTGGGTGCCACACGATGGGCGGCGGCGACGTGGCAGGCCGAGACGGAGATGGTGGGACGACCTGGAGTGCGATTTTTGAATCTCACTGGTGATATCAAAGTCACCGGTGACTAAAATTATCACCGATGACTTTTATGTCACCATTTTCCAAGAGCCGTATTTTTTAAAGTCACACGCTGTTTACCAACATGCAGAAATTTTACAATGTCAGTCAGAGACAATCTTCCCGTTACGTTCCTTTTTACGCAGATGTTATAGTGTTGTCCTTGATACCGGTTTTTAGGTTTCCGTAGCCAAATGGCAAAAAACGGTACCCTTATGGATTCGTCATGTCTGTCTGTGTGTCCGTCCGTATGTCAATGGCATTTTACTCGAAAACTATAGTGTATTTGAATACAATTTTGAGGATAGGTGTATTTTGTTAGCCGCTACATAGTATTGTAATTAAATTACAAAAAAAAAATTTTTAGGGGTGCACTCCATACATAAAACTGAAAGTCAATTTTTTTTTTCATTGCAAGCCCACGTGTGGCACATCAATCGATAGGCCTTTCAAAATAAATATAAGGTTTCTAAGCATTTTTTTTGATTAAGTGAATAGAGTCGGAGATAATCGCCCCGAAAGTCACGAAAAAAAACTGTTTGTGCGCCATTATACCTTAGGTCATTTCACAGATATTTGTAAACATTGTTAATGCGTGTTTGGTTATTAACAAAAATGTTGACTCGTGGTGAGTAGAAAAGTGATAAAAAGAATGGACACCACTGGAAATTCTTGGCGATGTGTAGGTACAACATGTTAGTAAAAACCTGTTGCCATGAATAAGTAAAGAAAATAACTTGGCAGGCCTATAAAATTATCATCTTATGAAAAAGATTTTTTCCTCGCAAAATGTGTTGAAAAACGTCGTATGAAACGCGTGAGCTTTGATAATTACATCCTCGGCTCTCTTATGTAGTGTCATAAAAACGCCGTCAATGCGGATTGTTAGCGTCTGCCACCCGCCTCAAAATTATGCAAATTTTCCATCTAACACTAGGCGGGCATTTTGCCTTAATGTAACCTTGTTTCTTACCGACGTAGGTACGTTATTCCTGTTGTGCTGATAACGTTTAAAATACTTTCTCATTATCTTTTTCATGAGCTTGAAACTGACACCCTCTTTTGCAGTTCATTTTGGTAATGATTGAAACTGTCAAGTATTGTGCCACTGTCATACCCTACCGGACGTATATTTTAAACACCCTAACCTAGACATCATTTATAATATATAAATTGTAGCATATTTTTTTTTACTTACATATTTTATGGACTTGGTCTGAAATAAATGAATTGAATTGAATAAAAGGAATGCATCTTACAAAGAGTGGATGGGTACGCCTAGGAAAAGGTTGAAAAACAGAAACCCTACACTTTACTGACGTTTTACTTACAGAATCGTAATGTTGAAGCTCGTTTTGATTTATCGTTCGTCGCTGGAACTTTATCTCCTCCACTGTCTACCAATCGCGTCTGCTCATTTGATAAGGGGTGTGTAGAATTGAGCCAAGTTCTTTCGTTGCCCGGCTTTCAGAGGTATTAAATAATATTTACTTTTCTCTTATTATATTGTTATTTCGCAACAGGGCCCGAGAAACGCGATGGAAGGGCTATTAGCCGCTGTCTCTTGACCGTTAAATAATAACTGAGTTTTATTAGCAAGGTTTCGCGTCGTCAGATTTGGTGGCCATTTTTAAACACGGAATTTTGTATAGATAACGACTCTACCTCTTACTGAGTTTTATTAGCAAGGAGCTTGAAGTTGTTAGTACCCAGAATCCGAAATGGGAAACCTTTTTCAAGAGCTTTAACGAGGTGTTCCTTTAGATAAATAAAATAACTTTATTTAGCCTTCACATAGATCGCTGCTTACATAATAAGATCAAAATATCTGATAGCAACATTGGATGTTATAATCGTGCTTATATTCTCTTGCCATCCTAATGGGGCCCACTGCATAATTACTTGTAAATGCAATGACGACCGGTTAGCCTAGTGGGTAGTGACGCTGCCTACGAAGCTGAAGGTCCTGGGTTCGAATCCCGGTAAGGGCAAATATTTGTGTGATGAGCATGAATATTTGTTTCTGAGTCATGGAAGTTTTTCTATGTATTTAAGTATTTATATCTGTTATATATATCGTCGTCTAGTACCCATAACACAAGCCTTACTGAGCTTACTGTGGGACTAGGTTGATTTGTGTAAGATTGTCCCTTAATATTTATTATTATTTATTATTATTATTATAATGCAAGCGGAAGCGGTACAAATATTATAATGAGGAAAAGTGTATGGTATTGTATAGCTTTTTAAGTTTGTATGTATTGCGTAATCTCCGGTACCGCTTATCCAATTTCAAAAATTCTTTTACGTTCTGTATAGTTATAAGCCATATTTTATTCCTCGGGTTTTCCTGCGTTCTTTGCAATACGCGGTCGATATCGCGTGGGCAGCTAGTTTCTCATAAATGGCGTTAAAGAAAATCTGATGATATTATTAGTTAGATGTAGCCCCTTTTTGGGGTTCGGTGGACATTGCTTGGAATTCAATTTACCCCTTTACGCGCTTTTTGACGCGGTTATAAAGTTTAAGAACACAGTAGTTAATACTTGAGATTATTTGAGTTGGCCGAATTGCATCAAAGTTCCCCATTCAAAAAGCAACAACAATTCATATGACAGTTTTATAATAGAAAATCAGCCAAGTGCGTGTCGGGCCACGCGCATTGTAGGGTTCCATAGTTTCCTGTCTGTCTTAGTTACACCGACACGTGCGCGCTGAATAAATGGTGCGGTTGCGTCGTCCGAATTTGTACGAAAGTTGGCCTTTGTCAGTACATCTTTAGTTGGTCGACTAATTACTCGGTGACTAGTTATGCGGCATAACTAGTAGCGAGGAAGGAATGCTATCACGGATATGTAGGCATAACTTATGCCTACATATCCGTTATAGCATTCCTTTTAAATTCATTATAGGTACTACTGCCACGATTTTTTTCACATCCCACTTTCTTAGCCGGCAGGGGGAGGGGACACACATGATTTGAACAAAAATTAGGGCTTTAAACCCCAATATAACGCAAACAGTGATTCATTTTAGTTTGTTGCAAAGTGGTTTTAAGAAACCCATAATATTTTGAATAATCTATCCAACGATGCCCCACACTATAGTTTTATCACGAAAAAGTTTACATCCCCACTTTAGGTGTAGGGGAGGTAACCTAAAAAAAAATTTTTTAACAAAAATTTTATTCTTCTGTTTTGTCGGCGTGATTTATTTATATACTTACCCATGCTGAATTACAGTTTTCTAGTTGTAAGGGTTACTGAGCAAAGCCGAAGACGGACAGACGGACGGACATGGCGAAACTATAAGGGTTCCTTGTTGTTGACTACGCAACCCTAAAAAGTAGGCCTTACCACCAAATAAGCTCAACTATAAACTAATAACGCAACTTCAAGCGTTTTTTGGGATAGTTATCTAGCTGGCAAAACTTTAACATGAATCAGTTCATTAAATATATGTTTTACCAGCGACTTCATCTGCCTTAAATACGATAGGTAATCATACTCCCTCATGATTTTCTAACTTTCCTGTTATTTCTATAGGGAATGGTTTGGTGAAAATCTTCCTATTTCATTTTCTTGGTCTCAATCAATTTGAAATCATTATCTCCTTAGCAATTTAAGGGTTAAAAGATAACCTATAAAGAGATTTACTTTAGAATTGTAGACCCATGTAGGTTCAACTTAATTAAGTGATTTCTGTAAAACGAATAAATAGTTTTAAAGGTCACATACTAACTCACAAACATGCCTGTAACCTTATAATCATGTTAACTTTATAATATGGAAGTTAGACGCAATTTTTTAGTTATTCTAACTAAATGATTTACCTACACGGATGCTTAAAATCCCCGAACTTGGTTGGACTCTTCGAAGCCCCTCGAATATTACTGACGGATTCGAATCAAAAGGACGAGGGTGTGAACGACGCGGATAAATTCGTCGAAGACTTTATTACTATACGCTAGCTTCTACCCGCGGCGCCATACACGTATTAACTTAATATCATATTATATAATATGCTGATGTACAAAATGTATTACTTTTATCAATCCACTGGATGGTTATACGATAGGCAAAACCAGACAAAACGATTTCCTCCAGAGAAAAATTGTTTTTTGCCGCTGTAAACTCTTGTTTTGTTCACAGAACTCGTTACTGTAGCTTTCGAGAACCTATTTGCTAAGAAATAATTAATAACCTACACAAGAGCGCTTTCTTAGAAGGATATCCACAGAAGATAAACATCAAGGTACTCGTAGGTACTTTGACATAAAGCTGAGTTGAGATTATTATAATCACGTTTTTAAATGCTTCTATACTTGTTAATTTTCTTCTATTAAACTTAGTTTAAACATTATTTTCTTTCAAATTTTGAGTTATAGTCATCATGTTAGTCCGTAATTTGTGTTAAACATTATTTTCGTTCTGAATTGTACATAATTATTGTGAATTTGTGATTAATGCTCTTATTGTTGAATTGGTTTCGTTTTGCATGCCAGCTACTGGTGAAATGTGTGTTTCATTTGATTGTATTTATACTCATTACTCACCATCTTTATTTAAAATGTTTTATGCAAATACTTAAATGAATTATGAATTATAAATTATGAAAAAATGCATGAGGTCTAATGAAATATTAGATCTAGTGAAACAGTACCTAGTGTAAAAGGTGTTTGGTTAGGTTAGGTTAGAGCATAACTAGAGGCGTTTAGACGCCTCTTCAAGTTAGATGAGCACCGAGTTATGGTAAGTAGATAACAGATGACTTATCCTAACGCGTGTTGAAAAGTAACGTAATAAACCCTCAGGTAACGATCCTACTATACGATGTCTGTATGTTCGACTTATGATTTTCGAAAGGCTACAACTGGGCTTGAAGATGTCCGTAAGTGGATCTACAAACCCTCAGCAGTTTCAGCACGATTGGCATGTTCACCGCAGCCTGCTCATCTAAATAACGATTCGGCGTCACCATTCATTATTTATAATTAGCTCGTCTCGGAGCCGCAAAAACATTAATCATTCCAATTAGTGTTCAAGCCTGAACAAGCGAAAAAATGGCATTTTTTTCGTGTTTTGAAGGTTCTAAGACTAATGGTTTTGAATATAAAATGTTGGGAGCAGTATGAGCGCTGTCGTCGGATGGTTCTTTCAAACTTTTTATGATGGTGACATTGGTGACGAGCAACATCAGCCTAGCAGACTATGGGCGTTTGCGACTTTAGAAAAATCACAACTCTATACTGATTTGAAGATTTGTTGAGTCAACATACGGAACGGATTCAGAGAAAATTCCTGATTTCTTTATTTCACAACAAACATTTTTACCATTTTAAATATATTCTTTCAATTGTTCCTTATTATTATTTTTGTTTTCATTATTGCAATGTCCATATTTTGATTATGACTTTCATTTATATTATTCTTATACACTGACGATCTTTTTATGAATTTATGCTATTCAATTTTTAAAAAATTACATGTAAATTTTCAAAATGAAATAAATGAATCTAATCAAAGCAATGGAAACAGTGAATGACTTCACTGTTTCCATTGATTTGATTAGATGTTTCGCAAAAATAATTTAATTAAGAATTAATCTATTTTAATTCCTGTGATAACACTTCCAAAATATACATCGACGTTTAATCATTTGTCCATACAAAACTAATTAACTAACTCAAACATACCCCTAACTCTAACTCCGATACTCCAAAGATTCTTAATTATCGTATAAATTGGAAAAAAACTTTCCTTATTTTCGTCGACCTGATTCCGAATCGAAAGAAAGGCGGTATGAATTGTATGTGTGTTTGTTGAGGGCGCCTTTTTCCTTCGGTCTTCGTTTTGCTGATAGGGGGGTATTTGGCAAGAGAAATGGGACGCTAATGCATCTATTGTTCGTTGGTACAGTTTTGGGGACGTCGCATTGAGACCGGCAGGGTTCTTGAGGAAATTCTGGGCGACTGTTTTTTTAGACAACATTTTATTTAAAGAATTAACAGAATAGTAGCCACCTTTGAGTAGGTATGTTCGGCAGCAAATATTAAATACTAGCTTGCACGAAACTTCGTTCACATAATTCTCGTTTATATCGTACCTCCATACTAACTTTCGCTCCTCATTTCATTCTCTTAAGTCGTCCCTTCCGAGGGGGGCGCTTTGGTTCACCGATTTTTTAAGCCCTATTTTATATCTATATTGGAAGTCCGAAAATGTTCTTCATAAAATTTTACACCATAATAATCGTTAGTCCTAATACATTTTATTCCAAACGATCGTAAGTCATAATGACAATAATCATAAATTTCTCATAACCTAATATTTTTTTTATATTTTTTTTTCAACATAACACTCACTTGTCCGTTTTAATTAAATTCATAATGACACTAATCATACATTTTTTAATCCTAAAATTGTTTTTCATAATATTTTTCATCATAAATGTTACTTATCCTATATACCTACGGATAACATTTTTACTTAGATTTTATTGTCTAATACTGAATAATCATATTACCCGAATCATCGAAACCGCCGAAGTCAGCTATTTTACTCAAAGGCTACGTCCGCACAGACGGCTTGCGTAGCGTCTAGAGCCTAGCGAGCCACCTAGCGAGTAGCTTAGTAAAACGAACATTATAGAATTTTCGCGACCGGCCGCACTGCGCGCTTGGCGTTATCGAAGTAAATAAACGTGTTTGTTTTAGTCGCAAGGTGCGAGGCGAGGCCACAAGGCTCTAGCTAGACGTTAGCGTCTAGCTAAAGCCTCTCGTTGCTTAGGCAAGCCGCCTGTCTATGCGGACGTAGCCTAAGACAGGTCCGTGTAGGTACGACGACGAGCGAAGCAAGGAGGAGTGTTAGGCGTACCGCGGGGAGGGGTCGGGTTGCATAAAGTTTAGTCATATTTTTGATAGACTCCGTGGATTCGTCATACTCATCATTACGCATAACTGTTATTTTTTTTTAATTTATTGGCCAAAATATTAAAAACACATTAGTGTTACAACATTTGACACCAGCGGAAACCTCAGGGGGTTTATATGCTGATGAGCAGGGAGCGTACATTTCATGCCGGTTTCGTCATAATGACGTATTCATATAAACACACAGGATGATTCAAAAAACGAAGTGACACAACTTAGTAACCGTAAACGTATTTAGTAACTAATATTTTATTTTATTTTTAATTACTTATAGGCCACAACAACGTGTCTATCGATGCTATCGTGAAATTGGTCAAGTCCATGTTAAAATCAAACTGTGTTTCTTTATGTTCCTCATGTTCTTTGTGTTTTATTGTTTGAAAATGTAATTTGATGTTGCTTGCTTTTGGTGGCAAACTTTGCTGACAGCAGGAACAATAAATTTGTTTATTATCTATAACTAAACATGGATTTATTTGGCACAATAATTTTATAGCCTCCATGGCGACTTAGGCCACTAGCAAAGCATTAAGTTTCCTGATCTTATTAAATTTAACTGAAATGTTGTTTCCGCATTTCTCCTATTTGTGACAAAGAGTAAACTTTGATGTGACAATGTCAGATAAAGTTCTTTCAATGTCCGTCTCAAGTGTCAATATATTAGATCTACTTAAACGGAAGAGGTTGATTAGATAACAGTGATTAATCATTGATTAATCACATTTTCCCAATAGGGTACGGATAAATAAGCGTTCGTTATGCCGTTGCTCTTTTCAAACTTTTTCCACCTGTATGTAGCTTGACGTCATACGCCTGTCATCGGCATGAAATGTACGCTCCCTGCTGATGAGTATTCGCTTAGCTATTATATATTAAATTTACTTAACTAGTTAGTACAATCACAATACACTCGTGTCCGGTTGAGACATTCAATATATTAAACTTACATTCAATATATTAGACTATTCAATCATTTTTCTAGTTGGTCTATATAAGCATATTCTTCCTTTAAGGTACACAATTTTACTTTATTGTATACAGACATTATTTTGCAACTAGTAAACAGCTGTTCATAGTTTGGGGAGGTTTTTTCCCTTATGTTTTTAGGTACAATATTTTTAAGCAATCTAATTTGCAATTTATAAATATCGTCAAGGTAAGTTTTGTAAGTTCTACCATAACTGCTTAGTCCGTATGTGATCACTGAGTCTGCCATAGAGTTGTACAAAAGCTTTAGGGTACCTACAGTAAGGTAATTTCTATTTTAACACGTTCGCTGCGAAGCAAGGTACAATATGCCTGGTAGGTGTATTCCTCCCTGTGCGCGCTCTAAAATCGTGTCATTTCGCCTCGTGCGGACGCCATAACTCGGGAAATATTATGCGTACGAAAGAGATAGTTATATATCCATGATTCGATTTTAAAGGTTATGACGTGTAGCGATTAAAAAATGTACCAGGTCCTTCAGACATAGTTCGCACAAAGTTAAATTTGAATAAATTCAGTGCGAGTACCTACCAGGTCTTGATTAGTGGGCCTGGTAGCCGCACTGAGCGAGTGTCAGCGGAGGAGGGGGGCGTTCGCCGCCGCTAGTGCTGTCGAGTGATTTGTTTGTTGTATATCGTGCACACGTGTTTTCGGCTGTTCGGTGTGAATGGCGTGGTAAATTTGACGTGATGTGATATGGCGTCAAATAATGTTAATTCGAAGTGACGTCAAGTTTGAAATATTTCCAATATTTCCCGTTAAAAACCCTAAAATTCCGTCAAAAAAATCGAAAAGAAAGTTAAATTTATCATCACCTAATTCTACCACGGTGAATGCAGCTGTCGAAAATAATCAAAACAGTATTGAATCATTTTTCGGATCTGACAGCGAAAATGGACCGACAAACATACCCAAAAAAAAACAGAAAAAAATTAAAAAAATTAAACCTGAATGCAAACAATGTCAAAAATCATACTTATTATTACCATGTTTCAATGTAAAACATTTTTAATAATTGGGTCAATCAACTTTTTCTTGTTGTTATTCTGTCCCGGTAAGACAACTGTGACAGAGTTTCTTAGAAAAAATACTATAAATTGGACTTATTTCATGCTAAGGAGATGCCCCAGCAGGGAATGGGTTAACCAATATAACAAAACCACGTGTTTCGTGGATTTAAACCCTATAAAATCGTAGTTTTAAAGAGTGACCCAGGAGACGTAACCATGGCAACGAGCAACATAAAATAGTTGATTGACCCAATTACTATCCTTCTCTTCCTTTGTAATAAAATTGTCGATTTGATGTATTTGTTTCATTGTCCCATCCCTATTATTATATTTTAGTAATGCATTACCAGTTTAAAATACATGGCATAACTTTTTATTGGTGCCTTAACAGGTCTATAAAACCTGGTATCTTTTTGTAAAATAAAAACTGTCATTTTCGGTCCAATTTTCGGTCCAATTCCCGGGCGAAGCTATGTTTGAACAGGTACATTCATGAACTAGATACACGTGAAATTTCATTTGTTCACTTTTAATATTGGCGATCTTGGACTCATATTTACATGAATGACTTTCACCAGGCCATTTAAACCTGGCTCGCATCAGACGAAACTCTACTACCCGGCACAAAATACCTGGTATCGCATGGTATGAAAGTACATAAAAATCAGTCCCGCAGTTAACGTGTTAAGATGTGAATTTTACAAAGTAGCGCTCTTAGTTTTTCGCATACATGCTGTATGTGCGGGCCCCAGTTGAATCTATGATCAATCAATCATCAAGATCAAGAATCTGTAAATAATTAATCCGTTTATAAACTATACATTTAGCACTTCGAAGAATGTGTTAATAATTTCACCGTGGAAAAATCTTAAGATTATTCATATTTTACCCTATAAAACAAAGAAAAGTTGGACGAAAACTGTAAAATCGTAAGCAGGCGTTAAGTGTTTTTTTAAACTTTAACAGTGGAAATCTATCCTGATTTTTAGTTCAAACGAAACATGAATGTTTGTGTTACAATTTTTCCGCATCAAATATTTAAATTATTATCTTGTAAGTAAGATCCAGATTTATGAAAAGGCGCTTCAAATTCGCCATACATTTTCACTATGGCGGCGCCGATCTAAATACGCATTCCCCGCGGTCTGTGGCTCAGTCGCCCGCGAGCGTTCAGAGCGAGTTCACGTCACTTTGCAGAACGACCTGCCGATCGCGTCGTCGTGTACACGCACACCGGCAATACGGCGTAAGTGTTTTTTTTTTTAGTTTTATATTTATTACTTGAGATTAAATTAAAACATAATTGATTTGTTTCAGTAAATCGAGAAAACGTAAAGACAAATATTATAAATATTAAAAAAAAAACAGCTTGCCAATATTAGGTGAAAGTCCGGATGGACTTGGAGGAGGTGAAAAAAATGTCTTATTAAAATGCCCGTATGCGGCTCGGGATCAAAGTGTCGACGACGCGAAAAAATATATTTTTGGAAAACAACTAAAGATTAATACGATTTTAAATAAAAAACACGATTGGTTCTTTCAAGCCCAAGGACAACATCAAAGCACAAAGAAAAACATGCATATTTGCTGTTTGGACAAATGTGGATATGAAGATAAAACATTTTGCCTTAACAGGTCTATAAAACCTGGTATCTTTTTGTAAAATAAAAACTGTCATTTTCGGTCCAATTTTCGGTCCAATTCCCGGGCGAAGCTATGTTTGAACAGGTACATTCATGAACTAGATACACGTGAAATTTCATTTGTTCACTTTTAATATTGGCGATCTTGGACTCATATTTACATGAATGACTTTCACCAGGCCATTTAAACCTGGCTCGCATCAGACGAAACTCTACTACCCGGCACAAAATACCTGGTATCGCATGGTATGAAAGTACATAAAAATCAGTCCCGCAGTTAACGTGTTAAGATGTGTATTTTACAAAGTAGCGCTCTTAGTTTTTCGCATACATGCTGTATGTGCGGGCCCCAGTTGAATCTATGATCAATCAATCATCAAGATCAAGAATCTGTAAATAATTAATCCGTTTATAAACTATACATTTAGCACTTCGAAGAATGTGTTAATAATTTCACCGTGGAAAAATCTTAAGATTATTCATATTTTACCCTATAAAACAAAGAAAAGTTGGACGAAAACTGTAAAATCGTAAGCAGGCGTTAAGTGTTTTTTTAAACTTTAACAGTGGAAATCTATCCTGATTTTTAGTTCAAACGAAACATGAATGTTTGTGTTACAATTTTTCCGCATCAAATATTTAAATTATTATCTTGTAAGTAAGATCCAGATTTATGAAAAGGCGCTTCAAATTCGCCATACATTTTCACTATGGCGGCGCCGATCTAAATACGCATTCCCCGCGGTCTGTGGCTCAGTCGCCCGCGAGCGTTCAGAGCGAGTTCACGTCACTTTGCAGAACGACCTGCCGATCGCGTCGTCGTGTACACGCACACCGGCAATACGGCGTAAGTGTTTTTTTTTTTAGTTTTATATTTATTACTTGAGATTAAATTAAAACATAATTGATTTGTTTCAGTAAATCGAGAAAACGTAAAGACAAATATTATAAATATTAAAAAAAAAACAGCTTGCCAATATTAGGTGAAAGTCCGGATGGACTTGGAGGAGGTGAAAAAAATGTCTTATTAAAATGCCCGTATGCGGCTCGGGATCAAAGTGTCGACGACGCGAAAAAATATATTTTTGGAAAACAACTAAAGATTAATACGATTTTAAATAAAAAACACGATTGGTTCTTTCAAGCCCAAGGACAACATCAAAGCACAAAGAAAAACATGCATATTTGCTGTTTGGACAAATGTGGATATGAAGATAAAACATTTTGGAATGAAATGGAAAATAAATTAAAAAAGTTTTAGTTTGATTGTCTTTTTCCAGAATGAATAGAATCAAGATTAGATAGACAGATGGAAATAAGCAACACGAATAGTCGTGTTCCTTAATTTTCATATACAATATAGATTCCGGAAGCAATCGATAGGAGAAATAAAAAAAGAATTGGCCACGCGCAGTGTAGCCTGCCTTTCTTAGTTACATCGACACGCGCGCGCCAACTAAATGGTTTCGTCGGCCGAATTTGTACGAAAGTTGGCCTTTCTAAGTACATTTTAAGTTGGTCGATTATTGCTCGGTAACTAGTTATGCCTACATTTTTAAATAAAGGAAACTTTGAAAAATTTAATGCTCCGAGCCGGATTCGAATTTCGTTAGCAGCGTAACTGCTTAATACAAAATTAATTTAGTTATGCCTACTTAGCCGTGATTCCTTTTAAATTCATGTTGACTACGGAACCCTAAAAAGGAAACAAGCGGATATTATTTAATTATAGAAATAAATTAGATGAAACTACCAGTGAAGCAACTGAAAAAGGAAAAAAAAAGAAATAATGACAAGTGTCTGGTTGCCTGGAAGAGATCGCTTATTAAAGATACTACCGCCTGTAGATTACCATTTAACATGCTTTTTTAGATTTAAGTTTCTTGCGCTCTGTTTTTTTAGTATGCAATAAATAGTATTGTATTCTACCCTATTTTCTCTCTTCCATTAATTAAGTCTATGTACAAATTGTAACAAATATATTTACTTCACTATGGGCGGTAAGTGAGATTTATTATAGGTTTTTCTGCCTTTTGTAGTTACTTATTTCCTCGCAAATGTGATGAAAAACATTGTGTATAACACAACAGGGATGTAAGACTTGAATATTACAAACTGGAGTCATCAAAAGCCCTCCCTTCTGCCTTCGGCGTCGGGCTTCTGATGCTAGCCGTACACACGCAATATTATTGTCAATTATAGGGGTATTGTCATTATTATTGTGTGTTTGCAAAAAAAAAACAGTATTTTATTATACTAATCGATAGTATTAATACTGAGGATAAAATTTCTCTTCGGACCCTAACCTAACCTAACGGATCCACGGTGTCCGATGATGAGTAATATTACCGTCTGGTTATTGAAACTGTAAAAAAATAAGGTTTCTCTTTATTGTTAATTATATAATAAAATAGAGTGTGTGTTTTTTTTATTTTAGTTGGTTCGAGTCCCGGGCGAGGCAAGCGAGTTTTAGAAAATCTTTGAATGCAGTTTTGTTTCTTTTTCAAAATGAAGGAATGTCTCCTTTAAGCGAAATGAGCTAGCTCAAGGATTTAAGGTAGTTTCCCTCCAGGGCCCGAGTTAACTTTCCACACTGTATATACAGAAATATGTTAAAGTATACAGTTTATAATAATCCAAAAAATATGCATAGATATATTTATATATTTAATTTATATTTTTACCAAGATAGGTAAGGTACCTACATAAAAAGCAATCTACTTACATGTAGATATATTTGTTTTGAGTATGAAGATGTGTATTCATTACACACCTAAATACTGAAAATAAACTATTTAAAAATTACTTCATATATAATTAAGTTTATTAATTTGGAGTCCAGTATTTATAAAATTAACTAGCTGTTGCCCGCGACTTCGTCCGCGTAGAACTTGTTACCGTCTTAGAAAAATGATTGTAGGCGGAACCTTAATTATCGCCGACCCAAACAAATTTCTACTATATTAAGGGAAGATTTCCTAGATAAAACTATCTTTAATCCTTCCAAGGGTCTCAAATTATCTGTATGAAAAATTTCATCTAAATCCGTTCAGGGATTAAGCGTAAAAGGGAACAGTGCGATGGTTCATTAGTTTAAATTTAATTGGATAACTCCGTTTTTACAAAGTGATCGTATAAGGGTTCCGTTTTTTCCTTTTGAGTTACGGAACCCTAAAAATCGACTTAAACTCCACAACGCCTCCGCCTGTAGTTTTTAATTCTTGACGAAACTGAAAAAAAACGAGATCAAACCAAATATCTCACGAAACTCCAAAACGCGACGTTAATAAGAATTTTAATGAAAATGTTAACTTTTAAACGGATCCACGGTGTCCGATGATGAGTAATATTACCGTCTGGTTATTGAAACTGTAAAAAAATAAGGTTTCTCTTTATTGTTAATTATGTTTCTCCTTCGTTTTTCCGTTATATCTTTTTTATCGCCAGATTTGCCCAAGGCAAATATTTTACTGTTTTTTTTTTTTTTATTATTATTTTGTAATACTATTATTAACTTTTTGAATGGAAGAGATTTTCATGTCGGCTGTATATTTTGAGCTTTATTTGCAATTTTAAATTTTATCCGTTTATGATAGGTAAAATGGCTTGTCCATAATATATAACGTCATTTCAAAATCAGGGGCACCAGACGCAAAAGTAAATAATAATAAATTTTGCGTTTGTTAGCCCTATATGAATAAGTACTTACCTATCAACGAAACCTTAAAAAAAAAAAAAAAACGTACCCAAAAATACGGAAGCGATCCGTCAGTAAGACATAAATAAATAAATAATAAAATAAATGATTGCGTAGGTAGGTACACGATAACGTTTTTAAATTTATTTGAAATTCCTAAACAGAAAAGTTGCCGGCCAAATTGATATCTTGATTCGGCTAGGCTGGTAATATAATACAAGCACTAGTATTATAATATTCGATGAACAATAGGTCATTTCATTAATATTGTAGCGTCAATCTAGCGGGTCGGCATTGTGTGGTGTTTACGAATGGGCGGTTTTACTGGGCTCATGATGTTATCTTATTTGAAGCCGCTAGCTTAGTCAGCGAGGATAATTATCATTTGGCAAAGAATCATTAGTCAAAACAACTTATCCCAATTGTACAGTTACCAAATTTTCATTTGGTAAATTATTGTTTAACAAATATTTACTTGATCATATTTCATTTTACCATGTATCATTTAGTCAAATGTATCGTTTCGCGTAACATGCTCTTCCCAAAATATTGCTCGGCATCGTATATAATGCACTGTAGATAGAACATCAATTGGTGGTTGGTTGGTTGGTTTCATTATAACATAACAATCAATACCCATAAGAGACATTGAGTCTAACTTACTTACGTTTTAAGTAAAAATAGTATATTTTTTTGCTTAGTCATCATAATAGAAAAATCCTCTAGACTTTGGTGTTCGATGTAATGTAAGTATTACTAAAAAATGTTTGGTTCTGGCCCTTTGTCTGCCGCTGCCGCGGCACGCTCGCTTCGCTCGCTCGGCTCGCGCGCTGTATGGTTGCTGTTCTACCTAAAACTCCTCCACGCTTCGCTCGTCGTCGTACCTGAGACCTTCCTTAAGGTAGATTATGCTATATATTGGAAGTGTGAAGTGACTATTTGAACTAACAGCTTTTTGGAATATAATATTAGCTACAGTTTGCATATGAACAATTTTGTTTATTAAGCTTGACTAAGTAAAATTATGCCAAATGCTAAATTGACCAAATTAATACAATGCGATATGTAAATAAACTAAAGATTCGCTTGGGAAATAAAACTACTGCAATAAGTTTTTAGGGAATTCAAATTTTGCAAAAAATATTTTGCCCAAACGGCAAAACACACACCCGTACACCGATATTTAGTTCTGTGTATTTGATTTGATACAAAGTTAAAAATAGCGTAAGTTATAAAACCAACTGTTTATTTTTTTTTACCCAAAAACACTACACTATGCACATGTAGCATAAACTTACACTTATGTGATGTACATTATGAACAAAACAAGACCTTACTTATTAAACGGTCACTTTTTAATCAATCAGTAAAAAAATAATGTATATATTATTTATTATAAACGCAACGTAAAGACCGAGTTTAAGGAGGATGAGGAAGGATTAAGTATTTTTCAATCTCTAAAGTTTTCTACTGAGAAACAAACAATTATAACAATCATATTCCGCATGCATTGGTTTTAAATTAAAGAACGTACTAACAATTATGTATTGTATTCTTTGAGTCTGAAATATATATACAGGGTGGTTTTTGATGAACTGTACATAATAAAAGTAGTGAAATTTCAGCCAATTTTATCGGTGAAACTGCATTTAATTTTTGTTTCTAGTCATTAGTTTTTTTTAGTTTTTAAAATTTTAGTAAAAACTCGGGTAGTACACCTAATTCAGACGGTATCACTTGACAAAAATGCAGAGCATTAACAATGGACAGGTAAATAAATATTAATAACAATTGAACAGCAACCAAAAGAAAAAATCCGCAAAAATTAAAATTGTTGTTGAAAAATGGCTAGAAAAATTACGATTTTTAAAAGAAAAACTCAATTTCCTAAAAAAAAATTACAGATTTTCTTCTCGTTTTTTTTGCTTAGTATTAATTGTCACTTAATGTCGATTCTAAAACCGTTTTCAAACTGTCTCGGACTTTGAAAAATACCACGCAAATGGGTACGTAAATCAAACCATAATTTTATCAATTTTGATCCTTTTAAAATCCTTAATGGTGGTTCTCAGGTAGTTGACGGGTGTTATCGGGTTTAAGGTGGAGATAACATGCGGGGTATAAAGGCATTGGGCAATAGGTCAACTATTCCCCGGTACCGCCGCATACCGGGTCGAGTCAGTCCGACGGTATGCGGTTCGACTCCGACCCAGGTCGGGCCTAGCTGAGTTTCTTGCTAGCTAGCTAGGATAGGTTTTAGCGAACCAGCGATAAAACTCCCAGTAGTTCGACACCACTCACACCCCAGATTCGGTTGATACCGTTCAACCTATCTCACTGGAGCGCAAACTTAGAGTGTTCCAGCGTATAAACTTCCCCGCGTGGTCGTGCCGCAGGCTTCCCCTGGATTTTTCCCAGACTACCCTCCAACCACGCAATTCGACCGCTATATTGAGTCCGTACAACAGCAACAGTCAGGTTCAAAAAAAAAAGAAATCAGTCGCTCGCAATTGCTTGTCTTTGCCCGCCACTTCTTTAATTACTTCGTTGTTTTTCCTGCATTGCTCAATACTCTGCATTTTTTATTTTCGTTTTTGCACCATGGGATAAAAGTTATATCGTCTGAATTAGGTGTACTACCCGAGTTTTTACTAAAATGTAAATTCACCAATATAATTGTCTGAAATTTCACTCCTTTTATTATGTACAGTTTATCAAAACCACCCTGTATATATTTTATGAGACCAAATTTCAGATCAAATATTAATTGTAAATCAGTATATTTTAGCAATGCTGATTAAAATAAGGTCTAACGGATTTATAAGTAAGTTTCTGTCAAAAATGTCATTGTTGGTACAAGCTTTTATTGCCGAATGTATTTTTGTGTATACCGTCATCATCTACTCCTTAAGATGATTCTAACGAGCAAAACTCAACGGGGTCACCACCGACTTCTGTCTCTATCATCGGATCAGCTCGATGGTACCATAATATTAAATTGTGATCTAAACTATACTTATACTAAACTTATACTTACCCAAAATTTCAGCTCAATCACTTGAGGTCAACTGCTTCAAAATTCAGTTTCCTGATTTGTTCCTCACTACGACCAAACGAACAGGTCAAATTAAATAAAAGCTTGTAATTAAAACCGCGGGTAAGTCGACCATCCTCTTCGTTGACTGGTCTACAATTGAAGCCGAAGGGCAAGTCAGTTTACATAAAATCGATACAGATTAAGATGGTAAGAAACCCAGCGACGCTGATTTCGGCTGAGTATCGGGTTCAACACGAAACTTTTGATACTATCTATTTTACGAGTCGGTTCTTATTTTAAAACTATAAATCTGAGAAATTTTCATTTAATTTTTACTATATCAGGCTATTGGGTTGTTGATGTTGCCAAGGGACGCCTCGCCTAGCCGGAAACAGGCGGGCTGTCGATCGCTCACGCGTTCATTCCCTGTGGTTGAAGCTTAAGGTTACGGTCCCGGAGCGTTGCCACATAAAATTTCCATTTCCATTCTTCTTGTTTTCCTGCAGAGCAGAACAAAAGGACAATTTTGAGGTCGGCATCCTTTAGCTCCCTCTCCTTAACACATCTTTACCGAATGCATTAAACCGCGGTGCCACGTACATAATATATTCCGCTAATACATGCTTACTAGTTTCTTTCTCACCACAGTGTGGGCAGGAAGCATCATTAGTGATTTCTATTAGCTTTAAGTGGCTATTTAGAGTATTGTGACCGGTTATGATGCCATTAGCTCACATTGCTCTTACCCAGTTTCAGCAGATACTTGGTTCTTTTTCTGATCCATACCTCCTATCACCATCTTTATCTGTCTACATCCAGATGCTTCCCTCTATTCTCTCTTCACGTCTTGTTCTTTTAGTCTTTCTATGACCTCTTTTGTGACTTCAGCCGAAAAAGGAAGGACCGATTCTGGGCCTATACATTTCTTTCCCGCGCCCTCCATAGCCAGTTCGTCCGCTCTCTCTTTACCCACTATCCCCTTGCAACCATGCCATCGTGATACTAGGGTATACTCCTATCTTGTTGAGCTCTCTTTACATTCTCTCACTAAGGCGTATGTTACCGTTGCCTTTTCAAGTGCCTTCAGTGCTGCCTGACTGTCCGTATAGATCACTACCCTTCCAGTCTTCTGCATGGTCTCCTTAATAATCTGTGCGCACCTGATTATCGCGCACACTTCTACTTGGAAAACGCTGGCATGCTTCCCCAATGGGATAAATACCCTATCACGCAGGTTGGGTGCACCCGCCCGCTCCCGCTAGCTTATTTATTTAATCGTATGGCAATAATTATTTGGCCTTTTTAATGTTTGTCACTTTTTAGTACCACCCAGGGGACACGTGCAGGGTTCTGATAGGTAGCTCCTGCGGACGCGAGTAACAGTTGTCCTCCCTTTGTCAAGTGAGTGGGCAACTCGACCGTTAGAAGTTTTTAAGCCGCCCGAAGGCCTCTAATTTGGCTTAACGACTACTGTCATAGACAGCAGCCGGGATCAACTGCTTAGCGTGCCTTCCAAAGCACGGAAGCGCTTATTTATAGCAACCACTCAAACAGGCGGTCACTCATCCAAAGACTGACCGCTGCCATCTTTGCTTAACCTGCGTTATCGTTTCCGACTCGCAGGCGCCGCTAGGCTATGAGCGCTTAGCTCCCGCTAGCTATGCTGATTTCTTACTTGATTCATGTGTGAAGCAGCATGCGAGCGTACTCAACGTCTACTTTCCAGTTGTCTCTTTTTCCTATATGCCTCTTTATGACGTCACTATTGGGCAACAGCATCTGTAGCTTCGAGAGCGCCTCTTCCTGTATCAGCGCGTGCCTTTTATCCGCAAAGCTTAATCCCCGTTAATTACATGCTTTGTCCTGTACCACTGTTCCGAGGCCTTTTTCTCACCATCAATTCGCATTGTTTTCATGCCTAGCAAAATTTGTACATGGATTGTGTCGGGGTTGTTCTCACAGCTCACGTCACCATCAGACGTGCTAGTCTTTGCACCCTGTTCAGATCTTTGCGATATATTTTTATACGAGCCCTATGCCACCAGACCACGGCTCCATATAGCACCCTGGGTAAAATAATGGCCTTGTAGATCCAATTGATCTATTCGGATCTCAGTCCCCATATTTTTAACCCCCGACGCAAAGAGAGAGGTGTTATAAGTTTAACGTGACTGTGTATCTGTGTATCTGTGTATCTGTCTGTGGTAACGTAGGGCCCAAACGGATGGACCGATTTTAATGCGGTTTTTTTTGGTATCATAGATATTTTAACCCGAGTGTTCTTAGCTATGTTTTATGAAAATCTGTTCAGCCCTTTGAAGATCATCAGCTCTTTTCTAGTTGATGAAGGGATCTGACTAACGTCCTTATGTCCGATCGTTTCGGGTACCGTGTTATTTCAATGACATTGAAATTATATGGTTAGTTAACCATGACCTGATGAGCTGTTTGAAGATCATCAGCTCGTTAATAGTTGATGAGGGGATCTGACTAACTTCCATATTATGTCCTATCGATTCTTAATTTGGTACTGTGTTACTTCAATGATATTGAAAGTATATGGTAAGGTAATCATGACCTGATGAGCCGTTTGAAGATGATCAGCTCTTTAATTGTTGATGAGGGAATCTGACTACCTTCCATAATATATGTCCTATCGATTCGAAATTTGGTACCGTGTTACTTCAATGATATTGAAAATATATGGTAAGGTAACCATGACCTGAGATCATCACTTTAAAAAGGACAAAATAAAAGAAAAAAATAAAATTTAAAAAACCCCCGTCACAAAAAATAAACTGAAAATATTTGAACTTACATAATATATGTGACGATAATAGTTATTATAGCTTTAAATTATTATTTGTTAGTTTTTAGAGTTTATTTTTTGTGTCGGGGGTATTTTAAATTTTACTTTTTCCCCCTGCCCTTTTACATTGGTAAAGTGTTTGCTCCTTTAAGTAGGTTTTATACCCGAGTGTGCTATCCAGTGTCAATCCCAGATACTTCACCTGCTTTACTATCTCCAGTTCTTTGTTCTGTATCTTAATTGGTTTTATGTCCACTTTCTTCCTTTTGTTGGTGAATAGCACCAGCTTCGTCTTCGTTGGATTTAGATCCAGACCTCTCTCTTTGCACCATCCTAAGACCTCTCTGAGACCTCTGTTCATTAAATCTCTTATATTGTTTAGGATCGCTCCTCTCACCACTAGTAGTTCGTCATCAGAATAAGCCTGCATGTGCACGCCTTCCCTGTTGACTTTCTTCACCAATGAGTCCAGTAGTAGGCACCACATCAGAGGGGACAAACAGCCACTTTACTGGAATTTCCTTCTTGGACTTTTTCTTTTTAAGACTAACAGCTCCGCTGTTATGTCTCTGTCTTTTAGCATTTTACCTATCCATCTCGCTACTGTTCGATCGATTCCTTCTGTCTACACTTTTTTCCACCGCCGCCTTGTCAAAGGCTCCCTCCACATTAAAGAAGCAGCCTAGTGCATTTTGTTTTGTGTCTAGCGCTCTCCCCACCTTGATCGCTAGGCCCCACAAGACCCCACCCACCCTAGGTGGCTTCGTATGTCTTCTGTAAAGCTTCTCTAGCCATCGCAGCAGTCCTTCTCTCTTTGTCAGTTGTACTCATTCCTCACCTCTCTGTATGCGTCCCAACTTTTAGTGTCATCTTTCTTAAAAGCGACCCATGCACCGTTAGGCCATGAAAAACACTCAATTAACGGGAAAAAAGTAAATTGCAAATGTTCAGAACGGTCAAAAATGTTACAGGGGAGACCGTGGTAAAACGTCGAGTATTTTTTTCTGTTTTCATTAAAAATAGTCCGCTAATAATACGGGAAACAGATAGAACTAAATGGGAATTGTATGACGCAAAACGGCCATATTGTCATATCACGAGGTGACATTAAAACGACGCGGATGCGACCTCTACACTCCCGGCGAATGCATTCGGTTTAATCGCTAGTAAAAAGTGGAATGGCTAACGGAATACGTTATGGCTGCATTTAAGTGACGAACCGCTAAGTGCTGTCTATAAAATGGTGGCTCCATGTGATCATTTCAAAAAGGCATAATATAGTGTTTATATTGCTAGTGACTCTACACTTTAACTCCTAGAGTAGGTGGATTTGTTTTGCCTGTTTAGGTGTCCCAGTGCTGGGCAAAGGGCTCCTCCCCGCTTTTCCTCGATTCAGCGCTATTTTTTATGATAGGTAGAGATTTTAATTCGCCAAACTGTATTCACAGGTTGCTGGCTAGTGTTGGTTTGTTCATGTTCACACATGGCATGCTGGCGACGCATTATGATGTTTTTTTTCTTTGTATTCATATTCACTTTGACTAATTTTAAGCAGGTTGAGAACTATCATTGTAATAAGCTTTTTTTTGGCAAAAAATGACTGACTGTTGAGTTTGTTTTGGCGTTTTTTTCCTAACAGCGGTCTTTTTTTTCAGAAACGCTGGTAGAATTTTGACTTGTAAACGTGCCATTACTTGCAGAATAAAAAATAACTTAATTTAACCCATAGCGCACAAATCGACCCGCTATCTCCTTCTTGGTCTGTCTATCAGTGTAGAGTAAGAAATACGAAATTAATATTATTTGCGCTCTCTTTTTTTTTTTTTTTTTATGATATAGGAGGCAAACGAGCAGACGGATCACCTGATGGTAAGCGATTACCGCCGCCCATGGACACTTGCAACACCAGAGGTGTTGTGAGTGCGTTGCCGGCATTTAAGATGGGAGTACGCTCTTTTCTTGAAGGTTTGAAGGTCGTATCGGTCCGGAAATACCGCAGGCGACAATCCATTCCACAGTTTAGCTGTGCGAGGCAGGAAGTTTCTGGAGAAGCGCACAGTTGAGGACTGCCAACCATCTAAGTGGTGAGGATGGTAATGTGATAAGGGCGGGATTCACGACCAGTACCATGACCAAATAAAACACATGAATATCATGAAGTGATAGCAATGTTTAAAATGTATACAAAGCGTGAGAATTAAGAGGTGTACTTATATTAATAATACAGAAATGTGCTTGAGTCTTCACAAAAATAAGTTGAAAAGTAAAAAGCAAGAATCGTGACGCTTTACGAGTGTTTTTGTGAATATTGTTAGCCTTAATGAGCTTACTATGGGACTAGGTCGATTTGTGTAAGATTGTCCCCTAATATTTATTTATTTATTTATTGTTAATTTCTAATGCACGAATAATGTTTTCTTTACCGTTGTTAACTACCTTATTAAGACATCTTCTATTGATTGATTAATTATAACAATCAATTTTGTGTCCTTTTGAGCAATTAAACTCATTAAGAGGGAAGAACAGCTTTGCAGCAGCTAGCAGCTCGCGACTGACAATTGGTACTTTTTTGATGAAATTTCCATTTCGGGAGAAAACGGTTTCCACTAACTAAATTTTGGCAAATCACTTTGATTTTGATGTTGATGTCTTCAGCATTATAGATTCTTTATAGGTCAGCCTGCTAGTAGGAGCAGCCTTAGTAGTAGGAGTAGCTGATTGCCGCTATATTGCAATACAGCTAGCTGTAATGTAATACGGATTATACAACATGCCTGCGACATATTAATTAATCACGTCAACAAAACAATACAAATATTTTAGAAGAAAAGTTTTTCTTGAGTAAAGTACCTCCCCTACACCTAAAGTGGGGATGTAATTTTTTTTATTTGTTTAACCCATAGTGTGGGTTGTCGTTGGATAGCTTGTTCAAAAATTATATGGGTTTTTACAAACCATTTTTCAACAACAAACACAACATTGATTCATTTGCGAGATGCTTTAAAGCCCTTATCTTTGATCAAGTCATGTGAAAACCTCCTTCCCTGCCCGCTAAATGGCCACTACTGGGGATGTGAAAAATTCGTGGCATTAGTACGTATAAAAGGAAAACTATCACGGCTAAGTAGGCATAAGTAGTTACCGAGTAAAAGTCCAGCAACTCAATGTGTACTTGGAAAGGCCAATTTTCATACAAATTCAGCCGACGCAACCGCACCATTTAGTTGGCGCGCGAACTAAGACGGATAGCCAACTACGGAACCCTACACTGCGCGTGGCCCGACACGCACTTGACCAATTTTTGAAGTGAAAACTTCCTTAGCGGCGCTGAGCACTTTTTGGGATGGGGAAAAATTGTTAAATACGCGACAGAGTTTTGTGACGTCAGATGTGAAGGAGGTCACTTTTTGCTGCTAGCCGATTCGACTTCATTCAAAACTGAACGCTATAAGAGTATAAAGCCGTTAAACACTTTTTGCAATAGCATATTCTGCAAATAAGTTTGTAATAATACCAACGCGTCCTTCACCGTTTTGCTATTGAGAAAATTCGAATAGTTCGAATTTGGGCGTTATTCCTAAAGAGCTTAGAAAAATATTTACCAACGGCAAAAACAAATTGATATTTTGGTCGCCACCGTGCACCGCCATCTGCTGTTCTTGCAAATTCGAATAGTTCGAATTTAGACGTTATTCCTTAAGAGATAAAATATATATATATATATATATATATATATATTTCGCAATGGCAAAAACAAATTGGTATTGTGTTTGCCGCCGCCCGTCGACACGCCGGACCCTGGCACCGTTGCGCCGCGGCGGCGCGTTGGGCCCGTCGCACCCAACGCGCCCGCGGGCCGTCCGCCTAAATAATTAATAATTGTTTATAAATTTGCGTCAAATTCATTTTTAGGGTGACCGTAAGATGTCACGTGACCTGATCGAAAAACTGTTACAATGTTATTGAGTTTTCAATTCTGCCGGCACTCCCGGAGTGCAACCCGAACTTTTTTTTTTACATTGGCTAATCACAATTTCTCGAAGGTGAAGCTGTAAGTTAACATCAATATGATAATTCAATAACGTAACATACTCTACGTAACGAATTCTACGAAATTATAAAGTGGCTTTTAAATTCGAAGTATTTTTTTGGCAAAAGTAGGCATGTTTTACGCCGACTAAAGAAAATGTTGTCTTTGTCCGGTGATCTACCTATCGTTCGTTGTTTGTGGAAAGAGCAAGCTAATTATCCACCTAAAGAGCCATAACTAGATATAACTATACAAGGGTACCAGAGCCACAGCGAAGAGTCATCCGTCACGCTTGTTTCCGATTCACAATCTGTCTCGTAATAATCATTCTTCTCCAACCAGAGATTGCTTTAATCCTGGTATAAAAATTATATTAATCTCTGGTTGGAGAAGAATGATGATTTACTGTATGCTTGTTTGCTTCCATCCTGGTATAAAAATTATATCAAACAAGCATACAGTCTGACTGATAGTAAACAGACACCATTCTAAGGGCACTTGCTGACCCATTAGGGTGAAATCACATCTATCAGCATCGAATCGCATTTTGTATTACAGTAAACGTAATTTTGTATGAGCTGCGTCCACATGCGGGAAGGGTGAATTGATGCGGACGCATCTCATACAAAATTACGTTTACTGTATTACAAAATGCGATTCGATGCTGATAGATGTCATTTCACCCTTATTGTATTGAAGATTTATTCGCACGAAGCGATTTGCCTCATCTTTTTTAATGCGAACTGCTAAGGAATGGAATTCGCTCCCTTCATCTGTGTTTCCTGAGTTTCATTTTAGGCTCTGTCGTCGCTTACCATCAGGTGAGACTAGGGTCAATCACTGGACAGTGGACAGTTTTCGATACAGTGCATTCTCGGAAATTCTGGTGAACCTTACTTACAACCAGAAAAATGACACCACATACTTACAGGAATAAGTGATGATATTATGGCTGCGATCTTACAGAGCCTCCACCTTACAGAAGATGAAGGCACAGTGGCGGAGTGTTCGGCTGTTTTGGATCGCAATGTATGGAAATAAATTGGCGTATTTTTGTTTCTCGATTATACTTCCCTCGAAGGACTGTTTCAAATTGGACATTCCGCCTAACCTTTCTAAACACTAACACGTAAATACTATGCCAAATTGCAAGTATGTGCAGGAACTGTTTCGCCTGAGGCGAATTTTGGTAGCGTCGTGAATACTCCTACCTGTACTAAGTATGCCATCCATCAGTTGATTACTGTTTGTTAATGATGAGCGATTCGAATGGATGCTATTTGGAAACTCAGGTAGTTTTGTCCATGTTTCTTTTATCAAAGCGCAATCATGAATAGCTAGCGAGTGTAATAACAATGTTCTCTAAAGGTGAATACTACAAAACCGATTATTAAAAAAGTTGACACCGTGAAACCTCCCATCTATGGTCCTAAAAATCACCTTTCTTGGTATAAATGAACTCTATGTTACGTGATTGTGACTATTAATGGACATAGATGTACTCTTTGAGAGGCAATGTAATTACAATACGGCAAGTAAAAACTAACAAAATAACTAAAAAGTTGTCTGCTTCGACAGAAATTAGTTAGGTAGTCTACTTTTGACCATTGTTGTTCCTGTACATTGGGTCTGAGTTATATATACGGCACTAAACTTACACACAATTTTTCAATGATCGAATTTCACTCGTTAATTCGAATTAGAAGAATTTCAAAATTGCAACAATCTGTGACAACCCCATCATACGCGAAGTGCATTACTTAAATCATATACTCATACTCATAATATTTATTGCATATCACATTGTATCTTAACCTATGCTTAGCATATAATTGTGTACAACATGACACCCTGAAGGGCACAGCAGACAGTTTATTCAAGAGGAGATCGAGTTTTTTGTACAAGATGATATAAGTATTTTTTATTTTCTAATAGGTACTTTAGGTATTAATTGCAATTATTGGTCGTGAAAAAAATCGTTTAATGTGTAATAATGAGGTGATCTTTTAGTTTTTTAAAGAATTCAATGTCGGACTTGGTGTTTTTTATTTCTTTACTAATTTTATTGAATATTTTTATTGCCATTGAGTTAGGACTTTTTGAGTGTAGTTACCTGCACCAGCTTATTGTGAAACCTGCTAGCGTAACGTCGGGGTATGTCTGACTGTTTGGTATAAAATTGAGAGTATTTTTTTACAAACTTATAAATAAAAAAATATTATATTTTTAAATAAATATTGTCACGATATACGAGTAATCAAGATGTATCAATATCCTCCGTATTACCAAACTTTTATGTACAGTCGCCATCAGATACATCGGAGCGGCCAAAGTTTTCACAAATATTTGAACACGTCTCTAAAGGCGGTGGTCTGCAACAAACGCCGTAGGTCGCGTCTGGCGTGACGCTGTACGCGACGTACGAATGCTTAATATGGAAATGCACTACAGTGGCCTCTCTCACACGCCAGACGCGGCGCACGAGCGCCATGCGCCGCGTCCATAAGTCGTACGCCGCCGCCTACGCTGTCATTTCTTAGCATTCTGGCGTCACGGACGTCGCGTTTTTTCATCGAAGATGGTGGAATTTACAAAGGAGCAAGACGAATTACTAATTGAATCAGTTAAATACAACTCAAGAGGCTCAATTTTTCGGCAACAGAAATCTGTTTCTTGTATCGGTTGAACGATGCTGTTGTCAACTCATCCTCGATTAAATTCAACACAGTCATAAACTGATCCTTTATCATACGAAAGTATTCAATAAAATTGACATCGTTCGTATATAAATGTTTTTTTATCAACGTGTTAAAACAACCCTCGACCTCTCTCTTCACGAAAATGTCGTGACGCCTTTTTCTTATCTTCTGTTTCAATAAAATTTGCATAGCAACATCATCCTCCTCCTCTTCAAGAAGAACTCTTAAAATTTCTCTTCATCCATAATAAATTCACGTCCATTCACTAATGTGACTAATGTGACGCGCTAATGCGCGTGCGAGTCGATCGTAGTTTGCGCTGGAAGCCGCGTCCTAGAGTGACCATCGCAGTTTGCGCTGGACGCTGCGTCCAGAGGACGCGGCTTTCAACAAATGCCGGACGCGACCTACGGCGTTTGTTGCAGACCAGGGCCTTATGCCTCGACGGACTCGAACGGAGACGTGTTAGATATTTGTGAGCACTTTGGCCGCTCCGATATATGAGATGGCGACTGTATATATCCCCAACCTTCTCCGTCTTAGCCAATAACCATCATGCATGCTAATATAACTATCCTGCTGAAGTAGACACGACGTTTTTCTTTCACTAACTGCTCGATTAACTTTTTTAAAATACCGCGGAATTTCATTAAATTTCCTCTATGAACTGACTTTCAAAGTTTCCAATTTAATCGATTGCAACTTCATCAGCAGCGTTAGGTCGGTCGAGCATTTTTATTGCAGTTTCATATTATTAAAAAGATTTTAGCTTCTTATATTTTATATTTATTAGGTATTAAACAGGAGCCCAGCTCTAGCACCAAAACGTCCACTTAAATTATAAAATACTGATCAAAATGAATGTAAAGTTGTTGGAGAAAAGTATTCGGTGAGATTTTAATGAGCTCAATTTAGGGACTCAGACCTTTACAGGCTCGAGAATATTGCATCTCTGAATTAACTTTTCAGTTGTGTAATCTAAGGCAAAAACTCGCCGGCGATATTTACTTTTTAACGTCTGATTTCAGAACTGTAAACGTTTTAGCATTGGCTGGAGGTATATAGGCTTCACGTTTGTACATGGGAAAGAATATTATGAACATATAACGCGCCTTACACGTGGACTATAATCTGTATTATGCATAAGTACATTGATATAGTAAAATACACACATCCTAAAAATCAATAAGGAAAAATGCCTAAATCTTTAGAATTGCAATGACAATAATATATTGACATGCATGCAAAATATGATATAATGCTAAATTGAGTAAACACAATTCGATTTAATCTTAAGAAACATACGCTTTATAAGAGAACATTTATCTGGAATAAAGAATCTATATTTAAAAAAAATATTATCCGTAACGTGTTTAAGATACATGCTTACATCCATACAAGGATAAGCGGGACCCAACTACGCAATCCGCTTAAGTCCATAAAAGGTCTGTTTAATAATGTACGCATTTTAAAGCCCTAAAAGGCACAAAGACTTAAAATGTGATAAAGCAAAAGTAATTTAACCATTTGAAAAACAAATGGTAAGTATATTAGGTACAGTCAAGTATGAAAAAACTAAAGCATCGTGTCTTATTGGAAAATTCCGTTTCTCAGCCTGCATTTTGTGGTAGGTATTTTATGCCACAACTAAACCCATAAGCATGTCATACTATAATAAGCAAAACAAAATAAACAAGCATGCCTATTACCAAATGAGTATTACTTACCAGCAAAGCATTTACTTAAAGCCACAAAAAGGCATCAATTATCTAAATGCCATGCCAGTTTGAGCACAAGGACACTGCTTTTAGATTGAAATACGGATATTGTGAACTTCCAGTTATGCCGTTTGGTTTAGACAGCGCACTTGAACTAATGAGGACAAAGCCGCCAACAGCGAAGAGTGTATTGTAAAACGCGGGGAAGACGAAATGATCTCATTTTCCATTCCATTCGCTGCGCACAAGCCACACAAACATTCGTGTTGCTAAGATGCGGCGGCGTCAGCTATACGATGAGGCGTATATCTTCTTAATTATTATGAATGTGAAGGTTTGGATGTGTTTTACTTAATGGCACATAAACGACTGAATGGATTCAGATGAACTTTGATTAACAGATAATTTATAGCCTGGAAATCACATAGGTAATCCGATAATCACAGGATACTTTTTCCCCAAATATAATTCCTCAGTGTCGAACTAGGTTTATATATATAGGTACGCCATATACGGGACAAACAAAGTTATTCATAAAAATAATATTACAACGCGATGAAGTGTTAAGTTTTAGTAAGTATAAGAAGTACTCTCCTCAACTATTCAAATGTTTTAATAACGTAAAACTGAATCAACAAAAAAACTACATAATTATTGAACCGGCTCACAAAATTTTATGAGAATCGGTTGAGAAATGCGACCTGTACCGTCGACAACACAGCTAACTGACCATACCGTGAAAACCTAGAACCTTATTACAATGTACTTAAGGTCAGATTAGATTTCCGATGGTCAGTTAGCTGTGTTGTCGACTGTACATTAGAACCGCCCCGGACAGACGCCGGACAAAATCCTCCTTGCCCAAGCCTCCTTTGTGCTTGGGAAAAACTCCGTTCGCTTTGATCGCTTGATGAATAAAGAGGCTTTTTGTTGCACGCAGCTGGAGCTAGAACAACAACTGTAAATAATAATTTTCTCAAACATGCTCGGAAATGTACGCGTTAATATCACGAAATGAAGACGTGAAGTTTCTTGTTTATGGCTCCCTACATTACTTCTTGGCCTTAGGCCAAGAAGTAATGTATGAAAACCCTAAGTAAAACCATTATTGTCCGCTACTCTAACTTTTTAAATTTGCTTACTAATATTAAACTGACAAAGGAAAATTTACATACTGCCAACCACCACTACACTGTAAGCATACTTGCTTCATAAAAAAAATAAAAATAATCTATGGTACTATACTTTATGTGCGGTTAAACATGGTGCTCGAACGGCTTGTTCAAATGGCATGTTTAAAAAATAAAAAAGGCGCAAATGACCTATTATTTAATTGATTACCAAGTATTTATTTTAATTTTAATATTTCCTCACATCGTTTGAGAAAAGTACTATACAATCCTCGGCCGGAACAGGGATTGCTGGACTCGTTGTATTCGGCCTCGTCTACGACTCGGCCGTCTACCCCAATCTCGTCCAGCAATCCCTTACTTCACGGCCTCTGCAGTAATCTACTATTACTGACTGGTTTTTAATAACCTTTATTCGCCCAAACGCCCACTAAAAGGTATTCTTCTCTGCAGGATCAGTTTATGACTGTGTTGAATTTAATCGAGGATGAGTTGACAACAGCATCGTTCAACCGATACAAGAAACAGATTTCTGTTGCCGAAAAATTGAGCCTCTTGAGTTGTATTTAACTGATTCAATTAGTAATTCGTCTTGCTCCTTTGTAAACTCCACCATCTTCGATGACAAAAACGCGACGTCCGTGACGCCAGAATGCTAAGAAATGACTGCGTAGGCGGCGGCGTACGACTTATGGACGCGGCGCATGGCGCTCGTGCGCTGCGTCTGGCGTGTGAGAGAGGCCACTGTAACTGTAGTGCATTTCCATATTAAGTATTCGTACGTCGCGTACAGCGTCACGCCAGACGCGACCTACGGCGTTTGTTGCAGACCACCGCCTTTAGAGAAAAGAACTTTGGAGAAAATACCATATTAAGGGCTATTTGTTGACGCTCCAAAAATCCCAACCCTAACCCATCCAGCACTTTATTTAATTTGTATCCATTTTGTTTCATTAAACATCCCAACCGTTTCGCGTTTTTCACATGTCTCTCATCCCATTGTGCTTGTGTTACTTATTTTACTAGTATATTAATTATTTATGTATTTTGTGTATACGTTTGTATCGGCGGTATGTTGTGTTGCGTTCCGTGGGTCACGTACGGTGCTGTCTGAAAATCAGCGCTGTAGGTGTCTGTCTGACACCTCGGCATAATGCTGAGACAGCGACCGATTCACTGCCGCGAAGACACACACATTATGTGTAAATTGTATTGTATTTGTACTCCCTTTGTCTCTGTGTGTCTTTTGCGTAGTGAATAAATGTCTTCTTTCTTTCTTTCTTTCTTTCTATATTGAATTGGAACAAAGTTTCCTACTGTTTGCCAGCCTGCCCTGGATGCGTGAGAACCACCCGTCGTCACGTAGCCTTCCAGGCTGGTTGGATGTAGAATATGGGCCACCACCCGTCGACAGCCGCCGCCCGGCACATGAATTTGGAGTTTTTGAGTGAAACCACTTATGACTTTTACTATAATGTATTGACCGTTTCCACACACGAGTTGATTACTTGAGATTGATTAAACTAATTTGACCCTAGATACAATTAATTATATAACCTAAAAAACACGTGATTACATGTCGCTCCCGGAAAAGTAATGCTAGATGCCATCTTGATTTCTAACTTACAGCTCTTTCTACCCGGTGGAGCGGGTGTCGCGCTCTGTGTGAATGAGCGAATTGACTTTTGACAGCGCGCCAAATTTGATTAATTATAATTTGATATTGCATAAATCATAGTAAATTTAATAAAATATGTCCTTTTTTGCGTGAACGTGCACGAAAGTGAAAAAAATAATACATGGTGGCTTACTACATTTGATGCAAATTGCCAATTGAAACACAGCATGCTCTATGTGTCAACAAATGAGGCCTTACAGTGCATCTGCTTGTACATTATAAAATGCATTGGCGAACATCGTTTCAGGCCAAGTCAAAGGCTACTGAGACTACATTGACCTCGTTGCATGCCCATCAACAAAGCCATGGCCCGATGGCCGTTCATATTCAATGTGCTCGCAAATACTAAATACTGTCGAATGGCTTGCTTGATGATTGGTTTCGCTAGCGACTAGTGACGCTTTCTACGAAACTGATACACGGAAGCGTTAGAAATCCAGTAAGAAATTATCATACTTGATGAGAGAAAATATTTTAATTTATCCTGTATTTAATTTGGAACAACGACTGAGATTGATTTTTGTTACAACTACTACAACTACCTAACTAACTACTTACTAACTTTTCGATCGAGCGCTAGGACAAGTCGCCTATCATATTTTCCATACAAAAATAAACACATCTTTCTACCTAACGTACGTGCATAATATATACCGATCAAAAATGTTTTGTTTTATAATTACTTATTAAGTTTTTTTTTCTGATATTCTTAATTAATAAATCTAATCTTATGGATCGAGGTGTGTAATTTAAATAAACCAACGAGTGAATCAACTAATTTATTTAAACGATAAGTTACAAATCAGAAATTACGCTAATTGGTACGAAGTTGATGGTCACGGGTCCTAGCTAATCGTCCGATCCCTAACGAGTGCGCCGCCGAAGTGAAGTCCGTCGCTGCTCCGGTCTCTTCCCCACCACCTTGCTCCTCGTCCGGCTGGCGCTCGGTAAGAGAACGCGTTGGGGCTGTGACGTAGGCGTAGGAAGCAAGACAGAGAATCTTGCCTTCTCTCTCTATCTTGAGGGCGTTGGTAATACTAACTTAATGAAGATCTTTTTTTCGTTGCCTATAGTGCGTCCCACTGCTGAGCAAAGGCCTCCTTCCGAGAAATCTCCGGCCAATCGTTGCGAAATACGTCCAGGTCCTCCCGCCATCTCCGTCTCGGCCTGCCACGCCGTCGCCTCCCTTCATGCGGCACCCACTGCGTGGCTAGTTTAGCCCACCTCTGGGGATGCATGCGGCAGACGTGGCCAGCCCATTCCCATTTCAGCTTGGCGGTCTTGGCGCCAACGTCAGGAATGTGAGTTTTTTAGAGGTTCGGATACGGTCGATCAGTTTGACTCCCAGCATACTACGTTCCATAGCTCAACCTTCAATCTGGTCTTTTGTGCCTCGGTGAGTGACCATGTTTGAGCACTGTAGGTTAGGACGGGCAGAATATGCACATATCGACGAGTTTTCGTTTCAGGGTTAAAGGAAAGTCTCCCTTGAGTAGCTCTTAAAGACCAATAGCTTCTCCAGGCGTTTTGGATCCGTCTTTCGACTTCCTTATCCTGCCTATGGCTGAAGGAAACTAGTTGTCCGAAATGTTTGTACTCGTCGACATAGTACATTAACTGCCCGTCGACCACAACCCTACGTTTTGTGCCATTGGTCATTAACTGGGTTTTGGATCTATATAATATTATTTAATGAAGATTATTGTCGAGAAATTAATTACGTATTGAATGTGCTTAGCTAACTTTTAATCTCAATCGTTTAAGCAGTTTTACGTAAAAACTAAAAGACAGACGAACAGAGATAACTTTCAACCGCCAAAACTCAGTAAAATTCATAACGTAGTAACCTCCAGGGAATATTAGCATCGCTACACCCTCTAACTCGAGTCGTGTCGTAAATCCATTTGCATAGAACACTTTATCCAGTCGCGAAGGAATACCGAAACGGGCTGATTTAAATAATCAACGTAAACACGTCATGTCACGCGACTCAATCAAGGACCATTCGGGCACTGAGCGAGTCTGGTCCAACATTATTAACTTTATAAAATAAATTCCTGACACAATTTTTTGTATATAATACGTCAGTGGCAAGCAACCATACTGCCCGCCTGATGTTAGCGGTCACCAAAAATAAAATATTATATCTCAAATAGACTCAAAAGAGAGCCTGAGAGAAGTCACAAAGAATATTATATACGCAACGCAACAAAAGACAGTTAAAATTAACTAAACGAAGAGACCGTAGCCTTCTCCCGCATGCAACTTCAGGGGTCACATGCAAGACCCTTTAAAATGTATACACGGCTTGTTCAGAACCCCCTACTACAGTCCCACTGCCGACAGCGAGCGGTGCGGGTAGATATCATTCGTGGATCACTTAATTGGATATTTTAAATAAATAAATACAAGACAATCTTACACAAATCGACCTAGTCCCAAACTAAGCAAAGCTTGTACTATGGGTACTCTAGACGACGATACACATACTTATATAGATAAATAAATACTCAAATACATTATATTCGTGCTCATCACACAAATAAATGCCCTTACCGGGATTCGAACCCAGCACCTCTTTCTTTGGAGGCAGGGTCACTACCAACTAGGCTAAAGCCGCTAAAAGAGCTAAAGTCGTATTTTGAGTTTTTGAGAGCCGCTCGAAGCCTTCATGTACAGAATGTCTACTAGGTTGGTAAAGTTAGTTAAAGAAATAATAAGGTTGCTGTCTGCATGATCATTTTTAATGAAAAGCTCCGGCTAATTAAAGTTTTCCCACGTTTCTGATGCGATCTGAACTCACAAGATTGTTGGAAAGATCATGAAAGTTGAAAATGTGTCAGAATACTAAGAATAACTCGGAACTTTGAAAATGTAGCCTTAGGGCGTGCTTGGATCTTAAGCTTCGTCGGTTAGCGGTCACTCGCACCCTTAAAAGGTTGTCTATAACCTTTTAAGGTCTATAGACCCCTTGCCCCTTTAATGTTTATGATTAAAATATTTTACTGCATTGTAGTACATTTAATCAGAAAAAGCTACGGTAGCCTAGTGGTTCAGGCATGCGGCTGTCAAGCGGCGGTCGTGGGTTCGAATCCCGGCTCGTACCAATGAGTTTTTCGGAACTTATGTACGGAATATTTACCGTTAGCTTTTCGGTGAAGGAAAACATCGTGAGGAAACCGGTCTAATCCCAATAAGGTCTAGTTTTCCCTCTGGGTTGGAAGGTCAGATGGCAGTCGCTTTCGTAAAACTAGCGCCTATGCCAAATCTTGGGATTAGGTGTCAAAGCGGACCCCGAGCTCCTTTAGGGGCATAACCGGGAACAACGCTAGGAGAATGATGATGTAGTACATTTAATCAGCGTTCATTTGATTATTATTATGTGTCTGTGGATGTTTCACAATTTACCTGTAATTTACACTTCAAAACGGGACGCTGCCAGACTTCCTGCACGAAACACGCGGATGTCATCCTGCCACGTTAACATAAGTCTGTCCCCTAGGGGAGCTACAGTAGCCTAGTGGTTCAGGCATGCGGCTGTCAAGCGGCGGCGGTCGTGGGTTCGAATCCCGGCTCGTACCTTTGAGTTTTTCGGAACTTATGTACGGAATATTTACCGTTTGCTTTTCGGTGAAGCAAAACATCGTGAGGAAACCGGTATAATCCCAATAAGGTCTAGTTTTCCCTCTGGGTTGGAAGGTCAGATGGCAGTCGCTTTCGTAAAACTAGTGCATACGCCAAAGCTTGGGTTTAGGTGTCAAAGCGGACCCCGGGCTCCTTTAGGGGCACAACCAGGAATAACGCTAGGAGGATGATGATGATGTCGATTGTTCTAGATTTACTCGAGTTTCAATTTTATGTTAAATAAATAATAATAATAAATAAATAAATATTAGGGGACAATCTTACACAAATCGACCTAGTCCCATAGTAAGCTCAGTAAGGCTTGTGTTATGGGTACTAGACGACGATATATATAATGGATATAAATACTTAAATACATAGAAAACTTCCATGACTCAGAAACAAATATTCATGCTCATCACACAAATATTTGCCCTTACCGGGATTCGAACCCAGGACCTTCAGCTTCGTAGGCAGCGTCACTACCCACTAGGCTAACCGGTCGTCAAAATGTGTGTGTTTATAATGTAAATGTGTTAGAATACTTATAATTCAAAGTGTGTAAATTAATGCAGAATTTATATAGCTTTTTCACAGTATTGCCCAATAAATAAAATACTTATACGCAATCAAAGCCGCGGGAAAAACTAGTAATGGTTAACATTTTGCCGAGCAGGCAGCCTTAGAGCTGTGTCAAATTTCGTCACGCCGGCCTTCTCAAAGATAAAGCGAGACACACATAATCACTGCACAGACACGCCCCTGCCATAGGCGCGGTGCAGTAACTGTTACTGTTAAGGAACTAGTATTTCATCTGTGACGCTGCACACATTAATGCCACACACTAATGGTTCTGGAAAGGAATGATGAGGTACCCCCACTGCCCCCCCAGGCCAATTGCTTAACTTTTCGGGCAGAAGTTGATGTGTAAAACGTTGCCTAATTACCTTATTCAAAAACTTATGATTTACTTGTTCTCGTTCGATACCGGTTGTGATCTAAGAATTTTAAATCTGTGTCGGAAAGACACTACATATTTTTTATTTTATTTATTTTTCTCACAAAATCTTATACGCAAGTTTAACAAATAAACTTCCGCCTAACTGAGGACAGTTTGTTGGCGAATAATACGCTCGTTACTATAATTGTTATATTTTTATATGAACTACCTTAACCCTAATTTAAACTAAACAAGGAATGAGCGTTTCTACAAATCACTCGTTAAGTAGGTATACCTCGGTTATGCAACGCGTCATGCCATGCACTACCTAACACTTTTATCAAATAAATCTAATAGTTCTACATTTAATCTTTTCTTAAATATTAGCTTACTACTACATTTCTCTAAGGTTGTACTTATCTTAATAAGATAAAGTACAACCTTAGAGAAATGTGAAAAAAAAAACAACTATTAACAATATACTTACGGGTTCTTTTACCGTAATAGTTGTTGGCATTAAATTCTAGGTATCTTTGTTGTGTGCTTGCTCTAAGGTTAGGTTACGTAACTGCAGTCTACTCGTTTTAAACCTGTTCCAGCCATAGTCATCAATACACACTAAATACCTTCCTCCTGACCTGACCTTCTCATGTACCGGTAGGATTTTTTGCATTTTATATAATAACTTATAGTTTTTATTACAATTCTCTTTAGTTTTTTTTATCTACTAACACATATTTCATTATTCTAATTTGAATATTACTAATTTTCTCTAGATACGTTTTAAAGGTACGTCCATACGCAATTAGTCCATAGCTAATTACTGACTCGGCTAGCGAGTGGTACAGGGTCATTCTTGAGAGGGTCAATTTTCAGCGTCCAGAGTACTTTCCGTTGTACTTTTTGGGTAAGGCCGTTATTTCTTGTTCCTGATTAAGCAGTTTAAATCGTCTACATTTTAATCAATTCCAGTGTGTTACGAATTTTAGTAATCCATTAATATGGCTAATTGGCGTAACACACTGGAAGTGATTAAAATGTAGACGATTTAAACTGCTTAATCAGGAACAAGAAATAACGGCCTTACCCTTTTATCATTACCCTGTATTTTTTTCTCTTTCCCCTGGCAGCAAAACTTTGAATTAGTATATTTCCGTATTTAATTGACCCAAAGTGATGCCTATTCGATAAATATGTTTATAAGAGTAGAAATTTCTTAAAATAAAAACGCCAAGGGAATGAGATGAATAATGCAATTCTCAAGAATGACCCACAGCATGTTCATTAGTTTTCTACTGAATATATTTTTTAAACTTATTAATTTTGACATAATTGCACGAACTTTATTACATACTACATCTATGTGGGGGCCCCAACTGAATTTAGTGTCTATAGTTACGCCTAAATATTTATATTTATCTACAAGTTGAATACTACCACAATTACAGTCTTCTTGATTCTTATTACTATGTAGACAGTCGTATGAATGTGCTACGATATTAATATTTTCACATGGTTTTGGCGCGTCATCATCATCATCATATCAGCCGAAAGACGTCCACTGCTGGACATAGGCCTCCCCCAAAGAGTGCCAAAGTGACCGGTCCTGCGCCACCCGCATCCAGCGGACTCCAGCAACCTTTACCAGGTCATCAGTCCACCTTGCGGGGGGCCTACCCACGCCGCGCCTTCCGGTACGTGGTCGCCACTCCGCCCTTACCTTTACGTAACCTTTCCGCCCCAACGGCCATCGGTTCTACGTGCTATGTGCCCCGCCCACTGCTACTTAAGTTTAGCGATTCGGAGGGCTATATCTGTTACCTTGGTTCTACTGCGGATAGCCTCATTTCTGATGCGATCCCGCAGAGAAACTCCCAACATAGCCCTCTCCATAGCCCTTTGGGTGACTTTGAGCCTTCTTATGAGGCCCATAGTAAGCGACCACGTTTCAGTACCATATGTCATCACTGGCAACACACACTGGTCAAAGACTCTCGTCTTGAGACACTGCGGAATATTGGACGAAAACATGTGCCGTAGCTTCCCGAACGCTGCCCAGCCGAGTCGGATTCGACGATTTTGGCGCGTAGGGCGACATAATTAACATACATTTAGTTTTTTTATGTTAAGAATTATGCCATTATCGTGCGACCACTTTATTTTATCTGTAAAATCCGCGTATAGTAAGCATGTATCGTCAGCATACATATACGTTGAGCACTTGTGGACCACGTTTACCATGCTTTTTACGTGCATTATATACCCTAATGGCTCAAATACGGAGCCGGTCGGCACCCCGTATATCACCTTAACCTCCTCCCCGCTCTGTCCATCGATGACTGTTGTTATTGTCCTGTTACTATTCCTGTATGGCGAGAATGAGCTGTTCGTGGTCCAGCGTGTCAAATGCTTTTTTAAAATCAATGTATAATGTCACAACGTATTTTTTATTATTTAGATGTTCATTTACCTCGTCTGTGAATTGGGCCAGAGCGGTTGAGGTGCTGCGCATTCGCCTGAATCCGTGCTGACTATTTGATATTATGTTATTGTTTTCTAAAAAAGTGCTAATTTGCGATTTGCGAACCTTTTCTAACGATCTTATTTACTACTGAAAGTATAGCTACTGGTCTATAATTGGTATAGTCTAAGTGGTTTCCTTACTTATATATAGGCCTAACTAATTATTGTTTTTTTTTTACATATGTATCTGGGTGTAGCGCCAAAACAAGCCTTAAAAGGCCTTAAGGTGGTTCGATTTCCATACAAAACGTTATTTGACATTCGCAGGCTAACGGCGTGTTTTTTTAAGAAACTTATGTAACTACCTTTCATAAATTGGCTTTCCATTTGCGCGAAATTCCCCCTTTCATTGAATGAACCGTCACTGAACATAAAAACATATTAACATAAAATATAGCAGATACCATATCGCGCATAACAAGCTAGGGTGCACAAAAAGCATTTTTACGCAACAGAAATCTGCAATTTCGAGTGAAATGCGTTTGAAACCCTTGATGACGTTTAGAGGAGAGTTTGCTGCACGCGGCTACCAGCTCTAAGTGACATTTATAGCCCATAGCTCTTTGCTAACTGCCTTAACACAGCACTGAACCGCACACGGTCTATTTGAATAAAACTAATGCATTTAAATCAATGTGGCATGTCGCTGTGCGGTTTTGCTGATGTTTTGTGCTTCCGTTACTCCGAGTTTTCCAACGTATGCTGCGCGCTGCATAACGCCATGAATCATAGACGGGGCCCAGCGTGTCAAAAAGAGTTTTCGCAACACCAATACGATTTCAAATCATTGTATATACTCAAACAGACTCTGTGGTATGCAAATATATCTGCGGTGTCAACGTTTATCGCCGATATAAAACCGGAGAAAACCGATCAGCGGCATGTGCCAGATTCGCTGCAGTATAGAAGAAAAGACTCACGCTTAACAGTCTCAGTACTGATGATTGAGTGTTCATTTTAAGAGGATGTTACTAAATGGCTTCACTTACTTGTGTAGTAGTGTCTATCTGTCGTTTTGTTCATTTATTTACGTCATCTTAGCTTTCAATTGCATTTATGGCGAATACGGGAATTAAGGTTCGCATTTGGGTATCAACACCAGCTTGTCACGTCGGCACGTCGTTAAGCATATTAGCTGGTTCCAAAAACTAACGAAATACAATTGATTTATTTAATCTTTGTTGCACAAAAGAAAGCAGAGTAGCAGGCGGACTTAATGCCCAAAACCATTCTCTACTAGTCAAACTTAAGGCGAAGTAGATAAATTGTGGGCGTCAGTTATTTCGACAGAACTTTGAGCTTATTCATGCTTTCTATTTAACCTCGCCTTTTCTTTTTTCGTTGAGTCGAATGAACGGCAAGCGTAGTTATGGTATAGGTATCACCGATGAAATGGTTTAAAGATGTGTAGAAGGAAGTCAGCGGCAGTAGGCCGCGCGCACATCATTATATAAGTAATTGTATATTGTGAAATAAATAATTCAAATCTAAACTAAAAATCATCACGCAATGGAAACTTAATGTTGTGATCGCGCTCCCCAACAATTCGGCAGATTGTCCACTTTGAAATCACTAGAAATGTCCACCGGGAGAGCAGCGCTGGCATTTTGCTGAGACGGTACCGCTATGTGACAATATAGTATGTCTGACAGTTTTTTAGGGTTTCGTAGTATGAGGACGGGAGTGAAACCACAGGCTGCTCTTATCGCACTAGTTTATTGTATACGCCGGGTAAGGTGGGTGCAGCCACGCACACATATACCTATAACAAGAAACGCTTATAGTTTCGCCAAGTCCTCCTGTCCCTATGTCCGTCTATCCATTTGTGGCTTAGCTCAGTGACCCTTTTACTACTAGAAAGCTGTAATTCCGCCCGATAAAACGGTAGAACAAAATCTTGAATTTTTCTTTCTTGTTACACCCATGGTGTGGAATATAGCTTGTTCAAAATGTCCGTTGGCTTGAATATGTCATGCTCGCTTAAAGGGCTTTGCTTACGGTGGCGTCGTTGATCGGGTCGCCACCTTCCCTAACATATGGTTGAGGGAGGCGATGGCTGAGATATGCGTCATACTCGTGACCGGGTGCTGTTTGTGGAGTCCGGACTGTTCATGCTTGCAAGGGCATAGTACTTGAATACTAGTGTTTTTATTATTATTTTAGTATTAACGAGAGACATCATTCTGATCTTGACACGTTTTATTGTTAATGACCCTGTACATCTCTGACAATACTACATTAATGTTCCTTTTTTTTTGTTTTGTTCTGACGCTTAGAGACCGTATACATCTCTACAAACATTAGAATAATTATTAATTTTATTTGGACGCTCAGAGACCTTATACATCTCTGGAATACTGAATTAATATAATTAACTTCTTGTTAATGCTGATGCAGACCTTATATCGAATGTAATGGTCATATTTTGCAATTTTGTTTTGTTTTCATTAACTTAGTGACATTTACTTTGTTAACCGTTTAAATCGGTCCTTAATCTGCAAGTTTTAAATGATTATTGTGTAAGATTATTATTATTACATTGTGAATTACCGTTTGACATGTAAAAGTGCCCTTGTGGCCTATTTGCAGAATAAATAATTGATTTGATTTGATTTGGTTTGATGGTTTTCCAAAAAACATTTTTGAGTTTTGTGGTCCGTTTGCGTGATATTGGGCTTTAACGCCTTAATTCTAGTCACGTGTCGTCGTCGTCAAAGAAGTATGTGTGAAGGAAACTGTTATGAAAAGTCAAACTGGCAACTACGGAACCCTACACTGCGCTTGGCCCGACACGCCCTTGGCCTGTTTTTTATTGTGTATATTATGAGTTTGTCTCGAATCTAGCTTATGGAGGAGCGAGGATGAAGACATTATTTTGTACAAATTATATTATTTCCAATAATAAAATATTCGTATCTTGTAAACACCTAGGCTAACAAATTAACGTAAAATACATAATGACTTCAATTATTTTGAGACTTGAGGCTTTCATTGCCCACTCACAAACGTGATAGGCGGTATTAACCAGGTCTTTTGTTGAAAATTTTGTAAGGAATAATGAATACGCCGTTTCATCTTGAAAAAGACCTCAAAGTTACTAAACCCATTCCCAGTTCAAGCTACACAATCGACATGATGTCGCCTATTATTTTAAGATAGTTACAAAGTCATGAGTTCTGTTCCATTTTGATGTTTTCTGAAGATGCTCGGATCACTGTAGATCTCTGTAGTTTATAATATCTTCGTGTATAAGTAGATCGTCGTCTTGTCATGTTATGTGTGATTTTTTGTGGCAACTATGTGGAAGCCTTCCACAAAATTGTTTAAAAATATGAATTATGTAATTGTGACTATTGTGAGATAAAGCCAATAACGAAATTATATTTGTAAATAGAATATTATAGCATGTAGTATACAATATTTCCTCTAACCTTAGTTTTCTGTCCCTTATGTGGCGAAATTTAAAATGCACAATTTCGTTATGACTTAGTTCGCACATGAGGTTATACTTTTGTCTTCTTTTTTGTGTTAAAACGTTCATACTACTAGTTTGTTTAAGTAGGTATAATGTTTTTCTGGATTTAACCAACACTGTTTTATAATCTTCTTGTATCTTTTTTGTATCTTGGGGTTTGACCATCTTATTTATGATATAAACTTGCTGCGATGTTGTACGTGCGACCATAACTAAGGTGAAAAGTAATCATTTCATTATTCGCAGCCAGATGGCGCTGTTCGACGCAAGCGCAGCGGCTGCGTTCACCTTAATTTAAGGCCGTGTCGCACGTACAGCAGAGAAGGTTGTTACTCAAATGGTCTTGCCAGAAGACCTGTCCAGCGCTTGCTTGTGAGCCAGCATTATGCTGAGGCAGGACCATTTCGTAACAAACAAATAGTTTTAATTCTTTAATTATGTATGTATTTAATAGATGTTTTTTTGTTTGTTACGATTAAAGGATTTTAATTTTTCATTTCATTTCATTTACACGAGTTCAATTATCATGGTCCTAGTTTCGTTCCTCGCTGCCTAGCCCGCCATAACAGCCTAAGCAAGATACGGTCGAGCTATCCATCCATCCATCTGTCCATCTGCGGCTGAGCTCAGTAACCCTTACTACTAGAAAACTGTAATTATAGGGTATATAAATCAATCACGCCGACAGAACAGTTGCATAAAATATTGAAATATTTTTTTTTAGGTTACCTCCACTACACCTAAAGTGGGGCAGTAGTATATATAATTCATTTAAAAGAAAACTATCACGGCAAAGTAGGCATAAGTAGTTACCGAGTAATATTCGTACAACTTAAAATGTACTTAGAAACCTCCATTTAGTGGGCGCTTGGAGCTTACGCGTCGATGTAACTAAGACAGACAGGCAACTACGGAACCCTACACTGTGCGTGGCCCATCACGGGCCTCACAAGGTTTAGGCCAGTGACGGCTTAAGGCTTGGATTGGGTTGAACAAAATTAAATATATACAGAACACTGAACTTATATACAAAACCTACCTGCATAAGTGGCAGCCCTTGTATGCACTATTAACACACTATATTTACGAGCAAAGGTAATCTCGAGAATGTTAATTACACATAAAATAGATTTTCTCACACGAATGCGTAAGCTAGTGAAATATTGTGCGAGGAGAAAACAAAACACGGCCGTGAGAATTGTATATTCATCTTTATCAATGGCCAGTGCGCTAGCGGCCGCGCTGGGAAGGTTTTTGCCGTTATACAAAATGTTAATATTGACAATCAATTGTTTTTTATGTAGTATCTATATTACACGGGCAAAGTTTAAATAAAAGGTTTGGATTCAAGCTCGTAAGTCTCAAAACTAGTATAAACAAACATGTTTTCACCATAGAAATACAGATAACATTTTTGCTAAGTAAGGACATTTTTGGGGTCCACTTTTCTTTCCTAACTTCCGGTCCATAGATTAAGTGATTTCAATAATTTAAGCTTTTAAAATAACATAACGGCACGCAATGTAGCGGTACCAAAGCTAATAACAACGGGCATAAACATTTGAAACTAGCTCTGCCTCTCGGAATCGCCTCGAGAAATTAAAAAAAAAAAAAATATCCCATGTAACCGACGAGTTCCGTCAACTACCTGAATAACCGAATACAAATACGAAAAGGGAAATAATGTTTGCATCCAAAATTAATGTCACACCATTGTTTTCTTAATTTTCCGTCAGATGTCGATGTAAGTAGCTACCATGTTTGTAATTTTAGAAGCACTCAGCTTAGTTCTCAGATTCCTAATGGGTGTGCTACTCAGTATTTAAAGCGCATAAGTGACAACAGGCCTTTATAGACATGTGCCCTTTCTGTGTATAGTAGGTTCTCAATGACAAAACAAGTCAAGGCAAGGTATCAAGGCTTTGTAGACTTACGTCACGGGTTTCAGATAAACAGTTGATAGTAAAGAGATGTATACCCACTTTTCACTTGGCATGCCATTATGGTGATTTTTAACAACTTTAGGTTTAACGATATGATACAGAGAAAGAATATAATGGAAAAATAAACCATCTTCGGCTGTAGCCCCCGACAGGATCGTTTATAAAATGATCGGGGTAACTTCCTCGTTAAAAATAACACGAAAACAAAAATATTTAATTAAATATTTTGTTTCGTGATAAGGGTATTTAACTTTAGGTTTGTTGTGAAATTAATAATATGTGTTTAAACTGGGGCTACTATTCCATCTGCGATATTGGACGGAAGGGAACATTGTCCCTACTTTCATGTGACTGTCAAAATCAGAATGAAAGAGACATCAAAATGAGGATATGTCAATTTATTTCAGAATCAAAACGACAGTCTTCAAAGACTTCTGATAAATATTGGTCAATCCATACTATCCATACTAATATTATAAATGCGAAAGTGTGTCTGTCTGTCTGTCTGTCTGTCTGTCTGTTACCTCTTCACGCTTAAACCGCTGAACCGATTGCGATGAAATTTGGTATGGAGATAGTTTGAATCCCGGGGAAGGACATAGGATAGTTTTCATCCTGGAAATCACCCCTTAAGGGGATGAAATGGGGGGTCGCAGTTTGTATGGAGCTGCGTTATAAACGATTTCCACGCGGACGGAGTCGCGGGCAGAAGCTAGTGTTTAATAATTAACCAATATGCCTAATATTTTTCTCGAAAAACAGGTGAAAATAATTTAATAATTTAGAATATATGTGTCACGAAACCTCATTGCTGTCATCTCAAGCAGCGGCGTTATAAATAAGATGCTTCGCGGTCCATTATCACGAATATGGGGATCATATGGACCGAATGTAGGTATAAATAAAATATAAAATAACATAAATATTAGGGGACAGATTGTCCCCTAATATTTACACACAAATCGACCTAGTCCCAAACTAAGCAAAGCTTGTACTAGACGACGATAAATAAAAAGAAAAAGTATAAAATGAAAAAGTATAATATTAAATATAAATTGGAAGGTCAAGTGTAATTCACTCAAAAAGACATCAATCGTCATTGTTTTACGCAAACGTCACTGTTTTGTCTACAAACCATGAAAAATATGAGACCGAATTCTAGGAAAGTCATTGTTAGCGCTAGGAACAAGCCACGATCTTGCGATCAAAGGATTACTGCGAATGACGTGTTCTAGAGAGGTTATCAGGTGAGGCGTCGAGTTTCGAGGTGAAATAATCGCTGCTGTGAGTGATGTTCATTTCGCTAGCCTTTGTTAGTTGAAAACGTTTAAGGTATAGTGGACTTTCAGGGCATTAAAAGACATTGATTCTTGATTTACAACATAAGTATTGGCTTGGTAATATTGAAATTTAATGTGCTCACAAAGTGTTTTTGTCTATTTCAAAACATTACTTAATATTTGCACTCTTTCATAAAACTTGCCAAGCCTCAGACATTTATTTACCAGAATAACCATGAAAAATAAAATCGGCCCAGTGCGAGTCAGAACCCAGCAATTAGTGTTCCGTACATTCAGTTATTTTTAAATGATTCATACTTTATCTCCTGATTTTGAAGCTAACTAAACTACTAACTAAACTGCTTGAATTATTGAATGGAGTTCAACAAAAAATATATTTCTATATCTTCGATTCCCATACAGTTTGTGATAGGTAAAAAAAAAGTCTACGACGTGTATAACTAAAGAATTTGGGAAATTGCTAAAACGCAGTGGCGACAAATCGGTGTACTATATTTTTAATTCACCATTTACAAAGTGAACACAAGTCCAGTGGTTAACGTCATTAAATGGTCGGTTCCCGGGAGCTTCTCGGAAAATGACTTGTAAATTTATGGTCTTCTCCCCGAGGCACAGGCTCAATCAAGTGCAAAGCCTGCATTAAAAGCACGACGCGCGGACGGTAGCTTGAATTTTCTGAAAGTATTCTGTGAAATGCAGTTACGCATTCGTCTTCAAAATATTCATTACCCAGTACGTACGAAAAACGAGTCATTAGGTCCTCGCCTTTTATTTTAGGTGTCGGGTTCTAAAATTTCGCAGCAAGCTCACAAACTTGAATGATATAAGGCAACAGTACAATTCACCACTAAAGCTCGGTATTCCAATTTTAAATCAAATAAAGAACCTCGTACTTTGATGCTATTTTGTTTCTAGATTTTAACCAAATAGATTCCACAATATGTAGAACTGTTAAGAACACCAAAAGCTGCTTGTAGTGTTGAAATCTGAAGCCATTATTAAGCATAGTATTATTTGTGTATTTTAGTAGGTAACCCAAACAAAACCGCATATATAAAAAGATTCAATAGGAGTTCGTTTTTTTTAGTTCTCAGCTGGATCGTTTGATTACAAAATCCACAATATTCATCGATATTGATGCGTCATCATTATATCAGCCGAAAGACGTCCACTGCAGGACATAGACCTCTCCCAAAGAGTGCCACAATGACCAGCTCTGCGCCACCCGCATTCAGCGAACTCCCGCGACCTTTACCAGGCCCCGTATCATGGTCTGCCTTATCACGATATAGAAACGAAAGCCAAACTTCACTCGACAAAATCAAAAAATAAATTAGCAAAGAATATGTCTGCTATTCGCAACGCATATCCCGACGATTACCCGATAATCCAACTCAGTTGTTTTGGTCGCATGTTAGCTCGCTACGCTGTAAAGGTGGGGTCGAACCGAAGGTTACGCTCGGGAATGTCGACTACTCTGGTGCTAGTGCCGCCGCAGCATTCGGAACGCATTTTGCTTCGGTTTTCTCAGCGGCTCAACCGATTTTAGACCCGCATCTAGCTAGCGTTTGCCCACCAGCTGACGCTCGTCGTGTCGATATCAGACGATTTAGCGAGCGTGACATTCGGACCGCAATTAGGAAACTTAAGCCAGGAGCATCACCCGGACCGTGCCCGCGTTTGTGTACAAGGCCTGCGTCGATTACCTAGTCGCTCCAATCAAGTTTATTTTTAACTTTATTCTCCGAACTGGAGTCCACCCAGTTACGTGGAAAATGTGGCGTGCCAATAGCGCGAGCGGAAAGTGTGCGGGATTTAGGTGTCCTTTTCGATCCGGGGCTCACGTTCAATGATCACATTCATGCTGTGGCCAAAACTGCATCGGGGAGACTCGGTTTCGTCTTGCGCAATTCTGCACCTCTGACCGTCCACGCTACCCGCGTGTTGTATGTGGCGCTCGTGCGCAGCGTGCTGGAGTCGAATGCTGTGGTCTGCAGTCCACATGAGAGTAAATACACTCTTATATTGGAACAGGTCCAGAAAATGTTCTTAAGGGCGCTGTACAAGAGGATACAGTTTTGTTACCCATACATGTACCCTACCTTATTCTTACAAGGGCATTTAGGCTATGACTCACTACAATTGCGTCGCTTACTCTCCTTAGCTAAATTTAGCATCGATCTAGTGCGAGGAAAGGTCGATTGTGTGGGTCTCATCGATGCATTCGTGCGTCTCTTTGTCACTGATCGGTACGTTCGCGCGCGAAGTCACCCCTTGCTGGCCGTGCCGGGCGCGCGCACGCGGGCGCACGCGCACGATCCCATTGCGCGCGCGTTAGCGTTCCTCAACTCCGTGCTCCAAGAGCAGAGCACCCACAGTGACTGTTTGTGAGTTCGACCGCGCGACTGATGATTGGATGCAGGAGGGTAGCAGAATGCGAGATGCCTGCGAGTACTTATAGTTATACATCTTAAGAGTCGTTGTTGTTTATGTCTTTCTTTTTCTTAATATTATATATTTTTAAGTTTGTACCGCTTTGACCTTGCTGTTAAGATAATAAATGTTACTATATAAATAAATAAATAGAATAAATAAATAAATCACGCGATAAGTGACAAGATAGAGCGTCCGTCACTGGCTGACACCGTTCGATAGAACGAGACGACGCTCTTATCTTGTCACTTATTGCATGATAAGGCCGACCATGATACGGGGCCAGGTCATCGGTCCACCTTGTAGGGGGTCTACCCACGCTGCGCCTTCCGGTACGTGGTCGCCACTCGAGAACCTTTCCACCCCAATGGCCATCATCGGTTCTACGTGCAATGTGCCCCGCCCACCTGCCACTTATTGTTGTGTGTTGTGTAAGGGCTAATAGTTACTTACTTTACTTTACTGTGTCGTGTTAATAACTTTAAAGTCGAATCCGCGAGCGATAACATCAGACCAAGAAAAGAGATAGACAGAGCATTACGAAAAACCTAGAAAATCCGGTTTTCAACCAAGCCAAATAAGTTTAACACACGCTCACGCGCACTTATACCAACTAAAAAAATGCACAAAACTGAAAATGGGAACACTAAATAATGTGATAACTATGATGCCTCTATTTGGTTTATAAACCTTTGCTTTATGTATTAGCTTTAAATATGGAACACTAAAATCAAACATTCATAAAGTACGGAGTTCTTTATTTGAATTGATATACATTATGACAACAATAAATCTTATTTTTACTAGATGCAAATTATTCGTAGGATTCATTCGAAAATACGGAAGTATAAACTATTCACAATCTATCTCTAAAGTACCACACACCTCTAGTATATATTGACTCCCAGATCCGCAACAACTACACTGAATCGAAGGTCAGACTTACACTGGATCGTGGGTAATTGAAAACACCAGACCTGCGTTGTCTAATTACTTGACATCGGGTATTTTTCGGTTTCGGTCGGAACAATTCGGAAACAGGAAATAAGTCCAAAGATCGTTATCAACGTGCTGTATTGGTGGCAAAGGGTATGGTTGGCAGAAAAAACAAATACATTTGAATATTTACTTTTGTTCTTAACCATAAAATAAATGCTTACCTTCTTAGGATTACACCTCTAGATATAACTCTCTACGGTACAAAACCTTTTCGGCCCTTATATATTTTTAAAACAATGTACATCAAATGACATAAAATGTCATAAAAATACAACTACGTATAGTTGAAAATCTAATTACATTACGCGAAGTGTTTATTTTACCTAATCTAAATAATCCAATGCACATCGTATCCAGAGTGGATGGATTTTTTCCAATCTCGTTAATCGTCGTGAACGACTGACAGCCAAATCTGTGGAACAAATTTTAGTCATTTATTCACTATAATTTGGATAATTTGTTATAAATATGTATAAATCCCATAACTTGTGAAATATATAATGTTTAAAATACTTGCGTAATTTGTTTTTTTTTTGTCAACCATACTTTGCCACCAATACAGCACGTTGATAACGATCTTTAGAAATAACACGAAATACAATGCTGTGTTTTCATTATATCAATATTCATTTATCAGACTGCGAAGCGCAATGTACTTCACCACGCACGGCTGTACTGAAGAACCAGCGTAAAATGAGACGCTATACCGATTTTATTTACTTTAATTTGTAAATATTTCGCGTCATGTTGCTAATTTTCGCGCCATCTACACGCAATTTTCGTTATGCATGTGTATTTCCAAGTCTTAGTTGGCTATAGTTTTAGAAATAGAGCTCGGGACAGCACTGTATGAAAAAAAGTTACTTTGGTAATATATTACACTAGTAAGAGCTATCGTAAAAAGAACTCAAAACGTGTATGCCGCCTCAAATTTTTACGAGCTTTCGAATTATACGCCACACGTTCCTTACAATCCAAAAAAAAATGCGAAACCCCTTATTACCCCTCTAACTGCCCTTTTTATTAGGGTTTACACCTTTTTGACTTTATTTATGTAATTAGGCCATACATTTCTATATCTATACCAAAGGGCTTTGCTGGAAATGTATGGGCAGCTGGTGCCTTTTTAGGTTTCCGGAGCCAGAATGGCAAAAACGGAACCCTTATAGTTTCGCTATGTCCGTCCGTCCGTCCGTCCGTCCGTCCGCAGCTTAGCTCAGAGGCTCTTGGTACTAGAAAGCTGTAACTTGGCATGAATATACATATTAGTCATGCCGACAAAGTGGTAAATAAAATCTTGAAAAACATTTTTTTTAGGGTACCTCCCCTACATGTAAAGTGGGGATGATTTTTTTTATCGTCGTCTACCCCATAGTGTGGGGTGTCGTTGGATAGGTCTTTTAAAAATATTGGGGGTTTGTGAAAACAATTTTTCGATTAAACGATCCGTTTGTGAAATATTAAGCCTTAAAGTGCTAATTTTTGTTAAGACTCCAGTGTCCCCACCCCCTGCTAGCTAAATGGTTGTTTTGGGATATGTGAAAAAATTCATGGTAGTAGTACATATAACGAAGTTAAAAGGAAAACTATCACAGGCAGCAGGCTTTACACGTTTACGAGTAATAGTCGACCAACTTATAAAATGTACTTCAAGAAGTAATAGTTTCGTACAAATTCTATTGTAACTTATTATTATATATAATGGTACGGAACCCTTCGTGCGCGAGTCCGACTCGCACTTGGCTGGTTTTTTATTGATGGCACACTAACGCCACCTTGTTAGATGTGTACAGTACTTCCATACGAACAATAGTTACAATGGCAGCTCAGCTCTAAAGTACATCCGTCTTGAGTTACGCGTCCTAATCTATAATAGTGTTCGACCATTAAAAGTAACTCATATTCGCAGTTTTCATAAACTTACAAACTAACTTAAACCAGCAAAAAAACGAATATGAAAATATAAACGTAGGCAATAAAAGAAAACAAAAATAAGATTATAAATAAAAAACTTGGCCCAGATCGGCGCCAGGCGGTAGGGTGCCCAGGAGGCTGGCGGCATTGCCACGTTGTACAGCAATGCTAATACGTTGGGCTAGAGCCAGCCTTCTGGTCACCAGAAGCGTCGACGAGAACTACAGAAAAGTTTTAAAGCGCTGGTGCCCCATGGGTCTAAGTTCTCGACGCCGAAAGGCCTTTTGTGAGACTCGGCTGAGTCAGACAAATTAAATCTGTTTTGTTTCTTTCTTGCATACACAAATTTCAAAGTGAAAGACAAACGAATTTTAACGGCATTTTAGCTAAAATAGATTTGTTGAATGTTTATCAATACGGCCAATAAAGTCTACTGTATTACGGTTCATCCAAGTCAAACTAGGTACGTGGCTAGGGGCGCAGAGTTCCAAAGGGGCGCGCCACAAATTTTATCGTTAATCTAATGGAGGCTAGAGGGGCGCCGATGAGGTGCTTGCCTAAGGCGCTCTCGATAGTCTTGATATTGAATCCGCCTCTGTTTGTGTGATATATTGCATTGCGCTTGGACATAAAGGCCAATTGGGACGTTGACTGATAGTAAAAGCGGCATCTTTATATGAGACGTCCAAAACGCTATGTTAGTATTAATTTTATTGGGAAATAGGAACCTAATAAGTGACGTCACGATTTTCTGCGGTCAAACAGCGTCCATTTTCTGATGATTACGTAATTTTAAAACATAGTTATATTTTTACAGCTTTGTTTATTGATAACTATCTTCTGCCCGCGACTCCGTCCTTATATCGTAGCTCTATACAGACTTTCACCGCCCATTTTACCCCCTTAGGGGATGATTTCTGCGATAAAAACCATCCGATGTCCTTCTCCGGGACATATCATCTAATTCGGTTTAGCGGTTTAAGCGTGAAGATGTAGCAGACAGACAGACATACAGACTTTCGCATTTGTAATATAAGTATGGACTCTCGTATTTTGACGTTCTAGAAATTATCTTCAAGACAATATGTCAAGTGTACAGTGAGCATTAGAAGCTACGAAAAATAACACGCTCAAAATGATCTAAACTGTCATTATCTTCTTGACATTAGAGTCGTCTGTAGGTAGTTTTGAGCGCTTGACCCGCTTAGCTACTTTTGCTTTTACTGCACCGTCAATATTATATAGGTACCTAAACATTTACTTATTTTTTGTATTGAAATCACGTTCAAAAACGTGATCTTTGAAGTCGACTGTACTTTCAATTCTGCTGTACAGCTTCCGAGTAACTTCACGGTGGATTATCGTGTGACAAAATAGCTACAAAAACACCGTTTACGCCTAATAAGGGACGGCAATAACTTTCTTAAAGTGTCCATTAGTCATTCGCGCATTTTGTCGAATGGGATGTTGTTATTCTGTTTGTGAGAGGAGTTTTAAGGGCGAGATACGCATACTTACCCCAATACTATACTATCCAGTGTGCGGCCTGTAACAGAGGCAAATATTTAAAAGGACGCTTCCTTAGAGCATCTGTAGTAACCCCTTTTGTCCAATTTTTGAATATATTTTTTTAATTCGGAGAAATGTTGATCTAAGGTTATGACCTCCATCCATGTAATGTATCTTGGCACCACGAGATCATAGCACAGCAGTCAATGCAGATTTTGAGGTAACATCATGTAGTAATGAGGCATAATAGTTTTTGCATTTTTGTTTTCAAAAGATATATTATTTGTGATTTTGTTTTTTTTTTTGTTTAAAAAAAGAAACTACTTGTGTCACCCCAGAAGAGTAAAAAATACACGTAAAAAAAAATATTTTTTTTTAATTAAGACCACCTGGAAATTATTTCTCACAAGCTCAATAATATACCGTTTAATTTTTTGCTCCTATTCCAGACCACAGCCAGCAAAAAATGTAATGAATGAAAATGAAACGGAAACAGGCACACCCTGTATATAGTTCAAATAACGTGTGTTTAGGCTAAAAGAAGAAACAAAAGAATTTTCAGATGAAAAAACTTTGTCCAGCAGTTTATGGCCCCTTGTTAATAATAAACCATTTATTTCAGGCATCTGAGGCCCATAACAACAAATAACTTATGACATACAATACATACAAAAAACTAATTATTTAGGCGACGAAACAGCGTTGCGTCAAGTCCGGTGTAAAATTCGGTAGGTTGCCCCGGAACCGCCGAAACACGACACCCTTCGGCCAGAAGTCAGCACACGCGATGGTCTCCTGCAGCGGCCGCGGCACGCGCACTACAAACGAGCTGAAGTGCACGTAGTGGCGCGAACGCAGCTGGAAAACCCTCAGCGAGTAGCCAGTCTTCTGGTGAATATACTCCACCATGTCATCAGCCGTGGCGGAGTAATGCAGGCGCGACACATACAGCGCCTCACTAGGTGTGGCAACCTGCAGACCAGAACCAACCGGCTCTGCTGTACCACACTGAGTCTTTCGCGGCTTGCGCTTTCTTGTCTCCGGCGTGAAACCCTCCTTATCCACATCGGTGCGAGGGGCCTTCTCTTTTGGAGGACCCCGATCTTCACGCACTCTGTAAGGTGCGTCTCTCCGGTTGGCTGCGACAGGCTGACCGGCAACGACGTCAGCATAGCGATGACGTTGTTACTTCGATGAGGCGGCGGGGGGAGGCCGCGCGCGCGGGGGGCACGCGGGCGGCGAAACGGCATGCGCGGCACTTTGTGCAGTGTCAGCAACACGCACACTCACATCGACATGATCTGGTACGTAGGACGGCAATCTGGACACTTCCGCCGCCACGAACTCAGGCATGACGTCTTCATTCTCCCTCAGAACATCTATGATGTCTTCCAGGATCAGGGGGTTCAGGGGGGAGGGGTTAATGGACATATGCGTGCAGCGGTGCAGGCAGGCGAGACGCGCACGCCTCCAAACAACGCAGTACTATGTTTGCGATAAAGCGAATTCTGACGCGCCTTCTGCCGCTCGATTGTCCATAAACGCGGTCTTATTCTATTGGATAGGCACTTTTGTTATTAAAAGTGATAGGTACAGCTTTACTCATACCGAGAGTGCTTGAAACAGGGTAGAACACGCAGAGTCATCGTTATTTTTAAACTTGCTTCCACTAGCGGTCATTGCTCCTTTGTTGGCAAGACTCCTTAATACATCATGTTGGCTCGTGGATGACGAGGCTAAATAAACAAGAGAGGTGAAAGAAATTAAGTTTTTATCGTCAAAATGACTCAGAGTTTCTACACCTTGTCTGAGCAGTGCTATAGGTTAGGTATTACCATGAAACTCGAAATTGCAGTTCTGTTTTCTGTATTTATCGCACTTACTATACCTACTCGGGTAACAGAGATGAAACTAAATTTCCTAGCTTCATGGTAGCTCCGCTGCACAATATTAGTAATCTCTCATGGCTTAAGGCTTGTAAAAACCATTTGCACTTATGTAGTACTCGTATACAATTACTCGTACTACAGTATCGGAAGTCCCACTGGCAGCCAATATTTAGAAGAACTTCGATGCCTTGCAGGTAGGTACATTAACCGAAGATACCTACCCTCCACGACCCTTGTCTCTAGCAATCGCGTTTTTGCGCTTTGTCGAAACTTTGTTATTATCTCTGCCCAGTGGTTCGAACTCTGCAAATTCAATTTGTTTATTATTATGTTTGCTCGACTATAAAAGCCGTTACTTGATTGTACTGAACGCTTACGTGCCTCGAGTATTTCCAAATTTAAAAGTTTCTAAGAATATTTTTATTCCACTCAGATTTTCCCCTTCGGCCGGTAAAGTGGGGAGGTCGAAATTTTATTTTCAATTACTGATTCCGAAGAAATTGAAAATGCAGCGCTGGAAATACGGTATGAAATGTGAAGGATTTTTGAGACCGTGCCGATGAAATTGTACCGAATCAATTTCTGATAATTTGATTGAATTCACAGAGGTTGTTATCCGATTTGGGAAATATATCTGAGACTGAGTAAAGATGAATGAATTGAGTGGGGAATGAATTTAGATATTAAAGAAGTTATAACTTTATAAAGAATCTCGACCGCAGTAATAAATCTGCAACAGTAGCCCAAGTGGTAGCTCAAAAAGTTTAAATAGTCCTCTTGGTATTAGCAAACAAAATCGGTAGGACTTGAGTATGGCCCGCGAAAAACAAACAAATAAATATTTAAGTTAATCCTGTTTAAGTATAAATATAAAACGATGTAAATATTCCGTATCCCGTAATTTTAATGTCTCTCTAATTCGGTGCCTAGTAAAACAAAATTGACCACTGTTGCACAACTGAGCAAACGATATCCCGATATAAATATCAATATTCCTCTTGGCATTAGCAAACAAAATCGGTAGGACTTGGGTATGACCCACGAAAAACAAACAAATAAATATTTTAGTTAATCCTCTTTAAGTATAAATATAAAACGATTTAAATATTCCGTATCCCGTAATTTTATTGTCTCTCTAAATTCGGTACCTAGTAATACAAAATTGACCACTGTTGCACAACTGAGCAAACTATATTCCGATATCATCTCCAAGGAGAGTTATCTAAATATTATGTTTCATGAACACTACAGAGCGTTGTACGTATCATACCTGGGGCAACGGCAGTGGCCTCGCCAAGTCGAGAAAAACAGCGGCATGACCGTACCATCCTTTTCTCGAAGCAGTTCAGGTAATTTTCGACCCCTATAACTTCGTAGTGGATAAAACTAGAAGCGTGAATTTTCATTAACCAAGCAGGCATTCTCGGGCTCCGAATCGCTAAACTTAAGTGGCAGTGGGCAGGGCACAAAGCACGTAAAACCGATGGCCGTTGGGGCGGAAAGGTTCTCGAGTGGCAACCACGTACCGGAAGGCGCGGCGTGGATAGGCCCCCCACAAGGTGGACTGATGACCTGGTAAAGGTTGCGGGAATCCGCTGAATGCGGGTGGCGCGGGACCGGTCAATTTGGCACTCTTTGGGGGAGGCCTTTGTCCAGCAGTGGACGTCTTTCGGCTGATATGATGATGATGATGATGAAGCAGGCATTGTATAAACACGGTATATTTCAAATTTCATTCAATTTGGTCCAGTAGTTAAATAGTTATAACTACAGTCAGTTCGCGCTAAAAATGCAGTGAATCCACCACAACCAATCAAATCGTTCCAAATTATAATTTTATAAATCCATTAAACTTATTCTTTAGAAATACAATGCACCCTGCAGTTGCACCGATGATTCACTGCATTCTTAAGGCGAACGGACTATAGTCAGTTTCTTAATTTTGTCACTCACTGACTGACTGACTGACTGACTGACTGCCTGACTGATTGACCGATCATCAAAACTCTAAGGCACTTCTAGCGGACATAGAAGCTTCATATTTAGAACACAATTAGTGTTTAGTGTATAAATCAAGGGAAATCAAAAATATTTTGCAATTTCGGTCCACCTAGTCCACGGTTTTCTAGATACACCATTTGCATAAATAATACATTAATCTATATATATATATATAATATACTTTAAAAACAAAGTTTTAACCGACTTTAATTTAGTACTCAGCCAAGCCACGAGAAGAATTCCACATTTATTTTCCAATTTACCACATGAACTGATTTCCGAGAGCAAATGTGTTGATTATTAAAAAAAAAAAGCGAATCGCTGTATGTGGGCCGATAATATTATACTAGCAAAATTTCGTCATATAATGGTTGCGGCAACGTTTCTGCGGCAACCTTTTAGCTCTTACTATTAGTCATATAAACGTAATCAACACGTTTATATAACGCGATTTGGGCCCATTTTATTCAGCATTTCAGTCATATAAAAGTTGTATAACTGCAACCACCGCCACTTATAGATCTTATTATAATCACATCTTATGACAATTTAGCTGTATATTAGCAACTTATACGACTTTTATGTGACTGATTTGATCTATAACTTCCACTTATATGACATATTTGTGGAGTAATCGCATCCTAGGCAACTAAACAACTTAATTTTTTTGGTTTTGGTGGAATTTAATTGGTTTGCATTGGATGACGGTAAGTATTTTGTTAATCCGCCATGATGTTACATGTTTTATTAAGAATACTCATAAGTTCGGCGTATGGTATGTTTAATAGTAAATATTTAATGCGCCACTGTAATTCTTAGTTAATTAAATATAAATTTAATTAATATTGTTGATTTTCATGAACGCTGCTGTTATACGGCATTGATCTAGTTATTAAGCTATATAATCCCATCTTTTATAGCAAGTTTGGCGGTCCAAGTGCCATTATATACATTTGTCGGACATCGCTGAATAAGATACTCATATACAGGTTGTCCCAAACTTATGGGACATGAAGGGGAAGTACCTTAAATATCGTAGATAGTGAATTTTGCTCAAAAAAGTCTGTGTTATAATTTTATAAACACACTTGCTTCTGCCCGCGACTCCGTCCGCGTTGAATATCTCGTTTATATTGTAGCTCCATACAAACTTTCACCCCCATTGTCTTCCCTTAGGAAATAATTTCCGGATAAAAACTAGCCTTTGTCCTTCCCCGGGACTCCAACTATCTCTGTACCAAATTTCATCCAGATAAATCGGTTCAACGGCTTAGGCGTAAAGAGGTGACAGACAGACATACAGACAGACAGACAGACACGCTTTCGCATTTATAATTTTAATATTTATTATTTATCGATTAGTATGGATTAGGCAAGTTACGTTTGTACCTCGTTGCAAGCATACAGGTATGATACTATTTCTGTTACCTAGGTATATATTATTACCAATATTCCGCAGTGTCTCAAGACGAGAGTCTTTGACCAGTGTGTGTTGCCAGTGATGACATATGGTACTGAAACGTGGTCGCTTACTATGGGCCTCATAAGAAGGCTCAAAGTCACCCAAAGGGCTATGGAGAGGGCTATGTTGGGAGTTTCTCTGCGAGATCGCATCAGAAATGAGGCTATCCGCAGTAGAACCAAGGTAACAGATATAGCCCTCCGAATCGCTAAACTTAAGTGGCAGTGGGCGGGGCACATAGCTCGTAGAACCGATGGCCGTTGGGGCGGAAAGGTTCTCGAGTGGCGACCACGTACCGGAAGGCGCGGCGTGGGTAGGCCCCCCGCAAGGTGGACTGATGACCTGGTAAAGGTTGCTGGAGTCCGCTGGATGCGGGTGGCGCAGGACCGGTCACTTTGGCACTCTTTGGGGGAGGCCTATGTCCAGCAGTGGACGTCTTTCGGCTGATATGATGATGATGATGATGAGGTATATATTCAAAAATATTTAATGTACTCGTACCTACTTATAGTATTTTTGATACTGGCTGTTTGGTAACTACGTTTGAGATTACCATTTTACACAAACATTTGTAAACATTTTCGATGGTTGTTTCATTGATCATCTGACTGTTCTTAGTAGGTAGGTAGGTACCTACTATTCTGTAAGAAATATGCAATTCATTTTTATACACTACTTACACGTTATAACAATTGCTGTAAAGCTTATGGGGTGCACTATTTTTGTTATACCTAATAAAAATAAATATGTTTCGGTCGATGTTATGATTACGGGATGGTTTTTGCGAAAATTGACTATTTCCTATTTTTATAAAACAATTATAATAAATATTATAATCCACATATATCACACACCCATATGCCACAAAAAACGTATAGACAAATGAAATGTCTCCAAAAAAGGAGTGTACAAATTCTTAAGACTCCTTACTCCTTCAGACGAGCGTATTTTGCAAAATGCTTCTTTTTTCATTCAAGATTACGACGTAACTATTATTCAAAAACTGTTAACGTAGGTACTCAAAAAATCATTTCTTAAACTTGGGGCTAACAAAGTTAAAATTTAAGTTTTCTGTTTCTAAGTCTACAATAAATGAGTTCTCTTGGGAGTTTTTTTTCAAATTTTGCAGTGAGAAGTGTCGTTTCGGTTCTCAATTGCGCAGTAAACAAGAATCATTTGGTTCATTAATAATTACAATTCAACTCACCATATCTTGATGGGTTGACATGATTGAAAATCTAAGATTCATTAAAAAAAATGATAAAATACCTACAACAGGATTACATTATATTCTTTTACCGAAAATTGAAATGATGCAAACGTGATTGTGAAACCCTACTTGAATAAATGATTTTTATCTTTTATCTTATCTTATTGTTCTTATTTTTTGCCCTAAAAATAATATTATAGCAAACTTACTTTATTTCAACCCATACAAAATAAATATAACTATAATAGGACCTAGGTAGGTATTTTTTTAAAAGACGTATAAATCAACGCCGCGCGCTTAGTCTCCGCCGAAACGTTTATTTAGGAAATGATTCAAGTGTAAGAAATTATTATTTTAGTACGTTATAAGACTTATAAGATTTTGAATAAATACTAATAGTGACGTCGTAATCTTGAATGAAAAAGGAAGCATTTTGCAAAATACGCTCGTCTGTTGGAGTAAGGACTCTTAAAGGGTCGGCAACGCGCATGTGGCACACCTGGAATTGCAAGCCTCCATAGGCTGCGGTAACCACTTACCATCAGGTGGGCCGTAAGCTTGTGTACCACCGACGTTGTATCAAAAAAAATACGTGAATTTATGACAAACTTTACATTATGTAAAAAAAGTTATATCTCATAGTGTGCACCATTCCTTAAACATTTGTTTTAACGTATATGTAGTTTCATCGTCGTCATCGTCACGTTGCTCTTGTCCGTGGACTAACCGCCACTCTCCTCTGTCCATTGCACGAGCACAGCAACTTTTTCCTTTAAGTACTTATATGTCGAGGTGTGGGCGTATCCTGGGTTCTCGGGCATTGATAGGAAACGATGTTACTATGATTACAAACTTTACTAAGGACTTCTCCACAGCATAATTACAAATTCATGTGAAATACAGTGAACTGGCAATTTCGGTTCTCGTATTCCGTCACACCATTCTCTCTACACGATTAATTCTCCATCCAAGAGAGCAACCACCTCCTGTCAGGCTTTTTCCTCAATGACAGCGAACACAACCGTCCGTTGTTCTGTTTCTAATTCAAAATAATACTCGTCATAGCCCTCTGTTGGCGCGCGGCGGAACTAATGAGCTCCCGAGTTTGCCCAGACAAATATGTCCTCGTTCGCATGTATTTCAATGATGACATTTGTAGATTGACAGTGGAGCACATACGACCGAAGTCACGATGAATGTAATAGAGGGCGCTGCATGAAACTTCTCCTCTCCGACATATGTTTATCTGTGCCTTCCTCTGCCTCTCTTGCCTTCAATTTTCGTGTCTAAGATTATGAAGAAGAAGCTGTTGTATCCGTACCGTATCAGATGGCCCACTATCCTGCCTATGTATGAAAAGGAATTGCATATTCCATAGAAGAATATAGTTTCTATGTCAACTAAATCGCAGGATTGATCCCAATCCGTCGGAGGATTCCGTCTATTTTATTTACCAGTCTGAACCAAAAGCAAAGAATTCCTTTTCAGTCGTATGAATTTATTGCACCATTCGAAACTCACTGCGACGGGTGATATTTTCTCAAATTTCTCCACTGCCTTCGTCTAGACTGCAAGAGTAATAACAGTAATAAGATACAAATGGCGACTTCGTGTGTAAAGGAATATTCCAGATATTGAATCTAAGTAGGAGAATAGGGGAGTGATTGCACAATTGCATATTGACTCTGCACATTCTTGAAAAAAATATACCCTCCCCTATTTTTCTAAACTAAGTATAAACTCGGAGCAATGTGTGTCTGCCAGATAGATAGGTATATCATTAGTCAGACAGACTTTTTGATTTGTACGTACTAACATACAGATATTAAAAATTATCTGCCGTAATATTTTCCGTGGGAGACTCATGGACACGCATTCTTCCAATTCTCACCTACGGTGCACAAACTTAGTCTCTGACATCATCTCATAAGCTCAAACTCGGGGTTTGCCAACGAGCCATGGAGCGCAGCATATTAGGTATCAAATTAGTGGATCGCATCCGGAACACCTCGCTGCGCTCCAAAACTCAAATAGTCGATGTAGGTCGAAAGTCGGCCAAGTTGAAGTGGGACCGGGCTGGTCATGTCTGTCGCATGCCGAGGGAACTGTGGGCCAAAATCGCCACTGAATGGCAGCCCGACTGCTCGAAACGGAGACGTGGCAGACCTCGTCGGCGATGGAGAGACGAGCTAGACTCCTTTTCAAAAGAATGGCCAGAGACTGGAATAAGTGGGGGGAGCCCTTTGCCCAGCAGTGGGACACTACAGGCTCACAATAATAATAATAAATATTATTATTATTAGTTTCCGTATTATGTACGGCTACACATTTTATAAGTTTGACATACATCTACATAGCAATGGGTGACATATATCTCGTTGGACATTACAGGAATTGCAGAAACAAATTCAATTTCATAGGCAAATCAAATCTCAGTCAAATGTTCAATGTGAGCAATATTTAAATTTTATATTCGAACGAAAATTGAGAATCTTGTCTCGGAAGGGATGCAAACACGCGGGGCACGGTTTTTCGATTTTAACTTTAATATTGAATCGTTTCAATAGAATCGATGAAACTCCACATAATAATAGAAAGACGTAAGTGGCAGTGGCTTTTGGTACCTTATAATTAGTCAAACATGTATTACTATGCCTGTAGTTTTGTTTTTGTCGTTAAACCTCTGAGCAGAACACGTTACTCACTGCATCATATGTACCTACAAAAGCCTCATATATAGTACATTACTACAGAGGCCGGGAAGTTCGGGGTTGTCGGCCGAGTACATATAGACGAGGATAGATATGAGGCTGGCAACCCCTTTTCACGCCGAGGTATGTATAGTGCTTTTCTCAAACATGCAATGAAATAAATAAAAACAACTCCAAGAAACCAAACTTTAATTTTCATGGCACAAATTGTGGAATGGTAATTAAAATAGACCATCTTGCAGGCCTAGCCTCCTCCATGCGATTACGGGTCTCTCGTCTCGCTGCGCCCGAAACGTGACACTTCGAAGCCCATTATGAAGAACACAACGTCAATATTTCATTGCATGTTTGAGAAAAGTAATGTGCCATTCACATTTCCACTGATCGCATGATACCTAAATGATTGTGCGGCACTCGTGCCCATTTTTATAGATTGTAATAATTTATAATAAAGCGGTGATAAGTGTATTTTGATTTGATTTCGATTTTGACCGATCATTGTGGCACTCTTTGGGGGAGGTTTATGCCCCGCAGTGGACGTCTTTCGGCTGATGTGACGAAGTGTATTTTGGGGTGCGGACGCAAAAATACGAGTACACTTCGTGCATTTTAATTGCGCTTGTGAATCTTCTCGTGTCGCACGCGTAAAATTACATATGCGAACGTCGTAGTGTTACAAAAAAATATATTTTACGCAACAAGAAAAATAGTAGGTTAGTGAAATGTAGCTCTTCAGAAATCAAGGTAACGTCCCATGATGGATGAGTAAAGCCTCTATTGATAACAACAGAGTGTTAAAGTAATAAGCAGTAGGTACCTATTTATTACGAGTAAGCCTGCCTTAGCAGTAACATAATACAAACCTTCATGAATAATCGACCTCAGTTTTCTAATTTATATTCAAGTAATTCAATTTACTATAGAAGTTTGAGTAATGAATGTGACAGCTTAAATTAAAAATGTAGAAATTGTTTGTGTCCATTTTTTTTAGTTTTCATTATCAACTGAACTTTAGAGACCCATGACGAGGTACCAAGTAAATAAGAAAAGTATTATTATCATACAAGAGTTAGTTAGGTACGATTTATAGGCATGGGACATTTGGTAGCATACCTTGGTTTTAGAATACATGGAGTCGCTACATGTTAAAAATATGTTTTAAAGTCAAAGTGTAAAACGGTTTTATGTTAGGTATTTCGCAGTATAGGTATACACTATTACATTAAAGTGATGTTACGTTAATAGATCATAGATAAAAATCGAATATAATTTTTCCTCATCATGATTATTTTTGTACAAAAATAAGTTTTTTGCGAAACAGTTTTTTTTCTAAAATATCAACAATAAAAAAAACTGTAATAAAAATAACGTTGAAGAAATTTTGATAGAACCAACTAATATCAAACAGAAACTTGTTAGATATTTTGGTCCACGGAATAGTGACTTGAAACGTAAAAAGTTCAATACACAAAAGCATGTTAGTAGCCAGAATCACTTAAGTTTTGACTTTGACTTTAAACATTTTAATTTAATACGTACCACCACCACCCTACCACCTAACCTAACCCAACCACACTATCCTACGAAAAGGCCCAAACCTATTTATTAACTTTACCTAGACCCTATCTACTTATTGTAAATTACCGTTTGACATGTAAAAGTGCCCTTGTGGCCTATTTGCAGAATAAATAATTGATTTGATTTGATTTGATTTATAATTCTTTGTTAAAAAAGAAATTTTATTGAATAAACAAGAATGATTAGGTACATAAAAATATCCGCAACGCAGGCTTCGTCAATTGCGTACAAACAAACATCCCCCTCGGTACAATGATAGAATCCGCAACAACTTATAATTCCATATAGGTATTCATAATATGATAAATTATATTTTACTCTCTGACATAATCTATTTCTGTTGTGGTTCGACCTTACTTATGACCACAAAGATTACTGGAAATCTAATTATTGTCCAGAGGTCCTTGTGACATTCAGTCTCGACCTAGTCTGCGAACTTTCATACTTAGCATACTTAACGTAACTTCTTTAAATAACTATTCATAATTTAAACGTTTTTTTCGACCACAGTAGTACAAATTTACATGCATCAAAAACCTTATTGTAAATATAACTTTATAATAAACTTACGAAAACCTTTGATGATGTACATTTATTTAATTCTTACGTTGTTCTATTTAGTAAATTTATATTTATTAGATAGTTCATATTTAAGTAAATTTTGGCCTACTTACTCCTAATTGGGCTTCGGTACCGTAAACAAATGTCATATAAAAACGGCTACTTACTTGATAGAAATCTAGATCTAAAGTGAGATAGGCTAAGTTAAAAAAAAAACAATACTATTTACTCGGAAATTATCTTCATTGTCAAAGCTAAAAAAGTAATAAAACAGGCACAATTTGTTTAATTTCGTTTACATTCCACCGAAAAATCCCCACTTTCATATAAATGTTTGCGCAATGATCATAGCACAAAACAGTACATACCTATCTTGAGAATGAACATTTCCATCTTGTCCAAACTCTCATCTCGACATAAAAGTGGTTCAAAGGATCGATACAACCGTTCAGTTGCAGCCCCGTATACTGCTGACATAATGCAATTGATATTACTCTAGAATCAAACGTAGGACCGATCGCATCTAATCTTCCCTGCGTATCAGATATCGGAAATTGAAAGGGGATAAAAATTGTGCAATATCGTCCATGTCCCACCTGGCTGCAATACCGGCCTGTAGTCCGCGAAACGAAGCTTTTCCTTCTCGTCTTTGTTGTTTAACATCGCATGTTCTTTTTCTCAAAAATGGCCCGCAAAGTGAAGATAACTCGCTACACATTGGAAGGTAAAGTGTATAGCTTAAGGTCAGATCTATATTAAAAAATTAAAAACATTGCAGGCCGCCTGGAATGTTATATATAAATCCCTTATTTGTCGAGTACCAAATTTTTTTAAAAGTAGAGACTGGCATATAAAAGACGGCACAGCTCGTATTCAGCCAATTCAACTCGTATTTTTCTGTTGCAAACACGACGTTTTTGTATGTGTCTCAAATAGTTTGCGTTTTTTTGGTGGAAATATACAATTGCGATTCTGTTTAAAAAAAAATGGCGGGAAATCGTAAATATTTTCACGTTTTGCATTTAGTCTTTATTATTCCCCCATTTTTGAGAAAAGCATTAGCCTCAGCCGGAATGGCAATTGCAGGCTTCGTATTATAATTAAACAGACTCGTAAGCTCTTCCGTTTAAACAAATACTCAGCCTGCAATTGCCTCCTTCCCGGCCACGGCAATAATGTACTATTATAGGTTAATCATTTCATATTTAACAGCTAAAAAGCTGAATGGACCGGTTTCCACTTCCCCCTTTGGTGAAGGGTGATATCGTGAGGAAACCGGTCCTATCCCAACAATGTATGGTTTTCCCTTTGGATTGGAAGGTCAGATGGTAGTCGCTGTCGTAAAACAAAAAAGTTACTAGGTAATTAATGAACCTGCTCCCAAAATTTCACGTGAATCGGGTGAGAAATGAGACCTGTAGATGAAAACAGCCGGACAGACACCGGACCGACAAACGATATTCGGCCCAAGCTGAAACATAAAAATTTCATTCGCTTCGCTCGCTCGTTCAAAAATGTACCTGGAAAAGTAAACTTTCATACCTACGTGTCAGGTTGAACTGTCTGACTGGGATGCAATTGTTTGTGGTGTTAAACAGGTTGTATCTAAATACAGCGTGGAACGGAACGATGGACTTTCCCGCAAGGGGAGGATAGTTTAGCGTTAGCGCTAATAATTTTCCAAATAAACTATGTTAATATTTCTGACCGTTTCCAAGTTAGACCTTAACATAATACAGATTTGTGAGCTTGAAACGTGTTCAAGAGTAAGGAGGCAGTGGTTTCGTTGACTGGTGTACAAGATGCATTTACAAATGCTTTATTTATTGAAGCGAAATGTTTGGTCGCCGCGGGATGATATCCAATTTTTGGGTATGTTGTGATTGCAGTGGCTTGGTTCTTGACAATAAAAAATATATTTATTTGTTTTGCGAATGTAGTACCTTTGACACAAGCCAAGCGAACGAGGTTCTATGCTTCAGCTTGGGCCGAAAATCGTTTGTCTGTTCAGTCGGCGTCCGGTGTCCGTCCTGCTATTTGGGGAACTATAAACTGCGGGAGAGACACCGGTCTACCGGTCGCATTTCTCAACCGATTCTCATGAAATTTTGTGAGCAGTTTCGTTAATTATGTAGAACTTCTGCGTGAAGTCACTATTTCGATATAAAAAAAAAAAAAAAAATTAGACGATATTAATAGAGATTTTTTTCAAAGATTATTATAATTAATAATCTTTGAAAAAAAAACAGTCTCGAGCCACTAGTTTTATTATTCGGATTTTGGTGACTTGAGACCTGAGGATACCAATTAGATGTGATTATATTACGTTTTAATTGCATCTTATTAAGTAAACTTTGTGTTTCCGTGCGCTCTACAAAACCTGCCACCAATTGTTAACATAAATTAACATTAATTACAAGCACCTTACATGCCAAATTCCCCGCAGGTTTACCCTGCACCATAACGGATAAAAAAGTTAAAAATAACCATAAGTCAAACTTATAGTGTAACACAGACAGCTGGCGCTTGCAACATATTACCCGGCCATATATCCTCATAATTTACTAGGCGCGGATTTATAGCGTGAAAAAACTAATATTTATGGAGCAACGTGGCATAGACAAGCTGTTATCAACTGGGCATGCAATAAGCTGGCATTATTGCTACAGTGGCGCGATTCGACATTGTTTCGCGACAGCTGGTGATATTACAAGAGAGGTGAGAACGATTATTACCGAACGTGCTGGGCCGGAGCGCGCCTGAGAGCATTTTACAAGTTGCCAAAGGAATTTGAATGTTTAATATAGGCTTTACGTTTCATATTTGGATGGATTTGCTAGCGGTCAGCTCCTTGCACAAATGTCGACGGCTGCGCTCGGCTATCGTCGCATCTGACCAGCTCCGTCTGCCCCTACTGAACTCTATTAAAACGTGCTCGCACTTCCGTTGCAATGTGGCGCCACGCGTTCCGGCCCGGCCCGTTCGGTAAGAATCGTTCATAAGGCGCAGTGGGATATCATGTAGTTCAAATTTGAAGTATCGCAACAGTCGCGGGAGTCCGCTGGATGCGGGTTGCGCAGGACAACTAGGACACGATCGGAAGTGACAGTTCTGCCATATAAATACGCCAAAGTATGTATGAACTGACAGGTATTCCAATCCCGTACTAATCGCGGTGTGGTACTATATCATGGGGATGTATATCCATTCCAATTATATTTTTAAACAAGTGAAATCAGGAGATTTTTCAGAAACCCTACAGGCTTTCTACAAATATTTTAAGCCTATGTAAGAAAGAAAGACACTCAGAGACAAAGGGAGTAGACATACAATACAATTGTCACTTATTGTGTGTGTGTTCGCATATTGTGTTATTGTGTGTGGCATGATACCGAGGAACAGTATAGAAGAATAATGCAGTAGTTAATCAGAGGCCGTTAAGGAGCGTTCGTTACCTACTTTCGCTCGACGCGCAGGGCTGTGTCACGTTTGTGGCTTGGCATACCTAAAATACTATTTTTGCTTTTAAGTATGCAAAGTATTTCTGTTACAGTTTTATAGACAATGTTGCATACACAAAGTAATACAATTATCGATAGTTAGGTATGTGTTTTTAGTTTCCCACTACATCGAATATTTTAATCAATCAAATCAAATCAAATCAATTATTTATTCTGCAAATAGGCCACAAGGGCACTTTTACATGTCAAACGGTAATTTACAATAAAATAGTAATCTTACACAATAATAATTTATAATTATACATAAAAGGTTAACAAACTAAATGTCACTAAGTCAATGTAAACAAAACAAAATTGCAAAATATGACCATTACATTCGATATACGATCTGTATCAGCATTAACAGAAGTTAATGATATTATTCAATATTCCAGAGATGTATAAGGTCTCTGAGCGTCCAAATACAATTAATAATTATTCTAATATTCTAAGAGATGTATACGGTCTCTAAGCGTCAAAACAAAAAAGGAACATTAATGTTATATTGTCAGAGATGTACAGGGTCAATAACAATAAAACGTGTCAAGATCAGAATGATGTCTCTCGTCAATACGATAATAATAATAATAACACTAGTATTTAAGTAGTTAATTAGGTACTATGCCCTTGTAAGCATGAACAGTCCGGACTCCACAAACAGCACCCGATCACGATTATGACGCATATCTCAGCCATCGCCTCCCTCAACCATATGCTAGGGAAGGTGGCGACCCGATCAACGACGCCACCGTAAGCAAAGCCCTTTAAGCGAGCATGACATATTCAAGCCACCGGACATTGATAATAGCAAAGATTAAGCGACTTGTTCGGCGAGAAACAGCATTACGTGCTCTCTTCTTACATAAAACGGTACAGTTATTTCAGGTAGGTACTTATAATGATTACATGTATAAACACATATATTCCAGGTATATTCCTAATAGAATCAGACTACTACTGGCTTAAAGGTATTTTTGTCGTTTAAGAAATCGTTGACAGTATAATACGCCTTGCTTAGCAAATTACTCTTAACATGAGACTTAAATTTACTGTACGGTAAATTAACAATTTCAGTGGGTATTTTATTGTAAAAACGTATGCAGTTCCCCACGAACGACGTGCTAACCTTGCGGAGACGACTGGCCTTCACTGCGATCTTGTTTTTACTTTTGGTGTTGTAGTCGTGGATATCACTGTTGAGTTTGAACTCAACCGCCGACCGAACGAACCGAAGTTGTCGCCGCGCCGGCGCGGACCGGGGAGAGTTAGTATGCAGCGATCTCACACGCGGTACTCACGCACGTACTAAACATCGCTTGCCCCCGCGGTTTACTTGTGCTAAATTATAAACTCTCTTTTCTGTGACTGTACCGATAAACGTGTACTTGGTGAATAAACTGTAGACTATAAATAACTACCTTTTACTTATTCCACCCACACCCGAAGGTAGTTAAAATACTATACCTAAAATATCTCCTTGTGAGTATTTGTTGCTAAACTGCACTAGGTTGGTAGGTGCTTAGTTACAAGCCCATTCGGCTCCTTTTGATATCGTGGCACTGGCGGCTCGCTGTCTTCATACCTACGAGGCGGCTTCCTTTGACGTGGCGAGTGAGAGCGAGCGAACACAGCACGGCAACGCCAACGGCGCGGCCCCAATTGAAGCATTGTCTATCATTCCCGAAGGCTATGTGTGTGTGCGTACCTTTGTTCGATGTTTAAACACTGTTATACAGTGGCCGAGGTGTCAGACAAACGGTTGACCATCATTTCAAAAAAAAAAACGTTTCATAAATGATCATTTTATAAACAACGATTCACTAACTATTCATTTCACAAACCTATCATTCCTCAAAAAGCTTATACTACGAGTATAAATAATTATTTGACAAATATTCATTTAGCAAATGTTACACTTTAAAAAAACATTGAATGTTAAATTGTCACTTTAAAAATGATCATTTACCAAATAAATCATTTATAAAATAGGTCATTTTACAAATCGACGATTGATAAATGATTGTTTCAAAAAAAGTTAATAAGTTAGCGGACTGGCCAAGAAACACTCCTGTAGTAAATTCATAAAAATGTATAGTATTTAAACATAAATCGGTTTTTGACACTGTAAGGTCGCGGTTTTTCCTAACACTCCTCCTCGCTTCGCTCGTCGTCGTACCTACACCGTCCTGCCTTAAAGTAGAATAGATGGTGATCCTCCTCTTATATTAGTACATTTTAAGACCTTAAAGTTGTTATTTAGGCTAGGAATGATAACTTACTTGCTAAACGCTTTTAGACTTATCCGTGTGCTCATACAGACACAATACCTGTTTATACAACTTGAGGTTTAAAACTTTATCAAGGATATCAATGATTTATTAAATAAGGTATTTATCAAACAAAGCATTTTCTTAAACGTTATTTTACCAAACGTTACTTTGCCAATTGTGACGAATAATAAATGAGTAATTTGTCAAATAATGATTTATAATATGATGTTTTTTCAATAACATGATTTGTCTAATGAACTCTTTGTAAAACAATATTTTATGAAACGACTACTTTGTTACTCGTTAGTTTGCCAATCGTTGTTTATAAAATGAATATTTGTGAAACGTTTTTTATGAAATGATTGGATACCCAGACAAACACCTACAGCGCTGATTTTCAGACAGCACCGTACGTGACCCACGGAACGCAACACAACATACTACCGATACAAACGGAAACACATAATAAATAAATAATAAATATATGTCACTCCTACGATTAATAGGAATCCAACGATACCTCATTATGTCGAAATCCGTCAAACGGTTTAGGCTGCAGGGCGTGCCAAAAAATAAGACATACACATATAAATACTATACATACGCTCGAAAAACATAATTATAAAACCAGCGTTACATCACGACCTGTCGTTTAAACAAGTTAGATTGCAGCACTGGAGGACAAGTCGGCTCGACATTTCGCACAAAAATATGATATCAATGTACTGCGCCTTCGCTTTAAGCTTTAACGCGCGCAAAGCTGTCGCGTCAGGAATAACCTGAAGATCTTTCTAATATCTATCGCATTTTCCTTATTCGAGTGACAAATATAGGCGATATATGAACTGTAATTATTAAGCGTTCGTGGTAGCAGCTCAGAACAAGAAGTGTGCTATATAATGAGGTTAATAAACGGGGCTCTATCGACAGGATGACCTATTTATAATAGGCATGATACCTCATGTTCAAATTGTTAACGTAGTAATGCTTAATAGATAGTAATCCATCAAATTATCCTACTAAAGTATAAATTATAAAATATAATTAAAATCATAAAAACCTTGAAACTTTAGAAAACATATATATTTTTTTAATTGTCCAAGAGTAAATTTAATACAAAATTGTATGACAACTACATACTTAAACGCAGTATTTCACGACCGAAACAACAATTTATCAGATTTTCCATACAATGATTAGTACACAGAAAGAAAAAACATTTCTCAAACCAAGAAATTGAATATTGTTACGGAGTTTTGCAAAATATATTCTTGGACTAAGAATGTATACTTCAAGTAACAGTTTCAGGTTTATTCAATGTAAAAAAATAAATTTTCAAAGTTATTTCTTGAATCAAGTAAATTAATTTACATTAAGACAATTATATGCTTGAGGTAACAAAAACATACTCTGAACCTTCTATTAACAATATATTATTTCAGATGAATACAACAGTCTTAACAATATAATTATTATTTTACATTTGGCACAATATTGTGTTCCTTATATGGAAGACAATATTGTCTTGGATCAACGATATTTGAATTGATTTAAGAAATGTTTTTTTTCTGTGTATCAATGTCAGTTGTGACGTCGTACCTGTAAGTCTATTAGCGAGGTCAATCTTTGTCTCAATTTTTTGGGTATTTATGTTCTCTAATTGTAGTTGCTCCCATACAAACATTTATTCCTCTCCAAAAAATGGTTCGAATGACATAATTAAAAAATCTTAGTCACCATCCCTATATTGTGCTCCTAACACCATATACTTTAATTTGCAAAATGTTGAATCGAATCCATCTCCTAGTATCTGTGACACAGTGAGAGGGCAATTTGACCTCTCGAGTGCCATTGTGCTGCTGCAACCTGAGTACGGGGGGGTTGATTCAAACGAATTCCTGAAAACAGACCTTAATTATGTTCAGTTTTATTCAGCGATTTTGTAAAAGCATTTTACATGTTTCAGTATCATGGCATTTTCAGGATATTTATAATCTGAATTTGGTTGAGTGAGCAAGAATAAATGGCGCCATTGGAGACACAGTTTTTGCGTTCTGATTTAATTTGAATTTGATTTATATGTGTTTCTGCAACTTTAGGTCGTGTGTTGAAACGAGCGTAGTAAACGCATTTAAAACAAAATAAAATGCAAAATAATGTTTGAAATGAATCCAATTTAATACTACGCCTTTTAATTTGAAAAATACATTGAGAGTCTAAAGACAACGAATCCTCAAATCAAAGAGAAGTCGGTCACGCTTATTGCTGTGTCCATAGGCCACGGTGCCCGCTAACCAAGCAGCCTATTCTTATTTACCGTCTCGATGTAAAAATATCAGCTCTATACGTAACATTGCATCGTTATTAGTAACATTCTTGTGAAACTTAATGAGGTACCTGATCCAAGTTTGAGCTGATTTTAATTACGAACGTTAATTAATATACACGTATGCGTTAATTAATTAAGCCAAGAGTGTGGAAGCGATACCGTGAGTGAATTGATTGCCATTTTATTCTGCATTATAAATATATTACGATTTTTTGATTAAGACAGCACGAGGCACGAGCAATTTAGTGCAAAATAAATAAATAAGCTTTTCTCAAACATGCAATGAAATATTGACGTTGTGTTCTTCATAATGGGCTTCGAAGTGTCACGTTTCGGGCGCAGCGAGACGAGAGACTCGTAATGGCATTTCATACAAAATTGGAGGCCTAGGCCGGCAAGACGGCACAATTTGTGGCACAGGATCGCCGTTTAGCCATGAAAATTAAAGTTAGATTTCTTGGAGATTTTCTAATTTATTTCATTGCACGTTTGAGAAAAGCACTATACATATATGGCGTCTCGGCGCCTTGGCGTGAAAAGGGGTTGCCAGCTTCATAACTATACGAACTCGCTACGCTCGGCCGTCTTTATGTACTCGGCCGGCAACCCCTTACTTCCCGGCCTCTGTAGTAATGTACTTATTATACTGTAGGAATCTCATAATTCTGCGATACTGTAATAATATATTGTATACTGTTTTGAAACAACAAATATGTCATTTATAGAATTTAAGAGCAGGCTGAAACATTTAAATATTTAGTCTTGATAATTGATAATATTCAATAATCGTATGGATGGAATCTAAATGTTCTAGGCTATTGGGTGAAAGTGATGGGCAAAATTCAAAACATCGAGGAAGTGGGAAGTACTGCTGTTTTTTTTTTTTCTTCTTCTTTCTCACTTACTCTTTTGGAGATCCCTGCACTCTGTAAGCATGGACGCGCCGTGGAAAATTTAAGGATTTGAACGATGTTTACACACTTTTCCATCGAAGTCAACAGAGACCCCCTTGGCTGTCAATTGAACGTACCGGGTTGGGGCTCCGGCTTCCTCTGGTGGAGCGGTGTGAAATTTTCGGTTGTATTGAAGGTAGGTAGTTGCTGCCGCTAGAGTTGAAGGAGACCCCCTGGTATGGGCACCGAGTCAACCCCCCCCCCCCAGGGCGGCGGCACCAGGCAGGAGGCTCGGATCTTCTCAGGCGGCGTAGCATTATGAAGTGTAGAGTGCCACGGATGTCGAAAGAAACCCCCTATCTGAACCGTACCGGGTTGGGGCTCCGGGTTCCTCTCGTGGTGCTTCACGAAATATTAGATTTTCTTGTTTGAGATTGCTCTTTACGAAGGAACATGACGTTTGCACGTAGAGTCCGGATATGAAGCGCTTGCCCTCACTGAAGTCGACAGAACCCCATTGGCTGTCATCTGAACGTACCGGGTTTGGGCTCCGGCTTCCTCTCGTGGTGATGCACTACATAGAATTTTCTTGTTTGAGATTGCTCTTTTCGAAGGAACATAATGAATGTAGATCAGGATATGAGGATTAATCTTTTTGGAGTGCATTAAACCGGGAAAAATCTTAACAGCGCGAAGTAGGACTATGAAAAGCGCCATCTATTGCAACACTATATAACAAAAACGTTGTCTTCGAAAAACTACATCTAACATAAGAATTGTATCTCAAAGTCTCTGGCAGCACGGCTTAAACGTAAATAATAATTTTATTAATTAATTTAATACGTGACGGACATAGTTACAAATATAATAAAACTCAATACGTATACGTTACGCCCATGAAACAAAACGGCAAGTACTCACCTTACTGCATCATATATTTTAATTTTTAAAGGTTTAACTGTTTGGATTGCTGATTGAATTATAGTTACCCTTACTTCGATAGACCCCAAAATGCAGTGAACGCGGTAAGTCAATAAATATGAAATAATTGATGGCAATATGTATAAAAGAACGAATTAGGAAGTACATCTAGCGCCATCTAGTGACTAATATATAATATTTGGCAACGCTTCATTTCACGCTGTTTGAAACTTTCTCATTTATAATATATAATATCAGTGTGATATACAGGGTGGCTCATTCAGAGCGGTCAGTATGGGAAAGTCTGAAACTATAAGATATACGAAGATCTGTTCTTAGGAACCATGTCATCGATTTTAATAACAAGAAAAACTGCATTCATACATTTAATAAAAACTTGTACTCAGCTCGGGAATCGAACCCGGTCGTTTTGAAAAAAAAAACTAACGCTATTTCTATTTAGATATCGATTGTGTAGGTCTTAAGCAGTAAATGTTGCTATGGAACATGATGTCTAAAATGAATAAAAGGCATTGTTTTCACAAACTTTAATTTATTTTAGTAGGTGTTCGAAGTGACCACCGTTTTTTTCAATACAATATTGAACACGTTTAGGTAACGATCTTACTATTGCATTTTGTATCTTCATGTAATCTGTAATTTGCGTTAAAATTGACTCCATGGCTGCCCTTAGGTCTTCAACGGTGTCATAGCTTGTTTTGTACACTTCATCCTTAACGTAACCCCACAAGAAATAGTCTAGAGGCGTTAAATCGGGCGACCTCGCGGGCCATTTGATAGGGCCGTTCGTACCAATCCATTTCTGGGAAAAGTGCTCAGTTAAAAAGTCTCTAGCTATGCAACTATTTTGAGCCGGTGCTCCATCCTGTTGAAAATAAAGTTGTTCTCTTACTTTTGCTGACTTTTCTCCAAGGGCCTCTAAAAGATCTTCTAAGATTGCAAGGTACTTGAATCTATCCAAATGTCCATCATAAATTTTAAACATGAGTACCTTATTATAAAGTAGGCCAACCCAGCAGTTAAATGAGAATCTAACTTGACGGCGTCCTTCGTGCATTCTTAAGGGATTTTCTCGACAATAGTGATGATTTAATTTACGATTGTACATTCCGTTGTTGGAAAATTGCGTTTCATCAGAAAATATTAAGAATAGAATAGAATAGAAACACTTTATTCAACATCACATGACAATTCAAGTTACATGGGAACCTTAAAAGTACGCATATTACGCACTTAAAATGAATAAAAGGCATGGCATGGCAGGCGAGCTGAGTACAAGTTTTTTTAAAATGTATGAATGCAGTTTTTCTTGTTACTAAAATCGATGACATGGTTCCTAAGGACAGATCATCGTATATCTTATAGTTTCAGACTTTCCCATACTGACCGCTCTGAATGAGCCACCCTGTATATAAGCAGGACTTGCAATGTATGTTTGTCCGGGTGGAATCTTGCAACCGGATTTTTGAAGAATAAGAATATTCTCAAACTCAAAATGATCTTTATTCAAGTAGGCCTAGTAACAAGCACTTTCAAATCGTCAGTTATTTTTTTTTAAGTTATTTATTAAACAAAAAAATAATTATTATATGAAGTAAAAATTGGATAAAAAATACTAGTAGAATTTTTCTCGAAAAACAATCTTAATGTCAAAAAATAAAATATAACGAGAATAATAGATTACAAATTCAGTCACAATTAGTTCCATGGAGTTTTATCATTCATGTAGTCTTGTGTGCTTTAATAAGCTTTCGAAATAAGTTTACGCTTCACATAGTTCTTGAATTTATTAATAGATAACTCACTTACGTTTCCTGGAAGTTTGTTATAAAACCTTACACTTTACCCATGAACGATTTTTTATTTTTTCGAGCTTAGTGGTGGGCACCGCGAGCTTATGCTTATTACTAGTATTAATATTATGTATGTCACAGTTTTTCCTAAAATTGTCAAGGTTTTTATGTACATACAAAATATTTTCATAGATATATTGACAATGTAATGTATATTAATATTTTGAAACTTATCTCTAACGTCTCTATAGTTCAATTTATATATCGCCCGAATAGCCCGTTTCTGCAGAACAAAAATCGAATGAATCTCCGAAGCGCTGCCCCACAATAAAATACCATATGACATAATGCTATGGAAGTATCTAAAATATGTTAATGGTAGCTAATACATTAAAATAAGAAACCTAAGCCTAAAATTCCCTACTAATCTAAACTAAAAACTAAGTATCGAATAACCCGCCCCGCGCCACTCCAGGTACAAAGGTTCCCATCACGCGAGCCGCATTGCCGCGCTGCACAGCTATGGCTAGCCTTTGCACCAGAAATGACCCACAGCGGGGATCCAGGCCTCTCTCCTGCAAACGACGCCCCACTTCCCTAAAAAAGGTTTTGGCCTCCGAACACCAACACCCAGTAGTTTCCACCGCAAGCGGAACAAATAAATTATAATTATTAATTATTAATAATTGAATTATATTTCACTTGCTAAGTTTTCATGATTGCTATCCTATTTTATAAGTGCATGATCAAATTAAGAGAAAAGTATTACGTATCAGGACTTGCTAGATGTAACGTTATTTTGTTACTTAGCCAAATAAAGAAACTTGAACTTGAATTTGACAGGCGGATGAACTACTAACCCGAACAAGTAAAAAAAAAAAAACAGCATGGACAAAAAAATAATCAACAAATTGTACACGAATTTCACTACATTATGCACTGGCTAACTGTACCTGTGTACAGTTCACGTACGGCGGCGTAACTTATAATTACTGCTCTTTGCCAGACTACGTTGGCCTTTCAATAACTGCGAGCTTGACCTATTAGCTTAGGGCTGCCTAAAGCGATCGTTGTTTTAAAATGGGGGTGTAGACACTAAATAAAATAATGAATAATGTCATATTTCCTCGAAAGAGGATTAAAAATGTAGTCAAATGGAGAAAAAATGAACGCAAAAAGGTTAAATAATCACGAAGTTATAAGTGTCGAAAGTTTGAAGAAGGGGTATGTTCTCTCTCTTTTTCGCAAAACGCAACTTCATATGAAACGATGACGCTGGAAGAATGTGACGTGACTAGAAGACGGCAACGTGCCGTGCCCATCGTGTTCGGCGCCGCCCGCCGTTGACGCGCTCCCCCGGCAGCATCCTGTAATGTGACGTCACACACTGTTTGCGTTTTCTCTCTCTAACAAGCAATATTAAAACGGTTGTAGCTTCATAATTCTTCAATATATCTCAATGGGATTTTCGTCGCTTGGCATATTTTTTTGCCTTCTTTCTTTTGGAGTGTAATAATAATTTTCGTGTCTACCCCTATTACATTTTTGACACTTTTATGTGAAATAGTATTTGAGTTATGAGGGGGTCAAAAGTGGCTCCAAATGGTATGTGTAATATTACACACGGTGCTGCTGGCTAGTTCTGTTAGCTTGAACATGGCTTCGCGTGTCTAGATATAGCAACACAAGTTGCCACTCTATTTTCGAGTTTAGTATGGTAACACAGAGAGGTCACAGAGTATTAAGATTCGAAGCATATAGTTCATTGCTCGCCCGTTTCTTACGAGCTTATTTTCGGTAACGCCCACAATTTGTGGTAGTTGGGCTTCTCGGGTCAAGGCAGTAACTCATTTTACCTTCTGTCAATAACATTTCACAACAAAATTGTGGTTCGGTGACGATTAACCTGTGTGTGCATCTTAAAGTGGTAGGACCGAAGGTCTCGCTTAACTAGATCCAGCGCTGAGCTTAGCCTTAGGCAGTGCCGTCGTTGGATGCCACGCCTCACCTCAGAAGTCGCCAGGTAAGCCGATACGCAATCCATTCAGATGCTAACATTTATCCTGTAAAATCACGGCAATTGCGCGAGGATTGGGGTATGCAGTTGCCTAGATTTATTTCGTTGCAGTATTACACTTCAGCTAAATTTAATTTAAAATATGGGTCTTATCGCATTTACTTAATAATTATAATTGCATTCATTTTGAACACCCGAATTGTGTGTTTGACCTGCATTATATGTCCCTATTATTCAAAATAAAGACTCTTGAATGTGAATCTATAAAAAGATTAATTACGCTGAAACTAATGTAAACCAAATAAATGGTATTCAACGTAAAACTTAAAACAAAGCTTCGAGTTTAAAACTTTAAAATGTTCCCAAGCACCTGCTAACGCTGTGGTAACCCTGGCTCGTTGGGAAACAAGGCACGTGTGTTTGAAGCGCATTGGCAATTTCCAAGTGCAACGTATTACGGTCGAAATAAAATATCGGACGTGTTTCACGGTTGGTGACCCTGGACGTTTTGTTTTGGTTTTAATGGCGGCTTACAACATGTGGCTTACTATTTAGACCAATATCGCGTAGTTGCATTGTCCAAGAGGTAACCGGATAGCTCGCGGTATTTGGCCTGCCGAAGTGTTGTGGAACCCGAACTGAGCCAACTTTAAATGTGGCGGAAATTGGAGGAGGGGTGAAAAAAAACCTCGTCAAATATAAATTCCTGCAAAAACAGCAGACAAATATTCCTCGCAGGAGAGACGTTGGAGTAGAAAGAGACATTATCAAATTGGTGCTGCAGTGAGAAATCTCGTACAAGCCTTCATTGCTCCCTGGAGGGCGGTAGCTTAAGGCATGGCTACAGTAAACTTGGTAACAGTATGGTATGTTTATTCTACTGGCTCTGTGAGTTGTAGAGCACGCGAGCGTGTCTTCTTTTTAAATTCATTTTTTTGACAATATGATACTAATAAATATTCTATAATAATGATTGAACCTGCTCGCAAAATTTCATGAAGATCGGTTGGAAAATGCAACCTGTAGAGAAGAATAGCCAGCCTGTAGAGAAGAAGAAAACTTCGTTCCTTGCTCCCTCGTTCAACTTATGGTCTTGGCTGGTAGGAAACCAATTAATTCATCTGTCATTTTGCTAAATGTAGTAATTTTTAGATAAAAACAAAAACAACTTAGGTATACAAACTTAAGTAACATAATAATATTTCTTGCGAAATATAACTAAACTATATCGATCACCGACCGTTGCTCCGACTATATCAACAAATCGCTATCCATCCAGGTCCATTATGCTTTAGAAGTCGCAAGAGATCGAAAGGCCTGGATATCGGTCACAAATCACGGAGGAGTGTTAAGTCACCTTTTCGAATTTCGGACCAATGAGTCCATACTGAAGGAACTTGGCATCAAACAGCGTCTATCATCCGTAGTACAGTCTCGCATCCTAACGTTTTTCGGGCACGTATGTCGTCGAGGAGACTTAGCTATCGAGCGGCTCGTGATCCAGGGAAAGGTCGAGGGCACCAGACCACGGGGCAGGTCACCAATTAGATGGACAGACCAGATAAAAGCTGCAGTAGATGCGTCACTACACGCAAGCATAAGGAAGGCGACTGTCTGAGAGGAATGGCGGCGTGTTGTGAAGCTTGCTACCAACACCTGAAATGATGACCACGACCACTCTGCCAAGAGTGAAACGACGAAGAAGAAGTTAAGTCACCTATAGAATAGCACCTTGCACCACTGTTCTACCAGCACTGTCCGGGTCGCGTTAAGGGCGACATTAAGGGCGGCATTAGTTTTTATCCTTCCGTTACCGCCTCGGCCGCTGCGCTCAGCTTTGCGACGCGTGCGCGAGGCACTGGACTACTAATATGTTTATTATGGACAGCATGGGTCACCTGCGGCGAGCAGAAAGATATTGGACAAAGACCTTTACCCGAGTCGATTGATGATGTATTTGAGAGATTTTGAGCGATTCTACGGCATATATACTATAGTATATAACCATACCATGATGTGTATTTTGTATCGACTGGACACATACACTCAAATAATCAATCATTCTGAAAGCCACAGCATCGCCATGACAAGATTATGTAGCTGTGAAATAAAAACCCACAAAACACAACATATAAATTTGACTAACATGTAGGTACATTTTTCTAGCTACCTATGGATCTCTAGCAATAATTACAAACATTGCGAAAGTGATATTTTTTTTAAAGTTCATCTACCTACCTTAGAATTTTAACTGCATAGATTTTATAGCGCCCTGCGTTGCCCGAAAGAGTAAAAGCTGGCCCAGGTGTTTTTTTCTAAAACTTCCGGCGTCAATTTAACTCCAGTAAACTTTCTCGGGCTTCTGATTACTCGTGTTCATTGGCTATTAGCAGATCGGCCCGATCCGACGCGGAAACGGACAGGAGGGAAACGATTTCCCGCAATTGCCGACCCCGATTTAAAAGCCAGGAGCTTTCTTGAGAACCTAAGATCACTTTTAATAGGGTTACAACAATAACGCGTTCATTCTTTACTGTTAAACCAAATGATCGCTCGTCGCCGTCGTCGAGTTTCAAGCAAGAAACTATTATCCTTGTAAAGTCAGTTTTACAATCTGTGTCCGACTATAATACCCGAAAAAATATAGAGGCTGCACTAACTCAGGAGAATTAAATGAACCCAAACAAAAAAAACTTTTTTTAATCCATACCTAACCTCATGCGACTTCAAATTTATTATTAAGTACTCCAAAATAACGTAAACCTATGCCAAATCTTAGGATTAAATGTCGAAGTGGACCTCAGGCTCATTTAGGGCACGACTGCGAATAACGCTAGAAAGATCATCATATCAGCCGAAAGATGTCCACTGCTGGACATAGGCCTGCCCCAAAGGGTGCCCCAGTCGGTCCTAGGTATATATAATCGTCTACAACTTCGAGCGTAAGGTACTACATGGACGTTTGACATGATCTTTATTATCTTATCTCATCTTAATCCTACTCAATCACGCTTCAACGGCTTAACCCATTTGGATGATTTTTTGCACGGAAATAGTTTAAAGCCTGGATTACAATAAATAATTATTTTTGTCCCGGTTCCGTGCAGACGAAATCGCAGGCGGAAGCTAGTATGTTTTATAATAGTACATTGTTTAACGAGGGGCGTAAGTGGAATATTGCGAACAAGAGTCTATCAGAAGCCCGACGCCGAAGGCGGAGGGCTTTTGATGACTCGAGTTTGCAATATTTTTACGCCCGTGTTATACACAATGTTTTTCATCACATTTGCGAGGAAACAAATACATTTTAGATGAAATGAATACAAATCGTAATAAAAACTGCAACATGTCAGTCGTCCATTTTGTTGAATTTGACGTGAGGCGCGTATGGCAAAGACCCTTCGGTATACAGCCACGATTTGAAAACACTTAAAACATTTTACATAAACACTAAATAACTACATATTAAATCTGTAAATAATTCAGTTAAACATGTTTAAGTAGTTTTTTAAGTTTAAATTTATTTTTAAATACGTTTTGAGACATCGTATTTGATATAAAACCTCTTTGCTTTGTAACTGCCGCATGAGTGACAGATACAATTTAAGAAAAAAAACATTACGCCCGTGGGCGTAACGCAGGCTATTTCAGCTCTGTATGTCTGCGCATTATGAAGCCCTTTTCGAGCAAGTGTGATGAAAAATAAGTTACAAAACTACAACTGTTTTAATATTGCTAAGATAGCGAGAGAAAAAGTGCTACAGGCTCGTAACCTCATGAACTAGCGTCATAAGAATTAATAACTGTTCCATATAAAGGTATCTTAGTTTTCCGGAAAGATATAAATCTTTATCTGGTTTTTCTTTTCTCTCCATATTACAATATTTTTTATAAGTAATCCAGTTTCAAGAACATTCCGAATATACGTAATTGGTAAATTATTGATGTCAACATCTCGAGTTCTAGTAGTGCGTTGCAGTAACTAAGAATATGATCACAAGTTATACTTGTTCCAAGTTTAGCTGGCAACACCCGAAGACTGATTCCTATTGGCGTAGTTTGGAGTTGAACGAAGTTTGAGAAATGGATGCAGAATCTTGTGACGAAGCTATGAATCAAGTAGATTCGGATTTACACTGGGAGTAAGATTATGTGATTGTCTATTCGATCAAATAAGTAGGTAACCCTGAAGTATATTCAGCTCTTCGGCCACTTGAATATTATTTTGTGCTCGGTGCGCTATCACACTAATTTGTTAGTGTCAGGTCAGTACAGATTATTTAACAGGCGCGCGAACGCGGGGCGTTACGAATGCAGTACTTGCAGCGTCAGTCAGGAAGCGTGTGATAAAGAGTCTGTACTGAATTCACACCGACAGCTGTCAGCTTGCTGATACAGTCATGATTTTGATGCACAGCTTCCAAAGCGGGCTCAAATGGACGCCGCTTCAGAATAATACAGCACGAACATTCACAGTGCACATCCCATTGCAAATTTTTAAGTTCGCTATGAACCACTAATAATTTTTCAATTTATAGATCCTAGTGTCACTAGCTACAAACATCCTGATGGCGGATTTACTTAGCCAAACGAACCGGCGGGTGCAAAGACAAACAGAACTCATCCGTAATTGGGCGATCTCAACTATATATGTAGAGCCGCCATCAGATATATTATATCGGACCGCCCAAAGTGCTCACAAATATCTGAACACAACAACCTGCCTCGACAATAGAGACGTGTTCAGATATTTGTGAGCACTTTGGCCGCTCCGATATATCAGATGGCGACTGTACTTATAGCACAGTCCATAGAAAAAAGTAACCACAATGGTATTTTACACGGATAAAATACTGAAAAAGCAATAATATATACAGTAAATGAATGAGCGAGTGAAGCCACTGAAAAAAATTTTTTCTTAGTAATTTAATTACACGGCTTACAAAATACACCTATCCTCAAAATTTTATTCAAATACACCTTATAGTTTTCGAGTAAAATGCCTGTGACATACGGACGGACAGACAGACAGACAGACATGACGAATCCATAAGGGTTCCGTTTTTTGCCATTTGGCTACGGAAGCCTAAAAACCCAATCGCTGTATGTGGGCCGATAATATTTGAGGACTTTCGCCGATTCCACAAGGATCACCTTTGGCACTTCATTAGTTGCTATTTCAACGGAATCTTATCAGAATCTGTGACGTAATTTTGTACTTTTAAGTACACAATTGAGGAATTCCATAAGTCATCTTCACCATCAATTCTACTCCACCAAATTTATGATTTCCGGGTGTAAAATACACGAGTTATAATAGAAAATACCAAAATCACTACACGCGTACCTAATATAATTGAGACTGAATTTTTGAAAAAAAATGGGACCCACCTGGAAGACTTAGAAACAAAAAAAAAATTACGAATCGGCTCATCAATGACTTCTGAGGTAACAAACATTGAAAAAAAAAACCTCTTTTTTTTTGAAGTCGGTTAAAAAACGGTCTGGCTATTTCTACAGTTCACAGAGCCACTGTATACAAATTATAGAGTCGAAAAGTGGGAGAGGTTTGCAGTATACCTTCCTCTTGAATCACTCTATCTTTAAAAAAAACCGCATCAAAATCCGTTGCGTGGTTTTAAAGCTCTAAGCATACATAGACACAGACAGCGGGAAGCGACTTTGTTTTATACTATGTAATGATTTAGTTAGTTTGATGTATAAACTATGTCGGTATTGTTGTGTATGTTTCGCAAAGTTAGCTTAGCCGGTACAATTAGAGTTTAATTTTAATTACTTACTGCTGTGCAACAAGGTAGTAAATATATTAAATTATTTCTATGTTTGACATCGTGGTTCTGGAGGTAAATCTGACAGATACCTTGAGCGAACCATATCATAATTCATAACCCTAAGTGCCCTGCAAACATCCCCTTTGCAGGGCACTTACGGTTCGCATGGAAAGATATCAATGGTTTTTGCGCGTTTTTTTAGACACGCCACCTCCTCGCGTGTGGAATCAAACACGTGATAAACTCTATATCAAATTAAAAACGGATCACAACAGACTCCCTGACGGCTTGTTTTTTATACGACTTTTAGCAGCGACTGCAGCTCTCATATCTCCTCTCTCGCTCTCACGTTTACTTGGTACACTGACAATATTGCTGTCGCTGCCACCGCCGCTCAGTCTTGGCCGAGACATTACGGTTATAAAAACATACATACTACGCCTTTGTATGCAGAGCACAAGAAACTCATGTTCCAGCGCCACCATAAATGTGGGTATAAAAGATCGACAATCACTGATATCGAAGTCATAGGTTGCTAGCCCGTCGCCTACAACACACTTTCACTCTGTTCCCTTGGTCGAGTTTCACGACAGCCACGGGGAGTGGTTATAAAAAGACGATGATGACAATTGCGATGACGATAATCGTAATGATAACGATGAAGAATACCTCGGCGTCTGTAGGATATTAGTATAGGGTACCTACTTGTACTTATCGGGAGTCTACTGCAGCATGAAATCAAACCATAAAGGGAACGCGCGAAGCATATCGAAATCAAATCGGAATACGAAACATATGGTTACATTTCCCACTGAGTTTTCTTTGAGCTATCACAAGATTGGTGATATCAAAAACTGCCCAATAAAACGTCAAAACGAGTCCAAGTTATTCAGAAAGTACTAAAACAAAATTAGGTCACGGAAAACAGCAATGAAGCGGAAATACTTGAATAATGCCCAAACATAACTATAAAAGTGAATCGCCAGAGCAGGCCAAAGAATTTGCATCTCACAATTTGTAGGTGCCGTAAATTTTTATTCCCTTCAATGAGACAAGGGAAAATGCAAACACTGTTAAGGGCGGGAAGTTTCCAGAGGCTCTAGTATAAGTTTTATCGAAACAAAACGTTACGACCGCGTTTGCGTTTAGCTGTCAAATCCCATACAAATTGAGGGTAAAACGCAAACGCGATCGTAAAGTTTTGTTTCGGTAAAACTTATAATAAGAATAAGAATCTGTCTCTCTGGAATAAGTTAGGGAAGCTTTTCAGACGGTTCCTGCCGGTAAAACGCTTCAAATTCATACTCATTAAGAAAGCTTAAAGAAATTTGATGCCTGAGATGATGCTTAGAATCTAGGTATAAAATATACATTATGCCTGTATGCCTTTCAAGCCCGGAGTCCCTATTCTATTTTATTCAAACAACTTGTCGGCGCCAGGATATTGCTGTGGTTCGGCGTGTAGCTCTTCTTTGGAGTAGGATCAGCAGCAATATAGTGTAGAAGACTAGTTTTTCATAAACTACTTTTAATTAAGCGGCTCCAATGACCTTCGATCTGAATCCCTTGGTTTTGTAATGTTTTTGTAGCTTATTATATTAACAACAACGACTTTAAGCAATATAATATCCCATTATTTACTTCAAAGTTCATAGTTTTTGAGATATTTGACATCAAAGTTGAGCAATTTTAGGCCAGAAAACTAGTTTTCTGGCCATAACTTTTGTGTTAATTGGTTTAAAATGAAAACCCTCTACCAGTTTTTAGAGACGTCACAGACGAACCCAAATATGTAGATTTCGTATATGTTAGATCTTTCACGTCAATAGAGATACGAAATAAGTGTTTTTTTAGACAATGTTTAAAAAAATCATACAAAATTAAGTATTAATTTGTTTCAAAATCCGGTCAGTCAAAATGGAGATAAAAGATTGAAGAACCGATAGCCGTTTGATTTATGATTCTATCTGTAGTGCAAAAGTAGTAGATACGATTCAAAACTTGTCAAAAATCGATGAAAACCTCGGGTAGCCCCTTAAGTATTTAACAGTACAGAAGGTACACGTTTAAGTACCGAAAATATTGAAATTAAGTAAAAAGGCACATATGCGTGCATGAATGATGAGGCGAATGGCGAATGCCCGGAGTGGCCCCTGCCTTGCTCCGTGGCAAAATCATCGGCCAGTCACAAAGCCCGTAGATGTCGTGATATCGTCTCTGATTGGTTCCCGATGACGCGATAGGTAGACGGTGGGCTGCATAGGTTGTGCATCGGATACAGCTTCCCACATAAGTTGCATCGACACAACTATACATATATGAAACATATGAAGACAGACTGCAATTTCTGAACCTTACAACCCCAAAGCAGCGCAGGGAACGTGGTGACCTGTTTGGGATATATACAAGATACTAACGGGGCACTATGATCTCAAATATTTCCATAATATGTTTACTTGAAAAACACAATAAGACGCGACTCAGAGATCATCACCCAGGTCGCTCGCAGTCACACGACAACCCGCATACTCGTAGACCCTTCTTGAGCAACTGGGCGGTGAAAGCTTGGATCGAACTGCCAGACGATGTGGTGTCAGCTCTCAATGTCAACCAATTCAGGAAAAAAATAGACAAGCACAAAAAAGACAATTAACGCTCGACAATATATAGTTATAGGATACAGTTGGTTCAACTGCCTGCCCGATAAATACATTTTTTTTTATAATGTCACAGAATTAGGGGCTCTTAACATGTTCCGTGAAGTTAAAATAATATAATAGCTTAGTTGGATAGTAGAGACGGGCCTTGAATGCCTGTGGTCGCTGGTTCGAATCCGGATCGGAGTATTAAATATTTCAATTTTTCCTCTGCATTGATGTCATGACTGAATCCTTAAATCAATAAAGGATCAGCAACACGCTTGCATCAGCCCCCTGTTCTGTAACTTGTTTTAAGCTCACCTCAACGCTCACATACAAATAAACCTTGACACCGCGATGTAGTAACTAAGCGTAAGTAGAGGTCCAGGAGGTAAAATTGTGACTTGTATCATCGTGAAACATTAGCGAGTATATTAAAAAGTGGTTTTGTGCCACATTAGAATATCTTCGAAAACTGCTCGTTCGATATCGTCTTCTGTACTTGATCCACCCCCTGGTATACTTTACACTAAGACTGCAAAAAGGGTATCTGCGAGTAATAGTAACGTTTACCCAACGCGGCCTGTGATGCCCCTTAAGCCCCGCGGATGGGACAGTGAGGAATGTAAAGACATAGTTTGTATGCAAATTCTTATTCGCCGCCTGGGACAAAAACTCGGCACCGCTGTTGAGGGCGTGGCACAGTGCAAGCGAGGCTTAATAATAAATTATTCAATCAGCCTATATACGACCCACTGCCGAGCACTGGCCTCCTCTCATGAATGAGAGAGAACAGGCAGTAGTCCCCTCGCTTGCTGGGCAATTAATTTTGGGTACCTGTAACGGGACTTTGTGAGTGATTACCCGAGTAATTTGTGATTTGGGAAAATTAAGCTTAACTAGTTTATTTGTTTTAAACTTTATCCATAAACCTTTGTGTTCCAATTCCCTCTCCTCTGACACATCTTTACCGAATGTATTAAACCGCGTTGCCGCGTACATAACACATTCCGCTAATACATGCTTACTGGTTTCTTCCTCCCCACAGTGTGGGCAGGAAGCGTCGCTACTACCTTCAAGTGTCTGTTGAGAGTATTGTGACCAGTTACGATACCGGTCAGCAACCTCAGGTTGTTCTTACCCAGTTTTAGAAGATACCTGGTTCTTCTGTGATCCACAAATCACACATGCGTAGTGACGTGCGATACGTTGAGCGAACTACCAGATAGGTAACAACATTATAAGGTTTAGTGTTTGGTAAATATATTCTTAAATTATTAATAATCCATGTTAATATCTATACCTTATCTAAATCTGTCCAAATACCCATATTATAAACCTAAAATGTTTAATAATATTAGCATGATCGTTTCGCTCACACAGGAGACTAACCCTTTGTCCTAATGTAATCCCTAAAGTGGAATATACCATATTTATTTGTCCTGTACTGTTTCACAGTAACGGTTGTTCGTGCCACATCGCTCATTAAAATGTAAATGAATTCAGCTTTACATTGTATACGAACGCCTCTATATGTAATTCGGAATATACTACTATTACCCCAATTTTATCGACTTCATTTTATTTTTATCGATTTCGTCGATATGATAGACTCAACAGAGTTAAGCACTACCTACCAGACCCCGTATCATGGTCGGCCTTATCACGCGATAAGTGAAAAGATAGAGCGTCACTGGCTGACACCATTCGATGGAACGAGACTGACCCTCTATCTTGTCACTTATCGCGTGATAAGGCCGACCATGATACGGGGCCAGAATTCGTTTGCCTATTTGCTGAATAAAAACTTTGAATTTAGAATTTTGCAAATGTAATACACACGGTATAGCGACAAATAAAGTCGTAGTCGTAACAGTAAGGAAATCTAGGCGACATCGGTAGGCTTTCGGTAAAAGTTCAAAATACTGCATACCAATTCCGGCCGCCAAATGCCGAAGTGTTTTTACTGATCAAATGCAACCGAGAAATCATTATTTGCCCAATCAAGAATGACCTAAAATCACACTTAAAGAAATACAATTTAATGGAAAATAAGCTCACTATAGTTTAAAGGCGGGTCTAAAGGGGTACATTGTAGTGGATATGTTAGTGGCAGAGATCCGGACGGACACTACATAAGGTTTTACTTGTACTACTAACGGTTTTGTGAGCTGTAAAACTCTTTTCTCCAATATGCTCGGAAATGTTCGCTTTACTGTAGCAAAAATTGTACGTGAAGTTCCTCGTTACTGTAGAACGCAATTTAAAAAGTTAAAAGTTATTACTGTACAGTTTTAGCGGCCAGGAAATTGTATAATTATATAGTACATTACGTAGGTACCTAGGGCGGTGAATTCGTGAATGCCCCAGATCGCAGGTGTTTGTGGCCCGAACCGAAGGTGAGGGCCATACGTATGCGATCTGGGGCTTTACGAATTACCGCCCGTGGTGCGTACACAATTTTACGTCTTCTCCTGGGTGTGAAGGGAAATTTGCCGCTGCGCCCGTGGGCGGTAATGCGTGGGCCGCCCGGAGTGACGTAAAATTCCTTTACTGTATACTTTTTTACCTTTTAACTATATGCTTTGACTAAGACAAATACTACAAACAGCAAGGTGCTCGTACGTTTAAAGACCTTGCAATTTGTCACAACAATTTGCTATAGTTAGACTGGCTAGTAGTGTACGGCTGTCTCTTTCCAACTATTGCAAGTTGCTGTGACAAATTACGCCCGTTTGTAGCCTGCTTAAAGTTTTCTTTTTTTTAATGGTCATAGACAAAACGCGAACTTTTGTGATCGAAGGGACGTTTTTAAAAATGTCTCAAATAGTTTTAAATGAAGACATAAAAATATTTATCGAATTGAACTGTCAAATCACATTGAACTGAATTGCATTTCGATTGCAATCCCGTTTCATCATCTTCCTAGCGTTATTCCCGGTAGTGCCCCTAAAGGTGCCCCGGGGTCCGCTTTGACACCTAATCCCAAGATTTGGCATAGGCACTAGTTTTATGAAAGCGACTGCCATCTGACCTTCCAACCCAGAGGGAAAACTAGACCTTGTTGGGATTAGACCAGTTTCCTCGCGATGTTTCCTTCACCGAAAAACTAACGGTAAGCAATCCGTACATAAGTTCCGAAAAACTCATTGGATTGCAATCTCGTTTAATTTTTAATAATTTTAATTGCATAAAACATTTAAAATGGTGACCGATTCTAATGGTTATTTTTTTTATGTACTTATAAGTCAATTGAAACTGGCACTATGAGTCAATCTGTGTACATACTTTAAATAAAAGTAAAATTTTAAATTAAAAAAACCCCCCGACACAAAAAATAGACTAAAAACTAACAAATAATATTTTAAACCTATTATTATTATTATCGTCACATATATAATGAAAGTTCAAATATTTTTATTTTCCAAGCGTCGTCGCGTAGGGGGACCGTCGCGTCGGGGTACCATCGGGCGACTGACGCGGTTTTAGAGTTTATTTTTTGTATCGGAGGTTTTTAAAATTTTTATGTTTACTTTTTTTATGTCCTTTTTAAAGAGAATAAAGTGATGATCTTTAAACGGATGATAATGTCATGGTTACCTTACCATATACTTTCAATATCATTGAAGTAACACGGTACCAGATTTCGAATCGATCGGACATAAGGAAGTTAGTCAGATCCCCTCATCAAGTAGAAAAGAGCTGATGATTTCAAACGGCTGATCAGGTCATGGTTACATTACCACATAATTTCAATATCATTCATGTAACACGGTACCAAATTTCGAATCGATCGGACATACGGAAGGTAATCAGATACCCTCATCAACTATTAAAGAGCTGATAATCTTCAAACGGCTGATCAGGTCATGGTTACCTTACAATGTAATTTCAATGTCATTGAAGTAACACGGTACCAAATTTCGAATCGATCGGACATAAGGAAGTTAGTCAGATCCCCTCATCAACTTGAAAAGAGCTGATGATCTTCAAACAGCTGAACAGATTTCCATGAAACATGGTCTAGACACTCGGATTAAAAATATTTATGACACGAAAAAAAACGCATTCTAATCGGCCCATCCGTTTGGGAGCTACGATACCACAGACAGATACACAGATATACAGACACGTTAAACTTATAACACCCCTTTTTTTGCGTCGGGGGTTAAACAATAAGTTGAGCGGGAACTTGATAAGTTATTGACATACTCGCCATTTTAAGATTATTGAAATTATTATTTGATTTCCTCACATTTTTGGAGAAAAGCACTATCTGCCCTGGCGGGAACGGCAATGCGTGGATTCGTCTCTATTGTCGGATTTTCAGCTTTGCTTCATCCGACAAAATCAACTCGTCCACGAATTGCTAGTTCCCGGCCGCTGCAATAATGTACATTTTCTCAAACATGCAATGAAATATTGACGTTGTGTTCTTCATAATGGGCTTCGAAGTGTCACGGTTCGGGCGCAGCCAGACGAGAGACCCGTAATGGCATTTCATTCAAAATTGGAGGCCTAGGCCGGCAAGATGGTCTTTTTTAATTTCCATTTCACAATTTGTGGCACAGGAACACAGCGTTCAGCCATGAAAATTAGAGTTTGATTTCTTGGAGTTTTTTTTTATTTATTTCATTGCATGTTTGAGAAAAGCACTATAGATACCTCGGCGTGAAAAGGGGTTGACAGCCTCTGTAGTAATGTACTATTAAAAGAAAAAAATAAAAAATCGTCAAAAAGATATACCTACTCATAGGTACTCATTGAACCGTTTCCCAAAATTTTACGAGAATCGGTTCATAGCATACGATATTTTTTTCCCAAGGAGTAATAGGACTGTCTAGATAATTTTGAGCATGTTATTATTAAAGCGTGAACAATATGTTACACGACACGGGATACTGTGGCAATATTGAACGAAACATTTTCAGGCCTACAAATCTCAAAAATTTACAATGAATATTTTTATTTATTTATTTATTCCATAAATTAACACTTTACAGTCAAGTCAAGCTACGTGTTAACAGGAGAGTCATAATATTAGCACAAAGTATAAATTATATAATAAAATATTGATGGACCCTTCTTGCCTATTTTCGATGGGACTATTTAATGAAGTGTGTAATTATTAATCAACCTGACACAGTTAAAACGGAACATAACAGTGCCCTGAAAAATACTTCCCCTGAAATGCGAAACTTCATGAAAAACGCTTGTAAAAACAACTTGGAAAAGTTAAAAACCCCCGACATTTTCATTTCAAATTCCAATATCTCAAAAACGGCTGAACAGATTTTCATAAAAGATGGCTAAGAACACTCGGGATAAAATTATCTATTACACAAAAAATTAAACCGAAAGTCGGTTTATCCGTTTGGGAGCTACGATACCACAGGCAGACACGTTAAACTTATAACTTTATCTTTTTGCGTCGGGGGTTAAAAATGCATGGTCAAATTTTCCCATGTGGTGAATATTTATTTCCATACATAATTGCCTAGTCTTAAGAAAAGCTTTGGTTAAGATTATTTTATTTAGCAGACTTTTTATAAAACTGTCATTGGAATCGGAATCTTCTACCGTGGACTTAAAGTTGCTTTTTGAAAGGCCCACTTTGATGCAATTCGGCCAACGCAAATAATGTCAAGTATTTATTATACTTGCTTCTGCCCGCTACTCCTTCCGCGTGGAACTCGTTTATTTCACAGCTCCATACACATTTTCACCCCCCATTTCACATTCCCATGATTGCCGGGATAAAAACTAGCCTATATCCTTTACCGGGACTCAAACGATCTCTATACTTTTAAAGTTAGCGGTTTAAGCGTGAAGAGGTAGACAGACAGACAGACATACTTTCGCATTTATGACGCTCTTGGAGCTGTAGAACTCGCGAGCAAGTCTTTTTTCAAAAAAGTTTTTTTTATATTTTGAAAAATAACTTGTTAAAAGAACTATATACATATAATTAACGAACCATGAGTATCATCAAAAGTTCTGAGGGGTCATACGTAAGGTTTCAAACGCGCGTTAGGTCAAATTAACTGCAATTTTTCCTTATGAAAAGTGACATGACGCGCGTACAATGCGTTACGTGATCGACCTGCTGGTAAAGTGATGAGATTTCACAGTGCACCGGAATACATGCTCTTAATTTAGGTCATGAGTTCAACGCTCGCTCGAATCCGATTACAACTCTATTTATTTAACATAGGGACATGCAAAATTCGGAAAAATATTTTATGGTTTCACAGAACCTATAAAAAGCACCTCAGCTAGGAAGTAAGAATTACATTCCGGACACATGTATTGAATGTATAAGCTACCTTTAAATCGATTTGAAGGCTGTTGTCGTAAAATAGGTAGATATACACACCCTGCCTAAGCTATTTTATAAATAAGTATTTAAATAAAAATAAAAATATTTGGAAACAATCTTACACTAATTGACCTGGTCCCAAACTAAGCAAAGCTTGCACTATGGGTACTAGACGACGATATATACATACTTATATACTTAGATAAATAAATACTTAAATACATAGAACACATCCATGACTCAGGAACAAATATTCGTGCTCATCACACAAATAAATGCCTTTACCGGGATTCGAACCCGGGACCTCCAGCTTCGTAGGCAGGGTCACCACCAACTAGGCTACAGAGGTTGGGGAGTTTTGGGGATTCTTCATAAAATCTAGTTTCTTGACGAATAAAATGGCGCTAGTATTTTATCACTTAAAACTATATCACGAACGACTTTATCACGACAACTTTATCACGAAAATTTTACCACGAATAGACTTTTTCACGAAAACTTTACCACTAAAGACTTTATCACGAACACTTTATCACGAATATACTTTATCACGAATATACTAAATCACGAAAAGACTGTATCACAAAGTCGGTTCATCCGTTTGGGAGCTACGATACCAAAGACAGACACGTTAAACTTATAACTTTGTCTTTTTGCGTCGGGGGTTAAAAATGCATGGTCAAATTTTCCCATGTGGTGAATATTTATTTCCATACATAATTGCCTAGTCTTAAGGATAGATTTGGTTAAGATTATTTTATTTAGCAGACTTTTTTTAAAACTGTCATTGGAATCGGAATCTTCTACCGTGGACTTAGAGTTGCTTTTTGAAAGGCCCACTTTGATGCAATTCGGCCAACGCAAATAATGTCAAGTATTTATTATACTTGCTTCTGCCCGCTACTCCTTCCGCGTGGAACTCGTTTATTTCATAGCTCCATACACATTTTCACCCCCCATTTCACATTCCCATGATTGCCGGGATAAAAACTATCCTATATCCTTTACCGGGACTCAAACGATCTCTATACTTTTAAAGTTAGCGGTTTAAGCGTGAAGAGGTAACAGACAGGCAGACAGACATAATTTTGCATTTATGACGCTCTTGGAGCTGTTGAACTCGCAAGCAAGTCTTTTTTCAAAAAAGCTTTTTTTATATTTTGAAAAATAAATTGTTAAAAGAACTATATACATATAATTAACGAACCATGAGTATCATCAAAAGTTCTGAGGGGTCATACGTAAGGTTTCAAACGCGCGTTAGGTCAAATTAACTGCAATTTTTCCTTATGAAAAGTGACATGACGCGCGTATAATGCGTTACGTGATCGACCTGCTGGTAAAGTGATGAGATTTCACAGTGCACCGGAAAACATGCTCTTAATTTAGGTCATGAGTTCAACGCTCGCTCGAATCCGATTACAACTCTATTTATTTAACATAGGGACATGCAAAATTCGGAAAAATATTTTACAGTACATATGGTGCTACTTTCCCGCACTAGTGCGGAAAAGAGCACTTTTCGTGCATATGTCGAAACTTTAAAGAGCCATATGTACAGTAAAACGTTGTACGATACACGTGCGAATAGGTAATTCGCAACTCGTGTCGATTTAAAACACTCCCTTCGGTCGTGTTTTAATTTATCACCACTCGTTGCGAATTTCCTATTTTCGGCACTTGTATCGTAAATAACTATTATGGTTTCACAGAGCCTATAAAAAGCACCTCAGCTAGGAAGTAAGAATTACATTCCGGACACATGTATTGAATGTATAAGCTACATTTAAATCGATTTGAAGGCTGTTGTCGTAAAATAGGTAGATATACACACCCTGCCTAAGCTATTTTATAAATAAGTATTTAAATAAAAATAAAAATATTTGGAAACAATCTTACACTAATTGACCTGGTCCCAAACTAAGCAAAGCTTGCACTATGGGTACTAGACGACGATATATACATACTTATATACTTAGATAAATAAATACTTAAATACATAGAACACATCCATGACTCAGGAACAAATATTCGTGCTCATCACACAAATAAATGCCTTTACCGGGATTCGAACCCGGGACCTCCAGCTTCGTAGGCAGGGTCACCACCAACTAGGCTACAGAGGTTGGGGAGTTTTGGGGATTCTTCATAAAATCTAGTTTCTTGACGAATAAAATGGCGCTAGTATTTTATCACGAAAAACTATATCACGAACGACTTTATCACGACAACTTTATCACGAAAATTTTACCACGAATAGACTTTTTCACGAAAACTTTACCACTGAAGACTTTATCACGAACACTTTATCACGAATATACTTTATCACGAATATACTAAATCACGAAAAGACTGTATCACGAAAAATCTTAATCACGAAAACTTTATCACGAAAAGATTATTACGAATAGAATAGCAATTATGCGAAACAAGATGAGTTTAAATAAAATACTTTAATAAGCTCAGGTTTTTCCGCTCTTTTATAAAAAAAAATAAGAGTCGGTTTTGTCACTAAGTCCATGTTCCCACTTCTCTGTATTTCTATTCGCTCACTTAGTAATGTAGTCGCACGGATAGAATTTTAATATCTGGAAATTTTAAAGTCTAGGATATAGGTAGTCTTTTCGTGGTAAAGTTTTCGTGATAAAGTCTATTCGTGATATAGTATTTTGGTGGTAAAGTTTTCGTGATTGAGATTTTTCGTGATAAAGTCTATTCGTGATATAGTCTATTCCAGATTAAGTTTTCGTGATAAAGTCTTAAGTGATAAAATTTTCGTGATAAAGTTTTCGTGATATGGTCTTTTCGTGATAAAGTTAATTCGTGATTTACTACTGACGCGAATAAGATTATTTATTTTTATTTATGCTTATATTATTTGTACGCTGTTCTACATGCATAAAACAACAGTTTTATATACATAATTATGAACAATAATTTATATGTACCTTGATAAACATTATAATATTGCGGACGTAGCATGGTTGCCATTTTATCATTTATCGCAGTGGATAAGACGGCCGTCGCGTTCTGTCAAGTATACGAGTGCGAGAGTGACATATGTCTTATTATGGTATGGTCTGATTGCGCAGTAACACAACGCCCAAAACATTTCACTTTAATTTAATTTACTCACGTACCTGTGAATATTAAGTGATACCTACATAATAAAACATTAGCTTGAAGCGAGTCAGGTGCGCTCAAATAAATATGGCGCCGTTTTGTTAAACGAGGTTAATACAAGATGGCGGATCGTTGCGGAAATGGTTGCATTTAGAAGCTCCTCTGTCACAGACATAAAACTAAATAGCTCAGGATCAACCAAACGGACCGACTTCTCTTTATATAATAACTAGCTGATGCCCGCGACTTCGTCCGCGTAGAACTTGTTACCGTCTTAGAAAAATTATTCTAGGCGGAACCTTAATTATCGCCGACCCAAACAAATTTCTACTATTTGAAGGGAAGATTTCCTAGATAAAATTATCCTTTATCCTTCCAAGGGTCTCAAATTATCTGTATGAAAAATTTCATCTAAATCCGTTCAGGGATTAAGCGTAAAAGGCAACAGTGCGATGGGTTTATTAGTTTAAATTTAATTGGATAACTCCGTTTTTACAATTATAAATATCTCCACAGACGTCTCTGCTTAAATTGTATATTTTCTCATAATGTATTAAAGAAAGCTACATTACTGGAAGTTATTGCCTATCTCCGTCCAGCAATTTTACTATTTATAGCTTTGAAAGCAAACTTATCTAATGCTAAAAGACGTAGAACTTTACATCTCCATCCGCCGTCCCCATTTGACGGTGTTAGAGAATAAATTATTAGATCATCCAAAACGAACTTATTAAATTAACAAAATAATCCGTAGGTTAAATGAAACATTACCTTCTTTTCGGCTCTGGGAGCATCGCAGTTCTAACTTAACCTAACCTACCTTTCTGCTAGCAGTCGGATTATGTATTTTGACTAATAAATGGCTGACCATCCTACTAATATTATAAATGCAAGAGTTTGGATGTTTAGATGTTTGTTACACAATCACGCTTAAACGGCTCAACCGATTTAGATGAAATTTTTCTTGAAGATAAATTATAGCCTGGATTAAAATAAAGGATTGTTTTTATCCCGGGTCCAAGCAGACGAAGTTGCGGGCGGAAGCTATTATAGTTTGTATGACCTAAGAATTCCCTCACTTTAAAATTTACTTGTTCCTCATACATACTTCCAAACCTTTCTAACCTCCTTAGAGGATGAATTTTAAGAAACGCTGCTATTGGTTTCCTACGGCCGTATTCATAAACTTCCTATATCTAAGCCTGTTTGAACTAAAATAGTGTTAAAATTCGTTTGTCCTTATCTGTCACTTTGACCTTTGTGTTCTTAAGAAAGGGACTAATCACATTTTATTTAGCAGAGGCATTTTAAGTTCTATGGATAAAGGGGCTAGTCTTTAACCGAAGTTACAGATCCCTTACGTTAAAATTGTCTTGTTCTCCGTACAAACATCCAACTACTTTTAGCCCATTTAGGGGATGAACGTTTTTAACCCCTTATGGAATCAATTTCAAACAGTCTTATACAGAAGTTACAAATCTCTTACTTTAAAAATGTACATACAAACTTTGAACCCCCTTTAACCCCTATAGGGGAAGAATTTCAAGAAAACTCTGAAATCAGTTTTGTAGTCTTCTAACATACAGGCTAAGACCGAAGTTACAAATCTCTTACTATAACATTTTCTCCATATAAACCTTGAATCCCGCTTTAACCCCTTTAGGGGTGGAAATTTTCCAAAACGCTGAAAGAACTTTTTTTTTATTCTGATAAGAAATCTTTATACAACGTTTCAAGTCTCAAACTATAAAAAGAGTTTTTCTCATCCAAACCTTGCACCCCTTTTTAACACCCTTAGGGATAGACGTTTCTAAAACGCTGGCAGTACTCGTTTATATTTTAATTAAGTAGTAATCTTTCTTTCTACAAAATAGCATGTCTCTTAGCTAAAAAACAAACTTTCCCTCATACAAACTTTTCACCCCTTTTTAACCCCCTTGGGGGTAGATTTTTCCAAAATGCTTAAAAGTACTTTTTTGTATTCAAATAAGTCATCTTTCTACAAAGTTTCAAGTTTCTAGCACAAAAGGAAAAGTTTCCCTCATACAAACTTTGCATCCCTCCTTAACTTTTTAAAACGCTGACACTATTTTTTTTGTATTCTAATAAGTAATCTTTCTACAAAGTTTCAAGTCTCTAGTTCAAAAAATAATGTTTCCCCCATACAAACATTGCACCGCTATTTAACCCCTTTAGGGGTAGATTTTTCTAAAACACTGAAAGTACTTTTATTGTATCTTAATAAGTAATCTTTCTACAAAGTTTCAAGTCTCTAGTTCAAAAATTAATGTTTCCCCCCATACAAACTTTGCACCCCCATTTAATCCTCTTAGGGATGTAATTTCCAAAAATCCCGTCTTATCCCTTGCCTACGTCATAAAAAGAAGTTCTGGTGTAAATTTTAACTTTCTAGTCCCAGTAGTTTCGGCTGTGGGGTGATGAATCAGTCAGGAAGTCTTCTTTTATATATAAAGGTAAATAATAAAATCATTTATTTCAGACTTATAGAATCCATATAACACATATTAAACAAAACAGGGTACTATTATTAAATTCAATTAAATTCCGATCGACACTGTAACGAGCAGGGCAACTGGGTCACGAGAGGTAATTTTAACTGCAAGGCTATCACGAGACGGCGCGCGAGCTCTCTCGATGTTTCTCGCACTATCCGTCTGACTCTTATTAGAACACTTAGAACAAGAGGTATAGTGCGAGAAAAATCGAGATTATGTCGCGGCCGTTTCATGATAGACGTGCTGGGTCACGAGAGGTAACTTTTCGAACGAGTGTTAGGACAATACACCTCCTATAAAATGTCAAATTTTTAGATCTAACTAACGTACCTGCTACGTAAAGTCAACAGCAAAGGTTGATCATTTTCGTACCTTGTCACTTTTTACTACTTTGTCGCATACTAACTGTTGCAGTGTTGTTGCGCTAAGTGCGACAAAGTACTAAAATTATCATATCGCAGCATTACGTAATCGATTACTAGTTTTTATATTTTCCTACGTTGGAAGTTGTTTTAAAAAGTAATCAAAAAGCCCATTTCGGTATGTAATTGTTGTTCAGGGTCCCATCTTAGGGTGGGTTGCACCTACTGATGTGCCGACGGAAAGTTTCCTATATTGCGAAATGTTTCTGCAATTTAACATAGGAAAATTTCGGAAATGTTCTTCATTTTTGTATGGGAATTGAAACTTTCCATTTCCAACATGGAAATTTCCTTAATTCCTTGTGAAACTTTCTAGAAATTTCCGAGAACTTTTCCAACTTTTTGGAAACTCCGCAATTTGCACATTCATAGTTGCACCAACCTGTCTGTATACGTAAGCGGTGTTCGTTAAAACCTGCGGCGCTACCACCAACTTCGAAAGTCGAAGTTCGTAATACATGCATCCCTGTCACTCGAGTAAGGGAGTGCGATAGAGATGGAAATACCCGAACTTCGACTTTCGAAGTTCGTGGTAGCGCCGCTGAACGTATAGAAAGTTTGACAAGTTTCTATGGGATGACAGCTGCTAGCACCATATTTAACGTTGATATAGGTATGTGATAGTAAGTTGGTGCGCCCTGCCCTCAATCATCGAATGGTTCATTTCGTTGAAAACATTTATTCTCTTTAAACCCGTAAAATATAAAAATATTTTTCGAAATGTAATTATCTAAAAGCCAACGGGTAGGTTGTCATACAACATTGCTTAAAGCGAACGTTCTACGTAAATAAAAGGTTTCCGTCAAATAAAATTGCTGGAAATTACTTTCCACAAAACAAACATTTACAGATCAGAGGTGGTTTTTTCATTTTACTTTTCTACATTCGAAGAAAATTCTACATACAATTTCATTGTTATATTGGAATAGAAAAACAATGAACCGACGAATAAATACAATACGAATCCGTCAACCTTGTTTGCCTTTTGTTCATCGCTAAAATATTTTAACGCATAATTCATCCAAGATTCTGCAGACTTTTCATACAGGATATGTACATATTATACATGCTATCTAGATATATATGTCTGCGACCTCGCTAGGCACAATGTCAAGGGAAGGTTCTTGATTTACATAATCATTACCGTGGCCTGAATTCCCTGGATGTGGAGTGATGAACGTTTCAACTCGTTGAAAGGGTTAACAGCCACTTTGGCACAGCGAATAGTTCTTGGAAAAGAAGGCCAAGGGGACTTAGGGAACTAAAATCTAAATTGCGGGCAGAGTTAATGTCGTGGAATCGAAGGCCACGCCGATGTAGCGTAAAAATATTCGGTCTGAACTGTGAAAATGTGGGTAACATATTAATAATTTATTTTAGGAAAGGTTAGGGAACAATCCAAAAGTAGGGCGGTCGGGTTTATTATCCTCCAAATCGGTATTTGTATCGTGTTTACAATATTTATTCTGACACCAGAAAGTTATTTTCTCGCCACTGCTCGTAATTGTGGCAAATGATGACTAGAATACAGGCTCCAAAACTGCGGTTATCTGGACGTCGCACGAAAATGCCTTTTATGAACTCAAACTCTCCAACAATGTTCGTGAAGTCCAGTTGTGTGGGCGGCGAGGATTGTAGATGAATTTTAAAGTCGGAAAAAGAGTACAATATGTTTATTAACTATCGCGGCGGAATCCGTAAATTTGCATTAATATTTAATCTAATCGGCACTCAATGCAACTTAATAATCGCATACGCACGCAGGCGCATGGCACGTGTTAGGTGCATTGCACCGAACAAGTTGACAGCGATTCGACTAATCACAGGGCGTCGCGCGACCGCGCCGGCGAGCCGCGCGCGGTCTTGTGTTTAGTATTATGAGTTTAAATTTCATTTATAATTTGCAATACTCTCGCAGTAGGCGTGAATAATACTGTGTAATATCTCGGCCAAAAGTACCTACAATACATGGACTCGACCCCTTCAAACCCACTTGTCCTATTGGCTACTTTATAGCCTCGACAACAATGTACGAGTATGTACCGAGTATACAAATAAGATGCGCAACAAAATATAGTTTTAACTTATCTCGCGCTCTTTCAGCTTGGGTCTTTGTTGACATCTCCATTGGACGCCCGATGGACGGAAGACTTAAAGCTATAAACGCCAACGCAACGCAACTTGGGTCGGCAACGCGTGTCTCTGGAGTTATAGGCTACCAATGCCCGCTTAGAACCATAAGTTTTTGCCATAACATCAAATCATATCGAATGACATTCTCAAAACATTTCCTACAGTCTTAAAACTGATAGACGCCTGGTATCTAAGCCAGTTCTGACCAGGCGGGGTAGCATCGGTATGCGGTATTTTACTGATGTCGCCCAGATTTCCTTACTCGTCGGTAGGTATTTACGCAGTAGTAGGTATTAATAGCGCGGTCGCGACGCGGTACGCATGCATTACCGAATTCGTACCGCCATGCTTCCGTGCATCCCACGCTAATCATTAATCACTCATTAAAACAAGGGCAAGGAATCTGTAGGTACTCATTTGACTGACAGTTGACCGCTTACAGATACCGTACCGAGCCCGCACCGACAAATGCGGAAGTGGCTTTAGGTGTAACGACAGCAATTTCGGCTGTCGGGCTATACGAAGACGGGTCGTTAGTGCAATTTTTCACGGGAAGGTAATTTCTGCAATGACTTGCTGGAAGATAAAAAATCGAAAATTAATCTTAGGAGCTATTTTACCAAGCAGATGAATATTGAGACGTTTGAATGTCATTATAGCATATTTTATCACAAGTTCGCGAAATTACGCTTTTTCCCGACTACGGCAGAGCGGAAAGGAAGGGATACGATTTTAACAGTCAGTGTTTTGTATTAACGTGTATTTTACCGTAGCGTTTAAGATAGGTACTGAACCGATGTGGATGGCTGACGCATCAATCGATTCGAAATCATGCTCCGGCTAAAATAGGCTACCTTCTGTATGAGAAAAAAACCGTTTTCTTTCAGTAAGTTTTGAATTATTTTTATTAATGATCGCAGAACTTGTTAGTATCTTAGTTTTAGTATATTGATGAGCATGAATATTTGTTTCTGAGTCATGGAAGTTTTCTATGTATTTAAGCATCTATATCTATTATTATATCGTCGTCTAGTACCCATAACACAAGCCTTAATGAGCTTACTATGGGACTAGGTCGATTTGTGTAAGATTGTCCCCTAATATTTGTTTATTTGTTTTTTTTTTCATTACTGACTGCCCCGGTACTGCAGTGCTTCGGGAATGTTCGCAGAGGCGAGGGTGGACTGTTTTCACTCTTTGATGCGAAAACGGTGTTCATCCCTGGTACACAGGATCCGGGCCAGTCCTAACATCATCCTGAGAATGATCACTAAACGCCTTGATTGCATATATAAAGGACTGCTATGGTGCATATAAATAAGCATATCAAGTATTTATATATTTTAAGTTAGTTACCCCTATTTCTAAGTACTTACCTACTAACAAACATGATCCTAGTTGGCTGATAAATTAATGAATTATTATTATTATTCGAATTTAAACTTTCGTGAGACATGTTGAAATAATAGTAACAATTACACGGTTCAACTCACGTATTCTATGTCACTACGGGCGACATGTTTCGAACTCTTCGGGAGTTCTTCTTCAGGATGAGTGTTTTCGCGGCGGTGTCGCTTGTATCACTGCCCGCGCTCGCTCCGAACGGGTTGTCACAACACACTGTCCACTGTCGAAAGTCGGCAGAGTTGAAGTGGGACTGGGCTGGTCATGTCTGTCGCATGCCGAGTGAACTGTGGGCCAAGATCGCCACTGAATGGCAGCCCGACAGCTCGAAACGGAGACGTGGCAGACCTCGTCGGCGATGGAGGGACGAGCTAGACTCCTTTTTAAAAGAATGGCCAGAGACTGCTCAGAATCGGGAGCACTGGAAAAAGTGGGGGGAGGCCTTTGCCCAGCAGTGGGACACTACAGGCTCACAATAATAATAATAAAAAATAATAATACTAAGTACCGTATTGGACCACTATCTCACCTGATGGTGATAGATGATAGATGATCTCAGTGATGATAAGGTCGACGGTGTCACAGCATACCTAGATAGTTCTCGTCTTGAACAGATCCAAGTTATAAGTAGCTGCGAAAATGTTTGCTGAAAGTGAGTTCCACTCTTTTGCTGTTTTCGCGAGAATACTGGAAGCAAAGCGCTTCGTGCGAATCAGTGGTAAATCAACAACATAAGGGTGGAAACCACGTCCGCGCCTAGTGTAGGTTTCTACATAACTAATAGCTAAAGCAATGACGCGTTGTTTCAGTGTCCGAGAGGCAACCGGATGGCTCGCGGTATTTAGGCTCCCGAAGCGTTGTGGAACCGCCCTGTGCAACCCGAACTGAGCCAACATGGCCTGGGGCGGAAATTGGAGAGGAGGTAAAATTGTTGTTTGTTATTAGACCGTGGGCCCACTCCCAATACATCTACGTCACATGACAACATAATAAAATGCATGGCAGCAGGTCGAGAAAGTTGTGCTGAGCAAGAAAAAGATAAAAAAATAATTTAAAATTTGCCGAAAGTTCGGAAATCCTTCACTTCCGGTCAATATTTATATGGGTAGGTATATTTACGTCATGTGACAACAGTACGAGACATGTGGCATCATTTAGTCCTTTAATCGTACAGAGAGTAAACCTAAGTCGTCAGTCCAGAAATGAATGGGTGCAAGGACTTGGCAGACGGTGCCAAAGTTGCCAACTTGTTGTCATGAGACACGTATGAGTAGGTGCTTACGATCAGCAGCCTTTCCTAGCTGGTGAGTTGAAAACATTTTTTTTCGCTAGGTTTTCGATCGAAACACCCTTTCATTACATAATCAGCGTACGCACTTTCGGACAACCACTGCCTCGCGACAAATATAATTTTTTCATTCATTTTCTATATCCGCCTCAGTCCAAGTGGGCTCAGATCGGGTTACCCAGGACGGTTCTACAATATTTCGGGAGCTCGAATAGACAGACACGCTTTCGCATTTATAATATTACTAGCGACCCGCCCCGGCTTCGCAAGGATACTTTATCATACATACCTTCCTCCTGAAATACTCTATCTATTAAAAAAAAGCCGCATCAAAATCCGTTGCGTAGTTTTAAAGATCTAAGCATATATAGGGACAGACAGCGGGAAGCGACTTTGTTTTATATTATGTAGTGAAGAAGTATAGATACTCGTATGGATGAGTATTAATTAGTAAGAGCATAATATGGCGTAAACGTTGAATCTTTACTTTCCATTTTGACTACGGAACCCTAAAATAGTTATTTACGATACAAGTGCCGAAAATAGGAAATTACCTATTCGCACGTGTATCGTACAACGTTTTACTGTACATATATGGCTCTTTAAAGTTTCGACATATGCACGAAAAGTGCTCTTTTCCGCACTAGTGCGGGAAAGTAGCACCATACATTATGTACTGTAAAACATTATACCGCTACTAGGCAGGACCCTGAGGGAGCCCGTCGTCTTTGTCCGCGACATTCATCGCGGGATGAGACGTCTCGTTTGAGCGGCTAGGTTCTCATTACCGCTACAACTTACCAGCCACCACAGAGCGACCACATCTTGGTTCAGATAGGTAGCAAATCTTCAATGGCCGGTTCCAATAATCAATCCACCGATAGTTTTCCTTACCGGCAGTTACATTTTGACAGATTACCCGTAGAAAATGTGTCAAAATGTACCTGTTGGTAAGGAAAACTATCGGTGGATTGATTATTGGAACCGCCATTAAAGTACCGAAGTAGCGATAAGTAGTAGATATTTATAACAAATGAAATATGTTTCGCGATAATTTTTCACTATTTAAGACCTTTTAACGAAACAAATCATTTTATTAAATATTTTTGTTTTAGTTCAATTTAAAGTGGAAGTGAGCCTTTCAAGGAAATACGAAGCGGTCGCTAGTAGCGGCGGTGAATATAATGGCCGCTTCACACGATGAGCCATCCTGACCCATCATACAGGACGCGGCTATGCGGTAGAACGAGACATAAATATGTCTTACTCTCTTTAACGCATAGTTGCGTCCTGTATGATGGGCCATCCTGACCCATCATACAGGACGCGGCTATGCGGTAGAACGAGACATAAATATGTCTTACTCTCTTTAACGCATAGTTGCGTCCTGTATGATGGGCCATCCTGACCCATCATACAGGACGCGGCTATGCGGTAGAACGAGACATAAATATGTCTTACTCTCTTTAACGCATAGTTGCGTCCTGTATGATGGGCCATCCTGACCCATCATACAGGACGCGGCTATGCAGTAGAACGAGACATAAATATGTCTTACTCTCTTTAACGCATAGTTGCGTCCTGTATGATGGGCCATCCTGACCCATCATACAGGACGCGGCTATGCGGTAGATCGAGACATAAATATGTCTTACTCTCTTTAACGCATAGTTGCGTCCTGTATGATGGGCCATCCTGACCCATCATACAGGACGCGGCTATGCGGTAGAACGAGACATAAATATGTCTTACTCTCTTTAACGCATAGTTGCGTCCTGTATGATGGGCCATCCTGACCCATCATACAGGACGCGGCTATGCGGTAGAACGAGACATAAATATGTCTTACTCTCTTTAACGCATAGTTGCGTCCTGTATGATGGGCCATCCTGACCCATCATACAGGACGCGGCTATGCGGTAGAACGAGACATAAATATGTCTTACTCTCTTTAACGCATAGTTGCGTCCTGTATGATGGGCTATCCTGACCCATCATACAGGACGCGGCTATGCGGTAGAACGAGACATATATGTCTTACTCTCTTTAACGCATAGTTGCGTCCTGTATGATGGGCCATCCTGACCCATCATACAGGACGCGGCTATGCGGTAGAACGAGACATAAATATGTCTTACTCTCTTTAACGCATAGTTGCGTCCTGTATGATGGGCCATCCTGACCCATCATACAGGACGCGGCTATGCGGTAGAACGAGACATAAATATATCTTACTCTCTTTAACGCATAGTTGCGTCCTGTATGATGGGCCATCCTGACCCATCATACAGGACGCGGCTATGCGGTAGAACGAGACATAAATATGTCTTACTCTCTTTAACGCATAGTTGCGTCCTGTATGATGGGCCATCCTGACCCATCATACAGGACGCGGCTATGCGGTAGAACGAGACATAAATATGTCTTACTCTCTTTCACGCATAGTTGCGTCCTGTATGATGGGTCAGGATGGCCCATCGTATGAAGCGGCCATAATGGAACGATACGGTTCATCAGTTAATGTCTGGGTAGCTCAGAGGGAGAGCGCCGTACCGGCAATAGAGAGGGCACAAAAATGACACTTTTTGTGCAGGAAAATGTCAGTTAAGTTGTCCTAACGCGCGATCGAAACGTTGCCTGATCAACCCTCTTCAGACGATGATGTTATATTTTTTCATTATAATCAAATCGATTCTCTGTATAATATCGTTTATTTAAGTAGTTAATCGTCAGTAACAATAGAAAACATATATAATACTAGCTTCTGCCCGCGATTCCGTCCGCGTGGAACTCGTTTATATCGCAGCTCCATACAAACTTTTACCCCCCCATTTCACCCCTTTAGGGGATGTATACGGAGATAAAAACTAACCTATGTTACTCTCCATCCCTTTAACTATCTCCACTTAAAAAATCACGTCAATTCGTCCCTCCATTTTGCCGTGAAAGACGGACAAACGTACAAACAAACAAACACATATACTTTCGCATTTATAACATTAGTGGATTAAGCATGTTATCCAAATTGATTACAGTAGAATTATTTGGGGTTTACCACTGACAGATAGTCACTTCATTTAATTTTCAACTTTAACCTCATACAAATTAAGTAGTTATTTCTAAATCGGCCGACGTGGGTAACAGTATTCTGAAAATTGCTTTATTTGTATGACATTAAAGTTGAAAATTAAATGAAGGCAAACTATCTGACAGTGTTAACTAACAATAATCGCACTGTACCATCATGCGGGAGGTATGCCAATATCATGGTATAAAAATATACCTAAAAAACGAATAACGAAAGGAAGTTAAAGGATCAGTTAGTTTGATTTTGTTCAAACACAGGATTCAGACAATACGGAGCAGATCGTAGAAACGCTCTTCTTGCTACTCAATGCATGACAGATAGGTAAGGTTTTTGGTAAACACAGTAGTTTTCAACTTATTTCTTTAGTGTACTAAAATGTTAAAGCTATTCACTTTTCTAAGCTACCGTTTTTTAGGGTAAAAACGGAACCCTATTACTAAGACTTCGCTGTCCGTCTGTCTGTCTGTCACCAGGCTGTATCTGAAGAACCGCGATAGCTAGACAGTTCAAATTTTCACAGATGATGTATTTTTGTTGCCGCTATAACAAAAAATACTAAAAAACAAATTAAAATAAGAATTTTAGGGGGGCTCCCATACAACAAACGTGTTTTTTTTTGCCGTTTTGTCTGCCGCCAGGCTGTATCTCAAGAACCGCGATAGCTAGACAGTTGAAATTTTCACAGATTATGTATTTCTGTTGCTGCTATAACAACAGATACTAAAAATAAAATAAATCAAATATTTAAGGGGGCTCCCATACAACAAAGGTTTTTTTTTTCAGGCTGTATCTCAAGAACCGCGATAGCTAGACAGTTGAAGTTTTCACAAATTATATATTTTTGTTGCAGCTATAACAACAAATACTAAACAAAATAAAATAAATATTTAAGGGGGCCTCCCAAACAACAAGCTTTTTTTTTTACTGTTTTTATGGATAATGGTACGGAACCCTTCGTGCGCGAGTCCGACTCGCACTTGGCCGATTTTTTTTGTTTTACCTTACCAAAATTTAGTAGAGTACATGAGTGGGTAATAATAACAAGTTCAATAAAATGGCAAATAAAATTAGGAATAATAAACCTTCGCTTAGAATAGCAGACCCGATTGCATACAAAAAATAAGATTTAAATCTGGGGGCACGGCAGTGCCCCCGCCAAGTCGAGCAAAACAGCTGCACGGCCGTTCTCTTCATACACACATAGTTCATCGTTTCAACTTTTCGCTTCAAAATAAAAAAAAAAACAATTATTATTACCTTTGAATTCCCAGTCGATTGTCTCCTGATTATTTAATGATGACGGCTATCTAAACTATAATGAGCATTCAGTAAAACTGATGACAATGTACCATTGGTATTCTGTGATTGTATTTCAAGTTATTGATCCCAGGTTATAGTATGTACATTGTCAAGTGACGGTATGGCAATGTAGGTTTATTGCCAACTTGAAGAATAAACAGAGTTTATTTCATTTGCGTTTATATCGCATGTGTCTTGAATACGGTATTTGATAAAAGTCAAATCAGCTTCTTTTTATGAAACGCCATAAACGCTCCGTTAGTATGGAATTTGTAGGTATAACTTGCTTGTGACGTCACAATCCAACAACGTCTTTATTGTTAGTTTTACCGAATTTAATAATAGTACGGTACGTAAAATGAATGCACCTTCGATAATTCCCAAGGTCGCGATTTTTTTGTTAATATTTAGTATATGATGAGTACTACTAGTAGTAAAAAAAGATAGGGAAATTTGACGTTGCTTTAGGTATTACACAGTGTTTTCTTAGCGACCCTTGTAAATCCAGGGATAAATTATACAAGTGGTATTTTTCTTCAATAGAGTATCGCATTTTAGTATTATAATCTCCACTTTAATTTGCTAAAACTTTCGTCAAGTGCTTACGTCAGTATAATCCGAAACGAATAAAAAAAAAATATTTCCTCTAAAAGATTATACAAGTTCGTTTTGATTACTGAATACTATTAAAAACTATCAAATATAACCTAAGTTTGAATTAATAACATATTTATCAATAGGTTAAATTTGTATGAACAGTTTAATGTTAAAAGCCTTCTAATTATTTTAAAATAAATCTCAAAAAAATTCAAGTCGACACATATAAACCAGCTTTATCATAGTAATCTATTGATAAAAAATCTAAGTAATTCATCAATAGCTCCACATTGTATTCATTTATCAATTATTTTTTAAATTTGAACGCACGACGAACTGCGCGCGAGTCTAGTGCGCCGACGGCGAGAGCGTCATAACCAATCACAGCACGCCGTCGTTGCTTATTTCCTACTCGGTAGCCTCCCCTCTGTTGATCAGCTCACTTGCAAAATGAAAGAATGTTGATTTTACGATTGTGTTCATTTATATTAAGTGTTGAATTTATAAATAAATCTTTGTAATGATGAATGAATTTATAAATAAATCTTTGTAATGATGACTTTTCCGTCTATTAATTATACACTCATAAGCTTCATCAACCTAAAGAGTAACTATCAACGTACTTATGCAATTACTTATGCAATAATCAACTTATTGTGTAGCTTTAACAAGCTAGGTTGATCCACTGAAACAACGTATGAGTGACCGGTAGGTCGATCACGTAACGCTTTATACGTACGCTAGGTAGATCTAAATGTATTTTTTATATCGAAAAACGACTGTTGAATTGTCCTAACGCGCGTTTGAAACGTTTTGTGATTACCCCTCAGATCTCTAGGCGACCCAGCCGCGGCCCGATTTCTTACAGTCGGTTAACGGGTTTCTTCGGTTTTGGTTAAAACCGGTTTTGCATTCCCTACTCTCAACCAACTGAGCTATAGGAACAATCCACCTCGGTCACCTTTTTTTTCAATCAGTTCATTCTTACAACGCCTTAGGGAGAAGGGCATTACATAAGTTGAAATAATTATGAATTATGCCCAGCCAAATAAGTGGTTTTCTTTGTCCAGCGTATGTATGTAATCATAGTATAGCCATTTGGTTTCGTTGCTATATTTGGTAAGGTTAGCCTTAAATATGATTGAAGAGAATGTTTCGCCTTAATATGATACAATGTGTATGTTAACTTAACATACAAAACTAAAAGCAAGCGTTTACGTAACGTATGTAAGAAATAGGGAATGCAATATGCAATTACCGGGCAAAATTCAAAACCGGTAAATTACCGACTTGAGTAGGACAAAACCTATTAACCGGTAAATTACCGGTAATTTTAATTTGGTTTATAAGTAGCGTTATTTGATGTTTATTTATCGTAAAAATAAGCTAAAAGGTAGTATAAAGAGTAAAAGGCGGTTTCATGTTCCGTAAATGTCGTAATAATCATTTTCATTAATATTTAAAACTTGCTCCGTGGTAGGAGGGCTAAAACACAACTGAAGACGTTCCTTGGGGATTAGCAGGCAGGTAGGAATAGGAATTGGTCCCAGTTTTACAGATTACCATTACAACATCAGTAGTATCAGTACAATACAAAACAGTACCAGTAGTGAATATGGAGTGACGAAGGTTAACGTGAATATTAATATTATGGTGCATTGCCTGTTCCCCTTCACCCATCATTGGCGTCGGCGGGTCACACAGTGCCCTCGGTCATTGTTTTGATTCCTAAATCTACAGATACGCAACCCTACGGATTTACAATCCTAAAAAACAATAATTTACTGAATAAAAAAACAATCAAAATAATACAACACAAACTGACTAGTTGACTACAAGCCCACGTAGTAGTAAAAAAAAGTATTTTACCAAATAGCTGTTTCTAAGGAATGTTCAAAAGACGTAACCAACCATACCAGGAGCGAAAAGATTTAGATAGAGAAAACGGTACTAATAGTAACCGAACATTTTACTAAAGAGCGTTCGGACAAATGGTTTATTAACTTTATCTAGGAAAAGCGTGTACTTTTGCTCATGGGGTTCCAAATTGTGGCATCGGTTTAGCGATTTGGGGGGGCTAGGTCTGTATGTATACTTTCTGTATCCTAGCTCTCCTGCGGGTAACCTAACGTCTAATGCGATCACGCAGACAAACTCCCAGCATAGCCCTCTCCATAGCCCTTTGAGCCTTCTTATGAGGCCGATAGTGCGCGAACACATTTCAGTGTCATATGTCATCACTGGCACCACACATGGGCCAAAGACTCTCGTCTTGAGACACTTCGGAATACTAGATGAAAAGATGTGCCGTAGCTTCCCGAACGAATGCTGCCCAGCTGAGTCGACAGGAGACAGTTTGTCCTACGTATATATAATCGTCTACAACTTCGAGCGTAAAGCGTCCGATTGTAATGAGAGTCGGTAATACATGGGCATCAGATGATCTTCGTCTTATCCATGTTAATTCTTAGACCAACCCGCTCAGAGGCTTTATAGTATTCAAGTCCTCCATAGTATACGAAGGTGAGTGATATACTCGCCTTCTCCAGTCCAGTCTTTAAAGCATGCACCAGTGCAGCGGTGAACAGTTTTGGAGAAATATGATCTCCTTGATCGACTCGCTGCAGCGGAATAGGTTTCGCGTTCCAATTCTGGAGTCAGATTTACACAGTGAAGTGGCATTCTCGTTTGATTGATTGATTAAAACTTTATTCATTTCCACAACATACATGGCATTGATAAAATACGACATTTAAACAATAAAGGGAAAAGAAATTAATAATAATATACATATCTAAAGAAAGCATGCAAGAAGTACATTCTAAAGAAGCCATGTGTCGTGGCTGAGAAATGGCGCTGGCTTAGCGAGCCATGCCGGGGCCTTAAATTACAAAATTGAAATATAAAATACTTGGCAACGCTGGAGAAACTGTAGTACAGCCCAGGTTTCGATTGAATCGTAGTCCAGAAACGCTAAGCAAAAGGGCAGATTATACTCCGCAGCCTTCTATATAACTTGACGGGTGGTCTTATTTTATCTTATCTAGGTGAGGGCCCTTTCGGATACACTTCGACCCAGTGGGCTCTTTTGTGCATTTGACGTCTCATTTATGACTACTCCCAAATTGCTCCATCATTTCTACAAACTGCATGATACAGCTCAGCGGAAGTACCTTAAAATCCTTTGGTTGCGGATAGCCGTTATCAAAGTAATTAATTATTTTTCTGGCAAGGGCATGACATTCACACAGTAAGTGTTCCATAGTATCATCCTCCTCACCACACATTCTACAGTCTAAACTATCCGATAGTCCCATCTTGGCCAAGAGATTCTTGACCCCGAAGTGACCTGTCAACACCCCAAATATAATTCTGAGTTGCTTTCTGCTGGATTTCCAGAGCTTTTGGTCAAGCCCGAGTCCACTCCTTCTATAAGCTGGCTTAGATTGCCTTAAGCCAGCCTCATTCCTCCACTCATGTTGGTGTTTGGTTTTGGCGTAGGCTTCAAAGGCCGTTATCATGGTTCCGCGCGTTCCATAGCGAGAGTACCACAAATTGTTCTGGACCTACAATAGTACATTACTACAGAGGCCGGGAAGTAAGGGGTTGCCGGCCGAGTACATATGCCGATCATAGCGAGGCCGGATAGTTATGAGGCTGGCAACCCCTTTTTACGCCGAGGTATGTATAGTGCTTTTCTCAAACATGCAATGAAATAAATAAATTAAACTCCAAGAAATCAAACTTTAATTTTCATGGCTGAATGCCGTGATGCTGTGCCTCAAATTGTGGAATGTGACACTTCGAAGCCCATTATGAATAACACAACGTCAATATATAATTTCATGTTCGAGAAAAGTAATTTGTAGACCCCCTTCTTGCTTTAAGCTCATCTGCTTTTTCGTTGCCGATGAAGCCCTCGTGCCCTGGTATCCAAGCTAGTTGATTATCTATAGTGCTAAAGCCTCTTCGGAAACTGGCTTGTTCGGGAGGCTGGAAGTCATCTAACCTGCGCACGAGACGATTTGTAATTACTCTCGAAAACAGCTTTTACACACGGCTCAGAAGTGAGATGGGTCGGTGTTTCTTAAGCAGGGTGTTGTCACCATTTTTAAAGAAAAGCACCAGCACACCTCTGTTCGATGCCTTTGCCGTTCACTCTTTCACTAAGACAAAGAGAGGTATTTCCTTGTTTTGAAAATGAAATGATTAGTATACCTATTACCTACAAACTATGTTAAATAAGGCGCTCTCTGTCGTACTTATCCAAGCAGGTCATTATTCATATTTTATAGAACGGAACCGTGTTTGTATTTTAAGAAGCTTCTGCAAACGATATTGTATTAATTTGCTACTATAACGCTAACCAGTTAATCAATTGACATTTTACATGTCAAAAGGAGGGTATTGATTGAGATATAATCATGACGATCAAGTATTAATAATTGTAAAAAAATATTATTTTACTAATAATTAATGTTTAGGTAAATTACCAGTTTTGATTTAAATTTACTGGTTTTATACCGGCCTTATACTCAGAAAATTGACCGGTTAACCGGTATGCATTCCCTAGTAAGAATTATGCATCGAAATTCTATAATTTCAATAACTCCGGATTTTTTGTATTAATTAATTAAAAAAGTCCTCTTCCGCTTCGATGAACAACTATTTTTTTTGGTAATTCGATCTTTTAGTGTTAGGCTCTAATCGGAATTTGAAAGATTCTTGAGTACCTAACTTTCGGAGTTTATCTCCTACCTACACCCTAATTTTACTACCTACTACTACTTAGACTTAGAAAGATAACTAATACTAATAACCCTGTATATATACTTTCTGTATCTACTTCATATTAGTAACATCAGATATGACATCGCGACTAGTTAATAAGTACCTACAAATAAAATGTAAGCTAATTTAAGTTTAATACTAAATAACCCTATATAACTTTCTTTATTGGTAAAATAAAATAGATAATTGCAACCGAAAAACAACTAGTAACTAAATATAAAGTAAAATCAAGTACTAAAAGTTTGTACCTACAAGTTTGAGCGTACGCACGGCACGGTCTTGGAGAAGTACTCGGCTGCCAGCACGCTGCACACGAATCACGCGCGAAAGATTTAAATTGCGGATAATAACTGATAAGCTAATGCAATTAAGAGCTATTGATGAATCCGTTAGAATTTGTGTTTATATATTCCTCGATAGAACTGAAATGAATTACGCCGACTTGAGAATTTATGAGATTTCTTTTATGGTAAGGAGAATGGTTTCAAGATATAATTCCTAATAAAAAAAAAAGACTATTGATAAATCTGTTAGAAATTTGTGCTGCAATATATTTTTTTAGTTTTGAATACACTATAGTAGCCACTAGTCACTTAAATATTCTTTCAGGAGATTTATATTTTTTTTAATCGTTTCCTTTTTTGCTGACGTAATCTCTTGACGAAACTATTAGAAAACGATAAGTAAGGTTTGAATAATCAAATACGATGCATTATAGGAAAAAACAATAACTTGTATAATCTTTGCAAAGTTTTACAAGTGTTCCTTACAAAAAAGTTAATTATTCGTAAACCAATATCAAAAACTGTTAGAAATTATTTTTCGCTGTTAGTACTTAAGGTACTCTCGCTGATAACAAAAAAAAATCAAACTTGGGAGTTATGTTAGTTTGACGACACATTACAGTGTTCGCGTACCGGACTATAATATTGAAATAGCAAAAGTAAATGAAAAATTGATACTTTCCGAGTATATTCGTAATGTTTACCAGTTGCTAATGAAAAAACAATTTAGTTTCACTGTTGTCACATACCCCAATTGGTATTAAAAATAAAAAGGTCGGGCTAAGAACTGTTCATTCTTAACGCAAATACTCGTAGATTTGAATCCTAGAGCAAATGTAATTTAGCATTTATTTAGCATTAATGTTCTATCAAACAGCAATTATGTTCAATATTTATAAAATTGGCGTCTTATGTTCTATTGAAATAGGTTTTCTTAGCTATGATTTTTATTGTACGAGTAATTTTTTTTCAGTTAAAAATTTGCAAATTTTTATAGCCTATTAAATTAAATTTATTTATTTGAATTTTATTGCATAAATATAACAAAGTACAATTGGCGGACTTAATGCCTTCAAGCACTCTCTACCAGTCAACCATTGGTCTAAACAGAAATATGATGCATACGATATAAACCTACTTATACATACCTAAATGCATACAAAGATAGCATGAGTATCGTCAATCTTAAACAGTTGAAAAGAGATGCTTAGGCAACTTACGTTTGAAGGAGATTGGCACTGAACTTGCCTAATGGTAAGAGATCGTTCCACAGACGAGTAGCTTGAACAGCGAAGGAATTTTAGAGGAAACCAGTAAATTGAAATTGGACAGACGGTTTAAGACGTACGTTTTTTGCAACCAGGACGAAACAATAGAGACGGATTAGAAATTAGATGTAACATATTCCGGTGCAGCTGAATCAAATGAGATGGTATAAATGGTGATGGTGTGCATATCCTGAAAGACATACGCTAGCAAATGGGTTGGGTTTTATGACTTTATATAGAAACACCTTTAAATTAATTTTCGCGCTCAACCTGACATGTAGCGTAGAAACGAGCGCACTAAACGAATTGATGATAATATTTAGAATGCTAAACATCAGTGTAGAATCAAATGGAATCAAAACTGTTAAAGTGGATGTCAAGGCCATTGAACGTTTTTCCTAAACTGTCCGAGCTGCTTTGTTCTATGTGCATCTCGGGACCATTTTCCTTGTATGGTTCCATATCCGCTCTCCAAAATGAGTTTTCCTTTGCCAGAGAAACCCAGGACATTTTAAGCTAGAACAATGTTAGTTGCACTAGGAAATGGCAAATTTTAGATCCCAATTGCTAATGTAAGTACCTACGTATTTGGTCTTAAAGCTAGAATAACCTTAGTCAGTGGATTCAGGAGGTAGATGTGTCCTTGTTTTACTGTTGTAGTTTGAACATTCACGATCTTAACAAATCAAACTTGGCGCAGTCAGTAGGATACCAAACGGATTTTCATCTGCATATAGCTAGTCGGCAAAAAAACTAAAGACTGGATTCAGGTGGATAACGTTGTTACAAGCTCGGGCGCGGTGAATATTAAATATGCAGTTTTTTTTTCAATTCGAAAATACTTGAAACGTTAAGATAAAATTAAGTTGGTAAAAAGACAATACAATAATCAAAGAACCTAGAAGGTTGATGGGAGTGTTTACAAACACGCGTGGACGTTTTCGTTTCAAGTAACGCCTCATATTCGTCACTCAGAATTTTGGTAATAAAGTGAGCAGTTAATTGGCTCACATAAGGAGTCATTGGGCCGGCATCTTTTAATTTTTTTTTTTGTTGCCAGCATTTTAATAAAGTTATCAAACTTTTAATGACTTAAAAATTATATTGTAACTATTATTGATTATTAACTTTATTTTTTCAAATTAAATATGTTAGACTTTTGCATGAAATGGCGTAATAATGAAGAGGCCTATACTCAACAGTGGGGGGATACGGGCTGAATAGATAGATAGATGAAAAAAAAAACTCAAAAACTAGGTACTTACTTCTACTATGACTTTAGTGAAAAAATAATTTAAAGTAAATTTAGTATGTTATGCAAAATGTATATATATACGTACTAGCTTCCGCCCGCGACTTCGTCTGCGTGGACCCTGGACAAAAACTACGCTATATTTTAATCCAGACTATAAACTATCTTTCTGCAAAATTTCATCCAAATCGGTTGAGCCGTTTAAGCGTGATTGAGTAAAAAAACATCTAAATATTCATACATCTAAACATCCAAACTTTCGCATTTATAATATTAGTAGGATATATTAGTAGGAGTTCTGTGGTAGATGTTATTTTCTGCATTATATTAATAAGTATACTCGTTCGTTACATAATACAAACACTAGTCAAATGTCTAATCTTAATCAAAATGAACATTTCCCCGAACGTTTTCAATGTCACGAGGTAATTTAGAGATTTTTAGTCACAATGTGAAAAAGATCTTGATTGTTGCCGAGGGGCGATTGTGTGGCGTCCATCCCAGCTTGCGAAAAAGGGCCTAAGGCAGCGTATAAAACACATATCTTGAGTTATTTTGGTTACAAGACGTGCTTTGTCAGTAGGCAGCTAATGTCGCAAGATATTAAGCCTTGTTACTGAATGCGAAGTCTCAATAGGAGGACGGCTTTAGAAAACCCTCCATTGCTTATTAAGGACACATATTTCTTTATAGGCTCCACAAAGTAGCGATGATCAGTATATTTTTCTGGAGATTGAGAAGTTTAATTTGTGTTTTTAATCATTTAGTAGATACACACAAAAGTTGGGTTGTTGAATTTTGTGAGAAATGCGTAACTTATTGTCGAGCCATGACTAATGGATAGAGTTTTTCAGACTGCATTTTCACCAGGCTGGCATGAGGCAAAAGGTCTACGAGTTGGAATCGCCATAAATTGTTTTGAATTTTGGTGGATTTGGACACCTTGTCGTCTCGCCAACTGCGACCAAACTTGCGAGCTGGCCAGCTGGCGTCATGAACGCACCGAGTCGACGTGTCAGAACGACCGCGCGTAACACATTGAAATTCAATTTAAAAGGCATTAATAACTATCCAGAAGTCTACTGTAAAGGTAAATCATTTTTCATTTTCAATTTTCATTTCATATCATTCAAAGGTTTTGACAGCGGTCATCCATCTGTAAGGTAAATTTAATCCTAACTTAGTCTGCTGTAAATTCGACCGATTGTAATAGCAATCAAGAACTAAAGTATTTAAGAGAACTAATGGGGCTCCCAATGCATTGAAATAAAAAGGCACTCCCTTGACATCCCTTTACAACATAACCGTAAACTCACATACAGTAAAGTCAATACCGACGCCATGGGCACGAAGTAAAAATTGATGTCAGTTGTTCAAAAGCCCAGCTATTAGGCGGCCCTTGGGACGAATAAATCCAACTTAGAGCGCTGAGGAGCTATAAATTTGAAACAAAAAGAATGCCCATGAGGAAATAATTGAAATCGAAAAGTGACGTAAATCACGAATTTTCATAATTACGATCAATTATGTGGACTTCATTGGGTACGGATGAAATTATTTAAATGGACCGAAAAGTTTTGTAACGATTTCCGTACGTACTAATCAATTTGAAGGTTTCGGGCGGGTTTCTTCGAGCATTAGTTCGGGAAGTTTAGAGCAGACAACTGAGGGGGTGCCTCCTCACCCTCCTAGCGTTTCCCCGGTTGTACTCTAAAGGAACCTGGAGTCCGCTTTGGCACTTTTTTTCTCGGTAAACGCATTTATTTGAGCACGAACAGAACCATCATGTCTAGGTGGTTTCCTTTCACGTGATTGTATTTACGTTATAATTAACTTTGTATACGTAATCATTTATTTAGTGTTAAGTACGAGTATCTATAGTAAAATCCCGATTCCATCCAATTTTATCTGCTTTGCCTTAAGGTTGACAGACAGATGATGTTTTTTATGGCATTAAGTCCGGATTTTGTACAATAAGTAGGTTCGTTTGCAATAAAGTTTGGAACTAAACCGATTTGTGCTACAATTTCGCCAAAAAAATTTTTTTGAATGCTCTGTAAGGCATTTAGTAAATAAAAATTATGCACCTGTCAATAAAGATAGTGGCACAAAAATAAGTAAAAATAAACGAGGGGCAAATAACATTCCTTCCAACCGCTCGGGGGTCCCACACGACGGTAAAAACCGTAAACCGCCTGGAGAAATACGGCTAAATTGGGTGTCAAACGGCGTATATTCCCTTAAATTGGTATCCCTGTAGATATATTTTTCCCGCAATGTATTCTGGTAGCGTAGCCGATACTAGCTATCTATTTCCATAAGCGTTGAGGGCTGACACCCGACGTAATAGAGAAATGGTCATATTTCCATTCGGAGCGGTAAACCGAATTTGCTGCTATTGCATCGGGGTTTATGTGGTCTGTAACTCAGAGGGAAGTGAGTTGCAAACTGTTCACGTAATGTTTTGATTTAGGTTTCTTTGTTTCGTATAAATAAATCCATATCCAAGCCACGGATGTTATAAAAATGATATTAATTCAGTCTGTATCAGGGATCGGAACCGGTTTAAAAAAACCGTTAAATTTTGTTCGTGAACCGTTCAAATTTTCGTTCATTTGTAAACCCGTATACTACAGTAACGTTTTCATAAAGAACTAATTTATTTCGGCTATCGTTATTCGAGATGAACAGCATTTAAAACGATCCGTGTAACTTTATTGAACTGGTAAATAAGATGACATTATTTGTGAATCAATTTACTTATCTAAAATCTGAGTCTGAGATGATATTCGAGATCAAAAATGTAAACAGATGGGTTGCCACCATATAAAAATAAACGCAAGCAGTGGTTATTCTAAAATCATTGAAATACTCATAAATATTATCATATTCAGACTTAAATAACATCATATGAATAGTCAAACATATTTTACTAAATTAAAAAGCCAAAATATTTTTTTTTTTATTAGGTATTGCCGTTGTTTAAATAAAATATGTGGAGGTTTAATTTATGCTGTTGGTAATGCTGAGAAGTTATAAACATTTGGTTCCTTCGTAATTAAAACAATTACCGGTTTCCTATTAGTTTAATAGGGAATATAGGGATGATGACTAAGATTTTTTTATGATGTCATTCGAACCACTTTTTGGAGAGGAACAAATGTTTGTATGGATGCCACTACAATTAAAGAACATAAATACCCAAAACTTTGAGACAAAGATTGACCTCGCTGGCGATTGCTCAAACCGCTTTATACTGATAGACACACAGGTATGACGTCACAACTGACATTTTGTACTAATCGTTGTATGGAAAATCAGGTAAATTGTTGTTTCGGTCGCTAAATACTGCGTTTAAGTACATAGTTGTCATACAACTTAGTTTCTATAAAAGCGTAAGGATTCTTTTTGTAGCTTTAAATTTACTCTTGGACAATGAAAAAAAATGCATTTTCTAAACTTTCAAGGTTCATATCTTTTTATGATTTTGATTCACTACGTTATCAATTTGAACATGAGTCATCATGCCTATTGGCTAATATTCATAGTGATTGATAATTCATTAAATATTTCTCAACATACAACATGGGCATGCGTAGGCTGTGTCATGTCATAGCGGCCATTTTATTTTAAAATAGTTTGTTTTCTGTCTGACATTTGTAGAACCAATTCTGTCTGACTTCGTTTATGTTCACGCAGTTCTATGTCCGTAAATGATAAACTTATGCTAATGAATACTTATAAATATGTGAGATTCTTGGCATTTCTGCGGTTACAGTACGCCGAATAGTGAATGAAAATAAAACTGCCTCTCATTTTACACCACCCAAAAAAACAGGGCCTAAAACATGGAGTGACTATGTAAATCACGTCATTAAAGTAGAAGACAAAATGTACCGACTCGACCACCTGATTGACAATGCCAACGATAGATTTATTATAAATGTAAATTCTGATTCTGATTCCACTACTTCGTCATGTAAAAGTGAATAAATATATATATATATATATATATATATATATTATACACATATATATATATATATTAAGTGTCTTATTTCCTCCTTGTATTCCTGTCAAAACACTATAGATAGGTACCTATCCGAAAGTCTTTCGGCCTACAGCTGTATCTGTCAGTTAAAATCATGCATTATTTATATTTGGTGAATACATTGGATAAAAAAGATTTTATACCCCTGGAATGTTTCTTTGACATTGACAGTTGTTTGTTTACATTTTTGATCTCGAATATCATCTCAGACTCTGCACTGCTATCTCATGAAGTTACACCTATTTGTTGCGATAAAGTCATAAATGCCATCATGTTTGATTGATTGACATTGGCATCTAGCTAGGCATCAAATGCAATAAATACAATTGATTTGGATAGTGATGGTGGTGGTGGAGGGGTGGTGGGTTGCTGGATGTTACCGCCAGCATGGAAAACTATCATTCCTAAATTAAAGTGGACAGTGTGTTGTGACAACCCCGTGGACACAGTGAGTTCAGTGTGCGTGTCGTCTCTCGGAGGAGATGACCTCCTGCCGCAATCTCACTCAACTACTCCAGCGCTAGACTGCCCCCCACACCCCGCCCTGTCGGCGCGTGCGTCACGTGCCGCTCGGCGTTCGGAGCGAGCGCGGGCAGTGATACAAGCGACACCGCCGCGTAAACACTCATCCTGAAGAAGAACTCCCGAAGAGTTCGAAACATGTCGCCCGTAGTGACATAGAATACGTGAGTTGAACCGTGTAATTGTTAGTATTATTTCAACATGTCTCACGAAAGTTTAAATTCGATCAACATTAGTATTACAGATATTTATTATGATTAACATTATTAACGTGTTTGATTCAGTGTTACGATAGTTATGCGCAAAGACAAGTTATAAGTAATGATCATTATGATATAAAATTATATAACAAACATTTTCGGACTTCCAATAATCGAAGTCGCAATTTTATGTGAACTTTGGCGCACCCGTTTTAGAGATAGTGTATTCGTTGTTGGCATATTTTGTGGTAAATCAAAACCCGATCCACTACATGTTTATTTAGAAAACTTTATAAATGAGTTTAAAGATATTTTAGAAAATGGCTTCAATTACAAGCAATATAATATAAAAGTTTTAGTTAATTGTTTTGTATGTGATATTATGCCAGCTCGAGCATTTTTAAAATGTGTTAAATCACACAATGGTTATTCCAGTTGCGACAAATGCACTTGCTATGGTAATTATGTCGAGCACCGTGTAGTATTGGATGATTTACATTCTCCTTTAAGATCCGATAATTCATTTATATTGCAAAGCGATGAAGATTATCACCTAGGAATATCTCCTTTGACTGCTCTACCAATTGGTTTAGTGACCATGTTTCCTATTGATTATATGCACAGCGTCTGCCTGGGTGTAGTTAGAAAATTGCTTCATTCGTGGATTAAACCAGTCAGAGGAGATGTTAAACATGTGAAATTGGATAGTCACAGTATATCAATGATAAATGAAAGGTTACAATATGTCCGTCAATTTGTGCCTGTTGAATTTAACCGAAAACCTAGAAGTGTTCAGGAACTCGATAGGTGGAAAGCTACTAAATATAGAACGTTATTGTTATACATTGGTCCTTTAGTTTTATACGGAATTTTAAAAAAGCCTGTATACCAGCATTTTTTGATTTTACACTGTTCTATAACTATTCTAGTTTCTCAACAATTGACTAATAAATATTCAAACTATGCTAAATACTTATTGAAAGAATTTGTAAAGGACTGTATGAAAATGTATGGGAGGCAGTATTTAGTATACATATAATGTTCATTCATTAATACACCTAGCACGTTGAAAGATTTGATGCTTTAGATAATATCTCTGCATTTCGGTTTGAAATTTTTTTAGGCACACTGAAAAGTTTAGTCAGGAATCAAGATAAGCCATTGCAACAAGTTTGTAACAGACTCTCTATCAAACTATTTCCTGAAAATATAGGCATAGCTGCTACAATACATTATTCTCAACAACATTATGACGGAGCCGTGCCTCCTAACAGCAATTTTAAGCAGTATAGGAAATTAACTTGCAATGATTTTGTGCTTAGTATCAATACCGTTGCTGATTCAGTTTGAATGATGAACAATACTATTTTTGGAATTGTAAATATTTTTATAGATGGAGATGATTCAATGTTGTATGGCAATGTTTATGCAAAAAATGAGAATTTTTATACTGATCCTTGTCCTTCTAAAGATTTGGATATAGTTTTGGTAAGCGAAATATCAGAACATTTTGTACTCAAAGCCTTCTCTGATGTGTTAAATAAAAGTATGTTAATTCCATTTTTTGATAAATACGTAGCAATACCGTTGCGGCATGTAGAAAAGTAGATGTTATAGCCCGCGAGCTAGCAACAGATTTTCGTGACCAAGCTATCTCCGTGCGATAACTTGTGAGAAGGTTCAGAATCTTGTATCATGAATCATGAAGCCCCGTGGACGCCAGCTGGGGCCCGTCGGTAGTTGACTGGCAGCAGCCTCCCAAACACGTAAAAAATAAAAATACATTTTGCCATTGAGGGTAAATGGCCGACGGGGCTTCATGTTACAACTTTCTTAAACTTCTCACAAGTTGTCGACTGGAGGGAGACAAAAAATTGCACTTAGCTCGCGGGCTATTAGCGAATAGCCGTCCAACCCCACATGTGGGCATTTTCAAAAAATCGTTTACCCAATTAGCGTGAGCCGGTTTTGTGTCATTGTGGAATAAATGAATATTCTTTTTATGTTTCTTCATAGTTGTTTTTAATCATATAACATATCAGGCCCAGCGCGTAGAAACTCATTACAGTTACGTTTTAGTCCATCCACAATGTCAACACTGGTAATCGGTGAATAGTCATTGATTCGGCAAGTGGCCTAAATTGTTACCGTGATGATTCAGCGTGCAACGGCTATTAACCGACTAGACGTGACCTCTGACGTATCATATACGTATCGCGGACGTCCGCGAGGTCGTAGTTGGCGCTACTATGGATTGGTCCGGCAAGCGATGTCGGCATAACATTGCTTGTCGGGGCGATATTGGTTCCAATAGTTGCGCCAAAAACAACGTCGCTGGACGTGTTTACTGACGTATATAATACGTCAGAAGTCGACGTTACTCTCTTCCTTTAACTGACGTTAATATAACGTTACAGTAACGTATATGATACGCCAGTGGTCACGTCTAGTAGACGTCCCCCCGTTCCCTTAACTGACGTTAATGTAACGTTACATTAACATCAAATAACGTATATGATACGCCAGTGGGCACGTCTACTCGACGTCATTTCCTCCCCTAAACCAACGTTAGTGTAACGTTACGTTAACGTCGAATATCACGTCAGATGACATGATATTTAACGTGAGTTATGACGTACATTCCCACAAAATACTAACGTGTTAATGACGTCGCATATGACGTCAGATTACATGATAATTAACGTGAAATATGACGTACTTTCCCACAAAATACTGACGTGTCAATGACGTCGAATATCACGTCCGATGACGTGATATTTAACGTGTTTTATGACGTACATTCCCACAAAATACTAACGTGTTAATGACGTCAGATTACATGATAATTAACGCGAGCCATGACGTTATTTCCCGCAAAATACTAACGTGTTAATTACGTCGAATATCACGTTGGATGACGTGATATTCAACGTGTTATTACCCGTCAAATCTTGACATCGTGAATCGTGACATTCTCACGTTGATTTAACGTTTCAAAATCACGTTAATAAACGTCTTACTTAACGTTAGTGGGCCAAACACACTCACGTAAAAATAACGTCGCAGTAACGCCAAAAATAACGTAACAGTTAACGTTGTTTATGCCGTCAAATTTTGTGACATCCTCACGTGAATTCTACGTCGAATATGACTTCAAAAAGACGTGATTTTCTACGTCCCTTGCTACTTGGGATAGGTGGCGGGGAGGTATGTAGGTAAAAAGCGATCTCTTCCGTACAACACAACTGAAAGATTAAAATGCATAGAGTATTAAATGTCATCCCGCTCGAATTTGGAGCAGCCCAACTGGGGAAGTAGGTACCCTCCGCCTTGCAGAATACCACAGCCATAATAACACTACTACTTGCTCTGTAGTAGTGTTGTGTTCCTGGTGGTGAGCAAGGTCGCCAGACCTCCCGAGGATGCGTTGTGTTCAGAGCGAGGGAATTTGTGCCTTCAGCTGTCAACACGGCGTATCCTCAAACATATCAAGGGTAGGCAACGCCCATGTTACTCCTTTGTAGTTGCATGCGTCTATAAGCTGCGGTGTCCGCTTATCATCAGGCGGGCCGTACGCTTGTTTGCCACCGTCGTTGTATAAAAAAAAAAACTACTCAGATAACCCATCTATTTTATATACAAATATTAGAAATGAGAACGAAGGATTCGTTGTATCTCAGTGAATGAAAAAAACAGAATCCAGTCCCAAAACTGGAGGTTTGTTTCCGTTTTTTAGGGTTCCGTACCCAAAGGGTACAACTGGACCCTATTACTAAGACTCCGCTGTCCTTTCGTCTGTCTGTCCGTCTGTCACCAGGCTGTATCTCATGAACCGTGCTAGTTAGACTGTTGAAATTTTCACAGATGATGTATTTCTGTTGCCGCTATAACAACATATACTAAAAAACAGAATAAAATAGATATTTAAGGGGGCTCCCATACAACAAACGTGATTTTTGCCGTTTTTCTAGATAATGGTACGGAACCCTTCGTGCACGAGTCCGACTCGCACTTGGCCGGTTCTTTTCTTTATATTTTTTAGGTTGACAGCCAGAAATAATCAAATTCCTGACTTGAGTGGCTTTTTCCTGCGATCAATTATCGAGTTTCCTTTTAGCAAATATCCAATACAGTAAAGTACGTCCAAGTTAGAATTTTATGAATGCCTCACTAACAAGCTTTTATTGAAAACGTTAATAAATTGAAGGAGACATTCGATATCGTCATTCGAGAACGGTGTTAAATTGAAATCAGTTTTGTAATGCACGTGAAGGTAAATTTACCTTCACGTGCGTTAAGCCTGACGTGCCAGAGTAAGTGCTAGTGGCAAATGTAAAATCAATTTCAATTCAATTCCTGATATAAATAAGGTCCAGGTAATTTGCCGAGTAAAGGACATGTGTTTAAATAAAATCGGTTACTAAACCGAGCCGCAGATCTAAAATTCACCTTTCTGTGCCTGTTTCAAGACCGGCCGAGGCTTCTTTACATTAATGGTATAACAATACAGGTACTCTCTTCCGAGAATCGCGAACCACGTGACTGACTGACGACCTACGTCATCATGCTGTTAAATGCCGTTTGATGACGTAGGCTTGTGTCAGTTACGTGGTTCGCGAGTCTCGGAAGAGAGTACCTGTGTTGTTATACCATGTATACAATCACATTCACCCGTGCGTCGGCTGACAAACCTTGACACTGGTCAAAATTACGTCTGCAACGAAATGAGGCGTGATATATTGCAGCTTTAATGAAAAATTAAATAAACCATGTTATATTTTCTGGCGTCGGAGCCACAGTTATTATTAGAGATATCCAAACCCGTGTGAGATAGAAAAAACACATTTTTTCCCCGAGTCCGAGACTGTTAAAATCTCAATTTGACAAAAATTGTCACTTATGGTTTTTCTCCTTGAGGGGGCAGAGTAGCCGAGCGGTAAGGCACGTGACTCTCATTATGAAGGTCTTGGGTTCGAGACCCCGCTCATACCACTGGGTTTTTACGAAAAGATTTTGTACGAAATATCTATTGATATTTAAGAGTGGCTTCCGGTGAACGAAAACGTGAAGAAACCGGTCTAGCCCCAATAAGCTTTGGTAGAGTTCTAAGATCAGATGGAAGTAACTTTCGTTGGTTTAAGATGCCAAAGCAAATACTGTCACCTTTAGGGCATAACCGGAAAAAACGCTGAGAGGGTGATAATTATATTTTCCGGAGTCAGGCAGGACACGGAATTAGGCAAACGGTGTACGTTCAGTTCAGTGAATCATCTTTAAGTTTGCTTGGCAACGGTGTGATCAATAGTACACGATGTTTTCAGTAGGTACCATGCTGGGACAGGTACGGTAGACATCAAAGATATGATACGATTATGGACTTTATCCCCTTGTAATAGGTGAAAAAATAATACATATATTTGACGTTTTTGACGATAAATTACAGATTGTTACACGATAAATACTCTAGCTAGCTTTGTGCCTCTACTAAGTCAAGTTAGACAAAAGGGGTCACATAATTTCGAGATTTTTGAACTATTTCTTTTTGTACTTATTATGTTATGCTGTGTTTCAGTACCTTTCACAGAACGAACGTGTATCTTAAGATTCAAAATATCGTAAATTTCTCCTGAAAGACATTATTTATTTTTAATTTGAAAGTAAATTATTCTAGACTCGATTAAGGCATACATTGGATTTCAAACTGTTTCACGCGCATTTCCTCGTACGTCGATTTACGTGTCAGAACGTTGTACATACTTCCTAGAAATTCGATAGTTACTAACTGTCAAGTGAAGCGAAACAATGTTTCGGCGAAATGGATCGGAAATACAGTTCACAATAAAGATTGGAACCATGGTTTTTAAGAACGGCATCCGTTTGTGTATCTAAAGTCGTTGTGAGCATAATATTATAGCATAACTTATATGATATCGTCAAGAAGATGCTCGCGCAACATAACTACGCCTGAAGGTGAGTTACGAAATGTTAACATCCAAAAGGCTCATAAAACCCACCAAGTAATCTTTAACTAAACAATATTGGAACACACTTAGTATATCTACATCGGAAGCCCGGGGGCAAGTTGAAACAAGTTGGCTAAACCGGGTAATACAGAAGCTATTTATTATGAAGTCGGGCTAAAAGTCGGGAAGTTATATTAAGAAGACTTTTGATTTATGCCGACACCCTCGAGTAATAGTTGCCAACTTTAGCCAGTTTTTAAACATGAAAGTTTAAAGTGAGTTTAAATTTTAATAAGTTTTGGATTGTGCCTAATAAGGTAAAGATTTAGGGCTACCAAGTCGCAACTTAGTCTTTTCAGCTCTAAAATAATATCGGTTTTAATTACTTCAATTACTAGCTTTTGTTCGCGAGTTTATGCCCTCAATTTTATCCCGTTAAGGAATATCTTTCGAGATAAAAAGTATATTTTGTTTTATTCCAGGCTATAGCATATTATATTTTATTAAAAATGACACACTGAGCCCCAATTGTTTCATACTTACGGGTGATATTAATATCAACATCAACTCCCCCTGTTCTGACCCCTGTGCATCCGAGTACTTATGTGTGTTGGCTGGTCTCGGGTTTATGCCAGCAGTTGATAGGCCTACGAGGAAAAACACATGCCTGGATCACTTTTTTGTGAGGTCAGCGAAGGATATGGTGTTGGTAGTCTGTGTCTCGGATATTACCGACCATGACCTAGTTATGGTCGGTGTTACGGCCCCCAATAAATTTAACCCTGCCAAGCCGTGCAGAACCGTGATCAAGCAGGATTTTGAGGCTATCAGAGCGGAACTCGAACACGAAGACTGGCAGGCTGTTACTAGTAAAACATCTGCTACTAAAGCCGCAAACGCCTTTACCTCCATACTGACTAACCTAATATCAAAACATACTTCACGTAGATCAGTAAGTAGTTCAAAATTAATTTTAAAGCCCTGGATGACTCCAGGTTTGATCAAATGTTCTAGAGTCAAGGATAAACTACACCTCAATCATCGGAAAACCCCCAAAATGAATTCATTAAATTAACTTATACTAGGTACATACATTTTTATATTACTATTTTACGAAAAACAAAGGATGAATATGACCGGAAGCAACTAAAGGAGAACAAAGATAACCAAAAAAAATCTGGAAAACTATTAGAGACATAACTCACCTCGGTCAGGATCGACAAACACCCCACGAACTAGCCACCATCAAGCCCAACATGTCGGACTCCCTAAATCTCACCAATGAGTTCTTCTCATCAGTGGGCAAAAACCTAGCAAATGATATCCTCTCTCAAAACAATACGACCGAGGGCTCACTGGCGTCCGAAATTTCGTTAACGAATTCACCCTTAATGTCTATGTTTTTAAAGCCAACCGACGAAAATGAAGTGGAGAAATTGATTATGTCCTTAAAACTTGACTGCGCTTCCGGTGTCGATAAAATAAACACACGCTTTCTAAAAGATCTTAGTGAATACATCGTCAAGCCACTCGTTCATATTTTTAATTTCAGCATTTCAACGGGTTCCTTCCCGGAAGGCTGGAAAGTAGCTGCTGTGGTTCCCATTCATAAAGGAGGCAATAAGTGCTGCCCCGGGAATTACCGCCCTATTTTTCTACTTAGCAGTGTGTCTAAGATTCTGGAAAAGATTGTTAATAACCAGTTGATCAATTTCCTTGAATCTAAACATTTGCTTTCCCCAAGACAATTTGGATTTCGAAAGAACAGGTCTACTGAACAAGCTGCCACCTTATTAGTTAATCTTGTATCTTCCTATCTTGACAGAGGAGAAGCTTGCGTGGGAATCTTCTTGGATTTGCTTCGGGCGTTTGATACGGTCTCAATCCCGATATTACTTAAGAAGCTTGAACTACTGGACATTCGTGGTATCGCATGGAACTGGTTCAAAAGTTACCTTACAAACCGCAGGCAGTGTGTAAGATTTGGCGCGTTAGTCAGTGACCCAGTACCGATATCATTCGCTGTACCTCTGGGAAGCATCGTCGGTCCCACCCTGTTTTTGATATACCTCAATGGCTTGATTTCCTTGCCCATCAGACAGGCTGAGATTATATGTTACGCTGACGACACTGCTTTGTTATTTCGTGATGTTTCCTGGGAGCAATGCTTCGCGGCAGCGGAGAGTGGCCTGTTGGTGATTGCGAAATGGCTCGCTGACAATCTGCTCTCACAAAATATATCTAAGACAAGCTACATCTGTTTTCATAAAACTGCTTCCTCTGCGCCCATCTCCCGGCCAAATCTCAGGCTTGTATGCAATAGTTCTGGTTGCGATGTGGTTAGTCATTGCACCACCGTAAAGTACCTGGGTATTACGCTTGACGAAAATCTCAACTTCAAAAAACACATCGAGGTGTTGTCGGCCAGAGTCAGAAAGGACTATCTTTCTGACTCTGGCCGACTCTACCTCGATGTGTTTTTTGATGTTGAGATTTTATAAATGAACACTAGTTCATCATGAAGTTATTGAGAAATTCGGCGGCGAGGGAGTTGCTAAAGCTTGTATACATATCGATGTGTGAATCGATACTGTCATACTGCATAGGCGTGTGGGGTGGCTCCACCAGCTCTGCACTTCTGCCTCTCGAAAGGGCCCAACGATTTGTGCTTAAGGTCATGCTTGGAAAGCCTCGGTTGTTTCCGACTGTCGCCCTTTACAAAGTTGCGGACGCCCTTAGTGTAAGGCAATTAATGATTTTGCGAGTTACAATTCAGGTGCACCAAAAATCTATTCATTCGAAAGAATATCCGGCCCTACTCCGTAAACGAATTTTTAAAATTCCTTCCCTCGCCACGAAAAACGCATTTGCAAGGCGCTTTCCCAATTTCCTGCACCCGTTTATTTACAACGCTGTAAAGAAGGCCTGCAAAATATCTAAAAACTCCACTCGCGAAGCAAAAACTAAAATTCAAAACTGGTTGAAAGGTCAGCCAAACCGAGATACTGCTGAAGGTTTTAGCTTAGTGTTTTGTAAGTGTAGTAATCCCGTTACCTTACTTACACACCCCCATTCTCATAGAAAAACACAATCACACACACATTATACACACACCCACACGCAACACACATCTCGCACGTCTCACAACACACACACACTCATAATCCTCTGTGTGCATACTAACTTAATTAGATTTTCCTCTCTTCTAATAAATGTTTTTGCATTGTTTCTAAGTGAACCTCATCTATTTGGAGCCAAAGAATACTCTATCTTTTAATAATTCATCTCTTTTTAAACCGAATCAGGCTGCCACGTGACAGGCATAGCCTAGTGTGGAGCCACAGGATATTGATAATTTGTGTTATTAAGGTTTTCTTTCTAATAAACATTTATTTTATTTTTTTATATACTAAAGTTCATGTTATTCCGTTCTGCCGTTTAGGTTAGGTTAGTTCACAATGTCAATTACATATTCACTGCCAAGAATCGTTACGCGCTACGTTATTAGCCAATCCCGTGGGTTTACGGCGTATGTACCCGCTAGGCGGATTCCTGGTAGTGAATGTGTACAGTACCTACGGACATCTACCTCGAAAGTAATTGTGGTTAAACAAAGTGTCGTGTGTGTCAAGTGTCGTGTGGTTGGTGGTGTGGTAGTTCCACATTAAAATTACGAAACTTAAAAATGTTTTTCAATTAAGCTATTCTATTTCAATTCCTTGTTACGATAATTATGAGTTCTTTACTGCATTGGTACCTTAAATGTTTTTCAACCAGCTGAACCGAACATTGAGCGTGCATACGATCCCTTGGTAATTTTTACCTTCAACGCAACGCACTCTAAGGGGCTTCGATCATAGGCAAACACATACGGCCTAAACTCAAAATATGTAAACGAGTTTGAATCTAATCCCCCAGACTTAAGTTTGCAAACGTATTAAATATTTACAAGGGTGACTGTATGCATGATGACTGGCTACCACCTACTGCGCTTGTAGTCAGTGGAGCGAAGGTATTCATCCATGCGAATTATAACGTAGGTAACGATTTTCGCCTGTCGCTTGTTAGCATCATGCAACCGTTTTGCAAGCTAATAACTTCTTGAACTTGAATTGAAAATGTAGTGAAAACACCCAATTGTCATCTGACAATTTGAAGCATAGTTTTTCCATGATATTTTGATTTAAATTTGTTTCACGCACGAGCACCCACGCGAGCTAACGTGGCAGAAAGAGCGAACAATACGACATTGTACTCGTAATCAAATTGGAATGAAAATGTAATGTGTCAGATTCACCCTCTAAGCAAAAATCATATTTTTAAGCAACAGTAAACTTTTATAAAACTAACTAAGGAGGGAAAATTATAAGTACCTAATTAAAAGTAATAAAACATTTATTTCAGGCTTTTCTTAATTTCAGGCAAAGCCTGAAATAAAAGATTTATTATTATTCTCTTTATTTATATATCGTCTTTACAATAATTATATAAAAACTAAAATATAAAACAATACATACAAAACATGAAATCATTACAAAAACCTAACCTAGGGTACTGCCGGCAGCGAGGCGGGGCCTAAGCTGCCGGTGCTCAGGGCGATAGAGACAGGAACCTCCTGACTATCCGCGCAGTATCCAGTAGTACCGCCTTCTGTATCTGAACCTTGATCCAGCCATCTAGCGAGAGTCTCTTGAGGTGATGATCGAGACTCTTCGCTATTAAACCGTTCGCCGAAACGACTATCGAGACGATGATCGTCGAAACAACATCTCACATGGCGGTGACCTCGTGAGCCAGGTCTAGGTACTTGCTGGCATTGTCCTTTTCGGCCTTCAAGAGGTTCTCGTAATGGGGGATGGTGATGTCGACGAGCACTGCCTGGCGTTTGAATCGATCTGTCAGCACGGTATCAGGCCTATTCGCAAGAATAGTCCTGTCTGTGATGACAGATCGATCCCAATAGAGCGTGGCACGACCATTTTCGAGAACTGGCGCAGGTGTGTACTTATAGTAAGGCACTTCGGAGACCACAAGACCGTATAGAAGAGCAAGTTGCTGGTGAATAACTCTGGCTACAAGGTTATGTCTGTGCAAGTACTCGCCGTTAGCAAGATGACCACAACCGGAGATAATATGCCTGAGTGACTCCCCGGGACGGCGGCATGCCCGACGAAGGTCGACCGTACCGTCCTTCAGGATATACCCCCGGCCATTGTTCGCCATGATAACTTCGTCCGCAATTGCACAGACAAAACCTTCGGTTTCCCCAAAGAGATCCCCGAAACGTAGCCAGTTCACCGACGCGAGCAGATCTACAACGGGCCCTGTGAGGGCCTTGTAGAACCGCCCGTGTACCTCCTTGCTCCTCCTAACCGCCTTGCGGTCCTTCGTTTATAATAATAATAATGGATTTCTTTACAGACAACATAATGGTCCAAACACTATTATTATTTATTAATCTAATGTTAGTTAGGTACTTAATAATTAATACAAAAGTGTGATTTAATCCTCTGACCCATTTTCTACAATAGAGGTCAATCTAGCTTGTTAGCTGTCATGCTTAGGATGCTGTTGCTACTCCTGCGCACTTCGCTGCTAAACAGGTTGGAGGATGTAGAGTGCAGAGTGTTTTAAGTTTAACATGTGTATTTAAGTGTCTGTGTATCATCCACGCTCCAAAAACGATAAACCAATCTAAATGTTTTGTTTTTATCTATTCTCATCTAACGAGATGGTTATGTTAGGGTTAGGTTAGGCTTAAGGGTGTGTCCTATTTTTTTTCCCCGCAGCCTACATACACCTGGACAAACGAAATGGGTCATAAATAAGACTCTTTATTACTATCTCTACACGAAACCCTGTTTATAATGTAGTTGCACTGTAATTGCTTTTATTAAAGATTGTTGCAAAATGATTTATAGCTACTGTGTTTATTCGACAGTTTAAAATTCTCTAAATTCCTTTGCGAAACTGGCGACGAGTGGAGTCCTGCAAATTCAGTACTACGTGATAAAATATATCCATTCCAAAGGCATATCGAAGAAATATGTCCGGTGATTACCCCTCCACACTGCCTCTTATAAAATGAGTATCTCTATAGATGCCTAAGGATAAAACCGCCTGTTGTTAACCTCTATTTTTAAGGTTTTGAGGTGTGCAATAATTTGTAATGTATTGTATTGTATTGATGCCCGGACGGTGGTCATCAAGTACACGGCCTGCTTCATCATGGTAAGCAGACACCATGGCCTGTTACAAATCTAGAGGAGAGCCAACCGTGTTGCCGACCCCTTATTGATTTGAGGATTGACTGTATTGACAACTAGAGAGACATGCCGGTCCCTCACTTTCAACACAGCGCTTCATTGGAAGCTTTATGTAGGTATGAAGGTCAAAATCTTATTTATTTAATTTGACTCACTTTCCCGTGTCAATTTAAACCAACTTCTTAACGCTAAGATTCAGAAAGAAGCGCGAGAATCAAGACAATTCATATACAATTTTAATACGTCAAATCACCTTCCCAAACCTGACCCCCTTTTCACTTTGATTGAGTTTATTTTTTATTAATTAATTTACTTAAAAAAACTAAAATTAGACATGAATAGTAAGATACATTGCTCCACAAAACTGCGCGCCGGAACCGACCTCGTGCTGACGTGTCGACTTGTGCAGGAAGATGTGGACGCGGTCGTCAAATGGTCTCACGATAACGGGATCGTGTTGAACGCTGATAAGACCAAATTAATGATTTTTCACTTTCCATATTTGATTCCTAAGGATAAATGCCCATCCATAATTACTCACAGCTTCACCTGCCTCCACAACAATATTATCCTAGTCAACTGTACCTACATGCAAGCCAATAGAAAAAGTTAGTTCCGTTACATATCTTGGCTTAAAAATCGATGAAAACTTGTCTTGGTCACCACACATTGATTTTATTTGTTGCAAATTAAGAATACTCTTAGGCAAATTTTATCATTTAAGTTACAGAATTCCTACCAGTACCGTAAAATGTTGCAAGTCAATAGTAGAATCCATCCTCTGCTATGCCCTTGGTAGCTATGGTCTAACTTTCAAAACAAATGTTGAAAAATTATAAATGTTACAAATCCGATTTCTGAAATTACTTGCGAATAAGAAGACAAAAGATAACTGTAAAAATAACTACCAAGAACTGTTTAAAATATGTAAAATCTTACCGGTAAGCTCTAAACTTAAATACTTGTTAGCAGTAAATAGCCATGTCAACATGAAATACTTACACCTAGTTAGACACAAACATAATACAAGGACTATACCCGGGGGGAAGTATGAAGTACGCAGAGTGTCCAATTACTATGGTGATAGGACACTAAAAAAACGCATACCTTATATACTAAACACTGCCCGTGGACATTGTTCATGAACCTAAAAAAGTTAGATTTAACCCTTGGCATGCCTGGTAGGGTCTGACAGACCCGGGCTGTTAAAAATCCGTCGTTATTTTTTGAAATTTTAAATTTACCGCGTCGCGTTTCTGAGTAGCTTCGCGTCATGAACTACCCGACGTTTTGACGCTGCTCCCGCAGTCGGCCGCGAGCACCCTTTCGATTTGGACGTGCGTAAAGTGCTCGCGGGCCTGAGAAACCCGACCAGGCATACGGCGTAACATTTTATCGCTAAGTACATTTACGTTATTTTTCGTATATATTTTATATACATACGAGTATATATTTTATAGATAGTCACAATGATATATCAGTGCCTTAAATAAACCTAAGACTGACGTTGATCTTAGGTATAAGTTTAATTTTTAGGTTTTTTGACATGAGAGTCTATTTTTGTTGATGGAAATATCAAATGTTTTTATTTATGTAATAAGTTTTTATGGAGTTTCTTGGATTAAGACTTGTATTTATTTCTAGTAAAAATAATGTACAAAATAACCAAAAACACACAAACCAACAAGTTAAAAAAACAATTCATATGTATTTTTTTTTTTTACATTTACGGGTTTGTCAGACCCACCAGGCATACAGTGTGACTTTCGTTCACCAGGCATGCCAAGGGTTAAGAATCGATTGAAAAAATACCTTATTGAGGATATACTTCATGTTATTGTACATGCGGGGTTTCGATACAATCCAACACGTAGTTTTGGAGTGGGAGCGTAACTAACGTTTGTATGGAGAATAGAGCTAACTGCTGACTCGTAAAGAGAACCGAGACTGTAATTTTTTATAATTTTCAGTTAAATGTCTATCTAACTAGCCATATATCGGTAATCTAATTAGTTCATTTAGATATTACCTATAATATATATTTGATGTTTATTATGAATCCAAAAGCTTATTATGACATCGAATTTCATTATCGGTAAAGCATTGTAGTTTTACTATCTGATAATTCATTTAAAAAGTTAATGAGTATTCATTTTGATCAATAACTTCTCTTTATTGCTTTATAAATGAAATTTTACCCGAGGGTCGATCAGATTCATGATTTGCATTCCAATTTAACGTGTATGAATAAAAGCATTTTATTCATAAACGTTCAGCAAACCTATTTTAGCTAAATAGCCGTTGAACTTCGTTAGTCTTTACCGATCATTTTCTCGCGATATGTCAGGCGGTGTGTGGGCGCCTCGTAGCGCATCGTAAATAGCCCTTGCCTTCGGCTCGGGCGTGAAATACCTGAGATCCGGGACATTCTTTGTTTTTTCCGCCCTAGGTAAGTAACGTACTATTGTTAAGCTTTCTCTCGCACATTAATTCTAATCGAGAGACACCAATCCCAGTGGTCTGCCATTTAGCCGGCCGTAAGATTCGCGCCACCGAAACATAAACAAAATGCAAAATACACACAAAGACCTCATTATGCATTATGCGACAGAAACGGTCACATTTTCCCCCACCACTCGTTCCGAGAATTGATTTTCTTCATTTATATGCAAAGATGGCGGGCGTTAAACCAATAGGACGTCATAACCGTAAATTAACACAATCCTGATGAACTCCCTGTTTTATCCAGGACTTTGTCCTAAATTCATGATTCAATTTGGCGACATTGTGGATGTCATTTTACCTAGTTGTTTATTGTCTTTATTTTGAACTAGCTTCTGCCTGCGACTCCGTCCGCGTGGAACTCGTTTAAACCTCAAAAAAAGAGTTTCTCCCATACAAACTTTGCACCCCTAGTTAACCTGCTTAGGGGTGGGTTTTTTGAAAACCCTACAATTACCTTTCTCGTATTGTAATAACGAGTCCATACACAAACTTTCAAGTCTCTCACTTAAAATTTTACTCCATCAAACTTTCAACCCCTTTTTTACCCTCTTGAGGGTAGAATTTTCAAAAATCCCTTCTTAATGGGTACTAACGTTATATAAACTACCTATTGTGAAAAAAACAGCTTGGTTTGGGCTGGGCGTTGATTTAAGTGAGTGAGTCAGTCAGTCAGTCAGGACTATTACGTTTATATATATAGATAGATTATCGGCTTTTTGGATTTGAGGTTCGGTATTCACATAGATAATTATCATCTTTCGGAGTAGCAATGTAAAAGTTCAGGATATTTATAAAACGATATAACTAGTGCCTCGACGAGCAGTAAAACCACAGTATAGAAGAATAATACAGTAGTTAATCAGAGGCCGTTTTGTTACCTACTTTCGCTCTGTCACGTTTGTGGCTTGGCATACCTATAATAATAATTTTGCTTTTAAGTAGGTATTATGCAAAGTATTTATGTTACAGTTTAATAGACAATATTGTATACACAAAGTAATAATATTATAGATAGTTAGGTATGTGTTTTTAGTTTCCCACTTCATCGAATATTTTAATACCACTATAGTATACCTAAAATATTTCGTAGTAAGTATAATAGTTGTTAAACCGCACTAGGTTGGTAGGTCCTTAGTTAGAAGCCTATTCGGCTCCTTTTGATATCGTGGCACTGGCGGCTCGCTGTCTTCATACCTACGAGGCGGCTTCCTTTGACGTACGAGGGGCGTTCAATAAGTTCTCGGTATCGGCATTAGTTTCATTCACAATAAATCATGGTCACCCTACACAACTAAAAAAAAATTAACGTTAATCTTACCAATGCTGGTACGACTGAGTAGCTTATAAACTATTGAATCCGTAGGGTTGATCCTGCTCATGTCTCCTGAATCACCCTGTATAGTGTTTAAATTAATTTAATTTTACATCATTAAAAAATAAAAATTCACAGATCTCGTGCCTTTCACGACCTTCTGGTACATTGAAAATTTAATGAATTCAACAAAACAAAATTTACTCATCGTCGATTGCGTTATGAAGAAAATATTAGCCTCTGTGCCACCCTTTTCATATACCATTATTTGTAATATTGTTCGTAAGCGACCCTATGAACAATAAAGTCGCATCTTTTTCATGGTCTCAACTTATTTTAACAATATACTTACTATGATTCATGACTAATACCCTTTTGAGACGTTAACAATTATCATGAAATTTATGAGTCTCTACCGCTTCACAATCGAGAACACATCCAGATCCACAAGTGTATCCGTCGCCATAAACAACAACTTGACACAAACTATTTGTCCAAAACACCACACTTATGATGGTGTCTAACATTCCTTTAGTTTTTTGCCAAAGTATAATACTTATCAATGTAACTATAAATAACACATATTACTTACAGTATTTCATTACGTATTTCAGTATTTGTTTTAAATATTGTTCGCGCGTCGACACTCGACATATATTATAATCACAAATAAAAACAGAAACCTCAAATACCAGCACGTCTAGCATGGGACAGCCGCGACATACTCTCGATTTTTATCGCACTCTTGTTCTAAGTGTTCTAATAAGAGAAAGACGGATAGTGCGAGAAAAATCGAGAGAGCTCGCGCGCCGTCGCGTGCTAGCCGTGCAGTAAGGCCAGTAAGTGGAACATACCGAAGACTTATTAGAAGTGTCCAGTAAAACGCGAGATTTTAAACTTGGAAAAAAAAAAAGTTTCCGAACGCTATCAATTTTCCTGGGCAGCGAAGTTTTTTCATTAACGCAGTAGGTACATTACGTCCCTTCGCTTTTCGCTTTTGAATAATTAAGTGGGAATTATTTTGTACAATAATAATAAATTAAAATTACCCAGCGAGTGTTCGCCCGCCCTTTGAGACTTTGGGCGTATTTGACATAAACCTACAGCAGGTGAGTTTTCCGTAGTTTTGGTGTATTCGGATAAAAAAACAGATATTTAATTTTAGACCGCCTTATTTTAGGCCGAAGTTAATTTGACTACTAAACTTAAAGAATCAACAAAGATTACACTCACAGATGTAGTTAATCTTGAAAATATGAAATAGTCAGAGAAATAGACTTAAATTAAATTGAATAATATATATATCTTCCTGGATATAATTTATTTAGATGGAGGTTCTAATTAATAATGTTTGGGCAACGGAGCTCGCCACCTGGCCTATATAGGCAGTGGCTGAACGTTTATAAAATGGCCCAAAATAGCCCACTTTCCCGTAGCCAGAGCCAGTTTTATTTTATTTAGTAAGTAAATGGGTTTTTTCATCTTATACAAGTGGAGTGTTTAAATGAAATAAATAAATAAAATTGGTCCAAGTCGTCATTGCATTTTTGTCATCGCACTGTTGTTCTATTTGTACGGAGAAAGTGTTAAAAGTCGATATCTCAAAAAGTATCAATAGTATTTCAACACAAAAAATTTGGCTTGATTGCACTTAGAAAATCTAACAAAAAAAAAAAACATAAATTATCATATTTTAAAGTAAAAACAAAAAAAACTGTGATAAAATCGACTCTTTTTCAGTCGCATCTAACAAATACAAATCATGTAGAAATAATAACAATTTTTCTTTTCAATTACTATAATCTTATTCTATTGATAAAACTACAAAAAAAAATATAATCTCAATATAATAAACTGACTGACTGACTGTCGTGACTTTTGAGCTATCAAATATCGCACAATTCAAGTAGTCATTTTAAATAGGTATACCTAAAATTAATTAAACAAAACCGAATATTAATAACAATAATAATAATTACATCACCATTAAACTTTGTCTCCAAAGGGGATCTATGTGTTGGATCTATATCCCCACGCAAGCCTTCCAAATGACCGGGGTTGGCCCCGTGAATTTCAATCGGAGATACATAATTATAAAAATATTAAAGCACGATCAAATCTCAAAATCTAACAGGCTACACAGATTCAAAAAACAGATTTTTGAAGTGAAAACTTCTTTAGCGGCGCTGTGCACTTTTTGTGATGGGGAAAAATTGTTAAACTCGCCACAGGCCACGTGACCGTAAGATGTCACGTGACCGTGAGATTGTTGAAAATTCGTAAGACGGACATGACCTGATCAAAAAACTGTTACAATGTCATTGAGTTTTCACTTCTGCCGGCACTCCCGGAGTGCAACCCGGTCTTTTTCTTCCTTGGTTACTACCTAAGTCTCGTAATGAAAGGATCGGAAAAGATAAAAGGATTAAAGTCGATTAAAAATCGGTATTTGTTAAAACGCTTATATTATTATTAAGACTGCACCGATATCTTGACGCGGGCACCGATTTGGCAATTGCACCTGTGTGTGCGTCATCATGCACAATACTGCCGGCTCGCTCGATCGGTACGGTCGGTCACAAGCTAAAAGTTAGTAGCACATTATTCTCTAATAATAAATCTCAACTCCGCGTATGGTATAAGGAATAAAATACAAAATGCAATTATTATTTTTATTGAAATTTGTCCGTTAATTAAGGAAAAGAAAAAAATAAGCAAAGCAATAATAACGCAGTGTTACCGGTGGACTAGTGTTGGAATTGAATTAGCAATCAGCAGTGGTGTGCACAGAGTTTTTAGACAGGGTAGACAAAAATACATAGAATATATAGCCAAGTCCACGAAAAGCGAGCTCCTGTTTCCCCAAAAAACCAACAATATCAATGAGTCTCTGAAAATATTGCGATTTCGGTCTACTTTTGCATTATGTCTGTCTTTATCTATATCTATTTGTAGTTGTGAATTCAGATGCGTCTCGATTCGATTTTTTCCAACCGTGTGATATTTAAGGTATGCCTCTAAGTGTTGTTCATGTTTTTTGCAGCCTTTGTTAAGTTAATGTACGTCGTTGTACACCGGCGGCATCATTCCACACTGTTTTAGTGTTTGCAAACAGTAAACACGGAAAACAGAACAAGCAATTGATGTGGATGCAACCTGTTAGCCAAGAATATGCCTGACAGAATCACCCGTCAGACGGGGCGATTAATGCCTGTGTCGCGGCGACTCGCGCTGCCCGACAGGAGCCCGCGCGTAATAGGCCCGTCGATGTACGAGCGCCTACCCTACAAAGAAATTGTAATTAAAAATGACATATAAGTATATTTTTTAGGTTTAAGATGACATTATTTATTATTATGAATATACTTATTATTTTTTGACTTCTGATAATTTAAATCAGGCCTAGCTATTATTAATATACTGACATTAACATTGTACCATTTATCATAAAGTATTTAACACGTTCACTGCGATAGAAGGTCTTTTGATTTCTATTATAATGTTGATACTTTAAAACACGCAGGAGGTCTTAAGGCCTCTCATCGCACTGAGAGTGAAAAGTGTACGTCCAGTGCGGATAGGGGGTCTAAAGACCTCATATCTCATATCGGTAGTACGGGCTTATCCGCCCCTCCCGCACCTGTCTGTATCTATGATAGTCGAACTATGACCCAGTGATGTGCACGCGTCTATGAGCAATGTACGTAATTTATTGCATTTGCTCGTAAGTGAAAATACGTACATTCGAAGTAGTAAGCGTCAATTGTGTTTAGTGTTTAAGTTAAATACTCAAGAAGTGTTGTTGGTTAGTGAGTAATATTATCAATAAGTATCGAATCGCACTACGCTGTCCAGTCGGGAAGCCAATAAAAAAGTTAAGAAAATTAAATCTTACTGCCGTGATTCTAACAAGCCACTGTGTCTTAAATGTTTCTATAACAGTCATATGTGATTCACTTGCAATATATAATAAAGAGTTTTGATTTATCGATAAAATGCATTTTTATTAGGAACATCACTAGCAGTAAATACAAATGTACCTCAAATTCAGTGCTGTAAGAGGCCTAAAAGCCTCCTAATATTTTTTTGTCATTATTCCATATTCTGACATGAGAACGTCGGGCGAAGCCAAAACAAGACAAAACAATCCTTTAGCAACAGCCTTATATAAGTATCATTCATAAATTTGTGAATTTCATTACAAAAAAATCATTTTAATATTCTTGTTCCTTGAGTGGTCTTAAGGCCCCTAACCGCACCGGTAAAATGGTACAGTTAAGGCATAAAGACCTCTTACAGCACTAATTGAAAGTTAGCAATATTTTGAGCCGCAGTGAACGTGTTAAATTGTTCCTATTGCCTTATTATGCGTATTTCTTGTTTCTCATGTTTGTTTTAATTTTAAATAGGATTTTTGTTGACTATTATTAATTATTGTTCTTTATTCTTATACACTCTGACGATCTTTTTCTGAATCCATGCTATTATAATTTTATGAAATGACATGTAAATTTTCAGAATGAAATAAAATAATCTAATCTAATCTAATCTATTGTTTGGTGTTGAATTTGCGCTTTAATTTTCCTTTTTGCAATAATTACAAGTACGGTGTACAGCGACCTTTCTTGATTAATTGCGTTGCTTCCGCGATAGAAAGTTGTGAAAACGCATCATATAAAAATACCATGTAAACCACAATTTATGCGCGTACAAAGTCGCGGGCAGAAGCTAGTCTTAAATATAAATATTAATTTTTATTCCAAATAATTTAGAAAATATATGGGTGAGTGATTATGCATTGAGATATTACAGCCAGATCGTTGTCGATTTCTAGTCGTATTGGCCTTCCACCAGACCACTGTGCAATGATAGTATTATTGTACTCGTATTACAGTCTTGTTTTTTAATGTCTATGAAATGTTAGTTTATACTTTTGTAAGTTTTTATGCAGGACGTAGTCTCCAAAACTCATCGGATTTAAAATAGAATGAACCTTCCGAACTAGGCTCTATCTTATCCTGCAGCTGCGCCTGTGGCCTGTATAATACGGGGGTGAAGACGCGCGGGCAGGGCATAATTTTAATACTTACGAGTCCTTACGCCCACATAAGCAGAAGCGGGAGCGTATTTTGCAAAATGCTTCCTTTTTCATTCAAGATTACGACGTAACTATTAGTATTTATTCAAAAAACTGATAACGTAATTAAATAATCATTTCTTAACCTCTTAATAATTTTTTAAATGAAAATTTCGGCGCGCGGCGTCTGCGCGGCGTGATTTATACGTCTTTTAAAAAAATATACATTTACGGCATCGTAGGTTCTATAGTTATGATTATTTTTTTATGGGTTAACATAAAGTTATAATTTGCTATCATATTATTTTTAGGGAAAAATAAAGGTACAATTTGCGGTAAAAAAATATATTGTAATCCTGTTTTCACCAAAAAAATTAAGAAAACTCGGAAGGTGTTTTATCAACTTTTTAAAATGAATCTTTAATTTTCAATCATGTCAGCCCCTCGTAAAAGATTTGGTGATGTGAATTGTAATCATTCATGTACCTAATGATTCTTGTTTGCTGCAAAATTGAGAACCGAAATGACACTTCTCACTGCAGAATTTGAAAAAGACTCCCAAGAAAACTCATTTATTTTAGGTTTAGAAACAGAAAATGAAATTTAAACCATGTTAGCCCCTAGTTGAAGAAATAATTATTTAAGTACGTTATCAGTTTTTGAATAAATACTTATAGTTAGGTCGTAGTCTTGAATGAAAAAGCAAGCATTTTGCAAAATACGCTCGTTTTAGGCGTAAGGACCCTTAATATCCAAAGTAAGCCTACTGTTCTGTGCCCCCTGTACCCGCCCGGGAGTGCACGTAATAACAATACGTTTGCACGATTTACGGCCCTTTTATTACGGTTGCACGAGATCATCAAATTGGACCTATTATTTCTTGTATTGAAATACACAGGCCGATGGATAATAAGCACCAAGTCATTTATTTATTCATTTATTTATTGGAAAACCAACAACTCACAAAACAGGTTAAAAGCAGATATAAAACAGGAGCCTTATTATAGGTATAAGACAATATCTCTAGTTTTATTAGGAATTGTAAATCTCAAATAAACAATTGCGTTGCTCTGAAAACAAAGTTTTTTATTTTAGTAACATACACAGGATAATAATAACACTGTTTAACTTAAACCACACTATCCTACCTGAAAACAAAGAAACGACATTTAAAGTTTATTATTCAGTTTGTCAATTCCTTTTTATAATAATTTCATAACCTAAAAATGTGCTCCGTAATGCCGAGTTCTATTCTGTCAAAACGTAAACATGGGCTGCTTTATCAACCGTGTTGACCGCCATTACTCACAGCGCCATCTATGAAGTAACCTAAATAATTGGTCACTGTTCACCGACCGTGGAGCGCTGTACAAATACAAACATTAAAGAAATGAAAGTTTCTTTACATCTCCCTCGACAAAGAAGAAAATTTTCACAAAATTTTCACTTATAGGTACGTAACTAAATCTAAATTTCACAATATGATACTAAAGTAAGCAAAGTTTTCCCTTGCTCTGTTTTATTTATTAGGTATCGGTATAAGTTTACTGATATGGAAGAGGTTTGACTGACTTTTTATGACCAGTATTAATTTTGTATATTGAATTTGATATCTTTTCAACAATTTTAAACGGACCAATCTTCAGCTCATCCAATTTATTTCTATTTAATTTGTTGCCATTCTCTACATATACCATATCCCCTGTTTTATAATCAAATTGAGTTCTATTTTTATCAAATATTTGTTTATTGTAATTATGTGATTTTATTGACTTTTCAAATGCAATAGTTCTATCTCTAATCCATTCAACTTCTATTTTATCTCTTTTTAGTTCATTTGGCAAAAAAGAAACATCTGTACCATCCAACAGGTATTTTGGTGCAAATCCAGTAACTGTATGTTCTGTACTATTATATTTATCGACACAGTTATGAGCAATAGTTGTCCATGCTTTCTTATTACTTTTTTCGTTTATTTGACATCTGATTTTGTTGACAAGGGTCTGGTTAAGTCTTTCATTTAACCCGTTAGAAAACGGGGCATTTACTGCAGTGAAAATCGGTTGTATTGATTTCTCATTTAAGAATGTTTTGAATTCTTTAGAGTTGATTCCCGGATATTGATCGCTGAGAAGCATTTTAATTTTATCAGAATCTGTTACGTTATTGATTAGTTTAACGAAATCATTAGCACTTTGTGTTTTTGAAGTAACAATATAGGCATATCGCGTAAAGTGGTCAACTAGAAGGTGTAGGTATCTTTTCGTCGATCGTGAGCCTCCAAAACCTCCTATCGTATCTATTGAGACTATTTCGAATGGTTTTGTAGCAGGACCTAAATGTGACATTAAACCATACTTATCATGTCCTCTCGTTTTATTTTTTATACATGTCTCACAAGTTTTACCTTGACTTTTAATATTTGTTGTTAAATTTTTTGCTGTATATAATTTACTTATTTTGATTTGCATTTGTTTTACACCTAAATGACACATATTTTCATGTACATCTTTAATAAGTTTTTTACTGAAATCTTCTGATAAAACAATCTTTTCACGTTTTTTATCCTTTTTATAGTAAACATTGTATTTTAATATTAATTTTGATCTATTATTTTGTATGTGTTCATTGTTTTCCTGATCTAGAATAATATCATTCAATTTTATCATGTTTACAATTTTTAATTGTTCATCTGTATCCTCACTTGCCTCCAATACTGGGTTCCTACTTAAACAATCTGCTTCTATATTTTCTTTTCCCGGGGCGTATTTAATTTTAAAATCGTACTGCGATAAGTAATATGTTAGGTCGCCTAGTTCGTCATCTGTCCTAGACTTAATATTTAAATTTTCCAACGGCTTATGGTCGGAATATACTGTAAACGACTTCCCTATTAGCCAATATTGCCAGTATTTTATTGCTTCTTTAATAGCTAAACATTCTAAATAAACTGCTTTTTTTCTCTTTTGTAATTGATTTAATTTTTTTGAAAAATATGCCACTGGCTTATCTTTTCCATTTAGTTGTGTTTGTTTTAAGATTGCTCCAATACCTTGCAAAGATGCATCTGTGTGAATATTTATTGGCAGATTCTGATCAAATATTTCTAAGACTGGCTGTGAGCACATTAAATTTTTTATGTCTTGAAATGATTTTTGACAATCTGCAGACCAGATAAATTTTATATTTTTCCTAAGTAAATTTTGTAGGGGTTCTAAAATTCCTGTAATTTTTGGTATATACTCATGATAGAAGTTAATTTTTCCCAGAAATTGTCTAACATTTTTTTGAGTTTTCGGTATTGGGAAATTTTTTATTGAAATTAAATTATCTCTTACTGGGCGTACCGTATTATTATGTATTATATGACCAAGATATTTTACGGAGTCTGAAGCAAATGTACATTTTGTGAATTTTAGTCTAAAGCCTTCCCTTTTTATAGCTTCTAACAATTGTGTTAGATGGTTGATGTGCTCAGAAAAAGTCTTAGAAAATACAAGTATATCGTCTATGTAGTTAACTGTAAAATCAGTGAGCTTGTATTTTCTTAGAATGTTACCTAGTATCCTTTGAAATATAGCTGGCGAAGTCTTCAAGCCGAATGGTAAACATGTCCATTGATAGTGACCTTCCTGTGTTACAAAGGCTGTTTTCTTTCTATCTTCAATTCTTAGCGGGATAGACCAGAAGGCTGAATTGATGTCCAGTGTTGTGAAGTATGTGGAATTTCTGGTTTTAATAACTAGGTCGTCGATCAGTGGAAACGGTTGTGCTTGTGGTACCACTATTTTATTTAAGTCTCTAAAATATACACATAATCTTGATTTTCTGTTGTCATCTTTTTTGAAAGCCAAAGTTACTGGTGCCGCAAATGGACTATAAGATTCCTCTATAAGATTTTTATCAAGTAACTTTGCTATTTGTTCTTCTATTTCTTTTTTGTCTTCAACCGAACATCTATAAGGTCTTTTACTACAGTATTTGTCCATGAGTAGATCAATACGTGCTTCATATTCTCTGACCGTGCCGATGTCATATTTGTCTTTTGCAAATGTTGATTTGTATTTGTCTATCAGTTTGTATATTTCTGAATTTTGTTGAGTATCTAAGTTTCCCAAAGTTATTTGGAAATCTTTCTCTTTTATATGTTCATTAAAATTTATTGAACGTTGGTTCGTTTCAATTTCCTCTTCCTTAGAAGTATGGTTTTTATTGTTATCCTCATTCATAGGATCTTTTTCTTCTTCTATTTCAATATTTTCTCTTTTTTGAGTGATCTTCAAATTCTCATCTTGAATCAGTCGAAACTGTTTTATGATATCCAGTCCAATTAGAAAATCGTATTTAAACTCTTCTCCATCAATTATATAGACATCAGCCTTTTCTTCGATATCTAAAATTTTTATTTTTATTGTTGTCAAACCCATTGTTTTTTTAACACCATTAATTGTGATTAAGTTATCACTTTCTGAATCGTCTTCTTCTTTCAGTCTTATTAGTTTTGAATTTATTATAGAAACATTTGAGCCGGAATCATATATTCCGTATGTTTCCAATTGATTATTTAATAATAGTTTGACTTTAATTAATGGTGTTGTTATTCGTTTTTTTTGTCATTATAATTGAGTTCAACATCAATCACTGAATTGTTTACGGCTTTACTATTGTTTCTCTTGTAATTATTATCTTCAGTCTGTTTGAACCAGCATTTATCTTCAGGATGGAACCGGATACCTTTGTTTAAATTTTCACAAGTTTTACACGGCTTTATTTTATCAGATTTTCCTTTATAGTCATAGGTATTTCTTTTACTTTTGCTAAAATTCTTTTTGTTCCCTACATATTCATGTTTTCCAATTTCATTGTAGAGGCTTGAGGTTGATTTTACTGTTTCTTTATCAATTTTATCTATCACATATTCTGGCAATCCCATCACAATAAGATTTATCATTGTTTGGGTGTCGATGTGTTTGTTGACCTCTAATAACAGTCTTTCCTTTTTTGTAGCATATTCCAGTAACGATCCAGCTTGAAATCTAAATGTGAAAGCATATTTGACTTGGGACCAACCTTTATTTCCATATGTTTCACAAAAGTTGTTCTTCCATACTGCCCATTCAGATTTCACTGTCAATTTTATTAACATACTACTATACCAATCCAGGCACTGCTTTTCTAGGAGATGTTTTAAAATCTCAATTTTCTCTTCATCCTGTAGAATCTCGAATCTTCCACATTCACTCTCAAATTCACTAATCCATTGATCAGCATTTGATGTTTTATTTGAAATTTTTTCTATCAAAAACCTTTCAGCAATTTTTCCTAAATTTTTTATGTCTGGTACATTGCTATTGCTGTTGGTGTTATTATGTGAAGGCATTGTCCTCTCTGTAATCTCGTCTAAATACTGGTCACCAAACTGTACATTTTCACCTGCATCTAAGTATATTTTCCTCAAATCCGTAGTTAGAGGGATCCATATTGAGCGTGTTTGGTGTCTTTTTTTAAGGGCATTTTTAATTTTCGTAAATACGTCTGAAGACACTATGGCAGTGTGTTTACTTACGGGCTTTAACTCGTCTGGGACCTCAAAAACACACCCTTCCGGTGTCTCAATAGAGGTTATGCACATCAGATTTGTTTTCCCGTCCGGTGACCCCATTACCACAAATTTAAACCGTAGTTTCTCCATTTTTCTTGATTTTAACTAGAAATGTCGTTTTATAAGACAATATCTCTAGTTTTATTAGGAATTGTAAATCTCAAATAAACAATTGCGTTGCTCTGAAAACAAAGTTTTTTATTTTAGTAACATACACAGGATAATAATAACACTGTTTAACTTAAACCACACTATCCTACCTGAAAACAAAGAAACGACATTTAAAGTTTATTATTCAGTTTGTCAATTCCTTTTTATAATAATTTCATAACCTAAAAATGTGCTCCGTAATGCCGAGTTCTATTCTGTCAAAACGTAAACATGGGCTGCTTTATCAACCGTGTTGACCGCCATTACTCACAGCGCCATCTATGAAGTAACCTAAATAATTGGTCACTGTTCACCGACCGTGGAGCGCTGTACAAATACAAACATTAAAGAAATGAAAGTTTCTTTACATAGGTTCTCATAGATTACGATAAAAGTAGAGTAGCTAGACCAGTTCCCCAAACGCGTTAGTTCCGCGTTGCAGAAATTCCATTCGCATTTTTCCCCACGTTGGGGAAAAACGCGACTAGAAAACAATCCGTTTGTCAATACTTGCGTAAATTAATTAAATCGACTAAGAAAAATAAAATGTGGGGAAAAATGCGACTGGAAATGGTGCTACGCGGAACTAACGCGTTTGGGGTACTGGTCGAGCTACTTAAGGGCAAGCTCACTCAAAGAATATTACACTCGTATGACAGTCATCTTCCTAGTGTTATTCCCGGTTGTGCCCTTAAGGAGCCCGTGGTCTGCTTTGACACCTAATCCCAACATTTGGCATAGGCACTAGTTCTACGAACGCAACTGCCATCCTGACCTTCCAACCCAGAGGGAAAACTAGACCTTATTGTGATTAGACTGGCTTCCTCACGATGTTTTCCTTCACTGAAAAGCTATCGGAAAATATTCCGTACATACGTTCCGAAAAACCCATTAGTACGAGCCGGGATTCAAACCCACGACCGCCGCTTCGCAGCCGCATGCCTGAACCACTAGGCTACCGTAGCTTGTAACCGAGATATATTAAATTTTAATAAACTAATCATCACGAATATACGTCATAGTGTTAACGGGTCAATTTTCAAACGAGCTGTTTTTGCTGTCCCACGGCTATAATTTCAAGCTTTTTTGGCCGTACAAATGTCGAATGTGGCATACAAATGTCGATTCAAAACAAAATATAAGTAAAGCACAAAATTAATGGACATTGGAAAGGATAAAACTGGCCTCGATTTAGGCACTGGTTCCGTGACACATTTGTTGTTTGCTACCTTACCTACTTACTACTTTTTAGGGTTCCGTACCCAAAGGGTAAAAAAGGGACCCTATTACTAGGACTCCGCTGTCCGCCTGTCTGTCTGTTTGTCTGTCTGTCCGTCTGTCACCAGGCTGTATCTCATGAACCGTGATAGTTAGACTGTTGACATTGTCACAGATGATGTATTTCTGTTACCGCTATAACAACAAAAACTAAAGAAACAGAATAAAATAAATATTTAAGGGGGCTCCCATACAACAAACGTGATTTTTTGCCGTTTTTATAGATAATGTTACGGAACCCTTCGCGCGCGAGTCTGACTCGCACTTGGCCGGTTCTTTGCTGTCATTTTGCTACCTTCTCTTAGGCAGAATTAAATAATCTGTTTTCTAAGTGATTTTTAATACTTTGCTAATAGTACAAATATAACGATCATCATAAACCATAAACCGGAAATACTATATCGAAATAGAGAGTTTTTTAGTATTGTACAAATATTTTAAGCTTTTTCAATAATTGTATGGCGAAATCGACATTTTGATGGCACTCGCCGATATTTGTATGCCGCTTTCGACATTTGTATGGCAGAATCGACATTAGTATGGCACTATATCGACTTTTGTATGGCACTGTCGACATTTGTATGGCGCTGACGACATTGGTATGGCACGGTGTTTTTAAAGCATCAATACCACTACCACCCTACACCCTAACCATTAGAAGCAGAGTGTTGCCTCATGCACCATATTTTTTCTTTTTGAAAACCCTACCTCACGTGGTCGGTACGAATCTAATATTCAAAAAAAAAAAAAACATACAAATGCCGAAAAAACGGCCTCTTCAAAAATTTACCCTTTGTGATTGAACATGTTTTAAGAAACATTTATTTATTTGTGTCTAGTAATGCACTGCGGAGAAGAATACAAAGTTGCGAGATTTCTTCTATGGAAAGTTTCGGAACTTACAGTTTATAAACACAAAAAACATGTCAATAACTCCCTAGTAGGTAAGTGCATACATAATCATTATATCAGGCGATAGATGTCCAATACTGGACATCAACTATCACGGCTAAGTAGGCAAAATTGGTTACCGAGTAATAGTCGACCAACTTAAAATGTACTTGTTCGGGCCCGTGTGAAAGGCCCTTAAGAATTATTGATATGGCAACACCGCATTGTAAAAAAAGGTAAATGTGACTTGTCTATATCTCGCTCCCGTTGACGGGCTTTTGGAAAGACACATGTCTCCCGATTGTTAAAAATACAATAAGTGGTAAATTCTATTTTCTGGAACGCTAGTCCAGTGTTCAGCTACTGTGCATTGTGCGCTCGAGCGCCACTATAGTCCAGGCAATGAACTGACAACTTGTATGGAAAAAATGACAATTTTGGAAATAATTTATAATAGCTTATTTTTTATGTATAACGGATATATTATCAATGAAATAGTTACCCAGCGACGAAATCCGGCAAAATTTCAGACATCGAAAAAATGATAAGTTAACTGGCTTCTAAAAAGTCAGTAAAAATGTTAATAAATGTTTTTGTCTTTATTGTGGTTCATTTACATTTGCTTTATAATATTCAAGATAAATCGTACATAAAAAGATAATGCATGCTTCATTTAAATCTACATAATTACTTCCGGGTGGAAAGTTTGTCGGATTCTTGACTAAATCATCTTAGAATAACATTTTCAAATGAAATCAACAAAAAAAACGCTATTATAAATTAACCGTATTTTGCCTGGAGTAGTAGTGAAATTGGCAGATTGTGACTCCGCGCGGGGCAGTTCCTCGTGTTTGGATACTTCGGATTGGGCCTTCGGCCCCACGAGGACTCCGGCAGCAAGATCCTGACTTTGACTCGACCTATTGACCTTCTGACCTGACGGTAATTGTCTGCTTGTAACGAAAACGCCGGCACATTCGGTGAGTTCTAGCTTGGTAATTTTAAATAGTTCATAAGTGGTTATTATCAGTTCCCGCGTATCGCGAGGCCCATAAACGACCCCTTCTGGGCGTTTTGAACAGTACTTATAAAGGCCAACTTTCGTACAAACTCGGCTGACGTAACTGCATTACTGCACCATTTAGTTAGCGCGCGTGTGTCGATGTAACTAAGACTCTGGCCCCGTAGCATGGATGGCGTTATCACGCGATAAGTGACAGGATAGAGCTTCCGTCCCTGGCTGACACCGTTCGATAGAACGAGACGACGCGCCTATCCTGTCACTTATCGGGCCTGGTGTCGCAAGCTACCATCGGTAAAAGTGTTTGCTTACCATCAGGTGGCCGTATACTTATTTGCCACCATCGTAGTAAAAAATATTATCAGCTTGAGTCTGACGTTTTACTGTTTCGCACAAAAACGAGTCATCATTTTAATATTACGTTGACTTTCCAATAATTTTGGTAGCTCAATATGTAGGTACCTTCGTTATCATCCGAATGACAGATATAGATAGACTTAATAAGACGAGCATTCGTATAGTAACATGAAAACCGTGCATTAGTTTCCGAGTGAATATTTTAGTGTCTTCATAAACCCTAACAATGGACGATTGTTGCCATTTATTACATTTGTGTCCCTCGTAAAAGTCTGAAGTGTCACTCAAGAGTTGTTGGATGACTGAAAGTAAAACAACTTGACAAAGTATGTTGACGGAGAAAAATGGATTGTTGCCTTTGAAACTAATATCTAAAGTGGTGTCTCTACTAAGTACCTTGATACATTTTTTTACTGACTATTATAGGTCAGTTCTCTTTAAGTGTTTTAGTGACAAACTGTAGTCAGAACTCAGAATACATAGCTTTCAAGAGACTGCACGGTGCAGCCAGGAAATAACTTGCAAGGGTTAAAAAAGCGCAACGTCTTTTAACATTAAAATTAAAAGTGTGCTAAATTGCAGCCTGCGAATCACGTGGCACCCGAATGCGCGTCTTTTGTTTATATTTTCTTTTTCCAGCTTGCGGCCGCGTGGCAGCCAAGCTGTAACTTAATAATTATTTTAAAGTAAAGAGGCGACGCTTTTTGGCAGTCAACTCCTTAACAACAACTCCCTAGTAACATCTTAGTCCCAAAGATCCATCATACGGATCATACGCTTGACTAGCACCATTGTGGTACAGTCACCGGCATCTATATCTGCCGTAACAGAGCCGGCAAAAATATCTGACACGTCCTTATGGCATTAGACATAGAGTCGCGTCAGATATTTATGCGTGCTATGTTGTGGCAAATGTTATTGCTGGTGACTGTACAAAGGATACCTGAATAAGCAAGTTCTATTTTTTAGCCCAAATAAACGCCATTTCAACTAGAATTACAAAATAACAAAAGAAATCAGTCGATAATTGTCAATCCCAACCAAATAGATGAGTTTTAGACACAGCTGCTGTTAGGTCGAGCGAGATAATTGAAACGACACATTACGACAGATCCAAACTTCATAAATAAACCAACGTTCTCGTACCAACTGCCGAGAAAAAAGCCTTCAGCAGACAAAGGGGTTTCGAAACTGCTAAAAACTTTACTAGATTTTTCAGTAGGCTAGTACATGGTCGTGTTTTTTGTAGTGCGGTTTCCAGACCGCGCCTGGCGTACACCTGGCCCGAGCGAGCCTGTTTCTGGAAACTTCCATCCAACGTCCATGCAATGCTATAATGCTAAATTGGCAAAATGAAATACATCCAATGCAGTGAATGTGGATGAATTCGCATGAATATTCGATGCAAAGTGTACCCGTTAACATTGCTTTTTAGTATGTAATAAATTTTCGGAATCGTTATGCCAAAAGAGGTAGGGCACAGCTGAATGTCATCACTCTCATATTTTTTGTAGCAGCCAAACTAGGGAAGTACCTCCATCTTGCACAATTAAGTACTTGCTTTGCCCGTGTTAGGTTTTGTGGTGAGTAGGGTCGCCAGAGATCCGAAGAATGCGCCGTGTTGAAAGTATCGGACCTGTATTTGTCTTTTGATGTCAACACAACTAATCCTCAACACAATAAAGGGTTGACAGCGCGCTTGTGTTTCTTTTGGTGTCTTAAGCGTTCATAGGCGATGCTTATCATCAGGCATATTGGTTCCCTGTAAAGCCTTGCAAACGAGTTGAATAAAAAATGAGAAGTTTCTTACAAAAATGCGAAACTCGCCTTCGTATACTAAAATGCCATCTTAAATATCATGCCTTTTCTTGCATCGCAAGTGTTTGTGCTTGCCGTGCTAGTGACTGCCGATTTTCTTCTCCCCCAAGAAACAAAGCAGTCCCACTTGAACCGCACCGTCGTGTGTTCCTCCGTATCTCGCCGCGTGAAAAACGCGACGTGATTTATGTGGGGTTACCTCGGATAAGTTATGGCGTCGGGGGTGCACGGAGCGCGGCGGCCGTCCGGGTAACCGGTAAATGACCAGCTTCCTGGTCCGTGTGGAAAATGACCGGCAGTCGGAACAATCACAAAGTTTGAAAGTGATTGGAAGTTCCCTTTAGATAATGTTCCTTTTAAGTTTAAGGGGACATTCGTGCTGGCACGTGCCTCATACAAAAACGTTCATTTCGAGCCGCCGTCGCCCCTATTTTCTCCGTTTTTCTATATTTTTTTTTATTACAGCCTACAGAGCAACAAACTAATTAGACTAGTGCACTAGTCTAATTCGTTCATGTATAGGACTTGGAAGTTCTTAACTAGGTATGATGGAATAGCGCTATATGCATATGTATTTAAAGCCAATTAGACTCCAGTCTCCTCAACTATGGAATACAGGCGAAACTTACATCGTTTACCAAAAGCTGTGTGTGTGCGTTGTGATTATCTTCGTGAGTAAACGATATTGATGATTGAGCCCGAGATATTAACTACCTTTGTCGAGCTATCTTATTTGATGATCAATCTACAAATAAATCTAAACACTATAAAAAACAAAGGAAACTGAAGTAGTATCCTAAAATATTTACCCCAATATGAAAGGTAAGTTCTTAAGAATCAGTTTATGGTAATATGTATAACCAACACAAAACGAGACTTAGTCAGCTATGATAATTTTTAAATTGCCATTACCACCAAAACGGCAATGCTATAGAAGTTCCACTCCAAGCGTAACATTATGCTAAGTGCTTAAACCCTAAAAATAACGCGACATTTCCCGAAATGTCCAGAATGCTCCAAGTGCCAGCAGCCGTATGTGAGAATCAGCCGAACGACGTTGCCCATCTTTATACCGACAATTCGTGACCCGCTTTTAAAACTCCAGTTGAGGAATCATTTAAATGTCCAAATGCGCAAAAAACAGTTACTCACGGCCGCTGACGCCTGAAGAAGACCGCAAATAAGGATATTTTATTGAAATGGGTTTGGAGTATTCGCTCGGCGGATTCATTTTCATTTGCGAAACGGTAAACCTTGACTATGTTCATGTCTGTTTGTATAATTTATATGATTTTTTTTCTTCGATTCTTTTTCCAAATTTTCTTGTAATGTGATTCTGTTTGCTTTATCGATTTTAGTGAGACTCATTTAAAGTTTAATATTTCTCGCATTTTGTTGTTAAAATGTTCAAGAGTACGCATTATTTCTTGTAATAATCTCAAACGACTTACCTAAATAACCTTTACAAAAATTTAATTTATCAATAATGAGTACAAGATAAACTCTTGAAAAAAGAGTGTAATCTGAAGCACCCGTATAATAAATGAGTATTTAAATTGCCACGATAAGAATATCACACAAATAAAGAGACTTAACGAGGGAACTTTTATCAGAGAAAAAAGTTGAAGATGGTATTCACGTGACAAATTAAGAAGGAAAGTATCTGGCGGGGGACAAAAGTTAAGAAAGGACATTGAGCGGAGATATTCAGGGGGCACACGCGTTGGGAATTGGGCTGTGACCGCCTTTGCCGGCGCGGTCTCAGCGTGGTGTCAGTTGTCGGTATGAACTGTTAAAGTGGCCCGCGGGGTTATAACGGAGAAGCGCGCGGCGTGCGGGCACGGGCTTCGCCTCCCGCTCCCCCGTTATAAACCTCCGCGCGCCGCGCAGACGAGGACTGAGTGAAGCGGTCGGACTATAGTCAATTCAATACAGATTCATTGCTGCACGCTACTTAATTAAGAGAGAGGAGAGATCCCTGTTTCGCGCGGGACGCTTGGAAGCGAAACTGCATGCATATTATATTATGGACCACTGCGCAAATGCAATAGCGACATCAGAAAGTTCTCGGTAAGGACGCTTCGGTATTCGGCGGGGTGAAGACGAAATATGATACTTAGGTTTGTAAATTTATTGTGAGTTTACCAAAATGTGCTAGTCCTACCGAGTTGGCTAAATATATTATCAGTTAGGTAGAAAACAGAAAAGATGGCTCCTCATCGACCTCAAAGTCGCAAAAGAGCTAATAATTCCGTCGTATGACATTTACACTGAGTCCTTTTTTTTTCGATGGCACTCGACAGTGACCTTCTTCAGTGCCGGGACCCGTTAGGTAGGCGTTCTGTCTGTAGGCGCTTGCCTCTACATACGGAGTGCCTCATGTTATCGGCTACGAGCACAGAGCTACGCGGGCAGAGCTACGAGAGCAGAGCTACGAGAGCAGAGCTACGAGGGCAGAGCTACGAGGGCAGAGCTACAAGGAGCTACGAAATCTTTGCCACTGATGCGTTACCTATTGTGCGCGCTCGCTTCCAGAGGGATGATCACGTATTTTTTCGAACGCACGCTATGACAAATCGACTGTCATTATCCCATACAAAAAGTGACATGTCCATCTTTTGTTTTTTTCAAATCATAAATGATCATGATAAATTCTAAATTACATAATATAATCGAATTTAAACTTTCGTGAGACATGTTGAAATAATACTAACAATTACACGGTTCAACTCACGTATTCTATGTCACTACGGGCGACATGTTTCGAACTCTTCGGGAGTTCTTCTTCAGGATGAGTGTTTTCGCGGCGGTGTCGCTTGTATCACACAAGCCCGTAGTGACATAGAATACGTGAGTTGAACCGTGTAATTGTTAGTATTAATACATAATATACTTACCAAACTTTAATGTTTGATGGCGAGACACGCTCATTTACAGTAACTATTGTAACTTAACCTAATTTGTTTGTATTGCCAACAATATCTTATCTCTTCTGATTTTTTTTGTGCAGAAGTATATAGAATGGAATTTAAAAAATCGGACAAGTGCGAGTCCGAGTTCCGTACTACAAATGTATAGTTTCAAAATGTTCCTTCTACTTGTAGTATTTATAAGACAATGATATTACTTGCCAACTTTCATAGTTCTAGTTCAACGAAAAGTTCCCTATGTGGTTTATTACCCCAGTTGACATAAGTTCGATTTCAAGGAACGCTTGGCTTGAGAAACGTTTTTATAGAATTTGTCTGAACTAGGTACCTATTTTTGCAGTTACAACAGACAGACAGACCGACAAAAAAGTGAACCTATAAGGGTTTCATTTTTTCCTTTTGAGGTGGAACCGTAAATAATAATAATACGGTATTTTATATCAGTAAAAATAAATTACTTTACATTGCCAATAGACAAAACTTACAAAAATACACGGAATACATCAGATTTTTAACTTATTATTATTATTATTTTTGATGAAGTAGGTACATAAAGAATGAAAAATTAACTACAATTAATTTGACTTTATAAAGTTATGACATCACTTACATTATGTTTTCATACTAACTATACACCATCATGGGCGTTTTCTTGGCGTTTCACAATTTGCCGCCTATTTGACTATGAGTAAAATACCGCCTGACCTCCGTCGACAATGGACGTCAACAGTTACGTTCGTACAATGCGTGACATAATCGACCAGCAGGGGACAACCCAACACAAAATGTTCCAGTACCGACCCAAATCCAATTAAAAACTTAAGTGAAGCAGCCCCCAAACAAACAGAATGAGTCGCAGTAGCAAATACATGTAGAACGTTTTTACCAGATCCCTGTTCCGTGTGTCTCCAACAAGTTGAGGCGAACCCGTAAGTTAATGTGATCCGAAAGTTTCTGTGCCATAATAAGTAGTTGAGGCAACCCTATTCAAATTTGTTATAATGCATTTGGTTCCTTTTCTATTAACTTCATTCCCGAACTTAGTTTACTAATTTAGTTACGTTTGATGAGGGGAGACAGTTAATTATATAGGTAAATTAGGCACGATCATTCCTACCGAATATTGAAGTTGATTACCCTTCTATAATAATATTATAAATGCGAAAGTTTGGAAAACGGCTCAGGCGTCGCGGGCGGAAAGCTAGTTATTAATGAAATATAAAAATGAAGTCTCAAGCCACTGTCCCTAAAAGGAAGGTTTCTAGAAATACACGATATTTAAATAATATCGTCGAATTTGTATAATTGTGGTATTTTATAAATTATAAAAATATTATGATCATAATTTCTGATCATGTTCCGTAAGTCACCACGTATAGGGTTCTGTTTGACTTAATGTATTCTATTGGAATAAGTGTTGTATTCCTTACGTGGGAGTGGGAGAGCCATACTCAGAGATGTTTTGAAAAACATGTAAGTGTTTTGATTGTGAAAGCTCGACAACTTTATTAATATAATTACTGAAATATAAAATAAATATTTTTTTCAACACTTTGTAGACTGCAATCTTTAAAGATTTTTACCTTAATTTTTAATTCATATGTTTAGCGACGCAGTGTTATATAGCATTTAACAGGACATCAGTACCCTATAACAAACTGATTCCAACTCAATACGTTAACTCGAATAGATTCGTCTATTAGCATATAAACAGTGCAGTCCAAGAAAAAGTTTGAAATAAGAAATGAGCTGGAGTTAGTTTAACGTTGAAACTTTTAATAGATTTTTATGAGAAATGAGAGCGCCAAGACGGTCATTACCTAATTGTCTACTTATGTAATAAACTCGATTCTTCTGTTCACAGATAAAACAATATTTCTGAAAGATTAAGTTTTTGTGTCACTGAACAATTCATAATTTCATACTGCGACGGTGTCAAGTGTCCGCTATTAGAATTTTTTCAATGTCAATTAATGGAAGGGTTTTCATTTTAAGGTTCGTTATACTCTCTTTCGCTGTTTCAACGTCTATTACAGATTTAATAAAAAAAACTGAAAAGTAGGTTAGGTAATGTAGTAGGTACACGCATTGAAAAGAAAATTGTCTGAGGCGTTGTCACTGTCAGATGTTATTGTCAGTTCGTGTATTGGTACAGTCGAGGTTTTACTGGAAAGTTTATTATTACTAATTACAGAGTTCTAAGTATCTTCTGGCCCTATCTGTCATCAGATCAACTAGAAAGTACCTAATCATGGTATTTTCATCTTATGTATATGTACTTGCAAATTTTCTAGCCGACACTTTTCATTAAAGTTAGTGAAAAACCAATAGTTACACACATACCTACATACATACACAAGTACGAAAGTAAATAAACCACGCACAAATAAAGGTAGCGAAACTCAAGCAAATTTATAGAGAATTTTCATCGCTCCTGAGTGTGTTTACTCGGCAGCATCTCTTCCCTGAGATAGCCGAACGTCGGCAGTTTTCTTTACTAACTCCTATCTTTTGCTACCGAGTTACAGCAAAACAAACCTTGGTACTGACGAAATATAGTTGATATTCAAACTTGACCTGTAAATCAGATCGGAAAGGTTAAAGGATATAATTCGATTTATCGTATAGAGGCTTTCTAGATATGGCAAATAATGTTTCCAGTCCATTGCCTAAGGTAAGCCCTTTAGAAGTCTTAGGTTCCTACGGTTTGTATTGTTTGTTTACTCCTGCAGGGTTAAAAAGTAGTTCGGTAATTAGGAGTTTGTGTAAGAGCCATTTTGGCCGAGCGGTAGTTATTAATTTTGATCTGAACGGGTTCAAATTACTTCAATCGCGGCTCGTACCACAGGCCTTTTCGAAAAAACTTGTGTACGAATTATGATTTGATATTTGACAGTAGCTTTTCGGTTAATGATAACATCGCGAGTCGGTCTTAGATGTCCCTCTTGGGAAGGTCAGATGGCAGTCATTTACGTAAAGCTAGTGCCTGCCCCGAATCTTGGGAAAAGGTGCCAAGACCCCCTCTCCTTGAGAGCAAAACCGGGTAAGCGCTTTCAACCATTGCCAGCAGTTATTTGACAGCCGTCATCCCAGTACAGTAAACGTCAATGATGACATAATCCGATATGTGACAGCTGTCATTCCAGTACAATTTATGTGATGACATATTATGTCATCACATAAATTGTACTGGAATGACAGCTGTCACATATCGGATGTAAGGGCATTTTCACTAGCTAGATTTCTGTGTTGTTGGCCTAACTAGCTGTAACTCTAAGGGTAGTCGTCACATTTTAAGAAGTGTCAAATAATAATAATAAATAGCGGTGGACAATCTTACACAAATCGATCTAGTCCCAAACTAAGCAAAGCCTGTAATTATGGGCACTAGTCGACGATAAACATACTTACCTATATAGTCAAATAAATAGGTACTTAAATATATAGAAAACAGCCATGACGCAGGAATAAAATTAAATATTCGTGCTTATCAAACAAATACATGCCCTTACCGGGATTCGAACCTGGGCCCTCTAGCTTCGTAGACAGGGTCACTACCAACTAGGCTAAACCGGTCGTCCGTCTGTTACCTCTTCAAGATAAAACTGCTGAACCGATTTAGAAGAATTGGTATAGAAATAGTTTGAGTGAGACTTCGTGTCCGGGGAAGGACAAAGAATAGTTTTTATAACGGATATCATCCCCCAAGTGGATGAAAGTTCGTACGCTTATATCGGTACTTTGCGGACGGAGTCGCGGGCAGAAGCTAGTATGTTCGGGCCCGTGTGAAAGGACCTAAGTATTATTCACATGGCAACACCAGCGGATTGTAACAACAACTTGTCAAGAAGGATTGGTGCCACGCGGGATGTAGACATGGGGGATAAATAACGTCACGGTGACAAAGTCAACCGTGACAAAGTCACCGTGACTCGCCGTCAAAAGATGTCACTGTGACTTTTCACAAAAGAACAACGTTACAAAATCACATGCGTTCCTACTGTTCCTAGCGCAGTCTCTGTTACTCTTACTCAAATCACGACAAACGCGGAGCGTGACGCTACTGACGCTAAAACGTTCATTACAGGACCGTGACTTATCACAAATATCATGCAGTGACACGAGTAATAGACGTGACAAAGTCACGATGACTTTTCACTGTGACTTTTTTGGAACGGGATCGTCAGTAACTGGTATCAAAATGTAACGCTTTTCCCATGTCTAGCGGGATGATGGCTTTTCCTTGTAATGTCACCACACTCTTGCATTTCCACGGCAACAGATGCAATGAAGACATTCATGCATATATTATGCGTGAATTCAAGGCGGTTATGGCCGAATAGTTCAGAGCAGGAACCGTATAATATAATGGAACCCTCTTCTCTTCTACGTCGCATCCTTACTAAAGGACTAGACGAGGTCGTTGGTTTGCGTTCTCCAGGCGAATCGGTTTTCGGCCATCCGGATAGACGCCTGCAAGTGTCCTTTACTGCCTCGGTCCAATGGGTTAGTGATCTTCCATGGCTCCTTTTTCATTCCATATCTGCCCCAACGATGAGTTATCTCTATAAACCAGGCTACCGGGTCCTCGCCTTGAAACGATAGTAACGTTTTTATAATGATTTCTGGTTTTTAAGTTTAGTTTAATAGTTTACTTTCGATACAAATATTTACTAATTTATTTTAACTTTATTTTACAACATATGTAAAAATGGCGAGTTTAATGCCAAATGGCATTCTCTATCAGCTACTATTGGCTTATACAGAAATTTATACAAGGCGCAAAGAAAAAAGTATGGTATTATCTGTTAAAAAATCTTGAAAAAACAATGAACAAAATTAAATGTATTATAGACATAACTACATAAAAATACAAATAACTTTAAATTTATTCTATACAGATAAAGATAATAATAACACAAGTCGTGTGTCACAATATACCCATATAAACTTAGTAAGTCTAACCGGTAAATATAACCTATATACCTAACCAGCTCGTAAAACACCGGTATCTAGAATATACTGAACTGCCCGCGCAGCTTTGCCCGCATATTGCAAACAACGCTCGTCAACCCGCGGGATTAAATATAGCTTTGAACTATCCAGAAAGGCAGAAAGTCCACACGCAGGCACAGAATAGATAATAGTACAAGTACAGAAGGGACACCCCTTTGATCTTTACAAAAGCCGCTTTTTTCTCAGCCAAATTATTATGATTTATGGCTCTCTGGCGTCGTCGACTCCAGCGCAAGCCAAACGGAACGTTAAGGCTGTGTACGAACGGTGAAAATGAATTGGCTCACTCGCCGCGCCGCCGATAGTGAGGGCTGACAACGACTAAAAATATATAATAATGTATTGCGCATTTATTGGTTGCATTCAATATAGGTATCAATAAATGTATATTCTGCATACATTATATACATTATTTCATTATTTATTAACATAATGAATCTCACTATTTGGACGAATTGAATACACCAAGACCGCCAGGCCACATTTTATTGGCTTTGCTGCAACCCACAGTAATGCAAAATCTTGTTGCTTTATTGAAAAAAATATATATATGTTTAAGGGGCTACCCGAGGTTTTCATCGATTTTTGACAAGTTTTGAATCGTATCTACTACTTTTGCACTACAGATAGAATCATAAATCAAACGGCTATCGGTTCTTCAATCTTTTATCTCCATTTTGACAGACCGGATTTTGAAACAAATTAAAACTTAATTTTGTATGATTTTTTTAAACATTGTCTAAAAAAACACTTATTTCGCATCTCTATTGACGTGAAAGATCTAACATATACGAAATCTACAAATTTGGGTTCGTCTATGACGTCTCTAAAAACTGGCAGAGGGTTTTAATTTTAAACCAATTAACACAAAAGTTATGGCCAGAAAACCAGTTTTTTGGCCTAAAATTGTTCAACTTTGATGCCAAATATCTCGAAAACAATGAAGTTTGAAGTAAATATGGGATACTATATTGCTTAAAGCCGTTGTTGTTAATATAATAAGCTACAAAAAACATTAGAAAACTAAGGGATTCAGATCGAAGGTCATTGGCGCATGGGAGCCTCTTAATAAAATAAAACAATGCAACGAATGCGTTACGTTACCATGCAACGCAACGAATAGAAAAACGCGTGATTCGTATTTTTATCATTATTTCTGCAACCCGCTGCGATACAATATCTAATCGCTGTCTTTTTTTTTCATTTTAATAGCATCAATGCAACACACAAACAGACGAATGCGGCACCGTTCACTTGCGACATATTTACGTAAGCGTGTGCGCGCGAAGCAGCATGCGCGTGCGGTCCGAAGCACAGCGTGGCAGCCACTGAATAGACCCCAATATTGGGGTTCCGGCATGTACTTGGAGCGATGAACGTAAATCGCGGAGTATCCTGCGCCTGACGCAGGTGAAAGATTTTTGAAGTAAAAACTTCTTTAGCGGCGCTGTGCACTTTTTGTGATGGGGAAAAATTGTTAAACTCGCCACAGGTCACGTGACCGTGAAATTCGAGAGATACTCGCAACAGGTCACGTGACCGTAAGATTCGATAGATTGAAAATTCGTAAGACGGACACGTGACCTGATCGAAAAAGTGTTACAATGTCATTGAGTTTTCACTTCTGTCAGCACTCCCGGAGTGCAACCCGGTCTTTTTTTAAATCGGAGATTTTTTTAAGCGGTTCCGGATATTACCCAAAACTTACAAACTTACAAAGCTACAATCTCACAGAATTTTCCTCCTTCTAAGCTCAGTGTTGTTGAACCAATGTAGGCAACTAATCTGTATTTGCGGTATTCCGACTAAATAAAAATATGAGTCAAAAAAGAGAAACTTTAACGCAAAAATTAATCGGAGAATTTATCTGGTAGTAGTAAGTAGTTACTATTATATTTCGTCACAGTTACTAGGTAGTTAAGTTAACATATTGGCTATATATTATGTATTTGGCTGTAGTACGTACTGCCTTATTAAAACTTTTGATTCAGCGTGAGACTTCGAAACTTACTCTTGTCAATGTTTCTTAGGACTTGGCTCGAAATATACTTTCATGTTTACAACTACTGAATTAGTTTCCAAATGTGAAGTTTCGAGGATTATTTACAACGTAATTACAAACGTTGGTTTATTTCATTTGATATAATTGACACAATTTTAATTGGGGCACAATCATGGTGCGGAAACACGCTTCCCGTGACCACGCGTCGCTCGTCCATAAACAAGGCCTTAGAGCCCGCACTCCATTTATGTGCGAGTGAACTCGCGCGTGGGCACTCGTGAGTTCCCAAGGCACTAGAGGCACAGTATAATAAAGAGTACCGTACAGTATGGACAGTCCCTGCCTCCCGTTGAAAGTGCCGCCCACCCGCTCTCAGTTATCTCACAGTTACCGGCCGGCAAGGACGCGACGACGCGGTGCGCAGAGCGGAGGCCAAGTAAAATGTTGAAATATCAAACAAATATTTACAAATCCTTTTGTAATGGGCGTGTGTTGTGCTGTGTCCGTCCGGTTGTTTAAGCTCTATAAACGACAAAACTAGTAAAACTGACTAACTGGAAAACCAACTTACAATAGGTACTTATGTTTAGTATTTATTTTACTCTATCGGTTTTAGACCTAAACCTTTCAGATGACACTGAAAACAACACAATATCTATATGAACAAAAATTCATGTTTTCAATTTACGTAATATTTTGTTGGCCTGGATTTCCAAAAAAAAAATTGTTACCTACTTCGTTTATACTAATTCAAAATAGGAAACTATTGTATAAATCGAGCTTAGATACCCACCTCACAGCATTATTATGATTCTTATTTCTTCCTAATTCGCGCAATGAGTTGAGTCATTGAGGTCATCGAACTTGAACGCGGGCGGCGCGGCGCGCGGCGGTTTCTGCGCATGCTTATGCTGTAACCTTGTGCGAAAGAATATTCAAAAACTGGATAGACAAAAAAAAACTATTTAATCATAGAATCTGGTCACAAAATTTCATGAGAATCGGTTATGAATTGCGACCTGCGGCGCTACCACGAAAATAGAATCTCGAAGTTCGTATATCTCTGTCTCTGTCGCTCGAGTACCATAAACCATAAGTGTGATAGAGACGGAGATATACGAACTACGAGATTCGATGCTCGTGGTAATAGCTCTGTAGAGGAGAACATCCGGACATACGAAAGCAAATTGCTCGAGTCAAAACATATAGACCTTCGCTAACGCTTCGGTCAATACTCGTAATAATCTCAGAAATAGAGTCAAAAACGTTTTTGTATATAATTAATTACAAGCACACAAAATAATTCGACGCCGCTATTACAAGGTCATCTCATATTGCCGAATGCGTTCCCGATTCGCGAACGCACTAAAATGGCGGCAACCCTAGCATGTCTTATCGCACTCATACACGCATGGTACGCGTTTACCTACACGAGCTTAGAATGTGTGAGTAGGAATGCATTTGTTTCATACATTTGATCGCCAGTGTCCAAGGTGCTAGAGGTAAGGCCGCTTCCCACGGTCCGCGATTCTACGGATCATCTCGTACAGCCGACGACCACGGACGGCACGCACCTTTGAAGTTACCGCCTCGCGACGGATACCGGCGCACCGCCACAGATGTCCTGTGCTACCACGGATGAGACCCTATGTCGTGCGAGCTGGTCCGCGTCCGTCCGTGATATCGCGGACCGTGGGAAGCTGCTTTTAAACATATCCTGTCCAGACGGTGCCGCGCGTTTCCTTACACGCGCGTAAAACGCGTGCAACGAGCGTGACTCTCGACTCGCTCGTTTTACGCGTGAACGCCACGCGTGTTGGAATAGAATATAATTGTTTATTGCACATCACATAGGTAACAAAATTGGATGTAATTAAAAACATGTATACATGTGACAGCCTGCAAGGGCACAGCAATATGAACGGGCTAACTAATGATTTATAAGTAAGTTGGGATACTCGAGCGCCATTGCTGCGTCCAGTGTAGATAGTACGCGTGAGTCCGTGGCGAGTGGCAAACTGGAGCGTGATATTTCTGATACGGAACTTAATAACTGGCAACACAGGTACTCTCTTCCGAGACTCGCGAACCACGTGACTGACACAAGCCTACGTCATCATGCGGCATTTAACAGCATGATGACGTAGGCTTGTATCATTCACGTGGTTCGCGAGTCTCGGAAGAGAGTACCTGTGTTGTTATACCATGTAACTGGCTAAGTAATTAACACCCTATACTAAAAATAAATTATATTATAGGTGAATAGAGTTCATTTTTAGTATGAGGTGCTACCTTTTGGCGATTTACCATATATGGCGAAATATGGTCCCTTAAAACAAACACAACAGAATTGAAAGGGTACAGAAAAAAATTGTAAGGTACTTGTGCTTCAAACTTAATCACCCTTACAGGTCTTCTAATTACATCAGCTTATGCAAAAAAACACCATCTCATTTTCATTCCATTAATAAAGCGCAGAGAAACAGCAGATATCCTGTATATCTTAAAGATCACCAGTGGCGTTACCGACTGTTTAGAATTGCTGAGTAAAGTTTCTTTCAACACCCCCTCACGTTCTAAAATACACTTTCCGCCTATATCAATTAAAACCACATCATCCAACTATAGAAAAAATTGCTTTCTGCGGCGTGCTAGTCATGGTTTAAATCAGATAACAAAGGAATAAGATATAGACATATTTAACTGTAAGATCCCGTCTGTGAGGCGAGGTATTGAGGCGAGGTATTTTCAATAAATGTTCTGTGCTCATGCTACGTATCATAATATCGTACGAGTTTAAGTTTGCATAGGCGCAATTGGCGCACTATGTTATGTTATGTTCCGTGCGGACTAGGGCGTCCACACCACCGGCTTGGCAGACTGTCACCTGGGAAATGGGTAAATAGTCAGTAGAGATAAGTTGTTGATAGCAGTGTAGCCAGTGTAGGTATTATCATTTAATTATTTTTTCTACGCATATTATCCTTGTTCTGTTTGCTCCTGTTAATTGTGTACGAGTGAGTTCACACTTTATTAAGTATACTCATACTAGCTCCTGCCCGCGACTTCGTCCGCGTAGAACTTGGTGCCGTCTTAGAAAAAGGATTGCTTTTAAATTATTGTAGACGGAACCTTAATTATCGCCGACCCAAACCAAGTTCTACCATCTTAAGGGATGATTTCCGAGATAAAAACTATCCAATATCCTTCCAAGAGACTCAAATTATCTGTAGTTCATTAGTTTAAACTGCTAAATTTCAATTGAAAACTCCGTTTTTACAAATAAGAAATAAGAAGTCTTAAGAATCATCAACACACGTTTCTGCTTAAATTGTATATTTTTTCATAATTTATTATAGGAAGATTAGGAAGCTACACTACTGGAAATTTTTGCATAGATCCGTCTAGTAGTTTTCCTCACGTTAGTCCGGGCTACCTGTATAGTTTTGAAAGCAAACATAATGCCGACGATATAGATGTAGAACTTTCCATCTCATACAAACCGTAATCTTCATACAAAGTTTCAAGTATAGTTAGAAAAAAAAAAAGTTTCCCCCATACAAACTTTGCACCGCTATTTAACCCCCTTAGGGATGGAATTTCCAAAAACCCCGTCTTATCCCTTGCCTACGTCATAAAAGGAAGTTCTGGTGTAAAATTCAAGTTTCTAGTCCCAGTAGTTTCGGCTGTGCGGTGATGAACAGTCAGGAAGTCTTCTTTTATATATATATCGATTATAGCGCTATCTGTGAGATCCTGTAATTGGCTTTTTGGTTTACATTCATGTTATTATTAAGTTTTATAACTGTTGATTCTCCTAAATTTTTTTTTTTCGAAGCCTTTACCAGTGTCCTACTGCTGGGCAAAGGCCTCCGCTCTCGAAAATGTATAATTGATATTCAAATCATTTGTTTCTCACTCAATATACATAATATACAACTGCCCTTTGTTGGCGCACTGGATCGGTCAAATCTTGGTCGCGAAATTTAAGTAAATAAAGACTGTATTTAATATTTTTTTGTTCCTACATCCATATACCTATTGTAAGTATCTTAACTTAGGTAAATTAGTATACAGATACTAATTTACCTAGGTTAAGATATACTTACAATACAGGGTGTTTTTCTGAATTTCCTTGAACTTCGGCATATTGCAGAGTCCATTCACCGAAATAAAGTAGCATAATTAGTTTTTCAAAAAAAAAAAAAAATTTTTTTTTCGATTTTCATACAAAATAATTAAATTTAGCATTAACGGTTATTGTACAAGGGTCTTAAGAGTTAATGAAAAGTTAGTGTCAAATGTGATAATGTTCAAATGACATCACATGACATGCACGTCAAAAACCCGTTTACACTGGTTAAAGTTGCATAACTGATTAAATTAAAATGTTGAATATCTTGCTAACAGTAAGAGTTAAGATACTGGTGTCTTGGAGAAATTACATTTATTTGACCTAAGCTATGCCCCCTTTCAATTAACGGAAATTGGCGGGAACACGTTGTATATGGATGTGGAAACAAAAAAATATTCGAAATAAATCTGTTTATAATTATATTAGGTATTATTATAAAATATACATAACTCATAATACTTTTTTTTTAAACCAAACAAATACAATAATACAATTTTCGTCATTAAGCATATCTTTTTGCCTTCTTTTTGTGTCTACACCCGTATTTAATTTACCGAAGTATTTTTAGAACAAGCCATTCTCAAGCACCTGTAGCATCCACTTTATTTGCACGTCCACGTACATATATTAATTTTCACTTGGTTATGTGCTAAGTTGCCACTTGATTCGTAGAACACGTCGCAAACATTACGAGATGTGTGCCTTTACAAACTTTGTAACGGCTGTCCCGAAAATTAAACCACACCCGAAATTCATAGAGAAATGAAAACGTTCGTGCAATAATTTTACGATGTGTATAGAAATTGTACATCTATAAAATCTTAGAGCGTGGTGTCTGTTAGAGCGAATATGGTGGCCCGCAGGTTTGCTCGTTTCTGTGTTGAAGCAAAGCTGACACTCCTTAGACCAATCTGCATCACCTTCTTCATACGATTTGATAGGTTACCCATCTGAAACACTATTTTACAGTACTCATGGTGCTACTTTCCCGCACTAGTGCGGAAAAGAGCACTTTTCGTGCATATGTCGAAACTTTAAAGAGCCACATGTACAGTAAAACGTTGTACGATACACGTGCGAATAGGTAATTCGCAACTCGTGTCGATTTAAAACACTCCCTACGGTCGTGTTTTAATTTATGACCACTCGTTGCGAATTTCCTATTTTCGGCACTTGTATCGTAAATAACCATTTTTTGCCCTTGTTAATACTTAACAAGATCTAATTTATCTATTTACCTACCTAGTATGCCTAGCAGCACCATCTAGGTTAATGGATGGATAAACAGATCAAGTGCCTATTGATTTACTCCTTAGATGACGCCACACGACTATGGAGTGAGGGCGACATCTGCGGAGTTGTATGTAAACTGTCTTATAAGCATAAGTAACGTAATTAAGCACTCTGTATACCTAGATAGTTCAGGAGCACCCGCCTAGAGGTCACTATTATCAATGTAATAGGATATATAAGCTAGTGACACGGCGGCTCCGTCTCTTATTTATTTTCTACCATCGAAACTGTAAGCACATACAATTATAACCTAAACGAGATCCTGGTCTTTCCTTTGCATCCGCCATTAGCCGTCGCCGAACTAGCCCTCTTTCATTTTGGCATTAGCTATTCTATAAATTTCGTTTCACTTTTTTTTCGTTTGTCCGACACTTCACTTCTAACGTTTACAACTGATAATTTTATGGTTTCGCTGTTTGACAAATCAATGATTCCCAATTACTGTATACCCGCAATATTATAATTCTGACGTAACGATTTCGTGGATTAATCTGTTCGTGTTTTATCAAATAGGTTTTATTATATTTATTGTTTATACGGAGCAAGTTACTAATTAACAACCCTCGCACTGTTATTTTTTAGGCAGTCGTGAAAGGGAAATGTAGCGGAGGTAACCAAAAGTCAGAAGCATCACGCTGTGTGACATGTATCTGTCATAGCTGTCTTGTCAGTTATTATCCTATAATTCCCTATGTAATGTTTTATGCTGATTTAAGCCTTGTTTTCCTAAGGTTTTGTCTTATCTTATGTATCAATTTAATCAGCATAAATTAAAATGCCTGACAATGAAGAAAAATCTAAAACCAGCGGTTCCGATGTTGTGCCGACTCACAACATTTCCATGACGCGCTATCTACGGCCTGACCGTTTTGACATCGAACCGAATACAACGGCCGCTGATGTAAAGTGGTTGCACTGGTGCGCTACCTTCGAAAATGTTCCAGAAGAAGATCAAACAATAACGGAAACAGCGCGGCTGAAGATTCTAATCAACCATCTCTCGCCGATTATCTACTCGTTTGTTCGCGACTGTTCTACATACCGTCACGCAATGTCACAGCTTGAAAAAGTGTACGTAAAGCCTAAGAATGTGATTCTTTCTCGCCACTTGCTTACAACTCGTAAGCAACGATCGGACGAATCGATCTCTGATTATTCCCGTGCCCTGAAGCTTTTGGCTCACGAATGCAAATTCGAGCAGGTTTCCGCTCAAGAACATGAGGATCAAATATAAGAGGTGCGTTCATAGCGGGAATCAGTTCTCAGAAAATAAGAAAACGTCTTTTAGAAAACTTGTCGCTCACTTTAGAACAAACACTTAATCAAGCCATTTCACTTGAAGCAGCCGAACACAACTCGAAGATTATAGCAAGCAATACAGGATCGCTTCTTAATGCACTTCCTGAAATTGGTGATCCAAGTTTCACTACGCCAAGTCAGCCAAATGTAGCCGCTTTTTCTCCGCAGCAGCGCAGAAAATGTTTCTTCTGTGGAGAGAGTGTACACCAAAGAATAAAATGCCCAGCATTTCACGCTACTTGCCAATTGTGCTCTAGAAAAGGGCATTTCGCAAACGTTTGTAGGAGCGGTAAACCAATACCAGTCAATTCCATCACAGCTGAAGTTTCAAGACCGACTGAAGTACCCGACACCATAGCAAGTCTGACTGCGATTTCTGCTGCTTCACCATCAAGTCTCGTCAAAGCAACTGTGCCTGTGACTATAAACGAAGTACGCGCTGACGCCCTGATAGACACAGGTAGCTCAATTAGCTTTATAAATAAAGATTTAGTTAATATTATGAACTTGAAGCAAAAACCTTGCAAGCAAACAATAACACTAGCCTCCCTCAACTACGTGTCTTTTGTAGAAGGGATGTGCTTCGCAACCATTAAGCTAAAAGAGCATACTTACAAACACAGACCTCTCTTGATTGTAAATAACTTGTGTGCAGATATCATTGTCGGTCATGACATTCTCAAGGACCACTCAAGCCTAGAGCTCCGTTTCGGAGGAGATAAAGATCCTCTACAGATCTGCAACGTTATGGAAGCCTCTGTTCCACCGGCATCAGTTTTTACAAACTTATCGCCTGACATTAAACCGATAGCTGTCAAGTCAAGGCATTATTCTGACGCAGATAGAGATTTTATTGAACAAGAAATTACAAAGGTCTTGGAGGACGGGGTAATCGAACCTAGCGTATCCCCTTGGCGTGCGCAAGTGCTGGTTGCAGGTGACGGGGCACATCGTAAACGTCTCGTCGTAGACTATTCACAAACCATTAACAAATATACAATGCTAGATGCCTATCCATTACCCAATATAGAAACTATCGTATCCAAAGTTGCAAAATTCAACTACTTCAGCCAGATTGATCTAAAAAGCGCATATCACCAAGTTCCAATCTTAGAGAGAGAAAAACTTTTCACATCATTTGAAGCTGGCGGCAATTTGTACCAGTATACTAGAATCCCGTTTGGTGTGACTAACGGGGTAGCAGCTTTTCAAAGGACTCTCGACTTTATCATCAAAACAGAAAAACTAGAGGGTACCTACGCGTATTTGGATGATGTTAATGTATGTGGCCAAAACAAAGAAGACCATGATAAGAATCTCCATAAATTTATGTCCGCCGTAAACAAATACAAACTGACCCTAAACGAAAAGAAATCTACCTTTGGTGTGGACCGTATTAATCTTTTGGTATTAACCAAGAGAGACTAAAACCACTGCTAGACCTGCCTGTCCCCACTAACGCAAGTGAGCTTAAGCGAACTTTGGGTTTATTCGCCCACTATGCTAAATGGATCACCAAGTTTTCGGAAAAATTACAACCATTAATTGCCATTTCAACTTTTCCCTTGAGTGATTGTGCAAAGACATCGTTCGAGATACTGAAGTCAGATATCGCTAAAGCGTGTCTTGTAGCTATCGATCCCAACGAGACCTTTACAGTCGAGACAGATGCTTCGAACTTTGCAATAGCCGCTACGCTTTCTCAGAACGGACGTCCTGTCGCTAATTTCTCACGCACTCTATCAGAATCCGAGCGTAAACAGTCATCGGTTGAAAAAGAAGCCAGCGCCATTGTGGAATGTTTACGAAAATGGAGGCATTATCTTATCGGTAAACATTTTTTGCTTATTACAGATCAACAATCGGTCGTATTCATGTTTAATCAAAAACATAATAACAAAATAAAAAATGAAAAAATTGAACGCTGGCGTCTCGAAATGTCCTGCTATAAATATGATATAGTTTACCGACCAGGGAAAGAAAACATTGTCGCCGATGCTCTTTCGAGAGTATGCTCATACCTTAATCACAATAAGCTTAAGGAACTACACGAATCTCTCTGCCATCCTGGTATTGTTAGAATGGCGCATTAGGTCAGAATGAAGAACTTACCTTATTCGATAAATGACATAAAAGCAATGACTGCGTCATGTCCGGTTTGTGCGGAAATAAAACCGCGTTTCATGAAGACTCGTGGACAATTAATAAAATCAACTTCACCGTTTGAGAGGTTGAATATCGATTTTAAAGGACCCTTACCGAGCAGTACAGGCAGAAAATATAATTATCCTAACAATAATCGATGAATATAGTCGATTTCCTTTCGCTGTTGCCTGTAAGGATATGACTTCCGCTACGGTAATCAATTGTCTGAAAGATTTATTTTATATGTTTGGCACGCCACTTTATATAAACAGTGATAGAGGCACCTCATTTATGTCTGAAGAATTGCGACAATTCTTATCGTCCCTAGGCGTAGCCTGTAGTCGCACGACGCCCTATAACCCGGAAGGTAACGGGCAAATAGAGCGCCTAAATGGCACCTTATGGAAGACCATCCAATTATGTTTGCGTTCCAAAGGCCTACCTACTGAACATTGGGAGCAAGTTTTGACAGTATCTTTACATGCTATACGATCGCTTCTCTGCACACCAACTAACGCTACGCCGCATGAGAGGTTATTTTTACATCCGCGTCGATCTTCCAACGGAGAATCGTTGCCAACGTGGCTTGTACCAGGTCCAGTTCTAATGAAGAAAAACGTACGAAATAAAACTGATCCCTATGTTGAAGAAGTGGAACTTTTACAAAGTAATCCTAACTACTCTTTTGTAAGAACACCAGAGGGACGAGAAACCACTATCTCTAACAGACAACTAGCGCCACTCCCAGCACCTGAACCCGGATCGATTTCCGATGAGGACGAGCTGGAGATGCTAGATGCCGAATCAACACCATCCGTCGACTCACAGGTGTTCGAGCCCGAGCCTGCTGCTGAAGCGCCGCGCCGATCCGGGCGGAGTCACCGCCTGCCGCAGCACCTGCAGGACTACGAGCTGTAGTCACTAGAAGGGGGGGTGAATGACATGTATCTGTCATAGCTGTCTTGTCAGTTATTATCCTGTAATTCCCTATGTAATGTTTTATGCTGATTAAAGCCTTGTTTTCCTAAGGTTTTGTCTTATCTTATGTATCACTGTGCAAATTATATATTTGCTTTGCCTGTTTTTGTGGTTCTGTATTTTTACTGTATTATTTTGTATACACATTCAATATGATCCTAGTTGGTTGAAATGTATTAATTTATTATAATTATTAGTAGGTATACATATATTACCAGTGGCTCAACGAGCCATAGAACTCCAATCTCTTTTATAAAACTTTCTATTTGTTTCCAAAACCAAATGGATAAAAAGTCCTATATAATTATGGAACCTGCCCACAACATTTCAAGAATATCGGTTGAGAAAAAATGCGACTTGTAGAGTAGAATAGCCGGACAGCGGGACATACGAACTAATTTCAATCCAAGCTGAAACAGAACTTCGTTCGCTTCGCTCACTCGTTCTATAATGAGGACCAGTCTGAGAGATGATAGCATTGTATCTTTATTGACATCAGAATTGTATACTCAATTTGAATTCGTTTAGGTATTCTTAAACCAATGACGACCCGCATACGGTGATTTTATTTTTATATCATTTTGTAACTTGTTGACATGTACCTATGTCAATCATTCATTATGTTTAAAATATTTGTTATTATAATAGCTGTGTGAGCTGTGGTCACCTGTAAGTGGCTAAGCATCTTACAATGATTTTTGTACTAGGTTAGTTTTTTAGCATATTGGTGTATTATCTGTTGGTGATCCTTAAATAAATAAATAAATAATTTTTATTTAATTATTTGTTTTTGTTTTTAAAATTTAATGTAATTTTAAATGGAAAATAACTGACAATCACAATATAAATTCCTAAAAATGATTAAGTGTAATAGTTTTAAGTGAAATTGTATATTGTGAGATAAATAAATCATATCATATCATATCATATCATTGTAATTTTGTAATGTTTGTTTGTACTCACCCGATTTCAAGTCTTCTCCGGGATATAGAATGAACATTTTGGATTAGTATAGGCTCTTTTTCATCCCACGACTCTACCCGGATATTATTTACACTTTTGAACTGTGTTCCCATTTCTTTCGGGTGAATATCATGTAGTAGTTTAACTAATTGAAGCTCAGAGGGGTACCCACATAACGTCTCGAACGCGCGTTAGGACAACTCAACTGTCGATTATCCATATAAAAATTGTCATTTAGATCTACCTAACGTACGTACAAAGCGTTACGTGACTGACCTGCTGAACTAGGTAAAGTACTAAATGTTTACTTTAAAAAAACGAATACACAAAGTTTGGTCGCTAGAGCAGGGACATGTAATGAAACCGGAGTGGAATTTGATAGGTACGGGAGTTCACGCGGTCAAAAACTAGTAATAAAATACAGAGATAAACGAACCTACATTTTGCAAAAACATCTCGTTTTTTGCATTTAATACGTCGCCTAGTGACTGCAATACCACATTGGCCACATTATAATAAGTAAATTAGTACATTACTTACCTAGGGCGGTAGAACAAATGTCTGAGATCGCAGGTATTCGACGCCCCAAAGGGAAGGGCGATAAATATGCGATGTGGGGCTTTCTTTATTACCGCGCGTGGTGAGTACAACATTGTACGTCTCTGTTTCCACTGCGCGTTAAGACAGTCCAACTGTAATATTTCCATATAAAGATTGGCATTTAAGAAACAATGAAAATGAAATAAATGTTTATTCTCTTTTTTTCTTACATACTTAAAGCTAGATATAAATCTGCCAAACCACAGTGCGGTTTGTTGGCAGACAATGCTCCTCATTCCTTTTTTATTTTTTTTTAATTTACGTAGCGTACATACAATGGGTTACGTGATCGCCCTCACCTTCGGTTCGGGCCACAAACACCTGCGATCTGGGGCATTCACAAATTCACCGCCCTAGGTAAGTAATGTACTTTGCCTTCGTCGATGTGACCGTATTGTAGTGTGCAATGGAGCAACGTCTCAAATATGTTTTACTTTCGAAATGTGACTCTATTGCAGTCACTGGGCGACGGATTCAATGTGTGTATCATTGGGTAACGCAAGAATGTGTTTCAGATACAGAAGCACGAGAGAGCCCATATGTTTCTCATTCGAGATAACTTGCTTTAAATAATATAACCATACATTGTAGTCACTTATTTTGAAACCCAATTTGACCCCTATCACAATGCTATAAGGTCTATAACGTGAGTTACCTTCTTACCAAGTTGTTGTTCTCATGGCAAAGACAGTTCCCAACTTTGTAGTTAAGTGAAGCGAAAACTATCCTTATCTTCTAACTTTTAAGGTTCTAAAATGGTATACTGGTATGTTTTGGTGGGCAGTGTTCCAATCATAATTTGGCATGAACAAAAGCGGTAAAGATTAAGGAATGCAGCATTGTATTACTCGAAATGTTGAAGTGTGTAGAAAATATCGGATGCACCTTAAGATGTAGTTTTTAGGGTTCCGTACCTCAAAAGGAAAAAAGCGACCAAGGGCGTGTCGGGCCACGCGCTGGGTAGGGTTCGCACAGAATGCGGACTTAAAAGGGGCTTTTGGGGTTTTTATTATAGCTTACCCTCGTAAATAATCGTAAATATTAGATACTACATAAACGAATCGAACCGCAGATCGCAAACTTTTAGCAGCAACAGGTTATTTACGTAAAATAATAATAAAAATCTCCAAACAACATAAAGCCGCACATCACTACTAGCCGCGCGCGCAAGAAGCACCGTGCCGTAAGTCCGCCTAAGTTTTAGCATTGCTACGGGTGGGGGGGCATGTCGCAGGGCAGGTCTTTTGCGCGCTCGCCGCGGGCAAGAATCACCGTGCCGTGAAAAATGAACATGACTCGAACAAAAATTAGGGCTTTAAATCCCATCATCTCGCAAACGCATAACTAAGTTGAAAAAACCCATAATATTTTTGAACAAACTATCCAACGATACATTACCAATGTACATGTAGGGGAGGTACCCTAAAATATTTTTTTTCAGGATTTTATTCGACTGTTTTGTCGGCGGGATTGGTTTATATACCCACGCCGAATAACAGTTTTCTAGTTGTAAGGGTTACTGAGCTAAGCCGAAGACGGACAGACAAACAGACAGACGGACGGACATGGCGAAATTATAAGGGTTCCTTGTTGACTACGGAACCCTAAAAACGGAACCCTTATAGGATTTATTTTCCGTCTGTCTGTCTGTCAAGGCCCATTGTCTCGGGAACGCGTGAATACGCGAGGTATCGAGTTGAAATTAAAACCATATACCAATTCAAGTCTACAGTCCCTTGCAGCTGTAAAAAAAACTAACTTCAAAGTAAACGTAAAAAAAAAGATATGGCCGTTTATATGACAAGAAACGTATATTTTGACACTCTCAAGGGAATCAAATTTTATAAGGTACTTTCCGTTGATCTAGAACTATGAAATTTGGCAAGTAATATCGTCATATATTAAAAGTACAGGAGCAAATCTGGAAACTATAAATGAGAATGGGCAAATTAGTATGGGCCGTGTACCCTGAGTGTATACAATTAAGACATATATCATTTGAAAGCTCTTAACAAGAGCTTTAATTCTGTATATATGACGCCGAAGACCGGTCGCCTGCAGGGAGCTCCAATAGCTTATTTTATATCTGTACCTACTGTGGCGTTTACTGGAACTAAATATTCCCTAATTCCAGCCCTGTGAATAGCCTAGCCAGCCTCGTCGACTTTAATCTGCGTATTAGTATTTCATAGATCAAACTATAATCGTGCACCTTTCAATGTTGGATAGTCTATGGCACTTCCGACTCAACTAATATTTTCATAAGACAACTGTTTAGTCAAATATATTTTTTTTTTAAATAGAACTTCATGTTTCGATAAAATATGACCTTGTTTAAGGAGACTCGATTCAATGCAAATTTGCCACTGATGGCGTTTCGGAACGTAACACCGTCGCGGTACCTGGCAAATTTGTCTCTACTTAAACACGCGTTTGCGTCGCTTCTGCCTTGTGATAAGCCAAACATTTTAAAAATATACAATGATTGGCCAATCAGAAACCGTACGTCTCAGATTTTTCTTTGCTTTGAAAATATTAATTCAAAAGTTTTGTGTGCATGTTCTGTTCGATTGTGTTACTAAACAAATTATTAATTAAACACCTAATAAAAATAATCATGAGTGACAGTGATAGTGAGGACAATGCATTGGCCGGTACTCCAGAAGAAATCACAACATGTAAGTAGAAAGTATGGTACAATACATTGCATACATTGACTTTTCTTTGGCGTGGTGTGGGTAGCTCCCCCCACAAGGAAGACTGATGAACTGGAAAAGGTCGCGGGAGTCCGCTGGATGCGGGTGGCGCAGGACCGGCCACTTTGGCATTATTTGGGGAAGGCCTGCTGGACATAGCAGTGGACGTCTTTCGGCTGATATGATGATGATGATGATGATGATTGACTTTTCAATTATTCTAGTTGACTCGTAGAAAAAGTATTGAATACAATAGTTACATAATTAGCTCTTAAAATCTCGTACCTTACTTAGGCCACTCGGCAAGCCTCGTGACCTAAACACGGCACTCGACTTTAAGAGCTGTGATTATGAAACGATTGTATAAAATACTATTATGTTTTACATACTTCGGTTAATTACTAGAACCCTGCACGCTGTCTAACATTGGTGCCATATAATGAAATAATGCCATGGTTAAGACCTTTCAAACGAGATATGTCTCAACTGTATACACTCTGGGTACAAAATGCCCATTCTGCTTTAATTAAATCATGAAAAATATTTTTTACTACTCCTGTACCGTTATCTGTCATCTATATAGGCTTTAACTCAAATACAGTGACACCGACAATAAGTCGTCTAAATACTCTATACTCTATGGCTCATAAACGCACTGTTTAGCGTACTTTTATGTTTCATACATTTTTCATAAAATCACTGTTTACCACGATGTCAAATCATCTTACTTTTTTTTAAATCGGCCGCTATATTGCAGTGCCACCAATTTCATAAGCAAATTTTTGGAAATAAAAAGTTTTTATTTGTGATTTAACATTTATAATATATATTATAAATTATTTACTAAAATAATAAGAAATCATCATCCATTGTGTGTTAATTTACATATTTTATAAATTCTGGGTATTATTTATAAAAATAAACAGTTCGGATTCAGTTCGGGTCCGGATTTGGTTTGGTTCGGATAGCAAGTGCAAACAAATTAAAAACAAAACAAACCGAACTACAGTTCAAAATGAAAAGACGAAAGATTATAAACTATTAAGAATTTATTCGTGTTTGTGAAGACAAAAGTATACATTCCTTTTAAAATGGTCAAAGGAGGGGTGTAGACTCGAAAATTATTATTACTCCAAAAGAAAGAAGGCAAAAAAATATGCCTAGTGACGAAAATCCCATTCAGATATCTCAAAGAATTACGAAGCTTAAGCCGTTTTAATATTGCTTGTTAGAGAGAGAAAACGCAAACAGTGTGTGACGTTACATTACAGGATGCTGCCGGAGGGCCGCGTCGGCGGCGGCGCCGAACACGATGGGCACGGCACATTGCCGTCTTCTAGTGACGTCACAATCTTCCTGCGTCATCGTTTCAAATGAAGTTGCGTTTTGAAAAAGGGACAGGACATATGAAGAAATTGCGTCAGTAGCACAATAACGAATAGAAAACTTGCTGGCTGAAAAGTCTAAATGATGCAATTTATTTCAAATTGGTCGTAGAAAAAGTATTGTTTGCAACGGTGTATAACTGGTCTAAAAACGCTCATGGCGTCTTTAAGACCGTTCTTATACAACAGTTGCATAAAATACTATTATGTAAAGTACGTAAATAATCATCGAGGTAGGAGGAAAGTACGGAACCCTGGGTGGGCAAGTCTCACTCGCAATCGTCCGATATTTTGGATTAGTTAGGTGATGGGTCAACTTCATTTTATACTTTGTCTATTATATCATTACATTTGTAAAATATTTTTGAAATCGGATGAGTAGTTCAACAGGTCGATCACTTAGCGCATTTCACGTACGTTAGGTAGATCTAAATGTCAATTTTTATATGCAAAAATGACAATTCGACTGTGATGCGCGTTGGAAACGTTACGGCATTACCCCTCCAAATGTTAGAGCCTTATCACACTTGCGATTTCCAAGCATATTTTGTATGCGCGTGTTCGCCGCGACTGATAATTGTATAGAAAACACGCTCGCAATTCGCAAGTGTGATAAGGCTCTTACATGGAACCCTATGTACAAACAAACTTACAACCTCAGAGGCTTTTCCACGTAATATTAAGAAGTATAGAAGTATAGATAGCGTAGGTGTAAATATTTTCTACTGTGGGTTTTTGTACCTTTTCTCAAAAATGCTATGTTATGTTGCCATAACATCGCTAAAAAGACTACAGTAAGTGGAACATACCGAAAACTTATTAGAAGTGTTCAGTAAAACGAGAAATTTAAACTTGGAATCAATATAAGTGCAATAATCATGTAAGTGATAATGTTGTATTCTTATGAGAAAAATAAAGATCCAAGAGATTAAACCTAAACCTAATATTTGTCCCGTAAGTAAGTTTGTCATTCCTATTACGTATCATGCGTCACCGACCTATACAAAAACTAAGGATGTGAGGGCAATGAGGTCGTATATGAATTTAAAAAGATAATTTATCATCTTGAAGGCTATTTTATTTCAAATATATTCTTACGAGTTATTGATACTCATAATTATCCGACCTCGCTACGCTCGGCCGTCTATATGTACTCGGCCGGCAACCCCTTACTTCCCGGCCTCTGTTAGTAATGTACTATTTATGATTAAGAGCTACTTACATCTAGTAGAAAGTATTCTTGTTAAATTTTATAAACAAGCTAATATTAATGTAAATGTCATAAATTGTTTTTTTTCCTTCTTTACAAAGAGATTTTATGCTTAAGTTCTTTGGCGGAGTTGAGTTGAGAAAAATATATTTTGGTTGGATTTTGTTAGACTTACGCAACAAATCCCAACCAATATATATGTATTTTTAACACTGTTGCTTTTGATTCTATCCATCAAACTAATATGACTGACAGAACGTTAAATAAGGCTTTTTGAGAAATGATATTTAGAGTGGTCACTCCATCAGGAATGAAAAAATAATAGTTTTGAAATGTTGACCTAAGTACGTGTTTTTTACAGAAATGTTTAAGATGGAGACTCAATTTTCTTTCTGGCCCCGTAGCATGGATGGCGTTATCACGCGATAAGTGACAGGATAGGCGCGTCGTCTCGTTCTATCGAAAGGTGTCAGCCAGGGACGGAAGCTCTATCCTGTCACTTATCGCGTGATAACGCCATCCATGCTACGGGGCCTGGACATATATACTATTAAATCAACCAAAATAAAAAGATGGTATGATAAAGTTTAATAGTTTTAGGAAAAGTCATATTTCGTGAATTTGGATTGAATTTTTCAACACTGTGCACTGGGAATTTTACAACAAAACTTAATTGGCGCAGTACATTCGCAATACTTCTATAGTTACTTACATGTAGTAGTACTATTCTACTACAGAAAAAAAAACAGCTCTTAATCATAAAAGGGCATTTTTTCTACCGTTATCCTTTTGGAGCCCATCTTGCATGTCGCTTCTTTTCATTTCGATTATGTGTATTTCAGCTTTTCATTTGAAGCTACTTCCACCGAGCCTAGCATGGTTTCCATTTGATCACCCATCGCTGTATAAGACATCCATCATGTTCTGACAAGATCTGATGTCTTATCCACACGTCTCATGAAATAAGATAATCGTCAAAAAACTCATATTTAGATAAGTATTGAGATATTTGGCGAGATGCCTTCGATACCGATCTTTAGCAGACTTCTAATGCAAAGGTTAAGGAAAACAAATGAAAAGGGTATTTTCTCGTAAAATAGTAAATTGGCTGCGCACTTTCCCCCTGTGACAAAAAGACTATATTATAATAAAGAAACTGTTTCACTTACGCTGTTCTGTGTCGCAACGTCAGCTTGTTATACAGAAAGGCGTAAGCGCCAGTAGAACATGTACGCAGTTAGGACATTTCTATTTGACACTCTTGAAGGCCGACTTGACCCGTTCCACTTCCCTAAGCCAAGAAAAATGGTTCCTTCCCTGTTACCCAGTTAATCGGACTTTTTGTTTGACTCGTAGAGCCCTGAACCTATGCCTATAGGTAAGTTTTGAGGATGTAGGTCGGAACATTAATAATTATTATACCCTCTTTCTTTTGAGTGTCTTCGAGAACGTAATGTGCCAAGATAAAGAGTGATACGTGTGTTGGTTTCTACTTCTAGTTTGTTGGTTTATTGAGGCAAATATTTCGCCTTTTCATTCTTTGCGGTCATTCTGAGATGTAAATAGGTTTCCAATTGGAATTTCAAAGGATAAATCGCACGCAATCTTCTCGCACGGCCAAAGGAACTTGTTTATTTATTCATCGTGAGTTGGCTGAGTTGCACCAAACCGTCTGTAATCGTATGTGATGTTCCCTAAAATCGGAATGTGTGGAAAGTTTGACAAGTTACTACGGACTGACAGCAGCTGGCGCTAAATTTAACGTTGATCGGTCTGTAATCGTTGGGGCATCCCGCCTTAGCGATCATCGCGAGTTTCTTGCTTTTTTAATTTACAGACTTACTTCGCTGACTCAGCGACCCGATTTGGACCCGAAATAGTAGTACCTACTTGGCCTCCGACACGTGACTGTGCCTTGTCCTGGGTACCTTGTCGCCAATCATAATCAGCTGTTTGAAGCTGGCACAGTTCTTTCTGGACTTCGTCTAACCGGCGATTATTAACCCTTTTTTGATAATTAATGTTTCAATTTAGTTAGGTACTTACACATTTTTTATTCGTTTATTGTTTTATTTTTGTAATTTCTGAAGTTTTTTGAAGTATTTTTTTGTTGTAAGTTCCTTTTTTGTTTGTTTTTTTATGGTCTAATTTTGTTTAATCCAGTGATTTTAACAACCTAAACATTGACATAATTTATGTTAAGAAATATGAAAATATAAATTAATAAGTTTGATAATGAAAATTACGTAATTCGATGCCAAAAGATTGTCAACCAGTTAGCACAAAACAGATAGGTAAAAGGTTTTTTTTAAACAATACTTTTACTAAAATATTAATGTTTATAATTATAATTATTGTTAATTGCTAGTACTAATATGATTCACTAATTATTACTAATATTATTTGAACAAAAAATAAATTAATAAAAGCTACTTAATAAAACTGTTTATCTCGAATTAAACCTGCTCTATCCAAGGTACAACGGACACGGTCCAAGGTACATCTGGTTTATTGTACCTAGGTCAGTTTTTCATTTTTTTTTCAATTGGCTAGTCCTCCCAGTTTTTTTTAAATGTACACAGTTTTACGATTGAACCACTTATGTCATTAATTCAATGATATTTACATACATGCATACTAGACAGGTGTGGTAAGTACCATTATTAAAAAAAAATACAAAATTTTAAAAACTGGCCTGGGTGCAACAGGTTCCACTTATATAATTTTTCCATCATTTTGGGAAATTTTAGAAAATTATAAGAAAGTTTTCAGATACCTACGAGTATATTACAATTATTTTGGGAATGATTTGAAACGTATATTTCGGTAGTTCAAACTGATTCTGGTTATAAGCGCACAAAGTTACAAACCACATCCAAGCATCCATCAGCGCTTTCCGACGGTAGAGCACTAAATGGGTCATACAGAATCAAAAAGCATATGCATAATACACATTAAATAATGTCTTGCATATTATAATGAGATAAGAGGTGTGGCGACACATTTATGCATAGCTAACATATCGGTCATCTATATGTGTTAGTTAGGCAGGCGGGCTCGCCAGTAGTCCCGTACCCATAGGCGCATGTAGACGCTATGGTAAATAAATAATATAGAGTGAACTTTCGGTGTTTACCTTGACATCCACATAAAGACTCCCGACGTGATTACCCGCCCGGATTAAGCCGTATTCATCTAACCTACTAAACAGTTTCTCTAGATGTGCTCGGTGTTGCCTCTCATCGACACTGGCTATTAGTACGTCATCCAAATAACAAAAAACAAAATCGAGCTCTCTCACCACCGTGTGGTTCATGAACCGCTGGAAAGTTTGGGCTGCATTTCGGAGCCCGAAGCTCATTCTTGGGAACTCGAAAAGACCGAATGTCGTAATAATTGCCGTTTTTTCTATGTCCTCTTCGGCTACTGGTATAAAGTGATAGGCCCTATTTACGTCTATTCTGCTAAATATTGTTTTACCTGCAAGATTATACGTAAAATCCTGCAATCGCGAAATTGGACAGCGATCGGGCTTAGTGCATGCGTTTAATTGCCTATAGTCGCCGCAAGGCCGTAAACCTCCATCATTTTTTGGCACCACGTGCAAAGGGCTCGACCACGCGCTTTTTGACGGTCTACAAATACCTAATTGCATCATGAAGTCAAATTCGTCCTTTACGTCCGTCGTCCGTCGCACATATACCGAAAATAGACTGGCGGCGAGCGGCAATAAACCGAAAGAAATATGGAAGGTGGTAAATGAGGTGGGAGCGAAGGCGAGGTCTCAAGGTATTTGCCTTCGTCATTCCGCAACAGTTCTAGAAGTACACAAGAAGGATATTCCAAATGCTTTGAACTCTCACTTTCTTGGAGTGGCATCTAAATACACGATACAGAGCGACATGCTGAAATCCACGCAGTTTCTCCATAGGCACATGGCAGTGTCAGATGTGCCTGTTTTTAACCTGCCACTCGTCACTCGCGATTATGCTTGATGCGGCTTTTCTCCCCATGCTGAAGAAGCGTAGCACTGCTGATGTTTTTGACATATCACCTAATATTCTTCTTTGGATATGGCCGGTTGTTGGCGACGTACTTGTTGCCCTTATAAAACTTATGTTTGAAACTAAACTTATATTTTAAAGAATACACGGGTGCGTCTAGTTTTTAAAGGGAGGGGCGACAGGTGCGATATTAACAACTATAGGCCAATTACAATAGTACCCACTGTCTCCAAACTCGTGGAATCTATCTTATCGTCTCACCTAATGTGTCACCTAGAGTCGAATAACCTGTTTACGGAAAATCAATTTGCGTACCGACAAAAAATGTCGACTACCACCGCGGCAACAGGATATTCGATTGTATCATGACTGGGTTGGACGATAGGAATAAGATGGCAAGAATATTATGTAAGTTTTCAAAGGCCTTTGACGTTATTAGTCACAAATCGCTACTAAATAAGTTAAATCTATATGGCATTCAGAACAGTTCCCTCGATCTATTCACCTCGTTTTTGTCAGGCTGCAAAGAAGTCGTGAAATTACTCACTGACGGCAAATTACTGCAATCCGATGCAGGGGACATAAATATAGGTATTCCTCAGGGTTCTGCGCACAGAGTACTTAATCACTACGTTTTATTTAAGAGTCGGCACTCTCATAGAAGCCCTGTACCGAATTATGAACGTACTTTGTGCCAACCCACCCACCAATACGTGCCCAAACCTACCAACATATAAAAAAGAACGCTAGGGCTTGACACTTCCAATACCTACGTTTATCGATATCGATAAATGTGCGATACGTGCTGCTGTACTATACCAGTAAACTTGAGTATTACTGGTATGAATAAAATAAAACTAAGCTATAAAATCATTTTATTTATCATTTTCACCGCATTAACATCAAAATCGAGAATGTACAAGAAATGCAACTTATAACAAAGTAAAGATATAGCACAAACACATGCATTACTTTGCGGCACTTCTCAGTTGAGCTACCTTGGAAGCATTCGCAGAAATTTCCTCTGTTTTAATAATATCTGAATTCAATATTTGGCACTGTCTCCTAATTAAGATTTTTGCAATGAGCCAATATAATTGTTTTGTCATCATATCTTTATGGTCATTGCATGTCCACCAGGTTAAGTTAATATTAACCGCAAAAAGAGTGCAGAACATTTGCACAACATTTTCTTCATATAACATTTGAGTGTTCTTTTCAAAACAGTTTTTTGCTTCCTCAACAGTACGACACAGATGAGTAGATGGGTACGTCAAAGATTTCTTTTCTCGCCACCATTCCCGCAAGCTTATATATTTATACATTGGATGATCTGTACCATCTTCCAGTTTAAGTAAATTGGAACACATTTGACAGCTTTTATTCTGCAATAGTCTGTAAGCAATATAACCGCTTAAATATACAATCGGTTGATTTTCCATTTCTGTTAAATCAGTTTCAACTTCCTCCTTATACTCATTTTCTGGCATCATTGGGAGAGGATACTCATCTTCACTGGCAGTCGTTTCAATATTTGATGTGAACTTCTCATCAGCATCACATGATACAAGTTGATTTGATGGATAGACAAACAATAACTTGTTCAAATCTTCTTCGCAATTAGATCCTCGGTTATGTGGTGCGTTCATTCCAGAAATATGAATTGATTTTAATGCACTTACAAAATGCGTGCAGGTAGGGTTTCGATTTGTAGGGCTACTCTGTCGTATAATGCCGATTAAATTTTCAAGAGCGTCTTGATTGAGTGACCGTAGGTTCAAATAATTAAATCCTTGATCTTGACAATAACGCCAGATATCTTTAAGCGAATTTATGGTTACAATATAACCTTCCACGCATCTGACTCTTCTTAATCTTAATCTGCTATCTGATTTCATAAACTCCATTGAGTTTAGTTTTTTCAAAAATAAGTTCCAGATTTCTGTGTGATTGGTTTTCCGAGACACATTTTCTCTTCGTCCCTTTATTACATCTTTTGGGTTTGATGGGCCATTAGTAGAATCAAACAAATTATTTAATTCCCGTACTATCTCCGAAGTTTGTGCCACTTCTTTTCCATACTGTGTGTTTTCATGTTTTTCTGCGATCATTTTTAAAATAGCTGCGAAAGTATTGCTTAGGGTTTGAGCGGCATATTTCACTTTCATTTTATGTTTTTGTTTTGGATCTAGTATCATAGAAGATATTTTATGGAAATATAACATTCCAGTATTTATGGCTTCTGCGTCACGTAAATGTTGCCACTTAGCTAATTTACCGTCAAATTTCATAGACCCAGCTTCATAAAAGTTATTGCGTATTGACTTAAATAAGTGGGGAACGTCGTAAACGATATATATTTTTCTCTGATTCACTAGAAAATAGTTAGCTGTAGACGGTAAATGTGATAACTTTCTGAGCAATGTTAATGCTCCGCAGTTTGTTGGTCCTTGATCACAAACCGTACAGATGACCGTAAAACCAATATCTTCAATAGTGTTGATAATTTCCTTGATAATACTCAATAAGTTTTCTGAGGAAATAGTGCCTTGAACGAAATAAAACGCCAATGGTTGCTTATATTTCTGGCGAATACCTTGGAGCATTACTACTAGAGCTTTATCCGCTATCTGGTTTCTTCTTCCACGGTATTCGCCAGATCCATAGTCGACATAACCCTCCACTTTATCTGAACATCCGTTGTAAATAAGCCGCTTTTTCAAAGATATCTCATCAAACAATAACGCGCAGATTCTGTCACATGGTGCCATACTTGAAGCTTTCTCTTTCAACATTTTTAGAATTGGGGTGTTAATACCAGGATTTATGTCTACAGCTTTAAGTACGCGTTGAAGTGTGCGTATACTAGGCAAAGGCATTACATGCCGCAAAAAACGATATGTCTTAGGTGATCTTTTAAAAATCTGTAAAGCAGAAATTTTGTTCTTTAAATTCCATCGCTTCCCTTTAGGTTTTCGGGCTTGATTTTTGAGAGACTCGGATACAACATTTTTCAAAAAATCGGAGTCTAATTTGTCCAAATTAACAGATGTTTTTGACAGTGATGATAGCAAACTTTGTGTTCTCTGCAACTTTTTTATGAGTTTATTTTTACGTGGAGTCATTTCCACGTTGCTGTAGCCGTATTTTAACGGTGTAGCTTCTGTAACAGAACATAACTACCATTATGAGGGTCTTTGAGAAAACGATAGTCTTAAGTAAATAAAAACCCTACTAAAACAGCAAAACCAACCTGATGTAACTTTGTCAGACGTCTTGTTTCCAGAAGCTTTTGATGTAGAAGCTACACAATCTGTGATATTACTAATTTTTTCCTTTGAAATCAAAGCATCATCTAGAATAAAATTACCTGTTAATAATAATAATACATAAAATGATGTATAGTGATAATAACAAAAACATACATAAACGCAAAAACCCTACTAATAATGACCGACCAAGTTGAATTTTTCGAAGTCGATGGCACACAGTTTTCGTCATAACCCTTTTTTCGTTTTGAAAATGGAGAATCATCATCGTCAACTAAAACAAGAGTATAAAATTTTATAAATTTAAACAAATCCAAAAATAAAAGTATTATTTGTATGTATTTTTTTATTACCTTCCCGTTTGCGTTTCTCTCCTGATACTCCTTAAGTTGAAACCACTGTAACATAACATATCAAACATATTAAATACTTGAAAAAAAAACTGGTAGCAAAATTATAAATACCAATAAATCAACATAAGTACCGTTTTCTGACTTTTCAAACTCTGGAACTATAGGAAATGACGAAATAATTTCGTCCGATAGTGGCGCATTAAGATTCAAAGTTGGTATGGCATTCCTTATTAATCTGTTTCCCTTTTTAGTAAAGGCACTGGGTAGAAAATGATTTCCACAAATGAACTTGTTTTCGTTCAGCCTTTGTATAGGTAAATACGCCAAATCCTCATTTCCTGTTAGTTTTACCCATAATCGACATCTGAAATAAGAGGTTTATCGATAAGTTATTCGCACACTATTCGTGTTTTAGGTTTTCTGTTTGTATTTTAGACAAGAAGTACTTTACTTACATAATATTTGTACAATCAATGACTAAATCTACTTCGGACTAATTAAATTAGTAACTTTTAAAGCTTTAAAGTCAAGAATGATTGAAAATATCATATAAAAACATCAGTTTACCGACCGGTCCGGTTCAAGTGGAAATCTGGCCAAAAATAGGTCAGAACTTAATCGTCTCACACGCCTGATACCACAAACTTCACATTTTCTCAAAGATTTGCCCCCCATTTAAATAACATCTAAGGTAATTATAACTGAAACACAATAAATAACAAATACGCGGCAAACCACATTCACGACAAATAATCAGACATTTAATCAATCATACCAACCTAAAGAAAAGTATAATACGTCTATGTTTGATTAGCAAGTATGGTATTTGCTACCAAAATGCATCAGCAGTCATTTTAATTCGATAGGATTATTTCTATGCCTCAACGTTGGTACAAAGTACGTTCATAATTTATCATACTATGAGGTGTCGATGGGCTGGTTCTGCGTTGGGATATACCCTATTTCTAATATTTATAAATGACCTTCCGTCAAATATTGTGGCTGGTTTGTCTGTATTGTTTGCGAACGACACAACAGTACTGGTTAGTGCAAGTTCTTACGATCAGCTCAGCCATTAGATTGATCAGGCTTATAGTCAATTAGGGAACTGGACGAACTGGTTCTCGGCAAATGGACTATTATTAAACTGTGCAAAATCGAACATAATGCTTTTCTCAGGCCGAAAGATTCCGCTTCCGCCGTGCATGGCCAGTTGTCCGATGCCAATATGTGACGAGAGTAAGTTCCTTGGGCTCATAGTTGACGCTAATTTGAATTGGAAGCGCCATGTCGACAGTTTATGCGTGCGATAGATTGGGTAGTGCAGTATTTGCGTTGAGAAAACTAAAACCATTGATCTCAGGGGAGGCATTGAAACAGGTGTACTTTGCTTATTTTCACTCACTTCTTTCTTACGGCATGCTCGTCTGGGAGAGCTCTACAGATGCTAAAAGGATGTTAATCGTGCAAAAACGAGCAATCCGTACACTTGTTGGAGTAAAGCATAGGCACCCTTGTAGAGAACTCTTCAAATCTCAACGCATTTTGACGCACTACTCACAATACTTATTTGACTGTTTGTTATTTGTAAGAAACAATATTTCCCAGTTTGTACGTGTTGATTTGCCGGGGAAACAACTCCGTTCTTCTGGGCGCTTGAGAACGGTTCCTAGTCGCATGGCGCTTTCAAAAAAAAACCCCCGCGTCATCGGACCCACTTATTATGAACACAAACTTACCGGCTAATCTAAGGAATGAACCATATGACGAAACATTCCGGCGCAAACTGAGAAATCTTTTGTTGGAAAACCCTCTGTACTCCGTTAACGAGTACATGGAAATGACTTTTTAATCATGTATTTTGTTTTCTAAAATTGACATTTATTTTTGTTAACTTTATATTTATCAATGTTATGAACTATTATTATTATTCCTGTTTTTAAACGTGACAATCCTTATTTAAATATGTGTTTTTGACATATAAATAGTTTAGAAAATATTATGTTATTGTGTGTAATGAATGACGATTCTTTTCGGGAGATAGAATAATATAATATTTTGTATTTACAGTTGACTCATTAAGTCTTTACTTTATTATTAAAATTGACGAACATGGTAGAAATTCTTGTAATATTGACATTTATGCAAATATATATTGTAATTTTTATCGTGTAATAAATAAATCTAATCTAATCTAATCTACCTTTTTATACCTCCCTGGTTTCAGCGGCCTTGCGCGCGCATGCACCGGGGGGCCCTTGGTCTCGATGTGATGAAACACCGTATGCTTAGGAGCCTCCTTGAAACTAATCGGTTTAGTAATTTCCGGGAATTGTTTCAATAGGTCGCAAAAAGGGTGATTCTCACTAACTGTATTCACCGAATCATTGCCGCAGTTAACTATAGTTGCGATGACTCATCTCGTGTGACTGTGTCGACAAGCTTTCTTGAGCCGAGATTAACTCTCAGGTTGTAGAAACTTCAGAAATCCGCCCCTAAAATAGGTTGGCTGACGTCAGCAATCCCAAATGTCCATCGAAAGACACGTGTTACTTAAAATCTAACAACAAAGTTGCCGCTGTTTATGCGGATTGATAAACTAAGCAATAAATTTTGACAATCTCCACAGGAATGACGCAAACCTAAGTCTCTGTATGATCCAAACCAAATACAGTCTATATGCTATTTATTCAGAGCAATGCCGCGTAGTTGCATGGAGCTCCCGAAATCTTGTAGAGCCGCCCTTAGCAACCCAAACTGTGCCAACTTCAAGTAATCCGGTTGCCTCTGTACACTGAAACTACGCGGCATTCATTGATTTAACTAATTGTTTAGGTGAAACATTTGGTCGAATAAAACAAACGCATAAAAATACACATTTTATTACAGTTTCATGCACATCTACAGTTTGTTTACTAAAGAGTATCTAACAGTGTGATATCGTGTTGGGTCGCTAACGAGTCGGTCCAATAAAAAAAAAACAATCTATACTAAACGATTACAAAACCTAACTTAATGCGTCGTCTAATAAGACAGGTTTGAGTGAGTTACTGAGGACGTAACAATTCCGATTGCGCCTCACAAAGGCGTAAATACAATGAGTAAAGTGATTGAAAAATGTGTTGTTACAAGTGTCTGTCCCGATAGCTCAGTTGGGGAAAGCGACGTGCGGAATGCGAAGGTCGCAAGATGAAATCCCACTCGTGGTGAATGTATTTTCAACATTTTTACTTTTATCGGAAATCGTCTAATGAGGGAGCAAACATATTCGTACAATACAAACCCGGAGAAACAGAGGTGTGACAAGGACGCGTAAATCAAGTTTAACTTTGGACAATGTGTATTTTTATTAAGGTACAGTTATTCAATATTTAACAAACAGTTTAAACTAAGTACAAAACCACTTAATCTTTACAATACATACATACAATACAATTAAAAATCACACTTAAACAAAGAATGCATTCAGGTTTCAATTGTAAAAAAATAACATTAGAATAAGTGTTTTCTATAATAAAATTATATATTGCTTGACAAACGTATCCCCGAACCTGTCCTATTGGGTGACTGAACGGAAGTCAATACATTACTAGAGGTTCACTTCGTCGACTGTTCCAAGGTTCTATTACTATTAGGCTAAATTATTAGTGTCTGCAGCCGCTGATGACATTAACCGATGTATGTAGCCGGTCACATTGCACAACAAAAGGCCATTGAGGCGGAAAGGTTCTCGAGTGGCGACCACACACGGAAGGTGCAGCGTGGCTAGGCCAACAAGGTGGACTGATGACCTGGTAAAGGTCGCGGGAGTCCGCTGGATGCGTGTGGCGCAGGACCGGTAACTTTGGCACTCTTTGGGGGAGGCCTATGTCCAGCAGTGGACTTCTTTTGGGGATGATGATGTAGCCACTCAGACATTGTCGTAATAAAATTACACATGCTATTATCAAACGCTCGCTGTGCGTGCGGGCATAATATGTGAGAGCTGGCAGCTCTGTTGTGCTCTCTACGTTGCACCACAGAATAATGAATAGAACCTAAAGGTACAGAAGGTCCACTGTCTAAGTGATGACTTTAGATAATGATAGAGTGAGATAGGGTTGTTGACGTATCACATAACTGACCATCCGAAATTATAACCATTTTATTTCCTATGTTTGCTCTCGAAATGATCATCGTTTGGAAATAATAATGATTATGATATAATTATACTATATAAAACCGGCCAAGTGCGTGTCGGGCCACGCGCAGTGTAGGGTTCCGTAGTTGCTTGTCTTATTCACATCGACGTGCGGTGCGGTTGCGTCGGCCGAATTTGTACAACTGGCCTTTCCAAGTACACATTAAGTTCGTCGACTATTACTCGGTAACTACTTATGCCTTCTTGTCCGTGATAGTTTTTCTTTTAAATTCATTATCATGTTCTACTACCACGATTTTTTTCACATCCCCAGTAGTAGCCATTTAGCCGGCAGGGGGGGGGGGGGGGACACTTGACTCGAACAAAAATTAGGGTTTTAAAGTCCAATATCTCGCAAACGAATCCCAGTATAAAAAACCCATAATAGTTTTAAACGAGCTATCCAACGATACCCCACACTATAGGTTTAACGAGAAAGAAAAATTACATCCTTGCTTTAGGTGTAGGGGAGGTACAGTCGAGGTCATAAATATGTTTACACTTTTGCACCTTATTACAAGGCAATAAAGTGCAAAAGTGTAAACGTATTTATGACCTCGACCGTACCCTAAAAAAAAAAAATTTTAACATTTTATAGTACTGTTTTGTTGGCGTGATTGATTTATATACCCATGCCGAATTACAGTTTTCTAGTTGTAATGGTTACTGAGCTAAGCCGAAGACGGACAGACAGACAGACGGACGGACATGGCGAAACTATAAGGGTTCCTTGTTATCTACGGAACCCTAAAAATTAAATAGCCGGAAAGTCACGATCAAGTTAATGTAATACATGAATACGGATCAAGATTTATAAAACAGTTCATCTTTTCAATGGGATTACTTCTTATGTCATGTTAGGAAAATGCTGGAAAATTTAAATTCGTATGCGCGATCAGTTAAATTATGTTGTACAGGCTCCAGCGTTAATATCTGCCACAACTAAGTGCGCATAAATATCTGACACGATTCTTTTTATAGGGCCGTAAGGATGTGTTAGATATTTATGCTCGCTTTGTTATGGCAGATATTGGTGCTGGCGACGGTACCACAAAAAGGAACGAGACGCTGTGCACCTACAGCCCTGACGTGCTAGACCTCCACCAAGGACTACTGCGACCATTTAATAGATAATCTTCATTTACCGCTTACCTACTATGATTTGTGTTAGAGAGAGCGCAACGGAGGTTTCCCGTTCCCACAGTTTATGGCCTTATAGTATGTGGCTCATACTATCATGCCATGTAACCGTGGCACGACCGTGTTTCAAGCATACTGATCAGTAGTAGCATATGCGTTCGTACGATCATCACCTAACACAGTCAATCGTCGACACAACAGAACAGCAGGTCGATACCTAGTTCGTTTGATGATTTCAGTTGACTCGTAGAAAAAGTATTGTATACAATAATTACACAATTAGCTCTTAAATTCTAAGCACGGTTCTCGACTTTAAGAGTCCTCATTGTTTAACGATTGTATAAAACACTAATTATGTAAGTCATAGGCTTGGGACTTTTGGATGCTCGCCGTGGTTCAAGAATCCACGGAGTCACCATTATGTTAAAATTATTTTTTTCGAAGTCAAAGTCAAAGTGTCTTTCATCAAAAATTACAATTTATTGTTTATGACAAGACAGTGACAGTACTTATATTTTTTGTTTTTTTTTTTTTTATTTGTAAAATTAGTTGTCAGTAGTCTGTCACAACACAAGCATCAAAGAGGATGCTTAATTAAGTAAATCATAAATATGCATATTATCGTGTCACCTGAGAACTGTGACTTACACGTATGTGTGCAAGTAATAGATTTATGATAAAATTAATAACATTCATAATAACGTGTTTATTACCGATATAACTGAACAGCATAAATCATGACATAATAATATAATATTTTTTTTTTACACTTTGACTTTGACTTATAATATTTTAACATACAATTCAATACAATACAATACAAATACTCTTTATTGCACACCTCACACAAACAAAGCAGTTAAAAAGAGAAACAACAACAACATAACCAACACAATGGCAACATAATGGTGACTCCGTGGATTCTAGAACCACGGCGAGCATCCGAAAGTCCCAAGCCTATGTATATCTAAATGTCACCTTTTGTAAAGGAAAGTGACAGTTGAGTTGTATTAACGAGCGTTCAAAAAGTTACGTTATCACCCATTTGATGCCACAATCTTGTAATAAAGTGTTTTAAATCCAATTGATATAACAGAGATTAGTACCTTCAATCAACATTCCACTTGCAAGAATATCAACTAGGAAACATTTATAAACCTCGTTATTCGGGGTTATGAGGAGCAATTTGTTAACGCGATTATTGAATGCTTTATATCAACTAAGAAACATTTATAAACCTCGTTATTCGGGGTTATGAGGAGCAATTTGTTTACGCGATTATTAAATGCTTTATATCTACTAAGAAACATTTATAAACCTCGTTATTCGGGGTTATGAGGAGCATATTGTTTACGCGATTATTGAATGCTTTATATCAACTAAGAAACATTTATAAACCTCGTTATTCGGGGTTATTAGGAGCAATTTGTTTACGCGATTATTGAATGCTTTATATCAACTAAGAAACATTTATAAACCTCGTTATTCGGGATTATGAGGAGCATATTGTTTACGCGATTATTGAATGCTTTATATCAACTAAGAAACATTTATAAACCTCGTTATTCGGGGTTATGAGGAGCAATTTGTTTACGCGATTATTGAATGCTTTATATCAACTAAGAAACATTTATAAACCTCGTTATTCGGGGTTATGAGGAGCAATTTGTTTACGCGATTATTGAATGCTTTATATCAACTAAGAAACGTTTATAAACCTCGTTATTCGGGGTTATGAGGAGCAATTTGTTTACGCGATTATTGAATGCTTTATATCAACTAAGAATCATTTATAAACCTCGTTATTCGGGGTTATGAGGAGCAATTCTTTTACGCGATTATTGAATGCTTTGTTAACAGTCAAGTGTGACATGATATTAACTTTATATTTTTTGCATAATGTTTCCCAGTTGTCTTGCAAGTGATATTGCGACATGAATTACGTAATTTGAGGTCAAATTATAGAAGAACGCGTGCACTAACGAACATACATATACAAATTTATAATTATATGTATGTATGAATATTTTCTTTAGTTATTGCGTTCACGGATTAAATTTGCAATATTATATTTGTCCTCAAATTACCTTCTTAGTTATTATTATAAGTCGAGTACCTCTTAAAATACTTTGACACAATTTGACTGAAAATGAACATATAAATGAACCCTGTAAGAAAATACAGACAAGTGACGTCACACTGTAAGTAATCTGTGAGCGGGGGCGTGCAGCGTCCATATAAAACAAATGCAATTTATATGGCCTCTCCGAGCGCGCACTCATTTTGGATATTTGTGTATACAAAATCCTTAAAAAGACAAGAGAAGGTCAAGTATAATGTTTTCCTAGTAAGTACTTTCGTAATTTTAATTTTTCTTAATGTCCTTTTTTTTCACTGGTGTCAAATAAGGTCAGTTCGGGTATGTGCGCCACCGGGGAAAGTGCGCCTCATTCATCATTCAGTCATTTAAATCAATATCAGCACTTACCCCGGGAGCGCACTTTCCCCTGTGTTCCCTTTCGGGCACATACCCGAACTGACCTTACCGTATTATCAAAGTATTTTCTTACAAAACACTCGACTTTGTTTTTAAATATTGCACTTATTAAAGTTAATGTGAACTGCCAGGAATTAATACTGATCGGTTACAAAAAAATGTGTCCATCGTTAGATTACGTAACATGTCCCTATTTAACTGGCTCTTTGATATTTTAATACTTAAAACCAGCGACCAATAAACTATAACGACTGCCTATGTCTCTACAACTTTACATACTCTACATACCTTCGGTTGCGTCGGTCGGATTTGTACAAAAGTTGGCCTATTAAGTTGGTCGACTATTACTCGGTAACTAGGTATGCCTACTTAGCCGTGATAGTTTTCCTTTTAAATTCATTATATGTTCTGCTGCCACGATTTTTTTTAAATCCCCAGTAGTAGCTATTTAGCCGGGGGGGGGGGGGGGGGACGACGACGACGACGACGACACATGACTCGAACAAAAATTAGGGCTTTAAAGCCCAATATCTGACAAACGAATCACAATTATTGAAAAAATGGTATAAAGAAACCCAAATATTTTGAACAAGCTATCCAACGATACCCCACGCTATGAGTTTAACGAGAAAAAAAAATTAAATCCCCACTTTGGATGTAAGGGAAGAAACCTAAAAAAAATACTATAGAGATTTTATTCTACTGTTTTATTGGCGAGATGGATTTATATACCCATGCCGAATTACAGTTTTCTCGTAGTTAGGGTTACTGAGCTAAGCCCAAGACGGACAGACGGACGGACAGGACGTGGCGAAACTACTTGTTGCCGTTCACCGCATTTTTTAATGGAATAGGTAACACCTCAAAATGTGGGTAGTTTCAAGCACAGCATCAGGCATCAGTGATAACTGTTATAGCTGTGGTTTATTCAATATTTCGACTACAGACTTGATGATCGGAACGAATTTGTATCGAAATTAGTTTTATTGCGCTTGCAAAAGCGCACAAGTTATTTTTAATTGATTGTCGAAATTAACGGCCGTATTCATAAACGTTCTACAAGCCTGTTTTAACTAAAATGCCGTTTAAATCTGGGGGCACGGGAGTGCCCCCGCCAAGACGAGCCTTCGTTTGTCCTTATCCGTCACTTTGACATTTGTGTTCGTAAGAAAGGGACAAAGCAAATTTTATTTAGCAGAGGCATTTTAAGTTTTATGAATAAGGGGGTAAGTCTTTTGCAACAGGTTAACGCTTTTTAATTCGTTTCGAAAATCGAATGCATCGGCCCGGATAGTCAATAATCGTACAAATACGTACCGCTGGAAATATTAAAATGTTGAACTCGCATTTTTTTCGTTCTTAAACGTCAATCAATCTGGTATTTAAACATGAACTGTTTGTTTGGAAAATGTTCATTATTTATTTTGTTCATGGCAGAAATATTTTTAATCAAATAACCCCTTCATTAAAACTACTGCACATTTTTCATTAATTTATGCTGATCGTGATAAATAAAATAAATAACTAGTTAATATTTAGGACTACACCAATCGACATAGTCCCAAACTAAACAAAACTGAAGATATGGGCGCATACAACTTACTCATAAATATGTCCCATAGTTCTCATGTTGGTGGAGCCAAAAAGCAACCAATAAAATGAATTATGATTGAGGTTCCGGTACATATTTATGAGGGGATTTAAATCGACACATTATTTATTTTTGCACTTGCCTGTACTATGGGTAGACGCCGATGTACAGTCATCGTCATATAGTTAGTAGCATCCAAGGTAGCCAAATATTTATAATCGAATAGCAAAAGCTTTGGATGTTAAAGACATGAGTGCTCGAGAATTGCAGACTAAAGTAAAGAAATGGCTACTCGCACACACACACACACACACACACACACACTATGTACAAGGTTAAAAGTAGATTAATGCCAGTAGCTGTCCTAAATTACGTTTTTATTTTTTTTATTTTTTTGTTCATAGGTAAGAAGATGCGTGTAAGGGGGGGGGGGGAATGTCTATAAGGGTTGAGTAAACCCCTTATGTTATCTGTATACGCATCTTCTTGTTGTATAATCCCTAACTGTTTTCTTTCGAACCTCACGACACAGACTGGAATTACTAGTAGTGTGAGGGCCACTGATAATGTTTCTATTGTTTTGCTGTTTTGGTAAATAAATAATTTTGTATTTGTATTTCGGTACACGTCTTTATGACTGTAAGAATAAGGATGTGTTACGAATTAGTTGCTACTCTGGCTGCTTCTAACTAGGGATGTTACGGAGGCGGCTTTACCGGAGCCGGAGCCGGATCCGGAGTTTATTTTTTTTATTTAACGGAGTCGGATCCGGATCCGGAGGCGAAGTTGGAGCCGTTACCGAAGCCGGATCCGGAGCCGGATCCGGAGGTTTATCGGAGGCGGAGCCGGAGGTGTGAGATGTTTGATTTTTCGTTAACACATCTTGTATTCTAAGGGCGAGTAGCACCGACTTACGGTTACAGACCGATCAACGTTAAATATGGCGCCGGCAGCTGACACCCCATAGAAACTTGTCAAACTTTCCATACATTCAGATTTTAACGAACAGCGTTTACGATTACAGACGATTTGGTACAACCCCGCCTAATTTGTTTTTTTACCTCTTGAATATGCATAGAATTCGAACCTGAGGACACGGAGCTACCTTTTTTTCTGAGTCTGCTTTGGCAGTCTTCATATTCATACTCTTTATGGTGCAACGATTTTAGGTGGCCCTTATTCGTCCTTTCCTAGAATAATTACACTTTCTCACATAATTCACACTTTGCCGATTTGTACTTATATTAACAAAGTAATTCCATAGGGCACTAGTTTTAAACGTATTTTTTTAAACTAATATGACGCAACGCAATACCAACACGGAACTAACTGACGGAACTAACTGATTTATATTTTATATGAAATGGCCGCTGTACACATTAGGCCAACGTTGACGCGTGAGCAGGATGCAGCTATGCAAACTAAAGCCGGCTGTATACATTGGGCCAACGTTTACGCGTGAGCAGAATGCAGCTATGCGTTAAAGGAAGAGGGCTTTATTTCGTTCTCATTAGTTTGCATAGCTGCATCCAGCTCACGCGCCAACGTTGGCCCAATGTGTACAGCCGGCTTAAGAAGTTAAGACAAAAAGCGGACGATCGTGAGTGATAGGTAAGTAATTCCCGGACAAGTCAAAACTCGTAGGCGTGCGCCGCGCTACCGCGACAAATGCAATACCTTCAGCTCCGGTATAACTTCGGTAAAAAATTAACGGAGGCGGAGGCGGAGGCGGAGGTGTAAAATAAAAAAATAGCGAAAGCGGAGGCGAATCCGAAGGTGTAAAACCGAACGGAAGTTCCGCCTTAACGGATGCGGAGGCGAAGCTCCGTAACATCCCTACTTCTAACTATACGACGCTGACTGTACGTACTGATTTAGAAATCAATTAATAAATACTTAAGTACATAGAAAGCATCCCAGATTCAGGTAAAAATATTCGCGCTCATTACACAAATAAATACTTTTATCTACGCACATATCATTAGTACTCTAAAATGCGTTCAGAAACCGTAGGAAATGATCAGCATTATTACAACCAATTTTACTATGAGAACTTTCTTGTCTGTGGTAGTAGGTAAAATCTGTACTGTAATGTCATTACAGTACAGATTTTTGTAAGGTTATGAGTTTAAATTTGGAACAGCTGTCAAAACTCAAGTGGGTCTCTATTCTAGTATCCATAGATATTAAAACAGTTATCGATGCGAAACGTCAATTCAGTATGTTTTTTAATATAAACCGCACGACATTTGATCAAGAGTGACATGAGAATAGGGACTTCATTCGTTTGTCTATGATTAAAAAAACATTCGTCTTGACGTAGGATCGAATTGCCGCCATTACTGTTGTGATGTTGTCATTTCTTTGTTGGTTTTTGCTGTGACAAAAGTAGAATTGTGAAAAGTTATTTGTAATTCACATTTTAGTTGAAAATATGAGTAGTAGTGACCCCGAGAACGATATGAACACTCCGCCGGATATCGTAAATGCAGCAATGATTGCAACAAAGATATTTTACAGGTAGCACTATAGTAGCAATTAGGGATGTTACGGAGGCGGCTTTACCGGAGCCGGAGCCGGATCCGGAGTTTATTTTTTTTATTTAACGGAGTCGGATCCGGATCCGGAGGCGAAGTTGGAGCCGTTACCGAAGCCGGATCCGGAGCCGGATCCGGAGGTTTATCGGAGGCGGAGCCGGAGGTGTGAGATGTTTGATTTTTCGTTAACACATCTTGTATTCTAAGGGCGAGTAGCACCGACTTACGGTTACAGACCGATCAACGTTAAATATGGCGCCGGCAGCTGACACCCCATAGAAACTTGTCAAACTTTCCATACATTCAGATTTTAACGAACAGCGTTTACGATTACAGACGATTTGGTACAACCCCGCCTAATTTGTTTTTTTACCTCTTGAATATGCATAGAATTCGAACCTGAGGACACGGAGCTACCTTTTTTTCTGAGTCTGCTTTGGCAGTCTTCATATTCATACTCTTTATGGTGCAACGATTTTAGGTGGCCCTTATTCGTCCTTTCCTAGAATAATTACACTTTCTCACATAATTCACACTTTGCCGATTTGTACTTATATTAACAAAGTAATTCCATAGGGCACTAGTTTTAAACGTATTTTTTTAAACTAATATGACGCAACGCAATACCAACACGGAACTAACTGACGGAACTAACTGATTTATATTTTATATGAAATGGCCGCTGTACACATTAGGCCAACGTTGACGCGTGAGCAGGATGCAGCTATGCAAACTAAAGCCGGCTGTATACATTGGGCCAACGTTTACGCGTGAGCAGAATGCAGCTATGCGTTAAAGGAAGAGGGCTTTATTTCGTTCTCATTAGTTTGCATAGCTGCATCCAGCTCACGCGCCAACGTTGGCCCAATGTGTACAGCCGGCTTAAGAAGTTAAGACAAAAAGCGGACGATCGTGAGTGATAGGTAAGTAATTCCCGGACAAGTCAAAACTCGTAGGCGTGCGCCGCGCTACCGCGACAAATGCAATACCTTCAGCTCCGGTATAACTTCGGTAAAAAATTAACGGAGGCGGAGGCGGAGGCGGAGGTGTAAAATAAAAAAATAGCGAAAGCGGAGGCGAATCCGAAGGTGTAAAACCGAACGGAAGTTCCGCCTTAACGGATGCGGAGGCGAAGCTCCGTAACATCCCTAGTAGCAATGTAGGTCATTTTCCTACGGCTTCTGAACCCATCTTAGAGTACTTATGATATGTGTGTAGATAAAGTAGTGTATGCAACTGTACATAATTTAGCCTTAAAACACTCGTGTGATCCTATTATGAAACTCGCTCACGCTCGTTTCATAAAACCACACTCCGTGTTTTAAGGCCTCTGATTATGTATCAGTCGCATAAACTACTATTACCGGGATTCGATCCCGGGATCACCAGTCGTTGGCAGGGCAGCTACGAACTTGTCCGTAGTGATCGATATTTTGTAAAGAATAGTATACTATTTGAGACTAACCGATTGGATAAAGTCAAGTCAAGTGGACGCCGCGTCGCGGCGATGACATCCAGTATAATTTTGGTGGCAAATTGTAGCTAAAACTACTGAACCGATTTTGATGGCACTTTCTAACATTGTAGTTAAGACCTCAGAATAGGACATAGCGCGGCCTTTTTTTAGATATAATTTGTTCAGATGGAGTTTTGAAAAATTGTATGGGAATTAATTATTTTTTTAAGGTAGAGAATTGAAACTTCGGAAAAAGGTTCTTTAATAAAACGCAAGAAAAGTGCCTTTCAGCGTTTTTAAAAATTCATGTTCTAAAGGGATAAACACTTGCTTGAAAGTTTGTATGTAGAAATTCAGGGTGAAAATCTATATAATAGATGGCGGTACCGGTCTTATCCAATACTACTAAACGAGCAATATTTGTATATATGTGTATAGGAAAGGAAGGTGAAATTTGCAGTATAGGGGTTTACGGGGCCGAGAAACCGATCTAGCTTGATCTTATTTTCGAGAAAATTTGTTGTTTAAATTTGGCTTCTCGAGGCTCTTCAACGACGACCAATGGTTAATCTTCTTTGTTGATGGTTGCGAGCTCAAACCCCAGCGATGGGAAGGTTTTTTGTTTTCTTTTTATCAGTTTATTGTTTAATCTTTTTGGTAAACGATCAGTTATTGGTTTTTTGTTTCATTTTGTATAGAAATCGATGTATTAAAGCCGAGAAAAACTCGGTCCCAGGCAAAACCAAAGCTTAAGCATTAAGAACAACATCGACGGTTGAGGATTTGAATGCATTCATATGCAGTCTTATCGTTTTTAATTTATGCCGCGTTTAGTCCAACACAACCCCAACCTAGGCCAAACTTAATTACAATATGAACTGAAAAAATATTATGTTTGCGAAGTTACGCAAATATTGTATGACATTATACATACACCTACAGTTAGATTAGTGTTTCTTTCATAATTTTAGAATCAATTAAACGCCATTTAATACTTTTTGGTATAATATTTTTATTGGTCTCAAAAAAATATCAAAAACATAATATAAGTGGCATCTATCGAGCTGAAATCAGTGTTCAATTAAGCTCGCTAGATGGCGAAAATCGACAACTAACATCAGCGACCTCTATAAAACTGAAATTGTACCAAAATATAATAATTCATGCATTAATAATGTTTATTTTTCATAGAATTTGTGACTCATAATCATGAATTATTGTTAGTATCCGTTGTAAAAAAGATCTGAAAAAGCGTAAGTATTAACACGTTCAATAGCGCGCGGCCCGGCAGCCTATTAAAAGAGAAACAAACTTCAAGCTCTTATTTAAAAAGTCAGGGTTACAATTGTGTCTCCGAGGCCCCAATGGAAAGAAATACGAAAATCTTTCAGCAAGTGCCATGGGGTCGCCGTCTAACCCCACTGCCCACCTGGCGCGTTTCATCGCTGCGTAAGTTTGACTCGATCTTCACCAGTTTTATCAATTATTTAATAATTAGCTTCCGGTCGCGACATCGTTTGCGTGGACCCGGGATAAAGCTATCCTATATTTTAATTCAGGCTATAAACTATCTTCGTGCAAATTTTCATCCAAATCGGTTGAGCCGTTTAAGCGTCATTGAGTAACAAACATCCAAACATCTAAACATCCAAACGTCCAACCATCCAAACTTTCGCATTTTTAATATTATAATAGGATTTACATGTTCACTTTGTTGGTAAACTTCAGCACAATTCTACCACAAAACTAAAAATGCCTGCTAGAGTCTGTCAAGCGAGTCGAGTCCCTAATTTTTTTGCAAATCCTACTAATATTATGAATGCTAAATCACGCAAAAACGGCTAAGCGGATACATATGAATTTGGTTTGCGTATAGTGTATAAGCTGGATTAACATAGGAGTATATAATACTTTTTACTCCGGGAATCATCGTCTAAGGAGGCGAAATAGGGGGCGAAAGTTTATATGGAGCTACGATATTAAACGAGTTCCACGCGGACGAAGTCGCGGGCAGAAGCTAGTTAATTTATAAAGGCTATTTTAATACGCTTGCTTTCAATAAAATAAACTCGAATTAAGTCCTAAAATATTAAAGAGCCCGTCTCTTTAAATTAAGGGAGATACCCTGATATCGATTTAACTATAATACTTATCAATGATCACTACATAATTCCATTCGGAAAATGTCCATAGTAAAATCTAATAATTACATTGTATTTACAAACTCTAAGAAATCTACTTAATGCTTACGGTCTTAAAACTATAAACATGAGTGGGCGAAACTCTGGTACTGAACTATTCACAGGGCAAGAAGGACCAACTTTATACCTTAAGCTACTAAAAGTAAAGCTCAAAGTGCATTGTCGCAATAATGCTCAAAAGAATCAATGATTCGACCTCCTTCTGCTGAGCAAATTCAAGTCCCGCCAGATTTCGCGTCTGTAGCAAACAAACTCCGCTGTATTATCGGCTAGTTATTCAATTTTGAATCTTAAGACTGTTGGAATAGTGTCTGGAACGGATTGTTCGTAAGATTCTCTACGCAGGGGAAATTCATTGCAGCAATTTATTTCCTGCTTTTAGGCCGTTTCAGTAACCAAGAAATGCTTATAGCCTACCGCGAGAGGCAATCCGGTATGCATACGTGATACGAGCACTTAAACGGAACACCGCTTTATGTGGTTATTGGGAATTTAACCTTGACTTGAAAAAAGCAGTTTGTTTCCCATAAAACAGGTACTAAAAGGACTTGAGCTCTTTCCTTTTCTAAAATACGAAACAAAAGCGGGATGATTTTGAAAAATCCACAAAGAACACAAGTTATTGTTGCAGCAATAACAAAATAAATTCAACTAAGAAATTGTTGTTATTGTTCGACTTTATGAACACACGAATACTGTCCGGGAGTCGTTCCAAACGGCTATTGTAAGAATGATCCCCAATTAAACTTTTCTAGAACATTTTCACTGATTGTTTTGAAACATTTACTTTGGACTTTGGAGAGCTGCAAATTGTTTTAATTCAGTGACCTAAGCTTAACGTTGAGAGCAGTCTGCTTTAAGAAAATTTACATAAGTACTTAATTCTTTCAAATACCACCTAATAAAAGGAAATTTGAGTAAAGTGTCCCCATTTCTAGTAAAATGAGAGCAAACTCGTCAGGTGTTTCTAAAGGAAACATTGTCGCAGCAATTACGTTGATCAGTGTAAAAGCTAAAGTCCACAAACCCACTCGAACTTACGAACACTAGTTATAAATTCAGTCGCTTTATCACCACTTGCGCTCCGGATACCCTTCACGCGTTGTCGTGTCGCCGTCGTCACATGTCGTTCGCGTCGCCGACGTAGCCCTCGTCGGGGCTCTCCGAGCAGATGTCGGACGCGCACTTCGCGTTGGATACTTGGGGTAAAGGTTTGAGCACGCTCTCGGTGCTCTCGCCAGGTAGTCTGTCCGTCGTTTGGGTATCTACACATCGCGTTTCCACCTGGTAGCACCGGCCGGTGCCCTCCGCTATTCCCACTGGCACCATCACAGCACAGGTTCCCTTGGGGTTGACCCAGGAGGAGCAGGGCTCGACCGGCGCGCAACACGGACCCACGGAATCCGTCTTGTATCCCTCCGGCGGTGACGGCACGAACTCCTCATTGTAGTACACAGTCCCGTTCCCGACATACGCAATTTGCCGGTTCCGCGGCACGGGATACCCTTCCAAAGTCCGCCTCACATTTGTCCCGTTAAACATTTCTAAATTGGCACAAGTTGGGCTATTGAATTCCGTGTCCTTAGCAAATTTGCATACGAGTTTTTGACCCTTCGGCCTATTGTGCGGCAAGGTTTGATAGAACGGCCCTATTACGGAGTAATTGGACATTATAGGGGGACGGCACGGGTGTTTAGGTAGGCCGTAGTCGTAAGGGTAGCCTTCGCTGTCCAAGAAACATCCCGGGTTGAGATGGACGTCGGCCGAGTGTTGGTATAAGTTGTTGATTTGGTTGGGCGGTATGGCGACGTTGTTGAGTGCCTGCTGATCCTGCCACGTGACTTGCCGGGGTGGTGTAGGAGCGGAGAACGTGGTCTCCTCCTGGAATCCGTCGCCGCCTGCGACCTGCGCTGTGTATACAGAGAGCGCAGTGTTCTCGTTTTGCGCATTGTTGGCAACGGTTTCCGCGTCGCTAATTAGGTCAGGGTTCCTGTCGACAAAGCCTTTGATGTTGGTGCTTTGATACAACTCGCTCGGCTCGTAGTCACGGCCTTGCACCATGTAGTGCAATGAGTGTCGTGAATGTGCGTTCACAATCACTGAGCCGTTGTTCTTCGCCAGAAGGCCGTTGTTGCGCGCCGCGGGCAGTAATTGGTTACACAGGGCGACATCCTTTCCACTTTCCTTCTTTTTACGACTTCTGGTGTCGGTTTTAAATTTTAACAGAAAAACGGCTATTATTGCTATGAGTAGGACGATAACTAGAAATACTATTGTTACTATTACCACTAAATGCCTCTGAGGAAACGTTACTACCATCACCACGGGCTCCGCCTTGACGATTACTTTAACAGTATAGTTGGCCAGCGCCCGTCCCGCCGGGTTCTCGGCCAGGCACGAATAAGTGCCGTTGTGTTCATTACCTACATTATAAATAAATAGATCACTTTTTTTCTCAGTTTCACCACTCTCAACGTAAAACACGTCTCGGATTTCCGGCGGTTGGTTTGAGGAGTTTTGGATTATGATCCCTTGGTAAAACCACGTTACTTTGGCTTCCGGCAAAGCCTTCACGACGCATTCTAGCGTAACATTGTGACCCTCGTTAGTTTCTAGGTAGACAGAGGCCGGCGTCAGTTTCGGCAAACACGCCAGCTCGGCGTCAGTGACTGCGGTGATGACGCGTTTCTGCAGTCGAACGGGGACCGAACAAATTGGCTCCACCGCGTGCGGCATGTTGAAATTTAACAACCACCCGTGTAAATCCCTCAAATGGCAGTCACAATTCCAATTATTATTCTGCAGGTCGATTCCCCGCAATGTGTCAGGGAACAAATTGTCACCTTTGATATTCGACAGCCTATTACCATTCAATCGCAGCCATTCCAAATGATTTAATCCGGAGAAGGCGTCGTTCTCGATGACTTCGATTTTACAATCGCTCAGCTCCAGCGTATTCAAGTAGGATAGTCGCTGGAAACAATGTGTTTTAATGCTCGTTATAGGGTTGTTGTTGAGCGAGAGCCTCATCAAGGAGGGAAAATATACAAAGTTGGTAGACGGCACGACCGTCAGGTAGTTACTTGACAGGTCCAGCTCGACTAAATTCGCGAGCCCCTTGAACGCGTGGTTATCGATCTTCTGAAGTTTACACCGCGGCAGATAGATCTTCTGCAAATCGAGTAATCCGAGTTTGTGAAAAGTTTCCTTTTGAAGGACTTGGAGATCGTTGCCCGAGAAATCGAGGACCTGGGTTTGAGAGTCGAGTGAGTTGGGGATAGTCTTGAGTTCCTTCTCGGAGCACTCAACGTAGCGCTTGCCGTTCTTCCACTTGCAGATGCACTGCGCGGGGCAGGCGATGGCGGGCACCAGCAGGCAGGTGGTGCACAGCGCCAGCAGACGCATGTCGAGGCGCACTCTCATCCTGCCTCACACCATCCACGCCTCACTGGCCGTGATCATTACCTGGAACAAACAAAGAAACCGATTAGAACGTTACCGGCACTGCCATCAGAGCGATCTATTGTTTTATCTGTCCCTATTCCAAGCAGGGATCATTGAATCTTCGTTTCAAATAGATTTTATCCTCGAGTTCACATGTGCTGTCGCAACCCTTGTCGTTATGCAAAGGTATTAAAACGTCCCAATGAAATTAATGTATGAATACGGTTCCGAGTCAATAGCTTCGCTTTCAATACGCCATTCGAATATTAATTTCATCTCAACGAATTTTTGATACGATATAATGTATTCACTAACACAAATACTAAAATAATTACTGGAGCAATCAAACCCAATCGTGGATTATGATTTTCGACGAATCGCAAATTGTTTCTTTTGTAAATATTATATTGAGACAATGGAGTACGCGGGATCCAACATGGAAGAGAAACAGAATATTAAAATTGAACAGAGTTTAATGGACTTAAATTAAAAGTAGCAGGGTCGACAGTGATGAGGGTTGGCGACATCGTTTTTACTTATTTTGATTCAAATTGTAGCTCGACGGTTCTTCGTCAAACGCTGGTAATTTTTGTGTTCCTCTGACTTTTCCTACATATTTTACTCCGGGAAGTAGCCGGGCTCATGCATTATTTAAGACTGATACATTATTTATGTGCTTCGACCACGCTATGTTTTCTTCGCTTATTTGTAAACCTTATTTGTGATATTACATTTGGGAAATGTATCTTTTATTTATTGTTTAGTAAAGACATTGATAAAGTCCGCCATTATGTTATTTTATTGAATGGGAGTTCATTTTCCGGCCGGTTTATTTAATCACAGGCGTATTCATTTGAATTAGGTTCTGGTTTAAAGTGTACTAGCGACCCGCTTCGGCTTCGCACGGGTACTATATTATACATATAAACCTTCCTCTTAAATCACTATCTACTTAAAAAAACCGCATCAAAATCCGTTTCGTAGTTTTAAAGATCTAAGCATACATAGGGACAGACAGCGGGAAGCGACATTGTTTTATGCTATGTAGTGATTCACAATTTCGATAATTGATGTCAGTAAATTGGCTTCAAAACAGGTCGAGGGGGGGAGGGGGGTTTTTGATTGATGCTTAAATTTGACCGAGTTGTGTGGTCTAGTTGCTCGAATAGTCGTCAACTAGATAGACTTGTTACCATTTGGGCTTAGGTCAAAGCCTCGATAGCTCGAGGCTTTACTACCTCTGGGAATTTAAAGACATCCAAACGATAGTCGTGTTTGGTTAGTATTATACCAACATAAAACCGGCGAAGTGCGTGTCGGACCACGCGCCGTGTAGGGTTCCGTAATTGCCTGTCTGTGTTTGATCTTTGTTACATCGAGACGTGCGCTCCAACAAAACGTTGGGTTGTGTTGTGTCACCCGAATTGGTAAGAAAGGTGGCCTTTTCAAGTAATAAATTGTTGGTCAGCTATTACTCGTTAACTGGTTATGCCTACTTTCCGTGATGTTATTCGAAGTAGTTTCATTATATGAAAACAAACATGGCAGTGGTAAATATTTACTACTGCCATGTTTGTTTTCATATACCCAGTGCTAACCATTTAGCCGACAAAGGGCCCCACGACACTAATAAAAATTAGGGCTTTAAAGCCCAATATCACGCAAAAGCTTCCCTGAATTTAAAAATGGTGGTTTATGTCGAAACTATAAGGGTTCCTTGTTGAATACGGAACCCTATGCACGATAGATGTATCTACTTGATTTCTTTGAAGCGTGATTTCGAATTGTTCGTTTGTTCATCCATTGAAATCGGGACTTGAGTTTACCATTCAAAATGCGATGTTTCGTGTTCCAATAACGATTCTGCGAAACTTTGTGTGGGAATATTATAGTACTTTGTTGTAGCAAAACTTTCGGTGAAAATTAACGCTTGCTGTATTATTACAATTCTCTTTGTTGATTTTCCTAAGTACATATTATCAAGTTTTGAGTTACCTATTAACTCAACTTTTAACTTCTAATACAAAACCAGAACCACTTTTTGACTTCTGTCGTTAAAAAGAGACTTCGGCTTGTATGACCAAATTACAAGTCATTTTGAAACGGGGTCCTGTTATATCAAGTTAAAAATGTTAATTAAGTAATTTAGAACTCCAGTTGCTGTACTAGCTGTTAATCTTTATTATAGGTACATATACATAACCTGTAGGTAGGTAAGTATATAGTGCAGAAGATAAAAAAAAATGCAAGCTGTTTATTGCAATAAAGCAGAGTTATTTCTACATTATAGTTACAATCTTTTACATTTATGATTTTATGAACTATAAAATCGGGAGGGGGAAACCCCCGTCTACAACTACAATTTTAAGTTAAGTCTATATTATTATATGTTCTATATACATATACAACGTGTTTTTTTAACCATCTTAGAGCCGAAGCCCACTTAAATAATCAAAACGTACTAATCATTCGTGAAAAAAAATGTGTAAGTTAAGTTTTTAGTACTAAAGGTATTTAAGTACTAAAAATCCTGTATGGCGCGCGGTGCGAAGTTCATTGACCCGGTTAGAGTTCTTATCTATCTACATAAGATGGCGGCTAGCGGTCGCTGCGGTCACTCGGCTAGATGATCAAAATTAATATTAATACAAAAAAAGCATTATTACACACAAGCATTATTATACATTAAAATAAAACCTTTTTAGGATTCCGTAGTCGACTAGGAACCCTTATAGTTTCGCTTTGTCTGTCCGTCCGTCCGCGGATAATCTCAGTAACCGTTAGCACTAGAAAGCTGAAATTTGGTTCTAATATGTATATCAATCACGCCGACAGTGGTAAAATAAAAAGGGTTTTTTTTTTATTAGGGTACCTCCCCTATATACTATACGCAACGTGGGGAGTGTTTTTTTTTCATTACAACCCTAACGTGTGATTTATTGTTGGATAGGTATTTAAAAATGAATAGGGGTATGCTAAAATCATTTTTTGATAATGTTAATATTTTCTGAGATAATCGCTCCAGAAATATATATATTTTTTAAACACATTACATGACTGACCAAGTTCTTAAACGTAAATCTTATTCTAAATGAATGTCAATTTGGTTTCCAAAGAGGGAAATCTACAACTACAGCTATATTTGAAATACTAAAGCTTGTTTGGGAAAGTGTGGAGAGTAAGAAACCTTGTGCATCCCTTCTGATCGATATGTCTAAGGCTTTCGATTGTGTAAGTTTTGTCATTATTTTAAAACAGCTTGATCAAAAGGAGTAAGGGGAGGCGCAAATCAGTTATTTTACAATTACTTGTGTAGCAGGGAACAGGCAGTGGAAATTGTAAACTATAATGCTGAAACAAAAACTGTAGAACATGTGCAGTCCTCGTTTGAGAAAGTTGTGATGGGAGTACCTCAAGGTAGCATTCTTGGACCACTCCTATTTCTAATTTATCTAAATGAACTTCCCAACATAGTCGATGTGCCTTGTGTTTTATATGCTGACGATGTCACTCTGCTGTTTTCAAGGGAAAACACCAGTGCTGCAATGGGGTCCACATATAGTCAAGTTGGCAAATAGGCTTAGTTCGGCAGCATACGCGGTCAAACGAATGAGGCAACTCACTGATGTTGAAACGGCCAGGCTCGTATACTTTTCCTACTTCCATAGTGTAATGTCATATGGCATACTACTCTGGGGAAAAGCCGCTGACATTGAATCTATATTTATCCTACAAAAGAGGGCAATAAGATCAATTTATCAGTTAGGATCTCGTGTCTCCCTAAGAGAAAAGTTCAAGCACATTAACATTCTCACAGTTGCTTCCCAGTACATTCTTGAAAATATCATGTATGTCAAAAGAAATCAGCACTTGTTTAAATTAAATCATGAAATGCACTCTTTTAATACAAGAGGTAAGGACAAACTTGTTGTTCCTCGGTTCCGTCTCCATAAAGTGAATTCGTCTTTTATGGGAAATGGTGTACGCTTCTACAATAAAATCCCTAAAGATATTTTGATTCTATCGCTCACTAAATTTAAGAAAATTGTAAAAGACCGCTTAGTATGTAAGGCATATTATAGTGTTAAGGACTTTGTGGAAGACCGTGACTTCTTTTAAGCCAATTTATTCTACATTTTAATTTTTATTATTTTTTAAGTGACATTTTATTTATTTGACATAATCAATTTTGATGTGAACTGTGTTCTATAATTTTTTATGTGCTTGTCAGCTATAAAATTTTAATGTGTATTTTAAATTTTCTGTGTAGATAATTTTAATTTTCTTTTGTTGCTTTGTATATATACATATATTATTTGTGACGTTTCTCAAGCACTCTTTGAGTCTATTTGAAATAAAACATCTTGATTTGATTTGATTTTTGATTTGATTTGAAAGTATGCAAGAACATATAAATAACGAATTAACGAAAATCACAATATGGCTCAATAGTATTAACCTCAATGTTAACCTTAACAAAACCAAGCTTATCCAATTCAGAAATTATAAATCTATTCCGAAGTCTCTTGTAGTGTCAAACGAAAAAACTGTAATAGATGAAGTAAATCATGTAAACTTTCTTGGAGTCGAAATAGATTCACATCTGAATTGGAAAGCGCATATTGAAAAGGTTAATAAAATGATTTCTAGTCGATGCTATGCTTTGTCAATTCTTTCTGAAACGCTCAGAAAACATTGTAAAAAATGCATATTTCGGTACAATCTATCCGTTACTTACCTATGGAGTCATTTATTGTGGTAATTCCACTGATGTGCATAAAACTTTCATACTGCAAAAAAGATGCCTAAGGACTATTTACAGAATGTACATTGTGGAATCACTCCGAAACATTTTCCGAGAAAAGCGTTTCCTGACTCTTACCGGTATTTACATACTAGAATTATGCCTACTCGTTAAAAACTGCCCTGAACGTTTTAAATGGAGATCGTGCAAGTCTAATGTACGGTCTCAATGTAAATATAATATAACCGCTCCAAAAGTGAGTACATCGATATATAAAAAAAGTACATTCATATCAGCCATACGCATTTATAACAATCTTCCTGTAGAAATAAAAAGCCTAGAAGGAATTAGAGGCGTTTAAAAAACTTTCTTATAGATAAGGTGTTCTACAACCTAAACAAATATTATAATTATGTATAATGTAGTCATGTTTATAAATTGTAACTAGGTTAAGATTGATAAAATTGTATGCCCGAAAAGGGTAAAAACTGGTGGAACTCACTACATGCATCTGTATACCTTTGTATGTCTACACGGTTTTTGTACAATACATTTTTCTATTCTATTCTATTCTAATGAACTGAGAACTTGTATGGAAAAAAAAAACAAATTTAGAAATATTGTATAATAGCTTAGTTTTTATCCAGCGACAGAATGCGACGAAATTTTAGACATCAAAAAATTATAAATTAACTAGCTTCTTAAAACTCAGAAAAAATATTAATAATTGTTTATGTCTTTATTTTGGGTCATTTACATTTACTCTATAATATTCAAGCTAAATTATACAAAAAAACATAATGCATGCTTCATTTAAATCTACATAATTACTTCCGAGAGGAAAGTTTATCGGATTTTTGAATAAAGCACCTTAGAATAACATTTTAAAATGAAATAAAAATACGCTATTATAAATTAATCTTTTTCAAACCCGTATTTTTCCTGGAGTAAAACAACGGAGTTAAAGAAACGAAATCAAAGCTGACTTACCTAAAGCCAGTATCAATGTACGGTCGAAGGCTAAGCTATGTTAACACGTTTGCTCCCTATAAAATCGTAATAGAGCTATAGAGCCCCGAATGTTTACAATCTTTGACGTTGATTGTACAAAGAGGGGCTCTGCGCAGTACCACCTCAGCCTGAAGGCATGTGTGATTTATAACTAGTATTATTATTATTCTGGTAGTGGCTTCCGGACTAGAGAGCCCTTATATCACTGCGACCATCGCTGATCTATTGTGATCGCGGTTTTATAACTAGTAAGTACCTAAGCCTAAAGTTAAGACCGTAGTTCCAGTACAAAGCTATTACAGGGCCAGTAGATCTTGCAACGGCTGTTTACCGAGGTTTTGATCTCAGCTATGTAAATTGCGGGGGATTGTTTGTGCCCGGGAGGGTACTGTTCTAGAGCGGTTAGGTATGCATGGCGGCTTTCTGCAGCAATAACGGGATACAATATCGATGCAGAACGTCGACCACAACTTCCTGACAAGTCGCTTCGCGCGCTACTGAGCGTCTCCGGTCTCTCGCACCGTGCAAATTAGGAAGAGGAGGGTACCTAAATCTTTCTCGCCTCGCGGCGCGGCGGGTGTCCATCTAGTCGCGTAATGACTATAGTCATAATTTCGATTGTCATACAACTTTACGCATAAAGTTGTTGCTCATAAAAGTCTTTTGTCATTAATGATTCGGCGCATAATACTTTCTTTGACATAGTTGTAGTATGTCATATTTTTTTAAACCATAATGTTGATTATCATACAAGTTTTTGTCATTACATTGAAGATCATAATTATTCAATTCAATTTAAAAAAAAATGGCTTCCATCTAAGTCAAGATGATTTCGCCAATGTCAAGTTTGCTTATAAAGCGACGTTGTTCGGTAGTTTGGTCAGTCGTCAATAATGCAATCAGCGTCAGAAGCTCCGCTTGAGAAGCAAGGCGTCCACCGCTGACCGCATCCGCGACGAAAGACCGAAGATCATAATTATTTTTTAGAACTGCTTTGCATAATTTTTGACCATAGACTGTCATTATGATTCACTCTCAAAAAAAAACAAGCTATTAAATTAGTTGACCAGCGTTTAATAAGGTTAGGGCAGCTAGAAAAGGAGAGCAGTCCCCCTAGTAAAAAAATTAACAATCGTAACATTTGTATTTTTAGTATGTCCGGGGATTCTATCTCCATAACAAATTTCTAGATTTCAAATTTGAAGAGGTGACAGACAGACACACTTTCTAATCATCGATTTGGAATCGTACATCTTTTTGACTCAATATGAAAATTACGTTTCATGATTCAGTGACCATAAAATTATGACATGGCAAGTGGCACTGTAAATAAACTTTGATGTAAAATTGACGTGTGGACTTTAGTAATACATGTATCACCAATATGTTCACACGACTCAAAATAGCACAGACAAGTGATAAATCGGTCATCATTTATCAAAATAGTTTGAATGGGGTCACAGGGTCGTGCATTAATAACCCTGCTACGGTTACCGAGTCAAGGATGAGCATTCAGAGAGTTAAAACAACGAATATAGGTGTAGGTATCAGATTCTGTTCGTGGCTATAAAGGAAAAAGGCCAGTTGTTACAAACCGTTCATAGTCGTAAGTAACGTGCGCTTAAACATCTTTTCATATATAAAATACCGTCCTGTGATTACCCTGGTCTCAACTGATGGTAACCAACGACAGCGCCCAAGATGAAGTTCACTGGTTCAGGAATAATAATAATATTGATTGTTATGTGCGACGTGGCAGGCCGAGACGGAGATGGCGGGACGACCTGGACGCATTTTGTAGCGATTGGCCAGAGATTGCTCAAATCCGGGAAGAGAGGAAGTCGAGAGGGGAGGCCTTTGCCCAGCAGTGGGACACTCTATAGGCTTCGAAAAAAAAAAAAAAATTGATTGTTAAAGATAACAAAGCTGGTCTAATAGTAGTAAGTCATTCTTAGCCTACGGTAGTATTATACTTAATTAATCACGTGGATTAATTAAGTATAATACTACTACTAGTGGTGGGGGACAACTGTTCCTCGCGTCCGCGGGAGCATGCCTACCACAACCCTGCACGTGTCCCCTGGGTGCTACTAAAGAGTGACAAACTCTAAAGGCCAAAATAATGTATGCCATACGATTAAATAAATAAATAAATAATCACGTGTATTTGGTCCTCTGGCTGAGTATGCACTTCAGAGAATTGTCTGCCTTATCGGCTGTGACATGTAGAATGCAGTTGCTACTGCCGTGAACCCTGTGTAGCAGTGAGGCAGTTTTCGTGAACCAGGCAGCATCAAAGCCGTCTGTGCGCGCCCCGGTAATCATGGATGATGCGCTGCAGAAACGCGGCTGTTCCAACACCACTCTTAATGCATTATTATAATGAATGCGCAGTTGCACAGCAATAGCAATACTCTTGTTTTGAAGGCACCAAGGTCGTGTTTCTCAGGCAATACAGATAAAGGGAGCTAAATTAATTCCTTAGCAAGCTCTGTTTGGTAAGCTTGACAGCTCTCTGTTTGATGGCAACAATAGGCGCCATAGTTAATGATAATAATAATCATAATCATTACGTTATTTGTCGAAAAGCAGGTGATGATAAACACAGGTGCAGGCATTGCCTTACTTAAAGTACCTACTCCATTTGCCATACAAGACATACAAATATTTCAGCGTCTGTGTCACGTGTGTTCATAACGGACAAAAGTAAAGGGCTTAAGACAGTTACCTGAATTTAGCATCCTAATTAGGGAGCGGAGTTGAGTCATAAACCCTTTACACATTGTTCTACAGACGACGCGCGTTCGTCGGGTTAACCAGTCCGTCGAGTCTGCAACTCACACTTAGGTTATAATGTGATTTGAAAGCTATATTTCTAGAAATTTAAACGTAAATATGCCTAATAAAACTCCCTTCTATTGAATGGTCCCGTGATAGTTAAACATCGTCTTATCTTTTTCTTCCAAACGTACTCAATTGTGAAAGTGATAGACAAATCAAATTGAAACCCATTTTAATTCAATTAGCTTTGATAGACGTTTAAATTATTGCCTGTGCGTTTTGCAACGCCGAAATCTTTCAACAAAATAACCAACAGACATCCCAAAGGGCAATCAGTTTTAGTAAATGGTGGACAGTGAAAATGGCTCGCAAATTCATTAGCAAAGGTAAGTACGCTAATCGATCTCAATTGCCGTTGATTTATCGATGGGCCGGGTCTGACTTGAAACAAATTCATATGAATTGCAGGGATCGCTCGCAATTTCTCTTCCGTATTGATGTTCGATGATTTTACTTCCATACAATCGTAAGATATAAGTGACATTTGTTGGCGAATTCTACATTTTTGCGTGTTAAACTTTCTTTTTTTATATACCACGTCGGTGGCAAACAAGCTTGGGCTTAGGTAAGAAGTAACCGTAGCCTATGGACGCTCGCAACTCCAGGGGAGCATTCCACAACATTGTCAAGTCATTTGCCGATGCAGAGTCGGTGTGTCATATTTAGCAGCTTGAGTGTAAAAGAAATGCAAGCAGACAGACAGAATGGTTACTCTTATATTTATTATTTTAGTATAGATTCTATTATATGTTCAAAATAATAATTGTCACAGACGCACCGTTTCTAATTTACTATCAAGTTATTTCTAGGTATAAATTGATGAGTATTATCAATTTTCCCGATTTTGTCTACAAAGTGTTGTTTGTGAAAGGCAAATATTGTTCTCGAATATGTCAAGAACGCTTAAAGTTTTACATAAAGATGAAATCTTAGGTAACTCTGCTGATTTTAATGACGTCTATTCATAATTAGTATTTGACCACGACTTGGTTTGCGTTCCCAAATCAACTTCTTTCAAATCAAATCAAATCAGATCAAATCAATTTAGGAGCTGCAGTAATAAACATTATGTAAAGCGCCACTCTGAATGATAGTAAACTCAAGTTAAATGCAAGTGAAATATGTAGTTGCCTCTCAAATGTCCGGCTACAAAATTACACTTCCGTTCAACGGTGAAGCATAGTTACTGTGTGAATTGTGCCATGAACAATCTCGTCCTAGTACATAGCTAGGTAATTAATTAAAACTTTGACATTGAACTGTCTCATCTAGTCAGCTACTTTTAGTATATAACTGCTACGCTTATACTATCGCTCATTACGCATTTCTCTCTGTCGCACCGATCATGACAGATAAATGCAACAGAAAGTTTAACAGAGGTGTCCCGTTCTATTATTTGATAGCTTTTGATAATAGACTAAAATTAATTGTATGTACTTAGTTGTAACTAGAATAATGATTGACATAGTTTTATACTGGACATATACTTGATTGGCACAAATAACAAAATTGGCATTGGCTTAAACTAACGCAAGATTTAAGAGCAAGTAAAATCGGATTAATATGCGCACGTTAAACAATGAACTACTCGCTATAGTTTTTTTATGGGAATTAATTTTCGTTTTCCATTCGTGACAAAATCACACAAACTTAAAAAAATCTATTTGAAAAAATACTGAAAATTGGCACAGGGGATATCTCGTCTCGCAGTTGTAATGATACAAGCAATCGATTTGTCTAATAAAAGGAGAATGTCACTTTTTTGGGTGAAAAAACACACTGAGCGTCGTTAAGACGCTGTCAACAACAAAATGCCCTTGAGGATATTGGATAGCGCGCACACTGTCTATTTGTATCGGAGTAAACGAGAGCGAGTGTTACTGGGCGGCCCGGTTTTTGAAGATAATAAAACATACGTACATAAATATTGAAATAAAAAAAGGGGTGGATTATTTATGAAATATGTATGACTCGTTAGCGGTTTAGGTATGAATATGTTGACTTCATGTTTTTAATTGCAGACCCATACGTCAAAAAAATAAAGACATAGAACCGTTTAATGTGATTTTAAGACCAATCTTTGCAATTATTTTCTATCGAGCCGATTTCGCCCAATTATGTATCGAGCCCGTCCACGGTCTTTGAAATATGGTAAATATTAACATGTTTATTATTAGAAGATGGAAATAATATTTTGAAGGTTTGTTTGAAAGAGAAGAGAGGGACACGGTAGAGTCACGGAACTCTGAGGTGACTCCCGGCCTTGAAGGTGATGAAAGGGAGATAAGAATGACAGAAATTATGGATGCGGTAAAAAGTATGAAGTCGGGTAAGGCGGCAGGGTATGATAGGGTAACTGCTGAGATGATTTGAATTGGTGGCGGAGTCGTTGCAACCCTGCTGCACCGACTCTTTAACTTGTGTTGGAGATATGGCAAGGTGCCGGACGATTGGACTAAAGCCGTCATTGTTCCAATTTACAAGGGAAAGGGTTCGCGGCAGGATTGCAAAAACTATCGTGGTATCAGTCTTCTCAGTGTGGTTGGGAAAATGTATGCAAAGATACTGATAGAAAGGGTAGTGAAAGAGACTGAGAGTAAAATGTGGGATGTGCAAGCAGGGTTCAGAAAGGGAATGGGGTGTGTGGATCAGGTTTTCTCTTTACGATGCATCACCGAAAAATGCCTGGCCAAAAACCAGAAGGTGTACTGTGCGTTTGTCGATTTGGAGAAAGCCTATGACAGAGTGGTGAGGGATGTTTTGTGATCAACTCTGTCCATGTATCGGGCAAACAACCAATTGATTCAGGCATTAAAATCCCTTTACGAGGGATCTAGAGCATGCGTTAGGATCAATGGTGGTTACACAGACTGGTTTAGCATCCAAAGAGGTGTTAGACAAGGTTGTGTGGCCTCGCCATGGTTGTTTAACTTATTTATGGACAGTTGTATGATACCTTTGAAAGAGAGTGAATGTGGATTAAAAATGGGTGAGTTACTCGTCAAATGCCTCCTATACGCTGATGACCAGGTGCTAATTGCGTCATCAGAGAAGGAGCTGTAAGAGATGGTAACTTGTATGGATGACTCACTGAAGCGGAAGGGTATGAAAGTCAATGTGAGTAAGACAAAAGTGATGGTATTTGAGAAAGAAGAATGAAGAAGAATGTGACTGTGTGCAATATTCTGATTGACAGTGAGAGAGTGAAGCAAGTGAATGTTTTTTTGTACTTCGGTTCGTTATTTACGAGAGATGGAAAGTGTGATGGAGCATTGCACGCGTTTGTGAGCAGCCAAACTAAAACAAAGAAGGCTCGACTTGCGGTTCACAGAGGAGTGCTTGTTCCTACACTGATGTATGGAAGTGAGACTTGGGTATTTCAGAAAAAGCATGAGAGTAGACTGAATGCAGTTGAAATGAGAGCGTTAAGAAGTATGTGTGGAGCTCGTTTGAATGATCGAATAAAAAATAGTATAATAAGAGAAAAATGTGGAATAGAAGACGATGTAGTGACTAGGATTGACCAAGGTATGCTTTGGTGGTTTGGGCATGTTGAGAGGATGTGTGAAAGTAGACTGACTAAGAGGATTTACGTCCAGGAGATGGATGGAAGGGTCAGTAGGGGGCGGCCTAGGCGAGGGTATCATGACCAAATTTCAGCGATACTGTTAAAAGACCAGGTCAGGAGTACCCGCAACCGACGAGCCTGTATGAGAAGATGTATGGATGTCATTGAAGCGAAAAAAGTATGTAAGGACCGTAGTATTTGGTGTTCCTTAGTCTCTGCCTACCCCAATGGGATACGGGCGTGAGTATATGTATGTATGTATGTATTTTATTAGATGTGTTAGAACAAATAGTTTTTCTTAAAAAACTGCTTAAATAACATCAATTAGTCAGCCTCTTAACTGGGTTGAAATTAACGTGGTATTTTGCGAGTCCGCCAGTATGGACCACAGAGTTTCCAAATATAAAATACTAGGTGCCCGCGCAGTATGGGACACTCGAGTATGGGAATAGGGTTGAGGTGTATCACACTAGTTTGCTCCATTATTGAAAGAGCGAGCGAAGCGAACGAAGTTCTCGGTTTCAGTTGGGCAATTTTTTTCTCGTGATTTTATTTTCGTCTCGGCTGTTCCCTTCCGGAGATCGCATTTCAAACCGACTCTCGAGAAAATTTGTGAGCAGGTCCAATCATTATAAGTATATAATTTGTTGGTTGATTCAGTTTGCAGTTAAAAAACTTTGTTTTTGGAACAAAGATCAGCTAGTGAGTTCTACAGCTCACAGAGCCGCTAGTTAATCTTTTTTTTCTAGAGGTCGCACTTCTATAGGTACTTTGGCAACCCTTAGAATAGGTACGGGTGAGAGTTGAGTGACAAAAAGTCGTCACAATCAGCGGACGAATTTTAGCGAACGGGATGCAGCAGAATAAGACCTCACCCGGCCTAACTCTCCTTATATTTGCCGTCCCACTTAAGCGACGCTGTCCCACATTCAGCGCCAAATTACCCAGCTATTTACATTCGCAAAAGCACTAAACTAATGTGGATGCCATTGTGAAAAGTTTCTTTGTCGACGCTGGAGACACAATGTGCACACGATGTTTTCGCTCCGTCGGCAAAAATTGGACGTTACATTTATTACTTTTTCGATAAATTATATGTGAACGCCGTTGTTATGGAAATGATTTAATGTTTTTGAAATATATGGCTTTTCGACTCAGCTGTGAGCCCTAGTTACAAACCTGGGTGATGGCAAAATTTTAGTGAAATAATCGTTGATATTTCAAAGTGCCGACAATAGCAATCCTGGGATTTCAGCTCTTTATCCGTCATAAGCTTAAGAAACGATGAATGTGCATTTTGAATGAGTAAAACGATTTAAAATGTTTGTTTATTTCAATGGCTTATTGATAAAATAAAGTAGAGAATAAAAGAAACGTCCATTATTTTCAGAAATCAGTTAATAGTAGTTTATGCAACTGATACATAATCAGAGGCCTTTATGACAACAGTAATGGCGGCAATTCGATCCTACGTCAAGACGAATGTTTTTTTAAATCATAGACAAACGAATGAAGTCCTTATTCTCATGTCAATCGAGATCAGATATAAAAAAAAAAACCATACTGAATTGACGTTTCGCATCGATAACGTATTAATATATATGAATACTAGAATAGAGACCCATATAAACAATAGAGGTTTTATTAGTACCTACATCACTTCTATTTCTTATAATTATGTTGCAAGAACTCTCGTCCTCTACTAAGACGCAGCTATAATATTTACCATTATTTTCTGACCATAATGTTGAAAAAACATAAAATAATAGCAATTGAAACATTTTTACTCTAGTTTTTGCTAATTTCAAACAATAATTACGATTTGAAGTAATGTGAAACGAAACGTGTTTTAATCCAACAATCAGCGTCTGGTGACGTCATTCCTGTCAAAAGTCAAAACTTAGGCAACTCAATGACATCTAGGGACGAACCACGGACAAACAATTATGGCGAGTGACACACACAGTGACGTCACAGGAACTGTAGATCCGTTTAAAGGCGCGTAAGTTTAAATTGTCAGTTTATAACAGGAACTTTTGACTATAAATCATAGTTTTTTTTTTATACTTTAGTGGTCTATTCTACATGCGATTCATTCAAATGAAAGCCAAATTGAAAATATTGCATCTTCCCTATTGTGATACGCCTTTACGTATAAGTCCAGTCATCCAAAAATACTTATAGAACATAAACTCGCCTGTTTATACATAAGCCTTTCTAATTATCCCTAAAAATCCCTTTTGGTCCCTTGGGACCGTGATAATAGATTAATGCTTCGTCTTTGTGGCACACTCGCTTATCGCGAGGAAAACAATTATGGAATGGAGGGCGAGTGAATTTTTGACTTGCTCAGTCACCAGGGACCGTGTCTGTTAGTTGTTTTACGTATTGTTCTGTGAGTGTACTTATACAATACAATACAAATACTCTTTATTGCACACCTCACACAAACAAAGCAGTTAAAAAGAGAAACAATACAATAACATGTAGGTAGAGGTAGACAACAGGCGGTCTTATCGCTGAAGAGCGATCTCTTCCAGACAACCTTTGGGTATCGGAGAAACAGATAAAACTAGATTATGTAGTAGGTGGTGCAGAGATTATAATAAGCCAAAAATCAAAATAATTATATGAATACACGTACATAAATAGCTCTATATATAAACATACATACACAATCATACATATATACAAATAACACAAATAAAAATATATAAATATAATACATAAACAGTCAGCCAATAATAATAATAGTAAGACAATCAGGGTTAGGGGAGAGAAAAATAATGTATACTACTTATATTATAGGTATTTCTTTATAGTTCTGCACGGTTATTATTCTACATGTTTAAACAGACTAGCATTTTGCTATAAGCTTCAGTTCAAGGGAAATAATGATTTTGGCTTATTAAAACTAATTTTTGGGTACAGTTGACGTGAGTCTTATCATCATCCTCCTAGCGTTATTCCCGGTTGTGCCCTGAAGGAGCCCGGGGTCCGCTTTGACACCTAATCTCAAGATTGGGCATTTATGCCCTAGTTTTACGAAAGCGACTGCAATCTGACCTTCAAACCCTGAGGAAAACTACACCTTATATGGATTAGGGTAAAACCAGGGTAGATGCCCCACTTTTTGAAATTACTTTATATCTCTTTTTACAAAAAGCAAGATTCTTTATTTGTAAAACGGGTAGGTACTTTGGTTTATTATCTTCAAATGTATGAAAAGAATGAACAATATCTTTGATATTTTCAGAGTATTGGCGACTTTTGCGGGCCTATACATTTTGGGACACCTATCCCATGTAGGGGATAGTTGCCTAAACCATGTAAATTACGTTTAGCATAGATGCCCGAACAGGGAATTTATCCTGCAAGAACTTTGATCGCACCTAGCCGTCCCACGCAACCGCAGAGACATGCAACACTGTCAACTTAGTTGTAGTTAAGAGTCTCTCCATAGATAAATATAAAATGAAAGAAAACAGACAAAATTCATTCGCGAAACTAGAGTAATTGCAATCAAGGCAACTATACCCCGGCCGACTATCCGGGTTTAACCCTAAACCGGTTTCCTAATGCTGTTTTCCTTCACCGAAAATCGAACGGTAAATATTCCTTACATAACTTCTGAAAAACTCGTTGGTACGAGCCGGGATTCGAACCCATTCACCTACATTTGTGAGACTTAAACATTATTTTAAGTTCTGATTCTAGAAATATGTTTCTTTGCTATTCCGCTAAATAATACATTTATAGAAACTTTTAAGGCTGCGTTTCACATGCTCACTAGCGCCACTGGTAAATAATTGTGATTATTTCAATTTAACGATTGATATTAAAAAAAGGAGGCCGCTACACACTGTATTTTGTATTTAAGTACCTTGTGAATACATCAAACTAGTTTTTATGTTGCTGGATTCGTCGATCTATGAACTCAAAAGAAAAACGGCCGTTTTAACTTTTTTTAATATCTATCGTTAAATTTAAATAATCACAATTATTTACCAGTGACGCTATTGAGCACGTGAACGCAGCCTTAATAGTTTTCCGCAAGGTAACGCCTGATACCATCAATTAATTCTTTTAGTGAAGCACGTTACTCGGTTTCCACAAACAAAAAATATGTACGCTTTCTTAACGTTTGTGCTATATTTACACGGTTTTTTTAAACACTGAAATAAAGTATTATTCAGTGTTTAATTATTCATAGTCATTTGTATTTTGTAACTCTAACGTCTAACGCCATATTATGTATTCATAAACATTCTACAAGCTTGTTTTAAGTTTAACTAAGGTGGCGTTAAAATTCGTTTGTAAGGTAAAGTAAGGGACAAAGCATATTTCATTTCCCAGAGGCATTTTAAGGGGTATCTATCATTTTATCGAAATGCATAACGTCGATTTACATTTCACCGAAAACTATTCCACGAATTCCATTACGTTGGTTTTCCTAATCACATAATCATCAATTCATTGTTTTTTTATTTTATCAAACAACTTTTCATCGTTAATCGTTTCGAATTTGTCTCAAATCGTAGCGTAACGATTCATCGAATATACTTTTCCTGGAATAGGTACCTATAGTCAGTTGTGTAAAGTATTAATTTATCGAAACACGGTTCGCTGTTGGTACGTTCCATATATTTTTTGTTGCCACGGTCAATGTTTCATCGCAGTAACGTTTCATCGAATGATGCATTTGTTATTATTGCAGTGCGTTTAGGAAAAATATTGCGGGCAGTCGTATATAATACACAGTTACCTCCAATATATTTTACTTTTCATCACTGTCATTTAGTGTAAAAAGGTGCCTGCTTGTTGTTTACGAGTTAGATTTAATTGTTAAAAATGTCTCAACAAACGCTGTGCTGTGAGTTTTTCAAGTCCAAAAGAGGTGGCTTGAAGTCGTATTATAGAAGGATATACTTACGATAAAAACAGTGTGAAAGACAGTCGCTTTTACTGGCTTTGTGAATCACGTTATGACAGTGTTTATAAATGTAATTCTTCAGTTGTAACCACAACGGACGCAAATAATAAAGACAATCATGTTATATGTAAGCAACCTGGTTCTCATAACCATGAACCGAACCCGTTGCGCAAAAAGATCGCCGATTTTTGTGATACACTGAAACAGGAGGCTTCTTCTGGTAAAAAGGCCTGTCAGATATAATTGATAAAAAAGCGCCTGGTTTTTATCATTTGATAAGTGAGCTGGTGAATAATGTACTGTTAACGACACAGAAATCGATAAAATTTTACGTGGCGAGCCATCAGCAAAAAAAGCAAAGAAGTACATTTTGAAAGACAACCGAATTGAAAATGTTTTACGGAAAAAAGAAAAGATGCCAAAAAAACAACTTCTCATGAAAATTACCAAAAACTCAAAACTCTGACATATTGTTTACTGTAATAAAAATGTGATTTGCAATCGATTTATTAAATTTTTCTACCAAGCTATTTATAGGTAATTTCACCTAAGTATATAATACCTAATGGATAAAATGGGTCCATATTGACTCGTATACACTTCATATACGATGTAGACGTAATATTAAGCCTAAGTAAATATTATTAAAAAAACTGTTCTGGCGCTGCTATAGAATCGCAGTACACCTAACACTCCTCCTCGACTAGAATAGGAAGATAATCCGATATCCTGAGGGAGAGGTGGGTTAGGCTTAGAGCTCTATATATACGTCCAAAGTCTCAATGAAATGTACTCAGTTCGTTGAAACGTATTATCAAGTGACAAACACTGGTGAAACGATTTTCTATGTAAGTAATAAGAATTTTGGGAACTGAAACTTATGTTATAACCAAAATTATAGTAAAGGCGATTCGATGAACGACTTATGTCGATGGACAAATAAAATAATGAAGTGAAATTCGATGAGTTAATTTTTGTGTAAATGGTAATTCGAGCAAATGTATTTATGAGCGATCTAACGAAGTTCGATGAATGATTCCTGTGTGATGATGAAATTCTGCGAATAGTGTTATGGGAAACGATAATCGATGAAACTATGTTCGGTAAAATGATGGATTCCCATTTTAAGATTTATGTGTGTACCTAGTATTTATATGTAGTTCTAATGTAGTTATAGTGGTAAGTATAAAAATAAGATGATGTATATGCATCTTCCTACGGATTTTGATGTACTTTTTTATCAGATGAACAGTTTAAGTAGTAAATCAGAATAAGATGAATGCAAAAAGAAACAAATAGGTAAATTCAATGCTATGTGCAAAAAGCCGTAGCCGCGGGTGCCGTAGTTGCCTGTCTGTCTTAGTTACGTCTACGTGCGGTGCGGTTGCGTCGGCCGAATTTCTACGAAAATTGGCCTTTCCAAGTACACATTAAGTTCGTCGACTATTACTCGGTAACTACATAATATGCCTACTTGTCCGTGATAGTTTTTCTTTTAAATTCATTATATGTACTACTATCACGAATTTTTTCACATCCCCAGTAGTAGCCATTTAGCCGGCAGGAGGTGGGGGGGAGGGCATATGACTCATATGAAATCTATAATATTTTTGAACGAGCTATCCAACGAAATCCAACACCATCGGTTTAACGAGAAAAAAAAATTACATCCCCGCTTTAGGTTTAGGGGAAGTACCCTAAAAAATGTTTTTTTCAACATTTTATTGTATTGTTTTGTCGGCGTGATTGATTTATATACCCATGCCCAATCGCAGTTTCTAGTAGTATGGTTACCGAGCTGAGCCGAAGACGGACAGACGGACAGACGGACATGGCGAAACTATAAGGGTTCCTTGTTGACTACGGAACCCTAAAAAGATGCAAGAAAAGTTTGTTCATTTGTCGAGTACCAAATTTTTGAAAAAGTAGAAACTGGCATATAGAAGACGGCTCAGCTCTTATTCAGCCAATTCAACTCGTATTTTTCTGTTGCATTACACGACATTTTTGTATGTGTCTCAAATAGTTTGCGTTTTTTTGGTGGAAAAATACACTTGAGATTCTGTTTAAAAAAAAACGGCGGGAAATCGTAAATATTTTCACGTTGTGCAACGATATTGAAAGTTTATAATTTAGTTTTTTTTTCCCCCATTTTTGAGAAAAGCACTATATAAGCATCAGTCGGAAAGGCAATAATGTACTATTACATAACAACATTAAATTAACCTTGATGTTTCCAAGAGTTCCATAACGTAGTACGGTAAAAATGGAGTGGCTAAACTTTAGCAAATTAATTTGAAATTCCTTTATTATAAATCCAATTAACAATAATGTCATCGTGGTTTTACTAACTGGAATATCTCAATAAATAGCCAATCTACATACTAACAGTAATCCGAGAAAATCATGTTAACATCCCGAACGGCCAAGTAATGTTATTGAATCGCGTGTTAGCCCATATTGTGCCAGTCCATGTTGTGTTAGGACGGGCTTATTCAGCAATATACAATATGGGGGGTTTAATCATCTAGATAGATACAATTGTCATTCAGAGAACGTGATTATAATTGCGTGAACATAATTTTGGGAAATGCGTTGCCATAAATTGCGTCGATTCTCTTGGACAGAGTATAGCCCCTCTTAAAACTTTGGATACTTACAACTGTGTGATTATTTAATGTTTTGTGTTGTTTTTTTCTCCATTTTATTTTAATCCTTTTTCATTATTGATTATTTTCTTTGGTGTCACCATCCCTATGTTATTGATGTTGTACTAAATCTTCCGATAATTATGTAGGTATACTTCTGTGTACGTTTTCGGTATGGTGAAATCGTAACAAAAATGATTTATTATGTTGACACTTTATCAGGAAAGGTGCCTGTTATTAACTTTTGTACTCGTAGTGCTCTGCGTAAATCCTCCAATACTTCACATTCACGTTTGATCCTCACTAAACCCTAAATCGAAAACAAGAAAAAAATGACACCATACGGATTCTGATTTTTCATGTTAGTTTTAGCAGTAATTTCCTAATGTGTGGTATCGTTACACGTAGCTCGTTTCAGGCTTAACGGCAAACACTTGCATCGTGTGCAAACATTGACCATCTTGACAAGTTTATATGTAGGTAGTAGGTACATATATCTGGCATATAGTATTTTTCTCAGTTTACCCGCGTGGTACATCTGAATGTTCTATCACATAAAATGAAGTAAAGATCATATACTGGTATTAAGGTACTAGGCATAAGTGCATATTAAGTATCATACGACAGTATTACGCAAAGATTCCTAAAGTGTTAACCCTTTAATTGCTTAATTACTACAATAGCATCGACTTGTTCCGGATCGAGGGTTGGCAGGAGGGTTGAAGGCTGGTATTCTTATGCAGATTTCGACGTTGTGATTAATTGCGGATCGCCGCCGCGGAATAATCTCTTCATCTCGGAGACGGCGCGATCGATTTGCCGTATGGCGCAAGTATTTGGGGGAACAGAAGGGTTATTAATGTTGCTTGCTCAATTTTATGTCCGAATTTTAAACAGAAATGAAATATCCTTTCGTAAACAGGAATTTGGGCGTTGGCTCTAAAGTATCTTCACAAGCTATAATTGCCTTTTAATAAAGATCATCATCCTCATAGCGTTATTCCCGGCTGTGCCTCTAAAGGAGCCCGGGGTCCGCGGCACTACTTTTACGAAAGCGACTGCCATCTGACCTTCCATACGCAGAGGGAAAACTAGACCTTATTGGGATTAGACCGGCTTCCTCACGATGTTTTCCTTCATCGAAAAGCTAACGGTAAATATTCCAAATTTCCACATGGACGGATTCCAAAGGTTGTGGGTTCAAATCCCGCTCGTGGCGAATAACTTTTCAATTTTCCACTATGATCGAAATTTGAAATTTCTTTAGCGGACGTTTATGCTTAATAAAAAAAAATGGTAAATACTCCGTTCATAAGTACCGAAAAACTCATTGGTACAAGCCGGGATTCGAACCCACGACCGCCGCTTGACAGCCGCTTGCCTGAACCACTGAGCTTATGATTCACATAGATGATAAAAGTGAAAACGCTTATATCCTCCTTTTTGAGCCCCCAAACCGCGCCCACACCACCATTCAGCGTATAGAAGCGGTTCGCTGTAAGTGTTCGTGAATATACCCTCCGGGCGAACTTAGTTGTGAGCCAGACTGTAACCGATCACAGACTAATCCCTACATATAACTTGAATACGTATTCCGAATGTAGAGCCGGGAATCGCTGTCTTAGGCGAAATTAGATGTACTAATGGATCGGAGAAATTTGGCAACTCGCGTACAGCAACCAGCATTATTACCTGCCTTAAGGGGCTACCCGAGGTTTTCATCGATTTTTGACAAGTTTTGAATCGTATCTACTACTTTTGCACTACAGATAGAATCATAAATCAAACGGCTATCGGTTCTTCAATCTTTTATCTCCATTTTGACAGACCGGATTTTGAAACAAATTAATACTTAATTTTGTATGATTTTTTTAAACATTGTCTAAAAAAACACTTATTTCGCATCTCTATTGACGTGAAAGATCTAACATATACAAAATCTACAAATTTGGGTTCGTCTATGACGTCTCTAAAAACTGGCAGAGGGTTTTAATTTTAAACCAATTAACACAAAAGTTATGGCCAGAAAACCAGTTTTTTGGCCTAAAATTGTTCAACTTTGATGCCAAATATCTCGAAAACAATGAAGTTTGAAGTAAATATGGGATACTATATTGCTTAAAGCCGTTGTTGTTAATATAATAAGCTACAAAAAACATTAGAAAACTAAGGGATTCAGATCGAAGGTCATTGGCGTATGGGAGCCTCTTAACATAGCGCGTATAATATCTTCTAGATGTTAGGATATGTTAGATATTTTTGGCGGCTTTGAAATATTAATGCTGAGCAATGATGTACACATCATCAGGAAGAATCTACATATCTTAATCTAATTTTTTTTTTTCATGTTTAGGAGGCAAACGAGCAGACGGATCACCTGATGGTAAGCGATTACCGCCGCCCATGGACACTTGCAACACCAGAGGTGTTGTGAGTGCGTTGCCGGCCTTTAAGATGGGAGTACGCTCTTCTCTTGAAGGTTTGAAGGTCGTATCGGTCCGGAAATACCGCTGGCGACAATCTATTCCACAGTTTAGCTGTGCGAGGTAGGAAGTTTCTGGAAAGCGCACAGTTGAGTGCCAACCATCTTAATGGTGAGGATGGTAATGTTGTCGCGTTGGACGATACCGAAAAGAAGAAATAATTTGTATTGCTTCATTGTATTTTATTTTTCATGAAATTCTATAATTTAATTAAATTTTAATATATTTAATTTATGATTGGTATTTTTCGATTGTTTTTCAATCTGTTATTATGGATTTTTATCTGAAATAAATTATTTTTATTATTATTATATATCTGATACATATAGTGCTTTAAATGGGTTAGCTAACTTTTTTTTTTTTGGACTGTCCCATTAGCCAGGAGACAATATGACAGAGTTACTAGAACAATTGCCCAGAGACACTTGAAAAAGAGTTAAACCAGTCAACAAAGCCCTAGTGAACGTAGAGTAGAACCTATGGAATCGCAATTTTACAAAACAGACGTACTTAACCATGACGACTAATGACAGAAAAAGTTGATTCATCAAAATATATTTGTCTCCTCACTGACGCTTAAGGTCTTTTACGAGTTTATTTATGGCAATATGTTCCCGGAAGCTGCAGTTGTCCTGCTTTCTCGTAGCTTCAGGCTCGAGCAGAACGCACATAGTTGCTAACACATTTCGTAAAAAGTTGATCGAATAAACAGCTCTTCCTACATACCTTACCAAAGAATATAAAATCCAACAAGCTTCAAAAAACTGTAACCTAACTGCGGAAAAGTAACTGAAAAAAAGGGTTTGTTCATACACACATGCTCTTTGTCACCCGCAGCTTAATTTCGAATCGATTGATATCTCATTCATCAAAATCGGTTCAGTATGTATCTTAAACGCTAGGGTGGAACACGCGTAAATACAAACATACTTATGTAGACTGCTAAAATCACATCCCTTCCTTGCGGCTCCACCGTCATCATTATATTTAAGAGCTAGGCTCTTGTCGGTGGAGTAACTGACACTGATTTTTGTCCTCTGCCAGCCCCTTGACATTTTTGTACGACTCGACGGCAACTTTCTATTTTATTTGAAAATGTTCATTTATTTGGCTGGCGTATGTCTGGGACTTCCTCTGCCTCTTTTTCCTTCGATTTGCGGCTACTCGTATCACGTAGTCGGGCAAAAAGCAAGTCTCGTCGAAAACAAGATAAAGCATCCGTGATATCAAAAAATGACAAACGTATTATTTTCTTTTTATCACACGGTAAGTTACAATCAATCATAGTCCCATAGCACGATATGTCAATAAACGCCTTTCAAATGCAAAAACTTTGTTATTTCCCAGTTGTCAATAGACACGTCCTTCGATAAAATACCGCATTAAATAGGGAAACCTTTATTCTTACCATTCACGATAAAGAGGTAAACAATACGGTACACAATTAATTTTGTATTAAGCAGTTACGCTGCTAACGAAATTATACACTTTTTTAAATAAAGGAAAAATTGAAAAATTTAATTATCCGAGCCCTAAGGTACAACGCCTTAGGGCTCGGATAATTAAATTTTGGTGGAAGGAACTTAATATTTCAATTTTTCCTTTATTTAAAAATGTGAATACGGTAAAAGCTTCGAATATTTGTTTGATAAAACACTTCAAAAGTATATAAGTTTTAAGATGTTTTTCTCAAACATGCAATGAAATATTGACGTTGTGTTCTTCATAATGGGCTTCGAAGTGTCACGTTTCGGGCGCAGCGAGACAATTTCCATTCCACAATTTGTGGCACAGGATCACGGCGTTCAGCCATGAAAATTAAAGTTTGATTTCTTGGAGATTTTTTTAATTTATTTCATTGCATGTTTGAGAAAAGCACTATACATACCTCGGCGTGAAAAGGGGTTGCCAGCCTCATAACTATCCGACCTCGCTACGCTCGGCCGTCTATATGTACTCGGCCGGCAACCCCTTACTTCCCGGCCTCTGTAGTAATGTACTATTGTTGGTACAAGGCGTTTTATAGAGTGCATTGCGTTGTCGGCTTTAAAAGTTGATGTATAAGTAAAAACATTACTTTCGTTAAACTCTTTGGAAATAATAAGTTTTTGTGTGAAAATATTTTTCCTGTTGTATCATAGCGATGAAAAATATGGAATTAATATGCTACATCAGACCCAGTACACATAATTATAAGTCTCTTCCAACTATGGAGTATAAATCAGATGTAATTTCGAGGAGTTACGTTATGTGTATAAGTAAATTACAATATGACTGCGGAGTGTAACAGTATTTTTCAAACCACATGCTCGACAATGCCGAATTATAGGTCATGTAAACCCTACCGAAAGCAAGACATTAAATCCCTTGGTATTAGCCGGGTTATAATGTTGTACTGAATTTCATTATAACCCGCTGGTTAATAATATGATTTCACTTTTCATAATTCTTATTACTATATGCATAAAGTTTAATTTTGCTAAACACAATTTGTCCTAGGCCATGGCCTACTTGATTTGACAAAATAAATGAAGTTTGCCTCCGTGTGAACCCCGGTCCGGAGGAGCGCGGTGTTCGAAATTCGAAATTCGAATCTAGGTCCACGGCTTGTGCTTTCGAATTTGGAACGTCGCGCGCCTTCATTTGTTCACGCGTGACGAACAAATCGAGTTCTTGTAGGTGCCTATAGAAGATTTAATTTCAAAAATAATATTGAAAATGTCGAGTGATGAAAGTGTTTTGACTCCTGAGTTTATCAAATTAGATGCCATAGGCATTGTCAACAATCTGCTGCCAGAGAAGTCAAAGGAAAAATACCTAAAAGCCTACAACGATTTTGACAAATGGAAAGCTGTAAAAGGCGTAAAGTCTGTGTCTGAATCAGTGCTTCTGGTCTATTTTGAATATTTATCAACTGAGCCTGTTTTTTTGTCTCGCATAAGGTGTGAAAAGTAGAGTATACACCTCGGGGATAAGACTGTTTTAGTCTTGGGCGGTTGAACCCCTCACTGCACTCAGGACTCAGTCTTAATTCCCTCGCTTCGCTCAGGAATTAACTTATAACTCCCTCGCTACGCTCAGGAGTTAAATTATGAGTCCTTCGTTACGTTCGGGATTCAATTCGCTCCCGTGACATAAAACAGTGCTTTATCCCCTTAGTGTATAATCTACTATTATGCAACCTGTTGTATAATAAGGGTCCTGAAATGCGTGTAGCGTGGATTGCGATGCTCGCCAAAGACGCCACGAGCGTTTATAGACCCGTTGCATACAATACTTTTTCTACGACTAATTTTAGAAATAAATAGCATCTTTTTGTATTTTCAGGCAGCGTGCTTGCTTTTCCGTTAGTTTTTTTGCTATTACGAAATTCCTTCAGGAGTACAATTTTATTACAAACACGAATAAAATCTTAATAGGTAACAATAACTAATAGTTGTCATCTTTCGTATTTTCATTTAGCACCTTGTGGTTTGTTTTGTTTTTAATTTGCTGGCCTTGCCATCCGAACCAGATCGAATCCGGATCCGAACCGAATCAGAAATGTTTATCTATTTAAATAATGCCGATAATTGATAAAACGTGTAAATTAATACACAATCGATGATGGTTATTTTTATTTTAGCGAATAATGTATTAATATTCGAATGGTTATGGAACTAGTACATTTATCGTTTACTTCGAAATATTTTTGTTTGTGATTGGACCGTTTTTTTTTTAAGTTAGATGTTTACATCGTGGTGAACAGTGCTTTTATTTATTTATTTATTTAAATAGCTTATATATCAGCTTAAATACTACAGAGTAGCTTAGAACAGTAGTGTCAGTGAGCTAATAAGGATAACAAATCCTCACCATAGCGTAATAAATAAGTGATCAAAAGCCAAACGAAACCACAGCGCTTTGCGCTTTTCTAAATAGACTAATAAAATGAGTTATCTGAACTATTTCCCTACTTCTATTGAAAAATTGAATTTATGAAAAAAATATGAATGGCCTGAATCACACTCCCTTCGGACCGTTTCGGAGCCAGCATTCGGAGCCTACCGTATGGGAATTTAAAATCCCGTTTGGCAGCTGGATACGAAGCGGGCATTTTTTTACCGTTTCGGAGCCAGCATTCGGAGCCAGCTACCGTGTGGGAATTTAAAATCCCGATTGAGAGCTAGGCATATTATGACTTACTGTTACGGATAGGTACGACGACGAGCGAAGCGAGGAGGAGTGTGTTAGGTATCTTGTGATCATTTGGTACGACGACGAGCGAAGCGAGGAGGAGTGTAGGTTAAAATCCTACTGCCTTTGTCCTACCAATCGCACCACATGAACTTTTTTTCAACTTTTTTAACCTACACTCCTCCTCGCTTCGCTCGTCGTGGTACCAAATGATCACAAGATACCTAACACACTCCTCCTCGCTTCGCTCGTCGTCGTACCTATCCGTAACAGTAAGTCATAATATGCCTAGCTCTCAATCGGGATTTTAAATTCCCACACGGTAGCTGGCTCCGAAACGGTACGAAGTTAGCTCCGAAACGGTAAAAAAAATGCCCGTTTCGTATCCTGCTCCCAAACGGGATTTTAAGTTCCCATACGGTAGCTGGCTCCAAATGCTGGCTCCGAAACGGTCCGAAGGGATCACACTAGCGCGGCCTACGGTGGCGGTCAATAGTAAATTTGACAGCTACCTAATGACAAATTTACTATTGACCGCCGCGGCCAGACCGCGCCAGTCTGTGAGAGCCCTTACAGTTTACTAATAGTACTGTTTTGAGCCATAGAGTATAGAGTTTTCCACGACTTTAATATCGGTGTTACGGTATTTGAGTTAGTACCTACAGCACATGCCACATGGATGGCAACTACCTTACATATTGTAAATAGCACATTCTGTGTAAAGGAGACTTTGCTTTGTTTTTAAAAACAATACATTCTGCATTTATGAAAAATCGCTTGCCTCAACCGGTTAAAAGTGACAAAAAATAACGTACCGTATTTTATGATGCAGATTGAAAGGGTTACTGATAAGGTTCATTTTTCTCTTAATAACAAATACAATTAAAATAACGGAAGGCCATGAAAATTTAAAACCAACAATTAAAACACACAAAAAAATATATATTTATTTAATAAACTTGTACATTATTTTACACCCACGGAGGTAAAACAGAGAATGTCTCAGAAGGCAGATGTTTGACGCCTGAAGGATTTTTTTTAATACCACCCGTAGTGAGTACGAAGTTTTACATCTCTGCCTAGATAATTGCCATTTATGGCTAAATGGGACGTAAGTGGTTTTTATTTTTACTTTGTTTAATAAATTCGCTTCTTAATCATTCGGCGATCTCACAAATCGCATTAAAAATCTACATAATATCGTTAAGTAGCAAAACTGATATCAATTTCCTTCCAAAAATGAAAGCAGTTACTAAACTCACACAATTTCTGTTTCCTACCGAAGCTGACGTATATCTACATTATTACATCTGTACCTACTACCTTTTTCACCGGTGTATAAACGAGAGTGCCTTTATGCCTTTATAATTCACGTGAGGCCGTGTGTCTGTACAGAACTCAACAACAAATACGTAATTTCGAACGCTATCCCCCAGACATAAGATCCAAAACAGTGTACATATTAACAGACGTGTCGGTACACGGGAAGAGTACATTGTCTGACTGCACGGCTCGGTCCACCCTTCCTCTCGACATCACTCCATCCCACTCGTGTGTATTTACTTATTCACAAATGAAATAGGTATCTTTATGTTGAGGATTAAAGGATTTTGAACCGAAAATGTATTCCAAAGTCGCGAGGGATATACGTAGTACCTGAGTTTTAACAGTAGTTGTGATAAATATTTATGATTTACTGAAAGAAAGGAATTGGGTATTAAATATTATCATCATCATATCAGCCGAAAGACGTCCACTGCTGGACATAGGCCTCCCCCAAAGAGTGCCACAATGACCGGTCCTGCGCCACCCGCATCCAGTACGCACTCCGTATTTTTTATTTATTATCATTAATACATATTATACAAAGACAACAAATAAAAAACAGGAGGTAAGGCTAGTCTTACAAACTTATGGTCCTATATGGAGGGTAAAGCGTCCATAGACTACGGTATCTGATGACTTGACTATTCACTGTTGTCCTTTTTTTTGGTGGGTTGTGGCTTTGTGATACATTGCATTTTTTTTTTCTTTATATGTTGATAGAAAAGGGACTTGTCGCAATGTGCAATATTTATCCTACTAATTACCAAGTCACCAGTCCACCTTGTGGGGGGGCCTACCCACGCTGCGCTGCGCCGGTACGTCGAAAAGTCGAAGTCTTCGTCGTCCGGGAGTCCGCTGGATGCGGGTGGCGCAGGACTGGTCCTATTGTGGCACTCTTTGGGGGAGGCTTATGTCTAGCAGTGGACGTCTTTCGACTGATATGATGATCCTACTAACATTATAAATGCGAGTTTGGATGTTTACATGTTTGAATGTTTGTTACTCAATCACGCTTAAACGGCTCAACCGATTTGGATGAAATTTTGCACGAAGATAGTCGATAGCCTGGATTAATATAAAGGATAGTTTTTATCCCGGTTCCACGCAGACGAAGTCGCGGGCGGAAGGTTAGTAAATAAGATAACCCTGTCATTGAGTCAACTTTGCAAAACATATTGGTAACAGATAAGTGTCAAACGTCAAACTTATTGACAAATACAATTCACGTTTACGAGGTTCAATGTCGAAGGAAAAGGCACTTATAATACCAAATTCGCAGAATATTCCCATAATATATAATCCTCAAACGATAATGTTCGTAGCGAATTCTTACGTTTATGTTGGAAACAATGTAAGCGCTTTGAGATGATATAAGAACGCTCCTCGTAAATGTTGCTTATGCTATTCAACTACTTACGCCTCGTCTCAGACCGCTAATATAATCTCGGCGTGGAATCGTAATAACAACGAGTAATCGGAGGTTTGGCTTACGCTGGTTCGTCTGAGGCGGGGTGTTTGATTTTGTGAATTATGTGAATAAAACCTAGAGTTTCCTCTGTATGTTTTATAAGCAGGACCAATGTCAGTGATATTATACTAGGTATTTGGATTGTATACCAGCTGCTCGTACCGCCATAAAATATAGGTACCGAAGCCTGATTCTGAAGGTATATTTTCTAAGTAGCCCTGGTAAGCTAACTACGGTAGCCTAGTGGTTCAGGCATGCGGCTGTCAAGCGGCGGTCGTGGGTTCGAAGCCCGGATCGTACCAATGAGTTTTTCGGAACTTATGTACGGAATGTTTACCGATAGCTTTTCGGTGAAGGAAAACATCGTGAGGAAACCGGTCTAATCCCAATAAGGTCTAGTTTTCCCTCTGGGTTGGAAGGTCAGATGGCAGTCGCTTTCGTACAACTAGTATCAAAGCAGGCCCCGGGCTCCTTTAGTGGCATTACCGGGAATAACGCTGGGAGGATGATGATTGACAGGTATCCTAACCTAAAATAATAAAGACTAAGCTTTTCCTTAGGGTAGATAATGAATTGGTTTGGAATTCGAATTGAATACATTCACTGCGTCAATTGCATGGAATCGTGACCATGTTTATTAAAAACAATCTTATTTGGATATACTATTTTCTTTCCAAATTGGCCGTCTCCATAATTAACCGGTAGGTTATTCAAATGAATAGAACCTTAACCGTATGACCTAATTAAACAAGTCCAACCGACAAGAGAATAATGGGCTCTATTATCAGTGGTACAAATGTGTGTCCACATGTATAATGTATGTCACCCGGAGAGGCCCAAGGCGGTCTGCGGCCGATTACTTATGCACGATCAATGTCAGGCGCCATCTTACGTGGAAGGGCACCTGATGGGAGCACAGAGGGATCAAATAAACCGTTCATTTCTGACCTCTGAAGCCATACAAATGGCTTTATACGAGAGTTCTTAATGTGTTGGTGTTAACTTTGATTTGAGTTTCGATCGGGAATGGCCATGGAAACTCATACTTAAATTACTTACTAGGATTATTGAACGTAATAAAATATTAAATATAATTCGTTTTCGGGGAATCGGTCTTTAGTCCTTATGCCTCTTGTCAATAATTGATTATCAGTCCTGTGAGGCCTAAAGTGTATAGAAATTTTCCTGTTTACACATAAAATATTTCCTGCATTATAGTGCTTGGATCGACACGTCTTCAGAATGTGACTAACTGAAATTTGAAACGCTCTCATACTAGCAGTTTGCCTTCATCTAGAATCAAAGCGACTCTGTTGCTTTATAACGTATGTGCAGTTACGACTTTTTGGTAGTGTTCGATGGGACTGCGGTCGCGGAAATTGAAAACGTCTCATGAATACTGTTTCCAAACTTCAGAACGAAGCAGTATCAGCATTTTGGGTTATACACGGGAATTTAGAACGATGTTTTGTACACATAATTTGTATTCGCTGGTCGATTATACGTTAATCAACAACCTTATTTAATTTTGTATTAAGCAGTAACGCTGCTAATTAAATTATATTAAAGGAAAATTTTATAAATGATGACGATACCTGTGGTCGTCGGTTCGAACCCGGCTCGAACCATAATTTTTTTAAATTTTTCCTTTAATTTAAACTTAAGAATTAATAACCTAATTCGCTATAACCCTACTACATAACATAAAAACAAATGAAACCCATTGATTTGTTTATTTTATATCCCTTAATTCTGCATTTCCCTTCTTCGATCACTAGAAAAATCGATTTGGCAGTATTGTTTTCAAATAGCATTCTATTTATAAAATATCAACAGCAGCATTTGAATAATGTTTATAAGAAACGACACATTTGATAAAATATTATCATGCGACATGGAAGGATACTGCACTACAGAAGTAGCAACACTGAAGTGGCTAAATAGAGCCTTTGGGGGCAGTTTGGCAATCTAAAAGGACACAGCCTATTTCATTGTGCTCTTGAAAGCGCATGATGTGGCTTTCGGTCCGGCCAGGCAATCGTTTCAGTGAAAATTGTGGTAAATACAAAAAGGTTAAACATTGTGAAAAATGCGGCACATGGGTTATAGATCACTTTCATACAGGGTGCCATCGGAGACGTCATCAGAAATGACAAGACTTAATTAAGCATTAAACTGAGATTACAATGACACAGGAATGGAGGTGGTTAGTTGCATTATTTAAACTTAATCATGCAATCTTTAAAATTAAATTATGTCCTCTAAACAGCGTGGTCACCCTATAACCAAGAAAGAGATGCAAAGATAAACTTATTTCACATGCGTAAGAAACTGAAAACCAAAGAGGTTTTGATTAAATAAATAGGGTAACCATAATTTGGTGAATCACCGATTTAATTTAGGACTAAATTACCAAAAAAAAAGAACGTTTAATTTCATGTAACTCCTACCATGTTGAAATGACCATCAATTACCAGGTCTGAAAAAGTGGTTTCTGATTACGTCTCCGATGGCACCCTGTATACAATATAAGTTTCTGCATGGTAAAAATATATCTATAGAGCGGTGTACCGTAATGTTTCCTCATGATTTAAGTATAGTTTAATGCGTTGGTACCATTTTACTCTTCGCTCTTCGATCACTACAACTTAGAAAAGTTGAAAAGCCCCGACATAATCATTTCAAAGTCCAATATCTCAAAAACGGCTGAATAGATTTTCATTAAACATGGCTTAGAACACTCGGGATTAAATTATCTATGACACAAAAAAACCACATTCAAATCCGTCCATCCGTTTGCGAGCTATGATACCACAGACAGACACGTTAAACTTATACTACGAGGGGTGCGTCTTTGCGTCGGGGGTTAAAAATCATAAATTAGTATTTACTTTTTTATACATTTGCTAATAGTTCTTAAAGTTGCGCATAAATTTAAAATTTTAAAGTATAAATTAGCTTTCAGATTCTAACCCACACGTTGAATAGTTTGGGTGCAACTAATACTTTTCCAAAACCATCCGCGGCGATTTGGATGACTTCATCACTCGGGAGACCGACTCCTTAGTGTAAGGCCTGAGTGGACGGCCCGCTCAGAGCAGGGCGTGCAGCGTCCGTATAAAATAAATGCAATTTATATGGACGCTCGACGCCCCGCTCTGAGCGGGGCGTCCACTCAGGCCTTGCACTTAGAGATTGTCTCCCGGCAGTTTTGGGGTTCAGGAGAAATGCTTAGCAAGATAATAAAGGAAGTGCTGGTAGCAGAATGTGAGGTAAGTTATCGTAACAACATGCATTACTAACGAGTTGGCCACGACTTCGACGAGCCCTAAAGCGTAGTAGCATGTGAACAGCATTGAGAAATTCGAGTAGCTTAGTTGGCAGAGAGCAGACGTTTTCGTTTAGTAGAGAATATATTGAATTAAAGTTCGTCCTTTCAAACTCACGTCTGACAACGCCTAAGACAGCTAAAGTCTCAAAATATCTGTTGTAGACAATTTTAAAAATAGTTGGCCGACCATAGTTCTGCAGGCACCAAACTTACACGGAAGCAATCACAACTTTTCGTGCTGAACCAGACGTGTGGAAAAATTCCAACTTCGTAGAAACTCACACGATGGAGTTCTAAACTAGAGGCCAATTTGGATCAATATATGGCACACGAATGTAATCAATTTGATGCTCACAATCGCTTCTCGATCTCGAGTGGCGACCACGTACCGGAAGGCGCAGCGTGAGTAAGCCCCCCACAAGGTGGACTGATGACCTGGCAAAGGTCGCGGGAGTCCGCTGGATGCGGGTGGCGCAGGACCGGTCATTGTAGCACTCTTTGGGGGAGGCGTATGTCCAGTAGTGGACGTCTTTCGGCTGATATGATGATGATCGTGATGACACGATCGCTTCCTCTCACGCTGAGCCAATCGTATCACAGTGAAAAGAGGCATGTATAAGTATGCGATATATGGAATTGAATTAATCTTCCGTAAATACATTGACCAACTTATAAATAAACGTTACACATGTTTTAATACATCCTTGTATTATTAACTATCAACACAGAATATTATCGAAGGTTGGAAAGATGGTTTGTTTGATTGACTTACGTGAGGTTTTATCTGGGTTGAGTAGTAGTTACAAATATATCAATACGCCGAGACCAATGCACTCAATAAAACTAAACGATAATAAAATCGATTTAGGAAAGAAAATACTCATACAAAACAAAAAAGATAAAAAATAAGAAATTCATTAAATTTTCTCGAAACACTCGCATTCCAGGAGCTTTACAAGCGCTCATTGAAGAGAGATGGAAAAATAACAACTTTGTCTAGCACTTAGGGGGTATAATCCCTCGACAAATAAGGAATATTTAAGGCTTCATTTGTATAAAGTACATTCAATATTCTGCTTATAACGAATCGAGTTTGATTCCCAGAAGATTTCCCGACCATTTTAAGGGACCGGAAAATTAAGTTCAGTACAATATTGCACATTTTTTCTTTCATCTCTTTATAATTTTTCTCGTCTTTGGTGCCGTATCGCTGAAAAGATCTAAAGACGTTGATTTAGAAAAAAAGGCTGGAGAGTACAGAATATGATTTATTTTTGGTAACTAATCGATGAGTAAATAAAATAGGTACATTCGACATCAAAGCAAAGCAAAGCAGCAAAGCTTACAAAGGAATAAGGCGTGAAGGTAATTATTATTAAATAAATTAGGAATAAACACCTACCTATTAATTATTATGCTGTCCTTGACGATGGTCAACAAAATTATTGCAAATCTAGATCACGCGTCACGTACAAATATAGTGAAAATTGGTTAACCCTCCACAGACGAGGTGGGGTATAACAGACCCCAGGCCCGAACAAATCGTACGGACATATTTTCCACTGGTATGCGGAAGGTTAACTAAGTCCACTTCTGCATTTACCGGGCCGGGATTCGCCGCTGGTGTGGCGGCATGCGCAGCTGCACGCGCCTGTCGCCGATCCAACGCGCCGCTTTTAATTTTGAGTTTTAATTTTAATTTTTGCACAGAGGATAAGCATTGCCATCCAACGTGGCAATGCTGCCAGCCTTCTGGCCACGTTGCCCAGCGACGGAGAACTTGGGCAAATATTTTATTTGTAAGTTATTTTATTTTATAAGTAGTTTAGTTTTAGATATAATTATAATAAGTTTTGTGTATTTTTGTTAAGTTAAATGTATTCTTTTATAAATACTAACCCTAGGCATAAGTTATTACTGTAATTTCTAATAAAATATGGATCGACGTCCGAAATAAATTTTTTGTTTCTTTGATTTTTGATTATAATGCGGTATTTTGTACATTAGTGAGATTTTACTGATTACTTAGAATACTAAGATAGCCTAAGTAATAGGGGTGTAGACAGTACAGAAAATAACGGAGCAAGTGGTAAAATTGTCACAAAGTTATAAGCGTCCAAAGTTTTAAAAACCGCAGTCCCCTTTCCGTAAAACGCACCTTCATATGAAACGATTGTCATTTACTATGACGCTCGAGGATCGTGACGTCATGCATGATCCCCTTGCGTTTACTTTCTAACAAGCAGCATTACAACGGTTGTAGATTATTAATTATTTGAGGTATTTGAATGGGATTTTCGCCATTAGGCATATTTTTTTTCCTTCTTTTTTTTGAAGTAATTATACATTCTGAGTCTACACCCCTATTGTCGCTATACTGTCTAAATGCTCTCTATGCGTCTATGTGCTCGATAGTGTTTCAATATACCCCCTAGAGCTCATGTTACACCTTATCTTAAGAGGCTGAAAAGACCTATTTTGGTGAAATTGATGTTCTTTAAGCAGTTTTTTAAGAAAAATTATTTGTTCTAGAACATCAAATAAAATATATGTTAATATTCACCATATTTCAAAGACCGTGGACGGGCTCGATACATAATTAGATGAAATCGGCTCAATGGAAAATAATTGCAAAGATTAGTCTTAAAATCACATTAAACGGTTCTATGTCTTTATTTTTCTGACGTATGGGTCTGCAATTAAAAACATGAAGTCAACATATTCATACCTAACCCGCTAACGAGTCATATTTCACAAATAATCCATGCACCCTTTTTTTATTTCAATATCTATGTAACATTATCGTCAAAAACCGGGCCGCCCAGTAACACTCGCTCTCGTTTACTCCGATACAAACAGACAGTGTGCGCGCTGAGCGCTATCCAAAATCCTCAAGGGCATTTTGGTGTTGACAGCGTCTTAATAGCAGCGGGCTAACGAACATGGAATCGCATCGACCACTGCATTTCGCCTGTATGCGCTTTGGCATTGTGAAGACTTTTACGGCCTTCACCCACCGAACGCGTGTAGTGCGCGGCGCGTGGTCTGCGCGGGCCCGCGCCAGTTGTAAAGCATTGAAACCACACTTCAAACACACATCGAAAGCGGTCCGAACGCCGCAGGCCCGCGCGGGCCCGCGGCGCTAAAGTTACAACTCGGCTGCGCGGCCGCGTGTCGTGCGCGTCGCGTGTTGAGTGTGATAGAGATAGTGAGATAAATATTAAATGTGTTGATAGTGAGAGAGATATGAGCCACGACAGCAGCGCGGCAGAGGCGCGGCAGTGGCGCGGCAGCGGCGCAGCAGCAGCGCAGGAGCGGATCATATCTCTCTCACTACCAACACATGTAATATGTATCTCACTATCTCTATCACTCTATCGCGCGGGCCCGCGCTGCACACGCGTTGCTACACGCCGCCCGCTTGCGGTGTGAATATACCGCTTCAACCGCGCCCGACACGCGCCGCGCCCGACACGCGCCGCGCACGACACGCACCGCGCACGACACGCGCCGCGCACGACACGCGTTCGGTGGGTGGAGGCCTAATCCCAGCACGGCTAACACAAGACGGCTCGCCAGCTCCCTCGATTTTTCTCGCTCTATACCTCTCTTTTTAATTTTTGTAATAAGAGAGAGACTGATAGTGCGAGAAAAATCGAGAGAGCTCGCATGCCGACTTGTGATAGCCGTTCAGGCATCTGTACCTACGATAAACTATTTATTTCTCAACGGCCGGTCAGGGATGCCAACCTTCTTATACAAATATCCACGGTACAGTCGACTACAAAGAGATATATACGGCCAAAGTTACAAAAATATGTATACACGACTGTATTGCCTTGACATTAAGGTGCATTATGCTATCCGTGGTAGTACTATACGTATATACTGCGTGATCGACCAGAGGGGTTCGTAACGTTTCCAACGCGCGTTAGGACAACTGTCATGTTTCCATATAAAAAATTACATTCAGATCTACCTTGAATAACGTAATACGTACAATACAATGCGTCACCTCACACAAAGGAATCACTCATTTAAATGAAGCCGCGCAATAAGAATTCGTGGCTAGACTGGCAGGTGACGACAGCTGATACTATATTGACTAACTTGTCATTACGCTGGTAGCCACTTTGTAAGGAACACTCTGAACGGTGCGGTGTAACGTAAATTAACACTCGATAAAATAGCTTTTTCATTTTAAGCCTGGAGAATACTCGTTAATCGATGTGTCAGTTTTGCGTTTCACAATAAAGCGTTTCCAATAATAGACTGTTTCCAACAGGCATCGGATTTTGCAAGAGCATTAACTTGTACGTTCTGTGATCCGAGGGGCGTGACAGGCCTATAAGGTACATTTCCGAAAGGTTTTTACATTTACATTCGTATTTTTCACGAGGTGGCTAAGTCTCAAGCGAAATCTCATATACAAATACTGGACAAATAATTTCTACACACCGCAGGCTATTAAGAAAACCTCCGATCGCACGTTTATTGCCCTTGCTTTCGGCTCTGACTACAAACACCTGCGATCCGAGACATCCTTTATCGAACGAGGGAGCGAAACGAACGAGGTTCTATACTTCAGCTTGGGCCGAAAATGGTTTCGATGTCCAGATGTCCGGATGTCCCCGTTTTCCCGCTGTTCTCCTCTAAAGGTCACCTTTCTCAACCGATTCTCGTGAAATTTTGTGAGATTTGTTAATTATGGAAAAAAAAAATTGCAAATCCTATTTTTGTTTTTTTTTTAAAGGTTCGCGAGTTCTACAGCTCACAGAGCCACGAACTAGTCCATAGATATGTGATATACTGCCATCTACTATGTACATATTTTTACGCTACGTTTAAAAATATTTATTTGTACCTAAACAATAAATGCCATAATCAAAAAATTTAAAGCGCAGGGAAATAAAAAAAAAAATAAGATCTAGACAATGCATGCCACGAAACAATCCCACCTTAGCATAAAGGTGGTTTTCCACCGGATGAGCGCGGATTGAATTGATGTTTTATTTGCACGCTAAATTGAACCGTACTGCTGTACTGTTAGAGTGCAAATCACACTGAAGATTATTTTCAAGCGCTTGACATCGCGGGAAAATTTCTTCAGTGTAATGTGCATTTGGAAAACCACCTTAACGCCGACTCAAATCTCTGCGCTGATCTTCAAGCAAAACCATCTTTAGAGAAGCTATGCGGCAAGCATAGCAATTTATCCCGCGCAGAGGCCTGGCGCAGGTGAAAGCAATAAGCACCGCTGCCAACTCAATTCCTTAACACGTTAAATTACCAATCAAACATTATGATTTATTCTCAGATACAGATATACAATTATAACGTTTTCTCTCAAATCAAGTTTTATCCTAGTTTGGTCGAAAAGGACCTAAGCTTAATAAAACTGCGAATAATAAAAAAGAGGTACTTAAGCCTTGTATTATCCAGTTTTGAACGGACTAGTAAAAACTAGCACAGGAACGAAACGAGTGGGGAAAAAGGGGAGGCTTTTACGCAACAGTGGGACATATCGTAGGCTAATAACAATAATGTTTCATCAAATAGAAAGGATTTTCGGGACGAACATAAGCTGTTATCCCGTGGCTCTTCCTGGGTTCAATGTATTACGGGCCGCCATTTAATGTTATTATGTTTAAATTGAACCAAATTCCCTCGCAGTTCAGAATCCGTTGTCCGTGTCTAATTAATTTGTTAAATTAGCAATCATTGACTGAATACTGCTCGATTGGGAAACATTGTTAGGTAATCGAATTAGGCAATTGCTACTTAGGTGGTTTGTAGAATTATGGCAGTCAATAGAGCTAGACTGCCTCATTATGATACAATATTAATGTTTCGTAGGGTTATATTAAATATTGGGTCTGTAATTAAATATAAATGATGAAGTGCTGAAAAGAGTAGGAGAGAAAAGGAAACTAATAAAAACGATAGAGAATAGGAGAGGGAAAATGATTGGTCACCTTATACGACATGATGCTCTTATCAATAACATCATAGAAGGCAAGGTAGAAGGCAAGCGAGGAAGGGGAAGACCAAGGATAAGTTACATGAATCAAATAAAAGAAAAAGTAGAAGCCACGTCGTATAAAGAGGTCAAGGAGGCGGCTCTAGACAGAGTCAGGTGGAGGGAGCTACACCGACAAGAGTCTAACTCTTAAATTTGTGATGATGAATTAAATATTAAAAAATTTTGACCCACTTCCCGTTTTAAATTGAGCAGATAGAGTTTGAACGACAATTCAATATCATGGTACAGTCAGCATCAAAGGTAACTGGGCAAACGAAGACGTCAAAAGTCTTTATTAAAAGGGAATAAGAGCTTTTGAAGACGTCAATTACCCAGTTACTTTTTGTGCTGACTGTACAATCGAGCTGATCTGATGATGGAGACAGAAAGTGGTCATGGGAATTCAGTACCTACTTAACATACGTAACCCCGTTGAGTGTAGACTCGTTACAATCATCTCAATCAGTAGTTGATGACGGTATACAGAAAAGTACGGTTGGCAATAAAAGCTTGTCCCAAAACTGTTTTTTTTTGACAGAATCTTATATTTATTCATCACTTCCGATCCTGAAATTTCAAGAGGCTAATTTACATTGCATGTATCATACAGTTGTGTGAACATTGCATTAGGTAATATACCAGTTGCCCATGCGGCTTTGACACAGAATTTATGTCGCTATCTAGCTCCCACAGAGCACTAAACTTAAAATGATAAGAATTTCTGAAGAAACTGTAAGTAAAAAAATACTGTTTTTTTATTTCCTTATTTGACATTCGGAAAGAACCGTTATAACCGATTATTATATATATATGTTTTTTTTTTTGTAATGGCATCGTAATGTATCTAACTTTAAACCTAACTCTCTGTCCGTGGTTACTTTTAACAGTCAGTCCTAACATAGTTATTTAAGTCCTGTAGTAAAACAATCGATGGATCTAAGTTGTCCGAAATAAATCCATTTCATATATAAAAAAAAAGTATGTACTACTACTACTACTACTACTACTACTACTACTACTACTACTACTACTAATACTACTACTACTACTACTACTACTACTACTACTACTACTATTACTACTACTACTAATACTACTACTACTATTTACAAGTATTAGGTGCTACAATATTGAGTAAACTTCAGCCGTATAACTTGTTATACGCGGGAATGTTTGTTTCACCTTGGTGAAACAAACATTCCCGCTACGTATAAAACGAAGGTATGTCCTGAACGCGAGAGCTAGCCAGAGTTACTTACTTTTATGGAAACTTACTACTCCTAATGGAGGATAGTTTTGTGAAGCACTGTTTAAACATAGAGTTGTTTGATATTCAATTGATTATCTTACACTGGGTTCGAACGTAACCGTACACGAACCTGAGATAGCTTGTTTCGGCCCGACTTGAATATTATTGTAAAATATTCCACACATTGATATATATATTTCGTTTAAAATCATACATTAATGTTCTCACACTGGCACACAATAACCGAACAAAACTCCATATACCCTATTAATACACTCCTATCTAAAGCAGGGTGGTAATCAAATCAATAAAATAATCTATTATTACCTCAATACAATTGTGTACGCATGATGCATGAATTCTGATATATAATGATATTATTCGTGCGGTTTGTTCCACCCCAATAGGAAGGCTATTCAGCTGTAGTTTTTGGATTTAAAACGGCATGGTATTTGTTGTGCGCTTGCTTCGCGGCACCAAATCGTGCTAGTGTGGGTTCAGACGCAACAAGATTAAGCCTCCTCCCCATTTGACGGTCTGAAGTCAGTGCGGCATCTGTCAGCTGTCAGTGTCACGTCAGTACAATATTCTTTACTGCACGCCTACATTACAACACAGTTCATATACATATTATTAGCTAAATCAGTATCTCAAATAGCACCATTTAAGACCTTGCTACACCTGCGCTCTGACGCGGCACGTGGAGGTACCGCCGACTACCCCGACTTGCAGATGAGTTCACTATCGACGCGTGTTTCTGTGAGCCATATACTGTGATTTCAATGAGTGTTTTCTGATTCAATGGCGCAAGACGCGTGTAAGCGGGCCAGTATGGATGTAGTACTGCACAATCAGCACTTGTCACCCCGCTTCCGCGCTGTTTAATACTGACAGTATACCGACAAGTAAGTCTACCTGAGCGATATCAGTAGGTACGCACTCGGTAAAATATAAAATATCACATTGAAATTTCGCCGCGGCCAATGCGGCATTCGTCTTGCTCATTGCAGCGCACCGCGTCATGTTAGTGCCGTGCATTATCATCAGTTTTACTGTGGGACTAAACATATTACACAACCGCGGATACATTATTGCATCGAAAAGAGCTTAATATTTTTTGCCCGCAGGCCTCACGCGTGAAATTATAATATTGACAAATACCAAACCAATTTCAATGCGATAAGTTAAGTCCAATATACTCGAGGGTGCTATTAGTAATATATTAGCGATCGAAGGTACGTGTTTAATTTATGTGGGTCGGGTCTTATATCCTAAGGTGTTTGCTGTTTTGGTAATACCGGGTTGCTCGTTGAAGAGTATTGCTTGACAATTTAGAGCTGGATATATACTTAACAGAGTATGTCTAAATTATATACAAACATACGATAAGTAGCTGGTAAGCTACCCCAGCTATTTATGGCTTTTACAGGTGACTGGATGCGGAAAACGGGGAAGCGGGTTGTTAGCGATGCGCTCATTATATGTATATTTGCATCTATTCTTTTAAATAAGGTGTCATGCTAAACTAGTCCTTAATGTATAGTCTTAAGGTTCATAATGAAAAACGGTCATATGTAATGCAACCCGTTACTAGGCAAGGGAAGGCAGTCCGCTGCTAACCGCGAGCCTAATCACACTACCCGCTGTGACATTTCTTTATATATATTTTAACGTGTTTTTCCGAAATATACCAAGTCTTCATGATACTACATGGTTTCCTTCCTGACTGAACCCCGTATAGTCTACAAAGTGGTCCTTCAAACCGGATTCATGTACCACACGCCAACCAAGATCGAAACGCGTAGATCGAAAGCGCGTCGTGAAGAACATGAAAGGAAGCTTCTAGAAGACCAACGAGTGTTAGCGATGCGCTCATTATATGTATATTTGCATCTATTCTTTTAAATAAGGTGTCATGCTAAACTAGTCCTTAATGTATAGTCTTAAGGTTCATAATGAAAAACGGTCATATGTAATGCAACCCGTTACTAGGCAAGGGAAGGCAGTCCGCTGCTAACCGCGAGCCTAATCACACTACCCGCTGTGACATTTCTTTATATATATTTTAACGTGTTTTTCCGAAATATACCAAGTCTTCATGATACTACATGGTTTCCTTCCTGACTGAACCCCGTATAGTCTACAAAGTGGTCTTCAAACCGGATTCATGTACCACACGCCAACCAAGATCGAAACGCGTAGATCGAAAGCGCGTCGTGAAGAACATGAAAGGAAGCTTCTAGAAGACGAACAAAGGATGTCCAATAACGGTGAGAAGAGTGAGGCACCTAATGGTCAAGATTCTACACCAAAGATGGAAAGTTTAATGCAAAACCCGCTAGAAAGTGTTCATAAATTCCTAGCCAACACAAATAAAGTTGAGGGTAGCATTAAGTCGGAAACGTTAGCGCACGCAGTCCACAAGAAAATGCCTCCTTTTTCGAGTGCCACCAGGGCTTCTAGCAGCAGGGTCTCCAAAATATCTTCAGCATCTATGGAAGCCAGAAAAAAACAGCTTTTATTAGAGGCTGCCAAGCAAAAGGCCGCTATTCAGATGGAGATCATCGACAAAACTCTCGATGCCAAACTAGCAGCACTCTGCGACGAGGAAGATCAGGAATACAGTTCACAAATGGATCGAAGGGATCTTTCTCAACGTGAAGTGGCAGAATGGGTGGAACATCAGAGTAACCACATGGAACCGCAAGATGATCAGCACCAAACCATGAAAAAGGGTGAGTTGCCCCAGCATGTGCCACAGCCGACGCCCGTGGCCGGCCCAGCGCCACGCGCCGCCACGCCCGCGCCCGTCCCGGCGCCCGCGCCGGCTGCTCCGCTGCCGCCGCCCGATGACACCGTCACTGCACTCAACGGTGCAATTCATGTTTTAGCTGAAGCGGTAAAGAACATCTCCACTGCCAATGTCAATAGTGCACCTAACACCAGTTTGCTCAGTCGACTCAGTACACCAAAAGATTTACCAGAGTTCTCTGGGGACTATTTAGAATGGTTGCAATTTAAACAAGCATATTATGAGTCGACAGAATTATGTCAATTCACGAACAAAGAGAACCTATGGAGGCTGAGAAAATGCCTACGCGGAGCCGCTAAGGATGCCGTCAACGCTTTGTTCATAAGTGCCACGTCACCCGAGAAAGTCATGTCGGCGTTGGAACTACGTTATGGTAATTCTGATTGCATCATTTCCCGTATTTTGTTCGACATTAAGAAGCTACAGCCGCTGCACCACGACTACCACAAGGATATAATCACGTTTGCATTGAAGGTGCAAAATTACGTAGAAGCAGTACGAGCAGTTGGTCACGAGGAGCATCTCCAGGGAGTACACATTGTATCCATCATTTTATCCAAGCTTCCAACAGTACTAATCTCCAAGTGGTCAGATTACAGCTTTAATTTAATTAAAGAGGGCAAGAAACCTAGATTAGTCATTATGTCTGATTTCCTTAACGATGAGGCCGTTAAGATTTCTACGACTGCAAGTATCTATACTGCTGCAAGATATGAAGGATACAAACATAAAACCGTGGACACTAACAATGCACGTACCCATACAATATTAGTGCATTCCGAGGGAAGCGATAAAAAGTGTCTATTCTGCCATACATCGATACACAAGTTAACTGATTGTAAACAGTTCAAACGAGCGCTGCGCAAAGTACGGTGGCAATTCGTCAGAAAAAATGGCTTATGTTATAAATGCCTATTATCTAAACATGAGCGAGAATCATGCCGCGCGCCTGCCTGCGACAAGGACGGTTGCGGCGAAGCGCATCATCGACTCCTGCACTACACGGTAAACAAGACCGGAGCACTGCTGCCGTCGTCATCATCGGGCCCTTCGAGTTCTCCCAGCTGTTCAGCTACGAATGCGTTAGTGCAGCATGACCATGAGCCCGACAGCGTTCCTGAGACTTTGACGCATATTAACGCGAGTGATAAAAAGGTGTTATTAAAAGTAGTACCAGTATGTGTGCAGGGACCTAACGGTACGGTGAATAGTACAGCGCTACTCGATGATGGTTCTTCGGTATCATTAATAAGTGCGAATCTCGCGCGGCGCGTTGGTTTACATGGTCACTCAGAGACATTACGCGTACGCGGCGCCTTTGGTGATAACGAACTTGTGTGCAAATCGACAATAGTTAAAGTGGACCTTAAAGGTATGGACAATAAGGTTTATAATGTTAAAATGCGTTGTGTTAACGAATTAAGTTTACCTTTGCAAACATTGTCTGTTTTAAAATTGGTGGATTATCCTTACCTGACAGATATAAAACAGAATTTGTGTACTACCGATTCAAAACCCGAGTTGTTAATAGGTCAGGATAATCACCATCTTTTGTTACCTATACAACTGAAAGTAGGAAAGTCAAATGAGCCATTCGCTACTCTCTCCCCACTAGGCTGGAGCGTTCATGGGAAAGTGTGCGTGCCGCGGACTGTCCGTCCGTCCGGACGCCGTCCGTCTGTTAACGTCCATGCTAACCTTTTCATTGCAGATAGCACCATAGAGCACGACACTTCGGACGACTGCTCTTTGTGGGAACTCCACGAGGATGTTCGGCGTTCGTTTCTTATAGATTCCATAGGAGTGACTGCGCACGCGCGCCAAAACGCCGATGACGTCCGCGCGGTCGCGCAGCTGGAGCGCTCCGCCGAGCTCATCGAGGGCCGGTGGCATGTCGGCCTGCCGTGGAGAGACGAACACTGCACTATGCCCGACTCCTATCCTAATGCTCTTAATAGGATGAAAGGCATCGAGAGGAGGATGGCTAAAGACTCCGGCTTTGCTGAAAGGTATCGGGAGCGCGTCCGTCATTTGTTTCAAAATGACTACGCAGAGGAACTTTCGGACACTCAGGTGAGACCTAAAACATTTTATCTTGCTCACTTTGGGGTTGACAACCCTAACAAACAACGTCTTAGGTTGGTCTTCGACTCGGCGAATAAGGTAAATGGATATTGTCTAAACGATTATCTACTTACAGGACCCGACTTGCTGTCATCACTGTTTGGTATTATGTTACGTTTTAGGGAAAACAAAATTGGAGTAACCGGTGACATCAGAGATATGTTTCTACGGGTTAAGATTCGCGCCGAAGATCAACACGCCCTAAGGTTTTTATGGAGGGACAACCCGACCGATAACCTCAAGACGTATGTAATGTCATCTTTAATTTTTGGAGCAAATTGTTCTCCATTCGTCGCTCAGTTTGTAAAAAACTTAAACGCACGTCGTTTTGAGTCGACTATGCCGGAAGCTGTTGATGCTGTACATAACTCGCATTATGTAGATGACTACATAGACAGTTTTGCTGACGAAGCCACGGCCATAAAAATGGTAAGTAATATTAGTTCAATACACAGTGCCGGCGGTTTCGAGATAAGGAATTGGACTAGCAACAGCCTTGCAGTTCTAAACAGCGTGCCAAAAGAGACCTTAGGCACAGCGGCCGTAAGGTTTAAAGTCGACCAGCAGCACGAAGGTGAGCGCACTCTCGGGCTAATATGGTACCCCGCCGATGATATGTTGGCTTTCGATATATCATTAAAGCGGATTCCCGAGAGTATAATTAATGGGGATGAGCGCCCTACGAAACGCCTTATGCTTAGGGTAATTATGTCCATTTTCGATGTCCTAGGATTTCTAGCACCATTCACCATTCAAGGTCGTATTATGCTGCGAGACACCTGGCGGTTATCAATCGGCTGGGATGATTACATACCAGATCATATTTACAACAAGTGGCGAAAATGGATTGATCTTTTAAAGGTAATTAATAACATACGCATACCTAGGTGCTACAGCTCAGCCGCGCGCAATAGAGAGAGGGACCTCCCGGCGGAGGCTACGTGCGCGAGCGAGACGCAAGAATGCCCGGGTAGCAACTCCGTAGCCAGGTCGCCCCCACCGTCACCCGAATCACCGTCGGCGCTCGTTGCGGCTGCGCAACGCGCTACGAAAGGCTACGACGGCGTAGCTGCAGCTACTTGTGCTACGACCTGTTCGGTATATAATAATTTACAGTTACATTTATTTAGTGACTCATCTTCCCAAGCAATGTCAGCTGTGGGCTATTGGCGCTGGAATAATAAGGGAATAGTTTATGTTTCCTTTATCGCCAGCAAGTGCAGAGTCATGCCGGTTAAACCGTTAACAATTCCAAAGGCGGAATTACAAGCTGGAGTCTTAGCCGCAAGACTGGCTAACACAATTATAAACGAACATAAACTCATTCCTTTGCGACGTTACTTTTGGTGCGACTCCACAACAGTCATCCATTGGATACGCAACAAAAACCGTGAGTATAAGACGTTCGAGGCAAACCGCTTGGGCGAGATTGACGAGCTCACCCGTGTAGACGAGTGGCGGTACATTTCAACAAAGCTTAATGTTGCCGATTTAGCTACACGGGAATCTTTCGATTTGAGCCTGCAAGATGAGTGGTTTAAAGGACCGTCATTTTTATACAATGACGAAAGTTTATGGCCTAAAGATATCATCTCAACAGGTGACCCAGTGGATTGCGTAGCAATCATGCAAGAGCACGACGAGCCTGCCTGCTTGCCTGTGCCGGACCCTCAGCGCTTCTCTTCCTGGCTTCGCTTGACCCGCGCCGCAGCCTCGGTGTTAAAGTTCATCGCTAGATGCAAAGGTCAAGCGGCCGAGATTGACTGCGTTATGATGGAGCGTGCCGAGATATTGTTGTTAAAACATGCTCAACTTGAGTCATTCGCAGAGGACTTAGCAAGGATTCAAAGGCAAATGGCCTTGCACCGCAGCAGTAGGTTGTTAAAATTATCCCCAATTCTAGATGAACATGGACTTCTCCGCGTAGGAGGGCGCATCGACGCCGCAGTGGACGTGGGCCTGGACGTCAAAAGACCCGTGATCCTGGACGGCCGACATGCAGTAGCTAAGCTCATCATTCGGCATTTCCACGTCAAGGCAGCCCACGGAAGTCAAGAGACCGTCGTGAACGAGATCAAGCAGAGGTACTGGGTACTTAGACTTAGACCGACTGTCAAACTCGTGGCGTCACGATGCATGTTATGCAGAATATTGAAATGTAGGCCTCAGATACCTCGTATGGGTGATTTGCCACAAGCTAGATTGGCGCACCATCAGCGACCATATTTTCACTGCGGATTAGATCTATTTGGACCCATGGAGGTCGCGGTGGGTCGACGAAGAGAAAAGAGGTATGGTGTATTATTTACTTGCTTAACAGTTCGAGCAATTCATATTGAACTGGTTAACTCGCTGACGACTGATTCGCTCATCATGGCGTTGCGGCGTATGGCGGCACGGCGAGGCTGGCCGCGCCACCTGTATTCCGACAACGGAACTAATCTACGCGGCGCCGATACAGAGCTGCAACGGTCGATGCAGGCACTGGATACCGATGTGCTGAAAGCTGAAGGGGTTAACAATAATATGGACTGGACTTTTATTCCCCCCGCTAGCCCCCATTGGGGTGGGGCGTGGGAACGCTTGATCCGCTCAGTGAAGTCGGCTCTCAAGGTTGTTCTGAAAGAACGCGCACCAAGGGACGAGGTGTTGATCACGTTGATGGCTGAAATTGAAAATATGGTCAACAGCCGTCCTTTGATGCACGTTTCAGTAGATCCAGGTGATGGTGAATCCCTAACCCCGAATCACTTTCTCCTAGGATCATCATCGAGACTTCCTATCATAGGAGAGTTCGATGACTCGGACTTGAACCTACGCAAGCAGTGGCGCAAGGCGCAGAGACTTGCAGATATGTATTGGCAGAGGTGGGTAAGAGAAATTTTACCTGACCTCTTACCTAGGACAAAGTGGCAGGAGGAACGCAAACCGCTACAAATCGGAGACCTAGTACTGATTGTGGATCCCAACTCTCCCCGGAATATCTGGCCTAAGGGTCTGATCACTCAGGTAATTCCCGGCAGAGACGGCCGTGTCCGGCTGGTGGAGGTGCGCACGGCGACCGGGACGTGGCGGCGCTCCGCGGCGCGCATCGCTCCTTTTCCCGTAAGTGTCGAGTGCTGAGACAGCACTGGGGTGGGGAGTGTTAGCGATGCGCTCATTATATGTATATTTGCATCTATTCTTTTAAATAAGGTGTCATGCTAAACTAGTCCTTAATGTATAGTCTTAAGGTTCATAATGAAAGACGGTCATATGTAATGCAACCCGTTACTAGGCAAGGGAAGGCAGTCCGCTGCTAACCGCGAGCCTAATCACACTACCCGCTGTGACATTTCTTTATATATATTTTAACGTGTTTTTCCGAAATATACCAAGTCTTCATGATACTACATGGTTTCCTTCCTGACTGAACCCCGTATAGTCTACACGGGTCTTGTGGTGTACCTTGGGGGAGGCCTACGTCCAGGAGTGGACTGCAATATTATAGGCTTATGTATGTATATGTTACCGTCAGATTATGAAGACCATCAGTTTATAATCTTACTCTCGATATTATTTAAATGGGCGGAGGGGGGCATGGGGGGGGTTACATGTCATCTGACAGTGTCGACGGAGCCCTATTTCTGGGCAGTCTGCCCTTCGGGCAACTTTAGCTACCTAACTGACCTATCCTATATAGCGTCAGTTCGCTTGTAAAATCCGCTATGTAAAAACCCTTAACTTTTCAGGAGACACAAAAACTTGTTAATTCTGTAACCAGGGTCAAAACTTTAAAATGAAGTATGCTAAAATTTCATTTCTTATGGAGACGTTGTATAATTTATTTTAGGACATACAATTTTTAATGTATATTTTTGGCACATGCTGCCAGCTGCGTCCATTGCCAGCCTCCTCTGCCTTTTTCTGTTGGACAGTGTGTAAAAAATGAATATAATGGATAAAGGAAACAAAACAAAGTAGGGTACTTAATTTTGTTATATTTCGGTTAAATCCGATAAGGAATCATATATTTGAACAACAGTCTTTATTGACTCAGGACGGAGTTTCGAAGAAAGATTCATCTTTTTGAATAACTTTCAAGCGCTAGCAAAAATAAACAGGGCTTCAATGATTGAGGTTCAAGTTACTTGTTTGCTGGATTGGTAAGGAACCTAAATTGCTGATACAGGTACTTACTAAACATTTCTTCCGAAATTTCAGCCAGCAGGGAAGCCAGCAGAATTAGAAGACTTACAGATGCACAGATGCAGATGATGCAGTACAGCGAGATTAGTCTACTTCGCATATTTTCATAGTATAATGTCATATGGAATCTTGTTGTGGGGTGCGGCTGCGGACATCGAGACGATGAAGCATTTGTCTGTATTTAGAAATAAGATATTTGAGGTACAAAAGGCCTGAAAATTATTTAAGTCATTCTGCAAGACAGTACAGTCGTCCATATTTTTGATGACTGAATATGTTAGTGTCGTCGGCGTATAATAGCATCTTTGAATTTTTTATACAGTCTGTGATATTATTAATATACAGCACGAACAACAAAGGGCCTAAATGTGAACCCTGCGGTACACCGAAAGTAATAGGTCTATAATGAGAAATGTGTCCTTGCACAGCCACCGCCTGTGAACGATTCTCAACATAAGATTTTATCCAGCGGAACAGGTCGCCGTGTATACCGAAATGCCAGAGTTTCAAAAGTAAGCGCTCATGATCAACCTTATCGAATGCCTTGGCAAAATCAGTATACACTGCGTCCACTTGATAGTTGTTATCTAATGCATCTAATATGAATTCTGTATAAGATAAAAGATTCGAGCCAACAATCCGACCCCTGAGAAAACCATGTTGGTTTGGAATGACATGACGACGCATGTTATGTAGTCTTTTAATTAAGTCTAAGACCAAAGTTAAAAAATCTCTTACTTTAAAAATTACTTTTCCCTCTTCGTCTTTTTTTGTATTCAAATAAGTAATCTGTCTACAAAGTTTCAAGTTTCTAGCTCAAAAGGAAGGGGGAAACTACAAACTATGCACCCCTACTTAACCCCCTTAGGGGTGGAATTTTCTAAAACGCTGACAGTGCTTTTTTGTATTCTAATAAGTAATCTTTCTACAAAAGTTCAAGTTTCAAGCTCAAAAAATATAGTTACTTCCATACAAACTTTGCACTCCTATTTAACCCTCTTAGGGGTGGAATTTTCTAAAACGCAGAAAGTACTTTTTTTATTCAAATAAGTAATCTGTCTATAAAGTTTCAAGTTTCTAGCTCAAAAGGAAAATTTTCCCTCATACAAACTTTGCACCCCTTTTTAACCCCGTTAAGGGGTAAATTTTCAAAAACACTGAAAGCACTTTTTTTGTACAAGTTATTTTTCTACAAAGTTTCAAGTTTCTAGTTCAAAAAATAATGTTTCCCCCATACAAACCTTGCACCTCCATTTAACCCCCTTAGGGATGGAATTTCCCAAAATCCCGTCTTATCCCATGCCTAAGTCCTATAAGCAAGTTCTGGTGTAAATTTCAACTTTCTAGTCCCAGTAGTTTTGACTGTGCGGTGATGAATCATCCAGGAAGTCTTCTTTTATATATACTCGTACTTGTCGGAGAGGAGAAGTTTCATTCGGCGCCCTCTATTACATTCATCGTGACTTCGGTCGTAATGTGCTCCACTGTCAATCTACAAATGTCATCATTGAAATACATGCGAACGAGGACATACTGGCCAAACTCGGGAGCTCATTAGTTCCGCCGTGCGCCAACAGAGGGCTATAACTTACTATATATAGAAAAGTACTCTGTGGCTATAACGAGTATTATTTGAATTAGAAACAGAACAACGGACGGTTGTGTTCGCTGTCATCAAGGAAAAGGTCGGACAGGAGGTGGTTGCTCTCTTGGATGGAGAATTTATCGTGTAGAGAGAATGGTGTGACGAAATACGAGAACTGAAAATGCCAGTTCACTCTATTTTACATATTTGTAATTTTGTAACTATGCTGTGGGAGAAGTCCTTGGTAAAGTTTGTAAACCTAGTAACATCGTTTTCTATCAATGCCCGAGAACCCAGGATACGCCCCCACCTCGACATAGTTATATATATTTCAAAAAATATTTTATCTGCGTGTAGAGAGGGTTTGCCTGCTAGTAGTTAAGGCGCCGTAGGTTCATGGTCTTCTCTCCCTTTCACTGAGCATAAGGGTGAGCGAGATGGAAGTGCGTGCTCGGAAGCGCGGATATCATGTTTTTTAATTTTATTTTTTTGGCCGTTTAAATAAATAAAAATGTAATCACTGATTTCTCTCGAACATGATATTGCCGATTTTTAAAAGCAATTTTAATATTTATAGCTTTTGTGCATAATTTCTTACGAATATTTTAAGTGTATTTTTGTGTATTTTAGACCTATGTTCGTGATTTTTTTCTATCGAGCGAAATTTGCTTAATCATGTTTCGAATCACTGATCTCGCTGCAAAAAAGCCTCAAGATTACTATTCGTATTTTTTTGAAACCATTATATTATAAGCAGACGCATTATATTGTTTCAAAAACTCTGTTCGCTTAACTTCGCTTAACCAACGGCGTGGCGCCTTAATACAAATGTCATGCTTGGTCAATCGATCGGAACATTACTTATGAAGCCTAGCTACAATAGGGATGATGACTAACGGCCGTATTCATAAACGTTCTACAAGCCTATTTTAACGAAAATGCCGTTAAGATTCGTTTGTCCTTATCTGTCACGTTGACTTTTGTGATCGTAGGAAAGGGACAAAGCACATTTAATTTAGCAGAGGCATTTTAAGTTTTATGAATAAGGGGGTTAGATTTTTTTGTGACGTCATTCGACCCAGTTTTTGGAGAGGAACAAATGTTTGTATGGGAGCAACTACAATTAAAAGACATAAATACCTAAAAAAATGAGACAAAGATTGATCTCGCTGGCGGCAGCGCAAAACGCTTCATACTGTGTGTCTATACATGTATGACGTCACATTTGTACATTTGTACTAATCGTAGTATGGAAAATCAGGTAAATTGTTGTTTCGGTCGCGAAATACTGCGTTTAAGTACATAGTTGTCATAAAATTTTGTTTCTAGAAAAGCGTAACCGCCTGGCCACGACTTTGCGCGACCTGCTTCGGCGGCGGCGACTAGCGGATCGCGCATAATACAAAAACAGCGCGGAAAAGAAGAGATGCCACGAACTTCCGCACCGGCGACCTAGCGCGCGGATTTACTCGAGCGACCGGCGACTGCGGGCAGCGGGCTGGCGGGCGGAACGAACAAAGACGAGGCGCGCGAACGCGCGGCCACGACTCAGAGCGGTGCGACCGGTCTTAGCGGCGGCACGGATCGGGCGGTGATTTTAAGAACAAAGTTTATTGTATTATCCGCGTTTCTCTATATGCTCGTCCAAGTGTTGTAACAAGTTACTATTATTATGTCGTATGGCTTTTATTCCTGAAAAAATATTTTAATTTACAATTTATAACGAAAATATTTACAATTTAATATCTAAATTGAGTAGCCAATCCCTTGCTTCCGGTGTGAGTGCTAATAAGTCCTGCATGCTTCCGGCAAACCGCCTTTTAGGACATTTTCCTATGATGTGGGGGATTGTTTGAGTTGGCTCCCCACAGTCACAGGCTGGTGTCGGCGAGATTCCCCATCTGTGAAGGTTCTGGTTACATCGTCCTACTCCTGTTCTTATGCGGTTTATAGACCCAGATCTTACGGATGTCTGCGAAGCCAGTCTGCAGTTTAGTGGGGTCTATGTGGGGGTCACCGTCCTGCGCTTGCCACTGCTTTCTCCATTCCGCGGAGACATTGAATGGCTCTTGACCCTGGAGGTGGTGGTGTAACAAGTAATCAAAAATTTCCACACTCATTCGTGTGTATTCATAAAACTTTTGGGGATACTGTCGGTATTCTTCATACAATGTCTGGAATTCGCCCAACGTATAACGTCGTCTATTTGTCACGTGCACACCATCTCTCATATTTAAAATGTCTCCCATGAAATAGGAGCTGCTTTCGAGGCACTGAAGGGCCACTTTCCGAGTACGTCCCATCCGCTCGAAGTCGCCACGGCTACTGCGGAGTACGTGGCCTGCCCGCCGCCCCGCTCTAAATTCCGCACCGCCGGACGCACCGCAGGTCGCTTAAGACCAAAGTCGTGGACAAGGCGTAAGGATTCTATTGGTAGCTTTTAATTTACTCTTGGACAATAAAAAAAATGCATATTTTTTCTAAACTTTCAAGGTTCATATCTTTTTATGATTTTAATTATATTTTATAATTTATACTTTATTACGATAAATTGATGGTTCACTATCCATTTAGCATCACTACGTTATCAATTTGAATATGAGGCATCATGCCTATTATCACCAAAATCTATACCTTCAATTTCGATTGCCTAATGTTAGAGCTTGTGCAGTTGTTAGCTTCTAGCTAGGTACTTTTGTTACTGTGTACAAGTCAGCAATTAACTTTCTAACACATTACGATTGCGCCGGCATTTGATTTAATGGTATGTTTATTGGAATAATTACTCGGGTTCGCTCGGGGACACAAACTTAACGTCGTAAATTTAAGCAAAATGTTTGCCACATGTTTGGATTGTAAATCATTTGATATTAACTTCGAAGCAGTACACAGGATTATGGCGTGAGGGGGGCGTTTCATGGAGTTCTGCTTATTAAATGTTGGTGGTAATTATAATAAATAAATAAATATATATATTTATATAATAATGTATAGTTATCTATCTGAATCACAAAAAATTGTTTTCCTACCGTATCGTTTGGCCGAATTTTAATTTGTCCTAAAATTCGTTTTTCTCTGGAGTTATGATATTTTCAGGATTATTATAAAACAAACCTAGCCTAATGGGTTATACGCGATAAGTATTAAAACAAAATCTTTGGGCTTCGAGAAAAATTGCTTTTTTGAAATGAAAATTCGGACAAACGATACACTTGGGACATGAAGTGATTACGATAGGATATATTAATATGTTGTGTAGTGAAGAAAAATCCTCTTGGTTCGAATTTAACCCATATTGCTTTGACATAAAGTTCCCATGTCATACACTAGTGCGACGTCGGGGACTAGGACGTCACTTTATCTAGATTCATCATCAGGGACGTGTATGGTCATGTTCCAATTGAATGTTGTGCTATACCGCCGTCCATACAGATTGCAATCCAATTTTCCTCAGTTGTCTTTTCTTAAGCTAATAAATGTAAAAATATTTACATTTCAGGATAGTTAACGGTATTTCTAATTAACAATCTACAGCTATTATTAAAGATAAGCACAGCTTTCAAACTATTCGAAAGTCACGCAAAAAAATTGAAAAAAAAAACCCATTTCTTCTAATAACTAGAGACTTTCTCTGAAATAATAGAGGGCACTATTCATTCAGAGATAATTAACTGACACTATCAAAGGACGTCGGCGAATATTCCCCATCAATCTTTAAAGACAAGGTTACGAAAGAATCAGGTTAAAAAATACATCACTGACTTTTGTCCGAGGAAGCACAAAGCCCGATAACTTGATTTATTTCCAATTGATCCCTCAAAGTAACTGACAGTAAATGATTTAATGAAAGTCTGCTACATTTTTACGGGATTAACTTAATTTAGTTTGGGTCTATATTCGCCACGTGCCTATAAATGAAATAAATTAACTTTATTCTGCAAGTAGGCCGTAATGGCACTTTTACAAGTCAAAATTCTACCAGCGTTTCTGAAAAAAAGACCACTGTTAAGAAGAAACGACGAAACAAACTCAATAGTCAGTAATTTTTTGCCAAAAAAAGCTTATTACAATGACAGTTCTTAAGCTACTTAAAGTAAGTCAAACTGAATATGAATACAAAGAAAAAAAAATATAATGCGTTGTTCTACAAGAAAACATGTCGGAATAAGCTATATGAATGATTAAGCTCTTGTTATTTTGGGCTCTGGTTTGGGCCATGCATTTCTGTCAGTTAGATAGTCCTCAACCCTGTAATGAAATAAGCCGTTGACATCAATGTTTTTAAGAGCTGGAAATTACTTATTTATATATAAAATTGTTTATTTATTTAGGGCGGGATGCACGGAGCGCTCTTTACTGACTGGTAACTGTTAAATATGGCGTCAGCAGCTGTTCCATCCCTCAGAAAACTGTCAACTTTCCCACACAATCGGATTTGAATGAACATAACTTACGATTTCTCACGGTTTTAAGTATCGGTCACTTCCGTACTTAATCTAGATCTCACGGTTCTAAATACACTAAATTGCCATACGATAAATAATAATAACGTACTCAATGGAATCACTGGATTTATAAATAAACAAATTTCGTCAATACAAATTGCATATCTATAACCATTAAATTGTCACCTTGATATCTCATCTTTTTTTTCAGTTTAACTTTGAGTTTTACGTTCTATTAGGAATGTCAAAACGAAAAATGTAAGAAAAAAAAACATAATAGTTTTTCAGGTTTGTTTAAATCATTACTTTTATAGGACATTGCCAATTTTGGCTTTTATAATGACTGTCACATGACTGAATTTCATATTAATAAAATCATCAACATTAATTATTTAATAGCTTACCTATTGATCCAGGAAAGGTTGCCATTAAACAAGCAATTTCCGTTTTTATTAAACTGCGGAATATGTGAATTAGACGACGACTGTTATAAATATTATCTCCTCCGAAAATTTAGTTCACCCCCAGGGTGGCAGAAAAAAAACTGCACACTAAATAGAATTTGTTTGCATAAGAGGGAGCAAAGACATCGGAGCACCCCTAGATCTTTGAATTTATTAATTTCAGTAAAAAATTAAAGCCGCATCAATAAAATTGTTATATGTAGTGTAATAATTGCCTGATTCTGATTCTGATATTACTCGCCACCATAACCAACCCGTTCCTTGATAGAGGCCATGCGGCATTGAGAAAAAGTTCTTATTTGAGAATCTAATGAATCCTATAGTGAACATGGCAATGTCCGTTACGTGTGACGAACATTTCTTGTGTACTATTTGGCAATGTCACTTCAAGTGACACTTATATGAACACCAATAAGAGAAAGTAAATATTTACATCAATATTTTATGTAATATAGACATTTGACATAGGGATTTCAATAATGTATAGTATTATAATTATTTAAATCCCTACTTACCAACGATATTCATGACGAGCGGTAAACGCAGTCAGAATTTGTAATTTTATAACTTATTATTAGTTTATTTGCCATGCGAATGCATGCCGAAAGTGTGTAAAAGTAAAATAAACTTTACCTAAACCACGTGCATCACGCGATCAGCGTGTGTTTGTTGCAATCATACTAATGTGCAGTTTATAAGCCGTCCTTTATAAAGGACAAAATCAATTTAAGGGTTAAGTATATAAATATTAACTATTTGAAGTTTTTTACTTTCTTTCCACGCATGTTACTTCGTTTCCTTGTAATTCATTTGAATACGATGCTTGATAAGAAATTGACTCTTAGCTATATCCCAGCAAAATAAACCAACAACTACTGGTGTGTAAAGAAGGGCTTGTTCATTTAATTGTAATATAATTTTACTAGTAAACTCCACAATAATAATTTTGGCAAGCGTAGGTAATATCTATATGAATTTCCGATCCCTAATAATACGGAAGATACCTACATAAGAATAGACGCTTCAGAAAAGCCAACAATTCAATCCAATTATCGAAACCTAACCAACTAATAATCATAATCCCAATTTTATAACGGCCACTTTGAAAGTCAACGTCTCACAAAGAGCGTGTTCCAACTAGGATGTCCTTTGTGGACACACCGACCGCAGCTCGAGTGCAAATTGAAGCTTCCTTGAGATTAGCAAGGGAAATCAGTTGGAGACAAATACTAGGCACCACAGTGGCTTAAGTAGCCAGAATAGTAAACTTTTTCTTTTGCCTTTGAATTTATTCGAAGGACGGAGGTTTATAGTGGGAATATGTTTTATATAAGGTCGGAGAAAGTGGTTTTTGAACTTTCACACAACGAAATTTTAGAATAGATAAATAATTTACTTTTCGTCTGATTACAATTCCCTGTAGTCCGATTGATCGGACCACGAGGACAAATAAAGTTCATCTCGTCCGATCACTCCGATCAGTAGGACGACGTGGAATTACAATTTCGTGTAGTCCGATTATTCGGAACAGCAGGAAAAAAAAGTTAATGTGGTCCTATCAATAGGACAAAGCAGTAGGACCACGTGGCCTATCGGAATTTGTACCTCTACGCAGTTGGTTCTGCAGAGAGTATCGACTTCTTTAGAGTTACAAGCACCTTACTCATAGTATCAATAATAATAAATAATAACCCATTCATTTCAGACACCTAAGGCCATAGCAATAAATAGCTTAAAGCCTAACATACACACAATACACATAAAAACTAATTATTTTGGTAATACGCGGGATATAATAAATAAAATAGCATATGCCCACTCCGAAATCTCTTCCATCTTCTGATGAATTTCTAAATCAGATGAGTAGTTTCGGAGATTGCACACAAACTCACAAAGCTTATAATCTATAATGGTTGTCGGGAAGAGATAGCTCTATAGCGATGAGACCATCTGTTGCTACCTGTTATACCTGCTTATATCTTATATTGGTCCGCATTTGTTTGTTTTGGTGCAATAAAGAATATTATTATTATTATTGTTGTATTTTTTTAACTTGAAATAAATAAATCCTAATCTATAATGTAACACTCTTTTCCTTCTTAAGCTATTTAGGTGGTAAGTGATCCATTTCTGCATATACAACATTGATGTTGATAAAAAATGACAACTCTGTGTTAGAAATTCACAAAAAAGCAAGCAATCTACTTAAGCGTTCGGATTGCAACAATTATAATACGAGGAACAATAGCAAACTAATACTTCCATCATTAAGACTAAAAAAGTGTCAAAAACAGGGAATTTTTATAAAAATAAAGCTCTTTAATAAGCTGCCCACAGATGTCACGGATTTGCCTTTTAATTTATTCCAAACCAGAGTCAAGACTTTTTTCCAAAGCCATTTCTATTCGATTACTGAATATTTATCATTAAGAAATATTTTAATTGACGCAAATTGTAAATAGATTTTTATTATTATTAAGGGTATTTATTTACTCTGTATAGTAAATTCATACTTTATATTATGAAATACTGACTTACCATGTAACGATCATGCTACATTATGGTTAATAAATAAACTAAAAACTAAACTAAAAAACTAAATTTTATCCAGGCAGGTGTTATGCTAATTTGCCACCATCGCAAAAACGTGTCATTTCCACAACTCCTCGTTTAGACGACCTATGTGGAGAATTTCAAATTGCTTCGTTTCAAACTGCAGAGCAAACTAAGAGAGAAAATTCAAGTTTTCGTGTCTGTGCATACGGAATCAGAATTCATAAAGCGGTATGTTAACTCCGGAACTGCTTTAGCGATAACAGTTATCGCTTCGAACCAACGACTGAACCGACGTTTCGGATATCTCGCATCGTCCATGTTTACGGAACAACTGGCTTGAGCGGGGTTACTATAAATAAATAAATAAATATAAGGGGACAATCTTACACAAATCGACCTAGTCCCATAGTAAGCTCAGTAAGGCGTGTGTTATGGGTACTAGACGACGATATATATAATAGATATAAATATTTAAATACATAGAAAAACTTCCATGACTCAGAAACAAATATTCATGCTCATCACACAAATAATTGCCCTTACCGGGATTCGAACCCAGGACCTTCAGCTTCGTAGGCAGCGTCACTACCCACTAGGCTAACCGGTCGTCATAGCATATTAGTCGGTCGTATAAGCAAGAAGATGTTGATACCCGCTCAAGCCAGTTGTCCCGTGAACGTGGATGTTGCGACACATCCGAAACGTCGAAAGACGTCAGTGAGGTAAATAAATAAGTTAATTATACGCGATTAAGTCTCGTTTAGTAAAAATAATGTAACGACTGAATGTTTTTTTTAATTAAAGATGTGGCCCGATTTTTAGGCTACAATTTACAAATTTACACGTATACACTAGCAACTATGGTCAAGTATTGGTCAAGCTCAGTGTTGCCATTTTAGACTAGTTAAATTGTAAGTTTTAGCTTCGAGAATTGGACCACTGATTTTAGGTTGAAAGCTGAATGCCATTTTTTAAATAATGACCCAAAATTACTCCCGGCTTATCAAAATAATAGACCCGGAAATAAAGGAGGGGCGTGGAATATGTAATCTACGAGTACATTTATAAAAAGCAACGCAGAGCCAAAACTACTAAACCTAAAAACATGTTCTTTTCACAGTAGGTTATTAATATAACGTAACCTCCCAAAAGGAAGGGATATTACAATTGCACCTTAAGGGGGAAAAGATTAAACGTTTGTTTCATATATTGAACACCTCGCATGCTTGACAGCTAGCAGGTGTTAAATTAACACACAGCTGCACACGTTTCTAGTGGATATTTACCAAGTAAGGTGCGTATTGCACATATATAGAGTAAGACTAAGAGTTGGATATGGAGCACGCCTCATATTAATTCAAAAATAATAAAAGCGGAATCAAATTAAATTCTCGTAATAAAACAAAACGACCATGACCTGACTCCAACAATTGAAAAGAATACGATAATTAGGGAGAAAAGAAAATAAAACAGCATAGCATTGAAGAAGAAATGTATAATGGTGTTGTATTTCAAAGTAAAATACATGGGGTGGGTAAATCCAACAATTTAGATTTGAATAACAATACAATACAATACAAATACTCTTTATTGCACACCTCACACAAACAAAGCAGTTAAAAAGAGAAACAATACAATAACATGTAGGTAGAGGTAGACAACAGGCGGTCTTATCGCTGAAGAGCGATCTCTTCCAGACAACCTTTGGGTATCGGAGAAAGAGATAAAACTAGACATAATAACATAATTTTTTCACCATTTTTATCACGTTATCCACGTTAATCCCCTAGCCTGATCCCCCAGGGAAATTAGCGGCAATTATTTTATATTCAACTAGGAAAAAATGATAATGTTCGGTTATGGCGCTTCGCCGGACGCTACCGCGTCACGCTCGCTTCGCTCGCTCGGCTCGCGCGCTGTAGGGTCGCAGTTCAACTAACAACCTAACCGTTTTTTTCCCCTGGGGGATCAGGCTAGGGGATTAACGTGGACAACAGCATTTTTATGGGTCATTTTCTAAGCGTGTTAGAAATGCAAGTTGTAACATTTTTCTAAGAAACTGTCACCGTTATTGTCTCCGCCAGCGGTTCAGTTCAGACAAACAACACGTATCCCAAATACATACATACAGTAAAACAAAAGTAACGAGCGCATGCTCCGCCAACAAACTGATCTCAGTGAGGCGGAACTTCTTTTTGAAACAAGCGTTTAGGTTTTTGTAATAATTTGTAATAACAAAACTCTCACATCAGTTCCATTTCAGAGCTACTATGCCACAGACCGACAGGTACACTGATGCATAAATACAAATGTTAAACTTATAACACCCCCTCAGCCTCGTTTACGTAGGTGGATAGAAATACCCAAAAAAAAACACAGATAGTCTTACAGAGTAAGCGAAGTAGATATTTACTTTCAAACTATGTCTAATCAAAACGCGTCAATTCTTAGAAGCCTTAAGAACCTAGCCCCCAATCTCAGTCAGCCTTATTCCAGCATTCACCGTCTATTCTCACCCATACTAAACTTATAAGAACAACTCAACTAACTCGAAAACCCGCTGTCTTTAAGTCTATTCGGTTAGGAGAGCCACTGTTTTCAAACAACACCCTCTAGACGGGGAAATTCGAGGACGAAAAAATCCATCTCGACCCCCCTAACTACGCGATTATGCGGGGCGGAGGGGGGTTATCGCGGGCTTTGAGCGCGATGGCGGATTTATGTCGTGCAGTGTGTAATGACGAAAGGGCTCGTTTAGGGTGGGTTTATAAAGTGTTACGTGTAAGTATCTAGGTGGATACGGTGTTCGAATTGAATACGATGCATTTTTATTCGTTATTTGTTTCTTATACGTACATATAGGTATGCCTGTGTTCCCAAATAGGACGTTGAATTAGAACACTTTGCCTGTCATATCGATTGGCCACATTAAACAGATTTACGTGTGCCATGACGATCATGTGTGATGTTTCATGTTTCGGGCGATGTGTTTCAAGCGGCACCGCCGCGAAAACACTCATCTTGAAGAAAAACTCCCGAAGAGTTCGAAACATGTCGCCCGTGGTGACATTTAATACGTAAGTTGAACCGTGTAATTATTAACATTATTTCAACATGTCTCACGAATGTTTAAATTCGAAACTTGTGCAAATTATTATTCGTGAAATAAACCACTCACTGCGCTGCTTTCGACTATCACTCGTAGCACTCGTAGATAGTCTACGAGACAAAGCGTAGCATTCCCTACGGGCATCTGCTACGAATGTAAATGCATCTTGAGTTATTTGTGCAGTTTCAACGGGTAGGTATAATCAATGAAGTTGTTTCAATGGGTGGCTTTTCGCGTGTTTACTTTGAAAACGAATGTTATGCATGTCTTTAGTCAGAGGAAAAGGAAGTAAAATGTTACTTATACAACATGTACATACATGGCGTGCAAAGGAGTTAATGAAGAATCTAAAAAAGTGGCCAAGTGCGAGTCGGACTCGCCCATGAAGGGTTCCGTATTTATTTTTATATTTGAGTTGATTGAATGAAAGGTAAATTGCGGTTTACGATTTATGACGTATGAAAAAAAAACTGCTTACTAGATCTCGTTCAAACCAATTTTCGGTGGAAGTAATGTAAGTAATGTACATCATATATATTTTTTTAGTTATATCATTCTCTTATTTTAGAAGTAACAGAGGGGAGGACACACATTTTACCACTTTGGAAGTGTCTCTCGCGCAAACTATTCGGGTTAGAAAAAAATGATATTAAAAACCTCATTCATTTTTGAAGACCTATCCATACCCCACACGTATTCATGATTTTTTTTTTTTTTTCAGTTCTAAGTATAGGGAACCCCCAAAATTTAGGGTTTTTAGGGTTCCGTAGCCAAATGGCAAAAAACGGAACCCTTATAGATTCGTCATGTCTGTCTGTCTGTCATGTTCATAAACGTATGGACGACGTCTATATGACTCGCTGCTTGCGACAGTTGTGTGGTGAGGGTCACTAGTAGCTCGCTGCGGCCTAACGGGCGTTAAGTGGTGAGAAAATCACTTATCGTAGTGGATTAGATATCCGTCACTCTCGCACTCGCATACTTGTCAGAACGTGACGCCTGACTTATCGGCAGCGATAAGTGATAAAAATGTAAACCATTCTGCGCCCGCAGAGCTCCCGAGGTTGCACTGTGGTGAGAGTGAACTGCATGATTATTATTTATTAATTTAATAAGTACAATTTATTAATACTAAAAATTCAAACATAGCCCCACAAAACGATATAACAGTTTGACTGTGGGAACGGCAGTCTCTAGGTTAGACATACATTAATATAAATAACAGTGTAATATACTGTCCATAAATCAGCTATACATACTAAACGTTCTTGGTGTTATATAAGTACATCTAGGTAATGCATGTCTTACTTTTGAAACAACAAATCCGCATATCAATAAATTGTAGATAACGCTCTTGAGGCCGTCTGGAAGTCCATAAGCTAAGTTGTCTGTTTGCTACCAGGCAGGACATTCCCCTGCTTGCGACCGCTGTAGTAAAGGTGGAGGGTGGATCACGCCAGTAAGCAGATAGCCGCCCGTCTTGACTCCCTTTTTAACCAACTTCAAAAAAAGGAGGAGGTTCTCACTTTAAATTCGTCCCATTATTTTCAAAAATCCAGTTGGATGATGGGATCCATGAGGAGTTGAGGGAACTCCTCAAATATATTACGCATGCAAGTAGTAATTTTGGTATTTTCAATTATAACTCGTTTATTTACATCCGGAATTCACAAATGACGAGGTGCCAGGAACTCCCCAATGATTTACTTAAATCTATAAAAGTACGTCACAGATTCTGATATGATTCCGTTGATTTAGCAACTAATCAAGTGCGAAAGGTCTCAGAATCACCTTTTTTTTTTAATCTACGGCAAATATTATCGGCCCACATACAGCGATTTGGTTTTTTTCTGTAATAATTAATGTTCATGTGGTAAAGTGGAAAGGAAATGTGGAAATGTTCATTTGGCTTGGCACTGAATTGAAGTCGGTTAAAACTTTGCTTTTAAAGTAAATCATAACTAACAATTCAATTATGCAACATAAATTCGCACCAGACTTTGATAGAAATCAGAATGTGAAACTTCTATGTCAGACTGGCCTCTCTGACCGAGAAACCAATCCAACTTCTACATGTAAGTAATGCCTCCATCTGCGCCTGTTTCCGTCCCCAGAGATGGCCAGTACCCAGCGTGATGATTTATAGACATAGGTCCGTTAATTTATGTCAGCAAAAGGGTCGCGGCTCAACGATTAATGTTTAGTCTGGGCCCATGTGAGGATGATTTACTTAGCTGCATCATGTTGGTAATTGTGTTTAATTTATTTAGAGCGCCGTCCCGCGGTGACGCTCTTAACTGCACGTTTGGATAAAGGATCGGACACACCCGTTGCTTAAAAGGATGACTGTGTCTATCGCGTCAAGTAGCGACTGCACTGGACGCGAGAATTTGAGAGTTAAATTCGCCTTAATTATCGACAATAGGGATGATGACTAAGATTTTTTTGTGACGTCATTCGAACCAGTTTTTGGAGAGGAACAAATGTTTGTATGGATCAACTACAATTAAAGAACATAATACCTAAACATTTGAGACAAAGATTGACCTCGCTGGCGGCAGCGCAAAACGCTTCATACTGTGTGTCTATACAAGTATGACGTCACATTTGTACTAATCGTAGTATGGAAAATCAGGTAAATTCTTGTTTCGGTCGCGAAATACTGCGTTTAAGTACATAGTTGTCATACAATTTTGTTTCTGGAAAAGCGTAAGGATTCTATTGTTAGCTTTTAATTTACTCTTGGACAATAAAAAAATGCATATTTTTTCTAAACTTTCAAGGTTCATATCTTTTTATGATTTTAATTACATTTTATAATTTATACTTTATTACGATAATTTGATGGTTTACTATCCATTTAGCATCACTACGTTATCAATTTGAACATGAGGCATCATGCCTATTCCTACTACTATTATAATAAATGCGGAAGTGTTGCTGTCTGTCTGTAACCCTTCACGCATAAAGCGCCTAACCGATTTTGTATGAAATGTGGTATAGAGATAGTTTGAGTCCGGGGAAGGATATAGGATAGTTTTTATCCTGGAAATCATCCCCTATGAAAAGGGGGGTTAAAGTAGTGGGTTAAAATGTGTATGGCATATAAGCAAGTTTCACGCAGACAGTGGCGGGCAGAAGCTTGTACTGAACTAACACGCCGTCACAACGCTTAAGCATTACGTCTTACAATTTGGCCACTTAAACGCCTCTTTTTAAATGATAAACGTGAGTAATAAGAATAGTTAATTAATGTTGATAAATGACAAATATAATGGAATTTGAATTGACGTTAATTGAATATTGGTATTTTATGTTTCAAATGTATTTTAATTTTAATTGGTGGATTTGGGCATTTCTCAGAGGTGGCGTTTATACGTGTACGGGGGCATAAACAAGTGAATTTATTGCTTTAAAAAACCGAATTAAATCATACAAATCCATCAGCATCTGATACACCTGGACAACAAGTAAAACATTCCATATAGTATATATATTATAAGAAAATAAATGTTAAGTGCTAAAATTGACGAACAGTGGGTATGTCCCACGCCCAGATTTGTTGAAACAAAAAATCATAACTTAAGGCGAGAATTTTATTTTTTAATATACGTTCACGTATTCTACCATTAGCCTATTATTTATATTATTTGACTCAAAATAATTCACGTATTAATATTATCAAATAAATCGAATTATTCGACTTGTCCCGCGGCAACACGTGATTTCACTGGAATTTATAAACCTTGTCGGCATTTCACAAAGGTATACATATACCAGGAACGCCGCGCCGCGTGCGCAGGTAGCTTCAGTCGCGCCACGTTTACCGGCGAGAGCGGACGTCGGCTCTCGGTCTGCAAGCGGATTTCGTAAAGGTGTTTTCGGCGTTCGGTGGGTTTGGTTACGTGATTTTGTGAATTCGGTGAAGCAATTAATTGTTTAAGTGCTTGTGATTTTTTCGGTTTAATAGTGCGTGGCCACCCTCAGAGGTATGTGAGTTTGATATTTAGAAACTCTTTTTCATACTGTGATTATTGTTTGTGTAATTATTAAATAGCGATTAAAATTGAATTCAGTGGGTGTGACTACCGCGGACTGGGTGAGGTTTCGACCACCGAAATCAAAAAATAGTCCACCGTTGTCAATCTTTACTATAAAATGTTCCTTATTTTTGTACTACAGTATACAAAGATAATTAAATTTGTTTATGTTAGCATATGGTACTAGCATGTGCATATTATGCATGTCCAAATAAATATATATTTTTTTATTGTTAAACTGGTGCCACATTCATTGTTTTATTTATTTACAGTACTATCTGCAATCTAATATGAACATGCGTACAAAAAGCAGTTACTTTAATAAAGTGTGGACTTTAATGTTAATATAGTTTTTACAATGTTAGTAAATTTTGAATGCACCTTTTTTATGAATATTGATTTCGGTGAGTGTGTTTGATTTCAGTGTTTTGAAAAATTTAAATATATCGCAATTGTAAATTATTATATACCGTACAGCGGTTGATTGTGACACACGCAACACTTATTTGTTAACATCTTCTTTGCTCGCACAATTTGTCAATAAATGATTTTTGATTTTGATTCTGATTCTTTCAATTTGATAGCTACCTTCATTATAAATCAGTACTCCCGGAAAATGAGCTATGATTTCAATGCATCAAATAAACTTTACAAAATGGTGCCCCCTTAACTGTAAAATGTATTATCATTTTAACAATTGGGTTAAGACATGTATGTCTAACTTCTATACACGAACAAAACATAAACATAAACTCACGTCCGTATCCTCCGGTAGGGTAAGAGAACGTGGGATAAAACAGTATGTCCCCTAGACAGTGCTTCCACGCTAACTCTGCAATAAATAATTTAGCAATAATCGTACTTTCTCCTCGTACTACTCATTAAAAGTCACATTTCTATGAAGCGATTAAGGCTGTGTGGCTCATGCAATTGTAGTTTAAAAAAATCAAAACTGTGATAGTGCAGTGATAGGTCGCCCACATGGCGCTGGCGCCCATACCACACTTCAACCCTGTTACCCATAGTCGATTCCTAACACACCTACTTGATGAAAGAAGTAGTATTCGAATCACACACTACACGGGGGACTTTTCTACACACAAAACAACTAGTAATATGTCATAGCCAGTATAGCCACGAATCGTACATGCCCAAACAAAAACAGGGCATATCCCCACGAGTGCAAATCCAAACAGTATGATAAAGCAAACACGGGCAAGTTAAAGCAAACAGTTCGTTAATGGTTGATCTGATTCAGTCTTCTGGGACGGGGAATATTGTATGTCGCCGACGTTAGTCTGTGAAGGGTTGATTCGAGAGAAACGTGAGGCTTTGGAATTAGATTTTAAATGTAAATTTTTATATGGAAAAATCAAAGTTAAGTTGTCCTATCGCGCGTTCGAAACGTAACGTGATTACTATCGCTGATAAGAGTGATAAGATAACTTTTGTATCTAACAGACTCTTGTTAAAATATATTGATTTCTTCTCCATTTGACTACATTTTTAAACCTTTTTCGAGATGACATTATTGATGAATTTATTTAGAGTCTACACCCCTACTGCTGCTTTGAAAACTATGCTATGCTTCTTCTACTTCTTTTTTTAATGGCGTTCTGGCCAACTATGTCGGCTCAAATTTACCAATTCTATGCTTCAAACTTGTGACGGGAAAGACACAGCACCAAGTAAGGCGATCGGTAATACAATAATTAACAACTTTGAAAATATGAAATACCCCGACAATTTCATTTCAAAGTTCAGTATCTCAAAACCGACCGAACCGATTTTGTTGAAATGTAGCTAAGAACCATCTCGATAACAAAGTTTTGGACATAACGAACCGCATTAAAATCGCCCATCCCTTGCAGAGCCACGATGATACAGGCATACACACGGATGCACAGACACGTCAAACTTTGAACATCCCTCTTTTTGCGTCGGGTAAAAAGTATTAGAACCTTCAATCGATCTTTAATATTACTACTTTCTAGTTCCACATCCCTAAAGTATGAATATGTTCTGAAAGATCCGCACAAACGTCGGATGATGGATTGCCATTGACGCTTACCGTGATCGATCCGTCGATTTGTCGCGGCGACGGACGATAAATCGCCGGATTCCTCGAGATATGGAAATGAAGCGGAGATTTTTCGTTCAGAATAAAACGGGCGACATATTTCATGGAACTTGAGGTGTGAGTTGAGCGTGTAGATTTGAAGAAATGCGTAGTGTGTTTATTAAGTGTGAAGCTTAGCACGCGACATTGAAAAGTTTTAACTAACGAATTTAACCGACCATTAAATAGCGATACAAGACACTTAAGACTAAACTAAAAAAAAAGGTAAAGTGTAAGCTCATGGTCTAAATTATTATATTTTTTATCCGTCTAACAAATTACACCCATGCCGAGGGTACTGACTTTATATCACACTAATATTATACCTATGGATGCTCAACATATGAAGCTACCGTAGCCAAGTGGTTCAGGCATGCGGTTGTCAAGCGGCGGTCGTGGATACGAATCCCAACTCGTACCAATGAGCTTTTTGGAACTTAGATACGGATTATTTACCGTTAGATTTTCGGCGAAGGAAAACATCGTGAGGAAACCGGGCTAATTCCAGTAAGGTCTAGTTTTCCCTCTGGGTTGGAAGGTCAGATGGCAGTCGCTTTCGTAAAACTAGTGCCTATGGAAAATCGGGCTCCTTTAGGGCAAAACCGGGAATAACAACGCTAGGAGGATGATGAATGCTAAACATATGAAATAAATGAGAAAATTTTGATGTTTGATGAAAACGGCTTCGGATTTAGGATAATTTTTATCTCGAAAATTATACCCATTGGAGATAAATTACGCGGATAAAAGGCGTGCAAATGCTAGCATAATAAATTGTACTATCTTTTCAATAATTGTAGTTCGAAAGTAACTTTTACTTCACTTGAAACTGGCAAATCAAAAATAGCCCGCGAAACTAACTGAAACAAATTGAAATCAGAAAGTGTCTGACCGGCCTCCACTGCGGTAACCATGACGTTCTACTTCAGGGCACCGACCTCATACTAAAATGTTATATAATAATACTATAGAGATATTTAGTCAGTTTGTTGCTGATTCTACCACCTTCATTGTTCGAAATCAGGGTGTCGAAATTTAATTAAGTACGAATCCGACTCTGAGAACTGGATCACAGCTCTTGTCTCAGCGAAGGCACTTTGCGAGAGAAAACTACAATAATTGACAATTTAGAAAAGTTGAAAAAGCCCCGACATTTTCCTTGCAAAGTTCGCTATCTGAAAACTGGCTTAACCGATTTTGTTGAAACGTAGCTAAGAACCATCTCGATCACGCCAGCTTTTGGACAAAAAATACCGCATTAAAATTGGTCCATTCGTTTAGGAGCAGCGATGCCAGAGACAGACACACAGATACGTCAAACTCTCTTTTTGCGTCGTAAGTTAAAAAAGATTACATACAGCGTGGATCTATAACTTTATGTCTGAAGTGGACAAATGAAGATGTTTTGTGCACTGTGACGAGCCTTATATGCAATTGAAAGAAATTACTACTTGATGAACCTTAAGGTGTGTTTAGTTGGCAGGCTTTATACTACTTAGTGTCAAACGCTCACTGTGCACGCGGGGCCATAAAATGTGGGCAAACCAATCATAACTGGTAAGTTGTGCAAATAATATGTAACACAGGTTTAGTTTCTATAGTTTATTACTAGCGTTTGCTAGAACTGTCTTAAACATTAGTAAGAAACGAGATATTATTAGCATAAACTTTTTCTTCCAACCTGGCTGTTGTAAGCTGTGACGCAGTAATTTCTATTCGACGGCTTTTCAAATTTCCACCTCCATGCGATTTGTTTGGAATCAGCGTGAAATAAAAAGTAAATGAAGTCTGGTAAACACGCTTATTTGAATATTACTTTAATGATACCTGTAACTAAATTGGAAGATCAACACGATTTTTTTTTTAATTTCATTCTGTACATGCGCTTATGTGATCATATTTTTTTGTATTTGATATATTTATTGTATATATGTAAATCTGTAATTACTAATAATAAGAAACAGACAGGAGAGAGTAAAAATAAGGTAATTTAAAGGATATGATACAGAGTTGAAGTCCCCCATAACCACGGTGAAGTAGGTTTTGGAACAATGCATGGCCTTCGATATATCTTCATACATAGCCTCCACCTCTACGTCGGAGTGTGCCGAGGTCGGCGCGTAAACCTGTATGACCTGCAATGAGTACCTGTTGGATACTCTGAGTATTAGGTACGCCACCCTAGTCGACACACTCTCGATCTTCACCATGTTGTTCACGAGGGACTTGTGGACGAGGAACCCGACACCTCCCTGGGACTGTTGGTCGCCCTCCTGGAAATATTATTATATACTATTAACTCGTGCTCTACCAACTGAGCTACGAGGACAGTGACGGAAGTTGTGGAGCGGGCGCATAGCTCGCCCATTAGAGTGGTGCCAAGGCTGTGAAACAAGTCTATAAAACGATACAGAGAGGGCGCTAGTCTTAGCGGGAATGTAATTGAAAAATATACAACTTCCGTCACTGTCCTCGGGGTAACTTCCTCGTTAAAAATAACACGAAAACAAAAATATTTAATTAAATAATGTGTTTCGTGATAAGGGTACTATATAACACTGTTATTTATATTTATGAATGTCTTTACCTAGATACTGCCGTTCCCACAGTCAAACTGTTACTACAGTTTTGTGGAGCTATGTTTAATGTTTAGTTTTAATAAATTGTACTTATTAAATATATAAATAATAAAAATAATAAATCACTAGCTGAAGCCGCGGCTTCGCCCGCTAATAAACAAAATATTTGGCTAAGCAAATCACATATATTCCGTAGATTTTGTAAACAAATGGTCAGATAATTCCACATCAAAGAATATTTTGGTGTCTCTCCGCTACACAAATGTTGTCTGGAAGAGATAACGCTTTAGCGATAAGATCTCCTGTTGTCTACCTCTACTGTACTCTACGTTCTTTTTTGAAGTGTGTACTATAGTGTGTGTGTGTATTGTATTGTATATTCGAACCCAGGCCTTTCAGCTTCGTAGGCATAGCGTCACTGCCCACTAGGCTAACCGGTTGGGTAGCTTGAACAAACTATCACTTAGTGCAACACTTAAACTACACAGAAAGCTAGAATTTAAACCGATATTGTTAACTCGCAGACGAAAGGGCAGGGTTGCTCCTCTCTCAAAATACATACGTATTCGCCTTAAGGCAAATACACCTCACAATCAGCATTCCTGTATAACAAAATAAACAGTAAAATTAGTATATACGAGCTACAATATTACAAGTGTAAGAAAGTCATTACTGACTGGTTAAAATTATTGAGTTATGATGAAACTGAATCTTCACTGTATACAGCTTCAAGTTAGCAATAAACTGCTTAATGTGTAATGTAAAAATACTTACTTAATGTAAAATAAGTTCTTGTCACAGTGTATAGAACCGAATCTAGAAAGAATTTGGCACTAAGATAATTATTACTAAGAACTATACTGACAGTCTGACACAAACAACTACACACACACACACACACACACACACACACACACACACGAATACATGCTTATGCACATCACTTAACTACATTTACACTACCGAGTAATGGCACTGCACATATCACAACATATAATTGTGACGTGAGAAGCGAAATATTTCCCTCACTGAAATCCCGCGTTTGTCGACTAAACGAGTAGTAAAATACGTAATAGCATGTCGGCGTTTTATGGCCCATCCTCCTGGACTTTAACAACCAGTTTGGTTCCATATTACGAAGGTTTCTCTAGTACTTTATATATCTTTTCATTCCTTGACTTTATATAAGTCAGACACATGGACACATAGAAAACATTGATTGCATGGGTATTTTTTTACTGGCCTTGGAAACGTTATGACACGAGTATTGCAACAACGCATTGAGTTTGTTAGACAATGACTTATCTCACTTAAACATTAGTACCTGGTGTAGTATTATAGTTAGGTCTGCCAAAGTCACTGCATCAAACAAACAATTTTTTGAAATATTTATTTAATTCAGTTCTGGCTGGCGCGCAAAGATGACAGAAACCCACGCCCTTTGCTCTTGCAAATCACTAGGCAGCATGTTTAACTGTCAAAGTAGCGACAGCATTATCCACTAATAATGTAACAATAACAACAGAACTTATATCCGAAGGACTACTACAGACTTTCAAAACTCACGGATCTTATTTATTTTCCAAATAGTAGAAACCTCATTATAATTCTGTTGGAAAACTTGAATTTTTACATCGCAATAAACTGTGTAAAACTACGAAAGCCCTCATTTACATAAACCTCTAGGCTAATACAAGACTTTGCATAAAATTAAGAGCAGTCACGACGGTGCTATTTGAGGGCGGTGCCATTTAAAAACTCTTTGCTTTGTCAATTTAAGCCAGCAGTCCAGGGGTGCGGTCGCGTCACGTGTTTTAATGAAATCTTGCTGTAAAACGGTTAATTTTACGCTTGAATGAAATATAAAAAGATTACGGTGTGATTTTTAAGGGCTGGAACTAAAAAGTTTGAGTTAATGATATAGAATTGGAGAAATTCGATGTATTTAGGGTCGTATAGTTTCTATACCTACAGACACGTACACTGAGTTCTTGTTTGTCCTTTTTTTACTACTACTATATGAAATAAACGTAGCCTTTATCCACCAACGTCGGTGAGAACGTTACGCAAATTAAACTGCAGTAAAGAAAAATTACAACCTTTTGTGCATAACCCTAAAAGGGTAAGCCAGTAAAAAAGTAATGCACGGTTTGCGTACATCAGACAACCCTTTTAATTCACGGGTGGCTGAACTGATAAAAATGAAGACCCTAAAACACCCGATTGCTGAATATTGGCAATCAAGTCGACGAAATTACCAGGGGATCAAGTGAAACGTGTATGTATATTTTATATTTCAATTCAATTTTATAGAATTTCACGAGCTCGCTTTCACGAATCGGTAAGGAAATAAAAAAAAACAAAGGTTTGGGCACATCAAAGCGTCTGCAGCACGTGCATTGTAAAGTAACAATCCCCATAAGACATGTCACACAGGCTGTGTACGCGTCAACGTGCACGTGCACGTAACGCGGTGTGTGTTTTGTGAAAGGGAATGAAATCCCATCGCGGGCCAAAATGAACTAGTTCCTCATATGTGCAATCTAATCCGGTCTTCGATCTTTTAGATTAGCCGTAGCTAAAGCCAATCAGTGAACGGAGAACGTATGAGCGAAACTGAACTAATGATTTACTGCAGGATTAAAGTGGCACCTTTATACGAGTCTCAAGGTTACAGTAGGTTACTACTTTTTGGATTGCAATGATAGTAGTACCAATCCGAGCTCTTCGATGCGAACGCGTTGTACCTTGAGGATGACAAGCGAAAGTGACGACCCTAATGTCGTGCAACACGAAGCACGACCTGTCAGGCTACTACGGCCACCGAAGGTGGAGCCGAGAAACGCCATAGTCGCCTGACAGCTGGCCCGGCGTGTCACGCAACCATAACGCCTGTGCATAAACGCGTGAATAAAATGCTATCAAAATGTGATGAACTCATTTTGAGGCCCACTCATTTGTGCAGCTTTTCCCCATGTGAATGAATACGGTTCGGCACAAAGAGTCAATTTAACGGACCGTTTTTTACGGTTCATCTCGCCAGCCTTTTATTTATAAAGTGGGAAGCGGTAATTAGATTTATATTGAATGGCTGCCGCATTGGTCGGTGCATTTTGGGCACGGAATATGGAAATATTATCCGGTTCCGAATGCGTAATTTAAAACTGTGCCTGAATTTATTCACTAAAAACGGATAGGCACGATTTTGTTGAATTTTTGAGGTTTCAATGAAACGGTATGTATATTATTTATATTTTTAAATATCACTTTAGCAAATGACCTTGCCGAAGCGTTATTGCCATTGTGTGTTCAGAGGGGTGATTACCGTAACTTTCAAAGGACAAATCAACAGTAATTTTCACATCCAAAAAAATACATTTAGATCTACCTGACGTACCGGTCTTCGTGGCACTCTTTGGGCGAGGCCTATGTCCAGCAGTGGACGTTTTTCGGCTGATGATGATGATGATGTTGACGTACGTACTAAGCCTAGCGTAATCGACCAGCCCGTGACAAATTTCGAGTTAGTTAAAATCCAAAGAGACGTCGCCAATATTTCCATTGGTAGGTACCTACCCCAACACTGCCGAGGTCGGGGCAGCGAACGAAGAAACCAAAGCAGTCTAAATAGCGCCGCAAAATGGCCCCACAGAATGGGTGTCATTGCACATTATGCGGTGATGGGTGCGGGGTGTCAAAACTATACCAGGCCGCCGTTTAGTTCGAACATGCGCATACCGTTTTAGTCACGTGTTTGGGTAGAAATTGGTCAGCAGCTCATATAAGATGTTTTTTTCGGTCGGAGTGGATTTTTTCAAGGAGGATTTACTTTGTTCTAACAGCGGGGCTTGAATTTGTTTTTATTTATCTCATCTAGTCTATGCTTTAACCGGATTTACAATTAAATAACAATAATTCAGCCTTTATACGTCCCACTGCTGGGCACAGGCCTCTTTTCGTGGGTGAGAGGGAATGGGCAGCAGGGCCCACGCTGGCCCGGTGCGGGTCGGGGACTTCACATACACCTTTTAAATTTATTCACAGGTGTATGTAAGTTTCCTCACGATGTTATCCGTCACCAAAAAGCAAAGGTAAAAATCAAATGATACCTATTTCGTACATAACCAGGCCACTATTAGCTATTAGGAAAGTCAAACAAATATAAATATATATGTTAGATAATAAGCAGTATGTATAGTTATTTTTTTGTTTTTAGTTATTCTTTGTCAGATAGGCCAAATACTCATATGTACCTACCTCATGCGAGCACAGTTTGTATATTAGGATCGAAGTTCATTGCATCCGACCGTTCTAGTGTTAAGTTTTTCTTTTCGGTCCAGTCTGAAAACCAGCGCTGGGCGTCTCTGCCCAGCACACGCTGAGACTGGAACCCTTTGCCTTTTAATTAAATTGATTGTTAAGTTTAAGTTTTAATTATGTTATTTTTTTCCTTTATTGTGGCAATAAACTATTTCTATTCTATTCTATTCTTCTATTCTATTCTATAAGTTCCGAAAAACTCATTGGTACGAGCCCACGACCGCAGACGGCGCAGATTTTACAATAACGCTGTTAAAAACAATGTTTTCAACCCGATCGCAGTATGTTTCGGCAGTAACTTTACAGCTATTAAGTAGTCGTAAAATTGACACAACCATCTACCCGTCTACCGGATTCCGACCCAAAGTTATGTATTCATCACTCCATTTAACGACTTTATGATCTGACTATATTTTTATTACGCACGCCCTGCTCGTTCCGAATGTGTATTTAATAAAAATGGGGGTTTTAGTAAGGCTGCCAGAAATGAGGTTGCTGGAGCATTCTTTGATTTAATGTTGTTTCATGACATTTTGTATGAAAAGACGAGACAGCAAAGTTCTGGCAAATGATAGGCGCTCATCTCACTGCCGCCGCATCGCGCGGCGTGCGGAGCGACCGTTCAGTTTGTTTTTAAATTCACACCGCTCCGCACCACCGCCAAGCGAAATTTGTACGCGGCTTCGCACACCGCAGCGGGATCCGGCGGCAGTGTGATGGCCGCCTAAGGTACCTACTCGTTATCATGTGTATGATCCATTTGTGTTAGGTTACTACAATATACACGGTGCCCGTGAGCATTGCGAGAGATTTTAACAGGATATTTCTGACCATATTTTAAGTTAAAAATGTTAATTAACGTCTGCTAAATTCGGCTCGGTTTTAGAGATATTTCCATTTTTGTGTAAAAATGTTGTAATGAAATCTCCAGTATGAAACGCCTTTATGATTGCGACGTTGCGAGACTTAAACAACTAATAACTTGACTTTTAAAAGTCAAAGCCAGTTCTGTCACTATGAGTGTAAAGTCACTACTAAAGGCACGTTTTACTAGAGTAGCAACTATTATGTATGAAAATCTGAACAAAAAAAAAGTTATAATTAGACCTAGGTTCATATAACATTTATTACTCTTTATAACCTCTGGAACTCGTGGTTAAAATCTCTCGCAATGCTCACGGGCACCGTGTATTTATTTAGAGAAAGCTCATTACAAAATAATTGTGTTTTTTAAACACGCAAAACCTACGCAGTTTTATTTTCCCCATATCCTTGATTACACTATATACTCCTTCGGAAAGCAAAACATTTTACCTCACTGATTGCTTTTCTCTAGATTAATTTCTTTGTTGCATAAAAGTGGTTTCTTTCTTCGTTTCCACTGGCGTCACGCCAAGCTGTAAGAGTACTCGCCCGGATCTGGGTTACACTCACCCTTCGATTATATAATGTATTATGTGGAATAACAAATAGGTAAGTTGGAATTTCCCGGTAAACCAAGCCAGGATTATAGGCACGTGTTAGTGCTAAGCCAAGTTCTGAGAAAGGACGAACCATCGCGAGATATTATGTAGGGTTAACGTCGTAATACCTACTTGACGTTGCACTAGCACGGCATGGTTTAAATTAGAATGAAGAAAAATCCTTTTAGTTCCAATTTAACTCATATTGCTTTATCATAAAGTGCCCATGCCACACACTAATGCAATCCAGCACTAGGACGTTTACCTTAATAGACATGCAAGGTTTGCCCGTGACCGTTCTGTGAGAAACTTCTCTCCACTGTGAGAACTGTTTTCCTCTTTTAGCAAATTATTTTTGAAACTTCACCAGAGCTTAAATAAAAATAATCCACCTATCTCATATCTCATCTAAATAAGTTCAGCGGTTCCAGTGTGAATACAAACAGAAAAAAATCACAATTTGATACAGAGAACAAATATAATGGAAAAATAACAATCGTCGTCTGAAGCCCAAGACAGGACTCGGACGTAGACAAAATATACAATAAAATAATTTGAGTTTTAAGAGGAAACAAAATCACCTTCACATTTAAAATTTTAGTATGCATTTCCATGAACTGTATCCGTTTGAACTCCGTATAAAGTTAAAAATACCCTTTTACCGCTTATAGATATTCATAAATGCTGGCAACCTCGCTGAATTGGTCGGCCTCACTGGGGACAGTAAAGCTAGCAGCTTCCTCGCTCAACGCATAATCATTGCGATTCGGCGAGGAAATACTGCCAGCATCCTCGATACCTTGCCATTTTAGAATTAAGTACATTTATAGTTTTTACAATTAGAACATTTTATTTAATCTGCACTGTGTATGTAGAGTATTATTTTGCATGGGTACTTACGTAAGTTCTGTGGCAATGCAATAATATTGCACCACCGAGCTGGTCTGATGACGGTGGCTTTAGCAACTCTTAAACTGCACAAAATACCCGTCGTGTTTAGAACATTGGAACCCTCTCAACGAGTAGGTGATAACTGAACAAAATAATAAAAAGTCAGCAATAGAAGCTTGTAACAAAACTTTAATAATTGACGAAATTTATTAATTGTGTACCTATTCACATAGATTTATCTAAAATTAGCTTTTAGTGAGTTATTTCGTTTTAATTTTAAGTGTAACATAGTAACATTCTTAGTAATAGAACGTTGTCATATGTGCACTTACTTTATTACGCTTCATTGTATAAACACCTTTGATATGTTATGCAAACACTGCTTAAAAATTCCTCCACTTTAATCTAGTTTACAAGTCTAGACACTGCATTAACAGTTCAACGACCCGACTCAAGTTTCACAAAGACTAATATTTAGTAACCCGATCCCAATCGCATACAGAAGATACTTCACAAAGTTGCATTTGCGCCGAAGTCTGACCTCCGAGCACCAATATTTATCTAGAATTTATGGGTCAATTTATAATGGGGATGTAAAACGAGACGATATTTATAAAGGAGGCTGCTGGAGGGTGACGTGGGTGTTTAAATAACAATGTTTACCCTTCGTAGGATTAGGGGAAACGTATCCGAGGTCGGAAGATCTTCGAAGTTTAACATTTTAGTATAGTACCTACTCTAAATATATCAAATTGCAGATTAGGTGATTAGAGTGTCTGTCAGAGACTACTTCTGGTAAGCTCTGATATAAAAAGAAATTGAATTCAACATAATTCTAAAATTAGAGTAAAAGTACCCTAGAATTATCTAAACTTAACCAGCTTTTGCCCGCGATTTCGTCCGCGTAGATCTCGTTAATCGCCTTTGAAGATCTCTCCTTTCCATCGCTTTAAGGGATCCTTTCCAGAATAATAGCTATCCTATGTCCTTCCTAGGGTTTCAAACTATAGTATCCATGTCAAATTTTATCTAAAGTGGTTCAGTGGTTTATGCGTGTAAAATAACAGACAGACAGATAAGCAGACGGGTAGAGTTACTTTCGCATTTATAATATTAGTATGGATGTCCTATGAGTTTTGATCTAACCTAAGCAACTAATACTTTTCTGTAGCAGTTCGGTTCAGTGAGGGTCGCTGTTCTAACCTAACCTACATTTCTGCTAGTAGTTGAGTTTTGTATACTGACAAAAAAATGCCTTTTTTTTGTTCGTAATTTTTTATACTAACGGCTAATCATATTGTTGTGTTATGAAATTTTGCTGATCAATCAATTATGTTGCTGGTCGATAGTTCATTAGGCGCACTAAAATTGGTTACATAGTAGAATGTTTGTAATATTCTTTGCAGATGAATAATTTAATCTTGAATGCTTTTCAATTTATTTTACAGCTTATTTTTGTTACGAACCAATCATAGTAACAACGAACCACAATATTATGTATGTAGATACTTCCTTAACAAACCGTTTGAACAATGATATCAAAAAATCCTTCCTTTGTGCACCTCTACGTCCCTTGAAAAATATGTGTTCCAAATTGTATGCTTATCTTAAGTTGTTTAGGCTGTGCGTTATCTGGCAGTAGTTAAATATCGGTCCTATTTTATGTATATAGGTATGTTATAGATTATAGAACGTGGCATATACCTACTCTTTTCCTTACACTTATTTATTATACGCTTGAGCTATCATTCGCTTCGCCACATCGCATTTATTTGGGGTCGGCGGGAAAATTGTATACCTAATACATAAGTAAGTCATTCACACCGCTAAATAATATTCACATGAAGAAAGTTTGCAGGAAGCTGGCAGACATTTAACCTGATGATCGGAAATATAAATAATATACCCAATTCTGTCCATACTCTGTTTTTGTCACTATTCATAAATGATAATCGAACGAGCGAGCAAAGTGAACGAAGTTCTATGCGTCAGCTCGGGCCGAAAACGGGTGAAAAACTTATTGGGCCGACACACAATAAGTTCTCACGCGCTAATTTGCAAGTAAAATAGTTTACTTCTGTTGCTACGGTATTCGTCGACTCGAAATGTCAAAATATTCAAATTTTCACTTCTACCGGCACTCCCGGAGTGCATTCCGGTCTTTTTTTCTTACAAGCTTTATATTAACTTGCCCTGTTAGTAGGTATGTAATATGTATGTATGTATGTTAGTCTGGGACAAATCTTGCGAGTTAAATTTGACCCACTTCCCGGTGACCGAGAGCTGAAATTTTGGGTATAAGTATACTTTGGATGAAAATTCAATATTATGGTGCCATCGAACTGATCTGATGATGGAGACGGAGGGTGGCCATAGAAACTCCGTAACAAAACCACATAGCCCTATAAGAGTTTGGGCTCGTTAGAATCGTCTCAAGGAGCAGTTGATGACGGTATACAGAAAAGTACAGTCGGCAATAAAAGCTTGTACCCAAAAAATATTTTTTTGACAGAAACTTATTCGCAGTCACTTTAACGCAATCCATACTTCCATATCCATCCATACTAATATTATAAATGCGTAAGTGTGTCTGTCTGTCTGTCTGTTACCTCTTCACGCTTAAACCACTGAACCGATTTGGATGACATTTGGTATAGAGATAGTTTGAGTCCTGGGAAAGGACATAGGATAGATTTATCCCGGAAATCATCCCCCAAGGGGATGAAGTGGGGGGTGAAAGTTTGTATGGAGCTACGATATAAACGAGTTCCACGCGGACGGAGTCGCGGGCAGAAGCTAGTTTAAAATATATTGAAAGAGACAGGCTCACAGAGACACTAGTCATATTTTATTATATTTGCAAACGGGCTTGCGGAGCACTCGTGGGTTAACAACAAACTCTAAGTCAGTCAGAGAATAGGTACGACGACAAAGAAGAATCTCCCATTGAACTTAATTTCTATAAAAGCTTTGTATCACTTAACTCGTTTTGCTTTTATTTCCAGTTTATTTTGTAACTTCTAATACGTACAATTTATATATTTTTTTACAATTAAGACTGTAAAGGTATAACATAATCTCAGACCTCAAATATAAATGTAAATAAAATAAGGGGAAAAAAAGTACTTATACTATATTTAAAAATAAATATTTGCGGACATTCTTACACAAATCGACTTATAGTTACAAACTAACCAACACTTGTACTATGGGGTACTAGACGACGATAAACATACTTATATACATAAATAAAATAAATACATAGAAAAAATCCAGGACTCAGGAACAAATATTCGTGCTCATCAGCTCATCACACAAATAAATGTCCTTACCAGGATTTGAACCCGGGACCTCTAGCTTCGTAGGTAGGGTCACCACCACCTAGACTAAACCGGTGATTAATTGACGCACGAAATTAGTATAAACACTTCTGAAAATGCTCAGTTAAGCTCTAAGTACGAAAATTACTCGTCAAACCATAATTTTCTATTTCATAACAATGTTCGCCATCTTGAAACTAGCTAATATGCAGACGAAGTTTAAGAGAGAAAGGGATAGTGCGAGAAAAAAGTTTAAGAGAGAGACGGATAGTGCGAGAAAAATCGAGAGAGCTCGCGCGCCGACTTGTGATAGCCGTGCAGCACGGTCGACTCAAGTCGGTATAATGGAATAACTTGAAACTTTTTGTACACATTAGGATTCGCCATATCTTGGGATCTCATACTTACAAATCTCTAGAAAGTAAACTAACGCGATGAATTCTTAACCAACCTCCGTACTCTGCGTATACTCACTCGCACGTTTTTTCTTTGTAAATTTTATGATAACAATGTCAAGCCAGCTCTATATTCCTGCTTCTCAGCTTAAAGATATTTTTTGTGCGAACGACAGATATTTATACTTTTATTATGGAACTGAACGAGCCGGAACTCCGTTTTATTCTGCTTAAAATAGCTGTATATTTTTACTATAAATGTTATAAAACACAGTATTTTTAAGGTATCATAATCATATTCCGATTTAGAGAAGCATATTATTACATCATCATGTCTGATCCGCAATTATTGGCATCGACGAAGTTAATAAGCATACCTACTGACACCATTTGTAAACGTATCGTAACAAAAACCAAAATGACTAGGTATTTCATACATAAGGTAAGGTAAAATAGTTAACTTTTTGTCTCAGTTTGGATCCTGTACATGTTTTTTTTTTAAATTGTTTTATTTGCTCTACACGTCGCAAACGAGGCTTCACTTTTTGAACCCACCGCAAACGAACATTTTTAAATGAACTTACAAACAAATTCAATAGGTACCTTGATGCTTAATGAGATTATCAATTCAACTCTTTTCTCAGTTACATCTCAAAGCTCATTATTTATGTCAGGCAGTCGATTACGTAACGCATTGTACGGCGGACAGGCACCAGCGCGCTTCGTTATGGGAGATATTGGTGCTGGTGCCTGTACGTTAGTTAGCTCTAAATGTCAATGTCACCCCTCTGGTGAATGAAGTTCTTAAATTTCTAGTGGCAAACGGTACAAAGTCAAAGTCTACATTATTGACACGTAGCATGTCCTATGCTGTAAACAAATATCCGAGTTCCATTAAATCTCCTTTAACCTTTAGGTCTCGAGTTTATGATCGGGAGAAAAACATTTCATGCTGACAATAACAAATATTTACTAAAGTGGTGGCTGGCCTCACACCGAATGGAATTCAGTCACTGAATCATAAACATAATCTTAATCACCCACGAGCAAATAAAACGGTACACTTTGTGCTGTATTGCTACCAAAGGGTATACCGTTTTTTTTCTCTGGAGTGGTCCAGATACTGAATTCAGTGCATTCATTCAGATTGTGTGAGCCCACCCACTTACACCTACATTTACATTTTGGAATTATTTCAATTTCGTTTTACCTGATGATTCACTGGAGAATATGTTCGATGTTATATTAATAGTGATCTTCTTTATTCACTAAATCAGTCCAACTTTCTTTGCACAGTCGCCCTCTAGGTACACGTTGAGGGTATGATAACGAGACCAGACTTTATCTTGTATAGGTTTAGGAATTATATCATAATATGTATTCCATTGTCAGCAGTATATGTGGCTTCCGGAAGGTGATCAAATTAGTGTTAGAAGACGAAAGAACAAACAAAATCATGGAATTAATAAGTGTATTGACTAAGTACTATTTTGGGAAGAATACTGATTTTAAATTATGAGTACTAAGAAATTTAAAAAAAATATATATATTATGTACATTTTTAATATAATTTTCCTCGTCAAAGCACAACAAATCGTAATTAAAACAGAAGTAGCAAAAATATGTTATCAAAAGGAGCTTCTGAATTCAACCTATATTTGAAATTACATTATTTATACAAACTTTTCACAAAGTAGGCAAATGTTGCAAAATAAATATTTAAATTCTGAATCATTACCATGCGAAACAGAAAACATTCCCACTATGTCACCAAATTGGTGATACTTCGAGGTTTTATTTTAACGAGTTGAATAGACTCCACGCTAACACAACCCTTTTATCTAAACCCCTCAATACAATTTCCGTGCTAAGGCACAAAACTCGACACTTAATTGATATTCGTAAAAGCACTAAATATCAGGGATGCATTTTTTCACCTCAGGTTCCCTTGGGTACTGGGAATACGTTTTCTTCAGATCGTCGTCGTCCAGAAGAAAATGTGTTAAATTAAAAGTTCTGCTATACCATTCAAATATGCCAAATTATCAACGTATCACAAATACTTGTTAGCGTCCATACATAAAGGAGCCAAGGTTATGTGATTCCTCTGTGAAAACGTAGCATAAAGAAGAAAAGCACTCTTTAACCCTCGAGTTCAATTTTTTTTTCTACGTGCGCTGATAGTAAGAACGACTTTCGTGTCATACTCGAATTATTACGTGACATATAAAGTTAGATTGGTCGCCTAGCTGGATTAAGTGGAAGATGTAGCATCAGATTTAATCTCATCTTATTAACAATCCAATTGAATTGTTTTATAACATGACTGATGATTGATTTGTTTTATTACGTGGCAAAGTATAATATGGTCTGTTTAATGGAAAGCGGGCGTCGTGACCCACGAATGCTTGTAACACTAGCCGAGGCTTACGTGCAGTACCAATCCATTATTTATTTGAGGATTAAATGCGTTGATAACAAGAGGCAAGCAGGTCACTCTCAACACTGATGTGATCACGTGCAGGTTATCATATTGTACACCTTTACTGTAATAGGTTAAGAAACAATGTGATATGCATTAAATGCATACGAATACATATGAATACGGCGTATATTCGGAAGCTTTCATTATTATCAAAACACTTTCAAAATCACCGTACCGTCACGTTTTTCACCTCTAATTCGATTTGGGCAAAACACATCGCGCGGACCCAACACGGGTTCGACTCCCGAGAGAACCACTTTCGTTAAAGTACCCTTGTTTGGGATAATGTATTCTGTTTAGTACGGATTCGACTTTTCTGGATTTATGAATGAGGGTCTGGTAATTAAAACTTGGCGTGTTCGTGAACATACAGAAATAACGACGTTTTCGGTCATGATGTAGGTTACAACAGCTTGTTTATGGCTGTGGGGTTTAGACCCACAAACCTTTTAAGCATATTACAAAAAATGCGACTGCATTTGCAACGTAACGATTCGGTTGATAATCTGTTCGTATATAATCAAATCGGCTTTATTATATTTTGACATAATATTATTGTTTATACATAGTACACATATGTTACTAATTCATATGTTTGTTTATGAAAATGGTTGTTACCTATGCCTTTTCAATATTTAAAAAACATTAGCAAAAAGTTTGAAATTAAACTAAGGTTATCCTCCCAAAGCTGTATTTATGGTAAATAAACAAGTGTATACTATTCTACTATTACTTATATGTTTGTTCTTTAAATAAATCGATACTAAATAATGACAACATTTGTTTATCAAGTTATTTCTTCCGACCTGACCCTTATTTATAGAGGTTTTATAGAGTTATTTATAGAGTTTTCGGACAAACGATATACGATCAATAAATTGTAGTGATTGCGATAGGTTACCCTTAAATACTTCTACTACTACAAAATAATTAAGCAATAATAATTTGCATGGTTTAAAAAAGAATATACTTAGTGTATTTTTTATCGTGAAATAAATTAATCTGAATCAAACTTTCTTGCACGTTTAACTAAGTTTGATATGCCTATATGAATTATATTTGAAGTTGTGAATCAATTTCGAAAACGACCCGACACATATTTATAGTTGAGATATAAGTTTAGTTACAGTTATTCGCTTTACATACCCAATATGGGGGCACTTGATTTACTATTTTTTGGATTAATTTTGATTTGCTATGATTGCGTGACAGATTTGTTCGACCGAACTCGTTGCATCAAACACGTTTCGTGTACATACCGGACCGTTACAGACGTTCTCGCATGAAACCGAAGCACACCACTTTCTGCACTGATTGATCCCACTACGTTGCGAACTAACTTTATATGACAATACAAACATAAACCTGAAACTTCCACGTTTGTAAAAAGCATACGACAATACTTACGTGTATAACATCCCAACACACACACATACACACAGCACTGCAGCACTGTTCACTACACACATACATGAACGTGTTATGAGCACATTTTTGCTAAAAACTGACGGAACGGTGCGGCGTGCTCTGCCCCCGGACTCAGGTTTTGACTGAGTCGGCGTGGCGGCGCGGGAGGGGCAACTGGCGCCGCGCAGGCGGGCAAATTCACCCCCGTTCACCCTCTATTGGAACTTTATTTTTTCTGCTATCCTATCGCCACTCGACTCTGCTGATTCTGAGTACACTTAAAAACTAGAAAAGTGCAATTAGTGGTTACGTTACGATGCTATCGTCTGATTGCTTGGGCTTCTAGAGTCTTTTAGTTGTAATGTGAGCCCAATTGGCACTTTTACGGTGTCCGCAGAGAAAGGAGTGCAATTATTTTCCAATTAAAGAGGGTTCGGTTAATAGGGCCAATCCTGTTGTAACGCGCGAAATCTGGGTCGATTGGATTTAAATTGAACGAAACGTTGTTTATGAAACCTTAAAGGTCGACTAGAGACACTGCAACATTAATAATGTGCGATGATACAGCAACGTTCATTGTCAAAAGCCTCAATCTAAAAGTACAATAGGGATGAGAACTAAGATTTTTTTGTGACGTCATTCGAACCGGTTTTTGGAGAACAACAAATGTTTGTATGGGAGCAACTACAATTAAAGAACATAAATACCTAAAAAATTGAGACAAAGATTGACCTCGCTGGCGGCAGCGCAAAACGCTTCATACTGTGTGTCTATACAAGTATGACGTCACATTTGTACATTTGTACTAATCGTAGTATGGAAAATCAGGTAAATTGTTGTTTCGGTCGCGAAATACTTCGTTTTAGTACATAGTTGTCATACAATTTTGTTTCTAGAAAAGCGTAAGGATTCTATTGGTAGCTTTTAATTTCCTCTCGGACAATAAAAAAAATGCATATTTTTTCTAAACTTTCAAGGTTCATATCTTTTTATGATTTTAATTATAACTTATACTTTATTACGATAATTTGATGGTTTACTATCCATTTAGCATCACTACGTTATCAATTTGAACTTGAGGCATCATGCCTATTATTGCAACTAATCTTGAACAGAGTAGAAAAGTTTTAATAATCATTTGTTATTAAACCAATACTACTTACTCGTATACATAGCACGTTGGGGCGGAAAGGTTCTCGAGTGGCGACCACGCACCGGAAGGCGCGGCGTGGGTAGCTCCCCACAGGGTTGACTGATGACCTGGTAAAGGTCGCGGGAGTCCGCTGGATGCGGGTGGCGCAGGACCGGTCACTTTGGCGCTATTTGGGGGAGGCCTATATCCAGCAGTGGACATATTTCAGCTGATATGATGATTATGATGCAACAAATACTAGACAATTCATCGAAACAAGTTTTTTAGAACCTTATCCTAAAGTGGCTGTGGGATACCATACACAAACATTTTAAAATTGCATGTCAGGCGTTCGCTACTGACTTTGTTTGATCATTACGTTATTGCTACGACTGCAGGTCGATCACGTAACGCATTGTACTCACGTTAGGTAGATATAAATGTAATTTTTTTATATGGAAAAATGGCAGTTAAAATTGTCCTAACACGCTTTCAAAACGTTATGTGATTCTGATTACCCCTATGCAGGTCGATCACATAACGCACTCGACGCATGTTAGGTAGATCTAATTGCCAATTTTTATACAGAAAAATTTAAGTTAAACCGTCGTAACGTTAAAATAACTAGAACTAAATCCGACGACTAAGAGGAAATAAATACACCCATCTTAGAAACTCAAAGTTTCATTCTACAGGAATTTTCATGCCTTTACTATTTTTTTTGGAATTTGAGTAGTTATGTAATTCTTGATTTAGTATCGGTATTTAGTAGACACGTTGGAAATGTTTTGTTGTTTTGGATTAAAATTATTGCCTATTGAGAGTTTAAAGAAAAATATATTAAGGATTAAATTACTTGACTGATGATAAATGGGAATCAGCATTTTTTTATGAAGCGTTCTAGAAACGCTTTGCATAGTTTGTATGTACGAATGTCTGTAAGCATTTTATTATTTAAAATAAAAAGTTTAAGGAACTACATGTCAAACAAGATCACAGTACAAAAGCGAATAGTTATAAAAGAAAGAAAGAAAATAAAGAAAAGAAAAACTTATTTAGTTTTTTCTCAGTAAGCATGAAGTTGAAAAACATTCTTTGATATGTTTTAATTATCTGAATATTAATCCTTATAGTGGTTTTGCATACAATATGAGTTAACTGACACCAGAAAGAACAAATTTTTCAAATAAATTTCCTACAGAATAGGTGTTGTGTACACTTAAGCCTCTCACATCAGTATGCTACCAATAAAGATTATCTTATCTCATCTTATCTTATCACAGACTGACGCGGCCTGGCCGCGGCGGTCAATAGTGAACTTGTCACTAGCTGTCAAAACCTTCAACCGCCACCGCAGGCCGCACCAACGGTAAGTTAAAGTTCAAATTTCAATAGTGATACTACAATCCAGGTGTTGGAATACATACCCTGCCTAAATAAAGGCTCAAAAATGTATTTAGATTTTAGTTCGCTTACAGTGTGAGCACTAGTGTATATCTAATATAAAAAAACTCAAACGTACGCGGCGTACAAATACACTCCTGAAAACACTACCAATATTGGAACAAAAAAATTCTATGTTCGCTTCAATATTTGCTGATTCTAAAGTTCAAAAATCTAAACGGAAAATTCAATAAAAGACTTCTCTATGCGTGTTCAATTGATTTTGACTGATATATTTTTTGGGAACACGGCAGCAATGGCGCAACGTTTTGTGGAACCAATGAAAGCACAAAAAGACAAGTTAACGAACTGTGATTTGAAGGTGTGGGTACACAGGGCGCAGGTATGGTGACTGATCTGGTTTAACTTTTGGAACAGAGGCTTTTGACGGTTTTTATTGTATTCTAGCTTCTATTAGCGACTTGTCCGTTCACGCCGTACGTGCCGCTTTCATCATACAGTGGGACCAAATAAGAATTAAATCTTAAAGCTTGAGAGCTATTCTGCCGTGCAATACTTAAACAACAGTAAGTGCAAAAAGTGAGTTACGAGAAAAACGCAAAAAACCCTTTCAAACAGGTTTTTTTGGTGTTCTCGACGATTATTAACAAATGCTTGAATGTCAAAATATAGCATGGAATACATGAAATACGAATACGTGAACACTGTTTTATTTTAACAATTATTTAATAAATTATTGCTATTTTTCAATTTTTAATAGCTTTACTGTACTCTCGAAAAGAACTAAAAACACAATAAATGCAGAATAAAGTGCAGTAAAAAAGCGGGTTACTGCAAACAATCCTCGTACACTAATAGCTACTTGAATTAATTGCAAGCTAAAGTACAGTATTCATAACAATTTACTGTAATTTACTTAGTATTCAATGTCTACAATGGAGTGCCCATATAGTCGTGTAGGCGCGTAAACTAAGTTCAGCCGTATATGCTAGAAAAAATAACTGACCAATGTTGAAACAGCTCGACTAGTTTATCATAGTTATTTTCATAGTATTATGTCGTACGGTATTCTGGTTTGGGGTAAAGCAGCTGACATATAGACAATCTTTGTATTACAAAAAAGAGCCATTCGTTCTATATAGGTATAATAAACTGAGAGCAAGAGAATCCGTGAGAGAACTCTTTAAAGAAATTAGCAGTTGAACAGTAGCGTCCCAATATATCAATAAAAATATTGTTTATGGCATTAAGAACATAGATTCATCCTGTAAAAAATCTGATACCCATAATTTTAATACACGAAATACAAATAAAATACCAACCAAAAAGTTTCGTGTTTGTAAAGTACCTATGCAAGTCATTTTCGGGTTAATGTATCCATTTTTATAATAAATTACCTAATGAAATTTTGGCTCTTCCCTTTCCAGCTCTTAAAAATTACTTGAAAAAAACATTGAGGTCGAAGGCAGGGTTGAGGACTAATCTAACTGACAGAAATGCATGGCCCAAACCAGAGCCTAAAATAGCTTAATTATTCATATAGCTTATTCGGACATGTGTTCTAATAGAACAACGCATTATGATGATTATTTTTCTTTGTATTCATATTAAATTTGACTTATTAAAAAAAAATACTGACTGTTGAGTTTGTTTCGGCGCTTCTTAACAGTGGTCTTTTTTTCAGAAACACTGTTAGAATTTTGACTTGTAAAAGTGCCATTACGGCCTACTTGCAGAATAAAGTTCATTTATTTAATTTATTTATTTCGTATAAATATTGATTGAGTTCTTCCAGATACCAACAAACCTAACCTAACGAGCCCTAAAAACTGCAATTATGACATGGAACAGGTTCATTAATATTAAAATTTATTATCAAAAATCAAGCTTTACGTAAATTCAATCCTTGGAAACCAGCAGCGTGTGTCGGAGGTGTGTAAACTGTAATTGACCTAATAGGGGATTAATAAGGACCGTGTTTGACAACTTGTAGGACGATCATCAATGACCGCATTTCATCAATGGTATCGATATTATCTAACTTTTGTCCTACAATGTGGTTAATCTATCTAACTGAAACGACACTTCAAAACTAGTTCTCTCAGTTTATAAACATACATAGAGCTACGAGTACATTCATACTAACAAACTCGGCAAGTTCAATAAAATATTGTCAGAATGATAGACAATAATAAGTCCACTACCTATACAATTAAAGCAATATAACAAACAAGTCCAGTGTTACACGCACCCGGTCTGCCTCGCACAGCGTCGGAGACTAGACTGAAGAGCAAAATTCAACCTAATATACAGTAAATTGCTATCACGATCGCAGTAAACACATTTGAAAATAGCCAAACGACAGTTTAAATCACAGTAAGTGAGCTTAGTAACTGTACTTTAGGTTGTATTTTGCTCTCTTATTTACGACAGTTCGACCACTTAAATTATAGTGAGGAATATTTTTACTGCATTTTAATTAGTAATTATGCTGAAAAATCAATAACATTTCAAACACAGTACAAATATTTTAGAACATTTATATTGTACTGTATTTTAAACAGTTTTTGGCGTAAGTATTACCTTCTCATTACTAGTTAATTTAGGATTGACATGATACCTTTACTGTATTTTAATCAGTGAAGTCTAAAAATTCACAGCCGACAACGTTATTACGGCAGTTTAGTTAGTTTTACCTCCATAATTTACTAAATTCTTCTGATTTACTGTACATGGAGCCTTCGATTTATATATGTTCCCATTGTCATAATCGCACGTGGACTATATACATGTGTGCGTCTTGACACGGTGGTCCAAGATCAAGAAAAAACAAAAAATCGCAAAAGTAGCACTTACTGTTGTTTAAGTATTGCACGGCAGTATTAAAGAAATCATTAAAATAAACCTGTTTTTTTGAGTTTGCAGTAAATTAAAAAAAATATGCTGAGTGACGAAAACCCCATTCAGATATCCCAAACAAATTTCGAAGTTACAACCGTTCTAATATTGCTTGTTAGAGAGAAAACGCACGAGGATCGTGACGCCATGATCACCGAGCGCCATAGTAAATGACAATCGTTTCATATGAAGGTGCGTTTTCGCAGAAAACGGACAGAACCCCCTCTTAAAACTATGTACACTTATAAATTTGTGATTATATAATCCACTGCTTTGCTTTTTTCTCCATTTGACAATATTTTAATCCTTTTTCGAAAAAAAATAATTTGTTTGGTGGATATGTTATTTGGTGTCTGCAATCCTATTGGGTAAAAAAGCCCTCTGTGCAACCCAGTTCTAACCTTTTATTGGTAGACGGTCCGAGGATGGGCCCATCCTAGTCTATCCCATCAGACTTCGCCATTTGTTGTCACTTTGAGCTCGGGTTTCCAATTTAGGTGGAAAGATAGAATTCAACGTGAAATTGTTAACGATCTGTTTGCCGCGTTTTGGAAATGTAAAGTTTATTGACTCTGTGCTTACAAAATACATTATTATCACTATCAGTCAATTTATGTCATATTGCAGTTATGTTATGCCATTAATTATAATAATGGGTCAAAATCGCAGGGCGGTTTTTGCGCAGCGGAGGTGATAATTGGACTGAGAATTTCTTATATTTGAATGTTCTATTTTTTATATGAAAGCTAATATATTTCATCATCTTGAGCCATAATGGAAATTACTTTAAACCAAAAGAAAAGAATATAAGGTTTTAAAAGTCAAATTCGTCATAACAAGCTGAAAATTTGCATACGTATGCAGAATACTGACCAAACTGACATGCTAAAACTCCCCTCCCCTCCGACGCTTGCGTCTTGAGATATACCCCCGCCACCCCCTCGCGCTCTTCCACCCGCTATGCATGTCCATTTATGGAGCGCGAGCGCGCAGTCGGCCATCGGCATTGATTTGATTAACACAATATATATTATAGTAGCTTCCGCCCGCGACTTTGTCTGCGTGGACCCGGTATAAAAACTATCCTATATTTTAATCCAGGTTATAAACTATCTTCGTGCAAAATTTCATCCAAATCGATTAAGCCGTTTAAGTGTGATTAAGTAACAAACATCCAAACATCTAAACTTTCGCATTTATAATTATTAGTAGGATATTGACCAAATTTCATAATGGTTCCCAAGGAGATTTCAAAAACAATTTAGTTTTGAAAAAAAAAAAGAAACTTTATTTTTTCGCAAATTTCAAACTGGACGGAGCGCGCCGAGATTTGGCATGCAGGGACTTGAGGGGCCCAAGAGGTGAAAGAAAAAAAAATATTTTGAAAAAAAAACAAAATGGCGGCTGTCTTGGGCAAATCAAATTTGGAGTACGAGCTTTGAGAGATTAGGGTTGTGCCACTATTCCTTTTCCCATAGTACCCTACAAGCGAACCTGAGGGCCAAAGGCCCGAAGGTGAGCGGCAAAGCATGCGAGGCCAAAGGCCGAGATCCGCGTAGGGCCAAAGGCCCGAAGGGCGAACCCACGCGGACACTCTCTATACACGAGTATCTTGCAAGCGAACCTGAGGGCCAAATGCCCGAAGGTGAGCGGCGAGGCACGCGAGGCCGCAGGCCAAGTCCGCGTAGGGCCGAAGGCACGAAGCGTCCCTTCAGAGAGCGCTCTCTACATGAACCCGAGGGCCAAAGGCCGAAGGGCGAACCCACGCGGACACTCTCAATATCCAAGTGTCTTGCAAGCGAAACCCGAGGGTCAAAGGCCCGAAGGGCGACCCCACGCGGACACGACCGCCGCACAGTTTCACAAGCAACACGAACGAGTTCAACGCGTGAGTAACAAATCTCAGTCTGCGTTTCGCTTCCCATAGCGGAATTTCACTTTCCTTTTCCTCGGAAATACTAAACCAATTCCTGGCAGATTTGGAAAAAAGTCGTAAACCGAATCCAACTCAGTGTCGAAAAAAGGCCTGATGTGTTCGGCAATGTGTCGCCAATGTCTTCGCCAATCATGTGCGAATGTTCCTGATGCTATACGTGACGATGATTGTTTGTCTTTTTGCTTAGGAATAAGTTTATCTTATCTAATAAAGGCCCTCGAGTTAAGATAATAAGATCGGAATGGAAACCGTGTCGAATGCCTTAGCAAGGTCTTAAAAGATTGCTAGGCACTTTTCACCTCTGTCCAGGCAGTCCACTATTTTACTGACAAGAAGATCGACCGCTTGTTCAGTCGATCTGCTCTGCCTGAAGCCAAATTAGTTAGGAGACAAGATGTTATTACGCTCAAGATAGTTTAGGAGTTGGTGATTTGTGACCTTTTCAATGGGTTTTCGAAAAACGCTTAGTAGTAAAATCGGCCTATAGTTGGTAACTTCAGCTCTGTTTCCCGTTTTGTGGATTGGTGTTACAGAAGCCAGTTTAAGAGTATCGGGAAATAAATAGTTTGAATCCTGGGAAAGGACATATGATACTTTTTTCCCGAAATTCATCCACTAAGGGGGTGAAATGGGGGGCTAAAATTTGTATGGAGATACTTAAACCGCTGAACCGATAGAGATGAAATTTGGTACAGAGATAGTTTGAATTCTGGGAAAGGACATAGGATAGTTTTTTTCCAAAATTCATCACCTAAGGGGTAAAATGGGGGGTTAACATTATTTAAAATTTGTATGGAGCTACTTAAACCGCTGAACCGATTTAGATGAAATTTGGTGCAAAGATAGTTTGAATCCCGGGAAAGGGTAAAGGATAGTTTTTTCGGATATTAATCCCCTAATGGGTTGAAATGGAGGGATAAAATTTGCATGGAGCTAATAAAACCGCTAAGGCGATTTAGATGAAATTTGAGATAGGGATATTTATATTTAGTTCCGATGAGGGGCTTTTATCCCGAATATCATCCCCTTACTGGTGATTGATGGGTGGAGGGGGGGTTAATTTTTTTTTATGGTCTACTTTTTCCGATTTACTTTCATGAAATTTGGCATAGAGATAGTTTGTGGCCCATGGAAGATGATAAGGCAGTCTTTATCCGGGAAATCATCATTCCCTTATAGATTTTTTTTGAGATGGACAACTATGTAAATATGTAAGTACCTTATTCATAAATGTCCATCAAACCTACGAGAGGGTAATATTTATTCAAGCTGGTTACTACCTACTACACATAAGAGGATTTTTACTTATGTTTTTTTACCCTATACTTTCGTTAAAGAGCTACTGAATTGTCAGCTTTTCGATTCCTAAAATGATCGCGATCTCATAATAATACTTAATAAGTGATAACGCATTATATATGCGGAAGTAACTCTGTATGTCTGCTACCATTTCACGCTTATACCACTGAACCGATTTCGACGAAATTTGGTATAGACGTAGTTTGAGTCCCAGGCAAGGGCATAGGATAGTTTTTATGCCGGAAATCATCCTTTAAAAGGGTGAAATTAGGGGCGGAAGTTTGTATGGAGGAACAATATAAAGGAGTCGCGGGCAAAAGCTTGTTTATCTATATAGATATGTTTATCGTCGTCTAGTACCCATAGCTTTGCTTAGTTTGGGACTAGTTTGATATCCCCCTAATATTTATTTATTTATTATTTAAAATATACGAAGAAACAATAAATTATAAATTAATTACAAAATAAATTAACCTATCTACGAGTTGTAACACTTTGCTAGCAGCTGAGGGCATGAGACATCTCTGAGGGAGGTTCGGTTATAGCCTGCGAGTCAAACCTCACTTAAAGAAAGTGTTGGGCGCCTAAGGGAGAGTCGTAAGGTTTGACTTCAAATGGGATGTATGGCAATAACAAATGAAACAAAGTAGTCCGGTTTACATTTTCTATTCCACTATATATAAGGTGTAACACTGGACCACATCGGTCCTAACTTCATACTCTTATTTATTATTAACCTTAGGGTTCTTATTTCTTACATTAGGGGACCGACACCCGAGCGTCCTCAGTGTCGTCCAAAGAAAATTGGTTGTACTACTATTAAGAATTTTATGTTAATAAAGTTTCTACGTTGATCAGTGTCACAAGATTTATGAATGTGTGTGTATGGAGGAGACGCCCTATTACCCAAACAAGTAAACGACTCACCCAAGGTCACTCACGGTACAAATTGTTCATAAATGTATTACTACCACGCGTAGCCACGTACTCACGCAGGTCCGCAAACCTCACGGTGATGGAGACGCCTCTAACGGCTCAAGAGTCTCTGACGTCGTTGAAGATGGCTCGACCCCCGTTCAGCCATAGGTAGGAGGCCCTGGAATTCGAGAATTCTCCAATTAATTCTAATATCAACTAAATAACATTTAACCAGACCTACTCGTCAGGTACAAATTTAGATACCTACCATTGAGGGCAGTAAGACGCGAAGTTCGAAAATGGACATGCTCTCAGGCATTCATTTTGAGGTTAAAAGCTAGCAAGTCATCTTTCTAGGATGCAATACAAGCACCGGCCCTTTAACCACGGGATGCCAACGGTGGGATCTGCGAGATCGAAGGATTTACAGCGTCGACATGGCGCTACGCCTCACCGGCATTTCGGTGCACAAAATTATGCTTGGACCAAACTATATTCCAAATTTTATATGCCGAACGGAACGCAGCCCGCTCCCAACCCTTAGGTTTTTAATAAAGCCTTCTGCAACTTCGGATGCACATTGATTTTGTCCCGCGAACTCAAAATCGACCGATCTATAAATCTTCCATCTCGCTAATGACAACCCGAGTTTTTTTCTTTTACACTCGCCGCGCGAGCGCAGACTAACGTTTCGTTCGCGAACAGCCAAAGGGATGAAAAAAAATGAACTTCATAATTACGAAAACTATGTTTGTACCTACTGAAAAATGCGGAAATTTATCCTGAAAATATAAATTACACTCCCAGAGTTTAAAGACGACGGACTGACGAGATATCTGTAAATTTAGGAAAAACCGTCTGAGAGCGGTTACTTGTGAGTGTGGCCAATGTAAAAATAAAACTAATTAAACGAAATAAATATGTGGTGGCTGCTAATAAAAAAAAACGGTGTTACAGTATCCCTTCTGTTGGCGAAATAATTTTATTTCTGAATTTCTTAAAATTCAGAAATAAAATTATTCGTCGAAGACTTCGACCTTACACTCCTCTACTCTGAAATTAACCCCATACACAAATTGAAACCCCCAACAAATGTTTGAATTCATACCTCACTATGCAAGCGTTCTCCTAACAAGATTGCGTGCTCACCAGGCACTGGCCCTTTTACCACGGGTGCCATCTGTGGGATCCTCTTATTGAGTAACTAACCCAGTACGCTTGTTGATACCCCCAACAAGCGTTTAAAATCCTAATTCCCTACTCAAGCGTTTATCCTACACACTAACTCAGCATGCATACAACCTACCTATCCGCTACACAAGCGACAAGTGACAACCGAAATCTAACACTAGACGGTTCCTTCTACTCACTTGGAAAACTCATCTAAAACTAAAAGTTAGGGAGGCGCGACACGCAGCCAGAGATCCCTTATACATATCATACGCGAAGCAGGGCGCAGTAACCTGAAAGAAAATTTGCGGGCCGTGACACACAGACAACCGCATTAAACAACCTAACAAAATCGTCACTCCTACAATCACCAACTATAAACGAGGCCCACTCTGATTCGGTGCAGAGTGTCCTTTTCATACGTTACAGATAAAAACTTTGAAATTGTTTTTATCTCAAATCGTTTATGACTATACCATAAACGACCGAAACCAACCTATCAACTTATAAAACCATGCTACCTAATTCATCCCGGACTAATCTTAACCAATAACACAATTAGTTGTTAAACGCAAGACCGACATAACTAAGTTATTGCGAAATTATTGATACAATTAGAAACTACAAATATTAACCTAACGATCCGGATCTTATAAACTATGCCTATCCACAAACACACCTTATTGAGCCAACTGTCGGGACAACTGTTCAATTAAATACCTACTAGTCCAGACGAAAGTAAGGGCGCACAGCACAGTGCTATTTAAGTCTCAAATACTAAAGCGGGGTTGACCCACCGCCAACTTTGTAATAGCGAGCTTGCTACCTACAACTACACAACGTCAGTCCAAGTGAAAATACAGGGGGCGCGATACGCAGCCAAAACCCTATAAAAGGTGCGCAACGCCAAGTGCGACTTAAGTCTCAAATAATATAGCGGGGTGTGATACACAACCTACCGCAAAGAGTCCTGGTTAAAGTTAAAACCGGCTCCAGGAAACGGAAACTCTCTGGGAGACCAGTGTCCCTTCCTTAGTCACGTCACAGATAAAAACTTCTCACATGGTTTTTATCTCATGCCGCTTACACCCTGCATGTAAGCGACGGAAACTTAAGAGTACCTACTAACTTACATTTATAAGTATACCTAGACTTATGCTAAATCCCGGGAAACTAACTTAAACTATTACGACCTTCTTACTAGCCAATACTCGAACCATATAAACCTGCCGTCAGGACAAATGTTCTACAACCAAATAAAACCATGCAGTCCGAACATATGCAATTATGCTTTTCATTCTGAAATCCATTCCTTAATATTACCAACAGTCAGGACCAATCTTATACCCACGATGAACACCTGCAAGTCCGGACGAAATGCAACCTATCATAGATTCGATTGCTACACATCTACTTACCTATTCTTATTTCATATGAAGCAAAACAAAATTCTATAAATTATCCTTTCCCAAACTAATGGTGTTTACTAATAACGGTTACAGTCACCTCTCAGAGAAAGAACTGTCCCAACTTAGTTATATTATTATTATATATTGTCCAGAGGTTACGGCGCGGTGCACAAGATGGCCGCCGGCGCAACAGCTGACTGCTCTAACCTACATTAGCCCGGGTGAATGACCGACCTATATACACTTACCTATTTAATAATGTAAACAATTAGCTTAACAAGGGTTGTCAGCGCGGCGGCTGGAAACTAACAAGTTTAGATTTAAACAAAACAAAGAATAGTGTATTATTTAAATTACGGCAGCACAGTATAAGGGTGCACCACTAGCGTAATTAAAGATTAAATTAAGGATAGGTACTAACAGGGAACCACACGTGACACATAATCGGTGCGTTATGTGGCCCGGTTATTTGAAGGCCCGGGTACACCCCGTTCAAGTATGTCTTTTATATGGAATTTACCTAACGACTTACCACTCATCGACTTCAAGGAGTAAACCAAAGGAGAGTGTTTCTTGTCTACTACGCACTTTTCATATTTGGGTGAAAGCTTTGCGCTAAAGAACTTAGCCGCGTTGGACAATGGAAAACACCGTTTATAAACTATTTGCCCTTCCTCAAATTGAATGTCTCTTTTCCGTAAATTATAGTATTTAACATTGTGAACGTACGCCTTTTTAAGGTGACCTTGAACTGATTTATAGATTCCATTCAACTTGGTAAGGTTCGGTGCAAAAGGTTCCTGTCTTAACTCAACAGCAGCCTCCTCCACGGGCCCCTCAAGATTATGTAAAGACCCGTCTAGTACCATTTCTCTGCCATGGTTTAGAAAGAACGGGGTAAACTTCGTACTTACATGGACGGCAGTGTTTAATGCACATTGAATCTCTGGTATGTTCTGATCCCAAGTACGATGATCAGTACGCACGTAAGAGGATACGGCACGAACAATGTCTCGATTCCGTCTTTCAGTAAAATTAACCTGAGGATGGTACCGTGGATTATAGAAGATATGTGGGACCTGATACTTAGCCAGTAAGTCTCGGAACAGGCCTGAAATAAATTGGGGGCCATTGTCGACGTAAATGTATTTACACACCCCGTGTAGCAAAAACACTCCCTTCTCCAAACATTTAACAATAGCCTTCGCTGTGGTATTTCTAAGAGGGAACATCAGGGTATATTTACTAAAATAGTCACAGCACACAAATATGTATTGGTTCCTTGCATACGATGGAGGAAAAGGCCCTAGGATATCACAGGATATAGCCTCCCAAGGCTTAGAAACAACCCGAGGACCCCCCATCAAGCCAGCCCTCGCTGTATTACAAGGTTTGTAGCAGTTGCACACCTCACACCCGGCCACGTATTTCTCAACATCACGAAATAATGACGGCCAAAAGTAACCCGCACTTATACGTTTGTGAGTCTTAGCGACACCGAAATGACCGGAAGTAGGGTCATCGTGATATTGTTTTAAAATTTCCTCGCGTAGCTCCAGAGGCACGACTCGCTTCCACTCAAACTGAGCAGTGAGATTATATTTATTTTTAGACATACGATACAGCCATCCGTCAGTAACTGTGAAGTTGGGAAATAAACGTGGGTTGTCGGTGCAATCTTTAAAAAGTTTTAAATACCACGGGTCTGTTATGGTCTCCGGGTGAAACGAAATAGAGTTAATAGTAATCCGGGAAAGAGTATCCGGTAGCACATGTTCTTTGCCCTTCCTGTGTATAATATCGAAATCAAATTGACTGAGCCGACATGCCCAGCGATTCAATCTACCCGTGGGGTTTTTTAGTTTGTAAAACCACTGAAGTGAAGCATGGTCCGTAACTATGGTGCACTTTGAACCCTCCACGTAAGCACGATATTGCTCCAAAGCGTGAAGCACGGACAGAAGTTCACGCTCGGTACAAGAATAATTAGCCTCCTGGGCACTCAAAGTCCGGCTGCAGTATGCTATTGGATGGTCAACCCCGTCTACCCTCTGGGTCAAAACCCCTCCAATGGCGAAAGAGCTAGCATCCGTATGTATGTAGAACGGTTTGGTGAAGTCAGGACACCTCAGAATCGGCGCTGAGATCAAAGCAGTCTTTAGAGTATTAAACGAATCTTCTGCCTCGGGTGACCATACGAACTTGACCTTTTTACTCGTGAGACGAGTTAGAGGTCGAGCGACATCTGAGAAGTTTTTTATGAAACGGCGGTACCAGCCGGCCATTCCAAGAAACCTTTTTAAAGCCTTCGGGTCGTTAGGAGTAGGAAAGTTCATGATAACCTCCACTTTCGATGGGTCCGTCCTCAGGCCGAAATGATCCACCACGTACCCTAGATACTTCAGTTCGCTTCGGCAGAATTGTGACTTTTTCACATTGATTGTTAGGTTCGCGTTTTTAAGTTTCTCATAGACCCGGTTCAAAATTTTGATATGTTCATCAAAGGATGATGTACATATAACGATATCATCAATGTACGCGAAGACTTTATTATCAAATTCTGCCGAAAATAAACTGTCCATCAGGCGCTGCATGGTGGCAGAAGCCCCTACCAAACCAAAGCACATTACATTGTAATGAAACAAACCACGGCGCGGAACCGTAAACGCCGTCTTTTCTTTCGAATCTGGATGTAACGGAATTTGGTGATATGCCGCACTTAAATCCAGCGAGGTCAAATATTTAGCATCACGCAAATTGTCAATAATATAGTTAATATAAGGGAGAGGGTAGGCATCAGTTTTGGAAACGGCGTTCAGGCGACGACTGTCCAAACACAGGCGCATTTCCCCATTAGGTTTAGGTACTAGGGTCACAGGACTATTCCACTCCGAGTGAGAGGGTTCCACCACGCCCTTAGCCAACATGCGATCAAGTTCCTCATCTAGGTACTTAAGTTTTGCAGGACTCAGCCGGTAGTACTTTTGTTTTATGGGAGCAGCATCACTGGTGTTAATCACATGTTGGGTCAAGGAGGTGCGACCCAGTCCGACCTTGTCAGTATTTATGTTATCAAATAAAGTTTTAATTTTATCAATCTCTGTTTTTTGAGAGGTAATTAAAGAGTCATAATGACGCAACCCGTCTTCCTCGATACTGTTTACCGCTAGAGAGTGAACACCAACCGGCAAGCAAGCCAAGACATCAGGGGCCACATCAAAAGCTTTCCAGAAATTAATGCCAAAGTGTATTGGAAGCGTAATTTCCGGTAGAATGTGAAACAGAATAAGTTGAACCATGCCTTTATATTGGATAGGCACCTTCATATAATACCTACAGGTAAAACTGTTACCGTTCGCGACTCGCAGTACGCGGGGGTGCTTAAATTCGTGCATCTCGATATTTAATTCTAGAAACTTCAAATGCGCGTTTTGGCCAAGCACCGAGCATGATGCGCCGCAGTCCAACAGGCCAGAGACGTTGACATCGAAAACTTGAACAGTTAGGTAAGGACGGGGATCGTTCGTATCAGGTAAAAAGTAAGTCTCGACGGGGACTGAACTGGAGGCAGTCAGCGGTGTCCGTGAGACTGGCCTTACTAGTTTTTTGACTGCGACACAGATGCGCTGCACCTAGGGCACTCGGGCGTGCGCACGCCAGCATGCCCGCACCGAAAACATACAACCTCGCGAGATCGCGGGCAACGGTTAGTATTATGGTCATTACCTTTACACCGATAGCAAAACGCGGCTGACTCACTCCTATTCATGGAGTTAACAGCTTGTCCGCGCGACATGTTTCGCGATCGTACTTGCATGTCCGGAGCAACCGTTTGACCCGAAGTACTAGGTTCAGCAAAATTTGAGGCGCGTGCCCCCGCCAATTCGAGACGCATACACACCGTCTTTAGTTCTGTGATCGAGTTTATATCAATAAGCGCCAGCTCACGACTATATTCGGGACGAATATTACGCAATAAAATATCCAACCGTTCCGGTTCAGACACCGGCCTGGAGAGACGCGAGAATAAACCGCCCATAAAGGAAAGATACACCACAATAGATTCATAACGCGCCTGTGTGCGTGCCCTTATCTCATTCATCAGCTTGAAATCGAAGTCTGGTATATCAAAATCCGCCCTTAAAGCGGCCAGCAGCTCCTTATAGTTTGAGAAAGAGTCTTTATTGGATCGGTACCAGAAAAGTGCTGGTCCGTCGACAATTTCCGGAAATCCATTGAAAATGACAGCTTCCGGGATATCCCGGGCTAAACGAAGCTCATTTAAACGAGTTATAAAGGCGCGTACACAGGTGTCACCTTTAAACCGCAAATTAAGACTAGCTAAATTGTGCCTAGGCTCCGCACGACACGCCGTAGGAGGTTCCCGTACGGCCGGTGAGCTGAACACCTCCGTCTCAGATTCCGAAGAGCTATCCCCATTACTAAGTTGAGACAGCATACCAACTAACAACCCTTTAAGCTCAACAACTTCCTCAGCATGATCAGTGACCTGGGCAACACGTCCAAGAAAGTAAGTTGCCCGACCCACTAATCTGTCCCGCTGTAACACTGACAAATCTGCACTGTTGGAGGCCGCTGTCTTCAGCTCCTGCACCTTCAGCTTACACACGGTGAGTTCCTGAGCCATGTCATCTGGTGGAGCCGGAACGGTGGGTTTCAGACTGCCCCGCCGGACCAACGACCGGGTCTGACGCAACAGTTTCCTAAGGGAATCGCAAGAATCCTGAGATTCGAATGGTATGTGTAATGTGTTGAGTTCATGTTGGATTTCATCCTTCAGAAGGTATTCGATTTTAATAGGTACAACCATTTTGATATAAAATTTCAGTACAGGTAGGTATAATATTCCAATATAGACAATATAATTTCACCATATAGGACGCACCTAGCGTCTACAAATTGGGTTAGACCACGAGCAACACCAGTAGGTAAATAAGCCTACACACTATGTAACATTAGCACTATTTAATCTGTTCACCCCTAATAAGCTGTCTAGAGCACACCTAGCGCGTTCAAATTACAGAAGAACACGGGTGGCCGACAGGGTTAAGTCAGTTTATACTAATATGCACACATGGGCAGTCTAGTCCGGTAATAAACACACCGCACAGTAAAATACAGCACAATATTGAACTCCTTGAATCATACACACACACTTGCTAAGGGTAATTTAAATTTCACTAAAGCAAATCACTTGCTATTGCCAATACTTCCCCAGGCCTCACGTTGGGAACATTAAGGAATGGATTTCAGAATGAAAAGCATAATTGCATATGTTCGGACTGCATGGTTTTATTTGGTTGTAGAACATTTGTCCTGACGGCAGGTTTATATGGTTCGAGTATTGGCTAGTAAGAAGGTCGTAATAGTTTAAGTTAGTTTCCCGGGATTTAGCATAAGTCTAGGTATACTTATAAATGTAAGTTAGTACTCTTAAGTTTCCGTCGCTTACATGCAGGGTGTAAGCGGCATGAGATAAAAACCATGTGAGAAGTTTTTATCTGTGACGTGACTAAGGAAGGGACACTGGTCTCCCAGAGAGTTTCCGTTTCCTGGAGCCGGTTTTAACTTTAACCAGGACTCTTTGCGGTAGGTTGTGTATCACACCCCGCTATATTATTTGAGACTTAAGTCGCACTTGGCGTTGCGCACCTTTTATAGGGTTTTGGCTGCGTATCGCGCCCCCTGTATTTTCACTTGGACTGACGTTGTGTAGTTGTAGGTAGCAAGCTCGCTACTACAAAGTTGGCGGTGGGTCAACCCCGCTTTAGTATTTGATTTAAGTCGCACTTGGCGTTGCGCACCTTTTATAGGGTTTTGGCTGCGTATCGCGCCCCCTGTATTTTCACTTGGACTGACGTTGTGTAGTTGTAGGTAACAAGCTCGCTACTACAAAGTTGGCGGTGGGTCATCCCCGCTTTAGTATTTGAGACTTAAATAGCACTTTGCTGTGCGCCCTTACTTTCGTCTGGACTAGTAGGTATTTAATTGAACAGTTGTCCCGACAGTTGGCTCAATAAGGTGTGTTTGTGGATAGGCATAGTTTATAAGATAAGGATCGTTAGGTTAATATTTGTAGTTTCTAATTGTATCAATAATTTCGCAATAACTTAGTTATGTCGGTCTTGCGTTTAACAACTAATTGTGTTATTGGTTAAGATTAGTCCGGGATGAATTAGGTAGCATGGTTTTATAAGTTGATAGGTTGGTTTCGGTCGTTTATGGTATAGTCAAAAACGATTTGAGATAAAAACAATTTCAAAGTTTTTATCTGTAACGTATGAAAAGGACACTGCACCGAATCAGAGTGGGCCTCGTTTATAGTTGGTGATTGTAGGAGTGACGATTTTGTTAGGTTGTTTAATGCGGTTGTCTGTGTGTCACGGCCCGCAAATTTTCTTTCAGGTTACTGCGCCCTGCTTCGCGTATGATATGTATAAGGGATCTCTGGCTGCGTGTCGCGCCTCCCTAACTTTTAGTTTTAGATGAGTTTTCCAAGTGAGTAGAAGGAACCGTCTAGTGTTAGATTTCGGTTGTCACTTGTCGCTTGTGTAGCTGATAGGTAGGTTGTATGCATGCTGAGTTAGTGTGTAGGATAAACGCTTGAGTAGGGAATTAGGATTTTAAACGCTTGTTGGGGGTATCAACAAACGTACTGGGTTAGTTACTCAATAAGAGGATCCCACAGATGGCACCCGTGGTAAAAGGGCCAGTGCCTGGAGAGCACGCAATCTTGTTAGGATAAACGCTTGTGTAGGGAATTAGGATTTTAAACGCTTGTTGGGGGTATCAACAAGCGTACTGGGTTAGTTACTCAATAAGAGGATCCCACAGATGGCACCCGTGGTAAAAGGGCCAGTGCCTGGTGAGCACGCAATCTTGTTAGGAGAACGCTTGCATAGTGAGGTATGATTTCAAACATTTGTTGGGGGTTTCAATTTGTGTATGGGGTTAATTTCAGAGTAGAGGAGTGTAAGGTCGAAGTCTTCGACAAATAATTTTATTTCTGAATTTTAAGAAATTCAGAAATAAAATTATTTCGCCAACAGAAGGGATACTGTAACACCGTTTTTTTTTTATTAGCAGCCACCACATATTTATTTCGTTTAATTAGTTTTATTTTTACATTGGCCACACTCACAAGTAACCGCTCTCAGACGGTTTTTCCTAAATTTACAGATATCTCGTCAGTCCGTCGTCTTTAAACTCTGGGAGTGTAATTTATATTTTCAGGATAAATTTCCGCATTTTTCAGTAGGTACAAACATAGTTTTCGTAATTATGAAGTTCATTTTTTTTCATCCCTTTGGCTGTTCGCGAACGAAACGTTAGTCTGCGCTCGCGCGGCGAGTGTAAAAGAAAAAAACTCGGGTTGTCATTAGCGAGATGGAAGATTTATAGATCGGTCGATTTTGAGTTCGCGGGACAAAATCAATGTGCATCCGAAGTTGCAGAAGGCTTTATTAAAAACCTAAGGGTTGGGAGCGGGCTGCGTTCCGTTCGGCATATAAAATTTGGAATATAGTTTGGTCCAAGCATAATTTTGTGCACCGAAATGCCGGTGAGGCGTAGCGCCATGTCGACGCTGTAAATCCTTCGATCTCGCAGATCCCACCGTTGGCATCCCGTGGTTAAAGGGCCGGTGCTTGTATTGCATCCTAGAAAGATGACTTGCTAGCTTTTAACCTCAAAATGAATGCCTGAGAGCATGTCCATTTTCGAACTTCGCGTCTTACTGCCCTCAATGGGCCTCCTACCTATGGCTGAACGTGGGTCGAGCCATCTTCAACGACGTCAGAGACTCTTGAGCCGTTAGAGGCGTCTCCATCACCGTGAGGTTTGCGGACCTGCGTGAGTACGTGGCTACGCGTGGTAGTAATACATTTATGAACAATTTGTACCGTGAGTGACCTTGGGTGAGTCGTTTACTTGTTTGGGTAATAGGGCGTCTCCTCCATACACACACATTCATAAATCTTGTGACACTGATCAACGTAGAAACTTTATTAACATAAAATTCTTAATAGTAGTACAACCAATTTTCTTTGGACGACACTGAGGACGCTCGGGTGTCGGTCCCCTAATGTAAGAAATAAGAACCCTAAGGTTAATAATAAATAAGAGTATGAAGTTAGGACCGATGTGGTCCAGTGTTACACCTTATATAGTGGAATAGAAAATGTAAACCGGACTACTTTGTTTCATTTGTTATTGCCATACATCCCATTTGAAGTCAAGCCTTACGACTCTCCCTTAGGCGCCCAACACTTTCTTTAAGTGAGGTTTGACTCGCAGGCTATAACCGAACCTCCCTCAGAGATGTCTCATGCCCTCAGCTGCTAGCAAAGTGTTACATTGGCGCCCAACGTGGGGCCTGGGGAAGTATTGGCAATAGCAAGTGATTTGCTTTAGTGGAATTTAAATTACCCTTAGCAAGTGTGTGTGTATGACTCAAGGAGTTCAATATTGTGCTGTATTTTATTGTGCGGTGTGTTTATTACCGTACTAGACTGCCCATGTGTGCATATTAGTATAAACTGACTTAACCCTGTCGGCCACCCGTGTTCTTCTGTAATTTGAACGCGCTAGGTGTGCTCTAGACAGCTTATTAGGGGTGAACAGATTAAATAGTGCTAATGTTACATAGTGTGTAGGCTTATTTACCTACTGGTGTTGCTCGTGGTCTAACCCAATTTGTAGACGCTAGGTGCGTCCTATATGGTGAAATTATATTGTCTATATTGGAATATTATACCTACCTGTACTGAAATTTTATATCAAAATGGTTGTACCTATTAAAATCGAATACCTTCTGAAGGATGAAATCCAACATGAACTCAACACATTACACATACCATTCGAATCTCAGGATTCTTGCGATTCCCTTAGGAAACTGTTGCGTCAGACCCGGTCGTTGGTCCGGCGGGGCAGTCTGAAACCCACCGTTCCGGCTCCACCAGATGACATGGCTCAGGAACTCACCGTGTGTAAGCTGAAGGTGCAGGAGCTGAAGACAGCGGCCTCCAACAGTGCAGATTTGTCAGTGTTACAGCGGGACAGATTAGTGGGTCGGGCAACTTACTTTCTTGGACGTGTTGCCCAGGTCACTGATCATGCTGAGGAAGTTGTTGAGCTTAAAGGGTTGTTAGTTGGTATGCTGTCTCAACTTAGTAATGGGGATAGCTCTTCGGAATCTGAGACGGAGGTGTTCAGCTCACCGGCCGTACGGGAACCTCCTACGGCGTGTCGTGCGGAGCCTAGGCACAATTTAGCTAGTCTTAATTTGCGGTTTAAAGGTGACACCTGTGTACGCGCCTTTATAACTCGTTTAAATGAGCTTCGTTTAGCCCGGGATATCCCGGAAGCTGTCATTTTCAATGGATTTCCGGAAATTGTCGACGGACCAGCACTTTTCTGGTACCGATCCAATAAAGACTCTTTCTCAAACTATAAGGAGCTGCTGGCCGCTTTAAGGGCGGATTTTGATATACCAGACTTCGATTTCAAGCTGATGAATGAGATAAGGGCACGCACACAGGCGCGTTATGAATCTATTGTGGTGTATCTTTCCTTTATGGGCGGTTTATTCTCGCATCTCTCCAGGCCGGTGTCTAAACCGGAACGATTGGATATTTTATTGCGTAATATTCGTCCCGAATATAGTCGTGAGCTGGCGCTTATTGATATAAACTCGATCACAGAACTAAAGACGGTGTGTATGCGTCTCGAATTGGCGGGGGCACGCGCCTCAAATTTTGCTGAACCTAGTACTTCGGGTCAAACGGTTGCTCCGGACATGCAAGTACGATCGCGAAACATGTCGCGCGGACAAGCTGTTAACTCCATGAATAGGAGTGAGTCAGCCGCGTTTTGCTATCGGTGTAAAGGTAATGACCATAATACTAACCGTTGCCCGCGATCTCGCGAGGTTGTATGTTTTCGGTGCGGGCATGCTGGCGTGCGCACGCCCGAGTGCCCTAGGTGCAGCGCATCTGTGTCGCAGTCAAAAAACTAGTAAGGCCAGTCTCACGGACACCGCTGACTGCCTCCAGTTCAGTCCCCGTCGAGACTTACTTTTTACCTGATACGAACGATCCCCGTCCTTACCTAACTGTTCAAGTTTTCGATGTCAACGTCTCTGGCCTGTTGGACTGCGGCGCATCATGCTCGGTGCTTGGCCAAAACGCGCATTTGAAGTTTCTAGAATTAAATATCGAGATGCACGAATTTAAGCACCCCCGCGTACTGCGAGTCGCGAACGGTAACAGTTTTACCTGTAGGTATTATATGAAGGTGCCTATCCAATATAAAGGCATGGTTCAACTTATTCTATTTCACATTCTACCGGAAATTACGCTTCCAATACACTTTGGCATTAATTTCTGGAAAGCTTTTGATGTGGCCCCTGATGTCTTGGCTTGCTTGCCGGTTGGTGTTCACTCTCTAGCGGTAAACAGTATCGAGGAAGACGGGTTGCGTCATTATGACTCTTTAATTACCTCTCAAAAAACAGAGATTGATAAAATTAAAACTTTATTTGATAACATAAATACTGACAAGGTCGGACTGGGTCGCACCTCCTTGACCCAACATGTGATTAACACCAGTGATGCTGCTCCCATAAAACAAAAGTACTACCGGCTGAGTCCTGCAAAACTTAAGTACCTAGATGAGGAACTTGATCGCATGTTGGCTAAGGGCGTGGTGGAACCCTCTCACTCGGAGTGGAATAGTCCTGTGACCCTAGTACCTAAACCTAATGGGGAAATGCGCCTGTGTTTGGACAGTCGTCGCCTGAACGCCGTTTCCAAAACTGATGCCTACCCTCTTCCTTATATTAACTACATTATTGACAATTTGCGTGATGCTAAATATTTGACCTCGCTGGATTTAAGTGCGGCATATCACCAAATTCCGTTACATCCAGATTCGAAAGAAAAGACGGCGTTTACGGTTCCGCGCCGTGGTTTGTTTCATTACAATGTAATGTGCTTTGGTTTGGTAGGGGCTTCTGCCACCATGCAGCGCCTGATGGACAGTTTATTTTCGGCAGAATTTGATAATAAAGTCTTCGCGTACATTGATGATATCGTTATATGTACATCATCCTTCGATGAAGATATCAAAATTTTGAACCGGGTCTATGAGAAACTTAAAAACGCGAACCTAACAATCAATGTGAAAAAGTCACAATTCTGCCGAAGCGAACTGAAGTATCTAGGGTACGTGGTGGATCATTTCGGCCTGAGGACGGACCCATCGAAAGTGGAGGTCATCATGAACTTTCCTACTCCTAACGACCCGAAGGCTTTAAAAAGGTTTCTTGGAATGGCCGGCTGGTACCGCCGTTTCATAAAAAACTTCTCAGATGTCGCTCGACCTCTAACTCGTCTCACGAGTAAAAAGGTCAAGTTCGTATGGTCACCCGAGGCAGAAGATTCGTTTAATACTCTAAAGACTGCTTTGATCTCAGCGCCGATTCTGAGGTGTCCTGACTTCACCAAACCGTTCTACATACATACGGATGCTAGCTCTTTCGCCATTGGAGGGGTTTTGACCCAGAGGGTAGACGGGGTTGACCATCCAATAGCATACTGCAGCCGGACTTTGAGTGCCCAGGAGGCTAATTATTCTTGTACCGAGCGTGAACTTCTGTCCGTGCTTCACGCTTTGGAGCAATATCGTGCTTACGTGGAGGGTTCAAAGTGCATCATAGTTACGGACCATGCTTCACTTCAGTGGTTTTACAAACTAAAAAACCCCACGGGTAGATTGAATCGCTGGGCATGTCGGCTCAGTCAATTTGATTTCGATATTATACACAGGAAGGGCAAAGAACATGTGCTACCGGATACTCTTTCCCGGATTACTATTAACTCTATTTCGTTTCACCCGGAGACCATAACAGACCCGTGGTATTTAAAACTTTTTAAAGATTGCACCGACAACCCACGTTTATTTCCCAACTTCACAGTTACTGACGGATGGCTGTATCGTATGTCTAAAAATAAATATAATCTCACTGCTCAGTTTGAGTGGAAGCGAGTCGTGCCTCTGGAGCTACGCGAGGAAATTTTAAAACAATATCACGATGACCCTACTTCCGGTCATTTCGGTGTCGCTAAGACTCACAAACGTATAAGTGCGGGTTACTTTTGGCCGTCATTATTTCGTGATGTTGAGAAATACGTGGCCGGGTGTGAGGTGTGCAACTGCTACAAACCTTGTAATACAGCGAGGGCTGGCTTGATGGGGGGTCCTCGGGTTGTTTCTAAGCCTTGGGAGGCTATATCCTGTGATATCCTAGGGCCTTTTCCTCCATCGTATGCAAGGAACCAATACATATTTGTGTGCTGCGACTATTTTAGTAAATATACCTTGATGTTCCCTCTTAGAAATACCACAGCGAAGGCTATTGTTAAATGTTTGGAGAAGGGAGTGTTTTTGCTACACGGGGTGTGTAAATACATTTACGTCGACAATGGCCCCCAATTTATTTCAGGCCTGTTCCGAGACTTACTGGCTAAGTATCAGGTCCCACATATCTTCTATAATCCACGGTACCATCCTCAGGTTAATTTTACTGAAAGACGGAATCGAGACATTGTTCGTGCCGTATCCTCTTACGTGCGTACTGATCATCGTACTTGGGATCAGAACATACCAGAGATTCAATGTGCATTAAACACTGCCGTCCATGTAAGTACGAAGTTTACCCCGTTCTTTCTAAACCATGGCAGAGAAATGGTACTAGACGGGTCTTTACATAATCTTGAGGGGCCCGTGGAGGAGGCTGCTGTTGAGTTAAGACAGGAACCTTTTGCACCGAACCTTACCAAGTTGAATGGAATCTATAAATCAGTTCAAGGTCACCTTAAAAAGGCGTACGTTCACAATGTTAAATACTATAATTTACGGAAAAGAGACATTCAATTTGAGGAAGGGCAAATAGTTTATAAACGGTGTTTTCCATTGTCCAACGCGGCTAAGTTCTTTAGCGCAAAGCTTTCACCCAAATATGAAAAGTGCGTAGTAGACAAGAAACACTCTCCTTTGGTTTACTCCTTGAAGTCGATGAGTGGTAAGTCGTTAGGTAAATTCCATATAAAAGACATACTTGAACGGGGTGTACCCGGGCCTTCAAATAACCGGGCCACATAACGCACCGATTATGTGTCACGTGTGGTTCCCTGTTAGTACCTATCCTTAATTTAATCTTTAATTACGCTAGTGGTGCACCCTTATACTGTGCTGCCGTAATTTAAATAATACACTATTCTTTGTTTTGTTTAAATCTAAACTTGTTAGTTTCCAGCCGCCGCGCTGACAACCCTTGTTAAGCTAATTGTTTACATTATTAAATAGGTAAGTGTATATAGGTCGGTCATTCACCCGGGCTAATGTAGGTTAGAGCAGTCAGCTGTTGCGCCGGCGGCCATCTTGTGCACCGCGCCGTAACCTCTGGACAATATATAATAATAATATAACTAAGTTGGGACAGTTCTTTCTCTGAGAGGTGACTGTAACCGTTATTAGTAAACACCATTAGTTTGGGAAAGGATAAGTTATAGAATTTTGTTTTGCTTCATATGAAATAAGAATAGGTAAGTAGATGTGTAGCAATCGAATCTATGATAGGTTGCATTTCGTCCGGACTTGCAGGTGTTCATCGTGGGTATAAGATTGGTCCTGACTGTTGGTTATATTAAGGAATGGATTTCAGAATGAAAAGCATAATTGCATATGTTCGGACTGCATGGTTTTATTTGGTTGTAGAACATTTGTCCTGACGGCAGGTTTATATGGTTCGAGTATTGGCTAGTAAGAAGGTCGTAATAGTTTAAGTTAGTTTCCCGGGATTTAGCATAAGTCTAGGTATACTTATAAATGTAAGTTAGTACTCTTAAGTTTCCGTCGCTTACATGCAGGGTGTAAGCGGCATGAGATAAAAACCATGTGAGAAGTTTTTATCTGTGACGTGACTAAGGAAGGGACACTGGTCTCCCAGAGAGTCCGTTTCCTGGAGCCGGTTTTAACTTTAACCAGGACTCTTTGCGGTAGGTTGTGTATCACACCCCGCTATATTATTTGAGACTTAAGTCGCACTTGGCGTTGCGCACCTTTTATAGGGTTTTGGCTGCGTATCGCGCCCCCTGTATTTTCACTTGGACTGACGTTGTGTAGTTGTAGGTAGCAAGCTCGCTACTACAAAGTTGGCGGTGGGTCAACCCCGCTTTAGTATTTGACACACAGCTTGCTTGATTTTAAACAAACAAACACTTTTCATATTTGGGTGAAAGCTTTGCGCTAAAGAACTTAGCCGCGTTGGACAATGGAAAACACCGTTTATAAACTATTTGCCCTTCCTCAAATTGAATGTCTCTTTTCCGTAAATTATAGTATTTAACATTGTGAACGTACGCCTTTTTAAGGTGACCTTGAACTGATTTATAGATTCCATTCAACTTGGTAAGGTTCGGTGCAAAAGGTTCCTGTCTTAACTCAACAGCAGCCTCCTCCACGGGCCCCTCAAGATTATGTAAAGACCCGTCTAGTACCATTTCTCTGCCATGGTTTAGAAAGAACGGGGTAAACTTCGTACTTACATGGACGGCAGTGTTTAATGCACATTGAATCTCTGGTATGTTCTGATCCCAAGTACGATGATCAGTACGCACGTAAGAGGATACGGCACGAACAATGTCTCGATTCCGTCTTTCAGTAAAATTAACCTGAGGATGGTACCGTGGATTATAGAAGATATGTGGGACCTGATACTTAGCCAGTAAGTCTCGGAACAGGCCTGAAATAAATTGGGGGCCATTGTCGACGTAAATGTATTTACACACCCCGTGTAGCAAAAACACTCCCTTCTCCAAACATTTAACAATAGCCTTCGCTGTGGTATTTCTAAGAGGGAACATCAGGGTATATTTACTAAAATAGTCGCAGCACACAAATATGTATTGGTTCCTTGCATACGATGGAGGAAAAGGCCCTAGGATATCACAGGATATAGCCTCCCAAGGCTTAGAAACAACCCGAGGACCCCCCATCAAGCCAGCCCTCGCTGTATTACAAGGTTTGTAGCAGTTGCACACCTCACACCCGGCCACGTATTTCTCAACATCACGAAATAATGACGGCCAAAAGTAACCCGCACTTATACGTTTGTGAGTCTTAGCGACACCGAAATGACCGGAAGTAGGGTCATCGTGATATTGTTTTAAAATTTCCTCGCGTAGCTCCAGAGGCACGACTCGCTTCCACTCAAACTGAGCAGTGAGATTATATTTATTTTTAGACATACGATACAGCCATCCGTCAGTAACTGTGAAGTTGGGAAATAAACGTGGGTTGTCGGTGCAATCTTTAAAAAGTTTTAAATACCACGGGTCTGTTATGGTCTCCGGGTGAAACGAAATAGAGTTAATAGTAATCCGGGAAAGAGTATCCGGTAGCACATGTTCTTTGCCCTTCCTGTGTATAATATCGAAATCAAATTGACTGAGCCGACATGCCCAGCGATTCAATCTACCCGTGGGGTTTTTTAGTTTGTAAAACCACTGAAGTGAAGCATGGTCCGTAACTATGGTGCACTTTGAACCCTCCACGTAAGCACGATATTGCTCCAAAGCGTGAAGCACGGACAGAAGTTCACGCTCGGTACAAGAATAATTAGCCTCCTGGGCACTCAAAGTCCGGCTGCAGTATGCTATTGGATGGTCAACCCCGTCTACCCTCTGGGTCAAAACCCCTCCAATGGCGAAAGAGCTAGCATCCGTATGTATGTAGAACGGTTTGGTGAAGTCAGGACACCTCAGAATCGGCGCTGAGATCAAAGCAGTCTTTAGAGTATTAAACGAATCTTCTGCCTCGGGTGACCATACGAACTTGACCTTTTTACTCGTGAGACGAGTTAGAGGTCGAGCGACATCTGAGAAGTTTTTTATGAAACGGCGGTACCAGCCGGCCATTCCAAGAAACCTTTTTAAAGCCTTCGGGTCGTTAGGAGTAGGAAAGTTCATGATAACCTCCACTTTCGATGGGTCCGTCCTCAGGCCGAAATGATCCACCACGTACCCTAGATACTTCAGTTCGCTTCGGCAGAATTGTGACTTTTTCACATTGATTGTTAGGTTCGCGTTTTTAAGTTTCTCATAGACCCGGTTCAAAATTTTGATATGTTCATCAAAGGATGATGTACATATAACGATATCATCAATGTACGCGAAGACTTTATTATCAAATTCTGCCGAAAATAAACTGTCCATCAGGCGCTGCATGGTGGCAGAAGCCCCTACCAAACCAAAGCACATTACATTGTAATGAAACAAACCACGGCGCGGAACCGTAAACGCCGTCTTTTCTTTCGAATCTGGATGTAACGGAATTTGGTGATATGCCGCACTTAAATCCAGCGAGGTCAAATATTTAGCATCACGCAAATTGTCAATAATATAGTTAATATAAGGGAGAGGGTAGGCATCAGTTTTGGAAACGGCGTTCAGGCGACGACTGTCCAAACACAGGCGCATTTCCCCATTAGGTTTAGGTACTAGGGTCACAGGACTATTCCACTCCGAGTGAGAGGGTTCCACCACGCCCTTAGCCAACATGCGATCAAGTTCCTCATCTAGGTACTTAAGTTTTGCAGGACTCAGCCGGTAGTACTTTTGTTTTATGGGAGCAGCATCACTGGTGTTAATCACATGTTGGGTCAAGGAGGTGCGACCCAGTCCGACCTTGTCAGTATTTATGTTATCAAATAAAGTTTTAATTTTATCAATCTCTGTTTTTTGAGAGGTAATTAAAGAGTCATAATGACGCAACCCGTCTTCCTCGATACTGTTTACCGCTAGAGAGTGAACACCAACCGGCAAGCAAGCCAAGACATCAGGGGCCACATCAAAAGCTTTCCAGAAATTAATGCCAAAGTGTATTGGAAGCGTAATTTCCGGTAGAATGTGAAACAGAATAAGTTGAACCATGCCTTTATATTGGATAGGCACCTTCATATAATACCTACAGGTAAAACTGTTACCGTTCGCGACTCGCAGTACGCGGGGGTGCTTAAATTCGTGCATCTCGATATTTAATTCTAGAAACTTCAAATGCGCGTTTTGGCCAAGCACCGAGCATGATGCGCCGCAGTCCAACAGGCCAGAGACGTTGACATCGAAAACTTGAACAGTTAGGTAAGGACGGGGATCGTTCGTATCAGGTAAAAAGTAAGTCTCGACGGGGACTGAACTGGAGGCAGTCAGCGGTGTCCGTGAGACTGGCCTTACTAGTTTTTTGACTGCGACACAGATGCGCTGCACCTAGGGCACTCGGGCGTGCGCACGCCAGCATGCCCGCACCGAAAACATACAACCTCGCGAGATCGCGGGCAACGGTTAGTATTATGGTCATTACCTTTACACCGATAGCAAAACGCGGCTGACTCACTCCTATTCATGGAGTTAACAGCTTGTCCGCGCGACATGTTTCGCGATCGTACTTGCATGTCCGGAGCAACCGTTTGACCCGAAGTACTAGGTTCAGCAAAATTTGAGGCGCGTGCCCCCGCCAATTCGAGACGCATACACACCGTCTTTAGTTCTGTGATCGAGTTTATATCAATAAGCGCCAGCTCACGACTATATTCGGGACGAATATTACGCAATAAAATATCCAACCGTTCCGGTTCAGACACCGGCCTGGAGAGACGCGAGAATAAACCGCCCATAAAGGAAAGATACACCACAATAGATTCATAACGCGCCTGTGTGCGTGCCCTTATCTCATTCATCAGCTTGAAATCGAAGTCTGGTATATCAAAATCCGCCCTTAAAGCGGCCAGCAGCTCCTTATAGTTTGAGAAAGAGTCTTTATTGGATCGGTACCAGAAAAGTGCTGGTCCGTCGACAATTTCCGGAAATCCATTGAAAATGACAGCTTCCGGGATATCCCGGGCTAAACGAAGCTCATTTAAACGAGTTATAAAGGCGCGTACACAGGTGTCACCTTTAAACCGCAAATTAAGACTAGCTAAATTGTGCCTAGGCTCCGCACGACACGCCGTAGGAGGTTCCCGTACGGCCGGTGAGCTGAACACCTCCGTCTCAGATTCCGAAGAGCTATCCCCATTACTAAGTTGAGACAGCATACCAACTAACAACCCTTTAAGCTCAACAACTTCCTCAGCATGATCAGTGACCTGGGCAACACGTCCAAGAAAGTAAGTTGCCCGACCCACTAATCTGTCCCGCTGTAACACTGACAAATCTGCACTGTTGGAGGCCGCTGTCTTCAGCTCCTGCACCTTCAGCTTACACACGGTGAGTTCCTGAGCCATGTCATCTGGTGGAGCCGGAACGGTGGGTTTCAGACTGCCCCGCCGGACCAACGACCGGGTCTGACGCAACAGTTTCCTAAGGGAATCGCAAGAATCCTGAGATTCGAATGGTATGTGTAATGTGTTGAGTTCATGTTGGATTTCATCCTTCAGAAGGTATTCGATTTTAATAGGTACAACCATTTTGATATAAAATTTCAGTACAGGTAGGTATAATATTCCAATATAGACAATATAATTTCACCATATAGGACGCACCTAGCGTCTACAAATTGGGTTAGACCACGAGCAACACCAGTAGGTAAATAAGCCTACACACTATGTAACATTAGCACTATTTAATCTGTTCACCCCTAATAAGCTGTCTAGAGCACACCTAGCGCGTTCAAATTACAGAAGAACACGGGTGGCCGACAGGGTTAAGTCAGTTTATACTAATATGCACACATGGGCAGTCTAGTCCGGTAATAAACACACCGCACAGTAAAATACAGCACAATATTGAACTCCTTGAATCATACACACACACTTGCTAAGGGTAATTTAAATTTCACTAAAGCAAATCACTTGCTATTGCCAATACTTCCCCAGGCCTCACGTTGGGAACGTCAATGTAACACTTTGCTAGCAGCTGAGGGCATGAGACATCTCTGAGGGAGGTTCGGTTATAGCCTGCGAGTCAAACCTCACTTAAAGAAAGTGTTGGGCGCCTAAGGGAGAGTCGTAAGGTTTGACTTCAAATGGGATGTATGGCAATAACAAATGAAACAAAGTAGTCCGGTTTACATTTTCTATTCCACTATATAAGGTGTAACACTGGACCACATCGGTCCTAACTTCATACTCTTATTTATTATTAACCTTAGGGTTCTTATTTCTTACATTAGGGGACCGACACCCGAGCGTCCTCAGTGTCGTCCAAAGAAAATTGGTTGTACTACTATTAAGAATTTTATGTTAATAAAGTTTCTACGTTGATCAGTGTCACAAGATTTATGAATGTGTGTGTATGGAGGAGACGCCCTATTACCCAAACAAGTAAACGACTCACCCAAGGTCACTCACGGTACAAATTGTTCATAAATGTATTACTACCACGCGTAGCCACGTACTCACGCAGGTCCGCAAACCTCACGGTGATGGAGACGCCTCTAACGGCTCAAGAGTCTCTGACGTCGTTGAAGATGGCTCGACCCACGTTCAGCCATAGGTAGGAGGCCCTGGAATTCGAGAATTCTCCAATTAATTCTAATATCAACTAAATAACATTTAACCAGACCTACTCGTCAGGTACAAATTTAGATACCTACCATTGAGGGCAGTAAGACGCGAAGTTCGAAAATGGACATGCTCTCAGGCATTCATTTTGAGGTTAAAAGCTAGCAAGTCATCTTTCTAGGATGCAATACAAGCACCGGCCCTTTAACCACGGGATGCCAACGGTGGGATCTGCGAGATCGAAGGATTTACAGCGTCGACATGGCGCTACGCCTCACCGGCATTTCGGTGCACAAAATTATGCTTGGACCAAACTATATTCCAAATTTTATATGCCGAACGGAACGCAGCCCGCTCCCAACCCTTAGGTTTTTAATAAAGCCTTCTGCAACTTCGGATGCACATTGATTTTGTCCCGCGAACTCAAAATCGACCGATCTATAAATCTTCCATCTCGCTAATGACAACCCGAGTTTTTATCTTTTACACTCGCCGCGCGAGCGCAGACTAACGTTTCGTTCGCGAACAGCCAAAGGGATGAAAAAAAATGAACTTCATAATTACGAAAACTATGTTTGTACCTACTGAAAAATGCGGAAATTTATCCTGAAAATATAAATTACACTCCCAGAGTTTAAAGACGACGGACTGACGAGATATCTGTAAATTTAGGAAAAACCGTCTGAGAGCGGTTACTTGTGAGTGTGGCCAATGTAAAAATAAAACTAATTAAACGAAATAAATATGTGGTGGCTGCTAATAAAAAAAAACGGTGTTACAGAGTATACCTACCATAGCAAAAAGACCCCGTCCAGCAGTACCATCTGCGGCATGGAGTCCATAACGCTAGAGTCTATCTAGAGATAAATATTAAGGTGATAAGGCCCCGTAGCATTGATGGCGTTATCACGCGATAAGTGACAGGATAGGCGCGTCGTCTCGTTCTATCGAACGGTGTCAGCCAGGGACGGAAGCTCTATCCTGTCACTTATCGCGTGATAACGCCATCCATGCTACGGGGCCAGGAACTAAGTTTACCGCCCTGTCTAGAATATAAATTTTCATTTTTAACTATATAAAATAAGATTGGTTCGGCAAACTTTTATTTTGTTTACATTACTGGATTTACTGGTAATAAAATGTAATGTATGAAAAAAAACTAATTTAGGTGTAAACATGCATTTCAGGTGGATTCATTATCCAATTTTGGTGCCAACATGCAATTTTGGTGGCCATGAATTAAATTAGTAGACATTATCTCAAAAACTACTAATTGGAATAGAAGGCCGTTTTGACACTAAATTGATTATGACTAATAATGACGCTCTAAAAACATATTTTTGGTAAACTATATCACGAAAATAAAATAACCCACCAAAATTAGCAAACTTTTAGACTTGTTGAATTTCACCCTAATAGTCAATTATTTCAAAATTTGCATGCATAGGTTTAGGTGTTTACACATTTAAATAAGACGAGCCATTTTATACTCTGCTTTTCACTTTGATTTGGAATACATTTAACAAACCTATACTTCATAATAATAATAATAATAAGAGTGTTGTCGAACGTGAGTGTGAGTTCATTGAACCCATGGGGACTGTTACCATCAGCCCCGAGGACGTTAGTTGTGCCATCCGTTTGGCCCCGAACTGGAAAAGTCCTGGACCGGATGGATTACACAACTTCTGGTTGAAATGGTTTCGATGCTCACACCTGCGTTTGGCAACACAGTTCCAGAAAGCCCTTGAGCTCGGTTCCCTGCCATCTTTCTTGACAACTGGTATCACCTCCCTGCTCTATAAGTCCGGTAGTACCGCGGAAGCGAAAAACTACAGACCCATCACGTGCTTGCCTACGCTGTACAAGCTCCTTACATCCATTTTGAGAGCAAAAATTAATGCATACATCGTTGCAAACAACGTTTTGGCCCCTGCTCAAAATGGATGTAGGGTTGGGTCTCGTGGTACATACTAAAGAGCTCCTCCTCATAGACATGACCATTTGCCAACGAGTCCGGCGGAATAAAGGGGCCTTCTCGGCCGCCTGGATTGACTACAAGAAGGCCTATGATTCGGTGCCTCATTCATGGCTGAGGAGGATCTTAGAGTTGTATAAAATTGATGCAGTTCTAAGATCCTTCTTAGGCGCTTGCAGTGGACCACAGTCCTTCGTCAACCGGGGGGAGGAGATTGCCCTTCTGGTCCGCAGGACTCTATAAGGATTGAACGTGGGATCTTCCAGGGCGACAGTCTGAGTCCTTTGTGGTTCTGCCTAGCGCTGAATCCGCTTAGCACCCAGCTGAAGGATTCAGGACTAGGTTGCCGGCTTCGGAGAGAGGGTGAGGTCATTTCTCATCTGCTCTATATGGATGACCTTAAGCTATTTGCACCGAATGGACATGACCTGTTGGAACTACTGAAAACAACAGAAGTCTTCAGTAGCGCCATCAAAATGGAATTTGGTGTCGATAAGTGTGCGGTCATGCATGTACAGCGAGGGAAAGTTGTAAATTCAACAAACTTGCAACTTTCAGAGACAATGTCCCTCAAATCTATCTCCGAAGCAGAAACCTATAAGTATCTTGGTATGTCACAGTCATTGGGTATTGAGGGTGAGGGCGTAAAGCGGGCGGTGAAGGAGCGCTTCTTTTGTCGCCTGACCAAAGTACTTAATAGTCTTTTGTCGGGCGGCAACAAGGTGCGCGCCTTCAACGCCTGGGTGATGCCCTTGCTTACTTACTCCTTTGGCGTACTAAGGTGGACGCAGACTGAGCTGGATGCCCTGGACCGAAGAGTCCGAGTACTGCTTACTGCACATCGCATGTTACACCCACGCTCATCTGTTATGCGACTGTACATCTCGCGGAAGTGTGGAGGGCGCGGCTTTTTAAATGCCAAAGACCTCCACAACCGCGAGGTGTGCAGTCTTAGGGATTATTTCCTAAACAATGAGTGTGGGATGCATCGCGACGTAGTAGCAGTAGACGGAAACTTCACCCCGCTCTCCTTGGCAAACGAGAACTGGCGCAGACTTAAAGTAATGAGCGCCGAGGACCGCAAGGCGGTATGGAGGAGCAAGGAGCTACACGGGCGGTTCTACAAGGCCCTCACAGGGCCCGATGTAGATCTGCACGCGTCGGTGCACTGGCTACGTTTCGGGGATCTCTTCGGGGAAACCGAAGGTTTTGTCTGTGCTATTGCGGACGAAGTTATCATGACGAACAATTATCGGAGGTATATCCTGAAGGACGGTACGGTCGACATTTGTCGGGCATGCCGCCGTCCCGGGGAGTCACTCAGGCATATTATCTCCGGTTGTGGTCATCTTGCTAACGGCGAGTACTTGCACAGACATAACCTTGTAGCCAGAATTATTCACCAGCAACTTGCTCTGCTATACGGTCTTGTGGTTTCCGAAGTGCCTTACTATAAGTACACACCTGCGCCAGTTCTCGAAAATGGTCGTGCCACGCTCTATTGGGATCGATCCGTCATCACGGACAGGACTATTCTTGCCAATAGGCCTGATATCGTGCTGACAGATCGATCGAAACGCCAGGCAGTGCTCGTCGACATCACCATCCCCCATGACGAGAACCTCTTAAAGGCCGAGAAGGACAAAGCCAGCAAGTACCTAGACCTGGCTCACGAGGTAACCGCCATGTGGGATGTTGATTCGACGATCATCGTCCCGATAGTCGTTTCGGCGAACGGTTTAATAGCGAAGAGTCTCGACCACCACCTCAAGAGACTCTCACTAGATGGCTGGATCAAGGGTCAGATACAGAAGGCGGTACTCCTGGATACTGCGCGGATAGTCAGGAGGTTCCTGTCTCTGTCGCCCTGACCACCGGCAGCTTAGGCCCCGCCTTGCTGCCGGCGGTACCCTAGGTTAGGTTTTTATAATGATTTTATGTTTTATATGTATAGTTTTATATTTTACTTTTTATATAATTATTGTAAAAACCTAGCTTAAGAGTCCGCAGCAAGGTCCGCTCAACTCCGCGTTGAGATCGCGCGCTTACGCTTTAAAATGTTGTTGTTTCACCTAGAGGGAGACAGGGCGCTAGCAGTAAAGCGAGAGCGCGCGGGGAGGCGGAGCTATACATGTCGCAGTTTAAATATCGCAGTAAAATATCTTCATACAACGGCGAAATTATTGCGGTAAATAAAATATAACAGTAGAACATCTCCATAGCGAGATAACAATACAGTTTATACAGTGCGTAAGTGCGGCTAGGCAAATTTTAACTGATTATTTAACCTACTAAAAACGTAAATGTAGAGTACAGGCTACAAGTTTTGATGTGCCAACAAAAGTAGTAGTAACTAGTAACATAAGTATAACATACAATATACCAGGTTTTGTCATTTTAACAACCTAGTGCCATAATTGCATAGCAGATTTTCAGATACCACTACCACTATTTTTGTTATAAATGAAATAAATGAATATTTATTCTGCAAGTAGGCCGCCAAGGGCACTTTTATAAGTCAAGCCCTACCAGCGCTTCTGCAGAAACTTGTACTCGCTCTATTTTCTTTCTATTAACATTTTAAGAGTCATAAACTAGTTTTAGCCCTAGATATATCTTACCTCATTATATTTAGAGAATTTCATGATAATGTGACATGTTATATTAAAGTAAGGACGTAACTACGTTTGTATGAAGAATCGAGCTTGCTGCGGACTCTTAAGATGAAATATAAATAAAGAGATAATAATAATATAGCCTCTTTATTTCCTTAATATAGTGTGACTAAAACATTACATTATACAACTTAATATAGTAAATTTCAACAGTTATTCTCAGTTATTTTAAAATACAAAATTACGAAAATATTAATTAAAAATTTACAATAGACTATTAAGATAACTTAAAAAGAACAGTTGGGAAAGTACAGTTATCAATTTAAAATAATAGTTTAAATAGATTTTACATCATAGTTGTAATGTCGTATAAAATATAAAAGAGTAAAATAATCATTAAAAATTATTAAAACCATTAAAAATATTTAAGCTTGTTGGTATCATAGTTTTTTGTTTAAGTTTTTAGTTGATTAAAGTAAGATAAATGATAATACAATGTTGTTATTTTTTTTACTATTGGTGAAAACATGATTTAGATAGGTTTACGTATATCTTATTTGTTGTGTTAAAATGAAATAAAATTGTATTGTCTCCAAATAAGATTGAAAAAAATAAATATGAAAAATTATGATTCATGATTACTATTTAACATGCATTTTTTTTTTGTTAAATTATGTTATTTTTAAGGGCCTCTTCGCGAGTAAAGGCCTCCTCCATACGCTTCCAGTTTTCTCTATCTCTTGCTTTCTTGAGCCAGTCTTTTCCTGCTGTTTTGTTTATCTCGTTAATCCATCTTTCTTTAAGTCTTCCTTTCTTCCTTTTGTTTGGCGGTCCTGTCCATGTAGTTATTCTTCTTGTCCACTTTTTGTCGTTCATACGCGCAACATGTCCAGCCCATCTCCATTTTTGTGTTTTGCAGTATTGTAAGGCGTCTATAACATTAGTTATTTCCCTAATATCAGCATTTCTTCTCCGGTCTCGCCTTTTAATATTTAATATACTTCTTTCTAAAAACCTATACTTAATTAAGGTTATATTTTCAATATAATATTTGAACTGGGTGGTGTGGTGCTGCAAAATGGCGCCGTGGTACGAGACGAATGGATAATACATGATGCACTATAAAAAGCCATTTTATGCAGCCTTGAACTTGAGAAGTGAAAAAGATATTTGAGCGGTTAGACATACCGATGGGTCCTACCTCTTTTAAAATGCACATTCGCAAGTTTCCTGAAAGCCATAAAGATTAAAAGTCATTATACTTATATATATTTTTCTGTAACAGTAAACGCAGAGTAAATGGAAATACCTATCACGGCTTTGCATACGTTTATCCAATAGCCGAACCATCCATAAGTAAACAATAATAGGTACCGGAAGCCGAAAGATTCGTGACGGATTTAGATCGTAAACTTCGGGATAGGGGATGCGGTTGTTTCGGATCGTGCCTCGTGCAACACGTTTGCAATTCGTCGTGGTAAGGGTTTATGGGAAACGTACCTACATTTCGCAATTGATTTCAACGTGTTTCGCGCATTAACTTCTACTCTAAAGCTTGAGCATTCACATGAACATTTGCTTGTATAACGAACAAAGCCATCAACGAAGCGAACACTAGTAAATGCTCGTCAAGAAATGTATTCTTCACGAAGATGTCGAACTTGACGATCGCGTAACAAAATTGCTAGGCTCGGCGAAAAGCCCGAAGCAAATTCACTCTCGTTATGCTAGAACGGTCGCTAAAATGCTCCTATTTATTTTGTAATGTAACATCACTAGATTGCTAATTACACCCTGAAGTGTATCACACCTTCACACACGGAGCTAACTCTACTTACACCACAAAGCGACACGGGAGGAGAAAAACTACTCTCCTCTTTCTAATTTGCACAGTGCGAGCGAGACAGGATTCGCTGAGTCGTGCGCGACGCGACATGGCAACAAGTTGTGATAAGCCCATTTGATTTTGTGTCTGTAGTCTAGCCCTGTTTACTGTACCACGATGGTTGGGAAGCGTAGCGGTAATGGTTCACTTTTGCATTATTTATATGCACAAATAATTACATATTACTTTGCTAACAGTTAAAACATGACAGAGCGGGCCGATGTATGCTTACGGTATGCCGTAGAGTGTGTAAACCCGTGTTAATAAGTATGTTATACCTGTCCACGCAGTATTACTCATTTAAAAGAAGTTATTTTTTCTTGAAAGTTGGCAGTACTAAAACCCCATATTAATTAGTATTAACATAGATCTTTTCTTATCTGTGCTTTTACCTGTCAAATCGTAATCGTAGCTGTCAACCTTGCCAATCCTCAGTCGAAAAATAAACGTCAAAGAAAAGCATCTTGTTTTAATAATCTCAGAACCAATCCAATATGGCTGAACAATACCTAAATAAACAATTACACGTGACCGATAAACTTATAACCGTGATAACGTCACTAATATACTGACGCGGGTTTGTAATTTACAAAGCTGTAGACGATATTTAAACCAGGGAACCCTGACCTGTAATCACGCATAGTTGTTGAGCCTAGGGCTCAAATTGTACTAACCAAGAGCTCTCAGTCTATTATAAATTGTTTATTGATAAAGTCCTGCGCTGGTTATTCACAAATCTTACCGACATTACACCTTTGGTAAACCAGTTTACATCTGAGCTCTGATCACGCATATTTATTACAAATCTAAGACTCGAATATAAAGAAAGGACTCAGTTTTGTTAGGACGGCCGGTTTGTGATTACTGATTAGGCCGTATATTTAGCGGTCATCGCGCGCGATTGCAGTGTTTGCCATACGCATAGCTACGCTTGTGGTAAACATTACAGCAATTAACTTAACGGCTTGTTACTTATTTGGGACGACTTTGGATCTTCAGATAAATATAATGTAGGTACTTAACTACGTCGGTGCAGTGAGTAGCAGAATTAGTATGATAAATAGTTTGTGATATCTCAACTGCTAAGAGTCGGAGTATGTCTTTCCTTTATAGGTACCTCTTTTGTTTTGTAAAGAACGTTCTAATTTCTTTTTACATCTGAAAATAAGACCATTTCGATACCACGACGACGTATGTAGCTAGTTGGCAGTGACCCTGCCTACGAAGCTGGAGGTCGCGGGTTCGAATCTCGGTAAGGGCATTTATTTTTTGATTTATGTGCATGTACGTGTTGTTGTCATGAATAAATGTTATTCTATTATATTCTATTCTATTTATTTGTGTGATGAGCACGAATATTTGTTACTGAGTCATGGATGTTTTCTATGTATTTAAGTATTTATTTATCTATATAAGTATGTATATCGTCGTCTAGTACCCATAGTACAAGCATTGCTTAGTTTGGGACTAGCTCGATCTGTGTCAGATTGTCTCCTAATATTTATTTGTTTATTTTTTTACCATAGTTCACAATCGTACTAATTACGGGGGAAAAAGTTTTTTAATTAGTATCATAGTGCTCAAATCATAAAGTTACAATATCAGTGACAAAAAAATGTAATTAGTACGACTGTGAACTAGGGTATCGATTTTTAGGGTTCCGTAGTCAACAAGAACTCTTATAGTTTCGCCATGTCCGGTTGTCCGTCTGTCCGCCTGTCCGTCTGCGGCTTAGCCTCTTACTACTAGAAAGCTGTACTTCGGCATGGGTATATAAATCAAGTCTTGATTTTTTTTTTGTCACGGGTACCTCCCTATACGTAAAGTGGGGATGTATTTTTTTCTCTTTAATACCTATGGTGTGGGGTAGGTATCGTTGATCACTTGTTAAGAAATATTTTTGAATGATATTCTTCCATTGTAACTGGTTTCGAAACGTAGAGTTGCCATGACGGCCGAAAGGGATCCGTTTGCGTGATATTGGGCTTCGAAGCCCTTATTTTTATTCGAGTCAAGTGTGTGTCGTTGGTTAACAAAGACAGACAGGCAACTACGGAACCCTACACTGCGCGTGGCCCGACACGCACTTGGCTGGTTTTTGTCAGAACCAAAAACCGATGAAGTTGAGTCGATGAATATTATACTTACTTACTATAAATCGCTGTAGTGACGATTTGTTCGTTGTTCCATAAGCGACATGGTTTTGAAAAAGCGAGTTCCTTTTACAAATATATTATGTGGTCCAAAACGCTCCAAACAACTTCCCCTATAACTCTTTAACAGGAATACATTGCATTACCAATACCCTGTATAACTACTAATGCATCATTTCATCACTCGACCTCCTCAATCGCTTCTTCTTCCTTATCGTTAAAGCGTGCCAAAGGCTGTATATTTGAGGAAAATAGACCCCTCCTCCAACCCACCCTTCCTAATGAGTGCTAAATATTTATGGCATCCGCGACATGGCCAAAGGAATCCCGTCTACCCACGCAGGAGTTTTTTCTGAAAATATAATTGAAAAAATTAATGTGGGTTGCGTAATTTGTACAGATCTGTGGTTATACTGGTTATGCTCTAGTCAGTCTTAGAACAAATGAAAAAATTATATATATACACGGTAGGGTATATACATTTTTTTATATCCAAATGACTTCAGGAATGCGTGGTAAAATCTGTCGGTATACTCCTGCCCACCGTGTGTACGTACTTCATCTGTGATTTGTGAAATGTTGTTATACGAAGCGCAGACACCGACATTTAAGTTGTTGATAGTAAGTAACAAATTGTATAATCTCATGACCGTGAAATATTACGAGTATTGGCTATGTCATGAGATGTTAATGAACATTCCTGAATTGCGTCTTTGAGTTTTTTCTATATTATTTGTTGGGTAGGCAACAAACCTACAACATTTATTTAGACGAATTTCGAAGAAACAAGTGAACTTTTTAATTAAAAAACAAACCCGGCAGCTTTAAAAAAAAGCTGCAAAACGTGGCAAGAAAATGAAGGTACATACGTCATACTTACATCCATACATACATACACTCGAGAAATGTAACCATCCTGCGTCAGCCCTGTAAACATGATTATTGTGTAATTTTTCCTGTGACTTGCTCTTTCAAGTACCTACACTGAGGTACGTACGAGTATGACAAAGTGACAGACATGAAAAAAGTTTAGTGAGCACGCGCGTGGTGCTTTGAAGTACACATGCCATACTATAGACGCTGAAAGCGAGGGTTTCAATCCCGCCCACGGCATGTATTTTTTCAATTCTCGTTTCAATTTAAATTTAGGGAGGGTATTTCCGTGGAGAATTCAGGAGAGCACCCATATCCACAATCCCCAAATTTAATTAAATATAATGTACACACAATCATCCTCCTCCGGCTTAATGTATTCGGTGGCGTCTTCAATTATGAAAATTAATACGTTAGTGCGCACATCCACTATATCTAATGGCAATGAGACGACTGGTGTTTGGTGACAACGGCACAACATTGTTTTCGTTTCACGTTGGTAATAAAAGCTCACGGACTAAGTATTCTCATACAACTATAAAACAGCATACAGATCGTCACTACTCAGTTAACATCGGACTTTAATTGTAACTTTGGTACATAAGTATAATGTTTCTTCATAGCAGCTGAATAGTTTGACCCAATACCTTACAGTGGGGAGGCTCGCGACGTGAATCTTGAGGTCGTGGGTTCGAACCCCGGCTCTTACCACTGAGTTTTTCAAAAAACTTAGGTACTAAATATCATTTGATATCTAACAGTGGCTTTGCGGTGAAGGAAAACATCGTGAAACTAAATAAAACCGGTCTAATTCCACTAAGGTCTAGTTTTCCGTCTGGGTTGGAAGTCAGATGGCAGTCGCTTTCGCCCATGCCGAATCTCGGGATTAGGTGCCAAAAAGGACACACTCAGAAATAAACCTTTAACTGCACTGTTTGCATTTTTTTTAAGAATATTTTTTTCTCTATACGCTCACAGCGAGGCCAAGATTTAGCTCTTTAGCTCTTGAGAGTAGTATCCCACTGCAAACTTCCTAAGCGGTTTTCCATATATCACCATTTTGATGTGTCTCTCATTCTAATGTTGAAAGACAGAGACATGAAACTGGAGACATGACCTTGGATGGAATGGAATACTCGCAGATTAACAAATTTCCATCCAATGACGCTCAAGTTCTTGGATGGGTGACAACTGTCAGTATATTCGCCACCTTTGCTTTGAAAGGCATGCCAAGTCTTTAATCCCGGTTGTTGTCTAAGATACTAGTCGTTAAACTTCATTGAATTTGTGGCACTTTACGAAACCGCAATGCGATTGAGGTCTAGTTTTACTTCTTCGAAATTGGAAGATCAGACGCCCGTTGCTTACGCAAATTCCTGGGCTAAACACAATCAGAGCTTGGGCTCTTCCTGGGCTAAACACAATCAGAGCTTGGGCTCTTTTCTTATTTTCGGGTCGTTTCTAGAGGAATACAATAATAATATGATGCACTAAGAATAACGCTTGGGCAAGAAGAAACCTTTCACATTAGGTACCTACTCTTCTTATTTTCTTTAAAAGTGTTTATTTTCACAGGTGAAGTAGTAAAGTCTTCTTTGAAAACTCTTCGGAAACTGGTTACGTCTAGACCTTTGAAGTTCTCAGCAGCTGGATTTTTCAATCTGGAGTCAACGCTACTTTTATCTATAGCTTATTTGTGGTCATCACTTACGCCCTAGTTAATTGTGCAGAGCACGCAATAAATATTTTGTTGAAATGAAATAATGTGATTTGTATAACTTTTCGTTGTTTAATTTTGTTTTTTTGCGGCTGTTGAAAAAAAAAAATTTAACACAATAAAACATACAAAACAAATTAGAGATCAAACTCAGAAAAGAAACTTTAATGAAGTTCCGCTCTCAGCATGGTGTGAGTGGTGACGATGTGCCAAGGCTCTGGCTTCTGGTTTCAGTGCATTTGATTTTAGATTACCAATTACTATTCCATAACATAACATGGAGCTGAATGCAAAAAAGGAACGATAGCAAATGAAGTCGTCCATGAGGTTGTTTAGTTCTTTTATGACTTTTTGTACGACGTACATGAATCCATGTTTTATTCAATAAAACATTTTATAGTTTATAATCATCTAAGATCATTGTTTTTCAACAACATAAGTATTGTAAAAACTGTAATCTAGAAGTACGAGGCCTCCTGACACAGACACATAATACCTACTAGAAGGGCTTCACCAACGTGTATACACCTACCACTTACGTAAGGTTGAACGAAATCATTTATTTTATTTTATTATACGCCGCCATTCAAAAGATGAATTTAATGCTTTCACGTGGTATTTTAGACTAAGTACGTATTTTAAAAACTAGTGGTAAACTAATTCTTGTAGCGGGCTCAATATTCAGTAAATGCGAAGTAATATTTTTGAAGTTGAAAGGCCCGTGCTGCCCTGGTAAAAAAGGTTTAAAACCACGTATACGATTTATGTCATATTAGCCGTTTTGAAGCGAGCTACATTTAACGTTGGGAAACGAAATGTATTGAAAGTGCCCGGAACTTTCATCATTTGGAAATATCAAATGTATCGAAAATTCGGGCCGGAAGCATTATGCGAAATATACGAGTATTACGCTACGTTCGGACTCATACGAAGGTACACGGATTTCTGTTGTCTTCATTGAAATAAATAATGGCATTTCTATTTCTGGAGCAACTGAATGTATTTTTGGGTTATACAGACCGAGTAAAACAACAAAGTCGTCTTTCCTGAGCTTCCGTGCAAATGAAAAATATTTTGATTACATGGAATCATACAGGGTGTTTTTTTAATACAACGACGGTGGCAAACAAGCGTACGGCCCGCTTGATCGTAAGCGGACACCACAGCCTAGATACGCATGCAACTCCAAAGGAGTAACATGGGCGTTGCAAACCCTTGTTATGTTTGAGGATTCGCCGTGTTGACAGCTGAAGGAACAATTTCCCTCGCTCTGAACACAACGCATCCTCGGGAGATTTGCCTGCTCTGCTCTGCTCTGTATAATCATACAGGGTGTATCAAAAATGGGGTGTGAACTGAGCAAGGGCATATGGTAGCGTTTTGCTATTGCAAATATGCATTTGTTTATGTTTTTTTTTTGTTAACATTGAGATTTTTGGTTTTGTTTATAATACAGTCTTTGTTTTTGTTGACATTGCTTGTGTATGACAACATTACCCCTTGAGGATGAAGGGTGAGAGGGTTTATTTTATTTTCAACCGCAGCGCGCACAGCGGTGTTATGAAAACAAATGTTTTGTGTATATTTTTTTGACACGCAGGTGACAGCCGTTATGTTTTTAATTTATACAAAAGCAATGTCAATAAAAACAAAGACTGTAATGTAAACATAACTAAAACTTAGAAATGTTGAAAAACCCCCAACATTTTCATTTCCAAGTCCAATTTCTCAAAAACGGCTGAACAGATTTTCATGAAACATTGCTAAGAACACTCGGGATAAAATTATCTATTACACAAAAAAACCGCATCCAAATCGGTTCGTCCGTTTGGGCGCTACGATACCACAGATAGTTACACAGATACACAAATACACAGCCACGTTAATCTTAAAACACCCCTCTCTTTGCGTCGGGGGTTAAAAAACAAACATTACAATGTAAACAAAAACAAACCAAAAATTTAAAAAAATGCATGTTTGGAATCGCAATACGCTACCGAACATGCCCTTGATCGGTTCACACCCATTTTTGATACACCCTGTCATGGCCTCCCAAGTCGAACAACGTATAATTATTACAAAAAAGAACTCATAGATGGCGACACATGTAGCGAGCGAAACATTTGAACCAGTAATCGTGTACATAGAATGATTTGTACACCTTAATAAATCCAAAGTACCTTAATTATATCACAAACATCCTTCCGTACATAAAATAAAGGTATATTTTATAAGTTTAGTAAATGCAATAAAATTGGTACTAAATCCATGTAACTCGTACTATACGTGTGAGCTTTCAAGTTTGCTACGTATTATTAAGTACTGTCACTAGATGGCGCCATCACTGGTCGCGAAAGTTCTATGGAACCACAGGCTCCAAGCATTTGATTATGTATATTTTTGTGTGATGCGTAATATTGTCTCGAAAATACTACTTTTGTATCAAAAAAATCAAAAATACTCTATTTGTTGCCCGGGAAGTCAATGCCATCTGGTGATATTTCAATGTATTACTAAAACGATCAGGTAGGCTGACAGCGTCATAGCCGTGGTAGCTCGGACACTGCATCTACTGGTGTAGCTACGGGACTAAAATTGTATACAGAATTGCCTACATTAGGACGGTACGCTTTTGCTCTATGAGATTGGGTATCTGTACTTGTATTCTTTCATCTGTGACCCTGTATAAAAGGGGACGTCCTATTATGGATTAAGAGTCTAAGCAATAGGTGTATAGAATCAAAATGTATTCCTTTAAAAGAAAGAAGGCAAAAAAATATGCCTAATGACGAAAATTCCATTAAAATATGTCAAAAAATTACGAAGCTACAACCGTTTTAATGTTGCTTGTCAGAGAGAGAAAATGCTAGCAGATCATGACGTCACGATCCTCGACCGTCATAGTAGGTAAATGACAATCGTTTCATATGAAGGTGCGTTTTGCGGAAAAGGGACATACCCCTTCTTTAAACTTTGGACACATATTACTTTCTGATTATTAAACCTCTTGCGTTGCTTTTTTCTCTATTTGAAATTGTGTGTGTTTGTTTTTTTTTGCTTTTATGCATTCTTAGACCTTTTTCAAGAAAATACATATTTATTGATTAGTTATTGTATTCAGCGTCTACACCCCTATTAGACTTCATAGCAATTTCGATAATCAGACGCGAACCTCAATGTGTGTATTAGCCATTTGCAGCAAGCAAATTAATATTTTTTAACCCCCGACGCAAAAAGAACGGTGCTATAAGTTTAATGTGTCTGTCTGTGTATCTGTGTATCTGGGTATCTGTCTCATCATTCTCCTAGCGTTGTTCCCGGTCATGCCCCTAAAGGAGCTCGGGGTCCGCTTTGACACCTAATCCCAAGATTTGGCATAGGCGCTAGTTTTACGAAAGCGACTGCCATCTGACCTTCCAACCCAGAGGGAAAACTAGACCTTATTGGGATTAGATCGGTTTCCTCACGATGTTTTCCTTCACCGAAAAGCTAACGGTAAATATTCCGTACATAAGTTCCGAAAAACTCATTGGTACGAGCCGGGATTCGAACCCACGACCGCCGCTTGACAGCCGCATGCCTGAACCACTAGGCTACCGTAGCTGGGTATCTGTCTGTGGCATCGTAACTCCCAAACGGATAGACCGATTTGAATGTGTTTTTATTCCGAGTGTTCTTAGCTATGTTTAATGAAAATCTGTTCTGCCGTTTCTGAGATATTGGACTTTGAAATGAAAATGTCGGGGGTTTACAACTTTTCTAAGTTGTAGTTATCTGTCAAAAATATAATATCAGTTTAATTGCCCACTGTACTTTTTTGCAGTCAACAACTACTTATTGAGAAGTTTAGGTGTCTTGTGTAATTTAGGTGTCTTGTGTAATTTAGGTGTCTTGTGTAATTTAGGAGTTGCTGCGACCACTTTCCGTCTCCATCATCAGATCAGCTCGATGGTGCCTTAATATTGCATTGTCACTGAATATACATATATAAGTATGCCGCATTTTAACTATACAAACTTACCGGATACCAGTACCTACTTAACAAAGTGTGATTTTATTTCTGCACAATTACACGAGCAAACAGAACAAAAATTAACATACCAAAAGACAATTACTTAATGACGATACACTGCTATCAACAACATAAAATGACGCCAATTTTGACTATGCAGAAATTAATTATATTTATAAAAGCGTTATATAATTGAAATCGGTAATCAAAGAAGAATATAATAAAGAATACAAATTTATAGTCCAGAAGTAACGTTATAGATTTAAATGAAGCATTCATTGTCTTTTTTGTATAATTAAAATACAAATTATAAATTTATTAATATTATACCTATATAATATGTTATAATTTTTTGATGTGTGATGTCTTGTTGGGTTTTGTTTTTAGGTAATTACTTAAAAGGTAATTAGGTAATATAGTATTAGTCAATAAAATGATAAATCTATATAAATATACCCTGAGAAACCCGACAGAAAAATCACAGCAGACGTCCGTGCCATAAGGCGATCAAAGGCTTTATGTAACTGGCACCCTTCAGTTTCACTAAAGAGGTTTGCTCAAACAAAAACAGGGCCTAAAAGTATCTACCGAAAATAACTGCGAGAGAAAACAATATGTTTGGGAGGCTCCCAGCCTTTGAGTTTCGGCTAGTAAATTCCTTGTTCAAAAATGTACTCGCTGCAATTCAAGTTGATTTTTTATATGGATTTCAGTGAGGACTTGACTGTGTGGCCACTGCAATTGCAACACTGTTATAGTGGAAATACAAATACACATATATTTGCCATTACAGGAATTCCAACCCAGAGGGGTGCTTACGTAACTTTTCGAATGAACGTTGGATAAATCAACTGTCATTTCCCCTACACAAAAATGACTTTTAACACATTCACTGCCACTAGCCGGCGCCTACGCCGTAAGCACTTTCCGCTACTTAGCGGAGAACCATGGGATCGGCTGTGAGCGTACCGCGGAAATTAAATCCCACCAAAAACATTACATGTAAAGTGATGCCAAGACTCCATAGCTCATACAGCTTTCAGCGTGAAAAAGATATCAGATCGCAATTAGTGCCAAGCTTCCTACTCCACACGGCGTAACTCTACCACTACCAGCCACGCTCTACAAATTCTACATCTTGGCTAAAAATCACCGAAAGGATGGGGACCCTTTCGGTGATTTACTAAAAATCCTGAAATACGTAGTTTATTATTTACAACAAGGAGTCCCTATATAAATTTTCAGACGCATCAAAATTTGCGGAAGTCTCATACAAATTTCCATCCCCTACTTTAAGGGGTTGGGGGGTAGAAGTTCCAATTTTTTGAATTATTTTGTTGATTGTGTACAAATACTAGCTTACATACCAGCTATCAGCATATTCAGCTTTCTAGGACTTCAGGAAGTACCTTAGAGGTTTTGATGATCAACATCAGTGAGTCAGTGACGAAATCGGCGTTTTTTAGATATCAATAAAATCTTAAGTATAAGAGCTATGTTACTGAAACTTTACTTGTTTAATAAGTCCACTATTGGGATCATATCCCGAGAATTTTGTTTATCTGGTATAATCCAAACCCAAGTTACGAGGGTTCGAAAAAACGACGAACCGCTTCGAGAAAAGGTAGGTAGTGCCCTTGCGTTGCGCTTCGCTTGGCTCGTCTTGGCGGGGGCACTGCCGTGCCCCCAGATTAAATCTACCTAACGTAGTAACGAAAGGTGAGTTCGGCAAAGTTACGGACAAAAAAAGGGTATAATTATTGAACCAGCTCACAAAATTTCACGTGAATCGGTTGAGAAATTTAATGCGACCTGTCGAGGAGAACAGGGGGACATCTAGACATCCGGACATATTAAATAATGTTGGTCCAAGCTGAAACGGAGAACTTCGTTCGCTGCTCTCGCTCGTTCAACTAGGCTAAATCCACGATACCACGTCAGCAAAAATCAAAACAGTTGTAATGATATAACACATTACACGAACCGATGAACTCACAAACTTAATGATTATGAATATTATCGATAATTTAATGGCGTCGTTAATTAAGTCGTCATTATCCATCACAATATCAACACTGACACCATTTCGAGCGTATAAATTGATTACCGAGCCAAACCAACGGTAAAACAAACAATAATACCTATCCGGTGTGTTCGGTCACAAAATATAACAAATTTACTCACCGCACTAAACAGTGACTATGATGCGTGTGCTTGTAAGTGAAAATTACCAACTTATTTAAAACTTGTTGATTTCAAATGTATTTCTCGGGTCAGACCCATTCTTGAACCAACTCTGAAACTAGTGTATCTCTGTAAGCTGTTGAACTCGCAAACCTATCTTAAATTATTAACTTAAAAAATCCATACTAATATTATAAATGTGAAAGTGTGTCTGTCTGTCTGTCTGTTACCTCTTCACGGTTAAACCGCTAAACCGATTGAGATGAAATTTGGTATGAAGATAGTTTGGATCCCGGGGAAGGACATAGGATAGTTTTTATCCCGGAAACCATCCCCCGAGGTGGTGAAATTGGGGATGATAGTTTGTATGGTGCTACGATATGAAACGTAATACGAGTAAAGAGAATACGAGTTTTACGCGGACGGAGTCGCAGGCAGAAGCTAGTATATAATAATTTCGAAACACTGAATTGACTAAAATAATCTATTAACTTATTGAACACGTTCACAAAATTTCACGAGAATCGATTGAGAAATACCTACGATGTGTAGAGGAGAGCGGCCGGACAGATTCCGGACATTTGGAATATTTTTTGCCGAAGCCGAAACGGGGATCTTCGTTGGCTTCGCTCGCTCGTTAATCAAGATTATTTTCAATGGATGCCAGGTATTCGAACCTTTCTAGACTAGGTCTCTTTATTTCTAGTTCAACCGAATATGAATGTAGGATAAAAAGTCACGTTGAGGGACGACAGCTCACGGAATAAACTCTTATTATGTTTAACAAGCCTAAACTGTGTAAATGTCACTAGCATGCTACCTAGTCCGAGTTCTACGGGGTCTTATCTGCAACCCGGGTATATTGCAGCAGTTAGGTTTGGGTGTGCCGGACGGGTACGCGGGGCGGCGGCGGCGGCCGTGGCTGCTGGTGGAGCCGAGCGGCAGAACCAACTTGCTTCGTAAAGCGCCTCTCAGTCGAGCCGTACACACACTAAACCTAGTTGCTGACCAAACTGATATTTTTCATTGTTCAATGTCCGAATTTGTTAAAGTGTGTCTGTGTGTCTTGTGCAAGTATAATAATTAGGTTAAATCAATTAAGTATTTAAGGCGCTATTGCATTAGGTTAACCTGTAAAAATAGTTGCTATATTGAATAAATAAATAAATAAATAAATAAATAAATAAATAAATAAACTATAATATATATGCTATGTCCCTTTCTCGCAAACACGCTGGAAAACCTAATAGATGGCGTTACTAGTTTTGATCAGCACATTCGTATAGCAAAAGTTAACTAGCACATACGATACGCCACACGTTGCCGACGGAATATTAAAGAAATTATGTAAATATAAAAAATCGTTCATGAATTTGCCGATATTCTTCGTATAAACTCGCTAACGAGATTTTTCCTAAAATCATGGGTCAAGTCGCCTTCGAGCTCAAATCAGTAACCAAAAACAAGTAATACAACCGGTTTAATAAAGTGCAGGACGCTAGGAGGTTCGTATCATCTGCATATCTTAGGCTAGATATTTTCCGACCTCAGACGGATATTCCCGCGTTTTTTCTCCTACGACGTTGGCAAACAAGCATACGGTCTATCTGATGGTAAGCAGACACCATCACCTACGGACGCTTGCGACACCAGAAGAATCACAAGCGCGCTGCCGACTCTTTATTGATTTGAGGATTCGTTGTGTTGGCAGCTAGAGACAAATGCATCTCCCACACTCTCAACACAGCACATCCTCAGAAGCTTTGGCGACCTTACTCACCACCAGGAAGACAACACCAAAATACCCACAAAGAAGTAGCGGTGTTGTTATGTCCTTGTTCTTCTGTAAAGTGGGGGTACTTCCCCAGTTGGGCTACTCCAATCTGAGCGACACATTCCGCTGTGCCGCCTCTCTTCCGTGTTTGCGTGACTGCAACAATTATAAAAATGATCACAGTTTCAATATAGGATACTTAATTCAATCCCGACTAATGCTTTCCTGAAACTGAATTAAGTACAAACATTGTAACAATAACAACTCGCTTTTAGCCTGTTTCCAAGTGTCGAAACAAGGCAATGCCTAAAGTTTCCTCTTGTATAATAACTAAATTACCCTCGTTGTGCTGTGCACTAAATCGTTTATACTCAGCCTCATTCAGTTTATTATTGTGTAGAGGTAGTGTTCTAGTTTATATGCTGTTTAAGTTACTTTCGTCATTAAAGTCCATTTATGTATGGACGGGCGAAATGTTTTCTACTATTACTACATTCGCGGGCGCGGCACGCAGTTGTCACTTTGTCGTGGTCGTGTGTGATATTTCAAGTTTCGACATTCACAGACGCACCATTTGTATTTGCAACAAAAGAATGCATCCAAATTAATGGACATAATATTGTTCGAATTTTGAATTTTGACATTCATGACCGGTCCGGTCCACTCGGAAACCGCGTTAGCGCGTCGTGGTGGCGTTCCATCCGTTTCGATTTACAACAGCCCAAAGAATCTGGAATTTCCTCGAGGCAACGGGCCTTCACGGTGAACTCTAAAAAGGGCTGCCAGAATAGATCATTTGCAGGTCGAAGCGGCAAATTAAGGCTCACGATGAACATATGTATAATAACATTATTAATAGGTAAGTATATATAATAATCAACGATGACCAGGACATGGCGGATGTTTAATTTTCTGTCTCCGGAAGAACGCCCACGTCTCCCCTTTTCGGTCTAGGCTCGGCTGGCTTCCTATTCGTCAACGGCGAAATACTCGCATGCTTTGCACTTTATTTTCTATTCATAATGATCCACATTCTCCTGAATATCTCAAATCTTTCTTTCACTTTGAAGGTGCTTCTCGTGACCGCCAATAACGCTCTTCTGGCAATCTTTCTCTGTCCATTCCTCTTCACCGTACTGGCTTTATGTCTAATTATTTCACTGTGCAGGTTCGTCTTTAGAAACCCTTCCCCCCGCGTTGAGGAAAGCCCCGAGGAAATTATTTTTAAGAAATCTGTGCGTAATTTTTATGCTGGAAGAGCCGAGTAGTATTAAAGTTTTAGGTTTGAAAATTTCGCCTTTAAGAATGTATGTATTGTATATTTATGTATATATTTATTTGTGTATGTAAGTATTTTATTTATGTATACAGGATGTATCAAAAATGGGGTGTGAACCGATCAAGGGCATGTTTGGTAGCGTATTGCGATTCCAAAAATGCATTTGTTTTTTTGTTTTTTTTTTTATTGTTTTTGTTTACATTGAAATGTTTGTTGTTGTTTACATTACAGTGTTTGTTTTTGTTGACAATGCTTGTGTATGACATCAAAAACGCAAAAATACATACAAAAAACATTTGTTTTCATAACACTTCACTTCTCATGCTCGAAAAGTGTGTCATATTAGGCTTAGATAGCGGGGCTAATTGTTTATTTAGCCCCTAGGGAAAATATGTAAACATATTTATGATTAACAGTAAATGTTTATTAAGCAGAAACGTCCGCTAACGTAATTCCAAATTTCGATCATAGTGGAAAATTGAAAAATTATTCGCCACGAGCGGGATTTAAATACAATAGTGGAAGGGATTGAAAGATTCGTCGCCATCAGCGGACCCACGGTAGCTCAATTGGCAGAGCGATGGACGGATTCCAAAGGTTGTGGGTTCAAATCCCGCTCGTGGCGAATATTTTTTAAATTTTACACTATGATCGAAATATTTATGATTTTAAAACATTTTAATTTGATCATTCAAAACACTTCAACGTTAATCCACCAATCACAACTGTTTCAAAAACGATTTGTATTTGCTATCAACTAATCAGAATACAGCTATATATTAAAATCAACCAATCAGGAAACAGAATAAATTTCAAATGTTAGGCGTTTTTATTCCCGAATTCACAATCATTAAAAAAATAAACGCCTTTTGCCGTCTATAGCCTCGTCCAAACGTTCAAGCGGGGTGGCCTGCAAACATGACGTAAGCTATTAGATTGAGCGGGATAGACTGCTGTCTATCTCGCTTTATCTTTGCAGCGTATGCTGTCCGCCGCGCTCGGCATTTGGACCCGGCTGCATACGGTAAGTAGCGTTTATTCATGGTGTCAATATTTTGTATATCTGTGTCAAACAGTTCTTTTCGCTGTGGAATTTATTATTGATTGTGGATGGATAATCTTTGTTTTCACTATTTTCTCGCAGTCTAAGTGAAAAGTAGAGTGTATAACTCTGGTCTAAAAGCCATATTACCGCTCGAACAATTTTCCCTCACTTCGCTCGGGAAAATAACCATCTCGTGGTAATATGGCTCATTTTAGCCCCTTGTCATACAATCTACTATTGCATACCCTCGTCGATGTGGCTAATGATTTAACTGTAAGCATGTTTATTTTCCAGATTCTCTTGTGTCTTGCAGCCTGCCTGCTGTACACGGAAGCCCGCCCCGACTGGGCGAGCAACGCCGTACACTACGTGCAAGGGCTAGTCGCGTCCCCGGCCGACGCCTTCGCGAAGTGCGTCGGGAGTGGCCTCAGCGTTGAAGTCTGTCGGGAGAAGATCAAGGAGGTGTTCCATGACTACTTCCCTTATTTCGCTTATTAGAGGAACCTGTAGCTTGGCACGTCTGGCATGAAGTAAAAAATCGGAGTTGAATATTTTTGTACGCCGATTGGCAATTGTTTATCTCTATATTTACAGATAAAACTAAGATTATGAAGTTGAATGTTTTTGTTCGCTGATTGGCGCCTATGATGCGTATGTTTCCAAGTAAAACTGAAATGTTTCTCGTTGCTTTTTTTTCATATTTCACCCTGCCCTTTACGTGCTCGAAGCTCCTGTATCAGACAGACTGAATAAAATTACCATACTGATCCTGAAAACTGAGGCAACGTTGTATTAATAGATTTGGTTATCAATACTTTTTCATACATTTATACATACAAACCTAAATACATTGATGGTCTTAATTACTACATTTTCTGTCATAGATACTCGTAGCCAAAATTAGTATGTGCACTACATTTCTCATTAGGCCAGGCCGGGGCCGCACTGGTAGCGCGATTAGCGACGCGACGGCGATCTTCATACATCAAGTCGCCTCAAGTCGCCCAAGTTGTACTGAAATCGCCGTCGCGTCGCCAATCGCCTTAACCAGTGCGGCCCCGGCCTGAAATCACACTGGCGCGGCCTGCGGAGGTGGTCGTTAGTTTTGACAGGTAATTACAAGTTTACCAAAATGTGACTGGTCGTCAATGACATCGTCAGTTTCACAATAGCTATTATGCTCCCCCCCCCCCCTGACTCCCTCCCCCATGTCACCAGGCATCATTAAAACCTGATGAATGGAACGTTAAGATCGGTGCTGCGGCCTTGTTACAACAACGTGCCAATTATTGGCGCGGCGCCAACAAATAGTATTGTTTACCCTAGTTGGCAAACTTAGCTGTAACTCGCGTGTTACACATAAATTGCAGAAATAGAGTTGTAATTGTTTATTCTATGTTACTCAATTGTTATTCATAATAGAGTGAACCTTCACGGCTGAAATATTTATTTGTGGATATTTTTGCTAGTTCACCAATATAAAAAGTTATCGAGTGCTGATCACCTACCGGCAGGCGCAGCGTGGGTAGACTCCCACAAGGTAGACTGATGACCTGGTAAAGGTCGCGGGAGTCCGTTGGATGCGGGTGGCGCAGGCCCGGTCATTGTGGTACTCTTTGGGTGAGGCCTATGTCCAGCAGTGGACGTCATTCGGCTGTCATGATGATGGTGATGATTAATTTGGATGCGCATGACGTAAGCATATGCTACGGCGTGTTATGACCACGCGCTGAATAAAACTCAATCACTGCCAAGAATCGCTACGCGCTGATACCGTGGTTCTCCTGCTAAGTAACGGAACGGAACGGGTATGAAACAGGACGCAACTTGCAGGTTCTGCCAGGAGACAGAGGAAACAGCAATGCACATTATCTGCTCCTGCGGAACACTTATGCACAAAAGATGTATCTACCTAGGGCGGCACATCGTGCACCCAGAAGAGGTACAACATATCACCACCCAAAGAATCTGGAATTCCCTACTGGCAACGGGTCTTAACGGTGAAATCTAAACAAAGGGCTGCCACAATAGATCGCTTGCTGGTCGAAGCGGCATATAAAGGCCCACAATACCACAAAATAATAATAAGTAACGGAAAGTAGCTACGGCGTAGGCGCCCGTTAGACATTGAAAGTGTTAAATTAACATTCGGCGGTAACGGTTTCGTAGCGCTACTACGAGCGTAGCGCTCGATCGCATAAAAATCATTTGAACACACAGTAAAACAATCTACGGAGACAGTAGTTACAAACAAAAGCGATGCGCCTACCTTCTAGCCCGCCTATTCTGTATATAACTTGTTTTAAGCTCACCTCAAGTACCTCAACGCTCACCCTCAAATATATCTTGACACCGTGATGCGTAGTAACCAGGCGTAGGTCTATAGTTTCGTGATGGGTGACCGGCAGGTTGAGCCGCATTAGCGCATAGAGAATAACAGCCCTGGAAAGTTTCAAAATACTTGCGCACATTCCACTGCGCGGCTATCACTCGACGGCCCGTGAGCTCTGTCGCGGCGAGATAGACTATCCATCTCTTTCTAATTAGAACGCATAGAAAGAGATGAAGGATAGTCTTGGTGGACCTTCCTGTGATCGGCGTGCTGATATGTTTATAGCCGTGTGTGAATGCCTTAATACTCGTAAAAGCGGTTTTTAACAGACTTAAGACTGGTTTACGGGGCTGAAAATACTTGGGCCTTGTTTAGAGACAAGCAGCGATGCGAGACTTGGACTGTCATGCAAGTATAGACACGCGCTATACAGACTACTGACGTCACAATACAATGTATTGTCAAACAGCGGCATTTTGGATCGTATGTGGAAATCCTTAAACTAGCAAAAATTGTTAAAACTCGATATTATGATATATTCTGAGTAATTTAGTATGTTTTGTTAGTTGGTAGGTAATGTGACTAATTTATTTTATTACTAAATGGCGCATTTGCAGCTCGCAATTTTTATTCAATTTAGTTTAGGTTCATCTTGCAAACAAAATATCCATTACATCTAATTACCCATTAGCGGGACACGTTACAAAGCTGCCGCCTCTGCGACGAAAACTGTTTAGTTATTAATTAGCCGATGCAGCAATAGCAATACATAATCAGAGGCCAAGTAGCGAGTTTCATAATAGGATCACACGAGTGTTTTAAGGCTAAATTATGTACAGTTGCATACACTACTTTATCTACACACATATCATAAGTACTCTAAGATGGGTTCAGAAGCCGTAGGAAAATGACCTGCTTTGCTACTATAGTGCTACCTGTAAAATAAATCCGGCGGAGTGTTCATATCGTTCTCGGAGTCACTATACTACTCATATTTTCAACTAAAGTGTGAATTACAAACAACTTTTCACAATTCTGCTTTCGTAACAGCAAAAACCAACACAGGAATGACAACAGTAATGGCGGCAATTCGATCCTACGTCAAGACGAATGTTTTTTTAATCATAGACGAACAAATGAAGTCCCTATTCTGATGCCACTCTTGATCAATGTAGTGCGGTTTATATTAAAAAACATACTGAATTGACGTTTCGCATCGATAACTGTTTTAATATTATGGATACTAGAATAGACACCCACTTGAGTTTTGACAGCTGTTCCAAATTTAAACTTAACTAATTTAACCTTACAAAAATCTGTACTGTAATAACATTACAGTGGGCCAAGGGTCTCAAATTATCTACGGAAAATGTTATCTAAATCCGTTCAGGGATTAAGCGTAAAAGCTAACAGTGCGATGAGTTCATTAGTTTAAATAGCTAAATATAAATTGAAAACTCCGTTTTACAAAATATAAATATCTTAACCCTTCAGCTGTGGCCATCCCTCTGTGGGCTTCATATTATTTCCTGCAGGTCGGTGGAGCCCCCCTCGGAGAGGCGCAATGGCTGTGCTTACTTTCTTAGAAATAAAACCGTCATTCGTGTATCGATCTCGCTTTAATCCATTGAAACGTATAGCCAATGAAGCGAGACAGCTAGCAAGCAAAAACTTCAATGGTCAATGGAGGAAAAAATAAATTTGGTCGTTAGTCTAAAACAGTCGGTGGCGCGTTTGACACGGTCGGTGTTCGCGAGTGAAAATTTTTGGGTTTAGTGCTGAATTTTAGTGCCAGAAGTAATCTTTAGAATGACATAAAAACAAGTGTTATTTTAACGGGTTAGCTGTAATAAACCCGTGACTAACACAACATACCTACTCATGGTCAAAATTTGGCAACACGTTTTTTAGTGCTTTTATTATAATTTAATATTACTAGTACCTATTAAAATTACCGTTAGTTATCATACATTTGTTTAAAATTAACCTAAATGGATTAACAATGGCCCGAAAGTAAATAAATCGATTGAAATTGGTAACGATCATAACAAACCCCTCAGAGGGTGGTTAGCAGACCAAGAATTTCCCTCCAAGGGATGTCCACATAATACCTCGTGACGTCACTACGACCCGCACTCTAAACTAATCATGACCTTGATTTCTATTGTTTTTAGATAATGTTTTAATGTGATTTTTGTTTAACTGATGGTAAAATTATAATTTTAACTAAAAGTATACTTAATCGGAATATTAAGAAACCTAATTTGTCTGGTTCAATACATATGATGCTGTGATAGTTGCAGTCGTTTGGAAGAGGTCATTCTGTATGAAAGTCGATAAACTTTTTTCATTATACTGTCACATAAAAGTCATAAAACCTGCTGCACCTATATTATAATTCCCGGCTTATAATTCCCGACGAACAACTTGAGCAAATCTTGTTCCCCGTACAAACATCCAACTCGTTATAAGGGGATGAATGTTTTTATTATGGAATTATGGAATCAATTTTAAACAGCGTAAAACAGAAGTTACAAATATCTTACTTTAAAAATGTCTAGCTCTCCGTACAAACTCGACGGGGTTACGTCGGTTAAGTACTGAATTCCCATGGCCACCTTCTGTCTCCACCATCAGATCAGCTCGATGGTACCATAATATTGAATTGTCATCCAAACTATACTTATACCCAACGTTTCAGCTCAATCGGTCACCGGGAAGTGGGTCAAATTTTATATTTATTAGCCCCCCAGAGCTGCGCACCTTCTAAAAACGCGTCCCTGAGCTGCGCCCCTTCTAACAACGCGCCCCTGAGCTACGCGCCTTCTAACAACGCGTCCCTGAGCTGCGCCCCTTCTAACAACGCGCTCCTGAGCTACGCGCCTTCTAACAACGCGTCCCTGAGCTGCGCCCCTTCTAACAACGCGCCCCTGAGCTACGCGCCTTCTAACAACGCGCCCTTGAGCTCCGCACCTTCTAACAACGCGCCCCTGAGCCTGCGCACCTTCTAACAACGCGCCCCTGCGCTGCGCACCTTCTAACAACGCGCCCCTGAGCTGCGCCCCTTCTAAAAACGTGCCCTTGAGCTGCGCGACTTCAAGCAACGCGCCCTTGGGCTACGCGACCTCACCCTACCACTCGATTCCCTGAGGGATCCCCTCCGGTTCCTTTATTCTTTTTTTCTAACCATTTCTGTATCCACGTCCCCTGGTAACCTTAAGACTCGTCAAAAATATAAAATTAAATAACCCCGACCCATATCTCTTCTTTAATTTTTGTAGTTAACTTTTTTATCTGTTCCGTGGGCTTTCAAACTCTGAAAGTCCACGTAACGTGACAAAGTGGCTCTACAAAAACATCTATATAATTAACGAACGTGCTCACAAAATTTCACGAACATCAGTTGAGAAATGCGACATGTAGAGAACAGCGGGGAAGCGAGGACATCTGGAAATACCAACTATTTTCGGCCCAAGCTGAAGCATAGAAATTCCTTCGCTTCGCTCCCTCGTTCGATTAAGTAAAATCTAAAAAAGTGCTACAATTAGGTACTTATAATCTATGTATACGAAAATCGTTTGTATCGAGAAAGTGTCAACAAATGTTTGCTGTCACCATTTAGATTGTATTGTACGTTCTACACGTATTCGTGTTGATATTGAGCATTTGAATGCGCCGTATTTGCACTTGGATTGGCTCAATACTAGGGTTCGCACATAAGAAAAATATATTTGAAAACAAAATAGTTTAAATATTATTTATAAATACAGTTTAGATATATTATATAAATAAATTAAATGAAATAGTATATTAAATGATGAATTCAAGTAGGCTGCGATGACACTTTTAAAAGTCAAAATCAGTCATAATCGTTCTACCAGCGCTTCTGAAAAAGAATACCACTGTTAAGAAGAAACGCCGAAACAAACTCAACGGTAAGTATTTTTTTCAATGCATGCTTATTACAATGGTAACACTTAACCTATCTACTTAAAATAAGTAAACCTGAATAAAAATACAAAGAAAAATATAAAACATAATGCGTTGTTCTAGAAGATGTCCCAGACTGTGTTACAGAATCGGTCAAGTGCGATTCAGACTCGCGCACGAGGGTTCCGTACACACTTCCGTATACACTATAGCCGTCACGACCCTGCATTATTTTGAAAAAAAAAACCCCGAGAGTCCCCCACATACATTCTGCAGAAGCACACTCTCCTTCTTATAGTTTGTATGACGAACGCGACGCGCGCCGACGCCGAAGGCGGAGGGCTATTGCTGACTCGAGTTTGCAATATTCTTAAACCCGTGTTATACTTATACACAATGTTTTTCATTACATTAACAATAATAACTACAAAAGGCAGAAAATCTATGTTTCATACAACCGCACCAATCAAAAACTGACGAAATTGACAACTTCACTTCCAGATCAGTGCGAGTGGAGCGCGCAGCTTCAATATTAGCAGTACATAGTATTCTTGCGGCGCGTGGCCAACTAGATTTTTTTCAACGGATCACTGAGCAGAATTCTAGTGACTCGCGGCAAACTAGATTTGCTTCTCACACACACGCTCAGAACTCCCTAGAGAGTTAAGAAAATCCATAACTCCCGTGGAATCAATTTGGGCCATTTGTCCTTCTGTATACAGGCATGGAATAACACCATTTACGAACAAGTGTGATGAAAAAGTACATTGTTTAACGAGGGGCGTAAGTGGAATATTGCGAACAAGAGTCTATCAGCTTTTGATGACTCGAGTTTGCAATATTCTTACGCCCGTGTTATACACAATGTTTTTCATCACATTTGCGAGGAAACAAACACATTTTAGATGAAATGAATACAAATCGTAATAAAAACTGCAACACGTCAGTCGTCCATTTTGTTGAATTTGACGTGAGGCGCGTATGGCAAAGACCCTTCGGTATACAACCACGATTTAAAAAACTTAAAAACATTTTACATAGATAGTAGTTTTTTAAGTTTAAATTTATTTATAAATACGTTTTCAGGCATCGTATTTGATATAAAACCTCTTTGCTTTGTAACTGCCGCATGAGTGACAGATACAATTTAAGAAAAAAACCATAACGCCCGTGGGCGTAACACAGGCTATTACAGCTCTGTATGTCTGCGCATTATGAAGCCCTTTTCGAGCAAGTGTGATGAAAAATACATTTTGTAACGACGACAAACCCCTGACTCCACTTAGCCCAGGTGGTTGCAAACCTTCACTATGAAAATTCAATTCTGCTCTGTTATCTCCGCTCACTGGCGTTCGTCCTTTGTTTTTCATTCATTTGCCCCGCTAATCTTAATTGTTAATCCGACCGAGTTTTTCACCCCTGCCTTTTTTCGAAACTCGGCGTTTTTAGGTGGATTACAACTGGCTCTATCAAAAGTTTCCGTTTGTTTACAATTTTAACTGTGTTGCATGAGACAAGAGCTCATTTTAGCAAAGCAGTTATAACAAGATACGTTGTTGCAAAAGATATAAGTACCTACTTCTGAATTAAGTATGTGCGAATTTATAGGTTTCTTTTTAATGAGTTTCGAGGGTCAGGTGTGATTACAGAACGGTTTTATTAATCTGTCCTATAAATAATTATTAATTTCTGAAGTAATTATGACAAATCACTGGATTTAGAAATCATAATTAAGTCTAAAAGATAGTTGGTTAAACTAAATTATTAAATTGTAATACTGGTACATAAGTCGAAGTCGGTTTACAGTAGTGTAATGTGAAAGATGATTCAAACATGTTGATAGTTCCACGACATTTATTAGAGTCCTATACCTATACACGGTGTTCCCGGGAATTTCCATTAACTTCGGCATATTGCAGAGTACATTCACAGAAACAAATAAGCGTACTTATTTCTTGAAAAAAAATTTAGTACACATTGTTATGACTCGATAAATGTGCACATATTTCTGATCGAATTGGTGCACGGATGTTTTTGGTTAATAGACAGTACAGATATATTTAAGCTCTGGGAACGTACATATATTTATGAACTTGACTGTACATTACAAGGCTTATATATACTAGCATCATAGAGTAGTCATATAGTAGAGACATGCATGTATACAAGAGTTTGAGGACCGGTTAGTCTAGTGGGTAGTGACGCTGCCTACGAAGCTGAAGGTCCTGGGTTCGAATCCCGGTAAGGGCAAATATTTGTGTGATGAGCATGAATATTTGTTTCTGAGTCATGGATGTTTTCTATGTATTTAAGTATTTCTATCTATTAAACATATCGTCGTCTAGTACCCATAACACAAGCCTTATTGAGTATACATGCAGATACGAGTACGTAAGAAGGTACGTTACTCATCTATCACACTTCAGTAGATACTGCGATTATGTTAAGGTGGTATTATACCTTTACAATCTAGATCTAGTGCCAGCTTAAATTGGCTCGTAAAGATCATGGTATAACAACACAGGTACTCTCTTCCGAGACTCGCGAACCTCGTGACTGACACAAGCCTACGTCATCAAACGGCATTTAACAGCATGATGACGTGGGCTTGTGTCAGTCACGTGGTTCGCGAGTCTCGGAAGAGAGTACCTGTTGTTATACCATGGTAAAGATTATTTATATTAGAATTGTGGCCGACTCCGTCACAGACAGGAACAAACGACTTTGGATCGTTATTGAAACCGCGGTTGTCACGACATAATGACAATTTTAGCCTACTAAATATTGTAAAGGAAATGATCAACATTTTCTAGTACCGCGCATCGGACCCTTTTTTATTTATAACAAGCTTTTATTTAGTGTCATCTGTCCCTGTTGTCTGTCTGTCTGTCTGTAATCAAATCTTGCAAGTTAAATTTGACCCACTTACCGGTGACCGATTGAGCTGAAATTTTGGGTATAAATAAAGTTTGGATGACAATTCAATATTATGGTACCATCGACCTGATCTGATGATGGAGACAGAAGGTGGCCATGGGAATTCAGTACTTAACCGTAACCCCGTTGAGTTTGGGCTCGTTGATGATGGTATACAGAAAAGTACAGTCGGCAATAAAAGCTTGTTCCAAAAATGAAATTCTTGACAGAAACTTGTTTTACGTAGAGAAATGCTTTTACGTCACACCTGGCCATAATGCGAGTTATACCGCACGCTGCGCGTACGGTAAAACTAGCATTGTGGCCAGGTGAAGACGTAAAATTGTGTACTCACCACGGGCGGTAATTCGTAAAGCCCCAGATCGCATATTTATGGCCCTCACCTACGGTTCGGACCACAAACACCTACGATCTGGGCCATTCACGAATTCACCGCCCTAGGTACGTAATGTACTATTCTATAATCTCTCATACTCTGAAAGAAGGTCATTGCTTATCTAAACAGCGGGTTGAAAGTGAGGCATGTCGCCCCTAGGGCTGAAAAGAAATGAAAAATAAAAAAGCAATGGCAGAAACCTGTACAGCCACAAGTTTCAGAAAATTGTTCTGATTTTGGAACTTTTTGACCATGCATTTTTTGTTAAATATTGACAGTAAATTAGTTATTGTATGACTATTATTGCTATTTGAAGACCATTTAATATTTTTTAAGTGTTCGTAGTTTAATGTAACCGCTTCAGAACAGCGTCCTAAAGTCATTAAAAAAAACAATGGCGAAAACCTATACTGCCACACTTCCATAAAATTGTGTTGATTTTTAAAGCTTGTTGTTGTTGATAATTATGATGCTTTTCATTATTTATTACTATATTATATTTAATAGTAGATTGTATGACAAGGGGCTAAAATAAGCCACATTACCACGAGATGGTTATTTTCCCGAGCGAAGTGAGGGGAAATTGTTCGAGCGGTAATATGGCTTTTAGACCAGAGTTATACACTCTACTTTTCACTTAGACTGCGAGAAAATAGTGAAAACAAAGATTATCCATCCACAATCAATAATAAATTCCACAGCGAAAAGAACTGTTTGACACAGATACAAAATATTGACACCATGAATAAACGCTACTTACCGTATGCAGCCGGGTCCAAACAGCCGAGCGCGGCGGACAGCATACGCTGCAAAGATAAAGCGAGATAGACAGCAGTCTATCCCGCTCAATCTAATAGCTTGTCATGTTTGCAGGCCACCCCGCTTGAACGTTTGGACGAGGCTATAGACGGCCAAAGGCGTTTATTTTTTTAATGATTGTGAATTCGGGAAAAAAAAACGCCTAATATTTGAAATTTATTCTGTTTCCTGATTGGTTGATTTTTATATATAGCTATATTCTAATTAGTTGATAGCAAATACAAATGGTTTTTAAACAGTTGTGATTGGTGGACTAATACGTTAAAGTGATTTGATTGGTCAAATTGAAATGTTTTAAAATCATAACTATCTTCACATATTTTCCCAAGGGGCTAAATGTACTACTTTAGCCCCGCTATCTAAGCCTAATATGACACACTTTTCGAGCATGAGAAGTGAAAATACAATTAATAATGTAATTTTTCATACAAACAACAATTAAAATGAGTTTTTCGATATAACCACTTCAAAAACGCATCCAGGAAATGGTCCACACACTAACATTATTAAAATCTGTCAACAGTTCCCGCCCAAATGGTCCATACACAAATGCTTTTAAAATGGGTTCTATAGGATCTTACTGATTTCGAAAATATTTCAGTTTTTGGCTTTCAATTCATTTCCTCGTATTCGAAATGAAAAGTAGAGTGCTTAACTCGGGGAAAGCCAACCATCTTAGCATCGAACTATTGGCGCTCGAACGAACCGGGGAAGCCAGCACGGGTATGACGGACTACCGGGAACCGCCCGGACTACCGTCTTAAACCCCACGGTGTTCGGTCACCTTGGTGCCGGGTTACGGGCACGCTGAAGCACTATTCCGTGACAAAACAGTGTTATTAACTGCCTCCAGCACGTCTATCACGCGACGGCCGCGACAATACTTTCGATTTTTCTCGCACTATCCGTCTCTCTCTTATTAGAACACTTAGAACAAGAGGTAGAAAAATCGAGAGTATGTCGCGGCCATCCCATGATAGACGTGCTGATGGCATAGATGTTATTTAAAGAAGGCTTACACTTTCCGATCGCGTTTAAAGCCGCCTGACATCGATTGATCCGATTGTGTGTGTTGTTATACGGCAAAAATTGATAAACACAGGAAAATAGTTTAATAAAATTTGTAATCTTCTAAAAAACAGTAGACTCTGTTGAAAAAACAGTAAGAACAGGAGGCATACACCAAAAGCAGTAGATCTCCTGTAGAAACAGGAGACCTGGCAACACTACGGGCGGCTATACCTAATAGTGCATTGGCTGCGTTGCACCCGGGAGTACGCTCTTAGGGGGCGCCACTCGCCGGCACTACGGTAACGATTGCACCCGGGCGCTTCATGGGCTACAGACACCTCCCTTGGCCGTCCTACAGTATCTCCCCTAAACCGACAGCCATGCATCTATGAAAAAAAAATCACGAAAGCGAATGAAGCAAGAAGTGGTAATCCGCGATCTATGCCTACGCTTCCGGGACACATGCGCGATTAATGATTTTTATATGTTATGTAGGTACATGGGACTATTTATTTCTTGTTGACTTTTATTGGAATGAGCGCTTTACGTATGTGTATATACGTATATCTTTTATACTGTTGCGTTTCAAAACGTTTCAATATGTAGGCCTACCTACAGTGAATAAAGTTATTATCTATCTACGAGTATATATCCATCTATCTATCTACAGTCAGCAAAGCTACGCACTCCAAAAGGAAAATAATCTAGACACGTCTTTATTTAGCCGATAAGAGGTTGTGTATATCGAGACCCCCTTTGTTTCCCATAAACTTATTATCTCGAATTCCGATAGTCAGAAATTTATATCCATATTTATAAACATAAGTCTTACATCAACAGTCAACATTCTTGTGAAGTATTAGGTCGTTACTAATATTACTTATTACTATATTACTATATTACTTACTAGCCCCTGCCCGCGACTCCGTCCGCGTGGAACTCGTTTATATCGTAGCTCCATACAAACTTTCACCCCCATTGCATCCCTTTGGGGGATGATTTCCGGGATAAAAACTATCCCATGTCCTTCCCCAGGACTCAAACTATCTCTATACCAAATTTCATATAAATCGGTTCAGCGGTTTAAGCGTGAAGAGGTAACAGACAGACAGACAGACAGACAGACACACTTTCGCATTTATAATATTAGTAATCCATACTATCTGTCTGTCTGTCTGTCTGTCTGTTACCTCTTCACGCTTAAACCGCTGAACCGATTTAGATGAAATTTGGTATAGAGATAGTTTAAGTCCTGGGGAAGGACAAAGGATAGTTTTTATCCCGGAAATCATCCCCTAAAGGGGTGAAATGGGGAGTTAAAATTTGTATGGAGATACTTAAACCGCTGAACCGATTTAGATGAAATTTGGTGCAAAGATAGTTTGAATCCTGGAAAAGGACATAGGATAGTTTTTTTCCCGAAATTCATCCCCTAAGGGGGTGAAATGGGGGGTTAAATTTTTTGTGGAGATACTAAAACCGCTGCATCGATTGAGATGGGTGCAAAGATAGTTTGAATTCTGGAAAAGGACAGGATAATTTTTTCCTGAAATTCGTCCCCTAAGGGGGTAAAATAGGGGGTTAGAATTTTGCATGGAGATACTTAAACCGCTGAACCGATTGAGATGAAATTTGGTGCAGAGATAGTTCAAATTCTCGGAAAGGTCATAGGACAGTTTTTTTTCCGAAATTCATCCCCTAAGGGGGTGAAATGGGGGGTTCAAATTTGTATGGAGATACTTAAACCGCTGAACCGATTTAGATGAAATTTGGTCCAAAGATAGTTTGAATTCTGGAAAAGGACATAAGATAGTTTTTTTCCGAAATCCGTCCCCTAAGGGGTGAAATGGGGGGTTAAAATTTGTATGGAGATACTTAAACCGCTGAACCGATTTAAGTGAAATTTGGTGCAAAGATAGTTTGAATCCTGGGAAAGGACATAGGATAGTTTTTCCCGAAATTCATCCCCTGAGGGGTTAGTGCCATATGGCATTAAGATTTTATTTAGATGAAATTTTGTGCAAAGATTCTTTGAATCCCGGGAAAGGATAAAGGAGAGTTTTTCCGATATTAATCCCCTAATGGGTTGAAATTTGTATGGAGCTACTTAAGCCGCTGAACCGATTTAAGTGAAATTTGGTGCAAAGATATTTTGAATCCTGGGAAAGGACATAGGATAGTTTTTTCCCGAAATTCATCCCCTAAGGGGTTAGTGCCATAAGGCATTAAGATTTTATTTAGATTAAATTTGGTGCAAAGATTCTTTGAATCCCGGGAAAGGATAAAGGAGAGTTTTTTCCGATATTAATCCCCTAATGGGTTGAAATGGAGGGTTAAAATTTGCAAGGAGCTATTAAAACCGCTGAGCCTATTTGGATGAAATTTGTTATAGGGATATTTATATGTAGTTCCGAGGAGGGCCATACGATAATTTTTATCCCGAATATCATCTACTTACTGGTGAGTGATGGGTGGAGGGGGGGGTTTAAATATTTTTTTATGGTCTAGGTACTTATTCCGATTTACTTTCATGAAATTTGGTATAGATATAGTTTGTGGCCCATGGAAGATGATAAGGTAGTCTTTATCCGGGAAATCATCATTCCCTATAAACATCAAATAAAATTTGGTATATTTTGAATATCTCTATATTTTGAATCCGTAATGCCGTTTTCATCCCTTATAGGATTTTTTAAAGATAGAATCAACATTTTAAATATGTACGAGAGGGTAATATTTATTCAAGCTGGTTACTACCTTTTACACATATGAGGATTTTTACTTATGCTTTTTTACCCTATACTTTCGTTAAAGTGCTACTTAATTGTCAGCTTTCCGATTCCGAAAATGATCGCGATCTCATAATAATACTTAATAAGTAATAAGTATTATATATGCGGAAGTAACTCTGTATGTCTGCTACTATTTCACGCTTATACCACTGAACCGATTTCGACGAAATTTGGTATAGTTGTAGTTCGAGTCCCGGGAAACGGCATACGATAGTTTTTATGCCAGAAATCATCCCCTACAGGGTGAAATGGGGGGCGGAAGTGTGTATGGAGGAATGATATAAAGGAGTTCCACGCGAACGGAGTCGAATAATTATGTGATTAGCATTTTGTCACGTAGAAAATATTAAAAAAAAAAACACTTCACCGACAATCATTAGTTTCCACTGAAAAATAATAATTACGAACAGTATATAGGTCAACATCACATTTGTTCATGTTTTTGAAGTGAAAACTTCTTTAGCGGCGCTGAGCCCTTTTTGGGATGGGGAAAACTTGTTAAATACGCGACAGAGTTTTGTGACGTCAGATGTGAAGGAGGTCACTTTTTGCTGCTAGCCGATTCGACATCATTCAAAACTGAACGCTATTCACTTCACGCACCACACGCTGTTCATTGTTTTCGAGATATTTGGCATCAAAGTTGAACAATTTTAGGCCAAAAAACTGGTTTTCTGTCCATAAATTTTGTGTTAATTGGTTTAAAATGAAAACCCTGGACCAGTTTTTAGAGACGTCACAGACGAACCCAAATATGTAGATTTCACGTCAATAGAGATACGAAATGAGTGTTTTTTTCGACAATGTTTAAAAAAATCATACAAAATTAAGTATTTATTTGTTTCAAAATCCGGTGAACCAAATTGGAGATAAAAGATTGAAGAACCGATAGCCGTTTGATTTATAATTCTATCTGTAGTGCAAAAGTAGCAGATACAATTCAAAACTTGTCAAAAATCTATGAAAACCTCGGGTAGCCCCTTAAGTACATTCAATTATTTTTTTTAGTTTCACTACAAACTACTGTATAATAACACTAAATATATAAAATGATGCCCCCCTTTTTGTGAAGTTTACTAAATGATTTTTTTATTATTATGATAGCACAATAATGTGTAAAATCCAATATAGGTATCTACATAAATTTTAACACTAAAATAGAAAGTAAGAAAGAAATATATTTATTAGGTGTGACACAGATATTAAATATACATGTTTTTTTGCAATATAATTTATCAATACTGCTAGCTATCTGTGAAGGGTGTGAACTATGTATGGGTTTCGGACTAAGAAGAAGGGCCTAACAAGTTCACCATAGTCTTCACATCAATCTGCAGAAATAGAAATCTTATATTTTTGGTCTTCTATACAAATCTTATAAAGAGGTACCTAATGTTTGTAAGTTTGTGTGTTTGGCAATATTTAGAATCTACTTTCAAAGTAAACGCGGGCAACACCAAGGGAATAGTATAATTATAAAAAAAAAGACCGGGTTGCACTCCGGGAGTGCCGGCAGAAGTGAAAACTCAATAACATTGCAACAGTTTTTCGATCAGGTCACGTGAAATCTTACGGTGTCACCCTAAAAATGAATTTGATGCAAATTTATAAACAATTATCAATTATTTAGGCGCACGGGCCGCGGGCGCGTTGGGTGCGAGGGGCCGGCGGCAACCAAATTAATGACTAAGATTAAATTACATAAAGATCGTCAGATAACAAACTATATTTAAACGAAAAATTCAATAAATACAAATAATGATATAATTTAAATGTCAAAAACAGTAATACGATTAAACATTATGATTAGAAACTTGATGCGCATAAATATATGACTATTAACAGTTATGCGTAATGATGAGTATGACGAATCCACGTATGCCTATGAAAAATATGACTACAAACTTTAAGCAACCCGACCCCTACCCCAACTTTTTCAATTGCGTCACTTTCAAAGGGATCCAGGGTCACCTTTGTGAAATGGCGTCGCATCGACCTATAGTTTCAAATTCCAGGCTTTGGAGGCTATTTTTCAAAAGCTATCCTGACACGAAAGTAGCGGTAGTGGCGCGCGCGGAATCACCGAGTGATACCTACTTTGTTTCGTCCACGAAACGCGAGCTCCGAATTCTGGCGGGAGACTCGCCTACTACGCCTGGTATGGAAAACAAAAAGTTTCAGTATCCGATGATTCTTTTACGCAACACAGTAAAGAAATATAATTTTTGGACGTACTCGTTTTGACACTTTTATATAGGGTTGTGTGCTTTGATCATTTTGGAGAATGACCAGTAGGTGCTACAGTAATATCATAGTTAAATTGACTAGTTAATCAATCAGTTAATGTGTTCATTCGATATGCCAGCCACATCAGGACAAGCAAATAAATCACTGTTGATTCTCGTATTACCGAACTTACTGACTCTACATTCAAATCTGTACTACAAATACTTATTTCAAAAGCATACTTATCATAAGATAACCTTAAAAATAAAGTCACAAATTTTACACTTTTATTTAAGCAGAACCGATGGCCGTTAGGTTGGAAAGGTTCTCTAGTGGCAACCACGTGAAGACGCAGCGTGGATAGGCCCGCTAGGTGGACTTATGACCTGGTAAAGGTCGCGGGAGTCCGCTGGATGCGGATGGCTCAGGACCGCTTACTTTGGCCATGCCCTCCCAACTCGAACAACGTATAATTATTACCAAAAAGAACTCATAGATGGCGACACAGGTACCGAGCGAAACATTTGAACCAGTAATCGTGAAGATAGAATGATTTTTATACCTTAATAAATTCACCGTACCTTAATTATATCGCAAACATCCTTCCGTACATAAAATAAAGGTAAATTGTATAAGTTTAGTAAATGCAATAAAATGTGAGTTAAGTAAGTTTGCTAAGTTTGCTACACGTATTATTGGGTACTGTCACTAGATGGCGCCATCACTGGTCGCGAAAGTTCTATGGAACCACAGGCTCCAAGCGTTTGGTTATGTATAATTTTGTGTGATGTGTAATATTGTCTCGAAAATACTACTTTTATATCAAAAAAATCAAAAATACTCTATTTGTTGCCCGGGAAGTCAATGCCATCTGGTGATATCTCAATGTATTACTAAAACTATCAGGTAGGCTGACAGCGTCATAGCTGTGGTAGGTCGGATACTGCATCTACTGGTGTAGCTACGAGACTAAAATTGTATACAGAATTGCCTACATTAGGACGGTACGCTTTTGCTCTATGAGATTGGGTATCTGTACTTGTATTCTTTAATCTGTGCTTTGGCACTTTTTAGGAGGTCTAATACCCAGTCGTGGACCTCTTACAGCTGACATGATGTTGATGATTCGACATATTTTAATTAAGTAGTTTTCACATATTTATGTTTACCTTGCCGGTGCACATATTTTCGAACTCACCTGGTCTCGTTGCAAATGTATACATAAATATATTTGATTAATTGCAACCATGCGACTCCCAACTTTCTTGGCCCTAAATCTCTTCCATTTCAATTTTATGCCTCTACACCTTAAGTCTATTTCGCTGCAAATAATGGAACACTACGGCTGTATGAGCGTGGTGTTTGATTAAATTGTAACTTGTTTTACAAAGCGGCCGGCTAGTGTCGGCTTCGAGGTCTTTTGGGGATTTCGTCATGTTATTGTTAAGTTATAAACAGAACGTGTGGAAATAATATATAGATTCTCGTGAAATTGTGTGAGCAAGTCGTTTTTATTTTGTGGGTTCAGTTTTTAATCACGATAATGATTTCAGAAAGACGCAAGCCTCCATTTGGTGTCTACTTACCATCAAACAAGCTTTATACTTGTTTTCTATCGTTGTGTTATAAAAAAGCAAACGGTCAATAATGGCGATTAATATTACAACTAGCTACTGCCCGCGACTCCGCCCGCATATGGAACTCGTTTGTATCGTAGCTCCATACAAACATTCACCCCTCATTTCACCCCCTTAGGGGATGATTGCCAAGAAAAAAAAATCCTATGGCCATTCCCGGCATTCCACCTATCTCCATACCAAATTTCATCTCAATCAGCGGTTTAAGCGTGAAGAGGTACCAGACAGACCCACTGTCACATTTATACTCGCAATATTGGAATGGTTTTTCAAGAAATTATGCAACATGTTTAAACAAAGCAACGTCACAGTCGTTTGCAGACTTTTCAAGCCGTCTGCTTTAGACCGCATTTAGTCTGGGCCACTCAGTCTCAGCGGCGATGTAATACATCAACCCTTTTTAAAAGAAGAACTTATATACGACATGTCTTTCAATAGCGTTTGCGCCCTCTCACTCCCAAACCTATTAAGAATGTTCGTTCGTGATTAGTGCATGCCATTCGGATTGCTTACTCCGATTTAAACCCGCTTTTATTTCACAAAATCCCGGGATAGATAGCTAACACGTCGCAATTGCAGTTCGCTTGTTCGAAGATAGTTGCGAAGAAAGAGCAGTTTTGTTGTATGTTTTCGCCTTTACAATGTAGTTAAGCGGAAAAAGTAAGTTTGGCGTATGCATTCACAGAGATGGGCTCGCATAGCTACTTGGTGGTTGGGACAGGACGATCACAGGCGAGGCAGGCACAAGGGGATATTTCGATCATAGTGGAAAATTGAAAAATGATTCGCCACGAGCGGGATTTGAACCCACAACCTCTGGAATCCGTCCATCGCTCTGCCAATTGAGCTACCGTGGGTCCGCTAATGGCGACGAATCTTTCAATCCCTTCCACTATTGTACACCTTAGGGAGGCTCATAGCGACATCTACCGCGAAGTTATTACAACTCCACTATGATCGAAAATTGGAATTTCGTTAGCGGACGTTTCTGCTTTATGAACATTAACTGACAAGGGAATATGCCGGGATAACCAAGATGCGTTCGGAAGTGATGATTATCCAAAGATTACGATGTCAGAGTCGACAGAGCTGATTGGGAATAACACAAGAACAGGGTAATAAAATCGGGGTTAAATTAGTTGCACTTCAGTAATGAAAACGAGTAAAATTATGGAGCCTAAACCGCTGAAAACGGGAACCTCAAAGTTAGATTACAAAGCAAATCCCCTAAAAGACGGTGCTTGTGAAAAGTTCTCTCGAAACTCGAGCCCTGAGGAAGAACTAAGAATGTAAATTTTGTATAAATAGTATTCCTGTTAAGCTAAAATCACAAGGAACACAAGCTAATGGTAAGTAGATAACCAAAGACAACAAAGAACTAGTGCATACAGTGAAACATTGTGTTGCACCGCAATCTTTTCATTTCTCATGTTGTTTCGATTTAAACTTTAACAGAACAGCGTTAAGATCAGTTTTGAATGCACAACCAATAAAAGGAACACAAGAAAACAAAGATTTCTTAACACATTTAGTAGCAAAAATAGCGGCGCGATTCTGAACTAGCAACGGATTGTTAACACGGACAGGAAAAGTCGCCATTGAAAAATTGCGGGACAGTGCGCGACGCCGTAAACATGTCTTTTAAATCCTCCCACCCACACCTAACGATCCAGCACCATTTTACTACACTGCAACGTCTACCCGTCTTTATCACTCTTGTAGAATGAAAAAGGGACGGACTCATGGAATTTTTGCTAAGCGAGTGGTCTCAGGATGTTAAGCCACGTTTTATTTATTTCACTTTACATGCTGCCGCAAACTTTTGTATTTCTTTCTCGCACAATAGGCTGGCTGGATTACGGGTAAGCCTGTACGGTTAGCTCTAAAAATATACATGCAATTATATGCCTTATTCCCTAGACATAAGCTCCTGGACGTTCAGATATTTATGGACGAGATTGTACGATATAATTAAAACACCTATTGTATACCGACGTAGAGCTTAAGCAGAGAGCTATTACGCTGGAATTTCAATTTGTGTCGACCATTGAGATTGCTTTTTACCTTGAACATATTGGGTTTTTGTATGGTTACTGGATCGTGATTTAATTAATAAGTCGACACCGAACAAGCGACTGCTGGTTGATTGCGTTGCTTCGTTCGTACGTTCTTCTTCGTCGTTTCACTCTTGACAGAGTGGTCGGGGTCATTCTTTCAGGTGTTGGTAGCAAGCGCCGCCATTCCTCTCTGACAGTCGCCTTCCTTATGCTTGCGTGTAGTGATGCATCTACTGCAGCTTTTATCTGGTCTGTCCATTGGTAGTACGTTAGGTATATCTTTTTTTTGTATATGAAAATGGCAATTTAGTTGTTCTAACGATCGTTCGAGAAATTACGTAGTAACTCCTCTAGGGCCCCTATTTGACAATTGTGACCTGACAACTAAAGGTGGCAATGAACGTTGAATTGTCATTGTCAGGTGTCAATGTTGTCAACTTAGTGTAATAGGGGTGTATGGGACTAAAGGATATTTGAAAAAATAATGACATAAGTCGCACTCACTCGCTTCCACTCAATGTTTGTAACCCTGCTTACGAAGCTGAAGGGCCCGGGTTCGAATCCTGGTAAAGGCAAATAATGCTGTGGTGAGTATGCCTATTTGTTTCTAGATCTTGGATGTTTTCTATGTATTGAAGTATTTTTAAGTATCTATTAAATATATCGTCACCTAGTACCAGAGTTGGGCACTCAAGAATAAAATCATTATTTGAATAAGAATACGCTTGAATAAAATCATGTTGATTTTATTCCCGTCAAAGTTATTCAAATAATTTCGCCGTGAATAATTCTTATGTTAGAAAATTGAATGAAGTTAACTTATTCTTATTCAAATAAATCTAATCATGATTTTTTATTTTAACTAATATACCATGAATAACATATGAATGTAGTTCGATCGGATACTCGGGGGTAAACGACGCATTAGGTAATTTTGGTATCGGTATGGAGGCACTAGTAGACTCTTGAATGTAGTGTAATTTATACCTATTGTATATGTCTGTGGATAGTGGAACTCCTCAATGGCTACTTGTATAGCCCTCGAGTTTGGGCTCATTTGGTTTGTTTTGACGAGTTCTATGCATTATACTTGGTGATGATGGTCTCATGATGGAGTGAGGAGGTGGATAGTGGAACTCCTCAATGGCTACTTGTATAGCCCTCGAGTTTGGGCTCATTTGGTTTGTTTTGACGAGTTCTATGCATTATACTTGGTGATGATGGTCTGATGATGGAGTGAGGAGGTGGATAGTGGAACTCCTCAATGGCTTCTTGTATAGCCTTCGAGTTTGGGCTCATTTGGTTTGTTTTGACGAGTTCTATGCATTATACTTGGTGATGATGGTCTGATGATGGAGTGAAGAGGTGGATAGTGGAATTCCTCAATGGCTACTTGTATAGCCCTCGAGTTTGGGCTCATTTGGTTTGTTTTGACGAGTTCTATGCATCATACTTGGTGAGGATGGTCTGATGACAGAGTCAGAAGTAGGGCTCTGGATATCCGTGGATCACGCCAACCCGTAGCTACGTGTTCTTAACCCCGGCGGTACTAAGATCACGAATTTCACGAACACGGCCGGTACGTAGCCCGTACCTGCGTTCGCGTCCGGATTCACGTGACACGCTAAGATGCGTAGCCCGTACCTGCGTTCGTGTGCACCGGTTAGAACGATACACCCGGGCCTCCGCCAGTTGGAGTTAAAATTAAAACAAATTAGGACTACTAATGAATTACTTATTATTACTTAGTACGGGACGAACGGGTTTTTTTCTATTTGGATTTTTGTTTAAATTATATTTTTTGCGTCGTTTCAGTTATAATGGTTAGGTATATTTAAGTAATTAACGGCGTTATTCTGTTTTCTGTATAACCAGCTATTGTGATTTTAGTCAAAGCTAGCGATGATGCAAAATTCTCTAGTTCCATTAGTTATATTTGTATTAATTATACAATTTAGAGACTGCGACGTATAGCGTTATAGTACATAATTATCGTTAAATAAAGAGTAGTAAAAAAAATCTGCTATTCGTGAAATGAATTAATATAAAAGTTTACTATCTAAGGATGCAATCCTAATCTAAAGAAACAAAAGAGCAAATTTCTGCGAAACTTCGGTACGTATGATGACGGTAAACCCAGGCAAACAACACGTGCATGGACTAAAGAAGAAAACAACAAACAAAAACGTACACAGCTGCAGTTCTTATCGGTTTCGGCACATTACAAAGTAGATACTCGTAGTGACATATTTTTGTTCGACTGAAGGTAAAAAAAGATTTTCATTAAATGGATTGTGGCTATATAGAATATAGAGTGTAATTACACTTCACCTAAATATATTCATTGATGAAAGTAAAAAACAAAAGCCGCAGACTTGATAACATTTTATTTTGCATCTATATATAAATATTTTATTCAATAATTTGAGTTCTCTCAAAGTTTAAAAAATATTGAGTCATTCATTGTAATTTACCTACCAGGGTGGTATTTTTGTAGATAACTGGAGTTGCACGTGCAGAATTGCAGATAACAATGGACTCGTAATAAAGGTTTGCGAACGACGTAATTAAACAAACAATACTCATAAGTAGCTTTCGGCTTTACCACCGTTTTGTTCATGTAGTTCAAAGAAGTGACCGCGTTTTGTTTATTTTCGAATCTGGAGGGGGGGCAGTTTAGAATATTGAACTCGTAGTGATTTTTTAATTTATTTATCAAAAGTACAAAACAATTAACAATGTTATGTTACTCGCCAAACTGCGATAACAGTTTGTTGGCGAGACCGCGCTCATTTTAACTAATGTGTTAAGTACCTATGTTAAAACTATGTTAGGTATGCTATATGAACTACATACTTATAATCTTAAACACTGAATTACACACTAAACATGATAATGCATGAACACTTCACTCCTGCACTTACAGTGCAGTGCTTTAATTACTGTATTACCTATTTATTATATTTAATGTTGGTTTCCTTTTATTTACTACTCACTAAATATTTAAAAGTCCATGTTCTTAAAAATAAAAGAATGAAACGGAATAACGAGCTACGAATAAGAACTAACGATATATTTTTATTCGTCGCCTTTAGAGACACTGCATCTTATCTTCACTCAACGTCGCTGGCGGACCGGATGCGCGTGTACTTAAGGTACGTGAACCCGTGACACGGATCTACACTGGTACACGTGACTTAATTACACGTAGCCGAATTTCACGTGCCGAACAGGCCATAAAACCGTTGCCGTGTTACACGAAAACGGGCGCACGGCTACTTGTACACGAAACACGGACACGACCGCGATCCCTAAGTATAAATACGGATGAACCCAAACTCGAGGGGTATACAAGTAGCCATTGAGGAGTTCCTCTATCCACCTCCTCACTCCATCATCAGACCATCGTCACCAAGTGTAATGTATAGAACTCGTCAAAACAAACCAAATGAGCCCAAACTCGTGGGGTATACAAGTAGCCATTGAGGAGTTCCTCTATCCATCTCCACACTCCATCATCAGACCATCATCACCAAGTATAATGTATAGAACTCGCCAAAACAAACCAAATGAGCCCAAACTCGAAGGATATACAAGTAGCCATTGAGGAGTTCCACTATCCACCTCCTGACTCCATCATCAGACCATCGTCACCAAGCATAATGTATAGAACTCGACAAAACAAACCGAATGAGCCCAAACTCGATGGGTATACAAGTAGCCATTGAGGAGTTCCTCTATCCACCTCCTGACTCCATCATCAGACCATCGTCACCAAGTGTAATGTATAGAACTCGTCAAAACAAACCAAATGAGCCCAAACTCGTGGGGTATACAAGTAGCCATTGAGGAGTTCCTCTATCCACCTCCTCACTCCATCATCAGACCATCATCACCAAGTATAATGTATAGAACTGGCCAAAACAAACCAAATGAGCCCAAACTCGAAGGATATACAAGTAGCCATTGAGGAGTTCCACTATCCACCTCCTGACTCCATCATCAGACCATCGTCACCAAGTATAATGTATAGAACTCGACAAAACAAACCGAATGAGCCCAAACTCGAGGGGTACACAAGTAGCCATTGAGGAGTTCCACTATCCACCTCCTGACTCCATCATCAGACCATCGTCACCAAGTATAATGTATAGAACTCGACAAAACAAACCGAATGAGCCCAAACTCGATGGGTATACAAGTAGCCATTGAGGAGTTCCTCTATCCACCTCCTCACTCCATCATCAGACCATCATCACCAAGTATAATGTATAGAACTCGCCAAAACAAACCAAATGAGCCCAAACTCGAAGGATATTCAAGTAGCCATTGAGGAGTTCCACTATCCACCTCCTGACTCCATCATCAGACCATCGTCACCAAGTATAATGTATTGTATATAACTCGTCAAAACAAACCAAGTAAACCCAAACTTTTCATAAAATCCATTGTGTATAAATCAACTTACAAAATTTTACCGACGATACCAACAAATTAACTTTATTTGAATAACGTTTTATTTAAATAAAATGTTAGTTAGAATAACCCCATTTGTGGAATAATTAGTCCGTATTTTATTCTTATTTATAATAAAAGTAGCATGATTTATTCACCTTCATGACGATACCAACAAATTAACTTTATTTGAATAACGTTTTATTTAAATAAAATGTTAGTTAGAATAACCCCATTTGTGGAATAATTAGTCCGTATTTTATTCTTATTTATAATAAAAGTAGCATGATTTATTCACCTTCATGTTATTCTAAATAACGGGCGCAAGAATTATTCTTATTCAAATCAATTTGAATAAGAATAAAAATTCTGTTCTTATTCTTATTCTTATTCAAATAAAAATTTGCCCAACTCTGCCTAGTACCCATAACACAAGTATTACCTACTATGGGACTAGTCTGACTAGTTTTGTGTTTTTATTTATTTTTTATTTATTCACCTCAAAAAAAATACTTAAAATGTAAGGTACAGATTTTACCTCGCCAACCTGTGTTCACAGTTTGTTGGCGAGTGATGCGTTCTCTCATTTATATACATTTTGTCATACCTACTTATTTAACAATAAACTAAGTCATGCAAACCAAACTAAATAAACTAAATAAATCCACGTAGCGTAAAACTAAATGTAACATTATTGAGTTTAATCCAACTTATCCAACAGTTCCTTTTTTAATCTATTTTTAAATAATTGTTTACTAAGTACTACGTTGTTCTATTACTGGACTTAACTGATTAAGAATCTTAGGCCTACCATATGTTTGCGAGTTCTTTGGCCATAGTAATTATTGTTAGAGGATATGTATAAGATTGTCCCCTAATATTTTTTTTTTATTTTTATTTATTTGTATATTTGGATCAGTGATGATGTCACAGCCGTGTATGTCATAACCATATCTCTTATTCATCATCCTCCTAGCGTTATTCCCGGTTGTGCCCCTAAAGGAGCCTGTGGTCCGCTTTGACATCTGATCCCATGATTCGGCATAGGCACTAGTTTTACGAAAGCCCTCTGACCTTCTACTACTACTAGACTAGACCTTATTGGGATTAGACCGGTTTCCTCATGATGTTTACCTTCACCGAAAAGCTAACGGTATATATTCCGTACATAAGTTCCGAAAAACTCATTGGTACGAGCCGGGATTCGAACCCACGACCACCGCTTGACAGCCGCATGCCTGAACCACTAGGCTACCGTAGACAACCAAATCTCTAATTATTTACTGTATTTATTCGAAATCATTTGTAAGAAAACGAAGATTTGCTCTTTTGGAAAATCAGCCTTATAAGGGACAACAAACATCGCCAAAATGTCACCAAAAGTCAGTAAAGTTCTTGAAATCATTAGTGACCCCAAATCTTTGAAGCCCGCGTTCGTCTGCCACCTTTCACTAAACTTCCATTTAAGCCGAAACTGAGTAAATGTTGAATTAGTTAGAGACTGTTCTTCGTCCTTTTTAGGCCAGGAACCTAAGGAGTTATTTTTTTTATTCTCATTTATTTTATAAGCCATACATCTTATGATTAAGTCGGCTACCTAAGGAGTTATTGACCAGTAAAAATTTTGTTTATTACTGATAAATTATCACTTTTAATTCTCTCTCAGATTTAGTCTCTTAGCCATGCGGTGTGACGTGCGTAATCAGAATCGCCTAGGTACGCGTTATATTTCCTTATAATGTAAATCTACGTAGTTATTGATATTTGACATAATATATCAAAATTTTATTTTTACACATTACAATTCGTTTCCTGGATATACAAAGTTTCCACTTAAATGAACATTGTGGACAATATTTTTTTCAGAATAGAAATACACTGACCCCTACACTAGGCACAGCCTGTCCTGTAGGTAGCCAATCCGAACGTGAATTTACATCATAGTTAGAGACAGATTCAGCAGATTAAAGTACTACATTAATATACTCGTACTATTTAATAACACGTCAAGTTTATTTCATAGTAAATTTCAATTCCAAGTTATTAGTCTCATAATAGTTAAAAGAATTAAAGTTCGCCCGTATTCCTCGCGGGGTCTTTGGATCTAGAAACCAAAGTTAAAAAATATATATATATACTCGCACTTAACACGATAAACAGCAGAAGGGTGAAATAAATCTAAAATTAAAAACTAAAGTAACAATTAAGCTTCTATCTCAGAAAGTGTGTGTGTGTGTGTGTGTGTGTGTGTGTGTGATATTACTTGTCGCCGACTCGCTTACGCCCGGGAAGTAAATACGTGTAAGAAAAAAACGTGCTCATTCATACGTTCTCTCTTGCGCAAGCCCGTAACGTAGATTTTTAGTGTAACGCACGCGTATTTTTTACTTTAGTTGATACTTAATTTTTGTTTTCATATTGTTCGGGCCGACCGTCTGCCCGCCCCTTAAACTCCTCACGTGTGTACGCCTCTTGAGTTTGTGTTTTTGACAGTGACACTTCTTGTCAACGCGGACGGAAAAAAGTTAACCTCGTTGTTGCAGACCCGAGAGGTCCGAGTGTTTTTGGGGGAATTTGGAAACGCATTTTCCTTGTTTTGTGTAATATCGCTCGCTTTGAAGACACACGGGTGTCCGAGTGTTTTGTGTGGATATCCAGGTGATATCAGAACAGTTGGTGATTTGACGCCGCGGATTGTTGGCGAGACGGCCCCGTACACCACGGCGGCTTCTTCAGCCCCGGTGACCCTCATGATTGAACTTGACTTGACCTGACAGTTGACTGAACCTTGACAGATACTAACCGGAGTTGAAGCGAACATCGCGCCTCCCGGAATCAGGTGAGTTGAACAAGTTTTGTAGCCAATCCACTGGCTTATATGACCCGCGAAACGCGTGGCAGTTCACTCCACTCGCACTAGGCGAGGAGTTTGAACAATTTTTGGTACCCAGAGCGTGGTTACCCACAAAGAAAAAACGCGAATTTTGATAGTTTTTTCCTTTTGGGTAAAAAAGGGCATTTTGAGGTTATTTGTTAAAACCAAATTTAGCTACAAGTATTTAAAACTTCTATTTTGTGGCACTGCAAGTGTTTTGTACTGTAGATTTCACGAAATTATTGTACTTGCAGTGCAAATTAGTGAGATTACAACCTCCGGAAGGTGATTTTGAGTGTTGGGTACAATTTAATTTGGAAAATAGTTGAAGGCAAATTTAAGCCACATATTTGATTGATTGTAATTTGGAAAGCCTTTCATAGCTTGTTGTTTGGTAATAAGGCATTTGTTTTATTCAATTTGCTATAAGCGGCCAAGGTTGCTAAGAATATAAGCTAAAATATAAGGCTAACATAAATATTAGTTGTAAGCTAGATTATTAGAAGTCATGTAACTAGCCAATTATAGATTATAATTTGAGCTTCCACTGCGTTTTGAGAATCTGTATTGGTTGTTATTGTAAGGCATTTCTGTAATTGAGTTGATATTTGGTTTTGATTCACTAGGGTGACCAAGAGATTGGAATTTCCACATTAATTAAATTAATTTCATCTGCAGCAGCTTTGGTTGACAGAAATGACCGGGAGGAGGCTTTGTTGGCCCGGTACGAGGAGGTGTCAGACCGTCTTAAGGCTGTGGAGTTCCAGGTTGAACTCTACCTAGCGGAGCCCGGCCGGACGACCCCGGAGACCGAGCAGGTGGAGCGGGACTTTGAGCAATGTATGGATTTTGGGGACAGGATTATCGAGAGGGCTTCTAAGATGCTGCGGGTTCGGAATGGTGCGGCCCGGGACGTTCCGAAACACGCAGTTATCTATAACCCAGGGTTGGCAGCGCGCTTGCCAGCCATACAGATGCCGGTCTTCCGAGGAGACCTGGACGAGTGGACCAGCTTCATCGACCTCTTTGATAGCTTGGTGCATGCCCGGACGGACCTGCCAGCGGCGTTGAAGTTGGCGCAGCTGATGTCTGCTCTCGTCGGGGAGCCGCGCGACTTGATCGCGCATTTGTCGGTCACCGACGACAATTATGAAATCGCGCGCACGTTGCTGAGGGACCGATACCAGAACGTGCGGCGACTTGCGGATACTCTTATGACTAAGATCTGGAATATCCCTCGGATCGCTCAGGCTTCAGACATCCGGCTGAAAATGCTGAATCCTGTTTTGACAGCGACCAAAGGGTGACCCATTCAGCAGCGGGCTGACCAGGGGCCCATGGCCTACCAGTGGGGACGTCGGGTAACACCCCCCTCCCCCCCCCCCTCCAAAACTACGCGACTACTTCGCACGCACCCGTGCCCCAACGGGGGGTCCTTACGGGCGGGTGCCCGCAAACGCCTCCACCCCGGCAGGCGCCACGGATGTCGCCGCCGCTTGTGGAGCGACCCCGCTTGGCGTCGGGACCTCCGGTGTACGGCCGGAGTAGGACATACCAGGGGCCGCAGGCGGCACACATGGCGCGACGGCAGTACCAGCCGGAGTGGGACCCGCTCGAGCGGTACGAGCGGCCCGCCCATGCGGAACAGGATGCAACGCGTTATCCCTGCTAGGGATACGCCGCCCACGCACCAGCAACCGCCACGCCCTTGGAGACCGTGTTATTGCCCACGGCTTCGGTTTGTGTTTGGGGCCCTGGCGGAGGATCAGCCTGCGTGCGCTCTCTCCTTGACACGGGAGCGCAAGGCTGCATGGTATCCAGTAGGTTGGTGCGACAGTTGGGCTTGGTTGTGAAACCCCACCCGGAAAGTATACGTGGGGTAGGCAATGTGACAGTGTCAAACCTGGTAGGGCAGACCTTACTCACCTTTGGACCGGGTCCCACTTCACGCGCGAGGATTAATGCTCCCGCGTTAGTATTGGATGAAGTGGTGGGGAGACTCCCCCCAGGTGAAGCAGAGGTTCGGAGTTTGACAGCTGGATTAGTTCTGGCGGATGCTGGATTTGACAGACCTGGTCCGATTGACGTGTTGCTGGGTGCAGACGTTCTTGGGCGGGTGCTGTTGAGCGGCAACCGTACCTTACAGCCTGGCGGACTGGTTACACTGGAAACGGTGTTTGGCTATGCTGTAATGGGTTTGGTGTTAGCGGCTCCACCGCCTCCTACTGAGGAGGGCTGTCTGGTTGGAACTGCTCTTTCAGAAGCCGTGCAACGGTTCTGGGAGATTGAGGAACCACCTACCGCGTCGCGTATGAGCCCCGAGCAGGAAGAGTGCGAACGGTTTTACCAAAATAATACTGGGCGCCTCTGCTCTGGTCGGTTCATAACACGACTTCCTCTGCTCATCCACCGACCTCCTCTTGGAGCGTCACGTGAGATGGCTGAGAAGCGGCTGGTTTCGATGGAACGCCGAATGAGAAGAGATGCGCTCTTCCGGCAGAAGTATGTGGACTTCATGAGGGAGTACGAGGGTTTGGGACACATGTCGGTGGCTCGGACGGACTGGAGTACAGTGGAGCACTGCTTCCTGCCGCACCACGCGGTCCTAAAATCCCCGGAGTCCAAGATTCGCGTGGTCTTTGATGGGTCCGCGTCCACCTCGACTGGGGTGTCATTGAACCAGTGTTTGCATGCAGGTCCTAAGCTGCACAAGGATATCACGGATATCCTCACAAATTTTAGGAAACATCAGGTGGTGTTCGTCGCCGACATCCGGATGATGTTTCGGCAGACAGTGATCCATCCTGATGATCGTCGGTATCAGCTGATCTTGTGGCGTGAGAGCCCTGATGAACCGATGTTGGTGTACGAGCTGAATACGAATACATACGGCTTGAAGAGCAGTCCGTACATTTCAATTCGAACTTTGTTAGAATTGGCGTCTCGAGAGAGACTGAGGTTCCCTCGAGCGTCCGCCATTTTGGAACGGGACTTATTTGTCGATGACGTGTGCACCGGGGCAAACAGTGTCGAAGAGGCTTTGGTTTTGCGGGATGAGCTGGTGGAACTCTTGCGGACGGGTGGATATGAATTGCGCAAATGGATGTCCAACTCACCGGCCGTGGTGGCCGGCCTCCCCGAGGATCACCAGCAGGATCCGCACCTGTTCGAAAATGTTGAGAGCCCGCACATGTTATCAGTCCTAGGCGTGCAATATCGACCAGTCCAAGATGTGTTCACCTATCGGGTGGAACTGGATTCCCCGAGGGTCTGGACGAAGCGGCTTGTGCTGTCCACGGTGGCCAGGACGTACGATCCAAATGGATGGATCGCGCCGGTCATCTTCACGGCGAAGGCATTTATGCAGCGCCTGTGGATGGTCCAACTGGGTTGGGATGATCCACTATCCGGAAATTTGTTGAGCGATTGGGAGGTTTTCTTCTCCACGCTCCCGGAGATAAATCAGGTCGAACTGCCGCGTAAGCTGTTGCCGGCAGGGAAATGCCGAGTAACCCTACACGGGTTTTGCGACGCCTCCGAGCGAGGGTATGCAGCTGCCGTTTACTTGCGGACGGTCAGCTCCGCCGGATCGGTCGATTTGCACTTGGTAATGGCGAAGAGCAAGGTGGCTCCCCTTCGCACGCGTTTGACAATCCCAAAAATGGAATTATCTGGAGCGGCTCTTCTTGTACGCCTACTGAACCACGTGGCCTCTACCTTGAAGGACACCGTGAACCTTGAGGAGAGTGCCTACGCATGGACTGATAGCCAAATTGTATTGTGTTGGCTGCAGTCGTCATTCCATACTTTGGAGGTCTTTGTGGCCAACCGGGTCTCGCAAATCCAGAATTCGGAGACTGCCTTGGTTTGGAGACACGTGCCAGGTGAACTGAACCCAGCGGACGTGGCGTCCAGGGGTTGCACGGCACCTGAGCTTGTTGCCCACTCACTGTGGTGGAGACCAGATTGGTTGTTGGAACCGGAGACACTCTGGCCTGCCAGTTGTGTGATTGGGACCCCATCCTCTGGCTTGGGTGTCCACCTTGTCGAGACCGCTCCAGTGTCAGACACTGCTTGGTTGCTAGAACGGTATAGCTCTCTCGACAAGCTTGTTGGAGTGACCGCCTGGGTCAAGCGATTTATACACAATTGTCGCCACCCTGACAACCGGTCACGCGTTAGAGTTCTCGCCACAGAAGAGCGGAATGCCGCCCTACATCATTGGATTAGGGTTGTGCAGGAAGAACACTTTGGGGACGTATTGAAGCCCCTGCGGCAGGGACGTCCTAAGCTACCGAAGGCGATAGCACGCCTCAACCCGTTCATTGACGAGTCGGGTACACTCCGGGTTGGAGGACGGCTCCGCAACGCTAGCTTGCCGTACTCGGTGCGCCACCCCATTTTGCTGCCTAAGAAGGGGCATGCCAGCTGCAATGCACTCTTGGGCATTTTGCAGCGAGACTTTTGGATATTGAACAGCCGACGGGTTATTCGGAGCATCGTGTTTCGGTGCTTGCCTTGCTTTCGGCTCAAGGCAGCCACGATGCAGCCCCAGATGGGGGACCTTCCTCCTGATCGGGTCAACGAGGCTAGGACCTTCTCTAGGGTGGGGACCGATTTTGCGGGACCTTTTTTAGTGAAAACGTCGCGACTTCGAAATGCGAAGGTTGTAAAAGCGTATTTGTGCGTTTTCGTATGCCTGTCGACCAAGGCTGCTCATCTTGAACTTGTTGGTGATCTTACGACGGAGGCTTTTATTGCGGCATTGGATAGATTTGTATCCCGTAGGGGACTCCCATCTCTGATCCGGTCAGATTGTGGAACCAATTACAAGGGTGCCGACCGTTATTTACAAGATGTTGTAAAATTTTTATTTGAAAATAAGATTGATATTGGAACAGACCTCTCCCGTCGGGGTATCACCTGGACGTTCGATCCGCCAGGCTGCCCCCACTGGGGTGGAATCTGGGAGGCTTGCGTGAAGCAAGCAAAAGCCCATATGTATCGGGTAGTCGGTCAAACTGTATTGACTTTTGAGGAACTCGCGACGTTGTTTTGTAGAATTGAGGCCGTCCTCAATTCCCGTCCGTTGTGTCCGCTCAGCTCCGACCCAAATGACCTGGAAGCGCTCTCTCCAGGCCATTTCTTGATTGGTCAGCCACTTGCAGCGTTGCCGGAGCACCCCCTCCGGGACGTACCCTCCGGTCGTTTGTCGCGCTACCAGATGCTGCAACAAATGGCTCAGAACTTTTGGACCAGATGGTCATTAGAGTATTTGCATGTTTTGCAGCAGCGCCTCAAGTGGACTGACAAAACCAGTCCCCCCAGAGTTGGAGACCTTGTGCTAGTTAAGGATGCTAACCTTCCGCCACTGCGATGGCGCCGGGAGCGCATCGTTAATTTGTTTCCCGGTAAAGACGGGACCCCTCGGTTTGCCGAGGTCATGGTTGGGGACTCGGTTCTGAAGCGAGCGGTAGCAACCCTATCGCGACTTCCCCTAGTATAGCGGACCGGCTTAGAGGCCGTTCCGAGGCGGGTGATTGTTCGGGCCGACCGTCTGCCCGCCCCTTAAACTCCTCACGTGTGTACGCCTCTTGAGTTTGTGTTTTTGACAGTGACACTTCTTGTCAACGCGGACGGAAAAAAGTTAACCTCGTTGTTGCAGACCCGAGAGGTCCGAGTGTTTTTGGGGGAATTTGGAAACGCATTTTCCTTGTTTTGTGTAATATCGCTCGCTTTGAAGACACACGGGTGTCCGAGTGTTTTGTGTGGATATCCAGGTGATATCAGAACAGTTGGTGATTTGACGTCGCGGATTGTTGGCGAGACGGCCCCGTACACCACGGCGGCTTCTTCAGCCCCGGTGACCCTCATGATTGAACTTGACTTGACCTGACAGTTGACTGAACCTTGACAGATACTAACCGGAGTTGAAGCGAACATCGCGCCTCCCGGAATCAGGTGAGTTGAACAAGTTTTGTAGCCAATCCACTGGCTTATATGACCCGCGAAACGCGTGGCAGTTCACTCCACTCGCACTAGGCGAGGAGTTTGAACACATATTATGATATAAATAAAACTCATAGTGAACATAATAGTGAATGCCTCAGATCGCAGATGTTTGTGACCCGAACCGAAGGTGAGGGCCATAAATATGCGATCTGGGGCATTACGTATTACCGCCCGTGGTGCGTACACAATTTTACGTCTTCTCCAGGGTGGGAAGTGAGATTTGCCGCTGCACCTGTGGGCAGTAGAGTGACGTAAATAATATTGCGCAATGAAACGGTAGGCTCTTAAAGATTGACTACATCAGTGATGGAAATTTAATGAAACGTAGTTCTACTGAATGGAAATGAATAAAAGTGAAAAATTAACGCCTTGGCCGGAATGTGAAATATCGTTAGTAGAGTTTCTGCTTAGTAAACATTTACTGTTAATGTTAGGTAGCGCATTGTTACTAAAATATGCTGTTGTTAAAAGTTAATGACCTGCGAGTGCCCTGACTGACCCGTTAATCTGTGGCTTTATCATTGTACTTAGCAAACTTTCAGTGTAAACCTTATCAACATTATCATTTGATGGCACTGTAAATAATGGTAAATGACTACCTGTCACGGCGGTCTGCGAATTGCTTCCTGGGGGGCTGTGTGCAGTTTTTGACGTCAACATCATCATCATCCAGCCTAATAAGTCCTTGGGCACTAGCCTCCTCTCGTGAGAGAAAGGTGCAGTCGTTCCCATCTGTTCCACTTTTTTCGGGCTGGGGACTTCATGTACGATTGAATTTATTCGCAGATAAAATAGGTATCTCAACACTTACATAACATATTGCCGCGGAAATTCACAACTTGAATTGATAGCACCTGATTTTTTTTACACATTTATTAGTTTTATTATTTATTATCAATTGTCGGAATTCATGAAAAACACGGCGTAACTATTATCAGTATGGATGCTTATTTGGATATATCCGTTTTAAATCAAATCAAATCAAAACATTTATTCGACAACACAGATAATAAAAGAAATAAAATTAAAGGCATATTTTTCTTTGCCACGAAATGGACCCAGCTCAGCATGTTGCTAGCTTTGCAGCCAGAGCACGGAAAGTAACAAACAAAAAATTAGTTATGTGCACCATTAAACGCAAACATCATACTCTTCCTATGTCGCTGGCGCGACAAGCGAGAATCGGTGCGACTTGCATGCTTAAATGATTAATTCCTTTGTCGCATTCCATGAACTAGGTAGCCGTACTAAACGTCTACTAAATTCGTTTATCATTAACTCGAGGTACAGAAATCCCTACTATCAAATATACATGTCGGTTCCTTTGTTTATTCATCACTTTATAATGAGGAGGTAAAACTTTCTATTGCTCTAAATGATTAACCAGACCGAAACTTTAGATGTTCACGCTTAACTTTCAAATCCAAATTGGAACTGAAAATAGGACGTTCCGCGAATAGAGCCGTGCCAAACTTAATTACTTATTTTTTGTAAAGGAAAGCTGACTTCAAAATCGTCGTAATTAGCAGCAGAAATAAACCAATAACTTTCCTTTATAATTAACATTGAATATAAAAAGAGTAGCAAACTATATAGGAATAGGTATTTGTGGTTTAGTGACGACATGCTACAGCATATATATAATACTCTAAAAAGTAGGTATAATGAAACGGTGACATTCTATTTGGATATCCAATGTGCAGAAATCTCTCGTTTTTTTGCCTTTTAACGTTCCCTTTGATATCGAAACTGTAAAAGAAAGGCAGGAAAACAAACGTATTTAATTGCCGGAGCAGATATATGGATCACTGGTCAAAGAAAAGCCAGAGATTTGTTTTTTTATGTAGCTCAAATAATTATTTACATTCTGTTCATGTTTTGCGTTACTACCAAAGGTCGACTGCGTAACGTCTCCTTATGTACGCAAGGTAGTTCTAAATGTTATCTTTTGTTTGGGAAATTAACAGCCAAGTCTAAAAGTCACACAATTACCCCTTGGACTCTATTGAACTTGGAGTTTATTTTGAACTAGCTTCTGCCCGCGACTTCGTACGCGTGTACGCGCTTCGTGCGCGAAATTATTGAAGTGAAAACTTCTTTAGCGGCGCTGAGCACTTTTTGGGATGGGGAAAAATTGTTAAATACGCGACAGAGTTATGTGTCGCCAGATGTGAAGGAGGTCACTTTTTGCTGCTAGCCGATTCTGCAAATAAATTTGTAATAATACCAACGCGTCCTTCACCGTTTTGCTATTGAGAAAATTCGAATAGTTCGAAGTTGGGCGTTATTCCTAAAGAGATAAAGCTTTGAAAAATATGTTGGCAATGGCAAAAACAAATTGGTATTGTGTTTGCCGCCGCCCGTCGGTGCGCCGACGGGCGAGCCGGCGGCCCCTCGCGCCCAACGCGCCCGCGGCCCGTCCGCCTAAGTAATTGATAATCCATACTAATATTATAAATGCGAAAGTGTGTCTGTCTGTCTGTCTGGCTGTCTGTCTGTCTGTTACCTCTTCACGCTTAAACCGCTGAACCGATTGCGATGAAATTTGGTATGGAGATAGTTTGAGTCTCGGGGATGGACATAGGATAGTTTTTATCCCCGAAATCATCCCCTAAGAGGGTGAAATGGGGGGGTGAAAGTTTGTATAGAGCTGCGATATAAACGAGTTCCACGCGGACGGAGTCGCGGGCAGAAGCTAGTTGTTTATAAATTTGCGTCAAATTCATTTTTAGGGTGACACCGTAAGATGTCACGTGACCTGATCGAAAAACTGTTACAATGTTATTGAGTTTTCACTTCTACCGGCACTCCCGGAGTGCAACCCGGTCTTTTTTTTTTACATGATATTCTTATGTTTACCCATACTACTGACAAATTTGAAAATAAAGATTTAATTTCCATAGACTGCGTGTAACAGTTCAAATTCTCTTTGAATCTATAATAAACACCCTCATAAACTTGGTCGTCAATAATGTCATATTATGCCCAAAGTATCCTTTTAGATAGCGCTCATTATGCGAGCCTCAGGTCCAGAGACCCTAGGGCGAGCCCGACGGACACTCACTATCCTCAGGCGTATTGTAAGCAAGACTTGAGGCAAAAGTGCCGAAGGTGAACGGCGAGGCAAGCGGGGCCGAAGGCCGAGCTTCTCATCAAAATTAAAGGCCTAAAGCAATCCTTCATAGAGCGGTCTCAATGCGAGCGCGAGGTCTCAAGGCCCGAGGTCGAGCCCCCATGGATACTCGTTATCTCCGAGTAACTTGCAAGCGAAACCTGAGGGCCGAAGTCTTGAAGGCTGAGCTTTTCGTATAGGAATGAAGGCCTTAAGCATGCTTTTAGAGAGCGGTCGCCATGCGAGCTCGAGGGCTGAAGGCCCGTGGGTTAGCCCCCACGGACATTTACTATCCCCTGGTGTCTTGCAAGCGAAACCGGAGACCAAAGTCCCGCCGAGCTTTTCGTAACAATTAAAGGTCCAAATCAAGCCTTAAGAAAGCGCTCGGGAGCTGAAGACCACTTACTATCCCCAAGTGGCAGCGAGGCCAAAGGCCGAGCTTTACGTTGGAATGAATGGCCTAAAGCATCCCTTTAGAGAGCGGTCTCAATGTGAGCAATGACCCCTAATTTAAACCAGGCCGGTGACTTTCTCGACAGATTAGTAAAGTTTGCATCAAAATCCGTTCAGCCGTTTTCACGTGATGCGCGTTCACATAAACAGACAAACAGATAAACAGACAAAATTTCTAAAAACTGTTGGAACGTGTTCTGTTATCGATTCTAAGTATCCCCAGCAAACTTTTTTTCGAAGATCTTTTATGTACAGACTTTCGACCCTCTTCAGCTTTATTATATGTATAGATAGATAGCGTGGCATCCAATCATCTTTTGACGGCCGCTTAGCCTAGTCGGTAGTGACGCTGCCTACGAAACGGAAGGTCCTAGGTTCGAATCCCGGTAAGAGCAAATATTTGTGTGATGAGCATTTGAATATTTGTTTCTGAGTTTCGGATGTTTTCTTTGTATTAAGTAATTACATCTATTAAATATTATCGTCGTCTAGTACCCATAACACAAGCCTTATTGAGTTTACTATTCGTTCGATTTGTGTAAGATTGTCCCCTAATACGTATTTTTTTATTTATCTAGCTGCTGCCTGTCTCACAAGTAGGTAATCGTCAATAAGTAGCTGTCATTCAAACAAAATGCCATTGTGACATTAGAGGAGAACAGTATCGTGCCGATCTGCTTATACAGTATTTCGGAGAAAGACATTTGCAGGCGCTGCTGTACCAGAATGGGCATACTCGTTGGTGTGGTTCTGTATAAGAAAAGCATCAAATTACATCATTATTGGGGTAAGGGGAGAGGGAGAACGACGAGTTGCTATTCCGTATCAAAGTTGGGAAATGGGTTAATGTAATAATGGTGTACCTAATCTGTGTCAAAGCCTTATTTCACTTAAAAATATTACATAAGTTAATTCAGCCACTTTTTGCAAGTTCGTGTACAATATAATCTAAAAGTATAATAATCCTTTCGAATATGGATACACAAATGGTAGGTTTCTCCGTTAATCTGACAATATCTAGGAGCATAGACATACGAATTTCAACCTTAAAACTTAGGGCATTAGGAGCTAAATGAGAAGGAACGATACGACCTTTTGTCACATCGTAACTAATACCACGTATTTACGCCAGCGCATGAATACTAGAATCAGATCTCAACCTAATTGCTAAAGAGTTAAGGTGGGTAGAAGACGTTGGCTAAACTACCTACGCGCCCCTCGTGACGCATGTCGCTAGCATCCCAACCATGTCGCTCGCGTCGCCCGCGTCCCTAGGTATGTCGACCGCGTCGCTTGCTACGACCACATCGCTATGTCACTAGCGGTCGCAGGCAATGGGTATAAAAGGAGGTACGGGAGTGGGGGCAGGGATCTTTCAATTTTCTTCGTTCGGACTGACAGTGTCTTTGGTTGTAGGCTGTGAAATTATTGGTGTGTGTTTTCTTTATCGTGGTGAATGGCTCGTCGTTGTGGGGAAATTCTCTTCATAATGATAAGTCATTTACTTTTCATAATTTTATAGTCATTTGTGAATTTAAAGAGGGTGGTAGGGCCAAGTTATATACCTTATCGGAAATATTATGTGGGGTGTATATGGCTAAATCAAACATGCCTAATTTTCTGGTGGCCTACCCTTTGAATTGGACATGTTTGACAAGTGGTTTCGGAATGCAGTCAGAACTATATTTATCGTTACGGAGTACCTCCGGAGATTTATATGGTTAATCAAATATAGCTAATGTGCCAGTGGCTACTCTCTGGGATTGGATATGTTTGAATGATTGTTTTCGGAACTTGGTTGGGGTTAATTCTAATCGCCTAAATCAGCCGGAACACTGTCAAGAATCAGTATATCTGCGGAGTCATCACTATCTACCGGTGCCAACTGGGGTTGAGTCCGTGTCCATAGTTACCAGATTTGAGGTGTGGTCTGGCGCGTCTACCTTTTTACCAACATAGGAGACGAAACCCCTTTATTGGGGCCCTCACGTCTCTCAGAACAATTGGCGACGTAGACGAGGTCTTGTCATTCATGTGATCGGCACTGAGGGATACCTCGCTCGTTGAAATCGATCAGTTGCCTGAGGGGTCGTTCAGCATTATATATATGTAAATATAAGGTCGCTTTACTCGCTGTATTCCCTCTAGCTCCTATTGAGCGCGGCGGGGGGAAGCAAATACACAGGCTGCTGGGATTGTAATCTCAGTTTCGCCGACTGAACTATTTACAGCTTATTAGCTAGGGATACATTCTTGCTTCTGAACCAAGGTATGGTTCTAGGAGTAAGCAGAATAGGGACTGGGGGTAGATGTAGGACTAAATTCACGCGTTATGGGGTATAACTATATCTACTGCAATAAAAGATATTTCAAGAAATTGTTTGACTTAAGGTCACTATTCCAATAGGATTGAATAAAGGTCTATTTAGTAAACAAAACTGAGATTACGTTAAGAGTATTAAGTGGTCAAAAGGAATGTCAAGTTTCCGTGGGATACATGTGAAATATTATAAAGGTGTGATAATTATTAAACATCATAAAAACGTAACGGTTCTATTTATGACATTGGGATATCAGGATTGTTTCAGAAAGATGAAATAATTCTGGGTATGACAGGCTGAGCAGTTCATCAAACCATTAAAGGTGCGATTTAGGTAAAATATTTCACATATAAAGTACGGTTTACGTTGACATTACCCCAACGGTCATCGGTATAGAATGATCTTATGTATGTATTGGCCATATAAGTTGTAAATACAACAATTATTAACACTAAAAGGTGTCTGTCGAGCTAGTTTCGGTGTACCTTCTCGAAACTGACCGCTAGGTTTGAAACACTGGTAAATAGATTCATTCTCTGAGTCTTAAACTCTTGGGTAACTAGGTATGTAACTTGCTTAGGCCGTTCAGTCCCCATCCAATAAAAAGGAGTAGCATGTGTGAGTAAAAGAATTACCACACAAACCGTCGTTTAGAACTTTGGATCAAAATACAAGTATCTAGGATAGATATCTAGTGCATTATAGGTTTAAATAAATAATCTGCTTGCTATGAATTCTAAAGGCTGCTCCCTTGTTCAACCGGACGGATAATAATAGGTGGTAGGGGATTTTCTACCCAAAAATAAAAATAAATATAATAATATTTGTAATCTTAATGTAACTACTAATAGCAAATGACAAACAAAATTACTTTACAGTATTTCTTCAGAGAATGAACTATATTTCCAAAACTTAAGAACTTTATTATAACTAGAACTAGGAGATTAGTAGTTGAAAGTAGCGTTCATATAGGATAATTTATGTACTGATAGTCTAGCTTTAATTATATTAATGAAGAGTCCAAAGCTTGCCTAGCTTTCATAAAAGGACCTGGATTATTACGGTACACAACACTAGGGGTCTTACCACTATTCGATCACATTCTGGCCATATCTTCAGGTATTCGTAATAAAAGGGCGCATCAAAAGTAGATTTAATAAATAAGTAAATAGAATGAAAATTACAGTAGTCTAATGTTAGAGCTTAACGAAGGAATTGGGTTTTACATTACAATAGGGCTTATTACAAATGATCCCGCGTTCTCGAGCTTCGGCGAGGAGCTTCTTAGGTAGCAGTAGTTGTAGTTCTTTAGGTAGTTGTAGGTCATTTCATATTCTGTTAGGGAGGGCGTATTGGTACACTGCTCTACCGGACCCTCAGCGAAGCCGACGAAATGGCATCGCGGCGGAAGCATGGAGGCATGAACGGTCTCAAGGACGAAAACGAAGGCGATAGGTTGAGGGGGACTCATCCAGAAACTTTCTAATGCTTATAGTACAATAATGGCAAATAAGCATTTGGCATGCCTGACGGTCAGCAGACATCGTAAGTTATGGACGCTTACGACCTAGAATAAAGACAAGCGCGTTGAAGGCCTTTTTAACCGACTTCAAAAAAAGGACGAGGATCTCAATTCGGTTGTATGTTTTTTAAATCTTTTCGTACCCAAAGGGTAAAAACGCGACCCTATTACTAAGGCTCCGCTATCCGTCCGTCTGTCACCAGGCTGTATCTCAAGGACCGTGATAGAAAATTTAAATTTTTATATATTATTTCTGTGGTCGCTATAACAACAAATAAAATAAAATAAAAATTAAGGGGGCTCCCATACATCAAAAGTGTTTTTTTTGCCGTTTTTATTGATAATGGTAGGGAACCCTTCGTGCACGAGTCTGACTCGTACTTAGTCGGTTTTTTTTATATGTGGTGAGGCACCACAACTTCGTCATTTATGATCCAATTCGTACAATTATTTTTTATTTGAAAGTATATGCTTCTAATTTAGTCCCATCGTTATCAAAACTCCAGTTGGATGATGAAAACCATGAGGAATTGAGGGAACTCCTCAAATATATTAGGAACGCATACGTAGTAATTTCGGTATTTTCTATTATAACTCGTGTGAAATCACAAATGTGGTGAAGTGGAACTGATGATGAAGACCACAAACGTCTCCCGGAACTCCCCAATGATTTACTTAAATCCGATATAATTCCGTTGAAATAGGAACTAATGAAGCGCCAAAGGTCTCTGAATCACCTTTTTTGAGAAATCGACGGAACTCTTCAAATATTATTGGCCCACATGCAGCGATTTGATTTTTTTTGTAAGTAATAGTCAATATTCATGTGGTAAAGTGGAAAGGAAATGTTGAAATGTTCATGTGGCTTTGGCAGAGTACATTGAATTGAAGTCTGTTAAAACTTTGATTTAGATAGATAGATAAATCATTTATTTGGCATTTTGCAACAAAAAAAAATTTAAAAAACACAGGAAATAAAAAAGTTTAAAGTAAATAATTTATTTATTGCATCTGCACATCACAATAAATGTCACAATCCTATAGGTATCATAGCCCCGTTATTTATAAAATAATAGCTTCTGCCAGCGACTTCGCGTCGAACTCGTTTATATCGTAGCTCCATACAAATTTTCAACCCCCATTTCACCCACTTAGGAGATGATTTCAGTGATAAAAACTATTCTTTGTCCTTCCCCGGGATTTAAACTATCTCTTTACAAAATTTCATCGTAATCGGTTCAGCGGTTTAAGCGTGAAGAGGTAACAGTAACAACACACAGACAAATAGACACACTTTCGCATTTATAATATTGAAGGTGGCCGTGGGTATTCTGTACTTGACCGACGTAATCCCGTTTAGTTACAGTATACCTACGTTACCCCGGTATACGGAAAAGTAGTTGGCAATAAAAACTTGTACCATTTTTTTTTTTACTGAAACTTATTTTGATTTATTTATTTATTTAACGCAGGCAAGAAAGACCATATTTACACATAGGTACCTTACAGACTAACTTATATATCAATAAAAAACTTATTAAAAAAAAATACAAAAACACTTTGACTGCGATGTGTTACGCAACTTCGTGGTGTCAGGTAATCCACCGCGGAAACGTTGGAACTTGACTCCCTTCGGCCAAAATGTTTCCTTAGTGAAGGTCGATAGATGCTCTATTGGAACTTTCACCACAAAGGAATTAAAATTCACGATATTACCTACTTCTTGTATCCCCCTTAAATCGCTTAAATTACATCTAAATCGGCTCAGCCGTTCCGCTTGTTTTATGAATGAATAAATGCATGAAATATTTTATTCACCGACCATATTAGAGGTGTTAGTTAAATTTTAATTGTAACCTAACCTAGTTAGGTTACAAAACAACAATTTCACACAAATCAGTGACTGACATACACTAACTTAATCACTATCACTACATAGTATAAAACAAAGTCGCTTCCCGCTGTCTGTCCCTATGTCTGCTTAGATCTTTAAAACTACGCAACGGATTTTGATGCGGTTTTTAATAGATATAATTGCGACACAAAATTGCGACTGCCATGTGATTTCTGAGACTCCATCAATTAAATACTTAGGCATACAGATAGATAAAAACCTCAGCTGGCGAGAGCATATCAACAGTCTTACGGGTGGTGTCAGAAAAATGATCTACATTTTTAAAACTCTAAGGCACGTGTGTGATCGATCACTTCTAACTTCAATCTATTATGCAATATGCCAGTCAGTCATATGTTATTGCATCAATATTTGGGGAGGAGCAGCAAAAACAATGATACTCAAACTCGAAAGATCACAAAGGGCGGTACTAAAAGTCATGACATTTAAGAATTTTTTTTACCCAACATCATCTCTGTATACTGACACATGTGTTTTAACTGTTAGACAATTGTTCATAAAACATTTTACTACTTACCCAACACAAAAACCAGTCGGATTTTCTAGCATCGCGAAGAAGAAATGATATTGTATACGTAGTTCCGAAACGCAATACTAAGTTTGCTACACGATTCGTAACTATTCTCGGTCCAAGTATTTACAACAAAATAAGCAAAAAGATAAATTTACGAGTACTTACCTCGTATTCTTTCAAACTGATGTTGGAAAAATACCTAAAATCACTAAACTATGAAAGCACAGAACAGCTAATAAGTAAGTAGATGGCAAGACACACACAAACACACACACACATACACACACACATGCACACGCGCGCGCGCGCGCACACACACACACACACACACGTGTCTACACACACATGCATGCGTGCATGCGTGCACGCTCATATATATACATATGTTTATGTGTGAGTACGTACCTATGTGTGAGAATATGTGTGTGTATCGCAATAACATACTTTTAGTTAAGTAGAAGGGTCAATAAAAGTATTATAAAGTATCGTAACTTTAGTAAGATTGATTTGTTAACCTAGCATATACTACCTGTTTACTAGCTATCCGCACTGCCGCGCTGAGCCAGAGGGGTCTATGTTAGTGCTCGATCCTTAGCGACATACGTCCTTCTGCTCATCGCGGGCGTGTAGTGTTGAGCTAACTATTCATATTGTTATCTTCTGCCAACCTTGTTGGTAATATTTCTTTTCTTTTCTGTTTTTAACTCTACCCACATATTCTGTAACGGGCTTACCAATTTAGATTAACATTCTATACTTATATATACTGTAAACAACAACGAGGGGAGGGGAATCCTGTTCCACCGTGATACAGTTTTTACTAGTACGGGGAACAGAAGACGCTTACTCACTGTTTAGATTATTATTTTTCTACCAGACATTATGTACCTATTCTGTAAGCAAGCTATGACCTATGTGAAGGCTAAATAAAGTTATTTGATTTGATTTGATTTGAATGATTCAAGAGGAAGGTTTTTATGTATAACTAGCTTCTCCCCGCGACTCCGTCCGCGTGGAACTCGTTTATATCGTAGCTCGATACAAACTTTCACCCCCCACTTCATCCCCTTGGGGATGAATTGGGGGGGTAAAACTATCCTATGTCCTTCTCCAGGACTCAAACTATCTCTATACCAAATTTCATCCGAATCGGTTTAGCGGTTTAAGCGTGAAGAGGTAACAGACAGACAGACAGACACACTTTCGCATTTATAATATTAGTATGGATATAGTACCCGTGCGAAGCCGGGGCGGGTCGTTAGTATATAATAAAGTAGGTTTGACTTGCCCTATCCAATACTGAAGTATTGGACAGTCAAACCTACCAGCCATCATTTTCATGATACAGTACTAATACTGTTTCTCACTCGAGCGATCAGGGATGAAATTTTATTTCGCATAATCGCATGGAAGTCTTTTGAGCGGGTTTGTGTTTATAATAACACGCTGTTGTTTACATCCTTCTATAGATAGGTAACAATAGGATTTATTATAAATTAAATACTTAGTAGCAGTTCAATTATTCTCATTTATTTTATTATGATTTTAATTTTATACTTGGAAGATAAGATAAGATAAGATAAAAATAATTTATTCAAGTAGGATTTCACAATCACTTTTGCAAGCTTTTTTTTTTTTTGAAGCTAGGACACGTCTATCCACGATTACAGTCTGGATCAAAGTGAGGCATGGCGCAGGAGTAACTAAAAGATCTGAACTGAGAATGATTTAAACTAACCATTCACTCAATCAATAGGTCTCTTTCATTCCCTTAACAAAGTAGTCAAATCAGTTACCTTTTATTTACGGAATATGGTAATTTTTGTACAACAAAATATAATAAAATCAACACCTGCCTCAGTCAGTCGTCACTTGCGCGTCACTGACCCTTAATCTAGATGAGGATTCCCTATGCTGGCTGCAAGAGAAGAAGGCAGGTCCCACGTTCTCAACACGACACATCCGTGGGAGCTCTGGCGACCTCACTCCCCACCAGATTAGCTAGCATGATCACATTTACGAGTATATTGGACGAAAAGCATTTGTACTTCCCTGGCAAGTATGATCGTGTGATAGGGACGAACATTTTATGGCTGAAGTAAACGTAATCACAACGCAACAGAAGAGAATATATTTATATATTTTCCCGGCACCTGATACGACATGACAATTAGATAAAAACTATAATTGAAGGAAAGATAGAAGGAAGGCGAGACAAGGGAAGACCAAGCTTAAGAGAAAGTTTTGTCGTGAGCTCAAAACAGTGGCAGAGAGAAAAGAACCATGCTACCGAAATACCTTCGATAACCTGTTTTTAATAAATACCCACTTTTTGCACAAATAAACTTTTTGACTTTGAGAGGTAACCTAAAGTTTTTTTGTTCCTTGTTGCCTACGGAACCCTAAGATCAAGAGCATTGTTGCTAGTAATTCATATACTTGAAAGCATTGTGAAGTGTTATATGATAGCCATCGGGAGTTCAGCACTAATGCGAATATGAATGTATATGTGTGTGCTTGACCCGGGTGATTCATCGTCATTCATCTTCCTTTATCGGAGCTCGATTTCGGAGGCGGCGGTAAGACTGGTTCTCGAACCGAAGTCGACAAATAGTTTATAAATACGAAAATTATTTATCAACTTCTATCTTATTGTGTAAATCGAACTGGATTTTAAATTCTCCCTAGCTTCAAATTCGGAGAATCTTCCCTGGAAGGACATTGAGGTAAAATCTCACGATGGATGCCTTTTTCTACTCGTACATGAAGACACGTTTTCCTGAACGTGAACCTCAAGAAGAGAAGATTCCGCCGTGCTCGATTCACAATTTAGTCCAGGCAATGAACTGACAACTTGTATGGAAAAAATTACAATTTTGGAAATAATTTATAATAGCTTATTTTTTATGTATAACGGATATATTATCAATGAAATAGTTACCCAGCGACAAAATCCGACAAAATTTCAGACATCGAAAAAATGATAAGTTAACTGGCTTCTAAAAAGTCAGTAAAAATAATAATAAATGTTTTTGTCTTTATTTTGGTTCATTTACATTTGCTCTATAATATTCAAGATAAATCGTACAATAAAAGATAATGCATGCTTCATTTAAATCTACATAATTACTTCCGGGTGGAAAGTTTGTCGGATTCTTGACTAAATCATCTTAGAATAACATTTTCAAATGAAATCAACAAAAAAAACGCTATTATAAATTAATGTTTTTCAAAACCGTATTTTGCCTGGAGTAATTCGTCTGCAATCGATGTGGGAAGAAATGCCGCGATGCTATAGGAGTGTACCGTATAGCCACCAACGTACTCGTAGATGCGGCGATAGGCACACTTCGACCATAGGTAAAAAGCATGTGAAACTCTAGGGGTTAACTAAATTCACCTAGGGGAATAAAAACACTAAAAGTGCACTTAATTCACCTCAGATAATGTCAGGGGTTTTAAGTATACTTTTGAGTTCCATTAATTCACCCTTAATAGTCACCTAGGTGAATTAGGTTGACTAAAAGTATACTTAATGCACTCGTGTCCACCCACTGGTGAATAAAACGAAGAATAGAATATTTCCTTTCGTACACTAAAGTGACATCAAATTCGATTTATCTATACTAATATTATAAAGAGGAAAAGTCTGTAAGATTGAAGCTTTGTAATATTGTATGTTTTGGGTACACTTCGGAACCGATTATCCGATTTCAAAAATTATTTCATTCACGTGTAAAATGAACTTTCCTTATAATAACAATAATCATTTATTTCAGGCCCATAGTTATTATGATTCATCATCATAATCATATCAGTCATATCGTCTGCTGGATACAGATAGGCCTCCCCTCAAAGAGTGCCGAAGTGACCCATCCTGCGCCACCAGCATCCAGCGGACCCCCGCGACCTGTTCCAGGTCGCCAGTCCTTGTGGGAGGTCTACTCACGCTCGGTCGCCCGGTACGTGGTTGTCACTCTTGAACCTTTGCGCCCCAACGGCCAGGGGTGCTACGTGCAATGAGCCCCACCCCGGATTCGGAGGGCTATACGGTTATGATTATCTCACTCAAAATTTAAGACATACCGGGTATATTCTAGCGCAGTTTGCTGCCATGTCCTTTCGCGCGCGGTCCAGTATCTCGCGCACTAAGCCAATTAGAAAGAGGAGAGTAAATCATCATCATCATTATTTATTTCAGTAACGATAATACATTGTGTATCAAAACTTGAAACTAGGTAGCCACATAAAAATACGAGTACATGTAAACAAATTCAAAATAAAAGGTGATAATGATGATTGATGATAGATGAATCGTTTCGAGTCATGCTTGTCCCGCAACAGGAAACTAACTTGGAAGCGATAGTAGGAGACTGAATTGGAGGCCCGCGGTCCAGACATATCGATTGAGCTGACAAAGATTTTTGTTAGCGCTCGGCAGAGCGAATAACCAAACAGTTTTGACAATAAAAATAGGTATATGACACGCTATTTTAGGCTTTAGCTGGCTGGCAATATCAACTTAAAAGCTGACAGTGCTACTCTCATTAATAGGGGTGTAACCACTTGGTGTGTAATCTTTCATATAAAAACAAATTGCATATTTTCATTGTGCATAACAAAGAATTGCATAATTTCAGGTTGTATAAAGGGTTAAATTGCATAAAAACAAAATGAATAAAAACTATTTGCATAATTTCATCGATTATAATGATCAATGTTAATAAATTCCATTTATATAATAAACAAACGCTATAATGGTCACTCTGTATAATATTTCATGCTCATGTTTTAATAGTTGTTCTTCATTTACTCACCTTCTGTGCCCTTTTCATATTTAAGCTAGATAGAATGACTGTCGATTGGACAGTGACAGGACTCCGCCTTAGCTCCGGCGCTGCGGGGAGAGCAGCCCTTTCGCCCTCGCGTGACAAAGCACGGTCGCCCGTGCTCCGCTCCACAGCTTCGGCTTACTCTCACGCCTCAGCTGCTCCGCTTTGCACGGCTTCCGCGCTTTATCACAGCGGGCGAGGGCCGCTCCCCCTCCGCGCCTCCGGCTTTTTATATACACTCTAGGCGTAGGGCAGACAAGACCACGTGGATATTGGGGTGCTCCGATTCGATTTTGTTCCCTGTGTCTGTTTTTCTAGGATGTTGATAGCAATCACTTAGTAAAATTAAGTACATACTAAGTGTTGTTATCAGTTTTAATCATTATACTAATAAATGTAAGTTATGCAAAAATAATGAAATTAGTACACATAAACGTTATAGCAAATGTGGTAGTGATAAATGAGTGTTATGTTATTTAAATGTTATGACCAATAATAATATCCATTTTTTTATTATAATAATAGTTTGTTATGATTTCCGTACGTATGCTACTTGAAATTATGCATTTTGTTTTTATGGCGAATGAACGGCACCCGTAGACACTAACTAAAATAATCAATCATGATGTATTTTGACGAAAAAGGATTTAGTATTTAGTCAAATGGAGACAAAAGCAACGCAAGTTATCAAATAATCACTAAGTTATAAGTGTCTAAAGTTTTGCTCTGTCCCTTTTCCGCAAAACGCACCTTCATATGAAACAATTATTGTCATTTACTATGACGTTCAAGAATCGTGACGTCACGATCTGCTAGCGTTTTCTCTTTCTTACAAGAGAGAGATTGAGATGTTTGAATGGGATTTACGTCATTGGGCATATTTTTTACCTTCTTTCTTTTGAAGTTACAATAAATTTTGGGGCTACACCACTATTCCGACGAATGTAAGGCTCAATTAACACGTCGGGTCATCAAGGTCCTTGACATGGTTTCTTGGTTATACCTCCACGAGCGATTAATGACTGCGGCGTAGCACACGTAGCGTTAATTGGCCTGGAATACCCAATATAGCCGCTCGTAGCGTTTATTCTCAAATTGGCAGTAAGTGCTACGAGCATTGGCGATTGGCACTTATTGTACAGCACTCGTTTACTGCAATCTTAATAAGATAGCAATAAAGGTGAACCAAGGTGTCAATTATTGGATTTAAGGTGTTAAACATTGGGACGTACGTGTACATTGGTAGGGTAGGCAGTGGAGAGCTCTATACAAGTGAACTGCACAATTATTCCTAAGTCTACTTTGCAGATTTTGAATTCTACAGATTCTCAATTCAACAGATTCCTTTTTCTGCACGTTTTCATTTCTACATATCTCCATTTTTACATATTTCTAGGTCACTCTGTATTGTGCAAAGAACAGATCCACGTTTTTGCCATTTGCCATTTTCAATGAAAACCAATTGAGTAATTAATAATCTTGTGAAAATATAAATGTTATTTGTATACATGGTAATCTGTACTGTACTACTTATTATAAATAGGAATTTAGTAATACATTCTTTCAGGTTTGATTCATCTGTTACCTTCGCACTTGCATATTTATCAAAACGACTGGGGCTGATCAATGATTAAACTGATGAAAGTTTGAGGTAGTGCACCGCCCTGCCGCTGAATCGATTGAGCTGACAGACGAACGCTCGAACGCATTAAGCGAATTAACACGCCAGACTTATTAGCCTGCATGCTCGGAACGGAATCAGTTCTGCTTTGATTTCTAACACGCTAGACTTGCTGCACAGGATAAATCACAGACCAATGCGACATAAACACGTCGAGGCAGAAGTCTTGTACCCTCCGTATGATGCAAGCTGAACGCTCGTTACGCAATACGCTGATTAGCACGCCAGACTTAATGATCCGTAAACTCGGAATTAGCACTGCTTTGATTTGGAATATAAATGGTAAAAATATTTATTTATTTGTCTCTTAATGATGTGAAACGTGTGTGGTAGCGATACGAAACGTGGCTACATTTGTGTGTTTCGTTTGCAAATTTGTCTCCTTTTCCTACAGGATGGGATGTCAGTATTTTTAATTGTTTGGTTTTGTCGTTAGCTAGTAGGGTCATTTCGCCGGTTAGCGACCACCTAATTTCATGTGCCGGTTGGCGACCACTTAGCTGAGTTGGTGAACTGAAAGGATATTTTCTTGGTTTTTTAGTAGATTTCTATAGGGTCTGTAGAATTGATGTTATCTTCAATAGAAAAAACCTTCTCCTTCAGGTGGTCGCTAACCGAAGGTGGTCGCGTAACCAGCGTAATGACCTTATGTGCTCATAATTTTTACTCGACCCCAATCAAATTGTAGCTCATTTCGTTCATAGTGACATCTTGCATACATGTTTTTTTCTTCAAATGTGTGTGCCGTATACACAAACTTGACTAGCTCGCCCTGCGATCCAAACACCGATATTACAATTGCTCAAACTTTTTCAAAAGATCTGGAATTCGCAAAATAGTTAACAAACATACAATATACACTCTCCCACAACACACATGGCAAGATCGAAACATTTTGGAACGGAACCCAAACCGGCCTGACTCATCGTTTGCCAACATAAACTACTCGATAAAGTTTGCAACTTACAATTTTATTCCAATTCTACCCCAATATCATTGCGCTACACGCACACATAATAGCTACGTGTATCCACTTTCTCAACAAGGAGCGCACTACAAACTAAAAAAAAAAAACACTGAAATGTTTGAAAAGCACCGTAGAATTAGGGCCGCGCATCAATGCAGAAATAGTGCTGATGATAAGTAGAACTTAAAACACTGTTAAAGCTTTAAAAATAACGAAATTTGGCAATAGTCTTAATAGAATAGCTTTCATTATGACAACAAGCCGTTAATTTTTCTTATCCCGGGTAAGAGCATAAGGCATAACAATTTCAATTCATGCGCTATTTTATAACATTGACAACCGTGAAAAAAGTTCAGCCAAATAAATAGGAATCGTACTTACATTCTTGTAAAGATCTAATCGGATTACATTTACTTACTGAATATTTATGAAATAATCAAAGTTAATAACAGTGTCTAAGATTTACGTTATTGAATCAAAGGAGCGTAGCTCCCTTATATTTAAAGTCAAACAAAAACAGCTCGTATTGGAGATGAGAATTTAAGTATTCAGCAATTAGGTATCGTCAAAAGTCATTTGATTTTAGATTTAGATTTCAATCAATTCAACATCTTTGTTTCTACGTGGAAATAAGTCGACGGTCCCAAATAAAAGAGTCGGATCTGCAAAATGATTTTTGCTTTTCTGCTGCATGGGTCATATATGTTTCTTCTCGAGTAGTCTCAAACTCGAGACAACTCGAGAATTTTGGCTTCATTCGAGACGAGAAAAAAATGACTGGAACTCGAGAATTCTCGATTTTCGAACATAAAGTGCGGACTGAAATGAATCGCGCCTTTTCACCTACGACGCGACAAGCAGCGGCCATAGAAACGACATAGATTGGAGCGAGTTGCGCATGATTAAAATACTGTAAAATTACAAATCTATAACTTAAATATTTAATTACTTTTTCTGTCATTAATGCATTCATTATACCTATTTTTCAAGACATAATGTCTTGCTTCTGTTTCTGATACCGTTAAGTTCATTTAGATTAAAAAAAATATCTCAATCAGTATTAATAAATGTTACATTGTTTTTTGATGATTATTGTAATTGTATCCTAGATCATAGTCACATAATTTAAATTTAACTACTTAATTAAATTAGTTTCTTGACTTAAGTAATGGCTAGGGAGTATCTATATAGTAGTAGTATGGCTATCTATAACTGATTAGGAATTTGTAACGAATGAAGAAAGATCTCAATGAAAAACACCAATTTAGGACTGATTAAACTGGAAATATGATTTCATTATTAATGAGTTTTAAGTTTTGATTCTTATATACCTAAGATTTTAATAACTGCTTGTTTTTTTTTTATTTTAATTGTTTTTTTGCTTGTAAAATTTGAATTTATGTTTGTTTAAATCATAGTGGTGCAATAAAAATATCCTTCCGGTTCAAAAGAACCCAGTCTCAAATTACACTATTACACAATACAACTGATTCTCGTTTAACACCTATGGTCATATGAACATAAACTCAAAATAGTCTGTCTATTTACCTGAGTCCCAAAATACCCTAAAACCAAAATGACTTTGTCTATATTATAACTATTACCAAGATTACCTAAAGTCATAAACGCTGAAGCTCAAAACAAACTATTCCCATAATACGCTAATCCTGAATTACACCATTGGCCAAATACACTACTCTCAAAATACTCTAAATAGTTCAGGTCCTAATTCTATGTCGGCTTCTGGTACGAATTTCAATAAATAAATAATTTAGGGTATTTTGAGAGTAGCGTATTTTGTAATTAGTGTATTTTGGGAACATTGTGTTTTGAGTTTATGCTTTGATGACATTAGGTGCTTTCGACATAAGTTCTTAATAGAGATAGGTCGTTTTGGTTTTAACATTTTAGGGTATTTTGGGACTAAGGTAAATAGACACTGGGCTATTTTGAGTTTATGTTCATATGACCATAGGTGTTAAATGAGAATCAGTTGTATTGTGAAATAGTGTAATTTGAGACTGGGTTCTTTTGAACCGGAAGGAAAAATAACTTACTTACCTATAATTTTTTTGTTTTTTTTTTTTACCAAAATTTACAGTTTAAAAAAAAGACTCGAGACTCGAGAATCTAAATGGGTCGAGAAATGACAAACCCTAGTCATAAACCACATTCACAGATTTTCAAATTTTCCGTAAAAACCGAGATAAAAATATCGGATCTAAGAGCAGATCGGCTGCCCCATGACAAAACACAGTAACACGTTTTTGCAAAAATGAGATTCTTAAACGAATCAACTTATTTTTTTATGGTGAATCAGAAAAAACATACATAAAAATTATAAACCGTGCTCAAAACAAAATAGCTATCCGGAAAAACACAGTACAGCAACCTTTTTCATTTCTTAGTTTAACTGCATCAAAACACAGCAAATGTACCAAAATAAAGTAAAGACGCGGTCTTTAATTTGTTATGAAATGGTTTTGTGGATGCTTTGTTTTGTGAAAGTTTTACTTTCTTCTAAAATAGAGTATGACTGGCATAACACGGTTAGGAGATTTGCCTTACTTTGTTTTCAATTGGGAATAATAATTTGCTTTGTTATGTAAAAGTTTTTTCCATTCAAAAAAAGCTTTTTAGTATAATGGGACAGTAAGTTACACAGTGTTACTTTGTTTTGAGGTAGGAATGAACATTTGATGTGTTTTGGGAGAGTTATTTTCTATTGAAACGTGTTTTTTTTAAACCTAATCCAATAGGCCATATGAGAGCACAGTTAAGACCAGGCCATTCTTCCACTTTATATTGATATGGAAATGAGTAAATAAATAAGTAACTATTAGTACCTATATATTTTGACAATATAAAAATAAATATTTATTTATTTATTTATTTTAATATTAGCACTAACAGTTATACCTTACATGCTAATTGGTAGTCAAATGATTTACTAATGGATACAACACAAAAAAAAGAAAATGAATGATTATTAGTCAAATTGCTGATTATCATTCCACATTAGTAATATGAGGTCGTCAAAGCTTCCGATGATGCACTGTGTAGAGAGACATGGTATCACCGTATAAATAAATAAATAAATAAATAAATATTAGGCGACAATCTTACACAAATCGACCTAGTCCCATAGTAAGCTCAATAAGGCTTGTGTTATGGGTACTAGACGACGATATATTTAATAGATAGAAATACTAAAATACATAGAAAACATCCATGACTCAGAAACAAATATTCACGCTCATCACACAAATATTTGTCCTTACCGGGATTCGAACCCAGGACCTTCAGCTTCGTAGGCAGCGTCACTACCCACTAGACTAACCGGTCGTCAAAAAATGATACGAAATATACAAGTTGTAACAAAAAATAACGCAAAAACGTTTAAGGGCATAACAGGTATCGTGTTCTGATAAGAAAAAACTAAACGCTGACGATTTCGATGAAAATTTAAATAAAGGGGGTGAGAATCGATCTAGCTCGGTCTCATACCTGGAAAAATTCGTACTCCGTACCCCAGCAGGTCGATCACGTAACGCATTGTACGTAGGTACGTTAGGTAGATCTAAATGTCAATTTTTATATCGAAAAATGACAGTTGTTCTAACGTGCGTTCCTAATTTTACGTACGTTACGTTACCCCTCAGGTACTACAGTGAAAATTGTATGTTAAATGACGGTAAATGGATTTTTTAATTAAATACCTACTATTTCATCTCAATACGCATATATATCTAATTAGCAGAATGTAGGTAGATTTTTACAAATTGTGGTGACAGATGTTCCTCTTTATATATATATCATTTATTTAGCTTCCCCGAAGCCTACTTTTAAACAGACAACAGTTCTGAAGGGACCTGACCGCCGCAGTATCGCATGGTTATAACCAATGGTGTGAATAATGTAGCTGTTTTTGACAGAGTATTCCACTTTAACACATAATATGAAACTTGTACAACTCGCAAACTGGATAATGTACCCCAGGTCGGGGTGTAATAATGCAAAGTAAGTAAAGGTAACTACCCTTGGATCGGGTTTAAGTAGTAACTTCCCTAGGATGGGAATTCAGTAATAATTACCCTTGGATCGGGTTTAAGTAGTAATTTCCCTAGGGTGGGAGGTTTGTTATCCAGCGTGCGACTGCACAGACTGTGTAAGACTAAGGGGTGGGTTTATGCAAGGGAGCCTACCATCCTACGTCCCTAAGTCCCTAACCTATCCTCGACTTACACCTTACACACACGTACACATGGAGCCAGGGATATCTGTTGCCACGAGACCTAAGGCAACAGATGGATACCTACGGGGAGGAATAGGGTTTAGCGGAGGGTGATTTTCTCACAGCAGATCAAACAGACTCTGTTGATCAATTGAGGGCTTGAAGGTGTCTTCGCCACTGTGAGAGGATGCTGAAAGGTGAGACCCTACACTCCCGGAGAGAGTGCAGGGTTTTAGGTAATAAAACACCAACGGACAATTGGTAACTAACTAGATTTATTTCTCTCTATTCTTTATATACAATGTTCGCCTACAGCACACTATTACATATTTTTCTTAGTATACTGTAGGTGTAAAGTGCCAACTGTAGAAAATTGTGCAGAGTTATCTTATATGTGATCTTTATACTTGTTATTTACAAATGTGCGGAATCTTATGATTTACTTAAACTAGGTTGATGTCGCAAACGTAGGCGCCTTGGGAGGCGCGTGATTCTGTTCTCTGAACATATTGGCGTCTCTCGGACAGGCGTGGGCGTGTCACAGGGGCCGTATCGAACGTAGCTCAGTCATCTCATAGCTGCCTCCGTGCTGTACTGCGTCTCCGTGGCCGGGTCGCTGACGCTGAGGCTTCGGCGGAGGCCGTCTGGCGGGGGCCGGGCCGACGGGGCAAGGCGGTGTGGGGGCCGGGGGGGACCGGCGGCTGAATGCTTTGGCTCGCACCCACTTGATAGTCTGTGGACAAAAATAAATTATGAGTAATATAAAAATGAATGTTATTGTTGACGAAACTAAACTGACTGTTAGTGAATGAGACTTTATTTGTTGCCAAATCGTGTTGTCTAATTCTGTTTGTTGAGCAATCTCACTATTGACTAAATGTTTAAACAAGTCTCTGGAACTGTCAAGTACTTCCTCATCTCTGGCCATGTTCTGAACTAGTCTTGTAGTAATATTTGTATTCATTGAGAAGTTGGCCTTTTTTGTATAGGTCGCTAGTACTCGCACTGTATTCATTCGTCTGGCAGCTATCATGTTATTTCTTGTTTTTATTATACAGTTTTCTGAAATGTGAATGACTCCAATTGCTTGTATCGTTATCTCTTCTCTTTCACCGTCGCAGATGATTGAGGTTTTGATCTGTTTTGCTGTAATGATAAGCCAAGTGTTTGGCATATATAACTGTTTCCAAATTGTTGATGTTACATTTAGGAGTCGTGTATTACATTCGATTTCTTCTGTTTTCTTGAACAATAAATCATTTATACAATTCTTGTTTGATTGCATGTTTTTTACGGAAGTTGGGTAACAGATATAATCATTATTTCGTTTTAGGCATGACTGGAATTCTTCTTTGTCGAGTTCAAAATAGTTTTCATTATTGTAATCGATTCCAATTATACTGTGATATATTTCTATGCTGTATAGATTTCCTTCTTTATCCTTCTTTGGAACTGGTGTCACGTGAATCAAGGAATATTTTGTGATATCTTGAATCGCAAAATAACCATAAATTTCTATATGTGTTGGAGTTTCTGTGCTTTTTGTTTTAATTAATTGACTTTGAACTATTTTTATTTTTGTCGGCAGGTTTGTGTTTGCTGACCTTATAATCTGCTTTATCTCTTTGATTTTTAAGACATTATATATTGTACCTTGATGCAGAGATACTTCTTGTAATCCTGAGTAATGCTCTTGTATTTCAGTTATATAGTTTACTGCCAGTTGATACATTTGCAATATGTGTATATGCAACCAGTTTTTATCTATTTTCTTATACCAAACATTCACTTTGTTTATATAGTCGATGGCATGATTTAAATTAGTTTGGAATCTGTTGAGCTTTTTTGCAATTCTTTCTTCTGTTTGGTTGACCGTGGCAATTGTGGAAATCATGAATTTGGTCTGATGATTAGCTGCCTCTATGAGTTTGTTCTGGTTTGTTTTCAACGTGTCGATGTCCTTGTAAACTTCATCATTTACACCGAATACGGATGTTAATACCTGGCCAAACAATCCTCTTTTCTTTCTAACATGTCCTGTTTCCATAATAACTTCGTCGGCTTTTTCTAACTTCCTCTGTTCTTCGTATAAATGCTGATATAACTGTATGCATAGGATGTCCTCGTTGTCATTTTTCGTTTTTTCGCAAAATTGTTGGAACTGTGCCACTATGCCTTTTACATTTGTAATATCCTGTGTTATGGATTCCTTCTCATAACTTGCTTGTATTCGAAATACCCCTCGATCTATGGTTGCAGTTCCAATGTGTTCCACATATATTCCTTCCTCTATATTTTTTATAGTGTAATTAGCATATGTTGTCGTGAATAAGCTAATTATTACAGTAATTAATAACATCCAATTAATAAATCCACATAGTAATCCATTTTGCTTGCGCATGTTTACGTTCTTGTTAGCTCGTGCCGTGCGGATCATGTTACATGTTACGCTAGACTCCGCGCTGTCTGGCGTAGCCGGACTATTTGTGCTCTCAGCATTTCTCGGCGCCGACTCGCCTTGGTTTATTGTTATTGTATCATGTTCCTGAATCGGTAAGGGAATTACCGAGTGTATTGCCCTCTTCAGACAGGCGCCCGACGGCCTTTGTAATGTCAATACTCTATTTATACCATCGCTACCTACGTGTGTTTCTTTTATTTTTGCAAGTGGCCATCTGCTTGGCGATACGTTTTCGTCCTTCATTAATACCACAGTTCCGATTTTTAAATTCTCTTGCTTAAATTTCCATTTATACCTATGTTGTAGCTGATGTAAATAATCTTGTGTCCAACTTTTCCAAAAATCTTTTTTCATTTTTTGAATCAACTTCCATCTACTTTGGAGGTCCATATTGTTCTCAGCTATTGGGTCAGGAACGCCCACTGCTTCTCGTGCTATCAGAAAATGACTAGGGGTTAGTATGATGTTATCATTCACATCATTATTTTGTGCGCATAACGGTCTGGAGTTCAGGCAAGCTTCTATCTGGCTTAGGAGTGTTGATAACTCTTCGTACGTCAACGTGGAGTCTCCGATTACTCTTTTTAAATGGTGCTTCATAGATTTTACTCCTGCTTCCCAAATTCCGCCAAAGTGAGGTGCTAAAGGTGGCACAAAATGCCACTGTGTTCCCAAATTGGTTACTGCGTTCTGGAATTGCGGTGACTGTGTGATTTGCAGCAGTTCCGTGTGCAGGAGCTTAGCTGCCCCAACAAACGTCTTCGCGTTGTCACTGAAAATATGGTTCACATGACCTCTTCTTGATCTGAATCTGGTAAACGCAGCTAGAAAGCTCTCAGTCGTCAGGTCTCCCACTAATTCAAGGTGTATGGCTTTCGTGACGAGACATACAAACACTGCTATGTACCCTTTGGTGGATCTGTTTCCTCTTCCTTTTGTGGTTCGTACTTGAACAGGTCCAGTATAATCGACACCTGTGTGGCTGAACGTTGGTGATGGATTCACTCTTGGTGCTGGCAACTGTCCCATTTTCTGATATGGTGTGCTAGCTTTGTAGCGTAGGCATCTGACGCATTTATTTACGCAAGTTTTGACCATTCTTTTCACGCCAATGATCCAATACTTCTGTCTTATATATGCTAACGTTAACTTATTTCCGCCATGCAATGTTCTTTCATGTGCATCTCTGACAATCAGCACCGATATGTGGTGGTTGTACGGCAATATTATTGGATGCTTCTGGTTGTATGGTAAATGTGAGTGTTCTAAGCGCCCACCCACGCGCATAATGCCATCTTCGCTCATGAATGGGTCTAAACTGGATAATTTATTGCCTCTTTTAACACGTTGCGTTTTCTCCAAACACTTATACTCTTCCGCCATGCTGTCAATTTGGACTATCTTGACGAGTTTTCGCATGGTTTCTACCATTTCGCTGTATGCCAGCTGCTCGCTTTGTATCTTCTTTTGGGTCACTCTATAGCAATATGATAATACTCTTACCATTCTTTGCCACTCTGAAAATCGATCCCATACTTTTTCAGGGTTTTTTACTTCGTTTAATACAATATGGTGACTCAGTTCTATCTCTTTACATATTTCCGGTGTCGTTTTTGTGAGCGGTAACTGTTTATTTTGAAGCCAATTTGGGCCTTGCCACCATAAATGGTGTTTCTCTAACTTGGTTGGTTCTATTCCTCGAGATAACACATCTGCAGGATTCTCAAGGCTTTTTACGTGATACCAATGTTCACTTGGTATTAGTTTCTGGATTTCTATCACTCTATTTGCGACAAACGTTTGCCATCTCCCGGCTTCTCCTTTTATCCATCCTAACGTTATCATCGAGTCAGTCCAACAGTAACTAGTTATATCTTCACAATCCAATGCAGCCTTGATTTTATTAATCAGTTTCGCTAATAGATGTGCGGACGCTAATTCTAGCCGTGGTATAGTGGTTTTTTGATTTTTTGGCGACACTTTACTTTTTGCTTGTAGTAATGACACATAGTATTGTCCATTGACCTCAATTCTACTGTAGACAACTGCACCGTACGCTGATTCACATGCGTCAGCATAACCATGTAACTCGATCTTTGTACCTATATAGTTTGTCCATCTAGGTATTCTTATCGTTTCAATCGCTTTTATTTGTTGTTGAAACTCGACCCATTTCTTTTTAGAACCTTCATCTATTGGTTTATCCCATTCTGTCCCATTAGTCCAGAGCTCCTGGATCAATGTCTTCATTCTCACAATTATTGGTGCCAGCCATCCCATGGGGTCAAAAATCTTTGATATTTCGGACAAGACAAACCTTTTGGTTGGATTATCATTGTGTGTAATATTAATTTGAAACTGGAAAGAGTCCTGTAACGGTGACCACATAATTCCGAGTGATTTCCTTGTTTCATGCTGGGGTAACTTAATCATTTCTTCCCTTAATTCTTGCGGAATGTTGTCTAAAATTTCTTTACTGTTTGACGACCACTTTCGTAAGTTAAATCCTCCTGACTTCAACATGTCAATTAACTGGTTTTGCAGGATCTTAGCCTCTTCCTCACTTTTCTCACCCGATAACAAGTCGTCCACAAAGAAGTCTTGAAGGGTGATTTTGCTAGCTAGCGGGTAGTTAATTTGTTCGTCCATTGCCAATTGCTGGAGTGTCCTCACAGCTAAATAAGGCGCTGCACTCGTTCCATAAGAAACTGTGGTTAGCTCGTACTCATCAATTGGGTTCTTGGGTGATACTCTCCATAGTATCCTTTGAAACTTTAAATCCTTTTCATTTACTCTTATGAACCGGTACATTTTCTCTATATCCGCCATCAAAGCTATCTTATGCTTCCGCCAGCGTAACAAAATAGTTGTCAAATCTTCTTGTAATCTGGGTCCCTTGTACATGTTTTCATTTAGGCTCACTTCCCCTTTAGCCTTACTACTGGCATCAAAAACAGCCCTTAATTTCGTAGTTAAACTGGTATTTCGAACTATTGCATGGTGAGGTATATAGCAGACCCCTTCCCCATACGCTGCCTTCTTCACTTTCCTCATGTGACCCATGTCTTCGTATTCAGTCATAAATTCTACATATTGTTTTCGTAACGGTTCATTTCTCGCAAACATCCTCTCTAACTGAAACAACCTTGCTGCAGCTCTCTGACGTGAATCTCCGTATGGCAAAGCACGGTTTCTAAATGGAATGCGAACAGTGTAGGTTCCATCTTCATTCCTTTTCGTGGTGTCCTTGTAATACTTTTCACATATTTTATCTTCTTCCTTTAAATCCGTCTTCTCTTGAACCTCTTCTAACTCCCAAAATTTTGTCAACTGCTTGACCTCTTCAGTACACGCAGTCAAACTCATTATTTTCAATTGACCAGACTTGTCACTTAAATGCCATCCCGAAAAAATCCAGCCGAATTCCGTATCCTGCGCTATTATGTTGTCTTGTATTTTTTCTAAACCCCCTAACAGTAGTTTGCTATATTCCTGAGCCCCTAGTATGATATCAATAGGACCTCTTTTATAATACGTTGGATCAGCTACAAGCCTATTCCCTAACCTGTCGGAACATATTTGTGGTATTTCGTGTTTTGGAAGTGCGGAAGTTAATTTTGGTAGCACGATGAGTGAAACCGGCATCCTAAATTCACTTGGAAAACGTGGTTTCAATGTTACGGAAATCGAACTTCTTGATATTTTAGGTTCCTTATCACCAATACCCTTTATCTCAATTTGAATTCTCTCCCTGGGGTATGATAATATTTGCGCAGTTTCTTCCGTACAAAACGATGCTTCTGACCCTTGATCACACAAAACTCTTAACAACTGCCTCCCTCCATGATAGGTGGTGGTCTCTACTAGAGCCGTCGCTAAGATCGTGGTTTTCTTGCCATCTGTGCTAGGTTCCATTGACGACACATGAGCATTCATTCTGTATGGCGCTTTCTCCTTCTGGGGACTCCCTCTATTAGCCAGTTTATAATTACTCGTATTAGTCATCCCAGGTTTATTATATTTGTTATTGTAACTGATATCCATGTGAAGCATTGAGTGGTGATATTTTCCGCATACACTGCATACCGCATTGCTATAACATTTTTCCGCTGCGTAGTGGTTAATGCAGTTGACACATATTCTTTTATTTTTTACTGCATTCGTGCGTTCTTGTATACTCAACGCTTTAAATTGCACGCAATGGTAAATACCGTGGTCGCGTCTGTTACAATACCAACAACCTTGAACGGTCACCTTCCCTGTATTGTACTCTGGCTTATAAAATGATGCACGACTTTGTTGCGGATACTGTTTATTAACATTGTTAGCTGATTCTAAGCATCGGAATCTTTTCGACATGAACTCCATCATGCTGGCAAAACTTTGTTGCTTGTTTGGTTCACTCAGTGACAATTCATACATATTGTTAGTGTCCGAATCCCATTTCCTTGACACGATTCTCGTCAACATAGGATCCCATGTCATGGTATCTACACCTTGGTTCCTTAAGCCTGCTAGACTTTCACTTATTGAATCAAACATGTTTTTCAACTTTGATACCTCAGCCCGGTCTATTTTCGGCAAGTCTAAAATTTTATCTATAAATTTTGAAATAATTAATCGTTCGTTTTCATATCTTTTTGTCAGCAATTCCCAAGCTGCATTATAATTCAACTCACTAATGCATAAATGCTGAATCATACGGGCTGGCTCGCCGCGCACATGCGTTTTCAAGTATTGCATTTTTTCTGTGCTAGTTAATGTGGCCTCGTTATGAACCATATTTTTAAACAAATCGTGGAATGAATACCAAGACTCATATTCTCCCGAAAAAATTGGAATTGTCATTTTTGGCAAATTAATCCCAGCCTTGGAGCTACTTGCGGAACTTGGTTTATTTGACCCTATGGTCTCATTTATTCTGGATAATAACTGGTATGTTACATTTTCGTACTCTTCCTGAAGTCCCTCAAACTTCCTGGCAGCAAAATATTCGTTAGTTAGGCTTGTACCTTCTATGAGCAATTCTACATGCGACGCTTCTATGGTGTCCCATTGCTTCTGCAGACTCTCCAGTGTCGCTCGTAACATCCAACTCGCTTCGTCTCTGGTCAGTAACTGTCTGGCTGCAGCTAGTTTTCTCTCTAACTGAGACACTCTAAACGTATGCATCCCCAATTTTGGGGTCGTTCCTTCTATTCCTTTTATGGCATCGACGGACGGGTTACTTGTGGATTGCGTTTCTTGACTCAACTTCTTTTCGCACTGGCTTAAATGGAATATCGCCTGATTGTAAATCTCCATGATACTACTAAAATGATCTGTAGTAATGTACTCATGGTTACGTAGTCTATCCTCGTCCTTTAATTGCTCGTGGTTCTCTTGTACTGCCCTTATCAATTCCTTTAACGTAAACTTCCTGTCGGTGATGTATTTCAACGTCTTCCTACTCGACGCATCCTTTTTAATATTGGTCAATACACTTTTTATTTGGTTCCCTAGTTGTTCCTGGCTTTCAATAAGGTTGTTAATCTTGACAATGTCCATGATGTCCGTTTGTCAGTCAATCCCTAACTTTCGTTTTCCTATCTCGGGAGGGTACTTTAAAGATACGTGAAGAAAACACGTTCCTATCTATTTGGGGGGGTTGTTTTTTATTCCGGAAATATCCGGTTCGAAGGACCATATGTACAACTCGCAAACTGGATAATGTACCCCAGGTCGGGGTGTAAAATAATGCAAAGTAAGTAAAGGTAACTACCCTTGGATCGGGTTTAAGTAGTAACTTCCCTAGGATGGGAATTCAGTAATAATTACCCTTGGATCGGGTTTAAGTAGTAACTTCCCTAGGATGGGAATTCAGTAATAATTACCCTTGGATCGGGTTTAAGTAGTAATTTCCCTAGGGTGGGAGGTTTGTTATCCAGCGTGCGACTGCACAGACTGTGTAAGACTAAGGGGTGGGGTTATGCAAGGGAGCCTACCATCCTACGTCCCTAAGTCCCTAACCTATCCTCGACTTACACCTTACACACACGTACACATGGAGCCAGGGATATCTGTTGCCACGAGACCTAAGGCAACAGATGGATACCTACGGGGAGGAATAGGGTTTAGCGGAGGGTGATTTTCTCACAGCAGATCAAACAGACTCTGTTGATCAATTGAGGGCTTGAAGGTGTCTTCGCCACTGTGAGAGGATGCTGAAAGGTGAGACCCTACACTCCCGGAGAGAGTGCAGGGTTTTAGGTAATAAAACACCAACGGACAATTGGTAACTAACTAGATTTATTTCTCTCTATTCTTTATATACAATGTTCGCCTACAGCACACTATTACATATTTTTCTTAGTATACTGTAGGTGTAAAGTGCCAACTGTAGAAAATTGTGCAGAGTTATCTTATATGTGATCTTTATACTTGTTATTTACAAATGTGCGGAATCTTATGATTTACTTAAACTAGGTTGATGTCGCAAACGTAGGCGCCTTGGGAGGCGCGTGATTCTGTTCTCTGAACAAAACTTTTGAAGTAAAACATTAAGTTTTTCGTAACTAAAATTGTATACATATATTATTTTATGCTAGCAGTCTGATTGAAAACTATTTTTTCTCAAAGAACGATAATGACTAATTCAATTCTTAATTTTCCTATTTATTTTAAAATGTTAATTGTGAAAAACTACCACAACGATCCACATCAAAACGAAGTACTATTTTTACTTTATATTTACTATATAAAGGAAATCCATATTTGGGGAAAATCTGCATGTTGTACGATTACCAAAACACGGTTTGGGTTAAAAAATATATCAAAACAAAGTATGACCACTTACTAATTTTTATTATGGAAATTGAGACGTGTTTTTGGGATTTCTTTTTAAGGTAATTAAATCACCACCACAAAACAAAGTTAAGGTAAAATCCCATGACATAACACAGTGCTTCAAGCTTTTCGTTGAATATATTATCGCAATTCCAACTTATATGTTTATTATTATGTTTATTAGATAGGCCAGAATTGTATAAATATGTTTTATGTAACTTTATGTACCTTCTCGGCAAAGTTGAGATTTTATACAACAAAAACACATCTTTTGGTCTCCTGAACATTTAGTAAAAATGCCTTACTGTGTTTTGCTAAAGAGCAGCCGAGATGACATTTAAAAACGACGGTTGTGACAGTACCGACATTTTACGGGACACACAGTGAGGAGAGTGCAAAGTGTCGGATATGCCACATTCAATTATTTTACACGGAATACTATTGCGTGTTTTTTTGTTTTGTATTTTATGTAATTTAAGCCTGTTAATCAAGTATATTTTCTCTGTATTAAATTGTCAAATAAGAGTTTCCGTGCAACAATGTCGGTCCTGCCAGTTACGACATTTTTAAAGCAAATGTGGTACATCCGACATATTAAACTATACAAAGACAGACAAAAATGTCGTATGTGGCACTTCCGACAAATTTTGCTTAAAAAACTATTCCGGTTAAATAAGAGGTTTTTGTATTTTTTTAATGGCTGCTAAAGTACACGTATGCTCAACAGCTACTAATGAACAATCATTCAAAGTTTGATAATGATATACCATTAATGAACAATTTCCGTCGGAAGGACCGTCGCAGCATGAAAACGTTTAATAATAAACTGTTACAGAATTATTTAGCAATATTTCTCATTTCAGAAATGGTTTCGAAAGACCAATAATGAAATATAAGGTAGCGTAGTTGGGTGTTTAACAATTTTCCTTTGTACTTCCACAAACTAGGTAAACGGAACATTCTTTACTAGTGATGTGCCGTTGCTCCCTGCTCGACAATTCCCGCGGAAATGAAGCGGTGCAGCATGTTTACACCAACTCTTGAGCAAAGAGCTCTTCATGTTCACAACACTTTGCTTGTTCTGTGCTGGTCACATCTGTGATTTTCCCGCTGACTGTCAGATATCATCAGCCCAACGAGCTGGTCTGCCTACTGATCGATGGCCTAACCTTGGCCACCACTCTGTGACAAATTTTGCCTCTACCGACGACTCCTTTTTGCCCGTGTCCTGCCTATGTCTACTTTAATTGGGCAAATTTTATACCAACATTCCTTAACCTTGACCTTGGTCCTGGGTCTCATTTCTGTATTCGATACCTGACCCCGTATCATGGTCGGCTTTATCACACGATAAGTGACAAGATAGAGCGTCCGTCTCGTTCTGTCGAACGGTGACAGCCAGTGACGGGCGCTTTATCTTGTCACTTATCGTGTGATAAGGCCGACCATGTTACGGGGTCTGATCGATATATTTTATAACAGAATTTCATATACCATCGTTAAATTATTTTTAATGGTCCCCGGGCAATCCCGGCTAGCACACCTCTTATCCCAAGTAAATAAAGTTACAAAATGATTTTCCATTTCATAGCCCAACGCTCATACTTACATATTTAACAACAAAGCTTTCTTGACATCGCTTCTATGCAATCTCGAAGATAACTACGTATTCCAAAGCTCATTTCTGTCCATAAGCTGTTAGATAAACAGAGCGCTTTCCATAAGCTTGCCATTAGCTTTTATGAACGGCTCACCCGCTACGGGAGCACTTGTGTAGGTTTTTTTGCGATGTGTCTTTATTAGCACACTAGTGCTGGTGAAGCAGGTTTTATCGCAAAGCGTCAGTCGCAATTGTTTTTTTATGTATAAAAACGTACTTAAATAATTTATGTAACTTCATTTTGTACTCTTGTTTATATATGAATAAAATTTCTGATTTATGACTTAGGGTTCTGTTACATTAAAACTTCAAGGTTTTCCAGCCACTATCATCGATCATTGACAAGTTTTGAGTGCATATAACTCGTAGTCTTTATTTAAAGTTAATGTTGTGTCGTAATTAACAGACGCCTGAGGGTTTCTTTGCTTCATCTTCAGAATCAGAAGTTTTTATTTGTCAGAATACAGTTATAAAAGGTTTTATACTATAAAATGTCCTTGTATTCAACATGCAAGCATGTGTACAAATACTTAATAAATTACGCTAGAATACAATATTGATAGATGTCACTGAATTAAAAATAATCATAATAATAAGATACAATCAGTTTTTATAATTTAGATATTCCCTTACACTGTAAAAACATTTATCCATCAACAATTTATGTCTAAATATATTCCCCGATAATGTTTTTAAATCATTTGGTAAATTATTAAAAATAGTTAAAGTTGTATAAAATACATTTCTTTTGTATATGTCCTTGTGACTGCGAGGTTTGTACAGAAGGGACATAAGATGTGATCTTGTTCGGAGTTCATTTGTTGGAGTGACATTGGAGAAAACCGTGTTGTTTTCTATATTTGTACACTGCACAGTATTTGTCATAGGCACTTAATTTAAGTATACTTACTCTCATTTATATTGTAATCTCTGTAAAGTGTACCTTGTTGAGAACTATAGCCATTGTTCTGACACGTTATAAAATTGGCTAGAATGTCAATTCAGCGTTAAAATAAGTAACAGATATGATATGAGGTATATGATAAGAGGTATGATTCCAAAAGTTATATAAATAGTACAATAAATATATATATATATATTTAAATGGCTTATCAGTTAGGTACTCAAGTGCCAAAAAATCTTGATTCCTTTAGAGATCTGCAAATGTTCCTCATCACAAAGGCAAAATCGCGAGGCAAAAAACTCATAATTATTATGTAAATAATCAATACAATACCTACAATACAATTGGGCGGAAGAGCCACATGCCTTTGCCAGTGTCCTGTGCCCAGCAGTGGGACACTCAATAGGCTGATAAAAATAGTTACACATTTTTCACTGATAAGGTACTGCCCCAAAGCTCGAAACCTTAATGCTTAATAGTTGACACCTGTTTCACCTCAATTGTTTTGATATAAGATTGAAAGTGTCGTGTATTAGGACAGGGACGGGCACTCGAACGTTTGCTTAACAGTTTCATATTAACGTCGAATGACATTATCACACTCAAAACCCCCAAAAACACCGCAGAAGTCGTACCGCGACGCAGTGTCGAGCCACACGTGGCGTGAAAGCCGTAAACCCTGTCACGCTGCCGTGACACGGGGCAGGGGATTTGCGGAATACCCCCCTGTGTTCAGACTCAAGTGAATGAGTTCCAGTTTCGTGACTGCATGAAATAAAAGTTTATTTTGTGTCAGTGTCCGTCCGGTGGTAAACTATTTTTGTTGTCACTCTAAAATAATCTAATTTATCATTGCTGGTGGTACGTAGTTCTATTAATTAGTTACAGTACAGTCAGGTGAAAAAATATGTATCGATTTAATCCTCTCATAAATATGTAACGAAACCATAATCCGCTGACATACGAGCGACTGGAGATATTTATGAGTAAGTCGTATGCACCCATATTTTTACACTTTAGTTATAAGTTCAAAGTTTGTACGCCGATTGGCAAAACATAGTGAAACTGTAAAAGAAGACCACCACAGTAACTACCTATGTTTACAAACAAATCACTTATTTACTCTCGTCTGTAGTAGAAGGATTGCTAGTGAGAGTGAATCTCGTGAACCGAAATTGGCGTGCATTTCTGGTTAAAAAGATACTCCTACTCAACCTTTGTGCCTCACCTTTAATTATCATAGGTAGAACACCATTGAACGGACCCTATCTATCCCACATTGACAGTCTTAAGCGAACAAAATCCGAAGACATTAGGTACTGCTCCCGCCCTTTATATTATGTAACTTTAGAGGATACCAAATACTAAAATCTGTAGATTGTTTATACCCATTTCCCGTTGTGTTATTGGTCCAACCAACTATTATTAATCATTTAAGATCTACATTAAACATATATATTATTGCGAATAGAAACAAACGCCTCTGCGTAAATCCTAGCATAGTTCATGATTCCGAATACATTTATTGAACACCAAAAACCGTTTGCAACTAGCGTCAAAAAAGGTCTTCGCTTTTTTGTACGCCCAGTTTTGTCCACTACCACGATTGACAGGCCAGAATCACGTTTTTAAAACGGTAGTCAACAAAAATCAACCGATGCTAAATGCAAACAAAGAGTTTGGCGTTTGAATTGACTGAAACTACGAGTATCTCGGTTTTGTGTTAAAAATATATATACGAGTACTTACTCGAAATAGTAGTTAGATGCACGAGAATTCTATAAATAAAAAGTAAAGTGATTAACAACGTGGAAGTTTTGTTTTAGAACAGCAGATGAAAAACGAAGAGTATGACGTCAGGGATGTTGCAGACATTCGCATCCGCATAATTTTTAACATCAGCATCCGCATCCGCCAAAATCTATGCGGAGTATTTGCGGATGTAGTACAAGTCGTGACAAGAAAGGGGCCAACCGCGGCGCCTACCGCGCGCGAGTTAGGTGTTTTCGTCGTTAGTCTATCTATAAGAATCTTTAATAACAGTCGCTGCCAAGAATCGCTACGCGCTACGCTCGTAGCCGATTCCGTAGTTTTCCTCGTATGTAGCGGAAAGTGACGACGGCGTAGGCGCCCGCTAGGCGGGTTCCTGGCAGAGAAAGTGATAAGCACGAATTTGCTCAGGTGATCCGTTAGGTTTACAGCGATTATCAATCAGTCCCAACGTAGTTGAGTAGTGCGTGACCATGTACATAGGGACGTCGTTTATTTATGTTTTTGAGTGGTTAACCCCAAAATCCGCATCCACGGATGTCAGCCTAGAAATATCCGCATCCGCTTCCGCATCCGTGGATGTCAATAAATCTTTAATACGCAACATCCCTGGCCAGCATACAAAAGGAAAAAATATTTTTAACTTCCTTTTAAATTTGACGTCCGGTTAGCCTAGTGGGTAGTGACGCTGCCTTCGAAGCTGAAGGTTCTGGGTTCGAATCCCGGTAAGGGCAAATATTTGTGTGATAAGCATGAGTATTTGTTTCTGAGTCATGGAAGTTTTCTATGTATTTATGTATTTATATCTATTATATATATCGTCGTCTAGTACCCATAACACAAGCCTTATAATAGCTTACTATGGGACTAGGTCGGTTTGTGTAAGATTGTCCCCTAATATTTATTATTATTATTTATTTTAAATTAAATAGGTTTCACCGACCTTTATGAATGACGGCAATCACATTGTTACTGACTGCGCAATAAGCTCGCTTTAACTTTTTACAATTAAGATAAAAACTAGCGCAATAGATATTTCATTAAGAATTACTACCGCGTTTGTGTACGAACTAGGAAAAGAAGTGAACGTCCGCAGCCAGTTCTCTGAGTTCTCTCTCACCCTGTTCAGTTGAACTTAAGTGACATTTTTTCATTTAAGATAAAAACTAGTGTAATAGATATTTCATTAGGAATTACTACCGCGTTTGTGTACGAACTAGGAAAAGAAGTGAACGTCCGTAGCCAGTTCTCTGAGTTCTCTCTCACCCTGTTCAGTTGAACTTAAGTGACATTTTTTCATTTAAGATAAAAACTAGTGTAATAGATATTTCATTAGGAATTACTACCGCGTTTGTGTACGAACTAGGAAAAGAAGTGAACGTCCGTAGCCAGTTCTCTGAGTTCTCTCTCACCCTGTTCAGTTGAACTTAAGTGACATTTTTTCATTTAAGATAAAAACTAGTGTAATAGATATTTCATTAGGAATTACTACCGCGTTTGTGTACGAACTAGGAAAAGAAGTGAACGTCCGTAGCCAGTTCTCTGAGTTCTCTCTCACCCTGTTCAGTTGAACTTAAGTGACATTTTTACATTTAAGATAAAAACTAGTGCAATAGATATTTCATTAAGAATTACTACCGCGTTTGTGTACGAACTAGGAAAAGAAGTGAACGTCCGTAGCCAGTTCTCTAAGTTCTCTCTCACCCTGTTCAGTTGAACTTAAGTGACATTTTTTCATTTAAGATAAAAACTAGTGTAATAGATATTTCATTAGGAATTACTACCGCGTTTGTGTACGAACTAGGAAACGAAGTGAACGTCCGTAGCCAGTTCTCTGAGTTCTCTCTCACCCTGTTCAGTTGAACTTAAGTGACATTTTTACATTTAAGATAAAAACTAGTGCAATAGATATTTCATTAAGAATTACTACCGCGTTTGTGTACGAACTAGGAAAAGAAGTGAACGTCCGTAGCCAGTTCTCTGAGTTCTCTCTCACCCTGTTCAGTTGAACTTAAGTGACATTTTTTCATTTAAGATAAAAACTAGTGTAATAGATATTTCATTAGGAATTACTACCGCGTTTGTGTACGAACTAGGAAAAGAAGTGAACGTCCGTAGCCAGTTCTCTGAGTTCTCTCTCACCCTGTTCAGTTGAACTTAAGTGACATTTTTACATTTAAGATAAAAACTAGTGCAATAGATATTTCATTAAGAATTACTACCGCGTTTGTGTACGAACTAGGAAAAGAAGTGAACGTCCGTAGCCAGTTCTCTGAGTTCTCTCTCACCCTGTTCAGTTGAACTTAAGTGTCATTTTTTCATTTAAGATAAAAACTAGTGTAATAGATATTTCATTAGGAATTACTACCGCGTTTGTGTACGAACTAGGAAAAGAAGTGAACGTCCGTAGCCAGTTCTCTGAGTTCTCTCTCACCCTGTTCAGTTGAACTTAAGTGACATTTTTTCATTTAAGATAAAAACTAGTGTAATAGATATTTCATTAGGAATTACTACCGGATTTGTGTACAAACTAGGAAAACAAGTGAACGTCCGCAGCCACTTCTCTCTCAACCTGTTCAGTTGAACTAAAGTGACAAAACTAGTGCACAAACATTGGAAACAAAATAAAGCGAAATTTATCTCTCTGATCATCCTCTAAGACTGACGGCGAAGACAATAATAATATTGAATACCACGTTATCGAATGCTATTTAAATCAGGCATTATCGAATGACGCTCGTACACTCGATATTTAAATGCACAAAGCATGTTCTGATCAATTTGCCCACCCGGGAGGATGCGGCGGACAGACAGACTGGCAGGTGTTCGAATACGATGTTTATATGTAGCTGAATTATTTTGACTCAGAAAGACACGGTGTCTTTTTTCTGGGCCTCTATCCGATCCAGCTGTTTCACGTGGTAATCGATAATCGTATTTCCCGTGAGTTGCGCGCGCTCGTTCTGTCTGACACGTTAGCTCGATATGATACAGATAACAAATATAATGGAAAAATAAACGATCATCGTCTAAATCCCAGTACAAGACACGAACTTGCGCCTTCTGTATTGCCGGTAGAGCGGTCTCTCTCTGAGCTACCTAGACATTAGTTTGATGTAGCGCATCTTTTTATTATCACATTTGCCGCTGCTACTAGTAGCGACCTCTCTGATGTATTTCCTTGAAAGGCTCACAGCCTTTAGGCCACTCTAATGGTCAAGCTATGTGTTTAAAAAACCCTCAGCGCCATGCACCATGTCATCTGCCGTGGCGAAGTAATACAGGGGTGGGGTATAGCTCCTCTGTACAAATCTATACTCTAAACGCCAAAGTGACTAGCTGCCGTGTGTGCCGGATGCCATTATTTGAGTTTACTAGCTCTGTCAAACATCGGCTTTGTTACACAGGGAACCTCTGTCCGTATGTAATATTATTTATTCGGTGGCGTTACGAGTAAACAAATCACACGAGCGTAAACATGTAATATGTTTGTGATATGTAGCGACGGCAAAAAATAAACATCCTCTAATCCTACACGGGAAGAAAAGCATTCGTGCCAATGAAAGATACTTTCTGAAACAATTGAACGCACATTGTCTTAGGTAAAATTACGAACGAACCTACCTGAGGAAAATAGGTATAATACCTACCGCAAAATATCTCTGAGGTAGATTTTGCAGTCTAATAAAATCATGGAAAACGTTACTTCAACATATCGTTCACGAGTAGATTGTCAAACGTGAAAGGAACATGGGCAACCTCAGAATAATAAATAAATACTATTATACGCCTCAATAATATTATATAGATGCCCAAAGCTTTTCGTAGGAATGGAAGGCCCTAAGCATGCTTTTAGAGAGCGGTCGCTATGCGAGCTCGGGGCTGAAGGCCCGTGGGTGAGCCCCCACGGACACTTACTATCCCCATTTGTCTTGCATGCGAAACCGGAGAACAGAGTCCCGAAGGTGAGCGGCCAGGCAAGTGAGGCCGAAGGCCGAGCTTTTCGTAACAATTAAAGGTCCAAATCAAGCTTTAAGAAAGCGGTCGGGGGCTGAAGGCCACTTACTATCCCCAGGTGGCAGCGAGGCCAAGGGCCGAGCTTAACGTTGGAATTAAGGGCCCAAAGCATCCCTTTAGAGAGCGCTCACAATGCGAGCCCCTACGGACAATAATTATTTATTTATTTATTTTATTTTTCAACACTTACAACTATCTTTACAGGTACTTAACCTAAGACAATAGTGTAACTATTAACATGTTTACCTTAACTAATTATTCTAAATTTGGGCGCCTATAACATAACGTGAACAATGTGGACTTTGTGAATTCAGTCAGAGAACACCAAAACAAATCAATGTTCTCCGCTACTATGTTAAGGGTCCGCACAGCGCGCGTCAGCGGCGCTTTGCCGAGCAGGTTGGTGCGCCCGCGCCGCCCGGCCAGCAGCCGCGGCCGGCGCCGCCGCCACACGTACCTGTCGGGCACGTACAGGCTCACACAGCTCAACACTTGACTATTGTAGGCTTTCCCCCTTAGCACCCGGAACAAGTATGTTGCCAGACACAGCTCTCTACGCACCTGCAACTCGTTGTACCCCACCATGCCCAGGACGAACAACGTGGGATACATAAGAGGGTAAAAAGGATATACTCCATATTGCCGCAAATACAAAAAACGAATAATTTTATTTTGTATGCGTTCGACCATTAACTGTTACTTCGCCCCATGTGGAGCCCAGATGACCGCGTTACATTCGAGGCTGCTGCGGACGAGAGCATTATATAAGGCCGCAACAACTCCAACGTTCGTAAGCTATGAGATCTACGCAGTACAAAACCAAGCGTCCTGTAAGCTTTTTTACAAATATTTTTAATATGATCACGAAATCTCAAATCCGATGTAAAATTTAAACCTAAATCTTTTACTTCTGTCACTCTTTTTAACTTACTTATACGCCTTGGGCACTTGGATGAGTTAAAATATAACTTGTTACTTTCACTCCATAAAACTACCCTGTCTACATCGCTCTGGAATCTGGCGCAATCTGCAGCACTGTTATGGGTAAAAATAAATTTAAATCATCTGCAAACAGTAAGCATCCTGCATGTCTGATAATCTGGGGCAAGTCATTTACCATAATAATAAATTCTAAAGGGCCAAGATTACTTCCTTGACTTACTCCAGACCTCACAAAATAAGGACACGACCTGTTCCCGCGTACTCTACATACTGACGCCTGTCAGTCACGTAATTCGCAAAGAATTTTAATAAGTGAGGAGTAAAACCGACGCCAGCCAACTTCCGTAGCAGGATGTCGTTATCGACGACGTCGAACGCTTTTTGAAAATCAAAATAGGCGGCGTCAACCTGCCCGCCACTGTCCACCACTGGCATAACCTAGGACACGTAACTGAGCAAATTTGTAGTTGTACTACAACCCGGCCGAAACCCGTGTTGCGCGTCCGAAAGCTGGCTCTGTAACTGCTTATACATAATACTTTATAGCGCTGACTCAAAAGCTTTAGCGGGCGTTGACAACACTGCCACCGGCCTATATCCATCAACCCCCTGGCTTCCTCCTTCTTTCGGAACCGGGACTACACGAGTTGTTTTCCATAACTCCGGGAACACTTCATCACGCAAACACGTGTTATAAATATGTAGAAGCGGCTGACCTAACACAAACCGGCAGTCTCTTAATAAAAAAGCCGGGACGCCATCAGGTCCAGCCGAGCGCTTAGGTTTAAGGTTCGTCAGAGCTCGCATTACATCAGCCAGATGCAGCTTTTCAAAGTGTATGCGCCGAGCTTACCGCGCATTCTGCCTCCGCGACGGCTGCGTTCACGTCTAGTTCAGCTGGAACGGTGCTATACACAGATTGAAAGTACTCTGCAAATTCTTTAGCACACTTGTTCTCGTGGAGAGCCATCCCGTCCTTAAAATCTTCGATTGCTTCCATGCGTAGTCTTAGACTTTACATAGTTCCAAAAAGCCCTTGGGTCCTCTTTCAGATGCGCTTGAACACGCTCTTGATATTGCATGTAAGCACTTTCAATCAAATATTATACCGGCCCGTGCCCTACACTTCGCAAAAGCGTTATAATTCTGATAGCATTTTTCGGTCTTATATTTTTTATGAAGGGCCGCCTTTGACTTTATTTCACGAATCACAGTCAGTCAGTGACGCGTATAACTTTGGATAGTCTGCCTTTGCAAAGTTCAATTTCTGCTGAGCGTACTGACCGTCTGTATGGGCCCCCTCGCGGCGCGCGCCCCCTCGCCCCCGCGGCACCGACACCGACACCTCAAGCGGCGGATGGTATGCGTCAACCGGAACCAGCGCCATCGGAGACGCCGTTACGACGGAACGGGCTGCGGACCGTTATTTTGGGGACGTAACCGATATATACCACCGAATCGCGAAACTGAAGTGGCAGTGGGCGCGGCATATGGCTCGTAGAACCGGTGGCGGAAAGGTTCTCGAGTGGCGACCACGTACCGTCACTTTGGCACTCTTTGAGGGAGGCCTATGTCCAGCAGTAGACGTCTTTCGGCTGATATGATGATGATGATGACGAGGCGTGAAAAGTACTATGTAATGTCTCGGCCAAAAGTACAATTGCACTCACCTCACCTAACCTTCGGCTACGCGTACGGTAACCCTCTCCCCTAATGATGTTAAAACTAGGTCTAATTCTCTATTATTACAATTTTCTATTTTGTTTCTCTGACTGAATCCACAATAAGTCTGAAAAAATTCAAAATAATCCCTAACATAAGTAGTACAAGAATGTAAGTTGAAATCTCCTACCACAACTACTTGACTATGCGAAACACATAATTGTTCTATAATCCTAAATAAAAACAAATAGTCACATTCTTTACTATTCGGCGGTATGTAAACAACGCAACATAAGAACAACAACAAATCCCGCTTGTACAGTCAGCATCATATAGTTAGTAGGAGCCAAAGTAGCCAAATATATCGGAACACGTCTTTATTACCTAAGGAAGTGTTACGATATATTTGGCTACTTTGGGTGCTACTAACTGTGATGTACACCTTCGCACAGACGAGTTCGAATCGAACACCTTATCGCTCACGGTGTCGGTGACGTCACCCGGTCACGCTCCTTAGCTCGATGCCCGATGTGGCCACGAGAAACACGCCGCCTTGTTTTCGTCCATCTGCGCGGTCACATCTAATAATGTTATAGCCCCGCGGTACTATTTCGGCATCGGTAATGGACTGGTTGCATCCTGATTCTGTAACTGCAAATAAATCGGCACTTGAGGACGCCACCCCTAAATAAAATTCTTCCAACTTTGTCCGAAGTCCTCGAACGTTTTGGTAATATACCTGAACTGTTTTATTTTGGGGTATATTTAGGGTCTCTGGGTTATCGAAACCACACCCACTCGCTAAAACTCGACGCTAGTTGGCCAAACACTCGGGTCACACAATTGATCGTAATAACTTTCTGGAACACTTATTATGAAAGATACATAGTCTCTTTCCGTCTTATGTTTTATTTGCTCCACCTTTACTACACCATCATTTCCACATATTTCTCTTACATACGTTTCTAGTTTTTCTACCGTTACTCCTTTTTTTAATCTCCACACATGCAGATATTTTTTTCCGTTCAGTGCCTTGAATATCTCCCACGTTCAATTTTGCACCTGTTTTTATTTCGTTATTAGGAAACCTACTTCTCCTTTTTTTTCTCTTTGGCTCTTCCCATTCACCTTCATTGCTTTCAATCTTGCCTGTAATTTCCCTAGTACTATGATTTATACTCGATAAATCTACCAAGGTAGTGTTGCCCGTTGGCTGCTTCTTATCCGCGCTTGAACTCTCTTGTTTAGTGGCCCCACTTGGTTGTGTTGTCGTAGTGGCAAGTTTTGTAGCTGCCGCAAGTGGGTAGTTTGAGCGCAACTTTTCTGACCCCGCGGGTAGATTCTTCGTAGCCGCCTTTGCATACGATTGTATCCTGATTGGTGTCGGTGTACTAGCAGATGAAATTTGACTTTTTTCTTTAATTTCCATGCCACTAATACAAGCCTCCAGTTGTTCATTTCTTTCTTTAATATTTTTTACTTGGTGTTCTAGTTCGCTAACGTTACTTATTTTTTCTTGCGCTACCTTCATTTGCTCGCGTAATTCTTTCGACTCTGACTGATTTTAATAAACAGATTCTCTAACTGCTTAAATGCTTCCACTTGATTATCTAACGGGAACAGAATCTCGGTCCGGAAGCCGCTAAGTACATCTACTAATGTAGCATCATTTTCATTCAGAGAAACGTCCATCTGATGGCGATTGCCGCGTATAGTATTAACATTACTCGTAGGAGTGAAGGTCTGGTCCATGATTTTTGCTCTTACCGGTGTGTCGTCGCGCTTTGGCCTCGAGCAGGCACATCCTGGGCACAACCACTGGTTTTTGTACTTCTCCGTAAACGTTTCAAACGTCTCCGTCGACAACGCCAAACAGTTGAGATGAAACAATCTATTACATGATTCCTTCGAACATTCCATATAGGAAATGTCATAAATTAGGTCGTCACAGCCACCAACCACATCGCGACGACATTACATTTAAATTTAAGTACACTCTTTAACTATTTTTATTCAATTTAATAACTCCCATAGAATCAAAAACACGTCCGCTCTGTGTACGCGCGCGCGACATATAATTATCTTCGGGTATCTTGCAAGCGAAACCTCAGGCCCGAATTCCTGAAGGTAAAAAGGGAGGCAAGCGATGCCGAAGACTGAGCTTTTCGTAGGAATTAAAGGCCATGGTTTTAGAGACCGCTCCCTAGGTGAGCTCGAGGGCCGAAGACCCGAAGGCAAGCCACCACGGACACTTACAATTCCTAGGTGTCTTTGCAAGCGGAACCTGTGGCCAAAGTCCCGAAGATGAGCGGCGAGGCAAGCGAGCACTCACGGCTACTTACTATCCCGTAGGTGAGTGGCGAGGCAAGCAAGGTCAAAGGCCGTGCTTTTCGTTCGAATGAAAGACTCGAAGCATTCCTTCAGAAAGCGCTCTAAATGCGCCCCCATGGACGGAAACTCATTATCTCCCGGTGTCTTGCAAGCGAAACCCGAGAGCGAGCCCTCACGTACACTCACTATCCCCAGATGTCTTGTAAGCGAAATCCTAGGCCATAGTTCCGAAGGTGAGCGGCGAGGCAAGCAGGGCCTTTAAGTTGGAATGAAAAAACAAAGCAACCCTTCTGAGAGCGGTCTCAATGCGAGCAATGACCCCTAAGGACACTCATTATCTTCCGGTGTCAAGCAAGCGAAACATGAGGGCCGAAATCCCGAAGGTGAGGCAAGCGAAGAAAAAGCGATGCGAAGGCTGCGGTTTTCGTAGGAATGAAAGGTCCAAACTTTCCCTATAGTAAGCGCTCCTTATGCGCTCCCGATAATATTTCTGAAAAACACGGGAGCTTTCTACATAAATAAAGACCGGGTTGCACTCCAGGAGTGCCGGCAGAAGTGGAAACTTGCTAATTGCTTTAATAATCAGTATAAAAAATTAAAAAGAACTGGTGAACTATGATAATTCGAGATAAGTATTCAACTTAGCCTGTGAAATAACTTAAGATGACATCTGATTTCATAGCAAATATAGGAAGGCAGAGATCAAGGTTGCAGGTTTTTCAATATCTACAGCGACGTCGTCAGTGACTGAATTTACAATAATTATAATTAGGTCTCTAATGTCTAACAGTTACTATCGGTGGAGGTATCAACCAGTTTTGGTTAATATATAGTGTTTAGCCGCCTAGCACTATTTTACATTCTGAGTTTTTTCACGTTTTATCTATATTTTGCTAAAATTTTGAATGGGGTTCTTTTTACTTTCTAGTCGAGTATATGTTCTAATACAAAGTTAAACCCCATTTTTTAACCCCTTTTGCAGGGTGCATCTTTATAGATTTTAAAACCTAAAACCGTGTTAGGGATTTTCTAGGTAGGTAGGTATTTTAGGTAGGTTGCATCAAATGAAATGAAAATAATTTAATCCAGAACAAGTCCATATTAGCAAATACATCAAAATAATGAAATTAAATGAAATACAAATGATACGAAATAAATTAAATTAAAATATAGTTAAGTAATACAAATTGTTATTAATTATTAAAACATTAAAACATAATTATGGGCTGGGCTGCTGAACGCCGCGGGTCACCCCGATCCCGCGACGACCGGCCTGTGGTACTCTCTCCAGCGCTCATGCAGCGGGCTGGCGTCCCACTCTCTTACCGCCGAGAGCAGTGTGTTGGAGGAAGTGTAAATTGCCTTTCTGGCGGTGGCGGTCCTCGCGCGCAGCAGCGCGGGCCAGCCCGGCGCGCGCCCCTCCGCGAACATCGCGCTCGCGCTGCACCAGCGCGGCAACCGAAACAAGGCCTGCCACGCGTCATTATATTGCACGCGCATGTCTCGACCAGCAGCGCATGTAAAGTTTGACCACAATTCTACTGTGTACCAGTGTACAGAAGCTCAGGAATAGCTGCCTTTTGACGCCCTTGCTACATTTAGCGAACCTCCTGGCTAGCATATTCGCTCGTACTGCGATAGCTCGTCTTTGCCTCTGGATGTCTGCGTGATCTTTCATATTAGAGACTAGAATGTGGCCAAGATATTTGACTTCATGCACCCGACGTAGCTGCACACCGTTCAGCAGCAGCGGAGGTACGTGTGTCGGCATGTTTGTAGCCTCCATCAGCATGAATTCTGACTTGTCAGGGTTATAGGTCATATTGTGCTGGCTCGCATATCTCTCGCATTCTGTGAGTAACTCCCGCATAGCCGCCACCGATGGAGCAAGTAGAACCATGTCGTCCGCATATGACAAGTGGTTAGTCATCGTGCCGTTAATGGAACAACCGACTCCTGTCTGTGTCAGGGCCTGCGATAACACGTCCATATACACATTGAACAGCGCTGGCGACATGCTGCCACCTTGCCTGACACCGCAATTCAATAATGAGGCTTCGGATAGTTCGCCTTTCCATCTCACGACGTTTCTCTGCTGGGAATACCATTTCTCCAGTACCTTGATGATTGGTGTGGGTGTTTTTCGAGTGTGTAGTTTTTCCCAAAGGAGTTGGTGATCGACCCTATCGAAGGCTTTGCTCAAGTCCAGGAAGCAGGTATATACACACGTTTTCCTGGACTTATAGTATCCCACAATTTGTTTGAATGCATAGATGGCCGAGGTAGTCGAGACATTACTTTTAATTACTTTAATTACAATTACTTTAAAACAAATTGGGTGTCGGCACTATACAGATAAGGAACGGCGAGCTGATGAAGCACCCTTTCTAATAGTCGTGCTATCATATTTGCAAGAACAATAGGGCGGTAATTGCTTGAGCTAGCGACATTTTTCCTTCTATTCTTGCAAATAGGTAAAATCACAGTATCCGTTAGGTCCTGCGGTAAGTGACCGGTCTTAATAATCATTGTAAAAAGTGAAGCCAGCATATGCAGCAGTGCAGGTCCCCCGTATCTAATGTGTTCAACGGTCAGCCCGTCCAAGCCAGGAGCCTTCCCTCGCATCATTTGCCTGATTACTTTAGCTAGGTCGGTCGCGGTAATCGTAAATGGTACCTCAGAGTCGGTGTCACGTCTCTCTTGAGCCCGGTAGGTTATAACAGGCTTCGGTTGTGTGAATAATATGCTAAACGTTTCTGCTATTTCACTGTCGTCCGTCTGTCCATCAATATGTGAGGGGAAGCTAGAATTTGATTTTAGTATTTTATTTACACTTTGCCAAAACTTTCCAATATTTTTATTTTTAACACAATATGACGATTACGGGACGTGAGGCAAGGCCCAGCGCCCGCACGCCGCGCTCGCCCCGTTATCGTCATACCCCTGCACCCGCTCGCCGCGCAGGCAAGAACTGATTTAAACGGTCTACCTATATAATAGCGCTATATATAAATGATTTTTTTAGTAATTAATAAATTAAATGTGTATGCACAATTCAATAGACAAATCTAGGACCTGTGTTAAGTAATAAGTACATATACAGCCTGGAAATCTAATACGAGCAAAGAATTAAACCAGACATAGGGTTTAATACCGTAATCATTAATTACTGGGACTTTTTAAGATACACTTAATAGAAAGCCTGTAATTAATTTTTCAAAAATTACCGAGCAGCAATGTAACGCAAACGTAGCTGTCCAAATACTTGACAAGTAACTGTCAACGAGCCTTAACTTGAATATTTTGCGTTACATTGCGGGCTGAATTATTTTGTATGGTTAATTTTTTCGTTGTAATTTTAGACAAAAGGTATCTAAATAAACTTCTTACGTCCTGTACTAACACCATTTAAAGATTTGCTCGTATTAGATTTCCACGCTGTATATAATACCTGTGTTAAGTAAAGTTTTTGAGAAGCTAATGTTAACCGATATTATGATGCACTTCAATAGAAATAAACTGCTTACGAATAATCAGTTTGGTTCCACAAAAGAACGTTCCACGACTGATGCCGCACCTATATAATTTTAATAGACGAAATAAAAATATTAAACATATTTACAATATTTGGGAGAATTCTCGTGATAAAATTGGTATTTTTGTGACCTTTCTAAAGCATATTATTGCGTGGATCATGGAACGCTCATTTTGAAACTACAGCAATATGGTCTGTCTGAAAATAAATTAAGTCTTATGTCTTTATATCTCAGCAATAGGACACAAACAGTTGTTGTAAATGAAACCCAGTCTAATGGAGCTGCAGTAACGTTAGAAGTGCCTCAGGGTTCCATCTTAGGACCCTTTCTATTTTTGGTTTATATAATAGACTTGTCCTTATAGTAAACAATCTCTGTGACATAGTATTATTTGTTGACCGAAAATCAACAGACTATAGCAAAGTTGATGGCAGACTGGTCAAAGTACTCGATTGGTTTACCGTTAATAATCTGCTATTAAATGCAAAAAAAAAAAAATATGTTAGATTTTCTTTGCCTAATATTAGACCGATGGAAACTAGTATATTTGTAAATGATGAGTGTTTAGAAATAGGTAGTCGATAAAACAATATCCTTGGGTATAATATTAGACAAAAATCTACAATGAAGTGCCCATATAGCCGTGTTGGCGCGTAAACTAAGTTCAGCCGTATATGTTATTAGAAAAATTAGACAACTGACCAGTGTTGAAACAGCTCGCCTAGCTTATCATAGTTATTTCATAGTTTTATAGTCTTACTGTATTCTGTTTTGGGGTAAAGCAGCTGACATACAGCTACGAACAAAAATAACATGGAAGCCGCATCTCAGTACTTCGCCGTTAAATTTATCGGGACAGTTAGCACACAAACACAAATACACTTACATTTAAATAAGACGTTACGTATACAGAGCCTTTCTCCGAACATGACAAACAAAATAATAGTCATCTCTTTTACTCTATTGTGAACACTTACGTGTAAGTGAAATAGATAGATTGTCAATAACTACCAATCAGTAACATTATCCGCCAATGAGCTTCTTGCTGCAGGCACTAGCAGCAGCCCGCCCAGCCAACGCCCGTTCACCGTTCGTCAGTTATGGATAGGTTTATGCCATACATTAAAGAGCCATTCAAATAATTAATGTATTATTTGTGCAGTTTTAAAGATACCAAATATGTAGGTTAGAATATTGTAATAAAATAAAACAGACTCAAGTTGGCATAGATAATTGTTATCATACAGTATAATGTTAAGTTACTAAACTATTTATAAAGGCTTGGCCACACAGAGTGCGCGACGCAACAACTGAACAATTGTTTTAATAAATAAAAAAGGTTTTTAGTGTCACAATAGATTTATTTTGTTTTAGTGTTTATTGTGTGTTACATATAGATTATTCACATACTACAGGTAATATAATTTACACCATATCTACATAGAATGTTTACACAAATTATAAAACCGTACCAACATAGGTACACTGATTATTTACTCAAGTACATTATTACATTTTACACGATTATTATAGGTACGCATATTATTTTATCAATAATTTTACTCAATGATACACAGTTTATTTACATATCTACATTTTTACACCGTTATATTATGTATCTTAACACAGTACCTATAGGTATAGTTTAGATTTTGAATATTCCAAATAATTATTTATTTTTACTAAATACAAAGGCGAGCGGCACAAGGTCGGTCGCAGTGGTGATCCTTGGGGGAGGCCTATGTCCAGCAGTGGACGTCTATCGGCTGACATGATGATGATGACTAAATACGATCGGCACTGCCAACCAGTCGGCCGATTAATCGGCAATTCAAAAACCCACGAGTCGGCCGACTGGCCTGTCGGCAAAATCCGTAGTCATTTCATTTCATTTATTTCATTGTTAAGTCATGTACAGTCGAGGAAATTGAATGTTTAGCACTTTTGGACCTTAACGTTATTCAAATAGAGTAGACATGTGCCTAACCTTCATTTTCCTCGACCGTACATACATTACCTATAATTAAGGTGTTAAAATTCAGTAAGTCGGCCCATCTCCAATTAAAATCCAATAAGTTACCTAATAAAATAATCTACTTACTTCATTTGGCATAATATCATCCCTATAGAGAAAAAGTGATCATATATTTTAAAGGTTTTACTGAAGTTATCGGTTTACTTACGCGTGAAAAGTGATGCCATTTTCCTTCGAATGGTCGGAATGGTTTTTGCACCACTTAACAACACATGAGGGCATCTTAAATTAGAATAAATCTTGTATTTTGTTAGTAATCGCGTTCTTGTCCGTCATGTCCGTCACTCACTGACATCCCAGTCAAACTGAAGTCGTATGCGGCACAGTTTGTAAGGCCCGCCCACAGCGGCACAGTTTTCGTTGCGCTAGAATTGAGGGGACAGAATGCTTCCATGTTATTTTTGTTCGTAGACATACAGACAATCTTTGTGTTACAAAAAAGAGCCATTCGTTCTATTTATAACCTGAGAGCAAGAGAATCCGTGAGAGAACTCTTTAAAGAAATTAGCATTTTAACAGTAGCGTCCCAATACATTTACAAAAATATTGTTTATGTCATTAAGAACATAGATCTATTCTGTAAAACTTCTGAGGCCCTAGTATAAGTTTCACCGAAACAAAACTTTACGATCGCGTTTGTGTTTTACCCTCAATTTGTATGGGATTTGACAGCTAAACGCAAACGCGATCGTATCGTTTTGTTTCGGTAAAACTTATACTAGAGCCTCTGATAGCCATAATTTTAATACCCGAAATAAAAATAAAATAGCAAGCAAAGAGTTTCGTGTTCGTAAAGTATACAAGTCTTTTTCGGGTCAATGTATCCACTTTTAAAATAAATTACCTAATGATTTTTTTTCTCTACCCTTTCCAGCTCGTCAAAAATACTTGAAAAAACATTTATATCGAAGGCTTATAAAGAGTTGAGGACTATCTAACTGACAGAAATGCATGGTCCAAAGCAGGGTCCAAAGCAGAGCCCAAAATAGCTTAATCATTCATATAGCTTTTTCAGACATATTTTCTTGTAGAACAACGCATTATGATGATTTTTTTTTCTGTGTATTCATAATCTGACTTATTTTAACTACACTCGCGGTCAAAGAAACCGGGTCAGTGACGAAAACCTCAATATTTTGTAAATCGTTGGTCGTATCTGCATGAAACTAACTCTGTTTTATAGAGAATTTAATATCCTTCTAAATCCAACCTTCAATGTTCTACGTAGTAACTTTAATTGAAAAAAAAAAACAATTAGGTACTTATTTGAAATTCCGTTCGTTTTACTTTTGATTGTTTTTAAGCAATTGTTTTCAATCTGTCAAAGAACTATGATAAAAGGCTGTCATTGTTTTATTTTGTGGTCATTCTTGAATGTCTATCATGCCGCTAACACGAGATGAATGTACTCGTATCATCACTATGTTAGAAGAAGGAAGAAGTCAGAGGTATACAGCGAGAAGAACAGGTGTGTCACTTTCTACAGTGCAGCGAGTCCTCCAACGTTACCTACAAACTGGGCAGAACCTTAGAAGACCAGGAACTGGCAAAACAAGATGTACTACAGCTAGAGAAGATCGATTTATTGTTACAACCATGCTCCGAAATCGGCACCTCACAGCAGTTGAAGTGAAAAATCAGCTTTTAGAGACCCGAAGGGACGGCATCAGCGAGCGGACTGTCAGGCGGCGGCTCAAAGAAGCAAATTTGACCCCACATAGGCCGGCCAATGGCCCAAAACTTGAAAGAATACATCGAACAGCAAGACGACTTTATGCCCGCGATCACAGATACTGGGGTGACGAAGATTGGGCAAGAATTTTGTTTTCCGATGAATCCAGATTTATGCTCTATGCAAATGACGGGCGGCAAAGAGTTTACAGACGGCCTGGTGAACGTTTTATTCCAGCATGTTTTGAGGAAAAAGTGGCGTTCGGCGGTGGGTCAGTCATGGTTTGGGCTGGAATCTCTTCAGAGAGTCGCTCGGAGTTAGTTTTAATAGAAAATGGATCATTAACGAGTGCAAGATATGTAGAAGAGATTCTTAATGAGCATGTCGGCCCATACTTAATTAATATGGGTGGAAATTCTATGTTTATGCATGACAACGCCAGGCCACACACAGCTCAAATTGTCAGAGATTATTTTTTGGAGGTTGGTATCAACTGTATGAACTGGCCCTCGAGGAGTCCGGACTTAAATCCGATTGAGCATGTATGGGACGAGCTTGGGAGGCGTGTAAGAGCTCGAAACCCCGCCCCAGCTACACTTAGAGACCTGAAACAGGCGTTAGTGGAAGAATGGGACAATATCCCGCAAGAACGCATAAAGAACTTAATAAACAGCATGCCGAATCGTCTAGAAGCTGTAAGAAGAGCCCGAGGAGGCAATACGAAGTATTAATTTTTATTTTTTGTGTTGTATGTGAAGTACCTACTGCTTATTTTTGTACGTAAAATTGGTTGATTTTTTGTTTCCTATGTAATTTTATTAAACAAAAGAATTACGATTCCACCATTTGATGTTATTTAATTCAGTATAAAATTATCTACAATATGCAGTTTAATTCATGTCCCTAGCTTTATTATTTTAGGAGATATTACAGATTTTCGTACTGACCCGGTTTCTTTGACCGCGAGTGTATCATTGTGATAAGCTTTTTTTGGCTAAAAATGACTGTTGAGTTTGTTTCGGCGTTTCTTCTTAACAGTGGTCTTCGTTTCAGAAACGCTGGTTATTTTAACTATCATTGTGATAAGCTTTTTTTGGCGAAAAACGACTGGCTGTTGAGTTTGTTTCGGCGTTTCTTCTTAATAGTGGTCTCCTTTTCAGAAACGCTGGTAGAATTTTGACTTGTAAAAGTGCCATTACGGGCTATTTGTAGAATAAAATTCATTTATTTCATTAGTAATCAAACAAAATAGGTTTTTCCCGCGCTAAGTATTCGTTTGGTTTTAGATTTTGTTTTGAACTTGAATGTACTGATATCGCATTAGGACATTTAGTACCCAACAAACACTCGTTTAATAGCTTTCTCCTCCAAACATTAACGCCTCGTTAACTTATCTCTCTTTTTCTTCGTTTATCATTTATCATCTTAAAAACTTTTAATCCAATAGAATGCCTAACTCAATGGAAATTTATGCGCGAATTCAATATTACTCGTTTTTAACCGACTTCAAAAACGGAGGAAGTTCTCAATTAGTTTGAATCTTTTTTTAGGGTTCCGTACCCAAAGGGTAAAACGGGCCCCTATTACTAAGAATCCGCTGTCCGTCCGTCTGTCTGTCCGTCTGTCGCCCCCCCGTATCCCCAAAGGGAATGATTTCCGAAATAAAAACTATCCTTTGTCCTTCCCCAGGACTCAAACTATCTCTATACCAAATTTCATCCAAATCGGTTCAGCGGTTTAAGCGTAGAGAGGTAACAGACAGACAGACAGACAGACACACTTTCGCATTTATAATATTAGTATGGATGGTACGGAACCCTTCGTGCGCGCGTCCGACTCGCACTTGGCCGGTTCTTTTATGTATGTTCCCCGATTAGTTCACGACGCCTGGACCGATTTAGAAAAATATTCCTTCGGTATTAAGGATACCCTACACCTTCCAATGTGGTCCGGGGTCACGAGGTCAGGAGCTGATGACAGGATCCTGGGGAAATCGAGGGAACTCTTCAAATTTTATAGGCTCACTTGAAGCGATTTGGGTACTGATTTGAAGTCGGTTAAAACTTTGTTTTTAATATATTATTGTCGTTACTATATTTCGTATAAAACTCCCATGTCGCCAACAAAACAAATAGTCTGTCACACTATTAAGATGGATTAGGTACCCAACATATTCACTTAGTTTAAGCCGAACGGTCTAACAATTTATACCAATTTATATCTTTAACTTCAATGATTTAATATAAAAAAGAGATAGAGGTTATAAGCGCTCCAAAAGTAGCACACTAAAACTCAGCCAATTGTATGACCTTGCCTCAGTGTCGCGCCAAGGCCTCCACCCACCGAACGCGTGTCGTGCGCGGCGCGTGTGCTGCGCGGGCCCGCGCAAGTTGTAAATACTTGTAAAACATTGAAACTACACTTCAAACATATCATATCATATACGATCCGAACGCTGCCTGCGGCGCTAAAGTTACAACTCGGCAGCGCGGCCGCGTGTCGTGCGCTGCTGCCGCGCTGCTGAGTGTGATAGCGATAGTGAGATACATATTAAATGTGTTGGGAGTGAAAGAGATATGACGCGCGGTCCCGCGCGGGCCCGCCGCGTACCCCCGCGTTGCTACACGAAGCCCGCTTGCGGAGTGAATATACCGCTTCAACCGCGCCCGACACGCGCAGCGCACGACACGCGTTCGGTGGGGCCTTATAAACGTGTCTCAGCTGTCAGAATTGGTGGCCAAATTTAGGGTTCCGTACCAAAAAAGGTAAAAAAGGAACCCTTATGGTGCGACTCCGTCCGTCTGTCTGTCTGTCACAAAGTGAAATATCTCACGAACTACTTAAGCTATCAATTCGAAATTTAGAATGGTATTAAATGAGAGTTATCCACGTAATTGGAAAATGCGAAATTTAAATATACATTTTAATTTACTTTGCAAAAATACAAAATAAGGGGGCAAAAAGGAGGGGCCCCTTATCTCCGAAGTTATACAAGCGAAAAATTTGAAATAATTACATGTGATTAATATAAACATAAATATTACTGGAGAAGTATAACTTTTTCTGTACCTAGCGTATTTTTTGATGAATTTTCAAACATCATTTCCTAGTTAAGTCTGTAATTTAATCCACTTTATAAGTATTTTTTTGTTTTGTAATTCCTATAAGACTATAATAGAAGTACTCTCTTTCAAATTAAAAAATAATTATGGAGATCGGTTCACGTGATAAACAATAATCGCTAAAACTCCAACATCCATACTAAGCTGATTGCCCTTTACGTTATTAAGTACCACATGGGGCCGATAGATGGCGCTGACCCCATTCCTACTGCGCGCTGTTAATTTTTTTCTAGAATAAAATTAATGGGGTTGGGACAGGTATATTTCAAAGCAGGTCAAAAAAAGATCGCGATTCAATTGTCTTGGTAGTTCGATGGTCTTGGTGTAATAGTAAATTGTATGACAAGGGTCTAAAGTAAGCCATATTACCACGAGATGGATATTTTCCCGAACGAAGTGAGGGGAAATAGTTTGAGGGGTGATATGGCTTTTAGTCCAGAGTTATACACTCTACTTTTCACTTCGAGGAAATAGTAAAAACAAAGATTTATCCATCCACAATCAACAATTATACCAAGGCAAAAAGATTCTTCAATTTGGCGCGATTATTTTTAATAAACTGCTTTGACAGATACAAAATATTCACACCACGAATAAACGCCTCTGTCTGACCGTCTAATAGCCGCGTCTAAACGGCCGAGCGCGGCGGATAGCATACGCGGGGCATACGATGAGGCGAGATTAGTGATGTGCCGGAACAAGGGAATATTCCCGGGAAATTCCCATACGGGAATATTCCTGTTCCCGGGAATATTCCCCAAATAGGGGAATATTTAAATACAAATTAGGAAAATTAAAGTTGTAATAAAAGCAATTAAAATGAATAGTGCCCTGACAAATAAAGTACCATTCGCCAAAAACAGCATTATTGTATGTAATTCTGACTTTTTATTGTGATTTTATTGTGATTTTTTCATTAACTTTGTATCGTTTTTGTTACTTGCAGAAGTACTTTGGTAAAATTTGAAGAAGACGACGACGCAATGATTTATAAGCAATAACTCAATTTTTTACTCCTCGATGAAGCAATCTCCAAGTTTACCGGCACAGACAAAACCTATTCCGCATCAAAATGGGCGCAAGATGTAGACGATAATGCAGAAATCTTCGGCCTCACACCTCAACAAAAATTGCTTTTTGCAAGACGTTGTTTAACAGGTACCGAGGCCATGTGGTTACGTACGGAAAAGCCTTTTGAAACCAAAGACGAGCTGGAGGCCGCTATTCTCAAAGAATTCCCTGATACGACGAACACGAAAGAAATACACGAATTGATGGCACGAAGAAAGAAACGTACAGACGAGACATGCTACGCTTATATGCTAGAAATTAAGGAGCTAGGAAAACGAGGAAAACTAGCTGACTACGTCGCCATTCAATACATAATCGATGGTATTATCGATCAAGAAGCTAACAAAAAGAGAGAGAGCTTTTTAAAGAATGTGACAATGTTTATATGAGTGGAAGTAGTGTATGGTTACGACCGTGAGATGACGAATGGCTGGACTGTATGTTGGGTGAGTATGACGGAATGTGTGTGCCTTCTACAGGTCACATCAAGGGTCCATCGGTACGAGAGGAGGTGCAGCGGTTGGTTGAAGCGTACAGACCTAACCAGGTTAAAGAAGCTCCGATATAAATGAAAATTATTGTGAAGGATGACGTTCCGGTCGTGCAGCGTCCACGAAGAACAGCTGGAAGTGGAGCAACAGGTAGCTGAATGGCTGGACAAAGGAATTATACGAGTGAGTACTTCAGAATATGCTAGTCCCTTAGTTCTAGTGCGTAAAAAAGATGGTTCGCTACGAGTATGTATATGTAGACTATAGCCCTTCAGCTGTGGCGAAAAAACATGGCCGCTTACCCACGTCTGTGGCACCCTCTGAGGGACGCTCCACCTCCAAGGTTTGTGGGGTGAAGTGATTTGGTAAAATTAAATTTTCTTTAGTTTTTTACATAATCACAGCCAGGATTTTGGACGAAACTCGATCTATATTAAATTATCTAACTGCAACGATATATCATCGTTACATTAAAGTCGTATTAAGGCTATCTAGCTGACCTCGTCACCAGGTCACCGAAGTTTACGACATATTTTGGTCATTTTTAATATAATAAATTGGATATTTGGGGTATTTAATGGGCTTAATTTGAAGAGATTAGTGTTATACTTATTCGAAAAACATAAAATGGGAGGCTCATGAGTATTTTTTTTACACTAGACCATTTGAAATATTCTACCAATATAATGCCTACACTCAGAAGTTGCTCGTGTGGGCTTCGATTTACATGTTTATATCTGAAGTGTTTTATACTGTATGTAATCAAATTCATGCCTAAACAATACATTTGGGCCATCGACTAGGTGTAACCGAAGCTTTTTTTATTGTAGGTGCAGTAGTTAAATAAATTTTCGATAAATAGCGGTAATATTAATAGCTGTTAGTAATTCTAAATTAGTAGAAAAGCGCTAAAAAAACCTGTAAGCAAATTTTGACCATGAGTAGGTATGGTGTGTTAGCCACAAGGTTATTATCGTTAATCAACTAAAAACTATATTTTTTTAACAGAAAACGAAGGATTATTTACATTTCTCCAAGATATCTCCTTCTGGCAACGAAAATTCGCACTAAAACCATTAAAACTCACTCGCGAAACTCGACCGTGGTTAACGCGCCAGTGGCAGTTTTAGACTACCGATCAAATTCAAAATTTTCCTCCAATGGCCATTGAAATTGTCGCTTGTTAGCTGTCTCGCTTCATTGGCTATACGTTTCAATGGATTAAAACGAGATCAATATACGAATGGCGGTTTTATTTCTAAGAAAGTAAGCACAGCCAATGCGCCCCTCCGAGGGAGGCTCCACCAACCTGCAGGAAAAAATATGAAGCCCACAGAGGGATGACCACAGCTGGAGGGATATGAGGTTAAATCAAAAAATAGTAAAAGAAGTTTTCCCTTTTTGTCACTAATTGATGACTGTATTGATAAGCTGAGCAGTGCTAAGACTTTTAGTGTCATTGACCTGAAGAATGGATTTTTCCATGTAAAAGTTAGTGAGGAATCTATGAAGTATATATCCTTTGTTACGCATAATGGTCAATTTTAATTTAAAAAAGCACCGATGGGACTGTCCATATGTCCTAACCTCTTTATGAGATTTATTACAATCATATTCCGAGAATTGATATCAGACGGCTCCATCATAATATTTATCGATGACATTTTGATTCCAGCGAAAGACGAACAAGAGGGATTGACCAAACTGAAGAAAGTGTTGACAATTGCCTCCGAGTACGGATTGGAAGTGAATTGAAAAAAAGCACAGCTGATTACTTCGAGTATTGAATACTTAGGCCATGTCATCCAAGAAGGTGTAGTAATGCCATCGCAAGGAAAGACTGAAGCAGTCATGAAATTCCCTGAGCCTAGAAATCAGAAGCAACTACAAAGTTTTCTTGGATTGAGCTCATATTTTCGGAAATTTATTTTTAATTATGCCATGATAGCACGTCCACTGACGGATTTAATGAAGAAAGATATAAAATTCACATTTAACGATGAGCAACGGGCAGCTTTCACGACGCTAAAGAAGAAATCGTCTACGAAGCCGGTGTTAAAAATCTATGAACCACAAGCAGTAACAGAATTGCATACTGATGCATCTCAAGTAGCATATTCAGCCATACTAATGCAGAAGGATAACGACGGAGAACTCCATCCAGTCTTCTATATGAGCAGAAAAACATCAGATGCCGAGAGCTGATATAGTAGCTATGAGCTGGAGGCATTAGCTGTGATTGAAGGAGTAAAGCAATTTCGCCATTACCTGCATGGTAAGAAATTTACTATTATCACGGATTGCAAGGAGTTCCAGCAGACATTAAATAAAAAAGATTTGGCTATGTCAACAAGAGTTGCACGATGGATAATGTCACTCCAAGACTTTGCAGACGACTTTGTAGTGAAACACCGAGAAGGATCAAAGATGAAGCATGCCGATGCGTTAAGCAGGAATCCACCAAGTATAGTATCCATGCTCATAACATCAAGCTTACACGGCGATATACGACGCGCTCTAGAAACTGACGATGGATTGAAAGCAATCAAAGAGATACTGAAAAATGGACCTTATAAGGACTTTACTTTCAAGTCAAGGTTTACTATACAAAGGACCTGATCAACGTTTAATCATTCCTCAGAAGATGGAAATGGAAATAATAAGAAGAGCTCATGAGAACGGTCATTTTGGTAGAAAAAAGACAATGGAGTTGGTGAGCAAAGATTCTTATAAAGAAAACTTAGTGAAAAAGAAAACCTTAAGAAAAAAATTAATGAATGCATAGCAACATGTGTACCATGCCTGCTAGCAAATAGAAAGCTTGGGAAGCAGGAAGGTTTTCTGCAGCCCATTGCAAAGGAGGACAAGCCGCTGCATACACTCCATTTAGATCACGTAGGACCATTAATGGCTACACTCAAACAATATAATTACATACTCACAATAATTGATGCGTTTACGAAGTTCGTTCCCAACGAAAACAACATCTACAAGAGAAGCCCTGAACAAGCTGGAAGTACATCAGCAGAAGTTTGGTAGCCCAGAGAGGATCATCACTGACAGAGGTACCGCTTTCACAAGTAATGAGTTCACAAAATACTGTGAAGACGAAGGAATATAACTTTTACACATCACTACAGGGATACCACGAGGAAATAGTCAAGTAGAAATTGTTCACAAAACGATTATTCCAGTTTTAACAAAGCTTTGCTTAGAAAACTCGACACTGTGGTATAGACACGTCGGAAGAGTGCAGAAAGCACTTAATAGCACATTTCAACGCAGTGTAAACACCACACCATTCGAGCTTCTAATAGGAAAAAGAATGAAAATGAAGGAAGATTTGGAAATTTATAAACTATTTTTCATTTCATTTCATTTATTCCTTGATAAAAAGTAGTTTTACATGTCAAATTTTTGTCAAGATCTTAAATAACATTTATACACATCTTGTATAACAAGTATGTCTCAGTTTATAATACGGTATAATTATGGTTAGTACATTTGTTTATTTGTCAATGTTTCAGGAAGAAAGATATTTTATACTTCCTAATAGTATCAGTTGGTTGGGTAGCGAGCCAGTTAATAAGGTGCGTGGCTGTCAGTATACCTATTTAATTCATTCGTTTATGGAATAGCATGCATCGGATGCTAGTTTAATTTTAAGTCTATTAACAAAACACCTCATACTCGGCGCGCTTTTGACATCCTGGGGCAACTTGTTGTAAATCTTGGGTCCCATCGAGTGAAGACATTTTTTGGCCTTTGCGAGACGTGTGGCAGATGGGCGCAGATCACCGCGTCGCCTGGTGTTATAATTGTGTGAGTCACCGCGCGTCGGGAACTGTTCAAGGTGGTAACCTCACGTACTCGTACTTGGCTACTACAAGGACATACAAGCTTGGGAGGGTGAGAATTTTGGTTTCCTTGAACAGTTCACGAGCAGGATGGTCCCAGGAGACTCCACATATGCAACGAATGGCTCGCCTTTGAAAACTGAATGGCCTCTCTCGACTGGCTGCGCTTGCCCATAAATCAATTCCATATGTTAGGAGACAGTGAAAATACCCAAAATAGGCTTTTCTTACATTGCTGTGATCTAGACTTGGGCGGAGCCTACCGAGTGCAAAACATGCGGATGACAAAAGCGCATAGTGAGTCGATATGGGGACCCCACGTTAAGCCAGAATCAATGATAAGACCCAAATATTTCACCTCGTCAACCTGAGGGACGAGCCATTTGCCACTTGCAACCATTGCAGTATATATTTAGATTATGTCCTTTATTACAACAAGAAGAAAGAGACAGTTATATTCAGAATAGAGATGAGCTTAGAGAACGCGCTAAACAACAGATACTGCAAGTGCAAGAAGAGAATATACGAACATATAATTAGAAACGAAAAGAGAGCAGACAATACAAAGACGGAGACCTGGTAGCGATACAGCGTACTCAATTCGGCCCTGGTCTGAAGTTAAAGCCGAAATACTTAGGACCTTATGTAGTTACTAAAGTAAAGAGAAATGACCGGTATGACGTCGAGAAAGTAGGTGACTACACTGACGGACCAAAGAAGACAAGCACTGTGGCTGACCATATGAAGCCGTGGCCAGAAGCCGACTAGGTAATTTTTATTATTATTTTTTGTGTATGTTATGATTAGAATGAATGATGAAGAATGCAGATATGAGTATTGCGATTCTACATTCATAGATATTGCCACATTCTTAATACAGGGTGTTAGAACTGCATTTAATTCGATCTGATATGATGTAAGAGTATTAAGATAACATCAAAAGGTCTCTTAATTACCTTGACCTTGTTATGTTTACAGTTTAGAATTTAAAGATTAAAGTTTTTAATGTTCAAAGCTATAAATGCTATAATGTTACCTGTTTTACATTTTATGTAGGTATATATGGATAGATACTTACCATGTTGTTACTTACATACTGTTTTTATTGCCACGTTACTTACCTAATAAGTGTGAACTTTATTTTAAGATTTCCTTTCCATTAAAGTACAGGTATAAGTAGGTACTGCTACCTCGCATTGTAATAAACGATGATTGATACCTTGCTTATTATATTTTTTCTTTCAGTTAACTGTTTCATATTAAAGTCGCTCTAATGATTATGATTACCTACCTCTAACGATGTATGTACATTTGAGACCTTATGTCTGGTGAATAGGATTTAATATTGTTTAATTGTTTCAAATTTCACTGTGCATACATAGTTATACATATATTTTTTAATGTTTATTTATTTTTATTTAGTACATAAGCTGAGTATATTTTATCTGTAGCACAATAAACAGGTAACGGAACGCACTGAGTGAGAGAGAGAGGTAGCGTGGGAACGGGATAGCGGGAGAATGGCTATCAACGACGAACTGTGCGGTGTGCTGTGTATCTTTTTCATTAAATAAAGTGCATTAAGTGATAATCCGACTTTCCTTTCTTTGTCAATATCCCACATGTATAAACATTTCTTAATTTTAAATGATAATAGCTACGAGTATATGCAATGGTGATGCTAATAATATTTGACATGTAATATTTAGATAATATTATGAATAAATGAGTAAGTACTTAAAAAAATAACAAATATTGGGACATTTACTTTACCTTGAGTTGAACGTTTACGGCATGAGAACTAATCATTACATCCTTCCAAAATTAATAAATAGCCTACCAAAACACATACAAGATTTATACCTATCCAACCCTACATCAACCAAAGATGTAAACAAGTATTATTATGTCAAGTAACACTATGATTACGCCTTGTGATAACCTAGTGATAGATCTGTTATTGTTAATTTGCGTTAGGTACAGTAACTGAAAGAAAGTATATTGGTTTAAACTTACACGATTCTCACACTATATTTTTACTAAACCTCAGAGAGGTAAATAAATAAGTTGATTATATGTGCTTGAATGTCGTTTAGTAAAATAATAGTGTGAAGGTAATGTAAGTACTTACATGGCAAATAGTTAGTCCGAACTCTAGCTTTAAATAAGTCATTAATGGCTTTAGCACATAAAACATGAAACTCCGCGATAAAATTATTTGGAACTTTCAATAAAAAGAAAAAAAAAAGACCTAAGTATAGTTTGTACGGAACCCTCGGTGCGCGAGTCAGACTCGCACTTGACCGGTTTTTAAACACGGAATTTCAACACACCACGTATCTATATTATATAACTCTTTTTTATATTAGGTACATCATTGTTTTACTTCAAAATTGTAACTTTGTAATATTTTATAGGTAGCTATAATTTCTCGTGAATAATTTACTCGTGAGGTTCTTCGGTGGTATCATTAATAACAACAAAGACGGTTTCAACCACGATCGGTACCATACATAATTAATGATCCAGCTGTCATTTCGTAAAGTCAACTTGTTATACTACCCGCAAATTCTAACCTCCAAAGAGAAGCAAGTAAAATGCAACCTTGTGTTGTAGCTGAGAAAGTTCAAAGTTGAATTATAAAATAAACAGTTGTAGGCCAAGCTCGCTTATATTACTTGTGTTTAATTTGTATTATTTATAGTCGTTGTAATGGGAGAAGTCAGTTACATGTGCAAAATCATGCTTCAAATGATCCTTAGGCTATCAATTTAATACGGAGGTTCGATGTATTCAATGCAATGGTTGTAAATACACCGCAGAGATCTCTATGACGACATCTGTAGCGGTGGTTAGTGACAGTGACCCTGCCTACGAAGCTAGAGGTCCCGGGTTCAAATCCCGTTAAGGTCATTTATTTGTGTGATGAGAACGAATATTTCCTGAGTCATGGATGTTTTCTATGTATTTAAGTATTTATTTATCTATATAAGTATGTACATATATCGTCTTCTAGTCTAGTACCCATAGTACAACCTTTGCTTAGTTTTGGACTAAGTTGATTTGTGTAAGATTGTCCGAAAAAAAAAACTAATTTAAATAAAATAAAAAATAAGATAAAAATACTTTGTCGCTCTCTTTTTATACCTCGCCAAAGGCCTAATAGGGGTGTAGACCAAATAAATAAAATACACATTTTATTTAACAAAAATACACTTAGGTATATTATTAACGTTATATCCGTCAGACGCCAAACTACGCTGAGCATGTATCTTCGCATGCGAGTGCGATTAACACAAACTGCTTAAGGTGATTCGCTTTCCATACAAAACCAAAGAGTATCATAAGTATATTTGTACAAAACGTTATTTGACATTTGCAGGCTAACGACGTGATATTTTAAGAAACGTATGTAACAAACTTATACTTTACTTACTTTTTTGCGTTTTATAGCATTATTTTTAATTAGCGCCTCAGCTTGCCGTGGCTTTATGCTGAGTAAGGGTCCTGTTTAACGTCCTCGTATTTAAGTCTTTTCTTTTGCTTGTTTTTTTTTATTGTGTAATTGTGACTTTAAATAAATGTATGATTCAGATTCATTTACTCACAATATAAGATTACATTATAAATTACTACAGTTACTTCCACAGTGTTATGTCCTACGGAATCCTGTTGTGGGGGAAGGCGGCTGATATCCAGACTATATTCGTGCTACAGAAACGAGCTGTACGCTCCATATACGAACTAAAAGCTCGAGATTCTCTCAGGGACAAATTTAAGGAGGCAAACATTCTTACTGTAGCATGTAACATTCTTGAGAATATCATGTATGTGCGGAAAAACCTTCATGAGTTCAAACTCAACAGTGATATCCACGACTACAACACCAGAAGTAAAAACAAGATCGCAGTGAAGGCCAGTCGTCTCCGCAAGGTTAGCACGTCGTTCGTGGGGCACTGCATACGTTTTTACAATAAAATACCTACTGAAATTGTTAATTTACCGTACAGTAAATTTAAGTCTCATGTTAAGAGTAATTTGCTAAGCAAGGCGTATTATACTGTGAACGATTTCTTAAACGACAAAAATGCCATTAAGCCAGTAGTAGTCTGATTCTATTAGGAATATACCTAAATACATGTAATCATTATAAGTACAGTCGAGGAAATTGAATGTTTAGCACTTTTGGACCTTAACGTCATTCAAATAGAGTTGACATGTGCCAAACTTTCATTTTCCTCCACTATACATACCTACCTGAAATAACTGTACCGTTTTATTGTTATTGACCCTGTACATCTCTGACAATATAACATTAATGTTCCTTTTTTGTTTTGACGCTTAGAGACCGTATACATCTCTTAGAATATTAGAATAATTATTAATTGTATTTGGACGCTCAGAGACCTTATACATCTCTGGAATACTGAATAATATCATTACCTTCTGTTAATAGATACAGATCTTATATCGAATGTAATGGTCATATTTTGCAATTTTGTTTTGTTTAAATTAACTTAGTGACATTTAGTTTGTTAACCTTTTATATATCATTTTAAATGATTATTGTGTAAGATTACTATTTTATTGTAAATTACCGTTTGACATGTAAAAGTGCCCTTGTGGCCTATTTGCAGAATAAATAATTGATTGATTGATACATTCCATGTCAATTTAAAAGAATCCCTATTGATCGTCAACAACATACGATAACATTCAATAAAAGTAATTGGAATAATAATAATTAATAACTAACAATTGAAATATAACTATGTCCACTTAATTTAAATTTATGTCATAGTTATCAAAGTTCACCTAAAAGGATCGTCAGTACATAATATCACAATAATTGAATTATATCAAAAAACAATAAATAAAAATTATGCGATTGTATGTCAAAAAATTCACTTATAGAATACAGTGGATTTTCCAGTAGAAAGTTTCTTAATCGACGCTTGAATATGGGTGGTATGTTCTTTAGGGTTCCGTACCCAAAGGGTAAAAACGGGACCCTATTACTAAGACTTCGCTGTCCGTCTGTCTGTCTGTCACCAGGCTGTATCTCAAGAACCGCGATAGCTAGACAGTTGAAATTTTCACAGATGATGTATTTTTGTTGCCGCTATAACAACAAATACTAAAAACAAAATAAAATAAATATTTAAGGGGGCCTCCTCCTTTTTTTACTGTTTTTATAGATAATGGTACGGAACCCTTCGTGCGCGAGTCCGACTCGCACTTGGCCGGTTTTATTTCCTTATTTCTTTCTTTAGAACGGCACTCCACCCCGCGCATGAACCACTTGTCAGGACTGCCCCAGACGGCGACTCCGTACTGCACGATGAATTGACATAGGGCATGATATACTAGGCGGAGAACAACAAGAAAATAGCCTACCTACTTATAATAATGAATTTTCTCAAAAAGATGTTTAAAAATATTGTCAAATGGAGAAAAAGTAAAGCAGGGGATTAGGCCTCTCACAGACTGGCGCGGCCTGGCCGCAGCGGTCAATAGTACACTAAACTTGTCATTAGCTGTCAAATTTACTATTGACCGCCACCGCAGGCCGCGCCAGTGTGTTGCAGGCTCTAAATGATTATAAAGTGATGTGTACATAGTTTTAAGTGCACCTTCACATGAAACGATTGTCATTTAATATGACGCTCTAGTGTCGTGCCGTCACGATCCATGAACGTTTTCTCTCTGTAACAAGCAATATTAAAACAGTTGTAGCTTTGTAATTATTTGAGATATCTAAATAGGATCTTCGTCAATAGGCATATTTTTTTGCTTTCTTTATTTTGAAGTTTTAATCCATTTTGAGTCTACCACCCTATTAAAGGCATCTAAGGCTCAATAAGATCGGATTTGCATTTTTATTTATTTCTTTGTTTTTGAAACCAAACAAGCTCCACATTAATTTCAACTTTCACGATCCTCACACGTAATTGTTTTAGTTATTTGGAAATTGCGGGTAGTTCGGAAACCCCGCGCAGCAAGAAGATGTTAATACCCGCTTAAGCCAATCGTCCCGTGACCAAGGATGTTGTGACACATCCGAAACGTCGGGGAACCTAAGAGAGGAAAAAAAAATTATACGCGATTCAGTCCCGTTTAGTAACAATAAAACAAACTGCTCTATGTTCTACAACAGTTGATTTGACCCTCCGTGTTTGTCAGTTGTGTAACTGGCGAAGGCATCTTATACTTTACCATGTTTTACTCTCATCTTATGAAGAAATCCAACAAAAAAAAATACCCTTCCCACTTATTATGTACGCACCACGGGCGGTGAATTCGTGAATGCCCCAGATCGCAGGTGTTTGTGGCCCGAACCAAAGGTGAAAGCCATATATATATGCGATCTGGGGCCTTACGAATTACCGCCCGTGGTGTGTACACAATTTTACGTCTTCTCCTGGGTGTGTAGGGAGATTTGCCGGTGCGCCCGTGGGCGGTAAATCTCACTTACCGCCCGGAGTGACGTAAATATGGCTAAATATGGATGAACACATTATTGTCCGCGTGTACAGGCCACCAAATAGTCAACATTTTAATACGTTCGAATTAGTAATGGATGATATACTAGCCGTTATATCTAGAGTAAATAAAAAATAAATAGTATGTGGAGATTTTAATGTAAATATTTTAAATGACAATGACGTGTTATGCTGTAAATTATTAAATCTGTTCAGATCTTATAACTTAAAAAATGTATTTTACGAACCGACCAGAGTGACAACCTCCACAGATTCTTGCTTGGATAACATATTTATAAAATATGACATTTCATCGCAAAAATATGTTGACATTATACGATCTGACCACTCTGGCCAAGAAATCATATTTAACCATAAAGATTTAGAAAACGACATAGAGATCAAAAGTCGTCCAATAACTCAATATCGTTTACAGCAATTTAATAAAATACTGCATGAACAATTGTTAGGCCAGGATACAGCAGTAGTAGTTAATTGCACGAGTAATGATCTCTATAGCAGCGTGTTCTCATAATTACTAGTGGAATTCGAAAAAAGTTTTCTAATCAAAACAATAAATGTAAATCGTAAGTTTAAATTCAGTGAGTGCCCCGACTTTAGGCATTCGCAAAAGTAGGGAGAGTTTATTTGAACTTTATGAACTGAAGAATATAATCAACACTGAGAACTTTAAGGAATATGTCAGACGTTACTCAAAAATGTTTAAGTGTATGTAGGCCAGCGAAAACTAATTTTATATTTGATACAATTAAAATTTCTAATGAAAAAATTAAGACCATTTGGAATGTCATTAATAACGAAATCGGGTTATGTAAACCCCGGAATAAAAATATGACATCGATTACTTCCAATGGAGCACAATCAGTTCAGACTTAGAAGTAGCCCGAGAATTTGAAACATTTTTTACAAACATTCCGTTTATTACTACTGAAGGTCTGAATTCGTCTTGTGACAAGGCCAATGCACTACTTATTGAGCATATAAAACGATGTGAAACTTGAATTTGACTACGTCAACGCTGAAACCATCGTGAGAACCTTCAAGCAGATAAAAATCAAATGTACTGAAGACTTGTGGGGGATGTCGGTGAAGGTATGTACTGCCGTCATAGTCACCTTAGCACCTTATCTGGCTCTATTGTTTAATAAATGTATTGACGAAGGCACGTTTCCTGACCTGATGAAGGAAAGTAAAGTATTACCATTATTCAAATCTGGTCACACCAAGGACCCTGGCAACTATAGACCGGTATCTGTCTTGCCAGTGCTTAGCAAGGTTTTCGAGAAAATTGTGATGGCTCAACTTCTTGAGCACTTTAATCTTAACAAATTATTTCATCCTCAGCAATATGGCTTTACAAGAGGGAGATCTACAACTGACGCGGGAATTAGTTTGGTTAAGAATGTTTTCGAGGCTTGGGAAGAAAAAAAAGACGCGATCGCTATTTTCTGTGACTTGTCGAAGGCATTCGATTGCGTAGACCATCTGACTTTGCTGAAAAAACTTGATCACTACGGTATTAAAGGAAAAGCACTGGCCTTAATACAATCGTATTTTTCAGGTAGAGGTCAACAAGTGCTGGTGAATGGAACTCGGTCAGCAGGGTCCGCCGTTAAAATTGGTGTTCCCCAAGGGTCAATACTAGGCCCTCTTCTTTTTTGACCTATATAAATGACCTACCATTTATGGTGGAACATGTATCTAAAGTTGTACTATTTGCAGACATCACTTCGCTTATTTTTAAAATTAACAGGTCATGTCCGACAGTAGCTAATATAAATAATGCTCTTAGATTGACTCATAAATGGTTCACTGCCAACAACCTTGTTCTTAATGCAAAAAAGACAAAATGTATTCACTTTAAGCTAACCAATGTTAAACATCGTATACAGGGAGTAAACATTAACGATGAAACTTTAAATTTTGTCGAAAGTACAGCTTTCTTAGGGATGGATAACAGTAGACTCGAAACTGCAATGCGGTTTTCATATTACTGCTCTTTCGAAAAAATTAAGTTCGGCGGTGTACGCCGTGACTGTGACTACTCACTGCGAGGTTGGTTTACTTTAGTTATTTTCATAGCGTCATGTGCTACGGTATTTTGTTATGGGGTAGAGCTACCGATGTTGACACTATTTTTGTTTTACAAAAACGTGCAATCCAAGCGATATATGGGTTGAAAAGCCGGGACTCCTTAAGATAATTATTTAAAACTATTGGGATTATGACTGTGCCGAGTCAGTATATTTATGAACATATTATGTATGTTAGGAAGAATCAAGGATTATTTCAAAAAGGATGTGACATTTATAAGTTAAATACTAGGAATAAATTTAAATTGCTAGCAGTAAGTACTAGGTTAAGTAGAGTTCAAAAGTAATTTGTGGGGCTCTGTACACGCTACTACAACAAGTTACCAGATCATGTTTTAGACATGTCTGAGAATAAATTTAAGTTCTTTGTAAGGCAAACTTTGCAAAATAGAGCTTATTATAGATTGGACGAATATTGACCAGATAAGGATATATGGACAAATGTTAATGCCATTACTTAAGTTACCTCTTGTATTAAAGTATATATTTAAAAATATGACAATCAAAAAGTGTTCGCCATGAATTTATATTGAATAAAAACTTTACTTACTTACTTACTTGATACCTGCGAGAAGTAGCATCCCAACAAACCACTACGTCCGTATAGGCCTTAACGATGAAAGTGAACGCAGCACCATACACGAAGTACTAGCGCCAGAGTGAACAAAACAGAAAACAAACTAAACACTAAACGTCAATCAAAACACAGCATGAGATTGGGCTTACAAAAATAATACTTAAATATAATTTAAACTACGTTGACAAATTACATATTAAATTACGTTGACCAGAAAACGTATGGCAATTAATGTAATTGCAGATGGGACATAACCAACAGGTGAGGGAGTGTTAAATGCAGCTAGTATCAAGACTCAGATTCTCCTGTTTATGCTGATGTTCTTTCATGAATTTTTTGAGATTAATTCTAAATGTATTAACGTCCGGCAGGCTTCTACGCGGCGGCGGGACAATGTTCCAGCACTTCGTGACTGCACGGAATGTATGACAAGGATGCAAGTTAGTATTCACATACAATCGTGGCGGAAGGATCACCTGGAGGTTCGTTCTGTTCGTGCCTTCACATCGTATTCACATTATATTCCGCATCGCGCTCTCTCCCACCCACGATGAGATAACGTGTTAGAATGAGCCAGCAAAAAATATTGATAATAGGCATGATGCCTCATGTTCAAATTGATAACATAGTGATGCTAAATGGATAGTAAACTATCAAATTATCGTAATAAAGTATCAATTATAAAATATAATTAAAATCATAAAAAGATATGAACCTTGAAAGTTTAGAAAAAATATGAATTTTTTTTATTGCCCATGAGTAAATAAAAAGCTACCAATAGAATCCTTACGCTTTTCTAGAAACAAAATTGTATGACAACTATGTACTTAAACGCAGTATTTCGCGACCGAAACAACAATTTACCTGATTTTCCATACTACGATTAGTACAAATATACAAATGTGACGTCACAATTGTATAGACACACAGTATGAAGCGTTTCGCGCTGCCGCCAGCGAGGTCAATCTTTATCTCAATTTTTGAGGTAGTTATGTTCTTTAATTGTAGTTGCTCCCATACAAACATTTGTTCCTGTCCAAAAACTGGTTCGAATGACGTCACAAAAAAATCTTAGTCATCATCCCTATTGGTTGGATTACGAAAGGCATGTCTGAATTGAGGCCCTTCTCATTATTTCGGGCATACTCCGCACAGACACTTCAAGTGCCTATACTTGGAATCGGGTAGCGTAAATAATTCAGCCCTTGGGCGCAATTCGGCACTGTTTTGCGCGGGTAAGTAATATGAGGTATAAGAACTTATCATGCGACGACCGGTTAGCCTGGTAGGTAGTGACGCTGCCTACCAAGCTAAAGGTCCTGGGTTCGAATCCCAGTAAGGGCAAATATTTGTGTGATGAGCATGAATATTTTCTTTCTGAGTCATGGAAGTTTTCTATGTATTTAAGTATTTATATCTATTATATATATCGTCGTCTAGTACCCATAACACAAGCCTTAATGAGCTAACTATGGGATTAGGTCGATTTGTGTAAGATTGACCCCTAATATTTATTATTATTTTGTTATAATTATTTATTATTATCATATAATAACAGTCATATTATATACGCTCACTTTGTATAGTATAATGTAGATTGTTTATATAGTACTAGCTTTTGCCCGCCGCTTCGCCCGCGTAGTACGTGTAATTTTGCAATAACTGTTTAATTGTTACGCCGGCAACGGCCTACTTACTACTTACTTCCCCTATGAATAACCCTTCGTCAAAACCCGTTAAGTATGGTAAATATTTTTTTATTTCCTATTACTTTAATGCCCGTGTGGGTTAGAATTTCACCACCCTCTTTCTTCCCGTGGGTGTCGTAAAAATCGACTAAGGGAGCAGGGTTGAAGTGTGTTGAGGGCGATGGGCTACCAACCTATCATTGCAATATCACATTTTGTCGATCTTTTATACATTTATGCTAAAAGTGGCGCTGGAACATAAGTTTAATGTGCTCTGCCTACCCCTTTTGGGAATAAAGGCGTGAATGTATGTATGTATGTATTATTTTTTTATTAAATTTACTATCATGATAAATGAGAATCTGTCCTCTGGAATAAAAGCTAATAAAATAGCTAATATGTTCCTGATAATACCAAAAATATCTCCAGGAATTTCAAGTCAAATTTGTGGCCCGGACATTTCTATGGGCTTATTTCCTAATTTCCTAATGCAAGTAAAAAAAAAAATCTGTATAGATTGACATATTATAAAAGAAACCTGCTGTCCTGCTTTCATGTTTCTAGCCACAGTTTATCATTAAAAATCACACATGTACTTATGTGAAGTTTCAACCCCTATATTAACCCCTTTGAGGGATGAATTAGAAAAAAGAACCCTTATCAATATTTTTGACTGTACATTAAGAGCTTGTGACCGAAGTTTTAAATGGCTAACTTTTAAAACGACATGTTTCCAATTCAAACTTTCAACTCTTTGTTAACCCCCTTAGGGGATGAATTTTAATAACAACGCTAAATCATTTGTTTTGATTTTTAGTAAGAAACCTTCCTATGACTATGTCCAGCAATGGACTTCTTTCGGCTGATATGATGCTGATGAAGAAACCTTCCTACAAAGATTCAAGTCTATAACTTTCCAAATGAACGATTTCCGTACAACGGTTCGACACCAATTTCACCCCCGTAAGGGTTGAATTTCGAAAAATCCTTTCTTAGTACACGTCCACGTACTTTAAAGAATATATGTTCCAAATTTCATGACTACGTATATCCTTAGCGGTTAAGGCTGTGCGCTGTCTGTCAATAGATTAGTAACGCAAGAGTTTTATAAAATATAGCTGTTGCCCGCGACTTCGTCCGCGTAGAACTTGTTACCGTCCTAGAAAAATGATTAGTATTCAATTATGTTAGGCGCAAGCTTAATTATCGCTGTCCCAAACACACTTCTACAATCTTAAAGGATGGTTTTCGAGATTTAAACTATCCTTTATCCTTCCAAGGGTCTCAAATTATCTGTACGGAAAAAGTCATCTAAATCCGTTCAGGGATTAAGAGTAAAAGGTAACAGTGCGATAAGTTCGCTAGTTTAAATTGCTAAATCTAAATTAAAAACTCCATTTTTACAAACATAAATAAATATCTTAAGAATCATCAAAAGACGTTTCGGCTTATATTTTTCATAAAGTATTAAATATTTTTTTTTTATGTCTAGCTACATTACTGGATTTTTTGCCTAAATCCGTCCAGTAGTTTTATTCACGTTAGTCCGGGCTACCCGTATAGTTTTGAAAGCAAACTTATCTAATGCTAAAAGACGTAGAACTTTCCATCTCCATCCCCAGTCCCCATTAAACGGTGTAAGAAAATACATTATTTTCATTATCCAAAATAAACTTTTTAAATTAACAAAATAATCCGCAGGTTTAATCAAACGTTACCTTCTTTTCGGTTATGGGAGCATTTAATAAGTAATCTCTCTACAACGTTGCAAGTCTCTAGCTCAAAAAAATGTTTCTCATCCTAACCTTGCATCCCTTTTTAACCCCTTAAGAATGGATGTTTCTAATAGGCTGAAAGTGTTTTTTTTATTGTAATAATTAATCTTTCTACAACGTTGCGAAGTCTCTATCTAAAAAAAGTGTTTCTCGTCCCAACCTTGCACCCCTTTTTAACCCTCTCAGGGCTGGAATTTCCAAAAATCCCGTCTTATCCCTTGCCTACGTCATAAAAGGAAGTTGTGGTGAAAATTTCAAGTTTCTAGTCCCAGTAGTTTCGGCTACAAACTTTGCACCCCTATTTTACCCCCTTAGGGGTGGACTTTTCAAACAGGCTGACAGTGCTTTTTTGCATTCTAATAAGTAATTTTTCTACTAAGTTTCAAGTTTCTAGCTCAAAAAAATTAAGTTTCCTCATACAAACTTTGCACCCCTATTTAATCCCCTTAGGGGCAGAATTTTCAAAAACGCAGGAAGTTCTTTTTTGTATTCTATTAAGTTATCTTTCTACAAAGTTTCAAGTTTCTAGCTCAAAGAATAATGTTTCCCCCATACAAACATTGCACCCCTATTTAACCCCCTTAGGGGTAGAATTTTCTAAAACGCCTAAAGTTCGTTTTTGTATCTTAATAAGTAATCTTCCTACAAAGTTTCAAGTCTCTAGTTCAATAAATAACGTTTTCCGTATACAAACTTTGGACCCCCATTTCACCCCCTTAGAGGGTGAATTTTGAAAAACCCTTTACAAGTGCTCCCCTAGACCTTTATATGAAACCTACGTGCCAAATTTGGAATCTCTAGAACCAGCGGTTTGGGCTGTGCGTTGATATGTCAGTCAGTCAGTCAGTCAGTCAGTCAGTCAGTCAGTCAGTTTCTTCTTTTATATATTTAGATAACGTTATCTGCATATAATGAAAGAAATGTATAATTTCAAAATATATATTTTCGTAAACTATAACGTTATTCTGATATAATAACAATTGATTATATCGTTTAAAGCGTGTAATATTCATAACACCTAAGGTTTAAAACATATATTATTCAATTAATCTAACATCAAATAGTATAATGATCGCTTAGTATAATCGCCTACAAATATTTGAATAGCAGTAAACGTTCGTAATATATATTTTTTGTTTGAAATATATTTTTTTAAATTATTATTTATAACTTAATCTAACCGCCAGCGTATCGTCGTCACCCCGCTTCGCGGGGTGCCTACGCGGGGTGCCTATTTCCGCTCAAAGGGACACAATCTAACCCTAACCTAACCTACAAATACGTTGTTACGATTATTTCTTGTTTTTTTACTGCGACGGGCTTAGCCCCCCGAGCCCTCTTTTTCTGGCTGCCCTAACCGAATCTCCTATATTAAAATCCTTATACGAAAATATACTATGTATTATGATTGTTATACGTTATATATGTTTTACGAAAACATATTATGTGTTATGATCGTTATACGTTATGTACGTTATACGAACTGAAATTAGTCAATTTCAGTGATATAGAAAAAAGCGTTATATAAAATTAATATTACGCCAGCTGACCGTTATTCCTTATAAAAGTATTGGTCTTGTTGTTATAGCTAACTTTCATTCTATCTTGTGAACGTTATTAAATATGAAATAACTTATACATATATATTGTTGTTATGTACTTAGAAACACGTTATACCGTTTGTATTGAGCAATTGCATGTCAAGGACATACATTTGTGGTAGAAGGTCTTGTCGTTATGTATATGCTAGTACTCGGGCAGAAATCAAGATTTATGCAGAATTGTCACACTAGAATCAAGGTAGAATCAGAAGCATAGCTAAACGTAGCGACACCTTTGGCGGATTTGGAATAGGTTAACAAGTAGTTTGCTGATCGTCTCGGGCAACCAACAACCAAACATTTTTGCTATTTCATCCATGGGGATGCTTTATCTTGTATCAGAATCAGAATCAGAAATTATTTATTGTCAGATTGTGCATATTAGTACATAATACAGGTGTTACAATAGAGTTAGGAGTGTGTCACAATCAGCCGTTTTTCGGCATACAATATAAGCTTAGGACCTAATAGTAAACAGTTTAAAGTACTTAATAACTAGGTTAGTAATATTATTTATTTAATAACATTTGTTTTTTGAAAGAAATCTTCCAGAGTATAAAAACATTCATCCAACAAGAAGGTTCTCAGTTTATACAAAAATCGTCGGCTTGGAAGTTGTGTTCTTGCACGATATGTCAATACCAATTAAAGAGTATATTTCGCTATCCGTTGCCATGGTATACATTTCAAGTACATAGGGCCACCAATATACCCATAAAGCTTATGAAACTAATCGTCATTAATCGATATTATCGTCGGATGCAAATGTAAATTGGTGGTCGTTGAAAATCGACCTCGGCTATGTTGTTGTGTTTTGTTGCCATGAATACTCCGCATATTCAACATGTTTGACTAGAGATTCAATTAAATGTTAAAATATTTTTGTGTGTGACTTAAATCCTGTAAAGTTTTTGTTCTTCCACTTCGTCATCCTCCATCTCATCTCTCCATCCATCCTGTTTATGTGCGAAACACTATTAAATACAATCATCGACAAATACGTTCGTACACTGATCATTAATGAGATTCTACAAAAGTATATTTTTTTAGGGTTCCGTACCTATAAATAAATAAATAAATAAAAATAGTTTATTCGATAGCATCAACAAATCACATAAGTGCGCTGGTGCCTCTTTTTAAGCGTTCAAGACGTGCTAAGAGAGCACCGCTATTCCACAGGTTTAATACAAATATTTGTCTTAGGTATAGAATAACATGATTATATGATAGCTTAACAGTTTGGTACTTATTTTACTAATGATTACATTTACTAATTGTGTGTGTGTGATGTGTGTGTGTGTGTGTGTGTGTGTGTGGGTGTGTGTGTGTGTGTGTGGTGTGTGTTTATATAAAGGGTGTGTGTGACGCGATTGGTGTGTAAGTTGTTTTCGACGCGCTAAGCAATCTGAGGGGGTGAGGTGCGCGGCAATCCGTGAAGCGCCGCCCGCGCGCCCCGACCCGCTCGTCGAGCACGTGACCGCGCGGCAGTCATAGCACAGACAAGACGGGTCACAGTAAAGTGATCTTACGATCGCCGTATATTAACTGGACCGTGCAAGGGTCAAGTTTGCTATCTGTGAAGGGTGTGAACTATGTACGGGTTTCGGACCACAGAAAAAACCCTGTATTGTTTATTTTACTATTTCACAATTTGTCCACTATAACGGTGCATATTTTAAGGTTTTTTTGCGGGTTTTGGGAAAACTCAGTTAAAGGTCCGATGAAGAAACAGATGGAATTGAATTGATTGGTATAGACTTAGTAATATGGTTCCGTTTGGCACCCACGGGTGCAGAAACCTATAAAAGAAAATACAAAGTAGAAAAACACTAATTATTTAACAATTATTTTAAAATCAATCACATTGTTGTTTCATAGACGAATTTTAATCATAAACCTTTTTTTTAAATATATAGGTTTTTGATTAAAATTCGTCGAAATCATAAGTCCGCAAACTTGACAAATATTCCAATTCGAATACACTGTCCTCCGGTTTACACGGCTCGATAGCCACGGCTCGAGTAGGTAGTATTGCGTCGTCTTCTAACGATTGTGGCATCGCCTCATCTTCTACCAATTGTAGTGTTAACTCATCTTCTACCGATTGATTGATGGGTTCATTATTAGAGACCATGACCTCTTGCTTGACAATCAGCAGAAGATGGGCCTAACAAGTTCACCATAGTCTTCACTTTCAATCTGCAGAAATAGAATTCTTATATTTTTGGTCTTCTATACAAATATTATAAAGAGGTAATGTTTGTAAGTTTGTGAGTTTGGCAATATTTAGAATCTACTTTCAAAGTAAACGCGGGCAACACCGCGGGAATAGTATAATTATAAAAAAAATCATGAACAAACGTCATGTTGACCTATACAGGGTGGAAATAGATTTTGGGTCAGTGAGGGCAGCTACCAGATCCCGTGTTGCTAGGCGAAAATGATAAGGATGATGTATGCTTAGGAGACCTTCCTTCGATTTTAAATTAATGAAGATTGGCGATTACAGATTTTGGAACAAATACAAAGAAAAAATTAACCGTGATCGCATGTAGCCTAATAGTGTGTAGTATTTAGTGTTTACCTATTTCATGAAAATGAGAGCGACAGATCTTTCGGCTGCCCTCCGCATCGTTAAACTTAAGTGGCAGTGGGCACATTGCACGTCGAACCGATGGCCGTTGTGGCGGAAAGGTTCTCAAGTGGCGACCACGTACCGGAAGGCGCAGCGTGGGTAGGCCCCCACAAGGTGGACTGATGACCTGGTAAAGGTCGCGGGAGTCCGCTGGATGCGGGTGGCGCAGAACCGGTCATTGTGGCACTCTTTGGGGGAGGCCTATGTCCAGCAGTGGACGTCTTTCGGCTGATATGATGATATGATGATGATGACTAAATTATGTATCTCGGTGCAAAATATCAGACTGGTCATTGTGGCACTCTTTGGGGGAGGCCTATGTCCAGCAGGGGACGTCTTTCGGCTGAGATGATGATGACTAAATTATTTATCCCGGGGCAATATATCAGACTGGTCATTGTGGCACTCTTTGGGGGAGGCCAATGTCCAGCAGGGGACGTCTTTCGGCTGATATGATGATGACTAAATTATGTATCCCGGGGCAAAATATCAGACTGGTCATTGTGGCACTCTTTGGGGGAGGGCTATGTCCAGCAGTGGACGTCTTTCGGCTGATATGATGATGATGACTAAATTACGTATCTCGGTGCAAAGTATCAGACTGGTCATTCAGGCACTCTTTGGGGGAGGCCTATGTCCAGCAGTGGACGTCTTTCGGCTGATATGATGATGATGACTAAATTACGTATCTCGGTGCAAAGTATCAGACTGGTCATTCAGGCACTCTTTGGGGGAGGCCTATGTCCAGCAGTGGACGTCTTTCGGCTGATATGATGATGACTAAATTATGTATCTCGGTGCAAAATATCAGACTGGTCATTGTGGCACTCTTTGGGGGAGGCCTATGTCCAGCAGTGGCCGTCTTTCGGCTGATATGATGATATGATGATGATGACGAAATTATGTATCTCGGTGCAAAATATCAGACTGGTCATTGTGGCACTCTTTGGGGGAGGCCTATGTCCAGTAGGGGACGTCTTTCGGCTGATATGATGATGACTAAATTATTTATCCCGGGGCAATATATCAGACTGGTCATTGTGGCACTCTTTGGGGGAGGCCAATGTCCAGCAGGGGACGTCTTTCGGCTGATATGATGATGACTAAATTATGTATCTCGGTGCAAAATATCAGACTGGTCATTGTGGCACTCTTTGGGGGAGGCCTATGTCCAGCAGTGGCCGTCTTTCGGCTGATATGATGATATGATGATGATGACTAAATTATGTATCTCGGTGCAAAATATCAGACTGGTCATTGTGGCACTCTTTGGGGGAGGCCTATGTCCAGCAGGGGACGTCTTTCGGCTGATATGATGATGACTAAATTATTTATCCCGGGGCAATATATCAGACTGGTCATTGTGGCACTCTTTGGGGGAGGCAATTGTCCAGCAGGGGACGTCTTTCGGCTGATATGATGATGACTAAATTATGTATCCCGGGGCAAAATATCAGACTGGTCATTGTGGCACTCTTTGGGGGAGGGCTATGTCCAGCAGTGGACGTCTTTCGGCTGATATGATGATGATGACTAAATTACGTATCTCGGTGCAAAGTATCAGACTGGTCATTCAGGCACTCTTTGGGGGAGGCCTATGTCCAGCAGTGGACGTCTTTCGGCTGATATGATGATGACTAAATTATGTATCTCGGTGCAAAATATCAGACTGGTCATTGTGGCACTCTTTGGGGGAGGCCTATGTCCAGCAGTGGCCGTCTTTCGGCTGATATGATGATATGATGATGATGACTAAATTATGTATCTCGGTGCAAAATATCAGACTGGTCATTGTGGCACTCTTTGGGGGAGGCCTATGTCCAGTAGGGGACGTCTTTCGGCTGATATGATGATGACTAAATTATGTATCCCGGGGCAAAATATCAGTCTGGTCATTCTGGCACTCTTTGGGGGAGGCCAATGTCCAGCAGTGGACGTCTTTCGGCTGATATGATGATATAGCCCTCCGCATCGCTAGGCTTAAGTGGCAGTGGGCACATTGCACGTAGAACCGATGGCCGTTGTGGCGGAAAGGTTCTCGAGTGGCGACCACGTACCGGAAGGCGCAGCGTGGGTAGGCCCCCCACAAGGTGGACTGATGACCTGGTAAAGGTCGCGGGAGTTCGCTGGATGCGGGTGGCGCAGGACCGGTTATTGTAGCACTCTTTGGGGGAGGCCTATGTCCAGCAGTGGACGTCTTTCGGCTGCCCTCCGCATCGTTAAACTTAAGTGGCAGTGGGCACATTGCACGTCGAACCGATGGCCGTTGTGGCGAAAAGGTTCTCAAGTGGCGACCTTCCCCCCCCCCCTCTACCGCCCCGCCCTTGCCCCCCTCATGCTCCGCCCTCCTACTCTCCCTCCTCCCCCTCTCCTATTCTCCCTCCTACACCTCCCCTCCTGCCCCCCCCCCCCCCCCCCCCTCACAACACATGTTACGCGAGCGGGTCAAAAGTTACGAAAAATGTAAGAAATGTAACCATCACTTTATTCGGTATCCGATACTCGGACCGAAATCATTGAGGCCGTTTTATCGGTCACCGTAATTGTACGGCTCATTTTTCGGTCAGGTACCTTTACTTGAAACGGTTAACCTACGGGTACCGTTACTGTTGGATATCTTTTCAATTGGTAGGTACCTTTATTTTAGGGTACCGGTCTTTTGCGGTTTTTTCACCATAGCGGTACCGTTTAAAAGGGTACCCATTAAATTTGATTTATTCGGGTACCGATACTGTTGGATACTTTTTCAATTGATACCTTTATTTTAGGTTACCGGTCTTTTGCGGTTTTTCAGTCCCTGGTCGGTCAAGGGTTTTTTTAAATATTTCGTAATGCTAATCACATAATTATTATAGTATAAAATATGTTTAGTAGTTCTCGTACTGTTTTTCTCTATACTGTGTAACTGTGGAAGTGTACGCGGTGTAATCTGCGCGCGTGAGTGTGTGGTTGATGTATTTAATACGGGAATTCGTTTTTTTTATGTACTAACCTTTTCTCCTTATTCAGTTTCCGAAGCCCCAGTGACGATATCTTCTTTTTATTTTTTTTGTTACCCATTTTTAACGAATGCTGTGCTGCGAAAATGCGCGTACGTCCGACCTCCAATGCGTTCCGCTCGGGACTGCCGCGGTGCGGCGGGAACGGAGCGGGAGTGAATTGTGCCATAATTTCGTTGATTTTGGGTGAAAAAAAACATGTCTTAATAAATTAAAAATATTATGACCGACATCACTCACATCATCATAGACGCTTATTTTGGTGTAATTTTCTATTCATCAAGTTACGTAAGATTGGAATAATGTCAGTTTTAAGATGAGAATAGAGGTATGTTTGGCATTTTTTTCTATCGATCAAAGTTTATCCAATTATGTAACGGACTTCCGACGGAACTAGATAAAGGTCTTAAATATAATATTACAGTTTTTTTTAATTTTTAATATGTAGTATTTCAAACTAAAACCGTTTACAAAATCACATATCCTAGAAGAACCCCGAAGCAACTCGCCTTAAATTAGGTTAGCAATATATAGAAATAATTTGTGGGGAATCGGAACAGCGTTTGGTACATAACTTTTAGTAGTGCTCTTTGAGCTAGGAACTTAGTCTTTGTGGCTCCTCCCCATACAGATATACAATAAGTGAGAACAGATTGGGCTAATTATACGTAGACTTGATTTAGCTTATTTTTTGTTAATACGTGTCTTAGTTTTTTGAAGGTCCAGATGAGTTTGCGGGTCCTGTTCATAATGGTTTCTGCATGTTGGTGCCATGTAAGACGCTGGTCAACGGTAACTCCTAGGTAACTTGTGCATTCTACCTTTTGAATAGATGGACAGGAGCAGATCGCCTGTGTGTTGCAGCAGCTGTGTATCCTGATTAAGTAGTCATTTCTCGGTTGGGAACGGTTATATTTGCAGAAACATAAAGTTGGTTTTGGTTGTGTTAAGAGTAAGTTTTCCTGCAGCCATCCAGCAATTTTAGTGAGCCCTAGTTATCCGCATAATCGTACCTATATATCTGCATAATCGTACCTATATATCTGCATAATCGTACCTCTTCCCAAGTGTTCCCTGAGAATACAACCGCAGTATCGTCGGCATACGTGAATATGGTTCCCGCGTCAATACGCATGTTGCAGAGCTCGTTTATGTAGACAAGGAACAACGTTAGGCCTAGTATACTGCCCTGTGGTACTCCGTAGGATATTGAGCGTTCGTCACTGATGTAGTTTCCTAGTTTGACTTTCTGTGTTCGGTTGTGAAGGTAGCTTCTAAAGAGATTTAATGGGGTACCTCTTATGCGAATCTTTTCCAAAACGTTAACAAGGATGGGAACAGACGCAGTATCGGACGCCTTTTTGAGATCAAGAAACACAGTTAGACAATTTTTCTTTGTGTCGGCATTTTTAATTATTAGTGACGAGAGAGCAGTTACCGCGTCGTTAGTAGAGATACGTTTTCTGAAGCCATATTGTGCATTTGATAGAATGTTCAATTTATTTAGATAGTTGGAATTACCATATACCTACAAATATGAGAATTTAGATTTTTCACAGCTTCAAGGTATTGTAGACCTTTTCTACACGCAAATTTTGCTGCCGTACAACAACTTTAAGTCTCCCGAAGTTTAGCGGGACGTGGCACTTTGGCTGGTGTCAAGATGGCGAAGTACTCAAGTATGATTTATTATATAAAAGACTAGTCACATCACGATCGGCTCGCACGACTATATTTAATCATTTCAAATTTTCCTCCTTATTACGAGTAAAGTATTATCCCGGTTTTATCTTAAAGGTCTGTATGCTACCTTATCCCAATAATTGCATCCCAAGGATTAGTTTTTGTGGGAGCGTCTGCTATCTGATCTTCTAAGCAAATACATTGACTAGAAAGAAATTGGCCTTTGTCAACTTTTTTGCCCACATGATTGTCAGAAGCCCTCAAGTACTGTAAGGAGATACGTCACATAATGTGCTGCTTCAAACATGAGGGAAATGACGTTCCGCGGTGCCCTACTGATTTATAAATCGTCACGCGCGGGCATGGCTACAGTTGCCACCGCATTAGAAGATGGATCGATATCAGAAGGCTATATTTAGACGTAATTAGAATGCTACACTTAGCATTATATGACACGTTTGAAATTGCATGTCAATCATTATCCAGTAGCACGGTGCGGACCGTGGGGTGAACATCACAATGAACGAGTTGTCGGAGGCCAAGACGTCCCGCGGGATCATCTCGCTGCGCACCGTACTGAGCGTGCGACTGCTCTTCGGCCTCTACTGCAACATCAGCGCCCACGCCGGTCTACGCGTCCTCGCGCGTTTCTACTGCATTTGCTTGGCTTACACATGCATAATATGGCTTTTAACAACCTTGGACGAAATGGGAATCCCAAATACTAGTTTCATGCTTTTGATATATGAATTCAGTTTCTATGTCCTTGTCTCCATAGTCACGGGAGAAAATAATTTCATCAACTTTTGTAAAGTAATTGAGCAATCAGACGCTGAAATGGGATATAGTAATCTGCCGTTAATATCTTCCCCCGTGTTTTTTTTCTGTATGATATTGGTTGTAAATAAGATAATATTTGTATGTGCATTATCTTATATCCACCAACATGTCAATATGTCTATAGCAGTCCCACTATTCATAATAATTACTGCAGCGGATATAAATTCTCTGATCTATCTGATGCCATTAGATTTGCTGCGTTCTCGTCTAGCTCTGCTGCGACATGTATTCGAATTAAATCTTAAACAGGACAATGGAAGAAGTATTGATACAAACCAGCAAATTAAAACTATCAATGACTGTTTAAACCTCTATCGATCCATGTTTGACAAATTTTATGCTACATTCTGGTGGGCAAAACCACAGGTAAATACCAAAACTGTGGGTTTATTGCTATCCCGCACAAATGGAAAATAGGGATGGTGACACCAAAAAAAAGAGGATTATATATATATATCAATATACCTAGTTACATGGAGAAAAAAGTAGCAAAAACAATAAATAATCACAAAGTTATACGTGTTCAAAGTTATAAGACGGGTATACTCTGCCCCTTGTTCGCAAAAAGCACCTTCACATATAACTGTTGACATTTACTAAATTAATAACAAATAAATAAATATTAGGGGACAATCTTACACAAATCGAACTAGCCCCTTGGTAAGCTCAGTAAGGCTTGTGCTTGTGAGGCATTTACTATGTCGCTCGAAACCCGTGAGTGACGTCACGTGTCTCCAGCGTGTTCTCTCTCTCTCTCCACCAAGCAATATTAAAACGATTGTACCTTCGTAATTTTTAGAGATTTTTAAATACGATTTTCGTCAATAGGCATATTTTTTTGTTTTTTGCCTTTTTTCTTTTGGAGTAATAATCAAATTAGAGTCCCCAACGCTATTCACAACTCGAAATGATTGGACGAATCTGAATAATGTCAATTTGAAAATCATCGACATGGAAAATATGTCCGTACGCTGTAGGTACGCTCCAAAAATATTGTAATATGGTAATCAACTTATTTAGAGTTTAACAGTAACGTTTTAGTTAACTGCAACATAGACGCATATTGCTTGTACAAGTATCAGCGCAACCTAACGTGTATATATAGTGAGGTATTTTATTACATAAGGTATTCATTTAAGGTATTTCTATATAAGACACTCGTCACCCTGCTACTTATTGGCCACGTGCCATTCCTCCCCCATATCCGTACTTTAGTTCATGGCGATCCTAGCCTGAAGAACTAAACGGTACCGTAATATAATATGACCAATCCGGACATACGTCATATATGAGTTTTTTAGGTACAAAATAGTCGATTTTCATATAATATTTTGATATTAAATGAAATAAGACAACATTCACTTTGCATTGACCTATTTCATAGCAGACAAACATTATATTTGGGCTGAATGAATTTTGAACGAGAAAAAAAATGGTCATACAAAAGTACCTATAGACACAACACTTGACAGATTGTATATATATATAGCATTTTCACTAAATTCAGTTTGGATGGTATTATTACATTTGGTCCACTTTAAAAATGGTCATTTCGCGTTGATTCGATTCGCGATTTTCCATTTGTGCCGAATGACAGTAAATCGCTACTTAATGCACTATGTATGGCCGCCTTTTTACGTGTGTCGACCTGTACTTATATATACCTACATTTTGTTTCAGATACTTATGAGATTGGCTTTAGGATTTTTTACTTGCCTGGTAATAGGACGTGATGTCAGTTTGGGTTTAAAGAACGGCGTACGTTATTCATTACTAAATCATATTCGAATTGCTGGACTTAAAATCCTCTTTATTGGGTTGGTTTGTATTAAACTACAATTTTATTTTCAAGGTTTCCGTGATGGAGATTCTCTTTGTTAATATGGCGATGTTAATAGTTACTAGTGTGGTTGCATGCTCACCGGCCGTCTGCGGCGAACTCGTGAAGCGTGAAGTGGATAAGTTGAAAGTAACTGTAGGAAACCAACTGCTTTTATGCGAAGACGGTAAATTTACATGGACTATTTTTATATATTTTTTTTGCTCAATGCGTACGCAGACTAAATAAGTATATTAAGCTCGTTTGCGCTTATTATATGGTCGCCACTAGGCTATTACTTGGAATCTTCATTACATATATTGGTTCGAAGTAAACGAGTTGATGATCAGAGGCGTCTGTAGCCCATGTAGCGCCCGTGTGCAAATATTACTCTAGCGCCCCCTAGTGAGCGCGCGGTCAAAATGGAATGGTAGCGGGCGGCGCTCGGTGCCCTCTAGGACCGCTGCGCCCGTGTGCACCGCACACCCTGCACCATAGGTAAAGACGCCTCTGTTGGAGATAATGATAATGCGTGTGTATGTTTTTGTGTGCAGAGGGAGAGTTGCGCGCAGAGCTGGAGCTAGCGGGGAACTACCTGGAGCTGCGGCCGTCCAGGATCACTGTTTACCGCTGCTGTGTGCTCGACGCATCGCTTGTGATGACATTCATTGGCCTCTGCACCTCCTACCTTATTGTCATCATTCAAATAATTGGAGTGATCTAAAGCCGTTATATATATATCCTACTAATTATTATAAATGCGAAAGTTTGGATGATATTGATATTGATATTTTTATCAAACTTTCCAGTTATGTATAAGGACCAGAATAGGACATAGGCTATAAAAATTATAAAAATAAGTGTGCAAAGGGGTTAAAAAATGGGGTTGAACTTTGTGTGGGAACTCCTTAAATCTATGAGCTATATACTTGAAAATTGGCAAATATATACTTGACTAGAAAGTAAAAAGAACTCCATTCAAACTTTTGGCAAAACCTCCCCCTCTTCTTCCACTGATCGCGGTTTTTAGCTTGATCTGGCCAGTCCTTTAAAAAGGAGTCCAACTCATCCCGCCATCGCTGACGAGGTCTGCCGCGTCTCCTTTTCGAGCTCTCAGGTTTCCACGTCGTGGCGCTATTTGCCCATAACTCACCGGGCATGCGGCAGACGTGACAAGCCCAGTCCCACTTTAACTTGGCCGCTTTTCGAGCTACGTCTACAATTCGAGTCTGTGAGCGCAGCGTGGTGTTCCGGATACGTTCCATTAATTTCACACCCAATATGCTGCCCTCCATTGCACGTTGGCAAACCCCGAGTTTGAACTTCTGAGCTTGTGACAAAGACCATGTCTGTGCACCATAGGTGAGAACGGGAAGTATGCACATGTCCATGAGTCTACGTTTCAGTGACAATGGTAGGTCACCCTTCATCAGATTTTTCATGGACCAATAGCTCCTCCAGGCGTTTTCAGTCCGTCTTTCGACTTCCTTCTTTTGTCGCGCCTGGAAAGAGACTAATTGACCCAGGTCTTTGTTTTCATGGACATATGCAAATAAAGATAAAACCTGCAAATGTTTTTTTTTTTATTTTGTTACTTATGTTAATTGTTTAGATTTATTTATTTTGTTGTTCTTAGTTAATTGCATTGCATTTGTGCCCCCACTTATAATAGTTTTAAGTTAGGTCCCCACCGAAAATCAGCGCCTCTGCTTGCCGTGTCTTGCAGGGGCTTTATGCTGAGTGGGGCTCCTGTTTAACGTCCTCGTACTTAAGCCTTTTCTTTTGCTTGTTATTTTTTTTTGTGTAATGTATTTTCTTTCTTTCTTCTTTCAAATGCAAATAAAAATAAAGATAAAACGTGAAAAAACACGGGATGTAAAATAGTGCTTGGCGGCTGGCTAAAGTCTATATATATTAGAAACTGGTCGATAACTCCACCGATAGTAACTGTTAGACATTAGAGACCTAATTATATTGGAACTTCAGTCACTGATGACGTCGCTGTTGTTATTGAAAAACCAGCAACCTTGATCTCTGCCTTCCTATATTTGCTATGAAATCAGAAGTCATCTGAAGTTGTTCGATAGGTTGAGTTGAATACTTATCTCGAAGGCGGTCGTCACACTGCTCCGCATCTCGCAGCAGCATCCGTTGATGCGTTTTTTAACTGTGAAAAAGAAAAGGGGTTTCACTTAGTATAAAACCTCTCGCATATGTACTTAGGTTATATAGATCACAATAATAGCAGAACAATAAATCAAAAAAATTACATCTAAAAGTCAATAGCAATACATTAAAAAGTCCTTAATTGAAAAAAAATCCTTTTCTTTCAGCCAGTGAAATTATTTAATTTTAAATGGATTGAGTGTCAATCCTTTAATGTCATCTGGTAACCTATTATAAATGCGTATGGCCATTGCAAAGCAATTTCTCCGACATAGTTCTGTTTTTACTCTTGGACAGTCTAATCTGTTTGGTTAGTGTTAAAATGGCATACATTGTCTTTTGTACAAAAGTTATACAAATGAGATTTTACAAATATACCTAGAAGATATATAGAGACGGTACAGTGAAAAGATTAATTTTTTTGAATAAAGGTTTACATGAGGTCAAAGAATTTACATCACAGATACCACGTATACATTACTTTTGGCCTATGAATAAAAGTAAAAAACATAACCATTATAGGCCTTAAGTGCAGTTTGTTGGTTTGTTATTTTGGTTTCAAAGTGTCAAAGTGCGTATGCAAATCTATTTATTTTCCCACATATATATTGGATATGTTTATCCCAGGAGCATTTACTGTCGATTATTATACCTAGGAATTTTATTTCGTCAGATTCGGCTATTATGTTATTTTCATATGTGACTGTCAGATTTTCCTTCTTGCCATACCTGCTGAGAAATTGAATGTACGAGTATGTGGTTTTACTCAGATTAATGAATAGATTGTGAACTTTTAACCAATGTACAATGTCGTAAATGGCCTGGTTAATGCTGTTATTATATTCCTTTTTATCTGTACACTTAATCACAACTGAGATATCATCAGCAGAAAGAGTGCAGGGATATTGTGTTACTAATGGGAGATCATTAATATATATTAAAAACAGTAACGGACCCATGATACTTCCCTGCGGGACACCTACTTTATTAGGCTTTGAGCTTGAAAGGCAGATCAATTCTTCGCCACTGGAATATATACTCATTAACTCTACCCTTTGATGTCTATTACTAAGATAACTTTCGATCCATTTTTTGTTACTCCCCGTAGACCGTATTTTATGCATTTTTGTAATAAGAGGTTGTGAGACACGAAATCGAAGGCTTTGCTTAGGTCAAAAAATACCGCCGAAGTTGGCATTTTGTTTTCTACGTTTAAAGTCACTTCTTTAGTTAGGTTAAATGCTGCCAAAGTGGTAGATTTACCTTTTTGAAACCCATTCTGCTGTGGTGCTAGTATATCATATTTGTCTAAATATTTCCTAATAATTAAATACATTAATTTCTTTATAACTTTAGATAAGACTGGTATTAAAGAAATAGGCCTATAGTTGTCAATTATTTGTCTGTCTCCCTTTTTGAATAATGGTTTCAACACTGACAACTTTAATTTTTCCGGGAAAATACCTTCAGAAAAAGACTGATTTATTAAGGGACTGAGTATGGGTGACAGTGTATCTGCAGTTTGTTTAATCACATCATACCCTACGGATTTTTTTGAAAAGAAAACAAAGATTGTAGAAGAGACATAAGTCATCATGGAAAATATTAAAAGCAGTGTTAAAATCGTCTTCAGTGTAAACTTCCTTCTAACTTAAGTTGCATAGACAGTTATAAAATTTCTTAATATTTTCGTTACTATAGTCTCGTTTTATGACAAATCTAAGCGTCTGACGATATTCGTTTTCGGTATTGATCGGAATCTTTAATAATTGTCCGGTGTTATGGTCCGATAGCTCTAGGTGATGAAGTTCACCTATAGCTTCTGGAACATTACTAATAATTTGGTCTAGACATGCGCTTCCCCTGGTCCGATCTTTTATATGCATGTGAAAATTGTAATTTAGAAGTATTCTGTGATAGTCCACCGATTATTTTGTTTCTTTTAGAATGTCAATATTGAAGTCTCCTGTTTTATATTCATTTTCTTTTTTGATCTATAACGTAATTTTGCTAAAAGCTTTTCTAATTGTGATAAGAATATGTTAGGGGGTGAATTTAGGATTCTATAAATAAAGACTATTAAGCAATTGTAATTCTTAACTTCAATGCCACAGCATTCGAAGTTGAGATCCAATTGAAGATCCTTTAAAAAGTGTAGCGGCTCAAAATCTAAACCATTTTTATATTGATTTAAACTTTCACGATTCTCACACATTATTTATACTAAACGGGACTTAATCGCGTATAATTACCTTATTTTATTTACCTCACTGAGGTCTCCCGACGTTTCGGATGTGTTGCAACATCCATGGTCACGGGACAACTGGCTTGAGCGGGTATCAACATCTTCTTGCTGCGCGGGTTTTCCGAACTACCCGCATTTGGTCTTTATTAACTACTTGTACACTAGGGTTGTCACCCGGTCGACACACAACACTAATAATATCCGGTGATATAACGGACGATGTTTTTTGACGCTGGCATTTACTTATGATAGGATTCCACGAAGATGAAATCTTAAAACCGTCGTCCCGGTTGAGATTACGATGTTTTCTGATTTCAACGGCTTCACGTATTTTTCTACTGTAGAAATGACGTTCCGTAGACAGGACTTTCGGTTTATGAAGCTCAATCCAGTGGTTTGGTCCTGACTCCAACAAATGCTCGGCTATCGCAGACTTATTCACCTGCCGATTTTTGACCCTTTCCTTGACCCTTTCCGCGATGGTTCGCTTGGTCTCGCCAATGTAGGAACTTCCACAACTGCAGTCAATCTTATAAACTCCCGGTGACTGAAAGGGGATAACATCCTTTGGTGATCTTAGATGTCCCACGACCTTGGATAACGGCATGTATATGGTATTAATGGAATACCTTCGCAGTATTCAACCAACTTTGTCCGTTACTCCCTTAACTTGTGGGTGGAACGTCGTCTTTTGTGAAGGACGCCCGTCACTTTGTGGATATTCTCAAGGACATAACGTTGGAACCAGATGACATAATGGTGAGCTTTGATGTTGAGTCATTGTTTACCAATGTTCCCGTTAAAGAATGTCTGGAAGTCGTCAGAAAGGGACTGGCTGACAACGGGGTGCTGGAGTCAGTCATGGTATTGCTAAGGAACTGTTTGGAATTCACAGACAGACATTCAAACTTTCCCATTTATAGGTAATATTAGTAGGATAGTAGGATTAGTAGAATTGACAAAAAAAATACAGTTTTCGCGTATACGGCTGTTTGGCGAACCACGCATACCTAGCATGATACGTTTTATAGTTATGTTTTACGTGGCGTTTTAGTACATTTTCGCCGTAAAACGTGACGATAAACCGTATCGTGCCCGCTAAGCTGGTCGGCGCCCCATGCTCCGTTGTCGCACACGGACACGACCAACTCTTCGGCTTGGTCACCACTGAATCTGTTTTTTTGTTACTGACTGTAACCTTCTTCCTTTATGAATCAATTGGTCTGGTTAGGTTTTCCTGGGTTTTCCTAATCCGTGCAGCAAATGTTGGGCCATTAAGTGTTTCCCAGATACAAAGTGTGTTTGTGTTTAGATTTTTAATGGCTATAAAGGACTGCACGACGTAAGTTATCTTGTAAAATGTTATCACGTCTCAAAAACGTGAAATCCATCAAAGAGTTCGATTTCAATTGTAAATAAAATGTTAGTGTGCCTAAACAATTTGTTTTATTAAATATTTAGTATTGTTTAATAGTTAGGTACACACTGACTTCTTGAATTTCATACCTAACTAAGTATTCTGTAAGGCACGTGAGATAAACTGGAACATGAATTAAAATTGCTTTTTTTAGGTCTTTATTATTGTATGGAGGGATTGTATAAAATACGGGGACCCGCCCCGCAGGTGGTGGCTAGCGGAATAGCCACTTGTGTGAGGCACGAGACTAAGGACGGGTAGCGCCAACTTGTATAATATGGCGGCCACAGTTCATTCCATAGAAACTTGTCAAACTTCCACACGTTCCGATTTTAATGTAAACCTCTTACGATTACTTACCTTCGTTAATCGTGCGGAAGACAAGGGATACCACACTACACTTCCCTAAATTGGATATTAAATTGAATGACCTAATATTTTTGTGAGAGTGTTGTCACCACCATTGCTACTGTTTGTGTATTGTTTCGTATGATGCTCTGTTTTACTTAGGTATAACACAGTAAATGCATTTTTCAATATTTACGTTCGTATACCTACCGATTAGTAATCAGATCATATTTTTTGTTTTTTTTTCGCTGTGTGTAGTTACATAACTTTTCTAACGGGCGTCAGGATAAAGTAATAAATAACCAGTATATATATATATCAGGGCGATAAAGTTAAAACGGGGCATACAATTTGATGATCGTCTAACTAAAGGACTACTTGCACTTTGGGATTCCCACACTAACTGTATGGAAAGTTTTATTTGATTGAAACCTTAGTCGGTCCCAAAGACTATTTTGATCCTTAATAGGAATGGGATCGAATGATATTTAAAAAAAATCGTTAAAATTTATGATTTTCTCGCTGACTGTACATTTTTTCAAAAATCTGTGAACGTAGATTGTCATCACTTAAAAAGTTAGGAATGAAATCCTAATGCCATTCTTGCGTGGCGGCAAGGGATCCAGTAGCTGCCCTTACTGCCCCGTTTTAACTTGCACGGCGCATACCCATACCCGTGCATACCCGTGCGCAAAGAGTACTATGAATATATTGCGCCGCGCTGTACTTCACCGGCAGCGACGTGTTCATGCGCGCGCATGCGCTAGAGAAGGGATTCACGCTCAACTTTATTCATCCCCTAAGAGGGTTAAAAGGGGGTTTGAAGGTTGTATAGAGAGGAAGACCTCGGCGACGCAACCATCTCAGAAGCCTGAGGCAACCGTGCCCCGTATCGCGAGTGTTAGTGATAATTAAGGATAGGGTGTGAATCTTAAATAAAAGGGCGAAAGACCCATTTCTTACCGTTAACCCGACCGCCGTTCTCATTCAACCCTGCTCCCACCGAATTCCTTATCAACTGTGTTTACTAGGAAACCCTCAATCGCCCTTCAGGCCGAGGGATATGTGTGTGAGGCTAAACCCGCACATCACAAGCTCATTTCCGGCTGTTCTCTACAGTCGTCTCACGTAACGTTTCGAACGCGCGTTAGGACAATTTAACTGAATTTTTTCCATATAAAAATTGACATTTTACTGTATGGGGTTCTTTAACAAAACAGTCAGGGTTGGACAAAATACTGGCTTCATTGTAATTGAAATACAAATTACAAAATACATGTAAAAATGTATTTGAAATACAAACTACAAACTACTTTGGTGACAGGTATTTGAAATATAAAATACAAAATACAGTGTTTCAAATACAAAATACAGTATTTCAAATACAAAATACAAAATACATACAACTTCTTTGAAACTTATCCCAAAAAAGACCGGGTTGCACTCCGGGAGTGCCGGCAGAAGTGAAAACTCAATAACATTGTAACAGTTTTTCGATCAGGTCACGTGACATCTTACGGTGTCACCCTAAAAATGAATTTGGCGCAATTTTATAAACAATTATCAATTATTTAGGCGACGGGCCGCGGGCGCGTTGGGTGCGACGGGCCGGTGGCGAACAAAATACCAATTTGTTTTTCAATTCAATTCATTTATTTACTCAGATAACAAGATCCAGTTTTTGTTAGTAACAATTATCCTTAAAAAGAGACTATGTTAGTAGTTAGAACACCAAATTATCAAATTAAAAGAACATTAGGCCTTTGGCTTTATTGAGTACGGCGCATGTAACCGACTACAATGAAGCAAGTAGGGGCAGTCCAATCTGTCCCCTATCATCATTAAGATGGTGTTGGGGCTGGCGCGCACCCGACGCACCAGGGATGCAGCTCTCTTGCGCACGGTGGCATAGAAGCAATCCACCCTAGCTTCTGCAAACATCCCTGATGCGCTACAGAAGCGCGGCAGCCCCACCAACACCCGGAACGCGTTGTTGTACTGGACGCGGAGGGACCCGTAGGCCCGTTTTGTATAATCACGCCATAAGCCGCACGAGTACATGGAGGTACAGTAAGCTCGAAATAACGTAAGTTTCACCTCCCTTGAACAGCGTGCAAACTTACGAGCTATCATATTGGCCCGGACCGACAGTGCCCTCCGCTCCCGCTCAATATCTTTGTCGTCTTTGAGGTCGGACGTGACGATGTGTCCTAAATACTTAAACGACTCAACCCTTTCAAGGACAGCTCCGCTAAGTTTAATGGGTGTCACTTCAGCTGTTCTGCCACGTCCGACCTCAAACACCATATACTGGCTTTTATTGGTATTATATATTTTGCCATTGCCAAATATTTTTCAAAGCTTTATCTCTTTAGGAATAACATCCAAATTCGAACTATTCGTATTTGCAAGAACAGCGGACGGCGGCGGTGAACAAAATATCAATTTGTTTTTGCCGTTGGTAAATATTTTTCAAAGCTTTATCTCTTTAGGAATAACGTCCAAATTCGAACTATTCGAATTTGCTCAATAGCAAAACGGTGAAGGACGCGTGAACAAAATTACAAATTTATTTGCAGAATATGCTATTGCAAAAAGTGTTTAACGGCTTTATAATCTTACGAATAGTGTTCAGTTTTGAATGAAGTCGAATCGGCTAGCAGCAAAATATAAAAGTTTGTGACCTCCTTAACATCTGACGTCACAAAAATCTGTCGCTTATTTAACAATTTTTCCCCATCCCAAAAAGTGCTCAGCGCCGCTAAAGAAGTTTTCACTTCAAAAACTTTTTACACGTTTTTGGGGCTCCGTAGCCAAATGGCAAAAAACGGAACCCTTATAGATTCGTCATCTCTATCTGTCTGTCCGTCCGTATGTCACAGGAATTTTACTCGAAAACTATAAGGTGTATTTGAATAAAATTTTGAGGATAGGTGTATTTTGTTAGCCGCTACATAGTTTTGTAAACACATTACTAAAAAAAAAAAATTTAGGGTGCACTCCATACATAAAACTGGGTCAAAATTTTTTTTTTATTGCAAGCCCACGTGTGGCACATCAACCGATAGGTCTTTTAAAATAAATAAGATTTTTCAGCAATTTTTTTGATTAAGTTAATAGAGTCGGAGATAATCGCCCCGAAAATCACTAAAATTGTGTCCCCCCCCCCCTCTAATTTTTAAACTGTATTTTAAAAATATGAAAAAAAATACGGACATAGGGCTTATTAAATTCTTTCAATGAAAATTATTTTGAACAAGACTGGTCCAAAGGTTTACGAGATATTTATAAAAAACTGCGTCCTTAAAAGAAAAGGACGTAAGTGCCATAAGATTTCAGTATAGATACGACCTTTTTAATAGGCACGGAACTCTTCGTTGTGCGTGGCCCGACACGCACTTGGCCGCTTTTTTATAAATTGAAGAAGGAATATCCTTTCATAAAAACTAAATTCCTAAAAGTATTGTCAGATAAGTTCCGTCTAGTAGGTGAATGAATGTATCCAGCCAATGAAAACAGTCTCTCAACTGGACCGGAAGAGCACAGGCTGAGACTACCTTTAATAACTGTCTGACGTATCAGTGTCAATTGCCGTATGAGCGGCGCTACCACGAACTTCGAAAGTCGAAGTTCGGGTATTTCCATCTCTATCACACTCCCTTAATCGAGTGACAGGGATGCATGTATTACGAACTTCGACTTTCGAAATTCGTGGTGGCGCCGCAGGAACAACCTTGTTTGACGTTGACACTTACAGTAAAGTGTTGCCACAGTGCCCTCAGCCCCTAATTATATTTAAAAACGTTCCATTATACGGTTATACAATTAAATAACATGTATTTTTGGACAAATGTATTTTTAAAAGTAAAGTATTTCAAATACAAAATACTAAATACATGTGAGTGCGGTATTTGAAATACCTAATACAAAATACTTCGCCACTTAGTATTTGAAATACAAATACAAAATACGTATTTGTATTTCAAATACATGTAATTGAAATACTGCCCAACCCTGAATACAGTGTACAGGTTTTGAAAGGGTTGGCAACGCGCATGCGAGTCCCTTGGAGTTGCAAGCGTCCATATGTTACAGTAACCGCTAACCATCAGGTACGCTTGTTAGCCACTAAAATATCACCTTTATTTCTTTCATCGGCTTCATTACCAACTAAATCAAGTTCCGCATCTCGCCAGTGATACTGCGAACGGAATATTGGCCAATATTCCGGCAACGTCACATCTCGTAATACAATTACTCGTTGGGTTCGCTCATCGTATGACTATTTGCACGTCTATCTACATACCGAATATAAACGGAACTGTAATTCCGATCACATGCCGCTAACTACCCAAGAAACTACAAACTGGTACTATTTTCATAATAAACATCTCCTAACTTTCTCCCTCCAAATGAAACTGGAGCTACCCTCATTGTGATAGGGTGTATTCTGCAATGGCGATGTCTTGCGGTTTTGGAAGGTTCTTAGTATTCGGGGTGGTATTGGGGGTCCATTACTTACTCATGTGCATGCATTTGAATTCAGCACGTCGTTACGCTCGACATCGCTGGGAGTTGGAGTGAAATGTTTGGTTGGAATGACAACTATGGATCATAGATTTTGAGGTTAGAGTTGAACTTTATAAAAGTTGATGCATAATATTTCGGTTATAGAAATGTTGTCAAGAAATAAAATAATCATGTTAATTTACTATGAGAAAAACATTATGCAAAGATTTTACCTATGACCACCACAGTCCACACTAGGCTAGGCCTGTCGCGGGGGGTCAATTTAGTTTTTACCATGAGTACAGTATATGACTACGCATTGTACTACGCTGTTTATTAGAGTTATGTATTCTAACAATTCATATTATTATATAATAATATAATAGTGTTGATTTTTTCGAAAAAGGATTACAATACTATAGTCAAATGGATGAAAAAATTACGCAAGATATTAAATAATCGCTAAGTTATAAGTAGAAGCGTGCAGAGTTTTAGGAGGTATGTAAACGCACCTTCATATGTGATTGTGACGATTGTCATTTACTAGGACGCTCAAGTGCCGTTACGTTACGTCATAGCCGCCGAGCGTGTTCTCTCTCTAACAAGCAACATTAAAACGATTCTTTCTTCGTATTTTTTCGAGATATTTGAATGGGACTTTCGTCATTAGGCATGGTGCAAAATTATGAATTGTGGCGGCGTAGAATCTGTATCCGGTATTTTGTACTTTACCGAGAGCTTACTGATATTGACATTATTTTACTAGACGGGATGTGGAGTGTTCTCGGAGGACTTAAACATACACATATCCAAACCACTGGGTGAACAAAACACGGTATTCCAGGCTGAATGCGTAGGGATAATTGAAGCCTGCAATGCCATAAAGAGACGACAAGTTCAGAACACAAACATACGGATACTCTCAGACAGTAAATCGGTACTACAAGCACTGAACAGTGACAACATCACATCTAGCTTGATATACGAATGCTACCAAAACCTAACAGAGGTGTGCGCAGATAAAAACAACATTACCATACAATGGATCAAAGGGCACAGTGGTTCAAGAGGAAACGATGCAGCGGACGAACTGGCCAGAAAAGGCTCAGAAACAACGGCATACGGACCAGAACCAATCTTATCCCTGCCACAAAGCTACATATACAATCAACTTGACCTATACACCAAAGACTTACACCAAAGATACTGGGAGGAGATAGACACATGCAGACAGACCAAAGAGATTCTGTCAAAACGCGACAACAAACTCACAACAGCACTACTGAGGACACATAGAAACCAACTACGCAAGATAGTAGGAATAATAACAGGACACAATACCTTGAACAGACACCTCTACAACATGGGTATCACAGACAGCCCCATGTGCAGAGCGTGCATGGAGGCGGAAGAAACGACCAAACATATTCTACTGGACTGCAAGCAGGTAGAAGTATACAGGAAAAAGCACCTAGGGTCTCCAGACACACTACGGGACGCAATCATAAACACAAAGGCACTCACCAACTTTCTGGAGGAGCTGGGGTGGTTAGAGTACCGCTAACCCACAAATTCACGCAAAATAGGCACACTGGATGTCTACTTGCGGAAAAGAGCCCAGGATAACTAACTAACTAACTAGACGGGACTTAATCGCTTAGTATAATTAACTTATTTATTGACCTCACTGAGGTCTCCCGACGTTTCAGATGTGTCCCAAGATCCATGTTCACGAGAGAACCGGCTTGAGCGGGTACCAACATCTTCTTGCTGCGCGGGTTTTCCGAACTACCCGCACTTGGTCTTTATAAATTAACCCTTGTACGCTAGAGTCCTCAGCCTCACCCGGCCGACACAGAACACTAATAATGTCCGGTGATATATGTCCGTTATAACGGACGATGTTTGACTGATATTGTCTCATAGACGTTACGGATTGCTGAAGTACTGAGAGTCTATTCGACATCGCTGCGACGGTGGCAAACGCATGCGGCCTGTCTAATGTCCAATCTCCATAGGCTTGTCCTATGGACATTCTGGTTTCTGAGGAGACATAAGCGCGTAGCCGACCCTTCATTACCCGACTACGGCTGAGCCGAAAGTAACGGATATGGTCTTAGCAGTCTGTTTGTATTTACGCGTGTTCCCCCGTAGCGGTTAAGATACTGAACCAATTTTGATAAATAAGGTGACAATCGATTCGAAATTATGCTTCGGGTCACATAGGTTACCAGGTTAGTTTTTGTATGAGAAAAATATTTATTTTCAGTTGTCTCAGTAACAGGTTTTCTGGTAGGCCTGATACATGATATACAAGGTGAACTGATGACCTGGTAACGGTCGCGGGAGTCCGCTGGATGCGGGTGGCGCAGGACCGGTCACTTTGGCAGTCTTTGGGGGAGGCCTATGTCCAGCAGTGGACGTCTTTAAATATAAATATTTGCGGACAATCTTACACAAATCAACCTCGTCCCAAACTAAGCAAAGCTTGTACTACTCGTATGGGTACTAGACGAAGCTAAACATTAGTACATTACTATAGAGGCCGGTAAACGAAGGGTTGCAGGCCAAGTAGATATAGACGGCCGAGCGTAGCGAGGCCGGATAGGGATACGCGGCCGGCAACCCCGTTTCTCGTCGAGATTTATATAGTGCTTTTCTCAAACTTGCAATGAAATAAAAATAAAAAGTAGGTTCATTTCGCTGGTTACGCGACCACCTTCGGTTAGCGACCACCTGAAGGAGAAGGTTTTTTCTGTTCACGTGTAGTGAACAGAACTTCAAATCAGCATTACAAAAGTAGGACATTAAAATGCAGATTCGCATACGCCAGTCATGTGATGCTGAATATGTAAACGCACACTACAAAAATATTATAATTGTATAGACGCACTCATCAAAACAGAATTTGTATATATAGGAAAAATTATTGTAAATAAAGCTCTTTCTGATTTGGACTCGGACTTTACTTCATGGACAAGGGTATATTCCTTCACTGTGGCCAAGACACCTTTAGCCGTAATCAACTGCAAGAGTCTGTGCAGTTGGCAGTGAATATCCAACCTATTACCCATATCCTCCACACCTTCCGTCTGTAACCCGTAGGTCGCATGGTGCAGACATCCTTCTTATTTATATGTGTATATGTTAAATCTATGCTAGGGCTAGGGAATTAGGGCTCTAGGATTGTTTAGGGCAGTAGGAGTTAGGATTGATAGGTTTCTAGCTCTCTCCATAGATTATTTTAGTGAAATCCCCTCAGGATTTTACATTTGGTCCTTCGAACAAAAATTGAACCGCGGTCCTCTTGTCCCTGTATTAACTTGACTGACTGACACTTTGGAAAGCTGCGTGCTGGTGTGCCTCAATAAGCATCAGTGTGTAGTGGACTGAAGTACATTGTACGTTAGTGTTCCCTGAGAAAGTACCCGTATAGTAGCAAATCGGTCGCTGGCTTCCCACAAGCGGGTTCCACCAGTCGATTGAGAGTTGCATAAGCTATATTGGAGTGCGCGGGGTCATTAACGTATTGACGTAGTAGGTGAAATAGGAGTAGGATAGGGACATCAAGAAAGAAAAAGGAAGACCAGAAGACACCATGGACATCGAGGAAATTAACGAACTTATTAGAAGCCAGGAAAACGATTATGAAGAGATCAGGAGGATTTGGGGAAATATTCGAAAAGATACAGCATCCAGGAAGACACAGAAATATTTAGATGACCGAAGATTGACATTAGACAGCATATATCAAAGAGCGGTACAAAACCATCGACTATTAAAGGAACAAGAGTTATTATCGACACATAAATATATAACTCTTCATTACTTCGAGACTAACATTAAAAGACCATATGAAGACGCGGTATCTCATTTGTTAATATGTGAGAACGAACTGAAACGCCCAGAAAACGTCATCAACATAAAAACGACTCCCACGGGCAGTCGGGACAGTCCATCGGGCAGTTTAACGACAACAGGACCAGATTCAAGTATAGCGCCTAAGCTGTTTATCCAAAAATATAGATTAAATCAGCTTAAGAAGAGACTATCGACCGCACAGACAGCTATAACGGAAAATAAACCGGCATGGCATTTACAAAGTTTGACCAGGACTCTTGAAAAACAATTTCAAGAAATAGACGACAATCACGTGCAGTTACTAGTACTAGCGGAGCAATGTACAGTCACCGACGAATATATTATAGACGATTGGTTTACCGACGCACAAGAGGAATTCGAATCTGTAATGGAAAAATTGCAAGCATATATTAACGACAAAGACAAACAAACCAATAAGAGTTCATCCACTAAGCTCCCACGAATTACGATACCGTTTTTTACGGGAAACTATGAATCATGGAATTCATTTTATGACCTATTCAAGAAAATTATTGACGACGACTGTACCATTTCACTAACAGAAAAAATGCAATACCTAAAAACTCATGTACGCGGCGACGCAGAAAAGCTAATCAAGCATTTGACGGTAAACGAGGTCAATTATAAGGCCGCGCTCACACTATTGACAAATCGATATAAGGATGAACGCCTTATTTCACAGACATTTATAGACAAGCTATTAGACTTACCAAAAATTCAAGGTGCAAACGCAAGAATGTTACGCAACATGCACGACAGTATAAATGAGAGTTTAGAGGCGATAAAAAACCAAGATATCGATATTTCAACCTGGGATCCGATATTGTGTCGCATTATTAGTCGAAAATGGGACTCGGAAACCAATATGAAGTACGAAGATCAGTTGGAAGAACCGAATAAGTTGCAAAACATTGGAAAAATGATGAAATTTTTGGAAAAACGTTTTAAGAGTTTAGAGTCAAGCAAACCAGCTCAATTTAGCTCAACAGTTGCAACGCCACCACGAAGTATAGAGAAACCGTCATTATGGACTGAGAGAAAAGGATTATGTTGGTATTGCAACGCGGAGCATAATATTCACCAGTGTACAGCATTTAAAACGTTAAACGTCAATGACCGCATAAACAAAGTGCGTGAAAAGCAAATGTGTTATATCTGCCTAATGCATGACGAAAAGAAACGGTGTGTCAGCCAAAAGTACAATAGGTGTGATACATGCAATAAGGCTCATGCTACACTGTTCCATCGCAACGTAAATGAGTACATGTCCACAAAAACGCAAGCATATAATTATGGTAATAAGAACACCATGAGTGTAGCAAGACCGGGAACATCTAAGTCATCATTTACACCTCAACCTAGAGAAGGCCATGTACAAAAAATAAGTACGAATACGTCGACACGACATAATAACAACAATCAGAAAACCGTGCTTCTAGCCACGGCTTTAGTACGCACGGCAACGTTCGACGGTACGCCACAGTTATTACGAGTATTATGCGACCAAGGATCCGAAGTGTCATTATGTACTGAAGAATCAGCACAACTTTTAGGGTTCCCAAAGCAGAAGATAAAAGCCGAAATTAAAGGTATAGCAGACGAAAACCCGAAAACTTCAAACTATATGATTGACGTCACATTAAAACCGCGATTTCCGAGCGAATACGAGTTAAGAACATCATTAATTGTACTTCCAAAATTGACTGGATCATTACCAAAACAAGACGTACAACAACAAAAAAATCTAAAAATAGAGAATAAAATCATTGCTGACCCTACGTATTACAAACGCGGCCCGATTGATATTATTTTGGGCGCCGAGGACTACAGCAAGTTATTGTTGCCAGGGTTCGAAAAACTGGAAAACGGAACTATCGCCCAAAATACAGAGTTTGGGTGGATACTGAGCGGCCTTGGACACTCTGAAAGTTCTAAAGGACTGAAAATGATGAGTTTAGTTACACGCATTGACGATACAGTGTTATCGAAATTCTGGGAACTAGAAGAAGTTACAGACGACTATCAAATGAAAATTGAAGATAACATCAATTCTACACACCCTATTGAGACAATTACTTGTACATGCATTTTTTTGTTGTTTTAGAATAGAAATCTACTAAAAAACCGAGAAAATATCCTTTCAGTTCACCAACTCAGCTTATGTGGTCGCCCACCGGCACATGAAATTAGGTGGTCGCTAACCGGCGAAATGACCCTAGTCAATTTGTTTTATAAATAATACGCTACTGAACTGCACCGCCTGCACCGCCGCCGCCGCGCCGGCAGCTGGCCCGCGCCCCCCGCCGCGCCCCCCCGTTTGAAAACAAAAGAAGGTTGCTTTACAGGCCTAGGTGTGTAAGGCTGTATGGAATTCCTTTACATAATCATCTTCACTCATCGCACCGGGTGGCACCAGATACGTAGTATTTCCGAACCTAATTTGAAGTAAGTCACGTCAACATTTCATTGCAAGTTTGAGAAAACGTATATTATATCAAAATCAATTATTTATTCTGCAAATACGCCACAAGGGCACTTTTACATGTCAAACGGTAATTTGCAATAAAATAATAATAATCTTACACAATAATTATTTAAACTTTGCAGACAAGGACCGATATAAACGGTTAACAAATTAAATGTCACTAAATATACTTAAACTAAACAAAATTGCAAAATATTTTCCATTAAATTGGATTTAAGGTCACCATCACCATTAACAAGTAGTTAATGATATTAATTCAGTATATCAGATATGTATAAGACGTATCTGAGCGTCTTAATACAATCAATAATTATTGTAATGTTCTTAGAGTATACGATCTCTAACTTCTCTAAGTAGGTCTCCAAGTAACCGGCCAAGTGCGAGTTGGACTCGCCCATGAAGGTTTCCGTATTTAGAGTTTTTATTTTTATATTTGAGTTGATTGAATGAAAGGTAAATTGCGGTTTACGATTTATGGCGTAGGTATAAAAAAAACTACTAACTAGATCTCGTTCAAACCTATTTTCTGTGGAAGTTTGCATGGTAATGTACATCATATATTTTTTTTAGTTTTATCATTCTCTTATTTTAGAAGTTACGGGGGGGGGGGGGGGGGGGGGCACACATTTTACCACTTTGCAAGTGTCTCTCGCGCAAACTATTCAGTTTAATAGAAAAAAAAATATTAGAAACCTCAATCCTATAATTTTTGAAGATCCATCCATACACACATATGGGTTCGATGTTTTTTTTTTTGAGTTTCATTTTTTGGCTACGGAACCCTAAAAAGGATCTTTAATCTAATATTGTTAATAACAATAAAACGTGTCAACAACAGAATGATGTCTCTCGTCAATACGACAATAATAACAATAACACTAGTATTTAAGTAGTTAACTAGGTACTATGCCCTTGCAAGCATGAACAGTCCGGACTCCACAAACAGCACCCGATCACGAGTATGACGCATATCTCAGCCATCGTCTCCCTCCATATGTTAGGGAAGGTGGCGACCCGATCAACGACGCCACCGTAAGCAAAACCCTTTAAGCATGACATATAAATCCCATAAAAATATTCCTCGTAAAAAAGAGGCCAAGTCTCGAAACTCTTTCACCGTAAAAAGTGGTGAGATATATCGTAGAGCCAAGTATAAGGCATTCCTATTAATCTTTTTTTGCTTGCTAAATAAATTTCTGCAACTTGGCAATCACACACACACCTTTACTGCATTTATGGATTTTTGCATACTTAAATAAAAGTATGAAGTATTGTGTGATTGCCACTTTTTTACATGGAATGTTTTTATGGGATTTCACTTCTTTTTGTAGTTTATCGTGTTATCAAAACATACAAATTAAGAATGCAATTCTTGCTTTTTAAACTTTTGTCCCATTCAATGCAAATGTAACTTTGTAATCCCATATATGTTTTCTATGTATTTAAGTATTTCTATCTACTAAATATATCGTCGTCTAGTACCCATAACACAAGCCTTATAGAGCTTACTATGGGACTAGGTCGATTTGTGTAAGATTGTCCCCTATTATTTATTTATTTATTTATATATTTATAAGGGATTACAAAGTGGTTTATGCAGTTGGTGTATCTAGAAAGTTGGACCGAAATTGCAAAATATTTTAGTTTTTTCTTGATTTGTACACTAAACACTTATTGTATTCTAAATTTGAAGTTTTGACGACCGGTCAATCTGTCACTCAGTCAATCAGTGAGTGAGTGAGTGAGTGACAAAAATTAAGGAACTTGACTAGTTATAATTCTTAAACTACTGCTTCAAATTGAATGAAACTTGAAATATACCGTGTTTATGCAATGCCTGCTTGGTTACTGAAAATTCAGGCTTCTAGTTTAATCCATTGCACGACGAAGTTATAAGGGGGGTCGAAAATGGCCTGAACTGCTTCGAGAAAAGGATGGTACGGCCGTACCGCTGTTTTGCCCGACTTGGCAGGGGCGCTGCCGTGCCCCCCGATAAATACTTCTCTCTCTCTCTCTCTCTGTCTGGTCGGTCTTTCATGTCTGAAGATCGTGGTCAAGCAAGCCTGGGACGGACAAACTGTCTCCATAGACTTCTGTCGGCAACATTGAAAATATCCATGACTCAGGAACAAATTTCGCACTCATCACACAAATAAATGCCCATACCGGGATTCGAACCCAGGACCTGTAGCTTCGTACGTAGTCACTATCAACTAGGCTCAACCGGTCGTCAATTAAAAACGCATTCTGCGCATATTTCCGCTCGAAGGTAATGAATTGTAACAGAAAAGACACATTCACCTCCACTTATCACAGGCCGACAATGAACGCAATCCTGTACTGGTTTAAAGGATTACTTATGTTATGTACGGGAATAGAGAGAGCGAATCCCAGAACCGTGACAAGGGTCAAGGGTCTTGGCCCGGAAGTTATACATTAATTGTGATATCGATATATGACCGTTACGGACTAATCGGGCGAGTGGTAATAACGCGAGAGGCGCTAATAATGACGTGTTTTCCGATCGAGCCAGAAATTAATGTTTTCTTGTGGCTATGTATTATGTTTGTAAATGTGTTTACTTTTGTTTCTTTGGTACGCTTTGCCGCCTAAACGGCATCACGGATATTGTCATGAGAAGCCTTTTTAGGGTTCCGTAGTCAACAAGGAACCCTTATAGTTTCGCCATGTCCGTCTGTCCGTCGGTCCGTCTGTCCGTCCGTCCGTCTTTGGCTTAGCTCAGTAACCATTACTACTAGAAAACTGTAATTCGGCATCCATATCCATACTTCCATACTAATATTATAAATGCGAAAGTGTGTCTGTCTGTCTGTCTGTTACCTCTTCACGCTTAAACCGCTGAACCGATTTAGATGAAATTTGGTATGGAGATAGTTTGAGTCCCGGGGAAGGACATAGGATAGTTTTTATCTCGAAAATCATCCCCCAAAGGGATGAAGTGGGGGGTGAAAGTTTGTATGGAGCTACGATATAAACGAGTTCCACGCAGACGGAGTCGCGGGCAGAAGCTAGTGGGTATATAAATCAATCACGCCGACAAAACAGTTCAACAATAAAAAATATTTTTTTTTAGGATACCTCCCCTACATCTAAAGCGGGGATGAAATTTGTTTTCTTGTTAAACCCATAGTGTGGGGTATCGTTCCATAGCTCATTTAAAAATATTATGGGTTTCCTAAAACCATTTTTTAAATCAGATCTTCGGTTGTTCTCCTCTACTGGTCGCATTTCTCAACCGATTCTCGTATAATGTTGTAAGCAGGTTCAATAATTATATAGATAATAGTTTCTGCCCGCGACTCCGTCCGAGTGGAACTCGGTTATATCGTAGCTCCATACAAACTATCACCCCCCACTTCATCCCCTTGAGGGATGATTTCCGGGATAAAATCTGTCCTATGTCCTTCCCCAGGACTGAAACTATCTCTATAGCAAATTTCATCTAAATCGGTTTAGCGGCTTAAGCGTGAAGAGGTAACAGACAGGCAGACAAACAGACACACTTTCACATTTATGATATTTGTATGGATTTTTCAAGAATTCAGTTTATTTTTTTTAACTGGCTCGCGAGTTCTTCTCACAGAACCACTAGTATAATTATTTAAACTACTTAAGCAGTATACACTTCTAACACATCCATCAGGAATCTTATTTACATTCGAAACCTATATTTTCCAGCTTCATCGACAGTTAATTGTCCATTTAAATTCAAAATGGCGGCTGCAATCAGGCGCCGTCAATAGCTGAAACGAAGCCCCTGAACGCGGCTCAGTCGCAGTAATTTGCCGTGTGTCGGTAATCAGCGCGTTATGGCGACGCGACGTGCCGTGCAACTGGGCACAATTCACGGACATTCTTTATTAAGCCCGTTCTACACTCGCGCCGCGAAATCGCTCCGTGAATCCGCGGCGTGAATTTACGCAGTGGTTCGCCCACAACTGTGTCCCTCCACACTCACGAAGCTTCGCAGTGTTGTTCGCAACTTCAATGAAAATGGGTGACGACGTGATTTCTGCTGCTGCTGGGGCTTTGCTTGCCATAGCGTACTATAATTACTTGTGTGTTAAATCTAAAAAGCAAGTAATAAAGAAATGGAGAAGAAGACGTTGGTGGATGACTAAAATCGAAGAGTAGTAGAAATGTAGAAATGACGAGTTCACGAGATACTTTGAAAATAATTAGTTAGTGAAAATAAATTAATACTTACAGTATTTATTGTTTCATTGCATTTAACACCATCTCCTAAAAATGAGTCCATTGTTTGATAGGCAAACCAAATTGGCTTGTAGATATCACTTGAGCCCGCACCACTGTGCATAGAATCCTTGACTTTTTTTCTATATGTTCTATAGCTCGACATTAGCGAATCCTTCTTTTTCTTTAACTCCGCCACTGGTATATTTAAGATAGCACTTTTGCGTGTCCAGGCATCATGAACCTTATTCTTATTTTTATGGTCCTTGTGTTTCGACTGCCATAGCATCGGCTCAGTTTGGTAACACTCCAGCAGCGTCAGTTCGAGTTCATTATCCCATTTAGTAGTCATTTTTAACGAAAGCCAACCGTCAACGCACGCACAACCATCCCCCAGAATGTCTTGTACGCTACTGCGATAAAACAGCGAGTGTAGCTGCGTTCGCATTCGCGCGCCGCGTACCCTTTGTCGCGGGCCAAAAAACCGCCACCGGACGGGAAACGCCGCGAACCGCGAGCGCGAAGGCGTGAACAACATCTACACTCGCGTTTCGCGCTTTCGCGGGCGTTCGTGGCGCGAGTGTAGAGCGGGCGTTCGTGGCGCGAGTGTAGAGCGGGCTTAAGGCGCAGAGTCAGGACGTTTTGCAGCTTAATTCATTCGAATGCCTTCTGTTTAAATATTTGTTTTTCTGCTTACACACGCTTACGCATACAGAGGCATATGGAAATGATTGACCAATGCTCAACATATTTTTGACTTAACGAGACTTTATTTGCCTGTTCGAAAAATACTTTATGAAAAACGTGAGAGTTTGAATCAATATAAATCCTCAAAATTCATACCCTAGTGTAGCGCTTGCATTAGCAAACGTACAAACATTTCGTCGGCATATAAACTTGAAGGGATCAGGGCACGTAACTAACAGTCCTTGCTTCGTAAGGGCTGCATTATTACGTCATCCTCACTGCCTGAAATTAAATAACACCGCCTGAAGCAACTGCTGCCTTGCGTACCGTAGCCTGGGGTCGTCGCAAATTAAATTAAATCTTCTAAAACCAAATAAAGTTAATCATTCAGACCAGTCCTATCCTGATTGACGTTGACGTCTGTCAGGGCGTAAAGACATGACACGTCGCTGCGTTTCCTTTTCTGGATTTGCCGATTTCGGAGAATAGCGTTATTTATGGCTAGCGATTTTGAGATGGCTATTAATTTCGATAATTAGTATTTTCGGTTTAAATTAAGTAAAACAAGAATATAAATTAACACTTGGGTCGCGCCGGCGATATACAATAGTAATGTTGGTCCGAACGTCTGGTCGACCATAGACGAGTTACCTTTTTCGAGAGGAGGGTGAGGTTAGGAAGAGGGACGGCGTGGCTTGTTTTTGGAAAGTTTTTTTTCCTTGCCGACATCTTGAACGAAGAGGATGTAAGTTTTGAAAATAAGAGATGTGTTAGAAATACAGAGTGAAAGTGATCCGAAACCTCTAGCGGGGGCGGGAGATAAACGTCCGCTTCGCCGCAAGCGGAATCGCGGTGCCTGGAGCCCACTCTCGGGACCTTCGCGATGTGTGACCGCCGGTGTATGGGAAGCCCCGGCCGGTATCATGCCAGGCTTTAAAAGCCGGGCTTTGGAGAGAGCACAGCGACGCCCGAGCGCCACCCGGGGCTCCGTAGGCCGTCGTAACAGACGGGCCGGGGGCGACGCGCGGTTCGCCGAGTCCTCGCCCATGCCAAGGAGTATCTCTGGGTCGGCGCCCTAGGGCGTCCTCTCCCCGGCTTCGAACGCGAGACCGCCTCGGTCGCCGTGACTCACGGCGATGCTCCGGACCCCTCATAGCGCGGCTATGACGTCGGCGTGCGCGCCACGCGCATGCGTCCCTACATTCTTCGATGGCGTGAGTTTTAACTGAACTTTCTAATCGTCCCAAGGCTAGCCCGCGAATCGCGTTCGTCGTAGTTTTAATCGGAGTTTAATTTTAATTTCACTAAGCGTGGGCCCACTTAACATAACCTAAAGTTATAACATGTTCCACTGCCACAGGCCATGTAATCGTACATTCGAAGCAACAGACATTATAGCCTGATTCTACTAAGATTTCTTGTTTAATTTTGCCAGCCAAACACTCCATTCTGCAGGTCAACAATGAACGGCTCTTGAAGTAATAGCTCAGTCTTCTCCGAGAGTTATATCCGGCATTGTAAGTATTTCTGTAGCCGTTTACTAGATATTTTTAATTTTGTAGCTTCCATTTCTCCTAAATACCACCACACCATTTATTTACGCTACAATATGGCGCTCGAACACTTATTTTGACATGCAGTGTTTGGCTGGCAAAATTAGACTTATGTTATATTTTAAAGTGTTGTGTACACAGTTTTTAACTGGATATTAGCGCTGGCTTATTTTATTTGTCAAACTCAGATTGCAATAGACTTCATGTAATTGTTTTAAGTTGCACTATAAGCTAGATAGTGTTGACAAATTTGTTTTCGTAGTGGTAGCATTGCAGCACCACATAACTTAGTTTTTAATTTTTTTAGTCTATTGCTTTCGAATCTGGTTTGACAAAATCATTTGTTTGTTTAATTGCACAGCGCTACAACACAACAATTGTAAAAGATGTCGGATTCGGATGAAAACACGATCACTTCCGCGCAGCCAGTTGTTCCGGGTCCCTCTTTTGTGAATACCATGCCTCGGGGCGCAGACCTTAAGCCAACAAATAAACTAGAGACCCCTCGCACCAGTTCGCAGTTTAACGTCATGTCGGGGACGAAATACTTACAATGCCGGATATAACTCTCGGAGAAGACTGAGCTATTGCTTCAAGAGCCGTTCATTGTTGACCTGCGGAATGGAGTGTTTGGCTGGCAAAATTAAACAAGAAATCTTAGTAGAATCAGGCTATAATGTCTGTTGCTTCGAATGTACGATTACATGGCCTGTGGCAGTGGAACATGTTATAACTTTAGGTTATGTTAAGTGGGCCCACGCTTAGTGAAATTAAAATTAAACTCCGATTAAAACTACGACGAACGCGATTCGCGGGCTAGCCTTGGGACGATTAGAAAGTTCAGTTAAAACTCACGCCATCGAAGAATGTAGGGACGCATGCGCGTGGCGCGCACGCCGACGTCATAGCCGCGCTATGAGGGGTCCGGAGCATCGCCGTGAGTCACGGCGACCGAGGCGGTCTCGCGTTCGAAGCCGGGGAGAGGACGCCCTAGGGCGCCGACCCAGAGATACTCCTTGGCATGGGCGAGGACTCGGCGAACCGCGCGTCGCCCCCGGCCCGTCTGTTACGACGGCCTACGGAGCCCCGGGTGGCGCTCGGGCGTCGCTGTGCTCTCTGCAAAGCCCGGCTTTTAAAGCCTGGCGTGATACCGGCCGGGGCTTCCCATACACCGGCGGTCACACATCGCGAAGGTCCCGCGAGTGGGCTCCAGGCACCGCGATTCCGCTTGCGGCGAAGCGGACGTTTATCTCCCGCCCCCGCTAGAGGTTTCGGATCACTTTCACTCTGTATTTCTAACACATCTCTTATTTTCAAAACTTACATCCTCTTCGTTCAAGATGTCGGCAAGGAAAAAAAAACTTTCCAAAAACAAGCCACGCCGTCCCTCTTCCTAACCTCACCCTCCTCTCGAAAAAGGTAACTCGTCTATGGTCGACCGTCGACACTATATTTGTACTCCACAATATTAACAACTAGGATTGAATATATCTGCGCTCTTGAAGGAACTACAAAATATTTGGACCTGCACTGCTGCAAGACACTGTAATGGTCAGTGTGGAGTATCAAAAGTATCTGATCATTATGTATTTTCCATCAGCTTCGTCAACAGTTAATTGTCGATTTATATTCAAAATGGCGGCTGCAATCAGGTGTCGTCAAAAACTGAAACGAAGCTCCTGAACGCGGCTCTGTCGCAGTAAAGGCTTGGCCAGACACACGGCGCGACGCGATTGCCTTGTAAAGTTCTGTATTTTGTTAGGTTGGCTAAGATGCGTGAACTATCCCGTACATTTTTTCATTCTATGAGAGTTTCCAAAGGCTGTCACGCGGCGCGGACGAACTCGTACACAAAAAGTATTGTTCAATCCTAATCAAGCTTTTTAATCTCGTACCTTACTTAGGCCACGAAGCTTGCTGAGTAACACGATACTCGACTCAAAGCTCAAATTCAAATTCAAATAATGTATTTGTAAAACACGGGTATATAAAGGTACGGTTAGGGTATTTAAAAACATGTCTCACTGTGTTTTGCCACACGGCATACAAAATTGACCAAATTTAAAATTACGACTTCAGTACGATCAGAATTATACATTAAAATTAAAATAGAATTGTCAAATACATGCTCTCTACTATAACACGATTGTGAAACCTATCTTTGTGTAAAATTTCACCCAAATCGGTTCCAACGCGCGTTAGGACAGTTTAACTGACATTTTTCCATATAAAATTTAGACATAGATTTAGATTTAGATTTGGAATGACATGGAACATAGAAAATCTTTATTTAACAACACGTTTCATACAAAGGTACAGTGTACAAATGAGATTTAAGAAATAGACTTGAAATGTATAGAATATCGTACGAAGCACTAACATTGTGTGATGCTAAAAAGGGGCTAGACTCAGCATAATGTTGTAGTGAGTACTGAGTACCTACACTGCAACGCTAGTTTTCAGTCAATTTGACATTTAGATCTACCTAAACGTACGTACAATGCGTTACGTGATCGAGTTGCAGGTCTCGGGAGTCCGCTGGATGCGGGGGGGACAGGACCGACCACTTTGTCACTCTTTGGGAGAGGCCTATATCCAGCAGTGGACGTCTCGGCTGATATTATGATGATGACATATAAAAGGTCGTCTGTCTAACTACACGGATATTTAACAGCTACAAAACTCATACTATACGTTCCATCCCGTTCTACGGGTAAGCATCATCAGAGCTGTGCTATACCTACCGCGTATCGGTGTGCGAGGAAAGTCTACCAAATCCAGGTAGAGATGGATGAGCGAGGCTAGCACTGCTTTTGGTAGAGTTTTTCCTCTCACACCGCACCGCTACCTCGCACAGGTCTGGTGGACAGTAACCCTAACGTGTCAACGCGAGCACACGAAACACATTTTACATCAAATAAAACTGATTGTGTCTCGATGAAGTTAATAGCAACCGTTCAACTTATTTGACCTCAAAATTGATCCGATGCCACATGTCCAAGGTTCATTTATATAAATTACCTGTCAGGCACATAGCTTTCACTATAAACATTAAATTACGTCCCAGGGCTTTGCGCACTAATAACATATTGATTGCTCCCACGATATTGTAGTAATAAGTGAGATTACGGTACCCACGTCAGAACTATTTGGGATTAACTAGTCAAAGTGTACTTGGGTATCTACTGCAACATAATAGCCTAAATAACATACATTGGTACTTGGTTCTAAATCAGGAACAAAAACTTATAGACAATACATTGTTCCTGACTGAATTAACGGTTTTTTCTTCTTCGTTGTTTTCACTCTTGACAGATTGATCGTTGTCCTCTTGTCAGTTTTTGGTAGCATGTTGCACAACATGCCGCCATTCCTCTCTGGCAGCTACCTTCCGTGTAGTGACGCATCTACTGCAGCTTTAATCTGGTCTGTCCATGTCATCGGTGACCTGCCGTGCGGTCTGGTGCCCTCCACCTTTTCCTGGACCACAAGTTGCTCGATAGCTACGTCTCCTCGATGATATGAGACTGCGCTATAGATGATAGACGCTGCTTGATGCCGAGTTCCTGGGGGATGTGTAATATTTACGATTTAGGTACATATAAATTATGTACCGTTCATACAAGTCGCAAATGAGCTTAACATACCCGTATGGGGGGTCTAGCGCCAAAATTGGGTTTCAAGGGCCTTATCTATCGCTGTCCACAAGAAAGACTGGACATTAACAAAAACAAAAATCAGGCAAAAATAAGTATATGATCTATTCTAAATTTCACTACACTACAACATATACATTTCAACACTTTTTCGTGGGCTGCAGGTAAAACCAGTGGACAATAAAAAAGCATGGCCCGTTTATTTAATCCTAAATATGAAGAAGCTAGCGAAAGATTGAAGTTACCCAGCTATTCACAACGCACACAATTTCGCTTACGAGTGACCGAAAGTTTAAGCCTGATTTCCTTCTAACGAAGAGGGTTTTTTTTTACTTTGGATTGAAAAAAACTTATATAATAGAGGTGAAGTTCTTTATTGTACGCAAAATAAACAATAGTTAGAATATATCCTACATTATTTCCGTTGAGTGACCAGAGGGTTAATCACGTAACGTTTCGAACGCGCATTAGGACAACTTAACTGTAATTTTCCTATACAAAACGTGACATTTAGATCAACCTGACGCGAGTAAAATGCTTTACCTACGTGATCGACCTGCTGAACATGATTACGTCAAATATTTTCGCAACGCATTGATTATTGGTATCATGATCTGTGATCGTAACATTTGTAGTCCTAGCACTCCTATAGCGGTACCTACGCCAAAATAAGCTGTAAATGGTGTTAAAAGCATGAAAATCGGAACGATTGATCTTTAGGCCATACGAATCAATTTGACCCGTAGCACGAAAAAAATAACAAAAAAGGAGAGGGGTTATAACGACATCTTTTTTTAGTATGGGAATAAAAATATTTGTTCTGAAACCTCTTGCTTGTCGAGTTAATATGTTAAAACGAACCCGTAAACGTATTTATATCAAATTATTACGCAAAATTAACAACTCTAATCGACCCCCTGAAGGCTGACGTAACGTTTTGAACGCGAAGACAACTCAACTCATTCATTTTCCCATACAAAAAGTCACATTTAGATCTACCTGACGTATGTATAATGCGTCACGTGATCAACTTGCAGGTTGCAGGTGTTGAATTGCACTAGGACTGATTAAAAGTCGAGTACGAAGTATTGTGAACAGTTAGAACGGATCCAATAAGGTCCGGGGCGGGCCGTCTCGCCCCGAACTCTTTGCGAGCGAGTTCCGAATTGTTCGCGCATTGATCGGACGACGCCATGTTGGCTGGCCGGGCGGACGCAAAATGGCGGGTGGAGCGTTTGTGTTTTTTTAGGATTCCGTAGTCAACAAGGTACCCTTATAGTTTCGCCATGTCCGTCTGTCCGTCCTCGGCTTAGCTCAGTAACCATTACTACTAGAAAACTGTAATTCGGCATGGGTATATAATCAATCACGCCGACAAAACAGTACAATAAAATCTTTAAAAACATTTTTTTAGGGTACCTCCCCTACACCTAAAGCGGGGATGTCATTTTTTTCGTTCAAAAATATTATGGGTTTCCTTAAACCATTTTTCAAATTAGTGATTAGTTTGCGAGATATTGGGTTTTAAAGCCCTAATTTTTGTTCGAGTCATACCGTTAGCTTTTCGGTGAAGGAAAACATCGTGAGGAAACCGGTCTAATCCAATAAGGTCTAGTTTTCCCTCTGGGTTGGAAGGTCAGATGGCAGTCGCTTTCGTAAAACTAGTCTAGCCTATGCCAAATCTTGGGATTAGGTGTCAAAGTGGACCCCGGGTTCCTTTAGGGGCATTACCGGGAATAACGCTAGGAGGATGATTTCTCCATACTAAGTTTATTTTTATTTGTGACTTTTTGCTACTTTATTGAGCTACATTTCATAACAAGGAATAAGCAATCCAGTAAATACGAAATTCGTTAACTAAATGTTCGACACTTATTTTAAATCAAATTTAAAGTCGCCAAATCAGCGCCAAGAGTCCGTTTTCAGCATATTACGAGTAGCTCAATAAAATTGATTTTAGAATTAATTACTGAAAGTTAGTGATTTATTGTTATGTACTCAAGATTATTCATTTCCTATCATCATGTAGCTCAAAAAAGTAGCAAAAAATCAAAAATAAAAAAATAAACAGTATGGAGAAATACACACCTTAAAAGTGAAAAAATTCAGTAGCGACCCTTTAAATCTTATCCAAAAATAAAAATAAAAACTTGTGTTTTTTTTCACGTATTAGAACAATATAAGAGGGTGCCTCATTTAAATTTCAAACTTTCGGTTTTTAAGGACCTCCCTGCGTCCAGTGATATAACCGACGTTGTTTTTTGACTTTGACACTTACTTATGATCGGGTGCCACGAAGATGAAATCTTAAAACCGTCATCCCAGTTAACATTAGGTACGATGTTTTCTGATTTCAACGGCGTCACGTATTTTCCTACTATAGAAATGACGTTCCGTAGACAGGACTTTCGGTTTATGGAGCTCAATCCAGTGGTTTGGTCCTGACTCCAGTAAATGCTCGGCTATCGCAGAACTTTTCACCTGACTATTTTTGTCAGCCGCGATATGTTCCTTGACCCCTTGGTTCGCATGGTCTCGCCAATGTAGGAACTTCCATAACCTCTAGCCGCCCAGCACGCAAAATCGAACAGTGAAATTTGAGCTTCTTTTAAATGGAATGTATTTGAATTTTCAACAACTGACACCGCCTTTTAAAAGGTCTCGGGCGGCTAGAGGTTAACAGCAGTCAATCTTGTAAACACCAGGTGATTGAAAGGGGATAATATCCTTCGGTCATCTTAGATGTCCCACGACCTTGGAAACGGCATGTTATGGTCTTAATAGAATACTTCCCCAGTATTGTACCAACTTTGTCAGTAACTCCCTTAACGTAGGGCATAAAAGCTGGCTACCTTGGAACTTCAGGATGTTTTCCTCTAGGCTTCCGTCTGGGTTGCCGCTTGTCCTCCCGTTCCACCTAACGACCTTCCAAATATGCGACATCTCGCTCTTTTAAAAATTCAGGGTCACAAAGGTCATGTCATATCAATATGGGTTCGCTATCATATGGTTTTTAGTGCTCTATACCGTGTTCAAATACTTTAAATATAATTATGCACTATACGCAGGATACCATAACTCAATGAAAACCCTATCTCAATAGAGTTTGAGGTTAACTTATGGTTACCATTACCGATATGCTTACCATAACAATAGCGTAACCCTATCATAAGGTAACCATATTGATAGAGTTACCAAATCGATAGGCTAAAAAGTGGTTTTCCGGTTCTTGCTATGGAACGAATAATTGTACCTGAGAAGGGTATGCAAGTCGCGTTTTACAACGTGATAACGTTCCGAGTCGTCTGCAAAGGCAATTGGGACATTATTGCGTTATCACATAAATGCGTTTAAATAGTAACGCAATTATACTGTTACCCGCTCATCGCCTATGCCTCGCGTGCCTCGTTAGAGTGAAACACGCTCCCACTAATGAAGCAGGAGCAAACTAAATTAAAATACTTTATGACGGACGCCTGCCCGCTTTCAGGAGTCATTGTTTTCGCGTTGCCCCGTCTGGGGAAACTGGGAGTAAAAAATGCAATTAGGTAACAGCAAAATTATCACATAGAGCACTAGATTAACTAAATAGATTGTGGGTCTGTAAATAAAAAACATCGGTCAGGCAACATCCGTATTTCGCGTTCGAAGTCGGTGCGGTCAGCAAGCTGCCAACTATCAGTGTTAACCGTCAGGTAAGTCAGTATAGTCAGTTCTTTACCGCGCACCATGACTTCTACACTTATATGTGTGCTTCCTGATTAGTGAGAGATGCGTGGAAGCAGGTCGGTACGAATGCCATACTGTATGTGTATGTGTGTCACCAGTCACCACCCACCATAGCCTGAGAGCAAGCGGTACGGTTTCACTCTATGGAAACACAACAATATATCGATATCAGTCCGATTTTTACGCCAAAAATTAATAATCCACCTACATTTAATACCGCGACGGTACTAAATAATAAAAACTTATCCATAAAAATTACTTAAAAATCTGGCGAAAATGCTATAAGAATTATTTACTTTATGATATACTTACTTCTTCTATTTATGTTCTTTGTGATGCATTTAAAATCCACTTCGTTTAGTAAAAGAAACTTCATAATACATACTATTTTTATTAAAGTAAAAAATCAAAATTCATACCGTTATATTATAACGCACAGTGTGATAAATGACCTAAAAAACGGACATCATCGTTTTAGGACCCTAAACGATAGGTTTGATCATTATGCATATACGACGATCATTCCCGTGTGGCAAATATGCATAGAAAATGCAAAAATAAAAATAAACGTTTTCTATGGAAAATAATAAAAACTAAAAAATCTACGGTCTTGATTAAAACTAAAAGAAGGACCAAGGATAATTTAAATAGCTAATTTTCGACGCATCAATTGTAAATTAGATTAAAGCTCTAGCTGTAATTTTGGGAGAAAAATTTACGATTTTTCAATTTTTTTTTTTATTTTTTTATTTGATATCTTGGGGCATTAGGAGTTAATTCATGGTGTAATATCTATATTGTACATACACCAAATCGTGAAAAAAAAACCAGATCCTCATGTTGTAGGATCTCAGAGATAAATCGTTCTAAAGTTTTGTTCTTGTAAATATGGAATTAGGGCTGTCTCACCTTTGAATTTGAAATATTTTTTCTTTGAATTTGTTATGAAGTCTGAAATTGTATGGTACTTACTATAAAATAATTTAATTTATATATTAACGAAAAATGGCATATTGTGTCTACATAATTTGTACAAATTTTCAGTTTTGCTCGTAAATTTGGATATAAAATCTCTAATTCCTTTTAAATTCGTAATTTCGTTGGGTACCTATCTTTAATGTATCAAGAATTGCCCGCGTTCGCTCTTCTAGACTCAGGTCCGGTGGGCGACATGTTTTGCCTTTCTGTTTTGCGAGCGAAATGAACAACTTATATGCGTCTAATCTAGTGTAAGGTGTTCGGGAACCTTCTTGCAGATTTGCGAGTACTCTCGAAGGTTGTAGAGTATCGGCTGTGGCGCTATCCACAGCATCATCCAATGCCACTCGTGAACCAACATGAGGGTTGGCGCCCTCATGCCCTCCTAGCAGTAAGTCAGCTGGTCGGAGCCCGGACAGACATCCCTCGACAGGCTGGGTTAACTAACCCACGCGAGTGCTGTTATTGGCTGGAGGAACGGGGCTGAGGCGCCATGGAGCCGTCAAAGACCCATGGTACCACGCCTCCCATTCCTCCAGCCAATGTGTACGAGCACAGGGTTTTAGCGTTAACCTAACGAGAGCGGACCCCTTCCCTGCACTACACATTGGCTTTCATCGGAATTGTTAATATAAATTAACGTTACAGTATAGTTACATACATTGTAATACACTTAGTAAGAGTAATTTTGAAACGAGTTGTATATGTTATGGACCAAGTGATAACTCACTTGATTAGTCCGAAGAGTCCGAAGCACTAAAGACACACCTGAATATTTATTAATATTGATAAGCACATTAGGCACATAAACAAGTACTAAGTATTTATCTAATGTTAGTTCACCGACATAAAGCTAGACAATAGCAACAAATCGCGAGCACAACACAAGATCCAACTTTTCCGTTAGTAGATACGAATTACAAACGTTGCAAGACAATCAATCCATGGCGTACCCATATTATGAAATCGCGCTGGTGCGCTGAGTAAGTGACGTCACGAGGTCTCATGTGAGCATCCCTCGGAGGGAAGTTCCTTGACGGTTACCATCCCTCTGAGGGCTCTGTTATGACCGTTATCAATTTCGATCTATTTATCTACTTTCGGGCGATTGTTAGTCCATTTCCTACATTTTAAATAAATTTACGATAAATAGCGGTAATATTAATGGCTGTTAGTAATTCTAAATTAGTAGAAAAGCGCTAAAAAACCTGTAGGCAAATTATGACCATGAGTAGGTATGTTGTGTTAGCCACAAGTTTATTGCCGTTGATCAACTAAAAACTATATTTTTTTAACAGAAAACGAAGGATTATTTACTTTTCTCCAAGATATCTCCTTCTGGCAACGAAAATTCGCACTAAAACCATTAAAACTCACTCGCGAAACTCGACCGTGGTTAACGCGCCAGTGGCAGTTTTAGACTACCGATCAAATTCAAAATTTTCCTCCAATGGCCATTGAAATTGTCGCTTGCTAGCTGTCTCGCTTCATTGGCTATACGGTTCAATGGATTAAAACGAGATCAATACACGAATGGCGGTTTTATTTATAAGAAAGTAAGCACAGCCAATGCGCCCCTCCGAGGGGGGCTCCACCGACCTGCAAGAAAAAAATATGAAGCCCACAGAGGGATGACCACAGCTGAAGGGATATATATATATATATAATTTCTTTGGTATGGGGCCCACGACATTGTTACCTAATTTATCTTGTGAGATGAGTTTAATAGGCTAAGTTGTATTAAAATGTAGCGCGTCTCGCCATTAAACGTAACAGTTTGGCGAGAATATAAATGTTTTCATTTGTATAAATAAATTAAATAAAAAATAAAAGCTTGTACCAAAAATGAAATTTTTGACAGAAACTTATTCTATTTTTTTTAATCAATAACTAGATAATTTAAACGCCTAATATAACACGCTAAATATTGTGTACACCATCTTTAAACTGAATGCAGCAAATAAATGATTAGTATTTGTATTTCTACCGTCCACCACAGTACGAAATCTTGCAAATTTTATAAATGCGAAAGTTTAGATTTTTTAATACGTAGAACTGTACAACTTTGCCTTTTCAACATAGCTTTGCCCACCGCATCACATTTCAGTAGAAGCGAAATATCATAAAACTAGTAACAGATACACCTCCCTTTTCAATGTGTGGTTTATAGCTAATCATATTGCTGGCAATACTGGCCTATTGGTTGACGTGTGTCTAACTTCAGTCACGCGTTTCAGTCCGGCTTCAATTGAGGACGTGTTTTTTGGCGGGCCAAAAAAGTTAAAAAAAACTTCGGTAGGATATCGGGTCAGGAGAGTCCTACAGATATGTAACTTTAACTGTAAATAATATGCAGCTTAGAAACGATGTAGACGAAGTTTCAACACGTTAAATGCATTACTTTTGTAATTATGATCGTGGGCAATCTCATGATCGTATTTACGTATCACTTTCCACAAAATTGCCCAGCACATTTTTACCGTTAGGGTTGTCACTAGTAGGTATGTTATTATTGACTTGCGAGGAGGCATTTACCATGCAACGTTGTTTAAAGTTATTTTGCTGACTACGTTCGTATGAAGCGAGCGTTGCCTGTATTTTCGAAAAATAAATAAATTCATATTTAAGTATTGTGTTATATTAAGACGTAGAATTTATTTCATTCTTATGGGAGCCTAGGGGAGCTATGGGAGGCCAAATTGTCCTTATACTTACATCTTGTTAAGTTGTAATTGGGTAAAAGTGAAAACTGACAACCCTAGCATATTTAGGATTTTGTATGAAGGATCGCAATTTTTGAAGTGAAAACTTCTTTACCGGCGCTGAACACTTTTTGGGATGGGGAAAAATTGTTAAATACGCGACAGTTTTGTGACGTCAGATGTGAAGGAGGTCACTTTTTGCTGCTAGCCGATTCGACTTCATTCAAAACTGAACGCTATTCGTAAGAGTATAAAGCCGTTAAACACTTTTTGCAATAGCATATTCTGCAAATTAATTTGTAATAATACCAACGCATCCTTCACCGTTTTCCTATTGAGAAAATTCGAATAGTTCGAATTTGGGCGTTATTCCTAAAGAGATAAAGCTTAGAAAAATATTTACCAAGGGCAAAGACAAATTGATATTTTGGTCGCCACCGCCGTCTGCTGTTGTGCTGTTCTTGCAAATTGGAATAGTTCGAATGTAGACGTTATTCCTAAAGAGATAAAGCTTTGACTAAATTTGGCAATGGCAAAAACAAATTGGTATCGTGTTTGCCGCCGCCCGTCCGCCTAATTAATTGATAATTGTTTATAAATTTGCGTCAAATTCATTTTTAGGGTGACACCGTAAGATGTGACGTGACCTGATCGAAAAACTGTTACAATGTTATTGAATTTTCACTTCTGCCAGCACTCCCGGAGTGCAACCCGGACTTTTTTTTTATGACTTTGCCCATTAAGTTTGGAGGTGCAATACTGAATTTAAATGACTTAATTCCTATACGATAAAACTATGCCATGTTTATTCTGGATTATAGACTTTGAGCCATGATCATAAAGTTGATAATCGTGGAGTTAAGATATTGTAAGTAAAAGTGGGCAGTCTTGAAAATTAACGATATGATACAGAGAAAGAATATAATGGAAAAATAAACCATCTTCGTCTGTAGCCCCCGACAGGATTCGAACCTGCGACCTTTCTATTAACGCTAGACTGCTCTACCAACTGAGCTACGAGGACAGTGACGCAAGTTGTATATTTTTCCACTATATTCCCGCTAAGACTAGCGCCCTCTCTGTATCGAGTTATAGACTTGTTTCACAGTCTTGGCACCACTCTAATGGGCGAGCTATGGGCTCGCTCCATTCTAATCGAACCACATCAGGTAGTTTCGGACTTAGCGAGAGAGATGGCGCTGGTGTACATTATACCCTTTTCACGAAACAAATTATTTAATTAAATATTTTTGTTTCGTGTTATTTTTAACGAGGAAGTTACCCCGATCATTTTATAAACGATATGATACAGAGAAAGAATATAATGGAAAAATAAACCATCTTCGTCTGTAGCCCCCGACAGGATTCGAACCTGCGACCTTTCTATTAACGCTAGACTGCTCTACCAACTGAGCTACGAGGACAGTGACGCAAGTTGTATATTTTTCCACTATATTCCCGCTAAGACTAGCGCCCTCTCTGTATCGAGTTATAGACTTGTTTCACAGTCTTGGCACCACTCTAATGGGCTGGCTCGTTAAAAATAACACGAAACAAAAATATTTAATTAAATAATTTGTTTCGTGAAAAGGGTATAGTCTTGAAAATTGTTCATTTTTTTGGCCCGCCTGTTAAAGCCCCTTTTTCTACAGTACAGAAACTTATTTCGACTATGATTTGCTCACTCACACAAAGAAGACTATGTCAATATGTGTTATTGCCACAGATAAGTAAGTAATACAATATGAACCAACAAACTTGAAAAAAAAGTGAAAGGCTGCAAAAAGCGGGCAAAGATGTACAGTTCTACGGTATATGTACATATAGAGTATTGCCCTTGCCTAGCTAGCCTTGATTAAGCAAAAGGAAGTCAATAGGAACGAAGTTGCGGGCAAAAGCTTGTACCTATGTACGTAATTCCAAATGGACGTATTTCTTTGAAAAGTATAGGCTCGTCAAAGTTCATAACTTTACTATTAGGACATACTCACATTTTAGTTTATTCAGGCTGGTAACCGAGCTCAGTGGCGAGCCTTGGAGAGGCATATGTCCAGTAGTGGACTGCACTAGCTGCGGGCTTCATATGTCCAGTAGCGGACTGCACTAGCTGCGGGCTTCATATGTCCAGTAGCGGACTGCACTAGCTGCGGGCTTCAAATGTCCAGTAGTGGACTGCACTAGCTGCGGGCTTCATATGTCCAGTAGTGGACTGCACTAGCTGCGGGCTTCAAATGTCCAGTAGTGGACTGCACTAGCTGCGGGCTTCATATGTCCAGTAGTGGACTGCACTAGCTGCGGGCTTCATATGTCCAGTAGTGGACTGCACTAGCTGCGGGCTTCATATGTCCAGTAGTGGACTGCACTAGCTGCGGGCTTCAAATGTCCAGTAGTGGACTGCACTAGCTGCGGGCTTCATATGTCCAGTAGTGGACTGTACTAGCTGCGGGCTTCAAATTGTTGGCATTTAATCACTTATCGTTGTGTATAATACGTCACTCTCGCACTCGCATACTTGTCAGAACGTGACGGATATCTTCTCGACAGCGACAAGTGATAAAATGCCAATCATGCTACGCGCGTTGATGACAATGATGATGAAGCTGGACCGTTTTCAATGTCGAGGTTTGTCAGATTCAGCCAATAATTTTGATTTTGTAAATTTTCCATTTGGACGGAATGCCAGTAAAACTTATTCATCTTAATTACCGAACATAAACTGCGTAGTTTAATGATCAGGGCAGCCTGAGACAAAGACTGCACGTAGGTAATGAACTGTCCCATGTGAAGTTTAAATGACGACGTAAAGGTTAACAACTAGAAAATTAGCATCAGACACCTGGAAGGCTGGCTGGAGGCTTATTTGTCGGTCTCTTCACGTTCCAATCATGTCTAAATGTGTTTCCCCGGCTCGCTTTCACAATATGCACCAGACTAACGTGTTAGAACGAGCGCGATGCGAAAAAGATGAACCCAATAGGGGCGTAGACACTAAATAAAATAATCAATAATGTTATATTTTCTCGAAAAACGATAAAAAATTTAGTCAAATAGAGAAAAAATCAACGCAAAATGTTAGATAATCACGAAGTTATAAGTGTCCAAAGTTTTAAGAAGGGATATGTTCTGTCCCTTTTTCGCAAAACGCAACTTCATATGTATGATGAGGCTGGAAGAATGTGACGTCACAGAAAACGGCAACGTGCCGCGCCGCATCGTGGTCGGCCGTCGACGCGGTGCCCCGGCAGCATCCTGTAATGTGACGTCACACACCGTTTGCGTTTTCTCTCTCTAACAAGCAATATTAAAATGGTTGTAGCTTCGTAGTTCTTTGAGATATCTGAATGGGATTTTCGTCACTAGGCATATTTTTTTGTCTTCTTTCTTTTGGAGTAATAATAATATTTTCGAGTCTACACCTGTATTGGGCCCCTGGCCTGGGTCACTGGCTCCTGAAATGAAACCACATCTACCGTCGTAGCAATTTAGAATACGGCCTGTCTGGTAAGCTGACACCGTATAGCCTAGCGATAACTGCAACTTCAAGCCGGCTGTACACATTGGGCCAACGTTGGCGCGTGAGCAGAATGCAGCTATGCGTTAGAGGAAGAGGGCTTTATTTCGTTCTCATTAGTTTGCATAGCTGCATCCTGCTCACGCGCCAACGTTGGCCCAATGTGTACAGCCGGCATTAGACGAGTCACAAGCACGTTGCCGACCCATTTTTTGTGGATTCGTTGTGTTGAGGGCTAGAGATATATGTAGACTGATGTCACTCTTAACACAGTGTATTCTCGGGAGCTTTGGCGGCCGCAAATTGATTGGTTAACTATCCCCGAGAAGGCGCCAATGACGTCCCAGGACAAACCTGCAAAGGCAAGGTCCTAGGGGTTGTGCATTCAAGTTGAGTTTCTAGAGTCCTCCGAACGACAGCGAAGATTTTAGTGGACTATCTAGAAATGTCACGGAACTCAAACTCCCCCCGAAAGCTGGCTACTTGGCTTGCAGGTTTTCTCCACAATGAAAAGGTCGAATTAAAATTACTTCATTCGCGATTATTTTACTCCTCATCACTCTTAGTTTTTATTTAAACTTATGAACTTGACATCTTATTGCATCCTCAAGCAACTGAAATATGAAAAACGAGTATTTTCCGCATCACGCGGGACACTGCTCTAATTATATGGCTTTGACTTGGATTTTTGCTTTCATATTTCTTTCCATTCCAAATTAAAAGCTAATGGATTTTTCTTCACAAAGGATCGCCTTAATTAAGGCATTAAGGTTCTTCCGACGGTTTCAATTAACACTCTTTCAGCTTTATCTCATTATAATCATTAGGGGTTGGGATATTTTTAATAGATACCTCCTTAAGGTAGCCGTCAATGGAATTTGCTAACTATGTAAACAAACCGCCATAGTGAAAGACAATTTCAATATGGCGGTTTGTTTACATAGTTAGCAAATTCTATTGACGGCCACTTTACAAAAAATGGCCGCTAGGCCGGAGAGACTAAGGAAAGCGTTCGTTGGATGGTTGTAACACTTGTAACCCTTGTTGCGCTGGATGAACATCGGTCTAAAAATGCTAATAGGTGACAAAATAATGTGATCACGATCCGGCCCAAACAGATGAAAGGTCAAATAACTACCCTAATAAGTACTTAACAAAATAGTTCAAATAAACTTTTTGGTCTATTTTGCAATTCACTGTTGAACTTGCTATAAGTACGAAAAAAGAACAGTAATTTCAACATGTTGTTGTGTGCGTGACCTTAACTCTGGTGCCACTACCTAGAACTCAACTGTCCTTCGCGTAAAAGTCTGTATTTTCCTATGATATTTTATGAATTTCATCCAACATCACAATATTTGTAACGAAATATTAAAGAACGAGTGTTTTTCGAATGAGGTCACAAGAAATGAAATACGCCAATGGCGACGGAATGTGATCTCGCTCCAATTTGATATATTGAGTCTAACCGAGAAATCACCTCCACCTAACAGAGAAATCACCTCAACCTAACAGACGAATTCGGTCAACTAACGTGATATTACTTGCCCTGTATAGCGTGCTATGATGTATGGTTTCGATTATTTAACCCAATGTTTTGTGAAACAGTCATAGGAATTGGATTATTCTACCTAGGACGGTAGAGTTGCTTTGTGAATGGACTACTTTGATGCAATACGGCCAACCCAAATGATCTCAAGTAACTATACCGTGGCAAGGGAATATTTAAAGCGTGGGCAAGCATCCATATCCTACTATCATAATTGCTTGCCATCGCAAAAAAAACCGCAAAGTGCCCATTTTCCACCATTTCACTTCTCGCCTCGCCTCATCTCGTCTCGCCCGTCCGGTGGAAAATCAGCTTGACTCGTGTACCAAGGGTTACGTAACTTATAAAGGATTTTTATGAAAGAAAGAAAGAAAGAAAATACATTTATTTAATGTCACAAACATAATTAAAAAAAAACAAGCAAAAGAAAAGGCTTAAATACGAGGACGTTACCGGATCCCTACTCAGCATAAAACCACGGCAAGGCACGCAACCAGCGCTGATTTTCGGTGGGGACCTAACTTAAAACTATTACAAGTGCAACAAACGCCATCAACTGGTATTAACTAAGAAAATCAAAATGGGAAAATGCCTCCGGCAAGCTTCACTCTAAGCTTTATATCTGCATACATCTAGCAACTATATCAAGTTTGGTGTCTTTATTTAAAAGCAAGTACCGCCAACCGCCATACAATACTTTTTTTTTAGTATAATTATGATTTAAAAAGACGTTTTAATTTGCATTAAGAGTCCCCAGCATGCTCCACTCTCCATACAAACGTAGTTTGGTTCTCATTTTAAAACGGCATACTGGAATAACATGAAACTTTTTATACAGTGGGATCCGCTTTTTTGTTGCTATAAATAATGATCGAAATATAATGTAAACATACAAAATGTTACTCCAAGCATTTTGTATGTTTATATTACATTTTTGAATTTCGTACCAATGAGTCCATACTGAATGAACTCGGCATCAAGCAGGGTCTATCATCCGTAGTGCAGTCTCGCATCCTAACGTTTCTCGGGCACGTATGTCGTCGAGGAGACGTAGCTATCGAGCGGCTCGTGATCCAGGAAAAGATCGAGGGCACCAGACCGCGAGATGGACAGACCAGATTAAAGCTGCAGTAGATGCATCACTACACGCAAGCATAAGGAAGGCGACTGTCTGAGAGGAATGGCGGCGTGTTGTGAAGCTTGCGACCAACACCTGAAATGATGACCACGACCACGTCAAGGGGGAAACGACGAAGAAGAAGATAATATAAGCAATTAGAGATTGTATGAAAAACATCCTTCTCGCTTATTTCTTTTGTAATTTAATTTCCAGCCACAGAATAGTCATTTACGATACAACTGCCGAAAATAGGAAAATCGCAACGAGTGGTGATAAATTAAAACACGTCCGAAGGGAGTGTTTTAAATCGACACGAGTTGCGAATTACCTATTCGCACGTGTATCGTACAACGTTTTACTGTACATATGGCTCTTTAAAGTTTCGACATATGCACGGAAAGTGCGGGAAAGTAGCACCATATTATTATGTACTGTAAACTATGTAGTTCCGGACCTAGATATGGCAGATCCCATTGTGTACCGATACAAAGTTTAATGTTATTCTAGCATGTCGTTTTTAAAAAGAGAATCGAACGTTTGTAAGGAGAGTCAAACGTCCTGGCGACCCTTAACAATATATGGATGTAGAAACAAAAAATAGTCCGAAATAAAGCTACTTATTACTATTATTATTAACACGAAACGTTCATCTACCACGTGGTAACATTTTACTGTATGTATTACTATTATTATTAACACGAAAGGTTCATCTACCACGTTGTAACATTTTACTGTATATCAAAAACATGAAGCGTTTTCACAATATCAAAACGGTGATGTATAACGTAAGGCATGGAATTAATTATCATTTTCTGGTCTCATTATAACATGGTGTCGTTTGCGGCTACGGAGAGCGCCTTGCGATGAGGTTAACACAGAAAATGTGCTACAGAAGTTAGACTTAGTTACCTAGTTCACACATCAGTCCATACGTCTTGTCAGGTATTTAAACGGTGTATGTGTATGTGGCACACGTCTCGCGACTAGCGACCAGCCAGTTCAGGAATGGTATTTTCTTTCGCATTTCTAGCACGCAAAATTTCATTTGGGATTATACTGTATTAGACTATAATGTAGAAGTAATAATTATGGAACAACGTTGCAGTCACCTACATAACGTAGCGATCATGTCTCCGGCTGTGTAATTAATTATTGTGCTTTAGTGGTTACAAACGAAGCTCTTCCGTGTTCTGTAAGTTAAATTATTGTCGGTGCCAACAGTACTTTTGCCGAGTTAGACGCTTTTAGGTTGCTTATGTTCTACTCACAGTCAAGTGAAACAGTCCTTTCACAGTAATCACAGTGCGTCATCCCAATGAGGCTCTGTGAAATAGTTTACCTGTCAATCTAGAACATACATGGCAATCGTGTTCCCAAAAAAGTTATGAAAAATAACAATTTACCAAAAATGTTGAAACTAGGAAGACAATTTTGGATCTACAAGCACCCGTTGTAGTATTTGAAGATTTAAAAGGCCGACAGAGAAAAACCATTTTAGCGATGTCTGAAGCACGACTGAATAAGTCAATTAAACATTTGTACAGTAAGGGAAAATGTGAAACTTCTGCACTAATATTTTTCTGTGCCACGAGCGACCGCGTTCCCGTTTCGTGAAGAAAGAGGCCATTAAAATGAACATATATTTTTATAATTGTTAGTGTATTTTGTGTAGAAGTTGCTTCACCGAATAAAACACACGAGTTAACACATTCCTGTCAAATGTAAGAGCTTTTAATAAAAAGACCGACTTTAATTAATCTTAATAGGGGTGTAGACTCGAAAATCTACGATCAAGACAACAATAATCAGCTGCTTGACGAAATGAAGCAGCTGCGATCTGTGGTGACGGCCCGACTGGACGCACAGGCAGCAACTCCAGCAAATACTACATTTATTTGGTGAAACTAGACGCGACATACAAAAAATCGATCAAAATATGAGGGTACTTGAGGAAAAAGTATTACATAAACAGTCTCCTAAAACATCTGTTGTTGAGCAGAATATTAGCATGCAGCAGGTGACACCGAAGTCTCCCTCATCATCAAATGGTCATACTTATTCCAGTATCACAAAAATGAAAAACGGCCAAGCAAAACAAACAAAAAATGCTTCGCTAATACCCGATAAGATTGGGGCCACGAAAACCTCGATCACACCGCCTGTGAAGGGCTTAGCCGGAAACAAGGTTGATACTGCATTGGATACTGCATCGGGAACTCCATTGGAAACTGAGCGATCCGATCGTGATAATAACTAAAGTCGCCGTCAATAGAATTAAATTGCTAACTATGTAGACAAACCGCCATAGTGAAAGACAATTTCAATATGGCGGTTTGTTTACATAGTTAGCAAATTCTATTGACGGCGACTGGAAACACCAATAAGCAGAAAGCGAAAGCAGAAAGTTAAGAATGTTATGAAAGGTGAGAGTACAGGCTATGGAGAAAAAGAAGCATCTACATGTTTGGCGTTTGATTTCGGACACTACGGCAGAGCAAGTGGAGTCCCACGTACGATCTGTTTGCGGTGCTAGCGTGAGTGTTGGCGTCGAGAAGATTAAACATAAAACAGAAAGAGGCTACGCATCTTTCATAGTCGGAGTTCCGGAGTCATCTTATGATACTACTAGTCAAGCCAGCGTATGACCTCGAGACGCAGAATTCAGTGAGTGGATTTGGTTTCGGAGATTGTCCAAAAGTAAACCTCAAAAAGAGTAGACCTACAGACATTTTATATCAAAATGTGAGGGGTCTCAGGACCAAAACTACGAAATTTATGGCGTTACTACTGTCTTCATCGTCCGATTTATTTGCAATAACAGAAACTGGTTGCAATGCCTCTATCCAGGATGCCGAACTAGTACCGCCAGGATTCACAGTCTTACGATGCGATAGAATGGATGGCCGCAAACAAGGAGGCGCGCTTTTAGTGGCCACACCGCTGTTCGAGCTACGTCAAGTGAATGATTATCAGTTTGAACTTGTCGGTGCAACGGTACATTTAAATAATAAGTTTTTATTTGCTTGTTTTGTTTTGTATATTCCGCAACAGGCAAAGGAGGATGAATATTTGACTATGTTTAATTTAATGGAAGGATTTTCTGTCAAATATCAAGGTAAATTAATTGTATTCGGTGACTTTAATCTATTCTCTAGTACTGCTATCAGTGTACGTTTATACAACGTGTCCCAAAACTCAACGATAAGCCGGCACCAGAGGATGGAACTGCTTATGATTAGTCGAGAAAAAATAAGGAAAAAAATATATCTCAATTATTTTAGAAATTACAGAAAAAAAATGAAATTCATCGAAAATCGACATCCCTAATGGTATTTTTAACGACCATGTCTACAAATATTCAAATATTACTGTTTTCTTTTTGTTTTTGGAAACTTAAGTAGCCCTGCTATCTAACACAGTTCTTAAAAATACCAAAATACATGTAGTTTTTACACAAAAAATAATCAAAATTCATTTTGTCCCTACAATTTTGAAAGATTTTTTCTTACAGTCCACTTTCAATCATCATGGTGTAAAAAATAGTATCGACACCACTATGGCAATTATTTTCAAAAGTTGACGCAACTAACCAAGATTCCAAAATGGTATAATACTTTGGAAAACCTAGTCACAACAAAAAACAACGAATTTTTAAACAAGAATCGACATTATTTAATGTTGGCGGTAATCACTTTTACTGTACCCAAAAAAGGATTTTTGTTGTTGAAAAATGTTGAATAAATGCAAAGAAATGGTACAATTTTTTTTCATTTTTTTAAATTCAGTTACTACATTATTAATACTACAGTAAATGTTCAAATTGCCTGCCACCGGCATTAATACAGACATGACATCGCCTTAGAAATGATCGTTTTATCCGTCGTGCATATCTTCTACCATTGATATGATCCGCAGCTTGTGTGATTTTTTGGCGAAGCTCGTCCAATGTTGCTGTTCTGGTAGATGTCGCTATACGCCTCCCTAAGGCGTTGTAGGAAGGACCTGATTGAAAAGTTTGGTGGCCGAACCGGATTGTTCCGATAGCTCAGTTGGTTAGTAGCGACGGGCCATGAATGCCTGTGGTCGCCGGTTCAAATCCGGCTCGGAGCATTAAATTTTTCAATTTTTCCTTTATTTAAAAATGTGGAACTATCGCTATTAACACAAAATATTAACACAAATGTTCAGATCCCTTTAGGTGCCACTGCGAAGTTATCGCTGAAACCACAAGTCTGAGATGTTTGGGAGTACAAGTCGATAAGAACCTTAACTGGCAAAAACACATAGATAGCCTTACTGGAAGAGTGAGAAAACTTATCTACATTTTTAAAACATTACGGCATATTTCAATATGCTACTCACCTCAATTTACCACGCATTATGTCAATCTATCATTAGCTACTGTATCACTGTTTGGGGAGGTAAAACAAAGACGCTGTCAACACCAAAATGCCCTTGAGGATTTTGGATAGCGCGCACACTGTCTATTTGTATCGGAGTAAACGAGAGCGAGACTTACAGGGCGGCCCGGTTTTTGAAGACATTTTACATAAATATTGAAATAAAAAAAGGGTGGATTATTAGTGAAATATGACTCGTTAGCGATTTAGGTATGAATATGTACATTATATGCACATTTTTAATGAAATGTATCTCATATAAGTGAAATGTATATTTCTTTTTGAGAAATAAATGATTCTTCAACCCGATATGTTGACTTCATGTTTTTAATCTGCAGACCCATCCGTCAAAAAGATAAAGACATTTAATGTGATTTTAAGACTAATCTTTGCAATTATTGTCTAGCGAGCCGATTTCGTCCAATTATGTATTCAGCCCGTCCACGGTCTTTGAAATATGGTGAATATTAACATATATTTTATTTAATGAGCTAGAACAAACAGTTTTCTTAAAAAACTGCTTAAATAACAGTCCTTATACCAGCAGACTTCGCTCTTAACTGTAAGACAATTATTTATTAAGGTGAGTCGGGGCAAGAGTAACATCGGAGGAAGAGGGTCAAAAGCTTCTCCAGCTAATTCTTTTGAATTGAGCGCCTTTTTGTACCGTCGGTAAAACAGACTAGGCGCCTGTCTGTTTTACCGACGGTACAAAAAGGCGCTCAATTCAAAAGAATTCGCTGGAGAAGCTTTTGACCCTCTTCCCCCGATGTTACTCTTGCCCCGACTCACCTTAAGTATCTTCTACTAGCATAACACAAAAACCCACCTGATTACTCTGCTTCCCGAAGAAGAAACGATTTAGTATATTCCATTCCGAAGCATAAGATCAAGTTTCCAAAGCGCTTTATAAAGGATCTTGGCTTGGAGCTATCTATAATAAAGTAAGTAAAAACATAAGTCTACGTTCACTTGCATCATACGCTTGTAAATCAACCATAAAAGCACACTTAAAACATTTGAACTACACACACACTATAACCATGTACTTAATTAACAATAAATGAATGTGTCCATCCACTGACTATATTTAGTATATTTAGCTAAACGCAAAATTGAACCAACAATGATGGCGAATCCTGTTCCACCGTGATACAGTATAATTACTAGTACGGGGAACAGAGGAAGCTTACTCCGAGTAATATAAAAAAATGTTTTACATACGTAATTGTTTACACCTTAGCATTTAATACTGGATTATACCAATAAAAGGTGTAAAAAGTGTAAGTAGTCGTAAGTTGCAAATAAAGTTATTTTTATTTTATTTTTATTTTTTTATACTAAAAGTGACATTTAGTTTAGATCTACATACATGACGCGCGTACAATGCGTTACGTGACCGACCTGCTGATGGCATTTGAATTTTAACTGACAAATTCGCCTACGCTTAATTCATATTTCACAGGTGTCGTTTATATATAGCTAGATGAACGAAGACACGTCATATTAATAAGTTTTAAAGATGTCATCGTTTTATTCTACCACTAACAAAATGTTTACAAAAGATAATATCAGACGCATGCATTAATTAACATAACACAACTCCATAATTTTATAAATCGCATCATGAAAGTTACGACTACAAGTAAGTATCCCTCGGTCACGGAAGTGTCCACTTACGGTCGAAGTCACTCATGGCAACGGTAAACTTGGTAACGGACAAATGTAATGAAATAAATATAAAAACCTGCCAAGTGCGTGTCGCGCCACGCACAGTGTAGGGTTCCGTAATTGCCTGTGTATTTGTTACATCGACACACGCCAATTAAGAGGGGGCGCTCCGCGAAATCGGGGTTCTTAGATTGAATATTTACCTATGACAAACTAAAGCGAACCCCAGGAAAAAGAGCATACCAAAACTACATCATATTTGCAACCGAACCGTCTGAAAAAAACCATACAGAACCAAAATTGCCTCGATAGAAAAGAACCGCCAAAACATGTCTTATTTTGACTCAATTTCAATAGTGTGAGGTTCCCGTGCATATAAATTAAGTAAAAGTTGAGTGTATAATAGCTTTTCACATTACCTAATGAAAGTACTAGCGGGGTATTTTTATGTAGTCCCTTTTCAGATTTATTGAGGTGAAACGTATTTGGCGTATAGGCCTTTTTTATTAAGCGCGATACCCTTTCTCCCGTCGCGTGTTTCGTGCGGTTCGGTATATCTTCTGTTGCCGTTCGCGGGCGGAGTCAGTCAGCTCCGCTGAGACGAGAAGACTACGTTCTGTGCTCTCACGACAGCACGGTGAACATAATTATTTCATTAATATTGTGACCCAGTATATTCGTCCAGTGAATGAACGTATCATTACATTCCAATGGATATTTTGGTACATTTTGAAATAATATATTTAAAAGTCGACCTTAACATGTAGATCTTAAAGTTCAAAATACAACCATAAGATAACGCAGCGATCGGCCGGTGACCGGCTTCTTAGAATAATTTGTGCAGTACATGCAAAACTAAACGAACATTTTTCTGTCGATCGTGTATTTACTTTATGAAAGATTATCACTATCACTCATACATACAGGGTGTCCAGTAAATAATGGATAACCTTCTAACCACCAAAAGGCCACCGTAGGCTGGTCCAGAAAAAAAAAAAAAAAAAAAAAAATCGTTACCACGATGATAACAGTCAAATAAGGAACCGAAAACTTAAAATTATGAAGTGTGAAAAAAAATAATAATAATAATAATAACATGCCCTTGCTTACTTACTCCTTTGGCGTACTAAGGTGGACCCAGACTGAGCTGGATGCCCTGGACCGAAGAGTCCGAGTACTGCTTACTGCGCATCGCATGCTACACCCACGCTCGTCTGTTATGAGACTGTACATCTCGCGGAAATGTGGAGGTCGCGGCTTTTTAAATGCCAAAGATCTCCACAACCGCGAGGTGTGCAGCCTCAGGGATTATTTCCTAAACAACGAGTGTGGGATGCATCGCGACGTAGTAGCAGTAGACAGAAACTTCACCCCGCTCTCCTTGGCAAACGAGAACTGGCGCAGGCTTAAAGTAATGAGCGCCGTGGACCGCAGGGCGGTATGGAGGAGCAAGGAGCTACACGGGCGGTTCTACAAGGCCCTCACAGGGCCCGATGTAGATCTGCTCGCGTCGGTGAACTGGCTACGTTTCGGGGATCTCTTCGGGGAAACCGAAGGTTTTGTCTGTGCAATTGCGGACGAAGTTATCATGACGAACAATTACCGGAGGTATATCCTGAAGGACGGTACGGTCGACATTTTGTCGGGCATGCCGCCGTCCCGGGGAGTCACTCAGGCATATTATCTCCGGTTGTGGTCATCTTGCTAACGGCGAGTACTTGCACAGACATAACCTTGTAGCCAGAATTATTCACCAGCAACTTGCTCTACTATACGGTCTTGTGGCCTCCGAAGTGCCTTACTATAAGTACACACCTGCACCAGTTCTCGAAAATGGTCGTGCCACGCTCTATTGGGATCGATCTGTGATCACGGACAGGACTATTCTAGCCAATAGACCTGATATCGTGCTGACAGATCGATCGAAACGCCAGGCAGTGCTCGTCGACATCACCATCCCCCATGACGAGAACCTCTTGAAGGCCGAGAAGGACAAAGCCAGCAAGTACCTAGACCTGGCTCACGAGGTAACCGCCATGTGGGATGTTGATTCGACGATCATCGTCCCGATAGTCGTTTCGGCGAACGGTTTAATAGCGAAGAGTCTCGACCATCACCTCAAGAGACTCTCGCTAGGCGGCTGGATCAAGGGTCAGATACAGAAGGCGGTACTCCTGGATACTGCGCGTATAGTCAGGAGGTTCCTGTCTCTGTCGCCCTGACCGCCGGTAGCTTAGGCCGCGCCTCGCTGCTGGCTGCACCCTAGGTTAGGTTTTTATAATGATTTTATGTTTTGTATGTATAGTTTTATATTTTACTTTTTAGATATAATTATTGTAAAAAACTAGTCTAAGACGAAATTAAAATAAAGAGTATAATAATAATAAAAAAAACAACAACAAATCAACAACAAAGCATTACATTTCTCGTTACCACGATGATAACAGTCAAAGGAACCGAAAACTTAAAATTATGAAAGTGTGAAAATCTCGAAAACCAGGGAACTTTTACTAAACCCTAAAGTGGATTTTCTAGACCAGCCTAAGGTGGCCTATTGGTGGTTAGAAGGTTATCCATTATTTACTGGACACCCTGTATAGGTAGTATAAAACAAAGTCGCTTCCCGCTGTCTGTCCCTATGTATCTTTAAAACTACGCAACGGATTTTGATGCGGTTTTTTTTAATAGATAGTGATTCAAGAAGAAGGTGTATATGTATAATATAGTATCCGTGCGAAGCCGGAGCGGATCGCTAGTTGAGAATAAATCCGGTTTTGTTCAAAATCGATGTCTGAGAGGTCTAAATACGAATTCATAGTCAGAAATATTTCAAAAAGTGGTCGCATTATTTAACATTTTTGAAACATTTGTTGTAAATTAAAATGCGTGTTTTTTTTAAAGAACAACATACATTGGCAGGCTTCTCGAGGGTGCAGATTCTAGAAATGATGTCCATTTTGAATTCCAAGATGGCGGACATTGCTTTTCGAATTTAAACTTTCGTGATACGTGTTGAAACACTACTAATAATTACACGGTTCAACTCACGTATTAAATGTCACTACGGGCGACATGTTTCGAACTCTTCGGGAATTCTTCTTAAGGATGAGTGTTTTCGCGGCGGTGTCGCTTGAATCTTGTCGTGAGAGTTCGGAACAATTAGTCACCCGTAGTGACATTATTGACATTGTTTTTCTTTAAAGTCAACACGGGTGTCGCTTTTAGGGTTATCGAGAGTGCAGATTCCAACAATTATTGCCTGCGAACTTAGACATTTTGATATTAAAAAAAGTGAACATAATTATGCACTTTTTCTTTAATATGTTCAAAATTGATAACTAAAGGGCCAAAGCGTCTCCATTGTCTCCAAGTACGAATCCGAGATCAGAATTGAAAAATTTGGCCGCCACACAGTGGTGGCCTGAAAATCTGGCTTTCATAGACATGATCGAAGTTTTCATAATATATTATAGTTTTTTTTAATGCTATTAATAAATTCACGGTTAAATTCACGTATTAAACGACACGACAGGCGACATGTTTTGAACACTTCGGGAGTTCTTCTTCAGGATGAGTGTTTTCGATGTTTGTTTTGAAGAATAACTCCCGAAGAGTTCGAAACATGTCGCCTGTTGTGACATTTAATGCGTGAATTTAACCGTGGATTTATTAGTAGCATTTTAGACATGTCTCACAAAAGTTTAAATTTGATTATAGCTTTTTTTTGCTTTAGGCTTTTACTAGCCATTATTATGCTAGCTCACAACCCTTACGTGATTTAGTAAAAAAACGGAAGGCCATATTTTATTTCGTAGTGGTATTCACGGAATAAAGAATCCATTGGAAGTGGTGAGTGGGCGTTCCCGTGTCGCCGAACATGAGCAATAATAAGCATACTTCTTGCACAGATTATTGTCACTCACCTAGCGACCGCACGCGGCGTATGACATGAGAGAATATTTGTTTATTTTAGGAAAATGCCGTATTGCGTTATTGAAAGCTGCTCCAATAACAGCACATAAAAAACTTGTCTCATGGAGGTATTTCCTATCATCGTTAAGTAATATTTTAGAATACGTATAAAAAATATTTAATTTTCAATTTCTTAGACACAATTTGCGTCTGTGGTCAAGAAAATATCAATTCTATTACTCTAAGAATAAAGTTCATAATCCTGTGTATTATTTCGCTACTCGGAACGTGAAATGCACGGCAAAATTCCCGAAGGTTCGCTACTCAAATGCTGTGGCTATGGTCGATAATTGTTATCGATAAACCAAAATTAAAAGGATTATATTTTAGGAGTGATATACAGAGCCCGGTATTCTCGTAGCACTTTTGAGCTGTCATAGGGACATCTCGTTTATCGAATTCCGATTATACATATGTATGTCGATAAATACAGAATACAATATGTAAAATATGATTACGAATGACCGATCTCTTCGAGATAAACTTTGGATACCCACTTTTAGGAAATTATAAATAGAAATTAAAATAATAATATTTTATTGTTTCTCATAAATAATTTGTGGATTGCTTAAGGGGCTACCCGAGGTTTTCATCGATTTTTGACAAGTTTTGAATCGTATCTCCTACTTTTGCACTACAGATAGAATTCTAAATCAAACGGCTATCGGTTATTCAATTTTTTATCTCCATTTTGGTCCACGGGATTTTGAAACAAATGAACACTTAATTTTGTATGATTTTTTTAAACATTGTCTAAAAAAACACTTATTTCGTATCTCTATTGACGTAAAAGATCTAACATATACGAAATCTACATATTTGGGTTTGTCTGTGACGTTTCTAAAAACTGGTCCAGGGTTTTCATTTTGAACTAATTAACACAAAAGTTATGGCCAGAAAACCAGTTTTCTGGCTTAAAATTGGTCAACTTTGATGCCAAATATCTCGAAAACAATTAACTTTGAAGTAAATATGGGTTACTATATTGCTTAAAGCCGTTGTTGTTAGTATAATAAACTACAAAAAACATTAGAAAACTAAGGGATTCAGATCGAAGGTCATTGGCGTATGGGCCTTAAGCATTTTAATCAGGCCCTCCTTATTATCCCGCACGGCGAACAAACTTGACGGTAAATTCTCACTAGACCGCACTCTGCTGCACGTCTAGCACACGACGGCCCCGACATACTCTCGATTTTTGTCGCACTATACCTCTTGTTCTAAGTGGTCTAATAAGTGAGAGACGGATAGTGCGAGAAAAATCGAGAGAGCTCGCGCGCCGTCGCGTGCTAGCCGTGCTGGTAAAATAATTCTAAATTGTATTTGAGATGTGCTTGTATTAAATTAAACAAATTATATTCTTTGTTTACTTATTAGAAATCTGTGTTTAATTGCTACTACATTTATAACAAAAGTAATTTAATATAAATGTTACTTAATACTAATTATATAATAAACAAGATTTTATTAGAAACAATTTGTAACTAAGTCTTAGCTTAATATTTACCTTATGAATATCATAAAAATATCGATAGTCCAACTCATACCATACCCACATCCCTATTCAGTTATAAGCGGTCGCATCTCCAGTTTTGAAAACACCGCCATCTTGCGTCGAGTAGCCGAACGACCACGTCTCTTGCAAGTCTTGCAACGCATATGGTAACGGACATAAGAAATATTTACTTGACACTCTAAATTAGACCGTAAATAGTACTTGTTAAAGTAGATTTTGCATATATAATTTGCTACCGTTAACAACATATTGGCACAGTACGTTTTAACAAATCGAAAGCGTATTGCAATTGTGTGTCCGTGTATTTATTGGAGTATGGTTGTGTGCGTGCGGCGACAGTGGTTCTCTATGAAAATCGGTTGAATGCCACTTCCAATGGATTCTTTATTCCGTGGTGGTATTCCTTGGGTAATTAAAGTAATTTGTACTCTATAAAGTGAGTGTTTTCGCGGCGGTGTCGCTTGAATCTTGTCGTGATTCAAGCGACACCGCCGCGAAAACACTAAATCCTGAAGAAGAACTCCCGAAGACCGTATCGCCCGTAGTGACGTTTAATACGTGGGTGAACCGTGTAATTATTGACATTGTTTTTCTTTAAAGTCATCACGGGTGACGCTTTTGGATTCCAACAATAGGGGCGTAGACACTAAATAAAATAATCAATCATGTGATATTTTCTCGAAGAAGGATAAAAAATGTAGTCAAATGGAGAAAAAATCAACGCAAAAGGTTAATTAATCACAAAGTTATAAGAGTCCAAAGTTTTAAGAAGGGATATGTTCTGTCTCTTTTTCGCAAAATGCAACTTCATATGAAACGATGACGCTGGAAGAATGTGACGTCACAGAAGACGGCAACGTGCCGCGCGCATCGTGGTCGGCGCCACCGTCGAGGCGGCCTGCCGGCAGCATCCTGTAGTGTGACGTCACACACCGTTTGCGTTTTCTCTCTCTAACAAGCAATATTAAAACGGTTGTAGCTTCGTAATTCTTTGCGATATCTGAATGGGATTTTCGTCACTAGGCATATTTTGGAGTTATAATAATTTTCGAGTTTACACACGAATTATTGCCTGCGAAGTTGGACATTTTTATATTAAAAAAAGTGAACACAATTTTGCAGTTTTTCTTTAATACGAGTATGTTCAAAATTGATAACTAAAGGGCCAAAGCGACTCCATTGTCTCCAAGTACGAATCCGAGATCAGACCCCGTATCATGGTCGGCCTTATCACTCGATAAGTGACAAGATAGGGGCATCGTCTCGTTCTATCAAACGGTGTCAGCCAGTGACGGACGCTCTATCCTGTCACTTATCGCGTGATAAGGCCGACCATGACACGGGGTCAGAATTGAAAAATTTGGCCGCCACACAGTGGCCTGAAAATCTGGCTTTCATAAAAATGATCGAAGTTTTCATAATAAATTACAGTTTTTTTTTAATGCTACTAATAAATTCACGTATTAAATGACACGACAGGCGACATGTTTCGAACTCTTCGGGAGTATCTTCAGGATTAGTGTTTTCGATGTTTGTTTTGAAGAAGAACTCCCGAAGAGTTCTAAACATGTCGCCTGTCGTGACATTTAATAAGTTATTTTTTTAACCGTGGATTTATTAGTAGTATTTTAGATATGTCTCACAAAAGTTTAAATTCGATTATAGCTGTTTTTTTGCTTTAGCCTTTTACTAGACATTATTATGCTAAATTACAACCCTTACGTGATTTAGTAAAAAAAACGGAAGGTCATATTTCAGTTATAGCTCTCGAAACTGACTTACCTACTAGCGAAAATTATATCTTCAAATATAGGTACTTACAGATTTTGTCTTTCTTTCCACTTATTATAATTATCTATAGGTATTCGTCATGTTTTATCTGACTGTCGGGGCATATACTATGCGAGAAGGAGCGGGGCAGCAATAGACGCATCAGCGCGGCAGGTACGGGGCGCGCGGGTGATTTCTGATTTTTCCCTGGCGGTACACCCCCTCTTATGCGGTTGCGTCGGTCGAATTTGTAAGAAAGTTGGCCTTTTCAAGTACATTTTCAGTTGGTCGACTATTACTCGGTAACTAGTAATGTCTGCTTAGCCGTTATAGTTTTCCTTTGAAATTCATTATACCACGAATTTTTTCACATTCCCAGTAGCAGTTATTTAGCCGGCAGGGACGGGGGGGGAGACACGTACACACTTGACTCGAATAAAAATTTTCGGCCCGATATCAAACAAATGGACCACTAAGTTAAAAAATGGTTCTTAGAAACCCATAATATTTTTGAACAAGCTATCCAACGATAACACACCACGAGAAAAAAAAGTATATCCCCAATTTTTCTTGTAGGGGAGGTACCCTAAAAAAACATTTTCAAGATTTTATTTTACGATTTTGTCAGCGTGATTGATTTATACACCCATACCGAAATACAGCTTTCTAGTAGTAAGGGTCACTGAGCTAAGCCGCAGACGAATAAACGGACATTGCATAACTATTAAGGGAGGAGGGAGGAGGGGGGAGGGGAGGGGGGGTTATGTTGACTACGGAACCCTAAAGTGGTTAAGGGTGAATAACAGACCCATGATGGGTTCAGTAAGGAATTAAATAAAGTGTTACCGGATTCAAGCTTATTCCAAAAAAGTCACGGTGCGTGTTGATGAGAACCTTCATTCGTGAAGTTTTATTCGGTTCCCTACGTCACGATTGTTACCCATAAAATTTTATATTATATCGCGGATTTTCGTGACGTAATGGAACCAATTAAATTTCTCTAATGAAAGTAACGACGTGACATTTTTTTGGAGTTTGCTCTATTCCCGGTTGGAATGAAGTTGGTGGAAAGTAAAACTCATTAAAGATAAACTGTTAAACAGAGTATATTTAAAGCAAGCAAATGAAGAGACAATTCGTCCAGATTGACTAGATACTACGCACGTCAGTAGAGTAATTCTATGTTGCAAAAGGTGCTGCATTAGGTTTTTTTATTTTTTTCATATTGTGTATACGGATGCAACCTATAGTAAATATCAAAAATGGTAACACGAAATATCTCGGGACGACTTTTGGCAGCTACAGTTCCTCGAAGTTTTGGGGCCTTTTTGGTTTCTAGCTCATAATTTTATACACGGTGGAATTTAATCGGTGATCAGGAATCCAAAAATCTTAATTATCAATCTACACAGAAACCAATACGTGAGATCTCGTGCAATATAGCTCACAATCTAATTAATCACACTTAATTAACATCGGTAAAATGTACGCTGACTGAATAAATGGACACCCTACTTTTGTTGAAGGGAAGTTACTCGTAAGTGTACATACGTCAAGTGCTTGCTGGCTTTGGCGGGAAACTAGACAGATCAGACGATTTGAAGCAATTTGTTATGAATTTGACAATGACAAATTGACAGCTTATTGCTCATTTATGTTTTAAGTTTCTATGGCTGATAGTTTGAAAAGAGGTATTAAACTTTTCAGACTAAACCATTAGTAGGGTGACAGTAAATTTTAATTAAAATTTAATTTCAACTTAAAAATTAGTTATGATAAAAAAAAAACTTGGTTCCACTTAAGTACTACATAAACGTGACCGCCACCGATTACTGAATTAGAAAAATGGGTTCCTGTTCACCGATTAAATTCCACCGTGTATATGATGCATCCTGTCGAAAAGTTACTTTCTAACAAATTAAAGAACGTTAAGTTTTTTCGTTCTACATGTGTTTGATATTTACTATGGTAAAAAAAAAAAAACGCACCACCTTTTGCAACGTAATATTCCTAATATTCGTAATATTCCTTTAATCTGTGCCCCTGCCTTGAATGGCGTATACAGGCCGTGTGATCTTTTGCCATCGAATGGTGTTTTCTAGTTACATGACTGAAGAAGCAATGTACAACTTGAAGACCCGAAGACAAAGCAGCAGGAAAATTCTCAGAATTTTCCTTGAACTTTCACGTGAATTTAAATACCAGTTTCCGTTGAAAGTTTCCGATGGGATTTTTTCTTAAATGATTCATTAATTGCATCTTTTATCTATTATGCTTTAGGCAGGGAATTAAAATTTAAAACAGCCAGTAATGTACGGAGTAGGTACGGTAAATCCTCGGAGTACTTTTCAGTGCATGTAAGATTTGAATTGAAGACTAGCCCTTTGCTTAATCTTAACTCATACATAAGACGACCTCGAAAACATCTGATATGACAAATCGGGTGTTCAGCCCATTATGCAGCTAAGTAAACATGTCCAAACCACGCATGTGAGATTTTGTCTGAGATACCTTTTTCATCTTAAGCGGAACCCTAAAAACTGCGCACCTAATAAAATATAACAAGCAACCGAAGCTGGTTCTGACGCGGAGAGAAAAAGTTTCACGTACCTACTTCTTCTGTCGCAAATATTGTTCTTGTGTTATACTCGCGGATAAAATCACTAAAGTTACGTGTCAAAATGTTTGCGGTATTGACGATAGATTGAATTCACCTGACCTGATTTCTACAGTTCATAATATTGTTTTATGCTACTCGTATTCATAAGAGACAAATAAGAATTGCAGCTTAATAATGTCCTAATGCCGCCTATACCGCCAATAGGGAATATTCATGACATTTTTTTATTTTTTTTATCTATTCTATAAGTAATTATATAACCGGAAAAAAATATAACACTTTCACAATATTATTAAATAAGCTAAAAAATAATAATTAAAATTACTATCATTTTCGGACGATCAAAACGCCACCATTTTGGCGCGCTCATTTGTGACGTCACCGTGCAGCTTAGTGCACGGCGGTTCTTAAACAAATTAACAACAAAGTGTTTGATTCACACTTTTAATAAATGTGAGTGACTAAAGCTTATAAGATCAACTTATTGTAATGGAAGATCACACAAAAGCTTATTATAAATATTGTATTGTCCCTATGTGTGAAAATCACATTAAAACTGCAAATATTTTCATATGCCCAAAGGTGCAAATATAAGGATAAAGTGGTGTAAGGCGATGAGGAGAGATAATGTATCGTGCTTGAGTAGTTTATATTGTTGTGAAGATCATTTCGACGTGAGTATTAAATATGTATGTACCTAAAATCTTTTTTATTACGACTCGCGAACAATATAGGTAAACAATAACCTAACCTCAAAATTGTATTATATACTTATTCATAAAACTATTCTGATTCCCAATTTTTTTAGTTATTAATGTTACAAATATTATGATTTTTGTTGATCAACAGCTGACTACGAGTGTTGATTTTGATCAAGAAACGTTTTAGCTAAGTTTCTTTGTTTGCACTGTTGATCGAAGAAAGTTAAAAGAATTTAATCCTTTTTACTGAGTGACCTACACAAATTTGTTTTATTTATAAGCCTTGACGAAAACAACCTAGTTTGTTAAAGTTCATAAAGATGTTCTCAACATTTAACATTCCTAATAGGTACCTACATATCTTTGATTATATAATACTAGCTTCTGCCCGCGACTCCGTCCGCGTGGAACTCGTTTATACTATCTCTATACCAAATTTCATCCAAATCGGTTCAGCAGTTTAAGCGTGAAGAGGTAACAAACAGACAGACAGACACACTTTTTTATTATTAAGTAAGTATATATAAAATATATAATATAACTAGCTTCTGCCCGCGACTCCGTCCGCGTGGAACTCGTTTATATCGTAGCTCCCCCCATATCCCCCAAAGGGATGAAGTGGGGGTGAAAGTTTGTATGGAGCTACGATATAAATGAGTTCCACGCGGACGGAGTCGCGGGCAGAAGTTAGTATATATAATATATAAAGTTATAGTATAGTAAAATAGTATATAGTATGGATAAATATCTACTAGTTTTTTATTCCACTTATTTAACAAAGACACCTATTTGAAGTAGTTTAAAAGTCTAGCTATTGGAATCGCCAAAATAGGTTATAATTATTTAATTGACCAATCTCACGAGTATAAAAACAAGGAATATGAAAATTTATTGAATATCTGTAACTTATTTACCTTGCAGCTTTTACTCCTCTTAGTTCAGCGGACGTAAAGTCACAAATATTTGCGAAGTATGTATTAAATTTAGTCATCATGAACACATCAATTTTAGGCAGATTATCCGACTGTGCCTTGACAAAACCGCCTTCAGTCATTGTGGCGAGTCTTTTTTCACTTATTAATTACCAAAAAACACTGATTATTTATCATAAACAGCGGCCAAACAATGCGAATAACTTTCAATAATCATACTAACGACCTGCACGGTGACGTCACGTTTCACTCCGCCAATAGCGTTGCGTTTTGGAAATTTGCGAGGGAATTTGAAAAATAGTACTTTTAAACAATTTATTTTATCAATAGAAACATGATAATTTGAAAAAATAATCATGTGTGTATATTTATTAAGCAATATAGATTACACGTGATTTTTTTTGTCCATTTCTAAATCACATGCATATTCCCTATTGTCGAAGTGGCATAAAAGTACTCAACGGCTCGAAAGGACGCGATGTCGACTCGACATTAACTTTTAACTCTAACATTAGCATTTTGCGACTTTATCGTGTCAAAACGAGTGCGCACAATGTTTTGCATACCAATATGATCATCATGGAGTAAAATTAACCTCCAATGTGAATAACTGAATAAAGTGAATGCTATTCAAAGTCAAACCTTAAATGCGGCGCGCGATATTTTATCTTACGTGTGACGTATAATGTGGGGAGATTGAGATTGGTACCAGGGCGACATAATTAGCGGGAGCTTACCTATTGGGCTGAAATATCTTTGGAGGCCGCTTACGTAACTTACTTGAATACTGAGACCATTTCGGTTTATCAATATCATAGCCGTTAACGATAGAAAATTTAAGCCGCACTAAAACTGCGACCGGCGAAGCAAGTGAGATTTTAATTGAAATTTAATACGTTCGGTGACAAAGCCAATAGGGAATATGCATGTGATTTAGAAATGGACAAAAAAAATCACGTGTAATCTATATTGCTTAATAAATATACACACATGATTATTTTTTCAAATTATCATGTTTCTATTGATAAAATAAATTGTTTAAAAGTACTATTTTTCAAATTCCCTCGCAAATTTCCAAAACGCAACGCTATTGGCGGAGCGAAACGTGACGTCACCGTGCAGGTCGTTAGTATGATTATTGAAAGTTATTCGCATTGTTTGGCCGCTGTTTATGATAAATAATCAGTGTTTTTTGGTAATTATTAAGTGAAAAAAGACTCGCCACAATGACTGAAGGCGGTTTTGTCAAGGCACAGTCGGATAATCTGCCTAAAATTGATGTGTTCATGATGACTAAATTTAATACATACTTCGCAAATATTTGTGACTTTACGTCCGCTGAACTAAGAGGAGTAAAAGCTGCAAGGTAAATAAGTTACAGATATTCAATAAATTTTCATATTCCTTGTTTTTATACTCGTGAGATTGGTCAATTAAATAATTATAACCTATTTTGGCGATTCAAATAAGTGTCTTTGTTAAATAAGTGGAATAAAAAACTAGTAGATATTTATCCATACTATATACTATTTTACTACACAATAACTTTATATATTATATATACTAACTTCTGCCCGCGACTCCGTCCGCGTGGAACTCATTTATATCGTAGCTCCATACAAACTTTCACCCCCACTTCATCCCTTTGGGGGATATGGGGGGAGCTACGATATAAACGAGTTCCACGCGGACGGAGTCGCGGGCAGAAGCTATATTATAGAAGTTATATTATATATTTTATATATACTTACTTAATAATAAATTATAAATGCGAAAGTGTGTCTGTCTGTCTGTTTGTTACCTCTTCACGCTTAAACTGCTGAACCGATTTGGATGAAATTTGGTATAGAGATAGTATAAACGAGTTCCACGCGGACGGAGTCGCGGGCAGAAGCTAGTATTATATAATCAAAGATATGTAGGTACCTATTAGGAATGTTAAATGTTGAGAACATCTTTATGAACTTTAACAAACTAGGTTGTTTTCGTCAAGGCTTATAAATAAAACAAATTTGTGTAGGTCACTCAGTAAAAAGGATTAAATTCTTTTAACTTTCTTCGATCAACAGTGCAAACAAAGAAACTTAGCTAAAACGTTTCTTGATCAAAATCAACACTCGTAGTCAGCTGTTGATCAACAAAAATCATAATATTTGTAACATTAATAACTAAAAAAATTGGGAATCAGAATAGTTTTATGAATAAGTATATAATACAATTTTGAGGTTAGGTTATTGTTTACCTATATTGTTCGCGAGTCGTAATAAAAAAGATTTTAGGTACATACATATTTAATACTCACGTCGAAATGATCTTCACAACAATATAAACTACTCAAGCACGATACATTATCTCTCCTCATCGCCTTACACCACTTTATCCTTATATTTGCACCTTTGGGCATATGAAAATATTTGCAGTTTTAATGTGATTTTCACACATAGGGACAATACAATATTTATAATAAGCTTTTGTGTGCTCTTCCATTACAATAAGTTGATCTTATAAGCTTTAATCACTCACATTTATTAAAAGTGTGAATCAAACACTTTGTTGTTAATTTGTTTAAGAACTGCCGTGCACTAAGCTGCACGGTGACGTCACAAATGAGCGCGCCAAAATGGTGGCGTTTTGATCGTCCGAAAATGATAGTAATTTTAATTATTATTTTTTAGCTTATTTAATAATATTGTGAAAGTGTTATATTTTTTTCCGGTTATATAATTACTTATAGAATAGATAAAAAAAATAAAAAAATGTCATGAATATTCCCTATTAATTGGTATGTTTTTGGCGATAAATCTAACTCCATATTATGTTATGGTCGATGTGTCTGCTTCTCTTTACAAACGTTACAATACGAAAAAAAATTGGGTCAAGTTTTCTCTTATCTTTGTTGATTTTTTTTCCTCAGCGCTGCATACATTTTGGTTGGTTGGAAGAGCTCGTACCTACTAAGATTCTGTACAAGGTCCCACAATGATTACCGTGTATTTTTTTTTTTTTTTTTTTTTTTTTCATAATACAACATTACATGATAAATTATACATGTCAATTTATATGAATCCGTATTATGATCGTCAAAACAAATATATTTACAAAACAAATGTAATTATAATCAATAACAATTTAATACAATTCAAAGTCCGCAAATAAATATAGCTAAATACAATGAATTAAGTACTGTATTGTCCCCATTAATGGATCGTCAGTCTAGATTACAATTTAAGTACAATACAAAGTCAACAAATAATTAAACAAAATTACAAATAAATTACTAGATTGTCCCCGATAATGGATCGTCAGTCTATGTGCCTAGGATACAGCAGCTAATTTAATAATGAATGCAGGTTACATGTCCATAAATTCACTAACAGAGTATAATGCCTTATCTAACAAAAAGTTTCTCAGTCGACGTTTGAAGGTCTGATCAGATGATTCATTTCGGATATCGGCAGGAAGACGTTCATAATACGTAGCCCCAATAACTCGCGGGTTTTTTTCCTGCTAGGGCCATGCGACGAGGGACAGTACGTAGTCGCCCTGTTGAACGTATATGTGTGCCAGAAACATTAACATTATTAGCATTATTTCAACATGTCTCACGAAAGTTAAAATTTGATTATTGTATTTATGTTGCAGATAATCATCAGCTCTTCAAACCTACCTATTAAATTCTGACGAAACATTTGAATCGGCAACGATAGAAAAATAGGCCCAATTATCAAAAAGCCATTTTGGTATTTCATGCCGGTTTTGGTAGTTTACTCTCTGACTGTATCGTCGCCAAAAATTCGTTCCCTCGAAAAATCTCTGCGACAGTGACAAAGTGACTCAGAGTGGAATGTCCAACAAAAACGCTTTTCAACCGCATAGACATACAGAACAGACTAATAGTTCCAATGTGCAAAAGGATCACTGTCTCGGGGATGATGCTAGCCCGGTGCTTAACACGCGTTTTGCCGCGCAGCTATTCTTCTTATCGTCAATGTGTTTATAGGTACGTTGGTTGTTTTAACCACTAGATGGCGCTGTACCGAGATTTTTTCTCAGATGATGATCTCGAGCTGGTGTTTTTTATACATCGTATGATTGAATGAGATGTTCACTACCATGACTGACTGAGACGTTAAAAACGCCGACGGTCATATTTATTGACCTTCAATAAAAACCTGTAAATTATAATGTATATACAAGAGGATAACTAACATTAACTAAATTAAATTAAAACTAGTGTCCGACCGAAATTTCGGTTTCGGTTTCGGTTTCGGCCAGTTTCGGCCAAAAAATCAAATTTCGGTCCGAGTTTCGGTTTCGGCCAAAAACGGCCGAACCCTTCGGCCGCGCCGAAACTTACAACATCGTACCTTCGGGTCGCGCTCGGCTAACGTCGGGCGCGCTCGGCACGGCTGGCAGTTGATATGGCGCGCTCGCCTGACTCCGCCGGCAACTACCTAAATCAGTGCGCTTTGCTCGTGTAGACGTGTCAATACGTGTTGTGTTTGTTCTGCGAATAATGGTACGTAGTTTGATCAAGTATTTTAGTTTGTTTTTGTTGTGAATTCGTCATGTCATAGTTAATATTTAACGCTTTATTTTAATAGTTTCCTAACCTATTGACGAATATATTTAATTTTAAAGGTGTAAGTGCCAAGGTTAAGTACCTGCTTCATTAAAGTTTAAAATTCATCTCAGTTGCGTGTACTATTAATGTAATAACGATTGTAGGTACCTGCCTATGCAATAAAATGAAAGGTGAATAGTTATTAATTTAAATTTAATATAGACGTGTAATGTTAATGTAATGTTGCGAATAATGTAATGGTGTGAGTAGGTATTTTGACGATTTACGAGTAACGTACGCTTAGGGTTAGTGTTGGGCTTCTGGGTTTGGTTGTACACATAATTAATAGTAAACGCGATTAATCCGGTAAAATTAATTGTTTTAATGAATAATTTTATTGTTTTAGGTATTTTTTTTTTTATAAAAGGTTCGGTTTCGGTTTCGGCCGAAACTACAATGAAACCGAACCTTCGGTTTCGGCAAAATAACATGTTTTGGTCGGTCACTAATTAAAACTAAGTTAAATCTAAAAAAAGACCCTCGAGGCATTGTACCGAGGATGCTGGCGGCATTTCCTCGCTGAATTGCAATACTGGTGCGTTGCGCGAGAAAGCCGCCAGCTCTTCGGTCACCAGTTACGTCCACCCACAGACCATATCTGGTTTGTGCGTTCACCAGACCTTTAAGTATTTAAAATGACGAAAATCAGTTGAACTGTGATGTTTTTCGAGTGTTGTATATAATAATTATTTTACTTTTACTGTTGTCAAATGAACGTAGTTCTCCCCAGCGCCAATTTAATAAATAGTTTGGCCAAATTTCCCGCTAGATGGCACTGTACCGTCCGCGTGAAGTCCTAAATCGCTATTGACGTCGACTGCACATGGGAGACCGAGGTTTGCTACACTTAGTTGGTAGTGACTGCCTACGAAGCTGGTCCCGGACTCCAATCCCGGTAAGGGTATTTATTTTTGTGATGATCAAGAATATTTTTTCTTGAGTCATGGATGTTTTCTCTGTATTGAAGTATTTATTTATGTATATAAATATGTGTATCGCCGTCTAGTACCCATAGTACAAGCTTTGCTTAGTTTAGGACTAGGTCAATTTGCGTAAGATTGTCCGTAAATATTTATATATGCTTCCTACGGTTTTTTTCGATGCCATTCGAACCTGTTTTTAGAGAGAAACAAATGTTTGTATGGGAGCAACTATAATTAAGTAGTAGTAGTAGTAGTTAGTTTTTGTTTAAATAGACAAAACAAATACTCAAAGACGGACCTCGCTGGCGGCAGGTGTTCACTCGGCATGCGGTAGACATGATCAGCCCACTCCCACTTAGCCGCTTTTGAGTCTTGGAGCGCAGCGTGGTGTTCCGGATACGATTCGTTAATTTGTCAATACCGGATAAAATTAACATATCCCAAGCTTACTAGGCATTAGGTTTCAGAGAACCCGTTATCTGATTATGAATCAGAAAACATGTAGTTCAGGAAGCAGAGGCCATAGTTGGGTTTTGTCGTAATTTACTCACATACAAATGAACGACTAAATTATCATGTGATGCGTTGCGTCGTCTGTTCTAAAGCGAAATTCACTTCGTTGCCCGTGAAATCGCTAATCGTATCACGTGGACGTGGTATCACGGTATTTGCCATCATCATCATCATCACGATTCGGTATAAACGATCCACCAAACTCGGTGCACTAGAAAAAATTAACAACTTCATTGTACCAGAAAGTACCCAACATATATGGACAAAGAGTATGGTCTAGTTAGTTATCGCATATCCTAAATAGTTTACCCAGGGAGCTAATAGATATTATAGAGGGTAAAACAATGTGTAACAAAATAATAGACAAATAAATAAATTGTATCTAGACTAAGCCTAGAAATTAGCTAAGCTAAGCAAATAATTTTAAAAATAGAGATATTTCTGAGTACCATTAAAAGAAAAATCAACCAATTAATTATATTTTTCTTTTGTTTTTTATTTACATCAACGGATGTTGATATTGATAATTTATTAAATAATGAATACATCATTCTTTATATCTAGGGTCACGAAACAGAGGTCAAATGAAAAGTTATTTCATAAATAACACATAAATACTTACACCATCTGCTGACTGTTTTAGAGCGAAAAACAGTTCTTAGGTATCGACAGGTGTGGCAACTGTTTATGACTTAGAATACTTGAAATATTATATGATCAATCGTTGACATTATATCGTTCGCCTAAAAGTTTTGCGATTTACACAACGTAAATCTAGTGATGACATTCCTTTCTTGCTAAACGACGAATCACATATAATAGAGACACAATGTCCCGAAAAACAGTTTACGCAATAAACCAAGCCCCACGTTGGAGTATGCCACGCGCGTCGACGCGTACTCCGCCAAATCTCCGTGACATTGACAAAGTGGTATAAAAGTGACGTGGGCAACGGCGCGCTTTTCCACCCTTGCAGCTCACAGCTATCATACAATGCAATGTAATACTATACAGTACATAATATGTTATATAAGTTACACCTCACAGAAATGAAGCAAAACAATAACATGCATAGCATTATGTACGTGTATCTGTTTATACTAGTGCATGGCTCTGTGAGATGTAGAACTCGCGTGCCAGTCTCTTTACTTTTTAGTATTTTTTTTATTTCAAAAAAGTCTATAGACAAAAAGAAATTGTAACTGCTCACAAAACTTCACGGTAATTGATTAAGAAAGTTGTGCTGAGAAAGAAAAAAAAATTGGCAGAAAGTTTGAAAATCCTTCACTTCAGTCATGTAGTACCTACTACCGGCCATTTCAGGACTGACAGACTTAGCTTTTTTCAGATGGAGGTACTTTCTCTAGGTTGTCATAACTAATTGTTTGACGTCGATCTGAAGAAATCGGAAAACATTCACATGTTAATAGGACATCGCGAGCATTCACCGCATTTCGTTGATCTGAAGAACGAACAGAGCCAAGCATAGAGCCGAACACCGCTAGGAACATATTCACTGAAGAACGAACAGAGCCAAGCATAGAGCCGAACACCGCTAGGAACATATTCACTGAAGAACGAACAGAGCCAAGCATAGAGCCGAACACCGCTAGGAAGATATTCACTGAAGAACGAACAGAGCCAAGCATAGAGCCGAACACCGCTAGGAACATATTCACTGAAGAACGAACAGAGCCAAGCATAGAGCCGAACACCGCTAGGAACATATTCACTGAAGAACGAACAGAGCCAAGCATAGAGCCGAACACCGCTAGGAACATATTCACTGAAGAACGAACAGAGCCAAGCATAGAGCCGAACACCGCTAGGAACATATTCACTGAAGAACGAACAGAGCCAAGCATAGAGCCGAACACCGCTAGGAACATATTCACTGAAGAACGAACAGAGCCAAGCATAGAGCCGAACACCGCTAGGAACATATTCACTGAAGAACGAACAGAGCCAAGCATAGAGCCGAACACCGCTAGGAACATATTCACTGAAGAACGAACAGAGCCAAGCATAGAGCCGAACACCGCTAGGAACATATTCACCGAAAAACGAACAGAGCCAAGCATAGAGCCGAACACCGCTAGGAACATATTCACTGAAGAACGAACAGAGCCAAGCATAGAGCCGAACACCGCTAGGAACATATTCACTGAAGAACGAACAGAGCCAAGCATAGAGCCGAACACCGCTAGGAACATATTCACTGAAGAACGAACAGAGCCAAGCATAGAGCCGAACACCGCTAGGAACATATTCACGATCTTTCTAGCGAGCGTGCGGTAGGTGTTAGTAGTGTTCATATTATAATTATATTTAATGAACTAAACTGTGATTTAATTGCATGAGACCTCATCCATTGAAATCCGTTTTGGCTGTTTATCAATATTTTTCGACTCCTGATCACGGATCATCATCGTGTATTATGAATTAAATAGTTACCCAACGACAGAATCCGACAAAATTTCAGACATCAAAACAATTATAAATTAACTAGCTCCTGAAAAGTCAGAAAACATTTAAAAAATAAATATTGTTGTCTTTATTTTGGTTCATTTACATTTGCTCTATAATATTCAAGATGAATCATACAAAAATGACAATGCATGCTTCATTTAAATCTACGTAATTACTTCCGGGTGGAAAGTTTAGTAGAAAGGTACTTGAATAAAGCATCTTACGTTTTAAAATTAAATCAACCAAAAAAAATGCTATCATAAATTAATGTTTTTCATAACCGTATTATTCCTGGAGGATGTGGGCGGCCAGGGACGGCAGCGGATCAAGAATGCTAGCTAAAACGCTTCTGTTTATTTTGTGAGCTTTTACCTGTAGTGCAACATTCACTAGAAGGCTCATTACAAATGAGTGGTCATGTCTAGTCGTCCGATATTCACCGAATCATGTTATTCCGCTTCACCGCACATCACGTGCTCCGTAGCCTACAGGTCGATCACGTTAGGGTAGTTCACGAGCAATCTCGTTACCGCGTCAATCAACACCGACACCTAACGTCAGTAACGTATTTACATTATGCCACTGAACGATTGCGTAACGTTTCGCGCGCATTTTATAGATCTAGATGTAATTTTTGTGTGGGAAAATAACGGTTGATTTCTCCTAACGCTCGTTCGAAAGTCACGCGGTTATCCCTCAGGTTTCAGATATGCGTGTTGACGACGAATAACGAAATCAGCATTTTATCACCTATCGCTGTAGATAAGACATTCGTCACGTTCTGACGAGTATGCGAGTGTGACGGATGTGTTATTCACAACAAGTGATCAAATGGCAACTATGCTACGCCCGCAGGGGCGACGTGAGCTCTCGGTAATGTACAAAATACCGCATACCGACACACCTACAACTGCGGAAGTGACTTAACGGACAATTTTTTCCATGACAACATTTTTAACCACTATGCCTACGAATCTAAAGGTTCTGGTTTCAAATCCCGGTAAGGGCAATGTTTGAGTGATGAACATGAATATTTTGTTCCTGACTCTTGGGTAGTTTTCAGTATTTAAGTATGTATAATTACATCGTCGTGTAGTATTTATGTACATATTCATGTCACAAGGCTTATTGAGCTTACGGCTATATGTTCGATATGTGTAAGATTGTCCCCTAATATTTATTTATTTATCAATGCAGATATTGCGAATAATTTCCGCCAATCATAAATCCCGCAGACATGCATGTTTTCATATAACTGCCGTGACGTTTAGTGTGTATTTCCCTCGTACGAACAAGCCCGACAAATCTCCGTGACGTTGACAAAGTGGCGGCAAAAAGCGGTACTGGGGCTGCGAAGCTGACGCAATCATGGCTGCCGGGACGGCATTCGACCACTCGACCGAAGTAGCCTTATGTGTAGTAGGTATACAGTTTTGTATGAGTACCTACATATATGAGTAAACGTCGGTGTTCCGCTTTCATTGAGTTACGATTAAGGTGCGTACAAATTAGAGCAGCCTCGGGTTGAGGCACGCACGGCTCACCTATTTTGCTCTAATTCGTACGCGCTCACGCGCTGTGCGCGCGCATCGCCCGAGCGGCGCGCGGCGAGCCGCCTAGAGGCGGTCTATTGCCCGTGCTCAAAGGCGCCTTAGTGTGCGTGCCTCGCGTGATTTGGACGTGTATCCGAGCATGCCGCGAACAGAATGACAAGTTCTTACTTGTCTGTGGGCGCGCGCCAATACGAATTTGAACAAGTTGCTGAGCTGTGTTTGTTTATTAATAAAACGGTGACAATCAAATAAATATAAGTAGTAATGAAACATGAAGTGTTTAAAAATGTGGGACCATGACAAGTGCATATTATTAATCCAAATATACGAAAAAGTAAACGTGTTGTGGGAACCCAAACACATTTTTCATGCGCCTGATTTTCGAATGTAATTTGGTCAAGTAAATTTGCACCACATGAATTTCTATTTTTGTATAATTGTTTCATCCACGACCGAGGCGATTTCTCTTCGTTTTGGTAAGAATTCGGTGATTTACGATAAATGCAGCCGCGGCTGTCATCGTGGCCGACGCCATTTTGAACGACGCACAATGTCGGCTCGCCGCGAGCGCGCTGCCTCGCCCGCGCATGTTTATGTGGACTAAATTGGCTCGCGAGCAGCTCGCCGCGCGGGGCGAGCCTGCCTCAGGCTGAACCGCTCTAATTCGTACGCACCTTTATAATTCCGATTGAATAGATAAAACGTTTTAATGCAGTGACGAATGCAGCATCGTTCGTGCAATGCCACAGCAGCTATTTTTTAATTATAATATTTATTTTCTGTTGTATTCTTTTTCATCATATTTTACGGTACTTAACCTTCGTTTTACTCAAAATCAATATGTGTTATTTATATATATTCTTGACATTCAAATAGGCAATATATAATATCTAGCTGTTGCTCACGACTTCGTCCGCGTGGAATTAAATTTGTTTTTACAATAATGGCTGAGGCCTCCTAGTAAGTTTCCATGCACCTGTGTCAGGAGGTCTCGCTCTCCCATTAAATAATAGTTATTTACGATACAAGTGCCGAAAATAGGAAATTCGCAACGAGTTGCGAATTACCTATTCGCGCGTGTATCGTACAACGTTTTACTGTACATATGGCTCTATAAAGTTTCGACATATGCACCGAAAGTGCACTTTTCCGCACTGGTGCGGGAAAGTAGCACCATATGTACTGTAAAATAAATTATAGAGATGTGTTGGACTATTTTTAAGTTAATACATATAAACGATTTAATAAACTAAGTACATAAAACATATCTAAGTTTTAATTTTGTATCTAAAAAACCTAGTGCTCAATCCTTTAAAAACTTTTAGTATATTTTTTATTGTGATGCATATGACTGGAGGTGTGACTGTGTGTGTGCGTGCGTGCGTGTGTGTGTGTGCTTATGTGCAAGTGTGTGTGTGTGTTTAGAGGTTATAGAGAATTTAATATATGATAAATACTAGGCATCATAATTCATAGCAAAACACGCAGAATATGTGAATTATTATGATGAAAGTGTCAAATATTGGGTCGTTTACCCTAAAGCCCTTTAGCTTTGCCGTTCCCAATAACACTTCTCCGAACTAGGACGATAGGGGTTCCCGACACAATTTATCATTCCATCTATCTCTAGTTTGGTAGAATTCACAATTACGTATATCTCAATTTCCACCGTGAATCGTACCGCTTCGCTTGGGCGTATCGGATACCGATTCGAAAGCGGTAACATTTACGAGGTGTATTTAGTATCTACACTTTAAATGTGCGAGGAAGTGGAAGATAAATATACAGATTCTTTAAACTGTCGTTATAGACCCAGGGTACCTCGGGACCGTGGCTTGGGTATGGTGTTGTTTGGAGATAATTTACTTCATTATAAAATGTAATTGTACAGGTCAAACTTATGACGCATTGACGACAAGAATAATGTGTAGTTGTACATCCCGTGTGGCTTCGACTTAGAATATCTCCACCCCAATAGGGTACCGTACCTACCAAAATTAGTCCAACGGAACACTAATGCGATCCCTTGGTGTCAGTCCGTCTGTACCGAATATTGACATTCTCTATTTTATTTAATCTTTACTAATAATAAAATTCTGTATTTAGGGGGTAATATCCGAACCTCTGTTTAGTAAAACTACGTATAACAGTAAAATTATACTTCATTAACTCTGGTTAACAGCCCTTTTATTATTTTCACTACATAAAACCGTTTTTGAATGTTTTATTCCAAATTAAATGAGTCCCACTGCCCCAGTCATTTATAGAAGCGTGTTTTTTCGGCCATTCAGACTTTGCGTTCCAACAAAGATATTATAATTCTAGTATATTGTTACAGCAACTGTCTCCAAAAAACATTCCAGTAGGGGTTATACCTATGACTTTTATGCTAAGCTTTTATGTCAAAATATTTGCTTATATTAGGACCTTTACATGTTTTTTAGGGTTCCGGACCAATAAGGTAAAAAGGGAACCCTTATGGTGCGACTCTGTCTGTCTGTCTGTCTGTCACAAAGTTAAATATCTCAGGAATTACTAATGCTATCCATTTGAAATTTGGAATGATTTTAAAGAAAGTTAATCCACGTGTATGGACCATGACAATTTTAATATATATTTTTAATATCTATCTAAAATTACGGATAAGAGGGGGGGGGGGGGGAAATTCAAAGTTTAGCTTAAACTTCAAACTTTATGCTTATGCTTATGAAAGGGCTTGAGTTGGACATTTTAAAACAGTTTTTCTTTTTTTTCTACATTGGTAAAATTTCGATCTATGAAGGAAAATGTAAAAAATAATACCATTCCCCCTCCCTTATCTCCGAAGTTATACAAGCGAAAAATTTGAAATAATTACTTGTGATTAAGATAAACATAAATATTACTGGAAAAGTACAACTTTTTCTGTAGTTTCAAAAATAATTTCCTAGTTAAATTTGCAATTTAATCAACTTTATAAGTATTTTTTTGTTTTGAAATTCCTATAAGACTATAATAGAAGTACTCCCTTTCAAATAAAAAATAATAATCGAGATCGGTTCACGTGATAAACAATAATCGCTAAAACACCAAGGTCGGAGATAATCGCCCCGAAAGTCACTAAAATTGTGTCTCCCCCCTCTTATTTTTGAACCGTGTATTTTAAAAATATTAAAAAAACATGGACATAGGGCTTATTTAATTTTTACAGCGAAAATTATTTTGAACAAGATCGGTTCAAAGGTTTTCGAGATATTTATAAAAAACTGCCTTCCTTAAAGAAAAGGACTTAAGTGCCATAAGTTTTCAGTAACGATACGACCTTTTTAATGGGCACGGAACCCTTCTTGTGCGTGGTCCGACACGCACTTGGCCGCTTTTTTATTATTATTCAATATTGGCATAATATTTTTTAATGTACTTAATTCGATACAAAATACTTCTCATCCGATGGGTGAAGGTCGGGCCTCTATTCGTGGCTATAACAGTAGCAACTAATCACTACATAGCTCTTCGTAATTTAAAACTACATACCTATGTACATATTTGCTGGGATGGGATGACGCGTCCAAGCGAAATGAGGAAAACCTATTTGAAAAACACGAGGCGCCGCATAAGTGCTACGGTTCGTTGGGTTTTTTATGATGTGTTGATGTTTTGGCACCAGCTTTGTAAAATCGCGGGACAATAAACCTAAACCTAGTTCACAATTCAATTATTACGCAACCTTATATAGGCCCGTGAACATACTTTATTGCGAAGAACGTAAACCCTAAGTATACCCTTACCCTTAGTATATAGTAGTTGGTATTTTTGACACCTTGACAACGTAAGATATGAAAATAATACACATTTATGAAAATAACAACCCCGGCCAGAAATTTACTAAGACTTGGTGAAACTAAAGATTTACTGTGTACTGTATTCGGCACGAATGGAAAATCGTCAACACAAATTACCATTTTGAAATTGGACCAAAAGTAATACGAAGTGTGAATGAATCAAAAGTGAATTTGGTGAAAATGTAATTATGTCTATATAAAAATTAAATGTCAGTCATACAGTATACAAAACTTAAGTCCAAATATTACATGTTTAGTCAACCCCGTTCGTTATCGCTCCCGGTGCAAAAGTGCCCATAACGCTCACAGCATTACCACGCTGGATGGCCATGGACAGCCTCTGCACCAGAAACGATTCGGAACGGCGGGGGTCCTCTCCCTTTTGCCTTAGTCGACGGCCTATGTCACGCACAAATTGTTTAGCGTCAGCACCCCAGCAGCCCGCCGTTTCCACCGCAAACGGAACGAAAATATACCCCGAGCCCAAAGGAGCATACTTTTGGCGCTTCACCGCCGCCTAAAACTCGGCCGCCGCTCCGCCCGCACGTACTGTGCGACTGATATGAGAGGCGGCGAAGGTGCTGACGCACGTAGCGTCCCAGACCAAGCACCGCCCTCTCTCCCACGGCACTAACGTTAGGCCATCAGGCCGCTTGCCGTCTGTGCGACTAAGACCCGGAGGCTCAAGCACGGACGGAACACCCGCTGACCTGAGCGCCCTCTGGACCACGTCGTTCAAGGCATGGTGACGCGGATGCCTCCCGACGCATCGCCGGCAACTCAATGCATGATGGCCGTCAGCTCCCACCGTGGAACCGCAGATGCATACGTATGGTTGACATACATCGCAGCCCAAACGGAGAGCGACGGACACCCGCAACGAGTCACCGTCCAGTAACGTGCCCAGTTGAGGGGAGGGTAACGTCTGCAGCCAAGCCCCCGATTCCGGCCGCGACACTGCCAGAAGCCTTGCGCGGTTCACACCCGAAGCGCTTCCAACCAGACCGTCCAAGGTGGCCTTACACCCTACGTCATCCCACGCGCGCTGGAGTCTTGGGTTCTCCGGGACAGACGCACCTGGGTTGATAGCCAACCACCGACTCACAGCGTCGGCCACATACGGTATGCTTACCCCGTCGCCATCTAATGATAAAATCTCAGCAACTAGGTCAGCAACCCCATGGGCCGACGCCAAGAAGGCCGGCAGGCTAACGTCCCCCACACGCCGCACCCCAATGCCCCCGTGACGGATGGGCAAACCTGCTTGTGTCCACTGAATATCATTCAGGGACACATTGACCACTGACTCAATCGTCGACTTAATAGCCAAATCAAAGGTCTCAATGTCACCAGGGAATAACCAAACAGGGGCCGTGCGCAACAGGTACGTGATCTTGGGAACGGCGAAACACTTTTGCAACAAAACCAAGGCCACGTGCGGGGCTAAACCCTTGAGACGTTCGCCCGCGAGGAGAAGGAGATCCTTACGAATTTTGAGTGCCCCAGGAACTGCGGAAGGAAAAATCGGTGCACCAAGTAGGCAAAAAGAATCAGTGTTCAGTTCCTTGAGGCCGGGAAGTAAACCCGAGAAAAAAGAGAAGAGAGAAGCTGACCGCGGTCCACAGGGGAAAAACTCACATTTGGAGGTATTCACTTCCAGCCCCATATCCTTCAGGCGCGGCAGCAAGACGAGCAAGTCTTGCTCCACCTCTTCCGGCTTGCCCCCAATGGTGCTGTCATCGAGGTACCAGATGTTAAGAGGGGACTTTAGCTCGGTTATGGCCTTCTGGATTGCGATGCTGAAAGTGAGTGGACCCAGTGGATCCCCCTGCTGAGCCCCCACTTGTGACAAAATAAGGTCATCTCCGTAAAAAAGGTTGGAAGGTGAAGAATAAACCTGGTGAAGAAAAGAAAACAGCGCAGGAATCTTCTCCCCAACCTCACCCAGCAATACGTCCCTCTCCACTGTGTTAAAAGCGTTTTTTAGGTCGAGTTTATATAAAATGAATTTTGTCCAATATGAAATAAGTTCATATTTAAATACGTGCAAAGTGAAGGTACACAAATTTCAATTATATCAAAATTTTATACGAAAATCGACTATTTTGTACAATATTCATATATTGACGTATTTTCGAATGCTCATATTTCCGGAGTCCATAATTATGGACGTATTTCTTTCGACCTATAAGTATCCCCCCTGGTACAGTAGTACTACCAGGTAGTTCTACTGGTAGTACAGATGATACACCTTAGGGACACTAGTACTACTTCTAAAAATACAAGAATATCCCTCGGGTTTTGTCATAGACCACTGTATTAAAAGTTCAACTGGTAGTACATATGATACACATTCCAGATAGGTACGACGACGAGCGAAGCGAGGAGGAGTGTGTTAGGTATCTTGTGATCATTTGGTACGACGACGAGCGAAGCGAGGAGGAGTGTAGGTTAAAATCCTACTGCCTTTGTCCTACCAATCGCACCACATGAACTTTTTTAACCTACACTCCTCGCTTCGCTCGTCGTCGTACCAAATGATCACAAGATACCTAACACACTCCTCCTCGCTTCGCTCGTCGTCGTACCTATCCGCAACAGTAAGTCAGACAGTTGTACTACCAGTCTGCCGTTATGGTCACTAGTACTACTGGTAGTACTAGTGTCCCTAAGGTGTATCATCTGTACTACCAGTAGAACTACCTGGTAGTACTACTGTACCAGGGGGTAAGTATCAAGTATGTCAATTTTACTCTTAGGACGTTGTTACATTTTAGCATTATTCAGGCTGGACAATTTTCCATGTCGAAAATTTACAAATTTACATAATCAGATTTGACTTGATGACTTGAATCTTGCTTCAAGGGTGAATCTTGTAGCAAGATTCGTAATCGATTTATCTAGAACTGTTCCCATAATTTAAGAGCTCTTGGCACTAAAAGCGCTACAAATCTAATCGTAGTACGATCTAGAGATAGAAGAATAAAATAAAGATATGGCGTTGTATTCAGCCTGAAACGATAAAAATAAAACGCGCACCATGCATCAGACGGCAACAGACATACGGATCTCAGCACCATTAGATTAGGCCGCCGTGTTCGCTTTAATTAGATTTACCTACGAGTATGATTCCCGCTCCTACATTTTCCTCATCGCACACGTTTTTTCCCGCTTTCCTTCCTTGGTAATTCATCTCTATTTTGTCGTGTGAAATTTACAAAAAAACGCGGTCAAACGCAGCTAGTCCTGTGAGTAATGGATATGTTTCTGCTCTAGGCCACACGGGTCACGAGTTATGACGGCTATGGTTTTTGTTGACACGCATTTCGTCCGAGAAATGTTAAGTTTATCCGGATTTTAACCGTGGTACAATAAAGTTTATTCAGTCCTCAAGCCAACTCCGTTTACGAGCGACAAAGAATTTAATCAGAACAATAAAAGATGGATGGGGACCTAGGGAGCAGATAAGCCCCTTCTTTCGGATTCCCAGCCGGTCTTGACTCACTTCACGACTCCTTCTAGTATAAACAGACCCTACGAGTCGTTACAACTACCCCTAATAGAAGGTCAGACTTATACTAGTTCAACTGAGATGAATAATTAGCGTTGTGAAAACCAGGGCTGCAGTCGCCCGCCAAGTAGTAGCCGGGTCCGTAGTTTTATTCCAGGCAATCAAATTGAAAGTTTTCCTTGCTTTTAGTGTACAAAGAGGCAAAGAAAGAACCAAGTTTCATCTAAGCTAAGTTTATAATTATAACATAATACTCGTTGAGTTTATGCTAGTTAAGTTTATAAGTTGAAAACGTTAATGACACTATTTGTTATAAATACGTATAATTGGTGAGAACTGGCGAATGACAATCGTTATTTATGTTTTACTTACCAGACAGCTCCTCTTAATTGTACATTATTGTCGAAGCAAGGGAAGTAGGCAATTGATGGCTGAGTATTAGTTTTAAACAGACGACCTTGGGAGTCATTTTAATTTAATACGAAGCCAGCAATTGCCTTTCCGGCTGAGACAAATATTGGCAGTGCTGTTCTCAAAAATTGGGCAAGAAAACAAAAATATACTTTATGAAAATGATCTCTTCTCGCCGCTTCATGAAATTGTCGTACGCCTTTAGATATTTGTGCTTTGGCTTTGCAGGGAGCAAATTATCAGTAATTGAGCTTGCTGCTTCTTTTAAATCTGGAGTCATTTTCAAGTAAATATAATCGAAAAAACAAGCCACTTTGAGTAGATAAATAAATAGTATTGTGGCGTTAGTAAATAATTATCTTGCATTATCTCTATTTTTTTTTATGGTTATTTTATTTCTAGCAACAGAAACTAGGTTCCGACCTAGATATGCCGGATCCCGTTGTGTACCTATACAAAGTTTCATATTATTCTAGCCGAGCGTGTTGTTTTACAATGGGAAGCAAACTACGTCTAGGCAACCCTTAAGATGGAAGCATTTCAAGCTCACAATTTCAGCAGAGTGAGGGTGAACACTCTCTTACGCAGTACTTTCAAAATGGCGGTTTCGAGATAAACGCAGTAAACATATTTTTTGATATCTAAACAACAATTCTAGTCCACTAAAAAAAATTAAAATAAGTTTCTTTCAAAATGTTCATTTTTGGTACAAGCTTTTATTGCCGACTGTACTTTTGTACTGTATACCATCATCAACTACTCATTGAGACGATTCTAACGAGCCCAAACTCAACGGGGTTACGTCGGTTAAGTACTGAATTCCCATGGCCACCTTCTGTCTCCATCATCAGATCAGCTCGATGGTACCATAATATTGAATTGCCATCCAAACTATACTTATAACCAAAATTTCAGCTCAATCGGTCACCGGGAAGTGGGTCAAATTTAACTTGCAAGATTTGTCCCATACATAGGTACTTACATACTAACATACATAGTAACAGGGCAAGTTAATATACTTAAAGCTTGTAAAAAAACAAGCTTTCTATTGTCATATTTTTTTCCTTTACTTTACTGCCTTATTTGAATAAAATGCGCAGTACTGCCTTCTCAGCAACTATCTGGGCTTGTGGGCATTACAGTATCATGAAGGCTAAATGCAGTACCTATTCATATCATTCATCACCAGGGAGCGTACATTTCATGCCGATGACAGGCGTATGACGTCAAGCTACATACAGGATGGACAAAGTTTGGAAAGAGCAACGGCATAACGAACGTTTATTTATCCGTACCCAATAATGGAAAATGTGATTAATCAATGATTAATCACTGTTATCTAATCAACCTCTTCCGTTTAAGTAGATCTAATATATTAGCACTTGAGACGGACATTGAAAGAACTTTATCTGACATTGTCACATCAAAGTTTACTCTTTGTCACAAATAGGAGACATGCGGAAACAACATTTCAGTTAAATTTAATAAGATCAGGAAACTTAATGCTTTGCTAGTGGCCTAGGTCGCCATGGAGGCTATACAATTATTATGCCAAATAAATCCATGTTTAGTTATAGATAATAAACAAATTTATTGTTCCTGCTGTCAGCAAAGTTTGCCACCAAAAGCAAGCAACATCAAATTACATTTGCAAACAATAAAACACAAAGAACACGAGGAACATAAAGAAACACAGTTTTATTTTAACATGGACTTGACCAATTTCATGATAGCATCGATAGACACGTTGTTGTGGCCTATAAGTAATTAAAAATAAAATAAAATATTAGTTACTAAATACGTTTACGGTTACTAAGTCGTGTCACTTCGTTTTTTGAATCAGCCTGTGTGTTTATATGAATACGTCATTATGACGAAACCGGCATGAAATGTACGCTCCCTGTTCATCACTAAGGCTAAATGTGTTTATTATTGCAAGATCTCCTAGCAAGTGTTCAATACTGCGTTTCTAGTTCGCAATCATGCTCTATTTTCATGCCTGCACGGCATATCACGCGACGGCGCGCGAGCTCTCTCTTGATTTTTCTCGCACTATCCGTCTCTCTCTTACTAGGACACTTAGAACAAGAGGTATAGTGCGAGAAAAATCGAGAGTATGTCGCGGCCGTCTCATGATAGACGTGCTGGTAATTGATAATTTTTTAAGTGTTGGTAAGATTCAACTTCTGCCAAAAATTTAAGTGACGAAGAGACGAAATAAAACTGCGGCGCTACCACGAACTTCGAAAGTCGAAGTTCGTAATACATGCATCCCTGTCACGCGAGTAAGGGAGTGCGATAGAGATGGAAATACCCGAACTTCGACTTTCGAAGTTCGTGGTAGCGCCGCTGATTTTAGGTAGGTATGAGAAAAGAAAAACTAATCTGCTTATCACAATCAAATTATAATTTTTAACAGTATATAAAATTCGTTTCAGGAACATTTTTTATTAAAGTCTATAAATATAAAACACCTCCACTCATCAAGTCATCGCTCTTTTGAGTTACCTATACAAGGTGTAACCAAATCAAGTGCGAATATTTTCAGGAACTTTTCGCACGTCACATGTCTCGTCCGCGAATGATTCTTATATTTGACACCTCGCAAACTTGACAGATTGGTGTCAAATATGTCTTATGGGTATTTATATCTTTTGTGGATATTTACCCAAATTGTGTAACTTTTCTAACGCGCGTTAGCGATTGTCAGCTGTCATATTTTGAATAAGCTAAGCCTTAACGCTTGTTCAAAAAGTGACCGCTTTAGCCTAGTTGGTAGTGACCCTGCCTACGAAGCAAGAGGTTCTGGGTTCGAATCCCGGTAAGGGCATTTATTTGTGTGATGAGCACGAATATTTGTTCCTGAGTCATGGATGTTTTCTTTGTATTTATGTATTTATTTATCTATATAAGTAGATATGTTTATCGTCGTTTAGTACCTATCCATAGTACAAGCTTTGCTTAGTTTGGGACTAGGTCGGTTTGTGTAAGATTGTCCCCTAATATTTATTTATTTTTATTTTAGTTAGCCTGCTGAGTGCTGGTAGCAAATTCCTACAACGCAAAAATAACGCGTATTTTGCGGGAACAGAGATGGCTTTTATTTTCCGTCTCTGACTTCCAAACAATACAGTTTACAGCTGTAAACGTTGCGTGTACGGAAAGCGGCGTCGGAAGTGATTCCTGACCTACTTACTATTCCCAACTCAGCAACAATTCGCGTCTGGCGAACCAGTGTAACCCTGGCGTCCAATATTAGGAGTGTGAGTGCGACCTAAGATTTTTTTACGATGCCATTCGAACCATTTTTTGGCGAGCAACAAACGTTTCTATGGGAGCAACTACAATTAAGGCGCCGTAGGTTCAGCGAAGTTAAGCGAACAGAGTTTTTGAAACAATATAATGCGTCTGTTTATAATAATATGGTTTCAAAAAAATACGAATAGTAATCTTGAGGCTTTTCTGCAGGGAAATCAGTGCTTCAAAACATGATTAAGTAAATTTCGCTCGATAGAAAAAAATCACGAACATTGGTCTAAAACACACAAAAATACACTTAAAATATTCGTAACAAATTATGCACAAAAGCTATAAATGTTAAAATTGCTTTTAAAAATCGGCAATATCATGATTGAGGGAAATCAGTGTTTACATTTTTATTTATTTAAACGGCCAAAAAATTAAAATTAAAAAACATCATATCCGCGCTTCCGAGCACACACTTCCATCTCGCTCACGCTTATGCTCAGTGAGAGGGAGAGAAGACCATGAACCTACGACGCCCGGTGGCGGCAGCCGAAACGCTTCATACTAATTGTCATAAAAGTATGACGTCACAGTGTGCTATTTTGTTTTTATAAAAGCGTAAGGATTCTAATAAGTAGCTTTAAATTTACTCAATTTACTCATTCAAGAAAAAATATGCATATTTTTTCAAAAATTTGAAAATTATCGTTTTAATTATATTTTTTAATTTATATTTTATTTTAATTTATGATTATTGTAATCAGATGGTTTGCTATCCATTTAGAAACACTACATTATCAATTTTAACATAAGTCTACAGCCTGCAGCCCAATTACACATAATGTTAACGGATCGTTGAGTCCAGTTATAATAGGGGCGATTGGAGAAGTGATAAAGAGGTTGCGAATAGCACAGGTGAGTACATTTACGGCAAATGTAAAGCGTAGCGATACCGAATTCCGCGGTGGTACAGGTAGTAGCGATTCCGGATTGTTTTTGTTCCGTGTTATGCAATACGGATTCCATATCAGTTTCCGGTAAAATATTCTTCTGAGCGGGCGGATTCAATACGGAAATCCCAATAGAAAATGTTTAAAACGTTGGCAGCCTGGTGAAAGCACAATAAAAAACCCACTAAAATCGTTTCTGTATTTTAACCACATTTAGAATAGGCATGTCGTAAAGACCCTGTTTTTTTAAAGACAGCTCGTGATATTGCTGTTTTATGACATTTCGATGAATTCCAAGTTGGCTCAGTTCGGGTTGCACTCTCTCTCTCGGTCACTGAAACTACACGTCATTGCTTAAACTATTACGAATCTCTGCTGATTTCTACTTTGTTTTTTTTTTATGAATACTGCTTAGATTGCAGAGAAAGATGACAGAGATGACGAGAGTTTAAACATTATTTCCGAAATAACTATTTTCATGATATGATATGATATGATTTATTTATCTCACAATATACAATTTCACTTAAAACTATTACACATATTTTAGGAATTTATATTGTGATTGTCAGTTATTTTACATTTCAAATTACATTACATTTGAAAACAATAAAAAATAATTAAATTAAAATTATAATCCATATCCATACTTCCATACTAATATTATAAATGCGAAAGTGTGTCTGTCTGTCTTTCTGTCTGTCTGTTACCTCTTCACGCTTAAACCGCTGAACCGATTGCGATGAAATTTGGTATTGAGATAGTTTGAACCCCGGGGAAGGACATAGGATAGTTTTCATCCTGGAAATCACCCCCTAAGGGGATGAAATGGGGAGTTGAAGTTTGTATGGAGCTGCGATATAAACGATTTCCACGCGGACGGAGTCGCGGGCAGAAGCTAGTAACAAATAATTTAACCGTAGAGATTGATTGACATAGAGACATGTCAACAAGTTACAAAATGATATAAAAATAAAATCACCGTATGCGGGTCGTCATCGTCATTGATCTACTCGTTAGAATACCTAAACAATTCAAATTGAGTACATACAATTTTGATGTCAATAGTGATACAATTTAATATAAATAATAAATCTAATTAGTGATGTCATAATACTCATCTATTGAATATAAAGGATTTTCCAATAAAAAGATTCTCATGGAAAGCCTATTTGATTTTTGATAACAGTTTATATTATGTTCAATCGTTATTTATTAGTTAGGTAGGGTCAGTTTTTTATATGACTGAATGATGAATGAGGCGCACTTTGCCTGGTGGCGAACATACGCGAACTGACCTTACTAGCTGCGCGAACATATTCGCCCATGTGTTTCACAGAACACAAGTAGACCCGCGTGATAGAATATAGTCTATATATAACCATTTAAAAAGGCATTCTACGTACTGGTAAAAAAATGTCTTATCGGATGAGTAGTTTCACAGGTTACCGACCAACAAACTTACAAAGCTACAGTCTCACAGAGTTTTCCTCTTTATAATAAAAGTACGTATACAGGGCGCCGCAAGCCTATGGGACATCGAGGGAAAGTACCTTAAATTTCGTAAAGTATTCTTTTTTGACCATTCTTTCGATTGGCATCATAAAAATAGGGGTGATTTTTGTTTCACATTTAAGTCGGTTCGATTCCCAGACGAAGCAATTCTTAGAAAATCTATAAATGCAGAATTACTAACTTTAAAAAAAAACAATAGTCTTCTTTCAGCAAAATATCCTAACTACGATATTTAAAGTACTTTCTCTTGATGTCCCATAGGCTTGGGACGCCCTGTATATTAGGTTCTCATGATTAGTTAAAATGACTTTGCACTGCAATTGATTATTTCCTCTTTTAAGGCCATTAAAACAGATACAATTTGTAGTTTTATTTCTCGACAAGAAAGAATGAGATATGTAAACGATATGATACAGAGAAAGAATATAATGGAAAAATAAACCATCTTCGTCTGTAGCCCCCGACAGGATAAGGGTATAATGAGAGATGTCTCACGCAGACGTTTTATAAAACGCGCCGAAGTTTGCGCGGAGAGATGTGCAGTAGCTACTACTAACCAAGCGTACCGGACCGGTATCCTGATAGAGCGACCTGGCGGTGTATCTACACTTCACAACAGGATCTCCACGATATTCTTCACGAGGTCACTACCTACCCCTGTTGTGACAAGAAACCATACTCATTTCAAAAATGTAATTGAATCACATCTTCTTGAGCTTGAGAGCTAGCCTAGCTATTACCTAAGAGCTTTAAATAGTATCTTTTTTATGGTGTTGAAAATGAAGTGGCAACGTAAGAAGTAGGTACTTACTCCTGTAATTTACGGTAAATAGTTAAATAAAGTTCAATTTATTGTGACAAAATTGATACAAACCATTTCCACATCGCAGGTTTTGTCAATCCAAACAACGGCGGTACCGGTTTAGGATTGTATCTTATACAACCCACTCTTATAAACCCTTTAACCTTATATATTTACCGTCTCTGGTCGAAGATCCAGGACCCAGAACAAGATGGAAGGATGCAGTGCTAAGAGACATAAGAGAATGCAATTAATCCGAAACTGATGTCGAGGACAGCGGCGCTACCACGAAAATCGATTCTCGAAGTTCGTGTACTTGCATCCCTGTCACTCGAGTACTAAGTGCGATAGAGATAGAGATATCCGAACTTCGACATTCGAAATTCGTGGTTATAGCTCAGAGCGAAGTGGAGAAGTAAGACGAGGAAAGCTGAGCCCACCACCATTTGGGATACATAGTTAGGAAGAGAACGAACCTTATAATTATATATAATATTTTATATTGTATTTGTATAACTTTTTTATAGTTATACAGGATGTTAACGGGGTCATGATCCGGAATGACAAAAAGCGAATATAAGATGATCATACTGAACAACCTTTCCCATGGGACCAACCACGAAATCGCAAAAAAAAGAGCCAATTAAGAGTTAACTGTGAGTTAACTGCGATTTAATTGAGAGTTAATGTATGGAATACCTGGTTTTTTTTTGCGATTTCGTGGTTGGTCCCATGGGAAAGGTTGTTCAGTATGATCATCTTATTCGCTTTTTGTCATTCCGGATCATAACCCCGTTAACATCCTGTATAGGTAATGTTCAATTAGAGTTTCAGTTGAATTTTAGCCTTGCTTCTGGCGTATATGCTCTCAATAATATTTATGTATTCCTTGTTTGTATGCGTATTACTTATGCACATAAAATAGCAAAAGACGGATCACCGCTGTCTTTACATTCCTGAGCGATGGTCGATGCTCGTCATGTCACGAACTGTGATTAAACCTGCGGAATAGTGGCCCGCAACAACTCGTAACCGCAACAACTAACTGCCATCAGAAATTTACTTTCAAATCTTGAGCGTCGAACGGCGGCGGTGTCTAATCCATCAAAATCCTATCTTGTAAAAAATGGGCCAAGGCCTTCGGGCGTCTTATGTAAATCTGAGTTTTTGGCGGTATTAAGAGATTATCAATTTCAAATTAAAGATATAAGTTAAAAAAATATTGCCCGAGCCGGATTTGAACCAGCGCCCTTATGGTCTGACATACGCGATAAATATAATTTTGTAGTACAAGAAATGTTCTAGTTGGATTTTGGCTCTTTTTAGATGAGTAGGTGTCAATTCAGAAATGAATAATGTACTTACTGGTATATTTGTTGGTATTGTGTTGGAGCATTGTAATACTGAGGCTCTAGTATAAGTTTTACCGAAATAAAACGTTACAACCGCGTTTGCGTTTAGCTGTCAAATCCCATACAAATTGAGGGTAAAACGCAAACGCGATCGTAAAGTTTTGTTTCTGTAAAACTAATACTAGAGCCTCTGACCGCAAATGATTTTATTGTTTTTCTGAGTATTGTGTCAAACTCAACATGCACAGTTTTACGTTTTCATTATCAGATGATTGTGGTTGGTTGTGACAAAATTGTCTATCTTCTTCTATTATTTGTTCTTATCTTAAGCTATCATACCTACCTAGAAACTAATTTGAAGGATGTTTAAAGTTGGCGCAGTACACGCTTCTACAACGAATACAATGAACACAAATATTAACAGGCTTAAAAGGTTGTGTCAAAAAAGAAGGATACGCCGTGCCTATCTGACTTGGCAGGTGCACTACTGAGCCCCCTCAGTTATTATAAAACAAGGAAAACGGTCACTTCACTGTCTGGTAAAACCCTCACAAGGCACACGTTGCGTGCCCTGGATAGTCGGGTTTTGCCAGTGTTTATAAATTAAATTAATGCCAACATTCTGCATGTAAAGTAGGCGGAATTCGGTGGGAATTTCGGGAGTGTTCATGGTCATGTATTTATTATTAGAAACTGGAAAACCTTGGAAAATTCACAGTAATCCAGTATCGGTATTTCTGGTTACATATTGAGAAGGAAATATTGCATGGGATAGTAAATACGTGGTGGTTGGTTGCCTGGTTGGACAGTTTTGACGACCGGTTTGCCCCAGTGGGAGTGAGTCTAGTGATCCCGCCTATAAAGTTGACGGCCATAGGTTCCAATCCCGAAAAGGGTAAATATTTGTGGGCTGAGCTTGAATATGTGTTCCAAGATCTTAATCACTCGCTTACTTGTGGCAACCTCAGTTGCCAATTTCGCGCACCCCTAAACTGATGGTGGCAACTGTGGTTGCCAAGCGAAGTATGGGCTTCTTTGATAAAGAAAAATTTAAAGCAATTTTGGCTACCTTTTTAAAATCCGAAATCAAGTGAGCGGTTATAGGTACATCTCTAAGAAATACCTATAGATTGTTTTTTTTTTCTCTCATTGTTTTTGACATGTACTTGATTTAGTTCATTTGATTACTCATACTGTTTAGTTAGAGTCTATATCTACAGGGTGTTAACGGGGTCATGATCCGGAATGACAAAAAGCGAATAAGATGATCATACTGAACAACCTTTCCCATGGGACCAACCACGAAATCGCAAAAAAAAAGAGCCAATTAAGAGTTAACTGTGAGTTAACTGCGATTTAATTGAGAGTTATGTAATGGAATACCTGGTTTTTTTTTGCGATTTCGTGGTTGGTCCCATGGGAAAGGTTGTTCAGTATGATCATCTTATTCGCTTTTTGTCATTCCGGATCATGACCCCGTTAACACCCTGTATACATTTTGACTTGTAAAAGTGCGCTTTCCTATTTAATGAATAAATATTTTATTCTATGTTTTTTTTTGTACCTAATTATTTATATTTATATATCGTCGTCTACTTAGTTCCCATTACACAAGTCTTATTGAACATGGGCGTTCATGGTTGCAAGAAGGCGATTGACAGACACCAATGGTAATAGGCTTATGACCTAAGATTTATTTACGATGCCATTTGAACCAGGTTTTGGAGAGGAACAAATGTTGAGAGCAACTACAATTAAAGAACATGAATACTCAAACAATTTAGTTAAAGATGGACCTCGCTGGCGGCAGCCGAAACACTTCATACAAAAGTATGACGTCAGACTTTGCAATATGTATACTTAATCGTTGTATGTAAATACAAGTAAATTGCTGTTTCGGTCGCGAAAGTTTAGGTCCATAGTTGTCATACTAATTTGTTTCTATAAAAGCGTAACGATTCTATTAGTATAGCTCTAATTTACTCTTGGAGGATAAAAAAAATGCATATTTCAAGGCCCATATCTTTCTGTGATATTAATTATATTTTGTAGTCTTATCAACACTACGTTATAAATTTTAACATACCACAACTACCCTATTGCCTAAATTTTCAAGGCAGCGTTAGGATATATCAATCTCTTATCCACCTTCAAAAATAACAGTTGATATCTCCTAACGCGCGTTCGAAAAGTTACGCTGTTACCTACCCCGCCGGTGTATGAAAAACAGATAATCCAAGATCACCGATGATAGGCACGGCCCATAACATAAAAATTGGCTGTCTGTAAAGTCAGTTTACGGATGATAATTTTACGTGATAACGTCGAAAACGTTGATGAAAAAAATGCATACTTTTATAAATTTTATTGAATTATTATCACTGAATTATGATTATTTTGTTACATGTACGTCCCAGAAAACCATAAAAACGACACCAATATTGACATTTCAACCCCATCGCACCCCAACAGGTATTTCACGTCCGCCACGTTGGATTTTAAAATCGTGTTTTTTTTTTCGTAATTAGCGACCCGAAAAACCATAGAAACTATAGGTTACCCATGTTGATTTTCAGACTTTGTCACCACATTTCTCCCTTTTAGGGGTTGAATTCTCAAGAAACCTGAAACACGTATTTACTCATTTATCGTTAGGAATACTCCTGTGAAGTTTCGAATAAAATAGTCGATCTAATCTTGTTTCCACATACAAACTTTGGATCGCCATTTCACCCCCTAAGAGGGTGAATTTTTAAAAATCCTTTCTTAGTGCACCCCTAGTAGACCTTATAAGGAACCTACGTGCCAAATTTGGAATTTCTAGAACCAGCAGTTTGGGCTGTGCGTTGATATTACGTGCGCGCAGCCGGCGTTCGGAACGCTGCCCTGTTGAGCCAATCTCACACAGTATGTTTGTCTTTGAAATGGCCGTTTCGAGAAAAACGCTGTTTAAGTTTTAGACAGACAACTTGTCATAACTTACAAATTTGTGGCACATTTATGAAATCAAAAATATTATTCAAATAAGAAATGATGTAGCTAATGAAAAAACATATTTTAAACTATTATTGCATTTAAATTATGTAATTGTGCCTACTCTAAAATTACATACATTTTGAGTTACGCGAAATGCGGTATATATAGATACGTGAATGTGGCCTTTGCTTACACTCCGTGGGTAGCACACTAATAAATTGGATATAAATAACTCTTATTTGGGGGAAAAATTGTATAATCATAAAAGTAATCATTAACATAAAGTTTTATTACTAAAACTTTCCATAGAAACATAAAAAAATGGTCACTTTTAATCTTCATGGACCTCTATAAATGTGCCATTTATATTTTGATCATTAAGTAAGCATTTCTTATATCTTATACCAATCATCCATTACCTATATTCTTGGCATTTGTGGAAAAACAATCAATAGAGTAGGTACCTAAAATTTAACATAATTATTTATCTCACTCCTCGTAGGAACATAAACATTTGTGTCATTACTAAATCACTAGGAACCGCTATATGTATATGTTTGTTGAATATTTTTTACTTGTGACAGGTATACTTGCACGGTTGCGCCGAACTCACGTATCGAAAGATACCGCAAATTGGCAAAACTCAAACGTATCGCGTTTGTTAAGCTTATTTGTGGTAATTAAAGATACGGGTTAAAAAACGGAGTTACAGGAGTTTGACAAGTTGATTATTGACGAAAATGATGGGAATAGTTATTTACGATACAAGTGCCAAAAATAGGAAATTCGCAACGAGTGGTGATAAATTAAAACACGACCGAAGGGAGTGTTTTAAATCGATACGAGTTGCGAATTACCTATTCGTACGTGTATCGTACAACGTTTTACTGTACATAAGGCTCTTTAAAGTTTCGACATATGCACGAAAAGTGCTCTTTTCCGCACTAGTGCGGGAAAGTAGCACCATATGTACTGTAAAAATTATGAACACCTTGTGCGTATATATATAAGACACTATTTAGAATCGATTTAACCCGGTTGACCCACACTGCTGTATCTAAGATACGTGAGTGTGGCTTAACAGGGCAGAACGGGACTGTACAATCTCACCACTACATTTTTACATTATGAAGTAAATTATATCAGTGCAAACATAACTCTCATAGGATAAGCATCAACTGAAGGAACGGCCAATCAATCTAACTATTTTGTACCTTATAAATCAGTTTAATAACTATAAACCTCTTCTCTCAACGGACTCCAACACAACTACAAGAACAAGTGTAGCAGCTAGCTGGCTTCTACAGGTACAATGAGTCACACTTTTTCGTGCGAGCAGCCGGCTTTCATCGATTTATAAGACGTTATCTCGTCAAAAACAGTGATATTTGATGAAACCTCAATCTTAAGATTTGGCCTCAGAAGTTGTTATACTGTGCGGTATGCTAGTTGCCATTGCCTGCCCCATAGATAGCGGAAAAAACCGGCCAAGTGCGTGTCGGGCCACGCCCAGTGTAGGGTTCCGTAGTGGCCTGTCTGTCTTAGTTACATCGGCGTGCGGTGCGGTGGCGTCGGCCGAATTTGTACGAAAATCGGCCTTTCCAAGTACACATTAAGTTGGTCGACTATTACTCGGTAACTACTTATGCCTACTTGTCCGTGATAGTTTTCCTTTTAAATTAATTATATGTAGTAGCCATTTAGCCGGCGGGGGGGGGGGGGGGGGACGACGACGACGACACACACACACCTGACTCGAACAAAAATTAGGGCTTTAAAGTCCAATATCTCGCAAACTAATCACTGATTTGAAAAATTGTTTTAGGAAACCCATAATATTTTTAAACGAGCTATCCAACGATACCACATCATGGGTTTAACGAGAGAAAAAAATACATCCCCCCTTTAGGTGTAGGGGAGGTAACCCTAAAAAAATATATTTTTCAAGATTTTATTGTACTGTTTTGTCGGCATGATTGAGTTATATACCCATGCCGAATTACAGTGTTCTAGTTGTAATGGTTACTGAGCTAACCCGAAGACGGACAGACGGACAGACAGACAGACAGACAGACGGACATGGCGAAACTATAAGGGTTCCTTGTTGACTACGGAACCCTAAATAGCTTGGACAATTGTCGTCAATCAATACTGAACTTTACACAGCTTCTATCTATTACCATACAAATATGACCCGTGACCTTTTCAAGTTTGCCTTGCGCGCTTTGGGACTGTGTTCGCAAACCAGAGATAACCACAATTCGGTGTATATCGCGTCCTTGTTTTGACATAGAAATGTGATTGTGATTGGAGATGATGAACAATTGGCTACTTGTCATTTTAATTTCACGGCGCTAAACGAACCAGAATTCTGAATGGATCAAATGTTTGTATGGGACTAACTACGATTAGAGCACGTAAAAAAAACAAAAAAAGAGCGGCCAAGTGCGTATCGGGCCACGCGCAGTGTAAAGTTCCGTAGTTGCCTGTCTGTCTCTCTTACATCAACACGCGCGCGCCAACTAAAGGGTGCGGTTGCGTCGGCCGAATTTGTACGAAAGTACATTTTATGTTAGTCGACTAATTAGACTATTACTCGGTAACTAGTTAAGCCTACCGTTACAGTTTTCCATCACTAAGTTGAAAAATGGTTCTAAAATCTCATAATATTCTTGAACAAGCAATCCAACCATACTTTACGTGTAGGGGAGGTCACCAAAAAAACATTTTTTTTCATGATTTTTTTCTACTATTATACTATAGTCATTGATTTATATACGCATGCCGAATCCCAAGAAAAGACAGACGGAAATGGAAACTATGAGGGTTCCTTGTTAACCACGGAACCCTAAACAGAGGGCCTAAGGCGGACTCTCGCTGGTGACAGCCGAAACGGCTTATACAAATTTTCATAGAAGTATGACGTCACCATTTTCTATTTGTATTTGTACCTACTAATAGGGAATATTCATGATTTTTTTTAAATTTTTTTATCTATTCTATAAGTAATTATATAACCGGAAAAAAATATAACACTTTCACAATATTATTAAATAAGCAAAAAAAAAATTAATTAAAACTACTATCATTTTCGGACGATCAAAACGCCACCATTTTGGCGCGCTCATTTGTGACGTCACCGTGCAGTGTGCACTAAGAACAAATTAACAACAAAGTGTTTGATTCACACTTTTAATAAATGTGAGTGATTAAAGCTTATAAGATCAACTTATTGTAATGGAAGAGCACACAAAAGCTTATTATAAATATTGTATTGTCCTTATGTGTGAAAATAACATTAAAACTGCAAATATTTTCATATGCCCAAAGGTGCAAATATAAGGATAAAGTGGTGTAAGGCGATGAGGAGAGATAATGTATCGTGCTTGAGTAGTTTATAATATTGTTATGAAGATCATTTCGATGTGAGTATTAAATATGTATGTACCTAAAATCTTTTTTATTAGGACTCGCGAACAATATAAACAATAACCTAACCTCAAAATTGTAGGTATTATATACTTATTCATAAAACTATTCCGATTCCCAGATTTTTTAGTTATTAACGTTACAAATATTATGATTTTTGTTGATCAACAGCTGACTACGAGTGTTTATTTTGATCATGAAACGTTTTAGCTAAGTTTCTTTGTTTGCACTGTTAATCGAAAATCGAAGTTGAAAGAATTTAATCCTTTTTACTGAGTGACCTACACTTTGTTTTATTTATCAGCCTTGACGAAAACAACCTAGTTTGTTTAAGTTCATAAAGATGTGCTCAACATTTAACATTCCTAATAGGTACCTACATATCTTTGATTATATAATACTAGCTTCTGCCCGCGACTCCGTCCGCGTGGAACTCGTTTATATCGTAGCTCCATACAAACATTCACCCCTACTTCATCCCCTTGGGGGAGGATTTCCGGGATAAATCTATCCTATGTCCTTCCTCAGGACTCGAAACTATCTATATACCAAATTTCATCCAAATCGGTTCAGCGGTTTAAGCGTGAAGAGGTAACAGACAGACAGACAGACACACTTTCGCATTTATAATATTAGTATGAAAGCATGGATTAGTATGCATAGTATATAGTATAGTATAATAGTATATAGTATGGATAAATATGTACTAATTTTTTATTCCACTTATTTAAGAAAGACACCTATTTGAAGTAGTTTAAAAGTCTAGCTATTTGAATCGCCAAAAAAAGGTTATAATTACTTAATTGACCAATCTCACGAGTATAAAAACTAGGAATATGAAAATATATTGAATATCAGTAACTTATTTTCCTTGCAGCTTTTACTTCTCTTAGTTCAGGGGATGTAAAGTCACAAATATTTGCGAAGTACGTATTTAGTCATCATGAACACATCAATTTTAGGCAGATTATTCGACTGTGCCTTGACAAAACCGCCTTCAGTCATTGTAGCGAGACTTTTTTCAAAAGGAGTCACTGCTTTCAGTTAATAATTACCAAAAAGCACTGATTATTTATCATAAACAGTGGCAAAACAATGCGAATAACTTTCAATAATCATACTAACGACCTGTTAACAGTACACACCGATTGCACGGTGACGTCACGTTTCGCTCCGCCAATAGCGTTGCGTTTTGGAAATTTGCGAGGGAATTTGAAAAATGGTACTTTTAAACAATTAAATTAATCAATAGAAACATGATAATTTGTAAAAATAATCATGTGTGTATATTTATTAAGCAATATAGATTACACGTGATTTTTTTTGGCCATTTCTGAATCACATGCATATTCCCTATTGTAGTATGGAAAATCTAGTAAATTGCCGTTTTGGTCGTGAAATACTACGTTTAGGTGCATATATGCTTTTCTATTAAAGTGTAAAGGATCCTATTGGCAGTATTCAGTTTACTCTTGAACCAGAAAATAAACAAATCTTCAAGTTCCACATAATATTTATATGTTTTTTTTTATTTTGAAATTTACAAGTTATTGCAATAACACTAGTACGTTATCAATACTTAAATGATCTGCGCCCAAGTTTTTGTTAGGCGGAAAATGACGTCCAGAATTTTGAAATTTCGGAATTATTATGGTTTCGGAAAAATAACTCTTCGGATATTTTGTGTGTTCCCAAAACAAACAGCATTTTTCTGAAAATGTTGAGACACTCATAATAATTACCTACCCAAGTAGTAACCAAGTAGGTACCTAGTAGTATAAATATCTCTGAACCTAAGTAAAACCAAAATCCAAAGTCGATGTGTAGTCCTTCGCCAAAATCGATGGCAAGAACGATGTAATACAGTACATACGATTTAAACCTGTATAACCCATGGCGTAGGTATACAAAATTTTATGTCTTCCACTAACCAAGTAAGTGGGATTTTCTACTGGTACAGTAATCTCCGCTTTACGGCCCAAGGTGACGTAGGTATATCTAATATAATATTTATGATACTTCGCGGTAAGTGGGGAATACAGAGGTTTATTTTATTTATTTATTTGCTTCAGGCTATATTTACAGACTAAAATACATAGTAATATACAGAACTTGTAATATTCACAATAATACGTTAAGGCGCTGCACGTTAAGTGCAGTCCCCAACCCGCACTGGGCTGCGTGCGGACTACATTCCCTCTCATACATGAAAGGATGACGACTTTGTGGTAAACTTACGTCGATAATGCAATGCACTGAAGTCAGCTTTGAGAGGTGTCCATTTGATTAAATTAGCAAATCAAAATCACTTAGACTATTCTCGGATTTTCTATTCTTGGTCATTCGAATCAGGATTAAAGCGCAGCTGCTATTGGAAGATAATCAATAATTTGGGGCCAATGTGAGGCTTAGTTTTGGCATTTTAATTTGGCTTCAATTAGCTACGCACTAGCGGTACCTTGGAGCTATTGGAAGTTTTCATTTTCATCATCAGGCCTCTTTGCTTAGGCGAGAACGAATAGGTAGTACTCGTAGTCACGCTTGTTCAGTGCGAGATGGGGACTTCGCAGTCTTCGCACACACCTTTGAATTTATTTGTGTTGTATGAAGGTTTTTTCACGATATTTTCCTACACCGACAAGCTAATGATAAAAAACAGATGGGATTCTGTATGTAAGTTCCAATAACTGCTACGAGCCATGATTCGAACCAACCCCATTTTGACAGGCGCATGCGTAAACTACTACCAAAGTACTACTACTTGCTCAAAGGTTAGCTGGAAGAGATCCCTTATAGGGATACGTTCGCCTTTGTACTTTGATCTATTGTGTGACATGTATATTATTTAACCTGTTATTGTGTACAATAAAGTCCTTACATACATACATACTACCTGCCAAAGCTTGATATATTAACTATACGTATAACAAAGAAAGCAAGCAAAGCTGCGGGGTTTTTTTTAATCGGATGAATAGCCTCGGAGACTACTTACAAACCAACACCACTCCAACACAAACTTTACCTGCTTCTAAAATTAGTATAAATATCAGCCAATTGCGTGTCGGACCACGCGCAGTCTGTCTTAGTTACATCGACAAGCATCACGGTCTCCAATTAAACAAATCGTGCGGTTGGGTCGGCCGAATTTGTAGGAAAGATTGGCCTTTCTAAGTACATTTTAAGTTGGTCGACTATTACTCGGTAACTAGTTACGCCGTGTTCCTTTTAAATTAATTGTAGGTATGTACTATTACCACGAATTTTTTAACATCCCCTGTAGTAGCCGGCAGGAGTGTGTCCCATGACTCGAACAAAAAATCTGGGTTTTAAAACCCAATATCTCGCAAACGAATCAGTAAGTTGAATAATGGTTATACGAAGCCCATTATATTTTTGAACAAGCTATCCAACGATACCCCACACTATGGGTTTTCAGAAAAAAATAATATATCCCCGTTTAGGTGTGTAAGGAAGGTAGTCCAAACCGTGATTGATTTATATACCCATGCCGAATTACAATATTCTAGTAGTGAGGGTTACTGAGCTAAGCCGAAGACGGACAGACGGACAGACGGATGGACATGGCGAAACCATAAAAGTTCCTTGTTGACTACGGAACCCTAAAAAGGAACTCGGCATCAAGCACCGTCTATCATCCATATTAGTGCAGTCTCGCATCCTAACCTTTTTCGGGCACGTATGTCGTCGAGGAGACGTAGCTATCGAGTGACTTGTGATTCAGGGAAAGGTCGAGGGCACCAGACCGCGAGGCAGGTGACCAATGAGATGGACAGACCAGATTAAAGCTGCAGTAGATGCACCACTATACGCAAGCATAAGGAAGGCGACTGTCAGAGCCACCATTCTGGCGTGTTGTGAAGCTTGCTACCAACACCTGAAATGATGACCACGACCACTCTGTCAAGAGTGAAACGACGAAGAAGGAGAAAACTTGTATAGATTTATACTTGGAAGTGAGTGCGCGAACATTGAAATCAAACTAAAATGAGAAATGCTCGTCTCAGATTGTCCCGCCTAGTTAACAAGAACCAAAGGGGTGACATGAAACCACCATTTGCGGTGTACGCAGACATATCGTTTTTGAACTTTGGAAGAGCACGTTTTAGGTTAAATTTCTATTGACCAGAGCTCTGGCGCAACGCGACGCAAACTTTGGCTCTTATTTGATACTAGCTTCCGCCCGCGACTTCGTCTGCGTGGACCCAGGATAAAAACTATCCTATATTTTAAACCAGGCTATAAACTATCTTCGTGCAAAATTTCATCCAAATCGGTTAAGCCGTTTAAGCGTGATTGAGTAACATACATCCAAACATCCAAACATCTAAACTTTCGCATTTATAATATTATATAGTAGGATGATAATAAGGTGCCTAGCATGGCCTATGTCCATCCAGAAAGCCCATTATTTATAAGTGGTACCCATATTTTCGAGAAGTGATTCCGGAGATTACCCCCTACATACAACGGCGTCAACACATTCAGGGCACATAATTATTTCAAAACACTACGATTGTAACCGATTATCGGCACATAATGATTCCATAACACTACGATTGTAAACGATGTAGTGTTATGAAATAATTATGTGCCCTGAATGTGTTGACGACGTTATATGTAAGGGGTAATCTCCGGAACCGATACCGTAAGGTTTCCGCTTTGTATAGGAAAGCGCCCATCAGAAAAACACCCGCCTAGCGGGCTCCAGGCTCGAAACCACCATGTGAACATTAAGTACACAAATACAAACTAACTAGGTATATAACAGTCCCTAAATACGTATTGAATAAGACAAATATATTGTGCACTGCTAACAATACATAATATACTTAGTTGCATGGCACTAACATGTTGCCTAAACCAAGACAGGCATCTCTGTAAGTCGATTCGATTCTCTCAAATAAAAGGAAAGATATAATAATAGTCATAAGGTCTATCGAACGGCCCAGTCTCTTTGATAGCGGAGCCAATTTTACAACCGGCCAGCGTCCGCTCTGAATAATACCCTCGTAAAAGTGTACGGAGCGAACCCTACAAAATAGAGAAACGTAACTAATACACACTAAGCTTTATGTACTTGCTGCTTTTCAACATGGGCGGGTAACCCGTAAACCCGATCGGTTTAATACGGCCGGGCTTTACTGCTGCGGCCACGTCAATGACTGGACATGTCAAGAAATGGAGATGTTAATCGGGCTGGTCTGGGTTCCATAAATCCATACTAATATTGTAAATGCGAAAGTGTGTCTGTCTGTCTGTCTGTTACCTCTTCACGCTTAAACCGCTGAACCGATTGCGATGAAATTTGGTATGGAGATAGTTTGAATCCCGGGGAAGGACATAGGATAGTTTTCATTCTGGAAATCACCCCCTAAAGGGATGAAATGGGGGGTTGAAGTTTGTATGGAGCTGCGATATAAACGATTTCCACGCGGACGGAGTCGCGGGCAGAAGCTAGTAATATTATAAATGCGAAAGTGAGTCTGTCTGTCTGTTACCTCTTCACGCTTAAACCGCTTAACCGATTTGGATGAAATTTGGTATAGCGATAGTTTGAGTCCTGGGGAAGGACATAGGATAGTTTTTATCCCGGAAAACATCCTCCAAGGGGATGAAGTGGGGGGTGAAAGTTTGTATTGAGCTACGATATAAACGAGTTCCACGCGGACGGAGTCGCGGGCAGAAGCTAGTCATAAATAACTTTGCATTCGTGTACGGTGAGGCTCAAATAGCATAATTTATAGCTTGAACGCTTGATAATGAATATATTTGAACTGCCGTGCTGCCAGAACGATAAATAAGTCACGGAACATTAAATATCTATTAAAAACCTAACCGCTTATAGGCATTTCTCACATAATGAAAAGGTTTGTCACTTTTGAACCTTAATAGCTTTAGAATAAGGTCGAAAAGTAGCGAACATTTTGCAGCCCGGCTAGCCAGCCGGTGGGTAAGAAATGAACTAATAGTTTATATACATTAAAATAGAATTATAAAATAAAGTAGAAGTATGTACAGAATGGGTAAATTATTCAACCAGTACGGAGCATGTACTAGCTAAACTTAATATACTTGGTAAAATTTTCTTTTAATACTTCCATAAGAAGTTTCCGCCATTTTCGTCCTATTAGCATGTTCCATGTTTCCACTAAATATAGAAAGAATAGGTTTTGTGCAGAGCAGGCAGAAGTTTAAACAAAGTTGTATAGTTAATTTAGATAAAGACATATTTTGTGATAGCATACAAGCTATAAAATCTAAACTGATACGATTCTTCATGTATGATACTTCAGCTGTGGGCTCGGGTTACTAGACTTCAAATATCCTAATTTATTAACTACCTTGTATTTATATATTCCCATTGCCTTGCTTGCTATTAGTGCGCGATTGGTTACTGTAAGTGCTGAGAAGTCTGAGAACCTGTAATTGGCTATATGGTTTTATTATTGTCTATAAATATGTTGCGCTGTTGGTTTTCCATGCATTAATAAATAAATAAAGGTCACTGGCCTGTATAGTTGAGACGTCCGTAAGGTGATAGCCGCAGGTTTTAGACAGCCTCGGAGTTCCTGCTGGGCTGAGTAGGTCTAGAGCACACCTCCAGGTAGCTTGGAGGCAGCGGCGCAGACGAAAGTATAAGCAGCAGCCGAGCAGCGCTCAGTAGTAGCGGTTTGAAGACTAACCAGTCATAAAGGGCTGGAAGCAATCCTTTTTGTTATTACAGGATCAAACCCATCCGAGCCTCATAAGGTTTAGGCCAGTGACGGCTAAATGAGGCCTGGATTGGGTTTAAAAAAAATATGCAGAACACGGAACTTAATATATACAAAACATACCTGCATAAGCGGCAGATCTTATAAGCATGAACTATATTATACACTATTTACGAGCAGAGGTAATCTCGAGAACTGTACCTACATAATATAAAACATTCAGTTTTAAGGTAATTACTTACACACAAAATAGATTATTAAAACGAATGCGTAATCAATCTAGTGCGTAGCTCTGCCAGGAGAAAAAACAAAACACGGCCGTGAAAATTGTACATTTTTCTTTATCGCCGGCCAGTGCGCTAGCGGCCGAGCGGCGAAGGTTTTGCCAAGCTACAATTTTAATTCCTCGACTATACCTAGTATACCTATATCTATATATATTAAACTATAATATTTGTTTACGTATTCAATAATGCATTGTCATAGAAAGTTAATAGACATGATGATCAATATCGAGTTACAGCGACCACAGGTTAGCAATTTCTGAAACATAAAAGCGTTTGCCAACTCTGTGCTCTGCGCCAACTAGCCACAAGATGAGATTTCTTCTGAGTAACTTCAACAATTACGGGCTTCTGGACTAACTTTTATCTTAGGGTATGAAGTTTTGAATTCGTGTCACTCTAAAATATCTAACGTATGCAAAGAAAAGTTGCCCTCTCTGCATACAAATGTGTCCAGGCCCCGTAGCATGGATGGCGTTATCACGCGATAAGTGACAGGATAGAGCTTCCGTCCCTGGCTGACACCGTTCGATAGAACGAGACGACGCGCCTATCCTGTCACTTATCGCGTGATAACGCCATCCATGCTACGGGGCCAGCAGTAGGTTAATTGCATTCGACATACAATAGTAGATTGTTAACCGAGATGTGAAAGCTCACTTCGTTCGAGCGCCAAAATAGCTCGTCAGAAATAGCTTTCCCCGAGTTAAACACTACTTTTCATTTCGAATACGAGGAAATGAAATGAAACCCAAATACTTAAATATTTTCTGAATCAGTCAGATCCTATAGAACCCATGTTGAAAGCGTTTGTGTGTGGACCATTTGGGCGGGAACTGTTGACAGATTTTAATGTTTGTGTGTGGACCATTTCCTAGGCGCCCTTTCGAAGCGGTTATATCGAAAAACTAATTTTAATTGTTTTTTGGATGAAAAATTACATTATTAAATGTGTTTATTTTCTCAGAGGTGGCGTTTTTACGTGTACGGGGGCATAAACTCGTGAATTTATTGCTAAAAAAATCTGAATTAAATCATACAAATCCATCAGCATCTGATACACCTGGACAACAAGTAAAACATTCCATATAGTATATATATTATAAGAAAATAAATGTTAAGTGCTATATTTGACGAACAGTGGGTATGTCTCACGTCCAGATTTGTTAAAACAAAAAATCATAACTTAAGGCGGGAATGATATTTTAACTTTTAATATTGGTTAACGTATTATCCTACATTACCCTATTATTTATATTATTTGACTCAAAATAATTCACGTATTAATATTATCAAATAAATCCAATTATTCGACTTGTCCCGCGGTAACACGTGATTTCACTGGAATTTATAAACCTTGTCGGCATTTCACAAAGGAATATACCAGGAACGCCGCACCGCGTGCGCAGGTAGCTTCAGTCGCGCCACGTTTAACGGCGACGTCGGCTCTCGGTCTGCAAGCGGATTTTGTAAAGGTGTTTTGGGCATTTGGTGGGTTTGGTTACGTGATTTTTTTAATTCGGTGAAGCAATTAATTGTTTAAAAGTGCTTGTGATTTTTTCGGTTTAATAGTGTGTACGCCACCCTCAGAGGTATGTGGTGTGATTACCGCGGATTCGGTGGGTTTTTTAACCACGGAAATGAAAAAATAGTCCACCGTTGTCAATCTTTACTATAAAATGTTCGTTATTTTTGTACTTTACAGTATACAAAGATAATTTAATTTGTTTATGTTAACATATGTTACTAGCGTGTCCATATTGTGCATGTCCAAATAAATATATATTTTGATTGTTAAGCTGGTGCCACATTAATTGTATTTATTTATTTACAGTACAATCTGCAATCTAATATGAACATGCGTACAAAAAGCAGTTACTTTAATAAAGTGTGGACTTTACTACCTATTGATATAGTTTTTACAATATTAGTAATTTTCAAATTCAGTAGCACCCTTTTTATGAATATTGATTTCGGTGAGTGTGTTTGATTTCAGTGTTTTAAAAAACTTAAATATCTCGCGAACCCTTGCGTCTATAAGGAGGCCTTCACCACCATTATTTTTTTAAATTTAAGCCTTATTCTTAATTTAAACATCAAATGTCTATAAAGTAAAAAAAAAATCGGCACTGAAGTCAGGCACCGAAGATCACCTCTGAGAATCGCCCTTATTTATACCATATAGTAATAAAGAATTAAATGCAATTTTATGGAAGTGTGGCAGTATAGGTTTTTGCCATTGTTTTTTTTTATGACTTTATGATTGCACTACGAACATGTGGTCCAAATCGCGTTGAATCTGCCGGAACTGAAGAGAGGCAGAGGCCGCCCGCCATCGACCTGGTGGTCTAATATAAAAAGAGACCTCAAACAAGCCCATTTGCCAGAAGCGACAACCCAAGACAGAGCGTCTTGGAGCAAACGTGTGAGGAGGCCCGACCCAAAATAATGGGAACAGGGATGGAAGAAGAAGATGATTGCACTACGAACACATAAAAATATTGCTCAATAATAGTCATACAATAATTAATTAATTCTCAATATTTAAAAAAATAACGCATGATTGTCAAACCAGTTTCAAACATCAATACAATTTTCTGAAACTACAGGTTCCGCCATTGCCGTTTTATTTTTTATTACTTTTCAGCCCTAGGGGCGACATGCCTCACTTTCAACCCTCTGTTTAGATAACCTACTTTCAGAGTATGAGAGATGAAAATATCATATTATTATGCGACGTGTTTTGCGCCCTCGGTTGTGACCTCGGAAAATACGCGTACACGAATGCTGGTAACAATTTCTATGGATTATCTTTTTACACTACAACGGTGGCAAACGGCCGCCTGGCGGTAAGCAGACACTGCAGCATGAGGACACTTGTGACTCCAAAAGAATCACAAGAGCGTTGCCAACCATTTGATTTGAGGATTCATTATGTTGAGAGAGACAAACGCAGGACTCTCACTCTCAACTCTCAATGCAGCGCACTCTAAGGAGCGCTGGCGACCCCACACACCGCCAGCAACACAGCACCACATACCTTCAGAGCAAATAGTGGTTTCATTGTGAATCTGCTACATATTCAAAAACTCCAATCAGTTCGAAGCCGAACCCCTAAAGACGATTCGTTTTATTGTCACTGCATTCCCTCCAATCGTTTCTAAACTCCAGTAGATCATCACAGAAGCCTTCCAAAACAAAAGCTATACTACCTGCAAAAGGATAGACAATCAGACGAGTAGACTATTATTTTTGGAAAGCGTAACGATCGCGAATGTTCCCGAAAGTCTGCTAGCATAGAGGCTGATTGACTGTTAGTTTGCCGTTTCAATCAGAATGCCATTTATGCTGTCTGGATTTCACTACGTTTGCGATTCTATGAATCGCAGTGCAAAAGGAACACTGCAATTTATTGCAGGTAGTTTTCAAAGACAGGAATGTCGTCTGTATTTTTCAATTTCCAGCTCATTTTACACATAGTTTGTTCCATGCGTAACATTTGCAGGGCAATTTCAACCCAATTTCGACATACCGAAATACGAAGTAGTGAGTAAGAATTCTGTCAATAACTGAGCAATACAAGTTTAGAACAAACCGATAAGATATGTTGTTACAGGCAGCAAAAATGTGCACAAAAACAATGATGATTAAAATATAATTTATGATGTTAAATTAAACTATTATTTTTTCAACACAATTACTTACTCGTAACTTACCTCTTATTGTGTCGCTTTTAGGCTCATAATCCTGGATATTAAACACGCGTGTTTTATATTATAACACACAGTGCATTCTTAAATTAACCGGGTTGTACAGAATGTACAGCTTTTTTTTTAATTCTCGGCAAATGGATTCTTACTCGACTACACAAATTAAATCCTTTTTGTTACTTAATTGACTATTTCTTTTTGGATATGATATAGAAACGTTTAATTTAGTATACCTATTCTTTTTTGATAACATTTTACATTAATTAATAAAGATAACATTTTAAAACGAAAATATTTCTTTTATTTTCTATTGGCTGTTTAGAGATTTCATCTAATGCGCGCACTGCGCAAACTTCACGAAAAAAAACTGTTGCGCGCCATTATAGTAGAGCTGGGTCGTTTCGACTTTTCCGTGAAATGAAACGTAACCGTTTTTTTCTCTCACAAAACTGTTTTGAAAAACAGTTTCAAAAATAACTAGTTTCTCCGTGCGTTGGCGCCGTCGCCGGTCGCCAAACGAAGTGAAACGAAAAAACGGATGAAACAGTTTACAGTGTTCGAGTTACGTTTTCACGTTTTGCATTGCAACCGTTGCGTGTGACCGTTCGATCGTTTTTATAAAAACAGTTTGTGTTTCTAGCCACAAACTGTTATTCCGTTATTGTACGAGAAACCGTTTTTGAAAACGCTTACGGGAAAAAACGCCCAGCTCTACATTATAGGCTATTTCTCCGATTTTTGTAATCATTGTTAATGCGTGTGTAGTTGTCGGGTCGTGACTCGGGCGTAGATATAAATTAAACGTCCGAATGTTCCAACAATCACTTTTAATTTGCACAAACACGGTACAAAGATAGAAGGAGAAAGTTTATAATTTTGCCATAGAATATCCGAAAGCACATAGAAGAAAGTCACAAGCAGTACAAGCACAAAGCACAATAATTAAAGGCTAATATGAACGCAAGCGTATAGCGGGAGCGAGTACAATATTTTGCATACGAGCGGCGTGCGCACAGCGGCGAAGCGACATGAGTACTGGCGCGGGCGCGCGATCGACCTCCGGCCGCCGTCGTCCGCGCAGATAACGGGACGCCGCATCTAATATGAAATTAGGTGTGCTTGTCCGCGTGTACAAAGTATTACATGTAAATATTAAGTTTAGTTATTTAGTTAGTAATAATGTTACATATTTAAGTGCATGTTGTAAATACCTAATTATAGATTTGTTTATATAATAATACGTTTTTAGAATTAAGTTTAGTTTTAAGTTTTATATTAAGTTAACACATTTAATGAATAAAACTTATTTAATAATTATTATAGCTCAGAGTAGGTATTAAGTACACTACATCACCCCTCCCCAGAGACCGTCAAGGGCGATAATAGTCGGGAAACCGAATACGGCGTCCTGACCGCGTCGTTTTGACAGTGTCACTTTTGGCACTTGGTAATGCCTGGTGATCCTTGGGTGAACTTGAGTGATGGAAATGTGTGTTGTTTGGTGATGTGTGATGTGGGGTGTCTGGGTCACGCAGTATGAAGGCCGGCTTAAGGCGGTCTATCGATACCGAAACTAGCTTACCGTTTAACATTATTTTGAATACCTTATCACCTCTGGCAATAACCTCGTATGGTCCAGTGTACGCAGGTTTTAGGGATCCGCCTATCGTATCGTCCCGGAGAAAAACGTAGGCTGAAGAAGATAGGTCCTTGAAGACGAAAGTTGTTCGCCTACCACTGTGCCGTGCGGCTGGTGATGGGCGTAAGTCTCTCACGAAACCTCGCAGGCGTGACATGTAGTCCGTCACGTCAATGGTCTCGTCTACCTGAGGATTAAAAAAATCTCCCGGGAGGCGCAAAGGTTGACCATAAAGAAGTTCAGCCGTGGAAGCCTGAATATCTTCTTTATAGGCGCTACGTACTCCCAGTAAAACGAGTGGAAGTGATTCCACCCAGCTGTTACCACCGTGGCAGGTTATGGCAGCCTTGAGCTGCCTGTGGAATCTCTCCACGAGTCCGTTACAGGCTGCATGGTACGCTGTCGTCCTACGGTGTTGGAACCCTGCGATAGCTGATAAATGCTGGAATAGGACCGACTCAAACTGACGTCCTCTATCCGTCACTATATCCGTTGGGCAACCAAAGCGGGATATCCAGCCGCTCAGCAATGCCCGTGCCAAACTCTGCCTGCTGGTAGATCATCTGTGGTCTGCCAGGAGCCGGTCACAAGCCCGGGTAAAAGAGGAGTGCATAGGTCGTGTTGTCGTCTAGGGTTTCCTTCCTTCATGGCAACACGCCCCAAACCCCCAGGGTCAAGGTGGGAGGACGTGCCGAGGGCCCTCACAGCCGGCTGTGGGCAGCGGGGGGTGGTGCGGATTGGGCTTGCAAGCGGACGAGGGGAGGGATGACAGGACCTGTGGTGTGTTTGGAGGAAGGGGAAGGGCGGGAAGAAGGGAGCTCTGGGGTGTCACATAGCGACGCCCTTGGAGTGAACGGACATCTGCTCTGACCCGGACTCTGAAGTGGAGGGAAAGTGATGTGCGTAGTCTGCCCCGGATGGTCAAGAGCGACTGTCTTGGGGTAGACGTATGCGCACTGATTCCCGACACAATTAAGCAACACAGGGGCTGTTATCTCATGCCTGCAAGCTCACTCCGCACAATCGCTGTCGTTTACGACTATGCGCAGGGGGGTGGCGCCACTGCGTAGGGGTCAATGTTGCTGGGGGGTAGTAAGGGAGCACTGCTGCCACTCTATTTTTATCTTCCCATAAAAACTAGTCAAGATGGAGAAATTTAATAAATACACAGAAAACAAACCTAAACCTACCGCGCAAGCGGAAAAGCAACCCGAAAGGGGATTAGCGAGGGAGGGGGGGCCTTCGGGCGTCCCTCCGACCGAGCACAAAGCAGAGGGGGGTTACCCGAGCTCGAAGGGGCGAGGGGAGCCGTCTGATAGAGCGAAGAGGCAGGGAACTCCAGATGTCCAGGTACAACTTGGGGGCCTGTCACTTGGAGACGAGGAGAAACTTCTGAAGACGCCACCGAAGGAGAAAACCGTGAGGGAGGACACACCGGTGGTGAATGAAGTTTTTCACAAGTATGAGAGCAAGGCCCAAAAACGCAAGGCCAAGCTACTGAGAAGGAAGGCAACGATTGCTGGGAACGGGAGCGACCTCGCCGGGTTAGCGTCTGCGGTGGAGGTCGAGCCCGGCCCGAGCAAACGCGGCCTCAAGATTAAGAGGCAGAGCACTGATGAGGGTCGTTCGGAGCGTCCTCCAGCGAAGCGCCAGAATAAAGGCAAAGTGGTTGCAGAGGGACCTCGGGAGATCGCGAAGGCGAACCGAGGTCTGGCTGTAGCTGTGGGCCGAGAGGATGGCGCTTCGGTGGATGAGGCACTAGCGAAGCTCATCAGGAAGAAGCTGACGCAGCTGATCGAGGTGGTTGTCCTGCGAGTGGTGAGGGGGGAGCCTGGCTTAGTAGCTCCGAGATTTGCTACGTCGGGGTTGGTGTCGGAAGGATTCTTCCTTGTGACACCAAAAACGACGGAGACGAGGGAGTGGCTGCTAGGTCAGGACTTCGGCGAGCTGGATGGCCATCGGATCACCGTGCGGAAGCTGGAGCAGACGAGGGTACAAGTGTGGATTCCGGGGGATACGGATACTGAGTACGTGAAGGAGTTCCTTTACGCTCAGAATCCGGATCGCCCGGAACTGAAGATCCTGGAGTGGAAGGCTGCAGGGAGAGAAGCACTTGAGTTAGGAACCCGGCTGACATTCGTTGTGCCAGAAGGGGTAGAGGAGAGCTGGGGCGAGGAGAGGACGAAAGTGATGGACTTCTCGGCCACCAGTGTAAGAGTGCGGATTCTGCGGGTGAACCCACTCGAGATGAAGCCCAAAAAGGAAGAGCCCGCAGTGGAGCAGGAGAGTGCAGAACCGGACGACATCCATACGGAGGAGACGGCTGGTATGGATGTCGGCGGCAGTGAACTCTCCGAGTAACGCTGCGGGGACAGGTACACTACACATGTAACTACACAATGGACACACAAATAAAACTACACAAACATAAACACACAAACACACACACAAATATATGCCAAGTAAACCTCCAACACTGCAAAAATGCCATGTCCGAGCTGGGGCAGTACGTTGCGAGGAACAAAGTTGAAATTGCGCTGCTACAAGAACCATATGCATGGAGGAACCAGGTGGCAGGCCTGGGACATCTGGGGGGTGCTCTCCACTACGAAAGGAATGGTGAGCTTCCTCCTAGAGCATGCATATATACAAGCAATAACATCAGAAATATGGGATGTGTCATGACCATATGTTACAGAGACCTTATAGTGGTGGAGACCTACTTCACTGCCAAAGATGGGAGAAGACACAAGGTGGCGCTGGCATCCTGCTACCTACCAGGGGAAGGAGAGGCGCCTACCAGAGAGCTGGAAGAGATGGTACTGAGATATAAAGGTAAGAGAATTCCACTTATAGTAGGCTGTGATGCGAACGCACACCATGAGGTGTGGGGGAGCACCAACACCAACTGTAGGGGAGAATCGCTACTAGAATTTATTACTAGCAATGATCTGGAAATCATAAACACAGGTAGCACGCCGACGTTTGTGAACAGGATCAGAAGAGAGGTGCTTGATATAACTTTGGCATCAAGAGAAATCTGTGACACACTAATGGGATGGAGGGTGGATGAGGAGGACAGCATGTCTGACCACCGCAGAATACTCTTCAGAATCGAGAGGTGCACGGAGAAGGTAAAAGTAAGAAACCCACGCAAAACAGACTGGACGAAGTACGACGAGGAACTAGCAAAGCTAGTTAACTCGGAAGAGAGATATGAAAAGAAAGAAGACCTGGAAACAGGGGCACTGAAACTGAAAGAAAACATCATGACAGCCTATCACAAGGCATGCCCCGAGAGACTGATACAAACAGGGAAGGGGCAGCCATGGTGGAATAAAGAGCTGAGTAAGTTGAGAAAGAGGACGCGCCGAGCAATGAGGGTTGCCCTAGAGAAGGATAACTCCGTAAGCTGGGACGCATACAGAGAGGTAAGGAATGAGTACACCCGACAAAGAGAGAAGGCCAGCCGCAACAGCTGGAGAAGATTTACGGAAGACATACGAGGCTACACTGAGGGGGCACGGGTAGTGAAACTGCTTGCGGGAGAGCGAACGTGCCAACTGGGCAGTCTAAAAGTGGAGGGAGATCTAATCACAGACCCGGGTGAGATCCTTGGAACCATGCTAAGATCTCATTTTCCGGATTGTGAGGAAGAAGCAGAAACAGAAGAAGAGGCGGAGCCGGGTATATCGGACTGGGGAGCTGCAGAAAAGGTGGTGAAGGAGGAGATGTTGGAGTGGGCGATCAAATCCTTTGCTCCCTTCAAGGCAGCGGGACCAGACGGTATACTACCGGTGCTAATGCAGAAAGGCTATGTACACATAAAGGAGAACCTAGCACGACTATACAGGGCGAGCATAGCTTTGGGCTATATTCCGAAAGTATGGAGACAAGTGAGGGTGGTATTTCTACCAAAACCAGGGAAGAAGTCATACCAAGAAGTGAAATCGTTCAGGAGCATAAGTTTATCGTCATTCATACTAAAGACCTTGGAAAAAATGATAGATAAATCGATAAGAGAGAAAGTGGAATGCGGAGGGGACCCATTACATGGGAACCAACATGCATACATGGCAGGAAAGTCGACAGAGACCGCTCTGCATAACCTCGCGGTCAGGGTGGAGAGAGCATTAGATACAAAACAGTATGCACTAGGCTGCTTCTTCGATGTGGAGGGAGCCTTTGACAAGGCGACCTTTGCGGCGGTAGAGGGGAGTCTAGACAGGGAAGGTATCGATCGAGCGGTAGCGAGATGGATAGGAAGAATGCTTAAAGACAGGGACATAACAGCGGAGCTGGGAGGGGTCTCTAAAAGAATAAGTCCAAAAAGGGGGTTTCCGCAGGGTGGCTGTCTATCCCCCCTAATGTGGTGCCTACTATTGGACTCACTGGTGAAGAAAGTCAACAGGGGGGGCGTGTATATGCAGGCCTATTCTGATGACGGAGTCCTACTAGTGCGAGGAACGGTCCTTAGCATCATAAGAGACATAATGAACAGAGGTCTCAGAGAGGTGTTAGGATGGTGCCGAGAGAGAGGTCTGGATCTAAATCCAACTAAGACGAAGCTGGTGTTATTCACCAACAAGAGGAAGAAGGAGAACATGAAACCAATAGAGATACAACAGAAAGAACTGGAGATGGTAAAGGAGGTGAAATATCTAGGAGTGACACTAGACAGCACTCTCAGATATAAAACCCACATCAAGGAGCAATCGGCGAAAGCCATCAGAACACTATACCAATGTAAAAGGGCAGTGGGAAGAAGATGGGGACTGAGACCCGAAATGATCAACTGGATCTATAAGGCAATCATTCTACCCAGGGTACTATACGGAGCCGTGGTCTGGTGGCACAGAGCACGTATAAAAGAATATCAGAAAGACCTAAACAAGGTGCAGAGACTAGCATGTCTGATGGTGACGGGGGCTATGAGAACAACCCCGACACAGGCCATGGAAATACTGCTAGGCATGAAGACAATGCGAATTGAAGTGGAGAAAAGGGCCATGGAACAATGGTACAGAATGAAGACGTGTAGAGAATGGAGAGGAAGCTGCGTGGACAAAAGGCACGCGCTGATACAGGAGGAGGCGCTATCGAAGCTGCAGATGCTGATAGCCAACAATGACCTCATAAAGAGGCAGGAGATATTTGATAAAAAGTATAAAATACATATAGGAGAAAGAGACAACTGGAAAGTAGACGTCGAACACCCAATGACGGTCTGCTTCACGGATGGATCTAGAAGGGAATCAACAAAGTTGGCGGGAGCGGGTATAGTTATACCCAAACTGCGGGAGAAAGTATCTATCCCACTGGGGAGGTATGCCAGCGTTTTTCAAGCAGAGGTGTGCGCAATAATGAGGTGCGCACAGATAATAAAGGACACAGCGCAGCAGACTGGAAGGGTAGTGATCTATACGGACAGTCAGGCAGCACTGAAGGCACTAGGAAAGGCAACGGTAACATCCGCCTTGGTAAGAGAATGTAAGAAGGAGCTAAACCAGATAGGAGCACACCCAGGTGTGACGGTAGCATGGGTGCCGGGACATCAGGGGATAGCGGGTAATGAGAGCGCGGATGAACTGGCTAGGGAGGGCTCGGGTAGGGAATTTATAGGCCCAGAACCGGTCCTCCCTTTCTCGGCTCAAGTCACAAAGGGGGTCATAGAAAGGCTAAAAGAACAAGAAGGAGAGAGAGAATGGAGGGAAGCATCTGGATGTAGACAGACAAAGATGATGATAGGAGGTATGGATCACAGAAGAACCAGGTATCTGCTGAAACTGGGTAAGAACAATCTGAGGTTGCTAACCGGTATCATAACTGGTCACAATACTCTAAATAGACACTTAAAGGTGATAGGTATCAGCAGTGACGCTTCCTGTCCACACTGTGGGGAGGAAGAAACTAGTAAGCATGTATTAGCGGAATGTATTATGTACGCGGCACCGCGGTTTAATACATTCGGTAAAGATGTGTTAGAGGAGAGGGAATTGAGGGATGTCAGCCTTAAAGATGTCCTTCTGTTCTGCAGGAAAACGAGAAGAATGGAAGAGTTTGAAGTGGGAACGCCGCCGGGGCAGTAACCTGAGGCTCCAACCCTAGGGAATGGGGCTGAATGAACGCAAAAACCGATCGACATCCCGCCTGCTTCCGGCCAGGCGTCCCTTCACAACATCAACATCAACAATGCCCGTGCCACCGTCTCAGCCGTCATGTCTGCGAACGGTATTGCCTCTGGCCATCGCGTGAACCTGTCAACGGCTGTGAGGCAATATCGGAACCCTTGGCACAATGGTAAGGGGCCTATCAGGTCTATGTGGATAAATGCCAGTCTGGCCCTTGGTACTTTAAAGTTACCTAATGGGGCAGAGACGTGGCGAGTGACCTTGGAGCGTTGGCAAGCTAGGCAGGTACGTACCCACTCACGACAGTCTTTTTTGACTGCTGGCCAGACGTAACGCTCCGCGACCAATCTGGCAGTGGCGTTGGCGCCAGGGTGGCTTAAGGAATGGAGACTGTCGAACACCGCCTTGCGTAGCTCCTGTGGTATGAATGGCCTCTCGGTAGTGCCGCTGACGTCGCAGTACAGGTAATCTTGCGAACCGGGGATTTTTACCTTGTCCAGCCGCAGTGACGACCCTGCTTCCCGTAGTTGTTGAAGCTCCTGGTCAGCCTGTTGTGCAGAAGCAATTCTCTCAACAGTCACAGGTTGCGAGATCTCCTCTATGCGAGAAAGTGCATCCGCCACGACATTATCCTTACCTGATATGTGCCTGATATCAGTCGTAAACTGGGCTATCAGGTCTAGGTGCCTAAACTGTCGTGGGGAGCAGTTCTCTTTACGAGAGTGGAAGGCAAAAGTTAGTGGCTTGTGATCGGTGTAGATCGTAAAGTCACGAGCCTCCACCATATGCCGAAAATACTTCACACTCTCGTAAATCGCTAGAAGTTCGCGATCATAGGGTGAATATTTTACCTGCGCTGGACTCAGCTTCCGTGAGAAAAATGCCAACGGCTGCCACTCGTTCTGCCTCAACTGCTGGAGTACTGCACCCATAGCCGTGTCCGAAGCGTCTGTCACCAAAGCAAGCTTCGCCTGGCAGTCTGGGTGGGCCAGCATAGTGGCCTGGCAAAGACCATCCTTACAGGCCTGAAAGGCATCTGCCTCCTGTGTGGAAAAATGAACGGGATGGGAACCTTTCACCGATCCTACCAGCAGTGCGTTAAGGGGTGCCTGATGCTTAGCCGCGCCTGGAATAAACCTGCGGTAAAAATTGAGCATCCCCAAAAAACGTCGCAACTATTTTACCGTCTTTGGCGTAGGGAAGCTCTGGATAGCCTCGACCTTGGAAGGCAGTGGTGTGGTTCCTTCGGCTGCTATACGGTACCCGAGGAAGGTAACCTCAGGTACGCCGAAGACACACTTTTCTGCGTTCACCACCATGCCAAAGTCTTTGAGCCTACGGAACAGCTGATGTAGGTGTTGCTCGTGCGTCTCCCGATCCTGCGAAAAGACTAAAAAGTCGTCGAGGTAGGCGTACACAAAGTCTAGTCCCCTGACCATCTCATCGACGAAGCGCTGAAACGTCTGACCAGCATTACGAAGCCCGAACGTCATATAAGGGAATTCGTAAAGGCCGAAGGGCGTCGTAATGGCGGTCTTCGCGATGTCGTCAGGGTTCAGGGGAATCTGGTTGTACGCCTTGACCAAATCAATGGTTGAAAAAATTGTACCAGGGTTCAGGGGAATCTGGTTGTACGCCTTGACCAAATCAATGGTTGAAAAAATTGTACAACCAGAAAGGCTATGCGCAAAGTCCTGGATGTGACGGATTGGGTACATGTCCGGTGTGGTTCTCGCGTTCAGCATGCGATAATCGCCACACGGACGCCATCCATCATTTTTCTTCGGGGCCAGGTGTAGTGGAGAAGACCAAGGGGACTCAGATGGCCGGCAGATGCCGCTCTTCAACATAGCGTCAAACTCTGCCTTGGCTATCTTCAATTTGTCCGGCGCCAGGCGACGTGGTGTACTGGATACAGGTGGCCCAGGTGTAGTACGTATGTGGTGTACTGTACTATGTGTGGGTGTGTGGTGTATACCATGTGGGCGTGTTATTTCGGGATAGTGTTCGAGTATGGTGTGATATGTAGAATCACCAGACATTACCTTCACCGAAGTGACGTCCACCGATTTTCGCGCAAGCAACGCCGGGGTCGCAAGCGATGTCGTGCCGTCGATGAGGCGTTGATTCCTCACGTCGACGACGAGACCATAATGCGATAAAAAATCCACACCTATTATCGCCCTCGTCACATCTGCAACAATAAATCGCCAAGCATAGTCACGGCGCAAGCCTAGATTTAAAATAAAATTTACGTAACCGTACGTGTCAATTTTAGTACCGTTCGCTGCGCTTAAAACTAAATCAGTTTTTACACATCGCGTTTTTAATTGTGAACGAGGGAACACACAAAGGTCACTACCGGTGTCTACTAAAAACTGTGTTTTTGAATGCTGGTCCGTTATAATAAGGCGACCTGTGCTCGGGCAGTCGTCGGCCGCCATTACAGATTGCCCCGGCCGTTTCCCGCGAAATCACAGGGCTGCACGCACCGAGTAGCCTTGTCTCCGAACTTATGGTGGTACCAGCACGTCGGAAATTTCCTATAATTGGAGTTTGATCTTCGTGCTGATGATGAGCGTCCACGTCCATTTTGTCTACGAGGTGTCTTGGATCGCCCGTGCTCGCGCGACATTCTGTCCACCTTTAGCATTAATGTCTGCATCTGCTGGGATAATGCCGCTACCTCCTGGCTCAGGGAATGTGGTGCTGATGATGACGTTGATGCTGCTGCCATCGATGCTGCTGCTATTTGCGGTCGAGGTGGGACGACTTCGTGGATGCGGTCGGCCAGCTCGGCTACTTCGTCCAACGGTAGCCTCGACTGGGATGCGATGATGGTCTGCGTACTTGTGGGTAACCTGCTGGTCCATATGGAACGCATGAAGTCTTCAGGCACGCCCGCACCAGCCAAACTCTTCAAATGCCGAAGGAACTGCGTCGGTTTCCGGTCTCCTAACTCTTCGTTGGTAAGAAGCTGGTGGATCCTTTTCTCCCGCGAAACGGACAACCGCTTGATGAGCTCGGTTTTTAATTGTTGGTACTTATCTGCCGCCGCCGGTGAGGTAATAATGTCCTCCACGATTGATGCCGTAGCTGAATCCAACTGTGCCAACGCGTAGTGAAATTTCTTGGCATCCGCTGTTATGTTGGCCAACACAAATTGACTCTCCAGCTGCATAAACCAAAGCGCTGGTTTATCGGGGTGAAATGGCGGTACCCGCACTCCAACTCTGCTTATTTCGGGCTCGTTTTCTGGCATGATGTGTTCTTTCTTGGGGTCACCACTGTAGTTGTCGGGTCGTGACTCGGGCGTAGATATAAATTAAACGTCCGAATGTTCCAACAATCACTTTTAATTTGCACAAACACGGTACAAAGATAGAAGGAGAAAGTTTATAATTTTGCCATAGAATATCCGAAAGCACATAGAATTAAATAATTATTATAGCTCAGAGTAGGTATTAAGTACACTACACGTGTTTGATTATTAACAAAAATGATGACTCGTGGTGACTAAAAAAGTGATAAAAAGAATGGACGCCACTGGAAATTCTTGGCGATGTATACAACATGTGAGTAATAACCGTTGCCATCAAATAAGTAAAGAAAATAACTTAACGCACCTATAAAATTTTCATCTTATGAAAAGGATGTTTTCCTCGCAAAATGTGTTGAAAAACGTCGTATGAAACGCGTGAGCTTTGATAATTACATCCTCGGCTCTCTCATCACGCTCACCTGTGGCTCGCGTGATAATTCCACCTCTGATGTAATTAACAACATACCTCACTTGTATCACAATGTACTATTACGTCACACCTGGCGATAATGTTAGTATTACCGCACGCTACCCGTACGGTAAAACTCGCATTATGGCCAGATGGAGACGTAAAATTGAGTACTCACCACGGGCAGTAAAAAAGAAAGCCCTCTTTCGCATATTTACAACCCTCGCCTGCGGCTCGGGTCACAAATACCTGCGATTTCGGGCTTTCTTTCTTCCACAGCCCTTGGTAAGTAATGTACTATTACGTCACACCTGAGGGGTAGTCACGTAACGTTCCGAACGCGCGTTAGGAAAATCCAACTGACATTTTTCCATATAAAAATGTACATTTCGATCTGCCCACTACGCGTTCGGAAAATCCCACTTCCGAAACACTTACTTACACTTACTCTGCTACTCCGATGGCTCAGCGAACCAAAATGAACCTTGGCCTCCGACATGAGAGTGCGCCAATTGCAGATTTGGAGCTCGCGCAGATCCACCTAGACCATGTCTGTCCAGCGGTACCTTGGACGTCCGACAGGACGTTGACCTTCCGGATGGACTCCGTATGCTCTCTGAACTTTGCGATCTATCCCATTCCTCAGCTTTGATCTTTCCTAAGATGTTAGGTTCGGCCACCAGATCTTCTATTTCCAAGGTTCTTTAGGTTTCTCCAGCTTCCGTCCGGTCGTTGCTTTTCTTTCGGCGACTAGTAACATATTTTCAGTCAGTGTCCACGCTTCGCATCCATACCTAAAGGATTGGTCGTATTATGGTCTTACAAGATCTACAGATACGGATTTTGGCGGATGTAACTTCCCTAATACTCCAGGCAAAATACGGTTTTGAAAAACATTAATTTATAATAGCGTTTTATTTGTTGATTTCATTTTAAAATGTTATTCTAAGATGCTGTATTCAAGAATCCGACAAACTTTCCACTCGGAAGTAATTATGTAGATTTAAATGAAGCATGCACTGTCTTTTTTTGTATGATTTATCCTGAATATTATAAAGCAAATGTAAATGAACCAAAATAAAGACAAAAATATTTATTAATATTTTTTCTGACTTTTTAGAAGCTAGTTAATTTATCATTTTTTTGATGTCTGAAATTTAGTCGGATTCTGTAGCTGGGTAACTATTTCATAGAATATCCCTTAAACAGAAAAGATAAGCTATTATAAATTATTCCCAAAATTGATTTTTTGCCATACAAGTTGTCAGTTCATTGACTGGACTATAACAGGTGTATACAAAATTTTGTAATAATGAAAGCCCGCCCGCCTCCCGTCAAACGCCCTGCAATGAGTAGTCACATAAGTCTATTATCCTGTGGACAAAACCAATGACACAAAATCAAACATCGCTTCACCACAAAACCCCATAACTTAGCATAAAATCGCTTTGACAGCCCAAGAATTCCAAACAAAGAGTGATAAGGAGTGTGAATAAGTCAAGCGGCACATCCATTCTCGGCTAACCAGAGGACGAGGCGGGAACTTTGCATAATATTCAAATCACGATGGCTCTCCCAAGGCCGGCCGTCGCGTCTAGAAAAATACTGTATTATAAATGTTACCAGAGAAAAGTGCTTCCACGGTGAATTAAAGTCGTGACTATAATTCTGTTAGTAGTGTTTGCTGGCGCCTTTTCAGATAAACGCGGAGAATAAAGTTAACTCGGTGTTAGCACCCGGGAGGGTCGGATAATTAGCTGGGTATTTACGTGTGTGATTAGTTTAACGTGTGTTGTTTTTACAAAATGTAAAGTTTAATAATTTAAAAATGATGATATTAAACGTGGGCATTTCTACCGGAAACTATATTATGACATTTTCATGACGTTTGAGCCCAAGAAAAAACTATAAAATCGTCAACAGTGTTGCTTATTTTATAAAGTAACTCCCCAAAGTTATTTTGGTCGACACAGGGTACCCTGTTCATGCGTGTGAGGTATATTGCAAACCAATTTATTCCGCCCTAGCGCGTTAATTGTAAATATCCGGCGCTAATATAATCATAACAACCCGATTGGAGTAGGTAGTTATCGACGCGACATAATGGTGGTAACGGTTGCCTCATTAAGGACACGGTAATCTCAATTAAATAGGTACTTGAGGTACTACATCGTTCATGCCATCGTTGAGATTGAATCACTTAGCACGCAGTTACATTTATATATGTATAGTCCATGCTTTTATTATAAAGGGATTGTCACTTTGTAGGTTTGTAGGAGGTAGTCTCCGGAAGGAATTTCCAATTTCATTCTCATGTTTCATTTTCATGTTTTGTAAATCTTCAACTCTATACTGTACCTACAATACGTAGAATCCAGTCGCGTTCGCTTTAAAAATCACCTGCCATCAAAAGTAAACCTTATTTTATTACCTATAAAAAGTCATTTATATCCATAATTTCATTTGCCTTAACACTATTAGTGTTTGCGATCAAAGTGATTTAATCTGAAACCGTAACTTTTCAGGACAATTCAAATAAACTGTGTAGAGCACTCTACCAGTAAGCTGTCAACTGTCAACTGTCAGTGGAGTCAGTAGGTTGAAGGAGCGAGCACACCGGTGCTTAACGCTGCGTATACGCGTTGACGTGTCGTATGCGTCACGTATTCTTCATACATTTTGCTGCGTTTACGGTGCGTTAGCGTATTTTGAGCAGCGGTGTGGTCGCTCCCTGACGCGGGATGCTCGAAAGCGGAGCGGCATGAATGTTGTGCTGCAAGTTGCCGCTTCCACGCTGGTATAACTACTGCGCAAATGTATACCGATGTGAGGAAATTTGTGAGACATTAGTAAGCTCACGTAAAAGTACAACATACCGCATACCGATCCCGCCCCGCCAAGCAGGCATTCGCCTGGTCAATAACAACTGTCGAATCAATGTTTTATTGGCTATGTTAGCATTAAAATGTCAATGAGCTGGATAAAAATACCACTTGAACGGTACACGGGACCTGTATTGCTGTAATTACCGCCCGATGAGCTTGAAGTGTTAATTGCTTTACTCCCCGTATAATTAACAATGACTCTCTTAATAATAAATGCCAACGGCAGTTTTTGATAATTTTTGTAATAGCGTATTTTCATACACAACAGGGAAGCTTTTTTATGATTGCTTTCGATCACTCGATTTCTGGTGGGTATTATCGGTGTTATATGGGAAACTGGGGACACTGACAGGAGACTTCTTCTTTTAAAAAATGGCTTCCATCTAAGTTAAGATGATTTCGCCAATGTCAAGTTTGCTTATAAAGCGACGTTGTTCGGTAGTTTGGTCAGTCGTCAATGATGCAATCAGCGTCAGAAGCTCCGCTTTAGGAGCAAGGCGTCCACCGCTGACCGCATCCCCGACAGAAGACCGACAGGAGACTTAAAAAATATATTTACAGTACATAATATGATATGGTGCTACTTTCCCGCACTAGTGCGAAAAAGAGTACTTTTCGTGCATATGTCGAAACTTTAAAGAGCCATATGTACAGTAAAACGTTGTACGATACACGTGCGAATAGGTAATTCGCAACTCGTGTCGATTTAAAACACTCCCTTCGGTCGTGTTTTAATTTATCACCACTCGTTGCGAATGTCCTATTTTCGGCACTTGTATCGTAAATAACTATTTTATTTTTGACGTTTCAACACGGGTTGACGTCGACGAACGTGATGAGTGACCTCTCAGCAAGAAATATGGGTACACCACATTTAAAAACTACCGCAAAAGTGTATGATAATGTGAAGGGAAGATCCGAAACCATTGGTGCCAATTGGGTAAGGCCGTTATATCTTGTTCCTGATTAAGCAGTTTAAATAGTCTACTTTTATATTCGTAACACACTGGAAGTGATTAAAATGTAGACGATTTAAACTGCTTAATCAGGAACAAGAAATAACGGCCTTACCCAATTAGTGATTCAGAAATTGCGATTATCTAAAAAATATCTTACTGATACTCGTAATCGACTTGTGCAAATGTGTGTTATGCTTTCCTAATTGCTGGTACGTTTAGCTAATGGTAGCACTGTTAAGCGTACATTTCAAATGTTACATTTTAACCGCACACCCTTTTAATGGAACGTAACTAAGTACCTAGTGTTTGCTAATTAACGCCGAGTGGAATCGTTAATTAGATCGTTACTGATGTCGGGAGTGAGCCGTGAATCAATTTCCTGTAACAATGCATCTAACACTAATTAGGGGATGGTAAATATGTACAGTCAGAACCGATGCGAATGGCTTCAAACACAAATATACATACACGGTGATTTTTAATCCGTGAAAATATTAATAACCAAAACAGATTTCAATGGAGAAGATCTCATGCAATTACATCACTGGTTATCTAATTAAACTTAATAATAATCTTAACACTAATATCCACTTAATGTATGGTCACCTTACATATTTTTTTATTTACACTTCTTAACGAAACAACTTATTTTATTTAAAGAAATTGTAATTGTTTTAAACGATATGATACAGAGAACAAATATAAGGTAACGGCGCCTATTACCGTAGTAGGTAGTTTTCAAATGATTATAAAAAATGAAGGTATGAAAGCTCCTTAACGTCCTAGATTTTTTTTTTTTTAAGAGAGTTTATTGAACTTTCAGAGTCGTAACTTTTTGAACCAACTTTAGTTTATTATATTTGATAAAATAATTATTGAAACCAGGAAAGGAGCGTCTTCTATTACCGTGGTAATGGATGGGATGTGATTCTATTACCGCGAACCGCGAACCGGACTGATGACCTGGTAAACTCGCGGAAGTCCGCTGGATGCGTAATGTCTACCAGTGGACGTCTTTTGGCTGATATGATGATTATGATGATTTGTCATCGAGACCAACGGCGTGGCGCCTAGCTGAATGTCTAGCTTTATATACACAGTCATGAACCCAATAAAATAAATCTAGTCCACGGTTTATCGTCAAATTGTCAACACTCACTTCGTCGAATTTCACTTCAAAGTCAACGTTTCATGTATTTTCATTTCGTCGACAATTCAGTTTGTGGTGTGGTCATTACAGGTAGGTAATAATAGGTAATTTTAAATCGTGTATTTTTACTTGTGCGATGATTCATTAAATAGTTGAATTATGTTATGGAAAACGTTTTGTGATTTATTGTTTCAAGTATTTTTAATTAACATATAAATTATTACAAGGATTATTATTTAAAATTAAAATAGTTGGCACAAGCAGTTATCTATGGCAATTAATTTTATCTTACCTAAGCCTAACCTAGCCGCCAGCGTGTTGACGTCACCCCGCTTCGCGGGGTGCCTATTTCCGCTCTGAGGGACACAAGTGAACCCTAACCTAACCTACTTATAATACAATTGTTACGGTTGTTTGTGTCGGTACTGCGGGGGGCTTCGCCCCCCGAGCGCCCATTTTTCTGCCTGCCCTTATCTTGTTAAGCCCCTGTAATCAGTTGTTGTTTGTTTTTGTAATGTTGTAATACAATTTCGAACAAATTAAATTCGTTGTTTTGTTATTCTGCCATTTAAAATTCATACAAAATGAATCATTTGCCAAATAATATTCCCTGAACAGTTATTATATGAAATAATAAAAATTGGAATGATCTGGCCATGAAATAAAATTACACCAAACAATAATTCGTGAACTAAATGTTACTTGAAACGTTTTCGATGAAATACAATTCTACGAAAAGTTTGTCGACAAAACAAGGGACACCCCATCAGTCCTCCTTGTCGACACTCGAGAACCTTTCCGCCCCAACGGCCATATGTTCTACGTGCAATGTGCCCCGCCCACTGCCACTTAAGCGAAGGCAATTTACCGAATGACAAATGGATGCATCCATTTGGCTTGGCGTGGTGCGGTGCAATGATGATTTTTGACATTACTAATGTAATGGCTTCCTACCTGTTTGGATATCTAACGTCGGCCATGTTTAAACGTAGTTAGAGCAATGACGCGTAGTTTCAGTGTCCGAGAGGCAACAGGATAGCCCTCGGTATTTGAGCTCCTGAAGCGTTATGGAACCGCCCTGTTCCTTGGACTTGGACTTGGGCAAAAATTGGAGGGCGATGAAAAAATTAATTGTCGCCAGGTATTCGAGTGAAACGGCATTTCATTATATAATCAGCGTACCCATTTTCAGGCAACCGCTGCTTCAATCGGCTGCATCGTGACAAAAAAATCGTGTTGCCTCTTGGACACTGCACGAGATACATCATTCTGATCTTGACACGTTTTATTGTTATTGACCCTGTAAGTACATCTCTGGCAATATTACATCTATCTCTCGCTCCGTAGTATGGCGCACCGCTAACGTCATCATCATCATCATCATAATTTATTGCGTTTCATGTTAGTATAATAGGTCTTAAAGCTAGGTACAGTTAAACATGAGCTCTTTTGAGCATAGCAATTTCTTAAAACTACCAGTTTAACGACACAAACAACCGTAACAATTGTATTATAAGTAGGTTAGGTTAGGGTTCACTTGTGTCCCTCGCGGGGTGACGTCAACACGCTGGCGGCTAGGTTAGGCTTAGGTAAGACACGTCAACCGGCCCAAGAGTAAAGCGGAGGGAACTGCCCCTAAAAAAGTAAATAAAATTGGCACATGAAACAAAAGCGTCAAAGGGCGCCTAAAGACCATCTCGCACTACCCTCGTTGAGGGCTAGGGCCGTTGCCGTTGTCACCGCCGCTCGAAGCCGAGCCCAAACCGTAAACACCGTGACCGTTCGGAACGCGCCCAATGTAACTAAACTTCTGGGGTGTTATTGTTTACGCGCTCATACGCCGCCCTCCGCCCTAAGGAAACTAGACCTCTACCTAAGTTTAGTTTCTATGAATATTCTCGTCTTATTTGCGTCGCGATATATTTGTTGGTGAGCGTTGAGGTGAGCTTAAAACAAGTTAGAGAACAGCGGGGCTGATTGTGTTACGCTTAGTTACGAATCGCGGCGTCAAGATGTATTCGTAGGTGAACGGTGAGGAGGTTAAAACGGTTATCCCTGTTTTGGCATTTTTCTTTTAGTAAGAATTATATTTGGCATAAGTAATCTATGTAGCCATATTTGACTTTGCGCATGAATGTCCCGCTCACGGGACAATGATGTCCCGGACCTTTGGGAGGCGTGCATGGAGGTACGTACCTACAAAGTACCAACTGAGCCAACACCTAGAGGCCCTTTTGACAATTTAATGAAATGCAAGGAGTTATTATTATTATTATTATTTTAAACAAACGCCACTTATTTTAACATAACCGCCAGCATGTCGACGTCACGCCGTTTCGCGTTCCGCTCTAAGCTCTAACCCTAACCTACTAATAATACCATTGTTACGGTTAGTCTTTGTTTTTTACTGCGGGGGTTTGGGCCCTTTTTTTTTTTTTTTTGACGGTGCGGAAATGCATTACGCATACCCCCCGGACCGGGGAGGCCATTTCAGGGGGTTATGTGGGACTCTCTCCTCCTGCAACCCCCTCTGTTACTCAGAGGGAGGGGAGGAGCCTACCCACTAAAAACACACCGGCGTCACCTTCACTGCCGTTATGGGGGGGACGCCATGGGATCGCAAGCATTCATACCACGACGTCCCCCCGGCGTGCCCCGGCTTTTCACCGGGGGCACCCTCGCGCCGAAGTAGGGAAGGATTGGAACGCATCAACCCTTCCCCCAGACGTGTAAGGCCTTAAGTGGTGGGTCCCCAGCCCACCGGCCCTACTGGGGGAGAAGGCGGTTTATGTATTGACGCCGCCTTCTTCCCAATCGTCTGCGCCGGAGCGGGTGCGCATCTGCACTTTCTTCGCGCTCCCGCTCCGCTGCTTCTTTTTTTTGCATTACTGCTTCGCAGTACTCCTCCATTGCCTTCCACGACCTCTCACTGCTCAGCATACAGCCTACTACGCTATGCAGTGAGAGGTCATCGGTCCCAATGGCTGCCACCAGTTCGCAGCGTTCTTCAGCCCAGCTAGGACACTCAACTAGAGTGTGCTGGGCCGTGTCGTCATCGAAGCCGCAATGGTGGCAGACCGGCGACTCCTCCCTCCCTATTTTGTGCAGGTAATGACCGAAGCAGCCATGTCCAGTCATTACCTGCAACAGCCTGTATGTAAGGCTCCCCTTTTTGCGGTTAAGCCAACCCTCAAAGTGCGGGAGGAGTGCCCCTATGGTCCAGGTACTATACGGGGAGTCCTCTAGCAACCCTTTCCAACGATCTCGCTCCCGCTCGACCGCCCTTCGCCGTCTCGCCTCCACCTCTTGTGGGGCTAGGCGCTCCTCACTTGTCCTAGCCTCCATCTGCTCCTTATGCCGCTCTGCCAGCAGCCCCGCATCCAACTCCCACGGCATAGTGCCGGCGAGAGCGCACGCAGCCGCCCCTGCCACTGTGCGGTAACATCGCCCCATTCTCTGCGCGATCACTCTCTGTGATCATCGGAGGAGGGCCCGTGTCCTGTTTTTCAGCCTACCCGCCCATATCGGCGCCCCATACAACGCCATGCTCCGCACAATGTTGGCGTAGAGGCGCCGACACGGGGCTTTTGGGCCGCCTATGTTTGGTAGAAGACGGCCCAACGCAGCCGCGGTGCCAACGAGTCGGGGAGCTAATTGTGAAAAATGCTCCCCGAAGTCCCACTTCCGATCCAGGATCAGGCCCAGGTATTTTATATGGGCCTTCACTTCGACGGCTTCACCCCCAACGGGGATGGTTTCGCCAGGACGCAGCCGCCAGCCCCTTCCTCCAAAGACCACTGCATCCGTTTTTGAGAGGGCTACCCTGAGGCCCAGTAGACCGATCCTCCCAACGGTTAGCTCCGTGGCCACCGCTGCTCTTCTAAGGGTTTCCCTGAGCTCTTTCCCCCGCACGGCGACCATGGTGTCATCTGCATAGCAGATTGTCACCATGCCGGGGAGCTGCGTACCACGGATTGCCCAGTCGAAGCCGATGTTCCACAATAAGGGTCCCAGCACCGACCCCTGTGGAACACCGCACTCCATCCGCCTGTCTAGGCGGCCACTATTTCCCTCAAAGAGCACTACCCTTTCAGACAAGTAGTGCGCGACGATTGCCCTTAGATAGGAAGGCACCTTGTGGTAGCGGAGTGCCTCCCTAATAACTTCGTAGGGCAGGGAACCAAAAGCGTTGGCAATGTCTAATGACACTGCTATGGCTCCCTCACCTTTGCTTGCCGCTTGGTCGCTGAAATCCTTCAGCGTACCCACTGCATCGATTGTCGAGCGCCCTTCCCGGAACCCGAATTGTCTTGGGCTTATGTTCGGGCCCATGTCCCTCAGGTGTTTTGAGATGCGACGGGCAATTATGCGCTCTAGCATTTTGCCCGTCTCATCCAGGAGGACAATGGGGCGGTACCCTGAAGGGGAGTCAGCTGGGCGACCCTCCTTCCGCAACAGACATAGCCTACCCTCCTTCCAGCACCTCGGAAAGATCCCCTCCTTGAGGCAGTCATCGAAGGTGCCCCGTAGTCGGAGCCCCAGGTGTTTCATCGCCAGAGGGATAACTTTCCCTGGCACACCATCTGGTCCTGGCGCCTTTCTGCAGGACTTGAGGCGGATGACTGCCTCAAAGATCTCCGAGTCCGACACCACCGGTGCGTTCACTGACACAGCCACCTCCTCCGTGGGCACCACCATTGTTGGAGGCGTAAAGGCCTGTGCTGCCGGAAAGAGGCCCTCAACAACCCTCGCGCGGAGCTCCGGCTCAAGTGTTTCCATGGGGGGGGCTTGTTTCATTTTTTGCCTGACTATTTTGTACGGGCGGCCCCATGGATCCTTATCTAGCGTGCAGTTGAACTCCTCGCGAGCCTCGTCTTTCCGTCTTGCGATCAATTGTGTGAGAGTCTGTTTTGCCTCCACCAGTGTTACCAGCAATCTTTCCTCCTCCTCTTCGGTGTGGCGTCGACGCCGGCAGCGGGTGTATTCCCGTCTGGCTGCGTTGGCAGTGGTGCGGAGCGCTGCAATCTCCGGCCCCCACCAATATACCTGCTTTTTTGCAGGCAGTCGCTTCACTCTCGACATTGCAGCGTCACACACCGCCTGTAGCGACGCGCGAAAGCGTACAGCCCGCTCTTCCACCCCCAGTGAAATCAATGGCGCCGCACACCATGCTTCTACCAACGCAGCCTCGTCGACCATGTCTCTGTTGAGACTGGCAACTGACCATCGTGGGAAGCTGCCAGTGCGTTGCCCAGACCTGGTCGATGGCGGGGCACCAATCGTAGGACGGACCCTCATCTTAATATACACGTGATCAGAGAGGGTCTCAACGTCCTCCACTACCCGCCAGTCGTCTATCCTATCGGCTAATACAGGAGTTGCCAAAGTGATGTCAACAATGGATCCCCCTTGTCTTCGCACACATGTGTTGGTGTTCCCTCGATTGATTACTGACAGACCCATGACCACCGCCCAATCACGCAAGACGGTACCCCTCACATCATTCACCGGTGACCCCCACGCGGCGCTCTTAGCATTGAAGTCACCCATCACCAATACCGGCCTTGGCGCCACCGACCTTAGCACCCTCCCTAGGCTGTCCAAAAATCTTTCGAAGGCTACGAGGGGCTTGTTTGGAGAGAAATACGTGCCAATTATTACAATGTTCTCCCATTTAGCCGCCACGTAGCCCTGCCCCTTCTCCAAGGGGATCAAGGGAGGTAATACTCCAATAGCCGGAACAACCACCGCCACACTGTCGTCTGTAGCCCCCACCCAATTCGGGTGGGGAGGGACACACCATGGCTCAGCGACCACCGCCACACTCACACTCCACTCCGTCATGGTCTGCATTAGCAGGTCCTGAGCGCGAGCGGAGTGGTTTGCGTTCGTCTGTAGGACTTTGTGTGGGTGTAGTGACATTAAAGGTCCATACGTTGTCCGTCGTCAGCCTGAGTGGCATCCGTTTGTCTGCAGCCTTGGGTCCGGATGGAATCCGGCCTACCTCGTGTCGGTGGGGGTTTGCATGCTTGACCACCCATCAGGTGTTTGGCTGGCCTCTTGGCATGGTAGCAGACGGCACAGAACGGTGTCTCCTCGCAGCAAGAAGTCCTGGCTTGCTGCACCGGAAGCACAGCTGGCCCCTCTCCACTTCCGAAGGGCATCTTGCCCCAGTGTGTCCCGTCCCCATGCATTTGAAACATCGGAATGGTGCTGGGTCCAGCGTCTGCACCTGTGCGCGTGACCACCCTACCTGCAATTTTCTGCTCTCACAGACCCTCTTTGCGGCTACTACTGGGCACTTCACGAGGGTCGACCCGGACCCACTGTAGGTCACACGAATTGAGCCAACCCTCACTTCGTCCACTTTGCAGCCCCCCGTTACCGCTACCGCTGTCGCAATCGCTTCTGGGGTCACCGATTCAATGAGGCCACTTACCCTCAGTCCAGCCATTTTAACCGGCCTGTAAACTCTGGCTTCATTGCCAACGAGATTTTCTATTTTTTCGCGTAGGTCATCCGCTGCCCTGCCATTGTCCGCGTTAGGGACCTCAATTATACGAGCCCCGTCAGCTGTTTTGCGAACCCGCACATGCTCGAGGCCCAGCTCCGCTAAACCAATGGACGTCGTTACTTTGGTGAGAATCGACGCATAAGTTGCCTCCGAGTCCGGTTTTAGGGTCACTACAACAGCGGCCGTTGAGGGAACAACGAGTCTACGATTTCCTACTTTTGGAGCTGATTTCGGGGCAGGTTGTGCTGCTGCCGCCGCCGCTTTATTGGCCTTGTTTCTGGCCTTCCTGCCTACGGCGTCCCTCCACATGTCATCATCCTGCAACGGCTGCACTAAGGGTGGCAAGGGTGGCGGCGGTGGTGCCGTGTCTGGTCGCTCCAGTCTGCCGTCTACAGCGCAAGCAGAATTGGTGGACGGCACTGTTGTCATGCTTTCCGGGACAGATTTCTTCTTTTTCTTCTTTTTCTTTTCCTTCTTGCTCTTGGAAGCAGACTGTGCAGGTTCCAGCGATGGCGACACCCCAGATGCCGTGGCTCGTTGAGCCATTGCAGCAGCCGCTTCCACCGCCCTACGATCCGCCGGGGCCCTACGGGCCCTGCCCTAACCTAATCTACTATATTCCACTCCGCACCATATCGCATCCCGTTGTAAATATGCTTAGTAAGTATCGGGCAATCGATAATATGCCGAATAAAATTATGCTTAACAAAATTATGCGTAAATATAATCTGCCATAACAATATTATGCAAATTTAAATTTGTACTTACACATTTTCGGAATTTTAGAAATTCTATTAAGTAAGGTTTCTGCCACATAAGTACATTAACATTCGGCGAAAACCGAATATGCCAAGTCTGTTATGCGAAAAACGTTTCGGACAATCAAAGTTATGCCAAATAGAGGGAACCCGGTTAAAACACTACAGACTAGCAGCGGGGCAGGTGTGCCAGTATTGCCTCAGCATTATAATCTTCGCTAATTATGTGCCGGCACGAAGCGCGTATCCTACCACAGTTGCGTTTACTTACTTATGAAATTAACTATTGTTTAAATTCACCCGCGTTCACTCAAATAATTAAATATTTGTGGGCCAATGTGCAACGTACTTTTCGCATTGTTATTTGATTTGTATGTGGCGTGCTCCCGTTCTGTCTTGGAAGCGAGCGTGCAAATCAAATTGAAACCAGATTGGAATACGAAGCGTGCATCTCGGATTGCACTCTGGCTGCATGTTTGGTATTTGCCAGCAACCAATAAGTGTCAATAAATAATTAAACTGCCTATTATTTACTTTATTTGCCTGACGCCGCAGAGAAGGGTGATATTAACCTGTGAACATATTTGGAGCACCATACCCAGTTTTTTTGCCCGACTACGAAGCTGGCAGAGGCGAAATAAATTGTATTTACGTGTGTTTAACCGTAGCGCTTGATTCTGAACCGATTTTAATAAATTGGGTATCAATCGATTCGAAATTATGCTCCGCGTAACATAGATTACCTTTTGTATAAAAAAAAACTATTGTTCTGTACCTAGTTTTGTTTTTTTTATTTGTTATGCTTCTATAGCTCGTAAGTACAAATTGGCGTACCGGGCCCGCCTGGTGGCAAGCGGTTACCGTGGCCTCATATAGCCGCTTGCCACTAGCGTACCGGGCCCGCCTGGTGGCAAGCGGTTACCGTGGCCTCATATGGCCGCTTGCAACTAGCGTACCGGGCCCGCCTGGTGGCAGGCGGTTACCGTGGCCTCATATAGCCGCTTGCAACTAGCGTACCGGGCCCGCCTGGTGGCAAGCGGTTACCGTGGCCTCATATGGCCGCTTGCAACTAGCGTACCGGGCCCGCCTGATGGCAAGCGGCTGCCGTGGCCTCATATGGCCGCTTGCAACTCCTGGGGTCTCCTGCATGCCTTATACAATAGATTAAATTACTGGACAACGAAACATATGGTGCCTAAAAAAAGACCGGGTTGCACTCCGGGAGTCCCGGCAGAAGTGAAAACTCAATAACATTTGAATTCAAACACAGTTTTTCGATCAGGTCACGTGACATCTTACGGTGTCACCCTAAAAATGAATTTGGGGCAAATTTATAAACAACTAGCTGATGCCCGCGGCTTCGCCCGCGTGGTTATAGGAAAATGACACATATTGAATTTTCCCGTGGGAATTAGATGTTTTCCTGCTGGAAAAAGTAGCCTATGTTACTCTTCAGCTTCTAAACTATCTCCATACAAAAAATCACATCAATACGACGCTCCGTTGCGACGTGAAAGAAGGACAAACAAACAAACACACACACACACTTTTGCATGCAATCAATTATTTAGGCGCACGAGCGTCGGCCCGACTCGCCCGCCGCCGTCGCGAACAAAATATCAATTTGTTTTTGCCGTTGGTAAATATTTTTCAAAGCTTTATCTCTTTAGGAAGTACGTCCAAATTCGAACTATTCGAATTTGCTCAATAGCAAAACGGTGAAGGACGCGTGGACAAAATTACAAATTTATTTGCAGAATATGCTATTGCAAAAAGTGTTTAACGGCTTTATACTCTTACGAATAGCGTTCAGTTTTGAATGAAGTCGAATCGGCTAGCAGCAAAATATAAAAGTTTGTGACCTCCTTCACATATTCTGACGTCACAAAAATCTGTCGCGGATTTAACAATTTTTCGCCATCCCAAAAAGTGCTCAGCGCCGCTAAAGAAGTTTTCACTTCAAAAATAACCGCTAGTATCACGCACATTATCGAAACCATTGAGAACCCCATTTAGTCCCTCGGACGAACCGCACCAGGAACTGACTTCCTGCTGAGGTTCATTCCACAGCCAGAGCGGGAGGGAATTCCACTGGAAACAGGTAATTATATCGAAACACCGCCCGCAGCCTCAGGGACTACCCGGTTAGGGTCGCCGCACACGGGCCACACGCGACAGCCACAAACGCTGTGCCACGAGTAGCGACGATTTGTAGCGTGTGGCGGCCACCGGCGTCATCCGCTGACGACCAACCGAACGCTGAAGGTCCTGGGTTCGAATCCTGGTAAATATTTGTATGATGAGCATGAAAATTTGTTTCTGAGTCATGGAAGTTTTCTATGTCTTTACGTATTTATTTATATCTATTATATATATCGTCGTCTGGTTACACACGCAGCACAAGCTTTAATGAGCTTACTATGTGTCTAGGTCGATTTGTGTAAGATTGTACCCTAATAAAAAAAAAAAAAAAGGAACCATGTTTTGCGGCGAGTCCATAAAAAATGTATGAAAGATTCAAGATTAAAAGATTTATTTGTCCAACATAGGTAGGTATCTATTAGGTATTCCATTTTTTTCAGTATCTCCATGTGGCTCCTTCCGGCATACGAATCTTCTAAATATATAATCGTAAAAGTCCTGACTAGTGTTCCATAGGACTCGAACCTTTTAGCTCTTTTTTTCAAGGCTGGCTCTGACAATGGCTTCGATTTTGACGCCTATAGGGCTAAAAGCCTATAAAGCTCTTTAGCCCCCAAGCCTAGTTGTATTCAGCAGCCTAGACTCTCGGAGCTCGTTACCTTATTAAAAGGCTACCTATTTAAAGGCTAAAAGTCTTTGTTAAAATATTGAGACTAAAATATTTTAGCCTCCAAGCTGCATAGGCTAGAAGGTTTTTAATATTTTTGAGTTTATAAAAAATATTTAATACATGCGGCGCTTTTTCGGTGTGGTGTTTTAAATAAAATTAAAGACTCGAGTATGTCTATCTCTAAATACCCTTATCACGAAACAAATTATTTAAATTATTTAATTTTCCATTATATTCTTTCTCTGTATCATATCGATCATAAAATGATCGGGGTAACTTCCTCGTTAAAAATAACACGAAAACAAAATATTTAATTTAAATAATTTGTTTCGTGATAAGGGTATTTAAATGTACACCAGCGCCATCTCTCTCGCTTGTCCGAAACTGCCTGATGTGGTTCGATGAGAATGGAGTGAGCATAAGCTCGCCCATTAGAGGTGTGCCAAGGCTGTGAAACAAGTCTATAACACGATACAGAGGGCGCTAGTCTTAGCGGGAATGTAATGCAAAAATACGCAGCGTAAGTCAATGTCCACGTAGCTAAGTTGGTAGAGCAGTCTAGCGTTAATAGAAAGGTCGCAGGTTCGAGTCCTGTCGGGGGCTACAGACGAAGATGGTTTATTTTTCCATTATATTCTTTCTCTGTATCATATCGATTATGTCTATCTCATTAATTATTTAACTCAAACCACTTTACGCCAATAAAATACGTTTATCATAAGAGACCCCCTTTATTTTTTGAAGTTTAAGTATTTGCTCTTATAGCTTCATCAGAAATACATAACAGATTTTTACGAATATGGTACATATTATGCACATTTTTTAATAATAATTCCCAACATTCGCGGTATAAGATTTCATTATCAGCATAGCATTAATATATTAAAGCACTAGCATAAGTCTTGAATTACTTAACCATAAAAAACATTCCATGTAAAAAAGACGCCAAGTCTCGAAACACTTCCACCGTAAAAAGTTGTGAGATGTTTCGTAGAGCCAAGTCTCAGGCATTCTTATTAATCTTTATTTGCTAACTGAATAAAATTCTGCAACTTGGAAATCACACAACTTGACTGCATTTATGGATTTTTGCATACCTAAAACTATGTAGTATTGTGATTGCCAAGTCACAAAATTTTATTTAGCTAGCAAATAAAGATTCGTAAGAATGCCTGAGACTTGGCTCTACGAAATATCTCACAACTTTTTACGGTGGAAGAGTTTCCAGACTTGGCGTCTTATTTACATGGAATATTTTTTATGGAATCTCACTTCTTTTTGTAGGTTATTGTGTTATCAATACATACTAATTATGAATGCAGTCCCATTCTTTCTTTATAATTTTTTGTCCCATCACTGCAAATATAATGGATTACAATATAACTTTTCTGAAACATGCTCGGAAATGTACGCGTTAATATCACGAAATGAAGACGTGAAGTTTCTCGTTTATGGCTCCCTACATTACTTCTTGGCCTTAGGCCAAGAAGTAATGTATGAAAACCCTAAGTATAGTAGATTACTGCAGAGGCCGTGAAGTAAGGGATTGCTGGACGAGATTGGGGTAGACGGCCGAGTCGTAGACGAGGCCGAATACAACGAGTCCAGCAATCCCTGTTCCGGCCGAGGATTGTATAGTACTTTTCTCAAACGATGTGAGGAAATATTAAAATTAAAATAAATACTTGGTAATCAATTAAATAATAGGTCATTTGCGCCTTTTTTATTTTTTAAACATGCCATTTGAACAAGCCGTTCGAGCACCATGTTTAACCGCACATAAAGTATAGTACCATAGATTATTTTTATTTTTTTTATGAAGCAAGTATGCTAACAGTGTCTAGTGGTGGTTGGCAGTATGTAAATTTTCCTTTGTCAGTTTAATATTAGTAAGCAAATTTAAAAAGTTAGAGTAGCGGACAATAATGGTTTTACTTAGGGTTTTCATACATTACTTCTTGGCCTAAGGCCAAGAAGTAATGTAGGGAGCCATAAACAAGAAACTTCACGTCTTCATTTCGTGATATTAACGCGTACATTTCCGAGCATGTTTGAGAAAAAACCATTATTGTCCGCTACTCTAACTTTTTAAATTTGCTTACTAATATTAAACTGACAAAGGAAAATGTACATACTGCCAACCATCACTAGACAATGTAAGCATACTTGCTACATAAAAAAAAAAAATATCTATGGTACTATACTTTATGTGCGGTTAAACATGGTGCTCGAACGGCTTGTTCAAATGGCATGTTTAAAAAATAAAAAAGGCGCAAATTACCTATTATTGAATTGATTACCTAGTATTTATTTTAATTTTAATATTTCCTCACATCGTTTGAGAAAAGTACTATACAATCCTCGGCCGGAGCAGGGATTGCTGGACTCGTTGTATTCGGCCTCGTCTACGACTCGGCCGTCTACCCCAATCTCGTCCAGCAATCCCTTACTTCACGGCCTCTGCAGTAATCTACTATTTCTCAAACATGCAATGAAATATTGACGTTGGGTTCTTCATAATGGGCTTCGAAGTGTCACGTTTCGGGCGCAGCGAGACGAGAGACCCGTCATGGCATTTCATACGGGTTCCCTTTATCTGGCATAATATCGATTGTCCGAAATACACTCCGCATAACAGTTATCACAGAAACATTTGTAGCCGAATGATACTTTAGCATAATCATATACAGACAGACAGACACACTTTCTCAATTATAATATGAGTATGGATTCAACTTAAAATGGAGCTTCTTTTCTTGAGTTAAAAAGGAACCCTTATACTCGTAGCAGGGTAACTTCGTTCCCCGTATGTGTGTCAAGAACTTTTTTTTTGCCTGACTACCTAGTAGACTAGTAGCAGAGCGGAAGGAAGGGATATATTTTAGCAGTCTACCTGTCTGAGTGTGTTCTCTCTGGTCTAATAAGTGTGTTCCACCGTATCGTTTAAGATTCTGGACCGATTTTGATGAATGAGGTATCAATAGTTTTGTAATTATGGTCCGAGTGACATAGGTTACCTACCTTTTGTACGGTTTCCGATACAGATACAGTTTTTCAAACTATTTGTGCTTGTTCAATTCGTCGATTCTTTGGTGCTAAGAAAAAAAAAACTAAAACTAACGCAATCAAACCCTTTCGTAGATTTTATTAGCTTAGGCAGAATTATTTTACTTCTCAATTTAATAGCCATTAATAACAGTGAAGTGATAACCGTGCGTTGAATTGATAACCTCAAGATAATTCATCCGATTAAAAAAAAACATTGAGCACAAAATGCATATTGGTATTTTTATTTGGTTAAATATTGGCTAAATCATCAGGAAAACCACACCCTCGTCTCTAAAATCAACTGAGCTTAACAACAAGGAAAACTGCAAATGCTGTAATTCCAAATCAGTAAGTACCTACACAATAGGTAAATACATACAACAACAATAGGTAAATACATAACAACATAAATACAATACATAACTGTGGCCTGTTATGTAATGGGACTTACCGCGGGCTTTATAACTTACGCAATGAAAATAACGGTCATGGGTTTGGGGTACTTTGCGCCATTTAACAGTGACTGAACCCTTTCAAGAAATGACTGTCATATTTATTGCACCATGGCACAAGAAAGCAAGGTAAGTAACTCCCGGCCATGAATCTCGCCTACGTCACACAACACATCTTCCATACAAACAAAGAATTTTTTTTATCCACCATTACTATTTTAAAAAATGTAACTTCAACGTTGGTCGTTGCCAAACAGAGGTAGAGATGGGCATCTTGCACGTATGGACAAGAGTAGGTGGACAAAACGGCTTTCGGAATGGAGACCACGTATGAACACCAGATCCTGTGGCCGTCCTCCCAAAAGACGGGTGGACGATATCAGGCGACACGCGGTGGATACTGAAGGCACAAGAGGGACATAGACGGAAGAGACCTATTTTCAGGAATGGACTACAAACGGCTGAAGATGATGAACTTCAACGTAAATGATTGAAAGAACGTAAGTGAAGTAATGCAATTAACTCGGGTAATTTACCTTCACACAGCAACACACTGACAGTTGCCATTTTTGAGATGCTGATGACGTAGGTATAGGTAAGATACGCTGACGTCACAAACTATCACGGGAATGACCTACCTTGTTTTATTGTACACATATTAACTGGTTAATTAAGATGTCGATGTGACAACCACGTTTACTGCAAGGTTTAGATTACTGTTAACTGTTTCCAATCCCAATTTCGAAACCGACGACCATGAAGTTCACGACCCATCGTAAGCTGTACAGTTGCGTGTAGCTATCATAAACTCCGCTGGATGTGGGTGGTGAAGAACCGGTCACTTTGGCAGACTTTGGGGGATGATGCAACAAACATGATGATGATGATGATTATAAACTAGCCGCCGGTGCGGCTTCGCCAGAGAACCCAAGCGGGAACACGGGTTAAAATAGTTCAGTAGGTGAATTGAATTGTTAAAGTATGATGAGTAGCTGTAGCAGCAAAATTATAAAATAAAAACATATTTTTAGAACAGAGACACTAGGATTTATTACATAAGAACTAAGAACTACAATAATGATAACAGATAAAACAACAACTTAACACAAACAATAGTAGTTTATGCAACTGATACATAATCAGAGGCCTTAAAATACGAGTGTGGTTTTATGAAACGAGCGTCAGCGAGTTTCATAATAGGATCACACGAGTGTTTTAAGGCTAAATTATGTACAGTTGCATACACTACTTTATCTACACACATATCATAAGTACTCTAAGATCGGTTCAGAAGCCGTAGGAAAATGACCTGCATTGCTACTATAGTGCTGTACCTGTAAAATATCTTTGTTGCAATCGTGGCTGCATTTACGATATCCGGCGGAGTGTGCATATCGTTCTCGGAGTCACTACTACTCATATTTTCAACTAAAATGTGAATTACAAACCACTTTTCACAATTCTACTTTCGTAACAGCAAAAACCAACAAAGAAATGACAAAAGTAATGGCGGCAATTTGATCCTAAGTCAAGACGAATGTTTTTTTAAATCATAGACAAACGAATGATGTCCCTATTCTCATGTCACTCTTGATCAAATGTCGTGCGGTTTATATTAAAAAACATACTGAATTGACGTTTCGCATCGATAACTGTTTTAATATCTATGGATACTAGAATAGAGACCCACTTGAGTTTTGACAGCTGTTCCAAATTTAAACTCATAACCTTACAAAAATCTGTACTGTAATAACAATAACATTACAGTACAGATTTTACCTACTACCACAGACAAGAAAGTTCTCATAGTAAAATTGGTTGTAATAATGCTGGTCATTTCCTACGGTTTCTGAACGCATTTTAGAGCACTAATGATATGTGCGTAGATAAAGACATTAACCTCCTTATTCATAAAACTTAAAATGCCTCTGCTAAATAAAATGTGCTTTGTCCCTTTCTAACGAACACAAATGTCAAAGTGACAGATAAGGACAAACGAATTTTAACGCCATTTAATTAAAACAGGATTTCAGGACGTTTTTGAATACGGCCGTAAAACTATAAAATAAAATAAAACTTAAATATTACGATTCGCCCAGACCCAGATCGTTGCCTCGCTGGATGACATTTGGTTTGAATTAGGCCAGCCCTTCTGGTTACCTCAGCTGTCTATTATGAATAGGCGCGCCGACAATTATTATACGAGTGTATAGTCGGTTCGCACTTAGTCCCTATGGTCCAAGTGTTTCGACCCCAGATAAATATTATTAGATCAAACACCTTCCTAGTAAACGTTTGGTATTTTTTGCTGATTGATTAGCTGTTCGAATTCGTGTTGTGAAAGTCGTTTAAAATGGATTTAAGCGAATGGAAGCGATTTAAAAGGAGCGGTAGTTACAGAAGAAAAGTAAGAGAATTGAATTCATAATTAGCGAAGCCCAATTTAACAAGTGCAAATAAAAGTGTAGTGAATGATGGTTCCGCGGTGGACTGTGTTTTAGACTCGGGTAGCGAAGAAGATGAATAGAATACGAAGAAGATAGGGTAAAATGTGTTATTGACCATGGCCATTCACATTCGTTGAGTTTTATAAATTCGTATTTACTTTAAAAGCAGTCAACATCTAAATATACCACCATTTCGAATAGAACTGAAAAGACAAAATAACCAAGGGTCGACCCAGAAGAAGATTGATTGGTACAGAATGCCTCGTGGCATTTAGACCATCCTTTTCATGTTTACCGTGCAATAACTTTAAATAATCCGTTGATAGAGGATTTATTAGATGGCGTCCTAGCGTATGCCCGAAAGGGACGATGGCAAATTAACCTCACTAAATTGAGAACTATTAGAAGACTAATACAATCTTAATGTCTAATGTCGTTTATAATTTAGGCGTGTTATATTGGTGACATCAGTTTCAGTAGGTACAATATTTTACATATTGCCTGCAGCTCGGGTCACAAATACCTGCGGTTTCGGGCTTTCTTTCTTTTAGAGCCCTTGGCAAGTAGGTAATCTACTATTGAAAGGTGGTGAAAAAAAAATAAACAAAAAAGCCTATACGCGCTGAGGGACAAGAGATTAGACATTGTATCTCGTTCCCATTTGTGGTATTGTCTATGTTTACATCCTTGTGCGTTCATTGGTGCTAGCGCTATGAGGCTATTATACATGTCATGATGTGGTATTTTATTTGCAGTGCGGTATTTTTGCATATGAGACATTATGAAATTTTTCCTCTTGCGCTCGATTGAGTTTAACCCACATCGTGCTACAATTTCCAATGGGAAATGGTTTGGGAATTTGTGTGACAATCATTGAAATATCATACATTTCAATAATAATATATAATATGTATTTCAATAAATAAATCCAATAACATGAATTCGAGTTCTAGATCTCTTGGCCTGTAAAATGACTTTCGATTTAGATTCGTTTGAGATTATCTTATTTCAGTATAGGTACTTATAATAATACAATATAGATTATTCTATGTTAATTTATAGATACGACTACTTCATGGTCGTCAAAAAGTACACAAAATATAGAAACCTCAATGCGAGTATCTATGTTTTAAGACTTTTAACCTGCAGGTCGATCACGTAGGTAATACGCATTGTACGCGAGTCAGGTAGATCACCGGAGTCAGATGTCACTTTCCGTAAGGGAAAATTACATTGAATTATCCTAACGTGCGTTCGAAACGTTACGTGATCACCCCTCTGAACAGTATTTACTTATTAGCTGACCCCGCGGCTCCGTCCGTGTTTTACAAAGTATGTAGGCGAATCTGCGGAATACAGTAATAGCCTTTAACCGTCCAGAAGTGACTCTATAAATCGATGGCAGATTTTGTTCAAAAGTGTTCATCATCAGCCTATTATACGAGACGTCCCACTGCTGAGCACAAGGATTTGGCAGCAGTCCCCACGCTGGCCCAGTGGACCTTGGGGACTTCACATACACCTTTGAATTTCTTCACAGATATATGTATGCAGCTTTCCTTACGATGTTTTCCTTCACGGAAAAGCTAATATTAATTACCACATGATGTTCCGTAAATAAATTAAAAAAAAACACTGGGAATATCCCGACTGTCCCAAACTGTAAGGTAGGTACCTAATATTATCCTCCGGTATAATACCGTGGGTAATTCCTTATATTCAGTAAAATGTTTACTAAGCAGAAACGTCCGCTAACGACATTTAAAATTCCGAACAGTGTTCCCCAGATAGGTGTCTTTTTTCTTTAATTAATGCATGCAGGGATGCATGGTATGCAGAAGTCGTGGGTTCAAATCCCGCTCGTGGCGAAAATATTTTCACTTTGATCGTAATTCCTCATATTAACGTGATCTCATAGGTTTATCAGTAAATGCTTGTGGCCTAGCCTGAATTGAATACTAATTTCATTAACATTTTAATTAACCGCGCGGCGCATGGAATTTAAATAAGGGTTATAGTGCCAATTTATAGATAAATAAAATAAATTAATTTTATTCTGCAAGTAGGCCGTAACGGCAAAGGGCAAACATTTTATTAGGTTTTTTATTATAAAAATGGATACATTGACCCGAAAAAGACTTGTATAATTTGGAAAAGCAGATTAATTAAAGAGAATTAGCTGTATCTTATGTATGCTGTAATGGGGCTTCTAAACGGGCCAAATTTTCCTGCAATTTCTGGCCGGCAACTATTGCTGTCTTACGCTGACATTGTACGCTAGAGCAAGATGCACATACTTGTTGGTCACATATTGCCGTAAAAATGTTGCCCGTTTAGAAGCCCCATAACGACGAAGCCCTTAAGTGGATTAATGCTCTGGAGATTTCAAATTCAAATTATTTAATTCAGACAATGTCCATAGTGTTAGTATACATTACATTGCCTCTCGCTTCCATATGCACCGAGTCCCAGTGTTTCCACAAAGCGCAGGCAGGAGTCTCCAGAACCAGGCGCACGAGGCTATTGGAGCTGTCACACATTCGGCGCATCAGGGAGGCAGTTCTGTTGCGTATTATAGCACTGAAGCAATCAGCACGTGCCTCCGCAAACATACTTGATGCGCTACAGAAGCGGGGCAGCCCCAACAGCATCCTGAACCCGTTATTATATTGAATGCTGATTTGATGTTGTATCTGACTTTTGCCATACGAATAAATAAATATTAAACAGAAGTCGATATGTTATGCCATAATAGATATTATGTACTCCCCGTTAGGTGTCGGGTTAAAATAGCACCCCCTTCCTGTGATGTCGTATGGGAATAGATAAGATAAGATATTATAAGTTAGTTATTTATTAACGCCACAATACTCAATTACACAAAACAGATCAAAATAAGTACAAAGGAAGCTAAAAAGACCACTCAGCATATAGCGGCGACCCGCCGGGGCACTGATTTAGGATTGCAGTACAGTCAGCGTCATATAGCTAGTAGCAGCCAAGGTAGCCAAATATTTCGGTACACGTCTTTATTACTGTAAGAATAAGGGTGTGTTACGAAATATTTGGCTACTCTGGCTGCTACTAACTATGTGACGCTGACTGTACATTAGAATAGAATAGAATAGAAATAGTTTATTTAACATCACATTGCATGACATGATAATTAAAGTTACATGTAATGTAATAATCTTAAGGTTCACTTAAGATTCTTACATTACATTTTTTCCTACTCCTTGTGGGAATGCAGATACGAGTTAATCTAGGTACTTACCGAATTATATTATTATTTATTAATAAGTTATTTATCTTACAGAAAACTAAAATAAATTACAAAATAAAGTAAAATACTAACTTTAATAATGTAAAAGCTCCACCCGCGTCCCCCAGTAGCAAAGGTCCCCATCACGCTCGCGTCATTACCTCGTTGAATCGCGATGGACAACCTTTGCCTCAGGAATTATGTTATTATTACTTAATTAGTTCATGTAGAGTTGAAAAGAGATGATGTTCATGATTGCCTGAGTACGTAACGGCGGAACCGAAAGGGAGGGGTATGCATTTAGCAGACCATGTTTGTATTTATTTAAATTTGTTTCATCGTAGCGCGTAAGATACTAAACCGATTTTGATGAATGATATCAATCGATTCGAAATTATGCTTCGTGTGACATGAGCTACCTTTTCTATGATAAACCCGGGTACTTTAGTTTTTTGCATGTTTTTTAAGGTTCCGTAGACAACAAGGAACCGTTATAGTTTCGCCATGTCCGTCCGTCCGTCTGTCCGTCTGCCCGTCTGTCCGTCTTTCCGACTTCGGCTTAGCTCAGTAACCCTAACAACTAGAAAACTGTTATTCGGCATGGGTATATAAAACCAATCACGACGAGAAAATAGTAGAAAGAAAAAAAAAATTTTTTTGGTATCTCACCTTCATATAAAGTGGTGATGTCTATTGTTTTTCTAGTTAAACCTATAAGGTAACCGTCCGAGTGCTCGACACTGTACTAGCACATGGCATGGGCACTCTATGTCAAACTGACATGGTTTAAATTAAATTCGAATGAACAACAATTCTCTTAGTTCGAATTTAACCCATATTCCTTCGACATAATCGAAGCCGAACACCCTTAGTGTGGGGTATCGTTGGATAGCTTAGTCAAAAAAAATATGGGTTTTTAAAAACCATTTTTCAACTCAGTTATGCGTTAAGTAGGCATAGTAGTTACTGAGTAGGTAATAGTCGACCAACTTACCAACTCGATGGTTGGCAGTCCTCAACTGTGCGCTTCTCCAGAAACTTCCTGCCTCGCACAGCTAAACTGTGGAATGGATTGTCGCCTGCGGTATTTCCGGACCGTTACGACCTTCAAACCTTCAAGAAAAGAGCGTACTCCCATCTTAAAGGCCGGCAACGCACTCACAACACCTCTGGTGTTGCAAGTGTCCATGGGCGGCGGTAATCGCTTACCATTAGGTGGTCCGTCTGCTCGTTTGCCTCCTATATCATAAAAAAAAAAAAAAAAAAACTTAATGTGTATGAAGGTAAGGTACATGGAAAGGCCAACTTTCGCACAAATCGCAACCGCACCCGCACGTCGATGTAACTAAGACAGACAGGCAACTACGGAACCCAACACTGAGCGTGGCCCATCACGCACTTAACCGATTTTTCCATATTGTTTATGAAGATTACTGCCTCTCGCTACCTTATGTTGTCATGCATGACACATGAATAATCATATTTTGACATTGTGTGTTCTTTATCTTTTTTAATAATTCGCGGAAACATTACAAACCTCATTTGTTTGTTGATAACACAAGGATAAATCGAGTGAAATGAAATTTGGGATTCCAGTAAAATCACAAACATTACTAGGTAAACTTTCGATCATATAAGGTAAGCGTTCCAATGTTTGACAACTTTAATGCCTAATAGTTGACACGTGGTAGACACCTATCGTTCGAGTTAAGTTTGAAAGTGACAAGTAGGTAGATATTGTGGCAGTGTAAATGACTGGGACGTTTTGCTTTAAGACTGAGAAGACCTAAAATAAAGTTCATACATCCTAGACTATAGTACCGGGCTCGACAGAACAGGAATAACGACTTACCCAATCCGGGGTCAACGTCATAATTGTATGGACACAGGGCGAGTTGTATCAACCATACTTTACCGGCCTATCATCGTTAATTCAATTCTATTTAATAACATGGTCCAAAACACAATACCGAACTTGCAGACTCTAAATTCAAATCGGTCGTATTACAGACACTTATTGCAAAAGCATATTTTAAGGCCTGTTGTACACTTGTAAGTTCTTACGTAAGGCGGCCCTTAAACCTGTAAGTTACTTACGTAAGTTCAGTACAAATATTGCTTACAGACGACTTACGTGAGCAGTATTTGTACTGAACTTACGTAAGAACTTACAAGTGTACAACAGGCCTAAGTTCAGTACAAATACTGCTCACGTAAGTCGTCTGTAAGCAATAATTGTACTGAACTTACGTAAGTAACTTACAGTTGTAAGGGCCGCCTAAGATAAGTGTGTAAAGTCGCGTAAAACGAGAACAATAAATAAATAGGCTTTCTACTGCAGAAATATTAAGTATACTGTTTTGAAGAATGTATACCTCGCAGAGTTTTTTACGCCGGTTCTTCTGGAGGCAGAGGTTTTCTTTCCGAACCGGCGGTAGTTTATCGACATTCATAGCTGCATGTAATATGCTGAAATCGAAGAATAAATACTTTGACTTTGAATTTATTTAATTCACACAAAAGTTAACTGTAACTACAACACGCCAGGTGATCGTTTTTGAATAGCGGTGGATCAAAATTACAAACATATTTGTTACCTTTTCATAGTTAATGAATAACGTTTGAATTCACCTGCCGAGAGCAAATAATATTATTCCTTTAGTGCAGGGGTCGCCAAACTATACGGCCCGCGGAAAAAAACCCCTCTAATCCGGCCCGCGGAAACAAAGCGGAGAGTCCGTCCCGCGATAGCGATAGGGTATGGCTGGATTGGCTGGCCGTGACCAGCCATGAAACCAAACTCTTGGCCCGCACGAAATTATATTAACTAGTGTGGCCCTTGATTCAAAAAGTTTGAAGACTGTATGCTATGTGTGCTTTAGTGTAGTTCGGGATAGACGTCAACAAAATGTATACAGTTTTCGCCTGAGCATGGCCTCCCAACTAGAACAACGTATAATTGATACTAAAAAGAACTCATAGATGGCGACACAGGTACCGAGCAAAACATTTGAACCAGTAATCGTGAAGATAGAATGATTTTTACACCTTAATAAATTCAACGTACCTTAATTATATCACAAACATACTTCGGCACATACAATAAAGGTATATTTTATAAGTTTAGTAAATGCAATAAAATTGATACTAAATCCATGTAACTCGTACATACGAGTGAGCTTTCAAGCTTGCTACGTATTATTGGGTACTGTCACTAGATGGCGCCATCACGGGTCGCGAAAGTTCTATGGAACCACAGGCTCTAAGCATTTGGTTATGTATATTTTTGTGTGATGTGTAATATTGTCTCTAAAATACTACTTTTATATCGAAAAAATCAAAAATACTCTATTTGTTGCCCGGGAAGTCAACGCCATCTGGTGATATCTCAATGTATTACTAAAGTCTGACAGCGTCATAGCCGTGGTAGCTCGGATACTGCATCTACTGGTGTAGCTACGGGACTAAAATTGTATACAGAATTGCCTACATTAGGACGGTACGCTTTTGCTCTATGAGATTGGGTATCTGTACTTGTATTCTTTAATCTGTGGCCTGAGTTATTACAAAGGAATGCATGTAAACATATCTTGGACATCAACCTTAGACACCGTTCCTGAAACTTTTACCTGACCTCTAGTCACTCGCTCGATTCTCAGTCTAATCGATGAGCCAACATTTTAGGGTTCCGTACCACAAAAAAAAAAATTCTTATAGGATCACTTCGTCGTCTGTCTGTTTGTGTGTTTTTTATATGTAAAAGTTGACAACAACGATCTTTCCATGGACTGGGAGAAATTACCTCAATTAGACTTACCTACTTATATTTAATCAATTTGAGGTAGACCTTGAAAGGTTCACTTGTAAGCCTCATTCAATTCGACTGCTTAAGCCACCAGAAATATTCTACTTTCACCTAGCTACGAAGGGAACCTAGACAGCAAACCTAATTAGAAAGTTAATGTAGGTACCCATTCAGCTATCTGTGGAAACCAATTTATGATGGCAAATAACTAATACTGTTTGCTTTTGTTAAATTAGTTGCTTAATCAGACATCAAGAGAGTAGATTAGATGGGAGCTTTGTACTGTGCATCGTAGAATATTTATAACAAGGTAAGTCATTCCCGACGATATCTCACCTACGTCACACTAATGTTGCCATTGTGCAAAGTAGGCGCACAAATAATCCCACTAACTGACATCTTACATACAAAACACAGAGTATTGTTAATGCACGATGAATATTTAATAATATGTTAGCTAGTTTAACTATTTATTTGGGGTGAAGACTTGAAAAGTTATAAATATTGATTGAAAGCACGTAGGTAAGTGAAGTAATGCAATTTACTCGGGTAATTTAGTTTTACACAGTGGCAACACACAGACATTCCGCCATTTTTAAGATGTGATGACGTAGGTAAGATACGCTGACGTCACGAGCTGTCACGGGAATGACCTACTTTGTGTTATTACCATGGCAGCAAAAACGCTGCTATAGACTCATAATGATGGATGACATAATTCACTAAATATAATTGACTTGATATCCAAAAAGTCTGATAATCTTATAGTAAAAATATATAAGAAAATGTTAATAGATCACTTTCACTCTTAAGTGAATCTTTCTTCTCATTATGTAATAAAATACTAAGTCTCATTATAAATTTCGATTAGGCAATTTAAAATCTTAAAATAATAAGATTAAGCCGCTACATAAATTATAAATGTAACATATTTTTTCAAAAAATAGGTAAATGTAATTTTTTTTAATGCCATCGTTTCACGACTTTCTACACCCCGCAAAGGGATACCTTATTGGTCATGGTCGTAAAACGCTATTTACTTTTTGGTTACTCTAGCATCATTGGACGTAAGATTGGCTATTAGGTATGAAGGCTGGACGTTCAGTCAGACGGTATTTACCGGGTCAGCAACTATACTATATTTTTTTAAAGATTACAAGTATCTGTAAACAAAGAAGCAGTGGTCGTAAACCTTCCTTCTTCGATTTCGACCGATACCACTGAATTTCTCGGAACTTATGTACATACGAGTACATATCATTAGATATTTATTTACCGATAGCTGAACGCATAGTTTTCACATTTGTTACTAATTTGTTGGCAAAACTGTAAGTTATAAGTGTTTATAAGCAAGATGGCGGCAAGTTAGAAAAAAGTTAAATATTGAAGGTTTTCGTTTAGTGTGTTTGGCGGTTTTTAATCATTCATTTTCATCCATTGTAAATGTGCACCAACAAACAAAATATCTAAATAGATCAACAACTAATAACAAAATTCAACAAAAACGATAACAACAATATTTAAGTAAGCTTACAGCAATAGAAATCACAACCGACTCAACCGACAACAATATGAACTCGAATGAAAAACCCACACGAGTGATATTTTGACAGATAGTGACAGTGACGTTTAAAAATAGACCACTGTGTGAGAACTCTGCCTCTTTAGGTTTTTTAATGTACAACCTTTCCATGAAAAATTGCAAACGCAATTTATTAAAATTCTTATCTTTTCATCTTAGAATATAAATTAACTAATATTATGTTTCTTATCTGTTCACAACACCGAGTAATGTATGTATTAATAAAACATGATAATAAATACGTGATATTTATTAACTCGTATTCACTGTTCGATCCGCCGAATGTGCCCGATAAAAAACCTTATATCTCGTTCTGAAAATGTCTCTCTAATGCTAAAAAAAACATAGTATCTCTGTAAACCACTAGCTCCTTGCGCCTGCGCGGTGGCTCGGCCCGCGTGTTGCAGAGTAGGTATGCAGCCAATCCCGGCTATAAACTATATTCGGACGGATTGAAATGAATTTTGGTATACATACGGCCGTATTCATAAACGTTCTACAAGCCTGTTTAAACAAAAATGCCGTTAAAACACGTTTGTCCGTATCTGTCATTTTAATGAAATGAAATGAAATTGATAATTGCTGAACATGGGTGAATTATATACAGGTGGATTGGTGATAATAGCTGCCAGTTCCACATGCTCTGCCGTCTTAGGCGTGCAACATTTGGTCTTAAAATAATTTGAAAATAACATCGTAATATAGATAAACTAGCTTCTGCCCGCGACTTCGTCCGCGTGGAAATCTTTTATATCGTAGCTCCTTAAATACAAACTTGCGCCCCTTATTTCGCCTCCTTAGACGATGATTCCCGGAATAAACATTATATGTATACCAAAATTCATTTGAATCCGTTTTTGCGTGATTGACGTCCAAACTTTAGCATCAAAGCCTAGCGGCGGCTGCGAGTCGGAAACGATAACGCAGGTTAAGCAAAGATGGCAGCGGTCAGTCTTTGGATGGGCTTATGTTTGAGTGGGTGGTTAATATTTAATATAAATGAGCGCTTCCGTGCTTTGGAAGGCACGCTAAGCAGTTGATCCCGGCTGCTGTCTATGATAGTAGTCGTTAAGCCGAGTTAGAGGCCTTCGGGAGGCTTAAGAACTCCTAAACAGTTTTGTGGGACGTTGTATTTAATTTTAAGTCATTGTAAAGTGCTTTACTTAAATAATGAATAATAATAAACAGTCGACTTGCCCACTCACTTGACAAAGGGGAGACAACTGTTACTCGCGTCCGGAGGAGCTACCTACCACAACCCTGCACGTGGGTGGTACTAAAGAGTGATAAACTTTAAAGGCCAAAAATAATGTATGCCGTACAATTAAATAGTTTATGAATTAGGTTTATTCAGGATTTTCGCTACGGTGATAGAATTGTGCTGAAGTATACCAACAAAGTGAAAATTTAATTGATAAAATAAGTATAAAGTCAAGGATAATCTTACTAATATTATAAATGCGAAAGTTTGGATGGTTGGATGTTCGGATGTTTAGATGTTTCGATGTTTGTTACAACTTTGTGACGCTTAAACGGCTCAACCGATTTAGATTAAATTTTACACGAAGATAGTGCATAGCCTGGATAAAATATAAGAGAGCTTTATCCCGTGTCCACGCAAACGAAGTCGCGGGCGGAAGCTATTATTCAATAAAGGATAAAACTGGCCGAGATGGAGTCGGACTTTCGCAGCGATGAAGCGCGCCGGGTGCCTTCGAACGTGTTAAAAGTCTTAAAACTAACGCAATTTCAGATCTTTGTTACAACGGATATTAAAAATAATATATTCATGATTATGAGTCGCAAATTCAATGAAAAAGAAACATTATTAATGCTTGATGTATATAATGATAGCACCATCTAGCGAGCATGATTTTGATACAATTTCAGTTTGATAGAGGTCGTTGATGTTAGTTGTCGATTGTCGCCATCTACCGAGCTTAAGTTTAGTCCAATTTCAGCTCGATAAATGCCGCTTATATTATGTTATCGAATTTTCCAGATACATTTTAAGATTCCGCTGTTTCAGAAAATTCCAAATATACCTGCATATTCTTAGCCCAACCCCGATTTGATCCATTAGGTTTAATAAAAAATATATGTCTACATTGTTATACGCGCTATCAACATCCACAAAGCATGCTATAGTATGATTACTGTCCGTTAAACCAGTTTGAATCTTTGACACCAAGTAAACAAGATTATCTAGGGTAGATCTACATTTCCTAAACCCAGTAGTATATTGTGACAACAGATTATTTCTTTCAACGTACCATTCAATGCGATTCGTAAGAATAACATGGAACAGTTTACACAAACAGGACATCATAGAAATAGGTCTCAAAGTTTCTGAGTGGGGTTTAGGTATAGGGATACGGTTAATATCTCTCCACTGTGAAGGCACAAAAATTTATTTAGACTAATAAAAATAACATACCAAACCGTATTAAATGAGTTTTATTTGATTATAAAATTATGAAAGGAAAACTAATGTAAAACTGTAAATGTTTCTAAGTATAATGCCATAGGTACAATATTTCCGTAACTTCGCAAACAGAACATTTTATCAGTTCATATTTTAATTAAGTTTGGTCCAGGTTGGGGTCATGTTGGAGAAACTCGGCATAAATTAAAAACGCTAAGACTGCATGAATGCATTCAAATCCACAACCGTCGATATTGTTATTAATGCTTAAGTTTTGTTTTTTCCGGGGATCGAGTTTTTCTCGGCTGTAATACTACGAAAAATTGATTTATATTCAAAACTAAACAAAAAACCATGATGGTTTACCAAAAAAAAAATAGTTTTCCCATGATAGACAGACAAACAGAAAACATAGCACTCTTTTTCGTTGGGCTGTCGTAAGATGGCGCTGTTGCGTAAAGTAAAGACGATTTTATCCAAATATTCTCAAATTTGGCCTGTGGGTCACCGAACTCCATCAAACTTTTTTATACGTTTAATATGGTTTGTTGGAGTTCAGACGCCGACAAAAATCTGGAGAATGACCTTCTAAATGCGTGGAAATTGGTGAAGTTCTGCATAGCTATTGAAGTTTTTAATGTATGTTGTATAAATACAATTTCCTTCAAGCTCTACTTATTATGTCTCACTGACAACCTCAACGAACTTTCACATTTATTATATGTAGAGAAGAGATAAGTTATTAAGTACATTCATTTAGGCTTATGTAATCGTTAATTAAATAAAAACATTTCACCATTTTAACATATATGCTCATGTTATAGAACGTTTTCGGCAGTTTATTAAATAATGTGATGCACATACAATAGACATTTTTTCTATTAACAGTCAACATCTAGGCATATAAATAATTATCCTTCCTTGTGCATCTTTTACCGTTCGTGTTATTTACTAGGAACAAGTGCTCGTTTTCTTTGACGAATATGCATATTTCCTTGATGTACATGCATGGAAGGGGGAGGATATTTAATTCCTTACAGATTTGCTTACAGGATGCATCGTGTTTAGCAACTACGATCTCTTATACTTTTTTTGAGCTCTAAATGCTCTTATTACTTCTACAGAGTGCCCCAAATAATCAGACCGTACCTCAGAATGGAATCTACATACCCATGATAGGCTGTAATAGCTGCATCCTTCGAAGCGATAGACCGCAAGTGCCTTAAAGCAAAGACAAACCTTTCAATGCGATTAACTACATATTCAACGTCTTCTTTCCAGTTGCAATTCATATCCATTATTACACCAAGAAACTTAGTGCTATTTACTTCTTCTACCGGGATGTCTTTAACTACTAAATTAATTTTAGGTGCTATTGAATGAAAGAAAAAATTTTGGTCGTCGATACATTTATTTTTAGGTCATTGTTATTTAGCCAGTCAATCAAATTTAACATACTTAGTATTATTTATTTCATTTTCCAAAGTCAAATTATTTTGGGATTTAATAATTATTGTAGTGTCATCGGCAAATAGTATTGTTTTATGTTCGGTTACCTTTGGCATGTTATTAATGTTCAATAAAAATAGTAGTGGTCCTAGTACGCTTCCCTGAGGAACACCACATCCGTTATGTCGACAAGTAGAATGTAAACTTTATCTTTCGTTCGTTTTGCATTCCATTGACTTCTATATATTGGCAACGATTCTCCAGGTAAATTTTTATCCAGTTTGACATTTGTGTTCGTAAGAAAGAGACAAAGCACATTTTATTTAGCAGAGGCATTTTAAGTTTTATGAATAAGGGAGTTAGTGTATAACCTTGACTAACATACGAGTATATAACATATTTATTCCGGGAATCATCGTCTAAGGGGGCGAAAGTTTGTAAGGAGCTACCATATAAACGAGTTCCACGCGGACGAAGTCGCGGGGTGAAGCTAGTTATAAATAAATATGATTACTTAGTTAGCAAACATAAGTGTTAATATGATGCAACTTGGCAACGTGGCAACGTGTATATTGCAATATATGGTTTTAGGCGGCCAGGGTTGTCTCTATTGTCACATTTTAAGTGACAAATCAATAATAAATTGCCATGTTTATTTTAAGCTGCGTTGTTCCAAAATAACATTTGAAACTAGATGGCGCTGTATAGATGTCTAAGTATTGCAATAAAGTGAAAATACAGATACTTACTGTAGTAATATGTAATATTGTGGGTAACTGGGAAATAGAGATGTACCGACAATGAGGATAATAAATCAGTCTTCATCCTACGTAACTTGTTTCATTACATGGTGACAGCGGTGCTTTAAAAATATTAATTAAAGGTGGAATAATTAAGTTTTTAGTGGTTTTCTGGATTGTCCGAGGCTTGTAACGCTTCTACGAATATGGAGCATGCTCGACCGCCAACAGAGTTGATTTTAGAAGGGAGCCCGGCTAGTCGCGCAGACGCGTGGCGAAAGTGGTACAGGCAATTCGATATATTTTTAAAAGCATCGGGAGTACAAAAAGAGGCATCGGATGTAAAAGCAAGTTTGTTGATCAATCTAATCGGTCCAGAAGGATACGATATTTACTCAACGTTCAAGTTTGGAAAAGAGGAGGAGCGCGATGACTTTAAGCAACTTGTCAATAAGTTTAACTGCCATTTTGACACGAAACAAAACACGACTATGGCACGTTTTAAATACTTTACGAGAAACCAAGAAAAGGGCGAGACGATTGATAATTACGTCACCGCCTTACGCCTCCTATCGCAACACTGTCAATTTGAACTTTTGGAAGACGGGTTAATAAAGGATCGTTTAGTTTGTGGTATTATCGAAGGCTCCGTACGCGATAGAATGCTCAGAACGGACGACTTAACTCTCGAAAAAGCGGTGAAGATTTGCCAAGCTAATGAAATGTCAACTGAAGAGACACACCAAATTGAAAAGGGGAAAGTGGCTAGTGGAGATGATGCAAGTTCATCGACGGCAGCCGGCGTCAATATGGTAATCGGCGCACACTCGACGTGGAATCGTCGCGGTGGGGGCAGGAGCGCCCGCGGCCGGGCAAGCGGCGTCGGCGTCGGCGACGGCGCGCAGCGGCGTGGTCGGCCGCGCGACGACACCGTGTTGGCATGTTGTTCGGCCTGCGGTTACGGGAATTGTGATAACGGTTCAAGATGTCCAGCGAGGTTTTCAAACTGTTTATTGTGCAAAAGAAAAGGTCATTTTAAGAAAATGTGTCCGTTCAAGAATAATAAGGTGTACGAGTTATGTGAGGATAATCAGGACTATGACGAACTTTTTTATGTGGAAACACTGGACGATCGCGCACAGGACGAACAGCGCAGTAAGTGGTACGAGTCATTGGTGTTAGCTGATAACGGGACAATGATTAAGTTTAAGCTTGACACGGGGTCCGATTTTAATGTAATTTCTATGAAACTGTTTACGAGTTTAGGTTTTAATAAATGGAACTTGCAGCCTAGCCAGATTAAAGCGCAATCATTTTGTGGAAATTATATACCTATTGCTGGGTCGTGTATATTGTCGTGGGTATATAAAAACAATGTGTATCCAATTAAATTTATTATAACATCAAATAAATGCCAGAGCGTACTAGGCAAATATTTTTTTTTTTTTTTTTTTTTTTTTAATTTATTTATATGTATTGCAATCTATCTAGCGATATTCAGCAATAGTTCGACATTTATATCAGGCCTGTACGATACTTGTCCATTGACGAGTTCGTTTCTTCTCAATCACAGTAACAGATCATGTGGGTTTTTTCGTTTGAGCCTTCGTGGCTTGGTTGGTATATTCAAGAGGTCCTTTGCAAGTGTGTTAGGGTGTTGATCAATTCTTGATTTATAAGATTCCATTCCGGCCTGAATCTCTTGTTTAACAGTTTTTATATTGAGGTCGTGGTGCAGTCTGTCATTGGTTATAAACCATGGTGCGTCCGTTATCATTCGTAGCATTTTAGACTGGAATCTTTGCAAGATCTCAACATTTGAGTTCGCAGATGTGCCCCATAGTTGCAGCCCATAACACCAGATGGGCTTAATTATGGCTTTATAGAGTAATAGTTTGTTAGACAGTGATAGTTTTGATTTTTTGTTTAACATCCAATACATTTTTCGAACCTGTTGGCCCATTGCCAGGCGTTTAGTAAAGATATGCTTTCTCCATGTGAGTTTCCTGTCCAGGTACATTCCCAAATACTTTACCTCGTCTGCTTGTGGGATTTGAATGCTATTTAGTGTCACTGGAGGACACGTGTGGCGTCGAAGAGTAAAGGTTACTTGGACTGACTTCGATTCATTTGCCTTGATACGCCAATCTCTGAGCCATTTTGCGATGTCATCAAGGCTGTTTTGGAGCTTTTGGGCAGCATTTTCCGGGATTTCATCTATTGATAGAACAGCTGTATCGTCAGCAAAAGTGCCCGTTAAAGTTGTTTCTGAGGTAGGCAGGTCAGCAGTATAAAGGAGATACAGGGTAGGACCCATAACGCTACCTTGTGGCACACCAGCATGAATTTCGTATAATGGCGTTACTTCTTCCCCTTGCTTCACAAAGAAGTGTCTGTTTTCTAGATATGATCTGATAAACTGATAAAATTGTATTGGCACCGATTTTTTAATTTTATACAGAAGACCTTCATGCCACACACGGTCGAATGCTTGGGATATGTCCAAAAATGCGGCCGTACAATAATGCTTGTGCTCGAAGGCGGTATGAATAGTGTTAACGAGCCTATGGACTTGCTCAATTGTACCATGACGTTGCCTAAATCCGAACTGGTGGTCAGGAATTAGGTTTCTTTCATTAATGATAGGCTTCAATCTGGTTAAAAATAGAGACTCCATTATTTTTGATGGAATCGGGAGTAAGCTGATGGGTCTGTAGGACTTGACATCATCTGGGCTTTTACCGGGTTTAGGGACCATTAGGATTTGCGCCACTTTCCATTGTCCTGGCACCGCTGATCTACGCAGAATGGCATTTGTATATGTACGTTAGGAAGAGTACACCTTCTTCAGGCAATTCAGTCAAGATTCTCGCGGTTATCAAGTCATAGCCCGGAGCTTTGTTTTGGCCGAGTTTTCTAATCGCTTTTTTAACTTCTTGTTTCGAAAAGCTTTTTATTGGGAGATCTAGTTGATGCGTTTCATTTAGCAGTTTAGACACTGATTCAATCTGTTCAGACCCATGATCAGGATGTGGTAGGAACACGTTTTTTAGATGATTAGCGAATGTTTGTGCTTTATCAGACTCCTTTGTTGCCCAGCTGTTATCTGGTTTACGTATAGGGGGTTTGGGAACCACTGGGCGCTTAAGTTTCTTTGTCGCCTTCCAAAGCGAGTAGTTAGTTGCAGCGCTGGGGTCTAAATCAGTGAGATATGCCTGCACATTCTGGTTTCTATCATCGAATAGTAGTTGTTTCAATTTCGATGTCAATGAGTTTAGCCTAGTTTTGTCAGCGCGAAACCGAGTCATTTGCCATAGTTTCCGAGCCTTACGTTTCTCGGCTATCATTTCTCTGATATTGACTGGATATCTTTGTGTGCAAGGTTTTGTGTTAGATGTTACCGGAGTAGCAAGCCAAGCTAGGCAAATATGCGTGTGAAGAATTAGGAATAATTAAACGCATTCTATCACTAACAGTTAATGATTATGAGGACTTATTTAGTGGCCTAGGAAAGTTGCCGGGAAAATATAGTATAAGGATAGAAAAAGACGAAGGAAGGGAAGCCGCACGTAGGGCTCGCGAGCGTATAGAGTCCTTATATAATTAATTAAATTAATATATATACAAATGTATTTATATGCTTATATATATGTATATGTGTACATAAATATAGCAATAGACGTAAGTCACTTAAGTGCACAACAAAGTATTACATTTATTTTGTTTGTTAGTAATAAATAATATCACCGTAAGATATTAAGTTTTGGGTGCATTCATATTTTGATAGATACTCTTTGATCTTGTTTATAATATAATAGATAAGGCGGTGATGGGAGTGTAACATAATTAATAAACATAGATCTTAAGTCCAGCTATTAAGAGTCAGACTCAATAGACACTGTTTAAGTTTAATTTACTGAAACGTTTCATTTTTATTATTATAAGGGAAGGATGTAGTAATATGTAATATTGTGGGTAACTGGGAAATAGAGATGTACCGACAATGAGGATAATAAATCAGTCTTCATCCTACGTAACTTGTTTCATTACACTTACATTCTTAACATACTTCAAAATCGGACCAGTGCGTGTCGGGCCACGCGTAGTATAGGGTTCCGTAGTTGCCTGTCTTTCTTAGTTACATCGACACGCGCGCGCCAACTAAATGGTTGCGTCGGCCGAATTTGTACGAAAGTTGGCCTTTCTAAGTACATTTTAAGTTGGTCGACTATTACTCGGTAACTAGTTATGCCTAATTCATTGTATGAACTACTGCCACGATTTTTTTCACATTCCAAGTAGCAGCCAGTTAGCCGGCAGGGGGGGATCCTTGTTGACTACGGAACCCTAAAAAGGAGGAGGTTCTATGTGCCACTGTATATTTTTACTATGTATGTTCACCGATTTCTATGTCAATTGTGGACTGATATTCAAAAAAATGTTTAAGTATTCTTTTTTATTTATTGATTACGACAAAAACAATGAAATACATGTTATAAACCTTGGAGAGGTTTGTGTGCCGATGGGAAGTTCTTAATGTTCTACTGATCTAATTTATAAATAGATTAAAAACTAAGTACGAGTAGGTATGTTAAGTAGGTAGGTAGTTAGGTATTCGAAAGAGTATACTCCTGAGGTGGTCCCAATGTCACCAAATCAGGATCTAATGATGGGATACGAGGGAAATGGAGGGCAACGGTCAAATGTCGATATTTTTTTTTCGGTATTTTCTATTTAACTCGTGTACCTTCGGAAATCGCAATTTTATTGAAGTGGAACTGATGATGATGATCATGATAAGTTATGTAACTCCTCAAGGATGTAAAGTACGTCAACGACTCTGACATGATTCCGTTGAAGTAGCAACTAATGAAGTCAATTCTGAGATCCATGAGAAATCGACGGAACTCCTCAAATATTATCAGTCCACGAATGAACTACTTGGATTATAGAAAAGAAATGGAAAAGTAATGTGGAAATTTTCATATACCTATGTGGCTAGGCGAAGTACCTACTCAATTGAAGTCGGTTTAAGCTTTGTTTTTAAAATAATTTTTTTGCTAGTCTAAATGTAGGTATTGGAACATTCTTTTCTCAAACTTGCAATGAAATGTTGACGTGATTTACATCAAATTCGGTTCGGAAATACGTACTACGTATCCGGTGCCACCAGGTGCGATGAGTGAAGACGATATGTAAAGGAATTTCATACAGCCAAACACACCTAAGCCTGTAAAGCAACCTTCTTTTGTTTTTAAACGGGGGGCGCGGCGAAGGGCGCGGGCCCGGGGCTGCCGGCGCGGCGGCGGCGCCGGCGGTGCAGGTGCAGGTGGAGTTCAGAAACGTATTATTTATAAAACAAATTGACTACTTTTTATTATTAATTTCATTGCTAGTTTGAGAAAAGCACTATAGGGTAGTTTAGCCGGTTTTCGGCCAGTTAAGCAAAATTTTGAATTCAGATGGATTTATTGAGTGATATTTGTTAAAACCTAGTTCTGTATATTATTTATACAAACGAAAATATAATGCAGTTTTAAAGTTTGTATCACATTTCACCATTACTAACATAGTTTTTTATTTATAATAAAGAATATCAGAAAGACGCAATTTAGCTAGATTTCGGCCGACTGTTTTGGTTTACGGCCGCTTATTTACTAATTCTCGGCCACTGTTATTATATTTTTCAAATGATTCTTATGTCAAACGGGATAGGTACTAATTTTGAATAAAACTATAAAAATATCACAATCAATGTTTTATATTTTAATAATTCAAATATAGAATATTCTTCATAAGTACCTACTCTTCTTTAAAATTTCCATGCAAATATAACATCATAATGTGCATAAAGTTTTAAAAATCAAAACATAGAATATCTTCATGCTCTTCTTCAACATTTCCAGTCAAATATATCAATCATGTTAAAGGTTTTAATAACTAAAATATAGAATATTCTTTATCCTCTTCTTCATTATCCTCTTCTTCAACATTTCGATTGATAACGTCTTCGGTTAACGTCGTCGTCGGGATAACGTCTTCTTCAGTCTGTAGCCTTATTTTATCAGTCTGTCATCATATCCTCTAATCTTCTTTCAGCAATAAGAGATTCCAGTTCTGCAAACCATTTCCTAATCGAGCTCTCTTTGACTGATTCCCTAGCTTTATTAATACTTTCAGGTTCACGAACACTAATTACTGGATGCCTCCGAAGAACATTTTGATACCATGTTTGTCCAGCTCCTTTTCCTCCAGGAAGGTTTTCTGCCTTTCCCATATCTTTAATAATGTTTTTCACTGTTTCTAGCAATTTTGGTTATTTACAGGTATCCCACACTTTGCTTAGTTAATATTCCAGTCTACAATTTGATGTTCACCATTAAAGCCTAATAAAGGTTCTGGACCTACTTTGCGGGCTTTTCTACCATCCTACCCGAGAGCCTATCTTAAATTGTGGCACGAGGTACACCATATTTACGACATGCTTCTCTTATGGCCATATTTTCAGTACTTATAGCATGAAGAGCATGTGCTAATGCTTCTTCTGAATACTGAAAAGGTCTTCTTTTTTCTTTTATGATTATTTTCTTAATTTCTGTTTCTTTTGTCTGTCTTTTTCTTTTTTCTTTTTGTCTTCTTCATCATTTTGAGATTTCTTGGTAGGGCATCTTGGTTGGCTTGGTAGTATGCCATATGGAAAATAAAAGCGTTTATTAGCTATGGTGTTAAACACGCCAAAAAACAGTTCATTTGTATTTAGTTCTTGACCTTAAAAATTGGAAGCGACCGAAAAATAAAATTAAAATAAATTTAGTTTTCGGCTCAGCTTTTTTGGGTGGCGGAAAACTAAATTTAATTCAATTAATTTTCGGCCGCTTCCCATTTTTAAGGTCGAGAACTAAATACAAATGAACTGTTTTACGGCCACTTAGTAAAACACGGCGGGCAGCTAAAATAAATTCTACCAATTTTCGGCCATGTATATGGTAGTGGCCGAAAATTTACTTTTCAAACACTCATTTTCGGCCGTCCTTAGATCTCTATATTTTAAGATCTCCCTCTATGATTTTTGCTTAAAAAGGCTGATTTACACCTGGAAAACAAGTTAAGAAAATCATGGACATAAATAATTGTCTGATTAGTGCATTAATAATATTATGTTGTAATGAGCCGAAAACTAAGTAAATTGTTTTTGTTTTTCGGCCATTACAATTTAGCTAGGCCGGAAAGTAGCTTTTCAACATCTTATTTTCGGCCGCCGAATACAAAAGAATTCGAAGGCGATTTTGATCATATATTTGTTAAGACACATGCGGCCGGCAGCTAAATGCGTTAATAAGCATGTATCCATATTTTTATTTAACAATATATTGATTGAATATATTTTAATTTAAATGCAAAAGTGTGAAGCAAAAACAAGAGCCTTCTAGTTGTTTCTCGGCCGAGAGGCCGGGAACAAAAAGATTTTACGAAATGTAATCTAGTCATCCGGCCATCTGATTTAAAAGGGTTTTGTTAAATATATGAATCATTTAAATCTAAATAATATTATATTAACTCATCTACAATGCACTTAAGTAATAACAATATTTCAGAAACTAAAAAAACATCATTTTTACTTACCTTGAACAAAAAGGCGCGCACTATTTTATTCCTTAAATTTGACACACGTTCACACGTCAAAACTGCGGCGTCGCACTGACTTGACAGTTCGCATAGTATTATGCGACCAGTTTTAGGAGGCGTGGGCGTCGAATGGATTCATGCGACAACAGTATTTTTTTGAACGAGTTAGGTAAAGTTTTCTTATTATTGTAGTTTTAGCACGCAACGGCCGAAAACCGGGGGGGGGCCGGCCAACCGGCTAAACTACCCTACAAATCTCGGCGAGAAACGGGGTTGCAGGCCGCATATCCCTATCCGGCCTCGCTACGCTCGGCCGTCTATATCTACTTGACCTGCACCCTTCGTTTCTCGGCCTCTATAGTAATGTACTGTTCCCAACATGATTACCTAAACCTAAACTTATGAGGAATTTTCGACGGCATTCTTTAATTTTCCCCGCTAATTCCCGAATGTTTCATTTCTCAACATGTATTGGTTTGAACCGGTGTACGCTGGTTTTACCGACAAACGTTTCATCACATATCATCGAAAACATATTTTTTTCAGAAACCGCAAACTTTTAAGGATTGTTATAAAACAAACCTAACCTAACCTAATAATGGGTTCTACACAACTACTTTTTAGCTATATATTAAAAAGTAACGGTTTGACATGAACATTCGGTGAAACAATACATTCGTTGAAAAGTTTGTCGGTAAGATAAGGGACTCCCCTGGGGGTCCGTTTTGGCACCTAATCCCAAGATTATGTCGTAGGCACAAATTTTACTATGGCTTTTTAAAGCATCTTCTCAATCTTAACGAATTTCAATTTAATTTCAACTTGTAAACTGAAGGCACAACCCTAGAGTAGGTATGTCTTAATAGGATCCGCCCACTCCCGCAAGTTCTACGCTCAATAGTTCTCAGGTGAAGTAAATACATTAAGCGTACCGAGTAACGAAGGCACACATACTGAAGAACACAGAAATGGGAGCGTAACAGACTCAATCTAGGAATGCGATTTACGGGAAGGATTATATCAGTGCTACCTAGCTGCACCGTGCGAACTTAGAATTATACCTACACTTTGCGCGCCGCTTGCGGCAATCGAGGCCAGTTGGCTGGCTCACGCGCTCACGGCCGGACGCTGCTTACACTTTTATTAAAAAATGATTCAACCCGAATAAATTCGGCGCACTGCAGTGTTGTGGGGTGTAATAATAATAAAACAAATAGACATTCATCCTTTTTTGCTCTGCCGACTGACGATGTACGAGTACTGTTAATTATTTCCATGACAAGTACGAACTAGTGAGTTTTAACAAGGACGTAATGGTTTTTACGGAACATTAAATCTTTAATAAGTACCTACTATTTCAAATACGTAATTAATTTGTAAGGCCTGCTTTAGTTTCGATAATTTTGTCCTACACCGAGTCTTTGGCAAGTTTACTCCGCCACTGCCGTGATGTCCAAATTATTTAGTTGTTTTCGTAGATTTCATGTTAATGTTTGTCTCTGTCTAACAGCAATTAGTATAATAGTTTCCTTAGTAAGATTCGCACGGCAGCCTAAGAAAGGGCGTAAACATCGTCGTTGCTATAGGGACTTATGACTTTTTGGAAGGGCTGGAATGCACTTGCGAGGATGAAACACGTAATCAGAATATTTTAAAACAATACATTAAAATAAGTTATGCCTAGTGACGACTCTCAAGTTTGTAATGCTACTTTTAAACTATTATTTATACAATATTACATTGTTTATACAGGGAGGAACATTTCCTTGGACTAAGCTGAAAGGACAGTGTTATATAAGTGACGTACAAACGATCTATTATAAATGTTAAGCTGGATTTAAAAGAAAAAAAAAAAACATAAAAATCGAAATATTTTATCTTAGTGACAACCCTAATACTATACATAGGTTATTATTTTCATTTGAAATTGACACATGTCACAAGTCACAAGAAAAGTTCACATCCGATGTTCACGTCACTGAATCTGCTGGATAGGGTTGAAACATACAGTTTTTTTCACCAAAGTTTAACAAGTTGTATCTCGGTAACCGTTAGAAATATTAATATGGTTACTAGGTGAGAAGTAAAGCACTAAACCTGATCTATATCCCATTTGCTTAAAAGTCCATCGATCTGTTCCACCCAGTATACTTACGCTATCAATTACGAATATAGGTAGGTACTATGTACAGTCGACTACAAAGATAAGTATGTTTTTTAATGTTACAAAGTTATGTATGTATACACAATAAGCCGCCGTGGCCGCAAGTGGCCGTGTGTATGTATTACTATGGTAGTAAAGTCTATGTATACATATTTTTGTAACATCGTATGGATACATCTCTTTGTAGTCGACTGTACCTAACAAAGTTTATTTCGTACTGTCGTCGGGATATATTTGAATTAAGGTACTTACCTACACAAAAGGTTTCGTTTTGTAATATGTGGTAGATTAATAAGTACATTCTTACTGTCGTATGTCGTAACCATAGACAGGTTGAGCGATAGCTAACATGGCATTCAATTGTATTTAACATGCTGCCTTGATATGCCTGTATGTATGTAGGTACGTATGAATGTAAGTGACTATGCAGTTCAGATACTGGCAGTATCTCGGGAAACCCCGGATAGTTACGTTACGGTTCTCTAGAAAAAAAAATTGAAAAAAGATAACAATTAAATTAATTTAATCAGTAATAAACCGTTTTTTATTTCACTCAACCATTAATTATAAAATCATTTCTAAGCGGTGTCAACCCTAGCGTCGATTGGCCGGCGCGTGCGGGCAACGACCCGAGCGTTCAAGGTCGCTCCATTGTTAAATTTTGTAGGCACTTAAAGCAGTAGGTATTGGCATTTTTATTCAGACCTGAGTATTTGTTCGTAGAACTATTATATAATCTGTGATTATATGCAAAATGTTGGTATTCCAAACTAGGGATGTTGCAGACATTCGCATCCGCAACCGCGGAAGTTCCGCATAAATTTCGACATCAGCATCCGCATCCACAAAAATCAATGCGGAGTTTTTATGAAGAAAGAACGCTTACCGCGCGCGTTTCAGTTATTTTCGCCATTAGAAGAACATACATCATTTTGTTTCTGTGACCAAGACCAGACGCGCCTTTTATTAGTTCGCTATTATTGTAATTTAGTCTCAACGTGTTTGATGATTGCGTGATATCATAAAATGGAAGTTGTTATTACGTTTTTATTGAGTGACCCCAAAATCCGCATCCGCGGATGTGGAACCCGAAATATCCGCATCCGCGGATGTCAAAAAAATCGCATCCGCGGCATCCCTGTTCCAAACCCTAATGCTCTTAAATGGGCCAACAGGATATATCTCATTCTTCAATAGGTACCTACTTCAATCGCAGCCGATAACATGAGAAAACCGTTTGTAGATGAAAGTGGGCACTGAAAGTGTTCATTAATAATACATAGAAAACATCGAAGGGTCAGGAAAAAGTACGTGCTTATCATACTTACCGAGAATCGTGAAAAATAGTATGTGTCACTCAGTAGCAAAATTATTTTCGTCTCGGGCGTTAACACTTATATCCCTCACTACGTCCAGGATTCAATACACCGCCCTCGCCGTAAATATACTATTTTGCTCCCTTGTGACACAAATAACTATTTAATACTACGTATACTTTTACACAAATCAGTCGTGTCTACTACGTCGTGTATACTGAAACCTCAAGTTGCTTGAGCTGTCATGTTCTGGTGAAGCATATTTAAAAGTCGATTTCCTTAAAATGTCCTAAAAATCCTAAGCCCCCGATTTAGGATGTTAGTAAGCTGATTACATTTTTAACTAATTATGAGGTAGACGTAAATAATGTTTTCAGACATCGCGTTACACTGCAGCTTTATTGCTGCTATGTTCAGGAAAAAAATTGATTTGACCTTGCTTGCAATTGACCCTGACCCCTGTGTAAAATCAGATGAAAGCATAATATTTCGGCCCCAATTTGGCTCAATAACCGATTCTAGTAAATACAGACAGTCCGGTTGGAAGTTATTATTTACACATTAAGGCGCGCCAGCGTTAAAACTTCTTAAGCTTAAGCTTAAGCGGCCGACTATGGAGGATATAGGCGCGCATGCGCGCCATAACAGTCAGCCACTGACCGATCGAATAACATTAAGGCGCCCCCGCAGCCGACTATGGAGGATGTTGGCGCGCTTAGCGCGCCATAACATTCAGCTACTGGCCGTTAGAATAAGTGGGGCGCCATGGGCGTCTCACATTAAGGCGCGCCTGGCGCGCGTAGCGCGCCATAACAGTCATCCACTCACCGATTGAATGAGGCGGCTGCGGCGCCTCACATTAAGGCGCGCCTGGCGCGCCATGGTAGTCACCCCTGGCCGATAGAACGGGTGGGGCGCCACGGGAGCCTCACATTAAGGCGCGCTTGGCGTGCCTTGAGTGTCGGCCCGCGGCCGACTATGGAACATTCCCAAAAAGCGGAAACGTTCTCGATAATGTTCCCAAAACATTCCTGCAACATGAAAATTATTGTTTAAACAAGATAATATACTTGAAATGAAATAAAGTTTAAATAGGCATAACTTAAAACTAAATGTTATTTTGCATATATTATTCTCTATTACAGTTAGCTATTTTGTTGATAAGTGATAAGTTACCAATAAGTTGCTTAAATTCTCACTGTATTTTAGAGAACATTTCGACTTTCGGACTTCACACTTTACACTAGCCCTGACTTTTTAAACTAAGTTACCGAACTATTTCTTGATGCGTGTCTTTGGACTCTTTTATCGTGTCGTGTCAGTCGTGTCACTTGTGTCAAATAAATAAATAAATTCTCGTTCTCGAGAACATTCTCAGAAGTGACCGAGCAATTCTCATGTCGAAAGTTTCGCAACTTTGGAAAGTTCTCGTGAGTGCATTGCTAGCCCTGCCCGAAGACAATTGGTGCAAAGTTTCACCTGTTTGATTTTTTCAATGCGAGATTCTATAGGCATAACTCTGAATTTAGGGCATTGATATATTGTTTGATAGTTTTTACATATAGGGGGTATATATTTGTATTGCCTTTGTTTAAACGATTCGTTTACAACAAATGTGTTTGGGCGGTTGTAAGTGACGTCACTGTGCCTTCGAGGCACCTTAGATTGCACCTGAGCCTCCGCCATAGTCTCTAGCAGGTCAGCGCGACCCTTTAAAAACCGTGTGAACTCGCTGTACGAGGGAACCTCAATCTTGTTGCGTTCAGTCTCCCAGTCACGCAACGAGACTGCATCGAGCTTATTGGTCATCATATGAATAATTAAAACATCCCAGTGCTCAGTGGGTAAGTTCAATGTTGTTAGTGCTCTTAAGTTCGTATTGACCCCGTCTATCATGATACGCAAGGCCTTTATAGACTCTTGTGTTATTGATTGTATGCTAAATAAAGCCTTAATGTGACTATTGTTTAGAATTCGATTGTTATTGAACCGCTCGCATAGCGTCGTAGACATCACTCTAAAAAAGATTTCCGGTCTTTTTGGAAGGCTACCAATAGTACGAAGTTGCGCTCTGCCTGCCCCGTTAGCGTTGGCGGCAAAAGTAAATTGAAGGATATTGCTAACCATTTTAAAGACCACTTCATAGTAAAATCTTCATTGGGGGCATCGAGGCAGGAGGTGAACAATGCTGAGCCCATCTCGCAACCGGTTGAACCTGGTTTCACTGCTAGGGATGTAGCCAAGGCTATTCGCTCGATTTCCCGAGGTAAGTCTCCAGAACACGATGGACTCAGCATTGAGCATCTTCAGTATGCGGGTCCTCATATGTCAAGAGTGTTAGCAATGTTATATACCCTGTGTGTTAGGCATTGTTATTTGCCCGTAGACCTGATGAGAACAATTGTTATACCGGTGGTAAAGAATAGAACTGGAGACCTAGCAGACGCCAGCAATTACAGGCCTATTTCCCTCGCGACTATTATAGCGAAAGTGTTTGATAGTATGCTTCATTCACAGTTAAACAAATATGTGCGACTACATCACAATCAGTTTGGATTTCGACCAGGGTTATCCACTGAGAGCGCAATACTGTGTCTTAAGCATACTGTCAAATACTATATAGATAGGAAGACTCCGCTTTACGCTGGTTTCTTGGATCTATCTAAGGCTTTTGACCTGGTTTCCTACGATGTATTGTGGAAGAAGCTGGAAGCCATACAACTACCTACTGAAACAATACGAATACTCAGGTACTGGTATGGAGGCCAGGTCAATGGCGTTAGATGGGCGGGTACTCTCTCGGATCCATACAGGTTGGAGTGTGGAGTGAGGCAGGGGGGGCTGACCTCGCCCACACTCTTTAATCTGTACATGGACGGACTTCTTGACGCGCTGAGTTAAATGCATGTTGGCTGTCATATTGACTCATTATGTGTTAATAATATAAGCTATGCAGACGACATGGTTTTACTCAGCGCGTCGGCTTGTGGCCTACGAAAGTTACTTCTCGTATGTGAGAAGTACGCACTTGAACACGGGCTAAGATATAATGTAGCCAAAAGTCAGTTAATGGTGTTTGAGCCCGCCAATAATAAAATATACGAAGTGCCTCCCATTTATCTAAATGGTGCTCCACTAGAGAGGGTTTCGAGCTTTAAATACCTAGGTCATATTGTCACAGCTGACTTAAAAGACAATATGGATATAGAAAGGGAACGGAGGGCTCTGTCAGTGAGGGCCAATATGATTTCCCGTAAGTTCGCGCGGTGTACGAGGGAGGTTAAAATAACTCTGTTCAAAGCATATTGTACTTCCCTGTATACGTGCGGCTTATGGAGGTATTACACGCAACGGGCCCACGGAGCCCTCCGGGTCCAATATAATAACGCGTTCCGGGTGCTGGTGGGGCTGCCCCGCTTCTGTAGCGCATCAGGGATGTTCGCAGAAGCGCGTGTAGACTGTTTCTATGCGACTATGCGCAAGCGCTGCACATCCCTGGTGCGCCGGGCGCGGGCCAGCTCCAACCCCATCCTGCGGTCGATAGCGGACAGGTTAGATTGCCCGTATATGAGGCACTGTTGTGAAATGCATGTTTCCAACAGTGTATATTTTATATAAGAATTTAATTTAATTTTTATGCAAAATCTAATTGTAAGTAATATGTAATTTTCTGTATGAGTCCTGGGTTACTTGAAATAAATGTTTTCATTCATTCATTCATAGCAAGTCCCAGGCAACGTCATAGTTCTCAGTTGAAAACTCTAATGATTAGTGACGCACTTTCTTTTAATGAGTTCCTTAGATAGTGGAACTTATGAATTTGATTGTTATCGTGTTTAAGAGATTTTTAAGTATCGTGGTACTCTAGCCAATCCTGATAACGACCAGAGAAGGTCGGTAGATGTATCGTTGGAAGTTTGATGTTTGTCTTACTTGAGAATACAGCATCACCTGAACCAGTCACCGATCCGTTCTCGTGCCCCGCAGAGGCAGCTCCGGCGGGCGCGGCATGCTTGCTGAGCAGGTCCTGCGCAGCAGCCATGGCGCCGAAGTATCGGATCTCAAAGGATGTCCGCTCTGCGTACTCCTCATCTGGAAGTTCCATTAATCCTTCTATATCGTTTTGTATTGAATCGAAATCGTTGTACATTTCCAACGCTTTTGCTTTAAGATTCTCCATACTCATATTTAGTGAAGCAAGAAGAAATATTAAATTTGGAATGAAAAATGTTGCAAATAATTGCCTTTGAATTGCGTTAAATGCGGAAAAATGCTAAGTTTCAAATGAATATGAAAACGAAATAAATTGCAAACTGCCCTTCAGCTGAAATAAGCAAATAATTATGCACCACGCAAATAAATCAAAAAATAGTGAAAGCTAATTAAAATGTACTTAAATTTTATGCGAAGCTTGATAATGTAGGCAGAAGACAGTCAAGCAAACGTGCGCAAAGCCACGCCCGAAATCCGGTTTGAAACTGTTGGCGCAGGTTCTTTAGATAACGTAGTCGACACAGTGGGATGGAGTTTTACATGATTTACTTAATGGAGATATTAAATTACAAATAATAGAAATACTGTATGGTATCGTGATTGCGGACGCGCGGCTGGCAAGCGTGCGGTCGGCGTCGAGCCGTCGGCGGCGCCGTGTAGTGTAGTGATGTGTGCGTCCACACATGAATGGCGCGTTAACATATTTATCTACGCACATATCATTAGTGCTCTAAAATGCGTTCAGAAACAGTAGGAAATGACCAGCATTATTAGTATTATTACAACCAATTTTACTATGAGAACTTTCTTGTCTGTGGTAGTAGGTAAAATCTGTACTGTAATGTCATTACAGTACAGATTTTTGTAAGGTTATGAGTTTAAATTTGGAACAGCTGTCAAAACTCAAGTGGGTCTCTATTCTAGTATCCATAGATATTAAAACAGTTGTCGATGCGAAACGTCAATTCAGTATGTTTTTTAATATAAACCGCACGACATTTGATCAAGAGTGACATGAGAATAGGGACATCATTCGTTTGTCTATGATTTAAAAAAACATTCGTCTTGACGTAGGATCAAATTGCCGCCATTACTTTTGTCATTTCTTTGTTGGTTGTTGCTGTTACGAAAGTAGAATTGTGAAAAGTTGTTTGTAATTCACATTTTAGTTGAAAATATGAGTAGTAGTGACTCCGAGAACGATATGCACACTCCGCCGGATATCGTAAATGCAGCCACGATTGCAACAAAGATATTTTACAGGTAGCACTATAGTAGCAATGCAGGTCATTTTCCTACGGCTTCTGAACCGATCTTAGAGTACTTATGATATGTGTGTAGATAAAGTAGTGTATGCAACTGTACATAATTTAGCCTTAAAACACTCGTGTGATCCTCTGATTATGTATCAGTTGCATAAACTACTATTAACTAACATATAAACATGTCACGTTTAGCTTTCATGCTGTAAATAAATTTACCTACAACACCGTACTTTTCCTCACTGCTTCAGGAATCCCATGAAAGACGGGAATATTTGAAACTTACTTTGTTTAGCATCTGTGCCGTCTGGTTTTTCCTTCCTGTCAAAATAATACACCGGCAACATAGTTCTCACCATTGCAGGGTATCTACATATTAATATCTCTGTTTGTGTGTTCCGTATCGTATCTTACGTTAGCGTTGTTTTGACAAGCTTTTGTTTAACTTTCAATGAACCGTAAAACGGGATAAATAGGGACAAAACTGACATTCAAACCTCGATAACATTTTATTTTTACATATATGCAAACTGAATGTTGTACATAATAAGTGTTCCGGACGATTGTATTTTGTTTTTTTTTATGATTTTGGGTAGGTCCAATTCATAACTTTAACGATAAACACGAAATCCAACCTCACCCCGTAGTCCCTCGTATTTGGGGTGAGATGAGTTTTTTATACTTGAAAGGTGATTTTGGAAGATTGTTGGATCGTTTTTTTTTATTATGAATATTACTATAGCTCCATTTTAAATTGGAATACATTATTTAGGTAGCAGTAGCTTTAAAATCCCATCGCACCCAACTCTCCTCGCGATCCCTACTAACCCCATTTTACGGTAACTAACAATGTTTGTTCGGGTGGAATATTGCAACTATTTGTTTTACCTAAAATTGTAGAACCGCTTATACACACTTTCACTCCGCTCGATTGGATATCAAAAAACATTTACATATTGAAACAAAAAAGTAATTTATAAAGAGGGCAATCCAATCATTTCAAGGAAAATCATTTTGCATCAGTGAAAGCGGCGGCACATAACCACACGGGATTCCGATTCGAGTAATTGGCTACGCAGTGACTTTCATCTGGCGTTTTAATATGCATCAGCGCTTTATTATTCATGAATAACGATAGATTCAATCATCTGCCTGTGCCTAAAAGGTGTAGGGATAAATTATCATAAGGTAATTCCGAGGTAGGCTGCGTTCTGAATCTTTCTAACATTATAAATGAGAAAGTTTGGATGTTTTTCCTCAATCACGCTTAAACGGCTCAACCGATTTGGATGGAGTTTTGCGCAAAGATAGTTTATAGCCTCGATTAAAATATAGGATAGCTTTTATCCCGGGTCCACGCAGACAAAGTCGCGGGCGAAAGCTAGTTAAATCTGAATTCAGTCGGGGTTGTGTTCATTTTACTTCCTCAATAGTTGTGTGTGATACGTGTGTCAAAATCATAAGCACTGGTGGTGCGGTGCCCGAATTTATTATTATTATCATTTTAATTTGCGCGAAGATAGTTTATACCCTGGGTACGATAGATTTTATCCCGGTTCCACCCAGACTAAGTGACGAGCGGAAACTAGTAGGTAAGGACAAAAATATCATTGACAAATAAGTCCTCCACAGTTATTTATGTCATTAATTCATTATTTATAGATCCGAGTAGACTAAAGGTCGAGGTTTAGTGTATATTTATGTACCTACTAGCTGATGCCCGCGGCTTCGCCCGCGTGGTTATAGGAAAATGGAACATATTGAATTTTCCCTAGGGAATTAGATGTTTTCCCGCTGGAAAAAGTAGCCTATATCACTCTCCAGCTTCTCAATCTCCATACCAAAAAGCACATCAATACGACGCTCCGTTGCGACGTGAAAGAAGGACAAACATACAAACACACACACTTTCGCATTTATAATAGTAGTAAGGATATATTTATTTGTGTATGTAAGTATTTATTTTATTTATGTACATGTATTTGTGTAAATATGTTGTATATAGGAATACCGTAATGTTATTTTTTTTTGATGTTATTTGCACTGCCCCACAATCTTTTCCGCTTTGCCTTAAGGTTTGACTGGTAGAGAATGCCATATGGCATTAAGTCCGCCTTTTGTACGATAAGTTTTCTTTTGTGCAATAAAGTTTAAATCAATAAATAAAATAAAGTAAATAAATTGTTTATGTACGTATATTAATACCCCTGACTGTACAAGTACATACAAGTGTTGACCCCTTAAGAGTTCCACAGTACAGTGGACGACAGGACAGCAAGATCGCGTCTAGAATTAACAAAACTATTGTATAGCTCATAAACATATAGATTGTTTAAATAAATAAAGCACTCCCACGAATTACATAGTCTAAAGTAAGTATATAACAAGGTGTAAATTTATAATAGGTAAAAATAACCAAATTAATGAATAAATATGAATACAAATTGTATCAATAAATAAATAAAGGTCATAATGAACACCCCATACGTTGTGTTTCTGGAGGTGAGCAAGGTCGCCAGAGCTCTCGAGGATGCGTTGTGTTCAGCTCTCAACACAGCGAATCCTTAAACATATAAAGGGTCGGCAAGGCCCATGTTACTCCTTGGGAGTTGCATGCGTCTATAGGCTGCGGTGTCCGCTTACCATCAGGCGGGCCGTACGCTTGTTTGCCACCGTCGTTGTATTAAAAAAAACTAAAAACTAGGAAAACCGAGCTAAAAAGGGTCTAAAAGTAAATATGTCGATGTTCCACATGTCGTAATTATTGTTGAAATCACTTTATGAAGCCTATTAATGTTTAAAGACATTTTCTAGAGTAACGAGTTTATATGTAAATACTCGTAAGAATTGAGTCTAATAAGATTAATCTTGTTAAAAATATTTTGAGCTGACCAAAAATTTTAATTAAAGTGGGCGTGGAAATACGTCACGGCCAATCAATTATGTAATAATTTGGTCAATAAAAAACCCGGAAACTCCCAGTTATTCTCATCGATGTCGTGACGTAATCATGGCCTAAATATATAGGGCAGTGATAGGAAGTATATAAGTAATTGTAAAAAAAATTGTTAAAGTTTAAATACATATTTTATTATCTCTTCAGTTTATTTTCAACTCACATACCTGGTAATAAGATCTTACAAGGTAACCGCGAGTACGGTATAAGCTTTGAGCTTACAACTCGGAAGCATTACCCAGGAGCTGTCGTGGGCTGCAGCAGGCATCGAGTGGGCCGTCAGGATTTTGTTCCGGGTCCTGTCTGTGGGCAGCATCTTGTTAGGTGACTGTTGAGTGGCATGCGTCGCTGCTCTAGAAGCATAAGCGAATCACTCAGTCGACGCCGTGGAACCATCTAAGCGCGGTGTCGACGTTCGGCGAGGTCAGCAGCGTGTCAACGTTGTCACCGTGAGGAGCGGGCGTCGTGCACAGTACCTAAGTAGGTATTAAGAGGTCATACTGTCTCGGCGTATTGCACGTTAATAATGATAACAAAGAGTTGCACTCACTTGTATACGTTAGCTCGACGGGCTACACATTGATATCATATAGTGGCTCTTGTATAACTCGGGAACCCGCCTTTTTTTTAATTTTAAATTTTCGAGAAAGTGTCTGGAAAAAAGAACTATGAAAAGAAGAAATGCGACCAGTAGAGGCGAACAGCGGGACAGACCCAGGACACTGGACACCGGACAGACAAACAATTTTCGGCCCAAGCTGAAGCATAGGACTCAAATGAAATTGCTAAAGCATTTGTCGTACCGGTATAAACCACCTAGCCATGTAACCCTAGTAGCATTTTAAGTTGGCATTTCGTAGGGCCATTGATCACCGAATGGTTGGTCAACCGTTGCGAGTGAAACACCTGTTTTCGGTAAAGCCAACGGTGTCTCCCAACATTGGGCCTACTATGATGACTATGTTGGGCCAACCACCGTTTCCGACTGTAGGGCCAATTTACATTTACAACGTAGGGCCTACAGAAATATTACTACGACAACTACGTTGGGCCAACCACCGTTTCCGGTTGTAGGGCCAATTTACATTTGCAAAGTAGGGCCTACAGCAACATTACTACAAGAACTATGTTGGGCCAACCACAGTTTCCGACTGTTGGACCTAAAGCAACATTGCGTAAGAAGGGCCTATAAAATAAAAGCACTCTGTACCAACTGTAGAATAGCCGTTGGCAGTTAGTAGGGTTAGGTACAGTTGTTTATCTCACGAAGGCGGGTTGGTCTTACTTATGCACGATCTTCACTTACAATATGCGCCCCGGCGTCGCTCGTGGTCGGTAGGGATCGTACATTTGTTGTGGGGTGGTACCTATTTAGTGCACATGTCCATGGTTTCTAGGTGCGTAATCTCGAGAGAGATTCTATATTGGCCGAGCACACAACAATGTGCATGTGCTACTCACAAACCGCCTTCGTGAGAATAAACATCTGTAACATACAAAGTAAACGTCTTTAAATAACCGAATTTACAAACGTAACTGCACATTAACTGTTAACGGAGATTTAAATGCCTTCTGAGACTTTTCACATTTACTTGCGTTACCATCATTTTGTACAGCTAGACCGTAAAATAAAACTTCACATAATACGTTTATAATTTTATTGTAAGGAAAAAAAGACAACCTCGATTTATAATCGATATGTTTCTATTATAATTAATTGTATTTGAATGCTGGCCCTGTAGCACGATGCTTTTTGACCGGCCTTAAAGCATTCATCACTTTCTAGTAAGTATGTAAGTGAGAAAGGGACACATTCTTTATGGCGGGCCATAAAAGGCATCATACTAGCCCAAATTTGTCAACGTCATGACTGGACTAACATATTTTGACCTCCGATTCCGAGCAGTTGCACTCCGTCATTTCAGTGGGTTCAAGTGTCAAAAATCCAATGGTCCGCTCATCGTGCAAGGTCCAAATAAGTTAATTAGACGCTGGATTATTCAGCAACTTTAATGTGGCGTCCTCACTGGCCAGTTTCGTCAGCCAATTGACAAGGACGCAGCCATCTGTTAGAAGAGAGATGAACACACATTTAAATGACACAGACAAAGAGGACTGTGATGAAATAGCTAAAACTAACCTTTTCATAAAAACGACAAATAGCTAAAACTATTTATTATTAAGTAAGAAATGACAGCTCGAAACTTTTGCCAGCATCAGTTTTAAACAGATATTAAATCAAAATGAACACACGACGTTACAAAACTAAATTGACCTTGTGATTTAAAAATAAATTAACTAATATTAACTCACCTGTCTCGTACAATATGCGTTTAATGGGATACACATGTCAATTCTCGTCCGGTAATATTTTAGTTGTGAGGCATAGGTACTGCACTGACGATTTTATGAGGAGGCCAAAGGCACTCCTTCTTGCGAGGCGTGATCCACTCTTCTGTTACATAAGTATTACACTAAGACCACGCCGTCACCATCAGAATCATTAAATTCCACCACTTTGATCATACTGAACGTGATTTTGAAAGGATTGCTTAATAAACACGATATAATGTTATTTGATTAGTGAATATAACATGTAAGTATTAACTTGCACACTATTTTTTATATATATTTGCTAAGTAAATATGCAACCCTTTCAAAAACAAGTAATACTTTATACAATGCACGCACGCACTCAAAAGAAAATATAACCACTAAGTATATACTTATACGTTTACACGCACTATTCACGATGGAGATCGATAGCAAAATGGCCGATCGAATTCGCGCGCCGCGCGTGCTCATGTCCACCGCCCCCCGCACCGCACTTTGTTTCCGAATTCCCCTCTCCTCCCGCTGCCATTGGATTCATATGTGGCCCGCTGTTGGCCCTATGCTGTTTTCAATATGCAATAGTACTAATGCTATGTGCTCTCTGGTGATGAATAGCGTAAAAAGTACTTGTTTAGCCTATGTCCAGGCCCGTGACAGATGAGCAATGCCGCTACTCGACACGAAATAGCGCTAAATTCCAATTTTTTGGTAGGAAAGCCAACTAAGTCGGCGGTAGGGCCTATGTTGGCTGCTGGACAGGTTGTATGTTACATGATCGTATGGATTTTTTGTTCGGAACGCCGTACAAAACCTCAGTAGGGCCTATGTTGGCTGCTAGTAGGGATTTTTTGGTAGGAAAGCCAACTCAGTCGGCGGTATGGCCTATGTTGTATGGTCGTATGGTTTTTTTGTTGGGAACGCTGCGCAAAACTGCAGTAGGGCCTATGTTGGCTGCTCGTATGGGATTTTCAGTTGGAAAGCCAACTCAGTCGGCGGTAGGGCCTACGTTGTATAGTCGTATGGATTTTTTGTTGGGAACGCTGCGCAAAACTGCAGTAGGGCGTATGTTGGCTGCTCGTATGGGATTTTCGGTTGGAAATCCGACCAAAACCGCGGTAGGGCCTATGTTGCATGATCGTATGGATTGTTTGTTCATAACGCCGTACAAAACCGCAGTAGGGCCTATGTTGGCTGCTCGTAGGGATTTTTTGGTAGGGAAGCCAACTAAGTCGGCGGTAGGGCCTATGTTGTATGGTCGTATGGTTTTTTTGTTGGGAACACGCAAAACTGCAGTAGGGCCTATGTTGGCTGCTCGTATGGGATTTTCTGTTGGAAATCCGACCAAAACCACAGTAGGGCCTATGTTGGCTGTTCGTATGGATTTTTTGTAGGAAATCTAACCAAAAACGGTAGTAGGGCCTACGTCGTTTGTTCGTATGGATTATTTGTTGGTAACCCAACTGATAACTGTGGTAGGGCCTATGTTAGATGCTTGTATGGTTTTGCAGTTGGAAAATGAACCATAAATAGCATTAGGGCCATTGTTGGCAATTCGTTAGATTGCTACTAACGATTTCCCAACTTTTTCCCAACCGTTAGCTACGGTTGGCCAACGCAAAATGCTACTAGGGAAGATCCTATCTAGACAAAATTAAACATTTTGAACTAGAAAATTTAAATAACAGAAGAACGTTGCTTAGTAAGTCTTTCTTGTATAAAACCATGAACAATCTAATTGATTCGCCTCAAATTGTTGATAAGTTCACTAAAATAAGCGTCCCGACTAAAATACCTCGCATGCCTCGCGCCTTATTTCACGTTCCTCTTTGTAAAACCAACTTTGGCAAGCATTCACCTGTACCTCGCCCTCGCGTGCTTACAATGATCTCGTTACAGAACAGGAAAACATCGATATTTTTTGTGATTCTCATAACAGCTTCAAATGCAAAATCAGGGATCTGTTGTTGAAAAACACCATACTCTGACTGATTTAGTTTTAAGCCTTTTTTTTTTTTTTTTTTTCGTGGAGAAAACCTGCGCGCCAGGTAACCAATCACCGGGGGATGATTGGGTTATGTGGTATTTCTATCCACTAAAAACTCCACGGTGCTCTGCATCTGCGCTCTCATGCAGGGGACTCCAGGATCTCATGCTGATCGCATTGGAGACCCCCTCGCGCCTCGCCACATTTGGCTCGTCCTAAGGACAAGGAAATGCTGTCGCCTTCCCTGGGGTTCTTTAGTGAATTAACGCAAAAACTGTAACGCATGCCGTGGTTGCCTATTATTAGGGTCACAATTAGACATATAAGTACTTGATGTTTCCACATAAAATGTAACATTGTGAACTCCGTTTGCAATCCTTAAATAGATAAATAAATATCAGTGAGCTGCATTTACTAGTTCCGATATGCTAGCTCTACGCGCTGCACATTGATATCACATAATTATATTGATTCGCAAAGTCACGTCGAGCCAGATCGATTTCCAAGCGCAGATTATACTTGAAAGGTTTAGGTAATTAAGGCGCCGTAGGTTCATGGTCTTCTCTCCCTCTCACTGAGCATAAGCGTGAGCGAGATGGCAGTGCGTGCTCGGAAGCGCGGATATCATGTTTTTTAATTTTAATTTTTTGGCCGTTTAAATAAATAAAAATGTAAACACTGATTTCCCTCAAACATGATATTGCCGATTTTTAGAAGCAATTTTAATATTTATAGCTTTTGTGCATAATTTGTTACGAATATTTTAAGTGTATTTTTGTGTGTCTAGACGTATGTTCGTGATTTTTTTCTATCGAGCGAAATTTGCTTAATCATGTTTCGAAGCACTGATTTCCCTGCAGAAAAGCCTGAAGATTACTATTCGTATTTTTTTGAAACCATACAGACGCATTATATTGTTTCAAAAACTCTGTTCGCTTAACTTCGCTGAACCTACGGCGCCTTAACTAAATGTAAACAAAACAAACCACGTGTTTTGGTCGTTCAGCCAATAAGATAATACCAGACCAAGTCACGTGATTCGTTTTGTTTACATTTAGTTAATTACCTAAACCTTTCAAGTACAGTTATAATTTTTGAGCGCTACGTCTTGCGCTTTGCTACGCCGTAGTCCGTAGCAGGTTCTTCGTATTTAGCGAAAGTAACCCGTAGCCATCTGTCGCATATGTGTCGTGGTTGGAACCGTTATGTCGGAGTAGCAGGTAGATGCCACTCGCACCACACGTCACATCATCCTACGAACTAGCAACCCAAAAAAATGTTTTTTGAAGTGAAAACTTCTTTAGCGGCGCTGAGCACTTTTTGGGATGGGGAAAAATTGTTAAATACGCGACAGAGTTTTGTGACGTCAGATGTGAAGGAGGTCACTTTTTGCTGCTAGCCGATTCGACTTCATTCAAAACTGAACGCTATTCGTAAGAGTATAAAGCGGTTAAACACTTTTTGCAATAGCATATTCTGCAAATAAATTTGTAATAATACCAACGCATCCTTCACCGTTTTGCTATTGAGAAAATTCGAATAGTTCGAATTTGGGCGTTATTCCTAAAGATTGATACTTATCATGCGAAATTTGAATGTAACATGTCAAATGATTTACTAATGAATACAACACAAAAAAAAAAAAAGATTATTAGTCAAATTGCTGATTATCATTCAGCATATGTATTAAGCTAAAATTATATAATATTAATATGTCAAGAAATACAGAAGGTCAATACAAAGAAATACAGAAGGTCTAGGTTATTAATAACAGAGATTATGCAGTTATGGAGCTAGGAGTGACAACTTTCTCTAGATATTGATAGGCAGCTTAGAAAAATATTTACCAACGGCAAAAACAAATTGATATTTTGGTCGCCACCGTGCACCGCCATCTGCTGTTCTTGCAAATTCGAATAGTTCGAATTTAGACGTTATTCCTAAAGAGATAAAGCTTTGAAAAATATTTGGCAATGGCAAAAACAAATTGGTATTGTGTTTGCCGCCGCCCGCCGGCGCGCCGGACCCCGGCACCGTTGCGCCGCGGCGGCGCGTTGGGCCCGTCGCACCCAACGCGCCCGCGGCCCGTCCGCCTAAATAATTGCTAATTGTTTATAAATTTGCGTCAAATTCATTTTTAGGGTGACACGGTAAGATGTCACGTGACCTGATCGAAAAACTGTTACAATGTTATTGAGTTTTCACTTCTGCCGGCACTCCCGGAGTGCAACCCGGTCTTTTTTTTTATTTGCATGCCAACATCGTTGCCGAGTTAATATTAAGGGCCGTTAATATTATTAAATTATTTACAATGTAATGTAAATATATCTCTTGCGAAATAAACCATTTAATTTCATTGCATAGGTACTAATAAATTCGAAAAAATATATATCCACATTAATATTATAAATGGGAATGTGTGTTGTTGCTGTTAGTCTATCTGTCTATATGTCTGTCTGTTACCTCTTCAAACTTCTGTATTTGCATAGAATAATATTATACAAAGAGATGACAAAATATTATTGGGGAACATTATTCTGCTATAAGTATTACATCACAATAATTCCAACATGCAAATAATTAAACTTATCTAAAAGGAACAATTTTATACCATAATATTTTTTTATTATGCTCCTTACACGCTTAAACCGCTGAACCAATTTAGATGAAATATGGTTTAGAGATAGTCCCTAGGAAGGACAAAGGATAGTTTTGATCCGGAAATCATCCCCCAAGAGGGTAAAATGGGTGATTGTTTCTATGGAGTTAGGATATAAACGTGTTCCACGCGTGTGGAGACGCGGGCTAAAGCTAGTATTTATTTACCTATATAATAATGGTCCCCACCTAAGAGAGCTACTTGCTATCATAGCTATGGGCACATACTAGACGGAGATATACATAGATTTGTTTAGTATACAATGTGTATTGCTTATACTTGATCAAACAAAATGTGCGGATACTAGACAAAAAAATATCGATCAAAAAAATAAAAATAAAAATTATAGGCTAAAAAAAAAAGAAAAAAAAGCCTACCAACAAAAAAAAACAAAAGCCTACCAAAAAAAAAAACAAAGCCAAAAAAGTGCAAAAAAGTCAAACCGAGAGTGGAAGGAGTGTACTAGGCACGGCTTACCAGAAAGCCTAAAGATATTAAATTTGTCAATTTTTAAAAACGAATTAAAATTAAAACTTTTAGAGATAGCAGCATTGACGAATTTATTTTAGATAGAAGTTTTCTAAATAATATGTGAAATATGTAATAAAAATATTTGTTTAAGTAAATCTAATGCTCATAAAAATTAGAATGAGTTTTAGGTTTTAGTTCTTGTAAGGCTCATCATTTGTACACCTTTTAGGTAGGTCACAGCGTACTGTATTTTTTATTCTATTGTCACCTATTATGTAACCTGTGTAATGTGTATCACAAATAAATATTTACTTTACTTTACTTTATGATCAAAATGCTGAACTTTATGAAGAAAGCAAGCCGCTTGACACAGTGGTAGTAGGGACCAAACTGAGTGATTTGACCCGCAGCAGAGGAAGTTTCACCCCTTAGAAAACGAGATGGCGCCACTTCTTTAAAAAAAATCAAAAAAATCTACAAGCTAAACCAATGAATCAATTTTAATGAATAATATCTCTAATGAAAGCTTATTATATTCATGACGTATAAAAAATACAAAAAATATATACTCAATACTTTTGGTACAAAACCGCTTGTATTTTTTTTTTTTACTTAATTGGCAGTTTTTACTTGAATTCACAAAAAAAATGTATTCGACACGACGAGATGCTTCATGATCCCGAGATTAATCTACACATATAATAAACTGGCCAAAGACTGGATATGGAAAATGACACACGACTTGAATGCTACTACAAACAGCATAAATAACTTTGACTTATACATTACCAATAAACAAAATCCAATTAAATACGCGGGAAACATGAGGTATTCATTTATTTTTGCTATATGAAAACATAAAGACATTAAGCGCGGCGTCGACGTGCCTCTTTATTTCGAAGCGTTTGTGGCACGTGGCTAAACAATTGCTTTGTTGGACCGATGGGTCTAAATATAAGATCCGGTCTAGAAAAATAATCCACACTACATATGTGCCGGCCATTTAACAGCCGAACGTTATCGCACGTGACGATGGCAAGACGCCCTGACGGCATGACGCTCATTCCATGGAACCTGCGGAGGACTTTTGTGTGGGACGCTACCTGCGTTGATACGCTAGCCCCGTCCCATCGCCAAGCGACCTCCTCTAAAGCCACGGCAGAGCAACACAAGCGGCGCAAATATGCAGTCCTCCTGCGCCGTTTGGAGTGGAAACTCTGGGGTGGAAACGTGGGGACCGGGCGCGAAGGCCCTATATAAGGAATTCTCGGAGCGGCTCATTCAAACATCCGGTGACCAGAGCAGCTATTTTGACCAAAGGATTAGCCTAGCAATCCAAAGAGGTAACGCTGTCAGCCTTCTTGGGCACCTTAGCCAATGACGGGGACCTGGGGGGCATTTACTTTTCATAGGTTTAGTTTATTTATATTTCGTTATAAATATTATTGTTGTTTAAGTTTATACCTATAAATGTTATGTACATTGTCCAAAATGTAGTGTGTTGAACATCGACAGAGAAGTGACCAAACACCGCCATCAGGCGTTTCTTAATTCAAACTCCGCACCCAATTAAAAATACGCGTAGTTAATATATAGTCAGACACAAATCTAAACTGGATGTGCCATGTCGATAAGCTGTGTGATGTGTGGTCGGGTTGTGTAGTGCGTGCGGTATTTGCACTGAGAAAGTTAAAACCCCTAATTTCGAATGTTTCATTAAAATCGGTTTACTATGCTCATTACCATTCATTAATGACATATGGAGTACCTTTTTCTTTTGACGGAGTGGAAATGCACTTACGCATCCCCTCAGCCTGGGGAAGCTATAATGGGGGGGTATGTGGGACTCTCACCCTCCAGCCAACTGTATTTAAACAGAAGGGGGAGGGAGTCTACCCACTAAAACCACTCCGGCGTTTCCGTACCTGCCGTTAATGGGGGCGCAGTGGGCTCGCGAGCATCCACCACGACGCCTTGCTGTGCCCTAACAGGGTTCATGGTTCAGATGATTCAGGATGGTTGATTTCAGGGTTCAGAGTCCAATGACTCTAATGTATTGATAAGACCTTTGTTAACAACATGATGCAATAAATAAATGAAATAAATCTGAATCTAAGTTGCCCTGGTTCGCGCCAAGCAAGCCGAGTGTAGAGTTTTGTTGATCCCTGACTAATGTAATGACTATTGCTTTAATAGGACGAACACAATAAAGCGATCGAAATGCGTGGTGAGAGAGTATACTTTCTCACCACGCAGGATTTTCCCCAGGGTATATAGGCTGGGGAAAACCCAGGGGAAACCTCCGGCACCACCACGCTGGACGGTTAAAATACTAGAATACTCTACAAGTTTGCGCTCCAGTGAGATTGGTTGAACGGTATCAACCGAATCTGGGGTGTGAGTGGTATCGAGCTACTGGGAGTTTTATCGCTGGTTCACTAAACCTAGCCTAGCTGAGAAGAGTCCAGCAAGAAACTCAGCTAGGCCCGACTTGAGTCGGACTTACACTACCCGGTTTGCGGCGGTACCGGGACGAATAGGGACTAACGATGTGTCTGTGTTGTCGCGATCTCGCGGTGGACGTCCCCGCCGGCAGGAAGTAAAGAATATCAGCGGGCTTTCTACACGCACCGCTAAAATCGCAACACTAAAATTGTAGGCAATAAGTACCAGCGCGCTGAGTAGTATAGTAGTTAGACTAGTTAGGTACTTAGGTACCTAGCAGATAGCTTGAAGCAGAACTGTCCTTTTCAATGAAACGGAATCTTGTCGACCGAAAGTTTCGTACAAAAGCGTAGCTTTTGATGCAATTCACGATAATGTATTTAACTGCTACCACGTAAAGCACATCCTATCCCAAGTAGCAATTGCCGTCGGCAGTTCAGTCGAATGCAACCCCAAATATTGACTCGATCGCTCACTAATGCTAGCTCGATATGGTGCGGTCTGCGCCCGCAGACGGAAACTTGCGAAAATCAGTATAGATTTAGACTTTTAACCGGTTGTGTTTTTTTTTTCCATGTTTGTTACCTCAGAACTCAATCATTGATGAGCCGATTCGTATTTTTTTTTTTATGTATATGCTTCCAGGTGGGTCCCATTTTTTTCAAAAATTCAGTTCGATGATGGGGTCTATGAGAAATTGAGGGAACTCATCAATTATATTAGGTACGCGTGTAGTGATTTTGGTATATTCTATTATAACTCGTGTATTTACACCCGGAAATCATAAATTTGGTGGAGTGGAATTGATGATGAAGACCACAGATGACTTATGGAATTCCTCAATTATGCACTTAAAAGTACAAAAGTACGTCACAGATTCTGATAAGATTCCGTTGAAATAGCAACGAATGAAGTGCCAAAGGTGATCCTTGTGGAATCGACGGAAGTCCTCAAATATTATCGGGCCACATACAGCGATTGGGTTTTTTCTCTAATAATCAACGCATTTGCTCTCGGAAATCAGTTCATGTGGTACTAAATTGGAAAACAAATGTGGAAATGTTCTCGTGACTTGGCGGAGTACCTACTAAATTGAAGTCGGTTAAAACTTTGTTTTTAAAGTAAATTATTTTATTTCATAAAATAAAACATTATAAGTTAACTTACGCTAATTTACACAAATTTTGTATTTTCCCTTAAGAACTGTCGAAATATCATTTAAGTACCTAATGTTTAGAAACTTTTAAATATGGGCATAGTATAAAGTATAAGTATATTTGACTTAGTATCTATGTGGTATTTAAAAATCCCTTTATTACTAAACCGCACTAGACATAATTATTCGTGAACATAATTTCTATAAATTGAGTGTACAGTGTATTATTGTATACCTAAACCATCACTGATTGAGCCGATAAAACTATTCAGTTGCAACCCACTCTATCTATCAATACAATTATAATGGTATACGTATTTAGTCGGGTATTCCCTTCCCATTATATCTCTGGAAAACCCATAATACCTACTTCAGTTATAACTCCGCGTGAACTGACATTAAACAGATGGGTTTGCCCAGTACATTGCTGTGCTATAATGTCTGAAGATAGCACGTGTGTTGTTGTCTTAAAACGAATGTCTTAAGAAGAAGAAATTTAATTTCAGTAGCGATGCGTAAATACCACATTCTGTTTGTCTGTCTAGATCTATGATTATGTGGACGGTCTGAAGGTTACCCTCGTTCGAACTACAAAACTTTTGACCCTGATGTAACGCTGGATGTTTCAACTCAAGTTCAGTTGAAACATTTCAGTGTTTTTGGGTTACACGCAGATCTAGGTGGTGATGTGTTTTGCGTGGCCGATAGTATATTTATTTATTTATTGGGTTTACCAACAATTGTTTACACTATATATTACATAATAGCTTGCAATAACAGTTTTATGCTAGATGTAACAATCACTGACAGGTAAACACCACATGCATATTTACAAAAAAGGCAGTGAGAAAACTAAAATTAAAATTAAAGTAAGGAACGAAAATTGATTAAAGGATTTTCTAAATTAGACTACAGGTAAACACGATTAATATTTATTTATTTAATTATTTAAATTATAGTGTCTTAACCTTAAATTAAAAATAATCCTCATTACTACTTAACGCTTAATATGGCGCGCGTCAAGGCGCTTAAGTAGTTGACCGAGAGGCTATTATTGCTTAACTCACGCGCCTTATTACTTGGGTCTTGCTGTACCCATAATTACTACGTAGGGATAACAATATGCCGGTAACATTTGTTCAGTTCCTTCACTTTCACAAACATTTCAGGCTGTTTTAAGTATAGTTTTTATTTTCAGTGAACTTGTTAAGCTGACCTGACACAATAATTTCTACTCAATAAATAATTTTCGATCAACTGAAGCTACCGCCGTGTATAAAGTGAGAGATCCGATTAAGCAGGCCAGCAATAAATAGTTTTTTTTGAAGTGAAAACTTCTTTAGCGGCGCTGAGCACTTTTTGGGATGGGGGAAAATTGTTAAATACGCGACAGGGTTTTGTGACGTCAGATGTGAAGGAGGTCACAAACTTTTATATTTTGCTGCTAGCCGATTCGACTTCATTCAAAACTGAACGCTATTCGTAGGAGTATAAAGCAACGGCTTTATACTCTTACGAATAGCAAAAACACAACATAATTACAAAATTATTTGCAGAATATGCTATTGCAAAAAGCGTTTAACGAAACACTTTTTGCAATAGCATATTCTGCAAATAAATTTGTAATTATGTTCACGCGTTCTTCACCGTTTTGCTATTGAGCAAATTCCAATAGTTCGAATTTGGACGTTATTCCTAAAGAGATAAAGCTTTGAAAAATATTTACCAATGGCAAAAACAAATTGATATTTTGTTCACCGCCGCCGTCCGCTGTTCTTGCAAATTCGAATAGTTCGAATTTGGACGTTATTCCTAAAGAGATAAGCTTTGAAAAATATTTGGCAATGGCAAAAACAAATTGGTATTTTGTTCGCCGCCGGCGGCGGGCGAGCCGGCCCGTCGCACCCAACGCGCCCGCGGCCCGTCCGCCTAAATACTTGATAATTGTTTATAAATTTGCGCCAAATTCATTTTTAGGGTGACACCGTAAGATGTCACGTGACCTGATCGCAAAACTGTTACAATGTTATTGAGTTTTCACTTCTGCCGGCACTCCCGGAGTGCAACCCGGTCTTTTTTATTACTTGTTGTTACTTTACAATTTGTTGCGATAATTTGATAGTTTATAATTTTAAACATACTACTTTCTTGATTTTTACATTGTTAAATTAATACATTTCGTCCTATATTCTTTCATAACACAAACAATCGTTGCGACGATTTAGGTACTGTAATTCGGCACAAATAGAAAATCTTCAACACGAAATGTTTTGAAATTGGGCCAAAAGTAGTGAATTTGTAATTGTATCTATATTAGTAAATTTTTTTCTTGTTCAAAATGAATATAGCCAAATGGAATTTTGTCCAGTATGAAAAAGGTTTATATTTAAATACGTGCAGCGTGAATGTTGGCATATTAAAATTAGTATCAAAACAAATAAATCGAATAACTTGTACAAAATTCGGTATCCTGCCCTTTCGGCGAAATATGTTTCGCCAAATTTCACTTCGCAACCAGCTTTTCGCAGAAGTTACATTTGGCAAACCAATCGTTGGCCTAACTTTACTTCGCACTTTTCTTATTTGGCAACATTTTTATAATGCAAAATTTTACTGCAACAAAACTTTATGAGACAAATAATTATGAAGCTAATGATTTGCTTAGGCAAATCACAGGTTGTGGTATAGCAAAAGGGGCCCGATTTTAGGACTTAGAAAATTTACGATGAAAAAATTTGACCAGTATAACCTCTGTTTTTTATTACTAAATCATATAGAACATGCTAAAATAAGCATCTTTTATCGATTAAAGTTTTTTCATTAAGGCGCCGTAGGTTCATGGTCTTCTCTCCCTCTCAATGAGCATAAGCGTGAGCGAGATGGAAGTGCGTGCTCGGAAGCGCGGATATCATGTTTTTTAATTTTATTTTTTTGGCCGTTTTAATAAATAAAAATGTAAACACTGATTTCCCTCAAACATGATATTGCCTCAAATATTTTAGAAGCAATTTTAATATTTATAGCTTTTGTGCATAATTTGTTACGAATATTTTAAGTGTATTTTTGTGTGTTTTAGACCTATGTTCGTGATTTTTTTCTATCGAGCTAAATTTGCTTAATCATGTTTCAAAGCACTGATTTCCCTGCAGAAAAGCCTCAAGATTACTATTCGTATTTTTTTGAAACCATATTATTATAAACAGACGCATTATATTGTTTCAAAAACTCTGTTCGCTTAACTTCGCTGAACCTACGGCGCCTTAGCGCCTCAGTATTTCTATGACCTTTGAAGCGCTCTAGTACGGCGCTTCAAAGGTCATAGAAATACTGAGGCGCGGAGCACTATTTTGGACGCGGATTATTGGGTCGTGCTTATCAGGGCGGAAAAAAATGGCTTGTCATAAGCGACCATCGAAACCCAGCGACCAGCGATTTGTCTTAGGTCGGTTAGGTTAGGGTTCACTTGTGTCCCTCAGACCAGAAATAGACACCCCGCGCAGCGGGGTGCCGTCGACTCGCTCGAAATTATCAGTCCGCACAGATAAAACTATGGCAGAATACTATAACTTTGAGCCACTCCAGTTCGTTGTTCGTTCGTTTGAAGAATAAATAAATGACATCTTAAAAAAATCCCAGGTACTTAATAATTTATCAAATCAATAGTTGCGAAATGATATCAGTGCTAAAAGTATGTTATGCCAATCAATACATTTGACGAATACATAAATGGCGTATTAAAAAAATCCCAGGTAATAATTTGCCTAACAATAATTTATCAAATCATTAGTTGGGAAATGATATCAGTGCGAAACGTTGAGTTCGGAAATAAAACTTCGCCCAAACAAATATATGAGAAACATAGTTTGGGAGTTAATAATTTGCTAAATATTTTTCGACGAAACATTAGGGAACCACAAAATTCATATATGACGTATTTCCGATTGGACATATTTTTTAAGTGAAGGGTGAGTCGGGGCAAGAGTAACATCGGGGGAAGAGGGTCAAAAGCTTCTCCAGCTAATTCTTTTGAATTGAGCGCCTTTTTGTACCGTCGGTAAAACAGACAGGCGCCTAGTACCGACTCTCCTTACGTAATTCCAAATGGATGTACCTATTTCTTTCAGCACCTGAGTATATAATCACGTATTTAACTTTTAGGACGTATTTATATTTTAGCACGATTCAGACTAGACCATTTTCCATGTCGAGAATTTTCAAATTGACCATCAGAATATTCAGAATCGACCAATAATTTCGAGTAGTCAATTTACCATTTGTGCTGAACGACAGTAATAGTACATTACGTACTTAGGGCGGTGAATTCGTGAATGTCCCAGATCGCAGGTGCTTGTGGCCCGAACCAAAGGTGAGGGCCATAAAAATGCGATCAGGGGCTTTACGAATTACCGCCCGTGGTACGTACACAATTTTACGTCTTCTCCTGGGTGTGAAGGGAGATTTGCCGCTGCGCCCGTGGGCGGTAAATCTCACTTACTGCCCGGAGTGACGTAAAGAATATTTTAGCAGAAGCCCCGTTTTCCTGCCCATAATAGAATTCCACAACTTTTTGGAATTTAATTTGTCTAAGCTGCATGTGACTTAAAAATAAAGCACAACTCGTATAAATCAGGCTATATTTCCAGGTAGCCGATGCAGGTGCAACAGTCTATTCATAAAATGCAGAATATCCCATAAATCGGCGTGACAAAGTTGATCCGACGGAATTTACCAACAGCTAAGCACGAAACGGCGGCGAACTCTGTCGATTTATCAGCGAAACACGTTAATGTCACATAAAATTAAGTTATAGCGTAAGTTGCAGTATCTTATTAGGTAAAACTCTGACCGGGGACTGGATAACTTTGCAGCTAGTAATAATAAAGTAGCACCGTCTGCTTATTTGCTGTTTAAATGGTTTTGTTTCATTGAAAAACGGCTTTTATACCTACTGATAAAATAATTCGTAACTTCAGTGGTCCCTTTCACAAAGCTGCAAGTTACAATTTAACAAAACCGGTAACATTGATCAAATGACAATTATTGGTCAAGCATTTAAGGCGGCCAATACACTGATGATCCACCCATATCACAATCCGGATCACATGCATATTGACGTGTATCACAGGATTGTCAATATATTGCAGAATATCCGGATGGTTTTGAAATCCGCCCACGGATAAGACATAACCTGTGAGCGACTAAATAAAAGGCACACCACAAGATTCTGCTTGGAGGATGGTATGAGCGATGAGCGGTACGCAGCTATAAGATAAAGCGAGATGGAGATTTGGAAGAAGCAGAACTACCGTCTCAACTAACGACGCGATAAATAATTAGGTAGCGTTTAAAGGGACATTCAATAATGCTTCCATACTGAGTATTGCTGCAAATACTGGCAAACCAGGGTCATCAGTCCGTGTATTGGCTGCCTAAGAGTTGCCGATTTGGACCTATAAAATTGAAATGTGAAATGGACCCTAGCAGTCTGTATATTCATGCGTATTTTCAGAAGTTCCGGTATGATGACGGTTACGTTTCCCTAGTATAGATAATTGGTAGAGGATTTGTATTAAAATGTCGCAAAGAAAATAACCTTCCTAACTAGGCTTCAATATTTGTCTGAATATAAATTTAATGTAAAACACACACTATAAAACTAAGTACTAAATACAACAACAAGAAAATATAAATCGTTCCATAGCATCATCAGCACCGATCGGTATCATCACAAGCGAGTTCAGTTTTTAAAACGTTTGTTTGTTGACCTTAAATGGTCCATTTATTTTTAATAATAGAAGAACATGTTAACTACTTAAGACTGTCACAATGCCTTTGATCCCATGTGTGTTCAACACCATAGCAGTTCGTTGATTGCGCAGGCAGCGCCGGCGGCGGGAACTAGTCTCAAAGCTGGGCCGGGGCTACGGAAGTCGGGATCGGGACTCGGTCCCATGCGTACACTTTTACTTGCCGTGGTTAAAATCAGGAATTTCTTATAAAACATCGCACTTTATAAAAACAAACTCGGGTAGTTGTGTCCGTAAAAGATAGCTTTTTTCCAGAAATTGGCGATTAGTCTAAGGTACCTACTTAGTTATTTTAATTTTGCTTCGTTAGTCAAAGTAAATAATCGATGATTAGCTATTTAATATTGTTATTACTACTATTCATGTCAAAAAATATGTAGTACCTAATAATAATAATAAATACAAAAAAATATTGTATAGTTTCACAAAGTAGAATTACAATTAAAAATAATTTCTAATTAAAACTCTGCTACCGCTATGTACTCCCTAATTAGTCAATGCTATGAACTACGTAATTGTCGCATATTAATTTAATTCAATGATGTAATATATATGTGATGTGTATGTTTTATGTACATATATATAATAAATAAATAAGGTACTATTATTTCTCCCAAGCCACATACCGGATTATCCATTACTTGCCAAATCCCCATTCGAAATGAACAAAAAAATTCACTACAAACTTAGCCTTTGAGGATTTGTATATCTCAAAAATATTTTCTCACTAAGCACAGTAAGTACCTAACTCTCTTTAATCCTGCTAGCCGTAGAAAAGCTGGCTGCTTATCGGTGTAGGCACCTATTTATTGTTGATTCGTGGGTACCAATTACTACTCACATACGTCTATCTCATACGGAGAACCCAAATGAGATCACTGAAACCTGATAACTGCGTACCTAGTACCCTAACTACTTCCATACTAATACTATTATAAATGCAAAACTGTGTACGTCTATCTTAACAGACAGCTAACCCTCTTCACCGATTTAGATGAAATTTGGTATTCAAATGAACGGAGTCGTGGGCAGGTACGTAGTCCGTAATGATAAAAAAATCATGGGGACCGATTTTTGACTTTCGGGCGCTCGAAAATCAAATAAAAGTAAATAAGTACGTCTGTACATAGACTGTCAAAATGGCAGGCACTTTTCTACCAATAGAATTGAATACGACTGGTCAATACGACTCGTTTTTCAATTTTCTATCGCTATTTCAAAATAGCATTTCATAATTTTTGACAGTTTTCGAGTGAAATATTCGAGCACTTGAAAGTCAAAAATCGGTCCCATGGAACGTTTCTTGGCCAGTCATGCTGCACTGATTAAGATGAAATTGGTGTCCTAGTAGTTAAGTTGTAGTTTTAATCCCGGAGAAGGATACAGGAGAAGTGCATAAACACTTTTCATCCCCATAAACCCGGAGAATGATACAGGATAAGTGCTATACAGGATAAGTGCATATACACTTTTGATCCCACTAATCCCGGAGAAGGATACAGGATAAGTGTATATAGACACTTTTCATCCCAATAATCCCGGAGAAGGATACAGGATAAGTGCATAGACACTTTTCATCCCTATAATCCCGGAGAAGAAAGAATACATGAGAAGTGCATAGACACTTTTGATCCCACTAATCCCGGAAAAAGATACAGGATAAGGGCATAGACACTTTTCATCCGAATAATCCCGGAGAAGGATACAGGATAAGTGCAGACACTTTTTCATCCTAATAATCTTCCCTAAGAATTCGAAATGTGGAAGGAAGTTTTCATGCAAGTGCAGCTGGAACGCTTTAGTCTCGACAGTTTTAGGTACCTACTGCTTACACGCCTAACATACTAGTGGAAGGCATGTTTTGCGGAAAACAAGGTCATATTCAAACAAAAATATAAGTAACTAAGTATTATAAAATAAAAAACTCGCAGAAAATTCAAGTACAAAAGTAAAGTTAACTTTCTAGAAGGGTTCATTTCCACTTTTCCAGCAATCCTTTAAGCAAAAGATAGACGAAGAACCTAGTGAAGCTGGTTTTCAACCATGCCAAATAATAAGTAAAGCACACGCTTACGCACACATGTACCTACATATGAACAAGCTGAAATGCACAAAACTCGAAATGTGTGATCTTGATAGTAGTGCGACACGTACTGCTGAGTATTTACTGCCGAAGCGGGATGCGTCTCACATTTCGTAGTTTTATTTTACAATGCGAAACAGTACATTGTAGATTTTCCTCATATTGAATGTATTTTTTTCAGTATGGTAGTTAATCAACTGCAAAATTATTGGAAAAGGAAAAGTCTTTCCAGAAAATTACGTGGGAATTCTGTAGACCATTTCCTCTTGACAAAAGTTATATATAGCATCTTTCCTTTCCTTGAGAGTGACCTTTCATTGTGCTCAGTTTTGTTTTCGATTATCCTTCGGGAAGTACCAAATAACTATATTCTACGTCATTTTATGAGGAAACATTCGGGTTTATTTGGTATCCATTAAATTTAAACCCTAAAATAAATTCTGTGTGGTACCTGCATCAAGTATAATTTGATCATTTATTATTATTAATTATGATCTGATAATAATATCGATATGATGATGATAATATGGCGGATTTATTATTATTATACATAATAATATGTATAATAATAATAAATCCGCCTATATACGTCCGTCATGGATGAGAAGGAACAGGCAGTAGACCCACGCTGGCCCAGTGCAGGTTGGGAACTTCACAATCTTCACATACTCCTTTAAATGTCTTCGCAGATGTATGCCGGTTTCCTCACGATGTTTTTCCTTCACCAAAAAAGCTAACGGTAAATATATACCTAGTTAAATTCCGTACGCAAGTTCCGAAAAAACTCATTGGTACGAGTCGGGATTCGACTCCCGGGACGGCCGTTTGAAAGCCGCAGCCTGAACCACTGGGTTACCGTAGCTTGTACATTTAAATGAAATAAATATTTGGGTCAAGCTGCCTCGTGGTAAGCCAGTATAGTCTAGCTGGCCGAAATAGACACATTCAGATCGTTTGAGATTAAATCAAATATACAACTAAAAAAAAAGAAATAAATATTTGCTTATCATATTAGCATATCTGAAAACTAAGGAAAGCTTTGACGGGTTGACGTAACTGGTGAGCTGGTGACCAAAGAGCTGGCGGCTGTCTCGCGCAACGCTGATGCTGATGCATTGCAATTCAGCGAGGAAATGCCGCTAGCATCCTCGGTACAATTCCACGAGGGCCTTTTTAGGGTTCCGTAGTCAACAAGGAACCCTTATAGTTTCGCCATGTCCGCCTGTCCGTCTGTCCGTCTGTCCGTCCGTCCGTCTTCGGCTTAGCTCAGTAACCATTACTACATGAAAACTGTGATTCGGCATGGATATAAAAACCAATCACGCCGACAAAACAGTACAATAAAATCTTGAAAAAATATTTTTAGGGTACCTCCCCTACCTCTAAAGCGGGAATGTATTTTATTTTATTGTTAAACCCGTGGTGTGGGGTATCGTTGGATAGCTCGTTCAAAAATATTATGGGTTTCCTAAAACCATTTTTAGGGTTCCGTAGCCAAATGGATAAAAACGGAACCCTTATGGATTCGTCATGTCTGTCTGTCTGTCTGTCTGTCCGTCCGTATGTCACAGGCATTTTACTCGAAAACTATAAGGTGTATTTGAATAAAATTTTGAGGATAGGTGTATTTTGTTAGCTGCTACATAGTTATGTAATTAAATTACAAAAAAAGTCACTAAAATTGTGTCCCCCCCCTCTAATTTTTGAACCGTGTATTTTTAAAATACACGATTTTTTTAAATATAAAATCGTCATACGGCTTCTTAAATTCTTTCAGCGAAAATTGTTTTGAACGAAATCGGTTCAAAGGTATTCGAGATATTTCTAAAACACTGCCTTCTTTAAAGAAAAGGATGTAAGTGCCATAAGATTTCATTATACGACCTTTTTAATAATTTTTAATAGGCACGGAACCCTTCGTTGTGCGTGGTCCGACACGCACTTGGCTGTTTTTTTTAATCAGTGATTAGTTTGCCAGTTGGGCTTTAAAGCCCTTATTTTTGTTCGAGTCATGTTTCAGTCATGGAAAGTTTTTAAAATAAGCTCTATGCTCTATCCCCTCCTCTATTAACTTAACTAAACGAATACCTATGTTTGTTATTATATCATGTTAAACTAAGGAAGAGCGGTGTCTTCTTGGCATCACAGGCATCTTGATTGCTTAAAAAGGGGCACCAGGCTGAATATTTGTAAAGTGTTTGAGCTTTTGAATAAATCATTCAAAGTTTGTACTTAATATACCCAATTAATTCAAATTCAAATTCAAATTCAAAATTTCTTTATTCAAGACAACAGTGGTCCATGATAGTTAGTAAACTTAAAACTAGGTTAGTTAACTATATAATTACTTATGCTACACTAATACCTACTTTACCTAATTGACATAATAAACCTGCTCAGAATGAGGGTTTATTAATGCCGATATCCAGTACCTCTGCAGAGGACTGTCGGCTCTGTCAACTAATATACTTAGAATACTGTTGGAACTACCCTGTATTCTGGTTTTAATTAAATATCTTAATACATTCTGGATGGTGACTATAGAACGGGCTATATTTTATCTCACGGGCTTGGTTGCGTTCTTCCGACGCGTATTGGCGTCGGAACCCATCACATGTTAGAAGTTTAAATATTAAAAAGAAATTGTAAGTAGGTACGTATACCTACTTAGATAAAAATATTTTTTTCTCAAACATGCAATGAAATGTCGTCGTTTCGTGCGTCATAACAGGCTTCGAAGTATAACATTTCGGGCGGAACAATTCGAAAGAACTGGAAAGGAATTTCATACAAAATTGAAGGCCTAGGCCGGGAAGTAATTTTTTTAATTTTAATCTAAATATGGCGTCTGTGTTCGTGAACAGGCTAAACAGCTGAATTATATTTTTTTTATTTTTGTCTAGTGGCCGAATGGTTATCGGACCAAAAATATCCGCGTTAATGCCTATTACACACGAACTGATATTAAGAATACAAGTCTGTATGATTCAATGTGTTAATGAATAAATTTAAGTCACCAGAGACCATAGACAATATTTAAAATCCTCTGCATTTATTTGATTTAATAGAAATTAAGGGTTAGTATCATCTCGTCTATAAAAGCAGCTTATGCAAACTACACCAGTTAGTATTGCTGCTGAATAGGTATCTACAAGTAGCTTTTTTACTTAAAGGCTTGTTGATATACGTCATCGTTTTTTGACGATTTTCTCCCTCCCGTTCATTTCTTGAATGGTCTCCGCCTAATAAAATAACTACCGTCATCCAATGGTCCTATTTTGAAATGACGTAATAAATGGACAGCCCCTAATGCCCAATGCCCATACGCCAGACTACACACTATCAAAGCTAGTGCATCAAAACCTCCCTTTCTCTAAACATCCATACATCTATCACTAGCTTTGTGTACGAAAAATTTGTTAATCGCGAGTCAAATCCATAGCAAAATGTGCAGCGGCAGTTGATTGATCCATGAAAAAATACTCCCTGAATCAAAACACTATATTTCAGCATCGTACACATTCGGCTGTTTTCGATGACGCAGTACGTTTGCTCACGACGCATACCAAGCTCATCTACCCGCGAACGAATAAAGCTAGACCTCGGACTACGTATACATGTTACGACTCTAGGGTTCTCGTTATACTAGTTATGTGATCAGGGTAGAAATAGTGTTTTTGAATAGGTAGCCAGTTCGCGCAGCCACGAGTCGGGGCGGCAACAATGAAAGATCCGAGCCCACGGAACTCGAACTGAAATGATGCCTTTCAGGCTGTGGTTTTTGGGTATTTTTCCCATTTTCATACTATTTCAGTCATACTCGTAGTAGCGGCTTGGTTGCGAGTAAGGAAATATTAAAAGTTTATTTCTCAACGACTAATATTAATCTATATAAGTATGTTATAGCCCAACTGTAGGTACGTACATGGTTGTATGACCCGTCCGTGCCACTCATGAATTGCCTATAAATGTTTTATTGTTGGTTTCCGCACTGTACCTATACTGCTAAGTCTATTCCCATCACAAACATACACACCCACACACACACCATACTACTATACTCACTATTTAATACATACATTCTCCCTCTAACTAGAAACTCATGCAATAATTATGCTAATGATGTTACCAATTACATTTAAACCTATGTGCCTTAAAATAAATAGTATTAATGATCATTGTAGGTAATTACATAAATACATAATGTAAACAATTCTAACTCATATCTACGCGGTTAATCATGAGGAGAAGGAGGGTACCTTGCCGTAACACAGTTTATTAACTAGTACGGAAGGTGGCTTACTTTAACTTAATGCTTACCTATACTTAGATCTTAAAATAAAACTACATGTGGTTAGTTACCTAACATATTTACCTATATTATGTAAAAATGTGTAGTTCAAGTAAGCTAAATAAATAAATAAATAAATAAATAAATATCGTCGTCTAGTACCCATAGTACAAGCTTTGGTTAGTTTGGGACTAGGTCGATCAGTGTAAGATTGTCCCCAAATATTTATTTCTTCATTTTATACTAGTTTAACCTAGCCGTCGGTGTCCGCAGTGCCAAAGGTCTCAGATTCACCTTTCTTGATGAATCGACGGAACTTCTCAAATATTATCGGCCCACATACAGCGATTTGGTTTTTTTCTGTAATAAGTAATCAATGTTCAAGTGGTAAAGTGGAAAGGAAATGTGGAAATGTTCATGTGGGTTGGCGGAGTGCAAGTAAATCATTATTAGTTGCCTCTTATCTTTATCGCATGTCAATACCTAAGTAGGTTCGTTGCGTCACGTCATTATCTCCGAGATACCCGTGACCAGCAAATGTGTCACTTCATGACGAAAGACAGCTGTTGGATGACTGCCAGAGACCCGACCTTGATGTTTGGGTGGTTTGGACTTTCCAACATTAGTGTAGAAGGGCCATTTCCGGAACGTATGTTATTGACGTGAAACAACGTGAATCTCTTGCGTAAGGCCGTGTTCACGAACGCGGCCGTGCGCACGATACTTACGCTTAAAAACACCAACATAGGGTGAATAGAATAATTATTTATTTATTTAGCACACAAAACAAGGAAAGAAGAATACAATCAAAAAGGGTACAAGCATCTTTTATATACCTATAGTATATACCTATAGTATTATATTTAGCACATTAAATATGATTCATAACATGTAATGTGCTCGCCACCCATAAATAAGTTACTTGTACGCGATTAATTCCCGTTTAGTAAAAATTATAAAACCATGGTTCACTAATGTTTCAGCGAAATATATTTAGCAATATTTTAACTCCCAAACTATTTATACAATATTCTTATTTGGGCGAAATTTTTTTTCCCAGCTCATCGTTGCGCACTGATATAATTTCCCAACTAATGATTTGATAAATGATTGTTAGGCAAACTATTACCTGGGCATTTTTTAAGATATCATTTATGTATTCGTCATATGTATTGATTGGCATACCATAATTTTAGCAACATATTGAATACTATATGACTATATGTAAGTATCAGGTAAAAGAGTGTTCGGTTCTGGCGGTTGATTTGATTTTGATTGATTTGATACACCTGCCTTAGTCTACCAAAAAATATTATGCTAACTGTACGTTAATAATAATAGTAGGTACTTAATTATCATAATTCCAAAGCAAAGTTTATATTTTCCCAAATTACATACATTTGAAGATTGGTATTTGCCTAAGCAAATCATTTGCTTCATAATAATTTGCCAGATAAAAGTTTAATGCAGAAAAATTTTGCATTATAAAAATGTTGCCAAATAAGAAAAGTGCGAAGTAAAGTTATGCCAACGATTGGTTTACCAAATGAAAATTCAGCGAAAAGTTGGTTGCGAAGTAAGATTTTGCGAAACATATTTCGCCGAAAAGGCAGTACCATTATAAATATATTGTGACTTTTCCCTTGTTTCTTTGTTATGTATTATTATTATTATTTATTATTTCCTCGTAACAACCGTGATTTTAGATGGTTTTCTAACTAAGTATACACTTTCTTTGTATGTAACATGTAACCCAGACTCCAGAAGAAATCACAACATGTAAGTAGAAAGTACGGTAATTGCATACATTGATTTTTCTTTGGCGTGGTATGGGTAGCCCCCACCCGCCCCCCCCCCCCCCCCCTAAAGGTGGACTGATGACCTGGTAAAGGTCGCGGGAGTCCGCTGGATGCGGGTGGCGTAGGAACGGTCACTTTGGCACTGTTTGGGGGAGGCCTATGTCCAGCAGTGGACGTCTTTCGGTTGATACGAGTATGGTGATGATGATGATGATGATGATTGACTTTTCAATTATTCTAGTTGACTCGTAGAAAAAGTATTGTATGCAATAGTTACATAATTAGCTCTTAAAAATCTCGTACCTTACTTAGGCCACTCGGCAAGTGGTCTTTGATGGGTATCCTGAGGATGGGGCAGAGAAGAACACAAAAACCGCCGAACGCGTAAGGCGCTATGGTTCTCTGCAGTGTAACGAAGTCATCTTTGAAGAGTCAACCATAATAAAAATGGCCCAGGAGAAGTTATTGGCCAACGACAGCTGATTGCTCTGATATGCTCCGCTTTGCAAAACTTAGACATTGAGACAAAGCAGGCAGTCGAGGATGCTGACTGCGACATCGTCAAGGTGGCACTTGAAAAGAGCAATCAGTGTTAATCATTGGACAGGATGTGGTCCTCTCCTCCTTGTCCTTCCTAATGGTTTGGGATCGGCTGTGAAGAATGTTTATTTCCAGAAAAGTGGCAGCAGGGACTCTGGACCCTTACAATATTCCTCAACCTCATGCTATCGTGGAGATTTGGAAGTCCCCCCAGGATTCGAGTTATTTCTCCAAGCCTACACTGGGTGCGATACCACCTCTGCCCTTTTCGGCCATGGGAAGAACAAACTGTGGAGCGCAATTCAGAAAAACGTTTAAGTCATCACCACAGCTGAAGCGTTCCTCCAAACTAATTCAGCCTACCAAGTGCTAGTAGCTCTGTATGGAGGAGACTACAATGAAGTCTCCACAGCCTGCGCTACAAAAAAATTGTAAAAACAGCCGCCAAAGCCTGGCCACGCCCGTTTGCCTCCAACGAAAGATGGTGCAACAATGCATGCTTACCGAACTTACAACCAAGTTCAGAAGTGGTTGGGAATGGAAAAAGATGCCATACCCCCCATTGTGTGGCATCTTTTTCCATTTTTCCATGGAAAAACACTGAACAGGGGCCCATTCCAACAAGTATGATGATCGAAATGGCACCCCCCTCCCTTCTTTCATGCGGGTGCAAGAAAGGCTGTAGTGGAGGCGGGCTGTACCTGCGTAAAAGCAGGCCTCAAATGCTCGGCTCTCTGCAAATTTTGCTCCGGTGTCTCCTGCCATAACGTCGCCAAGCTTCAAATTGCCGAAGAAATAGAAGACGACGTCAACATGCCGATTTTTAGGCTGAATCAGAAAATGTTTATGAACCACCCACGAAGCGTTCAAAATTAACAATAATTCTAACCAAAAATTCATAAAACATAACATGCCTCTGCTAAATAAAATGTGCTATGTCCCTTTCTTACGACCGCAAATATCAGTGACAAATTTTAACGCCATTTTAGTTAAAATATGCTTGTAGTCGTTCTTTGCTTAAATTAAAGCTACTTAATTAAATTTCAAAAAAGGAAACCATAGGAACATGTCGATAGTAGCCATAGATTTATGGAAAAAAAATTGCTCTACTTCCATTATCCAGGGAGAAAACAGGGGAGTACGTTTGTATGAAAAAACGGCCTTTGTGTTTCCTCTTAATTAACGAACCTCTCACACAATTTCACTAGAATCGGTTGAAGAATGCGACCAGTATAGGACAACAGCGGGACAGACACCGGGCACTGTACGGACAGACAAACGATTTTCGGCCCAAGCTGAAGCATAGAACTCGTTTGCTTCACTCACTCGCTCGATTACCTGACCACGCACTACGTCTTTCCAAAAGTCATATAACATCTACGAAGCCACAAACATGAAATACCTCTTATATAACTAGCCCTGGCCCTGTGAGCTGCGGCGCTACCACGAACTTCGAAAGTCGAAGTTCGTAATACATGCATCCCTGTCACTCGATTAAGGGAGTGCGATAGAGATGGAAATACCCGAACTTCGACTTTCGAAGTTCGTGGTAGCGCCGCTGTACAAGTCACGCGCACGTCGTTGAAAAAAACCTGACTAAAAAAATATCTAGGTAAGTAGGTACCTATATTAGGTAATTAACGAACCTGCCCTCACGAGAATAGCATGATGCCTCATGTTCAAATTGATAACGTAGTGCTGCTTAATGGATAGTAAACCATCTACCTAATTATCGGAATAAAGTTAGATTATAAAATACTAGCTTTTGCCCGCGACTTCGTCCGCGTAGAATTCGTTTCACTACACAAATTGTTGTTATTTTACCCCCTCTAGAGATTATTTTCTTTTTCACGCTATTCATAATTAAAACTAAAAAAATTACTTTGCTTACCTAGTATATTGTCAGACAATAAAGCACCTAAGAGAAAAGCTTACAAAAATACTGAAACAAAAAAATAAGTTGGCCGCTTCGCCGCTGCTACTTATTCCAATATACTTCTATAAACTATATTGTAAGATTTATTTCGTTCTGCTAAAACATGTAGATTTTTAGATTTAGACACACGTGAGCAAGCTACATACAACTGCCCGTGGGAAAAACATGGCGTGCCTAAATGTAATCCCGCTACTTTTAAGGTTTGACCCTGCGATTTGTTAATTGTCATTGAAAACGCTACTTTTAAAGGGAACTGTAGTCGTTTAAAGTTAAATGGCAAGTTATTAGGTATAATTGGAATACGGGGTATGAGTACATCTTCTCCTTTCGCTTCACCAGTTAAGATTGTGCCCTTTACTATGTATTTTCCCAATTCAGTGACCCGTAATCTTGTTCCATTGCACAATTTTGGTGCATCTAAGTTGCGCATTAACATTACGGGTACGCCTACTTTTAATTCGAGTTTGTGGGAAGGTACCCCGGATAGCTCCAGAGAGTTTAAGAACTCAACCGGGTAACTGGTGCTGTCGTCGGATGTCATTACTGTATCTATGGAGTTGTACACTGTTGTTTCGGTTGATATTTTTTCCAAGATTTTTTTATTTATTTTTGATACTGTCTCATTTTTTGGTGCCAGTATGGTTCTTTCACACAACCAATTTTCATCCAGAATATTTTGTTGCAGATTCGGAAAAACTTGAGCAATAAGCTCGTCTTCCGAATCCACAACATGACAAAATTGGTTGGTGAATAGAATCATACCTTCAACATCAGTTTTTAATCGACCGTCGCCTATCTCGAGTAATTTTTGAGCATACGCACCCGACTCTACATCATCAAACAGCTGGACTCGCATGTTAGTCGTGAGATGGAACTTTTCCACCTTGGTCCACACGCGTGATGCTTTCAGACATGCGTTTATTTCGTCTGCTGGAGTGCCTCGCTCGATAACAGGCAATGTCTGCCTGAAATCACCAGCCAGTAACACAACCACACCACCCATTAACGTTCGATTGCTATGCATATCTTGCAGACAACGATCGAGCGCCTCAATAGCTCGCTTATGAGACATCGTACATTCGTCCCATACAATCAGTTTGCACTGTTGCAATAGGGCGCCGCGGGCGCTACTCTTGCTAATATTGCAAGTTGGATTTTCTTCGCTTGCTAAATTAAGAGGTAACTTGAAAACTGAGTGTGCTGTTCGGCCACCACTTAATAATGTTGAAGCGATTCCAGAGGAAACCACAGCTAATGCAACATGTTTGTCTTTGCGAATTTTTGCGAGGAGCAAATTAAGCAAAAAAGTCTTGCCTGTGCTGCCCGGCGCATCAAGAAAGAAAATACCACTTTTCCCACTTACAACTCGTTGTAAAACTTTATGATATATCTCCTTTTGCTCGGGTCGTAGACGTGACTCAGTTTCTCTTACGTAAGTGTCCAATATATTGGTATCGTAGCTGAGCTCTCTAATCAAATCATTTGACAACCCTTCTCTACGCTCTGGCGTGGGCATACCAAAGTCGGAAAGTTTCTTTCCGGATATTGATAATATTTTGTCTTCTATTAGGCGCAGCGCTTCATTTAAACAGAGATCATTGTTGATCTGACCCATTCTTTCGAATCTGTGCAAAATATCCTCTGATTCTAGTGATCAGTAGCTGACTTATACAAATATGTCGCCTTCTAGTAAACAGTACATTTTTATTTTAAAAACACTGATATTGTAATTATAAGTAAACAGTACAGTTTTATTTTAAAAACACTGTTATTGTAATTATAAAAATCATTAAAAGATAATGTAACCTTCAGAAACTATAATATATGTAGTCTAATAGCGATGAACACTTCGCAACAATCACCAAAGTTAAGCAACGTCGAGAGAAGTCAATATTTGGATGGGTGACCGTTTTTTTTCATACAAATTCTCAAACGTCTTTTGACCCCCTTAGGGAATGAATTTTCAAAAACGCAGAAATTAGTTTTCTAATATTTTGATATAAAATCAATCTACGAAGTTTCAAGTTTCTATTTAAAAAAAAAAATTAAGTCCCATAAAATCTTTAGTTTCCTTATTCCACCCTCTGAAGTAATTATATCTAAAAAAACGGCACGCTATATCCTACTCTGAGGTATAAACAACAATATTGGAAAGTTTCAATAAAATCGGTTCGCATATTTTTGTTTAATTTGTCCTCAACGCCGCTATACCACATTAGAGAAGAATCCATGTTTCTACTGATTACCAAAAGATGGCGCTGGTGATGTGTTCTTAAATCGTTCTTTCTCGAACTCTGTCTACGATACCTAAACTCCATCAAACTCTTTTTTATACGTTCTCATATGGTTTGGCAGAGTTTAAACGCATAGAAAAATCGGAAGAATTACCTACTACGGCTAGAATTTGCCTGGAAATGTGTGAAGCTCTGTATCGCACTATTGAAGTTTTTAACGTTAGTTGTATAAATACAATTTACTTCGTTGTTACTTTATTATGTATCTTTGACCACATGGATTTCCATATGGACACTGTTTCACATTTATAATATTAGTGAGAAGTGAGATTATTAAAATCATAAAAAGATATGATATGAACCTTGAAAGTTTAGAAAAATTATTCATTTTTTTTTATTGTCCAAGAGTAATTTTTTAGCTGTCAATAGAATCCTTACGCTTTTATAGAAACAAAATTGAATGACAACTATATACTTTAAACGCAGTATTTCGCGACCGAAACAACAATTTACCGGATTTTCCATACAACGATACAAATACTTTGTACAATTGTGACGTCATACTTGTGTGTCTATCAGTATGAAGCGTTTTGCGCTGCCGCCAGCGACGTCAATGTTTGTCTGAAATTTTTGGGTATTTATAAATAAATAAATAAATAAATAAATATTAGGGGACAATCTTACACAAATCGACCTAGTCCCATAGTAAGCTCAATAAGGCTTGTGTTATGGGTACTAGACGACGATATATTTAATAGATAGAAATACTTAAATACATAGAAAACATCCATGACTCAGAAACAAATATTCATGCTCATCACACAAATATTTGCCCTTACCGGGATTCGAACCCAGGACCTTCAGCTTCGTAGGCACCGTCACTACCCACTAGACTAACCGGTCGTCAAAAAGCAATTTGAGATTGCAAGTGGAGAATCATATAAGGAGGTATTCAGTTAGTTACCTATCTATACCATATATTTAACAACAAGACAAAATAGTATAGTAGGTATCTAATGTAATGTAGGTATGTTTATCATAATAACTATATGATATTGCAATACTGCTTGGTCGGTAGGGTACCTTTATAGTCGAGGAATTAAAAAGTTCGTCACTTTTCGACTATAAATAATGTTAAAAAGTGAGGAACCTTTTCATTACGCGTAAGTAACTACTACTGTTTCTATGCAACGGGGAATTATTCATGTATCATAGAGGCAACCCCCGTTTCTACTTTGTTGACCATTTTCCTTAACCGGTCAAACAAACGCAAGTCACTGGTGCCGCGATGCAAATTGGTGAAATGGGGCTAGTTAGGGGCCAACATAAGAGGTTCTCGTTTTCCAGTCGTCACCACGTACCGGAAGGCGCGCTAGGCGCATACAAGATGGACTGATGACCTGGCAAAGGTCGCGGGAGTCCGCTGGATGCGGGTGGCGCAGGACCGGTCACTTTGGCACTGTTTAGGGGAGGGCTATGTCCAGCAGTCTTACTGTAAGGCCTGAGTGGACGCTCAGAGCGGGGCGTGCAGCGTCCATATAAAACAAAATGCAATTTATATGGACGCTCCACGCCCCGCTCTGAGCATCCACTCAGGCTTGACTCAGGCTCACTTAGGTGGAACCTGCACGTGTACACTCCTTCTTCTTTCGACGTCGCGAAAAACTAGTCTTATTAGGCAAGGTGACAGAGAGACAGCTAAATAATTTTAGGTTAAGTTCATAATTTTAAGTAGGGCAGTTTTGTAGATAGGTAGGTACTTAGGTACCTATAACATTTAAATTTAAATGGGCGGGTCGCTAGTATAGTGAGCAGCTGGCCTTGTCGCAGTCTTCCGATTTGTCATCGTAAATCGGATTTTCCAAAAGTCCACGGCATGGGGATTCAGCCGCTACTCGAAATCGTTTAGGTACCTACCTACCTACAAATGATTTGACTCACAATATAATATTATGACATCGGGACTTTGCGCGGTAAAGTCACAGCTGTAGAGCCTGTATATACCTATGCGTCATGCATTCATATTAGGTTTCGAGTATACGTGAAATCGAGTGTTTTTATAACTTTTACGTCACTCCGGGCGGTAAGTGAGATTTACCGCCCTAGGGCACAGCGGCAAATCTCCCTTTACACCCAGGAGAAGACGTAAAATTGTGTACGCACCACGGGCGGTAATTCGTAAAGCCCCTGATCGCATATTTATGGCCCTCACCTTCGGTTCGGGCCACAAACACCTGCGATCTGGTGCATTCACGAATTCACCGCCCTAGATACGTAATGTACTATTTTAATTTCGGACACTACGAAGTAGGTACGTCACAATAATAGTAAGTAATACCTAACACGGTGGACATTTAAATATGAGACATACGTAGTGGGCATAAAGCTTACCTACTTCCCCGTGGCGTGATATCTGCGTATTTTTGTCAGAAGAGAATTGGCAAGCTGGGTTTCCAGTGTTTACCAAGTAGGTAGGTAGGTAGGTACCTATAGGTATAATGTTGTTATGTAAAATGCGAAACTCAACGTCTTTTTCTACAAACATGTTTTCTGTTGAATTTTCGTTGTAAAATTTACAGACGTAAGTATGTCAATCAAAATGTTTTTGTACGTAAATCCCTAACCTTCGCTCGGCCTGCGTTTCCTTTCGTCCACGGCAGGAAACCTGCGTAGGTAGGGCTATAGGCTGATGATTTATATGAAAGCAATTGTGGGGGTCATACAGATATTAGTCCAGGCAATGAACTGACAACTTGTGTGGAAAAAATGACAATTTTGGAAATAATTTATAATAGCTTATTTTTTATGTGTAACGGATATATTATCAATTAAATAGTTACCCAGCGACAAAATCCGACAAAATTTCAGACATCGAAAAAATGATAAGTTAACTGGCTTCTGAAAAGTCAGTAAAAATATTAATAAATGTTTTTGTCTTTATTTTGGTTCTCTATAATATTCAAGATAAATCGTACAAAAAAAGATAATGTATGCTTCATTTAAATCTACATAATTACTTCCGGGTGGAAAGTTTGTCGGATTCTTAACTAAATCATCTTAGAATAACATTTTCAAATGAAATCAACAAAAATAAACACTATTATAAATTAATGTTTTTCAAAACCGTATTTTGCCTGGAGTATATTTAGGACTGCAAACACTTTTAAAAATATCTAATATCTGAACACCTCTATTGACATGCAATTCAGTCAAAATCCTTTCCAGTTTCTGTCCAGCTGTACTCCTCTAAAAATATCAAATATCTGAACACCTCTATTGACATGCAATTCAGTCAAAATCCTTTCCAGTTTCTGTCCAGCTGTACTCCTCTAAAAATATCAAATATCTGAACACCTCTATTGACATGCAATTCAGTCAAAATCCTTTCCAGTTTCTGTCCAGCTGTACTCCTCTACATGTTGCAGTTCTTAACCGACTCTCGTGAAATCTTGTGAGCTGATTTGATAATTATTCCTAGTTTATTTTTGTAGACTCAGTTTTTAGATAATGTTCAGCCAGCTCACAGAGTCACTAACTAGTATAGTGTATACTCTATGCTATAGGCCAAATTACACTTTGCAAGAAATAGCATCAAAGTGTAACTAAATTGCGGGCTTTTATAGATCAAACTCAGTATCTCAACCCCAGCAATGAGGTGTAAATTGCGCTTTAAATAGCTTTTAGTGTAAGAAGTAGATATTTGCACAACTGATTGTTAACATGTATATGTTAAGCCTTGCAAGGATAGATCAAAATTAAGCAATTTTAATAGAAACTCAACATAAAAAAACACCACATGATTGTACAATTATTTAATAGGTAGGTACTCCATGCATTGAAATCTTAACACTATCAATACCCTAGAACACACTTACACACTCTCACTAGCCAACACTAGAACAGTGTTTTTCAATCTTTTTCTCATGCCGTAACCACCTTAGTACAGAAAAAATATTTTGCAACCCCCCACCCTACACTGTTCAAAGGACTTACAGCACCTTATTTTAAATATGAGTAGCCACGACCCAGTTTGAAAAACACTGCTCCAGAACCATGCCTCCCGATAGACCTGTGGTTTAGCTAAAGCACTTCGATTTTTGTACCCGCCTTTCACATGTCATTGTTTCATGACGCTTATATACAAACGTTTTTAGGACTGGATTGCTAATTATAAAACATTTGCATGTCACTATACTTTTACATGACCTGATTCACGCAAGATTATTAAAATTTATAAAATAGTTAAATGTACCTAACATATTTTATTTGTTTTATTTATACGAGAATTTTAAAATGCATAATAAAGTACCTATGCATGCGAAAATAATAATAACATGAGTCTAATCCTTAAAGAGTTATAATGCTTTTGTTGTGTATGGTCTAGGATGGGTCTAGGGATCGGAAACCGGTATTTTTTGTATGGGAACGAAAACGTTATTTTTTCGTTCTTTGTTAATTATTTTATTTCTAATTGGGCAATCTAATAATACGCAGTCATTACCTCAAAACACAACTGAGTCCAACATATGAAGTATAAAACTGTTCGAGATTTGTGGTTATTTCGAGGTTTTTGCAAAAAACCGGTTCCGATCCCTGGATGGTCTATGTCCCTGGGTGTAAAAGTCTAGGGACTGTTTTTAGTCAAATGTGCTACAACAATTTGAATGAAGTGTTGGGAAATGTTTCCCCTTAACTTGACTATATGATTGCTTTAGATGTATCAAGTCAACTAGTAAATTTATTAAGATACTAAGTTGCTAACAATAAACAAAAAAAGACGCAAAATCAGATCAGACTATACAGATATTTATCAATAGTCAACAAGGAAAATACAATTTCATACAAAAAAAACTATTACCGACTACCTTAACTACAGAATCTGTTTCAAAATACCCTGTCTAATAAGTGTTTGACATTCAGATGTAGGCAAAAAGTGCCTGCTGTTTTTCTTCAAAGTTATCACGTCTCCATCTTCAAGCTCCAACTTTCCATAGTCCGCCATACACAACACTTCAATATACAGTGACTTTGGAGGCTTCAGATTTTCTGTCAAATCTATGCCACTGTATCCAATGTCCTCCCCTAAAGATCTCATATACGATGCTAGATTAGTAGAGTATTTTGAGAACCACTCATACTCATCGTCTGAGAGTAATTCCCTCACATCAGGAGGCAGGGCGGACCCAAACTCCCAGCGTAGGGTTTTAATTTTGTTCATTCTACTGTACAAGTATGCTAACAAGCAGCGTTTGTTGCGCTCTAAGGCTGAATGTCGCACCTGCACTGTGGTCCATAGAGATTTGTTTTCTGATGTTGCATTTCTGAAATAAAATAAAACATGTTTAAAAATAAATGGGATTTATTGGGGTTATTATTATTATTAGGGTTGATACAAGACAATATAAAATTAATACTCACGCATCATTCATGTTCATCTGAAATAACGACTGCGTTTCTTCCAAGATCTGCCGAATCTTTTCATCCTGAAAATGTTAATAGGTTAGAGGTTAGATGGACCAAATCACCTTTAAATGTCATATTTACGATAACTTGTAAATTATAAGTTCAAACTTACGTTAAATTGATCAATGGTTTCAGGATTTCTCTCTGCTTCTTTTATGAGTTCTATAACTTTTTCACCAAACATTGTATCAAAATACAACAATACTTAAATAGGACGGTTAAGCGATTTTTAAGGAAGTCCAAAGATTATCCTAAGTAAATACAAAAAATCTTTAAAATGCTAAGACAACACAAAATCAAACGAAAGTACCTTAATCCTAACCACAAAAACTGAATTTAACTTTTTGACAGTATTTGTTTTGATTCATTTGATTATAATTTCATTAATTTTTTTTTATCTCTCTTTTTATAACCGGCAACATTATGAGATGCGTTCAAAAACGACGTGTATGTACAAAACTTATAGGTTCATGAATCCACACCACGTTGGGCCGATTGCTTCAAATCCTTTGATGTTGCCACCTCGCTGCGGATCGCCGGCACAGGCCAACAAACAATCGTAGGCGTATGTTAATCCGTCCAGACACAGCCAACGAAGGCCAGCGAAACCCACTTGTTGTCGTTCGTTGGCCTGGTGTGTACGCACCTGAACGAGAACCAACGAGCGTGCGACAGCCAACACCACAAATCGTTCGTTGGCGTTCGTTGGCTTGGTGTGTACCCACCATAGGTTGCATCCCTCAGATTAAACTACAAATATCAATATGTTAAGCAGACTATAAGCGATGCAATTTGTCACAATCACAACACGGGGCTCTTGTTGGAGTGAGAAAGCAATACACAGCTTCCATTCTACGGAAAGTTTTGTGACTAATTGTAAGGTTTGGCCTTTAAGGTTTGGTTTATATTAATTCGTTTTTATACAGATAGAGGATGGTTCGCTGGCCAAGCCAACTGTGTCAGCAGCCGTGTACTGCTGACACACGCAGCAGCTCGTCCTAGGCAAAGACGAGTGACACTGGCGTGAGAAGAGATGTTATTCAACTGACCTTAATTAAAGCCTGCAATACACTGGCGCGGCCTGCGGTGGCGGTCAATAGTAAATTTGACAGCTAATGACAAGTCACACGCCAGTCTGTGAGAGGCCTTATTAATACAAATTTATTGTATTAATAAGGCCACGTTGTCCATGCCCGGCGTCTGGAATGTGGACTATATTGTTGGAGCGAGACCACAGATATAGATATACATAGTGTATCTTCCTCTTTGCCGCACTTGCTAGTTCAAGCGACAGTGGGAGATACATGAACGAAGTTCGTTTTCTTTTCGCGGTAGCCCCTCTGATTTTTATACTATTATTGCTGTGCAAATTGTAAGTTGAAGCTAAGTAAATATATTTATGACCAAATATTTTCACTTGGCGATCCTCTGATGCTACGACGCTTCCTGGATAAAAATATTTTTCGTACATACAACGTAAACGGTCCATGCGTAATATTTTTGAATCTTGTTAGATGATTTTTGTGATATATTTTTTTATACGCACAACTGTGGCAGCATATTTTTTTATAAATTCGAATTCCTAAATCGGATTAAGTAACTTGCCCCCACACAAAACTGCCTGGACATGACTTCAACAAATCCCATAGTCTGCAGACAGCTTAAAGTAATGTGGTGTTTGGAACGTACGTACGTAACGTAGGTTTATAGTATAATCTGTGGTTTGAGATTTGACGGTCCGGACCGTGCGCCGTACGCTTGCTAATGGCTATATATTGAGCATTTTTGACAACCGCCTTCACAATCAAGCTAGACCTGCTGCGAAGCAGGGGCGTTACAATATAACGTGCGATTTTAATTAAGTGAATTGTGAAAACGTCTTCTAGTGCCTTTCTATTATTAGAAACAAAACTATTCTTGTGTTATATATATATAGTGATCATAGTGAAAGTGTATAATTATACAAAATGAGTGCCAAAAAAGATTTTAAATCTACGAAGGTTCCCGTGGAGGAGAGCATGGATTCCGGTTATTTGTCTCACGAATTGAGCTCCGCGCCTGATACTGAGGAGATCAGGCCTTGCGAAAATGAGTCTGCTCCGGTTTCGTCGACACTGGCGAGTCTACGTCCCTCTACACAGTCGAGCACGGCTAAAATTGAAAATGATTCTGGATATATCCCTGATTTATCGGGATATATTCCTGAAGATCGATCTGGCGACAGCACGCCAGCAGAAGATACGGTGGTAACACAACTTCGGGAGGATTTTATAAAGTGTGACATTAGTACCAAGGTGCCCGATGTTAAGCTTAGCCCCGCCCCGACTGCTGGCCGTTTACCCATTACTAAAGTCTTCCAGCAGGATGCGGATGGAGACACGTGAGTTACAAACAATTTTATTTTTTAGTTTTAGAACTGTCAATCAAATTTGTAACAAAGAGCCAAGGTATGGCTTGGGGTTTTGTCTATCAAGGCATCTGGTTTTAATAGTTTGTATTAGTTTACAAACTTTGCTTCATTTAGTTTATTACTAATCACCATGTCCAATATTCTTATTAGAATTGAAAATAATTGTACAAACAAACCTAACCTAAAAATGGGTACAACAAAAAAATATGTTACATGTTTCAAGTAACAATAGACCTTCTATCAATGCCATAAAGACCACAACACTTCATGTTTCAGGGTTCCATTAAATTGCTTGCTGTAATAATGGTCAGGTGATCATTATCACTTATTATCTGTAACTAATAACATTTTTTACTATCAAAGTTAATAACTACACAATGAACAGAGTAAACTAGGTATATACTTTTCAACACTAGTCTATCTATTTGTCAAAGATAAATTAGTTTTGCAGGATTTTGGCAAGAATTCAATTTATATGTATTCGGACATAAAATTAAGTTGAATAAATGATAGTTAAGGCGGGATTCCACCAGTGTGCGGCACAAGCTTATTCAGTACAAAAATGTGCCTTGTGCCGCACACTGGTGGAATCCCGCCTTTAATGTCAGATTTAGAAATGCTTCTCTCTTCTGGTTGAATGTGGCCAACTTTTTATAAAACTGTCACTGAAATTGGAATCTTCTACTATGGGTGGTAGAGTTGGCTCTGGAATGGACTAGTTTGATACTATTTGGCCAACTCAAATGTTCCAAGAATATAGTTGATAGATACGCGACTTCAGTCACTGTCCAGCTTAGTAGTGGTTAAAGCACTCTACCGGCAATAGAGGGATCGCAGGTTCGAGTCCTGTCGGGGGTGATGAAGATGGCTTATTTTTCCATTATATTTTTTCTGTCTGTATGATATTGTTTATGGGAAGGATTCTTTTATTTATGTTTTTAAATCCAAACCTACTTATGCATACTTATATCATCAGACCTCGGACAGGGTGAGCTGTTTTAAGAGTTTGCATAATATGGACATACCTACGTAGTCATTCAATGGCAGATGTGATGTAATTGAATAACGAACTAAATTATTCTATTTAGATCTTTACATAACTAGCAAAACAAATTAATTGTATAGCAAGCCTCTTTAAATGATAAGCATATTATTACATATATCCATATGAAAGTAATATAACTGATATGATATCATACCTCTTTAGATAGACAATAACTCTATTTAACGATGCCATATTTAACATTGAAATATCATGACAAAGTCATTAATGTCATTCTAATGTTCTGTTGTGTTATTTTAATTTGTGAGCAATTTGAGTTTGCTAATAAAAAATAAATAATTTAGAAGAGAGATTATTCCGAATTTGAGTATGCCGAAATATAAAGCAAAAACAGTTCTTAAGTGGATTGAAAATGAACCTGACATGACATATGACGGTAATAAAAGGAACATAGAAAGGTCTTTTTCCATCTATAAGTGGATATTAAACTCAAGAAGAAGTGCGTTGAAAATTGAAAATCTAGAAAAAAATATAGTTCTGTATTACAATAACCAATAACAAAGAAAAATTTGAATAAATAAATAATACTTACTCGTTTTGTACATAATGCACTGTCATTTTTGTTTAATTATTATTCATGAATTCTTTTTAATATTTCATCTTGAGGCATATCTATATTAACATCTACACTTGACATTAATGACGTAAAAATGGCTCACTCTGTCCGAGGTCTGTATATCATTCTTTATTGTAAATTTTTAATTGACATGACATTATTATGTATGCATGATAGGAATTAAAACCAGGGTTTACCATTAACAATTTAGGCAATGAGGCATGAAAACTAAATAAATAAATAAATAAAATAAATAGAGCCTTTATTACAGACTTTTACATAATATTACTTATTCTAATTTGTGGTTCTGACAACGGGGATGCTTTCGTTTGTGACAGTCTGCCTTTTGGCAAAGGCCTCCCCTAGAATTTGCCATATTTTTTTGTGTACGGCTTTTCTTCTCCATAATGGTCCAGCCAATCAACAATATTCAAAAACCTAGATGTACAGACTAGAGCAGTGGTTTTCCCTGTGCTGTTCAAAATACTTACAGCCTACGAATAAAAATAACATGGAAGCCGCATCTCAGTACTTCGCCGTTAAATTTATCGGGACAGTTAGCACACAAACACAAATACACTTAGATTTAAATAAGACGTTACGTATACAGAGCCTTTCTCCGAACATGACAAAAAAAATAATAGTCATCTCTTTTACTCTATTGTGAACACTTACGTGTAAGTGAAATAGATAGATTGTCAATAACTACCAATCAGTAACATTGTCCGCCAATGAGCTTCTTGCTGCACGCACTAGCAGCAGCCCGCCCAGCCAACGCCCGTTCACCGTTCGTCAGTTATGGATAGGTTTATGCCATACATTAAAGAGCCATTCAAATAATTAATGTATTATTTGTGCAGTTTTGAAGATACCAAATATGTAGGTTAGAATATTGTAATAAAATAAAACAGACTCAAGTTGGCATAGGTAATTGTTATCATACAGTATAATGTTAAGTTACTACACCATTTATAGTCGGCCATTAGTCGGCGACTAGTCGGCTAAAAATGCCGAATATTCGACACTTAATTGCCTACAGGAAAATATAAGACATAGGAAGAAATGTATCTTATCATTTTATTAGCACACAAAAAGACATACAATCATTAAAATAGTACCTACATAAAAAGGAAGAAATGAAACCATATTAAGCAAGTACCTCCTGGGGCCCAGACTACGATTTTGTGTCATTGAATTAGGAACTTTTTGACATTCAGTAAAAGTTCAAAGTTGATTTTGAAATTTGTACAAAATTTTGTACGCGGGGTCTTAGGAGGTTAAACTTTTAATGTATTTTATATTGTTTTTCAAGTCACGTAACACGCCAGCGAAATAATAATGTAAACAAAACTGGTCAAAACATGAACGGCAAAAATGACGCGGGAGACGAAGCAACACGAACGTTTCCGATTGTGCTCGAACTTAACTAAAAACCTACGATCGGCACTGCCAACCAGTCGGCCGATTAATCGGCAATTCAAAAACCCACGAGTCGGCCGACTGGCCTGTCGGCAAAATCCGTAGTCATTTAATTTCATTTCATTTATTTCATTGTTAAGTCATGTACATACATTACCAATAATTACGGTGTTAAAATTCAGTAAGTCGGCCCATCTCCAATCAAAATCCAATAAGTTACCTAATAAAATAATCTACTTACTTCATTTGGCATAATATCATCCCTATAGAGAAAAAGTGATCATATATTTTAAAGGTTTTACTGAAGTTATCGGTTTACTTACGCGTGAAAAGTGATGCCATTTTCCTTCGAATGGTCGGAATGGTTTTTGCACCACTTAACAACACATGAGGGCATCTTAAATTAGAATAAATCTTGTATTTTGTTAGTAATCGCGTTCTTGTCCGTCATGTCCGTCACTCACTGACATCCCAGTCAAACTGAAGTCGTATGCGGCACAGTTTGTAAGGCCCGCCCACAGCGGCACAGTTTTCGTTGCGCTAGAATTGAGGGGACAGAATGCTTCCATGTTATTTTTGTTCGTAGCTTACAGCATTTTATCTTTATGAGTGGCTGCAACCCCCTTTAGAAGAAATATGAGTGGCTGCAACCCCCTTTAGAAGACCCACAGTTTGAAAAACACTGGACTAGACTATTGCTTAATTATCTTAGTTAATGATTTTATTCCATTTCCAGCGTTGTCCACATCACAGCAGTCCACGGCTGCAAGATGCGAACTGCACTGTTGATCAAACTGTGCCCGCACCCGTCATGGCTCGACATTACCAATGACTATGGACATACAGCATTGCACCTAGCCGTCATGAGTGGACATCCTATCATCGCGAGAATGCTAGTTACAGCGGGTGCTTCAGTTGCCGTCAGAGACCATATGGGAGAGACTCCGTTACATACAGCAGTGAAGGCGGGGAAACGGGACTGCCTTCTGGCTTTACTAGACCCTGTTCCGAGCCGCCACAATGATACTGTTCCAGATACTGTATTGAACCAAACAAATTATCATGGTGAGTCCTACTAATTAGTAACACCCAATTAACTTCCCTGTATAATCATTATTGCCACCAGGTTATAATGTATAATATGAATAATTCCAGGTTCATCAAAATTCCACATTAAAAGTATTTTTATACTTTTAATGTGGACATTGTAATGTTCACAAGTAATATACCAATGAACTCTTTTCAATGCTTCCTGAAATATACTCATCCCATGTAAACCTTTTTTGAAGGTATTTCAGAAATAATGATATAAGGTAATATTCAACTGGGAACTATACCTCCTGTTATATATTAATAATAAATAAATACCTTTTCGTCATTCATCATCAAAAGGTCCTTAAATGGTCAGCTTTAAAAATTATGTATTGGATTTTGAGTCCTATACCCTCGATATAAGGTCCAAAACATACAGACGTGAATGTACTATTCATTGAGTAAAAACCCCAGATGGGTTTCCCGATAATGCAACGCGGATTCTAAATACGCCAAATGGATTTTTTCCTGGTTTCTACGTTCTTTGAACCTTCAAGTAGTAGGTATAAAGCCAAATAACACGAACTTCTGAGGCAAAGATAACAATTATAAATGTCACCACTAGCTACAGCGGACCACTGAGAACCTAGTCAGAAACAATCGAAAATTTCTGTGTTTGGTACAATTTGGTGCCATACTTTATACACTAATAAAGTATCCGATATGAGTATGAGACGCAAAAGAGTATCAAATTAACCTGCAGGTCATCTTAATCGGCAAGCCTAGCACGCAATAGACCTTGACGTCACATGGTGCGTTCACACGTAAACAAACCACTAGTATCAGTAAACAGGTTCCATGGCTGACAATTCAATTCATAACAGATCCTAGAGCGCTTCCGTAACTGAGACAATCATGTGAACATCCTAGTGTTCCGTAACTAAATCGGTCCCACGGAACACTTATGCGATCACTCGGAGTCTGTCCGGACACCCAGTCTTTAACCCCCGACGCAAAGAGAGGGGTGTTATAAGTTTACCGTGTCTGTGTATCTGTGTATCTGTCTGTGGTATCGTAGCTCCCAAACGGATGGACCGATTTGAATGCGGTTTTTTTATTCGAAAGCTGATGTGATCCCGAGTGTTCTTAGCCATGTTTCATGAAAATCTGTTCAGCCGTTTTTGAGATATTGGACTTTGAAATGAAAATGTCGGGGGTTTTTCAATTTTTCTAATCTCGAAGACCGTTTGATATAGGAATGTATGGCCTACTCACATAAATAAAGTCAAAAAGAAGTAAACACCAATTAAGGGGGCAGTTTTGGGGGTAAGAAGGGGTGTCCAGCAGCTATTTCTTACTACACCATTTTGATGTAAGGGCACACACCGCGTAGATATAATTTACTTTTCATCACACTTGCTCGAAAAGGGCTTCATAATGCGCAGACATACAGAGCTGTAATAGCGTGTGTTACGCCCACGGGCGTAATGGTTTTTTTCTTAAATTGTATCTGTTTGCTTTGTAACTGCCGCATGAGTGCAGTTACAAAGCAAAGAGGTTTTATATCAAATACGATGTCTGGAATTTATAAATAAATTTAAACTTAAAAAAATTACTTAAACATGTTTAACTGGATTATTTACAGATTTAATATGTAGTTATTTAGTGTGTATGTAAAATGTTTTTAAGTGTTTTCAAATCGTGGCTGTATACCGAAGGGTCTTTGCCATACGCGCCTCACGTCAAATTCAACAAAATGGACGACTGACATGTTGCAGTTTTTATTACGATTTGTATTCATTTCATCTAAATTGTATTTGTTTCCTCGCAAATGTGATGAAAAACATTGTGTACAACACGGGCGTAAGAATATTGCAAACTCGAGTCATCAAAAGCCCTCCGCCATCGGCGTCGGGCTTCTGATAGACTCTTGTTCGCAATATTCCACTTACGGCCCTCGTTAAACAATGTACTATAGTAGTCTTTTACAACTTAACATTTAGACCCGGGTTTTTACCAATTACGACCGGTTCAGGGGTCAGAAGTAATTATGATCCAAAAGCAACAGCTAAGCCAACTACGGACTTGTCTCTATCGGAGCTCTCGCTCGCCCTTTAGCACCATCACATAGTACAGAAAGAGACGCACATAGCTATATCACGCATGCCCAATTTCGAGTTGACGATGCTTTTATTTAACATCAATCCGCTCCCGGTGAACATTAGTAAAACATAATCCGTTGGATTAAATACCGTAGGTACACTCTTAGAAAGTGCGTTCAAATTCTAATGACAGTATTTTGGAAGATTTCAAATAGGTATATTGAAATGAACCGTATATCGTATGTACCTATAACGGAATAACTATGGTTTTAGTTGGGTGAGGTCATCGCGAATTATAGGTGCGTAACCATATTTTGACGCGCCATTTTATAAATCTTGGTCCAAACGTTGTTTATTTTGTATATCATGAGTAGGTATTAAGAAACGGTCTTACATATAAAGGATTGTCCTATACAAAAGCTGGCAACCTGACGAGCATTCATCAAAAGTATAAATTCGGTCATCCAAATGTTTATTCTGATTACGAAAACATCTGCCTTTAAAGTATCAAGAGCGCTGTCTCCGTCTACATGTGCAATGTCTACGAGCGCGATAGAGACAGATTGTGCACGATATTTACTTAGGAAGAGGACATGGCATGATCGCACCCAGGCTAACCAGGATACGTCAGACCCCTGGTTACGCAAATTTATTACGAATACAGGGGTCAAATTACAGTGAGTTGGTAGAGTTCACAATACTTTGTGATTATATATTATAGCGTACGTGACCTCAGCGGTTTCACGCGATAACACGGCACTAACATGAGTATTATTTATTATTATACTCATAATAAATAACGAGCAATATCCATTTGCAAAGGACAATAACCGTGTCGGGACACTCGCACGAATATGACAATTAACATTATCTAGCCCGGCTTCGCACGGATTACCCGTTTTCCCGTAGAAATGAAGCATTTTCCCGCGGTAAAAAGTAGCCTATGTTCATCAGGGATAATGTCGGTTTCTATTGGTAAAAGAATTTTTCAAATCGGTCCAGTTGTTTCGGAGGCTATTCAATACTAACACACAAACAAACAAGCAAATCTTTGCTCTTTATAATATTACTGTAGATAAAGGGAATTAAATTATGTGTCAACTGTTTCAATTTTGGGTTTTAAGAGAAGGACGTTCGGCCACAAATTACTTAATACTAAATTAGATTCACTCCAATGGGGAAACAGAAATGTCTCCGTCGCCGGTAATTATTATACTATTCAATACTGTGCCACTTTGCTCTCAAGCAAAACTGAACTTTAAATTCATCCGGCAAGAGATGAACTCGCTTTATCCAACACTGACATATATACCGTGAAGGGGCATCTAAAATATACATATATTACTTTATAAGTAGTACATTTTTCAATAAATACGTAGTTGTATTCCGCATATACTAGTACAAGTAACTGGCCAACCCCGCCTCGCACCTAACGACCGGCAACATTCGGAATTCCCACAGCAAATTATATTAAAAAGAGATTAGTTCGTGTCAAAACGTATACCTATTTTTAAATCGTCGGAAAACCCAAATTGTTATCCAATGTCTCTTCTCGCAAGGAAATATAAATTCACGACATTTGCATAAATGGATTTACCCAAAGATCTGATGATAGTTGCTAAGGGCACGGGCAGACTGCGTTTTTTAAGCGCGCCGTCGACGCACGTTTGTGTGAAATCAATCGATCACAAGTTAATAATTGGCACGATCCCGCGTCGACGGCGCGATTAATAAACGCAGTCGGCATAGGCCCTAAGAGCGCGGAATTTTAATTAATTGTGGTTGGAGAAGGTGCGATGTGTGGGCCCCTTCCGACCGGTCTGTTGAAGATCTCGCAATTTGGGTATTCCCATCGTATTTGACCGTTCGCGTAACCGCCGTTCGAGTGAAAGCCTTCCGAGCGCCGCGCAGCCGAAAAGGCTTACATCCCTGTTATACTGAGAGAGTTACGACTTCTACATTTGGCTCGAACACGTCGGGATATCCCGGCCATTGTTCGGAGCATTGAAAGCGTTACGTGCACTCATACGTGTGTTCACTATCTAGGTTGCATTGCGAGAGGGTTTTCCCTGGTAAGTTACATCCAATGTGTTCTATAAGACCTGCATATCGCTGCTTGCACGTTTTGGGTCACTGCTTTACACAATATTATAAAAATAAAGTGTATACCTACCTATTATAAATCGAGCACTTTATGTAATGAAATTAATGAAATCACCAGGAAAAATATATACCTATAGAAAAAAATATCATAGTGCTAAACAGAAAACCCCACGTAACCGCAAAGCACCTAGTAACAAATGGAAGTAAAACTACGAGGCAAATGTATTTGTGCTCAGGGGAGAACCAATGGCTCTTGAAATCCCGGACAAGCCGTTATATTCGCAGCTCGAGGTATAAGAGAGAACAACTTTGCGAAATGTATGTAGTATTTGATATATCCGACAGTCTCCGTGGGTTGGTTAGATGACAGTAGTTTCCGCTAGGAATAGTCCACACTCCAACAGCTTGTTAGTAGGTAGAATACTTCGTTCAGTACAGGTATGTGAAGCGCCTTCGCCACCTATGACTTAATTGTATGACCAGAACATAATTTATGTCTTAAAACCGTTAACTATTGTTTTTGTTACTGATTTTGATACATACACTTACTACATCAGTAATTGCCGAACTCTTGAGTCTAAGACCATAAGTATCGATGCTCAGAAGAGTTTCCAGAACGCGAATAACTTCTTATACCTACTATTAGTAAACACGGTTGTAATATCTGATTTCTTGAACACAATCACGAAGGAACCTATGGTTATATCTGTCCAAGGACATGTATCTTTTGCTAAATCGGCCGCGTCAACGAAACATGTTAAATGACGTTAAATTACCAAGCGATCGTAAATCAAGACTTATTATCGTTGGGCTTATGAGATACGATTTTTTGCTATTTTTATACACAATGCTCCTAATCCTCCATCATCGTTCGAGCGATTTTATTATTTCTAGTTTATTTCACGTTCCGATCAGTATTGCAGAGGACAGGGAAACCCCTAACAACAATGGCCCTTTTATTGCTATAACCAATTTAATTTCATAAATGCTGTTGAAGCAAACAATAGTTTTCGAACGGCCGCGTTTCGCTCTCGTATCTCCGCCCGTGTGTAGGACGACGCTGGTTTTCCCAACCTCGGAGTTTCCAATGTCAAACACCCCGTATCGTATATGTGTCTTTTAAAACAAGAATTCCTTCACGTATCTGCGCCATCTTTACCGTCGTTAATCGAATTCGGAAGATGGGTTCGCGACGCGTCGTGTATATTTGCTCATCTATCTTTGTTTACGGCGACAGACTAACTTCTATTTAGTTTAAGCCGATGCATAATAATTCATTTATACCACTTGTAGTATTTATCTGCTTTGAGAATGATTCAACGCAGCTTCGGCGAAGCTAAGCGGAATTACTGCGAATTCGAAACGGAAATTCTTTACTGTTTTGTAACGCATCCGAATAGCTGGCAGCATGGCATTTTGCTGCGGTCGGACCCCCCTGTTCGGGTCAGTGTAATAATCCCTGATTTCCCTCCGCTAATGCCTCGGGCTTCCCCAATTGCCCGTCTTAACGATTATGAGCATCGTTCCACTTAATTACCGAGTGCGCTACTATAAGCGCGTCACTAGCTAGTTGCTTCCGTGAATTTACTACGCGCCTCCTAGTAAACAAAGATGAACATGAATACTATAAAGTTTCCATTACACATACCTAAAGAAGAGCCGTGGTGTCATCTGAACACGGAAACAGTGAAAATAATGCCGGCCATATTTGGCTCGGTCGCGCGCGTTGCTCACCTCACCTCACCTCGCATAACTTGGAAAACCCCGACTTGCGTGGCCATGCCCCCCGCTTCGGCACATGTATATCTACAGATAGTGTTTATAACGCAGCAGGCAGTCACGTCTGCGTTGTTCAATGAGTGGCGCGTGTAACGCTACTATCTAAGTACACCATGCGAGCGTCACTATCGGACGCCTTTCTGACATTTCTTTATTCAACTTCGCCTGTGTCACGCTTCCAATGAAGGCAATATGAAAGTCTGTCGATCTCTTCATAATGCAGTGCTACAAAGCAATCTTAAAGCAACACAACACATAGGTAGGTTTAGTGCGCTTGTCCTTACGAGCTGTAGATAGGTACGTCAAAGCGCTAGGAAATTGCGCATAACACAGTCAATGCCAATCCAATACAATTCTATCAACTAGGGTTTTCCTCAAGGTCGGAATGCGCTTGGAACTCTCATCACATTCACGATGTATTTGAATAGCAAAATAAACGTTATTCGCTTCTGCAAGCATTATGTTAAAAAGTAGTTTCCAGTCGTTTGTCTATTCTAGCTGAGTCGCAAATAAACTTGGAGTTCGGCCAACGCCATGACACAACGCCGAAACTACAAATTTACATTGAGGCGGAAACGTTCTGAAATCGATCTTACTGTCCATGTCGTGACGTCTATACATTGTACATATCTCTAACCTCAGACATTGCCTGAGTTCTATTAAGACATAACGACAAGAGTTCTGAAATGTACACTTTACATTGTAAAGAGTACCTGCAATATATATATATATAATACACGAGTGAGAGGTGAAGTGATTTCTCTATATTCTCATTCTAATCACGATACTGATTCTATTCTGATTTCTTTCTATTCTTACGTATTGGCAGGAATTCTTTTCCCGCCGCGGGTCTCCACAACTCCCCTTATAACCCGGCCCTTTCCTCTCATAACCATTTGGCATATTCTTGGCTATTTCTATTCTGTATATTCCACTTACTGGAATATCCCTTCATCTCTCAACTCATCTTTCTAATTATACACATAAGACACTCACCGGGATCCCCGGCGGTCTTCTTTTCGATTCTATTCTCGTACTTACTCCGTCCTTGCAGTTTTCCTGCTAGGCTACTTATTGGATTCTGGAAATTCTGGAGTCTCCCGCCACGCGAACATTGTTCCGTCGGGAAATTAAAACTTCTCCTCCTACCGTTAAGACAAGATTCGTTAAAACCTTCAAATGTTCTTTCTGAGTTGCCAGTTGAATAAATCAAGGCTGTTTGAGTCAAGCATTTACCTGTTTTGTGTGAGGATCGCGTTCGTCGCGACACTCCCGACGGCAAAGAAATTCTTACAGGATCGCTGCCAGCTGGCTGGGCCACAAGGCAATCTTCTCCCTTGCCCTAAGAGCCGCCGTTCTTCTAATTCTTTCTTCCTTCGCATTTTCACTATCCCCAATTACTTTCATATCTTGTTTGACCACCCTATTTCTGTCATCGATGCCAGTATCCATTTTTTCTATGGGATCGGGGCTATGTGAACCCATCAAGCGATTTTCAAGCGATGCATCTCTTTTTCCTTCTACAACGCTTTCTTCCATCAGTTCTATGGGTTCTTCAACAGGACACACTGGTTCTTCTTCGAGATCCGTAGTTCCTCTGAGTAGGGACGATTCTTCTAGTCTCTGCAATCCTCCATGTTGATAGTTCTCATCCTCTACTTCTAAGGGATATGAATGCGCTATAGAGCGGATGAACTCTTTTCCTTTAACACATACTTTCGCAACTTTGCATCTCCCATCCCGTCCCTGTTCCAAGCTGATGATTTTCCCTACTTTCCAATTCTCTCGGTTCTTAGAGTCTCCTTTGATCTGGACTAGGTCTCCTACACTTGGACTCCGGCTCTCCCGGACTCGAGGTTCTCTATGTGAATTCTGGTACCTTTCTCTTAGGCTGCAAAGGTACTGGAACATGAACATTCTTTTAAATTCGTCAATTGGCCTTTCTATGGATGTTTCGATAGAGATGCATTTTCCATATCTCAGAAACTCTGATGGTTTCGAACCATATTCTATATCCGAACCAACACAGGTCGGACGCGAAGTAGCCACGGCTTCGATTTCCTTGACGACCGTACATAGTTTTGTATCGGTTAAGAGTCGCTTTTGTAGGGTTCTTTTCATACAGTTTTTTACCAAACCGACCAACCGCTCGTAGAACCCTCTATGCCATGGACTAAGCTGTGGAATGAATTTCCACCGTATCTTATTGTCCGCAAAGTACGTGTCCGACAACAACTTTGCCGTTAGTTTAAATTGCCAGTCGTTATCAGAGACGATGAGTTCAGGTCGCTGCCGCTGACCCGAATCTTCTCATAGCGAGTAAACATTCTTCTGCCGTGAGGTCCCTCACTACTTCCAAGTGTACAGCGCGTACAGCCAGGCTAGTATACAGGCTTATCCATCTCTTCTTCGTTTCTCCGTTGTTATCTGTAAACCCTGAATCCTTTGGTATAAGAATTGGATGCTTGGCGTCATATGAACACATTGTGTTCATTAACCGCCCTTTGCATCGTAAGATTCCATCCATGTCCATGAAGAGACCCAAGTTCCTGGATATACTGGTTTCTTTTCCTAATAACACATACAGGAGGGTGAAGTACGTTTTCTGTAATTTCTTCAATTCAGTGATGTTCTTATCCTCGCTGATGATCAAATCAAATGATTCTCTACCATCTATTTCCATTGTAGCTTCTTGCGTATTTATCTTTTCCGTTTGCGTGGCAATATAGGCAATTCCTCGGTTGACCTGTCTTTTTCTACACCAAACAGTTCCGTTTCTAGGCTTGTTAAGAGCGCTGACTGGCCATGCTCTTGTAGCCTTGGCCAGCCCTCCTCACCAAGCAAAAGGAATTGCGGTCCATTGAACCACAGTTCCCCTTTCAAGTGCCACAGCTCAGGTCGTGTCATCAGCCGGATTCATTTCTGTGTGGACATATCTAGCTTCTATTTCTTTGTTTTGTTTGATTTCACTTATCCGCTTGCACACAAATGGAGGTAGTAGTTTTTCTAACTTCATCCAATACAGAACCACTTCACTGTCAGACTAGAGACGAAACCGCTTTATCTGTAATCCTAGGCTGTCTCGTACATACATTAAGAGACGTTTGCCTATAACAAATCCAAGAAGTTCTAGTTTTGGTGTCTTGAGATCTTCTTTATGGGCGATCGGGGTCACACGTGACTTTACCATAAGGAACACCATTTTAGTGCTATTTTCATTCTTATTTCGTATCCGTAGGTACACTACTGCTGTAAATGCTCGTTGTGAGGCGTCTGTAAAACAATGAAGTTTACATTCTGTTTCATTCTTTGATGTTTGGCCTCTTGCCATTCCTTTTCTAGTTCTTCTGACAGAGGAGTGTCCCACTTTAGCTTTCTTTTCCACATCTCTTGTAAAAGAAGTTTTGCAGGCAGAACCAGCGGTGCTGCAAAACCACACGGGTCATACTCCTACATGGTGTCTTCTGGGAGTCATTGGACTAGGCTTGACAGTCTGCCATGGGCGAGGCCGTAGTTAGAGGGCAGATCGGGAAGGTATGTTATCCAAGGCCACTTCACTTGGTATCTGTTGTCGTCATACTTGACCGTTTCATTGAAATATTTGACCGCTTCTTCTTCCCTAGTGACTTTCGGAGATTCTGTTATACTAATGCCTTCTAGAGCCCAGAGAAATTTAATATCTGGTTCTTGAAGAGGCAGATCCGGTGTTGCAAAGTATGGGGTATCAGAATTCGGACACTGACAATAAGTACTCACGAATAAACTGTTCCTATTTTCTTCCTCTTTCAAGATCTTCCCGGCGATCATCCATCCGAATTCTGTATTAATTAAAAATAAAATTTCTTGTTATAATCTCATATCATTTTTGAGAAATGAGAAGTAATAATCACTTCCTATCAACATGTATATTTGATCCCCCGCCGAACCATCATCAGCCACGACGTCTAGACCATTTATCTTCATGGGAGGAGGTATTCTATTAGTGATATGGTGTACAAATTTTTCTCCAATACTTCTCTTAATTCCCTCTCCTCGTGATGATCTCTACGTCAGTAGCCGGACCTGCGATTTCTACTAGTTTGTCAGCACCAAGTACAAATATCATTAAAAGATCTTCCTGATCCGAGGCTAGCTGCAGTTCTCTAGCGAGTCCCTGCGCGATATAGCTGCGCCGAGAACCCGAATCAAGAAGAATCCTGCTTGTTCTACTTCTTTTGGTGTTCAACTGCCCCGCCTCCGCTACTGCCGTCTGGTTTATTCTGCGGGCACAGAGCTTGGTTATGTCCCCCTTTGCAGGACTAGCACAACTTCTTCTTTGTGCACCAACTATCTTGTGTTCATCTCCATATCTTTCTTTCAGTACATCCACAGCTACTTGATAATTTAAATTTGTAATACTTAAACCCTCAACCGCTTGGAGGGCTTCTTCTTCTAGGCAGCCTACTTAATATGCCATCTTCTCCAACTCAGATATAAGCTTCTGATCCACATTTGTCTTGAACCGGTCCCAAAACTCCGACCAGCGCAACACTTCACCCTTAAATTTCGGCAAGCAGAGCTTTGGTAGCTTGGCTGTGCTGCACCCGACGTCAGGAGGCTGTCGTGGTGTTCCATCTTTCAGCAACGCCTTCATATCAACCATCCACTCTTCTGCCTTAAATTGTGTTTCAGTTAATTACTGCAGTTTCTCATGCGAGATTTGACTGGCCTTTTCCAAATAAAAGTGTATCTAACTGGTCAATCTAGCGCCGCATTCATCTACCAACTAAACTAGTTTCCTTAAATCTTCTTTAATCGTCGTTATAGCACCTGTACGTTCTAAAAGATTCAGAAGCCGCCGTTATAGTTGGTCTAAACGAACCACTATTGCCTCATCCATTTTGAAAGCAACTGAAATCAAATAATTTCCGTACTATACTCGCAATTTCTCATTTACTGATCATAATACTGCTAGGCATACAAATACAATTTTCCACATGATTACTTCTACGCGGCTTCTACAACTGTACCAACGCCAACCGTCAACCCTCACCCTCTATTGCATTGCAACAAAGGTCAAGAATGGACAACCGACAGTACCGGCGTCTAAACTTTAAGTTAAGTAAAAACACTCGAAAGTGCTGTACATTAACGTCGTAATTACTTTTCTTTCGACACAAACTTACAAGTTCGCCGGTTTTCTTCTAGCAATAATATTGCTTTGTACAAAATCAACGGGAAATTTACTTCAAAAATGGCGTAACAAAAGTTTTATAGAATGCAAATTGTACATAAAACTTACTTGATTCTTTCACAATATTGATTTACCCACTAAATGAAACTTTCACTGATGGTCACTTTTACACTACTTAATAATTTAAAGGATAAATCCGTCCATTTAAGTAAACACAAGCACATCGAAAATATCGAAATATCGCTTAGTAAATTTAAAATAGAAAATTCCGCTGTCTCGTTTGCCTATGTATATTGTCAACATTGTTTTTCGTTTCTAAGTTCTCTAACTTCCACTCGTTCTATCTTTATCCTACTTGTAGTATCTTATATATTCGAGCGACAGAGAGAAGAGAAAAACACTAAAAGCACTAAACTTTGATCTTCAAGTTCATATCAAAACATAATATTATATTACCACTGCTCGCGCTTTATTAGGTTCTCGCTTACCGCAATCATCTTCTATTTCTTAACTATCCTTTCAACAAATAGGAAAACGTCCACTCAGTAAACTGACTAATGAGATACAACCCTGTTCGCGCCATGAAAATTTTGTTGCAACGAGAATTAACAGACTTACCAGAGATAATGCACTGATGCCAGCCTACCCAGTCTGAGGCGTTTTTCTATCAGCTAACTCTGTAAACCTTAAAAACCCCTACACACTATCCGATTGCCGCGACACTAGCGCCACTACCGCGATACAGCAACAACATTCTACTGAAAGGAACGTGATTATGTTATAATGTTACAGCTTTATTTACGGCCCCAGAACCTTAATATAATATTATACGAATACTTATCGACTTCTTAATTAGTAATAAACAGATTTCCTTTTAATAACTGTAACAATTAAAATTAAAAAATACTTTTATATCTATTCTATTCACACAAGCCCAACCTAGGATTCCTAGCCTGGGCCTACTTCTTTCTCATACCTGCAATGACAACATCTCAATGAAATGTCGTCAATTCTAGTAATATTTTGCGAGTTTCTAGGTCTCCACCGAACTGTGAGTTTCTAGGTCTCCACCGAACTGTGTTTTTCTAGGTCTCCACCGAACTGTGAGTTTCTTGGTCTCCACCGAACAATGAGTTTCTAGGTCTCCACCGAACTGTGATTTTCTAGGTCTCCACCGAACTGTGAGTTTCTTGGTCTCCACCGAACTGTGAGTTTCTTACCGTACTGTGAGTTTCTAGGTCTCTACCGAACTGTGAGTTTCTTGGTCTCCACCGTACTGTGAGTTTCTAGGTCTCCACCGTACTGTGAGTTTCTAGGTCTCCACCGAACTGTGAGTTTCTTACCGTACTGTGAGTTTCTAGGTCTCCACCGAACTGTGAGTTTCTTGGTCTCCACCGAACTGTGAGTTTCTAGGTCTCCACCGAACTGTGAGTTTCTTGGTCTCCACCGAACTGTGAGTTTCTAGGTCTCCACCGAACTGTGAGTTTCTTGGTCTCCACCGTACTGTGAGTTTCTAGGTCTCCACCGAACTGTGAGTTTTTTGGTCTCCACCGAACTGTGAGTTTCTTGGTCTCCACCGAACTGTGAGTTTCTAGGTCTCCACCGTACTGTGAGTTTCTAGGTCTCCACCGAACTGTGAGTTTCTTGGTCTCCACCGTACTGTGAGTTTCTAGGTCTCCACCGTACTGTGAGTTTCTAGGTCTCCACCGAACTGTGAGTTTCTAGGTCTCCACCGTCTGTGAGTTTCTAGGTCTCCACCGTACTGTGAGTTTCTAGGTCTCCACCGAACTGTGAGTTTCTAGGTCTCCACCGAACTGTGAGTTTCTAGGTCTCCACCGTCTGTGAGTTTCTAGGTCTCCACCGTACTGTGAGTTTCTAGGTCTCCACCGAACTGTGAGTTTCTAGGTCTCCACCGAACTGTGAGTTTCTAGGTCTCGACCGTACTGTGAGTTTCTAGGTCTCCACCGTACTGTGAGTTTCTAGGTCTCCACCGAACTGTGAGTTTCTAGGTCTCCACCGTACTGTGAGTTTCTAGGTCTCCACCGTACTGTGAGTTTCTAGGTCTCCACCGTACTGTGAGTTTCCTTACCGTTCTACTACGGAGCCTCCCGAGCAAAGAAAAAGTTGCATATTGCCGAGCACGCTTCGCCTACTTATTCTTAAGGTGTTCACTCAGCTCCTCCACCAATTTGTCGTGACGTCTATACATTGTACATATCTCTAACCTCAGACATTGCCTGAGTTCTATTAAGACATAACGACAAGAGTTCTGAAATGTACACTTTACATTGTAAAGAGTACCTGCAATATATATATATATAATACACGAGTGAGAGGTGAAGTGATTTCTCTATATTCTCATTCTAATCACGATACTGATTCTATTCTGATTTCTTTCTATTCTTACGTATTGGCAGGAATTCTTTTCCCGCCGCGGGTCTCCACAACTCCCCTTATAACCCGGCCCTTTCCTCTCATAACCATTTGGCATATTCTTGGCTATTTCTATTCTGTATATTCCACTTACTGGAATATCCCTTCATCTCTCAACTCATCTTTCTAATTATACACATAAGACACTCACCGGGATCCCCGGCGGTCTTCTTTTCGATTCTATTCTCGTACTTACTCCGTCCTTGCAGTTTTCCTGCTAGGCTACTTATTGGATTCTGGAAATTCTGGAGTCTCCCGCCACGCGAACATTGTTCCGTCGGGAAATTAAAACTTCTCCTCCTACCGTTAAGACAAGATTCGTTAAAACCTTCAAATGTTCTTTCTGAGTTGCCAGTTGAATAAATCAAGGCTGTTTGAGTCAAGCATTTACCTGTTTTGTGTGAGGATCGCGTTCGTCGCGACAGTCCAAGCTTTAGGATTCGTAATGCAATAACGTAGTCGATGTGTATAACTTTTAACTGGTGTTTAGTACAATTTAACATGACGACCTACATTATAAACCCCACGTGGCATGGATGTCCCGACTGTCCTTGTTTCGGGAATATCAGAAAAGCGAAACGCCATTATTTTTCCTCTACTTTTTTGCTTCCCAGTATTGGCATCGCAACCAGTCATCCGTGGGTTTACACGGGGTTAAAAGGTTACTGAATGAATTCAAACAATTAAGTATGATGATTGTGACAGAGTGTAGAGTACTTACACAGAATCGTGTGCAAGTTTAATTACATTCCGGGTTACCGAGGTATAATGATTATATCGATCTATGGAACTCGGAAAGCGATTAAGACTTTTGATATCACATCGTACTACGACGTCGATGATCGTAGATCGTATCGCTATAGGTAAAGAAAAGCCCTTTGCGTAAAAACAATTCAACTAATTAGCAATATTTTAATGGAATGATCTGATTAACTTTCGTGTCTATTCCTTCTAGTTTTATAGTCATGTTGTCTAGCGGGAAAGGAAGAGTTATCGCGTGTGACTGACGGCGGTTTACTTTTTTATAGATCTGACGTCAATGTAAAGCTTTTTGCGCGTGGAATAGTTTGAAGTGATATCAGAGTTAAAGGTCACAACTAGGTACATAGATTCACGATCAGTGTTGCAACACTTGCAACCTGCATAGAATTACTATAATTTGTCTATAATTATGCCGTGTTCATTACCGCTTTTACATTAAGAATGATGCACATATGCCCGCTAGACGGATATGTACAGTAAACATCAAATATAGGTATGTCTTGAGCGTTTCCAATTAACACGTATTTAAGGTTTAAATTCGTGTTTTGACCAAGACAGTTGGTTTATGTACTGTTCTGTTTGTTCCAGGCCAAGCATGCGTACACATCGCAGCCAGAAAGAGTGACGTAGAAATGCTGCAAACGCTGGTCCACTACGGCGCCGACATCAACGTCAAGGTGAGTTGACACGCCGATGACGCACATACGCGTCGTCAATACATTCCAGCGACACCATTACAGCGATAACCCTCTAAATCTACTCCTAATTACGACAGGTGCAGGTTACGCCAATATTACTTTGCAATGGATTTACTTGTATTTCTTTATATGGAATAACAATAACAATCATTTAAATAAACGGATTGTCAGTTAATTAACAAAAGCTATGAGATTCGTGTAAGCGTAAATATAAAATTGCCAGAAGCTTAGCTTAGAGTAAACATAAAAGACCTCTTTATTTACTTGCTCTTTACATTGTTCAGAATATCATCAGCTTTCATACGTATACATATAACAGCAATAATATCTCAAGTTAATCTTTATTCCAATTTTATCAGCGAAATTGACAGACAAGGTTTACCAAATGACTACCACCTTTTGGCATACAATATGGACTCCGAGTGGCGGAGCGCGCATGCGAGCCGATTCCTTGCTTGCCTTAAATGTATTTTTAGGCAAGCCTATAATTATATACTCTAAAAACTCTTGCATAACTTTATTTGTACCGGGTTGCCCATTAAAAACACGCCGCAACCGCTAATATTCCATATCACATCATCCATTTTAAGTACCAACTCTGTTACCCCCAGGTTTTAACAGATGCCTAAGAGTATTTAAATAGCAAAGTGTATGACACAAGCAAGGGCCAGTCTTCGAATTTTGCTAGCTTTATGTGACCGGTAGTAGAATGTATATTGTCGCAGATTCGCCCGTCGCATTGTTTGGCATTGAGCCAGTTTGTCCGCCGGAAAACCCGCTCTAATCAGCTGATGGTGATATTGGGTTTTTTCAACACTCCACCTGTAGGGTAGGTACCTGTGCCTACTTTGGGATGCCAAGTGCTGTTATCTCATTGTAGGCAATTCACTTGGTACTTGTTTACTTTGTAAAGAGTGCTACATTACAAGCCTTAATGTTTACAAGTAATTCAGCTTTAATTAATATTCTTTAATACACGCTTGTGTTCCAAGAAGGCCCGACATAAATTGAATTTTCAGTGCGCCTTCTATCAAATTTCCATCACGGCGACAGTATTTTCATTGATGCAATGCCAAATTCATTTCAATAGGATTGGTAGTCATTAATGTTTTGCCCATCGAAACACGGGCATTTATTACGTAAGCGTATTTAATAAAATAACGGAATCCATTGATATCAGTATATTATCCTGGTTGTGACTTATTACTTTAGCTAGAACTGCAATGTAATATCGTGACATTAGGAAAACCCAGTGCGGTCAAAAGCGCTGAGCTAGGTACTATAATAATGGAAATATTCATTAATTAGCACATTAAAATGGCAGCTGGCACAAACCGAGGTAATAACGTCAGCGAGTTTTTCCCAAATTGCTAGTTTAATCGTTTAGTGCCGTTCGAATGTTTACTTGGCTTAAATTGTGTTAATAATATTCGCGACATTTCAAACTGGAAAATACTGTATAATGTATGTTTAACAGACGAACTTCAAGTAAAAAAAAATAAGGCGCGAATTTGAATATAACTTTGCAGCCACTCATATCGTCATGGCTTATACATAATTCGTATGTGGCGTTGTAGATGGACTTGAATTTGAATTTCATTTCATAAATTTAAAGCCTAGTACACTGCTACAAATAAGCAGACATACGTTTGTACCTCCTAAAAATCGAATTCACTGCCATTGTCTAACCTATCGGTCGCTGTTTACTAAAGATTGCGGTCCTCTTAGAGGCTCAATCTGCCTTTGATTTCGATCTGAAGCGATCACCATGCCCCCAGCCCTATTACACCGACTTTGACAATTGTCATCAGACAACGACAATTCTCTATTTGGATGGTTTCTGTGTGGACTATTCGTCGACACAGAAATGTATTGACAATTGACCAAGCCGTAAAAAAGACAAGCCAAGTTCCCAAATTAAGAGGCTGACAAGATCTAATTTAGAAAATAACTGCAAAGATTGGTCTTAAAATCACATGAAACGGTTCTGTCTTTATTTTTTTGACGTATGGGTCTGCAATAAAAAACATTAAGACAACATATCCATACCTAAACCGCTAACGAGTCATATTTCACAAATAATCCACCCTTTTTATTTATTTCGATATTTATGTAATACTAGCTTCTGCCCGCGACTCCTTTCGCGTGGAATTTATTATATCGTAGCTCCATGCAAACTTTCACCCCCTATTTTAGGGAAGTGGGGGGTTAGGAAGAGACAAAAAGTAGCCTATGTCACTCTCCATCCCTTCAACTATCTCCACTTAAAAAATCACGTAAATTTTGCCGTGTAAGACGGACAAACAAACAAACAAACACACACTTTCGCATTTATAATATTAGTATGGATTATCTTTAAAAACCGGGCCGCCCAGTAACCCTCGCTACGTTTACTCCGATACAAATAGACAGTGTACACGCTATCCAAAATCGTCAAGGGCACTTTGGTGTTGACAGCGTCTTAACCTTTTGTTTCCCTCGTCCCCAGGACGGCTGCGCGGGCTGGACGGCGCTGCACATGGCGGCGCGCTTGGGCGACGAGGCGCTGTCCCGCTACCTGCTGGCGCTGCGCAGCCCGCGCGTGGACCGACACGCCACCAGCTACGCCGGCTGCACGCCGCTGCGTCTGTCGCGACGCACCGCGCTCTATAACTACTACCTCGACACTTATGCGCATGCGGATAATGAGTCGGACACTGAATCTGAGGTGACTTTTCATATGTAATTAACTTTGTACTGGACAAGTCATTCATTGTTCTTCTTTATTTGGCCAAACCCGAGATCAATCGACCAAGAGAAACGCGTTAGCAGAATAAACACGCGTGAAGTATTCTCACTTCACGCGTGTTTTGGCAGCGTTTTATTAAAAATTACAACTTTTGCTAATCATACAAACGCCAACACAGTTAACTGACCACTCTGTATTTATGTTGAACCTTATTACAATGCACATTAAGTGCACAGTTAGCTGTGTTATCAATAGTACTCGCAATACCTTTGCGCGCATTTGACCCACTACGATCGTTGAACTCTGTACTGTCATCGTTGTGACGTAACAACATTTGCGAGTACCGTAAGGTCATTGCTACACGTCATAGTTACGTCACAGATTACGGTGGTCTCCCGTTGAAGCCCTACACTGCAGGTAGTATAACTAGTATATTATTCCCAATGTGACATAATACGGAAACATGACACACTGCGTTTAATAAACCATTATTATGTATGTATGTAAATTATTTATAGTACTATCGACAACACAGCTAACTGACCATCCGTGCACTTTGTAACCATTGTAATAAGCAGGGAGCGTACATTTCATGCCGATGACAGGCGTATGACGTCAAGCTACATACAGGATGGAAAAAGTTTGAAAAGAGCAACAGCATAACGTACGTTTATTTATCCGTACCCAATAATGGAAAATGTGATTAATCAATGATTAATCACTGTTATCTAATCAACCTCTTCCGTTTAAGTAGATCTAATATATTGACACTTGAGACGGACATTGAAAGAACTTTATCTGACATTGTCACATCAAAGTTTACTCTTTGTCACAAATAGGAGACATGCGGAAACAACATTTCAGTTAAATTTAATAAGATCAGGAAACTTAATGCTTTGCTAGTGGCCTAAGTCGCCATGGAGGCTATAAAATTATTGTGCCAAATAAATCCAGGTTTAGTTATAGATAATAAACAAATTTATTGTTCCTGCTGTCAGCAAAGTTTACCACCAAAAGCAAGCAACATCAAATTACATTTGCAAACAATAAAACACAAAGAACATGAGGAACATAAAGAAACACAGTTTGATTTTAACATGGACTGACCAATTTCATGATAGCATCGATAGACAAGTCGTGTCACTTCGTTTTTTGAATCATCCTGTGTGTTTATATGAATACGTCATTATGACGAAACCGGCATGAAATGTACGCTCCCTGGTAATAAGGTTCTAAATAAATACAGAATGGTCAGTTAACCGTGTTGGCATTTGTACATGGAACAAAACACAACAACAAAACAATTATTACAAGAACAGGTGACACGTGTACAAAGGCGAGCTTATCCCTGAGAGGGATTTCTTCCAGCTAACCTTAGTGGCCTCTTGATGATGAATTAGAGACCAAATATTTTTGCAGCTAGATAACAATGTTTTACTTAGTGCAGTTAAAAACGCGCAAACTCTAGTTCCAAGTCCCACTTATACACATTATCTCTATTTAAGAGCTAAGCTCTTGTCGGTGTAGCTCAAAATAGCACGTTATCCACGTTAATCCCCTAGCCTGATCCCCCAGGGGAATTAGCGGCAATTATTTTATATTCAACTAGGAAAAAATGATAATGTTCGGTTAGGGCGCTTCGCCGGACGCTACCGCGTCACGCTCGCTTCGCTCGCTCGGCTCGCGCGCTGTAGGGTCGCAGTTCAACTAACAACCTAACCGTTTTTTTCCCCTGGGGGATCAGGCTAGGGGATTAACGTGGCCAACAGCCAAAATAGGCCCTCCATCTATCAACTCCGATCCCAGGCAACCTCTTTGACATGTCGATACGACCTAACATCAACTCTTTTTTTAAGCTGCTCTATCTAGTTTATTCTAGGTCTTCCTCTTCCTCGCTTCCCCTCTTATCGTACACATTATTAAACCAAATGTTGTTTTGCCCCCAGAACGACGGTGAAGACTTCATGGAGACGCACGCTTCGTTCCCCGTGGCCGTGTCGACCTGAGTAAACCAACACCAACACCAACACCAACACCAACACCAACACCAACAGGCGACTAAAGTTATTGTTACGTTACACTGAAGGGATGGCCCGGCCCGTTCACGACAACGCCAAGCACATTGTACCCAAGTCCGTTTTAAATTGTTTCCACTGACCTGCTAGTAGTAGTATATAATGCCCGTGTCGAACGCAGTTGTAGCTAATGACGTGTTCTAGTATCTAAAAAGAGAGTTATAATTCCACTTGTCACTCAGTCAGTCCTAACTCTAGCTATGTATCAAGTGGAAACAGAATTAGGACTTTTATATGTGTATTTATTTATGTTTGCTTGCAGCAAACTGTGATATTGAAGCTCCAGGACCCTTGTAGGAGTTAGGACACCGTCCGTCTGATCTAGTCTGTCACGTGGGTGCGGATGGATGTGCAAGTGAGACAGCGTTATTAGATTATGGAGCAAGCCCACCAAAATCGTGTTGACGATACCTGTTTTTTATTGACGTAGATTGAGTTATGTATTTGTTAATAATTAGTCATGTATGGATTTTTATTTAACAACCCCTGACATGTCTTCCTGTGATTTTTGTGAAGGCAATAAGGCTAGTCTTTGTAATATGAGCCAACACTGTTGAGACAAATTTATTTGTAGTGATAATTTGTTTCACGAATGTTAGACGAAGCTTCTTGCTGCCGTTGACCGAGCGTGGTCGTTGATTCTCAACATATAGCGTTATATAGAATTAGTACTTTAATTGTATAGTTAATCGCAATAGTATGGTCGACGGTGGCAGCGCTGCACAATAGTCAATACTTTCGTTAATAGTCTATTTGTATGAATGTAAATTATTGTAAATAGTATAATAAACGTAAAACATTTCTGAAAAATGTTTTTGTCTTGCTCTAACTTTCGTTCGAAAGGAGAAGTGAAGGCTAATTGACCCTTGTATCCCAATATATATATATATATTATATTTAAATATCGTCATGTTTGGATGTTGCTTCGTGAGCGGGCAGGGAACAAAGATGGTGACAATAACGTAAGTTCGGCACCTAGAATAGTTTCAGAAGTGACATTTTAATAATACGTCAATTCTAATAAATAAATATTCAGTAGAAAAGTACTTTTCCAAGTGAGATTCAATGCTCAGACATGTTATCGATAGTCTTTAGCACAATCGTAATAATTACGTATAAAGTATTGTAAAAACTACCTTTCTGCACAGTAAATAAAATTGTGATTGCGCTAGCAAAAAATGTAATTAATACAACTGTGAGGCCATTCATATGACCTACGAATGAAAGAAAGCTATCGGATACTACCTATATTTTTTTTATTTTCCACATCATCGATAAAACGATTTGTTTTTACTGACAATAATAAAAGTTTTTTGAGCGGACGATGGCTAAAATATTTGTGAAATAACGAATTGATGAACTTTCAGTGTAACATCTATCAAGCTTATTGACGAACGTCAAAAATGTCAACATGAAATCTAAAGATACAATTACATAATCACTTTTCAATGCTTTCATAATAACAATAATAAGGGAACTTTCGCTTCTGAAACTGTTGCTCCCAATTAGGTCCGATTTGACTAAATGAATACGGAATATAATCTGATTGTCTAAAGTGTATGGACTAAACTTCGTTATAAAGCCTGTTTCTGGTTGGTCAAATTAACTTAGCACATCCAACATGAAACTAACAATAATGCTAAGTGTTAGCTTTAACAATATATTTCAATCAATAGAAACTAAAATATACTTTATACAAATGTGATAGTGATAGCATGTCGACTAGCAACAGCGATTACGGTATAAAGTAATATATATGCCTTCTCGATAAACACCTTGACCCGTCGTGACGTACGTATACTGTTACTTACACAAAGTGATAAGTGTATGTTACTTGAGGTATGAAGCTTACTTTGAGAGTCCGTAGATGTCAATACAAGGAAGCCAAAGCTAACGCGAAACATGCGAAGAGATCAAACATCTGTAAGTTGACTTCCACGTCCGATATGCTGCCATTAGAACTAACAAACTAGCCAATAATACTTTATTTCTTAAAACTTAGTTATCTACACTTTGGAAGCTATCGCCGTATGATTCTGTACAGGAGTCGTATACTGCGAGTCTGGACTTTATAATTTTATTTGTCGGTGTAAGCGGGCGGCATAACCAATACATAACAGTAATAGTCACGTTGTACCTTGCATAGTTCAACTATTACATAATAGCACATAGGTACCTATTAGTAGAGTTAACATATTAAAAGTATTACACACATTTTGTGTAAAGATACGAAACGCAAATTACATTTGTATAACACGGTCAAAATATCTGTGTAACATAACACAATCACTAAAATGATGTCAGCTTGAAACCACTGGATAGAGGAAAATTACGCCGGTTAAGACCCGCTTCAGTTAGCTACAGGGTTCGTTGAATTTAACCGATCCGTATGCAATTTATTTAAATCTACAAAAAAACGAGCCCTTGAAGCTAAACCTCACTCTCATAAAATATATTAGCATCGTTGCATTTTCTGTGGCATGCTAAATTATTGTTAGCTAAATTGTATGTTGTTGCGTTGCCATATACAACATAATATAAGACCTAGACTCCTTCCTAATAGCACCTATTATAGACTGTGCTCTTTCAAGCAGTTCCACTGTATGGATTCGCCTATGTTCAATTGTTCATAATTATAACTGTCTATTTTTTATTGTAAACGTATACAAAAATCTTTTCTAATTATATTGTTATAAAAGTTATAAATATATGGTATTTATGAAAAGTTGTTGTTTTCTTAAGCAAGGAGAATTAAATGGCATTTTAAATAAGCCAACTGCTTATTAATTACTTACCAAAGGGTGGTATTCCACTTGTCCAAGACCTTTTTCCAATGTGCATTGCGTCTCACCCACTCTTTAAGCAAGCAAGCGATATAGATCTTGGAGAAGTGTAATACCACCCAAAGATGTGGCGCCGAACACTGACAGTCCTCTCATGAAAAGCTGTTTAATAATATGCTCCATTGAGCTTCGAGTAGGCGAACCTGGGGGAATAGAGTTGTGTGGATGCCTCGTCACTGGCTGTCTTACAACGCCTAAAAGTGTGTTCAAATCTGAACCATTTACACCTTGTTAGGTGTAAGGGCGGTAATAGTACATTACTATAGAGGCCGGGAAACGAAGAGTTGCAGGCCAAGTAGATATAGACAGGGATATGCGGCCGGCAACCCCGTTTCTCGCCGAGATTTGCATAGTGCTTTTCTCAAACCAGACAATTTGTTTTATAAGTAATACGTTTCTGAAGTGCACCGCCTGCACCGCCGCCGCCGCGCCGCCAGCTGGCCCGCGCCCCGCCGCGCCCCCCCGTTCAAAAACAAAAGAAGGTTGCTTTACAGGCCTATATAGGTGTGTAAGGTTATATGAAATTCCTTTACATAATATTATCTTAACTCATCGCACCGGGTACGTAGTATTTCCGAACCTAATTTGAAGTAAGTCACGTCAACATTTCATTGCAAGTTTGAGAAAAAGTTTATACGTAGGTAAGTACAAATACGTTTCCTGAGGGGCTAGTACACTAAGTTTTATGTCGGACATAAAGCATTCGTCCCATTTTGGCCAATATGCGAGTGCAAGAGGGACAAATGCTTTATGTCGGACATAAAACCTAGTGTGCTAGGGGGGCTGTTCTTTACAAAGGATGTATTTGTCACACCATCTTGCTATACGTATTTGGAATGAGACACCCACACGTAGGTAAGTAACTTTTATTCCAATTATAGCAAGTTGTGGTTACAAATTGTTGTAATATTATTATATAGTTAGGTGATGGTTGCTGTATGGAATAGCATATACAATAACGGAGCGGTTTAATTTCCGAACGCATGCAGCGACGTCACACAAGGCTGTCAAAAATACCACATCATCGTTCGACTGAACACTTACTTACTTGTCGCCCTCGTCGGACTTTTAAATCAGGGTATTATCAGTATCATACAACGCGTCTTGTATGGGCGATAAAAGCGTTGCTAAATTTCCCGTTCGATTCCGTTAGATGGCGTCACTATCGATAATTGTTAACAATTAGACTATTTAAGCTTCAGTTAATTTCATAGTTTACTATTATTAATTTATAATAAATTTAAAATTATTCTCCGTTATAAATTAATGTTTCAGTTGTTTCTTTAAAACTATGAGGTCAGTCTGCTAAGGCAACACTAGTTTTTTTTTTACAATGGTATATTACCGACCTACATTCCATTTCATGCTGAATATTTTAAAAGATGTTTGATGCCAACTTATTGAAAGACATAATAAAATTGTTATAAGACATATTACCATCTATGAAATAAATCCAAAATAAAGAAAACATATTAAATATGTTCGATTTTCTTATCATATTTTACTTTAATGCAATTTGAACGTAATACTTTTGCTCGACTGAATGGAATGGAACGTAAGTATTTTATTTTGACACATGTTCGGTATATTGAAATTTTCCTTCAAATCTTGTTGAGTTCGTGAATGTGAAGTTGATATTTGCAAGATATCATCATATCAGCCGAAAAGACGTGCAGTGCTGGACAAAGAGTGCGAAAGTGACCGGTCCGGCGCCACCTGCATCCAGCGGACTTCTCAAGATGTCTGAGAAATGTTGTGTCCCGAAATGTAATGTAACCCGTAACCGTAAGATTATAACCGTAAAGATCGTAAACAATGTCTCTTGCATAGACGTTCTTACGTGTTTAACATTAGAATATTAAGTATAAGAAAATAAATAGACGAAATTAACTCGCAATTTACTTTTATTTACTACCTACTCCTACACTAAACCTCTATACCTCAAAGTTATCTGATGAGATTAGGTTCATCTGAATTAATTCCGTTCTCTCATTAAAAACCAAAACATTCTTCAATTGTACATAGCTGTATAGCTATACGTATAGAGGAGCATATACATATGTACAATAAGTACCGCATACATATGTATAGGTACATACGGTGTAGTCCTATCGTATCCCACTAGATGTCGCTAGTCAGTACTGGCGACTGATGTCTCTATTCTCAGTATATATATAGTACTCTTTGTTTTAAATGATCCTTGGGACATGGCGGATCGTGCTCCAGACATTTGTTTTTCATTTTCTGCATCCTGCTGTTTAAAGTATAATTTTGATAGCGTACTATTATGCAGTGAATGGCAAACGTGCTGCTACAGTTAATGAAGAATTTTCCTGGAAATGCGAATAACCAATTCTTGGGCATCATTCAGCGGTTCGTGGTCGCGGCCGCCATTATGCTTTGTACTGCTCTATTAGCTATCACCCAGTGCATTGTGAAGGCCTTCACCATACATCTTGCTTATAATACTGTATATTTATTATTATATATATTTATACCTACTCTCACAAGCAAAGGCCCTAGAGGCCATTTCTCTTTTATAATAATAATACCTACTTGTCACTATAGCTGACACTTTGCGTTTCATACAAACTAATGTATTTTTGATTTAATTAAACCTGTTTATTGTTGAAAACCTTGGTTCTGCTGCGGACAGCCTCATTTCTGATGCGATCACGCCGAGAAACTCCCAACATGGTCCTCTCCATTGCCCTTTGGGTGATTTTGAGCCTTCTTATGAGGCCCATAGTAAGCGACCACGTTTCAGTGCCATATGTCATCACTGGCAACACACACTGGTCAAAGGACGAAAAGATGTGCCGTAGCTTCCTGAACGCTGCCCAGCCGAGTCGGATTCGATGATTGACCTCTTTCTCGCAGCAGAACCAAGGTAATCGATGTGGCCCTCCGGATCGCTAAACTTAAGTGGCAGTGGGCGGGGCACATAGCACGTAGAACCGATAGCCGTTGGGGCGGAAAGGTTCTCGAGTGGCGACCACGTACCGGAAGGCGCGGCGTGGGTTGACCCCCGACAAGGTGGACTGATGACCTGGTAAAGGTTGCGGGAGTCCGCTGGATGCGGGTGGCGCAGGACCAGTCGCTTTGGCACTCTTTGGGGGAGGCCTATGTCCAGCAGCGGACGTATTTCGGCTGATATGATGATGATGATTGTTGAAAACAAGAATTTATCATTTTAATGTCCCATCCTGGACACAATCAAATTTTAACGGATGTCGGTCAGCGTCATATTGTCTGTAACATCGAAAGCGCAAAATGTAACACATTTTTATGTCTACGGGAATAACGATGTGTGTATTTGGTGCTTTGGATGCTACAAACTATATGATGCTGACTGTACCTCACTATAACAACCGAACCTAATGGGGTATAGAGATTATGTGATTTTATCCCAATTTGTCAGTACAGCATGTCGAAGTCATAATTGGGTATACCGTACAGATGTAACAATCCGACCACATGTGCATGCAATTAGTCAGGACAACTCGTTTGACAGTTGGATCAGCAGCGCAACATGCATCCAAACGATAGCAATTAGTAAGCTTCTGATGAATTGGGGCTGACAAATCATGACATGTATACAACGTGTTAATAAAATAACGCAAAACCTGAAAACAGTTTGTTCAGAATCGAGCATAAAATGCGAAAAAAATAAAAAATAAATTTTTTGACGCGATTTATTTTTTACATTTGTATGGAGCAGGTCGCCCCAGTCGGCCAACACTCCATACAAATGTAAAAAATAAATCTTGTCAAAAATTTATTTTATTAACACGTTGTATACACCCCATAACAGAGCGCGCCGTAGAGCATAGGTATAGATAGAGTAGAGGTACCTAATAATACCCTATAAGTACCTATGTTGCAACGCGAAGCGAAATCGCGCGATTTCATCTGAAGTGAAGTGAAGACACGTGGCAAATGACGATACGTCGCAGGCCATCAATGTCCGGCTAGAGTAGGAGGTTCGTGACACGAACAATGGCATTGTTAACATTCGTGTAAAAGGGTAGTTGCGTGATGTTAAAATTGATATTAAATGGATAGCAAGCCATCAAATTATTGTAATGAAGTATAAATTACAAAATATAATTAAAATGTAGCGGGTATAAAGGCAAGTGCAGCCGCGGCGCGACGCGAGGCGAGGAAGTGGACACGTGGTGGCGTTGCGCGGCGCGTTCCTAGCGGAGTGTGCGAGAGTCGAGTTTAGCCCAAGCGGCAAGAACAGGCCTAGCTCAACTCGGGCCGGAACCCACGCCACCCGTGCCCGTAAATGAGGCGTTTATGGGGAAGAAATAAAACCATGTAATCAGTGTGATTCAGTTTATTTTATTGTGTGTCTACGTTCAACTTCAAACCAATGCGTAGTGAAGCGAAGGCGTGCTTTCAATTCATAGACGAAACGTTTCATTTCACATAAGTTTCCTTTCATAGAAATCAATTTTCCCCGAAAGCAGATGTTGCAAATGGCAAACTTTTTATCATTAGAAAGTATTCAGAGAAAAAATGTTTCCATGAAATGATACTTCTCTGACAAATTATTCCATGTAAATTAAATCAATTTTACATATTTATTTTTTTGAATGCTGGGTAACTGGCAAATTATGGGAACCTTGGCATAGTATTCTATCTTGCTGTTCTTTTATACTACATTTTAAATGTTCAAAGTAGCCCCCTTTTCTCCTAAAGGTAATCGCCACTGGATATACAACATGAACTTGGGTCTTTTCGTCGCTGAGGTAACTACGTACCAGTCACCAGCAACAATATCTGCCACAACCAGCGAGCGAAAAAACCATAGAAGTCTAAGTAGCGCCGCAAAATGGCCCCACAGAATGGGTGCCATTGCCAATATGCGGGGCGGGGGCGGGGTGTCACAACGATGCCAGGCAGCCGTTTAGTTCGAACATGCGCATACCGGGTTTTAGGCTCGTATTTGGGTAGAATTTGTAAGGAGCTCGCATACCTACTATGGTTTTTCCATTCGCTGGCCACAACATGGTGACTCTATTTCTAACCCCGTTAGCGCATATTTTTCCCGCTTTATTAAGGCTGACCATTTTCTCTATACCTCTGAAACATGCGCGAGAGCAAAATTATCGCATTTGAAATACGCTGGCGTAGAATGTGGATACAACACCGCAATAATGTGTCGATACCGTAAAATGCTGCAACTTTGCCATTTAAACTCAATTTTGCCTATTTCGTTTCAATTATGACCTCTCGAATTTGCTTAGTTTTTTCTTGTTTTTTACCATTTGGTAGGAATTTTCATTATTCTGGCAACACATATTTAATTTTTTACAATGGTAACTCCATTGTTGCTCCGCCAGTTACGCATCATACGTCGGAGTGAGTGGCAGCATTTTTTTAGTGTCTCGCAACTTTTGAACTTTTATCTACAAAAAAGGTGTTTTTTGAGAAGTGGTAACGTCCCAGGGTAAATAAAGACTGTCTATTTTCCGTAAGTTTAATATTTTCAAGAAAAGGACATGATTTCAGCATAATAACGTACTAGGCAATATTGGGCAGTGTTTTGGAAACTTGAATGACACAATTTTGCCTGGGTCTAGGGCTGTCACTAGCTGGGTTTTATAAATGTACAAAAAATAGTAAAAATAAGCCTGCTTAAATGAGTTTATTTATTACAAGCTTTTTATTAACTTGCAATGATTGTTGGTTTAAGTCAAATCTTGCAAGTCGATTTTCACCAACTTTCAGTGTGGGTAGATCTGCTGACAATGCAGTAATAAACTAACGTTAACAAAAAAAACTTAAAGGTACTTAAGTTATTTTTATTGTAATTACTTGCAAATTGTATATCTATTGTATTATAATTATGTTGTATGTTTGTCTTTTAGTTCAAGATTTGCAATAAATTTTTCAACCACTTATTAGCGACCAATTGAGGTGTTTAACGTACTTATGTAACTTGGGTGACAGTGCAATGTTTATGGTACCATCGAGATGGTCTGATAATGGAGACCGAAGATAGAAACTTCTAAACAACACATAATAAACCCACTGTGTTTAGGCTCGTTTGATTTGTCTTGCAGTTATCTTTCTTATCAAATGGGTTGTCAGGTCGATTACCTACAGTTGGAGTTTAAAGGTGATGGGTGATTAGAACTTTACAATGAAATAGAACTTTACACTATAATAATGCATTGTGAATTAGCAAAAAAGTGTAAAATAAAAAAAAAAGACCGGGTTGAACTCCGGGAGTGCCGGCAGAAGTGAAAACTCAATAACATTGTAACAGTTTTTCGATCAGGTCACGTGACACCTTACGGTGTCACCCTAAAAATGAATTTGGCGCAAATTTATGAACGATTATCAATTATTTAGGCGTTATTCCGTTTAAAAAAAATAAGGAAAAAAATGGGTATTATTGTTTGTTGATTATTTTGTAACTAAAAATAAAAATATTTTATTTAAATAATGATCTTTTTTTGGCACAACCCTACAGTTAACAATATTTTTGTATAGAAAGTTTGTGGAACCTGCTACAACTTTACCTATTGCCTGTGAAAAAAAAAGTATTAAGCTTATGGCAATAATTTGACTGCCTGGGACAAGCCCAATGTCTCATGCACACGAGTAAATATTATTACAAATAGCAACACATTATTTATTGAGATATCCGCCTAGGCAAAGTTACGTCTTAGGTCTACAACTTTGCCTGCCACTTTGATTGCTTGTAAATCGGAAATACAGTATGATTAGGTAATAAGATTTGAGTCTTATCTGGCAAGACATAGGGTATGTTTTCCGACTAATACTCATTAAACTCATAATGAAAAATAGGTTCACAGATATAAGAAAAAAACGTCAAAATCCAGGCAAAGTTGCAGCATTTTACGGTACTCAAGGAGTTCCATATCAACACCCGGCTTTTCACTGCACATGCTTCTAGCACGGCTATTACGCGAGCTCTCTCGATTTTTCTCGCGCTATCCGTCTCTCTCTTGAACACTTAGAACAAGAGGTATAGTGCGAGAAATATCGAGAGGGGAATTATGACATTCTTTGGCCACGTGGCCCGCCGAGACTAGTCCAGGATGGAGGGAATGGTTAACACACTTGTAGGAGAGAGGTGTAGACGCAGACCACACAATGGACTGATGCAACCGCGATGCCACGGGCGTCATATCCAAGGTGCAACAGAATTATATGCCCCAAAATAAGGGTTTGGAGAACGGTCGTTGCTCCTTGTAGTCGCGACCGTCAGCCTTGTGGAAGAACAGATTATCATCATCCTCAGCGTTATTCCCGGCTGTGCCCCGAAAGGAGCCCGGGGTTCGCTTTGACATCAAGATTTGGCTAAGCCACTAGTTTTACGAAAGCGACTGCCATCTGACCTTCCAACCCAGAGGGAAAACTAGACCTTATTGGGATTAGAACGGTTTCCTCGCGATGTTTTCCTTCACCGAAGAGCTAACGGTAAATATTCCGTACATAAGTTGTTATGGCTGACATGAATGCTGGTGACTGTACCTGCGCGATCAATGGTTTTACCTAACTGTAAAAACACGATGAGGAAATAAGCAACGCTTTTACCCATTTCTTTTACGGTAGAAAGCCCTTCAAAGCTTTAAGATGTTAGTAACCAATTATGTAATATAAAAAAGAGGTAGATACGTTGTCTTTACGAACATCCGTGTTTAAAAATGGCCACCATATCTACGTTTCCAATGACGACGCGAAACTGAGGCAAGTTGGTGCAATTGACTCAGTTTTAGTGCGCCGCTTTTGGAGGGCTTATAACATCTACCTCTTTTTTATATTCATATTTATTCATCATTGTTAATAACCGTTAAATTCTCAGCACGAATGCAGAATTTCACAATTCAAAATTAGATTAATATATAAAAGAAATATGACTCAGTGAGAGTCAAATAACTCAAATCCATTTTATTTTACAGGGGATAATACTCCCAATTACTACAAATATAAAGCCTAAAATAGCGTACACAATGCAAAATTATTGGAACTCGGCTCACCCTGGCGTACAATTACAAAATGTTATTCGGAACGTAGGTGCATACATAAATAGAGAAATCAAATCATACGTAAAATTGACGTGAAACTGCTTTTTCGCCTAGTTTTACAGAGCCAGTGGCATTCATTGTGTGCCTTATTATTATTACAATGGAATAAGGTGCAAAAGTGTAAACAGATCTTTGACGTCAACAGGCACCTAAGTTAACTTAAAACCATATATGTTGTTTCCCTACGGGGGAAAATATCCTGTAGATACATATAAAATGTGTAGATTGTGCAATTTCACCCTTCATGTTAAATGTACAACGGTACCGATTCCACGCTAAGCAACGGTTATTACCTACTCAATAAACTAAGTCCAATTAATTAAGAGGAAACACAACGGCCGTTTTTCCATACAAACGTAGTCCCCTGTTTTCTCCCTGGATAATGGCAGAAGAACATTTTTTTTTCATATATCTATGGCTATTATTGACATGTTCCTATGTTTTCCTTTTTTTCATAAATTTATTCTTAAAAGAGATGTTAACCTTCAAAAACCTAAGAAAAATGCCAGATTTGCCGCTGTGTTCAAACATCCAGAAAACAATGTTGACTAGATTATTAAAAAAAAAGGAAAAAATAGGAACACGACACGACCAAAGCCTTTCTTTGATTTTTAATTAAAAAAATAGTTAAACAGGTCAAGTTTTGGAGAAGAAATCAGGGGACTACGAAACGTTGATTTTATGTACTTTTAATAGGTACTCGTATTTTCGGTCAAAGCTGCAGTTGTCTCTACCGCGCTCTGAGGGGGGAGCGGGAAGCTTGAGGGTGGCGCGCCAGCAATACATTTTACAAATACCTATTTCTCACTTATCTCGCCCTTAGTGTTTCCTCTTAATATCGAGAGCAGTTTTATTTTACCCAGTTTCTCAACAGGCAAATGTAACCAAAACCAAACGTTAAATCGGTCGGCATTTGCCCTTCGGACCGTTTCGTAGCTGACTTTCGGAGCCAGCTACCGTATGAGAATTTATATTCCCGTTCAGGAGCTGGCTCTGAAATGAGACTTTCTTTTACCGTTTCGTAGCTGACTTTCGGAGCCAGCTACCATATGGGAATTTAAAATCCCGATTGAGAGCTAGGCATATTATGACTTACTGTTACGGATAGGTACGACGACGAGCGAAGCGAGGAGGAGTGTAGGTTAAAATCCTACTGCCTTTGTCCTACCAATCGCACCACATGAACTTTTTTTCCAAACTTTTTTAACCTACACTCCTCCTCGCTTCGCTCGTCGTCGTACCAAATGATCACAAGATACCTAACACACTCCTCCTCGCTTCGCTCGTCGTCGTACCTATCCGTAACAGTAAGTCATAATATGCCTAGCTCTCAATCGGGATTTTAAATTCCCATACGGTAGCTGGCTCCGAAACGGTACGAAGTTAGCTCCGAAACGGTAAAAAAAATGCCCGTTTCGTATCCAGCTCCCAAACGGGATTTTAAATTCCCATACGGTAGCTGGCTCCGAAAGTCAGCTACGAAACGGTCCGAAGGGGACATTTGACCATTTCAAACGCATTAACGTGCACTTTTCGTTACTAGAGGACAAGTGCCGTGGCCCTCAAGTAGGTACAATCTAATATTACAGAGGCCGGGAAAGTAGGGATTGCCGGCCAAGTAGATATAGACATATTACGAGCGTAGCGAGGCCGGATAGGGATGCGAGGCTGGCAATCCCTTTTCACGCCGAGGGTATAGTGCTTTTCCCAAACATACAATTAAATAAATAAAAACTTCAAGGTTTTTTTCTTATGGCTGAATGCCACAAATTGATTGAACTAAAACAAACGTCGCTTAGCAGGCCTAGGCCTCCACTTTTGTATGAAATGCCATTACGGGTCTCTCGCCTCGCTGCGCCCGAAACGTGACACTTCGAAGCGCATTATGAAGAACACAACGTCAATATTTCATTGCATGTTTGAGAAAAAGCAATTTTTTCGATTCTCTTTAGGCGATTATCTTAAATGATTATTATAACAATTTTGCAACCAAAGTACAATATATAAAAACACAATTATAACTAGCATAACACACTCTACCGTAGCAAGGCACCGACGACTTACATTACATACAAAAATAACAATTAAACTTAGCTATTTATCATTTGTGCAATATTTCTAACACTAATTAGTGGTTTAATTATAAATTAAAGTGGGAATGATGAACTGTTTGGTATAGTAGTATACACATCGTTTGTGTACAAAGGTAGAAGGGTTAGATTCAAATCGTAATCTTGAAAAAGAAGCAGTATTTGGTATTATTTTTGACATGTCATCGTGACAATGCAAATTTTCCGTCACCTCCACGATATTAATATATATATTTATATCCACTGCATAACTTCGAATATTCGACCTTATGACCGCCATGTTACCCAATTAAAATACGAACTTAGCCCCAATGAACCATCAACATCAATTAGCTTGATTGTAAAAATTCTAAACGAATTATTTATAATCATGTCAATACGTGATATAGAAAAAAAAAGCAAAAAAATCAAATAACTGTAACCCGAATACGGAAAGTAAAAAAAAACATACAAAAGTTAGCGTATGTCACCCAGAGCATATTTTCGAACCGATTGACACCTTGTTTATCAAAATCGGTTCAGTATCTTAAACGCTACGGCGAAACACACGTCGATACAAACACAGCCTTTTACCTTTCGGCTCTGCCCTAGTCGGGCAATAAAATATCTTAGTTACCTACTTAACGACTTTAGTAACTTAATTTACCTTCTTTGTTAATTATCAATTTCAATGTTGAACCACATTTAATTACCGATAGTAGGAGCAAAATCAAAACGAATGTAAGCAATGGCATGCTCTCGTTAATTTACCATTTCGTTGAAAAGCAATAAACATTATTCAATTCCGCGTTTTCCTTACCACTTGCGGGTACTTATTACACGTTTTCGCAGAGTAAACCCCGGGGCGTAGCCGCCAGTTGTTACTAGGAACTGTTTCTACCTATCAGTTACTAATAACAACAGAGGTTTTCCAAACGATTAATTAAAATACATGGTAGGTCGTAAAACTCATAAAAGAGTCTGCAGGTATTTTCACTGCATTTTGATGTGTGTCATATTTCGCCGCAGTTTCCTATTTGTGATGTCTAAGATTGTAAATAAAAAAACATTTAAATATATTATTTATAAAATGATTGTAAAGTCTGTAAAAGAATTATCAAAGCTATATTTAACAGAAATCTGATGGAGGGATTATACTAGCTAGAGCATAAGACCATTCTGTAATAGGGTGGTTGCGTCATGTTAAAATGGATAACGTAGTGTTGCTAAATGCGAAATGGATAGTAAACCATCAAATAACTGTTAAAGTATAAATTACATAATATAATTCAAATCATAAAAAGATTGGACTTTGAAAGTTTAGAGTAAATTTAAAGCTACCAATAGAATACTCGCGGCGACATAGACTATATCCATCTCTTTCTAAGCGTTCTAATTAGAAAGAGACGAGTAGTCTGTCTCGCCGCGACACAGCTCGCGGGCCGTCCTGTAATATCCGTGCAGGTGAAATTTAATCTTATGTAAATGTCATAAAGACTTCACAAACCGCGAAAAAGCTTTTCTCACTTCGAGTGTATGACATCAGCACGGGTAGCTCAAGACCGCGATATAAGATAATTCTATTTCTGAGTGGTATAATTATAAATAGAAGGATAGTGTACAGCTCCGCACAAGTTCCGCCCTTACAATAAATAATCATTAATCAACAATCGTCATTGGTACAAAACCTAAACGATATCAAAACCGAAACTACTCAACCCGATTAAAAGGCCTCAATGGAATGTCGAAAACAAAACAACGACTAGAATCAAATCTCCGTATAATACGTCGGCCTGTTGATCCTGAGCAAATCGAACACATTCGGGAACACGAACGTCGTATTGAATCCTATCATGCCATACGTGAAGTACTTATAGGAGAGCTCCACAATGATTTTATTCTTATTGTCCAAGCTGTCCTCGGAATTCCTCAGTTCGTTCTTGTCCTTACCTAATAAAGCACAAACGAAGGCGTACGAGACGGATTTGCCGATGGCCCTGGTGGCCAGCACGCCGCAGAAGCCGAGGATGGTGCGCAGGATGGTGCAGCCCAGCATCTCGATAGAGGGCCAGATGACGGGGTAGGGCGGCGGCGTGGGCGCGGGCACCATGTGGCCGAGCTGGTAGTTGGTCCACGAGCCCGCCAGGATGCCGGCGCACACGCTGACGATCATTGTCGTGTCGCCTCTGGAGACAGACGGGAACGGTCATAAACAGGGAGCGTACATTTCATGCCGATGACAGGGGTATGACGTCAAGCTACATACAGGATGGAAAAAGTTTTAAAAGAGCAACGGCATAACGAACGTTTATTTATCCGTACCCAATAATGGAAAATGTGATTAATCAATGATTAATCACTGTTATCTAATCAACCTCTTCCGTTTAAGTAGATCTAATATATTGACACTTGAGACGGACATTGAAAGAACTTTATCTGACATTGTCACATCAAAGTTTACTTTTTGTCACAAATAGGAGACATGCGGAAACAACATTTCAGTGAAATTTAATAAGATCAGGAAACTTAATGCTTTGCTAGTGACCTAGGTCGCCATGGAGGCTATAAAATTATTGTGCCAAATAAATCCATGTTTAGTTATAGATAATAAACAAATGTATTGTTCCTGCTGTCAGCAAAGTTTGCCACCAAAAGCAAGCAACATCAAATTACATTTGCAAACAATAAAACACAAAGAACATGAGGAACATAAAGAAACACAGTTTGATTTTAACATGGACTTGACCAGTTTCATGATAGCATCGATAGACACGTTGTGGCCTATAAGTAATTAAAGATAAAATAAAATATTAGTTACTAAATACGTTTACGGTTACTAAGTCGTGTCACTTCGTTTTTTGAATCAGCCTGTGTGTTTATATGAATACGTCATTATGACGAAACCGGCATGAAATGTACGCTCCCTGGTCATAAAGGTCAACTTCTAATTCGGTCAAAACTTTCATTTTGAATACAAGCTTTCATTGCCGACTGTACGTTTCTGTATACCGTCATCAACTACTCATTGAGACGATTCTAACGAGCCCAAACTCAACGGGTTTACGTCGGTTAAGTACTGAATTCCCATGGCCACCTTCTGTCTCCATCATCAGATCAGGTCCATGGTACAATAATATTGAATTGTGATCCAAACTATACCTTTACTTAAGATATCTGCTGCAGTGGCAAGATTCCACCCGGACAAACATACATTGCAAGTTAATTGAAAGCTTGTAAAATATAAACATTTGGAGACAATCTTGCACAAATCGACCTAGTCCCAAACGAAGCAGAGCTTGTACTATCGGTACTAGACGATGTACGTACACAATAAATAAATACTTAAATACATAGAAGACATCCATGACTCCGGAACAAATAGTCGTGCTTATCACACAAATAAATGCCCTTACGGGGATTCGAACCCGGGACCTACGGCTTTGTAGGCAGGGTCACTACTAACTAGGCTACAGAAAAATTGCTTTTTCGCCCTCTCGTCGTGGAGCAAAACTTACCTACTAAGGAATTTACTAAGGATATGGTCTTGATTGTGCGTGTTATTTCTGTTTACAATGCCGGCTTAGAATCAGGCACGTATGTATTAGAGGAGCAAGTACAGTCACCAGCATTCATATCTGCCACAACAAGGCGCGCGTAAATATCTGACTCTATTTCTAGCGCCGTTAGGACGTGTCAGATATGTTGGCCCGTCTTGTTATGATATGAATGCTGGTGACTGTACAGCAAGCTGGTATTACGGTCGTGAGATCATGCCCGTCTGATACAGACCCGTAAATAAACCAATAAATATAAAAAACGTTGCTAATTATACAATAAAACTATGACCAATACAATAAACCCATCCTTTTAGCGCTGTATGCGGAAGTATGTATGACACACGGCGCATGGCAGAACACGGGTTAAATGATCATTAGTTACATTACATCAGCCTGTGCTCGTCAGTGCAGTGCTGCTTTCGTACTAAATAATTAACTGTGAATTATATATTTCAATGGAATGAAAAATAGTTTAAATTACGAGAACTACTAAATTAAAAATGACAGCACACTGGATGCTACCTGAAACCAATTACACACTAGTGACTCAAAATAAACCTCAAAATTCTATTGGAATTTGAGTTAATTCATCGACTTCTCGAAGATCCCAGGAGTATGCTGAGTCATAGGTCTTGTTTCCGTTTTCTAGCATGCTCTATTGAGGGCTGTGTTGGGAGTACAGCAGCACTTTGTACGCATGCACGCCAGGGGGATGTCTTCGGTCTGCGATACTTGGCGAGATTTAACAGTGACATAACATAGCTTACACATCTTAAGAGTCCGCAGTAAGCTCGATTCTCCATACAAACGTAGTTACGCTCTCATTTCAAAACTACGTGTTGGAGTCTAACGAAACTTTGCGTTTATTTATTTATATAGTAACATTTATACCTTAACAGCAAGGCCAAAGCGGTACAAACTTATAAATATGTAACATTAAGAAAAGGAAAAAGAAAAACATAAACAACAACGACTCTTAAGTAGACTCTTTCGTCACAATCCAACACGTAGTTTTAATATGAGAGCGTAACTACGTTTGTATGGGAAGGTGAAATTCGGCCGAGCTTACTGCGGACTCTTAAGGAAACAATTTTTTTTTGTTTTGTGTTACTTCAACTTGGAAGTTGCCACGATCAAATTTTAAACGATATGATACAGGCAACAAATGTAATTAATAAATAAAACATCATCATCTGAATCCTATCCTATATTTAAATCTAGGCTATAAACTATCATCGTGTAAAATTAGATACATGCAAATCGGTTGAGCCGTTTAAGCGTGATTGAGTAACAAACATTCAAACTTTCGCATTTATAATATTAGTAGGATTTGATGGTTTTCTGTCAATATGGCAACACTACGTTATATTATAAATTTAAACATGAGGAAAGTACCCAATTGTTGGTACAAGTTATAGATTCAAGTTCTCACAGGGTCATCAATTCATTTTTCACACCTTTCATTCGGAAAAGTAAGTTTTGCTCCACGACGAGAGGGATCAAAATGCTACTTTCTGTTCAAGCTACTTTTTAAATTTATTCATTGGCATGTAGCATTTAGGCAATGTGCCAATTGAACACAGATCTTAATAAAATAATCGATTGTAATTTCACCGTATAATCGATTTAAAACGAACATACTTCAAGTTATATGAAAATATATAATATTATAAGTTTGTAATAAAAATTAAGAATATTTGTTAAAACTTTTAACACTATCTTTTTTAAATTTCTTCATAGTCGGTGTGAAAAATAGTATGTGTCACTGTATCAAAATTATCTTCGTCTCGGGCGTTAACACTTGTATCCCTCACTACGCTCAGGATTCAATACACCGCCCTTGCCGTAGATATACTATTTTGCTCCCTTGTAACACAAATAGCTATTTTTTATGGATGGGGTTCTACGTTCTTGTGGATTTATATTTTTTTTATGTACGTTTACAAACATTTTCGTCAATAGGGGTGTAAATAGTAGTAGTAGACACTAAATAAAATAATCAATAATGTCCTATTTTCTCGAAAAAGGATAAAAAATGTAGTCAAATGGAGAAAAAATCAACGCAAAAGGGTCAATAATCACGAAGTTATAAGTGTCCAAAGTTTAAAGAAGGGGTATGTTCTGTCCCTTTTTCGCATAACGCAACTTCATATGAAACGATGACGCTTGAAGATTGTGACGTCACTAATAGACGGCAATGTGCCCCGTATTCGGCGCCGCCGTCGACGCGGCCCCCCGGCAGCCTCGCGTAACGTGACATCACTCACATCACACACTGTTTGCGTTTTCTCTCTAACAAGCAATATTAAAACGGTTGTAGCTTCGTAATTCTTTGAGATACCTGAATGAAATTTTCGTCACTAGGCATATTTTTTTGCCTTCTTTCTTTTGGAGTAATAATAATTTTCAAGTACCCGTATCGTACTATACCAATTTTTTAAAATCTTTTTAGTGCATAATTTATCATCAGTTCGACCTAAACGTCCAGATCGAATTAGTGGGAAATCGTATCTTATTTGTATAATTGTATTAAGTTGTTATTTAAATTCAGCAGTTTTTGCTGAAGCAATGGCTCCATATTTTGCGGTTATCCGTCAAGGGTGATTATAAACATAACTACCATTGACGTGATAGGTTAAGGGCACAGCCCGGCCTGGGAAAACCCGCAACTTTGCAACATATAACAAAACGACCGATAATTTTGGCGCCATAATGAGTGCTATGTACATGTTCATAAAACCTAGTTTCGCTGTACAAGTCATATTGACTATAGGTACGAGTACTTACATAATGTGTATACATTTTATAAAAATTACATATGCATGGAAAACCCCAATCCGAATCACGTGTTTTCACAACCTCGCACTTGTTAGGCACCATTTTAGGGTTCCTTACCAAAAAAGGTAAAAAAGGAACCCTTATGGTGCGACTCTGTCTGTCTGTCTGTCTGTCACAAAGTGAAATATCTCACGAACTATTTAAGCTATCAATTTGAAACTTGGAATGGTTTTAAATGAGAGTTATCCACATGCATGGAAAATGAGAAGTTTAAATATACATTTTAATTTTGTATGAAAAATTACGAATATGAGGGCGGGGAAAAAAAAAACAACTATAAGGACAAATGGGATATATATCATATGAAAGGGAATGAGTTGCACTTTTTGAAAATGTTTTTTTTTCTACACTGGTAACACTTCGATCTATGAAGGAAAATGTAAAAAAATAGTACAATTCCCCCCCTCTTATCTCCAAAGTTATCCAAGCGAAAAAATTTAAATTATTACTTTTGATTAAGGTAAACTTAAATATTATTGGAAAAGTATAACTTATTAGTATTTTTTGTTTTATTATCAACAATCATTTCCTAATTAAGTATGCAATTTAATCAACTTTATAAGTATTTTTTTGTTTTGAAATTCCTATAAGACTATAATAGAAGTAGGTACTCTCTTTCAAATAAAAAAAATCGAGATCGGTTCACGTGATAAACAATAATCGCTAAAACATACATAGGTACTAAGCTGATTGCCCTCGCACGTTAGTTTAGTACTAAATGGAGCCGATATATGGCGCGCTACTTCGCGCTGTTCTAGAATTAATGGGGTTGGGACGGGTATATTTCAATAGCAGGCTTGGTAGTTCGATGGTCTTCGTGTAAAAGTTATTCGTTGTTTGAAATTGAATTCTGTTGTGTTGGGTTAAAATAAGTACGAGAAAATAATCATTAGAATGAAGATGAAGGTGTCAAATATTGGGACATTTACTCTACCTTGCGTTAATTGATAGTTTGTACGGAACCCTCGGTGCGCGAGTCAGACTCGCACTTGACCGGTTTTTTTTATTTCCATTGTTTATTTTTTACTTACATAAGAAGAATAACGCTGTTGGCCTTATAAGGGGTCAATCTTCTACGAATTTAGAATACATTGTAACCGTGTTCAAGAATCTACTCGACCGTTACAGTCCAAACAGCCACGTATATTGTACACATACAAACACTACATATTTGGATGTAAAAGTCTACCCATTTGTTCGGAACTACCGTCAATCTGACTATTTCTATCCCATATTTAGTTACCATCTGAGGATAGCTTTCCCTGCTACGCAGGTCTGCTTATGTCAGACGAATCGACTATTTGATAACAACATCTTTAGATAACGAATAGGTTTAGTTTACTAACCATTCAGGACACCGGATTTGACACTTTGTATGCAAAGATCGTAAACACTTGTACCCCGTATTTTAGTCATTAAGTTTACGATCTAAAGGTCGCGTCAATTCCTTGAATGATCGCTCGAATAGCCTTTGCATACCAACAAGACAAGACGTTACATAACGCAGGTCGCAAACACTAGTACCCAGTATTTAGCCATTAAGTTTACGACCTCAGGTCACATGTATTCACTAGGAATGGCCTGCTCACTTTTATAAAAAGATGTGACCCAACGATGACCTGTGGGCTGATCACCTCAAGCAACGATCGGTGATTGGCTTGTGCAGTATACTGTGCAAGTCGTCACAAACCTAACCGAACTACAATTTTATTTTCTCAAAGATTGACCCATATTTGTTATTAACGTACATACATATATTATATTAACTCTTAGTAATTCAGTTTCAAAGGCACTGCGCCTACCTTAATTTTAAGTTAGAAATGTGTGAGAGACATTTCTCTATTAGGTATAAACTATTCGTTTCATATCCAAATTCGTATTAGAACATTTAGAACACAAAATTCACTTATGTAATCGCATTCAAACTTAAATAAAAAACTAACTGTTAACCTTAGACAATAGACTTTATTGCATCGTAATTCTGTATAACTGTATACAACTATCAACATAGTTAAACTTAGTACCAACATAAGACCGCTATTAGTTTCAGTAATAACATAAAGACCGGAATTGTTCACATTAGCATAAAACTTAGACATTTATATAAGCATTTCTCAAAATTGAATTGAATTATATATTAGGTTTTAATGTGTATATTTTATTGTTACTGGCTATGCGACTTAGACAGTCAATAATAGATTTAAATGTATAAGAACTGTGTGTTCGAATGATTGTCTTTTTGACGTGGTATTGTTGTTGATGTATCTGACTCGTGTTATTTGGATATTGTGACTCCAAGCGTGCTCTGCAACCGGCCACCTTCACATTATATAGGTACATATAACAAATATTTCATTAGGTAATCCACATGTAATGCTGCATTATAAAAATGCAATAGGTACAGCATTTCAAGATAATCCACTTCCAAGCCGAAAACATCTAGCCATCCCGCTCACCATCAAGCCCTTGAAGAAAAGAAATTTGTTTTCTCTTTCCGCCCTGTGGATTCCATTCTACATGAGAGCGCGACGGACATAGAAAAGTCTCGCTCCCACACTCTCCAGCTGCTGCAGGTGCGTCGCGGTCCGCATTCGCGTGCCGTCGCATTCACAGTTCGGGCCACCCACGCCCTTACGTGGCTGCCCCGAGGCTGTCCTAGCCCAGAACCCGCTCAACGCAACCACCGCGCTGAACACTATTTTTATTTTAGTACCATTTATGAGCATTTTAACCTTGTATCCATCCTTCTGCACCAAGAGAGGCAATAGAGACGGTCTGACCCTTCTATATTATCTTCTAAATTTACTCTATACTCTCGTTCCGTTACTCCCTCTTTCTCGCCTGCTAGGTACATGACCAGCCAGCGCCAGCCAAACAGCAGAACGACCAGAGGCAAGTTTCACGACGATAAAAGTTTCAATTTTACAAATATATACTGGTCGCTGGATGCGGGTGGCGCAGAGCCGCTCATTGTGGCACTCTTTGGGGGAGGCCTATGTCTTTTGGCTGATATGATGATGATGAAACTGGCAATACTGTTCAAATGGCTAGTCTTTATTGGCCAAGCACCTCAATGTTGCCAGTTTAGCCTTGACCAGTAGGGTCATCAGCACCAGTAGGTTCTCACCTAGTGGGTGTCCACTTGTCCGCGTTGGGGTGGTACACGATGACTATCACGGACACGGCCAGCACGACCGCCGGCGCCAGCCAGTGCGTCAGCAGCCAGCCGTCCAGCGCGTCCACCAGCGGAACTAGCAGCACCAGCAGTCCTGAGGCCATCAGCAGACCTGCTACTATGTCCTGCAAGAGATATAACGGGGTAAATAAAGTGCGCTTATTGCAAAGTAACCGTTTCGCAACTGTTTATTCAGGAACCATTTAATTTCGAGATTTTTTGGCCCATAACACACCGAGGCGTTTCTGCACCATAAGTGCCGTGTGAAGAGGGCGCGCGTTTTACATACATCGTCATAGTAAAGTTTCAAAACGCGCAAACGCGCAACGTCGCGCTGCAAACCCATAATAAAAGAAACATGGCATAGATAATCCCGATTTTTTCTTGGCTTAAAAAAGAAATACATGTTGAATGACAAAGGTTAATCACATCATCAAGACACTATCTTTCATGGTAACCGCGCTACCAGCCGCTAAAACTTTTCCGCGTGCCGGGATCCCAATGAATGTAAAAACCTAACAAAACCCCAGTGAAACGGCACTCACGCCTGCTCTTTATACAACTTCACGGGCAGGAAAGTCCCTACAGATACGTACTAACTAGTACTACTTAATTACTATGAAATAATAGTGATACGTACACACTACGTGACGTAAACCATGTGATCGCTGTTACCATAAAAGTGACGACATAATCATAAGTCATAATAGATCACGCCTTCGCGGAACTATAGACAGGACAAGGACCTAAAACTCGTATTACCAGTTTTTTAGAACCTAGCCAATTTTCCTGCTAGGTATAGTGGTAACAATAATAATGATAATGGTGGAGGATTCAGATTATTTATTTCTCAATAGTCATAATTATGACTCATACGACATGGTTTCAATATACAGAAAGAAGAACACACACATTGAGATCGTTAATTAATATTCAATATCATATAAATTATGTATTATTATTATTTTTAACCAATTTAAAAAAAAGCGGCCAAGTGCGTGTCGGACCACGCACAACGAGGGTTCCGTGCCTATTAAAAAGGTCATATTATCGTTACAGAAATCTTATGGCACTTACGTCCTTTTCTTTAAGGAAGGCAGTTTTTTAGAAATATCTCAAAAACCTTTAAACCGATCTTGTTCAAAACAATTTTCGCTGAGAGAATTTAATAAGCCCTATAAGCATGATTTTTTTCATATTTTTAAAATACACGGTTTAAAAATTAGAGGTCGGTCTTTCGAGGAGATTATCTCTGACTCTATTCACTTAATCAAAAAAATTGCTGAGAAACCTTATATTTATTTTGAAAGGCCTATCGATTGATGTGCCACACGTGGGCTTGCAATGAAAAAAAAAGTTTGTAGCTTTCAGTTTTAAGTATGGAGTGCAAATTTTTTTTAGTAATTTAGTTACAAAACTATGTAGCGGTTAACAAAATACACCTATCCTGAAAATTTTATTCAAATACACCTTATAGTTTTCGAGTAAAATGCCTGTGACATACGGACGGACAGACAGACAGACAGACAGACAGACATGACGAATCTATAAGGGTTCCGTTTTTTGCCATTTGGCTACGGAACCCTAAAAAGGAGGAGGTTCTCAATTCGGTTGTATTTTTTTTGTCAATGTTTGTTACCTCAGAACTCCGTCATTGATGAGCCGATTCGTAATTTTTTTTTTGTTTGTAAGTATATGCTTCCAGGTGGGTCCCATTTTTTTCAAAAATTCAGTAGGATGGTGGGATCCATGAGGAATTGAGGGAACTCCTCAATTATATTAGTCACGGGTGTAGTGATTTTGGTATTTTCTATTATAACTCGTGTATTTACACCCGGAAATCATAAATTTGGTGGGGTGGAATTGATGGTGAAGACCACAGATGACTTATGGAATTCCTCAATTATGTACTTAAAAGTACAAAAGTATATGAAGTATATCACAGATTCTGATAAGATTCCGTTGAAATAGTAACTAATGAAGTGCCAAAGGTGATCCTTGTGGAATCGACGGAAGTCCTCAAATATTATCGGCCCACATATAGCGATTCTGTTTTTCTCTCTAATAATCAACGCATTTGCTCACGGAAATCAGTTCATGTGGAAATGTTCTCGTGGCTTGGCGGAGTACTAAATTGAAGTCGGTTAAAACTTTGTTTTTAAAGTATAATAATTTACCCACCAAGTGGGTCCCACAGAACCGAACACGGCATCTCGGTAGACCACGTAGGAGATGGCGAGACGAGCTTGACGGCTTTGACCAAAACTGGTGGGAGTCTGCCCAGGACAGGGATGTGTGGAAGAAAAAGAGGGAGGCCTTTGCCCAGCAGTGGGACACTTAAGGCTCTTAATAATAAATAATAATTTACTTTAAAAACAAAGTTTTAACGACGGAGCTACGGTAGCCTAGTGGTTCTGGCATGCGGCTGTCAAGTGGCGGTCGTGTGTGTCATGACATGAGTTTTTCGGAATTTGTATCAGAACTTACGTATCGTTAGTTTTTCGGTGCAGGAAAACATCGTGAAACCAGCCTAATCCCAACAAGGTCTAGTTGCCCTCTGGTTTGGAAGCTCAGATGGCAGTCGCTTTCGTAAAACTAGTGCCTATGCCAAATCTTGGGATTAGGTGTCAAAGCGGACTCCGGGCTCCTTTATAGGCCGAACGTTGAAGAAATATATATCCTCATAGTTAACAGTTATCAAGCAAAGTTGCGGGCACACCTCGGACACTGGTGATCAAAATGAAACAAATGCGTTCCTACGCACACAGTCTTAGCTCGTGTAGGTGAACGCGTACCATGCTTGTGTGAGTGAGATAAGACATGCTAGGGTTGCCGCCATTTTAGTGCGTTCGCGAATCGGGAACGCAATACGAGATAACCTTGTAATAGCGGCGTCGAAATATTTTGTGTGCTTGTAATTAATTATAATTATAAACAAAAACGTTTTTAACTCTATTTTCTGAGATTATTATGGACGGAGCGTCTTATGGGCGTTAGCGAAGGTCTATGTTGTGACTCGGGCAATTTGCTTTTGTTTGTCCGGATGTTCTCCTCTACAGGTCGCAATTCTTAACCGATTCTCATGAAATTTTGTGACCAGATTCTATGATTAAATCGTTTTTTTTGTCGATCCAGTTTTGAATTTTCTTTAAAATGCGGAAGTTGGTATGAAGGACTCAAGCGCCATTACGGGCTATGGCCTCCGCTCGCGCGCTCTGCGCACCGCGTCGTCGCGTCCTTGCCAGCCGGTGTGTAACTGTGAGGTAACTGAGAGCGGGTGGGCGGCACTTTCAACGGGAGGCGGGTAGTGGCCATACTGTACGGAAGTACTCTTTATTATACTGTGCTGCGGGAGACTATATAGCCGATAACCATCCAGAAAGTCCATTCTACACACAGGTGAAAGACATTTTGAAATCGGTTAAGCGGTGCCAGAGATGACCTCAAACAAACCTTTCCTTTTTATAATATTAGTATTAGTATAGTATGTACGTTTATAGTATAGTGTAGCTGCCCGCGTGACTTCGCCCGCGTATTGCAAACCAGGGATGCCGCGGATGCGACTTTTTAGACATCCGCGGATGCGGACATTTCGAGGCTCACATCCGCGCATGCGGATGCGGATTTTGAGGCAAAACACTAAAAAAAAAATACGCAACGTCTTTAGGGTCACGCAGGACTCGAACACGTTGCGACTGATTTACAATCGTTGCAAACCTAACGCATCACCAATAGCGAATACGGCTAATCGTCAGATTACAGACACGAAATGAAGATTCTTATTGACTAATGACGAAAATACTGAACACGCGCGTGGCACGCGCCGTGTTGGTCCTTATCTGGTCGCAAACTGTACTACATCCGCATCCGCAAAAACTCCCCATTCATTTTTGCGGATGCGGAGGCCGATGCATATGTTGAAAATCATGCGGAACATCCGCGGTTGCGGATGCGAATGTCTGCCACATCCCTGTTGCAAACAACGCAAGCAAACAAACCCGCGGGATAGGACTATATAACCGATAACCATCCAGAAAGTCCATTCCACACACAGGTGAAAGACATTTTGAAATCGCAGTTCCGGATATTATCCATTAGGTACATAACTTACGAATTTACATTTTACAACTCTTAACGCTACGATCTCACAGACTTTTCCAATTTATAATATCGTATATGGAAGTATAGATGTAGAAATTTATATACTGGACATAAGAACTGGTTATACTTATACATACATTGACAAGTCGTAAAGTATTAAAAACAAGTTTCTGTCAAAAAGTTCATTTTTGGTATAAGCTTTTATTGTCGACTGTACTTTTCTGTATACCATCATCAACTACTCATTGAGACGATTCTAACGAGCCCAAACGCAACGGGGTTGCGTCGGTTTAGTACTGAATTCCCATGGCCACCTTCTGTCTCCATCATCAGATCAGCTCGATGGTACCATAATATTGAATTGTCATCTAAGCTATACTCATACCCAAAATTTCAGCTCAATCGGTCACCGGGAAGTGGGTCAAATTTAACTTGCAAGATTTGATTACAGACAGACAACGGGACAGGTAAAACTAAACAAGTTTCTGTCAAAAAAATCATTTTTGGAAGAAGCCTTTATGCCGACTGTACGTAAGTACAGTCGGCAATAAAAGTTACGTACGTTAAGACGATTCTAACGAGCCCAAACTCGATGGGGTTATGTGGTTTTATTACGGAGTTCCTATGGCCACCTTCCAGCTTCACGTCATCATAATATTGCATTGTCACGCGATTTGCATATTCGTGCAAAATTTCAGCTCAATCGGAAACCGGGAAGTGCATCAAATTTAACTTGCAAGATTTGATTACAGACAACGGACAGGTGAAAGTAAATAAAAGCTTGTAAAAAAAAGCTTGTAAAATGCGTTTATGTTTTTAAACCATAACGGTGCTAAAGAAGAGAACGGCTCGGTCGATAAGCGGGCGCCGTACCTGCTGCCGTTTACAACTCTCGGAGTAGGTATCACTTGCGCATTTTACCGACTTTTTAACTAAAGGCATTTATGTAGTTAAACGAGCGAGTCAAGCGGGCGAAGTTCTCCGTTTCAGCTTGGGGAAAAAATAATCCGTACAAAGAATCTATCTCATCGAATAAACCATAAACAGCACAAACCAGTGGCCTAGAGATACATTTTGCCGCTAGAAAATCTTAGTAGACATCCTACTAATATTATAAATGCGAAAGCTTGGATGTTTATATGTTTGTTACTCAATCACGCTTAAATGGCTCAACCGATTTGGATGAAATTTTGCACGAAGACAGTCTCAGCCAGGATTAAAATATAGGATAGTTTTTATCCCGGGTCCACACAGTCGAAGTCGCGGGCGGGGCGGGAGCTCGTACAGAATTCCTGGAATACTTAGTCTGCCTGACGCACACAAGGGCCACAAGGCCCCGGCCCCGGTTGCTCTTTAGCCGATCAATCCAAGAGTTTGGACACAAGTCAAGTTCTGTTACCATCCGAGTCAAGTAATTATCATGTTATCAGCAGTTTTGTGTTCAAGTTACGAGTAGGTTGTTCGTGTGGTCAACGTCGACGCTACGAAGCTAAACAAGGAAAAAGTGAAAGAAAATGAAACACCATACTTATACATTTTTATTAATTTATTAACGTTGTCATGGGTGTACAGACACTGATGAGATGGGTTTTTTGTTTACATTTAGTTGATTACGTATCCAAATAGGGTATAGGAGATTTAAAAATATATTTCCAAGACGGCTTGTCGAACTTGCGTGAACTTGTGAGCCAAATTCTTCAGTGTCAGAATCAGCATCTCTTTACGCATTTGTACTTTTATCAGGTAAGCTCTTATATGCGGATCGAGACCCATACGAATCTTGTGCATTTTCAAAATCACATTCAACTCATTAATTTCTTCGACCAGCTTATTCATAATCCCCTCTTCGATTGGGCTGGGATTCCTCGACATGATTGCGATCGTACTGCAAAAAAAACTTGCTAAATTAAGAAGTAAATTCGCATCAATTGCTGCTTGTTGACTGCTTTGTACGAAATGTCGTGAAATTGACGTTTGACATTGAAGCAGCAATGTATAAAGAAATTTCACGGGAACAGAGTTTATTTCATGAAGGGACAGAAAATTGATATAGTTGTACTAGAATTAAAGTATACATGGCGACCCAAGACTATGCGAGATCAAGGAAAAGTATCTTAAATATCGTAGATAGGATATTTTGCCCAAATAACACTATGTTTTTTTTTAAAGTTAGTACCTAATACTGCATTCAAAGTGTTTCTATAAATTACTCGCTTTGTCTGGAAATACAACCAAATTAAAAGTGAAAAAAAATCACCCGTATTTTTATGATGCCAATCGAAAGAATGGACAAAAAACAATAATTCTTCTTAAGTAACATAGTATCTTCAAAGAAAGAAATAACGTAAAATGCTCGATTTAAATTTCAAGAAAATTATTTATATCCGACGACGACGTTCGAAAAATAGCGATATTATCATGCCATAGATAGCTTTGATTATTCGCAAATAAGTACCCAATTAAAAAAAGCGGCCAAGTGCGTGGCGGACCACGCACAACGAAGGGTTCCGTGCCTCTTAAAAAGGTCGTATCGTTACTGAAATCTTATGGCACTTATGGCCTTTTCTTTAAGGAAGGCAGTTTTTTAGAAATATCTCAAAAACCTTTGAACAGATCTTGTTCAAAATAATTTTCGCTGAAAGAATTTCATAAGCCCTATGTCCATGATTTTTTTCATGTTTTTAAGATACACGGTTCAAAAATTAGAGGGGGGGGGACACAATTTTAGTGACTTTCGGGGCGATTATCTCCGACTCTATTCACTTAATCAAAAAAAATGCTGAACAACCTTATATTTATTTTGATTGATGTGCCACACGTGGGCTTGCAATAAAAAAAAATGTTTTGACTTTCATTTTTATGTATGGAGTGCACCCCTAAAAAAATTTTTTTTTGTAAATTAATTACAAAACTGTAGCGGCTAATAAAATACACCTATCCTCAAAATTTTATTCAAATACACCTTATAGTTTTCGAGTAAAATGCCTGTGACATACGGACGGACAGACAGACAGACAGACATGAAGAATCCATAAGGGTTCCGTTTTTTGCCATTTGGCTACGGAACCCTAATAAACGGCTTTCTGGCACAGTTTTCCTTATCTTATACTTTCACTTATAGTGCACGTGCAGATAAAATGATAAAACTTAGTTGTAAAACTAAAGGCCGTGCCAGGATAAGCTAACCAAGTGATTCTGTCCCCCTCGAGTTTGGGCTTGTAATTTTTAGGGGTCCGTAGTCAACAAGGAACCCTTATAGTTTCGTCATGTCCGTCCGTCTGTCTTTCCGTCTGTCTGTCTGTCCGTCTTCGGCTTAGCTCAGTAACAATTACGACTAGAAAACTGTAATTCGGCATGGGTAGATAAATCAATCACGCCGACAAAACAGTACAGTAAAATCTTGAAAAATATTTTTTTTTAGGGTACCTCTCCTACACCTAAAACTGGGGTGTATTTTTTTTTCTCGTTAAACCCATGGTGTGGGGTATCGTTGGATAGCTCGTTCAAAAATATTATGGGTTTACTAGAACCATTTTTCAAATCAGTGTTTAGTTTGCGATATATTGGGCTTTAAAGCCCTGATTTTTGTTCGAGTCATGTGTCCCCACCTCCCCCCCCCCCACACTCCCCCTGCCGTCTAAGTGGCTAAATTCGTGGTAGTAGTACATATAATGAATTTAAAAGGAAAACTATCACGGACAAGTAGGCATAAGTAGTTACCGAGTAATAGTCGACCAATTTAATGTGTACTTGGAAAGACCGATTTTCGTACAAATTCGGCCGACGCAACCGCACCGCACGTCGATGTAACTAAGACAGATAGGCAACTACGGAACCCTACACTGCGCGTGGCCCGACACGCACTTGGCCGGTTTTTATGGATGGTGTGGCTCTACCAAGAAGCTTACATATCTAGACTGGAGGTCGCCCTTCCAACACTCGTTAGAAGCAAGAAAAAATTACCTTGAATGACGTCACGTCTTTCTGGCTTCTCTTTCTAGCTTTGTGATGTGTTGCTAAAACTTGAAACACAAACAATGCTACATATTTATAAAGACATGCTCTACGCTATTACTGTTATATTTCATTTTGTTATAATTTCACAAAATTATATGAAAAAGAAAATTAATTTACCGAAATTAAAATGTATTGACTTTTCTATCACTCCAAAAATACCAACTCAACCAAAATCCTGACTGACGGTATGCTCGTAGTGGCTCGTAATGCTGGTTATGGCAATACTAATGAAAAAAATATGGTTGTTATGTCAAAACAGATTTCACCATATCGAAAGTTTATTTCGTGAAATAAACACTTTGCTACGATTTAATCGCAAAATTGGGGGGTACTTGGAGACCGAAGTCAGCTATTAAATTTTACAGGTAAGTGGCCATATTACGAAAATATCGGCGGTTCTACTAGCAATCAATTTTCGTCTAAAATCAGAGTAAAACTTGTTAGATTATATGTAAATAACGCTCAAATAGGTTTATTTCGATCATTATAGTAAGTGTGTATTGTTCATTTTGTAAGTAAACACTAATATTAATGGCTAGTAAAAAATGTGTAAACTTCTAACTAGGGTGACCATTCCGTTCTCGTGCGTGGTATTTCTTCGTATTGAAAGGAGCAAAATGTATCATATACAGTTTATATAATTACAATTTTAATCATAGTCTGTAATAATACAGTTTGAATTTGTATAATTATTATTAATTTTAATTTATATTGATTATTTCAGATTTCCAAAAGATGAAGAAAGGACGCAACGCAATATTGGCTATTGATTGTGGCCTATAAAGGGAAGGTTTCCAGAGGTCTGAAAATGTGTAGCTTGCATTTGAAGGCGGAAGCAACTAATATAATACAGCACGTCTATCATGAGACGGCTGCGACATACTCTCGATTTTTCTCGCACTATCCGTCTCTCTCTTACCTTCTATAATGTAAAAAAACAAAACCCTTTTTATTTTTACTTTTTTTTCATTTTCTCTGTTGAATCTAATTATCATTTCCTCTGTCGGTTCTTATCGATATTTTGAATCGATACAAAATAAACCTACTAGTTATTGCAACTGCCGCGTGCTAATCGATGTTGACGAATCGATGTCGCGCGGCTTATGTTTCCCGTCACTAAATTACGCTCGTGACGTCAAAGCACCTACGCAAAATGTTACACGCTCGGTTCCCATACTAATCGACGAGCTCTTTCCTTCTATCTAGATATAGTTCTGTGCAAGCGATCTAGGATTCGGGTTCATCCGTAATCATCTAGATGGCGCTGTTTTACGTATGAACACCGATACCGAGAACTTATTGAACGCCCCTCGTAGCTTATTTATTTTAAACACTCAGTAGCGTAGCGACCCGAGCGAGCGATGTGTTTAAGGGTAAGGTCGGCATCTATATTAAATTAATAACCCTTTAATTGTTAAATGCGAAGGTCCTATTTGCGCAAATCGATATGACCGTGGAAATGATTCAAGCTATGAAGAGAGCTCAGCGCTGACGCTTGTTTGTGTGATGCATTATTAGCTTTGGAGACCATCGGCGTTCTACGCTCAATGTGCCCCGCCCACTGCCACTTAAGTTTTGCAATTCGGAGGGCTATATCGGTTACCTTGCTTCTGCTGCAGAGAAACTCCCATCATAGCCCTCTCCATTGCCCTTTGGATGACTTTGAGTCTTCTTCTGAGGCCCATAATAGCCGTAAGCAAGCAAGTAAGTAATATTGGCCGAAAATATATACCGTAGCTTCCCGAACGCTGCCCAGCCAAGTCGGATTCGACGATTGACCTCTTTCTCGAAGTTGGAAAGGAACGAGTCTGGGAGTTGGTACTACATGGGCATTTGACATGACCTTCGTCTTACCCATGTTCATCCTTAGACGAACTCGCTCGTGGCTTTGCTGAGGTCATCGAGCATCGTACTTAAGTAATCCATGGTATTAGCCAAGACTACTTTATCTTCAGCAAACCTAAGGCTTCAGCTAATCCAAGGTTGTAAAGTAAACTTTTGGAAAAACAACATCTCCTTGCCTGACTCCCGCTGCAGCGGAATAGGTTTCGAGTTCTGGTCCTGGAGTCGGGCTGACATTGTGGCGTTCTCGTCTCTTCAGTACTTCGTTAAAGCGGTGGTCTAGGTCTGGTTGACACCGCTTGAGAGACTAGAACAGCCCAGATTTCGATCGAATCGAAGGAACAATAAGCAGAGGGGCAGGTTATACTTCTCAGTCTTCTATATAACCTGACGGAGCGTATGGATTCGCTTTACGGTACGAAAGCCTCTTCGGAAACCAGCCTGTTCGGGAGGCTGAATGTCATCTAGCTTGCTTACGAGACGATTTGTAAAGACTCTCGGAAACAGCTTATAGACATGGCTCAGAAGTGAGATTGGTCGGTAGTTCTTCAACAGCTTCTTCTGAAGAACAGCACCACCACCCCTTTGTTCCATGCCTTTGGCGTTCTTCCTTCCAGTAAGACGGAATCGAACGACTTCTGAAGGGCAGTAAGCACCGGTTTTCCACCCGCCTTCAGGAGTCAGCTGGTAGCTGTTGAGCGAGTGAAGCGAGCGAATGTATAATTCGACATGAGTCGGAAATCATCTAAACGCGCGTGTATCGTACAACGTTGTACTATGCCTTGTGTGAGGAAATAGATAAAATGTTGAAATATCAGTTTAAAATAGATAGGTTAACATTGAAGAACCTAGGTAGATTGTCAGGTCCCTAGTGTACCTACTTATTATCTGGAATATTCTGGAACTGCATTTAACAACTTTTCCACATCTTATGCTGTCAAGCTTATTCACTTACCCCCTTATTCATAAAACTTAAAAAGCCTCTGCTAATTAAAATGTGCTTTGTCCCTTTCTTACGCGTACAAATCTCAAAGTAACAGATAAAGACAAACGAACTTTAACGCAATTTTAGTTAAAATAGGCTTGTAGATGTAGAACGTTTATGAATACGGCCGTTAGTAGTTAAAACCATTGTATTGTGGTTTTGGAACACAATTAATTTTGATTACCAACTCAATATATTCCACAACAAAAATACACTGTACTGAAACCGACCCTTGAAACGCAATAAATCATTATTATTAGTGATTAGACATTTTCACTCGACATTTTTAACATATTTACATAAAACAACTCCAAAGTAAACAACAATCACAACAATGGCGAGCTTTTTAGTTTTAAATACATGAACGGTCAACATATGCGCATGTTCAAGTCGCCATACTGTCGTATCGCAAAAGGCATAAGAAAAATATGTTTTCAGCCAAACACATTAATTAAATATTTAAAATTAATTATTTATTGAACTAATTCAAAATTCAAAAAGATTTATAAAATATTTTATACTTTATTAGTATTTATATTTATGTACCTTTTATATGAACGAAAAAGTGTAATTGAAATATTTGTAAACTTTTCTCAAGTAATAAAAACTCTTTGCGTCCGTCGGGCTGACGACGGACTTAAAAATTGAAAAGTAAAAAGCACTAGAGCGAAAAAGTGGCATTTTCCGCACAATTTGGGTGCTTGGAAAACGCTCTTTTCGAGCACATGCATTGTAATAGTTATTTACGATACAAGTGCCGAAAATAGGAAATTCGCAACGAGTGGTGATAAATTAAAACACGACCGAAGGGAGTGTTTTAAATCGACACGAGTTGCGAATTACCTATGCGCACGTGTATCGTACAACGTTTTACTGTACATATGGCTCTTTAAAATTTCGACATATGCACGAAAAGTGCTCTTTTCCGCACTAGGGCGGGAAAGTAGCACCATATGTACTGTGAAATAATAAAATCAACAGGCAGCGAACTTGTTAAAACATTGACGATATGGAAAAGACAGATCACATTTTGACCATTTAATTAATTAATTTACAAAAAATACTCAATTCACTTCGGCAGACTTTCGGCTTTTCAAGTATGTTTTTACAACAACAACAAATACTCTTTACAGTACATATGGTGCTACTTTCCCGCACTAGTGCGGAAAAGAGCACTTTTCGTGCATATGTCGAAACTTTAAAGAGCCATATGTACAGTAAAACGTTGTACGATACACGTGCGAACACCACTCGTTGCGAATTTCCTATTTTCGGCACTTGTATCGTAAATAACTATTATGGCACACCTCACACAAACAAAGCAGTTAAAAAGAGAAACAATACAATAACATGTAGGTAGAGGTAGACAACAGGCGGTCTTATCGCTGAAGAGCGATCTCTTCCATACAACCTTTGGGTATCGGAGAAAGAGATAAAACTAGATTTAATTTGCTTAAAATGATTAATTTTACGTAATTCCTTTCTTTTAAGATGCTATGTTACTTAAGAAGAATTATTATTTTTTGTCCATTCTTTCGATTGATTGACATCATAAAAATACGAGTAATTTTTGTTCACATTTAAGTCGGTTCGATTATATATATATATATAAACTAACTGGGTAAACTGACTGGCTTACAGTAGTCATGTAATATTTGGACTTAAGTTTATTTTTAAAATAAATAGCCTGTAAAATATACCTAAAGATTATATATATATATGTCGGAGAGGAGAAGTTTCATGCAGCGCCCTCTATTACATTCATCGTGACTTCGGTCGTAATGTGCTCCACTGTCAATCTACAAATGTCATCATTGAAATACATGCGAACGAGGACATATTTGTCTGGGCAAACTCGGGAGCTCATTAGTTCCGCCGCGCGCCAACAGAGGGCTATGACGAGTATTATTTTGAATTAGAAACAACAACGGACGGGTGTGTTCGCTGTCATTGAGGAAAAAGCCTGACAGGAGGTGGTTGCTCTCTTGGATGGAGAATTAATCGTTTAGAGAGAATGGTGTGACGGAATACGAGAACCGAAATTGCCAGTTCACTGTATTTCACATGAATTTTGTAATTATGCTGTGGAGAAGTCCTTAGTAAAGTTTGTAATCATAGTAGCATCGTTTCCTATCAATGCCCGAGAACCCAGGATACGCCCACACCTCGACATCAGAAGTGGTGCCAAATCGGGCTCATGAAGAAACTTGAGAGAAAATATCTTTGAAGAAATTGTAATTTGATCCATGGAAATATTGACAGATGTCAGAAAAGATTTGAAGGAACAACTGGAAATAATTTGTCTACATGTCTGCTGGGAACTATTGGAATAAAGCGGCATTTACCTACTGCCGAGGCAGGAACCACCAGGTCCACAAGATCATAGTTCGTGACGCGGTTGAAATGCGAGCTATTTTGGAGCGTCGAGAGGACATGAGGTTCCCATGGGCGAGAGTCTGTCGTTAATCGAGTGAGTCGTTTTCATTTTGTTGGTTCTGAGTCTTTTGAAAATAACGTTGTTGAGGAAAATGTACAGGCAAATCTATAGAGAGTTAAGAAAGACCACAAGTAAATTTTAAAGTTGGGTACAATTCTAACATAAGATGTGCAGTTATCGAAGTCATTTATATCATAGTTGACTGATAAGTAATTTAATTCAATTTCCATATTAAAAATTCAAGTTGATGCTGGTATGTCTCTAAAATACCACACCATAAGCGTAAGAATGATTAATTCGTCCGTGATACGATGAAGTAAAATCTAATGCTAACACAGCACAGTTCTGTTGCTATTTTGGTAAAAAATGTGGGAATGACGTACGTTTTGGCCAGATATTTTTTTATTTTTTCATTATGGGATATAGAATTGAAATGGGTCAATCAGCTTTTTCTTGTTCTTGTTCTGGGCCAGTGAGCCGGGAGACAGCAGTGACAGAGTTTCTATGCAGAGGAGATATAACAGAATATATAACAAAACACGTGTTTGTGATTAAAACTCAATAAAATCATAGTTTTAATTAGTGACCCAGGAGACGTAACCATGGCAACGAACAACAAAAAATAGTTTATTGCGTCAAATACAACATACGGGTGATAGTTTGAATGCCAACGACACCTATACAGGTCGTGAGCTGCTTTCATCAATGAGTGATATTTGTGTTGGAGGCGCTACATGAATCAGTGGTCGTAACCGCAACTCGGAGGGGTTGTGGACTGGGCGATGAGACTGATTATGTAGATGTCGGAGACGTTGGAGTGATATTTGTGTTGGAGGCGCTACATGAATCAGTGGTCGTAACCGCAACTCGGAGGGGTTGTGGACTGGGCGATGAGACTGATTATGTAGTGGGGCCTTGGTGTTGACAGACTTGGTCTGGTTGGAGAATGAGTCTGTATGACTCTCGGTGATGTACTCATGGTGATGATGTTGATTTTCTGTCGTGGTTCTTTAAAAACAAGCAAGTTTAATTTGAACGGATTGGCATTTATAGTGTGGCAATGTTGAGTAGGTGAAACACGGGATAGTATTTATTGGGTGTCAAGGAAGTCAAGTGTTATCATTGTCGTAGACTATTATTTACAAAAATCAAACGCTCAAGTTACAATTAGAGCAAAACATGATTGAAATGACTGAAGCCTCGCCTGGGTGGATATTGAAAACTACAGCAAGTACTGGCAGACATAATTTTGATTAGTTACTTGACAGCTGTACTTACTTTCGTTTAGATGGTTCTGAGCGTGCGTCTAAGTGACTTACTGTTATACATCAATTTTATTAAAGTTTTACGAACGTATAGGGATGTTATTGTTCAACAATGCAACTGTTAGGCGTAATTAAATTGGTGAGAGAAAGGGCCCCTTTTGACGTATACAGCCTTTTTTTATGTCAGGTAGGCCGAGCGATGGCTTTAGATACTCCAAACTTTTGTTTTTACAGGTGTACGCAGGGACGCGTACATTGTCAAGTTGGCCGTGTCGGAGAGGAGAAGTTTCATGCAGCGCCCTCTATTACATTCATCGTGACTTCGGTCGTAATGTGCTCCACTGTCAATCTACAAATGTCATCATTGAAATACATGCGAACGAGGACATATTTGTCTGGGCAAACTCGGGAGCTCATTAGTTCCGCCGCGCGCCAACAGAGGGCTATGACGAGTATTATTTTGAATTAGAAACAACAACGGACGGGTGTGTTCGCTGTCATTGAGGAAAAAGCCTGACAGGAGGTGGTTGCTCTCTTGGATGGAGAATTAATCGTTTAGAGAGAATGGTGTGACGGAATACGAGAACCGAAATTGCCAGTTCACTGTATTTCACATGAATTTTGTAATTATGCTGTGGAGAAGTCCTTAGTAAAGTTTGTAATCATAGTAGCATCGTTTCCTATCAATGCCCGAGAACCCAGGATACGCCCACACCTCGACATATATATATATATATACGTACCGTAATACCGAAGCACGACTGTCACTACTGAATAACCGTTATATACTAAAATAAATCGGAGAAAAAGTGCCTTTTTATAATAGTTATAATCCTTATAAACGTCAAAATCGCAGCGTGTTTGAGGAGACATATCGTAGGTTTCCGTTATGATTGGTCAAATGGCAGTCCAAAGCGGAAGCGGAAGCGGGGCTGACTAAGAATCACATTCAGGCAAATTCCATTTTACGTAATTTGATTATATCTGAGACTACATTTCCACGTTAGTATATTCGTTATACAATTGATTCGGCTAAAAAAACATGCAATTTATAGATTATTATTATTAAAACTGAACTTTGAAATTCCGGTTAGAGAATTTTACATGAAATGGAACGTAAGCAACCCAACCTTCCGTCATCGTCAGACTGTCACTGATAGTGTTACTTTGAAAATTGTTTCAAATTTGCCTTTAATTATTATTTATCGTTTGTTATCGTGTGCAACGAGTGCTCTGATCGGTTGGACCTGGTATTTTCTCACCTGGACCTTGATTTGGTTATTTACGATATCAGTAATGCTCATATTTCGTGTTTGTAATTGTCTGTGACACCTCGAATACAAAATGTTATAATTCAAATTTTGTTTTTATTATTTTCGGTTGATAAATTAAACAGCGAGTGTCTTGAATCGGAATTTTGTGTTAAGTAAGCGCAATCAAAGTGCGAGGATTCCAAATTTCCAGTTCAAAACATTGTGTTATGTAGATAAAAAATTTCGGCAGATAATCAATGAAAAGGATTCCATCCGCATCGCAGGAAACTGAGGCCATGACTACCTGCCGTCGGAAAAACTCGATTTTTTTTTATTGGTGGAGAAGATGGACGTTTCCAGGACATACTTTGTTTTTTCGTTTCAGGATCGAAATGGTGAACCCATGTTTCGTCCGTAGTAACGAAACGGTGATAAAAAGTGTCCGGGTCATGCTTGATAATATCAAGATTTCGCTCTGCAACCTCCACAACACGTCTTTGTTTGCCTGGGTTAACATTCGCGGAACCCATCTTCCTGACACTTTTTTAAAACCCAAAAAATCTGTTATTATCGAATGTACACTACCAAATGAAATCTTTAGGGTATCGCCTGTCTCCTAAAACCATTTTTTCAAATTTTTCATCGGTTTGTTAGTTAACTGAGGTAGAAGGCCCACCGGAGCGGGAGTCATCTTTACAGCTTCATCTACCTCTTCTAAACTCTGCAATCCAGTAAACGGCAGTGGAATAGGGTAAAGCAACAGAGCCTACCGTCTGCTGAATATCCAGAAAAAAATCCTTGGTAGACATTTTCTTCAGACACAAGTACTTTATCACGGCACGAAACTCATTTTTTTCCATAATTGAAAGTTTTAGTCAGCTTCTTTCACAAAAGACTCATTTACAGTATAATGGCGGGAACAATTGAAAAAAAAACAACTGTCGTAAATTACATCATAGTGCCAGCTCAGAAAAAAAACAAACCTCAAGTAAAGAGGTTTTACAAATACGTATTTAGTTCTAAGGACTTTTTTATTCCCCCTCGTATTCATAGTACTCTTTGTACTAAATTCATCACTCGTCTGAAACGTATCACTTATAATTCTACACCGGACTTGACGACGCAACGGAGACACGCTGTTTCGTCGCCAAAATAATTAGTTTTTATATGTATTATATATATGTATTGTATGTATGTAAGGCTTTAAGGTATTTGTTGTTATGGGCCTTAGATGCCTGAAATAAATGGTTTATTATACCAACATAAACAGAGCTTTATTGGATAAATACAATCACAACTAAAGTTTAAAAAAAAAAAACTAACTTAAATAAGCTAATAGCTCCCCCCGCGACCCCCAGAGGCAAAGGTCCCCATCACGCTCGCGGCATTACCCCGTTGAATCGCGATGGACAACCTTTGCCTCAGGAATGACCCGGAGCGAGGGTCTAAACTACTTCTAAAAAGACGCCGCCCCAACTCCCTTAGAAAAGTCCTCGCCTCGGCACACCAACACCCCGACGTTTCCACGGCTAGAGGGACAAACAAATAGTTGGTGAGTGCCGCGTATTTTTCTGTCTTTCTCACAGCCGCCAACTCAGCCGTTTATTATTATTATGTATGTCCGCCGGACCTTTGGGAGGCGTTCGTGGAGGTACCTACAAGTTATTATTATTATTATTTTTCTTTTCTATTCTCAGTATTCGAATACTGGTGTAATGGAATGCACGGACCGAAGCCAAGTGCATCCCATGTTCATACAGCGTATCACATTTCTTGAATGTTTTGGGATTGGTTGTCGTCAGAACTAGGTATTTGGGTGACTGATGCGGGTATTTGAGTTTGTGAGTTGGGTAGTTGTATATCGATCTGTAAAAATTTTCGGACTAACCTGCAAGTGTTTAAGATGGCTGCATTCTGCATAACAATAAAAGATGATGGCGGCAATGACAGGGTTTTTATGGAGGTATGCAACTGCTATGGGATGACACCGGTGGTGGACAAAACTATGGGGAACATTCTTTAGTTTTCAAATTCTGGCTATTTCGTCTTTTAGATCTGTATATTTGGATAATTTTTCAGCTATTATTATTATTATCTTTTTTCTTTTTATCCTGGGTTTTCACCGGCGTACTGCTATGAACGGGCCTAAGCCAAGTGCATCACAGGGTAATACCTTATCCTATACTTTGTGCTTCTGAAGTGACTATATCGTTTTGTTCTACATATTACTATCGTATAGCAGCCTGTGTGATCGTGCGTGTATGTGTGGTGCTGGTGGGCGTCTCCGAGTGCGTGCTAGGCTAGGAGGTGGCTGCGTGGCGGGGCTAGAGCGCGTAGCTGGTTGCGTGGTTGGAATTGGAACCTGTAATTCTTGGTCAGTTTGCAAGAATTTTCTTACAATTCGACATGTGTTGAGAATGAGCGCTTTCTGGAGTAGATGGTATGTTTTCGGCGGTAGGTTTAAGGTCTTTAATGATTTATGTAATTGTTTTGGTATCACGCCTGTAGTGGATAGAACAATGGGTACTGTAGTTACTTTTTGGAGGTGCCATATGCGGGTTATTTCATCTTTCAGTTCGTTGTATTTGGTCAGTTTTTCAGCTATCGTAGTTTGTAAATTGTGAGTATTAGGGATGGCAATGTCTATTAGGTATCCAGTTTTGCTAGTTTTGTCCATTCATGTGATGTCAGGCCTATTGTGATGGGTGGTTCGGTCGGTAAGGATGGATCGATCAAAGTACAGTTTGGTTGTAGGGTTGTCTAGCACACTTTCAGGTTTATATTTGTAGTACGGTTCCATCACGGTAATAGTATTGTTGGTAAGCAAGTTTTTGATGGATGATATTTGCTACTTGGTCGTGTTATTATTATAAGAATTCGGCTAGACATTTATTAATTTCAAGCTCGTATACGTATCAATCAAATAATCCACTTAGTAATTTTAATCTTGAGGATGGGTAAGGTGAAGGCTTTTTTATTAACTGGAATATATTTGGTACTAGCTTCTGCCCGCGACTTCGTCCGCGTGGAACTCGTTTAATATCGTAGCTCCTTACAAACGTTCGCTCCCTATTTCGCCCCCTTAGTCGATGGTTCCCGGAATAAAAAGTATCTCAGTATTTCTTTCCATTGGGGCCTCGGAGACTATTGTAACCCAGACTTTTTAAATAGGAGTTCGAAGTTTTTTTTCTCGTTTAATTAGTAGGCTGCTGTAAACGAATGCGGAGTAAATAATGTATATATCAATGCTTAATGTTACTCCCATGCGAGATGCTTTACGGCAGTTCTGTGGTACTTTGTCCATCGCTGTCGAAAACACAGATGTCGGCATTTTATTCAACTCCAATTTTATTTTTCGAATCAAACTGTACATTTTTGGGACGAAAATTATTGCAATATACTCGCCTCTTTTGATTTCCCCAAAAATCTTGAATAGGGCGAAGTTGCGGAACATTAGGTGGATTTAATGTCTTCGGTACGTATGGGATGTTTAACTCCGCCATTTTGCTAAGGGTTTTTTTGGAATTATATCCGCTGAGGAGTTACAAATGATGGTAACGAAGATTGATGAATCTTTTGAATGGAAAGGGATGAAGATGAATGTAAGTAAGACGAAAGTTATGGTATTTGAAAAAGATGAAATTATGACAGACTGCGAACTAATGATTGGTGAAGAAAGACTGGAACAAGTAAAAGAGTTTGTGTATTTGGGGACGTTATTTACTGGAGACGGAAAACATGAGAAAGATATTGAAAGGAGAGTGATAGCAGGGAACCGAGTGAATGGGGCACTGAACGCCTTTATGGGCAGCCGGAAAATATCACAAAAAGCACGCGTGGCTGTGCACAGAGGAGTGTTGGTACCCACACTTATGGATGGTAGTGAAAGTTGGGTATGGCAGAAAAGACATCAAAGTCGAGTGAATGCAGTAGAAATGAGAGTGTTGAGAAGTATGTGTGGAGTGAAATTGAGTGATAGAGTCAGAAACAGTGTTATAAGAGATAAGTGTGGAACGGATGGAGATATAGTCACGAAAATTGAGAAGGGTATGTTAAGGTGGTTTGGGCATGTAGAGAGGATGGATGAAAGAAGATTAACGAAGAGAGTGTATATAAAAAGAGTGGCAGGGCAAGTTGGAAGGGGAAGACCTAGGCGAACTTTCTCCGATCAAATTGGAGAAATCTTACTAAAAGGCCAGGTCAAAAGTACCCTAAACCGACGAGCATGTATGAGAAATGTTATGAAAGTGAGTGAAGCGAAAGTGGTTTGTCAGGATCGTAGCAAATGGAGATCCGTGATGTATGTATGTTTTTTTGAAATAATGGCTTGAGGCTAAGTCTGGCCAAAAAACTAAATTTTCTCCTCTATGACTCGAATTTATGAAATCCCGCACTAATGGCAAACAACGCTCTATGTAGCGATCGGCGTTCACAGCTAAACCTGACTCAAAAAATACAGGCTTAGACATTCCGCGTCGACTGATGGCAAGCCATAGCAAAACTTTTTTATGAAATTTTGTATGCTCAACATATTTCACGTTCTCATCGGTTAGACCATTTGTGTTCTTAAAATAGTAATTGCCTTGTAACTCGTCTCCATCTACCGTGAAATATGACTCGTCATCCATAACGCAAGTGACATTGCTTTTAGCGTAAAATATTTCTTTGATCAATTTACGCAGCCGTACTTTCTGAGTGATTTCTTGGCTTTCAGAGACGGTGGGCTTAACTTTTCTACACCACTTATAGATGCCCATATCTTTAAGATATTTTTTGACAGTTTTGCCGTCCCACTTAAATTTTCTTCCGAGCTCTCTATAAGATTTTGTGACACGGCCGGCCGTAATTTTCTTTAATCGAGCTCTCTCATAAAACTTGCTCAAGCTGGAATAGTTTCCAGAATCAGGCTTTCTAGCAGTGGTTTTCTTCAAGGCAAAGGACGCCAAAATATTGTAAATAGTGCTCCGACTCTCACCCATTTGCACAAAATGTTCCACCACCTTTGATTTCGGCCATAGGTGTTTGACGACGGCGTTCTTGTTGATTTACCATAATTACAAAATCAAACACCCAATCTTTATGAAACTTACCAAACTGATTGACAGATATATTGACTTTACATTGACAGACACATATTTTTTATTTAGATTTTGTTTTTTATATTTTGTATATAAGAAAGAAAGAAAGAAAAGAAAGAAAATATGTTTATTTAGCATATAAGAAATAGAAGACAAGAAATCACAGACATAATCAAAACATGCTAAAATGGTCGCCACTCAGCTTTGTGCCACGAAATAAGCCGTAAGGTTATATTTCGCAGCGCTGATTTTCAGTGGCGCCTGGCTACCGGGGTAATTGTCACTTTCTGGTTTATGTTGATTTCATCTACAAATACAATTTTATACAATTTAACTAAGACATGCAGTAAAATAAAACATTAGGGAGTGTATAAGTGTGCGTATGTGTGTTTGTGTGTGTGTATGTGTGTTGTATATTCAAACTTTGTCCAAATTTCACTCCGCATACGTTAATACTTATACGCAATTTCAGATATTTTTTATAACGGATATGAACAATAATTCATGATTATGAGTCACAAATTCTATGAAAAAGAAACATTATACTTGAATTATACAGGGTGTCCCATAAGTGGCACGTCACAGTGACACCGGAGGTAGGTCAGCTAAAGAGGGACCTAACCAGCCTAACATGACCCCAGTAAAAGTTGCATGGTTTTCGAGTTATTACCAAATTACGTTTTTTAGTGAATTTTCACCTTTTTTAACATTATCAGGGTCAGAATTCTGCTGGAAAGCTCTCGAAGCTTATTTTTTTTGTTGTAATGGAATCTTAAATAGTTATTTAAGATGACATGAGTATGATTCTGTCAAAAAGTTATGTGGATTTCCGTAAAATAATGGATAAATCTTGATTTCAATTGCTAGCAAAACGAGAACTTCGACTTTGGACACCTGCTGTGAAAAAAAAATCCTTGAAACAAAACGAGCAAGTAACATCAAAAAATTGGGCATGTTATGCAGATTTAGAAATGGTACAATACACGAATCTTATGCCCATAAAACTAGGTAATTTTCATGATTTTACCGATGCCCTACTTAACTAAGTTGAAACTAGGAACCCCGCTAGCCGTCCCTATTAGGTAAAAATTCGTCCTCTTTTACCTGAGAGCGACTTATTGCCAGGTCCACGAGAGGAAAAGAGATAGAAACAATGTTTATTACCCTTTTGAAGGACATCGTTCGCTTCGACTCTGGCACACATGTCGATTTCTACCTGAACCCCCACATAACGAGCTTTGTTCTGTCTCTCTTTATCTACTTGGTAAAGAAAGGGATGGATAGAGTGCTTTGTTCGATCATGTAGCACGAGCAGCGATGGCCCTGCAAACCAAATCAGTTCATTACCTTGCGTTTCGTGCGATCCCCGTGTTCTCCGTGTCTCTGTTTTCGTGTGTTCCTTAACTAAAATCGACTTGACATTTCTCTGGACTCTGATTTACTCTTTATTTGTGGAATAAAGTGACAACTCGGCACTCTATCGGACACTGATTTGTGTATGCAACCATGGCGAATCACAATCTCCAGTTTACTCATAGTGAGTACGCTGACATGCATTTAATCTACGGCGAAACCAGGCGTGTTTCAAATCGAGGCAATGTGAGTTACAATGCAAGATTGGCTGCAAGGTTGTACTTGGAACGATATCCGAATCGTAATCCTACCAACTACGAAGTCATTTTGAGAACTGCAAATGCTTATCGCGAGGGCAGACTACCAGGGACGAGTAGCCGATCTGGAAGACCTCGAACGATTGACGAGAACGTCGTTTTAGAAGAAGTGCGAGCGGAGCCAGGAACTTCAGTGCGAAATATTGAACGCCGTACTGGAGTCCCCAAATCCTCGGCACAACGAATTTTGAACAGGAACAAATACCATCCCTTCCACATTCAACGCTCAATCCAAATTCATTCGCGTACAAACTCTACAGCCGACTGATTATGCACTGCGTGTTGAATTTTGTCGAAAAATGATACAAAAGTGGAGAGAAAATCCCAACTTTTTTAATGAAGTGTTGTGGAGCGATGAATCGGCCTGCAGAAGGGACGGATACACCAACTTACATAATATCCATAGCTGGCACCTAGAAAGCCCGCACGAAAAAAGAGAAGACCGGTCCCAATACCAATTCAAAATCAATTTGTGGACGGGAATTTTTAACGGCCAAATAATAGGACCGGTCGAGTTGCCAGCTATTTTAAACGGGGCAAACTACCTGGAAATGCTTCAAAATGACCTGCCAGGATTATTGGAAGACGCGCCGTTGGCACTCAGGCAGAGGATGTGGTTCCAGCAAGATGGCTGCCCGGCACACTACGCTCGGCGGGTTCGCGAGCACTTCAGCAACACATTCCCCGACAGGTGGATTGGGCGATTAGGACCCATACTGTGGCCACCGCGATCCCCGGATTTGAATCCACTGGATTTTTTTTATTGGGGATGTTTAAAGGACAAAGTGTATGCAAAACCAATAAGAAGCGTGGAAGAATTGCGTGAACGCGTATTCGACGCAGCCCGGACCATATCGGAAATTAGTTTAAGAAAATTGAATCGTAATTTTATAAAACGGTGTCATTTATGCATTAGAGTCCGAGGGAAACAGTTTGAACATTTACTGTAAGTTAGATTTAAGAATTAAATAAATAATCGAAAGTCTGTTTTTAATTAATTTACCTTTTTTAGTAGGGCATCGGTAAAATGATGAAAATCACCTAGTTTTATGGGCATAAGATTCGTGTATTGTACCATTTCTAAATCTGCATAACATGCTCAATTTTTTGATGTTACTTGCTCGTTTTGTTTCAAGGATTTTTTTTTCACAGCAGGTGTCCAAAGTCGAAGTTCTCGTTTTGCTAGCAATTGAAATCAAGATTTATCCATTATTTTACGGAAATCCACATAACTTTTTGACAGAATCATACTCATGTCATCTGAAATAACTATTTAAGATTCCATTACAACAAAAAAATAAGCTTCGAGAGCTTTCCAGCAGAATTCTGACCCTGATAATGTTAAAAAAGGTGAAAATTCACTAAAAAACGTAATTTGGTAATAACTCGAAAACCATGCAACTTTTACTGGGGTCATGTTAGGCTGGTTAGGTCCCTCTTTAGCTAACCTACCTCCGGTGTCACTGTGACGTGCCACTTATGGGACACCCTGTATAATGATAGCACGCGAGCATAATTTTAGTACAATTTCAGTTTGATAGAGGTCGCTGATGTTAGTTGTCGATTTGCACGATCTAGCGAGATTTCAGCTCGATAGATGCCGCTTATATTATGTTTTTGATATTTTTACCAATAAACATAATGTAAGTAGGCAATGGGTTTTATTAGGTTCTAAAATTATGAGAGAAACACTAATCTAACTCTAAATGTATGTAGAATGTCATACAATATTTCCGTAACTTCGCAAACAGATACAATGTTCTGTTGTAAAATTAAGTTTGGCCCAGTAGCCTAAGAAAATTGCGGTTTTTTTGGGAATAATTCAAAATCAAGCGATTTTTTTAATAGGTAATTACTGTTTTTATAGCTGATTTTAAGAACCTATATTTTAAAAATTGCTGTTTCTGTGGACCGGAAGTACACAAACAAAAAGTATTTACTACTTAGTTTTGTCCGCCAACATGGTATCGGTATTTTTATGATAAAAACTTCTTTGTAAATGCTAGTTCTGAAATGTATGACCTGAATCCAAAAATATATGCAACGGGAAATATGAGCTTTTAAATTAAAACTGTGGTTTAAGTTCTTGTCAAATTTACTGAAAGAAAATAATAATATAAGTTTTTTTCAGCTACACATTAATCCTTACTAATATTATAAATGCGAAAGTGTGTGTGTGTGTGTTTGTTTGTTTGTATGTTTGTCCTTCTTTCACGTCGCAACGGAGCGTCGTATTGATGTGTTTTTGTATGGAGATAGTTTAGAAGCTGGAGAGTGACATAGGCTACTTTTTCTAGCGGGAAAACATGTAATTCCCGCGGGAAAATTCAATATGTTACATTTTCCTATAACCACGCGGGCGAAGCCGCGGGCATCAGCTAGTAACTAATATTATTTCTGAAAATTATAATTTGAAATTGAGTCATATTTCTAATTTCCCACCAAAGTTCCAGTTCAAAATTAAGACGAAATATGATAACTATTAGTTATTAATAACTTATTAAGATTTTATTCGTGTTTGTAAAGTGAAGAAAAATAAGAAGAAAATAACTGCACCGCTGAAGAAATTGCGTGAGTAGTATTAGAACGCATTTTGTACTTGTTTTTGTGATTTATACTTACTGCATATGATATTAATATTCAATGCAGATTCGTCGCTGTTGCTTGCATACGCGCTAACTTGCTGATCATGCTGTGTGCACTTGCCTTGGATGTCATGCTAGTCTATAAGCTATTCATAAAGAACCATTGTATCTCATAATGTATGATATCTGTAAAGTGTACCTAATAAATAAATAAATAAATAAATAGAACGGAAACCTGCCTGAAAAGTCAAATGCTATTTATTTAAAATTAGTCGTAGAAAAAGTATTGTATGCAACGGTGTATAACTGGTCTTAAAACGCTAGTGGCGTCTTTAATTGCAATGCTCGCCAACGCTCGCATCGCAACTCACGACACTCGCGTTTTAAGACCCTACTATACAACAGTTGCATATTTTTTTTTTTATTCTCAGTCTTTTAATTTAAGCCCTCAGAATATCAATGGAATGGTAATAAAAACAATATTGTTTATTTTCGTTAATATAGTCACTTGCAACTTACATGTCCATTCTGATTTGGACCTAATTACCCTACGATTAAGGATTATTTTAGAACGCACGGCAAAATGAGAATGTAGGCATTGATTGGCACGTACGCCTTTGCTCCCGCCGCCGCCGCCTCCGAAGCCAAATTTATAAAGTAAGCACCAGGAAAACGAAAAAAATGTATAACTTACTTTATTGACCTCAAAAAAATACTTAAAAAGGTCCGGTCTTTACCTCGCCAAACTGTATTCACAGTTTGTTGGCGAGTGATGCGCTCTCTCATTTATACACATTTTGTTATACCTACTTATTTAACAATAAACTAAGTAATGCAAACCAAACTAAATAAACTAAATAAATCCACACGTAGCGTAAAACTAAATGTAACATTATTGAGTTTAATCCAACTTATCCAACAGTTCATTTTTAGGGTTCCGTACCCAAAGGGTAAAAACGGGACTCTATTACTAAGACTTCGCTGTCCGTCCGCCTGTCTGTCACCAGGCTGTATCTCAAGAACCGCGATATCTAGACAGTTGGAATTTTCACAGATGATGTATTTCTGTTGCCGCTATAACAACAAATACTTACTAAAAACTAAATAAAATAAATATTTAAAGGGGGCTCCCATACAACACACGTGTTTTTTTTTGCCGTTTTGTCTGTCGCCAAGCAAAATCTCAAGAACCGCGATAGCTAGACAGTTGAAATTTTCACAGATTATGTATTTTTGTTGCCGCTATAACAACAAATACTAAAAACAAAATAAAGTAAATATTTAAGGGGGGCTCCTATACAACAAACTTTTTTTTTATACTGTTTTTATAGATAATAAATAAATAAATAAATGTAAGGGGACACAATCTTATACAAATCGACCTAGACCCATAGTAAGCTCAGTAAGGCTTGTGTTATGGGTACTAGACGACGATATATATATATATATAATAGAGATATATAACAGATATCATATATATGCTGATGACATACAAGTTATACGACCAACTGAAATTGATAGTACCTACCATTGAAAAACTCAATATGGACCTCGCTAGAATAGCAACCTGGGCTTCAAACAACAGCTTGTTACTAAACCCTACTAAAACTAAGTACCTTGTATTTGGAAGCCAACAACAGTTGTCTAGACTTAGCCCTAAATTGGGTGTCAAGCTGATGGATGAACCTATTGAGCGTGTCTGTGAAGCACGTAACTTAGGACTCTTGATGGATGAAAGACTACGGTATGAGAAACACATTTTAAATTCTGTCAGTAGCTGTTTTTACAAATTAAAAGTTTTGTACGGGATTAGGTGCTTCTTAAGTGAAAAACTGAGAATTCAGCTTGTGGAGTCCCTCGTCCTGTCAAAATTGAACTATATGGATGTAGTATACGGTCCACGTCTACTCACAAAAACAAAACGGCTCATTCAGCGGGTTCAAAATGCCTGTGCCCGTTTTTGCTTTGATGTTCCGTTGAGGGCACATGTCACCCCATTTCTAAACAAATGCAATATTCTCAAGATGCTACATAGACGCAAGCTCCATCTGGCATGTCTTCTTTTTGGAATAATGCGCCATCAGGCTCCGGCATATCTCTTTGAGAAGCTGTCCGTCCGCAACCCACGTGGTGCTCGGCAATGTGGGTTACCGCTGTTGACACACCGACACGCATCTGCTGCTTTTCGTGGAAGCTTCAGATTTGTAGCAACTAAGTGTTGGAATTCCATTCCGCCACCGATTAGGAACCTGAAAAGCGTTTACAGTTTTAAGGTCAAACTGAAATTTTTTTTGTTTGGACATCAGAGAGCACAGGAAAGCCTGAGGCACGACACTAGCTGCTTTTAAATGCGATGCAAAGTGGCTTACCTGCATTTTATGTCCCATAGGCGTCGTGGCACTTGTGGTCCTTGTAAAGTTCTCTTGACGTCATTTTCGCATTTTGTTTGATTCTTACGTGTTTTTTTCTCATTTTGTTTGTTTTTACATATTTCTGTTATATGTACGTTGTGCAACGTTATGATTCATTTTAAATGTGTAAATTGTATAGTAGTAGTTAGTTAAATTGCAAAGAAAGCTAACATACGCGTTAAACTTAAAAAGTCCTTGTCCTTGACCCAATCAATCTCTGTGACAAAACAAAACAGCATGGCGTTTGCCGTTTTGTTTCTGCTCAAACGTCACAGGTCGTACACAGAGGAATAATAAGGGCCTGTATATATATATTATTATTCATTATGTTTTTTTTTTCTTTTTTGTTTATTTCTACCCTTGGTTTTTTTATGTTTTTTGTGTTGTGTATCTTTTTTTTAAATATGTAATTGTGATTGTGATCCGCGCGTGTGGCCGGGTCGTTATCGCCGTGCACTTCACCGAATGGTCGCAACGGAAGACCAGCGCTGGCTACGCTAGCAACAATGCTGAGTTGCGGCCATTTCGTGACACCACTAGGACTGTATGTTTTACTTTGTTATTGTATTTTGGTGTTACGAATAAATTATTTCTTTTTTTCTTTCTTTCTTTCATAAATACTTAAATACATAGAAAACATCCATGACTCAGAAACAAATATTCATGCTCATCAGTCATCACACAAATATTTGCCCTTACCGGGATTCGAACCCAGAACCTTCAGCTTCGTAGGCAGCGTCACTACCCACTAGGCTAACCGGTCGTCTACGGATAATGGTACGGAACCCTTCGTGCGCGAGTCCGACTCGCACTTGGCCGGTTTTATTTAATCTATTTTTACATAATTGTTTACATTACATTGATCTATTACTGCACTTAACTGATTAAGAATCTTAGGTACCAAATGTTTGCGAGTTCTTTGGCCAAAGTAATTATTTGCCCTGTATTCTACATATGTTTTCCTGTTATTATCTCTGAAGTTACGTAACGGTATTCTAATAGTCCTAAACCTGTCAAGTCCATACTCGTCAATGGATATTAGATATTACACTTTTTCATGTACTGGTAAGATTTTTAGTTTTTTATACAGCAATTTATAATTTTGATCACAACTACTCTTGGTGTGTTTGTCTACTAACAAGTTTTTTTTTATTCTAATCTGGATGTTATAGATTTTGTCAAGATAAGTCTTAAAAGTACGTCCATAGGCATTTACCCAGAACCAAACCGGAACCAGATTAAAATTGCATTAGAGTGAAATAAAAAATGAAGCTAGGTACTTTTTACGAGTGTGTACTGTATTTTCCGGAAATCGTTTTTTCCAAGTTGCGATTTTAGGCATTCGCAATTATTACCACTTTATTTTTTCTCAATAGCTTCCTTTCCCGAAAGCGTTTCTAACCACTCGCATCTTTTTCTATTAAATTTATTATCCAATAGCTTATTTTCAGGATAGATTTTCTCACCATTCGCATAATTTACCACTATTTTTTTTTTTCAAAGGCTTATATTCTGGACAGGTTTTCTCACCATTTGCATAATTTCCCACTATATTATTTTTTCAATATGTTTTTTTCCTGACAGGTTTGTTACCACTCGCATAATTTGCCACGTTATATATTTTTCCTAGACATATGAGATTATTACCTCGAAATGTTTTATCTTTGTTGTCCTCTATTACGTGGCATCACAGATAAATCCCACTAATATCATAACATAAATGCGAAAGTTTGGATGACGATTAAACAGCTCAGCCGATTTGGATGAAATTTTGCACTAAGTTAGTTAATAGCCTGGATTAAATTATAGGATACTTTTTATCCCGGGTCCACGTAGACGAAATCGTGGGCGGAAGCTATTATGAATAAAACCGGCCAAGAGCATGTCGGACCATACTTAGTGTAGGGTTCCATGCCCATTACTAAAAAGAATTTTTCATCACACTTGCTCGAAAAGAAGGGCTTCATAATGCGCAGACATACAGAGCTGTAATAGCCTGTGTTACGCCCACGGGCGAAATGGTTTTTTTCTTAAATTGTATCTGTTACCTACTCATGCGGCAGTTACAAAGCAAAGAGGTTTTATATCAAATACGATGTCTGAAAACGTATTTATAAATAATTTTAAAATTAAAAAACTACTTAAACATGTTTAACTGAATTATTTACAGATTTAATATGTAGTTATTTAGTGTCTATGTAAAATGTTTTTTAAGTGTTTTCAAATCGTGGCTGTATACCGAAGGGTCTTTGCCATACGCGCCTCACGTCAAATTCAACAAAATGGACGACTGACATGTTGCAGTTTTTATTACGATTTGTATTCATTTCATCTAAAATGTATTTGTTTCCTCGCAAATGTGATGAAAAACATTGTGTATAACACGGGCGTAAAAATATTGCAAACTGGAGTCATCAAAAGCAAAAATTCTCATAAATCTTAGAGTTGTCTATGACGTTTTCATTCATATCATATGACGGGTGGGTACACAGAAAGAACATGGTGTATGGTGGTGTGTTTCGCCATGTCTGTCTCTGTGTTTGTGTGTCTAGAAAGCTGAAATTTGGCATGCTTATGTGTTTTGAATCACCCTGACAAAATGGTAAAACAAAAACAAAAAAATATATATTTAGGGTACCTTCCTTACACATGAGGGGGGAATTAATTTTTAAGCTTCAACCCTAGGTCTTACAAAAAGGATAGGAGTCTTCTAAAACTATTATTTGATAAAATTATTTGTAGTAATGGGCATGGAACCCTATACTAAGCATGGTCCGACATGCTCTTGGCCGGTTTTATTCATAATAGCTTCCGCCCACGATTTCGTCTTCGTGGACCCGGGATAAAAAGTATCCTATATTTTAATCCAGGCTATAAACTAACTTAGTGCAAAATTTCATCCAAATCGGCTGAGCTGTTTAATCGTGATCCAAACTTTCGCATTTATAATATTAGTGGGATTTAACTGTGATGCCCCGTAATAGTTGACAACAAAGATAAAACATTTTGAGATAAAAATCTCATATGTCTAGGAAAAATATATAAAGTGGCAAATTATGCGAGTGGTAAGAAACCTGTCAGGAAAAAAACATACTTATTGAAAAAATAATATAGTGGGAAATTATGCGAATGGTGAGAAAACCTATCCAGAATATAAGCTTTTGAATAAAAAAAATTGTGGTAAATTATGCGAATGGTGAGAAAATCTATCCGGAAAATAAGCTATTGGATAATAAATTTAATAGAAAAAGATGCGAGTGGTTAGAAACGCTTTCGGGAAAGGAAGCTATTGAGAAAAAATAAAGTGGTAATAATTGCGAATGTCTAAAATCGCAACTTGGAAAAAACGATTTCCGGATAATACAGTACACACTCCTTTTTACGTCGTAGCTTTGTGTTGATGCACTGTAAGGCATTACGATACATTCCGCAGATTATTGCCTTTAGGTTAGGATATACGTAATTTCATGCTTCGTATCAGTTTCTGAAAATGATTTAATAATTTAGACATCTTAATTTGGTCGGGTTATCAAACGCCGCTAACTTCACACCAGTGACGTAAGGTAACGTGTAAGTATGTTTGTTTGCACAAAATAATTTAGCGAGCACATATAAAAGTACGTATGATGAAACATTACTTCTCTTCGTACATCAAATACACGTGTTACTATGAGCATTAACGTCAGATTGGTGAGCTATATGTCGCGAGTCTGATTTTTCGAAAAAACTCCAATATCTGAATTGAAAAAAAAAATACTTTTACTTATAATTATAGAAACTCCTCACTAAATTTCACATGATTCGTTTGAGAAATGCGACCTGGGCCCTATTTCATAAACATTACAATCCAACAATTTTGTAGAAAAATGACATATTTGTTAAATTTTACTACAAGTGCTGTTTAATAAACCCTACAAATAAGTAAAAAAAATACAAATAAATAACTTACAATTATCGCAATTATAAACGCTGTTTAATAAACGTTTACATATGTTAAAAATGCCTGTCGCTTTCAATGACAATATTGTACTTACAAAATTGTAATTGTGAGCTACAATTTACATAAAATGTAAGTTTTTTCTACAAGTTCTTAATACATGAGGGTAGTCCTTATTTGTTACTCATTAAAATTATTGAGTTGGTTTACCTATCGAAATAATGGATAACAACAACAAAATAACTATTTTATCTCTAATATACGAGAATAAAGGTATATTATTCGGTCGGTTTAGTGAGACATTAACCCATGAAATGAAAATGAAGAAGTGGAAAGATATTGCCGAACAACTACAATCATTAAGTATTTATAACAAAGACTGGAAGTACCTACGTGACACAACGTGGCAAAACTTCAGAAAAAGGACTATCGTAAGTAATTTGGTGGCACATATACTCGTACGTATTCGTATATCTAGGTATGTATACTTATGTTCGTATTCGTTTGTTCCATTCTTTGGAAACTACTGAGCCGATTTTGATGAATGAGGTGTCATTAACGGACGACCGGTTGGCCTAGTGGGTAGCCTTGCCTGTTAAGCCGATGGTCCTGGGTTCGAATCCCGGTAAGGGCATTTATTTGTGTTATGAAGACAGATATTTGTTCCTGAGTCATGGATGTTTTCCATGTACGAGTATATAAGTATTTGTATATTATATAAATCGTTGTCTAAGTACGTGTTGTGTAATTATGTCCTATAATATTGGTCCTAAAAACTTTGTTGTTATTAAAGTACCTTATTTTAATATTTTTAAAGGAAAAAAGGGACAATCGTCACCAGACGGGATCGGGAGGAGGGAAAAAATGCAGATATGACAATGTTGACGAACTCGTACTAAAAATAATCGGGAAAGATTCCCCTATCATAGAAGGTCTTTGTGTGCCGGAATCATCCGGTACAAACGAAGCACAAGTTCAAGAAACTGAGCTGAATACAACTGTGTGTGATTCACCTATTCAACAAACTCCAACCCAATTCCCTCGTGCACCTATTAGGAAAAGATATCACAGTATGTCGATAAACGAAACAAATGAGTCCCAGCAAGCATACAATGATCTCAAGACGAAAAAAATGGAAGTGGAACTAAAATTGGCTAATGAAAAACTAGAAATTGCGAAGCGTGAACGATATAAGTTAGATTTGGAAATACTAAAACTGGAGAGAGAGTTAAACATACAGCAGCCATCTAATTTCACATTACCATTCTATTTACAAAATGTAGTTGTTGAATCTACTTCTCCAATTGTTATCAGCGCTTTGGAGACAGATCAAGCAAACGAAGCAGATATTTTGGCAGTAGCGATAAATAACAACTTACATTAGTTTATATCATACGTTTTTTTAATTATTATATTAAATTCATGCAAAAGTGTATTATTAAAACAATTGTATTAAAGATCGCAATACTTCAATAGCTTCCTGTTCCACTATTTCTTCCTCGTCACTATTATTAGCGACTTCGTCATCATTCGCATTAGTGTCTGCTGAGTAGGGAGTGTAGTGCTGCGATCCCAGACGTTTTTCAATATTATGCAAGACTATGCTGGATAATATAATTTTAGTTGCAATTATTGGCTGCACTCGTAAATGATTGAGACAAGGAAATTTTTCTTTTAGTATACCTAATGCGTTTTCAATCATTCTTCTTGTTGAACGAAATGCACGTTAAAATCTTTCTAACGCCGGAGTTCTTGGTATTTGTATTGGAATATTTGGAGTCATTAGCCACTTTGTTAATCCATAACCGCTGTCTCCTAATATTATGGCATTTGGAAACGGTCTCCATCCATTTCTCCATTCACGTGCCAATGAAGAGCACCTAAGTACCCTAGCATCATGAACTGAACCTGGCCACCTTGCACTTGCATAAAAAAAATCCAAATTTGGTCCACATATTACCATGAGATTTATTGAATGATTTCCGTTTCTGTCCACAAACGCGGCTTCGTTTTGACGAGGAGCATCCATTGGAATAAGCGAACCATCCACAATGCCCGCTATTCTTGGTATATTATATTTCATAAACATTCTGGGGATATCGAGACAATTTGCAGGCCAGCGGACTTCCTTTCCAAATAATTAACTGACCAATAGCCTAGACACATTTTTTATGCAGTTATGTACCGTTGTTTTGTTTACTCCATGTGCATCTGCTACCACATGGTACGGAGAGCCACAGCCCATCCAGTGCAATGCACACAAAATCTGTTGAGTGGGCGTAAGTGCTGCATTTCTTTTTGTATCATGTTCGAGATCATGCCCTATTTTTAAAAGTAAATATTCGACGGTAGACTTGCTCACCCGAAATTTCTCGTTGAACGAAAAATCCGTTACATCAAAAGTAAAATGTATCCTTGTACGAAAAACTCGCCGATTCCGTTGAATTACATATTCGTCATCACTAGCCTCACTATTACTGTCACTACTCGTTGTTAGAACCATGTTTTTTTCTTATTCAGATCGTAAAGCACACTTCAAATCCAGTTTAGACACAGCATTAAACACCTGTCGGGATTATATTACAATTTACAAAATATGTAAACTTGTCAGTACAATTATGTGTTTAATAAAGTACATTTCCATACAAAATTGTAAACAATCACCTGTAAGGAGAAAATGTTTATTAAACCGAATTATGTAAAATTGTAGCTACAATTATACAATTTTGTACATTTTCCACCATGACAAATTTGAAACTTATAATTTTTATTAAACAGAAACTTGTGGAATTGTAACTTGTAAGGTACAATTTACAATTTACAATTTGTAAAGTTTATTAAATAGGGCCCTGGGCTGTTATTCGCTACGCGCTAAGCGGCTCACCCCGCCGGTCACCCGTCACGAAACTAGACCTCTACCTACGCTTAGTTACTACGCGTGGCGGTGTCAAGATATATTTGTGGGTGACCGTTGAGGTGAGCTTAAAACGAGTTACAGAATAGGGGGGCTGTAGAGGCGAACAGTCGGATAGCTGCACACAGGGAGAGCAGGTCATCCGGACATTACGAAATAATTTTGGCGCAAGCTGAAAGGGACACATTTGTTCGCTACGCTCGCTCGTTCAAAAATAAATTTCTGCTGAAATTTTGATGTTTGATACTTAGCTATCATAGCCGACTATATTTTTTTACAAAATCACCAACGCATAGAAAGGGTTCCGAGTCCAATAACGACGGGTTTATCTTGCGTAGTTTAGGAGCGCACATCAGCTCGGTGCTGCCATAATTATTGCAATGTATTGTTTAAGCGCCTTAGTATGCCGCTACGACCAGCAAGTCATCTTTTGAGGCAGCCTTTTTTTGGTATCACTGTTCCGTTTAATACCACCGACTATTAGTGATGTCCTGCGAATTATCATCTTTATATATTAGGTATATTATTATACTAGCTTCTGCCCGCGACTCCGTCGGCGTGGAAATCGTTTATATCGCAGCTCCATACAAACTTCAACCCCCCATTTCATCCCCTTAGGGAGTGATTTCCAGGATGAAAACTATCCTATGTCCTTCCCCGGGCTTCAAAATATCTCCATACCAAATTTCATCGCAATCGGTTCAGCGGTTTAGGCGTGAAGAGGTAACAGACAGACAGACAGACACACTTTCGCATTTATAATATTAGTATGGATATGGATTCTTCTTCTTCTTAATCTGCCATGGCACCGGGCGTCGGTGACCACCTTTGCAAAGTCTTCCCCATCCATTTCCTGATGTTATCGAGCCAGTTCATCTTCCTTCTTCATCTACTTATCTACTTTTTTTTTCGTTTTTTTTTTAATATTATATTACTAGCTTCTGCCCGCGACTCCGTCCGCGTGGAACTCGTTTGTATCGTAGCTCCATACAAACTTTCAACCCCCCACGTTATCCCCTTGGGGGATGATTTCCGGGATAAAAACTATCGTATGTCCTTCCCCGGGACTCAGACTATCTCTATACCAAATTTCATCCAAATCGGTTCAGCGGTTTAAGCGTGAAGAGGTAACAGACAGACAGACAGACACACTTTCGCATTTATAATATTAGTATGGATTCTTCTTCTTCTTAATCTGCCATGGCACCGGGCGTCGGTGACCACCTTTGCAAAGTCTTCCCTATTCTTGGCCAGTCTTGCGAGCGCGGCCGCGTTCTTGATATCCGTCCATTTTATATATATATATATATATATTTTTTTTTTCATTTTTCGTTTTTTTTTTTAATATTGTATTATTATTATTATATAGGTAGGTATTCAATACCTACAGGCTGTTTCCTGTCATTTCGCCCTCGTGAAATTTTGCCGGGAACTAGACTAATTCCGTCTCAAGAATGCAATCAACTGACAAACACACTTTTTACAATCAAGGCATGACAAAAAAACACGTACGAGCAATTCTCATAAATATACATTTGGTTCATCTCTCCGATTTTGAGAAAAATTGGCAGGGGTAGGGTACATGGAAATGAGCAATGCCAACCCATTCCCTTGCTTATGTTTTCGGCTTGTAAAATGTATTTTTTACCAATAAAGATCTGTATTCTGTATTCTATGTCCCCAGTAGCTTCTATGTAACGTTCCTTTTATCCATGTATCCTCTTGAATTTAATGCTTAAGTTACTAGGTACTAGTAGAGATATTAATTGCTGCATGAAAAATGTGTATTAACATTAATTTACGTCACACCTGGCCATAATGTGAGTTTTACCGCACGCTGCGCATACGGTAAAACTCGCATTATGCGAGGTGATGACGTAAAATTGTGTTCTCACCACGGGCTGTAAAAAATAAAACCCTCTATCGCATGTTTACAACCCTCGCCTGCGGCTCGGGTCACAAATACCTACGATATCGGGCTTTCTTTCTTTTACAGCCCTTGGTAAGTAATGTACTATTAAGCGTACTTTGCTCGTACTATATTTTGTTACACCTTCGGGTAGGACATTAAAAAAAAAAAAAAAAAATTTAAAATTTAATCTGTTTATTTCACATAAAAGCATACATTTTTTTAAGGCTTAACTACTAATCTTAAATTATAAAGATTTTTTGAGTTAAGGAGTCTATAATTATACAACAATATCAAATAACTTACAACGATAGGGTTAGCTATATTCTCTTATTTTAAGCATGTGCTTTTTTATCATATTTCTAGCTTGTCTACATGTTCGACCTTCTAATGAGCATATTAAATCATTTGGAAATCTATTCAATATACGCGGTAGAATGCATTTCCATACTCTTCGTCCGTATTCATTGTTTGTTTTTGCGATCTCAAACGTTGGACTGTTATCTAGGTTGCGTAACCGTGCGGGTCGCGTTTTTTTGTCTAAGTACTTTATGTTATTGTGGTATTGAGTTACAATGGATAAGTCTATTTTTTCATATACAGTTAACACTCTGCAGTAATTGAATAGGTTTCCATAATTACTTTTATATTTGTATTTAACTTTCGTAGGAACAATCGTCTTCAGTATACGTAGTTGTAGGTTATAAATATCATTTAGGTAGGTTTTGTATGATCTTCCATAGCTTTCTAGGCCATAGTTTATAACAGAATCCGCTATAGACATGTACAGGAGTCTTAATGTATTAAAAGGGACTTTGTGTTTTAGTATACATAGCTTTGCTAATATAGATCTAAGTTTGTTACATACCCGTTGGATATGTGGGCCCCAGTTGAAGTTATGGTCTATATTTAGCCCGAGGTAAGTGTGTTCTGTTACAATATCAAGATGATTACATTTACAAGTTGTACTAGGCATGTGTAGACACTTGTGCTCGTGGGCCACGATCTTTGGTGTGAAGTTGTTTTTTTTATACGGTGAGTGAATGTGCATCAGTTTAGTTTTAGCGTAGTTTAGTGACAGACCTAGGTCGTGAGCCCATTTGCACAGTATATCAAAGTCATGCTGCATCCTGCTTTGGGCAGTTTCTAGGTTCTCATGGGCTGTAATTATGCATGTATCGTCTGCGAACTGGTATACAGAACCGTGCCGGAAGATTTTACACATATCATTTACGTATATCAAGTATTCCGTCGGAGCTAAAATTGAGCCTTGAGCCGAGCCGCATAAGGTCGGAATTAGGTCACTCTGTTCGCCCGCTATGCTTACGGCACTGTGTCTATTAGCATGGTAATTTTTTATAAGTTCTAGCATGGGTCCCTGTATACCATTTTGTTCTAATTTTTTATACAGTGTAATGTGGTCCAAAGTGTCAAAAGCTTTGCTAAAATCAATCATTACAGCAAGTACATGGTGTTTTTTTTCTAAATGTTCATTAATTTCGTCTGTAAACAATGACAGGAGTTGTGATGTGCTTTTATTTTTTTGAAAACCAAATTGTTTTTCGTGAATTATGCCATTACTTGATAAAAATGAGTTTAGTGCGTTGCCAATATATTTTTCTATGATTTTATCTATACAGGATAGGATTGTTATCGGTCTATAGTTGTTTGTATCTGCGTGGCTTCCTTTTTTATATATTGGTCTTACCAGCCCTATCTTAAGTTTGTCAGGATAGATGGAACGCGATATACATAAGTTTATTAGGTGTGTTAAGACCGGGGTCATTTGTTCGGAGATGTATTTTATATCTTTTGCCCTTATTTTATCGTATCCTGGGCTTTTTTTGTCGTCTATTTGTGATATTATTTTATGTACTATTTGTTCGTTAATTTTTTCTAGACGAAATGTTAGGTTAGGGGTATTAATATAATCTGTCTCGTCAAGTAATGGCACATTACAATTATTTTTTACACTTTTGACATTATCATTGAACTCGATTGCAAATTTATTGGATAATTGTTTAGCTTTTAGCCTAAATGATTTAATTAATACATCATCAATTGCCTTAATGATTCTGCCTGTCAATTTATTTATAATTTCCCACGTTTTTTTAGGGTTTCTATAGTTTTGGCATATTTCCTTCTTTGTGAAATTATTTCGAGTTTGACAGATTTTTCTATTGTTTCTATTCCTATATTTTTTGTATATAAGCTCGTTTTGTTTGTTAGTTGGGTCCTCTAAAAATATTTTTAAAAGTTCTCTCTTTTTGTTACACATATTTATTAAATTGTCGGTTATCCACGGGTTATCTTGTTTTTTGTTTACAAATATTTTGGACTTGTAAGTGCACTTATTATAGGTTGATTGGTATTCATTAATTATGAGATCGACTAATTCGTTCGGGTCATCACATCGCAGAGCCAGGCTCCAGTCAATTTGACTTAGTTCTAATTTCAGTTGGTCGTTATTCAACTTGTTTACTAATTTAAAGGTACTCACGCTCTCCGCGCTGATCAGAGCTAGTCCGGTTATGTAGTGATCGGCCGGCGCATCTCGCACAACAGCTGATCGCACTGAGCGCGCGGGCGCACTTGGCTTGCCGACGTCACGAACGAATATGTGATCTATGCAGGATTTGGATATTCCATTTTTATTAGACTCAACTCTCGTAAATTGTGAGATACAACATATAAAACCCAATTCATATAGGCTATTTAGGTACGACCTTACAATGGTATTTGTGCATGAAATATCTATGTTAACATCACCTACTATTATACAATCTGATTGGGTGGGATATTTTGATAGTAACTGTGATAGTTCAAGAATAAAATTAGTCTTATTTAGATTTGGCGGTCTGTATAATGCACATAAATTTATTTTACCGCCTTTAAAGATTTCCACTTCACCATACATACACTCAAAATTCACTGTATTCACTGGAGTCTTGATGAACGATATACTTTTATGTGCGTAGACGATAATACCGCCTCCTTTTCTATGGGTTCGTAGCTCTGTATACATAACATAATCCTGTATATCGAACAGGCTCGCTATGTTTTCTGTTATGTTAGCTTCTGTGATTATTATTAAATGTATTATTCTTGGGCTGCTAGTGACTATGTATTCCAGTTGGGAGTGATTTTTTATTGTTGACCGGATGTTGACGTGTAGTAATATTAAACCGTTTTGAGCGTTTGGTAAATTGAACATAAAGTCTGTCCAAGAGTCGTGGAATGTCTCAGTAGTGTAGGAATCGGGTATATTAATCATTGTTCGTGTTTTGTATATAATAATATTGACTTGTTGACATATTGACATCCTCTAAGTTCTGGTCACATAATCGTTTGGTACATACCTATGTTTTTTGCAGTTCCTTACCGATTTGCTCAATGTCTTTTTCTGTCCTGACATAGTAAATCTTTTTGTCTCCATGGTTTTTTCGTACCATTATCTGTCCGTTTCTGCACCATACGAATTGGCAAAGCATACATAGTGAAACCAAGCTGCATTTTCAAACATCTATATAACCTATGTTTAGGAAATAAATACTTTCTACCTTGGACGATACAGTTGTTTTTAACCGACTTCGAAAAAAAGGAGGAGGTTCTCATTTCAGTTGTATATTTATTTTTTGGATGGACAACTTTGACGCAATTCGGCCAACTCAAAGATTACCAATATAGACCGTTTACTTTCACTGCCAGGAACCCGCCTAGCGAGCGTCTACGCCGTAGTCGCTTACATACGAGGAAAACCACGGGATCGGCTAGCGATTCTTGGCAGTGAATGTGTTCTTAGTAGTACACATTTGTAACGACTCACACTACCACTTAGCCTATTGCCCGCCATCAGCTGACGAAGTGACTCGCCGTGCCACCGACGTCAAAAGACGACCGTCCAAAACCAATAAAAACCACTTCTAGTACTCTTTTATAATGTTTGGTATTAATATCTTTATTTTATGGCCACCGACCTCAAATGACAATTGCCCAATCTCCATACTTAAACTGTTGTTCTATGATTTTTGTAAGACGCACTGTTTTGAGGTTATTCTGATTCGCACTAGCAGAAAGTTTCAAGGATATGATATTAGTTTTCTCAAACATGCAATGAAATATTGACGTTGTGTTCTTCATAATGGGCTTCGAAGTGTCACGTTTCGGGCGGAGCGAGACAAGAGATCCGTAATGGCATTTCATACAAAATTGGAGGCCTAGGCCGGCAAGATGGTCTTTTTTAATTTTCATTCCACAATTTGTGGCGCAGCATCACGGCGTTCAGCCAAGAATTTCTTGGAGTTTTATTTATTTATTTCATTGCATGTTTGAGAAAAGCACTATATATGCGGCGTGAAAAGGGTTGCCAGCCTCATAACTATCCGTCTATACTATATGTACACGGCCGGCAACCCTTTACTTCCCAGCCTCTGTAGCAATGTACTATAACTATGATTTGTTTGCTATTCAGTGTATTATTGACCTGCTGCAGAACTCACAAACATTTCCTAGGTCTCGCTTCGTTTGTTCCATTAGTTTATTATGCAAACACAAACAATAACATGGGTATTCCCTAGCTCGAAGTCCTAACCTAACTTATTATCTAGCTGGGACTAAGTAGGTATTTGCTGATCTAATATTTAATTAAAACATGTTAATGTTAGGATTGTTAGGCATTACCACAGATTAAAGAATACAAGTACAGATACCCAATCTCATAGAGCAAAAGCGTACCGTCCTAATGTAGGCAATAGGGAATATTCGGTTAAACATATAAATAAAATACATGTATACTTAAAAATAAGTCAGGCTCGCGAGTTTTACAGCCTTTACTCATTTAGAAACAAATGATACGGAAAAACCAATGTAACCCAAACGCCGCACCATTTGCCCTTGACCGACTTATCTAAATTCACGTTAAACTCAATACATAATACCCAGTAAATCATAATAAGGAAAAATGACATTTCGGAAAAGTAAAGAGGACCATCATAATAAGGAAAAAGTGTTTACTACGAGGTTACTGATTGCCAGTAGGAATGCGCGTAGTATATTCCCGAACAGCAGATTAATAGTATTATTACTAAGAAATACAACCTATTTTACTTAGTTCAATCATTGAACGTTTTAGTGTAGAATATAAGGTCTATATTTGAATGGAGTTTTTGATAGTAATGTTCATGTCAAAGAGTTGAACTAAATTTATCTTATAATCAGACCAAACAAGGGCGTGGCGGTACCAGGTTATCAGAGAGCATGAAGGAATGATTTTGTTTAGATAGTTCGTGGTAGGTAATCTGACTATTAAGTATGTATTTATTATTGATGTTGATATTTTATTTTTGTTTTTGTAGGCTGCAGTAGACCATACTCTCTAGGCGCCCAAATGCCTTTTTCACATCTCATGCTCAAAAAGTGCATCATATTAGGCTTAGCAAGCGGGGCTAAAGTAGCACATTTAGCCCCTAGGGAAAATATGTATACATTTATGATTTACAAAACTTTTTAATTTGACAAATCATTCAGTTCACCGTATTACACCGATTTACATCCATCCACAAAAAAACATTTGTATTTGCTATCAACTAACCAGAATACAGCTAGACATTAAAATCATCCAATCAGGAAACAGGTAATTTCAAACATTAGGTGTTTTTTATCCCCTAATTCACAATAATTAAAAAATTAAACGCCTCTGACCGACTATAGCCGCGTCCAAAAGCGTGGTTGAACGCATACATGACATAAGCTATGAAGATTGAGCGGGGTAGACTGCTGTCTATCTCGCTTTATCGTATGCGCCATATGCTGTCCCCTCGAACTAATTCCCCTCACTTCGTTCGGGAAAATAACCATCTCGTGGTGATATGGCTTACTTTAGACCCTTGTCATACAATCTACTATTAAAGGCATCTTCCTCTTAAGGTTTATGTTTTGCATTATTTCTTATTTCCCACCACTTACAACCCTGGAGTACCTTACCATTTCACGTTTATTCTAAAGTCTAGACTAGCGGCTGCGACCGCGACTCGACAAAAAAAACTACATATAGCGAAACCGCTCACAAAAAATCAAAAATCGGTTGAGAAATGCGACCTGTATCATAGAATTTCGTTCGCTTCGTTCGATAAAATGATGATGTAGATTTTACACGGTTCACCAGGAGTCCAGGACGCTGTGCATGCCCCTCGGCACCAGTATCTGGCACAACATCATAAGTGTTGTCTAACAGACTCACCAGGACGATGTGCATGCCGTTGGCTGATACAAGAATGTTTTTACAGCGTCAATGATTATTTTGAATATTATAAAAAATCTTGACATGCTTATTTTTATGTTTAGGTTGAGCAGTGACATTTTATCTAAATTATTAATTTGTTGACATTATTATTATTCTGAATTGTACATCATTATTGGGAATTTGTGATTAATAACTAGGTACTCTTATTGTTGAATTGTTTTCGTTTTGCATGCCAGCTACTGGTGAAATGTGTGTTCTATTTGCTTGTATACTTACCATCTTCATGTACCATGTTTTATGCAAATAAATGAATTATGAATTATGAATTATGAGGTACACGTGATTGACGCAGATGAGGGTACAGCACGACACGGAGATCACCGCGCCTCTGTACACCGGGTAACCGTACCTGGGACATCGTACATACTTATTGTCTAACAGACTCACCAGGACGCTGTGCATGCCGAGGTACACGCGACTGACACAGATGAGGGTACACCATGACACAGCGATCAACGTGCCCCAGTACACCGGGTACTCGTACCTGGGACAATAAATTATATACAAAATAGAATCCCTAATTTATTATTTCTAACACAAAGTATTTTTCTAAGACTTAGGGTATTGCAATGTCATGGAATCTTTACGCATGCCAAATTTCAAGCCAGTCCAACCACTGGAAGTAGTTGAAAAAGTGACCTTAAAGTACGTAACCCACGTAGTAATACATACATTGCTTCTCTACTACGTCTAATAAAACTAAATAAGTATAATAATAAATAAATAAATACATATTAGGGGACAATCTTACACAAATCGACCTAGTCCCATAGTAAGCTCATTAAGGCTTGTGTTATGGGTACTAGACGACGATATATATAATAGATATAAATACTTAAATACATAGAAAGCTTCCATGACTCGGAAACAAATATTCATGCTCATCACACAAATATTTGCCCTTACGGGGATTCGAACCCAGGACCTTCAGCTTCGTAGGCAGCGTCACTACCCACTAGGCTAACCGGTCGTCGAGTATATATCTGTTTGGTATAAAATAGTAAGTACAGTCAGGTGTAATAATCACTATCGGTGTGTTTTGTCACTGTTTGTATATGTCTCTACTTGTTTCTGGCAATAAATTATTATTCTATTCTATTCTATTCTATAATATAATAATAATATAATAATAATAAATCATTTATTTCAGACAACAGTCCATTCAGCTTGTTAGTTACAATATTTTGCTTAATCTAAAGTTAGTACCTATCAGCTAATGAGTTTAATTACCTAATTATAAATTACACCACGTGCATTGCCGTCCACCGGGCTAGCAAGGGGCTGTCCCAGCGGTTCACGAACACGCTAAGGATACGGTTGGGACTGCCGCGCAGCCGAGACATAATCCCAGCACTTCGCTTCCTCATAACTGCAGCAAAACCATCAGTTCGCGCCTCGGCAAACATGCCGGACGCGCTACAATAACGCGGCAGTCCCATCAGCACCCGGAACGCGTTATTATATTGAACGCGAAGGTCGTTGTACGCTCTCTGCGTATAGTTGACCCACAGGCTGCATGAATAGAAAGATACACAGAAGGCTTTAAAGAGAGTGATTTTTACTCCTTCTGTGCATCGCGCGAACCTGCGGGCCAGCATATTGCATCGAACGGCCAACGACCTTCGCTCCCGTTCAATGTCAACGTTATCTTTTAAGTCCTCGGTGACCCAGTGACCCAAATATTTAAATTGGCTAACTTGTTTTAAGGGGGCACCTGACAACGTGATAGATGGTAGTGTGTAGGTTTTGGTGCCCGCTTTGAAAACCATAAGCTCACTTTTGTTAGCATTATATTTGAGTCCATGGGCCACCGCGTAGCTTTCACAGATCGCCAAAAGGCGCTTGAGGGCTCCAACCGAAGGGCTCAGCAGCACCATGTCGTCCGCATAACTGATGTTATTGACACACACTCCATCTACATGGCATCCGACTCTTGTACTGCTGAGCTCCTCGATCAACCCATTCACGTATAGGTTAAAGAGCCGAGGCGAGGTCAATCCCCCCTGCCTCACCCCGCACTCCAACCTGTACTCCTCCGACAAGTACCCTGCCCACCTGACACAGTTTTTTGGTGGTTATACCAAAACCTCATCAGAGATGTAATTTCACATAATATACGTACATAAATATCTGTACAGGACTCTACAGGATTTCTAGTATTATTTTTAAAAAGGTATTGATGTGATTTGACTTATTAGGTAACGTACTTTCGATATCAGTTTAAAGTTTTCTGATATCTGTTTTTACGGAATAATCGCTTGGCTACACTTAACGATTACACCCTGTATATGAATTTAAATATCTACGATCAACAGCAATACACCACAATGGATGCCACTCAGCATATGCCAGTATTTGACTTCAATATGAAGTCAGCTAAGGCGCTGGTTTTCTGGTGTTCTCCACTCTCAAAAATCAAAATCGAAATCAAATATTAAATTTGCAAACGGGACACGAGGGCACTTTTACATGTGGAACGAATCAGCTCAAAACTACAAATCACAATTGCAAAATATTATCCTTGCATATTGCTATTATCATTTTCAAGATTTTCGTCGATACTTATTGAAAGATTTACTTAACTTTTTACAATAAAACTAAATTAAAATGGTTTGAGATTTTTTTTCAAAACCGACTTTTTTTAAGTTCCCGCCAAAAAAAAAAACCTGGGTGCCTCTTTGCTTCGCTGTCGGTGACCAGTCCACGGTTACTAAACCCCCCGCCCCGACAGGGTTCTCTGGCAACACTGCTCCAAGTGACACCAGCAACAGGCCTAATGCCGTCGTCCCATCTTGAACTGCCTGCCTCTCTTTCTTTTGCAACCTCTTGGGTACCACCGGGTTACCTGTTTACTCTACTTGTCTTAGCATGATGCGGTCATAAGATAGGGGTCAAATAAATAATAAAAACAATGCCAACAAGCACACAAAATACAGAACCATAAAGGCATAGTAATGATAATTAATGTTTAACGAAGAACTCAGCTGCGGTATTATAGGCGTTCTGCATCAGCAGGGCTTATAGTTTTAGGGTAAAACCAAGACTGTTGTCTATGCTTCTCTTAGCTGGATAGACGAAGATTACGTTCGATTAGTATTCTCCAGCTCTCAAAGGTCTTGTGGGGACAACCAGCGAACGAAAAAACCATAGCATGCGAGCTACTTACAAATTTACTTATTACTTACAGCTACATACATAGATCGACTCTAAACGACCTATTGCGACTTAAAATCTTTACTTGCGTTTTCCCAAAAAAGATATGTTTTTGGATTAGGTCGGTTCCGTTCTAAAGGTGCGAATTATTCTAAACGCTCAAGGTTTTTATACTTTATTACAATATTCGATGACAGAAGCATGGATGTTAGAGGCATGCCTCTAATACTTCAGTCTCACTCACACGTTTTCCCTCATGACGGCCTTCGCGACATCCAGCCATCGCTTCTTAGGTCTGCCGCGGGGTCGAGAGCCGTCGAGGACTAGGTCAGGGCATTTGTTCCCTACGTATTCAGATGGCCTGTAACGCCGCACATCCACCGCAACATCTTCATTTCAGTAAAGCGAAGCTCCTGAATGTGCCTTCCAAGAACTGGCCACGTCTCGCTGCCATATAATAGGACTGGTCGTATGACACACTAGTCGAAGTGGTATTCTGCGATCGCAGATGACGCCTGTGCAGTCAAATGCAAAAATATGTATCGATTTAATCCTCTCATAGATATGTAAATGATATGCCGAAAGCCCTGAATCCGCTGACATAAGAATGATGGGACATATATTGTCGTATTATGAAAGGCGAGTCAAGTTTGCTCCGACTTGATCACAAGAATATGCTCTCTGTTCGTTCCTGACGAGTACCTCCGTGGCCGCAGCCACCGCCCCCTGGCGGAAGAGGCGGCTCACGAGCACTCACCAGATTTGACTAATGTCAAAGCAAACTTATTTTTATGTAACGTCAAAAACGCTCCGTTAGTATGGAATTTGTAGGGATTACTTGCGTGACGTCACAATGAAGCAACGTCCTTATTGTTATAAAATAATAAATAAAAAAAAATAAAAAAAATAAAAAAAAAAAAAAGCCTTTATTTGACCATTTTGACCAAGCTAAATCTACATTTTTCTATTTAAACTTAATTTCTTTGTTTACTTACTATTTTCCTTATTGTTAGTTATTATGAATTTAAAAATAGCAAACGTATGTGAGAGATTGATACTTTCCGAGCATTTTCGTATTATGTATGTTAAATAATTGAAGTTTACCAGCGCCTCGGCATATACTCGTACTGTAAATTAAATTTTATATCTAAATAAATAAATAAATATTTACTACTCGTAGACTGTACAAGCTCTGCTTAGTTTAGGACTAAATCAATTTGTGTAAGATTGTACAGTTGGTTTCTCCAATATTTATACAGTCAAGCTTTCAAAAATCTACACATGTCTTATTAACCGACTTCAAAAAAAGAAGGTTTTCAATTTGGTTGGTATACATTTTTAGGGTTCCGTAGCCAAATGGCAAAAAACGGAAACCTTATGGATTCGTCATGTCTGTCTGTCTGTCTGCCTGTCTGTCTGTCTGTCTGTCTGTCCGTCCGAATGTCACAGGCATTTTACTCGAAAACTATAAGGTGTATTTGAATAAAACTTTGAGGATAGGTGTATTTTGTTAGCCGCCACATTGTTTTGTAATTAAATTATTTAAAACATTTTTATAGAGGTGCTCTCCATACATTTTTTTCATTGCAAGCCCACATCTATCAATAGGCCTTTCAAAATAAATATAAGGTTTCTCGGCAATTTTTTTGATTAAGTGAATAGAGTCAGAGGTAATCGCCCCGAAATTTACTAAAATTGTGTGCCCCCCCTCTAATTTTTGAACTGTGTATATAAAAATATGAAAAAAATCATGGACATAGGGCTTATTAATTTCTTTCAGCGAAAATTGTTTTGAACAAGATCGGTTCAAAGGTTTTTGAGATATTTCTAAAAAACTGCCTTCCTTAAAGAAAAGGACGTAAGTGCCATAAGATTTCAGTAACGATACGACCTTTTTAATAGGCACGGAACCCTTCGTTGTGTGTGGTCCGACACGTACTTGGCCGCTTTTTTTTTTTTTGCAATAGTCAATGTTTATGTGGTAAAGTGGAAAGGAAATGTGGACATGTTCATGTGGCTTGGCAGAGTACTGAATTGAGGTTGGTAAAAAAATTGTTTTAAAGTATTTTTTATTAGTAACAATAATATTATATTTTTGAAAGATCTGTATAGATATTGAAGAACTAGACTGCCCCCTAATTATTTGTTTATTCTTAAGTTACCTGTCTATTGTATACAGAAGCACCGAGAACGGTATGGAGACTCCAACCATGGCGTGTGTGGACGGCATGCCATACTCAATGGCCCATTTGGTTTGCAGCTTCTTAACGGGGTAGCCCGGACGCGGCCACCGGATTATGTCCTTCACTCCTTGTCCTGGAATTTGAGATAAATTGGTTTTAGTATGATTTGAATAGACTGGTCAGCTCTGGCATAAAGACAGGGCAGCGGTTGAATTTTTCTTTCTCTCAACTTCTTTCTTTTTCTCAACTCATAAAATCTTTAAAATTTAAGATTAAAAACGAAATAAACAGTTTCTTTTTATTGTTTGTAATAAGTACTAACATTATCATTACTTCTCAATGCCAAAATATTTTGGAAATAAATTCATTAACAAGAATGGTACCCTAAATAGCCTACCCTACCCTAGGAATCATTATTTAAATTATTAGAAAACAAAGGTTCATGTTTATACAGGGTGTAATCGTTAAGTGTTTACAGGCCATAATTCCGTAAATATAGCAGATATCAGAAAACTTCTAACTGATATCGAAAGTATGTTACCCAACGAGTAAAATTACAATAATAACATTTTCTAAATAGATAAAGTAATATAAATAAAATAAAGTTACACTACATAATTAATTACATTTTTTAATTTTTTATGGAAGGGTTTGAAGTTAATATTTGGGATATTTCTGCTTTTATTTCAAAAACGTTATTAGTGTAATTTTACTCGTTGGGTAACGTACTTTCGATATCAGTTAGAAGTTTTCTGATATCTGCTGTATTTACGGAATTATGGCCTGTAAACACTTAACGATTACACCCTGTATAAATTATCACTCAATGTCGAATATTGGAGCGATAGTATGCAATCAATTATTAATCCAAACTAGAAGAAGCATAATAATTAAAATATTTGTAGTAAAACAATGTACCTAAATAAGAATTTAACAAAAAAAAACAGGTCAAATCCACAATAATATTGGCAGATACCTTTGACATATTTCAAATCCTGATTGATTTTAAAAATACAAGTAGCTGCAACCACCTTTAAGAGGCTACAACCCACAAGTTAAAAAACACTGCCTTAAGCCTCTCACAGACTGGTGCGGCCTGCAATGCCTGCAATGTAAGGTGGGATTCCACCTGTGCGGCACAAGCATTTTTGTACTGAATGTGCTTGTGCCGCACAGTGCCGCACACCGGTGGAATCCCGCCTTTAAGTTTGATTGTGCGCCAGTGTGATTCAGGCCTTAAGCTATACCCAACCATGGATATGAAAAACTTGCATCAACAAAATCTATGTTTAAGATAACAATATGATCACATATTTTTATCTCAGCATCATTATAAACAATCATAAAACATAGTTTTGTAACACTTTACAACAGGTGATAAAAAGACTTAATGGCATTAACTCAATGCCACAACTAAAATGAATAATTAATAATACTTCACAATTCAACAACATGCCAAATAAATATAGCTTTTAATGTGTTGCCATAAGTTCCTCTGAACGGTAACATTTCAGGCCGTTAATTAAACATTAAAGGCCACTTTAGCTAAGCCTTCTTACATGTGATAAGATTTGAAGTATGACTCACAACACATGAGTACTGCATTATAATTTTAAATCAAACAATTACTAGTGTAAAGAAATGAAAACTATACATATAAATGAAATAGTTTATAAATACATAAAAACAGTAGTGAAACATGTTTTGATAAATATTAAAAAATAAATTATATATAAAATGAATATTAAAAATTAAAGATAAACATGGTATATTTACCAAGGTACATGCAAACAGTCCACACGAGGATGACTCTCCTGCCAACCGCACCGTCGATGTTCCAAAACCAAAAAGGAATAAAAGTTGCGTAGAAGATCTCATCTCCGAGGGCAGTGCCGAGCACAAACAGCCAGTACCAGAACTTATTGTTAATATGGCATTCCACTTCGTCGACGCTCTCGCCGGAAGTATCCGTGTCGTACGAGGTCTGTGAGCTACTGGAGATGTTGCTGGGTGCCCGCTTGTGCTGCCGAATATCACTCCCGTTTCCTTCTTCCTGCTCACGCTCCAGTCTATCAGAATGTATGACTTCACCACCATCGTCTACGTCTTCCCTCACACTACTCTTGTAGATCACACCAAAAAAGTTCTGCACTTTGACGACCAATAAAGGGTCTTTTAAATAGTCTATCCACGTGTCCCACATGTTTGTATATCTAATTTAACTTTACTAAGAATTTCTGGAATTAATCACCATGAACCACTCTTAATAGTCTTAATCATAGATAAGAGTGTAATATACTGAGATAGATCGGCAACTTCAAGCCGTCAACTGTCACAACTAGTGCTGCCATCTAGTTTGCTTGCCGTATTACTAATTTCACCATATACATATGCATAAGCCAATATATATACATATAGCACCCGGTTCGTTCGTGGCTCATGATTTTTAAATATTTGATTTTCGGCGGGAAAAAACTCCGCGCCGAAAACGGGAATATTTATGGGGACAGGTAGTTCTGTAATCAAACTAAATTTATGAGAAGTAATAAAGGTTGTATTTTTTTATATATAATATTCACAAGTCTCCAAATTAAGTTGAGCCTATCTTAATTTACAATCTTGTTATGTTTTCAAATATGGGAGATAAGTTTTTTTTTGTTGAATGCGAGCAGACTTTTGCCACTTAAGTTCATACATAACTACTATTATCATCTATTATGCAACCTGTGTAGGTATCACAAATAAATGTTTACTTACTTACTGCTTCCAAGTTACAAGCGGAAGTCTTTTTCTATCAAAAGGTATTGAAAAGAGACCTCCGCTTGTAATTTGTAACTTGTAGCATTGTGAAACGGGCCCCTAAGCTTCGCTTTGTAAATGTTACAATCTAAAATTACTCACAAAAATGAAGCCAATGACAAACATTTGCAATTTGTAGAAATGTAGGTACAATTTGACTAGCAATTTGTCCTAAATTGTGCAAATGTTAAGTAAAACTTGTCAGATTGCATTATTTACTAAACAGGAACCAGCTCGTTTTTTGCAAAACGCTCCTTGACTAGCTTGTTTCGCAAATTCAGTTAAAGAAACAATTACTTTTATGAATATTACTGGGTTATTGTATTATCCTTGAAACTGGGTTACTGGGTTAAGATTACCACGTTTTTGTTCTTCACCTTATCTATGTCGGCGGCCGATCGTAAAATCCGGCAGAATCACGAAATTCCTAGGCATATCGTGAAACGCCGCCATTTCATTATTTGGCTAAAGGACATCCGCCATATCATTCAAATATCACCATTTAACGATTTGCCTAGTGACGTTTAGGCAGATCATGAACTTCCTAGGAATGTCATGAAACGCCGGCATTTCATGATTTGGCCAAGCCAGTGACGTTTAGGCTGATCATGAAATTCCTAGGCATATCATGAAACGCCGGCGTATCGTTCAATACTCACCGTTATACGTAAGTAGGGTGTCCAAAATTGAATTAGGTAAATTTAAAAAAATAAGAAGTGCGGACTGATAATCTCCAACGAGTCGACGCCACCCCGCTGCGCGGGGTATCTATTTCTGGTCTGAGGGACACAAGTGAACCCTAACCTAACCGACCTAAGACAGAGTTCGCTTATGACAAACCATTTTTGTCCGCCCTGATTTTTAGCCCCCAACAAAAACGGCCGCCATCGCATGTGCAGCGCCACCAGTGGCCAAGAAAGAAACTATTTTACGATGTGCCCGGTATAGAGCTAGGAATATCGACGAATGCGTTGCTCTAATCGATCTGCCGTATTGTTTATCAGGCACATCGTGATAAGCCTAGCCGACTTTTAGGCATATCATGAAATGGCGCCGTTTCACGATATGCCTAGGAATTTCGTGATCTGGCGTATTTAACGATCTGCCGCCGACATCTACACTAACATAATAAAGAGTATGTTTATTTGTAATTTTGTGTGTAGTAGAGCGTTATCCCCGGAACGACTACTACCTTTGGGTTACATATCATTGCTTGAAATCTTTAACAGACCTCGTGCCCTGGCACGGTTCTGAAAACAAAAACATATACAAGTATAATTTGCCATGCCAATAAAACTGGCGAATACACAATTGACAATACACGGTTTTATATTTTACTAATATAATGTCAGTGGCCCGTGTCACGAAGCTACAAGTTACAAACTACAATCGAACAAGTAACAAGAACATAAAGTTACAATTTACAAGTACAAGTGTTTTTCGATGGTGGCCTTCCATGGTAGAATAATAAAATTGTACGATTTTCTCGATTACAAGTAAATGACATCTCGATTTAACAAGTATCTGTCACGTCCATATTTAAAAAAAAACTTGTTGATGTTTTGACATGTTTTTGACGTTTGTTTATTATTTTCTATGTACGTGACTTTTATAATTATAAAGTTTTCAAAAGAAGAAAACTATTATTGTGTAGTTTATTTATGTTCGCCGGAACATAAACATAACCCGAGACTGCCATTTCTCTATTATTATAAAATAGTACTTGATAGTACTAGATATAAGTACAGTCGCCATCAGATATATCGTAGCGGCCAAGGTCCCTTACAAATATCTGAACACGTCTAATGCCTCGGCAATAGAGACGTGTTCAGATATTTGTGATCACTTTGGCCGCTCGCTACGATATATCTGATGGCGACTGTACACACCGTAAGGTATAGAAAGCAAAAAAAAAAAGACCGGGTTGCACTCCGGGAGTGCCGGTAGAAGTGAAAACTTGAATAATTTTGCAAAAAAAAACCTTCGTTGAATTCATAAACAGAGGTTCGGAACCCAGTACTCATTCTGGTCCGGAAAATTGTTGGTAACCGCTGGCGGAAGCTACTAGAAGCCGCATCATTATCTTCGTCATCAGTAGAGTCCCACGAATGCCACATTTTGCTCGAATAAAATGTATTTACAGAACAGAACAGAACAATTTACAAGTTTACTTAGCTCAGAAGCTAGGTAGTTTTTTTTACAATGTGACCAATACAAGTTGACAATTTAACAAAATCTTGGAGAAACGTTAGTACGATTTAAGCAATTTCAAACAATAAAATAATAAAAAATGTCTGTGGTTCAAAATTTACAATTGTACCTTGAGTTTTACAATTTGTAGAAAAGTAGTTTCGAGAAACGCTTGTAGTGACTTTTTCAACCAATGTTGATAGTTTAGACTTGTAAAATTGTAACTTGTAGCTTCGTGAAACGGGCCACAGGAGCATGTTTATGGATGTATTCAATATTACTAACAAAATAAACGTAGCTATTTACTTTTTAGCCACGTCAGTAGGCATACAGTATACATTATTTCGAATTGGCTTGTGTTGATATTTGAAATGTTGCTACGTACCATTACAATTATCTAGGATATTCATTCATCAAATTATAAATAGAGATAAAATAATGTTACATTATATTCACTATTGTAATTAGCTTTATATGCCCCGCCAGGTATTTTAAGGGCCACCTTCGAGACGGTGGTGCTGTTGCGATACAAAATAATATTTTGTTTACACTACAAAGGTGGCAAATAATCATGCGGTCTGCATGATGGTAAGCAAACACCGTAGCCTATGGGCGATTCATTGCGACTCCAGAAGAAACAAACGCGTTGCCGACACTTAATCAAGTAGAGGATTCATTGAGTTTTAGAGACAAATGAGAGTCCCTCACTCTTTTATTTATTTACATAATTGTACATGTTACATATAGCAATTTAGATATTGTACAACTTGGTATGCTAAAGAGGACACACAACATAACTTAAAAACTAAATACTTATTCAATAACACTCTTAATCCCAACACACTATCCTCGGGCAGGAGCTCTGGCGACCTCACTCACCTCACCACCAACACAATAAATACCACATACCTACAAAGCAAGTAGTGGGGTAAGGAAGAGGTAGGTACAGTCAGCATCATATAGTTAGAAGCACCCAAAGTTGACAAATATTCAAATATATCGCAACACGTCTTTATTACCTGAAGTGTATTAGTATTTGGGTTTTTTGGCTGCTACTAGCTATATGATTCTGACTGTACTTCCCCAGTTGGGTGGCTCCAAATATGAGCAAGGTGACATTCCGCTGTCCCCTACCTCTCTCACTAGGTTGTAATATTCTACAGACAGTTGTGCCCTGATTTATATATAAACTAGCTGATGCCCGCGGCTTCGCCCGCGTGGTTATAGGAAAATGTAACATATTGTAATTTTCCCTTGGGAATTAGATGTTTTCGCGCTGGAGAAAGTAGCCTATGTCACTCTCCAGCCTCTAAACTATCTCCATACAAAAAATCACATTAATACGACGCTCCGTTGCGACGTGAAAGAAGGACAAACAAACACACACAGACACTTTCGCATTTATAATATTAGTAAGGATTTAAAATCTAATATACTCGAAAAAATAAATTGTGAGGCGTCTCACAGACTGGCGGGGCCTGGCCTGGTTCAATAGTAAACTTGTCTAGCTGTCATATTTACTATTGACCCCCACCGCAGGCCGCGCCCGTGTGATTCAGGCCTTAGGGACCAAAGTCATTTTGTTAGCGGAGGCTTTTTCCAGGGGCCTATACTTTAATATTTGTAACTTACTGGGGTTGAATACGACACTCATTGGTTCTCTAAAAAAACAACAGTAAACGCTAAAGCAGCTTCGATGGCATAGAACATTATAAAGGGAAAGGTACTCTCGCGTCAACCTATAACAGATAAGAACAAAGATATCATGATTCAATCTGCTAGGCGCCCCATTTATTCTAGTTTAATAAAGTCATAACGTGGGGATGAGTTGGGCGTGCCGTTTCGTGTGCCTTTTGTGTGAGACAGAGGTAAGTGAGACGAGTAGTTTAGTATTTAATTTACAGTAGGGTTATTCATGGTTAGACATCAATAAAAAATAAAAAACCTTAATAATATACCATCACGGACAAAATTCAACAAAAAAAAGACCGGGTTGCACAAACTCAATAGTGCTCAATAACATTGTAACAGTTTTTCGATCAGGTCACGTGACATCTTACGGTGTCACCCTACAAATGAATTTGAGGCAAATTTATAAACAATTATCAATTATTTAGGCGGACGGGCCGCGGGCGCGTTGGGTGCGACGGGTCGCCGGCTCGGCAAACACGATACCAATTTGTTTTTGCCATTGCCAAATAATTTTCAAAGCTTTATCTCTTTAGGAATAACGTCTAAATTCGAACTATTCGAATTTGCAAGAACAGCAGACGGCGGTGGCGACCACAATATCAATTTGTTTTTGCCGTTGGTAAATATTTTTCTAAGCTTTATCTATTTAGGAATAACGCCCAAATTCGAACTATTCGAATTTTCTCAATAGCAAAACGGTGAAGGACGCGTTGGTTAAAGTTACAAATTTATTTGCAGAATATGCTATTGCAAAAAGTGTTTAACGGCTTTATATTCTTACGAATAGCGTTCAGTTTTGAATGCAGTCGAATCGGCTAGCAGCAAAAAGTGACCTCCTTCACATCTGACGTCACAAAACTCTGTCGCGTATTTAACAATTTTTCCCCATCCAAAAAGTGCTCAGCGCCGCTAAAGAAGTTTTCACTTCAAAAAAACGTAATATTCCGTGAATTACATCGTGCATTATAAGGAAAGCGCCAACTATGGCTAGTTAGTTAGTGGTGTTGGCTTCAATCAAAATGGATGTTGTTGAATGGCGTATTCTCGGTTTTCGCAGCGACCTCGACGTGTTGAGAGAATTAGCCAGTTGTGTGTCCAGGAGGAAGTGCGATGCTGTGCGAGCGAGCGACGAGCTGACATTGCCTGCCTGGAAAACATAATATTTCATTTGTTTTACAGTGTCCAGCGATGTTGCTTATAATAAGGGTGTAGACACTAAATTAAATAATCAATAATGTCATATTTTCTCGAAAAAGGATTAAAAATGTAGTCAAATGGAGAAAAAATCAACGCAAGAGGTTAAAAAATCACGAAGTTATATGTGTCCTAAGTTTTAAGACGTCACAAACTATAAGTCATCGTTTCATATGAAGTTGCGTTTTGCGAAAAAGGGACAGAACATACCCCTTCTGTCCCTTTTTCGCAAAACGCAACTTCATATGAAACGATGACTCTTGTAGTTTGTGACGTCACTAATAGACGGCAACGTGCCGTGCCCCATCGTGTTCGGCGCCGCCGCCGACGCGGCCCGCCGCGCGCGCGGCTCGCTCTGCGGCAGACTCGCATATTGTGACGTCACACACTGTTTTGTTTTCTCTCTCTCTAACAAGCAATATTAAAACGGTTCGTAGATATCTGAATGGGATTTTCGTCACTAGGCATATTTTTTGCCTTCTCTCTTTTGGAGTAATAATAATTTTCGAGTCTACACCCATATTGGGTAGTTTCTAACCCCCTTATTCATAAAACTTAAAGTGCCTCTGCTAAATAAAATGTGCTTTGTCCCTTTCTTACGAACACAAATGTCAAAGTGACAGATAAGGACAAACGAATTTTAACGCCATTTTAGTTAAATCAGGCTTATAGGACGTTTATGAATACGGCCGTTAATGATTAAATTCATAACGTAAACCGTTATGGATATTGACCCATCAAATTTTCACAATGATGTTTAAATTACAAACCAGCAAAACCATCATCGTATTAAGGCTTGTTAGAATTGAACATTGTATGTATAAAATAAAATTATGTTTCAATAAAATAAATCGTATAATAACTAAACATGTACCAAAACCACGTGGCCACGACCGAAACGTAAATTCCTTATTTTTCTATACTTACAACGTGTAGTGCGGGGCTGCGCGCAGTTATACAAATCGGTAGAAGGCAGAATGGTTTTAGATTCTAGACAAGACTACTATTTTAGTAATGAGTTTAAATACATATATAACCATACATCGGGGTTTTCGGAGCGGGAACGTTTGACATTAGCCAAAGAGTAGGTATTTACTTAAAAACAGATCGTACCCTAGTAGGTTTCTACCGAATGAATAATTGATTGAAAAATAAATAAAGATTAATCATACATATAGGTACATATTTTATATTGGTCATTCATTATCAACCTCTTCAGTTAAGTCTATTCATTTATAAGAAAATGCTTCATAGATATCGAGCGTCAAGATTGACATTGTATTAGACACCTATTGTCAACCGTTACCCTTGCTTGTCTAGTAGATAAACTTATATGCAATTGTATTTTAAAAAACTGTAAATAATCAGTCAACACAAATATGCCTCCGAGAAAAAAAACTCGTTACGAGTTTATGCGTTCGTGGATAGAAAATAATCCAGAGATAGAGGTTCGAGATTCTTTATTATTTTGCACCAAGTGCAATGTGAGCTTCGCTCAAACGAAATCTAGTGTAACGCGACATGTCGCATCTAATAAACATACAGGTATGAAATATGATTTCAATAGTGAGCTCTTGAAATTTGTTGTGGGCTGTAATATACCATGGACGCAGGTAAACAATCCGATATTTAAAGATTTTATCGAAAATTGTGTTACCGGTAAATTTGGAAAAACTGCAAAAGTTCCTTCGGAATGTCAACTGCGACGGGAATATTTAAATAAAGCTTACGATGAAAAAATGAATAAAATACGGAGCGAGCTAAAAAATGAATATATATATGTGAGTGTTGACGAAACCACGGATGATTATGGTCGTCAAATAGCTAACGTAATAGTGGGAGCATTACGTGATGATCACATTGGCACTCAACACTTGATATCCAGTAAACGGTTAGACAGCACGAACAATGTATCAATATCCAATACGGTCACAAGTGCTCTTGATGAATTATGGGGTGCTAACCATAATAATCACAATAAAGTACTTTTACTTTTAACTGACGGTGTGGGCTACATGCTAAAGGCTGGAAGAAATTTAAAATGTATTTTTCCCAATCTTTTGCACGTCACATGTTTGGCTCATGGTTTAAATAGAGTGGCTGAACTAGTAAGAAAACTTTATCCAGATGTGAATGATTTAATCGCAAATGTTAAGAAGACATTTTTGAAATCTTCTAAAAGAATACAAAAGTTTAAAGAAATGCTCCCCGGAGTGCCTTTACCACCTCGACCAACAATTATTCGGTGGGGAACCTGGATAGAAGCTGCAACGTATTACAGCAAACATTACGATGAAGTGAAACGTGTTCTAAATACATTCAGTCCCACCGAAGCCCAGAGTATTAGAAAGGCAAAAAGAGCGTTTGGAAATGCAAATATAAAAAGCGACTTAAATTTCATAGCAAATCATTTGATGACTATCCCAAATGCTATTAAAAAACTACAGGATGCGAAGCTGTCCATCAGCGATAGTTTAAAAATAGTTCATGAAACCTATAGAGATGTTTCCAAATTAAACATGAGCGTAAAAGGAAAACAGATTTATGATAAACTGAAGTTGGTGTTAAATAGGGCTCGCGGTATACGTGTAAAACGCCGAACCGTGTACACGTATCCTTAAGCCCGGCGGTACTAAGAACCCGAATTACACGAACCCGCCAAGATCCGTCCCGTCCCGTCCCGTCCCGTCCCGTTTCCAAGAAACGTCCCGTTCCGTCCCGTCCCGTCCCGTTTCCAAGAAACGTTTCTCATCTCGGCTCCGCTCAGGTAACGGGCAAGGCAACTCGACCCGTCCGCGCCGGTTTGAGTTGAAGTAAAAATGATTTATGATAATGATAATTGATAATATACTCTTATTACTTGCAAACTCGTAGAGTAAAATTGCCTTATTGAAAAATGTATTTGTGTCATTTAAGGGTTTTTTTTCATTATTAACGGCAAGATTTAGTTTGAAACGTACATAGTTGATGTAGTTCAACAAGGTAAAAATAATTAGCAGTAACAGAATGTACACAAAATTAGCCTTTGGATAGGCATTATCAGTGCCTTGCATTTTTTTTTAAACAAGTCGTTGAAGTCCCAAGCTATATTAAGTTTAATGTATTTGCGATAAAGTCGAAATTTCAACAAATAAATGAAAGCTTTTACCTATGTTTGTCTCCTTTGTTTTTTCTTGTTCGTGCGTACCGGGGTAAAGGGTTTTATGACATTACCTGGTATGTAGGTACTAGAGCTAGTAAGATATGTCCAAATTATTTTTAAATTTCTGATGAGTCTTTAGTAAGATTATAGTTCGCCACTCAGTCGGTCGTTATTTATAAAGATTTTGTTAATTGTTGGTCATTACTTTCGCAACCAGACCTAAAACTTGAATGTACCCCAGAAACCCAAGAAATATATAAGCTCCCACTAGGCGAGTTCTTTGGTCCACATAATGTGCAACGCAATACTTCACGCCGAGCGCCTACTAGGCGGGCGCACTTTTTACTATAAGTACCTACCGGCGACCCACGCACGAGGTGGGTGCAGGGCTGTGCCAAGTCATTTTTATGATCAAACATTATTATATTGTCACTTTTTCATGTTGTTCGCGTACAAACTTTGTAAATACTTACGGTATAATTATATCACGTAATACTTATTCAAGTAAAAGCCGCAGGTGGTTTTATCGGCGATAAGCCGGGTTCTTACCTGAATTACTCGTGGTGTTAACCGTTGCAGTCTCATTTTAACACCCAAAAGGATATAACAATAAGATTAGAGTCGTATTGTTCTATCGTTCCAGGTAGCCGACTGTAGGCTTGAGGGCAGTTTGATGAACCGTGGTATTTTTTAGCTAATTGGAATTAGTGCATTGGGTTGGGATGCGATTGGATTCTTGTTGTTACTTGGAACTCTGACTGCCCTGTGCAGTGTGCGTGAATTACTGGACACTGAACTGATTTAAAAGATGGATTTATTTAATGCGGAAGAATTTAGGATGAATTTGTGGTATGCAATTATTATTGGAAATATCTACCATAAGGCAGTAAAATACCAATGTTTTGTCTCTTGTGGTACCTACCTAATATATTCTCAATTCGGTTTTGCGATTAATTATATTCTAAACTTTTATCGATAGGTAATAGTGAGTGAAACTAATAAAATCTGGCACCGTATTTGGTAAAAATATTCCCCTAACATTAAATAACAAAAATCTTTTATGTTGGCGTCAACCCTGTGCGTCGTGGTGATGTGCGCCCGCTAGGCGGGCTCTTTGGCACTGAAGCCATCTATAGTTACACATAGCGCATCCCGCCTAGCGGGCTGTCCGGCATCTGACCAAAGTTACGGAGCGCCCACTAGGCGGGTTCTTGGTTGCGAAAGTGTTAAGTTGTCGTGACCGGCGTCTAGCGCGCGCTCCGCGGCCACGACAACGTGTCGTGAGTGGCGCTGAATGGGTTAACGGTAAAATTACAGTGGCTATTGTAATTTACTAAATAACTGCCACACATGTTTCAAACATACGTAGTACATTAATTTTGTATTAAGCAGTTACGCTGCTAACGAAATTATAAAATTTGAAATAAAGGAAAAATGAATGCCTGTGGTCGCGGGTTCGAATCCGGCTCAGAGCATTAAATTTTTCCTTTATTTAAAAATGTATACGTTGTACATAGTTGATATCCATATCCATACTAATATTATAAATGCGAAAGTGTATGTGTTTGTTTGTCCGTCTTTCACGGCAAAACGGACGAATGACGTGATTTTTTAAGTGGAGATAGTTGAAGGGATGGAGAGTAACATAGGATAGTTTTTATCCCCGTAATCATCCCCTAAGGGGGTGAAATGGGGGGTAAAAGTTTGTATGGAGCTGCGATATAAACGAGTTCCACGCAGACGGAGTCGCGGGCAGAATCTAGTAGTTCAATAAATTCTAGATGTACACTAAATTATCATTGAGTATTGTAAGTGTCTTGCATTTTTTTTTGATCAACCCGAAAGTTTAAAAAAGTATTGATAAACAAGTCTTTGAATTCCAAGAAATATTAAGTTCCATGCATTTGCGATAAAGTCGAAATTCCAACAAAAAATGGAAGCGATTACTAAAGTCCTAATTCTCCTTTGTTTTTTTTGTTCGTGCTTGCCAGCGAAAAGGGTTTTATTAGATTACCTGCTACTAGAGCAAGTTAGATAATAATTGAAAATCTACCGACATTATGATGTTAGGTTAAGCAAAGACGTTAACTTAATAGTATATTAAAAATATTGTATTTTCGAGTTGATTTTATAATGTATAACCTATTATCATAAACCATTTTTACTCATTTAAAAACTGATTTTTATTTTATTCACCCGATTGCCTTTTTTTCCTTTTTTTGTGTATATATTCCATTAAGTATATTTTATTTATTTACAAGGAATTTTAAATTGGACACTATACAGTTTAATTTTATAGAGGCATTAAATTATTTTTGACATTACCAATACTTATTATGATATCCAATAGGTTTGAGAGTAAAAAAACGAAATTTGTAAAGTACGAGCCATGATCTTTATCGTAGCTTTTAAAGGCAACGTCTCAGATCGCCACTACATGGTGGAAACGGGTCGGAACCGCGTGAAATTAAGATACGTGTTCCCGGGATCCCGGGTCTTAATTATACGGTTCCTAATTACACGTTCCGAACGGCCCATAAAACCGTTTCCGTTTAACACAGAAACGGGGACCCGGCTACGGGTACACGAAACTCGGGCACGACCGCGAGCCCTAGTGTTAAAGAAGAATTCTGGCTATAGCACACTAAAAATTATAAATGAGTTGGTACAAGGCAAAGAAATAGAACTTCAATCTCAAACTTTTCGTGCATCAATTGATTCCTACAAAAAATTTAAATATGCACCTATTACAACTGTCGACGTGGAAAGATCATTTAGCTCCTTGAAATGGATATTTACAGCAAGACGCCGTAGATTAACTGTCCCAAATATAGAAAAAATATTAATAGTTTATTCTGAAATTCGTGTCAACTATTCAATTTCGGGCAGGTAATTAATTAAAGTTATTTTAATTGTTACCTTATAAGTTATAAGACTTTTACGGAAATTAAAATAAAACTTTGTCACAGATTGTATACAACTCACAGAGAGGTAGTTATTCATTAGGCATAATAAGATATTTTCTTAGACTAACATATCTGTTTATCTCTACTCTTTCTCAAATCATTCCCGCTCAGAAAACCCCGATGTATGTATATAACACAAAGTACTTATTTCCTTAAGTATACGCAATTACTCCACCGACAAGAGGATAACTCTTAAATTAAGAAGAAGATACGCAATTAAAAAAATAGTTAAATATTATATATACCTCCTGGTGTCTCCTCGGTTTTCAAGCAGGATGAGGACCTCGATGTGCTGAGAACTTATGTCAGTAGTTATATTTGTATTCCAGCAAGAGTCTAAAGCAGTTTCATCGGTCGACTGGCATCCCCTGTCTACGGCTGCAAAATATAACATAGATGAAAAAACCGGCCAAGTGCGAGTCGGTCTTGCGCACGAAGGGTTCTGTACCATTGTCTAAAAAAACACGTTTGTTGTATGGGAGCCCCCTTAAATATTTATTTTATTCTGTTTTTTAGTATTTGTTGTTATAGCGACAACAGAAATACATCATCAGTGAAATTTTCAACTGTCTTAACTATCACGTTTCATGAGATACAGCCTGGTGACAGACGGACGGACAGCGGAGTCTTAGTAATAGGGTCCCGTTTACCCTTTGGGTAAGGGACCCTAAAAAGTATTTTCGGCAATAAAACATCACCAAACATTTTGGATAGAAACTTATAACTTTTATCTTTCGGCGACTGAATGTGAAATCGCTTCCATTCAGGAGCGTAGTAGAAATTTTAATATACATTTTCGATATATTCTTTTCCCACGACGAATTCTTAAATCAATAAAGGGTCGGCAGCGCGGTTGTGATTTCTCTTGTCTCCGTAGTGTCCGGAGCGTCCACAGGTGACGGAGACTACTTACTACCAGGCAGGCCGTATGCTTGTTTCGTCGTACAAATACTTAAAAAACGCTATGCTGCAATTGTATATTTAGTTTCATAGCCTTCTACTTAACCTATTGCTATACCTAGACAAATATTAAGCTGGATACCCAACTATATTTTTAAATAGTAGATAAACATTTTTTCATCACACTTGCTCGAAAAGGGCTTCATAATGCGCAGACATGCAGAGCTGTAATAGCCTGTATTACGCTCACGGGCGTAATGGTTTTTTTCTTAAATTGTATTTGTCACTCTTGCGGCAGTTACAAAGCAAAGAGGTTTTATATCAAATACGATGTCTAAAAACGTATTTATAAATAAATTTAAACTTAAAAAAACTACTTTAAGATGTTCAACTGAATTATTTACAGATTTAATATGTTGTTATTTAGTGTCTAAGTGTTTTCAAATCGTGGCTGTATACCGAAGGGTCTTTGCCATACGCGCCTCACGTCAAATTCAACAAAATGGACGACTGACATGTTGCAGTTTTTATTACGATTTGTATTCATTTCATCTAAAATGTATTTGTTTTCTCGCAAATGTGATAAAACCATTGTAACACGGGCGTAAAAATATTGCAAACTCGAGTCATCAAAAGCCCTCCGCTTTCGGCGTCGGGCTTCTGATACTCTTGTTCGCAATATTCCACTTACGCCCCTCGGTAAACAATGTACTATTACGTCACACCTGGCCATAATCCGAGTTATACCGCACGCTGCGCGTACGGTAAAACTTGCATTATGGCCAGGTGAAGACGTAAAATTGTTTACTCACCACGGGCGGTAATTCGTAAAGCCCCAGATCGCATATTTATGGCCCTCACCTTCGGTTCGGGCCACAAACACCTGCGATCCTTGTTTCTCTTTTTAACTGCTTTGTTTGTGTGAGGTGTGCAATAAAGAGTATTTGTATTGTATTGTATTGTTTTGTATCTGGGCCATTCACGAATTCACCGCCCTAGGTACGTAATATACTATTAAATAGCTTTTATTTAACTTTCAATGTACCTATGTAACATGTTTGTTCGGGTGGAACCTTGCACCTCAATTTTTAAGCAGATATCTTTAACCGATTGAGCTGAAATTTTGGGTTTAAGTATACTTAGTTTGGATGACAATTTAATATTATGTTACCATCGAGCTGATCTGATGATGGAGACAGAAGGTGGCCGGCCATGGGAATTCAGGAGTCAACAGACGTAACCCCGTTGAGTCAGGGCTCGTTAGAATCGTCTTAACGAGTAGTAAATGACGGTATACAGAAAAGTAGTTGTCAATAAATGCTTACACCAAAATGTTTTTTTTGACCGAAACCTTTTCTGTTTACACTTAGAACTTTCTTAAAAACTACAATTTCAACCTATGCAAAATTGTATGGACCGAAATTACTGACATTGGAGTAAAATTTATGAGTAGGTACAAGTTTTCAATCCTTGGGTAATGCTTCAAATTTACACCAAGACGATATTATAATGCCATGCAATGTTATTGCAGAACGACAGTTAAGCACGGGTCATCTGTTTCACATTGTAATACTCATCGAACTATGTAGATTCCAGAGATCTGATTTGAGCAAATTTCGGAGCAAAAGTAAAGTACAGTTTCACAGTGTAACAAAGTAGTTAATGAATATGAACGGGCGGAAGTTCGCCCAACTTCGTCAAATCTGAAGCTCACCCACATATATTATCTTGACACCGCGATGCGTAGTTAAGTAACCATAACCAAGTAACTGAGCGTTGGTAGAGGTCTTGTTTCGTGACGGGCGGGGTGAGCCGCATTAGCGCGTAGCGAATAACAGCCCTGAGTAATAAGACGTCCTACTCGAACATGAGTTACTAACACTTTTTGTTGAAACTAGGTACATCGAATTACAATACGAGCCACCCGAAGTTTGCGTCTGTAAAGAGTGTGAAGTTATACTCCAGGCAAAATACGGTTTTGAAATACATTAATTTATAATAGCGTTTTTTTTGTTGATTTCATTTGAAAATGTTATTCTAAGATGATTTAGTCAAGAATCCGACAAACTTTCCACCCGGAAGTAATTATGTAGATTTAAATGAAGCATGCATTATCTTTTTTTGTACGATTTATCTTGAATATTATAGAGCAAATGTAAATGAACCAAAATAAAGACAAAAACATTTATTAATATTTTTACTGACTTTTTAGAAGCCAGTTAACTTATCATTTTTTCGATGTCTGAAATTTTGTCGGATTTTGTCGCTAGGTAACTATTTAATTGATAATATATCCGTTATACATAAAACATAAGCTATTATAAATTATTTCCAAAATTGTAATTTTTTCCATACAAGTTGTCAGTTCATTGCCTGGACTATTAGCCTCAAGTCGCACACCTGTCGAGACGCAAATTTATGTGGCGCGGACTGTAAATGCGTTGGTCAAAATATTCGAATTTGTGACCAATTTGAAGCATTACATAAAAAAAAAAAGTTTTTGTCAAAAATTATATTCGACAAATTAATATTGAACGCATTTTTCCTTATAGTGCTAAGAAAATGAAAATGTTTCAATTCTGAATAACGCCTAGGTAATCAACAACTTTTTTCTTGGTGGTATTCTGAGGGGCTACCGCGAAGTGAAAACGAATCCCTCCCTCTCTGTCGCTCGAACCAGCAAGTGCAACAGAGAGGCTGATACACGAACGAAATTCGTTTTCGTTTCGCGGTAGGGTCTCTGTCCTGTAGGCCTAGTGAAATAGGTTTTGAGAAGTCATAAAGTACAAATGTCTCATTCTCTGGGAAGAGGTAACTTGGTGCACTAATAAGCTATAAAGTCGAAAAAGAACTTTATCACAAGATGGTTTAAGGTCTCGTTTCCTGGAGAATGATTCAAATGATTGTGATTCATTTTCAAAACAACACATTACCACATGCTGAACCAGTATGTGCTACAGGTTCAGACGGTCTGGATGTGGAAGGTATTGCCTCGTCGTTGAGGCCACTAATCACTGGAACTTGTCCTCGTGAAAGCCTTTGCCCTCCTGATATAAAAAAACAGCCAATTATAAATAATTCATTGGCAGTCCTAACTCATGGTATGGGAATATTCGATATTTCTTATTCAATACACTATTTTATGTGTGCCTGTGCCTGTTTGGATAATATGACATTTGGGAGATCATCAATACATACATATAATAAAATCGTAACTGATCGCTGTCTGTACATGGCAAATATATTAAAAAAACTTTTATGGGGGGTCTTCATCTATAATAAATCATCCTCTATATACGTCCCACTGCTGGGCACAAACCTCCTCTCATGGATGAGAGGGTACGGGCAGTAGTCCCCACGCTGGCCAGTGCGGTTTAGGGACTTCACATACACCTTTGATTTTCTTAGCAGATGTATGCAGGTTTCCGCACGATTTATTTCCCTCACCGAAAAGCTAACGATAAATATTAAATTATATTCCGTACCTAAGTTCCGAACTCATTGGTACGAGCCGGAATTCGAACCCACGACCGCCGTTTGACAGCCGCATGCCTGAACCACTGGTATGGTCTAAGATCTCTTGAAGAAATTTATACCCTCATCTGCTATTTGATAATGACCAATAGTAATGTAAAAAATGAGGTTATTTACGCTTAAGGTAAAATAGTAGATATAACTGAGCAGTGAAATAAAGATAAAGATGGTTGAAGAAGCACATCATCCATACAGTAGAAAAAGATGTTGATGTGGATGGTGGTGGGATGATCGGAATAATTATGATCTGCGGTGTGATGAATTATGTGGTCTGCGGGTCTCCACACCGAGCAAGGCGCTGTACGTGTCGCGCCTGCATCACACTGCCACCGCTGAAGAAGTGACGCAGTATGTTCGCCAGAAATCCGGCTACTCGCTGAGGGTGTTCCAGTTGCATTCGCGCCACTACGTGCACTTCAGCTCGTTTGTAGTGCGCGTGCCGCGGCCGCTCCAGGAGACCATCGCGTGTGCTGATTTCTGGCCGAAAGGTGTCGTGTTTCGTCGGTTCCGGGGCAACCTACCAAATCCAACACCCGAGATGTCGGAACAACGGGGCCACGCCGTTTCGCCGTCAAAATAAATATTGTTCGGTTCATGACGCATTGGTGTAAACTGTAATGTTATGTAACCTGTTTTTCAATAAATAAATAAATAAATAAATGATTCATTTCCAAAGCAACACCTTACCACATGCTGAACCAGTATGTGCGACAGGTTCAGATGTTCTGGATGTGGAAGGTATTGGCATTGGCACATCGTTGAGGCCACCAATCACCGGAACTTGTCCTCGTGAAAAGTTTTGCAGCCAAAAAAAACAAATGGGCATTATAAATAATTCACTGGAATACTATGTAGGGCCGATATTTCTACAATACATAACATATGGCGATTATTTAAGTATACTATAAAATAAGTATTTTGTTGTCAGTGAAAATTACAGTTGTCTTAAAGTATTCACACAATAAAGAAAATGATAAATATTCAATATTGACTTTGCTACGTTTTTGCCAGAGGCTGTTTCTAGGGCAGTAGAAAAATGTTTTTGATGCAATAATAGTTATTTACGATACAAGTGCCGAAAATAGGAAATTCGTAACGAGTGGTGATAAATTAAAACACAACCGTAGGGAGTGTTTTAAATCGACACGAGTTGCGAATTACCTATTCGCACGCGTATCGTACAACGTTTTACTGTACATATGGCTCTTTAAAGTTTCGACATATACACGAAAAGTGCTCTTTTCCGCACTAGTGCGGGAAAGTAGCACCATATTTACTGTAAAGTTTATTCCAATGCGTATTGTACGATTAGAACCTGTAGATTGAATAATATATTTTTATTTACTACAGAGAATCGCACAAATAACAGTTTCAGAGTCCCTTATTCCCTCTACTGACTACCCAATAAAACAAGGCAAGTTAAATAAACCGGCTAAGTGCGTGTCGCGCCACGCGCAGATTAGGGTTCCGTATTATAATTTATTTAATAATTACTAATATTAGTGATATTACATGTTAGATAATATATTGATTGGTAAATCGCACATGGGTTGCCTAGCGAAATCCTGGACCGAAGCAGTTAAATAAGATAAACTAGGAAGTAACTTTTTTGGATCCAATTACCCTCATGTGTTATTCATTATGTCTGAGAGAGATTATTATCTGAGAGAATATGACTCAAGGAGCAATAAAAACAGGGATTGCCTACTCTCAGCCTGGACTGCTATGAGGTTGCCAGGTTTGAAGAGAGGCCACCTAGTGGAGTTGAAATATTTAATAAAGTGTTAGGTTGCCTATGCAAAACCCGGACACAAAAAAGGTTGCCTAACTTAAAAACGTGTAAAACTAAGCATGTTTTGTATCGGCAACTTTTCTGTAAACTTGAAAACTACCGAGATAAAGGGCCCCGAATAATAACTTTTCGGACTTAGATTTTTTTTCCAACCGAGAACGCATTATTATGACACCCATTTTGATGACCTTATCGTCTAAACCGTGTTAGAATAAACATGTTTTGTATGGACAACTTTTTTGTAAACTGAAAAACTGCCGCATGTGCGATTTGTCAATCTATATATTATCAAACATGTAATATTAGTCATTATAGGTGTGTCCACACCGGACGAGCGGCTCGGCCGTACACGGCTCGCCCGAACGCGTGCGCTCAGTGTAGACGTTGTTCGGCGAGCCACGGCCCATGTGGATGGTTGTTTTCTTCGGCTGAACGCCTCACCCAGCGTTGTCGGCTTTTTGCCAGAGATCAAATCGAAAGAGCTCGCGCGCCGCCGCGTGCTAGCCGTGCTGAGATCTCCGACCATCGACACGCGCGTGCCAACTTTTACGTTACGGTTGCGTCGCCCGAATCGTACACAAGTTGGCTTTTCCGAGTACATTTTTTAAGTTGGTCGATTATTGCTCATTAACTGTAGTTTAAAATATTTTTTAAAATTAATTGACAATTTTTTCTATTCGATTACAGATTTCTTGACATGTGACACATTCTAAATTTAATAAAAAAAACTTATTTTTATCCTTTAATTTTCTAAATCTTAAATTACTTTGACAGTTGAAATTGTTATATTCAATTATTTTGAATGGTTTTATTTTTCCATTAATGTAGTACTAATTAATAGAATGAATATTGTAAAAATGTTTTTGTACGCCAAAAGGCACAACAGTGAAACCAGTTTATCTTAACCCCACTGTAACCAGATATACCTATTTTTAACAAATAAACACTTTTGACTTTGACTTTAGAATATTTGCATGTACTGTAAAAAGTTTCTGTCAAGTATGAAAACTTTGGTAAAAGCTTTTAATTATAGGCAGCTAAATAAAATAAATAAATATGGCATCTCCATCACTATTTATACCAGCTTTAATATTGCATTGTCATACTCAATTACTGAAGTGTACCAAGTTTTAGCTATATAGAACCTTGGGAAGTTGGTAAAAATATAATTTAACCCGAACAAACTATCTAACATACTTGTACATACACTTACACACTCTATAAGTGTGAATAAAATTTAAACCTTAATAAAACAATATAAGGCAGCAATCCTATCTCAAGTTTCAAATTAAGGGGAAAAAATCAAACAGCAATTCTCCGTTTCACTCGATTTGAACCGGTGACCCAGCTCCCGCCTAGGAATAGGGCTCGCATAAAATTTTATAAATGACAAAATTAGGTATTGCAATTGTTTCTTGTTATCAAAACTGAATAAAGGAAGGGACACTGCACTAGCATAAAAAGGAAAGCACAATGAATTTTCTTGGAAAAGACGAATTTTGCTCATCTATGTATGAAGGAGCATAAAAGTTCTATGTAGTTTTTAAGAAAAAAAAAATATCTGAGCTCTACAGTAAAAGCTATGGAAAATAAAAAAAGTGGTCAGGTTCGAAAGGAAAAATATATGTTATAAAAACAGCAAATTATTAACCTGTTTTAGTTTCCAAGTTATGCTGCTTTGAAAAAGACGTAGTTTTTACAGTTATAACCTTCAGTAATAAAATAACTCAATCCAAGTATCTTATCTTATCTAGATGAGGGCCCTTTCGGATGCACTTCGACCAAGTGGGATCTTTTGTGCATTTGCCCTCTCCTTTATGCCTACTCCCAAGCTCGCTCCATCATTTCCACATAGCGGATGATGCAGCTCAGCGGGAGCACCTTGAATTCCTTTGGTGCGGATAGCCGTTACCAAAGTAAGCCAGGTCCAGCAAGGGCATGACATTCACACAACAAGTGTTCCATAGTCTCATCACTCTCATCCTCCTCGCCGAGTAAATTGAAAACATAAATTAAGTTTTTTGTGTACTTAGAGTATTTTTAAATCCATACTAATATTATAAATGCGAAAGTGTGTCTGTCTGTCTGTCTGTCTGTCTGTCTGTTACCTCTTCACGCTTAAACCGCTGAACCGATTGAGATGAAATTTGGTATGAAGATAGTTTGTATCCCGGGGAAGGACATAGGATAGTTTTTATCCCGGAAATCATCCCCCAAGGGGATGAAGTGGGGGGTGAAAGTTTGTATGGAGTTACGATATAAACGATTTCCACGCGGACGGAGTCGCGGGCAGAAGCTAGTATTACAATAAATACAATACACCATGCTGCATTGCATACTGTACTTTAGTAGCAAATCATATGGATCTTAAAAATACATAATGAAAAAAGGTAATTAATGGTATTATTCAATGTCTGAATTATAGGATTAAACGACTGTAACTGCGGTGTGTGTGTGAGTAGACACGATCAAGTATCTTGGTGTTGTCATAGATGACAGATTACGATGGGAGCCTCATATATCTTCTACAACTAACAGAATCCGCAAATTAATATTTGTTTTTAAAAACCTACGACAGGTCGCAGATCGTGAACTCTTAATTCAGACATACGATGCACTCTGCAAAAGTGTACTGTCTTACTGTATCTGTTCATGGGGTGGCGCCCCTAAAACGTACCTCATTGAACTAGAACGCGCCCAGCGAGCAGTTCTGAAGGTTATGTTCTACCTCCCATATAGATACCCTACTAAAATCCTTTTTGATCTAGCCGAAGTATTGAGTGTACGTAAACTTTTCATATTTCAAAGTCTTCGAAGATACCATAAGGTAATAGCTCCTACCATAGTAATTGGTGAAAAAAGACTAGTACGATATCCAGTACCACGCTGCTACAGCGCATGCGCAAAGAGACATTTTAATTTCTTAGCTCCTCACCTATACAATAAAATAATTAAAATATGTAAAATAAATAAATTAAGTAACTTTCAATTTAAACACAAAATTAACTCCTGGCTGAAGTCGATAACGTATATGGAGTCAGAAGAACTGCTTACTATAATATCTTAATACAAATGCTCATAGTTCTCAGATACACACACACGCGCGCACACACACACACACACACACACACATATACACACACACACACACACACACACACATACATGCATGTTGCATTCTACCTAAGATTAACATTTATAAAAAAAAAAAAAAAATAACCTGTCTTGTATAAATGAATGTTGTAACTATTATAAATTATAATGCCTGTATCAAGGAAGGAACCGGCTTTTGAGACACAGGGAAACCTACTTTGAAAGCCGGGGCTTCAACTATTATGTACCTATGTTTTTATAGTCGCAATAAAGAATTTATTATTTATTATTATTATAGAAGGACGACGATTATTCTGTTTGAGAAAGCCAAAAGACAGTAGTGCTTAGTTTCTTAGAAAAAATAAATTTTATTATGATAATGAAATGCTCTGCCATAGAATAAATTTATCATTGCTACGAAAAGAATATATTTTTGTGGAATAAATAACACTTAATGCAAGCCTCTTTGGGGGCAAAATATAAGCAACACTTTTTAATTTACAGTTCATAATGTGTGTTCACAAAGTCATTCTGCATTGCAAATAAGGAATTATTTTATTCCTACAGACTATATACAATTCTAGATATTCTTAGACATCTCACTGCATAACATTTTCTACCGCAACCCTTAGCTCTTGCACGGCTTCATAAAAGGTTTCATAAATATCATTTTTTACATGACCCTATAAAAAGAAGTCCATGGGTCACGTTTGTACTAAATAGGTATTCTTCATGGATATCTTGGTACGACAGACGAGAGTAACACCAAATGTTTGTTACATAAAGTTTTATCCTGAATAATAATCCTATCAATTAGTGTAATAAAATAGCGAATGTTTGTTTTTTTTTTTTTTTTAGTTGGTTCGAGTCCCGGGTGAGGCAAGCGAGTTTTCAAAAATCTTTGAATACAGTTTTGTTTCTTTAAAAAAATAAAGGAATGTGTCCTTTAAGTAAAATTAGCCAACTTAAGGTTTTAAGGTAGTTTCCCTCCAGGGCCCGACTTAATTTTCCACCCTGTATAGTCAGTTCAGGTAAACAGTGCGCCACAGGGGAGAGTGCGCCTCATTCATCAATCAGTCATATAAATTGATATCAGCACTTACCCCGGGGGCGCACTTTCCCCTGTGGCACATTTACCCGAACTGACCATACTAGGTACTTTTATACCGTCTAGCTGAAAAGCCTCTCTGACTAACTACCTATACACTATTATTATTATGGTAATGTACTTTGACATCATCAAAGTTAAATTGTTTTTTTAGCAAAAAGGGAATTCCTAAAGATTCACAGGTATAATGCATCTATAAAAACAGCCACACCCAAAGAGGGCACCATAAATAGTGCAAATTATATGGTATATTTCAAATCAATATAATTGTATTCAGGTATAGTGCAAAAAATATGAAGTTTAATCTTTCAATGTCATAAAAACCAACAGGGAAAACTTTTCTCACTTTATCTCTAGGCAAGTTTTTTATGGGTTGGAAAGTATAATATTAGGTCTAATTTAATTATGTAGCTCAGTATTAAAAAAATATTTCAACATTGAATAAACAAAGCATTATATGGAGAACTTACCTGGTATATGAAGGGTCGGTATGGCTATTCGATTAAGTTGCTTAGAGGAATACACGACGCTGCCTTCGAAGTGTCGATGACAGTCATATCCACTATGTCACCTCCAATCCTCATGACCCACGTTCTAAACCTTTCCAGTTCCTGTGGTTTTGTAACATCACAAGGATTTGGGAAGGAATGCAATGTTATATCTGAAAGTTTATTGTTACATGTACTTTTCGGATTCTGATTTAACTTTTAAGTCTGGTTACCGGTAGCCATCGAATGGATCCAGGTAAAATACTTATTAGTAAATTTCATATAATGTAACTTACTGTCCGATGCAGTAACGTTGCAGGAAGGTACACAACATCGTCTATGTTGTGGCATCACGAAGAGTCGTGGTGTTTAATTTGATTGAGAAAAGCCTCACACCCGAAACACTGAACTTAACACAAATGCAATCACCACTAAAGTTTTTAACAACGTAAGTAGTTAGTAATTAATGGAGGCGCTAAGGAGCTGCACTCAACATTAATTACACACAGAAGCACTGAATATAGCCGTACAAATCTAAACGAAACACGACAAGCGCATACGCATAGACCGACGAATTCAGATTGAGGCCGGTAAACGGCAATGGCGGCCATTATTTTAAAATGGTTGTAATTGTTGCCATAATAACTACTTAATTCTACTTATATTTGGGAACTTTAATTATTTTGTTTTTATAAAGCCGTTGTTGAAGCTTATTAGAGAAATAAATAATAAAATGAATGTTTTGATCCTAAAAAACAATATATAGAAAAAAATAGTAATAGTAAAATTAGTAAAATATATTTTCATATAGCCACACTGACAAGAATGCTTTACACTGCTATCTAGCGAGTGTTATGAACAACATTTGAGAATCAGTATTTAGTTTGAGGGAAAGCAAATTAGATGGCGTCAAAATTAATTTTTAGAGCCTTCTTCTAAGATACCATAGCATGGTCTTAATCTGCCAAAGTTGAGAAATGTCAAAACGACGTAACATGACATCAGTGTTGATAGAAGAAAAACTAAAAGAACTACCATAAAATGTGTATAATGAATAATGATGAAATCGATACGATACGATTAAATATTATGGGATAGTGATGGTTTACCATTGAATTGCCGACAAACATTTAATCGAATATTATTTCAAAGACAACGTTTCAAGTATTTTCATTTCATCGACAAGTCATTGCGTCGAGGACTCGATATTAGGTAATTTGAACCGAGGTCTTTTAATTGGTAGTTGACTTATTTCAATAAAATTTATGTCATGGCTTTTCATTTCGGGTTTTTTTAATTCATTTTTTTTTACATGTAATAATATTTATTCCGCATAAAATTATTTCGGATCTATATCTGAATCCCTAACGTTTTTTAACCATTTTTGGCGTGCAGCGAGTCGACGCCACCCCGCTGCGCGGGGTGTCTATTTCTGGTCTGAGGGACACAAGCGAACCCTAACCTAACCGACCTAAAACAGACGAGTTCGCTTATGACAACCCATTTTTGTCCGCCCAGCACGTCTAGCACACGACGGCCGCGACATACTCTCGATTTTTATCGCACTATACCTCTTGTTCTAAGTGGTCTAATAAGTTAGAGACGCATAGTGCGAGAAAAATCGAGAGAGCTCACGCGCCGTCGCGTGCTAGCCGTGCAGCACGTCTAGCACACGACGGCCGCGACATACTCTCGATTTTTATCGCACTATACCTCTTGTTCTAAGTGGTCTAATAAGTGAGAGACGGATAGTGCGAGAAGAAGAGAAAATCGAGAGAGCTCGCGCGCCGTCGCGTGCTAGCCGTGCAGGGAAAGATGAGCCTTGAAAAGAGAGGCAAATTAAAAAAAAATCTGCGTGTTGCATCATTTTTCGATATTAAGTGTATAAAATAGTGACAGAGTTTGGCCAGATAACCGGACATGTGCAAGTCATGGGGTATACAGATTAAGTGATTTTACCCCAATTTGTCAGGACAACATGTCGAAGTCAGAATTGGTTGTGTCGTACAGACGCAACAACTGCAACTACCAGCAACTACAATTTAATTCAGTGTGGCCAGTTAACAGTAAGAAAGCGAAAATTGCCGCATTCAAACGGTCCTGCGAAGTGGACTGCAAGATTCTTACTAACCGATGAGATAGAGCGAGACAGTACGTCTATCATAAGTCGGCCGCGACATACTCTCGGTTCTTGTGTGCTGCACGGCTATCACGCGACGGCGCGCGAGCTCTCTCGATTTTTCTCGCACTATCCGTCTCTCTCTTATTAGAACACTTAGAACAAGAGGTATAGTGCGAGAAAAATTTGGGAGTATGTCGCGGCCGTCCCATGATAGACGTGCTGTCTTGCCCTATCTCATCGGTTAGTAACAATCTTGCAGTCTGATTCGCAGGACCGTTTGAATGCGGCCATTATCGCTTTCTTGCTGTTAACTGGCCACACTGAATGAAATTGTAGTTGCAGTTGTTACGTCTGCACGTCTAGCACACGACGGCCGCAACATACTCTCGATTTTTATCGCGCTATACCTCTTGTTCTAAGTGTTCTAATAAGAGAGAGACGGATAGTACGAGAAAAATCGAGAGAGCTCGCGCGCCGTCGCGTGCTAGCCGTGCTGTACGACACACCCAATTCTGACTTCGACATGTTGTCCTGACAAATTGGGGTAAAGTCACTTAATCTGTATACCCCATTACATTACTGACTGGTAAATGACATTTCAAAGAAGTTTTACGGAGTTAACTAATAAAGTTATTACTTTAAAATAAAAATAAAATGGATTAGTGGATCATTTAATATTTTGACAAAATAGCTAATGTAATGTGTAGGTAGTGATACAACCAATCCATAAGGGGCTTGTTTTTACTACCAATATATTATATCGGTGGTTTGTTAGCAAAAAAATATTAAAAATGCCTTTATGGTTATCTCTTTCATACTTCTTAGGTCTCTGTCTAACCTACCTGTACCTACTGATAAAAACGTCAAAATAAGTTCAGCTGTTTGGTGTGCAATTTTGTGTTTACCTTTATTTTAAACACATAACCATAGAAAATCTTGTAAATAGTTTCAGTTCTTCATTTTAGTTATAGTTAAGTAATGGGGGAGACGAAGAGGTAGTTTTAGTTTACACTAGTGCCTGATAGTTAAACAATTATAGGTGCTATCTAGGATCCTGGACCGTAGTGTGCACATAGCTTCGGTAAGTTACATGTATACCTAACATGTATTACATTTTATTATATGAGGTACATGTGATTCTGTACTGACTGGTACTATATTTTCGTGAGAATTTTATGTTACAACTACCTACCACATTAAAATAAAATGTTTGATCCTTGCTATGATATCAGATTACCAGGGCTCGGATTTTTCATCGCACGATAAGACGAAAGAAAACTATGGAGTCGATATCAACATTATAACTTTACTCATATTCATACTCATACTCATTCATTTAATTAATACCACAAGTTTATTATATTGTAAATACAAATCTTAACCGCCACATCATGTTTATTACATTATAAGCTATATAATAAAATGTTCACGTAATAATTAAGTTAATTAATGTATGCACTAATTGCAAACTTAAATAAATGACACGTATAAAGCCGTCAATGATTGAAACATGAGGCAATTAAATAAAGCGGCCAGTACCCACCGTTAAGTCTATCGCAACAATATGGTCTGGATAACTAGGTATGCAACTAAGTTGTCATTTTGACAGCATGATAAATATATAATAATTACGGGACTAAGAAAATGAGTGAGTATGAATATGAGTAAAGTTGTAATGTTAATATCGACTCCATAGTTTTCTTTCGTCTTACCGTGCGATGTAAAATCCGAGCCCTGCAGATTACAAAAACAAACAAAGACCTATGTAGGTATATTGTAAAACTTATTTTTCCATTGCATCAGTTTTGCTATTTTAATATTTTTTTAGTCTTACCAACTAGCTATACTTACCTAGTATACTTAAGGTCTGTCACAAGGTTTTTGATAGATATAACTCAGCAATAAACTTTTTCTTATTCGTATTATACATGATTAGAAAGCTTATTTTATACGAATCAAATTGCAACACAATACATTTTGAACAATTATCGCAATATGACATAAAAACCTTGTAACTTGAGACAATCGTGAACCCATAACACGCTGCAACTGACAAAAATACCACTTACAACAAATTTAATAAAAAAAACAGTGTTCCAGATTACCAACAAGGTTTTTTTTATTTATTCTGAAACCTCGATTTTAGACCATGCTTAGCAACTAGCATTTGATTTTCTGTTAGCTTTAAATTCCAACTGCTCCCATCGAGAACTTTGCGTTTTCAGAAAAACGCGTTGATCTTGTGGGCAACAAGTACACTACGTAAAATGTGAATATGAAAATTAGTTTTACCCAGACTTGCTTATCTTATGCTTGGAGGTGAGTAACAGGGGGGGGGGGGGGGGGGGTTCAGGGAGGGTTCTGACTAAAATCTCATGTAAGTTTGAAAGGTTTTAAGAATCATGGAAAAAAGATGAAGTGAAGCACGTCCATGTTTTTGATTGGCTAAAAAAGTGCAAAATCTCTGAAGAAACTAGCATTTGTGTAATATGGCTTTAAGCATTTAAATCCAATAATCGTTCTAATTTATCATTATTTAATGAGCTATCAGACCATATATAGCATTAAATAAAAACATTCTTGTATTATTTACTATGCGGCAAAACATTTGTGACAGAACTTATGGACTGACTAGGTATGATCAAGAACATGAAAAATTATGATAGGTCAGCATTTGAGGGATTAGATCACCGCAGAATGTCATCTTGTCATGATATTTGGAGCAGGATAACAGCTAAAGTAGTCCACCTCACAGGCAATTGCAGCCATAAAACCATTACTTGCTCTGTAGGTATCTGCATAGAATATTTAATAGTACCTATAGGTACAGAAGGTCCACTGCTTTATATTTATTTGCCACCATGTAACTTAAAACTAAGATACAAGGACCGGGACGGGTGTAGCAACATTTTGAAAGGTACTGATTTTATAACTAGGTAGGTACACACAGTTCAATAAAATTAGATATTATAAATATCAGGATAGACATTAATAATTTAACAATAAAACATTCTATAAACTATTATCTTCCATATACTCTGCTCTGGAATAGTAGCACTTTTCTACTAGTTTCAATTTCAAATTTTGTTTATTAAGTGATGATGTTAGCTGTAATTAATCGACAATCATAGAGTGAGATAGGGTTGTTAACATCCCATATAACTTAACATCCAAAATAATAACCATTTTAGTTTCTATGTTTGTTATAGAAATGGTCATCAAATTTTGGAAATAATAACATGATATGATAATAAAATAATACAATAGGGGGGAAAAAGAGTTTAGTTTTTGTTTCATGTAAAGGCTTGATTTACCATAACAGCTGTATTCCTAAAAAGTTCATGCAGTCATGCACAGCATATTATTGCTTTTGGTTTTATTCAAAATAAATTTTTGATAGTACTATTAAAACACTATGTTAAAGGATAAAACAGTTTACTTTACGTACAGTCTTCAGAATATGCCAAAGAATAAACGCGAAAAAATATTAAATTTATCCTCCTTAATAGGTCTAAAAACATAATTTATCAGGTATTTTAGCGCGTCATGTTCTGTCATAATATATTATTTCACTGCACATTTTCTTAGGAAAATAATATCAAGATTATACTAGCATACACTCTTCTCCTATCTGCTCACTTATTTCTGGTTCATGGGTTCGGAAATAACTAGGCTGATTAGGATGCAGTTTTTACTACAAGAATTATATGTGAAATGCAAGAATTGGCTCAAGCAACTAGACTGCCAAATAAGCAACCATCACACCTAATTGGTTTACACTTTCCCTTACAATTGTGTATGTATATTGTATACCCACTGTGTGTTCATATCTGAAGTTGCACCACCCACAAATTGTCTCCTTTGCCCGAAGGCTGACTGGTAGAGAATGCTTACGGCATTAAGTCCGCCTTTTCGAGTTAGTAGTCCGCCTAGTCGAGGCATTGAGTCGATCTTTTGTGCAATAAAGATTAAATAAATAATAAATAAATCTGTTACTAGTGGTAACAGCTGGAAATGTATTTCCCATCTTTTACCAATAAAGTACTCGGTGGTAACTACTGGGAATATTTTCCCATTTGTCACCAATCAATTTTTATTCTCATTAGTTCCCACTGGTACAAGATGGGAAAGAAACCCAGCTGTTCCCACTGGTAACAAATTGGTGGTGGGAATAACCCGTTTATACCGGTAAATATAAGAGGTATCAACATACACATAAATAAAACTACTCCTAGTCAGACATTTGCAGAGTAAATACTGATAACCACCAAGACGGTACGATCGACCTAACTTAGCTGCAGTTCCCATTCCAAACAAAATTAAACTTTAACGTGACCGATTAAAGTCTAAGGTAGACTATCGCATGATTATAATAAATAATGAATGGCCGACCGCATAGATAAGGTTTCACGAGGGTTGATTCTGATGTCGCCTTATCAGCTGTCTCGCTTCACACGGATCGAAAGTCTGAGATGACACTAGGTGTTTTACGGTGACATTCTCCGAATAGTTTTAGGTTAGTATAGTATTAACGCTTGACAATAACTCGCATCGGTCAAACCAGTTTAAGTTTGAACTCCGGTTACTTACGTACATGGTTTGTTCTAGATAAAACCCAAGACGCGCAGGTTTCAGCTTCTATTGTTACGAGATATGAAAGGAAAATTAATGCTGAGTGTTAGTACAAGACGAGTATAGGTAAGACCTGAGTGGAAACTATCATGGTTCATGAGATACAGCCTGGTGACAGACGGACGAAACATCGCAAGCGAGAAAAAGAGGGATGCCTCCCGGACACGTAGCCGGACGCAGTGTGAACGGGGGGTTAGTAATAGGGTCCCGTTTTTACCCTCTGGGTACTTTAAAAAACGGACAAGTGCGAGTCGAGGGTTTCGTAGAAAATTACAAATGTATTGTTTTCAGATTTATCCCTGTACCTGTAGTAGGTATAAGACGATATTACTTGCCAAATTTCATAGTTCTAGTTGAACGGAATTGCGGCATAAACGGCCGTACCTAACGTTAACCTACAAGTTTGTTCTTTTCACAGCATCAAGGGACTTGAGTAAGTATATGGTTTGAGTTTCAACTTCATACTTCCACGCGTTCTCGAGATAACGGGTCTTGGCAGACAGACGGACAGACAGACTGCCAACAAAGTGATCCTATAAGGGTTCCATTTTCTCCTTATGGCTTATCCATACTAATATTATAAATGCGAAAGTGTGTCTGTCTGTCTGTCTGTCTGTCTGTTACCTCTTCACGCTTAAACCGCTGAACCGATTGCGATGAAATTTGGTATCGAGATAGTTTGAGTCCTGGGGAAGGACATAGGATAGTTGTTATCCCCGAAATCATCCCCTAAGGGGGTGACATGGGGGGGTGAAAGTTTGTATGGAGCTGCGCGATATAAACGAGTTCCACGCGGACGGAGTCGCGGGCAGAAGCTAGTATTATAAATGCGAAAGTGTGTCTGTCTGTCTGTCTGTCTGTCTGTTACCTCTTCACGCTTAAACCGCTGAACCGATTTAGATGAATTTTGGTATAGAGGCAGTTTGCGTCCCGGGGAAGGACATAGGATAGTTTTTATCCCGAAAATCATCCCCTGAGGGGGTGAAAGTGTATGAAGCTGCGATATAAACGAGTTCCACGCGGACGGAGTCGCGGGCAGAAGCTAGTAAGTATATATTTAAAAGTCAACCTTATAGGTACGTACAAAACTTACATAGATATTCTAATGACTTTTGGTTTTGAAGAAATGCCACTGTAACAGTCGAGTCACAACACAACTGAACTTCATCATCATATCAGCCGAAAGACGTTCACTCCCCCAAAGAGTGCCACCGTGACATGACAGTTTTTTCACGAATAAATTATTTTTCTATTATATTCTAAGACCGGTCCGGCGCCCGCATCCATCGGGCTCCCGCGACCTTAAAAACTTATCATGAGGTCAACCGACACTGCGTAATTGTTTTACAACCCAACTTTAGCAAAACAATTAAACAGATAGTGTAAATCGTTGATATCAATTACTTTTCGCCGTTTTGTTTAGAACAAACTGTGCGTTACGTGTCACGGTCAACTTATACTGGGGACTGCGGATTCCACGATTGTTTGTGACTTGTGTGTAGCATTGTTCGCCGGGTCCGGGTACCTCGCTCAGTGCACGCTCGGCCGTCAACTAGTGAAACTAGTTTGGTAATTCGAACTTCGAATAGTTTCGGCTGTTTACGCCAGTTTGTGAATGAACGATTTAGTGAAGGTGTCGTGTTGTGTTTGTGATTTTAGTGCGTAGGTAGTGTTTTGTTTAACTTATATTTCTCTGGTTTAATTACTGTAATTCTGGCACTATATTACTTTGTTAATTGTAGTGAGATCTTGTGAAGCTGGTTAAGCGCCTGAGCGAGGTGGGTGATTGTTTTAATATTTACGTACGTTTATGATATGACATTGGCCGATACGGCTCGATGAATAATGAAGTTAAATATGGGTCATAGTGTCGTTAGATTATTGTTAACTAGCTTCTGCCCGCGACTCCGTCCGCGTGGAACTCGTTTATATCGTAGCTCCATACAAACTTTCACCCCCCACTTCATCCCCTTGGGGGATGACTTCCGGGATAAAAACTATCCTATGTCCTTCCCCAGGACTCAAACTATCTCTATACCAAATTTCATCCAAATCGGTTCAGCGGTTTAAGCGTGAAGAGGTAACAGACAGACACACTTTCGCATTTAAAATATACTATGTAAAATATATGGATAATATACATATATATATGTATATATATATTAGTATATGGATAGTATTAGAATATTAGTATTAGTATGGAAGTATGGATACTATGACGGCAGCAAACAAGCACACAGCACACGGCCTGGCTGATGATAACTTGCGACTCCTGAGAATTACAAGCGCGTAGTCGGCCCTTTACTGATTTGAGGATTCGGGTTTAACGAGAAAAAAAATTACATCCCCGCTTTAGATTAGATGTAGCGCAGCAACCCCTTGTGTCCATTTTATTTAATTCGTGGAAATGTTGATGTAAAGTTATGACATGTTACGAGTATGCAATGTTGAGTAATGTATCTTGGCACCACGAGATCATATCACAGCAGTCAATGCAGATTTTGAGGTAACATCATGTATTATGTATACAGCGTGTCTCTGACTTAGGGGCTTTAAATGCAAATGTCCATTACGGTCCTGAAACTGAACCACTTTTGTTCCGCAACTTTGTAAAATAACTATTATTTCTATCATTTATTCGTGTTTGAACTTTAACTGTACCATCAATGTATTGCAAACACGGCCTCATTATTTGACATCCATGACACTGACAAGTATGAAAACTAACTAATGGATGATGTACATTGAACATTTTATTTTATTTGTATGGAATAATGAAAATATAAAAATATCGTATTTTCGAAAAGTTGTAGAGCAAAAGTAGTTCCGTTTAAGGAGCATAATTGACATTTGCATTTATAGCCCCAAAGTCAGAGACACGCTGTATATTGAGTCATAATAGTTTTTGTTTTTAAAATATATTTTTGTGATTTTTTTATTTACAAGTACATTTTAAGTTGGTCTACTATTACTCGGTAACTAGGTAGTTATGCCTACTTAGCCGTGACAGTTTTTCTTTTAAATTCATTATATAAATATAGGTACTACTGTCGCGATTTTTTTCACATTCCCAGTAGCAGCCATTTAGCCGGCAGATGACTTGAACAAAAGTTTGGGCTCTAACCCCAATATTTCGCAAAAATCACTGATTTGAAAAATCGGTTTAAGAAACCCATAATATTTTTGAACAAGCTATCCAAAAAATATTACATCCCCGTTTTAGGTGTAGGGGAGGTACCCCATAAAACATTTTTGTTCAAGGTTTTGTTCCTCTGTTTTGTCGGCGTGATTGATATACCTAAATACCCATGCCGAATTACAGTATTCTAGTAGTAATGGTTACTGGGCTAAGCCGAAGACGGACGGACAGACGGATGGACGGACGGACGGCCAGACTACCCTACTCCTTGTTGACTACGGAACCCTAAAAACTACTGGTGTCACCCCAAAAGATGTTACTCTTTTGGGGTGACACAGACACAGACGCGAATACACATAAACTTACTTCAAAAAATTGTCCCCAGAATTCCATATTTTTTTAGGATTCCACTACGGGTTGCACTGCAGAAGTGAAAGCTTGCGTATTGCTTATTATCAGTGTTAAAAAAAAACCAGTGCTATACGATACGGGTGAAAGTGAGAAGGTATCAATCAAGGTGTTCAACTTATGAATTATATTTCTATGTACGAGTATGTATGTAGGTATGTAAATACTTTATTTGTACACAAGACACAGGTCGCCAAATAGGTGAACTTATCCCTGTAAGGCATCTCCTCCAGTTAACCTTTGAGCAATTGAGTGGAGATCAGGAACAAGAAGATAGAAAAACTAACACGTGCACAGAGAAGTATTTGACTTTACGCTACAGTAAATTAATCTTAATGTACAAATAAAACTATACATTTTTGCAGTTGACTGTACCGTTTTTTTTTCGTTGAGAAAACCTGCGAACGCAGCTTTAGGCGGAAGTCCGGGTTATGTGATATTTCTATCCACTAATAACTCCTCAACGGCCGCCAAATGCGCTATCGCATTGGTAAAGCTAGGAGATCAGTTTGACCGCACTAGCCTCCTCACGGCTTGCCCCAGCGAGCTCGTTCAGAGGCTCTAGCTAGTATAAAGCCCGCTCCACACTATGGGCCATCATGGCCCATCATACAGGACGCGGTTATGCGGTAGAACGAGACGTAAATATGTCTTACTCCCTTTAAAGCATAGTTGCGTCCTGCATAATGGGCCGGTGTGGAGCGGGGTTAAGTTTTACCGAAACAAAACGTTACGACCGCGTTCGCGTTTAGCTGTCAAATCCCATACAATTTGAGGGTAAAACGCAAACGCGATCGAAAAGTTTTGTTTCGGTAAAACTCAATACTAGTGCTTCTGGTCTGGGACATCGTCACCGCCCTGTAGGGGGTACTTGGCCAAGAGCCGCGCTTCTATGGAAGACGGGGGAGATCGTAGAAGTTTATTACTTATATCAAGTCTATAGGTTTATTACAACCTTTAAACTTTCCCCTGTCCCGTTGTCTGTCTGTAATCAAATCTTGCAAGTTAAATTTGACCCGGTGACCGATTGAGCTGAAATTTTGGGTATAAGTATAGTTTGGATGACAATTCAATATTATGGTACCCTCGAGCTAATCTGATGATGGAGACAGAAGGTGGCCATGGGAATTCAGTACTTAACCGACGTAACCCCGTTGAGTTTGGGCTCGTTAGAATCGTCTCAATGAGTAGTTGATGATAGTATACAGACAAGTACAGTCGGCAATAAAAACTTGTACCAAAAATGTAATTTTTGACAGAAGCTATGTTTATAAACACATTTTTTTATTGTCGCAGGTGAGAGGCGATGGCCGAGGATCCACTGAAGCTATATTGGGACCACTTCTTCAAAGCTGAGACTGGCACATATGAGGTAAATCTGCTCGCTATAATAGAAGGAAATGGAGGGTAGGCGCACCGTGTTCTTTTCGCCCGAAAGGAAGAGATATCGTTTTAGCAATCTTTGTTTGCATTTAAGTATGTTCTACCAGATATTTAAGATACTGAACGTACTTGATTTTTTCGGCCGGCGTTGTACAGTCGACGTCATAGATATGTTTACACTTTTGCACCTTATTCCACTCGCGAAAAATGTAAATGTAATCTTTGACGTTGATTGTACCACGACGATGACACGCCCACGAATATGAGCGAGATGATATACCGCTGTCCCCGCCGCTGTTAATGTATCATCAACTAATGGATCATTGGTCATTTCATTACCTACTGATTCAACGAGATATATTATAAAACTCATAACTCAAAATAATCTTTATTCAAGTAGGCCTTAGTAACAAGCACTGTTTACAAATCGTCAGTTGGAAACATAATCTTAAGCTAATTTATTAGAGCAACTTATTAAACATAATACATAAAAATTATATACTTAAAGTAAAAATTATATAAAAAATACTAGTCTAGAATGTTTTTAGAAAACCAATCTAATGTCAAAAAAAATACATAACGAGAATAATAAATTGAAAACACAATGTCATTGATTACCAAACGTAATAAATAAATTAAAAATTCAGTTGATAGTTGTATTATTCATGTAGTCTTTTGTGCTATATAAGCTTTCGAAATAAGTTTACGCTTCACATAGTTCTTGAATTTATAAACAGATAACTCAGTTACGTTTCCTAGAAGTTTGTTATAAAACCTTACACAATTACCCATGAATGTTTTTTTATTTTTCGGAGCCGAGTGGTGGGCACCGCGAGCTTATGCGTATTTCTAGTATTAATATTATTTATTTATATAGGAAGATCATCAGCTTAAAGACTACACAGTGCCTTAAAACAGTAGTGACAGTGAGCTCAATAACAGATCCTCACCGATAGCGTAATAAATATGCAAAAAACCGGCCAAGTGCGAGTCGGACTCGCGCACGAAGGGTTCCGTACCATTGTCTATAAAACCAGTAAAAAAAAAAGTTTGTTGTATGGGAGCCCCCCTTAAATATTTATTTTATTTTGTTTTTAGTATTTAGAAAGAAAGAAAGAAAGAAGACATTTATTCACTACGCAAAAAAACACAGAGACAAAGGAAGTACAAATACAATACAATTTACACATAATGAATGAACGGCAGTGAATCGGTCGCTGTCTCAGCATTATGCCGAGGTGTCAGACAGACACCTACAGCGCTGATTTTCAGACAGCACCGTACGTGACCCACGGAACGCAACACAACATACCGCCGATACAAACGTATACACAAAATACATAAATAATTAATATACTAGTAAAATAAGTAACACAAGCACAATGCGATGAGAGACAATGTGAAAAATGCGAAACGGTTGGGATGTTTAATAAAACAAAATGGATAAAAAATAAATAGAGCGCTGGATGGGTTAAGGTTGGGATTTTTGGAGCGTCAACAAATAGCCCTTAAGCTGGCGCCTAAAGGTATACCTGCTAGACGCTCCTTGGATAGGTGGGGGGAGATCATTCCAACACTTGGACGCCGCGAACCTGAAGCTACCTCGAAACGCCGCGGCCACTTTTATTGTAGGTGACGGGATAAAGAAAACACGTAATTTTGGAATTACAAGGCAAAACTATGGTGCGAGCGAGTACCCAACGCGGCGAATACGGTTTTTTTGTTTTTTAATGCACTGACTCGTGGTATACTATATGTGTTGCGCATGACTTGCGCTCGCTACCCACTTACAAAATATACTTTTTCAGAGAACCTATACTAATTTATACTCTAAAACATTTGCGTCGCCTACAATCCCACCCCCTTAGTGATGACTAGTCATCACGAGCCATCTCTGGTGCAAGTAAGGCGACGCGTGTGACCGGTCGACGAAGGGTACCCGTGCGAGTGCGCACGTCAACTACGCGGACGCGCCCGTCACCCCCGGGGAGGGTCGCACTCACAGAGATGGGCAAAATGTAATCGACTAACGATTAACAACTAAAATTACAAGAATTAGTTGCGATTGACGATTGAAAACGACGATTGATCAATTGTAGTTGTACAGAGTGCAACTAATTTAGTTGCAACTAAATTAGTTGCCGATTGATTTCGGACAACTAAATTTTGTAATCGACTAATTAGTTAGACTAAATTCTTTGCGACTAATGTTAGAAGCAAATTGAATAGAAAACCTCCGTATGGCTATGTTGACAGACTGATTAGGACATCTTAACGTATGTTTAAAAATAAAATAGTCATGTATTATTTACGATATTTTGACCATTTCTAAGGAGTGAGATCTCTGTTCTAACTATTATTTTGCTACTAATCTCTCTGAAATTGGATTAAATTTATCTTATGTAAGGGTAATTAAAAACTGGGTACTTTGAGCATTAGTGAAATAACACTAAAAAAAAACACAATTATAGAACGTGTTATTTTTAGAAGATGCGTCGGCACTTGCACCAAAATGCAACAAACAACTTCCAGGTAAGTAGGATTATCCCATTGTTTTGTCACCGGGTGACACTAAAAAGAGTTTTACTATTGACAGAGACTGCAAAATATTGATAATTTCTATGTCTAAGAATTCTAAGATTTACTCAGTATCGTACAATTCAAATTATTAATAATGCACCAACCTACTTTATTGTTTCCGATTTGTAAACACTGCAGTTTTTCGCAATTTGTCGTTACCAATATATCGTTACTAGCTTTTGCCCGCGGCTTCGCCCGCGTACTAAAAGTAATTCCAACCGTCTACAGAAAAGGTGCTTCTCAGTTTGACCCATATGTTCGAATTGAATTGCAATTTGGCACAAATACTTTCAAAAATTTTCATGTCCACAATGTTAAATTTCAAAATCGATGCCATTTTCGTAATTAACGTCCCAAAAACCATAAAAACGACAGCCATATTGATATTTAGACATTTCAACCCCATCGCATCCCAATAGAGGAGATGGTATTTCACGTCCGCCATGTTGGATTTTAAAATCGTGGTTCTTTTTTGTAATCAGCGATCAGAATTTGTGACCACATTCCCCCCTTTTAGGGGTTGAATTTTCAAAAAACCTGAAACACGTGTTTTCTAATTTATCGTTAGGATTACTCCTGTGAAGTTTCGAATTCGAATAAAATAGTCTAAGTAATCTTGTATCTCCATACAAACTTTGGACTCACATTTCACCCCCTTAGGGGTTGAATTTTGAAAAATATTTTCTTAGTGCACCTCTACAACTTATAAGGAACCTACATGCCAAATTTGGAATCTCTAGAACCAGCGGTTTGGGCTGTGCGTTGATAGATCAGTCAGTCAGTCAGTTTCTTCTTTTATATATTTAGATAATAATATTATGGCCCATAATATTGCATTGTCATTGAAGCATTTCAAATTAAATGTGTATACATAATTTTAGCTCAATCGGTTGAAGATATCTGCTTCAAAATAAGTCGCAAAATTCTACCCAAACTAACATAGTTACAAGTGTTACATACAACATACGAGTACCTCCAATGTTACATACATACCTACTTGTAGTTACATATTGTAAGATAAAAAATGCAAAAACGAGCGACTACGTAGTTTTAATATAGATTTAATCGTGAAATTTAGTCGATTGAAACTAAAACTAATTTAGTTGTTAGTCGAACATTCTCACAACTAATTCAATCGCAACTAAATTAATCGCAACTAAAAAATGACGATTGATATTTTTAGTCGATTGATTAGTTAACTAAAATATTAATCGATTAATGCCCATCTCTGCGCACTCACCACTCCGTTCCGCCATGAGCCACGCTCTAAGTTAAGGTTCCACTAAAAGAACGAAATCTCCTACCCGTAAATTACGCTGTTCGCGTATCCATTTCTGCCGCGGAATAAGTGTTGGCAAATACTCCTTAATCCAACGTGACCAAAACATGTCTGTGAGACGCTGAGCTATCCGCCATTGCCGTTTTAGCTGGAGATCTTTGTTGTTATACCTTCCAAAAGCTGGTCCATTAGATGATGTGCCAATCAAGAAATGATTAGGAGTCAGGGCTTCTGGGGAGTTCGGGTCTGTCGATACATATGTGATTGGACGACTGTTTACAAGGGCCTCCACCTCAGCTAACAAGGTTGACAGAGTCTCTGGGCGAGGTGCGCGTTCCTTTAGTACAGTTCGCAGGGGTATCGCCGCGGTTATTTGTTGTTATAGCGGCAACAGAAATACATCACCTGTGAAAATTTCAACTGTCTAGCTATCTCTGTTCTTGAGATACAGCCTGGTGACAGACATACGGGCGAAGTGTTAGTAATAGGGTCCCGTTTTTACCCTTTGGGTACGGAACCCTAAAAATAAGTGAGCAAAAGCCGAACGAAAACACAGCGGTTTTGCGTCTTGGCACTGCTACATAATTTAAGTACTTATTTCTAAATATACTAAAAAGAGTCACCTAAACTATTTCCCTACCTCTACCGAAAAATTGTCGAGATGAGCGTTGTCTCACTGAGGGAACACTTGCACTGCATAGGTCCAGGTCGTCAAATCTCTGAAACACATCATTTATTTATGTCACAGCTTTCCCTAAAATTGACAATGTTTTTATGTATATACACAATATTGTCATAGATGTATTGACAATGTAATGCGGTGAGCGTGACGGGCACCTTTGCACCAGGAGTGACGCGGGGTGGGTTGTTTGAGTAGTTTCATTTAATTTAATTTCTTTTTCTGCCTTTGTACCTATATTTAATGTAGACTTTATTATTTACTGTATTTGTACCGTTGAATAATAAATTGGAATTCCATGTAATGTCATTATATTAATATCTTTAAACTTATCTCTAAGTGAGTCACTATGGTTCAATTTATACAACGTGTTAATAAAATAACGCAAAACCTGAAAACAGTTTGTTCAGAATCGAGAGTAGAATGCGAAAAAAATAAAAAATATTTTTTTTGACGCGATTTATTTTTTACATTTGTATGGAGCAGGTCGCCCCAGTCGGCCAACACTCCATACAAATGTAAAAAATAGATCTTGTCAAAACATTTTATTTTTATTTTTTTCGCATTCTATGCTCGATTCTGAACAAACTGTTTTCAGGTTTTGCGTTATTTTATTAACATGTTGTATATCGCTCGAGTAGCCCGTTTCTGCAAAACAAAAATCATATGAATCTCCGAAGCACTGCCCCACAATAAAATACCATATGACATAATGCTATGGAAGTAGCTAAAATATACTAATCGAGCTGTTTTCACGTCTGTTATATGACGGATCTTGCTCACTGCAAATGCTGCAGAACTCAGTCTATTCGAGAGATTAGCAATATGGAGACCCCATTGAAGCTTGGAATCTAAAGTTATATCATGCCGATCAATAGATCTAAGTATATATAAACTGCACCATTTAGTACTAGCATCCTGCGACTGCGTCCGGAACCACTTCAGCTCGTTAACTGGGACCTTGTGGTCTTCATTGAAGATTGATTGATGACTTGACTTTGTTTCCTAGTTACAACACTGCTGACCATTATGAATCTTATATCAATGTGATAAGGTTCAGTAAAGTGCGTTTTCGTTTGTATATAGTTGCCTTCCCGGAATTCGCTGATACTGGGTTATTAATTTAATTACTGTGAAATATTAAAAATCTCTGGAAGAGACTTTTAACACGTTCACAACCAAGAACCCGCCTAGCGGGCACTCGTTATGTTTGCTCAGTATTACGTCTAGCACAACTTGCTGAAAAGTCGCTTTGCGCGCGACTGAGCGTCTCCTTTCTCACTCGCACCGTGCAAATTAGAAAGCGGAGGGTAGATCTTTCTCGACTCGCGTCGCGGCGCGGCGTCAGTTGTGCTAGCCCCGCAGATGCCGGCTGAGCCCGCTAGGTATGAACTTACACGCCTGGCGAATTCTGTCGGTTTCTGGTGAATTGTTCCATTTTTAGTCCGGTTGCGAAAGTGTTAATTAAAAAAGCGAGCGAAGCGAACGGAGTTCTCCGTTTCAGCTTGGGCGAAAGTTCTTTCTTATGTCCGGATGGGCAGCTGTCCCGCTGTCCGGCTGGTCTCCTCCACAGGTCGCATTTCTCAACCGATTCTCGTGAAATTTTGTGACCAGGTTCTATACTCGTAACTTTTATAGTTTTTCTTGTCGATTCAATGTTTCGAATTAAAAAATAAAATTGTCATAAAGACATGCTCCCGAGTTCTACAGCTCAGAGAGATACTTTGAAGTTTGAACAAACTCGTATAACCGTGTACGAATTTGAACTCTTTTGCTTGAGTTATTAACCGACTTCAAAAAAAGGAGGAGTTTCTCAATTCCGTTGTTTTTTAATTATATTAGGCACGCGTGTAGTGATTTTGGTATTTTCTATTATATCTCGTGTATTTACATCCGGAAATCATAAATTTGGTGGAGTGGAACTGATGATGAAGACCACAGATGACTTATGGAATTCCTCAATTATGTACCTACTTAAAGTACAAAAGCACGTCACAGATTCTGATAAGATTCCGTTGAAATAGCAGCTAATGAAGTACCAAAGGTGATCCTTGTGGAATCGACGGAAGTCCTCAAATATTATCGGGCCACATACAGCGATTGGGTTTTTTTCTCTAATAATCAACGCATTTGCTCTCGGAAATCAGTTCATGTGGTAAATTGGAAAATAAATGTGGAAATGTTCTCGTGGCTTGGCGGAGTACTAAATTGAAGTCGGTTAAAACTATGTTTTTAAAGTAAATTATAGTTCTAGAAATCACGGGAAGTCTCCCGGGGACTCTCGCATACCCATAAGTTAAACTTTGTACACAAAAAAGAGAAAATTGACACTATAAACATACGTGCAGACAAGAGATATAAATAAGAGTCCAGTTTATCATAACCTAAACCAGTAGGTATGTAACCAGGGCTTAAAAATTAAAGGTCCATCTATCACAAAGCTACATATATAATCAACTCGACCTATACACCAAAGACCTACACCAAAGATATTGGGAGGAGATAGACACATGCAGACAGACTAAAGAAATTTCATCGAAACGCGACAACAAACTCACAATCGCACTACTGAGTACTGAGGACACATAGAAACCAACTACGCAAGATAGTTGGAATAATAACAGGACACAACACTTTGAACAGACACCTATACAACTTGGGTATCACAGACAGCCCCATGTGCAGAGCGTGCATGAAAGTAGAAGAAACAACCAAACACATTCTACTGGACTGCAAGCAGGTAGAAGTATACAGGAAAAAGCATCTAGGGTCTCCAGACACACTAAGGGACACAGTCAGCAACACCAAGGCACTCTGGAGGAGCTAGGGTGGTTAGAGTAGCGCTACCTCACCGATTCACGGAAAATAGGCACACTGGATGTCGACTTGCGGAGAACGCCCAGTATATGTATATCTGGGGGCACGGCAGTACCCCCGCCAAGACGAGCCAAGCGAAGCGCAACGCAGGGGCACTACCTACCTTTTCTCGAAGCGGTTCGTCGTTTTTTTGAACCCTTGTAACTTGGGTTTGGATTATACCAGATAAACAAAATTCTCGGGATATGATGTCAATAGTGGACTTATTAAACATATAAAGTTTCAGTAACATAGCTCTTATACTTAAGATTTTATTGATATCTAAAAAACGCCGATTTCGTCACTGACTCACTCACTGATGTTGATCATCAAAACCTCTAGGGTACTTCCTGAAGTCCTAGAAAGCTGAAATTTGGTATGTAAGCTAGTATTAGTACACAATCAACAAAATAATTCAAAAAATTTGAACTTTTACCCCCCAACCCCTTAAAGTAGGGGATGGAACTTTGTATGAGACTTCCGCAAATTATGATGCTAGGGGTCTGAAAATTTATATAGGCACTCCTTGTTATAAATAATCAAATACGTATTTCAGGATTTTTAGTAAATCACCCCCCACCCTTTAAATTAGAGGGTTGAAGTTTGTATTTTTCCGCAAACTTTAAATTAGGGGATGGAAGTTTGTATGGGTTTTCCCATTCACTTCTTTAGAAATTACCTTACAAAAAGGAATGAGATCCCACCAAAAACATTACATGTAAAGTAATGCCAAGACTCCATAGCTCATACAGCTTTCAGCGTGAAAAAGATATCAGATCGCATTTAGCGCCAAGCTTCCTACTCCACACGGCGTAACTCTACCACTACCAGCCACGCTCTACAAATTCTATATTATACTATAGCAGTGGGACGTTTATAGGCTGATTTATTATTATTATGTTTAAATGACCTTCGCTCCGATATCTCTGATGGCGACTGTTGGACCTAGAGTCTCTGTCCTGTCATTTTGTCCTGCTAGCCGAAAACCGGCTAAAACTCGCTATCCTCCAATGGTATAAACATTTACGTGACAGATCTCATTCTGAGTTTCGAGTACAGATTAAATTGTATTAAAAGCAATTTGAACAGCTGCGCCCTCTTTCAGAAATCAATATGGCTGGACCTGTTTCTGGCAGAGTTCCTCGTCAGAATGAATGGAGGCGCCAACCCGAAGGACCTCATCAATTTCTGGTAAGCCATAACATTGATAGTACATATGTATACATATTTTAATAATGGACGCAAGGAATAGGCGGGACACATAGAAAGAGTCAGCCATCCTATCTAGAGCATTAGGAAATCTAAAATATATTGATTAAAATAGTTCTTAAATTTCGTGAATGCTTATAACCATTTACTTTGTCGACAGTCCTGTGAGTGGAGTGGTGACGCTGGTGGGCTGCGAGCTGCTGTGCGGCATCCACCGCGTGACGTCATCGCTGAGCGCGCACAGCTCGCCCGATAACGGTGACGTCACCGCGCCAGGTCAGTACCGACCGCTCTGTAGTGGGGCGAGTGGAGTGGTGACGCTGGTTGGATTGCGAGCTGCTGTGCGGCATCCATCGCGTGACGTGATCACTGAGCGCGCACAGCTCGCCTGCTGACGGTGACGTCACCGCGCTAGGTCAGTACCGACCGCTCTGTAGTGGGGCGAGTGGAGTGGTGACGCTGGTTGGGCTGCGAGCTGCTGTGCGGCATCCATCGCGTGACGTCATCGCTGAGCGCGCACAGCTCGCCTGCTGACGGTAACGTCACCGCGCCAGGTCAGTACCGATTGCTCTGCAGTGGGGCGAGTGGAGTGGTGACGCTGGTTGGATTGCGAGCTGCTGTGCGGCATCCATCGCGTGACGTGATCACTGAGCGCGCACAGCTCGCCTGCTGACGGTGACGTCACCGCGCTAGGTCAGTACCGACCGCTCTGTAGTGGGGCGAGTGGAGTGGTGACGCTGGTTGGGCTGCGAGCTGCTGTGCGGCATCCATCGCGTGACGTCATCGCTGAGCGCGCACAGCTCGCCTGCTGACGGTAACGTCACCGCGCCAGCTCAGTACCGATTGCTCTGCAGTGGGGCGAGTGGAGTGGTGACGCTGGTTGGGCTGCGAGCTGCTGTGCGGCATCCATCGCGTGACGTCTTCGCTGAGCGTGCACAGCTCGCCTGCTGACGCTGACGTCACCGCGCCAGGTCAGTGCCGACCGCTCTGTAGTGGGGCGAGTGGTAATGTTCAATGTTAACACCCAACCCTGGCGATGAGACAAGTAGATGCATTATACCATACGCAGCCCAGCGTTTCCTCGCAAAAAAGCGTCACGCACGACCGCCTTTTGGTCCCACTGGGTTGTGGTGGATGGTAATCGCCAACCCTTGGCATGTTCGGGAAGAGTGCCTACGTTGAAAGCTTAAGGATAAATACAAAATCCTCACCACCACCAGAGCTCTAGTTCTATTCGATATGCAACTGACATACAGAGTAAGTAGCAACTGGTATGAAATAGGCAGAACGTTTTTTTTGTGACAATATTTTTTCCTTGTACAGTGGAGGAGAAAGAGGACCGTCCAACGAGTTTGTTCACGAAGGCCAACGCGCAGTCCACAGGGGAAATATTGCGGAAATATTTGCTGGGTGGCGTCGCGTGGCGATGCTTGGCGCTGCTCAGGGCGTTGGGAGTGGAGGTAAGAACCATGTTATACAAATAAACCTCCATGCGTCCTTATCCTCAATGCTGAGGGTCGTGACCCCTTGCCATCGTTTACTCTCCAATGATGTTCCACCAAATCTGTCTGTTTTCGGCGACATGCACGGCTTCGTGACAAATAAACCACTTTGTCATTTATGGTCAATGACAGTCCCGAGGTTCAGCAACTTTGGCCGTTCGTTTTTTGATTGACCGCTTTGAATGGTTCCGAACTGAGCGGTTCCGTGCTTGCTTTGGAAGGCGCGTTAAGCTCCCTTTGGGCCTGGTGCGCTACGCGTGCGGTGAACCCCACCCGGGCCAGGGGAAACGTTAAATTTTGTACTGACCACGGGCGGTAAAGAAAGCCTCAGAATCCTTCGGCTCGGGTGTCAAATGGCTGCGATGAGGGACATACATCTACTACATATGTATGGGTGCTACTGCAATATTTATTTTCTTTCATTCTAATACGAGCAGACATGCTGATTGATTATAAACACGCAGACACGACTGCGCCAGAGAATCCAATTTAATGTCCTTGTATGTACAACAATACAACGTTACGATTATCGTACTTTGTAACTATAATTAATTTGTGTATAATTATCCATTACCAAAATTATAAATACACCTTGATCTTTAAGTAAATGCATACTACTAGTCTATCGTTAACTAGTCTGGCCAGCTGGCCACCGACTATGAAGTTTATAATCTAGTAAACAAGAACCAGTATTAGCCGGTCGGCTGAACGTTACATGTATTTTTTTGTTGCACAATGCACTGCCGGCGAAACATACTTGCAGAATATTGGCCAAATTGTTTCCCCAATAATTTGTTTTTAACGCGAATTGAGTACAAACGGTGGCATTAGCGGTGGTTTACGCAATGGCCACCTAAGAAGTTTATTCGCCGTCACCATTAATTATAATTATTTCCTGTTATTCCTCGTCTTGTAATATGATCCCAGTTGGTCGAAATAAATGTTTTTTATTATTATTTATTAACATCATTCATCATCGTCATGATCTGGAGCATATACAACGTGTTAATAAAATAACGCAAAACCTGAAAACAGTTTGTTCAGAATCGAGAGCAGAATGCGAAAAAAATAAAAAATAAAAATTTTGACGCGATTTATTTTTTACATTTGTATGGAGCAGGTCGCCCCAGTCGGCCAACACTCCATACAAGTGTAAAAAATAAATCTTGTCAAAAAAATTTTTTTTATTTTTTTCGCATTCTATGCTCGATTCTGAACAAACTGTTTTCAGGTTTTGCGTTATTTTATTAACACGTTGTATAAGTAAAAACTCAAAAAACTGACCTGTCAAATACATCTAATCAAGAAATGCGATCTGTAGAGGTCGGAAAAACGATTTTCGACCCGAGAGCTGTAGCATAGAATTTCTATCGCTTCGCTCGCTCGTTCGACTAAGTACCTACTTAATAGGCATGATGCCTCATGTTCAAATTGATAACGTAGTGATGCTAAATGGATAGTAAACCATCAAATTATCGTAATAAAGTATAAATTATAAAATATAATTGAAATCATAAAAAGCCTTCACACCTTGAAAGTTTAGAAAAAATATGCATTTTCTAAAATTGTCTAACAGCAAATTAAAAGCTACCAATAGAATCCTTACGCTTTTCTAGAAACAAAATTGTATGACAACTATGTACTTAAACGCAGTATTTCGCGACCGAAACAGCAATTTTATCTGATTTTCCATACTATGATTAGTACAAATGTACAAATGTGACGTCATACTTGTATAGACACACAGTATGAAGCGTTTTGCACTGCCGCCAGCGAGGTCAATCTTTGTCTCAATTTTTTAGGTATTTATGTTCTTTAATTGTAGTTGCTCCCATACAAACATTTGTTCCTCTCCGAAAACTGGTTCGAATGACGTCACAAAAAAATCTTAGTCATCATCCCTATTATAATTCCCCCTTTCCTCCTGTGGGTGTCGTAAGAGTCGACTAAAGGAACGGGGTTGAAGTGTGTTTTGGGCGATGGGCTAGCAACCTGTCACTGCGATATCTCATTTTGTTGATCTTTTACACCCACATTTATGCTAAAAGTGGTACTGGAACACAATGTGGTGGAAATTTCATGTGCGCTGCCTACCCCTATTAGGGATAGGGTAATAGGCGTGAATGTATGTATGCATGTTAATTGTAATCTAGATCGTTTTATAAAACATACTATAAAGATATGTCATCGTTATTATAGCACTATCGTAACATATTAGCTCGGCATATCTCGATGCACAACTTGTGTTACATGTGTTAAGTCACTTGTTATTATGACATAGTAAACACACATTGTTATCACTAGATAAATAGCTACTGCCCTGATAAAGTATGTTTATTGAGGATTAAGAAGTTACATACAAGCGTACTCTACTCATAGCCCTCATAGGTAGTTACTAAAATACACGCATGACTTAGTTTACGACAGAATAAATTTAATACCTTGGTATTTTATCTCATCTGACACATGACTCGAACAAAAATTAGCGCTTTAAAGCCCAATATCTCGCAAACTAATCACTGATTCGAAAAATGGTTTTAGAAAACCCATAATATTTTTGAACGAGCTATCCAACGAAAAAAATTACATCCCCGCTTTACGTGTAGGGGAGGTACCCTAAAAAAAAAATTTTTTCAAGATTTTATTATACTGTTTTGTCGGTGTGATTGATAATTTATATACCCATGCCGAATTACAGTTTTCTAGTAGTAATGGTTACAAGACGGACAGACAGACATGGCGAAACTATAAGGGTTCCTTGTTGACTACGGAACCCTAAAAATAAGACATAAAGTGGAACATAGAACCTTCTCCTTTTTTGAAGTGGGTTAAAAAGCAAATATACAATCAACAATATATGCCCTTAATAACAAGCTCTCATATAAGGTACCGAATCATTGTATTCAGCGAGAGGCGCGCCCTGACCAACTGTTTGTGACAGGTCGCTGCCGCACCAACGCTGGTGAGCGCGCTCCTCTGCGCAGGCTCGTTTACAATAACAACTTACATTTTAATCACATAGACATATTGGCTTTAGTATTAGTTCATACAAAAAACAAATAATAGATATAGGTACTCAAAAACAGTATATTATAACCAGAGATCGGAAAAATTTGCGACATTGTTTGCAATTATGTGGACATGACTCCAAAATTAATCAAAATGTTAATTAATTATTCATTGAAAGATAATTTGAATTATTGGAGATAATAGTTTATTTATAAAGTGCTTATAAGCACGTATATACTATAATAACTTAAAAAAAAATGACGTTACGACGACGATGAATTACATAAATAATTATTAGCAAAAGGTTCGTATTTAAAATGGGTATCGTTTCCGTAAATATTTATATATAATAAATAAATAACGATTTTAAACTGACACTAGAAAAAAAATTGAAAAAAATACTGATTTTTTTTTTTAATAAACCTGTACTTTAACAAACTTTTGTATTTATTGACTAGGAATCAAATTATATGTCAAGTAAAAAATTAATTAACTGAATAACATTTTGATTGATTTTGGAGTCATGTCCACATAATTGCAAACAATGTCGCAATTTTTTCCGATCTCTGATTATAACTGAAACACTGATATAGTTTATTTAGTTTAGTAATATATTTTAGTTTATAAATTATATTGACTCATATAATCAATTCTGTCTTTTACTGTGGCCAGGTATGTATTTTTGTTTCTCTTTTTTTTTTTTTTTTGACCCCCGCATTCACAGCACTTCAGGGGCTGCAACCCTGACTTACTCCGAATGATGACGATGTAAAATAAGTAATACGTGGTGAACGGTGTTGGTCACACATATTGTATTTATCTATAAGTTTATTAATACTAAGACTCCCTTGTAGGGGCTGTTTGTTTACCTAAATAAATAAAAATAAAAAATAAACTATATTTCGCAACGCACAAATATTGTAACGAAAGTCCACGCTATTTCCGGTTAACATTGGTGTGTCACATTAATATTTATTTAATAACATTCTAATGTTCACTGTATTTGGAATTATATGGTTGAGCGATTTCTAACAGTCGTTCAACTAGCGACTTTGTTGTTTGAACAAGCTAGCTTGAGCTAGAAGATTCAATTTCACTGATCGCCAGTGTCATAACCAGTCTTACAGGAATTTCACAAGCCATCAACAAAACGTTGTGAACACGCATAAAAAAATAAAAATTAAATATTTTCGGACAATCTTACACAAACCAACCTATAATTAGATTTTTTGACAGCCGTCATCCCGGTACAATAAAAACGTCAATGATGATATATGATGACATTTATAAATTGTACTGGGATGACAGCTGTCAAATATTGGATGTAAGGGCATTTTCACTATAGTCACAAACTAAGCAAAGCTTGTACTATGGGTACGAGACGACTATATACATGATTGCATAGAAAAATAAATACTACTCAGGAACAAATATTCGTGCTCATCACACAATTAAATGCCCTTACTGGGAATCGAGCCCGGAACTCTAGCTTCGTAGCGTCACAACCGGCTAGGCTACAGAGGTCGTCAATACTAGAGATATCGCGTGGAATCCTAGAGGCCGGTTCAACGTACTGTAACAACGTGACTTTATAATGGACAGACTTCAAGTGACGCTGGCATAGTTAACACGCTAGACTAAATTAGTAGACCTTATCACGAGTCGTTAGGGTTGATATTTGGTCGGTTGAGTGTAGTCGACGATACATATCTTAATCGATTATGACCGATGGAGAACTTGCAATAATGACGTTATTGACGTGTATGTAAAAATGCAATTCCAAAAATATTCTCAATAGTCTTTGCAACCTTAAGTCGCCAGCTTAAATATATAGGTACAGTCGTAGTCAAATATATGTTTACACTTTTGCTCCTTATTATTATTCTCTGTGAGCTGTAAAGAAAAAGTGTGACGGTCAAAAAAAAAAACCGGTCAAGTGCGAGTCTGACTTGCGCACCGAGGGTTCCGTACAAACTATCAATTAACTCAAGGTCAAGTAAATGTCCCTGTATTTGTTATATTACTTATTTTAACCCAAGACAACATAATTCAATTTCAAACAACGAATAACTTTTACACCAACTACCAAGACAATTGAATAGCGATTTTTTTTCACCTGCTATTGAAATATACCCGTCCCAACCCAACCCCATTAATTCTAGAAAAATCTAAACAGCAGGAAGTAGGAATGGGGTCAGCGCCATCTATCAGCCCCATTTGGTACTAACGTGCAAGGGCAATCAGCTTATTATGTATGTTGGTGTTTTAGCGATTATTGTTTATCACATGAACCGATCTCGATTTTTTTTAATTTCATTTGAAAGAGAGTACTTCTATTATAGTCTTATAGGAATTTCAAAACAAAAAACTACTTATAAAGTTGATTAACATGCAAACTTAACTAGGACCGCTTTAGCCTAGCACTCCACGTTCAATTGTACCATTGTACGACCATCATTGGACCTTCAATTATTATATTTTAATCGTTTTTTTTTATATGAATGTAAATATGGATTTTTGACTGAAATAAATGATTATTATAATTGTAATAAATATGTATGTTGTCATTTAAAGATTAATAGTACATTGTGATACAAGTGAGGTGTGTTGATAATTACATCATACATACATATATACATACATTCACGCCTTTATTCCCAAAAGGGGTAGGCAGAGCACATGTCACGTATGATTAGACAAGAGGCGGAATCATCACACGAGCCGCAGGTGAGCGTGATAAGAGAGCCGAGGATGTAATTATCAAAGCTCACGCGATTCATACGACGTTTTTCAACACATTTTGCGAGGAAAAAATCCTTTTCATGAGATGAAAATTTTATAGGCCTGCCAAGTTATTTTCTTTACTTATTTATGGCAACAGGTTTTTACTCACATGTTGTATACATCCCCAAGAATTTCTAGTGGCGTCCATTATTTTTATCACTTTTCTAGTCACCACGAGTCAACATTTTTGTTAATAACCAAACACGCATAAACAATGTTTACAAAATAACCTATAATGGCGCGCAACAGTTTTTTCCGTGAAGTTTGCGCAGTGCGCGCGCATTACATGAAATCCCTAAACAGCCAATACAAAATAAAATAAATATTTTCGTTTTAAAATGTTATCTTTATTCATTCATGTAAAATGTTATCAAAAGTAAATAGTTTTAATAAATTAAACGTTTCTATATCATATCAAAAAAGAAATAGTCAATTAAGTAACAAAAAGGATTTAATTTGTTTAGTCGAGTAAGAATCCATTGCCGAGAATTAAAAAAAAAGCTGTACATTCTGTACAACCCGTATAATTTAAGAATGCACCGTGTGCATGCATACATCTTGCTGCAAGGTGCCAACGTGACTTAATCGGGATATAACCATAACATACAAGAGTTGTAATGTTATACAACACACGTGTTTAATATCCAGGATTATGAGCCTAAAAGCGACACAATAAGAGGCACGTTACGAGCAATTGTGTTGAAAATACATAAATAAATAAATAAATCTTTATTTCAGACTTTACATCCATATTATTGTTAGTACAGCTTACAACCTAGGTATAGTAAAACATTTGAGCAAATAATTCTTAATTAATTAAAATTATATTGGGCACAGCTCCTAATTTGACCAACCCAGTGTGTCAGGATTGGACAGTCAAACCTCCCCGCAATGACTTTCAGAAGGCTGGAAGGAATGTATTTAATACCAACATTACAAATGCAATGACACAACATGTTTATTTAATTCCTCAATAGCGATGTAAAAAAAGTGGTTGTGTTATAAACTAAACACGAATCATGGATTACTATTTTGTTATTTAAACTGGTTTTTTCGTCGCTTCCTTAATGATAATTGTTTCGTGGAAGTAAAAAGTTATGTCAGGAATGTGGCTGGCCCGTAGTTTTAGACGACTCAGCGTTTAGAATTTCAATTGGATTATTAGATACTGCTTCAACTAATTTTATTAGCTAGCTGCGGCTGCGACCGCTTATTTAAAATATAGCCTTTTCCATTCCAAAGATCCATTCGACTTCATCATCATCTTCCTAGTGTTATTCTCGGTTGTGCCCCTAAAGGAGCCCAAGGTCCGCTTTGACACCTAATCCCCAAGATTTGGCATAGGCACTAGTTTTACGAAAGTAACTGCCATCTGACTTCCAACGCAGAGGGAAAACTAGGCCTTATTGGGATTAGACCGGTTTCCTCACGATGTTTTCCTTCACCGAAAAGCTAACGGTGAATATTCGGTACATAAGTTCTGAAAAATTCATTGATACGAGCCGGGATTCGAACCCACGACCGCCGCTTGATAGCCGCATGAACCACTAGGCTACCGTAGCTTCTACTCCAAAGGATCCATTCTACTTATATACTGGTACAATATTTTTTACAATCGGATAAGGATTGTGTCGACAAGGCACATTCTACATATAATAGAGATTCGATATTTATTACAGTCGATATTGTTTAACCTCGAAATCCCGGGTAGTTTGATGACATTTGGTACGAATGTTCGTTGAAAGCACTGTTTTCGTCTCCCAAAATTCCCCGGGTCAGGACCTCGTCGAGCGGCCGCTATCTCGGAAAATGTAACCCATTCGAAATTCAGGTTTGGTTCTTTGGGAACTATCGGGGGACTTTTCGGAGACGAAAACAGGGCTTAATTTCATCAAACTCCCCAGGGTTTCGGGGTTGGACAATATCGACTGTACTAATTGTATAAAACGTGTATAAGATTAGCGATCTAGGAGCTAAGAGATATGTAGCTAAGAATATATATGGTGTGAGTGGATGAATAAATAACCATTTCAACACGGCAGCTCGAACAAGCATATTTGGCTGCGTGAAAACGTGCAAAATGTGATATTGCTCACTCCGTGAGACAAAGTAGCTTCTTAATTTGACGACCGGTTAGTCTAGTGGGTAGTGACGCTGCCTACGAAGCTGAAGGTCCTGGGTTCGAATCCCGGTAAGGGCAAATATTTGTGTGATGAGCATGAATATTTGTTTCTGAGCCATGGATGTTTTCAATGTATTTAAGTATTTCTATCTATTAAATATATCGTCGTCTAGTACCCATAACACAAGCCTTACTGAGCTTACTATGGGACTAGGTCGATTTGTGTAAGATTGTCCCCTAATATTTATTTATAAAAAAAAAAAAAAAAAATTGATGCCGAGCACTGACATTTCATTATACGGGGTCTATTATAAGTTCAGAATATTTGAAATTTATTAGCTGTCCCTTTCATTTCATTTCGGAAAAAGAAAATGGCAGGCATAGGTCGATCCATAGTTCGACCATCGAATTTCAAAATAGACCCCCAAAAAAGCGCGAAACAAGTAACACGTTCGAAAACTATCAAATTAACAAGTTTAAATTACCAAAATAATTATACAAAGGAATTTTCCCCTCACTGCCTCGAAAAGCCGTCTTTTATCCTTTAAAACTAGTGGGCAAAAACGCACTTTATGCACTAGTGGGGAAAGTAATTTGACCTTGGAGCGTGTTTTAAGTAGCTTTTGACAGATAACAAAACGTAAAGCGCTCATAATACAAAATTTTCACAGATGATGTATTTCTGTTGCCGCTAAATAATACATACTAAAAAACAGAATAAAATAAATATTTAAAAAGTTAAAAAAAATTGCTTGTTGCCTTCATCAGGCGCTGGGTCTCAAAATGTATGGGAAAACTAAAGTCCGACTCGCACTTGACCAACATTCTACTTGATATTTATTACTTACGTTACTATTAAAAAAATAAAAAAAATATATTATTTAAATTAACTAAAGTTGTTTCGCAAGTTGCACTTTCCTCGCTACAGTGAGGTGAAAAGTTTGAGCGATCTGAGCGTAGCGAGCGTAGCGAGTGTTTCAACACGAGAAGTAAAATACATTTGCATCCTTGTATAACAAATCATTATTTAAATTTACGAATATTTAAATAAAAAAATCTCATAATAAACTCTGTTTTTGAGGGTTCCGTAGACAACAAGGAACCCTTATAGTTTCGCCATGTCCGTCTGTCTGTCTTTCCGTCTTCGGCTTAGCTCAGTAACCATTACTACTAGAAAACTGTAATTCGGCATGGGTATATAAATCAATCACGCCGACAAAATAGTACAATAAAATCTTGAAAAAAAATTTTTTTAGGGTACCTCCCCTACACCTGAAGCGGGGATGTAATTTTTTTTCTCGTTAAACCCATGGTGTGGGGTATCGTTGGATAGCTTGTTCAAAACTATTATGGGTTTCCTAAACCCATTTATCAAATCAGTGATTCGTTTGCGAGATATTGGGCTTTAAAGCCCTAATTTTTGTTCGAGTAATGTGTCCCCCTGCCACCTAAATGGCTACTACTGGGGATGTGAAAAAAAATCGTGGTAAGTAGTAGTACATATAATGAATTTAAAAGGAAAACTATCACGGACAAGAAGGCATAAGTAGTTACCGATTAATAGTCGACGAACTTAATGTGTACTTGGAAAGGCCAATAAATTGTACAAATTCGGCCGACGCAACCGCACCGCACGTCGATGTAACTAAGACATGCAACCCTACACTGCGCGTGGCCCGACACGCACTTGGCCGGTTTTATAATAAATAGGTAAACATGTTTTTGATCTAGCTAATGAATAATTCTAGTTTTAACAATCTTAAATTTTGAACGTGAACCACAGATGCAGTTTCCGAACAAAGCGCGGCGCCCCGCCCCTTTTAAAAAATCGCAATGCGCTACCGAACATGCCCTTGATCGGTTCACACACCATTTTTGATACACCCTTTATACTGCTAAAATATTTTTTGATGAGTGGATCCGGGAATTACCCCTTACATACAAACTTACAAAGCGACACCCTCACAAACTTGCCTACTTTATAATGGGGTCCCTTTGTTTCCCATAATCTTATTGTTCCGAATTTCGATAGTCAGAAATTGATATCCATATAATTTTTAGACATGAACATCAATAGTCATAATTTTTGTTAAGTATAACGCTTTATCGTTCTAACATTAATGACCTATAATATTAAGTATTATAATCACAAAAGTCATAAAATTGATGTCCATAACGATCTAAGGTCTATCGATAATTATTCATAAATATTCTAAGGCATATATTTCAACGTACTAATGGTTGTTATTCATATCGTTTTAATGCCTAAAGTGAATTACGTGTAAGAACCAAATCTATAACATCCATAGTCATATAGATGATTACTTAGAAACATTTCCAGACATACATTTGAAATGGGTACTAGGTACTACTGTGCGGTGTCATTACGGTAATTTTTATCGCACAGAATTTTCTCTGAAATTTAATAATGGCCAAGGTATTGGACCTCTAAGGCAGGTCGGTGTAGGTACGACGACGAGCGAAGCGAGGAGGAGTGTTAGTTGAACCGCGATGCCAAGCGCGCGAGCCGAGCGAGCGAAGCGAGCGTGCCGCGGTAGCGGCCGGCGGAGCGCCAAAACAAATAATGACAACAACCATCGAAATTTTTACAAAAACAGATATTTCGTTTTTTTTCTTTTTGAAATCGCCGTACACCTTATCACATTCACCTTCGTCCGACACATTCGCAATCACTAAACAAAACAGTGAGCGGCATAGATACCTTTCAATCGCATCACTCCATACCCTCTTTATTTTTCCCCAAGTACCCACATTACTTATAAAGCAGTCTGGAAGAACGCGTTCAGTAACATTCGGTAATTAAAATTTTATGTATTTTATTATTTTTCTGGGAGTTTGTTTATATGCTTTAAGATTATGAAGTGTGACACCACCATGACATTGAATGGAGTAACTAATCAGATGACTACCAATCATTATGACTTGCAAAAAAAGACCTTACAACAATTATTATAAACTAGATTAATGCCTTTAACATTATGTAATTGCATACCACCGGGATATTGAATGTTATGGCTAACCAATTTTATGACTAAAAATAATGATGACCTGAAAAAATCGGAACTCCAATTCATATTGTAAAATTTTATGACTTTCGACAATATGACTAGAAAAAACTATGGTGGAAATCGTTATGGACTGAAAAAATCGGATCTTACATTTTATGGGAAACAATAGAGACCCACTTTATAATATTAGTATAGAAATATAGATTAGTAATATTAAGGTGGTTTGTTTTCCATGCAAAACGTTATTTCACATTCGCAGGCTAACGGCGTGATATTTTAAGAAACTTATGGTACAAACGACAACACTGTTAACTGACCATCCTGTGTTTATATAGAACCTTATTACAATGCGCCTAAGGTGCACCGATGGTCAGTTAGCTGTGTTGTCGATAGTATACTAGCCTCCATAAATTGGCGTTCCAATTGCGCGAAATTCCCCCTTTCCTCAAATAAACTTGTATAAAATAACCTAGAATAATTTGAGTAAAATAGTTTCCCAAAGTATCACGTCCAATTTCTCAAATTATTCTAGTGTATAAAAGGGGGAGTTTCGCGCAAATGGAAAGCCAATTTATTAGAGTTTATTAGTCAATTAACCCTTTTCTTGACATTGTATCTTATACGATACACAATTTTTTATGTTCTTTTTGTATTTTTGTAACAGACAATTTTTTTGGCTCTACAAGTAGTGAGAATCGGCATGATTGCGTCTCATAATGATAACTTCTGATTGTTGGTCATACTGTGTCACTATTAATTATTACAGTGAATAAATAAAAAAGGTTAGTATTCATTTGTTTTTTTTAAATAGCTAAACAATAGATAAAAAATGATATAGAACAATTTCTGAGGTCACTTACTTAAATGGGAGGATATTTTGTTACATGTTAGGGGTGGTGTTGGCAAAATGCTGTTCGTTTTTTTGGTTTACGCTGATAATGTACAACACGCAAAATGCTCACTGCACGCAAAATGTACAAACAGGCAAAATGCACATACGCAAAATCTACATCATGATAAATGTACAGAACGAAAAATGTACAATACGCAGATAGTACAAACAATAAAATGTACATATGATGATTGTACAATATGCTAAATGTACTCCACGGTATTGGCAATAAAATGAAAATGAAATGTAGATTTTTCTTTTTACACATTATGCGTTATGTGCTTTCAGCGTAAATACATTTTGCGTATTGTACTATCGGCTGCAATAATGCATGGACACCTTACGGCCTAGTTTCGCTTGAATGGTTTGACGTCTTCAACTCACATAGTTGCACGTTGTGTGCAATAAATAAACTAGATGGCGTTCTTGGCGATGGTATTTGAACATCGCGGAACATAAGCCAATTTACTATAAATTTACACCTATTATCACCAGAAGTATTCTCCTAATAGTGTAATTATACTAATTATTAGCAAATACCAATTTACAATAGCTTTATTTAAGTGTGATACAACTGATATGTGAATGCTATATTTCCACTAGTAATTAAAATGATGCGACAGCCCAGTGGATTGAGACATGTGCTATAAACTCGGCAGCCAAGATCGATCGAAGATCGATTCCCTGTTAATGGTAGAATAAGTTATGTTTTTGCTTTTTTATAGTTTTGTATTTCTAGATGGAAGTTTTTTAGATATAAATAAAAATCGTTTAATGAAATAAAATATTAATAACTTAAATAATTAAGACAGCTTTTTTTGTTTTTATTGTGTTTATTTCGTTAACTACAGTACTGCTAACGCAGTTTTTTAATAGAACTTAGTAATAGTTACTTAGCAACTTTTCTAACATTTAATTAAGGTGATAGCTTAAGTTTCATTTCCGAAAATTGGAAAAAGATTGAAGCTATACCCCCAATAAATATAACATTAACAATTATTAACTTAAGGCCGGGTTATCTAACATTCAAATCAATCGAACGGATTTAGATGTTAATTGACATACTTATACATATATATATCTATACCTATGTGAGCGTTCAAATAATGAAAACTGTTATTGATTTTTTAATAATGATAATAATATTATTCGGACTTTCACGGTTACTTACACTAGTTAGAACTTATGATTATATAGTTAATAATAAGTAATAATAACTCACAATCACATTTCGAATAGTAAAGCGATAAAAAAAATGCAAACATCATACCTACAAAGCAATGTTTTTGTTTTTAATTTGTCTAGCATAACCCGGCCTTTTCCTAAAACATAATGTATAAATCTAAATGTAAACTGCACTGCACTGTTTGGTCGGCTTCTTCACCTTCTCCATGTTAGGAACTACGCGAACATTATCATACGTATTATTACGATATCATAAACTTAAACGGCCGTGTTCACTGGATTTAAAACACTTCACCATCATTTAAATTCTATAGGGTAAATTACAACCGTGCCGTTTTCTGTGCATCTGTTAGCAACGGCGAACTGTGTCTTCAACTCTTCACTTGCGTGGAAGTGGCTTATCGGTTATAAGCAACTTTCTTCGTAGGTCATCACCATTCACCATAGCTGCACGCTGAATAATGGTATGATTGAGACCTGATCTACTAGATCCTTCCTTTTGTGCCCATAAAACAACCGTTTTTTCGCTGTAACAACAGTATTACATAATAACAACAATGTAAGATACGAGTAGGTAATTAGATTAAGTATCATTAATATTACAAAACATGTAAAAACTACTTACGTTTATACATTATATTAAATAGCAATTAACTGTGATCTTTTAAAGATCAATCGATAACTCATTGCTATATTAGTAAAGAAAGGAATCAATTGGTAAACGGCTAACGAATGAATACGAAGTGAGTGTAATAAAAAAGATTACGGTAGTTATATGTCATCTATCTACCTTCTTCAATTATTATACTAAACGTAGTCGTAATGGATATCTGTAGGTATAAAAAAACAAACTGATGATTAATTTCAATCTACCATCCAAATGGCAAATGGCCCAGTGGCAAATAGACTGCAGTTTAAAGTCGACCTGAGAATTCGGGTTCAAACCCGCGGCCGCGTCCAGCCAAATTATGTTTTTGTAATTTATTCGATGTTTGGAGTTCGCTCTTAGTGCAAAACACTAACAAGAAGAAGAAAATTTAATAATACCTCCACGAAGGTGTGTTGTTAAAAACAAAAAATCGGGAATGCGTTAAAGTTGACTCGATAAATATACAAAAATAGTAGGTGGTGGTTATCCAAGTAAATAGAAATTTCGAAGACGCGGACGAAAACAATTTTTATTTCATTAAAAATCAGCTAACAACGCCATCTAGTGAAATCTCGCTTAACTTTTGAGGCTTACATTTACATCTATAATAATACTACACGTTGTGCTCATAGATGGCGTAGGATTCGGCGGACAAGCGAAACTGTTTCTGAATTGACCATGGACTTTTGCTGTCTAGTGTACATTTTGCGTGCAGTGAGCATTTTGCGTGTTGTACATTATCAGCGTAAACCGTTTTTTTGTAGGTGACAAATATATAAATATAAATACGAAGGGAGAGTGAATCAAGATAATTGTAGAGCAGTTAAACGAGTTCGTCTAACAACATTCTTTCAAACAATACCACTTCTATGAGTTTTTTTTTGGCTGAGCTTGCCGGTTACCAGGTCTGCTGTTCAGGCTTGTGAATTCTATATAACTAGTTACCTACCGTTTAATCTAGACCAACTCTTTAACTATTACTTATAATTCTTAGATATTGAAAACTCCTCAATGAAATTGGTACAATTGCGTCGATATAAAAAATAAGCCTCATAACGACGACCAAAACTTTTCTTTTTGAAGCGAAGCAAAAATATTTTCTACATAATAAATATGCACGTAAAATAAGAAAGAGCGTATTTAATAATTAAAAATTATAGGACACCAATAACTTCTGTTTTCATACCGATTCTCAAAACATATTGAACACCCCTCGTACAAGGCGCAAACGAGGCTCGAACTCACATTTTTTTTGTTATTTGCCAAGAAAAGGGTTAAATGTCAAATAACCTTCGTATAGAAGTGTGCGTTAACCTTAAAATTTTACTCCACTCGTGAAGGTTCGTGCTCGTGAATAATAAGACCGTATTTTTTTTTGTATGACATGGTCAGGGTCTTTCGTGCTGCCGACAGCTGAGCTCGGTGCTGGTCTGGCTGTTCGGCGAGCTGAGCGCCGGCGCGTCCACTCCCGCGCAGCCGCGCGCTCGCCTGACGCGCGCGCCGATACACCAACTGTTCTCCCACAGGTTAGTTACGTACATACCTACTACTCTACTTACATGTTGTCCTTCTTACACGGATAAATGAAGTTTTGTTTGTTTTTAAATGATCTTTATTTCAAAATAAATGCAATTTTACAAAGTAATTAACTGTAACAATGCATCAGTTATTTACAAATCATAATAAATTGGATTGTACTTTATCAGGCTTAAACACCTATGAAAGTTTACGGCATCTGTTTCGTAAGTTATACAATTTTAACATATTTTTTATCAAATTCGCAAGGTTAAACTATACAATAATAATTGTGAATTTATTAGTAGTAAATTCACTTTCAGCTTTAACAATTAAAATTGATTACATTTTATACTAACACTAAAACAAGTACAACAATAACATAATTTTTGAGGGTTGACGGACAAATGCTCGCGTTTTCGCAGCCATTTTTAATTGAGCCGTACCGGCATTTGCTGCAACGGTGCATTACGCGCGGGCGCACCGGTCGAAGCGACGACCGGGGGTCTGATTATGCTGGGCATTCTGTTTCGTGCGATATCGTTATCGCAGCTGCAGTCGTCAGGTGGGAACAGAACGTAGTGATGGGGTAAGCGATAAGTACCATACCTATCGATATACGGTAGGCAGCCGACCTGCAACTGTCCTATAGAGGAAATCAAGCTATTGGAGTGATTTCTATGCTTGCTATTAATGAAGTATTTAGACGACATTTTTATTGTATAAGTACGAATTAAGGGAAGTCCTATAGTCTGGTGCAATTTTACCAAGTTTGTTCGAAACGGTGTATTAAATGCTATTTTAACTGCCTTGTTTTGGATAGATTGTAATATTTTATAATTACTTTTGCAGGTGCTATTCCATGCTGGACAAGCATATGTTAAACAAGGGCGGACTAATGTCGTATAAATTCTCAGTTTGGTTAAGGGGCCAAGGTTACTTCTCCTGTTCATGACTGGATGTAAAGCCCCCAGCACCTGGACACCTTTAACGCGGAGGTTACTTATATGTTTGGTCCAGTTAATTTTGCTATCAATCGTAACACCTAGGTATCGCACAGACTTACTCCATGATATTGAGTGGCCAGCAATATTGAGAAGTCTGGGCGGACATTTACGCTTACGCGTAAATAAGATAGCCTCAGTTTTATCCTTATTCAATTTTAATTTCCAGTTTGTGAAATAGTCGTGTAGACGTTCGATTGATAGCTGTAGTCTACTAACAATCAGATCAATATCATCTGATGAAGTATACGAGGCTGTATCGTCAGCAAAACATGCCAAGTTTGTGCGAGTTTGGATAGGGATGTCGTTGACATATAAAACAAACAGAATGGGTCCGAGAATAGATCCCTGAGGTACTCCAGCTGGTATAGAGCAGGGAGATGACACTGTGTTACCTATGTGAACAGCAAAGCTTCTTTCACTCAAATACGACTGTATAATTTTGACTAAGTGTAGTGGTATTCCAAGCGAGATTAACTTGTGAATAAGACCATTATGCCAAACTGAATCAAAAGCTTTTTCAATATCTAAGAGGAACATACCAGTTGATTGATTGAGATTTAATTTATGGGCTATATGTTCAATAATTCTAGTTATTTGTAAACTTGTTGAGTGCTGTGATCGAAATCCAAATTGTTCATTTATAATTTTGTCCTTAGAATAGAAGTGTAAGCGAGAAGCGACAATTTTTTCAAATAATTTACCAAGTGCAGGTAGTAGGCTAATTGGCCGATAGTTCACAGGTATGGTGTCATCTTTTCCTGGTTTTTTGAGTGCTATGACCTTGGCAGTTTTCCAGGTTTTCGGAAAATAACCTGTATGAAGACAGCCATTGAATATCTCTGTAACATAGACGACAGCTTTTTGGGAAAGATTCTTTAACAGAATATTTTGCAAGCCATCCATGCCGGGCGCTTTACGAAGTTTAAATTTACGTAATGCCTTGGAGACTTCATGTGGCCGAACCGGGTTATACAGTTTTGAAATTGTGTAACCATTAAGGTCTAAAACACTCTTATTAACTTCTTCCAAATATGGGCTCTTCCAATCTACAGTAAGACACATATTTCCCTTAAAACACGTTGCCAATGCTTCACACTGTTCAGAGGTGTTTGTCGTAAGGTTGCCATCTTCCTGCTTTAATGGAGGAATATTGTTACAAGTCGGTTTGAGAGATTTTATTACGCGCCAGATATCATTTTTGGGGTTATCAACTTTTGCCAATTTATTATTCCAGATCTTGTCTACGTGTTTTTGGGTTGAAACTTGAATAGCTTGTTGAAATTTATTTATTTGTGTGCGAATTTCTCTTTTAGCATTACCTCCATGCAGCTTTTGGTCAAGTCGTCGAAGTTTGTTTCTCTGACGTATAATTTTCTTAATATATCTGGGTAATTTTGGATTAAGTGTTTGGGGCGTAGCCATGGGAATATTGAGGTTTCTGGCTTTGATAATACAGTCATTTAAGTGATCTACCGCTGCATCTATTTGGGACTCATTTTTAAAAACCTGACTGCTTAAGTATTATTTTGGAGGGAAAAGGGGCCGAAAAATGAGACACGGGCGTACTATCGAGGTGCTATATTCCGACTACCTATCTATGTCGCCGGGCGCAGCCGGCTGGCGTTCCATTCTCAAAACTACCCTCTATCTTAAACCTAACATCCCTCCACCAATAGTTTTTAACCTTGCCCTCTTAAGGAGGAACATTCAATTTAAAAGAACTGCCTGTAATTGACCAGGTTCCGAGCGCGTTTGGGTTTTGCCAGTTGCGTGCCGTCTTCTCCCGCCTCAGCAGGATGCGGTCTCGGTAAAAGCGCACTTGGCGGAACTGGTTCCCTTATACCAACCGGCTCCTCAGGTTCCGGGCAATCGGTCCATTCCTTGGGTTCGGGACCTGTTACAGTGGCCGTCGCCGTTGACTCCGATATCGATGCTGGTCGATCAAGCACCCCAGGCACAATTGGTGTGTTGGGTACCTCTGACAAACTCGGAGGAAGCGGCACCGCAGGCTCTAGCGCTTCCTTTAGCGTCGCTGGCTCTTGGAGGGTAGTAGATGCCGCAGGCGTTATCACCACCGCTGACATCACCCCAGACGGGACTCCTTCTCTCGGCCGGGTAATCTCGAAGTGCTCGGGATTGGTTTTGGTTACCACATCATCTTCCTCCCCCGTAAACTTATACATTTGGTTTTTATGTCTTTTAATTAGTCGTTCCGATTGCTCACTTTGTAGTAAATATGTTGATTTTCCTAATATTTGTTTTACTATGGCTTTAGCCCAGAACGCCTTCTGTCCCTGGTACACTTTAACTAACACCAAGTCATTTACGTTAAAATTTATATTCCTATTCCCACGGTAATGCAGCATCTGCGAACACTGGTTTTTCCTCACGGTTTCAGACAATGTTGGGTCGGGTGAAGGCTTCGCTAACGGGTTTATTAAGTCTAATCTACAACGTAGGTTCCTACCGAATAAAACCTCCGCAGGAGAACGGTTCGTGGACGAATGTTTTGAATTCCGGTAATGGAAAAGGAATTCGTGTATTTTACTTTTTAGATCCTTCTTTTGAACCCCACTTAGTAAGATTGCTTTTAACCCTTTCTTGAAGATCTTGACGTAACTTTCGGCTTGGCCGTTACTAGCCGGGTTGTATGGAGGAGTCGTCACATGAGAGATGCCGTTACGATTACAGAAAGCCGTAAACTCGGATGACGTGAAGGACGTCCCGTTATCCGTACAAATTGTGTGTATTAAGCCAAACCTCGACATTAACTCGTACAAACAACTGATCACTACTCCCGAACCGTAACCGCTGCTTACGTCAAAAACTTCAACCCATTTCGAATACGCGTCAACTGCTATTAAAAACATGTTGTTGTTAATAGGACCCGCAAAATCGAGATGTACTCTATAAAAAAAATCTGGAGGAAATTCCCACGGCGTTAGAGGGGCGCGGCGCGGGGCGGGGCGCAGCTGCGCGCACGCCGCGCACGCGGCCGCCGCGCGCTCCACACTTGCGCCCTGCTCGGGCCACCAGAACCGTTCGCGCGCTGCCGCTTTCATTTTAGCCACCCCTAAATGACCTCGATGCAACTCCGTAATCACCTGGCTACGCAGGGTTTGAGGTACTACTAATCTGGCACCCCTCATCAAACAGCCATTTTCTACTGAAAGTTCGAGCCTACAGTCGAAATACGGTTTCATCGCTTTATCTCTTAATTTATTTGGCCAACCGTTTAACGTAAAATAAACTACTTGCGACAACACAGCATCTTTTCCTGTAGCGAGGCGTACGTCCCCTACGAAAGCCGGCGGCGAACCGGTTTCCACAACGAAGTGAACATACGACGCGAGGTCTGACTCACCCGCCGCCGTCTTGCCGCTGCAGCGCTCGCTCTGTAATGATGACGTAGGCGCCATGGAGCGACTAAGAAAATCTGCCGTGTTGTGCGCACTGCTCACGTATTCTATAGTATAATTGTAGGCTGCTAAAAATAATGCGTACCGCTGGAGCCGGTTAGCGGACACTTCCGGTATCCCTTTAGCAGGATTAAAAATCGATAACAGAGGTTTATGGTCTGTACGCAAAACAAACGGTGACGCTCTGCCATATAAATATTGATGGTATTTGCGTACTCCAAAAATAATCGCCGTAGCCTCTTTTTGAATTTGGCTATATCTCTTTTCCGCAGCGTTTAAGCTCCTAGACATAAACGATATAGGTTGTTCTACCCCATTATCTCCAAGCTGCGATAAAATCGCACCTAACCCGAATGGTGACGCATCCACCGTAAGAAATATTCGTGCATCTGGGTTAAAATGCGCTAGCGTTTTATCTGATGACAACGCTCTTTTAATCGCGGTAAACGCTACCTCCTGCTCCCGTAGCCATTGCCATTTAACATTTTTTTGTAACAGTACATGTAAGGGATGTAAAATGGTGGATGCGTTCTTTATAAAACCTCTGTAGTAATTCACGAGACCTAAAAACGATTTTAATTCCGTTATATTACTCGGTTCTTTCGCATTTAAAATAGCTTTTACCTTCTCTGGGGACTTGTGCAATCCATGCCTGTCAATAACGAACCCTAAGTAAGATACGGAATCCTGGAAAAAGCTGCATTTTTCTTTTTTTAATACTAATCCCGCGTTCTCAAGCCGCTTGAACACTTCCTGCAACCTAGCAACATGTTCTTCTCTTGTTTTTCCCGTGATTAAAATGTCATCAAGAAACTGCAAAACCCCATCTACTCCTGAAAGGATCTTCTCTAGGGTACGCTGAAAAATACAGGGGGCACTGGAAAGTCCAAAGACCAATCGTTTATAAATATATAATCCTTTGTGAGTGTTAATACATGTCAGCGGCTGGGAATCGGGATGTAATTTTATCTGATTATACGCCCCGGATAAATCTAATTTCGTGAATTGCATTCCACCATGGAGTTTCGAGAATAACTCGTCAATCCGTGGCAGCGGGTATTTCTCGATAACCAGCTGTTTGTTGAGGGTGGCCGAATAGTCTGCACACAACCTAATCGTTTTGTCATGCTTCAACACGGGGACAATGGGGCTCGCGAAATCAGAAAATGAAACGGGTTCAATAATACCTAGCTCTAACAAACGATTCAATTCTTTTTCCAATTTGGGGCGAATGGCAAAGGGCACCGGTCTAGCTTTCGAAAATCTCGGAATTGCATCCGGTTTCAGATGTAATTTTACTTCCATCTCCCTGCAGCAACCTAACTTTTCGGAAAATAAATGTGCGTAATTTGTCACAATTTTATTACATTCATCGTCTAAACTACAATTATATACGGCCGCACTCATTTGTAAATTAAACTTCGCAATGAAGTCTCTCCCGAGTAACGGAGGGCCCCCAGCCTTTACTACGAACACGTCTAGTAACTCAGTTCGCCCTTTGTAGGCAAAGGGTAATGACATGGTGCCCAGGAAGTCAATAGTACCCCCATTATAACTACGAAGTACTTTAGTGCTCTCCCGTAACGGATGGCAAGAAAAGTATTTTAAATACACGGATTCCGAAATAGCCGTCACGGCAGAACCGGTATCCACCTCAAAAGTTAATTGAATATCATCTACCACCACCAACTCCCGCATCGGTTCTCCTCGATGAGAACGAATATGAAATACTAATCGCTTACCATCATCGCCTTCATCCGAGCAACATTGTAAGAAATGGTGATTAGCCGGGCTACTCTTTGCGTTACAGACGCGCATCAAATGACCTTTCACTCCGCATGATCTACACAGCGCATTCTTAAACCGGCACTTGTTTACGTCATGACCAAAATATCCGCACGCTGAACACTGCACTGCATTCTTCTGGTCCCGCGAGGTGCTGGCTTGCGGGACCCCATACTGCCGTGCTGTGCGCGGCGGCGGCGGCGGGCCCGGCGCTCGCGCCGATAACTTGTGCACGTCGAGCAGCGGCGCGGGCGCGGCTCCCGCCGCCCCGCTCGCCGCCGCCTGCTGCGACCCTTCTCTGGCGCAGCGGATGCTCTCCGCCAACTGCAGCGCCTTCGTGAGCGTAAGCCCATCCATAGGCTCGCTGAACAAGCGGTCCCGCTCTGGACCGCTGGCCATCCCCAGCACGAACCGATCTCGCAGCGACTCCTCGAGGCTTGCCGCCACGAAATTGCAGTGCATTGATAGACCACGAACGCGTGCCGCCCAATCGGCTAATGACTCGCCCGAAAACTGTAAGGCACTATAAAACTTGAAACGTTCAGAAAACCCGCACTTTTTCGTTTTAAAATGGCCGTCGAGAAGGTTCGTTACTACGTCATAGTCAAGCGATCCCACCTCCGCGGGGAGCGCAAGATTTGACACGAGTCGGTACGTCGGCTCTGCTAAGCTACTTAACAAAATAGCACGACGTTTTGCCCCCGATTTGTCCGTATCCTGATTGATGTCATTAGCTAAAAACCACTGTTCAAGGCGACCCTTATACAATAACCACTCCTGTTCTTCGTGATTAAACACGGTCAAAAATCCAACCGACATTTTGGCCATTATAACTGCACGTAAAAATCACTAAAACACGCGTTAAGATCGTAAACCACTCGTCGCCACTATTATTTTGGAGGGAAAAGGGGCCGAGAAATGAGACACGGGCGTACTATCGAGGTGCTATATTCCGACTACCTATCTATGTCGCCGGGCGCAGCCGGCTGGCGTTCCATTCTCAAAACTACCCTCTATCTTAAACCTAACATTAAGGTTATATCCGAATTAAGCGATGAACGATAACCCTGCCAATTTGCCGAACTGAATTTGAAAACCATAGGCATAGCATTGCGCTCAACAGAACACTGGAGATCAAAGAGTAGCGGCAGATGATTTGAAGACAACACTGGTAGGGCTTTTATATTACCTAGGCAAGGAATGTTATTGCAAAGAACCAAGTCGGGGTTAGTGGCGGTTAAATCGTGACGGTAATTTATTTGAGTAGGCACTGTGGAAGAGTGGATCATATAGTCATGTTCTAACATGTGATGAAAAAGAGTCCGACCACGAGTATTAACATAAGTACTATACCAGCAAGGGTGATTTGCATTAAAATCCCCCATGATAAGAACACATTTACCTAGGTTAAATAACATATTTAAGTCATTACAGTCTAAGGGTAAATTTGGAGACTGATAAGCTGATATGATAATATATTGAGCATTTCTTACTCTAACACTCACACCAACAGCTTCTATGTTCTTAGTATGAGGAATTTTCAGCAAGTTATGAGGAATGTCATCTTTAACTAGGATCGCCACGCCTTGGCCCCTCCCTGAGTGATGTTTATCTTGGCGGTAGCAATGATAACCACCCGTAAGCATAGAAATCTTCTCTGTGAGCCTAGTTTCGCACAAACCAATTATATCGATTGATAGGGTACTTACCGCGAGATCGAGCAGTTCATGTATCTTACTTCGTACTCCATCGGAGTTCCAGGATAATAAACGAATCTTCTGATCAGACATACTGGCCAAGGTGTGTGACGACAAGAACGACTTTATCAATCATTGATGTACATGATTGAAATTGCTGTTTTAGGTTTTGAATGACCTTGAGGATCGATAGCATCTCTCCAACTACTGATTCCGATTGTTCTATGGTGGGTTGTTCACAGCGCGGTGTTACTGGAGCGTTCTTTACTGCAGCTGCCCAGGGTCCTGATGATGGTCCGGTGCCAGAAGTGGTTGGTACAGCTGGCTGGCTAATTGGTAGCGTACGTGTTGAAACATAAGGAGTCTTCTTAGCAGGTGCTTTGATTTTGTCCAGCCTCTCTATATAAGCTAGGCGGGAGCGACACTTTGGGGCATTAGCCGGATGTTGTTCGTTGCAGTTGCAACAGATAGCTGGCTCATCCGTCTTTTTAGGACAATCAGCAGTGGCATGTGGCACTGGGCACTTGACACACCGTGGTGGCATATTACAATTCCTTGAGGAATGACCAAATCTTTGGCATCTGTAGCACTGGAGTACAGAGCGCATCGGCTTAAATTTCTGAATCTCTACAACACAGTTGCAGATGTACCTTATTTGCCTGAATTTACGTAAATCTGCTCCTGCTGGTAGCTGTACAAGGAATGGTGGGTACGGCAACTCGTTTGTTTTTGCAGACTTTAATTTCGATATTTTGGTGCCAGGAAAGCCAAGGTCCTCAAGTTCTTGATTAAGATCATTCTCAACAAATGCTGGCAAACCTTTAACGACGACTTTTGGTGTCCTCTCATCTTTTCTCGTATAGGTGCGAAATGGTGCATTATCCGTGAGTAGGCCATCTTTCACAGCTTGATGCGACTCAGGCGTGTAACAAATTATGGCAACTTTATTATTGCCCATGTACTTCAGGTGGAATCTCTTGGTGTACTTGCCCACAAGGGTCATTATCTGTCCATGAGTACAATCTTCCTTCAAGTCCATAATCATAGGTGGTACATGTCCGGATTTCTTAACTGTGGTAGAAGCTAGTAAGCTAAATGAAGTAATAGTACATTATTGGGGCATTTTTAAAAATTCGTGTACCCAATTAGCGTGAGTTGTTAAATAAAAATTAATTCGGTGTCAGTTTTGTGACGAAAAATAAGCATTCCAATTATGTGAAATTGAACTTGTTTCACATGTAAATAGCGTGTATATGCATAGCATTTATTAATTGAAAAGAAAAAGTTAATTTGTATACAATCTGTGTACTTGTTTAATTTAATACGAAGCCAGCAAATGGCGGCTCAGACAAATATAGTGCTTTACTCAAAAATTGTGTAAGAAAACAAAAATATACAATGAAAATGATAAGGCATGCTTTTTTCTCTCCACGTCATGAAATTATCGTACGCCTTTAGATATTTGTCTTTTGGCTTTGCATGGAACAAATTATCAATAACTGAGCTTGCAGCTTCTTTTAAATCGTAATGGCACTTTTGCAAGTCGAGATTCTACCAGCGTTTCAGAAAAAGAAGACCACTGTTAAGAAGAAACGCCGAAACAAACTCAACAGTCAGTAATTTATTGCCAAAATAAGCTTATTACAATAATAGTTCTTAACCTACTTAAAATAAGTCAAACTGAATATGAATACAAAGAAAAATATATATCATAATGCGTTGTTCTACAAGAACACATGTCCGAATAAGCTATATGAATGATTAAGCTATTTTGGGCTCTGGTTTGGGCCATGCATTTCTGTCAGTGAGATAGTCCTCAACCCTGTAACAAGCCTTTGACATCAATATTTTTTTCAAGTAATTTTTAAGAGCTTGGAAGGGTAGAGCCAAAATTTCATTAGGTCATCATCATCATCATCATATCAGCCGAAAGACGTCCACTGCTGGACATAGGCCTCCCCCAAAGAGTGCTAAAGTGATCGGTCCTGCGCCACCCGCATCCAGCGGACTCCAGCAACCTTTACCAGGTCATCAGTCCACCTTGTGGGGGGCCTACCCACGCCGCGCCTTCCGGTACGTGGTCGCCACTCGAGAACCTTTCCGCCGCAACGGCCATCGGTTCTACATGCTATGTGCCCCGCCCACTGCCACTGTAATATAAAATGTGGTAAGGGAGTAAAGGGGCCCATACAACATCTCTCGGGCCCCAAGCCAACCTCACCTGCACGTGGTACGAGTACACCCTGCCAAATAACAAACGAGACTCTGACGACCCACCAACTCGCACTGGACCAGCGTGGTGGGCTTAAGGTCCACATCCCCCTCATGAAATGTCAAATTCCCCGTTATGGCCCCAAAGGTCGTCCGGCGGTCCCCAGAGACTTGGGGATGACGGTAGCCAAGCAACTCTGGGGGTCTGGGGGGGGGGGGAATCTCCGGGCGTTAAAGGCTTCCCTCCGTCAAACGAACCCGGCACGCAACAAGGATTTCGATAATTTTAATATTATCAGTATTATCACATATCATGTACACAGTTTATTGAGAGATGAACGTCTTCTAGAACTAGAAAATGCGCTCAAGGATATCAGGTGGGACGTAGTAGGGCTCTCGGAAGTAAGAAGATTGGGCGATGAGACTACAGAGAGAGACAATTTCACTTTCTACCACTACGGAACCCTAGCGGTCAAAACGGAGTAGGATTTTTGCTGAACAAAAAGTGGAAGAACAACATATTAGAGTTCAGAGGCTATTCCGATAGAATTGCAGTTTTAAGATTCAGATTGAATAAAGTCTACATATTAAGAATAGTCCAAGCATACGCTCCTACCTCAACACACGATAACGAAGAAGTTGAGGACTTTTACGATTCGTTAAATAAAGCCTGTGACGAGCAGCGGGGCACTTGGAATATGGTTATTGGCGACTTTAATGCTAAGCTGGGCACCAGCAATGAAGTGGGCGATGAGCAAGTTCTTGGACCACATGGTTTAGGAAAATCATAAAAATCATAAATCATTTATTCATTGCAAGAATGTAGTTTACAAAACAAGGTGGTATAAACATATCAAGTCCAGTACATTCTGCTTTACTAAGCATGCAAGGAATACACGTGGCACCCGTTTACTTCAATTTGCTTTCGGACATGGAATGAAGGTTTGCAATAGTTTTTTCCCGAAAAAAGATCAAAGTCGTTAGACTTGGATATCACCGCACGGTAGTTACAGAAATGAAATCGATTTTGCTCTTGCATCCAAATTAGACATTGTCAACGACGTTACTACCTTAAACAGGATCAAAGTTTAGTTCCGATCACCGGCATCTACGTACAACACATTCCTTTAATTTCAAAATATTGAGTCACAAAACATTTTCATCCCGAACCAAGAACCCTGATAGACTTACACTAACAAACAATTACGATATCTTCAACTTAGAACTGCAGAACCAATTTGAAAATTTAGACATTGATATGGACGAAGTGGAAGACCAAGACCAAAAGATACTGAAAAGTGTAAAAGTCGCCAATAATAAAATCAAGACCAACAACAAAAGGCACAAAAAGCTATCACAGCACACAATACAATTAATAGAGCAGAGACAGCCTTTACCAATAGCCACGCATAGTTTCAATATTATTGACAGAATCGTGAAACGCAGCATTAGAAGCGACATCCGTAACTTTAATACATCCGCAGTTAAAACCGCTTTAAATAAAAAATATTTCATTAAAAGCTGCACGACAAGGTATCCACAGAGGGACGAAGCCGTGGATAAATAGTCTTACCGACGAACACGGTAACAAACAACACAGTCGTGATCAAATATTGGATATTTGTACAAAGTTTTATAAAAAATCTCTATTCAGATCCGCAAAAACCCACCACCACCAAGCAATATGTCTGTGCTGAATCCATCCCACCAATTACAGGCTATGAAGTAAACCAAGCTCTTCGGACCACGCAGTTTGGAAAAAGCCCTGGAGGAGATGGACTCAGCACAGAATGTTTAACTCTCGGAAGGCGTGTTTTACTACCCCACATAACTAACTTATTTAATAGTATAATACAAACCGGAAAACTCCCCAAACAAATGACCCACGCAAACATAATACTGCTTCACAAAAAGGGAAACAAAAGCGATATCAACAACTATCGGCCGATAAGTCTAGTCTCGCATTTATACAAGGCGTTCATGAAAGTAATAGAGTGTCGTATTACTGGACAACTAGATAAACATCAACCCCCCGAGCAAGCCGGATTTCGTCCCTGCTTCTCGCTCGACCACCGACCATCTACATACCCTTAACCAAATTATAGAAAAATACCACGAATACAATAAACCCATCTATCTAGCGATAGCGTTCGTAGATTACTCAAAAGCTTTCGATAGTATCACCCATATTTCCATATTTACAGCACTCCGTCACCAGAATATCGAATCCACGTACATAGATCTACTCAATTCCATCTACGACAATAGCAGAGCAGACATAAAATTACAATCTTCTGGTCAGTCGTTCAAAATCGAAAGAGGTGTAAAACAGGGTGACCCGCTATCTCCTAAACTTTTCACAAGCACCCTCGAACAAATATTTCAAAGCTTGGCAGTCCGCTGGGAAAACAAAGGATTGTCATCGGCGAGAAAAGATTAACAAATCTTCGTTTTGCCGATGACATTGTACTTTTCTCATCAACAGCCCACGAGCTCCAAGCAATGCTACAAGACCTAAGCTCGGCAAGCATTCAATCTGGTCTCTCAATTAATAGAACCAAGACGCAGATAATGACCAATGGCACGAAGCGTAGGGTTAAGGTAGACGGGCAGCCAATACATTACGTCGACGAGTACACATATTTAGGCCAATTAGCTTCCTTCAGCCAAAGGCAGGATAAAGAAATTGAAAGACGAATCCAGAACGCCTGGAGAAGCTATTGGTCTACAAAAGAGCTTCTGAAGGGAGATCTTCCTTTGACCCTGAAGCGAAGACTCGTCGATAGGTGTATTCTGCCCGTCCTAACCTACGGTGCCCAAACATGGTCACTCACCGAGGCACAAAAGACCAAATGAAGGTTTGCCAACGGGCTATGGAGCGTAGCATACTGGGAGTGAAACTTGCAACTTAGTTTATAGTTTTCAAGATCGCGGCTGTTTTATATTAAATTGTAGAATGAGTGAATTACAAGAATTTGAAATAGATTTAACACCACCAGACATACGCGCGAAAGCTACAATTACAAGTAACAGCATTTTGCCGGAAAAATCCAAGGAAATAATATATTGCCGTGTACGAACATTTTATTGAGTGTAAAATGGAGCATAAAGCTAATTCGTTCTCAGAAAACGTACTTATGGCCTTTTTTCTTGAACTTCCGAAGAAATATCAGGCGTCTACCTTGTGGTCAAAGTATTCGATGCTATCGATCGATATTAAGAATTATACAAAATTGACTGCATTTTTAAAGAGTGTTCATCATCAGAGTAAAAAATCGGATGTTTTAACAGCTGACAACGTTGAACAATTCCTTAAAGATGCTCCAGATCAGCAATATCTTGCTACTAAGGTAGGTATCTGTTAGTCATTGTTCATCTTTGTTATATTAATTACAATGACTGGATGGTATATTTATAATTAACGTGTGATTTTGTTCGTAGGTTGCTCTTCTCTCACCCTGTGACGCAGCTTAGTACGCAAGATTTGGAGCCAGAATCGTCTTAAATAAGCGAAACTAATAACACTATAAATAAAACCCTAAACTTAGCCGAAAAAAGGTTAAATGTTACTCTTAATAACTGTTCTAATTGAACTGTAAATGATTACCTGACAAAGAATTAATAAAGTATTTATTTTGTTCTTTGTTTTTGTCTTTTTCTCGCAAATGTATTAAAAAACGTCGTTTGATACAAGCGCGGCAATGTCAATTTCACTCGTCCCGAGTCTTGCCACTCGCTTTACGGCTCGGACTCGTGAAATAATGACGTATTTTCCGCACTTCTATCAAAATGTACTAATAAAAACCGGCCAAGTGCGAGTCGGACTCGCGCACGAAGGGTTCCTTACCATTACCTATAAAAACAGCAAAAAAAAATGCGTTTGTTATATGGGAGCCCCCCTTAAATATTTATTTTATTTTGTTTTTAGTATTTGTTGTTATAACGGCAACCGAAAACATCATCTGTGCAAATTTCAACTGTCTAGCTATCGCGGTTCTTGAGATACAGCCTGGCGACAGACAAAACGGCAAAAAAAACACGTTTGTTGTATGGGAGCCCCCCTAATATTTATTTTATTTTGTTTTTAGTATTCCTTGTTATAGCGGCAACAGAAATACATAACCTTGAATGTCCTGCTAGAAAAATGGCCGAGCAACGTTACATAAACTCGATTGATTGCGAAGGGGTCTTTTAAGGTCGCCGCTTACATTACTTTTGTTTTTGTTGTTTTATATGTATAGATTTATTTCACCTATTTTAGTTACCAACTCGGCATATCTTAACGTCGTCCTACTAAACGCAAGGCTGCAACGCAAGCACTTATTTGTTACACATATTTTATTGAACTCAATTTACTTAAACTTGCTTGACCTAGTCTAACGCAATTGCAGATGCTGACACTGTCATTATCTATACCTAACGTAAATTTAATAGGCGATTTATTAATACCGATGTACTTTAAATATATATAAGTTACTATGTTCTATATTCCAATTGTTTCTAAATGTATGATACTATTATATACCTTCATTGTGCACAAATTGCACCTATTCGTTTGTAATTATTATCTTTGTCTGAGACACAGGATTATCCTAGTTCAGACGCACGTAATATTGTATGTACTATGACTTAATTACGCAAGCACATTGTTAACATTAGCATTAAGGTTTATGAATAAATTTATTATTATCTTCTTAACTTCTTCTTTATAATCCGTGAAAACTTCAACTCACTAGCTATCGCGGTTCTTGAGATACAGCCTGGTGATAGACAGACGGACGGACAGCGAAGTCTTAGTAATAGGGTCCCGTTTTTACCCTTTGGGTACGGAACCCTAAAAATGGATACATTGACCCGAAAAAGACTTGTATACTTTACGAACACGAAACTTTTTGGTTGCTGTTTTATTTTAATTTCGTGTATTAAAATTATGGATATCAGAATTTTTACAGAATGAATCTATGTTCTTAATGACATAAACAATATTTTCATAAATGTATTGGGACGCCACTGTTAAAATGCTAATTTCTTTGAAAAGTTCTCTCACGGATTCTCTTGCTCTCAGGTTATATATGTAAGTAAGTAGTAAGTAGTAATTTATTGAACTCCAAAAGTTACAGTGTGTCTTACAACTATGATACATTTCATACTTCACATTTACTATATATATACTATATATAGAACGAATGGCTCTTTATTGTAATACAAAGATTGTCTGTGTGTCAGCTGCTTTACCCCAAACCAGAATACCGTACGACATAATACTATGAAAATAACTATGATAAACTAGGTGAGCTGTTTCAACATTGGTCAGTTGTCTAATTTTTCTAATATCATATACGGCTGAACATAGTTTACGCGCCACCACGGCTATATGGGCACTCCATTGTAGATTTTTGAATAATCAAGGTCACAAGAAGACTGCTCAAAGTATTCCAGATTATCACTGCCATCTTCTGAAGGTATTTTTTTTAGTAAGGGTCACTCAATGGTAGAATAGTACAGTAGTATTACACGTAGTATTTTGTTGCAGAATATGGTCAAAACAGAAGCCGGCCGGCAGTCCGGTGTCAAAGATCAGCACTACAGCCGACCGGGGTAACTCTGGGAGGTAAACCTGGTACATAGTCCCATCATTTTAGTTTCAGTACCTACCGTAAACAAGCTAACAAAACATTTTCTTTTAGGTCGAGACTCGTCAGCCAGAGCAAAGATTCTGAAAGCAAAACGAAAAGAAAACTTATTAAGCAAAGCGAACAATCTTCTGAGTCCGCGGACTCCAACGATGACCTTCAGGTCCTAAACAGATCCATGGCCATCAAAGTCTCGTCGCCCGACGACTTCGAGTACTTCAACTCTCCACTTAAGTCTTCCAATGAATACGCCAACGATCAATTATACGATGACCCCTTTCACACGCCAAAGAAATCCAAGCCTAAACCTGATGATTATATGAACGAGAAGCATAGAGAGGTTATAAATTCTGAGATTTCCGCCTTCGAATTTATACTCATGATTACGGATTTGCTGCAGGAGTTATGCAAAGCTGAGAGCAGTTTATCAGGATCTGAAGGATCGCAGATATCAATGCAATGTATAAATTTCTCTTTGAAGAACTTGTGTTCTCTACAGTTCGGGTCGCTGCCCGCTTGCTCTAAAAGCGCCGATGAAGTCTCCCACATAAAAGTGGCCCTGACAGAGCTACTGATCGTTGCATTGGATAAAGTCCTCATTCGACCAGATCTATGTGCCAAATTAATTAACAATGGAATCTTACCGATGCTGCTCAGGATATTAGAGGATGTAATCTGCAAGTCTAGTTCTAAATACCATAAGAAATCATCGGAACAAAACAAAGATGAACAGAATCTCGTCAACGATACAATGACGTGGGCAGAATCTGACGATATGCTCAGATTCGTATTTGGCATAGCCTACTCGATCACAGCTTTCTTCCACTGCCTACTGATGCAGTGTCGTACCGTGGATAACCTCCGTGAATTCACTGAACAGTTCAAGTTGTACGTAGAGTGCCTCAAAGGCGGTCTTATCAAAGAGTGTATTGAGCTTATGATGAGAATACCGAGCGTCGATTACGATGAAGCCGTCACGCTTATAAAGAAGCTGTTAGAGTCTGTGGGAAAGTTAATAAATGGGATGAAGAGAGTGAGGAGTGAGGTGGTACATTCCTCTGCTTGCTCGCGGACCAGGCATAAGGTCTGCCGCACGAGAGTGGCGGCTGGTATGCATCATCACCATGACATTCTAGGAGAAGCTAGTACAGATCTCCCATTATCTACCACTTGCTGTGTATCTGTTCTCTACGGGACACTAACTTGTCTGTTGACTGACGAGGAAGTTTCTGCTCAGGCGCCGCTAAGACATAAAATACTGCGCGTAATGTTAAACTGTGGCGTTTGCTGTTGCTTTTCCCCTGGACTCATAATGGAGAACATAGTAAGACTAATGTTAACTCACGATTCCGTCGCTTCCAAGTGCCTTCAAGTTCTGGAACACACAGTGTACGGGGATATTGGGGCGAGCGTCTTAATCCCGAGGGTGACAGATCAGCTGCCCTGTTCTATTTGCGAACCAAGTGACGACAACAAAATCCCCAAAAAGCACTGCCTCCACTCCGTCGGCCCTGTCGATCGGAAGAGCATCTGGTCGTTCCTCATCCATTACAACTCTTTGCTCCAACTGGATAATCACAATAACGTTTTACATGCAACTGTGTTGCATTTGCTTCGAGTGACACCGAAATGTCGGATAGAAATGAAGCACGAGTTGCTCTTTAGCGTAATATATCCGACATTCATAGTTGCCAAACACAGATACATAGTAAGGATGGAGGACTCTGCCTACTTCCTGACCGTGTCTTGTCTGAACATTTTCTCCAGCCTACTAAACACTGTGTCATTCGCCGATCAGTTCATCCAAAAAGGTGGTCTCAGCTACGTATTGGAGCTGGTCTCTTTGCCAGAATTCTCAAACCAGTGCTGCTCAATTCTCGAAATAGCGATAACCGTGGAAATATTTAAATCATTAAAAGAAAATTCAGACCCGACGTACTATAAAGAAATCAGCTCTCTATCATCAATCCAAATGCTCTTCAAATCTTTATCAGAGACTACAGATAGATGCTTCAAAATCTACCGCCTAAAATTACCGGAGGAAAAATTCGATGAGCTCTCTGACATCACGGCCGAAAAGAAAAAGCTATCGTTTATAGACAAGCGTCGGAACTCCTCGCAGACAAGAAAGCTCTCTATGCCTAAAGCAATAAAAACGAATTATGCTACAAGTGAGAATGTGGTAGAAGAGTCTATAGAGGATTTTTTGGAGGCTTTGAAGAACGCGTGGAGTTTCTGGAAGTCTTGCGCTGCGTTGTGTTTGTACAGCCCTGTGTTCAGACAATATGTGGTGGAAGAAGACGTGTTCTTGGAGAGTTTTGCGTTGTTAAGAGTGTTATTATACTTTGTGTGTCACTGCGAGAGTTCGCCGGCAGAGATGAGAGTGCTCATTAAGATCGTGGAGGCGTTGCTGACGGTGCAGTTCTCTGTGTCAGGTGAATTATTTCAGTTACTCATTTAAAACCCTAGCTGCCCGCGCGGCTTCGCCCACGTATTACAGAGGAGCCGGGCAGATCCGCGAGATAAAATATAGTCTATGTTCATCCAGGAGGTCCATTATATAGTGTGTGGCCTGTAACAGAAGCAAATATTTAAAAGGACGCTTCCTTAGAGCATCTGCAGTAACCCCTAGTGTAATTTTTTTTTAAATGTTTTTTTTTATTCGGAGAAATGTTGATCTGATGTTATGATCTGACTGATATAGCAAAAGCAGTCAATGCAGATTTTGAGATAACATCATTGAATGAGTCATAACAGTTTTTGCATTTCTGTTTTTAAAAGATATTTATTTTTGTTTTTTTTTTGTTCTTTTTTTAGTGTTTTTAAAATAGTATGCATACGAGGCACACGCCACAAATTCAAACCTGCAGCGAAACTGTAGGGGTTTGATGACGGAGCAGCCATTCCTACCACTACCTAACTAAACTTCACCTGACTGTGCATTGCAGAGACGTGACTTATTATTATTATTTGTCATACATTATTATAAAAATACACATAAACCTAATTTTAAAAAAAACGTTCAATTAAAACCATCTGGAAATAAGTGCTCACAAGCTCAATAAACTACCGTTTAATTTTGTGCTCCTATTCCAGGCCACACCCTTTATAAACAGGTGAAAGAATTTTTGAAATCAGATGAACAGTTCGAGTAATTCCGGCGATTACCCGGTGGTGGGATTATACAAACTTCAACCTTAAAAACGTACAATTCACGGACTTTTCCTCGTTATAATATTAGTTTAGGAGTATGGATGATTAGTCTTGTCTGTTTTTTTTTTTTTTTTTTTTTTTTTTTTTTTTTTTTTTTTTTTTTTTTTTTTTTTTTTTTTTTTTTTTTACGTTGGAGGAATGCTTTGACGCACCGTCCGCCCGGTCAGGGGGACCAGACGGGTGTGTGGGACTCCCGGACAGAAGGCCCAGACTACCCACTAAACCCCCAACGATTGTCCAACCTATGTCGCTGCCAGGAGAGCCAAAGGTTCGCTTGAACGATAGGAGGCCTGGACCGAGCAGTGAACCTCTGGCCCGGCGCGGCTTGAAAGGGATTAGATAACATTCAGTTAGACGTCCCTCACGCAGTTCAAATTTATTTAACCTGGTGACTGAGGCTGCTATTTTTCTAGACGGTGGCAAACAAGCATACGGCCTGCCCGTTGAAAAGGACACTTACCGATAGTTCATACGTTGATGATATACTTGTAATTAGGTGGTTCAGATGTATCATGTAATTGACAAGATTCATTTGAGATACATACTACAAATCAATATACAGGATGTTAACGGGGTCATGATCCGGAATGACAAAAAGCGAATAAGATGATCATACTGAACAACCTTTCCCATGGGACCAACCACGAAATCGCAAAAAAAAAAGAGCCAATTAAGAGTTAACTGTGAGTTAACTGCGATTTAATTGAGAGTTAATGTATGGAATACCTGGTTTTTTTTTGCGATTTCGTGGTTGGTCCCATGGGAAAGGTTGTTCAGTATGATCATCTTATTCGCTTTTTGTCATTCCGGATCATGACCCCGTTAACATCCTGTATATGCGATACAATTTTTATAACTAAATTGTTGATTGGTTTCCATAAACACATCGGTCATTAATGAGTTAACTGCGTCCGGAAATAGTCGTTCCAAGTCATCAAGCTTTGTGAGTTAAACATTCTATTGACTTTAATCTAAGTATGGTTGAGATTATTGAATGTGGCTGACGATTTATAAAACTGACATTACAATTGGAATCTTCTACCTCGGACTGTAGAGTTGCTTTTTGAATCAACTACTTTGATGCAATGTGGCCAACTCGAATAATCTCAAGCGGGTATGCTTGCCATTCGATTCAATATGGATTCCTCTTGTCTCTTACAAAATTTAATTTCGTCAAAAGCGTCCATAGTCATGTTATGAAAAAAAATCCGAAAGCGATTTTTATGATTGTTGATACTCTTGAAGACTCACAAGAGTCTATAGGCTACGATGTCTGCCACCAGGCCTTATGCTGTTTTGCGACCGTCGTGGCTGAAAAAAAAACATACTTTGGACTTTGGACAGCATAAAGTACCCTCAAGAAAAGTTTGCCTGTAAACAATTAGATTTACAAAAAACCTAGCCATATTGTCTTCTTACCCGAGTTTATTTCCTGGGAATTTCAGTAGGAGTACACCAAATAAAATAACCAATAATGTCGTGTTTTCCCGAAATAGGATTAAAAATATTGTCAAGTGGAGAGCAAAGTAAAGTAGGGGATTATCACAAAGTTATATTATAAGTGTCTAAAGTTTAACGAGGGAGTATATCCTGTCCCTTTTCCGCAAAACGCACCTTCATATGAAACGATTGTTATTTACTGACGTGTGACGTCACGATGTGCGAGCGTTTTCTCTCTCTAACAAGCAATATTAAAAAAGTTCTAGCTTCGTAAGTCTTTGTGATATCTGAATGGGATTTTCGTCACTAGGCATATTTTTTGCCTTCTTTCTTTTGGAGTAATAATACATTTTCCACACCTTTTATTCGGAAAAGTAAGCTTTGCTCCACGAAACCACAGACGGAACATTCCACGGCCACGTGCTCAGATAATACGGCACTGGGTAACTGTATACGCGCGAAACCTATTATTGACAATGATATTCGTCAAACTAAATTGGACTCTTCTACGTTTAGATTAAGATTTGTTTTGCATCGGTGTAGTTTTTTCGATACCTATTTAGAATTTTGTGATATCAACAGAGTTAAAAAAAAACAAATAATTATGAGTTGACTTTAAAATTAGATGAAATTTTGTTTATATAATTTTTTTTTGTTTATAAATAAATAAATATTAGGCGACAATCTTATACAAATCGACCTAGTCCCATAGTAAGCTCAATAAGGCTTGTGTTATGGGTACTAGACGACGATATATTTAATAGATAGAAATACTTAAATACATAGAAAACATCCATGACTCAGAAACAAGTATTCATGCTCATCACACAAATATTTGTCCTTACCGGGATTCGAACCCAGGACCTTCAGCTTCGTAGGCAGCGTCACTACCCACTAGACTAACCGGTCGTCAATTTGTTGAAGAAAGCTATTACAATCAAAGCATTATCTTTGTTGATCATGTAAAACTGTGTCCCTATACCGAAGGTTGCAATCTTCCCCTAATTACGATTGACGACCGGTTAGCCCAGTGGGTAGTGACGCTGCCTACGAAGCTGAAGGTCCTGGGTTCGAATCCCGGTGAGGACAAATATTTGTGTGATGAGCATGAATATTTGTTTCTGAGTCATGTATGTTTTCTATGTATTTAAGTATTTCTATCTATTAAATATATCGTCGTCTAGTATAACACAAGCCTTATTGAGCTTACTATGGGACTAGGTCGATTTGTGTAAGATTGTCGCCTAATATTTATTTATTTATTTAATATACACGTAGGAGGGTTTAGGCCTGTCTTTTCGATTTAAATCTCTGAAAGATGGTCTGAAAGATCGCCAAGATGGCCTTTTTGCAGCTAACGCCTCCCAGCCCTCATGATCGATACCGCACGCGTTCAGGTGTCGTTTGAGCACGTCCTTATGGCGCATGTACTGACCGCCGTGCTTCCGCTTATCTTCGGCTAACTCCGAGTAGAATACAGCCGTAGGCAAGCCACGGTCATTCATTGGAAGGATATGCCCACTCCACCTTTTTTTTTTTTTTTTTTGACGGTGTGAAAATGCATTACGCATACCCCCCGGACCGGGGAGGCCATTTCAGGGGGTTATGTGGGACTCTCTCCTCCTGCAACCCCCTCTGTTAGTCAGAGGGAGGGGAGGAGCCTACCCACTAAAAACATACCGGCGTCGGCGTCACCTTCACTGCCGTTATAGGGGGGACGCCATGGGATCGCAAGCATTCTACCACGACGTCCCCCCGGCGTGCCCCGGCTTTTCACCGGGGGCACCCTCGCGCCGAAGGAGGGAAGGATTGGAACGCATCAACCCTTCCCCCAGACGTGTAAGGCCTTAAGTGGTGGGTCCCCAGCCCACCGGCCCTACTGGGGGAGAAGGCGGTTTATGTATTGACGCCGCCTTCTTCCCAATCGTCTGCGCCGGAGCGGGTGCGCATCTGCACTTTCTTCACGCTCCCGCTCCGCTGCTTCTTTTTTTTGCATTACTGCTTCGCAGTACTCCTCCATTGCCTTCCACGACCTCTCACTGCTCAGCATACAGCCTATTACTACGCTATGCAGTGAGAGGTCATCCGTCCCAATGGCTGCCACCAGTTCGCAGCGTTCTTCAGCCCAGCTAGGACACTCAACTAGGTGCCCACTCCACCTGAGCTGACGTTGCATTAGGTGAGCCTCCATCTCGGAGCGACGCAGAACCTCAGAATTTGGCGCACGGTCCTGCCAGTTAATCTTCAGTATATATCTCATTGTCAGACATGTATAAGGTACCGCACGGTGCGGTTGGAACGCACTATAATAGGATCTCGTAAAGGCCGCGCTCCGTCGCGCCGCCGCCGATCCGTCCGTGTCACTGCGCACGGTGCATCGAGGTTGCGCGATTGAATTACCGAGTATCTCTTGTAAATGATGCTTTTATAATTGCGTAATTTAGCGACCTAGTCTATAACGAACGGCGAAATGATACTTTAACTAACAATAAACATTTCAGACGTAACATCCGACCGTTCTAAAGAAGCTAGCAGCGCGGTGGTGCGGGCAGCGCTGAGCGGCGCGGGCGCTGACGGCGGCGCCGCGCTGCGAGCGCTGTGCGAGGCGCTGGTGAGGGTCGCCGTCGCGGAGCCCAGCGCCGTGCACGCCATGCCGCCGCCTCCCCCGCAGGCGAAGGTTACTAATGAAATCTTATTGTATGGATTTTTTTACAGTTCTCTATGACAGCTGCCGGCGCTATGTTCAATGCCTATAAACTGTGGTTGATGACCTCGCCTCTTTCACACCTCCGCGGTTTTGGTGCGCCCGATCGCGCTAGAAGCGAAGGGGAACGCTGTCAAGCGTTGAACGCGCGCAGGATGTCATAAATGCATTTTCTAGCTGGCAAACGTCGGGTTTGTTAGAGTGATGTGGGGAAATGCTTTTACGTTTCCCGCCTGGCTGGGGAACCAGGACGGGTGTGACGGACTCCCGGGAACCGCCCGGACAACCGTCTAAAACCCCTACGGTGCTCTACTCACTGCTTCTCGGTGGAGCCACGGGAACGCTTGCGCACACTTCCGCAGCTCCACCGGCAACTGGCGCCATGAGAGACCCGAGATATGGGGTGCCCGAACACCCGACACGCCCCCAACTCGAGGACCGCTTTCCCATGGATGGCAGACGCCCCCGTGACTGCCACCCGGAGTTCTAAAGACTGATGCAACCTGCCTTAAGTTCTCCTGATGCCGACTCAGTTCGCTGCTAATCATCATATCAGCCGAAAGATGTCCACTGCTGGACATAGGCCTCCCCCAAAGAGTGCCAAAGTGACCGGTCCTGCGCCACCCGCATCCAGTGACTCCCGCAACCTTTACCAGGTCATCAGTCCACCTTGTGGGGGGCCTACCCACGCCGCGCCTTCCGGTACTTGGTCGCCACTCGAGAAACTTTCCGCCCCAACAGCCATCGGGTCTATGTGCTATGTGCCCCGCCCGCTGCCACTGGACTTTTGACTCCTTAATAAATCATATTTTTTTATATCATCAATTTATCCTAAGCTTTGTGTAAAAAAATCGAGTGTTCCAGTTTAAGAAGTTATACTTGGCACCCATTTAGATCTAAATCCTTTTGTCGGCGAAGTTGACAACCACGCATAATCTTAATGTTGAACTTGGCTCCCATTTTCACATTTAAGATTTTAGTGGGTTTGACCTTACACAAGACACATATCCAGGTGCCCCCTCTCCTCTGCCCGTCCGGCAACAGTTCTGTGGAAGGCTCCTCCAGCGAGGACAGCGTCGCGGCTCCCTACGCGTCGGAGCATAGCGAGCCTTACTATCGCGCCGATGAGGGGTATGAGGTAACTTGCAGCTTATTACAATTCACAGATGGTTCAAATTCAATCTCAGGTTGTGAAGATCAAAACATTTCAAAGGCACTCCAGTAAATGCTCGATTACAAAACTTGGTTGCTGCATCTCACTTTAGCCTTTATGAATACTAGGAATGGACGGTTCAATCAATGGTTTTACATCGTTATGCGTATGTACGTCCAGAGCGGCTACCTCGAAACGTCAACTTCTTTCGTTCCTCTCTCCGCTCCGAGCCGGATTCATTAAATTTTTCAATTGTTCCTTTATTTAAAAATTTATAATTTCGTTAGCAGCGTAACTGCTTAATACCAAATTAATTTAGTATGGGGTGGCGCATCGTTACTGACGATTCCTCAATATAATTTGAGACGTTGCGCGTTGGTGCCGTTAAGAAGCCTAAGTCTTCTGGAAGATGTCGCTACATGCCTCCCTAAGGCGTTGTAGGAAGGAACTGATTGAAGGATTTGGTGGCCGAACCGGATTGTTCCGATAGCTCAGTTGGTTAGTAGCGACGGGCCATGAATGCCTGTGGTCGCCGGTTCGAATCCGCTCCGAGCATTACACTTTTCAATTTTTCCTTTATTTAAAAATGTATAATTACGCTTTTATTAGGTCGACCTGTATGTAACTAACTATGTAATGGAATCTAAGGTAACTAATTTAACCATCTTCCAAGAATCGTAGCGTTATGAAAATTGGCAGCTGTATGTAGTTCTGATGACAATACAATAATATGGTACTGTCGAACTGATCTGATGATGGAGCCGGAAGATATGAACTGGAACTTCATGATGGAACATCGTATCATAAGCTTGTGTTGGGATTTGTTACAAAAGTCTTGTAATGAACTTTGACCACGATTAGGTTAAAAGCGTGTTTTTCTAGTGTTTTTTAAACTATTCATTATTAACCTGCTTCACATATATGCACTCCAGGGCCCCAAGATACAGGCTCAGCCTAGTTTGGGGTCCGCCGGATATCTTTTTTTGTTTATACTTGCGTGTTAAAGCGAATAAATAATTTTTATATTTTTTTATTTTTTATTTTTTTAATCTTTAAGGTCGATAGGGAGGTTAATCATTGCTTATTGGTTGGCAGGCAGACGTGGAAATCGGCAAGTTTGACCTGTTGTCGACGCCCAAATCCCGACGGATGTCGGAGTCTTCGTCATCTGTAAGCAGCGCCACTGGTGAGTTCCTGAACACAACATGATGGGGAATTTTTAATGTAAAACGTTAAACACACGGAGACGCGTTTAGCAGACCAGGGCCCTGTAAGCTGTAACACAAAACTTAATTACAAATATAATAGTAAATCGCCAATAACGGCTCCCTCATACTAAAAATGAACTCTGTTCCCCTACAAACGGAATTCAATATAGTATAACGTGGCCAGTTATTGAAGGGTGGCCAGTAATTAACACCTTATCATCATCATCATCATATCAGCCGAAAGACGTCCACTGCTGGACATAGGCCTCCCCCAAAGAGTGCCAAAGCGACCGGTCCTGCGCCACCCGCATCCAGCGGACTCCCGCAACCTTTACCAGGTCATCAGTCCACCTTGTCGGAGGCTTTGATCAGTGTGTGTTGCCAGTGATGACATGGCACTGAAACGTGGTCGCTTACTATGGGCCTCATAAGAAGGCTCAAAATCACCCAAAGGGCAATGGAGAGGACCATGTTGGGAGTTTCTCTGCGTGATCGCATCAGAAATGAGGCTGTCCGCAGCAGAACCAAGGTAACACCTTATACTAAAAGTGAATTATTTTATAGGTGAATAGAATTCATTTTTATTTTGAGCTGGCCAGTTATTGAACGGTGGCCCGTTATTGGCGATTTAACCTAGTTGTTGCATTTCACTAAGGCGAGTTGATTTGATGAAATTAGACTAATAATAGGAACGCGCTCGCTCGTCTTCGTGAAATGCAACAACTGTACTCTAGCCCTGCTCAATGGTTATGCATTTCAGTTTGCCATTGTACTTGTACTGGTTTTGTGTGATATGTACAGTCAGCATCAGAAGTAGCAAGGCAAAATAACACGCTCAAAATGACCTTCACGGATCCTTATTCCCTTGACGTTATAGTCCGTCTGTAGATCATTTTGAGCACTAGTACCGCTTAGCAACATCGCTGCTGACTGCATATGCTTTAACCTGATCTTGTGTGCAATAAGTTTCTTACATAAATACAAATGACATATACAAGTTTGTAAGTTTGCGCCATGTGTTCTGCACGTAAATGTACTATGTGTATTATTTTTTGTTACTTAGTAACGGAGCCTGCTCTGGGGCTCGCGTGCTCTCAGTACGCGGAGAGCGGACGGCTGGCACACCCCGAACTGTGCGTCATCGTGCTGGATATACTGACAGACCTCATACAGAAGTACGCACATACTTATATATTCTTTCGTTTCGATTGGCTATTCTCATTTTTTTGCAGTGAACGTTTGACGTCACTCGTCAATGGACATGGAAAGGAAGAAGCTATTTCGGCGTGCGGTGGTTGATCATTACAATTCGTTAAAATTCCTTGTCAATACTTTGATACAGAGTTACGAGTAACGTGTTTGCAATAAATCTGCGTAGATTCCTATACGTACATTTGATCCTCTTGTGAATAAATCTATTAAAATGTTGACATAACAATTCTTTTTGGTGCAATTTTTTATTGCCAAACTGCATTTTTTGTACAGTCATAATTTCGTGAACCACTCGTTGAGAGGGAACGTCCAATGAACCCAAACGCGACGGTTTTATAATAACTGTTGTAGGTTAGGAGTAGCTTGGCTATGATGAAGACAGAAGGTGTTATGTCTCTATCAGCAGATAAGCTCATAATGTTGCGTTTTCACCAAACTTACATAAATATGCCAAAATTCAGCTCAATCGCGTACTGCCAAGGCAAGGGGCTGAAACATGAGTTGCCAATTTTGAAGGGTACTTACATTATTTACATACTTAAATACGAACAGAGGAAGTTATATAGAAGCTTGTGATAGGGCTCCTTTTACACGGTAATAAAGTTAACTGTTTACTTGTACTTTATTCATTTCAAAACGTTGCAATAACTGCGTACCTATATAGGATTATCTTAAAACCGGACGAGTTACCGTTACATATGTAACTCGTAATGGGATTATCTGAGCTACTAGCTTTATTTCTGAGTTCACCTTGCGACCGATCCGTCTCAACTTGGAAGCCGTACGAATGCTCGTCCTAAAGTTACTTTAGCATTAGGACAGTCGAAGTGAAACCACCTTATCCAAAACAGTATTTACGATTGTGCACAAATCAATATTGCCCTAGCATTGAGGAGTTGCTGTTACTGAAAATATTTAGATATGTATTTTGGTGATAGTTTTCATCAAAGACATGGAACTCTTTGGTAACATATCGGAGTAAGAATACGTAATTTGTATCTATCTATCTATCTATTTATTTATTGGAAAACCAACAGCTCAGAAAACAGGTTAAAAACAAATATAAATATTTGCCTGGTACAATTCGTTCAGCTGAGTGTCTGCTTTTTGCGGACGACCTTAAATTGTTGCTCGGCGTCAGTAGTATGGCTACGGAATAAAGAATCCATTGGAAGTGGCATTCAACCGATTTTCATAGAGAACCACTGTCGCCGCACGCACATAAACACACTTCAATAATACACGAACACACAATTGCAAGGCTTTCGATTTGTTAAAACATTGTGACAATATGTTGTTAACGGTAGCAAATTTTATATGCAAAATCTACTTTAACTGGTACTATTTACGGTCTCATTTAGAGTGTCAAGTAAATATTTCATACGTCCGTTACCATATGCGTTGCAAGACTTGCAAGAGACGTGGTCGTTCGGCTACTCGACGCAAGATGGCGGTGTTTTCAAAACTCTGGAGATGCGACGGTCGAATAGGGATGTGGGTATGATTTTGACTCGATATTTTTATGATATTCATACGGTAAATATTAAGCTCAGACTTAGGTTACTTTATGAGTTAGTTACAAATTGTTTCTAATAAAATCACGTTTATTATATAATTAGTAGTAGGTAACACTTATAGTTAATTACTTTTGTTAAACACTATTTCTAATAAACAAAGAGTATAATTTGTTAAATATAATACAAGCACATCTTAAATACTATTCGATACGACTACGATTCTGAGCTTGCAGACGTTTGACTTTCTTTTGCTGGACTTTTAATTTTTCTTCAGTTTTTTTAATGAACTTTTTAGCTTTTGTTTACGTGGGGATGAAATCATCGAACTGGACGGTGACGGCGCATCACAAACGGATTGGGTGTTATGTAATTCAAAGTCCTCAATACGTAGTCGTTTAGAACCTTGACCATCTCCCGTTCCTTCTGTGGATGCCCGCTTGCACGAAGGTCCTGGCTCTTCCGTTTTATTGAATTCAGTCTACATTCAATATAAATAAAATAGTAAGCTCAATAAAGCTTGCGTTATAGATATTAAACGACGATGTATTTCATAGAAGTAAATACCCAATTACATAGAAAAAATACAAGACTCAGAAATCATGCTCATCACAAAGATATTTGCCCTTGCCGGGATTCGAACCCAGAACCGTCAGCTTTGTATGCCCCTAGTCAGCCTCTAGGCTATACCGGTCGTCAAATATAAAGAATTGGAAGCAGTGCATCATATGAGAAATCGGAGCGTTGCTCGCTCCTTTGTATGGCCCACTGCACTGCCTCCACCGTTCGATATATTGGCCTAGCTATGCACTTTACAAAATTATAAGTATGCAAATAGAGAAACAATAATCAATCATAATAAAATTATTCGTACTTACGGCACTTACGCTACATACTGTTTTGCGTGGGAATTGAATCTTCATGAATGGAGCGTTTTCCTTTTGGCGAAACCCAAAAATCAGTTTCAACAAAATGTTCCGAACAAATGGTGTTGCATAGTTGCGGAAACCAATCCCTTCTCCCCGTAGTATCAATCCATCTTTCCTTTGGTTTTCGTGTCTTTAGGAAAACTATTATATTATAATTATTATTTTATTGTGTATAACATAGAGATGTGCAAATTGCGGAAAGTTTCCAAAAAGTTGTAAAAGTTCTCGGAAATTTCTAGAAAGTTTCACAAGAAATGAAGAAAATTTCCGAAATTTTCCTATGTTAAATTGCAGAAACATTTCGCAATATAGGAAACTTTCCGTCGGCACATCAGTAGTATGACATAATATTCAGATATTATATATTAGGTACTAACTTCCGCCCGCAACTCCGCCTGCGTGGACCCGGGATAAAAACTATCCTATATTTTAATTTAGGCTATAAAATATCTTCGTGCCAAATGGCATCCAAAGCGGTTGAGCCGTTTAATCGTGATTGAGTAACAAACATCCAAACATCTAAAACATCCAAACATCTAAAACATCCAAACATCTAAACGTCCAAACACCCAAACATCTAAACATCCACACATATTTTATAATATTCTTGGATTCATAAAAAAATATCTTTTTCATTTTGAATTATCGATAACAATTATCGACCTTAGCCACAGCATTTGAGTAGCGAACCTTCGAGGCATTTGCCGTGCATTTCACGTTCCGAGTAGATAAATAATACACAGGATTATGAACTTTATTGTTAGAGAAATAGAACTGATATATTATTTCCTTGACTACAGACGCAAATTTTGTTTAAGAAATTGAAAATTCAATATTTCTTTATACGTATTCTAAAATAATACTTACCGATGATAGGAAATACCTCCATGAGACAAGTTTTTTAATGTGCTGTTTTTGGAGCAGCTTACGCAGCGCAATACGGCATTTTACTAAAATAAACAAATATTCTCTCATGTCATACGCCGCGTGCGGTAGCTCGGTGACTGACAATAATCTGTGCAAGAAGTATGCTTATTATTGCTCATGTTCGGCGACACGAACGCCCGCTCACCACTTCCAATGGATTCTTTATTCCGTGAGTATGGCGGACAGCGCTGCTGCAGAGCGACATCAATGCGGCAGCTGAGTGGAGTGTTGCGAACCGTTTGCCTTTTAGTGAAGCAAAATGCAAGGTCATAACATTTTCACGTAAGCGCTTGCCACTTTTAACCGATTACGGCCTGGGGGACGCTTGTTTGGAAAGAGTCGACGAAATCAGCGACCTAGGTTTAGTTTTAGATACAAAACTAGATTTCCGAAAACACGTATCTAATATTTGCAAACGGGCTAGCAAAACCCTAGGTTTCGTTATGAGGGCATCGAAGCAGTTCCATGTCGGAGTCGCTGTGGTTTTGTAGGTACAGTGCCTATGTCCGTAGTAGGTTGCAGTATAGGGCTGTTATTTGGGATCCCTACGAGGATAAATACTCTTTGTTGGCGGAAAGAGTCAAATCAAATCAAATCAAATCAATTATTTATTCTGAAAATAGGCCACAAGAGCACTTTTACATGTCAAACGGTAATTTACAATAAAATAATATTAATCTTACACAATAATAATTTAAATCTAAATATATAAAAGAAGAAACTGACTGACTGGCTGACTGACTGACTGACATATCAACGCACAGCCCAAACCGCTGGTTTTAGAGATTCCAAATTTGGCACGTAGGTTCCTTATAAGGCCTAGGAGAGCACTAAGAAAGGATTTTTCAAAATTCAACCCCTAAGAGGGTGATATGGGGGTCCAAAGTTTGTATGGGGGAAACCTTATTTGTTGAACTAGAGACTTGAAACTTTGTAGGAAGATTACTTATTAAGATACAAAAAAAGTACTTTCAGCGTTTTCGAAAATTCTACCCCTAAGTGGGTCAAATAGGGGTGCAAAGTTGACATATCAACGCACAGCCCAAACCGCTGGTTCTAGAGATTCTAAATTTGGCACGTAGGTTCCTTATAAGGTCTAGCGGAGCACTAAGAAAGGGTTTTCCAAAATTAATCCCCTAAGGGGTTGAAATGGGGGTCCAAAGTTTGTATCGGGAAAACATTATTTTTTGAACAAGAGACTTGAAACTTTGTAGGAAGATTACTTATTAGGATAAAAAAAAAGTGCTTTCATCGTTTTAGAAAATCCCACCCCTAAAGAGGGTTAAATAGGGGTGCAAAGTTTGTATCTAAAACTACTGGGACTAGAAACTTGAAATTTACACCAGAACTTCCTTTTATGACGCAGGCAAGGAATAAGACGGGATTTTTAGAAATTCTATGCCTAAGGGGGTTAAATAGGGGTGCAAAGTTTGTATGAGCGAAACATTATTTTTTGAATTACAGACTTGAAAATATGTAGGAAGATTACTTATTAAGATATAAAAAAAATACTTTAGGCGTTTAAGAAAATTCTACCCCTAAGGGGGTTAAATAGGGGTGCAAAGTTTGTATGAGTGAACTTTATTTTTTGAGCTAGAAACTTGAAACTTTGTAGAAAAATTACTTATTAGAATACAAAAAAGAAGTGTCAGCGTTTTAGAAAGATACACCCCTAAGGGGGTTAAATATGGGTGCAAAGTTTGTATTCGAAACTACTGGGACTAGAAACTTGAAATTTACTCCAGAACTTCATTTTATGACGTAGGCAAGAGATAAGACGGGATATTTGGAAATTCCATCCCTAAAAGGGTTAAATTGGGGTCCAAAGTTTGTATGAGAGAAACATTATTTTTTGAATTACAGACTTGAAACTTTGTAGGAAGATTACTTATTAGGATAGAAAAAAAGTACTTTCAACGTTTTAGAAAATTCCACCCCTAAGGGGGTTAAATAGGGGTGCAAAGTTTGTATCCGAAACTACTGGGACTAGAAACTTGAAATTTACACCAGAACTTCCCTTTATGACGCAGTCAAGGGATAATACGGGAATTTTTGGAAATTCCATGCCTAAGGGGGTTAAATAATTTAATTAACGAATTTAATTAACCCGTACACGCTAAAAAGAGGTTTACATGTAATGCAAATCGTAATCCGATAAACGTAGTTAAAATTAAAAAGAATCTTGAAAATGTATTCTTATGCGTATTTTAGTCATACAGGTCTTGAAGAGAATGACTTAAGGAAATGTGTCCGGTTCTGTCGTTTTTTGCTGCATACAGACTTAGACGATCGCGACTTTTTAAAAAGTGATCTGTGGACAGGTGAGTCCAGATTTACAAATGAAGGGATTCTTAATGTACATAATCTGCACCACTGGGCACCGCAAGATGAAAACCCACGAGTAAAAAGACAGAGATGTTTTCAGAGGAGATGCAGCGTCAATGATTGGGCAGGAGTCATTGGTGATAAAGTGATTGCGCCACACTACCTACCCGATAATCTAAACTGAGATAACTACCTTGATTTTTTGCAAAATGAACTGCCTGAATTGCTAGCTGATGTGCCGCATTTTGATGAAGATAGGCGAATCGTGTTTCAACAAGACGGTTGTCCTGCGCACTGGAGGCTAACAGTCAGCTTTCCCAAAATCGTGGGTTGGGAGAGATGGCCTTATTCCATGGCCTCCACGTTCCCCAGACCTAACTCCGTTAGACTTTTCCATCTGGGGACGGGCAACTACGCAACGGAAGTCGAATCTAGAGAAGATTTATCCCAACGCATACAGGCGGCATTCGTCGTTATTAAAGAGGAAATTCGTTTACGAACAACCACAGTAGAAATCATAAACAGATGCTACGCGTGCATTCGTAATGAAAGCCATCAACTCGAGCAAGACTTGTAAATGAAGACGAATTTATTGATTGAAATGATTAAAATTTGACTGTTACCTACACTACTTACAGTATGTTATTTGCATAAAAACCTGCTTATCGAATTTAATTGCCTGGTTGGCATCGTTTATCGTTTATTTGACGAAAGAGAGAGACAGCTGATGCATTTCTAAGCGCGTGTCACCGTCCCTTACACAAAATTAGCAAATTAATAAAGTTCCTTAAAGGGTTTTTGGCATTATTGCACATAATTAGAAAGAGGAGACTAGAGAACTTTTTCAAAGAGTTTTAAGACCATTCTCTTTTTTTTTTTTTTAACGTTTAAAACGAAATTCTTGCATCTCAATTTTTTTTTTAGGGTTAATAAAAAATAAGTAGACGTTACTTGCAAATAATGTTGACTTTGATAGAGCCGTACAACATTACACATTACAATAAAATAAAAAAATAAGCTCTACCACTTCTTTTTTTTTTTAATTCAAGTTGAAACGTGTAAGCCTATAGAAAATTTCTAAATTATTTTAAAAGAATACAAAAAAAATACCAGTGGACACAAAAAAAAATTGAGGCTGGAAAAGATAGCTAATGACCCAACCTACCTGCCGTTTTAATTTGGCAAACGATGGAGCAAACATCCTGTATATTCGTTTAGACTGGTATCGGAGCCGGGCGGGCCGGACAGCGCGCGCGCGGCGGGCGCGTCGCTGGCGCGCACGTGCTGCGCGCGCCTCGCCTCCGCGCTAGCGCGCGCGCGCGCGCCGCCGCCGCCGCTGCTGCGCCGCCTGCTCGCGCCCAACACCGCGCGCCTGCTCGACCAGCAGGACGACCCGGACCTTGCAGGTACTGTACACTTCATGGCCGTACGGAGCGCGACTTGTCACATGCTATTGAGTATACTTTAGTACAGTCAGCATGGTATAGTTAGTAGTAGCTAGTAGCCAAAGTATATTAAATATATCGTACAAGTTAACCGCTGGACCACCAGCACGATCCGGACCTTGCACGTATGAAGCAATTATATATTCTCTTGAGCTGGACTCTCAAAAAAGTAACCAACTTATTTTACAAACTTGGGTGTTCCCAGAGCTCCAACGCAGCATCCTAGAGCTAATCCACGTCGTGGCGTCCAGCTCGATCAGCCACTCGGAGCTAGCACTGTTGCTGCGGCTGTCGGCACGGCGCGCGGCGCTGCCAGCGCTGCTGGGCGCGCTGCTGCGGCTGAGCGCGCGCGCCGCGCCCGCGCCGCTCGTCGTGCTCGCCTTCCCCGCTACCGTGCCAGGTGAGTGACCACGTGGTGTCCAGCTCGACCAGCCGCTCGGAGCTGGGGCTGCTGGGCGCGCTGCTGCGGCTGTCGGCGCGGCTCCTCAGATCCTCGCACAACGCTGAGTTCTGGTGACCTTCGCCAGCAACACCTTAACTATAGAACTGATAGTAGGGTATCATACCAATTTCAAATGACCTAAGATTATTCCGAGTAGCAGCAACAGACTTTTACTTGTAATCTCCACCCTGTATGGAAATACTTTATTGTACACAAGACACCAGTAAAAATGCATACAAAAAAGGTTAAATCTTTACAAAGGCGAAGTAATTCCTGTAAGGGATCTCTTCGAGTAGATGGCTAACACATGTGTATGTGGAACAGATTCCGGTCCGGCGGGGCAGGCAGAGGTGTTCGAGGACGTGGCTGCCGCGGCTCATTGCGCGCAGGCCGAGGCAACGGCGCGCGCGCTGCGTGAAGCACATGTGAAGGCCGGTCAGTGCAACCCAACATACCCATCTATTCATACTATGAAGTAACCCCCTTATTCATAAAACTTAAATGCTTCTTACTAGAGATTTACCGACTAGTCGCTGACTAGTCGGGAAAGCCGACTATCCGGCCTCATTTGTAGTCGGTGACTAGTCGGCGACTAGTCGGCAAAATGCGCCGATTAGTCGGCACTTTATGGATCACAGGAAAACGAGACATAGAATAAGTAAACTGCCATTTTTTACCATTCGTTTTATATTTTACTCAAATACAGATTTATTATCCCATTTGGTACTTTGAACGCATGCAGCCAGCTAGTCGGCATAGCGAAACGAAGTTTCCCGATTGCACCCGAACTTAGCCGAAGTCCACGATCGGCCTAGCCAACTAGTCGGCCTTCTAGGCGGCCGACTAGTCGGCCAAACCCATTGTCGCCCCATCTCTACTTCTTACGAAAACTGTTAAATTGACAGATAAGGACAAAATAATTTTAACGGAATTTTAGTTAAAACAGGCGTGTAGAACGTTTATGAATACGGCCGTAAAGCTTCAGAAAGTAACGGATCTCTTTTATCATCTACTGCTGAAAGGCCTATTAAAAGGTATTCTCGTCAACGGAATTTATACCATTTTGAATTGGAACAGAGGTTGTTGTTTTGAGACGTTCGGTTTTAAAACAAAACAAACTCGACTCTATTTCCTTTTATAATTGATTCAAATTTAATTGCCAATTTCTTTAATAAGAAATTTCACTAATAAGTAACTTTTTTCACAATGATGGTTTTATACTTAATCTATACTACTTTATAAAGATTGGGAGTTTCTCTGCGTTATCGCATCAGAAATGAGGCTATCCGCAGCAGAACTAAGGTAACCGATATAGTCCTCCGAATCGCTAAACTTAAGTGGCAGGGGGCGGGGCACATTGCACGTAGAACCGTGGCCGCTGGGGCGGAAAGATTCTCGAGTGGCGACCACGTACCGGAAAGCTCGGCGTGGTTGGCCCCCCACAAGGTGGACTGATGACCTGGTAAAGGTCGCGGGAGTCCGCTGGATGCGGGTGGCGCAGGACCGGTCACTTTGGCACTCTTTGGGGGAGGCCTATATCCAGCAGTGGACGTATTTCGGCTGATATGATGATGATGACTTTATAAAGAGGTAAGAGGACTTTGTTTCTGAAAAGACAATATTTGTTAAGTTAAGTTAAGCAGTCACATATACACATATTGTAGGTAGGTAGTGTTGAATATTCTTTTTGCGGCAGGATTGAACTCTGCGTGGGCGCTGCACGCTGCACGCTGCGGCGCCGAGGGCGCCGGCTGGGCGCCATGGTTACAAGGTTTCGCGCTTACCACCTGGCTGCGGCGACACGCACCACCCGACGGTACTTATATACAATTTATACGTTCAATTATGTTCTCACAAGGCGGAACTCCACTTGGACACTAGCTGCGGCGCGGAAGGCACCAGCTGAACAACTGTCGTGAATGGACATGATTCACGATAGTATTTACATTGATGTTAATAATCATGTCTCAAACAGCCGATTTATTTTATGTAGCAACACCGGCAAGAAATCATTTTATAACAATGTTGACGGGTAGGGTAGGTAGTCAGAGTTCCTGACGGCTATATTGCGTACGAACAGTTAAGTGCAGATTTGTAGTGTTAGATTTGGAGGAAAACCAGGGTGAGCTCTTTCCATAATCACTTTCAATGCATCCTATGATATTGTAACGATTTGGTACATTTACACGTGTGTTCATGTGCTTACACAGCTCGGACGATTATTGTTTATGATGTGATGTATTTATGTGCGTTCACAGGTCTTATTCTATTTGGGAGGCATGACGGTATATGATGTATATGAATAAGGTTTTCCTACACGTCAGGTACATGCGATAACACAGTTCTTAGTCGTGGAGTTCTTTAGTGTGAGAGGATTAGTAACAAGTGTAACAACAGGGTCTCAGGTTCGGTAGTCTCAGCCTCAGGTCATCAATCAAGGGTGCACCCGGGTAATTGTAACTAGAAGAATAGCGTGTGAATTGGTACAGCATCAGTTGTGTGGTAAGGGATGTCTGTAAGGGGAGGTGGAGGACATTCTCGGGGACGAAGGTCCCCACACCTACTATGGAGCACAAGGTGGCAGCTCATATGTCAGATATATAAAGGATTCAGCAAGCTGTAAGTGTAAGTTCATACTCGTAGTTGCATAATATGCTAACCCAGACACCTAAGCTAGAGTGCTGTAGGTACTCATTCGCGGCCATGAGATTGACCAGAAGTGGCTACGCTACAACAACGTCATCATCATCATCATCATATCAGCCGAAAGACGTCCACTGCTGGACATAGGCCTCCCCCAAAGAGTGCCAAAGTGACCGGTCCTGCGCCACCAGCGTCCAGCGGACTCCCGCAACCTTTACCAGGTCATCGGTCCACCTTGTCGGGGGCCTACCCACGCTGCAGTTGCTAAACAACGTGACTACAAGTTTTTGCACGTTCCTCAAAAAGAGACCAATAGGTTTGTAGACCCAAAATGTATTATTACTCCAAAAGAAAGAAGGCAAAAAATATGGCTAGTGACGTAAATCCCATTCAAATATCTAAAAAATGTACAACCGTTCTAATATTGCTTGTTAGAGAGAGAAAACGCTCGGCTAGCGTGACTGCACGACACTCGAGCGTCATAGTAAATGACAATCGTTCATTTCATATGAAGGTTCGTTTTAAGGGACAGAATATAAGAAAACCCTCTTAAAACTTTGGACTTATTTAATCCCTTGCTTTACTTTGCTACTGGGAAAATCCTGAAAATGACTGCGCCTGTTTGATCGTCGTTGCATTATATATTATTGGGTACTTTCCTGGGTAAAAATAATAACCAATCATGGCGGATTTTCTCGTAATGGCCGGTCCACGCGATGGGCCATCCTGAACCATCATACAGGACGCGACTATGCGGTAGAACGAGACATAAATATGTCTTACTTTTAACGCATAGTTGCGTCCTGTATGATGGGTCAGGATGGGCCATCGTGTGGACCGGCCATTACGAGAAAATCCGCCATGATTGGTTATTATTTTTACCCAGGAAAGTACCCAATAATATATAATGCAACGACGATCAAACAGGCGCAGTCATTTTCAGGATTTTCCCACCTGTCTTAACTGACATGTAATAATCACGTTATACATCTGTTTTTGTATAGAGACGGCGACCGACTGGAAGGGGTCGGAGCGCTCGCTCGACGGGTCCGACGCGAGTCGCTCGGAGCTGCACGTGCTGACCATAGGCCACGACTCGCTGCTGCTCGAGCTGTGGCTGCACACGGATACTGGTCAGTCAGTCATTAGGGTGACCAGATCTCATTTCCGGTTTTACGGGACAACTGCATTGAAAAAAAAGCGGCCAAGTGCGTGTCGGACCACGCACAACGAAGGGTTCCGTGCCTATTAAAAAGGTCGTATCGTTACTGAAATCTTATGGCACTTACGTTATTTTCTTTAAAGAAGGTATTTTCTTAGAAATATCTCTAAAACCTTTAAACCGATCTTGTTCAAAACAATTTTCGCTGAAAGAATTTAATAAGCCCTGTGTCCATGATTTTTTTCATATTTTTAAAATACACGGTTCAAAAATTAGAGGGGGGGGGTACACAATTTTAGTGACTTTCGGGGCGATTATCTCCGACTCTATTCACTTAATCAAAAAATTTGCTGAGAAACCTTAAATATTTTGAGAGGCCTATCGATTGATGTGCCACACGTGGGCTTGCAATGAAAAAAAAAATTTGACTTTCAGTTTTATGTATGGAGTGCACCCTAAATCATTTTTTTTGTAATTTAATTACAAAACTATAGCGGCTAACAAAATACACCTATCCTCAAAGTTTTATTCAAATACACCTTATAGTTTTCGAGTAAAATGCCAGTGACATACGGACGGACAGACAGACAGACATGACGAATCTATAAGGGTTCCGTTTTTTGCCATTTGGCTACGGAACCCTAAAAAAAGCTGTTTATTGCAATAAAAAAGACTTATTTCTAAATTACATCTATAGTTACGAGTACAATCTTTTACGTTTAAGATTTTATGAAAGTTACAAATAATATTTTAAGTTAAGGCTATATTATTATATGCTCTATATATATAGTTATATTCTTAGCTATTAAAATACGGGATTCTAAGATAAAATACGGGACAGGCCCTTTTATCATTAAAAATCAACGATGTACTGTCCCGTATTGGTTTCGCCAAATTACGGGACATTGAAAAATTCGTGCCTGAAATACGGGACAACCCGTAAATAGTAAGTAAGTAAGTAGTAGTAGTACTCATCATCCTCCTAGCGTTATTCCCGGTAATGCCACTATAGGAGTCCGGGGTCCGCTTTGACACCTTAAGTAGTAGTAGTAGTAAGTAGTAATATTAATTTCTAGATCATCATCTAAATTAGCAACAACTTGAATAGTATTAGAGGTATAACATGACATGAGACTTAGACTTGTGTATCGTCGGCATGCAAGTGAAAATAACAATGTTTTATTACATCACGGACATCTGCAGTAGTCCGTTTTAATAGGCCTTTAATCGGCTCGAGGTCAAGTCAACTTATCTTTTCTTCTATCTTCAGGTGCGTTCACGCTGCGCCTATCGCGGCCCGAGACGTCATGCTACAAAATCCTGAGCGAGACCCGTGTGGACGCGGCGTTACCGGCCGCGCAGTGGTGCTGTGTGGCCCTCAACGTTAAGGAGGTCGTGCATAAGAGGAAGATTCACATACAGGTTGGTGAATTAAAGTAGGTTTAAAAGCTAGAGGTAGCGTCCCGTCTGTAAATGTTGTCAATTAAAACCTGAGATTTTGAGGTTAATCGGATATGTGAAATTTTATGCTTATTAGTTTCATTCCAATTTCTGACTTTTTCATAATTTCTTGGGCGTGTTTTTATACTGTTAATTTTTGAACAGGTGACGCTCTATATAGACGGATGCGAGTTCGAAACGGTGTCACTACCTTTACAAGGTAAGTGGTATTGCTATTTTTTTTTAAGTGTGCGACATATTTTTCTAAATTGCATAATAGGCATGATGCTTCATGTTCAAATTGATAGCGTAGTGATGCTAAATGGATAGTAAACCATCAAATTATCGTAATAAAGTATAAATTATAATTAAAATCATAAAAAGGTATGAACCTTCAAAGTTTAGAAAAAATATGCATGTTTTTTTATTGTCCAAAAGTAAATTAAAAGCTACCAATAGAATCCTTACGCTTTTCTAGAAACAAAATTGTATGACAACTATGTACTTAAACGCAGTATTTCGCGACCGAAACAACAATTTACTTGATTTTCCGTACTACGATTAGTACAAATGTACAAATGTGACGTCACACTTGTATAGACACACAGTATGAAGCGTTTTGCGCTGCCGCCAGCGACGTCAATCTTTATCTAAATTTTTTAGGTATTTATGTTCTTTAATTTGTAGTTGCTCCCATACAAACATTTGTTCCTCTCCAAAAACTGGATATAATATTACCCTATTTATACATTCCATTAATCATCTGCGTCGAAATTATCGTTTAGCAGAAAACTACTGTCGGGATTTTGAAATTTCGGAATAAGTATGGTTCGGACAAATTACTCTCTGGAATTATTCTGTTTCCATTTTATTTGAACCTAGCGGCGCGCCCCAACTTCGCACGGGTACCATATTATACATACGATACTTGACTCTCGCGCACGGACTTGAGACCTTCTCAAATTTTGTTCTTCAAGCCGCTGTGAACGCTCGATACTCGACTCTCGCGCACGAACTTGAGACGTTCTCAAATTTTGTTCTTCTAGCCGCTGCGAACGTCCGATTATCGACTTTCGCGCACGGATTAGAGACGTTCTCAAATTTTGTTCTGCGAGCCGTTATGAGTACTCAATACTCGATTCTCGCGCGTGGACTTGAGTCTCTTTTGGGTTTTTAAAATGATAAATGAAACTAAATACTACATCACCTAAAACTAAATTATTTACTTACTTGTTGAACGAATATGCCATATTAGTGGTGATTAAAAAATTCAAAATATTTTCAAGGAAAAATATGCAATTTCGCACACAACCGCTGCGTAGCGAGTGCACCTTTATTTTGTGACATTGACTCCCCTCCCGCACCGCAGTGACGCTAAGGCGCGGGGGCAGAGGCAGGCGGGAACGCGAGCGTCAAATCAAAAACGAAACCATCGAAATACCCATATAAAATTTCAACCCAATCAGTCAAACCGTTTAGTAGTTGACATACCGACAGCAGCGCTACCTACCGGGTCCAATTGTATTTTTAAATCATCCAGGAAACCATCGATATACTCATATTAAATTTCAACCCGATCGGTTCAGCCGTTTAGTAGTTGACATACCGAGAGCAGCGCCACCTACCGGGTCCCATTGTATTTTTAAAACATCCAGGAAACCATCGAAATACCCATATAAAAGTTCAACCCAATCGGTTCAGCCGTTTAGTAGTTGACATACCGACAGCAGCGCCACCTACCGGGTCCAATTGTATTTTTAAATCATCCAGGAAACCATCGAAATACCCATATAAAATTTCAACCCAATCGGTTCAGCCGTTTAGTAGTGACATACTGACAGCAGCGCCACCTACCGGGTCCAATTGTATTTTTAAATCATCCAGGAAACCATCGAAATACCCATATAAAATTTCAACTCAATCGGTTCAGCCGTTTAGTAGTTGACATACCGACAGCAGTGCCACCTACCGGGTCCAATTGTGTTTTTAAATCATCCAGGAAACCATCGAAATACCCATATAAAATTTCAACCCAATCGGTTCAGCCGTTTAGTAGTGACATACTGACAGCAGCGCCACCTACCGGGTCAAATTGTATTTTTAAATCATCCAGGAAACCATCGAAATACCCATATAAAATTTCAACTCAATCGGTTCAGCCGTTTAGTAGTTGACATACCGACAGCAGCGCCACCTACCGGGTCCAAAGTAAAAAGTAGCCTATGTTCATCAGGGATAATGTCGGCTTCTAATGTTAAAATATTTTTTCAAATCGGTCCAGTAGTTTCGGAGCCTATTCAATACAAACACACAAACAATCGAATCTTTCCTCTTTATAATATTATTATAAAACCGCCGTAAAAAAATTACAATCATTTGATAAGTCCTAAAAAGAGCGTGCATGGAGATTGAGCTTTGTTTCGTAACTCGTAAGCTATTGAAACTTTAAGAGCTGCGCATAACGGAACGTAAAACCCATCTTTCAACACTGCCCTACCGATTCATTACTGTCATGGTGTCATGTCACTATTTTTCAATGTTTAAATCTCAAATACGGCGTAATCCAATTATTGTGGATATATGTTGTCGATTCGAAACCCTTATTTAAATAGGTTCTTTAATTTGAGGTGAGAGTTTACCGTATCGACGGGATAAAGATCAAATGTTTGACAGCTAATATACCTAGGAACATTTTGTATGGGAATGATTTTTCTTTCATTATTTTGCTTTCGCGAATTTTTTCAAGGTTTTTAATACTTATTCTGTTAACCAGGGCCGAGACGATTCCAACTAATCCAAAATCATCTAAATCGGTTGAGCCGTTCTCTAGTTATAAATGGTGTAACTAACACGACTCTCTTTTATATATTTAGATAATGTGTATGATCGCGGGAGTCCGCTGGATGCGGGTGGCGCAGGACCGGTCACTTTAGCACTCTTTGGGGGAGGCCTATGTCCAGCAGTCTTTCGGCTGATATGATGATGATGATGAATGTATATGAATTAAGGTCAATTCAACACTGTAGGTTGTTTTGCTAAAGCAGTCCTTATATGGCGATCCTGTCAGCCATGGCTGTAGTGTTGTGTGCAGGACGTTTGTTCAGAGTTGTAGGCATACTTGTTCACGTGTTTAAACGATTGAAATATGAATGTCTGCTATTCTTCACGTATTTTTCGAGATTTTCTCTAGTGATCTTTCTCAATAATGCTCGGAAATGTAGACCTTACGTCCGCGAAAATAGACTGCGAAATTCAGCGTTACGGGCGACTCTAATTTACAGCTCGGTAATGGGATTACTTTAGGAAATCGCCGGCGGCAGCATTTTTATTAATAAATAAATAAATAATAAATAAAAATAATTTATTTTCAGATTGCATAGATCCATAGTTTGTTAGTTACAAAAAACACTTATAAAACTACATTAGTCAACTTAAACTACGATTTTTAGGCCTTAACACATGAAGGTCGGTGTATCAGCGGAGGATATCCGAGTCCCACCTCTCTGCTATCATTCTCAGGATGCTATTTGAGCTCCCCCTCGTCTGCATCACCACAGATGCCGTCTTCTTCCGTACTATCGCATAAAAGTCCTCTTCGCTAGCATCGGCAAACATCCCAGAGGCGCTGCAGAATCGGGGAAGCCCAAACAGCCTCCTGAATTAATGGACATATATTTTTTTTATTTTTTTTTATTAATGCGTACGGTGGTAATTGGCCAATATTGATAAAAGTCGTGGACACGTCTTCTATATACCTAAAATTGGTATGGATCTGTTCCTTGTTGTCTTCAGAGTACGAATCTACCGGTTTTAGTAAAGGAAGAGGGGGACGGACATAGCTGTGACGTCACAAAGTGCCTCCTTCAGAGCGGGCTTTCTACACAAGCCCGAGGGCCAAAAGCCCGAAAGGCGGGCCCACGCGGATACTTTACTACTCCTAAGCGTCCTACAAGCGAACCTGACGCGAAAGCCCGAAGGAGAGCGGCACGGCATGCGAGGCGGTAAGCCGAGCTCTGCGTGGGGCCGAAGGCCCGAAGCGTCCCTTCAGAGCGAGCACTCCACGCAAGTCAGAGGGCCAAAGGCTCGAAGGGAGGAGTACACGGGAAATTTATTACTCCTAAGTATCTTACAAGCGAATCTGAGGGCCGAAAGCTCGAAGCGTCCCTTCAGAGCGCGCTCTCTACGTGAGTCCGAAGGCCAAAGGCCCGAAGCGTCCCGAAGTATTCGAGAGCGCACTGGCTCTCGAATACTCTACTCCTGAATGTGTTCAAAGCGAACCTGAGGGCCGAAGGCATGGCACGCGAGGCGTCAGGCCGAACTCTGCGTAGGGACGCAGGTCTGTAGCGTCCCTTCAGGGCGCGCTCTCGGACACCTCTACCCCCGACTGTTTTTCAAGCGAACCTGAGGGCCACAGGCCCGAAAGTAATCGGCAAGGCATGTGAGGCCGAAGGCCGTGCTCCGTTTAGGGCCGCGATGCCCGAGGGCCGAAGGCCCGTAGGGCAAGCCAACGCGGCCACACACTCCCCTCGCTGTTTTACAAACAAGGCTCACACAGCGGACACAACTCGGTCCGTGCAACGTTTCAGTTACAAATCTTTCTCCAGCTTTTCGCTTCCCAATCTTCCCATAGCAGTTTTTCACTTCTCTTTTGCCAGGATATACTTAACCAAAACAGTTCGGATTTAGAAAATACAAGTCAAAGTACAACACAGGTACCTCGGGCAAAAACTAGTCCTACTAATCCTACTAATATTATACATGCGAAAGTTTGAACGTTTGATGTTTAGATGTTTGGATGTTTGTAACTCAACGCTTAAACAGCTCAACTGATTTGGATGAGTTTTGCACGAAGGTAGTTTATATCCTCGATTAAAATATAGAATAGTTCACGCTAGTTGTCTAATAAAGCTGCTTGCGTTCATTGTTTTATTATTTATTTTCAATGTAATACAAGGAACTAGATTAATTTTACATGACCCGGGCGTAAAGTGTCAATAACAGTCTCACTTGACAGCCAAAAGAAGACGTAAAATTGTGTATGGGGGTGAAGAAGAACGCTTCAGAGCACTCGCCTCGCCTTCGGCTCGGGCTACAAAGTTCGTGAGGTGGCCTTTATTTTACTGCTTTAGGTGCGTATCATGACCGTCTGACTAGTATAATTACTCAGAAAACTAAAAAAGGGTTTCAAAAGGCGCGACGTGACGACAGCGATCGCTAGCAGAGTCGAGCGTGGTGATAGTTAATCGGTGCGTAATTAACACAATTTATTATTACTTCGTTATTTATTAATATACACCAACCAAATTCAATATTGTTGGAAAGCTTATAAATTGTCCAATTTTTATCATAATTAAGTACTTAAATTGCGCTAAAGTTATTATTTATTGAGTTACAAGCGTGTTTTATCGGTACTCATGCAAACGCGGACGGTAAGAAAGTCATATTTTTTTCAAATATTTAAAAGAAACAATTATAGAACGTTTAATATGTTTTCAAATGACACCTCACACGAACCGATCAGTAAAATAGAACCCGAGATTTGAACATAAATCGATGAACGTCGGCCGCCATCTTTGCGACGTCACAGCTATGTCCGTCTCCCTCTCCTTTTACTAAAACCGGTACTCTGGAGACAACAAGGAACACATCCATACCAGTTTTAGGTTTATAGAAGAGATGTTCACGAAACTCGTGAAGGAGACGACTTCACGATATTGCCACCGTACTCATTGAACTGTATACAGGCATCCTGGTCCGCAAGGTGACCCCGACGCACCTGCTGGTGGGCGACTGCAGCGCGGCGCGCGGCGGGTACCACATGTCGGGCGCCTGCGTGTACCGCGCGCCCGTGCTAGCGCCCGCCGCCGCGCTGCACGCCGCCGCGCGCGCGCCCGCGCCGCACCCGCTCGCGCCCACGCAGGTCACTATACTGTCACCACCACTGCCATCACTACCACTGCCACTCTACCATTACTACCACATGTCGGGCGCCTGCGTGTACCGCCCGCCCGTGCTGGCGCCCGCCGCCGCGCTGCACGCCGCCGCGCGCGCGCCCGCGCCGCACCCGCTTGCGCCCACGCAGGTCACTATACTGTCACCACCACTGCCATCACTACCACTGCCACTCTACCATTACTACCACATGTCGGGCGCCTGCGTGTACCGCCCGCCCGTGCTGGCGCCCGCCGCCGCGCTGCACGCCGACGCGCGCGCGCCCGCGCCGCACCCGCTTGCGCCCACGCAGGTCACTATACTGTCACCACCACTGCCATCACTACCACTGCCACTCTACCATTACTACCACATGTCGGGCGCCAGCGTGTACCGCGCGCCCGTGCTGGCGCCCGCCGCCGCGCTGCACGCCGCCGCGCGCGCGCCCGCGCCGCACCCGCTTGCGCCCACGCAGGTCACTATACTGTCACCACCACTGCCATCACTACCACTGCCACTCTACCATTACTACCACATGTCGGGCGCCAGCGTGTACCGCGCGCCCGTGCTGGCGCCCGCCGCCGCGCCGCACCCGCTCGCGGCCACGCAGGTCACTATACTGTCACTACCACTGCCACCCTACCATTACTACCACTACTTGACTACCATCACTACCACTGCCACCCTACCATTGCTACCACAACTTAACTACCATCACTATCATTGCTACCCTACAATTACTACTACTATTTCACTATCATCACTACTAATACTATCACTCTACCACTACTATCACTACCACTACTATCACTTCCACTATAACTACCCCTACTCTACCTTTACTATCGCTACCACTATCATTACATTAATTACTCCTACTTGACGACCGGTTAGCCTAGTGCGTAGTAACGCTGCCTACGAAGCTGAAAGTCTTGGGTTCGAATCCCTGAAGTGTTGGACGTTCGAGGATTAAATAATGCGTCGACTACTACTACCGCCACTACTAACACTATCACTATCATCACTATACCACCACGACACTGTCACAACCATGACTTTCTTGCGTCGATTCTTTTCACTAGAGTTCATAATCTTCTTCTTCTTCTAAATATATAAAAGAAGAAACTGACTGACATATCAACGCACAGCCCTAACCGCTGGTTCTAGAGATTCCAAATTTGGCACGTAGGTTCCTTATAAGGCCTAGGGGAGCACTAAGAAAGGATTTTTCAAAATTCACCCCCTAAGGGGGTGAAATGGGGGTCCAAAGTTTTTATGGGGGAAACATTATTTTTTGAACTAGATACTTACTTGAAACTTTATAGAAAGCTTACTTAATAAAATACAATAAAAGTACTTTCTGCGTTTTTGAAAATTCTATCCTTAAGGGGTTAAATAGGGGTGCAAAGTTTGTATGGAGGGAACTTTATTTTTTGAGCTAGAAACTTGAAACTGTAGAAAAATTACTTATTAGAATACAATACAAGAGCTGTCATCGTTTTAAAGGGTTTCTCATCCTAACCTTGCATCCCGTTTTAACCCTCTTAGGGATGGAATTTTGTAAAACGCTGAAAGTACTTACTGTTTTTGTATTCTAATAAGTAATCTTTCTACAAAGTTTCTAGTTTCTAGCTCAAAAGGAAAAGTTTCCCTCATACAAACTTTGCACCCCTTTTTAACCTCCTTAGGGGTGGATTTTTCGGTCACAAGCTTTTATAATGTACAGTCTAAAACATTGATAAGAGTTTTTTTTCTAATTCATCCCTTGAAGGGGTTGAAATTTCGCATAAGTAATGTGTGATTTTTAATGATAAACTGTGGCTAGAAACATGAAAGCAGGACAGCAGGTTTCTTTTATAATATGTAGATCTATCCAGAAATATATTTTTTTAAACTTTCCTAACAAACTAAACACCCTAAAGGGTGGAATAGGAGGTATACCGAGAAGACATTCTTTTAAAAACTTAGAAATATGGAAGTAGTAAGTAGTAGGCCGTTGCCGGCGTAACAATTCAACAATTATCGCAAAATTACACTTACTAAGCGGGCGAAGCCGCGGGCAAAAGCTAGTGTTAAGTAAACTTGTAAGTGAGTTTTTGAGACCTTCCGATCAACAAAAAACTTCAAGCCTATTCTAATCCGACACCACTGTGGTCTTCAATACTTCAGTTTCATCATTTAATCGCATATTTTGACTTACTTTTTTTCAGGTCGAAAATGAACTTCCAAACTACTCGAGACTATTGACTCCTAACTTGCTGGATTCTAATATAGACTGGGATCAGGTTAGTTTTTTTTTTTTAATAGAAAACTACTTTCATTGTAATAAAAATATCGTACACTTACTTACATAAACATCGAACCAAACATGTTTTTTTTTTTTTTTAATTGTAATGTCGTTAATAAATTTACTGTTTGTGAAAAAGGGACAAATCATTTTAGTTAGGTATAGTATTAATTTAGCTTTTTTTTTTCTTGCTAGCGAAGGTTTGTTAAATCATATAGTCTTCACAAAAATGCCGAACTACTTGTTGGTGTTTGACCAGTCCATGTCAAAGATATGTTTACGCCTTTGCTCCTTATTTCATTATAATAAGGTGAAAAAAAAATTCTCTGGCTTCGATGTGAGGCTTCGACTGATCAAATATCGAGCGGCGCTGTATAGTTCTTTACTGACGTCGAAAATCCATTTCTAAAGGTGGTATTCCACCTTATCCAAGATCCTTGTGCAATGTGTATTTGCGTCTCACATTTTGCTTAAAGAGGGGCATGCACATTGTGCATGCCCCTCTTTAAGCAAAATGTGGTGGTCTAGGGTGGGTCACAGTAGTATGAAGAAAAAAAAAATGTTTTATTTTTACTTCTAATAGCAATATTAACGTGTCTCATGATAACATATACGTAAATAAAAAAATTCATTTCAATTGAATTTTATATACAGCCTCCGGATTGACTTAAAAAAATCGGAAATTTAAAAATATTTTTGTTTCTGAAAACTAGACTAATTATATATTATTTGCTGTAACTGTGGATGTAAATAATAAAACGTAATATTATAAACTTATATTTTATTTATACGTGAATTTATAGACATATGTATGTAATTAGTGTATTGCTAGTAAAAGGTAATCTACACGAAAATCCTTCTTACTGTCGAACTCGTTTTCGTCTACTCAATTTTCGCTTTAATAAAAACTTCCCGTGCTGATTTTGAACATAAACTTCCCGAAGCTTCAGTGACTGCTTGGGTATGGCATGGTAATCGCAAAAAATATATTTTCACTTCTCATGCTCTAAAAGTTCGTCTTTATGTCGTGCGTAGGCGACATAAAGTCGCTTTTTATGCTCTAGAGCATAAAGTAAAATCTTCGTCGAAAACCAAGGCAATCGCTGCAACAGCCACACAAACATATTTAACTTCATACAACAACCTCTTTATTTTATTTCGTTTCGTTCGTATTCTAAGACCAAGGCAAAGATATCAACAGCCAAAGTACACAATAAAACTTCATGAAATAAACTTATAATTTGTATTTCGTCTCATTTATTATTTTTTATATTTGTTTATTTTTCAATTTAGTAGATCAGTATAGTATTTAAGCCATAACAACAACTTATCATAGTTATAAAAAGAAAATGTTTTTATAACTGAGCAGAATGTAACGACCTTAAGTCAGGTGTCACGTCCCTACAGAAAAAAAAAGAAAAAAAAGTTAATTGGCGGGAACCATAATTATTTTTTCATTGTAATATTTGTGTTACAACTTGAAATTGTTTTTTGATTAACGATAAATAATGTCGTCAAGCGAAGAGGAAATAACACTCACTCCTAACACTTTAATGGAGCGGCACGCGGAAAACGTCGTTGAACAGATATTGCCGTCGAAATCTAAGCGAATTTATCTTACCGCTTATGAAAATTTCATGCGTTGGAGGGCGGAAAAACAAGTGAATAGTTTCTCAGAGAGCGTTTTCTTAACGTATTTCAACGAATTATCTAAGAAGTTTAAGCCGTCTACACTATGGAGTGTGTATTCTATGCTCAAGACTACGCTGCAGATGAAAAACGACGTGCATATAAAAACCTACGTGAAGCTCACATGTTACCTGAAAAGGCTTTCCACTGGGCACAAAAGTGTAAAATCCAGGGTTTTCAATGCGAATCAAATCGAAACATTCTTAAAGACCGCTCCGGATGTAAGATATTTGGCTGCAAAAGTACGTAAAACTCTACATTGTTAAACAGCAATTTAATATTGTACAATAATTCATTACCTAGTACTTATATTAGTGTGCAACGTTGTAATAATGATTACTATTTTAATTGTAGGTGGCGCTCATATATGGAATCAGTGGTGCATGTCGAGGTATAGAACTTATCAACATTACTGTGGATGACGTGAAAACGGACACTCAGTTGCAGGCTATAAACTTACCTGACACAAAAACAAATAAAGAAAGAACATTCGTCGTCAAAGGCGAATACTTAAATATAGTTAGAAAGTATCAAGCCCTACGTCCAGAAAATGTGGCAACGAAACGGTTTTTCCTTAATTATCAAAACGGGAAATGTACACGGCAACCCATAGGACGCAATAAATTCGCTGCAATGCCAAAGGAGATAGCAGCCTTTCTCAAATTAGAAAACCCTGAAAAGTACACAGGCCATTGCTTTCGACGAACTTCAGCTACGCTGTTAGCCGATTCTGGAGCAAATCTCACAACATTAAAGCGACATGGCGGCTGGAAGTCTGACCAAGTGGCAGAGGGCTATATTGAGGAATCCATAGAACAAAAAGCTAAAATTACCGACTTGATTACCGAAGGAATCGACATAGTCCCAAATGAACCAGGCCCATCTAGTGCTAACTTACCATTGGAACAGAGCTTAAATGGTAATCCCGTTCCTTCAAAAGAACCTGAAGTTGACAATATGCCAAATATCGCATCACAAATACAATCTAATACAACATTAAATATGCCAGGAAAAACGATTACTTTAAATATTTCTCATTGCTCTAATGTAACTTTCAATTTTAATTAAATTAGCATTTACTATATTTACATGTTGCTGTTTCATTTCCTCGCAATCGAAGTGAAAAGTAGAGTGTACAACTCGTCCATAAAACCCATTTTACACTCGACTTTATATCTATCCTCGCTCGCAAGCTCGCTCGGATGGATAAACGTCTCGAGTAAAATGGTGCGTTTTATGCACTTGTTGTACAATCTACTATTTATTGTCCTCTCCTCGAATGATGAAAGACTCAAGCTCTTCATTAGAAACTTGATGATGATGTTTTTCCGAGTTCTGTGTCTTTTTCTTCTCAGTTTATTTTTATCGATAAAGTTTGTTTCATGTAAAACTACGGAAGCTATAGCGGCAGCGGCTCGATCTGATATTCCATATCGGTCGCAGGTTTGAGACAGTACAGAATAATTCATAGAAACGGTAGATTCCTGCTTCAGTTTTTTTAATGATTTGGGTTGAAAATCTGCGCAGTCGGTCGATATATCACATTCTGAAGACGAGGAGCTATTGATAATAGAGGCTGTGTTTGGCAACACATCACTGTTCGTTGTTGTGTGTTTTTTCGTCATTTGCTGTCAAGTTTTCGTTTTTTTAACCTTTTTTTATTTTTTCTTGTTGTAGCAATATCTGTGTTACCAATAATCATTTTTCTTGAAAATCTTTGGTCGCGGAGAAAGCTTTGTTCATTGACTGGGACTTTCTTTTCCTTAGGACGGTTACATTTTGTACAATCTAGGCACTTGCAAGACGAAATGTCAAATAAAACTTTGCTGGAAGCGAGGAATTCTTCCAAACGCTTTTTAGGTATATTAGGATGAGATTTTAACAAGTTTTTAAACTTAAGATATAAGCTTTAAGCATTTGTTGCACTCTTACTTGTGATACAGTCGGCAGTGATGCTTTTTTTCAAATGGGTACAATTGTTTCGACGACATAATCAGCAATTTCTTGAAAATTAGGTTCCTTTTTGGTATTCTTGGTCATTTTAATGTCAAATCTTATCCACTCGTAAAATTTCATTATATCTTCATAAGCTGGAAGCACATTATCTTTCAAATCACTAGTATTGCCAAATACAGGACATATCCAAGCTTTTCGAGTACGATTCATTCTAAAAAAATCATAAGACACACTTTTCTTCTAATTAAGCACAGCGCAACTAAAGGACTGAAATAATACATTTTCGGGCGGTACTTTAAAAAATCAAAAATAACCTTTGAGTACTTTGTTTACGTTTCCGATGTTGTTTTTGCGGTTTAATATGGTCATAGTATAAATATAAGCAGTTTTAAAAGTATAAGTAGTGTACCCTAAGTATGCTGACAATTGTTAAAAAATTTGCAAATTGACTAACATTTTCGATTTTTCAAGCCTAATCCGGAGGCAGTTCCAGTAAATAAATTGCAATAATATTGTACACACGTTATAATAACACTAATTAGCACCATATTACGTCTATTAGATTCCAAAATTTCGAAAAAAAGTTTTTTGACCCACCCTTTGCACATTGGACAAAGATCTTGGACAAGTAGAATACCACCCTAAGCGGAGCGCACGCGCACGCACGAAAGTATGAAAAAATTTCAATACTGTAATTTATAGTAAAATAATCCTGTTACAAACGGACAATTTAAACTTTCGCGCCTAAACGGACCTGGGGGGCTAGCACAACAGACACCGCGCCGCGACGCGAGTCGAGAAAGATCTACCCTCCTCTTTCTAATTTGCATGGTGCGAGTGAGACAGGAGACGCTCAGTCGAGCGCAAAGCGACTTGTCAGCAAGTTGTGCTAGAAGTACTGCAGTTCCGGTGACGTCACTCGTGTCGCCATATTTGTTTGTCCGTGTTTCGTCCCTAGATGTCATAGAGTTGCTTAAGTTTTGAATTGTGACAGAAGTGACGTCACCAGCTAATTGTTGGATTAAAACACGATCCGTTTCACATTAATTCAAATCGTAATTATTGATTGAAATTAGTATAAACTAAAGTAAAAACGTTTCGGCAGGTATTATTTTAGGTTTTTTCAACATTTTGGTCACAAATTAATGGTAAATATTATAGCTGCATCTTCCCTATTATCTCATCCCGCCAGGTGTACGACATGTCCGGAGCAGCGCTTCGCGAGCTGAACGACAACCTGCTGCTGTCCTTCAGCGCGCACGCGCCCAACGTCGTCAACCTATATCATCAGACCACGAGCCTGCCCACAGGTAACCGGCTCTTTCTTTGACAATTCAATTCAATTCATTTATTGTTTGTAGAACATAGGTACAGTACATTGGTGTTACGAAATTAGTCTAGGATCACTATGTTCTGGCAATATGGTATTTTCATCTATCAAAATTAAATAATCAAAGTACTTTTTATTTATTGAGCTTTTACCATAAGAAATACCATAAGACTATTATGTTATAAAAAAATAAGATTTATATTTAATTTGAAAATTAAAATCGTCGTTTTATTATCTGTATGTTACGTGACCGAAAACGCCGACCGCCATTTTGTCTGCTGTGGCCTGTGAGTGACGTTAGAACAGCAAATTCAAAAATCAGAAGATTTTTCAGATCACTTTTGAAGTTTCTATGTTTCTGCCTAAAGTATCTTCTTAGTAGTCTGAGGTCTGTTGGTGTTGCAGTTATAACGTCAGGATAATGGCGGCTGCCTTTTTGGCTCGAATATATAACGTTCAAATTTCAACCATTATTTATTAGCACAAAGCGATATTATTTTGAGGAAATAAAAATACCAGTTGACTATCAAATCTATACGAACATTTTAAAATGTATTCAAAAAATCGTAGAATAGCTATTGTATACTCTAATATCGAGTAGACACTGATTTCGAACAAGACCGTATTTACGACTTCGAAATATTGACGTTTACCAAGAGTTACGGGTGATGATCGGTAGGGATTAGCAATTGTGTTGACTGGCAGACAAATGTGCGCGGTGCCTATAGCCATCGCTTTTTGTTTCGTTGTTTTTGTGTAATGTTTAAAAAATACGCGAAGGGGACACTGCTGTAGTCCAGTTTTTTGTGGTATAGGGCAGACTTAACTGATAAAAAGTTATTCAGTTAGGTACTAGTGGTAAGCAATATTCTCAGAGCGATTATTAAAACACTTTCCAATAGCTTACTGCAACATTTTAAACGTATCTTCTCCGTCTTTGTTTCATCGTATTTTTCCAGGTTTTAATTTGTTCCTAAACACTATGCCAAGGTTTGACAGAAAATTGGCCTAATACTCGTAATCGTTTAAATGTATTTCTTGTTTCTACAGTATTCTCAGCGCGCAACCCCAGCCCAAAGCCCGTAGCGGGCGCCTGCGTGCCCGAGCCGCTAGCATGCACCTGGACGGTGAAGTGGCACGTGTCCGGGCACCGCGGCATCGCGCCCGCGGTCTACATGCTAGGCGGGCCGTCCGTGCTGCTTTATCTGTTCGCGAGGGTATGTACTCTGTGTCTATGTGCACAAAGCTCCCTCTGCAGTTACCCGTTTATCGCATTTAATCTTGTCTCGTTCCAGGTGGTGGAAATGGAGGCAAGCGCCGAAGAGCAGGCCCAAGCTCTGGGCATAGTTCTAGGCGTGTGCCGCGCTGACAACCGCCTGCGGTCGGCGCTGCACAGCACCGGGCTGGAGCTGCTGCTGCGAGTGCTGGGGGCGCCGCGCTGTCGGCTCACGCACCGCATGCTGCAGGTAGCACAGTGTGCAGCCCTCGGGCACGGTGCTGTGTGTGTGCCGCGCGGACAGACGGCAGGAGTCCGCTCCTGAGTATTCCGTAGATGTGATGACCTCCAGTTAGAAGTCGTAGTCGATTTGTCATGGGTAATGTCACAAGAGTTGACACGGAATGTCACGACACGCTGTATCGTTTCGTTTGCTGCAGACAAAACCATTTCTAGCTAAAGCGAAGCATCAAGTGATCTATTTGTAAAAAACCTAATGATTGCCTAGAAATGACTATGGAATGAGGATTGATTGAAATCTTTTTTTGTTGCCAGGTGATCTTGGAAGAAGCCTGCACGAGCATAGTTTTGACATCAGGGTCGGGTGGGCTGGTAGTCAGCGGCGCTGATGCTGTGGTGCGCGAGCCGGCGCTGCTGGCGCTGCTGGTGCAGGCCAGCCGGCATCTCCACACGGAGGAGGTGGGTCCATGGGAAATGAAGTATCGAAAGCGTGTTTGGAAGTCTTCAACTACGCTAATGCTCCTTTTCGCTTTTATGATTAGCGTAATACCTTAATCTTTGACTAATCATCAAGTTGTATAGACTAATCTTGGTTTAACGTGCTGGTTGATCCCGCCTAAGTTAGAAGGACTTATCCTCTGTAGTTCATTAGGTAATCTGTCTTTCTCTGTCTTTATCTAACCCACAGCTCCACTATATTATATATTCCAGGAGCTCGAGTGGGAAGTGGAAGGCACCCGCATGCGCGGCACGCTCTGGGCCCTCACGCTGTGCTGCGTGCGCGCGCTGCTGGAGCCGAGCGCGCGCTGGCGCGCCTTCAACCAGCACCAGCTGCACCGGCACCACTTCCTGCCGCTGCTGCTGCAAGCCTGCAAGGTAGGTGCTGGCTGCACTAAACAGTAACAGATGGAGTCAGGAGGCGGATTCAGACTGGCCGCTTGGCGCTTGCTCGAGAAATACAGCTGGTGCTTGTGTCTACGGCGCATCTTGTAGCTTTGATTCTTGGGACTCCGTAAATTCCTCAGGCGTTGTGGGAACCCTATTGTGGGAACTAGAAAGAGATCACATCCTAAGATCCTATCCGTTTCCCAATACCTTTCTTTCTCTCCGTCTCAAAATACGTTTCTTTAAGGTGGTTCGACGACCATACAATAAGTCTTTTGACATTCGCAGGCTAATGGCGTAATTTTTTAAGAAACTTATAAGTCTTATAACACACTTTCATAAATTGGGATTCCCCTTTCCAAGAGTAAAGCGCGATTTTTTTCGCAATTTTCGCATTTGCGCAAATGGAAAGCCAATTTATGAAAGTGCGTTACATAAGTTTCATAAAATATCACGCCGTTAGCCTGCAAATGTCAAAAGACGTATTGTACTTAAACAAAAAATTAATTAAAAATTCAAGCCAAAATACCTGTGTCTCATAGCATCCGAATGCCGAGAGACGAATAGGGTCATTTCGCCGGTTAGCGACCACCTAATTTAATGTGCCGGTGGGCGACCACTTAAGCTGAGTTGGTGAACTGTAAGGATATTTTCTCGGTTTTTTAGTAGATTTCTATTCTAAAACAACAAAAAAATGCATGTACAAGTAATTGTCTCAATATGGTGTATAGAATTGATGTTATGTGTCAATAGAAAAAACCTTCTCCTTCAGGTGGTCGCTAACCGAAGGTGGTCGCGTAACCAGCGAAATGACCCTATCAAGCCTGTGCCGGCAAGACACATTCTATTGTACCGATATGATATTGTATAAAACGTGTATAAGATTAGCCATAGATATTAGTACGTGCGAGATCTATGAATGATTATGCATGTAGTTACTAACCGAATGAACTAGGCGAATAAATAACCATTTTATAGACAGTACTTTAGAGTGTCTCTCTGAGTGTGGACTGCCATAAACCCGTCTAGGGAGCAGTCCACACTCTCCTCTCTACTCCCATCTTCAACCATCAACCAAAAAGCCAAACGTGTATTTTGGGGAAAACACGTTATGAAAAACCATGTATCAGGAAACGGATAGGTTTTTCGAAAGGGTCAGTGGTGCTAGCTACGCAGGCATGACTGCTCACACTATTAATCCGTAAGCCCACTCCCAACACACCTACGTCTCATGACAATATGATAAAATGGGTGGGAGCAGGTCGACAAAGTTAAACTGAGCAAGAGAAAAAAAAATGGCCGAGAGTTTGAAAATCACTTCCGATCAAAATTTATATTACAGGAGCGTTTCCTGAATTGTTCGGAGTCTGCGCGCGGCCCCGCGGCGGGCTCGTGCCTGGCGGGGGTGGCGGGGGGCTTGCTCGGCGCCCCCCCGCTGCCCTGCCACCTGGCGCTGCTGTGCGACTTCCTGCTGCTCATGCACCAGGTACTATGACCATGAACACCAGGTACTAGGACCATGACCACCAGGTACTATGACCATGAATTTGGAAGCCACTATAATCAAAGGCCCTTCAAATTATTGTACAGAGGTTGCTAGAAGGGAAAACCGCTAATAAAAGGTAATTTTGCCCTGTGTGTGATGAGGACGAAACGGTCAAGAGCCTCTGATTTGTATGTATAGAGCGGCCAGATTATCCTCGTAACACGAAACTTGCAACCTTTATGATTTCAACACCGCCAGGCGAGCGACACATTCGTGACGCACTCCCGAGCAAACTTCTACTTCCTTCTATCCTCGGACACGCAAGACACGAGCGAGTTCACGTCGGCGGCGAGAGCGAGACGGCGCGAGCCCGAGGCGAGCGACACTAGCAGCGTGCGGGAGGACGACAGCAAGCTGATGAAGGGCATCATCAACATGCAGATTAAGGAGGGCAGGCTAGTGTCGGCACCATGTTAATACTCTGTCACTTTCCGTTACACCAGCCACTGTCCACTTTATATTTTACTATTACTCTACCCACTCTCCAGCTCACTGTGCAATGCACTAATCAGACACGTCACAGTTCAAAATACTATACACTACTGTTCGGTACGCTAATCATTGTTCACTGCAGTGTCCACTACATTAAACAATACATAGACTAGAGACTGTCAAATATAGTATTAAGTTGTGAGGAATAATATTCGAATAATAAAAGTAATAAAATATATCGACTCACTTCGTATAAAGTGCGTCGGTTGCACTTCCGACTTCCGAACACGAACCTTACGTGGCAAGATCGCCATGTAGAGTGGAAAGTAGGGACACAGGAAAAAAACACGAGTCTTGCGACATTTATTCAGAAAAGTATTACCTATTTATAACTACACAAATTAATTAGACACATGCATTAAATATTACTCCTCACATCTCCTCTTTTACAGAAAAAAAATGTACGTACAGTCACCAGCATTAATATCTGCCATAACAAAGTTCGCAATTCGCATATAGTACATTGTTTAACGAGGGGCGGGGGCGAGGGGGGTGGAATATTGCGAACGAGAGTCTATCAGAAGCCCGACTCCGAAGGCTTTTGATGACTCGAGTTTGCAATATTCTTACGCTCGTGTTATACACATTTTAGATGAAATTAATACAAATCGTAATAATGTCAGTTGTCCATTTTGTTGAATTTGACGTGAGGCGCGTATGGCCAAGACCCTTCGGTATACAGCCACGATATGAAAACACTTAAAAACATTTTACATAGACACTAAATAACTACATATTATATCTGTAAATAATTCTGCTAAACATTAAATTGCAGTCAAATTTAATATAAAGATCTGTTTTATACATATCAAAAGTTGGTTGCAGCAAACTTTTGAAGATATGAAATACACCTTGGCTGATTGGAAACATCCTCAGTCCGAAGTGAAGTATGAGTGGGTTCTATATTTAAAAACTTAACTTAATAGCCCGTGGGAGGTAAAACGGCTATAACTGCTCTGTACGTACGCTCGCAAGTAATAACGCCATTGACGAGCAAGTGTGATGAAAAATATTTAATACGACTTTATTTCTAGGGCCGTTAGGACGTGTCAGATATTTTCGCTGCCTTTGTTATCGCAGATACTAATGCTTGACTGTACTTAATCACACTCTCACACATTGTAGGTGTTCAAAGGGGTCCCAAAATGATACCACTGTTACTTGCCAATACTGTATATTGAGTCAAACACAGAACTATCTTCTATAAAACTTGTACACCTTTCAATTAGTACTGGCCAGAGGTCATTATCGCCGGGAAAATTTCCATAGCGCGATCCACTAATCGACCCGAACGGTACAGCGAAATTTAGCGGCCAACTCGACGAAACTTATGTACAATGACACACGGCTGAACAGTTAGGTGCGGTGTTTAGTAACATCGCCCACTACCAGTGCTCGACGTTTGATATAACTTTTAGTGACATAACTTAACGTCTGACTTAATTTGGCTTTGCAATTTGCAAGTCTATACGTTTCTCTGTGGCATTCGACTAATTTACTGACTTTGTTTTACAGGAAACACAATATTTCTTCAACGTCAGAAAATTCAGATTTGAATATAGGTAAGTTAAATATCATCCACTCCTCCCGGACCGGACCGTAAAGTGTACCAACCACTGACATACATTTTTGGCTCTTTGCAGAGACGAGCGTTGACATGGTAGATGCAGTAGCGGGCGACAGTGGCGGCAGTGGCGAGGGTGCACCCGACGACGCGCTCAGTGGGTACATCGTGGTCGATGTGGACGATGCAGCGCACACCACCGTCGAGATGTACTCCAGCGGGATCTACCACGAGGTGAGACACAGGAGACTTGTAGCAGAGACAAACGGACACAATTAATTAATCAAAATGGGTATATTCTGTATGGGATAAAAACCAAGACATGTGATAACAAGTTTATTCACAGTATTTCTCTTTCAACTTGATAAACAAGTTTTTTTTTAATTATTAGTTTAAGAGCGAATTTGAAGTCGGCTCATGAAGACCTTTATACTACCTATATGTACTATATCTCGTATAATAATGAAGAAACTAAAATACAAACATCGTGTAAAAAATATTAAGTAAAAAATTTGTTTAGGTACTTTTACAGAAGTCACATCCCCAGATTTTAAATGTCTTCTCCCCCTTTGCTCGAGTTCGAACACACTCCACCAAACAATGTGTTGTAACAAGCTTTTATTTCACTTGCACTGTTCGTATGCATGTACGTATGTAAGTTGTCCGTCAACATTTGTAATCCATTTTGTCAGTAATTTACAGAGACCGGAATTTTCACGGCAAAACAAAAGACTGTCGCAATCTTACTAGTGTTAGAAACGTATTTATCGATATCGATAATTGTGGAATAGAAGAAAACAAAACGGTCCACCAAATAAATAGAAAAAAAAATACGTCATGTTTGTATAAAAATACATAGAAACAGATACAATTTCTTCTTAGAAATCGACTTCAGGCCCCGTAGCATGGATGGCGTTATCACGCGATAAGTGACAGGATAGCCGCGTCGTCTCGTTCTATCGAACGGTGTCAGCCAGGGACGGAAGCTCTATCCTGTCACTTATCGCGTGATAACGCCATCCATGCTACGGGGCCAGTACACACAGCAGCACATGACATTTTATTTGGTTTCTGAGTCTAGTTTTATGAGTAGATAATCATTAATTTCTCGACATTCTCTGGGAGTAGACCGTTTCGTTACGAAGCCATTTCTGTATACTAAATGATCCATCGACTTCACTCGACGTCAAGGGGGCAAATTTATAAAATTCATTGTAATCGGTATGTTGTTCAGGTTGAGTAAGTTTTTCAGATATTTCTCGTATATTATATTTTAAACTAACCGTCGCGAATTACTCGATATCTATAAAAAATTGTAAGTAAGTAAGATTGCGACAGTCTTTTGTTTTGCCGTGAAAATTCCGGGCTCTGGTAATTTACATTTATCCGATTGAGCTGAAATTTTGGGTAAAGGTATAGTTTGGATGGCAATTCAATATTATTGTTCAACTCCTCGCCTAGTGCGAGTGGAGTGAACTGCCACGCGTTTCGCGGGTCATATAAGCCAGTGGATTGGCTACAAAACTTGTTCAACTCACCTGATTCCGGGAGGCGCGATGTTCGCTTCAACTCCGGTTAGTCTCTGTCAAGGTTCAGTCAACTGTCAGGTCAAGTCAAGTTCAATCAAGAAGGTCTTCGGGGCTGAAGAAGCAGCCGTGGTGGTCCGGGGCAGTATCGCCAACAATCCGCGGCGTCAAATCACCAACTCTTCCGATGTCACCGAAATATCCACACAAAACACTCGGACACCCGTGTGTCTTCAAAGCGAGCGATATTACACAAAACAAGGCAAATGCGTTTCCAAATTATCCAAAACCACTCGTTCCCATTCGGGTCCGCAACCACGAGGTTATCTCTTTTTTTCTCCGCGTTGACAAGAAGTGTCACTGTCAAAACCACAGAGTCAAGAGGCGTACACACGTGAGGAGTTTTAGGGGGCGGGCAGACGGTCGGCCCGAACAATCACCCGCCTCGGAACGGCCTCTAAGCCGGTCCGCTATACTAGGGGAAGTCGCGATAGGGTTGCTACCGCTCGCTTCAGAACCGAGTCCCCAACCATGACCTCGGCAAACCGAGGGGTCCCGTCTTTACCGGGAAACAAATTAACGATGCGCCCCCGACGCCATCGCAGTGGCGGAAGGTTAGCATCCTTAACTAGCACAAGGTCTCCAACTCTGGGGGGACTGGTTTTGTCAGTCCACTTGAGGCGCTGCTGCAAAACATGCAAATACTCTAATGACCATCTGGTCCAAAAGTTCTGAGCCATTTGTTGCAGCATCTGGTAGCGCGACAAACGACCAGAGGGTACGTCCCGGAGGGGGTGCTCCGGCAACGCTGCAAGTGGCTGACCAATCAAGAAATGGCCTGGAGAGAGCGCTTCCAGGTCATTTGGGTCGGAGCTGAGCGGACACAACGGACGGGAATTGAGGACGTCCTCAATTCTACAAAACAACGTCGCGAGTTCCTCAAAAGTCAATACAGTTTGACCGACTACCCGATACATATGGGCTTTTGCTTGCTTCACGCAAGCCTCCCAGATTCCACCCCAGTGGGGGCAGCCTGGCGGATCGAACGTCCAGGTGATACCCCGACGGGAGAGGTCTGTTCCAATATAAATCTTATTTTCAAATAAAAATTTTACAACATCTTGTAAATAACGGTCGGCACCCTTGTAATTGGTTCCACAATCTGACCGGATCAGAGATGGGAGTCCCCTACGGGATACAAATCTATCCAATGCCGCAATAAAAGCCTCCGTCGTAAGATCACCAACAAGTTCAAGATGAGCAGCCTTGGTCGACAGGCATACGAAAACGCACAAATACGCTTTTACAACCTTCGCATTTCGAAGTCGCGACGTTTTCACTAAAAAAGGTCCCGCAAAATCGGTCCCAACCCTAGAGAAGGTCCTAGCCTCGTTGACCCGATCAGGAGGAAGGTCCCCCATCTGGGGCTGCATCGTGGCTGCCTTGAGCCGAAAGCAAGGCAAGCACCGAAACACGATGCTCCGAATAACCCGTCGGCTGTTCAATATCCAAAAGTCTCGCTGCAAAATGCCCAAGAGTGCATTGCAGCTGGCATGCGAGTTCTTTATGTGGCGGTCAATCACCAACAATTCCACCAGATGCCCCTTCTTAGGCAGCAAAATGGGGTGGCGCACCGAGTACGGCAAGCTAGCGTTGCGGAGCCGTCCTCCAACCCGGAGTGTACCCGACTCGTCAATGAACGGGTTGAGGCGTGCTATCGCCTTCGGTAGCTTAGGACGTCCCTGCCGCAGGGGCTTCAATACGTCCGCAAAGTGTTCTTCCTGCACAACCCTAATCCAATGATGTAGGGCGGCATTCCGCTCTTCTGTGGCGGGAACTCTAACGCGTGACCGGTTGTCAGGGTGGCGACAATTGTGTATAAATCGCTTGACCCAGGCGGTCACTCCAACAAGCTTGTCGAGAGAGCTATACCGTTCTAGCAACCAAGCAGTGTCTGACACTGGAGCGGTCTCGACAAGGTGGACACCCAAGCCAGAGGATGGGGTCCCAATCACACAACTGGCAGGCCAGAGTGTCTCCGGTTCCAACAACCAATCTGGTCTCCACCACAGTGAGTGGGCAACAAGCTCAGGTGCCGTGCAACCCCTGGACGCCACGTCCGCTGGGTTCAGTTCACCTGGCACGTGTCTCCAAATCAAGGCAGTCTCCGAATTCTGGATTTGCGAGACCCGGTTGGCCACAAAGACCTCCAAAGTATGGAATGACGACTGCAGCCAACACAATACAATTTGGCTATCAGTCCATGCGTAGACACTCTCCTCAAGGTTCACGGTGTCCTTCAAGGTAGAGGCCACGTGGTTCAGTAGGCGTACAAGAAGAGCCGCTCCAGATAATTCCATTTTTGGGATTGTCAAACGCGTGCGAAGGGGAGCCACCTTGCTCTTCGCCATTACCAAGTGCAAATCGACCGATCCGGCGGAGCTGACCGTCCGCAAGTAAACGGCCGCTGCATACCCTCGCTCGGAGGCGTCGCAAAACCCGTGTAGGGTTACTCGGCATTTCCCGGCCGGCAACAGCTTACGCGGCAGTTCGACCTGATTTATCTCCGGGAGCGTGGAGAAGAAAACCTCCCAATCGCTCAACAAATTTCCGGATAGTGGATCATCCCAACCCAGTTGGACCATCCACAGGCGCTGCATAAATGCCTTCGCCGTGAAGATGACCGGCGCGATCCATCCATTCGGATCGTACGTCCTGGCCACCGTGGACAGCACAAGCCGCTTCGTCCAGACCCTCGGGGAATCCAGTTCCACCCGATAGGTGAACACATCTTGGACTGGTCGATATTGCACGCCTAGGACTGATAACATGTGCGGGCTCTCAACATTTTCGAACAGGTGCGGATCCTGCTGGTGATCCTCGGGGAGGCCGGCCACCACGGCCGGTGAGTTGGACATCCATTTGCGCAATTCATATCCACCCGTCCGCAAGAGTTCCACCAGCTCATCCCGCAAAACCAAAGCCTCTTCGACACTGTTTGCCCCGGTGCACACGTCATCGACAAATAAGTCCCGTTCCAAAATGGCGGACGCTCGAGGGAACCTCAGTCTCTCTCGAGACGCCAATTCTAACAAAGTTCGAATTGAAATGTACGGACTGCTCTTCAAGCCGTATGTATTCGTATTCAGCTCGTACCCAACATCGGTTCATCAGGGCTCTCACGCCACAAGATCAGCTGATACCGACGATCATCAGGATGGATCACTGTCTGCCGAAACATCATCCGGATGTCGGCGACGAACACCACCTGATGTTTCCTAAAATTTGTGAGGATATCCGTGATATCCTTGTGCAGCTTAGGACCTGCATGCAAACACTGGTTCAATGACACCCCAGTCGAGGTGGACGCGGACCCATCAAAGACCACACGAATCTTGGACTCCGGGGATTTTAGGACCGCGTGGTGCGGCAGGAAGCAGTGCTCCACTGTACTCCAGTCCGTCCGAGCCACCGACATGTGTCCCAAACCCTCGTACTCCCTCATGAAGTCCACATACTTCTGCCGGAAGAGCGCATCTCTTCTCATTCGGCGTTCCATCGAAACCAGCCGCTTCTCAGCCATCTCACGTGACGCTCCAAGAGGAGGTCGGTGGATGAGCAGAGGAAGTCGTGTTATGAACCGACCAGAGCAGAGGCGCCCAGTATTATTTTGGTAAAACCGTTCGCACTCTTCCTGCTCGGGGCTCATACGCGACGCGGTAGGTGGTTCCTCAATCTCCCAGAACCGTTGCACGGCTTCTGAAAGAGCAGTTCCAACCAGACAGCCCTCCTCAGTAGGAGGCGGTGGAGCCGCTAAAACCAAACCCATTACAGCATAGCCAAACACCGTTTCCAGTGTAACCAGTCCGCCAGGCTGTAAGGTACGGTTGCCGCTCAACAGCACCCGCCCAAGAACGTCTGCACCCAGCAACACGTCAATCGGACCAGGTCTGTCAAATCCAGCATCCGCCAGAACTAATCCAGCTGTCAAACTCCGAACCTCTGGAGGCAGCTTCACCTGGGGGAGTCTCCCCACCACTTCATCCAATACTAACGCGGGAGCATTAATCCTCGCGCGTGAAGTGGGACCCGGTCCAAAGGTGAGTAAGGTCTGCCCTACCAGATTTGACACTGTCACATTGCCTACCCCACGTATACTTTCCGGGTGGGGTTTCACAACCAAGCCCAACTGTCGCACCAACCTACTGGATACCATGCAGCCTTGCGCTCCCGTGTCAAGGAGAGAGCGCACGCAGGCTGATCCTCCGCCAGGGCCCCAAACACAAACCGAAGCCGTGGGCAATAACACGGTCTCCAAGGGCGTGGCGGTTGCTGGTGCGTGGGCGGCGTATCCCTAGCAGGGATAACGCGTTGCATCCTGTTCCGCATGGGCGGGCCGCTCGTACCGCTCGAGCGGGTCCCACTCCGGCTGGTACTGCCGTCGCGCCATGCGTGCCGCCTGCGGCCCCTGGTATGTCCTACTCCGGCCGTACACCGGAGGTCCCGACGCCCAGCGGGGTCGCTCCACAAGCGGCGGCGACATCCGTGGCGCCTGCCGGGGTGGAGGCGTTTGCGGGCACCCGCCCGTAAGGACCCCCCGTTGGGGCACGGGTGCGTGCGAAGTAGTCGCGTAGTTTTGGAGGGGGGGGGGAGGGGGGTGTTACCCGACGTCCCCACTGGTAGGCCATGGGCCCCTGGTCAGCCCGCTGCTGACTCCGAACAGGGGAGCATGACCCCTGCGCAGGGGGGGGGGGGAGGTGTATCCCCACTGCGGTTCATGCATAAAATGGGGTGGTGCTTCCCACCACAGGACTTACACGCCTGCGGGTGGGCACAATCTCGCACAAAATGTGGGCCCAAGCAAACAAAGCACCATTGCCGCTGCTTAGCAATGTTGCGGCGTCCCACAACCCGCTGCGCAAGAAACTTCGGACACGCTGGCACCTGATGGCCAGGGTTCTTGCAGCATAGGCAGACTTCAGGGTCCAATGCACTGGTATTATATTGGTGAGGACCCGCTGGTTGTGGGGCCGATTTGCCCCACCCTCCCCTTTGAGGTGCAACTCTCCCCTGGGCCCGCTGGGCCCCAGGAGGCCTCGGGGGTGGAGGTAGATCCGAGGTGTCGGCCCGTCGACACTCAAGTTCCAATTGGTCGATAAGATTGGTGAAGGTCGGCAGATGCTGAGCACTTTCACAACCATACCGGTGCTCAAACCTGGCCCGTACATCAGCCGGCAGCCGGTTCAACAAAAAATTCAACAGTATGTAGGACCACTGGTCCACCGGCAAACCAAGGTTCTCTAACCCTTTGGTCGCTGTCAAAACAGGATTCAGCATTTTCAGCCGGATGTCTGAAGCCTGAGCGATCCGAGGGATATTCCAGATCTTAGTCATAAGAGTATCCGCAAGTCGCCGCACGTTCTGGTATCGGTCCCTCAGCAACGTGCGCGCGATTTCATAATTGTCGTCGGTGACCGACAAATGCGCGATCAAGTCGCGCGGCTCCCCGACGAGAGCAGACATCAGCTGCGCCAACTTCAACGCCGCTGGCAGGTCCGTCCGGGCATGCACCAAGCTATCAAAGAGGTCGATGAAGCTGGTCCACTCGTCCAGGTCTCCTCGGAAGACCGGCATCTGTATGGCTGGCAAGCGCGCTGCCAACCCTGGGTTATAGATAACTGCGTGTTTCGGAACGTCCCGGGCCGCACCATTCCGAACCCGCAGTATCTTAGAAGCCCTCTCGACAATCCTGTCCCCAAAATCCATACATTGCTCAAAGTCCCGCTCCACCTGCTCGGTCTCCGGGGTCGTCCGGCCGGGCTCCGCTAGGTAGAGTTCAACCTGGAACTCCACAGCCTTAAGACGGTCTGAAACCTCCTCGTACCGGGTCAACAAAGCCTCCTCCCGGTCATTTCTGTCAACCAAAGCTGCTGCAGATGAAAACCAACGCAGTGCAGACTGGATCTTAGCCTTAGGTGTAGATCCCATTTTAAATTAATTTCCAACAATACCAGAGAAAATTAAAATTAATTTTATTAATGTGGAAATTCCAATCTCTTGGTCACCCTAGTGAATCAAAACCAAATATCAACTCAATTACAGGAATGCCTTACAATAACAACCAATATAGATTCTCAAAACGCAGTGGAAGCTCAAATTATAATCTATAATTGGCTAGTTACATGACTTCTAATAATCTAGCTTACAACTAATATTTATGTTAGCCTTATATTTTTAGCAACCTTGGCCGCTTATAGCAAACTGAATAAAACAAATGCCTTATTACCAGGGCTCGGATTTTACATCGCACGGTAAGACGAAAGAAAACTATGGAGTCGATATTAACATTACAACTTTACTCATATTCATACTCACTCATTTTCCTAGTCCCGTAATTATTATATATTTATCATGCTGTCAAATTTCAACTTAGTTGCATACCTAGTTATCCAGACCATATTGTTGCGATAGACTTAACGGTGGGTACTGGCCGCTTTATTTAATTGCCTCATGTTTCAATCATTGACGGCTTTAGACGTGTCATTTATTTAAGTTTGCAATTAGTGCATATATTAATTAACTTAATTATTTCGTGAACATTTTATTATTTAGCTTATAATGTAATAAACATGGTGTGGCGGTTAACATTTGTATTTACAATATAATAAACTTTTGGTATTAATTAAATGAATGAGTATAAGTATGAATATGAGTAAAGTTTTAATGTTGATATCGACTCCATAGTTTTCTTTCGTCTTATCGTGCGATGAAAAATCCGAGCCCTGCTTATTACCAAACAACAAGCTATGAAAGGCTTTCCAAATTACAATCAATCAAATATGTGGCTTTAATTTGCCTTCAACTATTCTCCAAATTAAATTGTACCAAACACTGGTAATCACCTTCCGGAGGTTGTAATCTCACTAATTTGCACTGCAAGTACAATAATTTCGTGAAATCTACAGTACAAAACACTTGCAGTGCCACAAAATAGAGGTTTTAAATACTTGTAGCTAAATTTGGTTTTAACAAATAACCTCAAAATGCCCTTTTTTTACCCAAAAGAAAAAAACTATCAAAATTCGCGTTTTTTCTTTGTGAGTAACCACGCTCTGGGTACCAAAAATTGTTCAACTCCTCGCCTAGTGCGAGTGGAGTGAACTGCCACGCGTTTCGCGGGTCATATAAGCCAGTGGATTGGCTACAAAACTTGTTCAACTCACCTGATTCCGGGAGGCGCGATGTTCGCTTCAACTCCGGTTAGTCTCTGTCAAGGTTCAGTCAACTGTCAGGTCAAGTCAAGTTCAATCAAGAAGGTCTTCGGGGCTGAAGAAGCAGCCGTGGTGGTCCGGGGCAGTATCGCCAACAATCCGCGGCGTCAAATCACCAACTCTTCCGATGTCACCGAAATATCCACACAAAACACTCGGACACCCGTGTGTCTTCAAAGCGAGCGATATTACACAAAACAAGGCAAATGCGTTTCCAAATTATCCAAAACCACTCGTTCCCATTCGGGTCCGCAACCACGAGGTTATCTCTTTTTTTCTCCGCGTTGACAAGAAGTGTCACTGTCAAAACCACAGAGTCAAGAGGCGTACACACGTGAGGAGTTTTAGGGGGCGGGCAGACGGTCGGCCCGAACAATTATGGACCATCGAGCTGTTCTGATGATGAAGACAGAAGGAGGCCAGGGGAATTCAGTACTTAAGAGTTCGCAGTAAGCTCGGCCGAATTTCACCTTCCCATACAAACGAAGTTTTGTTCTCATTTTAAAACTACGTGTTGGATTGACATGAGGAATATCTATGTCTGTAATTAGTTTATATGTTTCCAGTTTATAAAACAAACGAAATACAGCAAAAACAAGTTTTGTATGAAAAACTTATATTATATGGTATCTGAAGCTACATAAACTAATGACAGACCTCGATATACCTCATGTTATATTACGAGAACAATATTTCTTTGCTATTCCGCTTTTAGCGGAATAGCAAAGAAATATTGTTCTCGTAATATATCATGGACTTCCGCAAAGTAACGCCTGATTCAATAAATTATACCTCATGTCATTGTACATGCACAGTTTCGTTACAATTGAACTCGTAGTTTTAAAATGAAAGCGTAACTACGTTTGTATGGAGAATCGAGCTTACTGCGGACTCTTAACCGACGTAACCCCGTTGAGTTTGGGCTCGTTACAATCGTCCCAATGAGTTGATGGCGGTATACAGAAAAGTACTGTCGGTAAGAAAAGCTTGTACCAAAAATGTGGTCACAACCGTTGTTGTTGTGTACAGAAGCGCGTCCGTGCCGGGGCGGCGCCGGGCTGGGCGGCGTGCGAGGGCCTGCTGCTGCTGCTGCGAGACGCCATACTGCTGCTCTCTGAACACGATTTGACACAGGTACGGCTATTCACTTTTTTACTGCCCAAGAAGGAGGGTTATGTTTCGTACTCGTACTATACAGGGTGTGGCCTGGAATAGGAGCAAAAAGTGAAACGGTAGATTATTGAGCTTGTGCGTAAATATTTCCAGATGGTTTTAATTGAGAAAAATATGTATATTTATATTTTTTCTTTAAGGTAAGTAACGAGCTGTGCCGTCTTTTATATGCCAGTTTCTACTTTAAAAAAAATTTGGTACTCGACAAATAAAGGAATTTATATATAACATTCCAGGCGGCGTGCAATTTTTTTTATTTTTTAGTTATAAAGCCGTTAAACACTTTTTGCAATAGCATATTCTGCAAATGTATTTATAATTTTGTCCACGCGTCCTATACCGTTTTGCTATTGAGCAAATTCGAATTTTTCGAATTTGGACGTTATTCCTAAGAAGATAAAGATTTGAAAAATGCCGTAGTGGCGATGCGGCGCTTACCCGTTCGGCCAACACACAATAAGTTCTCACGCGCTAATTTGCAAGTGAAATAGTTTACTTCTGTTGCTACGGTATTCTTCGATTCGAAATGTCAAAATATTCAAGTTTTCACTTCTGCCGGCACTCCCGTAGTGCAACCCGGTCTTTTTTCTTTCTGTAAGTTACGATTAATCGTCGTCAGTTAATTTTGCTTACTTTCGTCTTCATTAATGTCGAGTCTACTGCATTCACATCATTGTTTCTTGCATTCATCACTTCAATAGCTCTGCGCCCGCTCACGAACTTGGCACTGGCCACAGATATAGATATACACTAGATAACTTAAACACCTCAATCTGTATGAAAACTGACCGTGTCACTTTTTTCTACCTACTTTGACATCACACGGGCGAATTAGTGATCTGAATTCTCTGTTGTCCGCGGAAAAATCGATTCTGCAATAAGGTATTTTCTTAATATTCACGGACAACCGGCTACCACAACAGACACGCGCGGAATGTAAGTCGGAGTGGCAACTCGGAGCCCGAATTCTGACACGCGAAGTACATGCATTTGCGTGATCTATGTATATCTATATCTGTGGCACTGGCTCTTCCTCACACGCACACATCGCGACAGCTCACATCCGCTCTCGCTTGTTCAATGTCTTAGGTCTATTGTTGAGACGTAGAACTGCAATAAAGAATGTCCGTGTCCGCAGGCGATGCAAGGCGCGATCCAGCCCGAGGCCCTGGTCGTGCTGGCCAACCACCGGGACGCGGGCGTGCGCGCCGCCGTGCTGCGCGTCGTGGGCGCGCTGCAGCGCCGCGCCGTGCCCGCGCTGCAGCCGCGCGCGCCGCACAAGCACCTCTACCGACACCTCGCCAACCAGGTACACCTACCCCATGGAGCTAGGAGATACTACGATCCAGCCCGAGGCCCTGGTCGTGCTGGCCAACCACCGGGACGCGGGCGTGCGCGCCGCCGTGCTGCGCGTCGTGGGCGCGCTGCAGCGCCGCGCCGTGCCCGCGCTGCAGCCGCGCGCGCCGCACAAGCACCTCTACCGACACCTCGCCAACAAGGTACACCTACCCCATGGAGCTAGGAGATACTACGATCCAGCCCGAGGCCCTGGTCGTGCTGGCCAACCACCGGGGACAATGAAATCATTGGAGCCGCCGCACATTAAGCCAGTAGAGTCGGCCACCAGTGGCCGACACAAGCTGCGGACGTCTTCTTTCGTGGCGGCCACTAAACTCTCTCCGTTGCTTTAGTAATTACTTATAGGGTATAATGGGGCTAATCCTATTTATTGTTACAGATAGCCCTTTATCCTGGCTCGTGGGAGCTGGCGGCAGCGTGCGCCGCCCTCGTCACTAAGTGTGATGTGCCGCTGGAAGATCAACTGGAGGTAACCCTAATCTACGCACAAGTATTTGTGTATAACTGTTGAGTCAAAACTGATAATAAACTGGCCAACGGTCGCGTTTGTTTGCAAAATTTTGCCGACGTGATCGAAAATATTAGATATTCTATGTACAGTCGAGGAAATTGAATGTTTAGCACTTTTGGACCTTAACGTCATTCAAATAGAGTTGACATGTGCCAAACTTTCATTTTCCTCGACCATACAATAGTACATTACGTACCCAGCGTAATGTACTATTTATTACGGCGCTCACGTGTCCGATTTAGGTGTACGGATTTTGGAATGGATTGGGTGGTTCTTTGTTTGAAATTTCCTTTAAGTACCATAATATGCAATTGTTATCCAGGATGACATTTGGCTGGACGTATCCCCGGATATGCTTCACTGCGCGGCGCCCCTGCTCGCGACACTGCCAGCCTGTCTGCAGGAACCGGCGCTCGCGCACAACGTCTCTCTACTAGTGCGCCGCGTCATCGACAAGGTAAACTGTGCCGTATGCCCTGGGAATAAGGCTCACTTTAGCTGACACCTAACCACACTGCTGGAGCCTCTGGCTTGATGGCCCTGCGAATAAGGCTCACTTTAGCTCGCAGACAACTAACTACGCTGCTGGAGTACCTAGTACTATAATAGGGGATCAATCATTATTTATACTAAACGGGACTTAATCGCGTATAGTTAACTTATTTATTTACCTCACTGAGGTCTCCCGAAGTTAGACGGACGGCAACCCAGACGGAAGTCTAGAGGAAAACATCCTGATGTTCCAAGGCAACCAGCCTTTATGCCCTACGTTACGGGAGTAACGGACAAAGTTGCTACAATACTGCGAAGGTATTCCATTAAAACCATATTCATGGCGTTATCCCCTTTCAATCACCAGGAGTTTATAAGATTGACTGCAGTTGAGGAAGTTCCTACATTGGCGAGACCAAGCGAACCATCGCGGAAAGGGTCAAAAGGAACATATTGCGGCTCTCAAAAATCGGCAGGTGAATAAGTCTGCGATAGCCGAGCATTTGTTGGAGTCAAGACCAAACCATTGTATTGAGCTACATAAACTGTTCTCGCCAAGACTAGCCGGAGAACCAGGGGCCCATCAGCTGACCCTCATACAAACGGTTTCTCCTGGCGAGAGCAAATTGGGCGCGATGCACACCGCTAAAACTTAATCTAACCTACGTAACTTAAGTCTAGACCTACTCACCCCGTTCTTCAGACTTCTAGAATTACCGCCAGCAAGGATGTGTTAGTGTTTTGTGTAGTGTGTATGTATGTGTGATCTTGCGGCAAACTGGCACGCCTTTCGTCCGGCTCGTCCTCCAAGGCACCTTGTCCATACAACTTCCCGTACACTACACAACTATGTATCACTATAGCTAACTCGAAGCCACCCGCTGGCTTAAGCTAACGAGTTCCAAAGCAACACTAAATCCCGGCGCCTCTCCGTTATGGGCGCTCCCGTTCGGGATCAAACCGTAATCTAATTCATTGAGAAGCGTCAGCCCGGCACGACGCTCGGTATACCTCTCATCATGCGCACGCTGTCGCGGCGCTAAACTCGCTCGGCGCATCCATCTCGCTTCCGCGCCGCAGGTCTATCCCGCTTGCGTCCGACTACATACGAATGCAGCCGAGTACATTTTATCGCGCGCGGCGATATGAATTAACAACTAAACTGTCTATTCTAAACATAAACCGAAAGTCCTGTCTGCGGAACGTCATTTCTACACTGGAAAAATACGTGAAGCCGTTGAAATCACAAAACATCGTAATTTCAACCGAGATGACGGTTTTAAGATTTCATCTTCGTGGAAGCCTATCATAAGTAAATGCCAGCGTCAAAAAACATCGTCCGTTATATCACCGGACATTATTAGTGATGTGTGTCGGCCGGGTGACAACCCTAGTGTATAAGAGGTTAATAAAGACCAAATGCGGGTAGTTCGGAAAACCCGCGCAGCAAGAACCCAGAGAGAGAGATGTTGATACCCGCTCAAGCCAGTTTTTCCGTGACCATGGATGTTGCAACACATCCGAAACGTCGGGAGACCTCAGTGAGGTAAATAAATAAGTTAATTATACGCGATAAAGTCCCGTTTAGTATAAATAATGTATGAGAATCGTGAAAGTTTAAGTCAATATATAATCAATCATGTCGTATTTTCTCGAAAAAGGTTTCAAAATGTAGTCAAATGGAGATAAAAATCAACGCAAGAGGTTATTAAGTGTCCGAAGTTTTAAAAAGGGGTATGTTCTCTCCCTTGTTCGCAAAACGTAACTTCATATGAAACGATTGACGTTCGCAGATTGTGACGTCACTAGCTGCGAGTGTTTTCTCTCTCTAACGAGTAATATTAAAGGGTTGTAGCTTCGTAATTCTTAAAGAATGCGATTTTCGTCACTAGGCATAATTTATTGCCTTCTTTCTTTTGGAATAATAATAATTTTCGAGTCTACACCCGTATTTTTTGTGGATTGACTCATTGGAAATTTTCCTTATGGCATAACGAAACAGGTCCTTCGAGCCGGACCCGAAATAGCATCGTCTATTCTAATCCGGTTCGTACATGATCTACTTGACCTGCTCCTATAATATTCCTTCCATTGTCCAGGGCTCGCTAAAGCTGGTGACGGAGATGAGCGTGGCGGAGGTGGCGGTGCGGTGCGTGCGCGAGCTGGGCGCGAGCGCCGAGTTCGACGGGCGCGCGCTGCTGCTCGCCGACATGGCCGCGCTGCTCGCCAGGGTGGCGGAGAAGGCGCTGCAGTCGCACCATCACATGCAGGTAACATCGTCGAGGCAAGCTGGTGACGGAGATGAGCGTGGCGGAGGTGGCGGTGCGGTGCGTGCGCGAGCTGGGCGCGAGCGCCGAGTTCGACGGGCGCGCGCTGCTGCATGCCGACATGGCCGCGCTGCTCGCCAGGGTGGCGGAGAAGGCGCTGCAGTCGCACCATCACATGCAGGTAACATCGTCGAGGCAAGACCGAATTTATTGACATTTAGTAAATAGAGATGACATCTCGCCACCGGCACCCAAACTAAGCAAAGCTTGTACTATGGGTACTAGACGACGATAAAAATACTTATATAGATAAATATAGTATAGTGCTCAGGAGGCAATATGCTTTTGAATCATATATTCATTTTGAAGTGTTTATAAAAGATGTAAATATTTATTTATTCAAATTTTACAATAAACTTAAGCCCAAATATTACATGACTACTGTAAGCCAGTCAGTTTAGTCAACCCCGTTCGTTATCGCTCCCGGTGCAAAAGTGCCCATAACGCTCACAGCATTACCACGCTGGATGGCCATGGACAGCCTCTGCACCAGAAACGATTCGGAACGGGGGTCCTCTCCCTTTTGCCTTAGTCGACGGCCTATGTCACGCACAATTTTTTTAGCGTCAGCACCCCAGCAGCCCGCCGTTTCCACCGCAAACGGAACGAAAATATACCCCGAGCCCAAAGGAGCATACTTTTGGCGCTTCACCGCCGCCTGAGACTCGGCCGCCGCTCCGCCCGCACGTACTGTGCGACTGATATGAGAGGCGGCGAAGGTGATATAGATAAATAAATACTTAAATATATTGAAACATCCATGACTCAGGAACAAATATTCCTGATCATCACACAAACAAACCAAACCAAACTATTGTTTGATAAACATGTTGATGGCATAGTGAGCAACGCACTGAGAGCTCTAGGATTCTTAATGCGAAACTCCGTTCACTTTACCCAAGCTAAGACTCTTAAAGTTTTATATTGTGCTGTGCCTTAGTTAGAAGTAAGCTTGAATATGCTTCCCAAATTTGGAATCCTTGTTATAGTACGTATATAGACAGGGACAGGATTGAACGCATTCAAAAAAAGTTCCTCAGATACTTAAGTTTTAAGCTTAAAAGTCCGTATCACTCTAAGGATTATTTAAGCACTTGCAAAAAACATCATCTAATTACATTACAAAAACGTCGTCAAATCGCGGACATAACTTACATACTCAATATCACCACTGGCAATATTGACTGTCCTGAACTCCTTTCTAAACTTTCGTTCAATACGCCTACTCGGTCTAAAAGGTTTTATCCCCCCCTTTCAGTTAAACGCACTTTATCTAATTATAGGCAAAATAGCTTCCTATGTCGCGCAGCTCGTAACTTAAATAACTTGTCGAAGGATCTAGATATTGACGTTTTTAACTGCTCAATTCCTTCTATAAGGCGTAATCTAGTCAATCGGTGCTTCTAAATAACCTGTTGCAGCCAGTAATATGCTATAGCGTCTGATCTGTAAGTTTGATTAATTTGTGTCCGGTCCATGTTGTTCATTAAATTATTTGTGTACATTTGTAGTTGTATTTGTACATTTATAGATGATTTGTACATCCAGAGATGTTCTTACTCGTTGCTCAGATAAGATTTGATTCTTCTTTTGTTTTTTTGATATATTTCATACTGTAATATTTTGTATCACAGTATACTGTGCAATGTTATCACTTATCATATAGCGTGTACTGTGTAACATATTATTATACTCAGTTTCTATTTGCGAGTTCCTATAATTGGCTCTGTATTGCTATTTATAAAGTTTAGCGAATATTTCATAGCTGTTGGAATTCCTTGTATAAATAAATAAATAAATAATAAATGCCCTTACCGGGATTCGAACCCAGGACCTCTTGCTTCGTAGGCAGGGTCACTACCAACTAGGCTAAAGCGGTCGTCGGATCGATCGTCGATAATGCACGACCAAAATGATGCAAAGCCCAATAAACCGCATCCAATGTTCATAAAAAAATATTAAATGGACGTGCATTAAGGTGGTTTTCCACCGGATGAGCGCGGATTGATTTGATTTTTTATTTGCACGCTAAATTGAAACGTATTGCCGTACTATTAGAATGCACATTACACTGAAGAAATTTTCCCGCGATGTCAAGCGCTTGAAAATAATCTTCACTGTGATTTGCACTCTAACAGTACAGCAGTACGGTTCAATTTAGCGTGCAAATAAAAAATCAATTCAATCCGCGCTCATCCGGTGGAAAACCACCTTTATGAGCTCCCTACACCAAGCGTCAGTGCCTGCTGACTGGTCCTATCAATACTATTTTCATTTCAAACTTGACTCCCCGTCACCGCTCATCGTTGATCTCTCAGTCCTTCGAGCCGGATAAAGTTGTGAACTGTCCACAGATAATCTCGGACATGCACCACATGCTGACATACGTCGAGCTGACTGCGGAAAGTGAGAACGTTGTCCGGGCGGCTCGCGGCGCACAGGTACACATACGTAACACATTGTATGGCTTGTAAGTTTTCATCATCATCATATCAGCTGAAAGGTGTCCACTGCTGGGCATAGCCTCCGCCAAAGTGTTCCACAATGACCGGTCCCGCGCCACGCCAAGAGTCCGCTGAATGCGTCCAGCGGACTCTTGGGATCTTTATCAGATTCAAAGTTTTAGCACAGATTAAAGAATACAAGTACAGATACCCAATCTCATAGAGCAAAAGCGTACCGTCCTAATGTAGGCAATTCTGTATACAATTTTAGTCCCGTAGCTACACCAGTAGATGCAGTATATGAGCTACCACGGCTATGACGCTGTCAGCCTTTAGTAATACATTGAGATATCACCAGATGGCGTTGACTTCCCGGGCAACAAATAGAGTATTTTTGATTTTTTCGATATAAAAGTAGTATTTTAGAGACAATATTACACATCACACAAAAATATACATAACCAAATGCTTAGAGCCTGTGGTTCCATAGAACTTTCGCGACCCGTGATGGCGCCATCTAGTGACAGTACCCAATAATACGTAGCAAGCTTGAAAGCTCACTCGTATAGTACGAGTTATATGGATTTAGTATCAATTTTATTGCATTTACTAAACTTATAAAATATACCTTTATTGTATGTGCCGAAGTATGTTTGTGATATAATTAAGGTACGTTGAATTTATTAAGGTGTAAAAATCATTCTATCTTCACGATTACTGGTTCAAATGTTTCGCTCGGTACCTGTGTCGCCATCTATGAGTTCTTTTTAGTATCAATTATACGTTGTTCTAGTTGGGAGGCCATGGTTTTAGTGTATTTTGCATAAGTTTCTTACAAAATAGGTGATTTTGGCCAAGCTTTTGCTGCTGACTGTACTTTGTGTTGCATTAATGAGCTACTCGTTGATCCCTAATATGACGGTTTAAAATTATGTAGCTCAGGAGTTGATGTGGCCTTCTCATCAGGCCAGCTTGAGGGACACCTTCATGTCGCAACTAACGTTTGGCAACCTGATTAATTTCGCAACTTTTCATTTCCCAAACTCTGAAACTGTAAATATTTCAGGATTTATTTCAGGGCCATCATTTCAACCCTTTAGGTTAGGTTAGGTTTTACAAAAATCCTGAAATATACCTATACAGTTTCAGAAATGTTAAGAAGTTGGGAAATGAAAAGTTGCGAAATGAATCAGGTTGGGAAACTTTAGTGAACCCCAGCTTGATGATACTATAATTGACGTCTGACTCACAAAATTCAAAACCACAGTTAAAGTTTATTAAATGTCAGGACAGGCGACATGTTTCGAACTCTTCGGGAGTTCTTCAGAATGAGGGTCTCGCGGCAATGTCGCTGGAAGCACTGCCCGCGCACGCTCCGACCTGTCGTGACAGTTAATGCGAGTGTAACCGTGGCTTGATTAGTAGTACTTTACACATACGAACAGTGGAAGTTAATATAAAGCTTCTATAATTAGTTACGTCACTAATTTGTAGGTGGCGTTGTTCGTGGCGCAACTCGACCATCTGGAAATGGCGAGCTGCTCGCGGCAGCGCTCTGCCAACTACTTCACCACTGGTAAGCTTTTCGGACCCTGTCAAAAAGGTTTTCTAAATATCTGTTTACTTCCTCGGACCACACTCGGGTCGTGGCGGGTGGCGAAGCGCGTCGCCAGCATTTGTAAGAGGATTTACGACCAGGAGAATGGAAGGGTCAGAAGGGGGCGACCAGGCGAGGGTATCTTGAAAGGCCAGGGGCCGTAGACAAAGTTACAATCGACAAGCGCTAACGCCAATATAAAATAATATAATAAAATGTATGGGAATGACAGATGCCGACGAAACACTTTTCGTTAACATCTGTCATTCCCATACGTTTTATTAGTTTTCTATTGGCGTTAGCGCTTGTCGATTGTAACCTTGTCTAGGCCCCCAGGTTAGAAGTACCCGCAGCAGGCGAGGCGACGGCGAGATGGATGGATGTGGTCGAAGCGAAAGAAGTTCACAACACCGCGGGTCTATGTTGTGTAATTTAGGAGTTCCCGTGGCGTCATTTCGTCTGCATCACAAGATTAGCTTTATGATACCATTTGTATTGTCATCCTAGTTACACAAGTGTCAAATCGATTGGAACTTGACCGATATTCACTTGCAAGATTTGACCGGAATAAACTCCTTGCAGGTTATCAAATTCAAAGTCAAATAATTTATTTCTGGCTTGCGCCCATAAGTGTTAGTAATATACAATAAAGTCTTAATCTATAGTTAGCGACAAAAACGTTGACTTACTTAACTAAGTGTTGCGAGGACATGGAGATGTGTCCATCGACGCATGAGCGCGGAGTCCCGGCGGTCCGCGAACACGCTCAGGATCCTGCACTTCCTTGGTGCTGCACTGTACCCGGGCTAGCAGGGACGCGCAACGATTGCGCATAATGGCCGCGCTCATAGCGAAGCGCTCATAGCCTAGCGGCAACCGGCGAGTCGGAAACGATAACGCAGGTTAAGCAAAGATGGCACCGGTCAGTCTTTAGATGGGTGACCGCCTGATGTTTGAGTGGTTAATATAAATGAGCGCTTCCGTCCTTTGGAAGGCACGCTAAGCAGTTGATCCCGGCTGCTGTCTATGACAGTAGTCGTTAAGTCGAGCTAGAGGCCTTCGGGCGGCTTAAGAACTTCTAACAGTCGAGTTGCCCACTCACTTGACAAAGGGGGGACAACTGTCACTCGCGTCCGCAGGAGCTACCTACCACAGCCCTGCACGCGTCCCCTGGGTGGTGATAAAGAGTGACAAACTTTAAAGGCCAAAATAATGTATGCCATACGATTAAAAAAAATAATGGGCGCGAAACCGTCGGTCCGCGCCTCCGCGAACATACCGGATGCGCTACAGTGCCGTGGCAGACCCATCAGTATCCTGAACGCGTTGTTATATTGAACACGCAAATCGCTATATGTCCGCTGCGTAAAATTGACCCACAAGCCGCACGATGTTATACACGATGATTTTTAATTTGTTGTGATCAGCAGTAAATTATTCTAATACTGTAATTGATACCAAACACGATTGACTCGAAGTTACCTAAAACAAACGTTCTTTTTTTGCTGAATAAAACTGAATAAGGAATCACTTTATAATTCAAAATCGTCATCACCCTAACGGTAGTTTGCGAAAATTTGACGTATGTGTTTGACGTATCTACTTAACTTCAAGAAATGTAGGGTGACCAGACATTCAGTGAACATTAGTGTTAATATTATTATTAAATATAACTAACTAAACAGTGATTTAATTGCATGAGACCATCATCCATTGAAATCCGTTTTGGCTGTTTATCAATATTTTTCGACTCCTGATGACGGATTAAAAATCGTCGTGTATAAAAGCTTGTAAAAATCTGTATGTTTGTAATCAGAGCCAGTATTTCCGCAGTGCTATCATCAGCGGTCTCGCTAGCGACCGAAGGGATCTCCCAGACGGAGCTGGAGGCTCGTCATCTAGCCACTGTCAATTCGGCAGTGGGCTTCCTGCAGTCGCGCTCGCCGGCACTTGTGGCCCACTGTGAGGGCTCGCTGGTGGAGCGGCTGCTGACCACACTCATAGCTGGTGAGCCGGTTTTCTTTTATTATTAGCAACAGATAAAAGATAATTTATTCGTAAAACATGAGTAAGCTTACATAATGGTCATAGGTTTACAATAATGTCCGTCATGGTTTGCCTTTCGGCGTGCAAATTCAAATTAACAATAGTAATATAAAAATATAATACATTAATAAATCAAATTTAATTAAATAAATACATTCAAAACACTTAAAAACTATTATCATTTAAAAAGTCTTTGTAGTAACATTTTTACCCACGACGGAACGGAGAAGGTATGTGCGTTTCGGGTGAGAGGCTGATTTTCCAATAACCATTCCATCATCCTTTCCTCAAAGATTGTACTACTCGTATTGACGTACAATTCCTAATTTCTAATGGTATCTTATTGTAGATTTTACGCTTTAGACCAAACATAATTTTGTTTAGTAGGGCAGTATTCGTGATTTGGCTTCATATCCTATCATTATCACGTGGTCTGACATAGCTACATACTACACTATGACGCTGAAATTTGTCAGGGTATTTTTTTACGAATACAGCTACTTCATAAATATAAATTGAAGGAAATGACAACAACTTATATTTCGTAAAATATGGTCTACTACTATCTAGCGGTTTGAAGCCAGGTAGAGACTCTCGGTAGGTCATTAATATAAATGATAAAGCAGAGTGGGCCTAGCACCGATCCTTACGGTTCTCCATACTTAATAATGCGACTCTCAGAGAGGAATGAAGTATCTTTTCTTGTTCTTGAATGTATCCTAGATATCTCTACATGTTGGTGGTTGTTGTTTAAATAAGATTCCATCAATTGAAGAACATTCCCCCCGAGTCCATTAAGCATGAAGTTTTACTAAGAGGAGCTTATGGTCCACAAAGTCAAACGCCTGGGTCATTCACAAAATGAAAGTGTTCTAGGCTCCTCAGTTATTTCCTTTAGCGTTATTGGCAACAGGTTTTTACTCACATATTATACATCGGCAAGAATTTCCAGTGGTGTCAATTTTATTTATTACTTTTCTATTCACCACGAGTCAACATTTTTAATAATAACTAAACACGCATCAACAATGTTCGTATAAATGCTTCTGTTTAATGGCTGCGAGGGTCTCATGAAGAGTGCGGTGCAGCGGCTAAAGTTGATTCTCTTAAGCACCACCCAGGGGACACGTGTAGGGTATCTATTACCAAGGCAGACCAACATAATAACAAGGCAGTAGATGAGGTTGACTCTTTTAATTTTCCCGGAATCACAGTTGACAACCACTTAAACTGGAAGGCACACATTGACAAAATCTGCAACAAACTAGGCCGTTTTGTATTTGCGCTCAAAAGGCTGAGAGACACTTTATCAACTGAAGCAGCATTAACGGCTTACCATGGTTATGTATCATCTGTCCTTGGTTATGGGTTGATATTATGGGGAAACGCAGTGGACAGAGTTTTCAAGATACAAAAAAAATGTGTCAGTCATAAGTAATTCATGGTGGGTCGAAAGTTGCGTGCCACTTTTCAAAAAGCATAAAATTCTTCCTTTGCCTTGCCTGTACTTGAGAGAAATATGTAATTTTGTTAGGTCACATCCCTCGTATTTTAAAACACGTGGCGAAGTTCTCGAAAGGCAAACACGGCAAAAAATTATGAACCTTTTGTATCACCCTCGAAGTCACAAAATTATATACAAGAAAAACGTGTACCACCTGCCAGAGGAAATAAAGATGTTAGCGGGAAACGCCTTTAAACGCAGTCTAACAAACTGGCTTCTGGAGCGGTGTTTTTATACCGTTAAGGCGTAGGTTATAGGTGTACGCGGGCTTGGTTTCCGCAACTCGTCGTCATAATAGCGCCTATTTTTCGTATGGGTTATTGGCACTACTGTTATTCGTGCCAACCCAGTTCTACCAGGAAGCCTAGCAAACCCTTTACGTTGCCGACGGCCTCCGGCAGTGACCCCGGTGTTCGGCGGTTCAGGATGACGTGGGCGGCTGTCTCTTCCTCTTACATGCAGGCTCTGCAGAGAGGACTGTCTGTAATACCTAGAGTGAAAAGGTGTTTGTTTAGTAGTGCATGACCAGTTATGGCTCCTGTCATGAGACGGAGTGCCGGCCTCTTTAGCTGTTTTAGCTTCCTTAACGATCCGGGATTGATTGTCGGGAGGGCCTCCCTGGTTTGCCTGCAGGTGCCTAGGGTATTCCAAATTTTTTGGTGTTCTACCTTGGTGGTTAGTCGCAGTGTGCTCCGCAGCCATGCAGGGGGTAGAGGGATCATAGGTTCCGGTCCTATGGCTTCTTATTCTGAGCCTTCTCTAGCTAGTGCATCCGCTGCGTCGTTACCACGTGAATTGCTGTGCCCTTTGATCCATTGCAGGGTTATGTCGCAGTTGGTACATACCTCTGATAGAATTTTGTGGCACTCGTGTATCAGCCCAGACGTTGTTGTGTGACCTTGCAGGGCTTGCTTGCAGTACAGATCGACTGTCGGAAAGTATGCGGATGGGATCCCCTTACCTCCCTGGAGGCGATTGCATGAGCGGCCATTATAATGCCCATACACTCTGCCTGGAAGACTGAGTTATGGATTCCTAATGGTGTCGAGATTCGTATATTTAGGTCCTCCGAGAACACTCCTGATCCGGTGCCTGACCTTGTCTTGGACCCATCCGTGAATATTCTTAACTCCCTGGAGTTAAGTCCTTCCTGGAGGGTTTCGTATAGTTCGATTTTGTACTTCTTGTCGAAGACGAACTGTTTGGGAATAATGTCCTGGTAATGCCATAGAGTGATCTTGGGGTTTAGCCCCCAAGTCCTACCTACCATTCTGCGGCATTGCCAGAAAGCGACTGTAGCTTTTTGGATTTTGTTGTCTAGATGACTGCTCCAGTTAAGTTTGGCATCTAGTATAACACCCAAATACTTTACCTCTGCTGACAATTGGAGCTCTGTATTGAACAGTCTGGGTAGGCGGTAGGTCCCCAGATTCCATTTGTAGGTGAACATTACCAGCGCGGTCTTCCTTGGGTTGACTGTTAGTTCATTGTCGTTGCACCAGCGCTCCACCATGGCCAGTGCGGAACTGGTAACGTCGCACACTGTACCCGCGTGGATGCCACTTGTGAGTATTGCTATGTCGTCAGCATACCCGATGGTGTAGTGATGACTGTTGTTTAGCTTGGTGATTAAGTCGTTGACCACCATGTTCCAGAGTAGTGGTGAGAGGACGCCTCCCTGGGGGCACCCCTTCGCTACCCTTGCCTGCTTTGTCTTGTCTTCCCCGAGCCTGATGACTCTTTGACTTAACATGTTGTTTATCCATTTCGTCATAACTCCGTGTCTTACCAGTGCTGCGGTTATGCTGGTGAATTTAGTCTTGTCAAAGGCTCCCTCGATGTCAATGAAGGTGCCTAGACACATTGGCTTGTTTTTGATCGCGGCTTCAGCCTTGGTAACCACCGCATGAAGCGCAGATTCTGTTGATTTACCTGAACTGTAGGCATGTTGGTTCTGATGCAGAGGCACCCGCCGAAGCGCCCTCTCTCTCAGATGTCTGTCGCACAGCCTTTCCAACGTCTTCAACAGGAAGGAGGTTAGGCTTATTGGTCTAAAGGATTTGGGGTCCGTGTAGTCTCCTTTACCTGGTTTCGGTATGAAGATAACCTTGACTTCTCTCCATTGCCTAGGCACAAACGTATGTGCTAGACAGGCGCTCAGGACAATGGTGAGTCTGTGCGTCAGCACCGCCCCACCCCATTTTAATAGGGCGGGGAAGATTCCATCTGGCCCTGGTGATTTGTAGGAGTCAAAGCTGTCAATGGCCCATTGAGTTCTTTGTGGGGTTATTACCTCGCTGGCCAATGTTATAAAATATGCGTGTTTAATACCCAGGATTATAAGCCTAAAAACGACGTAATAAGAGGAACGTTATGAGCAAATGTGTTGAAATAGTACATTACTACAGACGCCGGGAAGTAAGGGGTTGCCGGCCGAGTACATATAGACGGCCGAGCGTAGCGAGGTCGGATAGTTATGAGGCTGGCAACTTATTTTCATGCCGAGGTATGTATTGTGTTTTTCTCAAACATGCAATGAAATAAATTTAAAAAACTCCAAGAAATCAAACTTTAATTTTCATGGCTGAACGCCGTGATCCTGTGCCACAAATTGTAGAATGGAAATTAAAAAAGACCATCTTGCAGCCCATAGGCCTCGAATTTTGTATGGAATGCCATTACGGATCTCTCGTCTCACTCCGCCCGCAACATGACACTTCGAAGCCCATTATGAAGAACACAACGTCAATTATTTCATTGCATGTTTGAGAAAAGAATATTTGTGTTGTATTTTGTATAGGATTTTACGGGCCAATAGTTAGCTTCCACGTACCTCTCTCTTTATACATGGGTTAAAAATAGATAGTGGATGATTATTTGGCTAGAATATACATAATTGGGATTTGGGATAGATACCGGTACAAGCTTTTTTTTTATTTCGCAGCGGTGAGCGGCGGTCTCCCGACCCGGCGCGTGTGGTGGGCGGGGTCGAGCGCGGACGCGTGGCTGCGCGCGCTGCGCGAGCTGGTGTGGTGGGCGGGCGCGCCGGCGCTGGGCGCGCGCGCGCTGCAGCCGCAGGTGCTGCGCGCCCTGCACGCTGCCCCGCACGTGGCCGCGATGCTGAAGCCGCCGCCTCCGTGCAGGAAGGTACTGTCTCGATCCTATCGATATCGCCAACTGCTAATTTCTAGCACTGGAGGTAAAGACATCCTACCGACTGCGCCAGCTAACGAACTAGTGAAGTTTCATTACTGTGTTAAGTTATTTCCCAGTCGTATTGCATTCATACCAGAAATTCTCTTTCATTTATAAATTACCGTTTGCACCTTTGATGCTGCTTTGGGACCACTTACCAGTTCTTTTTCCTTTACTTCGCACTATCTTAAACATCCCGTTTTGTGAATTCATTGGTGTTGGCACGCATATCATCTCTCTACTTTCCCTCCCTCCCTGCATTCCTTCGACTTCCATATCCGATGTATTATTTTTCTGTTTATAAACACACTTTGTTCATCCCAGCTGGCAGTATATCTCCTCCTGATGCTGCGTCACATGCACGCGCTAGCTGAAAATGGCGCAGGCGTCGAGCTCGCCATCACCGACTGGGCGCGCGGCTGGTGCGTGGCGCTGCAGGACGGGCTGGAGAGCCGGCTGGGCACGGCGCTGCAGGACGAGGCCGCCGCGCTGCTCCGCGCCGACGAGGAGCGCTGGGCCAAGGTCAACGCTCGCGCGCGTGCCAACATCGGCAAGTCAGTGTAGTCACATTTTATAACAGCAATTACTTTGGACATAAGCCTCCCATGTCCAGCAGTGGACGTCTTTTGGCCCGATGTGATAATGATGATGATACACCGTCGGGAGCTGAGACCGCAACGTGTATCCTACCGACTGCGCCAAACACTTAACTCTCAGTACACTCAGTCGAAACATTCTACGAGCAGTGCCAACTTACGCATTATACCAAACTTCAATAACTATGGCCATGTCATTTGGCATTCAAAGACCACAAATTCTTAATTGCTGAGTTATGGCGGATTCATCAAAGTTAACCGGTATATTATCGTTAAATATGACCCTGACAGATCCTATAGAGAACTGTCAAAGTTCTCATACGATCAGAAATTTACCGATAGTTAGAAACAATCGCCGCACGTATTCAGCTCCACGCTAACAGAAAGTAAAGACTGATAAAAATTCCCCAAAGTTGTTATTAAGAAGCATCGTATTTGCCGCTTTTTTTTAAATACCTATAATTAAAAATAAAATAAACACTAGTCTAATCTGATGGAAAGGTTTAAGGTCTCAGATGGATCGCGCTCCCACAGAAGATGCCTGTCTTCCTAATATAATCCTACTAATATTATAAATGCGAAAGTTTAGATGTTTGGATGTTTGTTACTCAATCACGCTTAAACGGCTTAACCGATTTGGATGAAATCTTGCACGAAGATAGTTTATAGCCTGGATTAAAATATAGGATAGTTTTTATCCCGGGTCCACGCGGACGAAGTCGCGGGCGGAAGCTAGTATTACAATGTCAATAATCCAGAAAAATTAAGTGTAATTCCAACGAACAATTTTTGTCGCAGAGTCATCTTCAGCAAGGAGTCCTTAGCAGCGCGACTTACCGATTCAGCAATGGCGGCGACGCGCGCCGTGGTAGACACGCAGAACGGGGAACGCAAAGCATTCATGGAGTCCCTGCGACGCACCCAGTCGTCAGCGGCTGTGGCCACTCGCCGCTGGCAGCGGCTGGCCGACCATCTCACCCATGAACAAGGTAAGACATTAGAGTTATCCATTTTGGGTTTAGAAGTCATCTTCACTAAAGATTCCCTAACGGATCGCCTCACCGAGTCACCAATGGCGGCGACTCGCGCCGTGGTAGACGCGCAGAACGGAGAACGCAAAGCATTCCTGGAGTCCCTGCGACGTACCCAGCAGGATGTTGCAGACATTCGCATCCGCATCCGCAACCGCGGATGTTCCGCATCATTTTCAACACCCGATGAGCATTAATATTTGTTTCTGAGTCTTGGATGATTTCTATGTAATTAAGGATTTATATATATTATACAGAGTGTTTTTTTTAAATGGGACAGTATGGGGAAATCCGAATCTAAAGGAGATAGAGGAAAAGTGTCCAAGGAGACATTAGGTGTTTTTTTATGTAAACAAATTTGGCTCATTAAAATTTTTGGTCAAGCGTGAGTTGTTCTTAAAAAATTATAAAGTTGGTCAATTTTTTTTTGACGCGGGTCGGCTCTGTTTCATGTAAGGATTATTTCATTGTATGGAAAGAAAAAAATCTGAACAGCAGAAGTTGGTCAAATTTAATGAAAACTAATCTTCATACAGTTGGTTTATTACTTGAGTAAATGTTCGATGTGGCCGCCGTCTTGTCTTATGCAGGTACGAGCACGCTTCAAGACACTTCTAGTTGCATTTAACAGAGACTTATGGTGAATTGTGTTTAAAGTGTTGTAAACAGCATCTTTTAATTCTTGTACGGAGTTGTATCGGGATTCATAAATTCGACCCTTAAGGTAACCCCATAAGAAAAAATCTAATGGCGTTAAGTCGGGCGATCGTGGGGGCCACTTTATCGGCCCATATGTACCCATCCAACGGTTTGGAAACTGCTCGTCCAAACACAGTTTACTTGCCCTACTGTTGTGGGCTGGTGCTGGGAGTCCCGACTAAGGCAAGCGATTTTTCATAAATCCATAAATGCAGAATTTATTGTTTTTAAAAACAAAGGAATGTTTCCTTTACACAGAATGTGCTATTTACAATATTTAAGGTAGTTGCCATCCATGTTGCATTCGATTTTTCCACCCGGTATAGTCGTCTAGTAACCATAGCGTCAAGTGCCCTTATATGTATGTATTATTATTATTGAACAGCCCCAACCCGCACTGGGGCAGCGCGGGGACTACTGCCTGTTCCCTCTCATCCAGCAGTGGGACGTATATAGGCTATTATTTTTGTTTTTTTTTCTATAATGATTGATTTGTCTTTTGATTGGTACTGGCAACCAGTACAGTTTATCTATTCCCCTCAGCATTATGGCATGAGCCGGAGTCCTACCCCGTCTCGTGGGAGCTGGACGGCGCCGAGGCGCCGGGCCGCGTGCGCGTGCGCCTGCGCCGGGCGCACCTCGCGCTCCAGCCGCGCTTCCTCAAGCCCAGCCACCAGCACAAGACGGGTTAGCTCACACAGACACTGGAACTGATACTTAGGCTGACACTCATTTTGATGCTGATACTTTTAAGGACACTTGCACTGACGCGGACACAGGCAATATTCATATTCATATTCATATTCAATAACTCTAACAGTGGTGCTAGTGATGTGACACTGGCACTGACACTGAAAGGTTTTCTAATACAGACAGCGTTTTGAATTTTGAAGTGACCTTTTATAATTCAATATAGGCATATTTTTAATGCTTGTTTCTCCAAAGGTCACAATCAATTCTTGCCTAAACAGTTATGAGAAGGTCAGGGATTATAATAAATAACTCAAAGTTAATTGGATGCAGGCATCATCAGTTGTTTCAACTGCCTGCCTAATAAATATAGAATTTTTGAAGTGAAAACTTCTTTAGCGGCGCTGAGCGCTTTTTGGGATGGGGAAAAATTGTTAAATACGCGACAGATTTTTGTGACGTCAGATGTGAGGTCACAAACTTTTATATTTTGCTGTTGCCGATTCGACTTCATTCAAAACTGAACGCTATTCGTAAGAGTATAAAGCCGTTAAACACTTTACAATAGCATATTCTGCAAATAAATCTGTAATTTTGTCCAAGCGTCCTTCACCGTTTTGCTATTGAGCAAATTCGAATAGTTCGAATTTGGACGTTATTCCTAAAGAGATAAAGCTTTGAAAAATATTTACCAACGGCAAAAACAAATTTTGTTCGCCGCCGCCGTCTGCTGTTCTTGCAAATTGGAATAGTTCGAATTTGGACGTTATTCCTAAAGAGATAAAGCTTTGAAAAATATTTGGCAATGGCAAAAACAAATTGGTATTTTGTCTGCCGCCGCCGACGGGCGAGCAGACCCAACGCGCCCGCGGCCCGTCCGCCTAAATAATTGATAATTGTTTATAAATTTGCGTCAAATTCATTTTTAGGGTGACACCGTAAGATGTCACGTGACCTGATCGAAAAACTGTTACAATGTTATTGAGTTTTCACTTCTGCCGGCACTCCCGGAGTGCAACCCGGTCTTTTTTTTTTGAAGTGAAAACTTCTTTAGCGGCGCTGAGCACTTTTTGGGATGGGGAAAAATTGTTAAATACGCGACAGAGTTTTGTGACGTCAGATGTGAAGGAGGTCACTTTTTGCTGCTAGGCGATTCAACTTCATTCAAAACTGAACGCTATTCGTAAGAGTATAAAGCCGTTAAACACTTTTTGCAATAGCATATTATGCAAATAAAGTAATAATACCAACGCGTCCTTCACCGTTTTGCTATTGAGAAAATTCGAATAGTTCGAATTTGGGCGTTATTCCTAAAGAGATAAAGCTTAGAAAAATATTTACCAACGGCAAAAACAAATTGATATTTTGGTCGCCACCGCCTTCTGCTGTGCAAATTCGAATAGTTCGAATTTAGACGTTATTCCTAAAGAGATAAAGCTTTGAAAAATATTTGGCAATGGCAAAAACCAATTGGTATTGTGTTTGCCGCCGCCCGGAGCCGGTGGCCCGTCGCACCCAACGCGCCCGCGGGCCGTCCGCCTAAATAATTGATGATTGTTTATAAATTTGCGTCAAATTCATTTTTAGGGTGACACCGGAAGATGTCACGTGACCTGATCGAAAAACTGTTACAATGTTATTGAGTTTTCACTTCTGCCGGCACTCCCGGAGTGCAACCTGGTCTTTTTTTTATCTTTTTCAGTCCTAATAGTTTTGGATTGACCCTTACTACATTTTTGCGTGGGTTTGTGAGCTATCTCAAACGATCCAATAAGTATTCTGATCGCCAGACCTAGCAGAAGCGGCGTCGCGCAGCACGGCCCTGCTCCGTGGCATCACGGACGGCGCCGGCGGCCTGCGCGGCGGACTAGTGGCTCGACTACAGCTGCACGAGTGCGTGGCGCACATGGCGCGCGTCACGCTCGTCACTGTGGCGCGCGAGCGGGACGGCGAGCTACTCCTCACCGACAGGTAACTTGTGTAGCACGGGCTGGTGGCACGACTGCAGCTGCACGAGTGCGTGGCACACATGGCGCGCGTCACGCTCGTCACTGTGGCGCGCGAGCGGGACGGCGAGCTACTCCTCACCGACAGACTAACTTGAGCAGCACTTGTTGCGGTTTCAGAGGAATTTCCTCCCTCGAACGCTCCGGTTGTGAAATAAACTCTTTGCCAAAGTTTACTCGTGGCACTCGTGGGACTATAGTGTTTTTCAAACTGTGGGTCGCGACCCCCAGGGGGCCGCGAAGCCTTCTAAAGGGGTCGCGGCTACTCATATTTTTAAAGTTAAAGTGCTGTAAGTATTTTGAACAGCATAGTGTGGGGGGTCGCTAAATATTTTTTTCTGTACTAAGGGGGCCGCGGCATGAAAAAGATTGAAAAACACTGGACTATAATATGGAGTTGGAGTTATCGGAGTTATATTAGATTAAAGGAGATACACTTTTGAAGGGTCGACAACGGGCATGTGTCACCCCCGGAGTTGCAAGCGTGACGCGCAGCACGGGTGTTTGACGCACATGGCGTCGCGCGTATTCTAGCATTAAGGGCCATTTTCATGGTGCAACAACTCGTAAGCGATTTTCATTGGATTGCGGGCTAGTGAAATACGACGAACTCAATAAAAGCCTGCAATGTAATAAAACTCGCAAGTCGCATCCAAGTTGTTGCACCATGAAGAACGGGGAACGACAGTTTCCGATAACTTGCATAATTTGTAAAATTTTATGACAATACTTGCCGTGGGTGGTAACCGATAAAACGTTATGAGGTTAAAGAATATGGGTGTAGACGCTAAATAATATAATCAATAACGATGTGTTTCCTTGAAAAAAGATTAAGAATCTAGTCGAATGGAGAAGAAAGCAACGCAAGAGCGATAATCACAAAGTTATAAGTGTCCAAAGTTTGAAGAGGGGGTATGCTCTGTCCCTTTTCCGCAAAACGCACCTTCTTACGAAACGATTGTCGTTTACTATGACGCTCGCTCGATCTGCTAGCGTTTTCTCTCTCTAACAAGCAACATTAAAACGGGTGTAGCTGCGTATTTTTTTGAGATATATGAATGGGATTTTCGTCATTAGGCATATTTTTTTTTGCCTTCTTTCTTTTGAAGTAATAATATTTTTTGAGTCAACACCCGTATGGCAAAAGAAGAAGAATGAAGAGGTTTCTCATTCATGTGTTGTAGATGTATCCATTTCGTGCCAGACGCGCTGGGAGCGGGCGGGGACGGCGATGAAGCACTCAGCTGGGCGCTAGAAGACGTGCGACACGTGGCCACTCGCCGCTGGTGCTTGCAGGTAAGCTTTTTTTGAAGTGAAAACTTCTTTAGCGGCGCTGAGCACTTTTTGGGATGGGGAAAAATTGTTAAATACGCGATAAAGTTTTGTGACGTCAGATGTGAAGGAGTTCACTTTTTCCTGCTAGCCTATTCGACTTCATTCAAAACTGAACGCTATTCGTAAGAGTATAAAGCCGTTAAACACTTTTTGCAATAGCATATTCTGCAAATAAATTTGTAATAATACCAACGCGTCCTTCACCGTTTTGCTATTGAGAAAATTCGAATAGTTCGAATTTGGGCGTTATTCCTAAAGAGATAAAGATTAGAAAAATATTTATCAACGGCAAAAACAAATTGATATTTTGGTCGCCACCGTGCTCCGCCATCTGCTGTTCTTGCAAATTCGAATAGTTCGAATAAAGCTTTGAAAAATATTTGGCAATGGCAAAAACAAATTGGTATTATGTTTGCCGCCGCCCGTCGGCGCGCCGGACCCCGGCACCGTCGCGCCGCGGCGGCGCGTTGGGCCCGTCACACCCAACGCGCCCGCGGCCCGTCCGCCTAAATAATTGATAATTGTTTATAAGTTTGCGTCAAATTCATTTTTAGGGTGACACCGTAAGATGTCACGTGACCTGATCGAAAAACTGTTACAATGTTATTGAGTTTTCACTTCTGCCGGCACTCCCGGAGTGCAACCCGGTCTTTTTTTTAGAAACAAACAGCTTTAAAAAACACATCAGTAACTTTATAATAGACCTATAGTGTCCTAGAAATTATGTTTTAGAAAACCCTCAACCTTCCTATATTTTCGACGAAGCTGAAGGTAGATTTGAGAAATCATCATCATCATCATCATCATATCAGACGAAAGACGTCCACTGCTGGTCATAGGCCTCCCACAAATAGTGCCTCAATGACCGTTCCTGCGCCACCCGCATCCAGCGGACTCCCGCGACCTTTACCAGGTCATCAGTCCACCTTGTGGGGGGCCTAAAGACCGTCGGTTCTACGTGCTATGTGCCCCGCCCACTGCTACTTAAGTTTAGCGATTCGGAGGGCTATATCGGTTACCTTGGTCCTGCTGCGGATAGCCTCATTTCTGATGCGATCGCGCAGAGAAACTCCCAACATACTCGTAGCCCTCTCCATTGCCCTTTTTGGGTGACTTTGAGCCGTCTTATGAGGCCCATAGTAAGCGACTATGTTTCCGTGCCATACGTCATCACTGAATTTGAGAAATAGTACAGCAGAATACATATTTGAGCTTCGGACAGGAACGGGCGGCGGAGTTGTTCCTGGCTGAGGGTAGAGCGTACCTGCTCGCGTTCGCCGGCCAAGCCGAGCGGACCGCCTTCCTCGCGCACACCGCCAAGCATCTGCCCACCAGGTGAGACTCATAGACTTCTGGAAAAACTTTCTTACTGCACTTGATAAAACCTCCTTAGTGACGCAAATTATTAAAGTCTTTTCAGCACAGCCAGCTGCCCACCAGGTGAGGGTCGCCCGTGACCTTCTGGTTTCAGAACGAAAATAAATAATTAAATAAATATTAGGCGACAATCTTACACAAATCGACCTAGTCCCAAACTAAGCAAAGCTTGTACTATGGGTACTAGACGACGATAAACATACTTATACCTATAGATAAATAAATACTTAAATATATAGAAAACATCCATGACTCAGGAACAAATATTCGTGCTCATCACATAAATAAATGCCCTTTACCGGGATTCGATCTCGGGACCTCTTGCTTCGTAGGCAGGGTCACTACCAACTAGGCTAAAGCGGTCGTCATATTATAGCAGTCTTATAATTTAACATTCCTAAAACGTCATAAACCTCTGTTAACTAAAATGTATATTGTTTATCACTCTGTTTTCTAACATTTACCACGGGTAGACCAATGAGGGTTCTCAGAAGGCATTATGTCATCAGTTGATTCAGGCATGCGGCTGTCGAAACGGCGGTCGTGGGTTCGAATCCCGGCTCGTACCAATGAGTTTTGAGGAACTTATGTACGGAATATCATTTGATATTTACCGTTAGCTTTTCGGTGAAGTGCAACATCGTGAGGAAATTCAAAATATGTGAAGTCCCCAACCTGCACTGGGCCAGCTGAGGGACTAATGCCCGTTCCCTCCTATCCATGAGAGGAGGCGTGTGTCAAGCAGTGGGAAGTATATAGGCTGATTATTATATTATTATTAATTATGCTTTATCGCCATCTATTAAATTGGTGGATATATAGCTGCTGTCAAAAAATCCTCTCGGCACAGTGCTACCGTCGGGTGGCATTATGCCTTCTGTTTGAGGGTTTGTACCCACATTCGTGTTCTTAATTTCTATATGCTGACTGCCACTCATGCTTTACTATTCGAATCCCACGGCCAGCGGATTTAAGACTTATTTCTTTTGATACTTACTTACTTACTCCGCTGGCTCAGCGACCCGACGTGGATCTTGGCCTCCGGTACGAGTTGGCGCCCTGTTCTCTGCGATCTCCTCTCAGTTTTCTGCGTGCAGGGCGCGAAGGTCTTTCTCAACCTCGTCCTTCCAACGATATCTAACTACGTAGACTCTATTCACCGCCCTGTCTACTGGCATTCCCTGAAGGTGTCCAAGCCATCGGAGTCTTGCAGATTTGATTTCTCCTATGATGTTGGGCTCGGACATCGTATTTTCCAGTTCCTCGTTTTTGCGGATTCTCCAGCTACCATCTTCCCTCTGCACTTGGCCCAAGATCTTCCGAAATATCTTCCGTTCGTCAACAAGTAGCTCGTTTTCTTATTTCTTTTGATATTATTTTCAAATAGACAAGTCCCTGGGGAGCCACCGGGTATCAAAGTTTAACACTACGTCGAATGTATCATTGTCATTAGGGAGCCGGAAACCCTCTCCGAAGTGATGAACCAATGGCGCAACGGCACCATCACCAACTGGGAGTACTTGATGAAACTGAACGGTCTCGCGGGCCGCACCTACAACGACCTCATGCAGTACCCGGTGCTGCCGTTCGTGATCGCCGACTACAGCAGCAGGATACTGGACCTGCATGACCCGAACACCTTCAGAGACCTGTCCAAACCCATGGCCGTCCAGAACAAGAACAGGGAGCAGCATTATATCAACACTTACAATGTGAGTACGATATGTTGACGCAGCATCACCAATCGGGAGTGTAGTCGCCATCTGATGTATCGGAACGGGCATGGTGCTCGCAAATATCTGAACAAGACTCCATTGCAGGGGTCGGTAACCTTTTAGCAACCAAGGGCCATATAGTCGCTAACGAAATTGACGCGGGCCGCACTTCTTCATATTTTATGTATGACTTTAACAGGTAATTTCAAAATTCTCTTCTCTCCTGCAACATACCATACTTTCTTCCTGGCAACTGACAGAAGAACCTGTCTAATGAGTCATACGACAAGTGGGAAGTTATGGCCGACTATTACGATAGTTTTCCACGGGCGCAGCGAGAAATCCCTTTCAGTCAATTGTAGACGTCAGGGTGTTACCCCAGGAACGATCGTTTTCCTTCCGTTCCAAATTAATCGATCGACCGAGTTGCAGAGATTCGAGTCGAGATCAACGATTAAGGAAGGTGCAACGAATACATGCTGCCTCGTAATGTTGCCAGTGCCTTATTATACGTGGCCTTGACCCCCAGGACCTGAAGGCAGCCCGGCGCGAGGGCTGCGGCGCTCTGGCCTCGCGCGAGCCGCACCACTTCGCGTCGCTGTACTCGAACCCCGGCTGCGTGCTGCACTACCTCGTGCGCGTGCCGCCCTTCACGCAGCTGCTGCTGCACTACCAAGGTACATTTAGCTGTCCAGTGTGTGTGTCCAGGACCCATGTAAGTAAAGTGCGACAGCTGAAGACGAAGAGCTGCCGAAACAATCCGAACACTCCCCGCTTCATATACCACTTAGCCCACCGACTTTACTGCTCTTGGCCATAGCATGATGTTCAGCATTGGATTTATATATGGGGTTAAATATAATGACCACCAAAAATGCTTTGATACCCTAAGCTCTCTTACCAAAAAAATATACTAAACACCAAAAAAAATTATTCTACCATTACAATAGTACTAGCTGTTTTAGTAACGACTGCACATTCAATTGTATTCGAAGACCAATTTAGTAAATGATCACCAAATCTTAGCGAGCAAATCAATACAATATTTCTACCTAAATAACCCACTATGATTGCCATAAAATGTATGTAATAATATTACCAAATAAAGTATAATGATGCCAAATTTACAAGTGCTACCAAAACGCGAATCAGCGCACCCCACTTCCACGTGGTCTTGTCTGTCCTACCCCTAGAGTGTATATAAAAGCCCGCGGAGCCAGAAGCTCGAGAAGGACGTCCTGAGTTGAACGGGGTGCACGAGGCCATAGCGAAGCGAGTGGGGGAAGGTGGCGACCTCCCGAGCGGAGCGTAGGTCGAGTGCGCACGTGAAATGAAGGGCCGAAGAAGCGAGTTTCTGGCGGGAGCGCGGGCGGAGGGCGGGAGACTGAATCCCAGAAACAAAAGCGGGGCTCCGTCGAATTTAGGAAATTATTTTATTACTTTTGGGTTAGTAATTATTTATTAGGATAGCATTTTCTGTAATGGTATAGTAAAATGTTATAATTTGGGTTATTACTTCACATTAAAATGGAGATTTGGTGATCATTTACTATTTTCGGGAGTAAAAGTGTTTTTTCTCAAAAATGGCCCGCAAAGTGAACATAACTCGCTACATATTGGAAGGTAAGGTCAAATCTAAATTAAAAAATAAAAAACATTGCAGGCCGCCTGGAATGTTATATATAAATTCCTTTATTTATCGAGTACAAATTTTTTTTTAAAGTAGAAACTGGCATATAAAAGACGGCACAGCTCGTATTCAGCCAATTCAACTCGTATTTTTTTGTTGCAAACACGACGTTATTGTATGTGTCTCAAATAGTTTGCGTTTTTTTGGTGGAAAAATACACTTGCGATTCTGTTTAAAAAAAAACGGCGGGAAATTGTAAATATTTTCACGTTGTGCAACGATATTGAAAGTTTATATAAATTTAGTATTTATTATTCCCCCATTTTTGAGAAAAGCACTATATTAGCCTCAGCCGGAATGGCAATTGCAGGCTTCGTATTATAATTAAACGGACTCGCAAGCTCGTCCGTTTAAACAAATACTCAGCCTGCAATTGCCTCCTTCCCGGCCAAGGCAATAATGTACTATTTTGGCGTTATACATATTTTACTATATCTTGTGATCCGTTAAACATATGCCTTTATATATTATCACTAGTAATGACGACGATGTCTCGGTCCCTCAGACAATAACTTCGACATGCCGGACCGCACGTTCCACTCGCTGGCGACCACGTGGCGGCTCATCACCAACGACTCGCCCACAGACGTGAAGGAGCTCATTCCGGAGCTGTTCTACCTGCCCGAGCTGTTCCACAACGACGAGGGTACGTGCCCGATTACAGAAAAACTATAGTACATTGTTGTAAAGGCTATAGAAAGGCAGGCAATAGATGGACGAGTGGATTCGAGGTCCGAGCCAAAGGTGAGGACCTCGAAGGAGACGAGTCCATCTATTGCACTTTTGGCCGAGACATTACATAGTGCTTTTCACGCCTACTGCGAAGAAATTGCAAATAATTATAATTATAAGTCAACATTAAGTACCTACTTAATTAAAGATCACAATAAGCGCGGCCCGTGTCTGGCGCGGGCGGGGGGCCCTGTGATTGAGCGAATCGCTGTTCAAACTGTCCAACAATAACATTGTTGGACAGTTTGAACTCATAGTTGGCCTTTTCGTGCGATGTCCAACTAACCTCAGCTTTGAAGCCTGAATTCTGACCATCTTTAGCCACATTTCCGAGCAGTGACGTGAAAACTAATTTATACACAAAAATATTTGACTACAATTTTGTACTTCGCCTCACCATACATGCACATTTTCACATTACTTTTCCACTTCACCACATTAGTTGCTTTCCAAAAGCCAACGCGGTTGTTACGACAGAAAATTGGGTGCTCATATTTTCAATTTCTCTAGGATATCACATCATCAGTTCCATTTCATAAAAATTTGGGGACCACAAACAAAAAAAATAACAAAACCCGACAAGATGGTATAGAATTTCTTCCGACGCAGAATATGATAATGTAGATGGTTCAAACCCACAAGGTGAATTGACACTACGTCGCTCGCACAGACACCTGGTCACTTTAGCGACGATCATTATCTTCTCTAAAATCAAAAGACCTTTGAGACTTATTGGAAGACTCATTGTGTGTTTTAGGATTGAACCTGGGCAACCGCCAGTGCGGCGCATCCGTGGACGACGTAGAACTCCCCGCGTGGGCGGCGGACGCCCGCCTCTTCACACTAGTGCACCGACAGGCGCTGGAGGCGCCGCTGGTGACCGAGAACCTGCCGCACTGGATCGACCTCGTGTTCGGCTACAAGCAGACCGGCCAGCCCGCCATCGACGCCGTTAACGTGTTCCCGCACTGCGTGAGTCACTTTACTCTTCACACTAGTGCACCGACAGGCGCTGGAGGCGCCGCTGATGACCGAGAACCTGCCGCACTGGATCGCCCTCGTGCTCGGCTACCTACCGCTACTACCCTTTTTTCGCACAGAAAACCTGCGAACGAGGTATCCAGTATTAAAAGCTGTTCCACCGCAGAGAGCACTGGCGATCCCTTTTACGACTGGCCTATTTTTGATTGAAACTACGCGCCTTCGAAGACAAAATACACACGCTAATATTAAATCATTGCTCACAGACGTATTACGGTTTCGACCCGGAAATGCTCTCGGACGAAGTAGACCGCACGGCCGCGGCGGCCATGGTGCGCACGTACGGGCAGGCGCCGCGCCAGCTGCTGCGCGCGCCGCACCCGCACCGCGCGCCCGACCTCGCGCCCGACGCCGACAGACAGGTACGGGCCGCTGCTCGGCACGATGAAGCCGGCTTCCATAAGTGAAGTAGAGTGACTGATTGATATTGATTGACATTGGTCGTATTGTTCCAGCCCCAAGTATGGGCGGGGGTAGAGGGCGCCCGCTGGGGCCGCTACTGCGGCTCGCCGGCGCTGGGCCCGCCGCGCGTGGCGCTGCGCCGCGCGCTGGGCGGCGCGCGCCTGGCGCCGCTGCCCGACCGGCCGCACGCCGCCGCCGCCGCGCCGCCGCACAGCGCGCTGCTGGCGCTGCCTGCTGACCACGGTATGTAGACTGTGTAGCCGCAGGTGTGCGTCGTCTCATAACTTCACTTTTTCTTGTCATTGTATGTTAATAATTGCCGGTCATCCTTTAAGTTTTTATCTTGTTTCCTAGTGAGTCGTAGTAAAATTGAATGAGCCTGAGCGAATGTGAAGTGGAGGAGTTGTCTAGACTCAGGCCTGGCCACAACTAGGATATGAAGGATGTGGAATGTCGCAGGCGATGTGCCGAGCAACGCGTCCGGCTCGGCGTGCCTGGCGCTGCTGTCGTGGGGGCACCCGGACGGCGTGGTGCGGCTGAAGCGGCGCCGCGACGCGCCGCTGGAGCCCGTGCTGCGGGTGCCGCCGCTCGACCAGGTACAACTTGATCAGTTTAGGCGACTGTGTCCTGCTACTTAAAACCTCACACAATTTTCTATCAGTGGGTGCCCGTAAGTGTAAACAAGCGGCACTGTGGTCAAATTGTCAGTCCTCTAAGATTTGATGTTCACGTTTTTTTTGAGATACGTTTTACTTTTAGAATCATTGTAGTTTTTTATACAATTTTTATTTTTGACGATCTTATTGCGAAAAATTCAAAATATTTGAGGAATAATAATTGAATTAATAAATTGCTTCAAAAAGTTAATGAAATGAAATTAAAATTATTTATTCGTATCAAACGAATAATGAAAAATAATAAAATAAATAATATGTTTTTAACTAACGATTTGAAAGTGGTCGTTAGTAGGCCTCGCTGCTTGCATAAAGATTATTTTGATTTAGAGTTTGAATGAATAAGGGGTCCGGTCCCTAAAATGGGTTACTCACAAGTTTATCCTCAACTAGCCCACCATGCTGTTTCCCCAGATCACGGCAGTGGGCGCGTCGTGCTCGTCGGCCACGTGCCCGCTGGTGCTGGGGCACGTGTCGGGGCGCGTGCTGGCGCTGCGCGCGCGGCGCGGGGGCGGCGGGGGCGCGGCGCTGCGCGCGCGCGCGCTCACGCTGCACGCGCACCACGCGCCCGTGGCCGACGTCCAGGTGTGCGTGCCCGCGGGCCTGCTGGTTACTGCGAGTCTGGATGGCAAGATCGTGCTCTGGGATCTCAACAAGTGAGTGGCGTTCAATAGTTGTCGTTAGCCTAGTTGGTAGTGACCCTGCGTTCGAACCAAGAGGTCCTGGGTTCGAATTTATTTGTGCGATGAGCACGTATGTATTGAAGTATTCATTTAGCTATATAAGTATGCATATCATAGCCTATTTAGTACTCATAGTGCAAGCTTTGCTTAGTTTGGGACTGGGTCGATTTGTGTAACATTATCCCGAAATATTTATTTATTTATTCGATGGCTCCTTTAGGGGCACTACCTACTATGAGTAGCTCCGATAAAACTTCTCGCCGTGTGAACGGGATCCAAGTCGTTATTGCCATCGTCGCCCTTTAACTCCTTGAGGATTCCTTGATACTCAGTAATAGGGGTGTAGACACTAAATAAAGTAATCAATAATACTGCCCCTTTTTCGCAAAATGCGCCTTCATATGAAACGATTGCCATTTACTATGACGCTCGCAGATTGTGACGTCACTAACTGCGAGAGTATTCACTTTCTATCAAGCAATATTTAAATGGTTGTAGCTTCGTAATTCTTTGATATATCTAAGTGGGATTTTCGTCACTAGGCATATTTTTTTGCCTTCTCTCGTTTGGAGTAATAATACATTTTAAGTCTACACCCGTATTAAGTCCTCACGCTGTATCAAACTGATAGTAGGTAATCATCTGAAAATATATAAATAGGTGTCATTCCCCAGACTGACCTACATCCGCACGCTGCCCAACCGCGACATGCTCCCCGTGACGCACGTGGCCATCAGCGAGACGCTGTGCGACGTTGCCAGCGTGCACGACGTGACAACGCCGCCGCCGGCCGCGGCGCCGACCACGCCCGACGACGACTCCTACGAGAAGGACATGGAGAACTACAAGTCGCTGATACGAGTGCACACGGTCAACGCGAGGTTTGTTGGTGAGTGCACATTTTTTTATGGAAAACAAGTTTCTGTCAATAATTTAATTTTTGTTACAAGCTTTTATTGCCGACTGTACTTTTCTGTATACCATCATGAGCTACTAATTGAGACGATTCTAACGAGCCCAAACTTAACGGAGTTACGTCGGTTAAGTACTGAATTCCCATGGCCACCTTCTGTCTCCATCATCAGATCAGCTCGATGGTACCATAATATTGAATTGTCATCCAAACCAGAGATGCCGCGGATGCGATTTTTTTGACATCCGCGTATGCGGATGCGGATGCGGGTTTTGGGTCCAACACTCAAAAACGTAAATAAACAACGTCCATTTTACAATATCACGTGATCATCAAACACATCGAGACTAATCTACAATTGTTCGCTACTAGACCGGGCTTGCAAGACTCTACTCGGTTGATGCCAGGGCTGGGCCCGACGAGTTCCTGACCCTAATAGAGGCCTGGACTAGAACGACCGGTATAACCCCGCTAAGCTATAGCTTCCAAGAAGCGTGGCATACCGAAGATGCGCCAGGTATCGGTCCGATACAAAACAAAACGTGTTTTTACCTTGATGGAAGCTTCATCCGCCGTTGTACAGGGCGGCTTCGATATGTGTATCTGTATGTCTGAGTATTAGTGTGTGTGTCGAGGCCGTCGCGTGTCCTGGTGAACACTTCCCGGCTCCTGGATGACCGCCCAACACGTAGGCGCACCAATTTATCACTTCAGGCTCCAAACACGGGCAGGCAAACACAAAACTCCTCGATAGGAGCGCCTGGCCTCAATTATGAACTGATTCCAATTAACATAAATCAAATGTCCCGAATGCTTTCACAAAAATCAAATAAAATTCGAAGAATCGCGTGTTCAATCCAACAAAGGCAAAATTCAAGGTTATACTACAAAAATGACAGACGTCAAACGTCAAATAGTGACGTGTCCTTTTCTTTTCAAATTATCAACCGAGTGATACCCGCGGTAAAAAGCCGGTACCGAACAATCCCCCGCTCCAGGCAGAGGAGCTCTGTCTGCTAATAAATGGGCAGGCGGGCTAAGCTCGCTACAGCTCGCTTCAAAACCGAATCTCCGACCATAACCTCCGCAACCCTGGGGACCCCGTCAGACCCGTACAACAAATTTACAATGCGTCCACGACGCCAATACAAAGGTAATAAATTAGCTTCCTTAACTAGTACAAGATCTCCAACGTGAGGAGGATCAGTTTTGTCAGTCCACTTAACGCGCTGCTGCAAGATGTGCAAATATTCTAGCGACCAACGATGCCAGAAGCTTTGGGTCATCTGCTGTAGCAACTCAAACCGACTTAAGCGTGATGATTTTACCTCCCTGAAGGGGTACTCCGGCAGCGCGGTAAGGGGCTGGCCAATCAAAAAATGACCAGGAGTCAATGCTTCCAGGTCATTTGGGTCCGACGAGACAGGGCAGAGAGGGCGCGAGTTGAGGACAGCCTCAATTTTACAAAATACCGTGGCAAGTTCCTCGAACGTTAAAATCGTTTCACCAATAACTCGGCGGAGATGCGTTTTTGTAACTTTTACAACAGCCTCAAAAATACCACTCCAATGTGGGCAAACAGGGGGATCAAATTGCCACTTAATGCCCATTCGAGACATTGCAAATCTTAAATTATCCTTATCACTATTCAAATAATTACAAATTTCATTCAAGTAACGGTCAGTGCCTTTATAATTGGTGCCGTTATCAGAGCGGATCAGAGATGGCAGTCCCCGGCGGGATACAAATCTACCTAGCGTCGCAAGAAACGCTTCCGTGCTGAGGGCACTTACCAGTTCCAAGTGAACTGCCTTGGAGGCCAGACAGACAAACACACACAAGTACGCCTTGACAGATCGAGCGTTGCGAAGCTGCGAGGTCTTTACCAAAAAGGGGCCGGCAAAGTCCGTGCCCACACAAGCAAATGGTCGACTCTCCGAGACTCTGTCGGAGGGCAGATCCCCCATCATGGGCTGCGTGGGGGTGGCCGTCAAACGATAGCACGGCATACATCTGAAGATAATGCCGCGAATAGTGCGTCTGGCAGACAAAATCCAAAATTCACGCTGCAAAATGGCTACAAGGGCATTGCAGCCTGCGTGAGCGTTAGCAACGTGTCGATCAGACACCAACAAACTGACCAAAGTCCCCCCTTTGGGGAGCAACAAAGGATGGCGAGCTCCATAGGGCAAGTTCGAGTTTCGAAGTCGTCCGCCGACTCGAAGCAAACCCGATGCGTCGAGAAATGGATTCAGACGAGCGATCGAACCCTTAATTCTCGATCCTCCTTTAAGCGCGTCAATAATCGGTTCGAAGTGCTCCACTTGCACCACACGAACCCAAAATAGCAGGGCCTCTTGGCGTTCCAAGGGCGACAAGGCCAATTCCGTGGTCAATGCCCTCTGAGCTGGGTTCCGTGCGTGGAGCAAGAAACGTCGGATCCGCGCGGTAACCCCAATCAATTTCGACAGAGAGCTGTACCTCTCCAACAGAGGATTCAAGTCGTAGACAGGTTGCGTTTCCATAACGCCCACACGTAAACCTGGCAACGCCTCTGGAGAAGAGAACCGATTCTGGGGCCAAGATGCCGCAGGATGCGACAACCAATCTGGTCCCCACCACAGGGAATGGTTTACAAGTACCGGAGCCTCGCAGCCTCGCGAAGCGCAGTCAGCGGGGTTCAATTCCCCTGGAACATGTCGCCAAATCAGCGGGGTCGCTGAACTCTGGATCTGTGAAATCCGATTCGCAACAAAAACCTCTAAATTATGCACGGAGGTGCGAAGCCAACAAAGAACGATCTCACTATCAGTCCACGCAAAAACATCTGAAATCTCCACGGTACGACCCAAAGTATCACAAACATGATTGAGGAGCCTCGTAAGGAGGGCTGCTCCCGACAATTCCAACTTAGGAATAGTTAACCTAGTCCTGATAGGAGCCACCTTACTCTTGGCCATTATCAAATGTAGTCCCACATGACCGGATAGGCTAATAGTCCGCAAGAATACCACGGCCGCGTACCCTCGTTCAGACGCGTCACAAAACCCGTGGAGGCTAACTTTACACTTGCCGGATGGCAGAAAGAGTCTGGGCAAGGAAATCCGGTTCACGTCCGGAAGTGAGTAAACAATCGAACACCATTCGGTTAGCAAGTCTCCCTGAAGAGGTTCGTCCCACGTAACTTCCGCAATCCACAGCTTCTGCAAAAAACACTTAGCCAGAAAAATGACAGGTGTGATCCATCCATTAGGATCGAAGGTCCGAGCAACAGTCGACAAGACCGAACGCTTCGTCCAGGTCTTAGGGGGGTCCAACTTAACCCGATAAGTGAAGACATCCTGGACGGGCTGGTACTGTATGCCAAGGACCGCAATCAAGTTAGGGTTGTCCGCATCTTCGAACAAGAGAGGATCCTGCTGATGTTCCACCGGAAGATCTCGCAACAAATCAGGGCAATTTGACAACCACTTACGCAGTTCGTACCCACCTGACTTCAGGATCGCAATCAACTCATCCCGTAAAATCAAAGCCTCCGTAGCAGTGGAGGTGCAAACATCATCAACATATACTGAATCTTCCAAGATGGCCGCTGCACGGGGGTAGTTCAATCGCTCCCGATGAGCCAACTCCAACAAAGTCCGGATGGCAATATACGGACTGGAGGTAAGACCGTACGTGGTAGTGTTCAGCTCGTACACTCGCATAGGATCACAAGGTCGCTCACGCCACAAAATCATCTGATAACGCCGGTCATCTCGGTGAACAACCGATTGACGGAACATCGTTCGGATGTCAGCCACGAAAACAATTTGATGACGGCGGAAGTTGGTGAGGATATCCGAAATGTCCCGGTGCAGTTTGGGACCGGAGTGCAAAAGCTCATATTGAAATGAATATTTAGTATAATGCATGCTTTTGTAACAGATGTTTAGGTACAATAAATAAACTGAAAATGAGTGTACTACTCGCCAATAAACAGTTATGTTTGGCGAAACAAATGTAAAAACCATTGTACCTACTTTTTGTTTGGAAATAAATTAAAAAAAAAAAAAACACTGGTTCAAGGAAACCCCATTTGACGTAGGGGCCGAACCGTCAAAAACCACCCGAATTTTGCCCCCAGGCGTCTTCAAAACCGCATGGTGGGGCAAAAAATAGTGCTCGAGCGAACGCCAATCAATAGTCGAGCGTGACATATGTCCCAAAGCCTCATACTCGCGCATAAACTCAATGTACTTAGCACGAAGATCTGAATCCCTCTTCATTCGGCGCTCCATGGACAACAACCTTTTTTCCGCTAGGGCATGAGACTGACCGAGAGGGGGGCGTGCAGCCCTAAAAGGCAACCGAGTAACAAAGCGACCATCAGCGAGGCGACCCGTATTATTCTGATACGACAATTCGCATTCTTGTTCCGCTGGATCGACTCTGGGAGCCTTGGGGGGCTCCTCGACCTCCCAGAAGCGCTGGACGGCGTCCGAGAGCGAGAGCCCTTCGGTAACAATTTCATTTTCAACCCGTGGGACCAAGCCCCTCAATACGGGTCCAAAAAAGGTGTAACCAAAAATGGTTTGCAAAGCCATCAAACCGCAGGGTTGTAAAACCCGCTTGTCCCCGGACAAGATCAAACCTAAAACATCAACACCCAAGAGCAGGTCTATAGGTCCTGGAACAAACCATTGGGGGTCAGCGGGGGTCAACTCTGACGTCAATTTCACCGCGGTAGGGGAGATAACCACCTGCGGGTTGCTGCCCAAAATATCGTTCAACACAACCGCTTTGGCCACAATGGCTGGCCCACAATTGACAGTTGAAAAACAAACATTAATTACCCCCATGGAACCCTGCACCTGAAGGCCACCTATTCCGTGGATGACGGAGGGGGGGGGGGGGGTCTACATGGGAGGCCCAATCTCTCCACCAAATAAGACGACGCAAGGCAGCCCTGGGCACCCGAATCCAAAAGGGCACGAACTAACAAGGACTTCCCCATCGGGCCCCAGACCCTGACACAAACAGTTGGCAAGAGTACTGTTTCAGGGTGGGCGGCTGTGGTGGAGGAGCGGGCGGCAGCTACCTATTGGGGGCGTCCCTCATCGGGCCGCCAACAACCCTCATAGGCGCCGTCCTGTTGGGCTGGCACCGCCCAATTGGACCGCACCAGGTACTGGTCCGCCGGAACCTCAGGGCAGCGACCCGGGCGCGCCCAGGTCGACGCGTAGTACTCGGAGCGGCGTCCAACTTGGGGCGGGCGGCGTTCCAACCGCGGTCGTTCGCACAACGGTGGTGAGAAGCTCCGAGGCGGGGAGCTGCGCTGAGCAGCAGCGAACCTGGCCTGTGGACGAGGAGATGGGGGAGGGGTACCCCCGCCCGTGGACGGCGAGCCCCGACGAGACTCCCTTTGGGGGTAAAGGGGAAGCGGGCCCCCGCCCGTGGGGGAACGTCCCGCACCATCCAACCGATTACCACCATTTTGGTTGGCGCACAACACCAGGTGGTGTTTCCCTTGGCACTGCGGGCACGGTTCAGGCCGTGGGCAATCCCGCTGCAAATGCTGCCCCAAACAGGAGTAGCACCACCGGCGATCATTCGCGACACCGCGCCGATCCTTCACCCTCTTGTGCAGGAACCTGGGGCATGCTGCAACCAAATGGCCATCATCCGTGCAATACACGCACCTTGGGGGCGCGTGGGCCGTCGCGTATCGGAGGGGCGGGCGGCGTGGCTCTACCACCCCTGGCTTAGGGGGGCGAGCAGCCACACGCCGCTGTTCCCGTGGAGGTCCCGCCGAGGGTCCCGAGGGGCCTTCAATCCCGGCGTTGTCCACCAACCGACACTCCTCCTCCAGAAAGGAGACAAGGTCCGCAAAACGTGGCAATTGTGTGGCACTGCCCCCACCGTGCTTGTACTCAAAACGGAGCTTCAAGTCCGTGGGCAACCGTGACAAAACTATATGCAAGAGCATGAACGACCATTCATCCACCGGCAGGCCAAGCCGTCGTAAAGCATTCAAGGCCACCATCACGGGATTCACCAAATCCCTCCGCAACGTGGCAACCCCATAAATGTGAGGAAGCGCCAAAATTTGTGCCACATGGGTGTCTGCCAAACGCCTAATGTTGGCATATCGTTTCTCCAAAAGCTCCTGGGCTGTGGTGTAATTTTGGTCGGTGACCGCAAGATGTGAGACTAACTCCAGTGCCTCTCCATTCAAGGTGGAGAAAATATATGCCAACTTTTGGCTCGGTGCCAAGTCCGTCCTGGCGTCCACCAGACTTGAAAACAAGTCGTGGTAGGCGGTCCAACATTTTAAGTCCCCGTCAAAATGGGGCAAATCCAGGGTTGGCAAACGTCCTAGGAGAGCCAGGGGTGGCGGTGATCGCGTCTCCGCCGTCAAAGGACCCCGCTGCACCTTGTGCGCAGCCTGAACCAGCTCATCATGCAAGTCATAAAATTGTGTGATGTCTGCCTCCACTGAATCATCAATCTTTTCGTCCATCGCCAAAAGCGCTGCATAAGCACTCTGAACTACCGCACTTCGGTCCGGTAGCTCAGCCGATCGCTTCAGCAAAGCGTCGGTCCGGTCGGGTCTACCTATCAAATGCACCGCAGAGGACAGCCATCTCAGCTCCGCCCTAATCTTGGCTGTCCACTTTGCCATGGCTGTAGCCAGCAACAACAAACACTCTTAAACAAACGCAAGTCCAATCGACTTCTAATTAAAATGTTCAGTAATGCAAAACAAAAACAATATAAACTAAAATTATTTGGCACAAAGAACCCTGCAAAATGTTACTTGTTGAACCCTAAATCAAGTAATATTTATAATGAGAATTAATTTATTTTAACAAGTATAATTTATTTTCAAATCGCAACACATTGGTCAATACAGAACCCTTCTGGACAATATTCACTTCTCAGGGAACCCCAAAATATTTCAAACCTGTATGTTCCCAACGCACAAAACAATTAATCCAAATAATTTTAGTCAATGCAAATTATATTTAATTACCAATTTATATGGCTTGCCAAGGAACCCCTCAGAATATTACTTATTCTCTGAGTGAACTCTAATTTATAACTGCTAAACTAAGCCAAACAAACAATGTCAAACAACCAGGGGCAAACTTCAAATAATTATAATCCCAATCAATACTGATATATATCAAATGGGTCTCAAATCAATACCCATATATTCACACCGAGCAATCCTGAGATATAGTTCAAATTATTATATAAACAAGCAATATCAATTTCCTATGTGTTTAGTATATACCTAAGAATTGAATTTGAGATTGCTATTGCTATTGCTATGTTCAGTGACCAAGAAATTCACCAAATAATATCAAATCAACTATCAAAACAATTAGCAATGTATGCTATTATATCACTACAAACCATTCAGTAATATTTTGCTATTTTCAATAACTATGTTCCATCAAGGGTTAACCTCAAAAACGTTTTTTCCACAAATCTCAAAATAATACTGTGAACCAGTCAAAGATACCTATTGACACGGCCAGAGGCGTTTCAAAGAACCACGCCCTTGCTACCAAATTTGTTCGCTACTAGACCGGGCTTGCAAGACTCTACTCGGTTGATGCCAGGGCTGGGCCCGACGAGTTCCTGACCCTAATAGAGGCCTGGACTAGAACGACCGGTATAACCCCGCTAAGCTATAGCTTCCAAGAAGCGTGGCATACCGAAGATGCGCCAGGTATCGGTCCGATACAAAACAAAACGTGTTTTTACCTTGATGGAAGCTTCATCCACCGTTGTACAGGGCGGCTTCGATATGTGTATCTGTATGTCTGAGTATTAGTGTGTGTGTCGAGGCCGTCGCGTGTCCTGGTGAACACTTCCCGGCTCCTGGATGACCGCCCAACACGTAGGCGCACCAATTTATCACTTCAGGCTCCAAACACGGGCAGGCAAACACAAAACTCCTCGATAGGAGCGCCTGGCCTCAATTATGAACTGATTCCAATTAACATAAATCAAATGTCCCGAATGCTTTCACAAAAATCAAATAAAAATCGAAGAATCGCGTGTTCAATCCAACAAAGGCAAAATTCAAGGTTATACTACAAAAATGACAGACGTCAAACGTCAAATAGTGACGTGTCCTTTTCTTTTCAAATTATCAACCGAGTGATACCCGCGGTAAAAAGCCGGTACCGAACAACAATCGTAGCGTACAAATAAAAAACGCGTCTGCTCTTGGTCACAGAAACGACAGCAAGTTTTTTTACTAATAGCGAAAATATCTAAAACGCGTACGGTAAGCGCCGCGTGGGCTTCTTTCTTGTCGTGAATTGCACTACATCCCCATCCGCAAAAACTCCGCATCAATTTTGGCGGAAAACGCTTCATACTGATGACGTCACTTGTACAAAATAGTTGTATGGAATATCCGGTAAATTGTTGTTTCGGTCGCGAAATACTGCGTTTAAGTACATAGTTGTCATGTCATACAATTTTGTTTCTATAAAAGCGTAAGGACTCTATTGGCAGCTTTAAATTTACTCTTGGACAATAAAAAAAATGCATCATTTTTCTTAACTTTCAAGGTTAATATATTTTTATGATTTTAATTACATTTTATAATTTATACTTTATTACGATAATTTGATGGTTTACTATCCATTTAGCATCACTACGTTATCAATTTGAACATGAGGCCGCTTGCCTATTGTTAAGATTTAAGTGGATTCGGTTTGGAAACCCTAACCTGGGCTCAGAGGTCGTAGTATTTTGTCCGCGTAAGGCGCGAGTGTTATTGGTGTCGAAGGCGGCTCCGCAAGAAGCAAATCCTACGTGCATGCGGCGGGCTCCTAGGCCTACACGAGGACTCGGCGGACGACACAACTCGACCTCTTGACCTACTGACGGTAATTGACGGCATTATTAGCGAAAACGCCGGCACATCTGGTGAGTCCATCTTGGTAATTTTAAATAGTTCATAAGCGGTTATCTCAGTTCCCGCGTAACGCGAGGCCCCAAAACGATCCCTTCTGGGCGTTTTGAACAATCCTATTAAAGAAAATGCTATCCTAATAAATTCGAAATTCGACGGTGCCCCGCTTTCGTTTCTGGGACTCAGTCTCCCGCCCTCCGCCCGGGCTTCCGCCAGAAACTCGCTTCGTCGGCCCTTCGTTTCACGTGCGCACTCGATCTACGCTCCGCTCGGGAGGTCGCCACCTTCCCCCACTCGCTTCGCTTTGGCCTCGTGCACCCCGTTCAACTCAGGACCTCCTTCTCCAGCTTCTGGCTCCACGGGCTTTTATATACACTCTAGGGGTAGGACAGACTAGACCACGTGGAAGTGGGGTGCGCTGATTCGGGTTTTGGTAGCACTTGAAAATTTGGCATCATTATACTTTATTTGATCATATGCATACATTTTATTTATTTATTTATTTATTTATTTATTTATTTATTTGGAGAACCAACAGCTACAGAAAAATATTGACTATATAGATAAAATACAAAAAGCCAATTACAGGTTCCCACCGATAGCATCGCAGAATGGCAATCATAGTGGGTTATTTAGGTAGAAATATTGTATTAATTTGCTCGCTAAGATTTGGTGATCATTTACTAAATTTGGTCTTCGAATACAATTGAATGTGCATTCGTTACTAAAACAGCTAGTACTACTATTGTAATGGTAGATTTTTTTTTTGGTGTTCAGTATATTTTTTTGGTAAGAGAGCTTAGGGTATCAAAGCATTTTTTGGTAGTCATTATATTTAACACCAATACAAACTAGGAAAAATCGAGAAAAATTCAATGTCTTTTCTTCTATCTTCTAAGATTATTTAAAATTTTGTTAAGTCCCTTTAGTCTCTGTCACTCGCTCGGACGAAATATTCTAAGTCCATATTTTACAAGTGTTTTTCTTTCTCGAATTTGCTAAGTCCATAGAATACATTTTCGAAATTTTACTAGTTTTTTTATCACGAAATTTTTTAAGTCTGAACTTTCCGACACTTCACTTTGATTTTAGTCTCTACTGCTAACACTTTAAGTTCACTTTACACTTCACTGTCAACGTCACTTACTACACTTCACTTCTACTTTTCATCCGGCTCGAAGGACGACTTTGTTTACACCGTGACTATGCACTCACTTGGTTACCAATCAAGATAGACGACAAGACGACTCTGTCCTAAGTAATTCGAATCGAACAACCGGTATCTAGTTTATACTAGTGTCCACAAAAGCTAAATCGTCTTAAACAAGAACTAAAATATTGAAACACAATGCAGTCGGAATAAGGCACTGAGGTATATAGAAAGAAAGAAAGAAAGAAGACATTTATTCACTACGCAAAAGACACACAGAGACAAAGGGAGTACAAATACAATACAATTTACACATAATGTGTGTGTCTTCGCGGCAGTGAATCGGTCGCTGTCTCAGCATTATGCCGAGGTGTCAGACAAACACCTGCAGCGCTGATTTTCAGACAGCACCGTATATACGTGACCCACGGAACGCAACACAACATACCGCCGATACAAACGCAACATATATGACGCAACATCGAATATATTTTATTCAACATAGTATTAAGTAATAAACTTGAATGCTGAATGAAGTTCCATTCATTCCCTGGTTTCCCTAAATAAATGTTAATTGATATCCCGACTGGACGTCTGTATTATTTACCCTACGGCCTACATCTCAGCACGCTCATTTAAAGAAACACGATCAGGATTCGCCTCACAGTTTGAATGTTAATATTTAAAATACCTTTTGTTATAGATACGAAGGTCTTGTATGTTGTCGCCTGTCATGTTGCCCGTGACGCAACTTGTATAATTCCTAATCGTAAATCACCATTGTCATTGTATCTGTCGCAGGCAGCGTGAAAGTAGCCGAGCGGGTGACTTGCATATGCTACTCGAACGCGCCGGAAGGCGTGAGCGTGAACGCAGTAGCGTGCGGGGACCGTGCCGGCGCCGTGCGGCTGTTCAGCGCGTGGGACCTGCGCCCGCTCGCGGTCGTGCCGCCGGCTCACACCGCGCCCACTACACTCGGCGTCATCAGGTATACACTGTGAGAGAGGGAGAGAGCAGTTAGGAGTAGGAGAGTTATGATATGATACTGTTTTTATTGTAGCCTAACGTACAGCGTGGACAGCGAGATCCTGTTCGGCTGCTACGCGGACGGCGCGTGCGTGGCGTGGCACGGCGGCGGCGCGCGGCCCCCCGTGCAGCTGCTGCCGGCGCACGCGCTGTTCTGACGCGCGCGCGCCCGCTGCTGCCTCGCGCCGGGCTAGCACAGGTGACTACACTACAGCCTGGACAGAGATCCTGTTCGGCTGCTACGCGGACGGCCCCCCGTGCAGCTGCTGCCGGCGCACGCGCTGTTCTGACGCGCGCGCGCCCGCTGCTGCCTCGCGCCGGGCTAGCACAGGTGACTACACTACAGCCTGGACAGAGATCCTGTTCGGCTGCTACGCGGACGGCCCCCCGTGCAGCTGCTGCCGGCGCACGCGCTGTTCTGACGCGCGCGCGCCCGCTGCTGCCTCGCGCCGGGCTAGCACAGGTGACTACACTACAGCCTGGACAGAGATCCTGTTCGGCTGCTACGCGGACGGCCCCCCGTGCAGCTGCTGCCGGCGCACGCGCTGTTCTGACGCGCGCGCGCCCGCTGCTGCCTCGCGCCGGGCTAGCACAGGTGACTACACTACAGCCTGGACAGAGATCCTGTTCGGCTGCTACGCGGACGGCCCCCCGTGCAGCTGCTGCCGGCGCACGCGCTGTTCTGACGCGCGCGCGCCCGCTGCTGCCTCGCGCCGGGCTAGCACAGGTGACTACACTACAGCCTGGACAGAGATCCTGTTCGGCTGCTACGCGGACGGCCCCCCGTGCAGCTGCTGCCGGCGCACGCGCTGTTCTGACGCGCGCGCGCCCGCTGCTGCCTCGCGCCGGGCTAGCACAGGTGACTACACTACAGCCTGGACAGAGATCCTGTTCGGCTGCTACGCGGACGGCCCCCCGTGCAGCTGCTGCCGGCGCACGCGCTGTTCTGACGCGCGCGCGCCCGCTGCTGCCTCGCGCCGGGCTAGCACAGGTGACTACACTACAGCCTGGACAGAGATCCTGTTCGGCTGCTACGCGGACGGCCCCCCGTGCAGCTGCTGCCGGCGCACGCGCTGTTCTGACGCGCGCGCGCCCGCTGCTGCCTCGCGCCGGGCTAGCACAGGTGACTACACTACAGCCTGGACAGAGATCCTGTTCGGCTGCTACGCGGACGGCCCCCCGTGCAGCTGCTGCCGGCGCACGCGCTGTTCTGACGCGCGCGCGCCCGCTGCTGCCTCGCGCCGGGCTAGCACAGGTGACTACACTACAGCCTGGACAGAGATCCTGTTCGGCTGCTACGCGGACGGCGCGTGCGTGGCGTGGCACGGCGGCGGCGCGCGGCCCCCCGTGCAGCTGCTGCCGGCGCACGCGCTGTTCTGACGCGCGCGCGCCCGCTGCTGCCTCGCGCCGGGCTAGCACAGGTGACTACACTACAGCCTGGACAGAGATCCTGTTCGGCTGCTACGCGGACGGCCCCCCGTGCAGCTGCTGCCGGCGCACGCGCTGTTCTGACGCGCGCGCGCCCGCTGCTGCCTCGCGCCGGGCTAGCACAGGTGACTACACTACAGCCTGGACAGAGATCCTGTTCGGCTGCTACGCGGACGGCCCCCCGTGCAGCTGCTGCCGGCGCACGCGCTGTTCTGACGCGCGCGCGCCCGCTGCTGCCTCGCGCCGGGCTAGCACAGGTGACTACACTACAGCCTGGACAGAGATCCTGTTCGGCTGCTACGCGGACGGCCCCCCGTGCAGCTGCTGCCGGCGCACGCGCTGTTCTGACGCGCGCGCGCCCGCTGCTGCCTCGCGCCGGGCTAGCACAGGTGACTACACTACAGCCTGGACAGAGATCCTGTTCGGCTGCTACGCGGACGGCGCGTGCGTGGCGTGGCACGGCGGCGGCGCGCGGCCCCCCGTGCAGCTGCTGCCGGCGCACGCGCTGTTCTGACGCGCGCGCGCCCGCTGCTGCCTCGCGCCGGGCTAGCACAGGTGACTACACTACAGCCTGGACAGAGATCCTGTTCGGCTGCTGCGTGGCGTGGCACCGCGGCGGCGGCTCAACTTTCTAATCAATAGTGTATTCAACTAGGTATTGAAACTACTTAATGGTTATAAAGCTCGCTCGATAGATAATTGGAACTGAAATTTACACACATGGACTTGGGCCGATCGTCTTTAACGAGTCGGTCGATCTGTTTTAACGCATAATTATATGACTTTTTCTTTTTCTTACCTTAACCAAAAACTATGTTTTTTTTTCTGTATGCTGTAGTAGAAAGGTTTATTAAAACATGTATACATTCTCTTTGCAGATGGCGGCAGCATGAGAAATCCATACATTCGGTGGATAATAACAGTCCCGGTGCTTACTTATAATGGACCACAGTGCGCTCTAACGAAGCAGAGCAATCGAATATTACTCCGTAAAACGTTTTCGTCAACCTACGGCTACGTCTAAAGAGAGCTTTCCGTCATCATATATTTAAGAGTTACTCTTTCCGGTGTAGCTCCCTCCATCTTCCGGCTCCTATACACTATTGGCCATCATGGCGCAGGTAAGGGACGCAGTCATTCGTTGGAAAGCGATAGAAGTATATCTTTCTTCGTCTTCAAGCGTTAGCATATATGCATCCTTCACTCAATCTAGAGCCGCCTTCTTGATTTCCTTATACCACATGACTGCTACCTTTTCCTCGATTTCTTTCATGTGGCTTATCGTTGGTCGTCCCCTTCTTCACTTGCCTTCTATTATGTTATTTATAAATGCGTCATGTCGTATAAGATGATCGATATTATTCCGTCTGTCCGTACTTGTTCTATTTTTTATTTTATTTTCTACCATCGTAAGCAAAATGTTGCGCGTTATTTCCTTTGGGTAGCTAATAAGTGAACAATTAGTACGAATCTCAATATCCGAACAAAGTTTACCCGAGTTTTTCGCTCTTAAGTGTGGTTCCAATATTTTCTTGTGACGAACAAGTATAGATTATCGGCCGTATTCATAAACGGTCTACAAGCCCATTTTAACTAAAATGGCGGTAAAATTCGTTTGTCCTTATCTGTCACTTTGACATTTGGGTTCGTAAGAAAGGGACAAAGCACATTTTATTTAGCAGAGGCATTTTAAGTTTTATGAATAAGGGGGTATATGTTGTCTCCTAAATTATGTGACAGAATAAAAATTATATGAAAAGTGAGTTGTATTCAGTCTAATGCCCCACAATGTTTATGAATCAATGTAAAATTAACAAGAATATATGTATATCATCGTTTGATTGTTAAAGCATTTGATTGTTAAATGGTTTTGAAAATCGAATGTACAGCTGTCTCTGTAATAAAAGATCTTCCGAAAGGTGTTTTAAGAGGGTGAATTGGAAAATATTGCGTGCTTTGAAACGCCGTTCTGACTAGATTAAGAAACAATAAGGTCTGATTTTCAGATATAATGTATGATACTTGACTATATGATTGTTTATCTGATTTAATCGATACATGATTGCGTAAAATTTCCTCGATAGAAAAAAAAACCGAAGTTGGGTATTTATTTTCTTTTTTTTTAGGGTTCCATACCAAAAAAGGTAAAAAAGGAACCCTTATGGTGCGACTCCGTCCGTCTGTCTGTCTGTCTGTCTGTCTGTCACAAAGTGAAATATCTCACGAACTACTTAAGCTATCAATTTGGGAATGGTTTTAGGGACATTTATATAATACCTTGAGTTAATTGATAGGTTAGTACGGAACCCTCGGTGCGCGAGTCAGACTCGCGCTTGACCGGTTTTTTTTTTACTCAGCCTACTCAAACAATACATTATGTTACGACACAATCAATTTAATCCATCATTTAAATGTATCTCATCTAAAATCTCACTTAATGAATTATAAATAAAACTTCACTAAGGTAGGTATTTATCGAAATTTGTCCAAAAAAGCCATTCCCGAAGAGTGTTGCATCTCTTTTTCTCTTGCGCGGAAGGCATAAGCGTGTCTCTGTCAAGGGGGCGTGGTCGAATCTAGGCATCCCCTTAAGCTATGTGAGAAGAATACTTCTCTATAAATTAATTCGTGCCGTGAGCTCGATGGAAACCTGATGACTCAAATAATGGTTAACACTACCCGCCAAAAAGCGCGTGGCCGGGGCCGTACGGGGGCGTACTTCTAGTGTGCCTGGCTCAGTATCCATCGATATTTTAAAACTAGATAGTCTGGCAAACGAAAGTTGAACCAACTAAACTCAATTACGCGGCAACCCTAAACGTCATACGCATACATTTTGATCAACAGTGTTGCCGCGTAATTGAGTTTTGTGAGTTTAACCCTTAACTGCATATTTTTTTATTTTTGGTAGAAAAAAATGTTTGGTATAAAGGTGCGTTCAAGAACGTAAGCTTTTTTTTTAATCTGTGAGCTTTCTAATGCTTTGTAGACATTTGGCAACACTATGCATTTAAGGGTTAACTTTCGTTTGCCAGACTCTAGGTATGGTTTTTAAAAATATATAAATAAATAATTGTCAGTGCCCAATTATTTATTTATATGTTTTATTTATTTATTATAATTATTATTATTAGCACGCGCGATTTCTAAAATCGCAATGTCTCATTTCGGGACTTTATGGGTGCCAATCATTAGGTGTTTTACCCTACGTTGTACATATTTTTGAAGGTAGTTTTATTAATAAATTAATGCAATGAATGTATCGTTTTTAAGACTGAAGGAAGACTATTGAAGGGAATCATTCCGCTACGACAAATTCGGTCCTAACTACAGCCTGGTCAGCCACCGTTCGTCAACAACCGAATCTTGACCCCACTGTGGAGTTGTTTGCTCAAAAATACCTAGTTATTATTCAAAATTACAGGTGTCAAATTGGCCAAGCCTAGCAATAAATAAATGAATTAATGATAATATTGATAATGAATAACTTGTATATTTAGCAATAAGTTATACATAGGAAACTGTGATGTTGCATTATTTCTTGTATGTTTTAAGTTCCGAGGGTCAACTGAATCAGGGCGGGTTGCATCATCCACACTTTACAAGCCGGTTAATGTTAATATGGCGCCGGTTAGTGTCAATATGGAGCCGGCAGCTGTCACCCCGTCGAAAACTGTCAAACATCCCAAGAAATCAGAACGGACGCTAGTTACCGACAGTTTGAGAGAACGGACCTTTATATTTTTAGGGTACATTATCCTATACTATTAAACGAGCAATGTTTGTATATATATCATCATCATTAACTTAAGAGTTATCCTCTTGTCGGTGGAGTATTTTCCATCTCTCTCTGTCGTACGCCAGCCCTTTGATTTGCTGATACGACACGACACCAGCATTTTCCTTTATTTGGTCCATATAACTGCGTCGTGGTCTTCCCCTGCCTCTCCTTCCTTCTATCTTTCCTTCCATTATGGTTTTAAAGAAGTTGTCGTGCCGTATCAAATGACCAATCATTTTCTCCCTTCGAGTGCTGATGGTGTTCAAGATCGATCTCTTCTCTTTTACCCTTCTCAAAACATCCTCATTTGTTACTCTCTCAGTCCAGCTTATACCTTCCATCCATATATATATATATACAAATATATATATATATATTTGAAATCACGTTCTCAAAAACGGCTCTAACAATTTATGAATATTTGGAATGCAGGGGTTTGCGGGGGCGAAAAATCTAGCTGGGTCTCTTGTCTGGGAAAATTAGTTTTCTAGATATTTTCTCTATTTTCACCCGAGTAGAGCTTGGTCGCTCAGGGACTTGGTTATTATTTACCGCGCAGCTACCGATGGAGCGGAATAAAAGCGGATGTTGTATAGGGTCATTTCGCTGGTTACGCGACCACCTTCGGTTAGCGACCACCTGAAGGAGAAGGTTTTTTCTATTGAAGATAACATCAATTCTACACACCCTATTGAGACAATTACTTGTACATGCATTTTTTTGCTGTTTTAGAATAGAAATCTACTAAAAAACCGAGAAAATATCCTTTCAGTTCACCAACTCAGCTTAAGTGGTCGCCCACCGGCACATTAAATTAGGTGGTCGCTAACCGACGAAATGACCCTACGCCATATCCAGATAATGAATAATTAATACGTTATGTTGCTTCTGTTTTTAAATATTTTCTAGAATTTTATATTCAATATTAAATATGATGTTACCCACTTCAATTTATTTTACTATAATAGAAATTAAATTTTAAGAATATCACGTCATTAATATGTGTAGTTCAGTGAATATATTTTATACGCCCCGTACCTGAAGCGTCCACAGTATAAATTCTCAACAAAGATATTTGCAATAAGAAAACGAATAATTTTATTTTTACACATCTTTGTTTATTTATGTCTAATAATAGTACACTCTATGAATAAAGTTTTTAATAAAATATCCGTTTGTTATTATTTGAAAATCTTCATATACCTCTGTGCGAAGTAGCGTCGCCAAAATACTAAGGTAAATGAATCTGACTCAATATATTGCATTTTGCTATGCTATAACTATAAAGTATTAACCTCTAGTTTTTCCCCCGAATGCCGCAGAAGGAGCGGTATCTAATAATAGGCCTTGGTTGCCCGAAATAGATTATTATTATTATGTATGTCTTTCCCGCTCACGGGACAATGATGTCCCGGACCTTTGGGAGGCGTGCGTAGAGCTAGGTACCTACAAAGTACCAACATGTAGAGGCCCTTTTGACAATTTAATGAAATGCAAGGAGTACACCGAGCGGATGCTGTCCCTGCCCGTGTCATGGGACGCACACAGAGACAGCACCCACTGGGGTGTCTAGGGCCTATTGATGGTTGATGAAGTCTAAATGAAACGGGTTATTGGGTTAAAATGATGGACTAGTGGCTGGGCTATTGGATGAAAAATCGGACGCCTGCCTATAAAACTGTCTCACTTTTTATCTCTGGCAGACGGTGACTCGCCAACTGCTAGATGGGCCCCTATTAATAGCGACATTCAAAAATGGCCTAAGGGCAACACCGGTCAGAGAGGTGGCACTGGACTTTAAAGATATAGCCAACTCGCCAGTTAGGTGTCCACATCTACCCTCGAGCAACAGTTCTTGCGAGTGGAGACTCTGGACGGCCAGTAAAGGCAAGCCAGAGGTAGGGGGCCTGTCCAACCATCCACCCGGTCGGCTCAACCTGACCATAGGACACCCCCAGGAGCACTCAGGTACGTAGGGTCGCTACTCCCTAACAGCCCGCCACAAGCTGCCTTACGTTGACTGATTGCACCACAAATCTGGTGGGCGATGGGGCCGTCACATTCCTACGCCGTTTTATTATTATTATTTGTGTTTTTTCCATATCTCGGGACCATGGGGTCCCGGACTTTTGGAAGGCATGCGTGGGGCCGAAGCCAACAGCGCAGAGGTCCTGTAAAACAAATCCATACTAATATTATAAATGCGAAAGTGTGTCTGTCTGTCTGTCTGTCTGTCTGTCTGTTACCTCTTCACGCTTAAACCGCTGAACCGATTGCGATGAAATTTGGTATGGAGATAGTTTGAGTCCTGGGGAAGGCCAGCATAGGATACTTATTATCCCGGAAATAATCCCCCAAGGGGATGAAGTGGGGGGTGAAAGTTTGTATGGAGCTACGATATAAACGAGTTCCACGCGGACGGAGTCGCGGGCAGAAGCTAGTATAATATAAAGCGAGGGATACACATGGCGGATAGCATCTCCGAGCGCACAACATGATACACCCGGTGATGGTTCCCGCCAGGTGCAAAGACTATTGCAGTGCAACACTGTGCTGCGATGGATACTAAGGTCATGGGTTATTGGGTTGAATGGTGGGTGGTCTGGAAAATGGGTTATGCGAGGAGACTAGCAGACACTTGCCGTGACAATTAGTCTCAAAATTGTGAAAAGGCAGGCGGTGACTTGCTAACTCGTTAAGTGGGCCCCACAAACAGTCGCACCCGCAGTGCGACAATGGAGCAACACATCTGAGCGGCTGTGAGGTTGTCGAGAGGTGAGTCTGCGGTGCGCCAGATTTATTATTATTATTATTAATGAATGCCCACTACCTACTGACGATCTCGCGTGCAGGTGAGTCACCCTGAGTAGACCCTAGATAATTAGTAAAAAGTAAAGTAAAAATTGATTTGGCCATACAAAAAAAGCAGTGGCTCACACTAGGCTAAGCCTGTCCTGTGACACCACATTATAAAATCACGAGAGTGCATCATTATTATTATTTTTAAATACATTAAAGATAATTTAACATTAGCATTAACACAGTAATTAATATAATCGATAAAAAAACATTAAATTTAGGTAGATTGTCTTGCGTCCTAGATCTCTATTCCATATCAGCTTTGCCCGCAAAAATTACTCACGGCATACTTTTTTCAGGCGAGTCCCTAGTTTTTATAATAAGTATCTGATTGATATTGATCCTTTTCATCAATCATTGTTAAGTATCAAATTGTTAGTAAAACGTAAGTTATTTTCTTAGTCCTTCCAGGAGTATTATAATTACCTAATGTAAATGTTACTCTTCAGATCTCCTTGTAGGTATTCTAACCGAAAAATGTCTACATTTCATTTTTAGTTGCAAGATTAAGATTCCTTTTTTGTTAACACAATTATCATAATATTAATGAACCTCCAGGTCTGTAGCATTATGTCTGTTGGTACTCTATGTGTACCCCTTATATATTTGTTTAAGCGACTGTTTGTGTTTCTAAATAAATTAAAAAAAAAAAAAAAAAAATGGTATTGCATTATATGATATTTGGAGTATAAAAGTTAAGCTATTCTAGAATATGTGTGTGTTAGTATGTGTGTGTGTGTGTGGTGAGTGGAGTGTATGTGTATACGTATGCAGGGATGTTAAGTAGATTACTCGTATTATGTTTTCAGTTTCTCTGTATTCCAAGCCGTTCAACCATTCTGATTTTAAATTTAGTCTGTCGGATGGTTAGAAGTTTAATGTCACAGGCTTTGACTGCCACGTTATACAAACGAGGATGCGCAACATCTGCGAACCGACGAGCAAAGACCGCACGCACTCGTGCCACTGGTATTGCGAAGATTCTTTCTTCTAGCATGTTTTCGTAGTCGTCAGATAATAGGACTTGTTTATGAATCTTGCGAACGGTTACTATAAGATATAGAGCTTGCGGACACTTAATACCTCAGCGGCGCTACCACGAACTTCGAAAGTCGAAGTTCGGGTATTTCCATCTCTATCGCACTCCCTTACTCGAGTGACAGGGATGCATGTATCACGAACTTCGACTTTCGAAGTTCGTGGTAGCGCCGCAGCTTCTTTATATAGGAGTGTGGTTGGAAACTGATGTGGCTTTTTAAGCATTACTTTTAGAATTGCGCGCTGTGCTCTTTCTAGCGTGATTAGGACTATGGTACCAGCTGATCCTCATATCGGTATGCAGTATGATATGATCGATTTGCATATTGCCAAGTAGATTGACCGCAAAAATTCCATTTCCGCAACCTCTCTCAGTCGTTTCATCACCATGATTAACTTCCTAACTCTTCCCGATATGGCTGATATCTTTCGCCCAGTGCCATTCCTAGGTATTTAATGGTGGTGACTCTCGTTATGGTCTTGCAGTAGCATTGCCTAATTTAATTAGGTACAACAATTTTGCATACCGTATTGTGTGCCGTTCCGAGAGTAAAGTCAAACCTTTATTATAATTCTTTGATTGGTTAGCCGCAGAGCAAATACCGCGAAACGAAAACTCCCATCTTCTTCTCATTCGAGCGAACGAACGTTTTCGTGTCATGCTGATCGACGCTCAGTTGACCCAACATGTAAAATGTCGCATTACATATTGTGATATGCCGTTAATATTGTACTACCATCTCATGCCTTTAATTCAAATCTAATTAAAGGAATAGTTAAGCACGCCATTTACCACACGAACTGCGAGCCGTACCCATAGAAATAGGGTGTGTCGACTCGTTCACACAGCGCACACACTCGTGGATTTGTCCGTGCCCTTGTCGCTCAGCAACAAATCGGCGGATCCGCAGTGTGTAGCGACCTTTAGAAACTGGTTGTGTTGTTTGTCTGTTGTCAAAACCAAAATGGCGTCGTAGTGTAGTGTTTGACAAATGAAATGAAACGTGTGGTTTGTCATTGTATTGAATATTGATAAACGAACGTGAACAGGAACATTATTTTACAGACATAATTGCATAATCTGAGCCAACCTAAAAATGGGATCTAAAAAGCATAAGAAAGAATCGAAGAAGAAGAAGCAAAGGAGTAGGTCGCGGTCGCCCTTGGAGGGCGAGGAACGCGCACGCAAGCGACACAGGAAACACAAGGATCGCAAGAAGGACCGCTCACCAGACGGTTAGTTTCACCTCCAATATTCTAGTTTTATTGCGTCCTACGCCGTTGATCATCTCTTGTATCCGCAATAGTTTTGTCATGTTCTATTTGTATAGTCGACAGATGATCAACGACGGACGGCTCCCTCGTTTGACATGATAATGGCATTTTTTGCTCGTTATTTCAGGCTCGGTGGCATTCGCGTCGGGCCCCTGCGCCCCGAGTGCCGCGGCCGGCAGGTGGGTGTTGTAATATAGTTGTCTCCATTCTATTCGAATGCTGATTATGAAGTACCGCGACTTTTAACCCTTTATAAGACTGGGAAATATATTTCCGCCTTGACTTTTACTCTATGTGATAAAGTTCAATTCTATGAAAAAATGGTTGACCTTATGCCCATTAACACTTTCGCAACTGGACTAAAAATGGAGCAATACAACAGAAACCGACAGAACTCACTAGGCGTGTAGGTTTATTGGTACTGCCCGCCTAGCGGGCTGAGCCGGCATCTGAGCAAACATTACGAGTGCCAACCAGGCGGGGTCTTGGTTGCGAACGTGTTATGGGTAAAATGTGTGTAAACAATGAATTAGTTCTACCCTTCAATTCATGGTAAACCTCTAAAATTACAAGATTAAACTGGTGGTGAAACTTCCTACACAACATCTGAACTACATACTTCAATTACATTTAAAAACGGAAGCTTTGATAAGATGGGCACAGTGTAGATTTAATTTTAATATAAGAATGTTGTGTATAATTTTTATTAATGACTTCTTGTTCATTCAAGCGAAATGGGAATATTCGAGCTAATGTACTCAAGAAATGAGAGCCTATTTATGACATCTAAGGGAGTGACCACATCGCTGCTCAAAATACGCTAACGCACCGTAAACGCAGCAAAATGTATAAAGAATACGTGACGCATACGACACGTCAACGCGTATACGCAGCGTTAAGCACCGGTGTGGTCCCTCCTTTATTGACCTCTGCAGTGATGAAGTGAAGACATATTGCCTGTACAATTTAGCCATTATTAATGAAGGGTGAATTATAAATTGAATCAGTTTAAATAATGTTTATTCGATTGTCAGTTATAGACCCATCAGTCTTTTGTTGAACTTGTACAAAATATATTCCAAAATAATACTCCAACGCATCGAGAGAGTTCTAGAAGAGAACCAACCATATGAACAAGCTGGTTTCCGGAAAGACTGCAACCACAGATCACATCCATACTATAAAACAAATACTAGTAAAATACAATGAATATAGTAAGAAATACATAATACCTAGCATTTATTGATTATTAAAAAGCGTTTGATTCCTTACTTCAAAATGTTGCAACCAAGTATATAAGAATTATGAACTAAAGTACATACTTATCTCTTAAACCCAACGGATTTGCAAATTATGCTACACCAACTCACCAGGGAGCATGAAAGTGGGTCTGGAACTAAACACAGAAAAACTAAACTTATGACAAACAAAACAAAGAATACCAATGGCTGTAAACAATAACCAGTTAGAATATGTCACGGAATACACATACACTTAGGTCAAATTATCTCCCCAGAAAACCAGAACAATAAAGAGACAGACAACAGAGTATGTATTACTTGGAAAAAGTATTGGTCATGGAAAGGAGTAATGAAAAATCCAGATATACCACTAAAATGCAAACGCAAACTATTTAATACCTGCATACTCCCCAGCATGACTTATGGCTGCCAAACATGGGCACTAACACAGAAAGATAAGAAAAAACTAGAAGTATGTGAACACAATATAGAAAGAAGTATACTAAACATTAAAAGGAAAGAAAGAGTAAAACTAAAAACTATAAGGAAAACAACTAAATTAACAGAAGTGTCATATGCTATAAACAATCTTAAGTGGAGATGGACCACATGATAAGAAATAAGAAAGAGAAATCTTATAAACTAGTCACGCAATGGTATCCTAGAGATGGGAAAAGGAAGAGAGGCAGACCATTGCGCCGATGACATAAAGGCAGTTGCAGGACCGACTTGGAGATGGGCTTGCAACCAATAGAAACGAATGGAAGATATGCCTCCTCCCTTATATGACAAAGAATAGGGATGTAGACACTAAATAAATTAATCAATAATCATGTATTTTCTTAAAAAAGGATTAAGGATGTGGTCCAATCGAGAAATAAAGCAGTTTTAATAGAAAATTTAGGGGTTTAAAATGTGTTCTGTCCCTTTTCCGCAAAGCGCACCTTCATATGAAACGATTGTCATTTACTGTGACGCTCGAGGATCTTGGCGTCACGATCTACTAGCGTTTTCTCTCGTTAACAAGCAACATTAAAACGGTTGTAGCATTGTAAGTTTTTGAAATATTTGAATGGGATTTTCGTCATCTGGCATATTTTTTGGCCTTCATTCTTTTGACGTAATAATACATTTTGAGTTTATACCCCTATTGTAGGCATGGCATAAAACAGCCTATGTCGGGCCCAAATGTCCATGCCATATGAATAATTGTATGAGTAGTTCCAGAGATTAAACTTACAAAGTCACAAACATTACCTTATTATAATACTAGCGACCCGCCCCGGCTTTGCACGGGTACTATATTATACATATAAACCTTTCTCTTGAATCACACTATCTATTAAAAAAAAACCGCAGCCGAAGGTTAACTGGAAGAGATCCCTTACAGGGATAAGTTCGCCTTTGTACCGATTTAACTTTTTTTTGTCTGTATTTTTACCTGTGTCTTGTGTACAATAAAGTATTTACATACATACCGCATCAAAATCCGTTGCGTAGTTTTACAGATCTAAGCATACATAGGGACTGATTAGAAAGATATATCTCCCTCTTTATAATATACAATCATCATACCAGCCGAAAGACGTCCACTGCTGGACATAGGCAAGAGTGCCAAAGTGACCGGTCCTGCGCCACCCGCATCCATAATATACAATAGTATACTCATATAGTTAAGATAGGTAATTGTTTTATATTCCTTTGAGGATGATTTGAATAGAGTCAAAGAACACACATTGTAACAAGTTTATATAAAGATCTAGCCATAACTTCTTTCTGTTAGTTTATTTATTGCTTACTCTAACACTTACAGTCTAGCGACATGTGTTTTATGCCTGCATGTGGTGTAGGCCCCTTATAAAATACACACATAATAAACCTGATATACATACTACTACTATATATGTATGTATGTATATATATTGAACCCTTTGGCGCACATGACATGTGCGAAACAGAATTAAAAACTAAATTATATTTGTACAGTTGACATCAAAAATATGTATACATTTTTCGGCTTAGCACAAGGGAAAAAGGTGCAAATTTGTAAATATGTCAGTGAGCTAGACCATACAAAAGCAAGATTATTCCTGATGTTCGTTTGTAAATTACTTTCAGTTAACACTTTAATGAAGTGTATATATTTATGTCTATATCATTGGCACTGCCTAGATACTAGACTGTAGAACTTAACAGCTCGATGAATTCTAATATGTGAGGTGTTATTCGATTCCTCTAGGTGGTTCCTATTTTTTAGACGCGGATATATCAAGGATTACGTTTGTAACAATTGTAAATCAGTCGCAATCCTATCGCACCACCTGAGCGAATGTGTCGACTTGTCAGATTGCAGTAACGAAATGAACATTATAATTTACTAATGAGGAAAACACCTAACACGCGCGCGGCACGCGGCTCGTTCACCCCTATTTTGTCGTTGTACTACATCCGCATCCGCAAAAGGTCCGCATTGGTTTCCGCGGATGCGAACGAGCCTAAACGTGGCCATCTCTTTCTATCGCATGCATGCGGCACGTTCAAGGTGGACAGTTCATTGGTGTAATAAGGTAAATCGCCTGTAATTGGGCCCCTCATACTAAAAATTTACTTTTGCCCTACAAGCAGAATTAAATTTAGTATAACGTGGCCAGTTATTATTGAAGGGTGGCCAATAATTAACACATTATACTAAAAATGAATTCTACTATTGGTGAATAGAGTTAATTTTTTGTATGTATGTAAGCCACACGTAGAGGCACTGTTAAGAGGCTCCCATACGCCAATGACCTTCGATCTGAATCCCTTAGTTTTCTAATGTTTTTTTAGCTTATTATATTAACAACAACGGCTTTAAGCAATATAGTATCCCATATTTACTTCAAACTTCATTGTTTTCGAGATATTTGGCATCAAAGTTGAACAATTTTAGGCCAAAAAACTGGTTTTCTGGCCATAACTTTTGTGTTAATTGGTTTAAAATTAAAACCCTCTGCCAGTTTTTAGAGACGTCATAGACGAACCCAAATTTGTAGATTTCGTATATGTTAGATCTTTCACGTCAATAGAGATGCGAAATAAGTGTTTTTTTAGACAATGTTTAAAAAAATCATACAAAATTAAGTATTAATTTGTTTCAAAATCCGGTCTGTCAAAATGGAGATAAAAGATTGAAGAACCGATAGCCGTTTGATTTATGACTCTATCTGTAGTGCAAAAGTAGTAGATACGATTCAAAACTTGTCAAAAATCGATGAAAACCTCGGGTAGCCCCTTAAACAGATTCAAATCTAATATAATAGTCACGAGGTATAATAAAATTTATGAAACTATAAAATTATGTTTCATGTAGTTGATTGAATATGAATTTCATTTTATTACATTCTACACTGATTAACATCTCAAGAGCTTAGGAAATAAAGTAAAAGTGGACGTCTCATCTCCAGAGCTTAGGAAATAAAGTAAAAGTGGACGTCTCATCTCCAGAGCTTAGGAAATAAAGTAAAAATTGACGTCTCATCTCAAGAGCTTAGGGAATGTAAAAGTTGACGTCTCATCTCAAGAGCTTAGGAAATAAAGTAAAAGTTGACGTCTCATTTCAAGAGCTTAGGAAATAAAATAAAAGTGGACGTCTCATCTCCAGGGCTTAGGAAACAAAGTAAAAGTTGACATCTCATCCCCAGAGCTTAGGAAAACGTAAAAGATTTTAAATTCAATGAAAATATTTTTTTTCTAAAATGAGACAATATTTTAAATTAAGTTCAAATAAATTAAATTAATGCTCTGAGCCGGGACAAATGGTAACCCAGCGGAGAGGTTTTTGTCAAATGGAACATAAAAAAAATTGGTACCTAAAGCAAGCACCAGTAAACACATACACACACATGAAGGAATTTGTATCGTTTTTCCCAAATAAAATAGGAGATTCTTCACCATATTAATTTATTAATTATCGTTACAATGATAAGATGCTTGTTGCAGCCATGTTGAAGGGGAAGAGAGCGATCGACCCGCTTTACCGGCGGAGCACACCGTCGGTAAGCAGATCGATCCTAGCGCCACCTAGTGGCGACTAGCCGAACCACTGAGAGCAGTACAATGTATTGGAAAATCTCGACTTGGTGGCTCTGTGACGCGCCACTAGGTGTCGCTTGTGACATGCTCCCACCAGAGCTGTGCCAGTGTTAACCCCTTTCAACGCCAACGAAGGACAGATCGTTGAAAAGAGCTAAGCATGGAACCTGTGCGTTTGTATCGCACACGCTCCACACTTGCAGCAAGGTCACTGGCCGGTCAGATGACCTCTACATTTGATACTTGATACCAGACAGACTCTTTGTACTAAGTATATTAATTTTATTTTATTTTAATTGAATCTAGGTATGTGGGGCATTAAGCTAGATTCTGTCTGTTATCATGCTAAATGAAACAAAAAACAATAGGAACTTTATTTAGGTACTAGTATGCTATCTTATCGTTGCATAAGTGTAATTTAGGTATGAATTTAAACATAAATTTAGACATGAATAGGTAATGGACATATGTTATTAAAGGAACGTTTTATGTTCCCTCGAACGGTCCGTAGTTCGGCGACCCGGGTAACTCCGTCCTGGCCGGGGCAGACAGCAACGACTCGGCCCAGCCGCCACTGGCACGGAGGTAGCCGGTCTTCCCGCACCAGCACTACTGTCCCGGGCTGGAGAGCAGGACCCTTCGAGCTTCTCCACTGCGTACGCTCTTGAAGGAGACTGATATAGTCTCGGGACCACTGCCGCCAAAACTGCTGCTGGAGCTGCTGTAGTTGCTGGTACAGAGTAATTGCATTAACAGGGCTTTTTTCATAATTATAATCAGGTAGGATTGTGAGAGGTTTTCCTAAAAGGAAGTGGGCCGGCGACAAGTATGATAATTCGTCGCTATCTGAGCTAGGTATTGGGCACATTGGTCTAGAATTTAGAATGCCCTCAATTTGAGTTAAGACAGTGGAAAATTCCTCATAGGTTAGCAAGGCATTTGCTACTGTCTTTTTTAGGTGTATCTTACAACTTTTGATGGCGGCCTCATGTAGGCCCGCCATGTGTGGCGTATATGGCGGTAAAAACTTCCAGCTTACTCCTTCCGACGCACAAGCAGTGGTAATTGCATCTAGGTTGTCGGTTAGATTTAGGTATTCATATAATTCGGATATATCTTTACTCGCACGGTGGAAGGTAGAACCGTTATCGCTTCGCATTTCCCGCGGCCTTCCCCTTCGTGCAATGAAGCGCCTGAAGGCCGCGAGGAATGCGGAAGTTTCCAGACTTGAAACTAATTCAATATGGACTGCCTTTGTTGAGCAACACACAAACATAGCTATATAGCATTTTGAAGTTTTGTAACCTCGTCCCCTCCTGTCCCGCACTGTGAAAGGACCTGCAAAATCGACAGAAGTTACATTCGAAAAGGGGGTTGCTGGGGTTACTCGATCGATAGGTAAATTTCCCATAATAGGAGTAGTTAATCTTGGTTTGGCCCTGAAACACGTCACGCATTTTCTAACTATTTTATTTGCTAGGGTTTTACCCTTTATTGGCCAGTATCTCTCCCGCATAGATGCGAGGAGGAGCTGAGGGCCGGCGTGTAAAAGTCTTAAATGCTCGGCGAGCATTAAGAGATTTGTTAGTGTGTGATTGTGAGGCAGAATTGTAGGGTGTTTTTTATTATGTGAATACTGTGAGAGTCCTAATCGACCTCCAACCTTCATGAGGTCATTTTCCATAAATGGATTTAAATCAAATAAATTTGATGAATTTGGTATTGATTTTCCTGTACTGAGTATTTTATACTCTAATGGGTATGTTTCTTTTTGTGCAAATTTAATTAATTTATTTCTCGACTCTGACATCTCGTTGACAGTTAACGGACCTACTATTTTGTTTTGGTTATTTTTACAATTGTTAATAAATCTCAAAATAAAGGCTAATATGTTAACCGGTTTATTTACGTTGGACCATTTGTCAATGAAATTGGTTATGAATGGATTTGGAATGTCATGTGTGCATACATTGCATATTACAGTTGGAATGTTTACATGATGGGAGGGCCAGACGGTAGTAGGTTTGCTTAGCCAGGTCGGCCCCTGCCACCATTTGGTACAACCTGCCATCTTTTTAGCCTGTAATCCTCTAGATATTAAATCAGCTGGGTTATCACTGGATGGGATCCAGTGCCAATCGGTAATTGAAGTTGCCTGCCTTATTTTATTTACTTGATTTTTTATAAAGCAGTTGAGTTTATGGATGTTTGGTGAATTTATCCATGCTAGGGCCACATTTGAGTCCACCCAAAAATATTTATCTGTAAATTTACATTTTAATATATCGGTTACCTTGCTATATAGTGCTGCTAGTAACGATGCAGCCCGAAGCTCGAGTTTTGGAATAGTCTCATCACGAGCTACCCTTGACTTTGCACATAACAATTTAACTGATATGGTGCCAGACTGGTCAATGGATCTTATGTAAATGGCGGCTCCGTACGCTGTCAACGAGCTGTCAGAAAATCCATGAAGTTCTAGGGTAGTACTATTACCTAGTGCAGCATGCCTAGGCAGGCGTAATGAATTTAGATTGTCTAGAGAGTTGTAGAAGGGTTCCCACTCATTTGAGAGTTCAGCTGAGAGAGATTCGTCCCAGCCAGCCCCGCTCTTCCAAAGTTGCTGTATAAATTTTTTTGCTATGACTAACACCGGGCTAAGTAGGCCTAATGGGTCAAATATCTCCGACGCTAGTGAGAGAACCTTTCTTTTGGTTAGTGGGTTTGGCATTGGTCGCCTTTTAATTTGGTATAACAAATTATCTGTCTGACTGCACCAGGCAAGCCCCAGTACCTTATGTGTATCTTGACAGAGTGTCGTTGGTTGTTGAACATGAGTATTTGTTGTACTCACTGTTTGTAGAATATAACTGGAATTAGAATTCCATTTTCTTAAGTTAAATTTCGCGGTGGCAAGCGTCTGCTGGACCTGTATAGCTGTTTGCGCGACCTGTTTTTCGTTGTCTCCGCCGAATATGAAATCGTCCATATAGAAACTATTTGCTATCGCCTGGGCCGCCTCTGGATATTGAGATTTGATGTCATGGGAAAGCTGGAGTAAACATCGAGTTGCTACATGCGGAGAGCATTTTAGTCCAAAGCTTAGGGTTGTCAACTTGTAAGAAAGCAAGGGCTGTGATGGATTATCACGCCACAGTATGCATTGCAGGTGGCACTGTGTTGGGTTAATATAGATCATACGGTACATCTTCTCAATGTCCGCATTTATCACATAGGTATATATTCGAAATCTGAGTAGAATATCGAACAAATCATCCTGCATCACTGCACCTTTAAATTGAATATCGTTTAACGATTTGCCAGTACTAGTTTGGCAGGATGGGTCAATCACAACTCTAATCGGAGTTGTAATTTTGGATGGATTTACTACCGCATGGTGTGCTAAGTAGTTGTTTGTCTTGGTGGGAGTGCACTTGACCATGTGCCCAGCTGCTCTAAATTCTTTCATAAAATCTACATATTTTCTTTGAAAATCGGGATTACGTGCAAATTTGGACTCTAAATTTTTGAACCTTTTGTATGCTATGTGGCGCGATTCGCCGAGTGCAGTGGGAGGCTCCTTGAGAGGCAGGGTTACCACAAAGTTGCCATCAGACGTGCGAGTATGTTCATTGAATATTTTCTCACAATTTATGTCATCATCATGTGGCACTTTGCTTGCCGGGGGCTGGTCTCTTACATCCCAAAAAGCCTGTAAGTCATTGGTAAGAATGAAATTACAATGAACGCGTTTAGGAGCATACTTAGCAACAATAGCTCCCGATACCACCCATCCCAGCCGGGTTCTTTGAAGAATTGGTAAACCTTCACCTAAGTTGTGTTGGCCAATGCACAAAAGTTGGTAAAAGTGTTCGGCTCCTATAATCATGTCAACTGGGCCCCCTTGGTCAAATGCCTCATCCGCCAGTTGAAATCTTTTTGGAATATTTAATGTAGTCATTTGCACTGGATAGGCAGGTAAACTACATATATTTGGTACTATGAAACAGGATAACCCGGTCGAATATGTCTCATCTTTGGAAATTATAGTTACATGACATTGTTGTTTTACTGTGGTGGAATTGTCATTGAAACCCAATACTTCAAAATTGATATTTTGAGTTGGTAGGTTTAATATTTCAGAAGCCCGTTTGGTTATAAAATTAGATTGAGATCCGCTGTCGAGCAAAAGTCTCAATATTTGAGGGTTTTTCTGACTATCCACCACTTTAACTTGTGCAGTTGATAATATAATGTGCTTCGGTTGTGGTACTGCACCTGCATTGGATACTGTGGTTGACTGTTTAGTCATTAGGTTGACAGATTGGGTTAGGTTATTAAGAGTTGATGTTGGAACATTTACCTCATTGGTATTGGAGGATGAAGACTGATAAAATGTCTCTGTAGCTCGGGGTACTACATGCAAAAGCGTGTGGTGTTTTCCTTTGCAGGTTCTGCAGTTACTTGCTCTGCAGTTGGGTAAGATATGGTTTGCACCAAGACAATTTATACATAGGCCTAGTTGTTTCACTATTCTAATGCGTGCCGGGGGATTCAGGGCCAAGAATGTCTTACACTGATTTATAAAATGGGTTCCTTTACAGTGCGGGCATTGGTTAATACGTTGGAATGGTTTTACCTTATTTTGCTGTATGGGAGGGGACGTGATTACCAGGGACTTCCGGGTCAGCATTGCGCCAGCAGCTGGCTGCTCCGACACCGCACTGCCCATTGCCTCCATAACATCAGCTTGCTTCCTCAGGAAGCTCTTGAAATCCTGTAATGTGGGAAGGTCACGCGAAGTCATTCGTTCCTCCCACTTTCTTTGAATATTTTTCTCCAATTTATTTACTAGCATGAAAATCAGCAGCACATCCCAGCTCTCAGTGTTGACCTTCAAGGTACGCAATGATCTCATATGTTTAGATATGGTATCGGTCAAGCCTCTGAGGGCCGGTGCTGTGCTGCAGACATTGTCTCCATATAAAAGTGCCCTTAAATGGTTGTTAACTAAAAGTCTAGGATTGTTATACCGCTCACACAGTAGCTGCCATGCTAAGCTATAGTTTTCTTCTGAATAATCGACTGCTCCTATAACCTCTAAGGCACCGTCCTTCAGGCAACCTCTTAAATATTTAAATTTTTGTATTGGTTTAAGATTAGTTTGGTTTATTAGGGCATCAAAGGTGTCTCTAAATTCTATCCAGTCTGTCATATGTCCGGTGAAGGATGGCAAGATGATTTCAGGATATTTAATAGAGTCACTGTTAGTGCCGTCAGTGGGGCGAGCGTTTCCTGAAGGTGTGGGTGGAGGTGCTGCCTCTGTCGCTTGGTTAATGTAGTCTTTTGCAAGCGCTACTGCTGCAAAGTAAGAGTTCTCAAAGGCCTCCCTTTCCAGTACCTGCTGGTCTATATCAGCGCTTAAAGTTTCGATTTTCCGTTGGTAATTCTCAAAGTCTTCATATGCTAGTAAGATTCTCTCCAATCTTAACTCTATTTCGATTAACTTATCTGCAGTTAAGGTACTGGATGGGACACCCCTGAGGTACTTTTGGAATAGGGTTAATTTTCCCTTTACTGTGCCCCTCATTTTTATGTATGTATTTAATTTAGCGTCATCCGCAGCTTGTGCGTGATCGCTATCCGAATTACTTCCGGACATTTCGGGTAATATAATATAGGTAACAACTAACAATGATAGTGTACTGACAATGCAATGTGCGCAATACCTAGTACCTCGTGGTTTTTATTCGAATCACGACATAAAAAAATTGGTAAAATAACTTAAAATCGCCAGCCCACTTGCCTGCTAGGTTCCAGTCAGCAACACGGCGCTACCAGCCCATGTGCTCTCGTGTCTGCCCGACGCCACGTGGATCGGCCGTTGTCGACGCCTAGTACCGCGTGGTGGTCGCTCGTTGATGATGTTATTCGTGTTGTGTTATCTTCATTTTTCGATCTTCCTACTAGGTATGTTGTATCTTCTTGTCGCTTCGTTCTTCTTCCTTGGTCTTGAGGTAGGTGGATCTTGGCACAGAGTTCGAAATAATTTTCTTTCTTGAGGTTGGTAAGGATAATCTTCTTAACAGGATCTTCTTTCTTCGTTTTAGTGTATTTTCTTGTTTAGTCTTCTCTTTTTTCTCTTTAGGTTATAGGTAGATATGTTTCTGTTCGCTATTGGTATGGTTTTCTGTTCTTGATTCTTGTTTGGTAAATGTTCGCTTTTGATGGAAATTGGTATGATCTTCTCTTCCTGGTTCTTGCTTGGTGTGATAACTTCTTTTATTGGTTTCTTTCCAGTTTGGTGTACGAGTTCCGAGTGCACCTCGCGCAGCGCACGTGTTCGATTCGTCGGCTTTTTTCACAGTGTCGAGTTTCTTCGAGATCTTGTGTCGCCTGACTTCGTCGGGGTCACCATGAAGGAATTTGTATCGTTTTTCCCAAATAAAATAGGAGATTCTTCACCATATTAATTTATTAATTATCGTTACAATGATAAGATGCTTGTTGCAGCCATGTTGAAGGGGAAGAGAGCGATCGACCCGCTTTACCGGCGGAGCACACCGTCGGTAAGCAGATCGATCCTAGCGCCACCTAGTGGCGACTAGCCGAACCACTGAGAGCAGTACAATGTATTGGAAAATCTCGACTTGGTGGCTCTGTGACGCGCCACTAGGTGTCGCTTGTGACAACACACACATACACATACATACAATACACACACATACATATTAAATGTCAAATTCAATACATTGTTTGTTTACATTTTTTTTGTTTTCAACTGGTGCTTACTATAATAGGTACTCAATTATCCGCGGAATTCCGTTTTGTCCAAATTTTATACTAACTATGATAATTCGACATAAGTATTAAAATTCAACCATTCAAACAACTTTAGATGACCTCTGATTTCATAGCAAATATAGGGATCAATATCAACAGCGACGTCGTCAGTGACTGAAGTTCCAATATAATTAGGTCTCTAATGTCTAACAGTTACTATCGGTGGAGTTATCAACCAGTTTTGGTTAATTTATATAGTCTAGCCGCCTAGCACTATTTACATCCCGTGTTTTTTCGCGTTCAATCCGATTTTTTATAATTTTTATAGCCTACAAGCTGGCCGGGGATTTTCTCAACAGATTAGTAGAATTTGCATCAAAATCCGTTCAGCCGTTTTTACGTGATGCGCGTTCACATAAAAAGACAAACAGATTTGAAAAAAGCATATTATATTATTAAAACAATAGGCCGAGGGTTGATACCACAGAACCACCACAAAAATATAATCTCGTAGTTCTTAGGGTAGTATTCCACTTGTCCAAGATCTTTGTCCATTGTGCCTTTGATCAAATATATTGGATGCCTTCACCAAATTTGATCAAACATTACGAATGAGATTTAATTCAGAATGGCTACGCAAATAGTATTAAAACTTGAACCAAGATATTGGATAAGTGGAATGGGCCCCGTCTAAGAAATTTTACTAAATACCGGATACAAATTGGACAAAGATCTTGGACATTTGATCAAAGGAAATGGATGACTTCATCAAATGTGCATTGCGACTCTCATTTTTTTATGCAAAATGTGGGCATACCTCAAAGAATTTTGATCAAATATTTGACCTTAAAATTGGACAATTTAAATTTTAAAATTAATAAAGATTGATAAGAATGCCTGAGACTTTGGCTCTACGAAATATCTCATAACTTTTTACGGTGGAGACTTTCGAGACTTGGCCTCTTTTTTACATGGAATGTTTCTTATGGGATCAAATTTACTAGAAATGTCGGTATTTCTAGTAAATTTATGAATATTACGAATACGAATATTTGATCAAATATTACGAATGACATTGAATTCCAAATGGCTACGCAAATAGTATATTATACCTTACTCGTAGAAACTACTTTGATATTATGTTTCTGTTTAAAATTCTTAAAGGTAATATCAACATTAAACCTACGTTGCCCAAACATGGTCACTCACCGCGGCACAAAAGACCAGATTGAAGGTTTGCCAACGGGCTATGGAGCGTAGCATACTGGGAGTGAAACGGATCGACCGTGTCCGAAACTCTATTACGCTGCGCTCAAAAACCCGCTTTGCTGACGTTGGGGTTAAGACCGCCAAGCTGAAATGGGAATGGGCTGGCCACGTCTGCCGCATGCATCCACAGAGGTGGGCGAAAATAGCCACGGAGTGGGTGCCACACGATGGGCGGCGGCGACGTGGCAGGCCGAGACGGAGATGGCGGGACGACCTGGACCCATTTTGTAACGATTGGCCAGAGATTGCTCAAACCCGGGACGAGTGGAAGTCGAGAGGGGAGGCCTTTGCCCAGCAGTGGGACACTATAGAATTAGAGAAAAAACAAAAGCTATCCTGATATTCCTGATCTAAAATGAAATTCCTTGTCTAGTCTACAAATGCTAGTGAGACGTAAACTCTTTAAGTAATTCCTAACTGTAGCATTATATTTCGACACATAGTATTGTTGTATACTCAGGGGCATTGGGGATGGGTCTGTTTGTGTGGCAATTACTACACAACGTGGCCTGTTTTCATTGTTTCTTGACTGTATGCTTAGTTATGTATTCTTATACTATTTACTACGTTGTTCTTACCTTGTTCAGTTTTATTAATATTGTGTTTAATGAACCTCCAGGTCTGTTTGTATCACCTCTCAGTTTTTGTACATTGTGTACAACATAAGTAACATGTTTATTATGACTGTTTGTGTTCTAAATAAAAAAAAGTATAAAAACATGAACCAATATATTGGAATGTCAAATATAGGGCAATGTCTTCCTTATATTATAACTGGTCTGATCTGAAACATTTTTAAATCTTAAACTTACATTTGTTTCAGTTGAGGAGGTACCAGTGGATTCTCACTTGACGGAGCGTTATGCGAGCGCGCCTGTGGAGTCGGAGCGCTATACGAGCGCGCCTGTAGAGTCGGAGCGCTATACGAGCGCGCCTGTAGAGTCGGAGCGCTATACGAGCGTGCGTGTAGAGTCGGAGCGCTATACGAGCGCGCCTGTAGAGTCGGAGCGCTATACGAGCGCGCCTGTGGAGTCGGAGCGGTATGCGACCGCGCCTGTGGAGTCGGAGCGGTACGAGCCTGGTTACGAGTCGTCGCACAGCAGCAGCGAGCGCGAGCGGGAGCGGGAGCGAGAGCGGAGCTCGCGGAGAGAGCGCGTGCGAGATGAACCCACCAGGTGCGAAGTCTTACAAGCTTCTATTTACTTGTCCCGGAGATATTTAGGCCGAAATTTTGAATACAAATGCACTTTTATTTTATCATGGAGCTGGTATGACCAAGGAGCCGAAAGTTGACGATAAAACATTAAACAAGGGCTCTTTGATATCACTGAAAACTATTATTTGCTTTTTAAGAAACCATATAATGAAAATGCAAGGAATAAATGATAATTATTCGCTTTTGCTTTATATTTACACTAGCGACTCGACTTTGTTCGCGTTGACTTTTGTTAGACTTTTGCTGGGATAAAAAGTATTATATATGTCCATATCCATATCCAGGCTATACTCTATATGTACAGGGCGTCCCAAACTTATGGGACATGAAGGGGAAGTACCTTAAATATCGTAGATAGTGAATTTTGCTCAAAGAGGACTTTATGTTATTTTTAAAAGTTAGTAATTCTGCATTCATAGATTTTCTAAAAATTACTTGCTTTGTCTGGGAATCGAAGCGACTTAAATGTCAAAAAAAATCAACCTACTTTTATGATGCCAATCGAAAGAATAGCTAAAAATAATAACTCTGCTTAAGTAACATAGTATTTTAAAAGAAAGGAACAACGTGAAATTAATATTTTAATCAAATTAAAAACATACATGAAACTGCTGTAGTCAATTAAGTAGGTATTTTTTTGTAAATTAATTGATTAAATGCTCAAAATGTGATCCCTCTTGTCTTACGCAAATCTCCAATCTTTTAATGAGCCCGCTGCCTGTTGATTTTCTTATCATTTTCGTTATCATCAGTTCATCAGCGTTATAAGGATAATGCCATACCGTTCTTGAAAACGGCTCTAACGATTTCAATGAGAGCCGTTTTCGAGAACGTGATTACAAATTTATACACAAATATTGCTCGTTTAATAGTATATAAAAAGATAGCTAGATAGAATTAGAATCTTTAGCTGACTGTGATCATCGGAGAAAGGATTTAAATTAAGACACTAATTATCTATAATTTAAATTTAAAATAAAATAAAAAATATATTTCTCAATAAAAGAATATCACTCGAATGTTATGAATTATGATAACTAACTTGCTTGTTGCATGTAACCATTCAACAATTATCCGTTTTCGTTGTCACTGTCATATGGCTGTCGTCAGACGTCATGCATGACGGCTAATCACAGCAATGCATTCGTAGATAGTCCAATCGCATTCATTTGTGTTGGGTAATTGGAAATAGGCTGTTATTTTGGGCAGCTGTGATTGGATGCGCAGTTGACTATGCGCAAACCGGGTTTTAGGCACGCATCTGGGTAGAAATGTGTAAGGAGCTCGCCTTCTATGTTTTTTCCGTTCGCTGGTTACGAAAGTAGAATTGTGAACCCATCTTAGAGTACTTAAGATATGTGTGTAGATAAAGTTAGTGTATGCAACTGTACATAATTAGGCCTTAAAACACTCGTGTGATCCTATTATCACGCTCGTTTCATAAAACCACACTCATGTTTTAAGGCCTCTCATTATGGATCAGTTGCATAAACTACTACAGGGCGTTGTGTATTGTGTTTACAGCACCCGCGAGGTCAGCTACCCGCGCGACAGCCACCCGCGCGAGAGCTACTCGCGCGAGTCGTCGCCGCGCGCGGGCGGCAGCGCGCTGGACAGCGGCGGCGGCCGCGTCGGCGAGAGCCTCTCCGTCGAGGACACCAACCGGCTGCGAGCCAAGCTCGGCCTCAAGCCGCTCGAAGTCCAGACGAAACCTGATAGTGAGTTGCTCGTTACCTAATATCACATAAAAAAACATTCCAAGTAAGTTTCACACAACTTTTTGTAGGTACAAATTATGAATGCAGTCCCATTCTTGCTTTTAAGTATTTGTCCCATCCACTGCAAACTATTTATGAAGTTGTGTATCTAGAAAACAGGACCGAAATTGCAAAAAATAATATTTTTTAGTTTTCTCTTCATTTATACACTAAACACTATTTGTATTCTAAATTTGAAGCTTCTATGTCTGCTAGAAGTGGCTTAGAGTTTTGATGATCGGTCAGTCAGTCAGTCAGTCAGTCAGTCAGTGACAAAATTAAGAAACTGACTAGTAATCAGAAACTTGTAATACGTAAACCGATTACAGCCTAGCGGTGCCAGTTGGCACCTGATTCATCGCGTTCATATGTATATGTGGCGGAGTGGAGGTTGGTGATTGATGTGGTTAACAATTCAGGTCATAGTGGGTTAATTCATAAGGCGTATTCCCACTGGCGACCACGGTAGAGGCCAGGCACTAAGGAAGTTGAAAGGGGATCTGACCTTGATTTTGCCGGATGCCTCGCGGCCTACTACTGTCCAGGCGGGCCGCAATCTCGTCGCGGACTGCCATGCTTGCCCTTGAGGATGCGCCAATACCCTAGCGCGTTCTATAATGAACCAAAGTATCAGGCTGTACATCTTTTCAACAAATTACCCGTAGAGTTTAAGCAGATCTCCAACATTAATGTGTTCAAGCGTAAATTAAAGACTCTTCTTGTAAATAATAGTATTTTATGTAATCGTTATATAATGTATGCTTTTTCAGTCGAGTACCACGTTTAGTCCGCGAAGTTTGCTGAGTGGCCTAATTAAGGTATGAGACTTAAAAAGCTAATTATATAACTATTGTATACAATACTTTTTCTACGAGTCAACTGAACTAATTAAACAAACCCTGCTGAAACGAAGTGCAACCAACGGCTTTTTCTTTTTTGTGCGTTGATGTCTATTACCTTTTGACTTTCTCATGACGGCGTCCTATTGGTCAATTACATTTTAGTTCAGTAAAGGCGCCACGTGATTGGTCAATTTCATTTAAGTTGTCTCAACAGTTATGAAATGTTGAGTTGGGAGCTCCATAGTAAAAAGTATGTGATTTAAGTTTGGTGTACAAAGTCTTAATTCAAACATTAAGGTAGACGAGTATAAAAATGTTAATATTCAATCGATGAATTTGTTAACAACATGTAAAATTATTATGATTCTGTACTTTGACATGTTTATTGATTATTCTTATTAACTTCTAGGTATTAAATTGTTTTGTAAATGACTTGTTATAAAATTATTATATTGTTTTCTGAATGATTATAAGTTATTGTAGATTTAAGTTATGCATGACATGACATGTTTATCTAATGTTTCATCTTAATTTTGTAATTAATTGTAATGTACCTTTCGACATTCGACACACTGTATATTGTTAAGAATTAAATAAATATGAAATATCAAATACCAGTATAGAAAATAGGCATGAATTTGTGTTGTTTTCGTCGAAAGCTATGGAGCCTTGGTAAGTCTACCCAAACTCAACCCAAAGTTTAGAAGGTCACTACCCAAAGATTGTCTGGACCAAGACCAAGACCGCCCGTTGTTTCGTCTCACCAAGTCGTGTTTGTTTGGTTTGACAGATGAAGGCAAGTTCAAGGACGACCTGGGCGAGTTCTACCACAAGCCGGCCGCGAACCTCGCGCAGCAGAAGCGCACGGTGAAGCTGCGCGAGCGGCTCGAGGAGCGCAAGGAGAAGAGGCAGATGGAGATGAAGTGAGCAACACTTACTTGATCCATCAGCTCAGCATATTAGGCAGGGACTGATTTCGGTTACGGTTTTACCGGTATGAAACCGGTATTCCATTACGGTACCGTAATGGTGTAAAGGTTACGCGCGCCGCGTCTACATAACGGTACCGTAACCGTTTTGAAATATCGGTTACCGTTATCGATTTAAAGGGAACCGAAACCTTTGTAATACCGGTTTAAAACCGTTATTATAAAGGTTAACGAAAATATAAGCGAACTTACACTTACACAGACAACTTCTTCCCATAGGAACGAACGAACGGATCAGAAAAGTATCAGAACAGAACCGACAAAACTGAAAGACAAAACGGCAGCGCAACCATTAAAAAGCGGTTACGGTACCGAAAAAATTAAGGTTACCGTTATATTTAGATAGCGAAATATAAAGGTTCCGCTATAGAAACCGCTATTTGAAAACCGATATGACGTCATATCGGTTATAAAACAGCGGTATTTTTCGGTTATGCAGTCCTGATATTAGGGAACTGTAGATGTATTATTGGTAAGGCCATGGAAAATTTTAACTGTACATGACATCCAAGCGCGTAGTCTCGACCCTATAGTAGTTTTGGTTGCGTGATTTGCGGTCCTTTTAACTTTGGGGACCACCGTTATAGCTAGCCCGTCGAACTGAAAGCTGAATTGAAACTCGTCTTTCTGTAACCTCCCAGTATACATTTGAGTTGGGATATAAGTAATTTTAATATAACATAATCAGAACGAACACATAGCACGTAGAACCGATGGGCGGAAGTGCGGCGTGGGTAGGCCCCCAAGGTGGACTAATGACCTGGTAAAGGTTGCGGGAGTCCGCTGGATGCGGGTGGCGCAGGACCGGTCACTTTGGCACTCTTGGGGGAGGCCTAAGTCCAGTAGACGTCTTTCGGCTGATATGATGAACATAAGAACGAAAATAATTAAATTAAATGTTGATTGGATCCGTCGGCGATCCTCTCTTTCCTCATCATACAGTAGTATTGTTTATGGCTAATGTTTCAAAGCAAAAGTCATCATCATTAAGACAGTAGACCTTCTGGTTTCCGGCCCCCAGTAATCTGAGGTAATACCGGTCGTTCAATATACCCACTTCTACAAGTTGGGCTCCTCGTTCATGCTTCAAAAGTACGAGTCAAAATGTATAATTATAAATGTTGTTTCAGGCTTCAAACAAAGCTGCTGACCGAGGGCTCCGACGACGAGGACGCGGCGGCCTGGGTCACCAGGTCGCGCGACTTGCACAAACAGAAACAGGACGCCGCTAAGAGGGTAATCTAATCACTGTTCCTATTTGTCTTGTGTAACAGAACATTGAAAACCAGATTGAAAACCAGCTCAATGAAATGGTCAATAAAAAATAAAAATAAAAATCGGACAATCTTATACAAATCGACCTAGTCCCAAACTAAACAAAGCTTGTACACTATGATATGACGATAAACATACTTACATAGATAAATAAATACTTAAATACATAGCAAACTTATATATTACTCAGGAACAAATATTCGTGCTCATTACACAAATATATGCTCTTACCGGGATGGAACCCAGGATCTCTTGCTTCGTAGGCAGGGTCACTACCAACTAGGCTAAAGCGGTCGTCAATAACACAACAATATAATGTATTGCAATGCGCGCTGGAGATGTAAGCAGTCTGACGGCTCGGCTACGACTTGGGCCGGCGGTGGCAGCGGCTGGGAGCGAGAGGCCGCGATCTGATCTCTAGCTTCCACGTATGATGCACCGCAGCCGTTGCCACGGCTGCTGGACTCGTAGCCGATCTGTATGGCTGTCTTTTAAATTTGCTGCTATGCTAAACTGTGTGACACTAGCGAACGAAATAAACCATAGCAGTCTATGAAGCGCCGCAAAACGGCCCCACAGAATGCCTTTGCCATTATAGTACGGCGGAAATCGGCCAATTTTGATAAAAGTCGTGGACACGTCTTCTATATACCTAAAACTGGTATGGATGTGTTCGTTGTTCTCTCCTGAGTACGAATCTACCGGTTTTAGTTAAGGGCGAGAGGGGGTGGACATAGCTGTGACGTCACAAAGATGGCGGCCGATGTTCATCGATTTTTGTTCAAATCTCGGGTTCTATTTTACTGATTTCTTCGTGTGAGGTGTCATTTGAAAGCATATTAAACGTACTATAATTGTTTTTTGAACTTTATAACGTACAACCAACCGTTTAGAAATAAAATAAAAAATATGACTTTTTTACCTTAGACGTTTGCTTACTTACCATCATAATTCGAGAAAGAGATACTTTAGCGTGATTAATGTCATTATCAAAAATATCATACATTTTATTAGCTTGCCAAAAATATGCAATTTGTCGTCGTTCAATAATAAATATGTAATTTATGGCCAATTCCGTAACGCAAGTCCGCGGCAACCGGCATGCTTTGTATGATTGAAATACTTTGATAGTTAATTTTTGGTGTTCCCAAATGAAAGGGACTGTAGTCGAATGAATAAATATTGTGTTTAACTGTATATTTGTATGCGTTGATTAGTATTTATTATCGGCGAATAGAGTTCTTTTACGCCCAGGACGCCTAATTATCAGCCAGATGAGCATAATTTATTTTGTAAATATGTTTCATTAAAAAGGCATTTTAAATTCATAACTTCGTTGACTGTGGGCCGCAAGCTTTCGCTAAAATCCAGCCAGAGGACTAGGATCCAAACTGGCGACAAGGCCACCCTTGCCGTACCTCACGCCCGCGCATATTTCATTTCATTCGAGGGCAAGTTGCGATTGAATTTGGAGACATTTGCACGTGGTGATTTGTTACATTTACCTTTCTAGCAACAGCTATAGGTAAACACATTTTTTTTTCTGGAGATGCGTAGATATTTACGGTTAGTCGACTGATATATGTTGTGTGAACTATGGAACTGCAAGTCCTTGCAGTTTTGCAGGCAACAAGTTCGAACAGAACAACACGAAGGTGAGCGGCGAGGCTCGCGAGGCCGCAGACCGGGCTCCGCGTAGGGCCAAAGGCCCGGAGCGTCCCTCCACAGCGCGCTCTCGGATACTTTACTTCTGAGCCACAAGCGAATCTGAGCGTGTGCGTGCGTCCCTTCAGAGCATGCTCTTCACGCGAGCCCGAGGGCTGAAGACCCGAAGGGCGGGCCCACGCGGACATTTTACTACTCCCAAGTATTATTAGTGAACCTGAGGCCCGAAGGCCCGAAGCGTACCTTCAGAGATGGCTCTCCACGAAAGCCAGAGGGCCAAAGGCCCGAAGGGCGGGCCCACGTGGACACTTTATTACTCCTAAGTGTCTTACAAGCGAATCTGACGGCCGAAGGCCCGAAGCGTCGCTTCAGAGCACGCTCTCTACATGAGCCCGACGGCCAAAGGCCCAAAGCGTCCCTCCAGAGTGCGCTCTCGGATATTTACTCTACTCCTGAGTGTGTTACAAGCAAGCGGTGAGCGGCAAGGCACGCGAGGCTGCAGGCCGAGTTTTGCGTAGAGCCGAAGGCCTGAAGCGTCCCTTCAACGCGGGTTTTCCACACAAGCCCGAGGGGCAAAGGCCCGAAAGGCGTGCTCACGCGGACACTTTACTATCCCTAAGCGTCCTACAAGCGACCCTGAGGGCCGAAGGCCCGAAGGAGAGCGGCATGGCACACGAGGCGGCAGGCCGAGCTCTGCGTAGGGCCGAAGGCCCGAAGCGTCTCTTCAGAGCGGTATCTCCACGCAAACCCTGGCCAAAGGCTCGAAGGGCGGGCCCACGCGGACACTACGACACACACACGAATTAGTCTACGTGGACTCGGGATAAAAACTATCCTATATTTTCATCCAGGCTATAAACTATCTTCGTGCAAAATTTCATCTAAATCGGTTGAGCGATTTAAGCGTGATTGAGTAACAAACGTCAAAACATCCAAACATCCAAAGGAGACTGGGCACCTCTGGACCAAAGGTTGAAAAATAAAACTAGCGGCCACTTCGGAATCTAATTTTAAATGAAAACTATGAATATCTGCTCCATTTATTCTTATGAGCAGAACTCTCAGATGTGAATATGTAAGAAAGATTGCGAGTAGTTGGTTGTGTACTGTGCGCTTGCGTTATTTTATCTTCTATTCTCCTGTTATTTAATAAATCATAACTCTGAAACAATCCATGACATGGAAGTTAGGATTTCAAAAAATCAAAGTACATATCACTACCATTAAATACAGCCTACTTCCAGAAGTGGCCACCATTTTTTTTTCCTTGGTCCAAGCTCCATACATTTTTGCCCACTCTCCTTTTCGCATTTATAATAGTATAGTAGGATTCTCAATGTAATACTAGAAACTAGACTAATTTTACATCACCCAGGCGTAAAATGGCAATAACAATATCACTTGACAGCCAAAGGAAGGCGTAAAATTGTGTATGAGACCCCTCATACACAATTTTCACCCGAAAAATAACGCTTTAGAGCAATCACCTCGCCTTCGGCTCGGGCTACAAACTTCCTGAGCTGGCCTTTATTTTACTGGTTTAGGTGCGTATCATGACCGTCTGACTCGTATAATTACTCAGAAAACAAAAAACGAGTTTCTAAAGGCGCGACGTGACGACCGCGATCGCTAGCAGAGTCGAACGTGGTGATTTACAAAATTTATTATTTCTTCGATATTTATTAATGTACACCAACAAAATCTATATCGTTGGATAGCTTTTAAACTGACCAAGTTTTTTTATAACAACTTTAATTGTGCTAAAGTTATTATTTATTGAGTTACAAGCGTGTTTTATCAGTACTCATGCAAACGCGCACGGTAAGTCATATTTTTTCAAAAATAAAAAAAAAATGTTGATGGTACGTCATAGGGTTCAAAGAAATAATTATAGAACGTTTAATATGCGTTCAAATGACACCTCACACAAACTGATCAGTAAAATAGAACCCGATATTTGAACATAAATCGATGACCGTTGGCCGCCATCTTTGTGACGTCACAGCTATGTCCGTCCCCTTCTCCTTTAACTAAAACCGGTAGATTCGTACTCTGGAGACAACAAGGAACACATCCATACCAGTTTTAGTTATATAGAAGAGATGTCCACGAAAATCGTGAAGGAGACGACTTTTTGCGATATTACCACCGTACTATTATGCTGGGATGGGGGCGGGGTGTCACAACGATATCAGGTAGCCGTTTACTTAGAACATGCGCTTACCGGGTTTTGGGCATGTGTTGGTTAGAAATTTGTAAGGATGGAAATGGTTTTTCTTTCGCTGTGTGACACAGGTTTCAATATGAATGCACCCAGAAACTCTATTTTACACTTACAAGAACTTGTAAAGTTTTTTGAGATAGGACGCAGTTTGGCCAAATCTGGCTGCAATAATCACAAAATGAATTGTTTGTTGTCAGGCGGCGATGTTGGACGAGATGGACGCAGTTTTCGGCGTGTCCGCGCTGGTGGAGGAAGAGGAGCGCGTCCAGCGCGCGCAGGCCTACGGCACCGCCGCGCTCGCCGGCCTGCGCGTCGCTCACGACTACAACTCGGTGAGTGTTCACCGTCTACCCTACCCGCTCACTCACAGGCTTCTGCTAACGAGAGTTGCAACCCGCACACCTCCGAATCGATTCTGGCAATTGTAGTTTGAAATGCTCGGTTCTAGAGTCATTATCACCTCACGGTTATCGCCGTAAGACTGCGACAAAACACCAGAATTTGTTGTACATTTTTAGCAAAAGTCAATTCTGATCATGATTCATTTTGACAACATTTGCTGACAATTATCATTATTATTGTTGAGTTTTTTTGTTATTAACAAAACGCTGACTATGCACCTAGTTGCTAAGCGAAATATTAAAATCCTTCTTCTAGGTTACAAAGCAAAGCAAAACCGCAACCAATGAATACTTACAAGATGTGTGAGGTGTTTGTAATTGTGTGTATTTATTTGCCAGTTGGCAGACGAGCGCGTCACGATACTGACGCTGGCGGACAAGGAGGTGCTGGCCGAGGACGCGGAAGATGTGCTCGTCAACGTCAACATCGTGGACGACGAGAAATACAAGAAGGTACGGTCAAACATGCAAACAACAACACACTCACGGACTTGCGGCTGATTCCTGAGGCGCTCCGACGCGCCATTATATAATAATAATGTACTACTAATATTATAAATGCGAAAGTTTGGATGTTTAGATGTTTGTCACTCAATCACGCTTAAACGGCTCAACCGATTTGGATGAAAACGAATTCGCGGCCGCGGGGCTCTTAGGAGACATGTTTGCGGGGATGTGGGGGACCAACAGGTTACAATTTAGGATAGTTTTATCCCAGGTGCACGCAGACGAAGTCGCGGGCGGAAGCTAGCAAATAAATAAAACTTTATTTCGTTACAACAGAAGTTATTTGTACAACAAAGGTGTAGTTGAACCTAGTCACACAGTTGTAATTTACATTATTGGTGCAGAATGAAGTCCTTTGCTTCCCGTACTAGTTATAAACTATATGTATACACGGTGGAATTTAATCGGTGATCAGGAATCCAAAAATCTTAATTATCAATCTACACAGAAACCAATACGTGAGATCTCGTGCAATATAGCTCACAATCTAATTAATCACGCTTAATTAACATCGGTAAAATGTACACTGACTGAATAAATGGACACCCTACTTTTATTGAAGGGAAGTTACTCGTAAGTGTACATACGTCAAGTGCTTGCTGGCTTTGGCGGGAAACTAGACAGATCAGACGATTTGAAGCAAATTGTTATGAATTTGACAATGACAAATTGACAGCTTATTGCACATTTATGTTTTAAGTTTCTATGGCTGATAGTTTGAAAAGAGGTATTAAACTTTTCAGACTAAACCATTAGTAGGGTGACAGTAAATTTTAATTAAAATTTAATTTCAACTTAAAAATTAGTTATGATAAAAAAAAAAACTTGGTTCCACTTAAGTACTACATAAATGTGACCGCCATCGATTACTGAATTAGAAAAATGGGTTCCTGTTCACCGATTAAATTCCACCGTGTATATCCACTTTTTTTTGTTCTTGTTAGTTTTTTTTTGTGGCAATAAATATTTCTCTTATTCTATGCGTCAATTAGGAACCACTGCTGTTGGTAGCACATGTAAACTAATTTTTTATACGCTGAAATATTACTTTATTTACGCAGTATGAAACAATAGGGGTGTAGACACTAAATAAAATAATCAATAATGTCATATTTTCTCGAAAAAGGATTAAAAATCTAGGCATAGAGAAAAAATCAATGTAAAAGGGTAAATAATCACGAAGTTATAAGTGTCCAAAGTTTTAAGAAGAGGTATGTTCCGTCCATTTTTCTCAAAACGCAACTTCATGTGAAACGATGTCGCTTGTAGATTTTGACGTCACTAGAAGGCGGCAATGTGTCGCGCCCCGTCGTGTTCGGCGCCGCCGTCGATGCGGTCCCCCGGCGCGCGACGCGTAACGTGACGTCACACACTGTTTTCGTTTTCTCCCTCTCATCATATCAGCCAAAAGACGTCCACTGCTGGACATAGACCTCCCCCAAAGAGTGCCAAAGTGACCGGTCCTGCGCTACCCGCATCAGCCGACTCCAGCAACCTTTATAAGGTTCAACGGCCATCGGCAAGCAATATTAAAACGGTTGTAGCTTCGTAATTCTTCGAGATATCTGAATGGGATTTTCGTCATTAGTTAGGCATATTTTATTGCCTTCTTTATTTTGGAGTAATAATTATTTTCGAGTTTACACCCCATTTACATTTACATATGTACTTACGCCAAACAATCCAATTATTTACCTAATAACCATCCCTCTTCCAGAACATCGAGTCCCGCAAGAAAGCCAAGACCGGCTACCAAGCGTACGACGACGAGGCCGACCTGGAGGCCGCCGCGCTCGGCTACCAGAAGCCCGTGCTGGCCAAGTATGACGAGGAACTGGACAAGGAGGCGGCCGACAAGCGGCGCGGGTTCCTGCTCGGCGACCAGGCCGGCATCGAGGCGCAGCGGTTCCGGGACATGATGGTGAGCGCTGGACACTTGCGACTACTGCCAATCTCACTGGTGATCAATCTCACTGGTGATCAATCTCACTGGTGATCAATCTCACTGGTGATCAATCTCACTGGTGATCAATCTCACTGGTGATTAATGTCACTGGTCGGTGACTACTGGTGGCTAAGATTGTTAGCCTTTCTCCACAATCTCCTGTAAACAAGTGATGCCTTACCTTCATGTATTCCTGTTATCCCCTAGGACATAAAGCTCGCAGAAGAGTTCTCCATTGTATACGATCTTGCACAACTTCTGGCAGCCTCTTTCTCAAGCGATGATGATAATAAATAAGTGATGTGTGTGTATGTGTGTTTGTTGCAGCGCAAGGAGCGGCTGCGCGGCGGGCCGGACAGGCGGCTGGAGTCGCTGCTGCTGCCCGAGCTGAAGCTGGCCTCCGACTACCTCAGCGAAGCCGAGCTCAGCGCCAAGTTCAAGAAGACCAAGCGCAAAGTCAGTCGCACGGCAGCTTTTAGAGCGCCACTAGTGGCCGCCACACATTCTTTGAAGTGAAAACTTCTTTAGCGGCGCTGAGCACTTTTTGGGATGGGGAAAAATTGTTAAATACGCGACAGAGTTTTGTGACGTCAGATGTGAAGGAGGTCACTTTTTGCTGCTAGCCGATTCGACTTCATTCAAAACTGAACGCTATTCGTAAGAGTATAAAGCCGTTAAACACTTTTTGCAATAGCATATTCTGCAAATAAATTTGTAATTTTAACCAACGCGTCCTTCACCGTTTTGCTATTGAGAAAATTCGAATAGTTCGAATTTGGGCGTTATTCCTAAAGAGATAAAGCTTAGAAAAATATTTACAAACGGCAAAAACAAATTGATATTTTGGTCGCCACCGCCGTCTGCTGTGCAAATTCGAATAGTTCGAATGTAGACGTTATTCCTAAAGAGATAAAGCTTTGAAAAATATTTGGCAATGGCAAAAACAAATGTTTGCCGCCGCCCGCCGGCGCGCCGGACCCCGGCACCGTTGCGCCGCGGCGGCGCGTGGGCCCGTCGCCGTCGCACCCAACGCGCCCGCGGCCCGTCCGCCTAAATAATTGATAATTGTTTATAAATTTGCGTCAAATTCATTTTTAGGGTGACACCGTAAGATGTCACGTGACCTGATCGAAAAACTGTTACAATGTTATTGAGTTTTCACTTCTGCCGGCACTCCCGGAGTGCAACCCGGTCTTTTTTTTTTAAATGCTAACGTAATGTAATGTATAATGTTCGGCAACTTGATCAGTACGTTATCAGTTTTTGAATATAGTACATTATTGCCGTGGCCGGGAAGGAGGCAATTGCAGGCTGAGTATTTGTTTAAACGGACGAGCTTGCGAGTCCGTTTGATTATAATACGAAGCCTGCAATTGCCATTCCGGCTGAGGCTAATATAGTGCTTTTCTCAAAAATGGGGGAATAAAAAATACTAAATTTATATAAACTTTATGCTGCATTTACACGCTTGCGGTGGCTTGGCAAGCCTCCACAAGCGCAAGCGTGTAAACGGGGGTGTTTGGCTTGGGTTGCGAGAGCTTGGCCCGATCCGGACTAGTGTCGGTTTTTGAACACAGATCAAAGGAAGCTTGGGCAAGCGCTTGCGACGTATTTACACGTTGGCGCGTGTTTGGTGTGGCTCGCGAGCTCGCGACGGTCGGTCGCCTTATCTATATGGCCTTTATGTAACCGCGTATCGACCATGAGTGTTGTATGGTCAAACCCTTCCGGGGCACTATGTGAACTATGTCCAAGGGTCAAAAAGTCCAAGGGGTCAATAGGTCCAAGTGTCAAATGTCCAAAGAGTCAATATGTCCAAGGAGTCAACATGTCCAAAGGTCAAAACATCCAAGTAGTCAATATGTCCAAGGAGTCATTTTGTTCAAAGAGTCAATATGTCCAAGGCGTCAACATGTCCAATGAGTAAATATATCTAAGTGTCAATTTGTCCAAAGACACATGGACATATTGACTCCTTGGCATTTTGACCCTTGGACATGTTGACTCCTTGGACGTTTTGACCTTTGGACATGTTGACTCCTTGCACATACTGACTCTTTGGACATTTTGACACTTGGACCTATTGACGCCTTGGACATTTTGACCCTTGGACATATTGACTCTTTGGACGTTATGACCTTTGGACATGTTGACTTCTTGGACATACTGACTATTTTGACACTTGGATTTATTGACTCCTTGGACATTTTGACCCTTGGACATATTGACTCTTTGACGTTTTGACCTTTGGACATGTTGACTCCTTGGACATACTGACTCTTTGGACATTTTGACACATGGACCTATTGACTCCTTGGACATTTTGACCCTTGGACATTTTGACCCTTGGACATATTGACTCTTTGGACGTTTTGACCTTTGGACATGTTGACTCCTTGGACATACTGACTCTTTGGACATTTTGACACTTGGACCTATTGACCCCTTGGACTTTTTGACCCTTGGACATAGTGCCCCGAAAGGGGTCACAAACGACCAAACCTTGGCCTTTCTCGAGGCATATCAAAGCGAAATATGTCAAGCCGAACGCAATAGACACAACTTCCACGTCTGCCATGCTTGCCTATTCGGACCACACTAACGCACTCGCAAGCGTGTAAATGCCATCCAAGCGTCTGTGAAGGCTTGGAGCTTGCGGACGCTTGCCAAGCCACCGCAAGCGTGTAAATGTAGCATTAAATATCACTGCACAACGTGAAAATATTTACCATTTCCCGCCGTTTTTTTTTAAACAGAATCGCAAGTGTATTTTTCCACCAAAAAAACGCAAACTATTTGAGACACATACAAAAACGTCGTGTTTGCAACAGAAAAATACGGTTTGAATTGGCTGAATACGAGCTGTGCCGTCAGTTATATGCCAGTTTCTACTTTTTAAAAAATTTGGTACTCGACAAATAAAGGAATTTATATATAACATTCCAGGCGGCCTGTTATGTGTTTTATTTTTTAATTTAGGTCTGACCTTAAACTATACACTTTACCTTCCAATATGTAGCGAGTTATGTTCACTTTGCGGGCCATTTTTGAGAAAAATACTAATAGTTACGTCGTAATCTTGAATGAAAAAGGAAGCATTTTGCAAAATACGCTCGTTTGTAGGAGTAATGACTCTTAAGGGGGAAGACTCGGTCGGATCTTACAGAGGCTAAAATCAACGATGTTATTACCACCCTACTAGTGTTATTGTGTCTTAGAAATATAATAATAGCTTCTTCCCTCGACTCCTTTCGCGTGGAACTTGTTTATGTCGTATATCCATACAAACTTTCACACCCATTTCACCCCCTTAGGGGATGATGTTCGGGATAAAAAATATCCTATGTCCTTCCCCGGGACTCAAACTATCTCTAACCATATTTCATGTAAATCGGTTCAGTGTGAAGAGACATGCAGACACACTTTCTCATTTATAATATTAGTATGGACGACTGTTAGATCAAGCATGTTTTGCATTTTGCCTTTATGTTGTCTGGTTTCAATGTCTACACTCGAAACACCTTCATGAAGTGCTGTATGATAACAGGGTAAAATACGCAAGAAAACAAAGGAGGAGCCAATAGACGTCGACGACTACGACGCGGCCGCGGCGCCGCTCGACACCGACGACACAGGTGCGTGCAGTGCAACAACGCGACTCAAATATTTCCTCACTTTTATTTAGCTATTTTTGTTATACTATGACGTCTATGACAGTGGCAAACAAAGAATACGACCTGCCTGGTAAGCAGGGACCGTAGCTTCGCTCGCGTTGCGACTGCAGAAGAGACAAGCGCGTTGCCGACCCTTCACTGATTCGAGGATTCGTTGTGTTGACAGCTTGAGACAAATCCACCCCTCACTCAGCACAGCGTTAGAATTATTATATAATCTGTGACAGCGCATCCCTGGGAGCTGTGGTTCATTATCATCATCAACATATCAGCCGAAAGAAGTCCACTGCTGGGCATAGGCCTCCCCCAAAGAGTGCCACAATGACCGGTCCCGCGCCACCCGCGTCCAGCGGACTCCCGCGTCCATTATTTATTTATTTATTTTATTTATTTAAATCGGGCAACAAGGCCCATATTAGAAATACCTTAAAGACTAACATACATATCCATATAAACTTATTAATAACTACAAAACACACAATTACTGCGATGTGTTGCGCAATTTCGTGGTGTCAGGTAACCGACCGCGAAAACGTCGGAACTTGACTACCTTCGGCCAAAATTCTTCCCTTTGCCAGGTCTACAATCTCTGTTTAGGCCGCTCCAAATACGAGCGAGATGAGATTCCCCTTCACATTTTTTTTACTCGATCGTACCACAAACCAAATGTAAGTGTTCCGTCATTATTGCAGACGTGAAAGTGGATCAGTTGAGGAGCTCGCTGGTTGTTGACGAGGAAGAAGTGGAAGTGGATTCGGAGCTGCAGACCGCGCTGGCCCGCGCGAGGCGGCTGCGACTAGCCGAAGCTCAAACACCCATCGTGCCCAAGGTCAGTACACAGTATGCTACTCGTTGTTAGATCGGCAATGCTGGCTAGTATATTTGACGACCGGTTAGCCTGGTGGGTAGTGACGCTGCCTACGAAGCTGAATGTCCTGGGTTCGTCCCGGTAACAGCAGATGGGCATGAATATTCTACAGATCATACGATTAAATAAAATTCCTTCTGTTGACCTACATCCCTGGCATACACCAAAACGTGTAAATGTTAGTTAGTTCAGTAATGGTGGCCCATGAGGGGGCTCATGGTTTGGGTATCAAGCATCATACACTAACAATGAGTGTGATTGTCCGTAGGTGGAAGAGATGCTGGAGGTTGTGAAGGAACAGTGGGAGCCGGAGCCGGAGCCGGAGGCAGGCTCGGGCGCCATGGTGCTGGACGCGTGCGCCGAGTTCTGCCGCACGCTCGGCGACATTCCCACCTACGGGCAGGCCGGCAACCGCGACCACACGCAGGAGATTATTGTGAGTGCTCTGCACTACTCACTCCACTCCACTCATTCACACAATAAACACCATTCATTGCCACAAATGTCCAAGTTTGTTGATCTCTCACATGTTTTTGAGCTAAAGGAACAACACATTTTAATAATCTGTCAACTGATTTTATGAATGCCTGCCGCCTGTACTGCATCGTCAAGAGTATTAATTAATTTATTATGAACTGTAGAATGGGGTTTTAAGAGTGAATACAGCCGAACTCTCCGAATAAGTCGTTCAAATTATTCAGCCACAACAAACAATTATAGTGGTACAGTCGCCATCAGATATTTCGGAGCGGCCGAGGTGCTCACAAATATCGGAACACGCCTCTATTATCGAGGCATTAGAGACGTGTTCCGATGATTGTGAGCACTTTGGCCGCTCCGATTTATCTGATGGCGACTGTACAAGCATTTAGAAAAAACATATCAAACAATTTTATAAACTAAGGCATTCATAAAAGTAAAACTTAGTCGAGGCAGGGGGGGGGTCACTCCGCCGATCTGCGTGAAATTATAAGTACATGCCGGCGGCAGATCCGGATCTGCTTATTCAGTGGTTGCCCCGCCGTGGCCCGCGACACTCGCGCGCGTGTCTCCCGCATACCAACGTCGCAAGCGCGTAAATACGATGTATAAAGTAAGGGCAACGGTATATTGCATTGCTGCGGGTTGCACAAACAATGACCAAAACTCGGATTGCACGTTTTTCTATGTTCCGACGCGTGAAAAAGATACCGAAAGGTGAGGTATAGGTGGCGGCACGTAAGTCTAGCGGTGAACGAATCGTGGAGGGGATAGCTGCGCATAGGTACTGTCGCAAACGTAATTGTTATCACTACAAGTTGATTACAATAATCCTTACTAATAAAAAACTTTGTCTTTGTTTGTCCTTCTTTTATATCTAAGGTAGTTCGTTTAAACTAGTCTCATCACTAATATAGGGAGGTAAAAATAAAATTATATTTTTTTTTACAATTTTTATTAAAAAACATTAATCAGAATCTGACAGGGGTAGCACGCCTTCCACTAAACTGCCGTATGCCTGGCCGGTACAAGGCCGTTTTCTTGATGAGGGTCCAGGCTCAGGGCTGCTTCGGTCATCGTTATCATTAGCATCATCATTATCATCATTATCAGAATCGTCAGAATCATCTTTGGAACTGTCTTCATTGACGCAAATAACAAATGGCCTCTGCTGTTCTTTTTTGAATTTTCCGTAACTACACTATCTAATTTCATATTTTCCGTCTTAATAACTTCTGCAGTTTGTTTCATCATGTTTAAATCCACAGTGCCGCTGTCCAAGTGACTGAGCAACATATTCGTAGTTTCGTCAATCTGACTTTTAATATGTTTCAAGGAATCAATTAATTCATTACTTTCTGTCTTTAAAAAATAATGCACGTCATATACCAGTTTCCGTGCCTGTCTTCTCAAAACAGTATTTCTTCTAGGCATATTTACTGTTTAAAATCACAAATAAACACTAACTTAATTAAAACAGTCAATAAAAAACAAACTCAAACTTAACAAAACGACGACGGTAATAACAATTTAGAACGCAACTGTATAACCAGAAGTAAGCGGGGCGTCGTATCGGTGCGCGGGACGGAGTACGACTGGAGAGCCAATAAGCGCTCACGCACGCCCCCGCGCGTCCCCTTCACTCCCCCGTAATACCTTATTTTCGACTTCTGCGCAGGAACGGTCAGCGCTAGACTTACGTGCCGCTACCTATAGTAAGCACTAAATGCTCATTTATACCTATATCTTCATAGTAAATCGAACACAAGAATCAAGTAAAACAGCACAGTGTTATACTTGAATTAAATAGGTATCTGTCAACGGCATATCTACATATGTATACATATACATCAAACGAAAATCCCGAATTGTGATTAAATAAATCAGTAGATACTTATTGGACTCATTTACACCTGGCGTGCGACCGCGAACCGTAACGGAGATCGTAAAGTCTATCTCCGTCTCTGTCACTCGAATAGTAAGTGTGACAGAGACGGAGATAGACTTTACGATCTTCGTTACGGTTCGCGGTCACACGCCTGTTATGTTTTCGGTGTTATCTAAGTAGCTGCTAAGTGTAAAATGTATGCATGTAGACCACGCGTGCTATCTAATATTTATAATTCGCGAATTCTGTGTGTGTATATTATTGGATCACGGATAGGTACAAGATGTCTAGGTGGTACATTTAAATATCTTATTGTCGTCGAGGCGCGCCACTTGCCACCTCCGCGGCGCCGACGCCGCGGCGGTGTCGGGTGCAAGTTCTAACACAGAATAGATAATAGTGCAAAGCTACCGTATCCGCTTACGATCAGGCGGACCGTACGCTCGTTTGCCACCGACGACGTTTAAAAAAGTGACAACCCTATCTTCGGCAAGGTGCGGAGTAATGTCGACCTTCGCGCCGGGCAATAGAACTCAATGACGCGCGGCTGGCGTGCGGTCCGTTGCTAATAATAATTAATAGGCACGTAAAAAGGCGGCATTCGTGAACATCAAAACAGAGGGTCTTCTGTACTTGTACTATTATTTATTCTGTGGTCGAGGGTTGTCTGTTGTGGTGTAGAATAGGCGCTGACTCAGCGTTACTGCTGCGGAGTCCGCAGCGCTGATCTTCCGCCAGAACCTTTAAAACTAAATCTAATTGATCCAACGACCAGTGCAGCGCGAATCAATTTTATTTATCATCAGTGTATTATAATTATTGTCAATCGGTAATTCATATGTACATATTTAATGTGTAAGTAAAATAAATAAGTGTTTTATGTTAGTGTATGTAGGTGTTCGAATGTAACAATTATTAGTAATATTAGTTGTGGGTAGGTGCAAACTAAGACGGTATATTTTATAAAAGGCGAGTTTATAGTATTATACTCCAGGCAAAATACGGTTTTGAAAAACATTAATTTATAATAGCGTTTTTTTTGTTGATTTCATTTGAAAATGTTATTCTAAGATGATTTAGTCAAGAATCCGACAAACTTTCCACCCGGAAGTAATTATGTAGATTTAAATGAAGCATGCATTATCTTTTTTTGTACGATTTATCTTGAATATTATAGAGCAAATGTAAATGAACCAAAATAAAGACAAAAACATTTATTAATATTTTTACTGACTTTTTAGAAGCCAGTTAACTTATCATTTTTTCGATGTCTGAAATTTTGTCGGATTTTGTCGCTGGGTAACTATTTAATTGATAATATATCCGTTATACATAAAAAATAAGCTATTATAAATTATTTCCAAAATCGTCATTTTTTCCATACAAGTTGTCAGTTCATTGCCTGGACTACTTGGTACCTAAAACTCCCTCTGAAAGCATTTCTGGTAGAACATTGTTACTTTCCAAGTACTTAGATACTTGGCCATAGACCACTTTCTCTAATATGTTGGAGAGGTAAGGTAAGATACTTATGGGACGAAAATCTTTTAATTCGACTGGATGATTTGTTTTTGGAATCGGACGGACAACAGCTGTCTTCCATGATGACGGAACGGTGCAGGTAGAAATAGAACAGTTGATTAGATCTGTGATAACTCTCAGGGTGTGTGGAAGCGTCATTAAGATCATCTCAAAAGTTACACCATCATAACCTAACGCGTTGGACTTTGTACGAAGGAGTATTTTACTTATACAATTTTCATCGACGATGGAAAGTTGAAAAGAGGTAATGCGAAACAAGTTATATTGAAAAGACGCTGCATAATGAATATTTGTTATGTTAGGACCTGGAACATCTAAAAATGTAATATTCATTGCAGTAGGATCATTAAATTGTTTTGGTATGTCGGCTTCGTTTTTAAAATTTGGTAGTATGTTGTTTTTAAGGTTTTTCCAAAGAAGTTTAGGTCGGTTGAGGTTATTATTAATGGTTTGATTCAAATATGCCTTCTGTTCAAAATACAAACTAGTATTAACCAGATTTTTCATAGATTTATAATTTTCTTTACCCGAATCAGATTTAGTGCATTTATATTTCCTTTGAGCGTCATTGCGGAGAACCATCATGTAACGGACATTAGGAGTTATCCAGGGTTTAGACGATTTTCTTATGATGTGTTTGCGTATAGGAGCATGAGCATCAAATAATTGTAATATATTAGCATTAAATAAGGCAACTTTGTCTTTAATATTGGCAAGTAAATGTATACTCTCCCAGTTAATAAGGTGCACGTCTTTATTAAATTTTACGTTGTCAATTTTTCCCAATGATCGGTTCGTTGCCGTTTTAGGTTTTTTTTTTAAACATTTCACAAATAACTCGGCAAGCACATGCATGCACACAGCATGGGCTCCTAATTCCATTACATGTTCAATAAGAGTGGAACAGTTTACGGTAAAATGAGTGCCTTTACATGGTTCTGTATTTTATGCATGGACAAAAACTGCGTTAGACGGTTAGTTATACCACTATTATTATTATTATTATTTACAATCTTACACAAATCGACCTAGTCCCATAGTAAGCTCAATAAGGCTTGTGTTATAGGTACTAGACGACGATATATATAATAGATAGAAATACTTAAATAGACACTGGGCTATTTTGAGTTTATGTTCATATGACCATAGGTGTTAAATGAGAATCAGTTGTATTGTGTAATAGTGTAATTTGAGACTGGGTTCTTTTGAACCGGAAGGCTTTTATATTGCGACCATGTCAATGTTTGTTCTACCGGTTGTTGGATTTGCACTTCAAAGCAATCAATAATTGCCTGTATTTTTGTATAATCTTTGTGAACTTTAAACGCATTTGGTAAATTTATTTTTTGACTGGTACAGAAGGCCAATATAAAAACTGTTTGAGAATTTTTGAAAGTACTTTTTATGTCGGTAAATCTTCGCCATAATGTAGTGTAGTGATATTTCAAAGAAGTCTGAAATTTTGCTGAATGTGTCATATTTTTTTATTTTGTACAGAGTGGTTAAGATACCTAAGGTGGTAACAGTGTCACATGTGCGGTCCAAGTATTTAATAACCCAGTAATAATATTTGTGTAAGCTGAGATACTGCATTGGTTTCTTATTTATAATATGTAACATAATATCTCTCCCTATGTATATGCGTTTTTCTGAGCCGGTTCATCGCTACTTGTGATTTCTTCAAGTATTTCATATGTGCTCCCGTCACAAGATGAGTTGAAGAACTGCCACACAATGAAACAATTTCGTCAAATTTGCGCTTCATGGGTGCCTGCCTTCCTTCCTTAGAGAATAGGATGTTGCTTGGTCTTGCATCAGCACATTAACTTGGACATGTCGGTTTGTAACAGATATGGGACAGCACATGACACCAACAGAAGTAGGTACAGGGTTCTGATTAGATGTACATGTTTTGGTTACTTTGTGTGAGAAGTGCAGGGCATTCGCATTAACAGTTTTCATCTATTTCCAATATGTATAATTTTCCATATCTTCCTCCAACTGTAAAATAAGTATTTGAATGAAAATTAAATATTAAAAAGAGCCTTATAACCTTAATACACACGTGTCAGTGTTGGGCGTAATGCATTACATTTGTAATCGCATTACAAATTAAATTACATGTAATGCAACTAATTACAAATAATAAATTACATTCGTAATCGCATGCAGGGACATTTCAGCACTTAGTTTTTTTTTGCCCAAAGTGGTGTCATTATAACACCTATTTAAAATGATTGTTACGTATAGAACACGTCAAAATAAGCAACTTTTACTTGAATTTTTGTTTCTCTTAATTTTAAAAATGACCGAAGTATGGCGTTCCAAAGTTTTCTAACTTCGGCACTTGGTATTTTTTTGCCAAAGTGGTGTCATTGTCATTATAACACCTATTTTGAATGATTGTTACGTACAGAACACGTTAAAATAAGCATTCTAGAAAAAACTTGTTTTTTTTTTAGTTGTTTGGTGATAATAAAAAACACCTATCCATCATCCGAGTCGGTTTTGCCACTTTTAAATGACTGACCTTTGAACCCGAATATCTCGGTTAATATCGATCTGAGAGAAAAAGTTTAAAGAATAAAACCTGCTTATTTTTACGCATTTATAACGATAGGAAAAGAAAAAAAAATGAAAAAATAAAAAAAATAAAGTCCAAAAATCCAAGTCGGTTCACGGACATTTTTTAAAGTCCCAGAACCTTTTTTAATGACTTGAACCCAAATATCTCAGTAAATATCGATCTGAGAGAAAAAGTTTAAAGAATAAAATATGCTTATTTTTACGCATTTTTTACAACAGGAAAAAATAAAAAAATATCCATATTTTGTAAGTCCAAAAACCGGCCCCCCTTTCCTATACCCAGCCAAGGTTAATAATGAAAAATGTTTTATTAAATAAAAGTTTTTGTAATTTTACGAAGTAATGCATTACAATTTAAAATTACAATATGTAATCTGTAATGCGACAACAAATTACATTTTGTAATGTTTAATGCAATGTTTGCATTACAAATTACATTTTGTAATCTGTAATGCAATCATTGAAATTACATTTTGTAATAGTAAGTGTGTTACTTTTTCCCCCCACTGACACGTGTCAACTCTTCCCAAGCTGCTCAGATTGGTAAACAAACCATCTACACTGCTATCATGTTTATTTCTGGCGTAAAATATTCGTCCATTTCGCACTTAAATACCTACTTGCTAATGAAGGATGAATGCTTTACGTCCAACGTATAGGCGATCACGCTAGCTAGTCGATTATTTTATTAGAAAACGACAGCTGTACATCATCATTATCAAGTCAAAATGGGGATAATACTGTAATGGTTTGTGCGAAATTAGTGAAGATACTTACATCTAGATGATCTTCGCAAATATGTAACGATATTTTAAAAAGTGAAGTTAATTGATAATTATTATTCCAAGTGCCGCGTAGGTAAAGCACCCAACCTGTCGAGACCCTACAGTGATCCTAAGGCCGATAGTATTAAAACAGTATGATTATGCAGGACTACGAGCGCGAGGAGACGGAGGCCGAGCCGGAAGGGTCCGCCAACTCGGGCGCGTGGAGCCGCGTGGACATCGCGGACGAGGCGCCGGCCGACCTGCTGGCGCGCGGCTCCGCGCTGGCCGCCGAGCCCGCGCTGGGCTGCGGCGTGGCGGGCGCGCTGCAGCTGGCGCTCAGCAAGGGCTACCTCGAGCGCGCCGGGCCCGCGCCCGCGCCCCGCTCCGCGCTCGCGCACCTGCTGCAGGCCCGCCACTACTCCATCGAGGACAAGACCGTCGGGTAACTCTACTAGTAACTTCTATGCTTGAGCTTGCTCCGAAAATCTTTTGTCCGCTGTCTGTCCCGCTGTTCTCCTCTACAAGTCGTATTTCTCAACAGATTCTCGTGAAATTTTGTGAACACCTGCTCGTTAATTATCCGATTTTTGTTTGAGATAATTCTCTTCTCTTTTTATACCATTGCAGCCAGTAGTACTATTGACAGCAGACTGAAGTGTTCTTTAAACTGCGGCGTGGCGGGCGCGCTCAAGGGCTACCTGGAGAGCAGCGGTCTTAGCGTTCTTGTCCATCATAAAAATTTGTCAAATTATAGTATTTTATGCAACTGTTTTATAAAACAGTTGCACGACGCTCCTTCGCCTGCGCCTTCTTATAAGAAGGGTCTTAAAACGCGAGCGTCGTGGGTTGCGATGCGAGCCTTGGTCGTGGGTTGCGATCGCAATTAAAGACGCCACGAACTTTTTTAGACCAGTTACCCTACACCGTTGCAAACAATACTTTTTCTACGACAAATTTTAAGACTTCAAGCAGCAAGTTTTCTATTACTTATTTTGCTACTCACGCAGTTTCTTCAGAAGTGCAGTTATGTATTCCTTTGACCATTTTAAAAGGAATGTACATGTCTTCACCATCGTTGGGTGTAATGCATTACATTTGTAATCGCATTACAAATTACATTACATGTAATGCATTACATTCGTAATCGCATTACATTGCCCTTACGAGTAATGCATTACACGTAATTGCATTACGGCATTACAGTCGTAATCGCATGCAGGGACATTTCAGCACTTAGTAATGTTTTTGCCAGTGGTGTCATTATAACACCTCTATAAGTCCCAGAACCGTTTAAATGTCAGTCATTTTTGAACCCAAATATCTCGGTAAATATCGATGACCCTCCTTTCCTATACCCCAAGTCCCCAGCCCAAGGTTAATAATGAAAAATGTTTTATTAAATAAAAGTAACTTGTAATTTTACGAAGTAATGCATTACAAATTACAATTACAAAATGAAATGATGTTTGAAATGATGTTTATTGCAGAAAATGGGTACATACAGGTGGTATATAAATTATTAACAGGGCGCCAAATTCGGCTTGGGTAAGCATGCAACAATTAACTACTTAAGCACAGATTGTATAATAGTTCGAACTTAAGTCTAATAATTAAATTATTTACAGAGTAAATTTTTCGTGTTTAGAAAGTCTTTAATAGAGTATACACACAGTTTGCACAGCCAGGCATAAAGCTTCTTTTTAAACATTTTAGTGGGAAGTTCCTTAATGTCACTGGGAAGTTTGTTGTATATCTTAATACACATAAGGTAGGGGCTGCGAGTTGTGTGCGTAAGTCGAGCTTTAGGTACAAATAATAAATCCTTCTGTCTAGACATGCGGCTCCCGTACGCTATCACGTCACAATTTTTTTTAAAATCCTTTTTTTTTTCCATGCACAAAAACTGCTGTTTCGTAGATATATAAGGATGGTAGTGACATAAGCTTGTGACGTTTAAAGACGGGTTTACACGATTCACGCGGCCCCAATGCAAAAATGGCCCTTATGCATCTTTTCTGCATTACGAAAGCTTTTGGCATAGCTGTGGAGGTCCCCCATATAACGAGACCGTATCGGAGGGCGGACATTACATGGCCGTGGTATGCTGTGAGGGCAGCTTCCAGTGTTACCGTTTCGCGTAGTTTTCGCAATGGGTAAACAAATCTATTTATTTTTGAGCATACATTTTCCACTTGTGTTTTAAAATCACAGAATTCATCTATATATCCCTTACAGGGATAAGTTCGCCTTTGTACCGAATTAACTTTTTTTTGTCTGTATTTTTACCTGTGTCTTGTGTACAATAAAGTATTTACATACATACATATATATGCCTAGGAATTTTGAATGAATATCTTTACCTACAGGATCGCCTTTGTACGTGATGTATAGGTTTCTGAGCTTGCCTCTATGAGTACGGAATTGTACAAGTATAGTTTTACTTATATTTATTGAAAGGTTGTTCCTTTCTAGACACTGAACTGTATTTCGTAGAGCATTGTTTATTTCTATTTCGTAAGTTTCGTCATTTGTGCATGGGATCACAATTGATGTATCGTCTGCAAACAATACAGAGGAGTAATCTGTTACTTTTGGAAGGTCGTTTATATACAGGAAAAACAGTAGGCGACAATACACTTCCCTGAGGAACGCCGAATTTATTCGTTTTATATTCGGATTTGTGACTAACTATAGCGGTCCCTTCTTCTCTTATAATTTCCGTACATTGAGATCTCTGATTTAAAAACGAATGTATCCAGCTATGCACATTTCCCCTCACACCGTATAGTTCAAGTTTATCTAGAAGCCTTTTGTGACAAACTAAATCGAAGGCTTTGGACATGTCTAGAAAGATAACGCTTACTGACTGCCCTATATCTACGTGGTGGGAAATATCTTTAAGCTGTAAATGCGGCAGTTGTTGTAGATTTATTCTTTATGAAACCATGTTGATTTTCATTTAAGAGAGAGTATTTATTGGCAAAATTAGTTAGTCTTTGAAATACTACTTTTTCGAAAACTTTGGAGATAACAGGGATTAGAGCTATTGGTCGGTAATTACCTACATAATTTCTCTTCCCCTTTTTATACAAGGGTTTAATGATTGACTTTTTGAGGCCATCGGGGAAAACACCTTCTTCTATCGAGAGATTAATAATATGAGATAGAGGTACGCATATTGATTTAGAACAAAGCTTTAAAATAGGTGAGTTTATTTCGTCGTATCCGGATGATTTTGTATTTTTTAGCTTCATAATGAGATTGTATATTTCCTTTGGTGTGGTGGGATTACAGAACATTGTAGCTGGGTGGCGAACACAATCCTGCGTTGACAGACTGTAGTTTTGATTAAATTTATTGGAGACATTGATATAGTAGTCATTAAATAGGTTTGCAATATCGCTTGGGTTGCTTATTATTTGGCCATTATTTAGGATACTTTTAATTTGATTGGTCTGTGGGATACTTCCAACTTTTTTATTTATTACATCCCATGTTGCTCTACATTTGTTTTTTGCCTTGTATATATAGCGGTGGTTACTTGACTTCTGGGCTGCTCTAATGCACCTTGTAGCGGGTACCCGGTGAGATGGAATTAAACAAGTGCGTTGGTAAGAAATTATAAAAATGTATTCTTCCGTTTCCACAATCTCCCGGTTAAATTGATAATAACAGCTACAAAATAATTTATATTCGTGGGTTCAAAAAGGCCCGTCTGGTTCCTCTATCCGCTGAACCGTTAAAAGACCGTTTCAACGGTCGTTATTTTCAAATTTAAAATAATTAAATAACGGTTATTTTGGTAACGGTATTTCAAAAAAACGTTAATCTGCTGGTCCGTGAGAAGCACACTCCCCTGGCGTCTAAGGTCGGTGGCACGTGGCTGGAGGACACGGGCGTAAGGTGCAGGCAGCACAGCTCGGATGCGATGACGTCATGGACGATGACGCGGCGGTTCCGGAACCTTCTTCGGCGTTCTGCAGCCGTATCCTCGCACCCTGGAATTTTCACGTCCAGTGTCAAATTAATCCCGTCGTTATCCTTCCGTCGACTATGACCAGCCACAAACGAAGCAAGGAAGAAAGTGCTTAGAGAGTGAAGATGAGGTAATGTGCTGTGTAATAGTCAGACGGAGTTACAAGAAAGATGGGTGGATGAAAATGTGTTTCATTTCTTTAAAAAGGTTAGCAAATATAAAGGCCGCAAGGCAAACTGAACTGCAAAACTACATTTGCCTTTACTAGGCTAATTAATTCACACTATAAAAACCACGGGGTAGCATCAAAATATAGAATAAGAATGTGCATTACTCGACGGCAATAGGTACGGCAAAGCAGTGCAGGTACAAATAACAATAGGCATGGAACGTTAACACTTCAAGACCGCAGTTAGCAACGGCGTATGCCACACCCTTAAATCTACCCGCTATTATCTAAAATGTAATGACATGAAATGACATGAGATTAAACTAATTGAAATTATTTAAATGAATAACGTTCGTTCGTTCCAAACTTACCCGATCAGGGGTTATAACACTGTTTCTAAAATTTATAAAAGCTAAGCCTTCAACTGGCTACTGTGTTTTAAAATGGTCTCGTTTTTAATTTTAAAATTTATAAAATCGGAGAGATGCGACACACGTCCACGCGACCAGCGTACAAAAGGACGCGGTCTCCTCGTCGGACGGTCAGAGCAAGTGTGTCGCGGGGACGGCCAACGCCGGCACAAGTCAGGGCTGCGCGGAGGCGGCGGCGGGGAGATCTGCGTCTATTGTATTCGCGCGGTAACAACGGAAGCGTTTAGGGTTCCGCGCGTAGCCAATTCAACTGTGACAATCGGTTCATCCTACTTACTTATTTGCAAATACAACTGATAACCACTTAATCGAACCCAATTAAATAATAATTTACATTTGCAATGTTTCTTTTCTAATTGAGAATACATGCGAACGCGACTATGCTACAACCTGCGCAGTGTTTTTGCATAGGATTTGTATGCTTTCTTATTTGCTATGGTCGGGCTTACACGTGTTTTGTAGTATAACAGGCGTTTGCGCGTAGTACATGTTTTGAGGCTTTTGGACATCCATTTTGCTCGCTGTGGATGGGTAGACACGGTAACTTTTATTACAGGAAAGCACAGCGAATGAAACATAGTCACGAGACTGTGGAATTCTTTAAAAGCACTGTTTGTATCGGCTTTATTATAGACCTCCTCGTAGCAAACATTCTCCATGCAGTTAGTGAATTTAGATATGTTTTCCTCACTGTAGTCTCTTTTTAGGATATGAAGTTTTTTAAAATGATTTATTATATTAGTTTTTAAGTGCAGAGACTGAGCACTGTAGTCTGACAGTCCTAAGTCGTGTGTATGACTTTTAGTGCTTGATATATTGGAGATAATATGGTCAATACATGTCTGGCTTGTGCTTGTAATACTAGTGGCTACATTTATATGATTGACTAGATTATAATTTATTAAAAGCTGTAATCTGTAATGCGATTACAAATTACATTTTGTAATGTTTACATGTTATATTTTGTATATCGTCGTCTAGTACCCATAACACAAGCCTTACTGAGCTTACTATGGGACTAGGTCGATTTGTGTAAGATTGTCCCCTAATATTTATTTATTATTTATTTATTTGTGTGTTATGCAATAATTGCTCTACAAATTCAGTACATTTTGTAATCTGTAATGTGATTACAAATTAAATTTTGTAATTTGTAATGCAATTTAAACTGAAATTACATTTTGTAATTGTAATTTTAATTTGTAATGCAATTACTTTTTGCCCCACACTGGTCTTCACAAAAACGAATAAAATCTTTACAGTACATATGGTGCTACTTTCCCGCACTAGCACGGAAAAGAGCACTTTTCGTGCATATGTCGAAACTTTAAAGAGCCGCATGTACTATCGGCTGCAATAATGCATGGACACCTTACGGCCTAGTTTCGCTTGAATGGTTTGACGTCTTCAACTCACATAG